>JAWNPQ010000339.1:0-2953388 GCA_035047465.1 Drosophila sordidula
AGTTGAGATCAATTTGAATATGTTTATGACGTAATACCTTTTACAGGGTATTCCGACTGTTCTAGTATATGTATGCATGTCATATTTTACGTTAGTTTAAAGAGAAAACAATGTGTTGCGTGGGATTAGCATATAGTAATATATTAATAATCTGTGCCACTTGGGAATTGTTGTCGAGATGGGCTTAAAGATGTTGACCAGCTCCATTGGTTGGCTCCAAGCCATCAGTCAACAGGTTTTAATTATCGCTAAACGAGAGAGTGGAAAAGAAATGGGCAATAGAAATGATTAAAATATTAATATTTAAAGTGAATTTTATTTAGCTTAAATTTTGTTTATCGTAATGAAAGAGTGGAAGACAAATATGCGATTAGAATTATAAAAATTATTAACTATTGCTAAATGAGAGAGTGAAAGCGAAGAATGCAATATCTTATAGTAAAACAAGTAAGAACGTTGCAGTCGGGCGTAACCGATTGCGTAATACTCGTTCACAGTACACGGAAGTTATTATTATTTTGAAAAAATATAGAATTTTTATATTTCGTACGGGCGGGGGTGTGTGGTGTCGATTTTAAGAGAAGGTCACCCAAGCACTGCCAAATTTTGTGACTCTAGCTCCAAAATTGTGGGAAATAAAGCTTTTTGCTATTTGCGGGGGCAGGAATAGGAGGGAGTGGGCGGGAAAAGGCATGGCCGGGAAATTTTCTTACCGATCTTTAAAAGGGTGAACAGCCATCTACGTTTAAAATTTGGTGACTTTAGCTCCAAAATTGTGGGAGATATAGCTCAAGGTCTCAATCTTTTGAGGAGGTCACCAGGAATCTACATACCAAGTTTGTTGTTTCCAGCTTTAAAATTGTGTTAATTATACACGTGTTACCGTTTTGAGCTTGAAAATATATCGATTTTAGTGAATACGGATGCGGAAGGGGGCGGGGCCGGAAAATTTTTTCTGTGATGTTTGGGGGACCTTACCAGTAATATATATTCAAAATTTGGTGACTCTAGCCCTAAAACTGTGGGAGATATAGCCATTTCCGATTTTTTAAGGCGGAGGCGTTCTAGTGGGCGGGGCCGCATTTTTTGAAGGAGATCACTAGCTATCTTCATTCCAAATTTGGTGACTCTAACTTGAATATTGTGGGAAATATTCAACTTAAATCGATTTGCGATTTGAGGTGTATCGACATGTTATCGATTTGCCAGCCTCCCAGTGGGCGTGGCACAAAAATTTAACACTTTATCTGAAGCAGATAACTACAAGTATATATGCCAAGTTTCAAGTCTCTATCTTCAATAGCGTCGAAAAATATTGCGTTCATACGGACAGACGGATAGACGGACGGACAGCATGACGGACATTACACAAAACTAATATACTAGTTTCACTTCGTGAACGAGTATACAAATGTCGAATTTAATTTGATTATCCATTTGATCTGTTTATCTATCAGTCGGCATATTTGCGTTATCGCTAAACAAGAGAGTGGAAGAGAAATATGCGATAAGTTATATCATAAAATTTTAATCGAATTGAATTCGACTAAGCCCTGTTGCATGTTTAGCAATTAGTTAAAAACTCGATTCGATATTGGTAATCTTGAGACTTAAGCGCAAATGCGGCATAAAACCGTTTTTAATGGTAACGACCGCGGGCATAATCCCATAATCCCAGCGTGCCCATATGGGTGCAATGTCTTCGGCCATAAAAAGCATTAAAATCATTGTAATGCCAGTCAAACGGCACCAGAGACAACGTGGTCTTAGGTCCTGGGCCCTGTGTTCTGGCCTCTGGTTTACCTGGGCAGCAGGATGAGCTCGCGCTGCGCTCGTAAAACCAAATTTTATAGCAACAACGACGACCAAGTCGGTGTCCAGCCGGAAAGTTGACTTGGCTCTTGGAATTGCTTTTCTGATTCCTTGACGGCTGAGGGCTCAGCTGCAGTTGGCTCACAACTTCGTCTTCCCTCTTATTGTTTTTGCTTTTTTTATAATGCCAAATGTGATTTTTATGATGCACTTTAAGATAATGCAACAGCAGCAGCAGCTCTCAACTTTGGTCATGGCTGATTTTCAATTGTCACACTCGAATTAATTGCAAATCAGCTGAATGAACATTGAAATCCAATTAGATATATGCATGGGATATAGTGCAAAGGTATAAATACACAATTTTTGTATGTGCCAATGCCAGCTGCCCTTACAATCCCTCGGATATTGCCATAGGGCGGCTACTTCAATTATTGTTAATTCCTCGCAATTATACTCTTTCTTTGAGGAGCCACTTTAAATAATTGAGTTATTGGAACTTGAGATTTTATTATAAAGTTATTAAGTTAGTTATAAATATCTATTACTTATTACGTATCGCTGCTGCTAGTACAGTATCTATATATCGTTATATTTATCGGCTTATTGCAAGGCGTATTTAGCGATTGGTGTATATACCTATCTATATCAGGCACATATAAATAAAATAATCCAGCCTTTTCAGTCTTAAAAACTCTTTTTTACAGCCTTGTTATCTTCTCATCTATCTAGCTATCTATTTTTGTATATATCTGTTTATGAATTTATCTACTATCTTGCCTATCTATTTGTTTGTCTTGCAATCTATATATTTTGATGTGTTTGTTTTTATTTCATATCTACCTGGGATATTATTCAATAGAGTATTCCTGCATCATTGCTGTGTAAAATACCCTGCTCTGTATTGTTTATTTGCTCGACTCAACTTTTTACGATCGCCACAAAAGTTTCCACTGAAAAATGAGTAGCTGCAGAAAAAAAAGTTGTGCTCGGGGTTGGTTCTGGCAGTGGTTCCGACTGGAGCTCCGACTGTTTCGCTGGCTCTTCACCACATCATATACATATTGTTTATTTTTTAATAATGCGTGTCCACTAAAAAAAAAACGGCGTAACGCGGCACCATAAAAACCGGAGAGCGCCCAACACGCAAGCCAAATGAAAAGGCGAACAACAATAATAAACACAAGCCGAATTATGCTATAGATGAGACTCGGGACGAATTGGGAACTGGGGGAAGATGATGGGGGCAGTCGAAATTTGAGCAGCGTAAGCTGAAACTGAAACTCGCTCGCAAAACTATAACAATTTTTGTTTCTTCTCAACTTCGTTTTTTCATTTGCTTATTTTTATTTTTATTTTTATGGCAAGCATTGCATTTATTATGGTTCGCCTCGACCTCGAGGGCCGAGGGCCGTTGACGATGATGCCTGAGGAGCAGGGCATTAAAAAAATAAGATTTGTGTTTTTTTTTCGTTTTTTTTTTTTTTAATGACTACTCAACGGAAATTAGAAATCAGCGGAAATTGCGCGACAACACAAAAGCACAAAATACGCATAATGTATGTTCTTTATTGTTCAAGTTATAAACATACGTATGTGTTTATATATAAGTATATATTTATGCAAAATATGTATCTATGTATTTTATGCATTTTATATACTCTATTAAATTATCGAAAGAGTTCTTCAAAGCGATTCTATATAAAACTTGACTCGAGTTCTATATATTGCACATTCACAATATCTTCCGCAAGAGCATTTTAAACGATCAAGAGCAATTACCGCAGACTATTAAGTAGCTGGCCAGCCCGAGTCTTAAACGATTTAATGCCATATTGGCCAACTGCCAAGATCATTCAGATGCTCCGGGAAGGTAGTATATATGACTCTCGAGCTTTATGTCACTGGGGCAACAGCTGCCAGTAAATTGCGAGCCGAATTTTCTCAACAATTTAACATGAAAATTGGCTTGGAAAATTTGGCACACGCCGCACTCTTCAATTTCATTTGTTGAGAAGCGTTTCGGAAAATAAAATGAAAAGCATTTCTATTTTTATATTACAGCCAGAAGGTGTGCGAAATTTTCATGAAGACGGTAACAAAATCGTTAAATGGAAAACTTATGCATTTATTGTCCAGCAGGTGGAGCATGCAGTCGAAGGTATTGAAGTGCCAATCGTACACGGAGAGAAAATGTGAAGCATTTTGTATTAAAATCCCAGAGCAGTTTAAGCTGGAAATTTTTAAGCTTGAGCGAAAAACTGGCATTTTACGAATGTAGAAGTATTTTTTTATCAAAGTAATTTGTATCATAAGAATGGGATTACTTTATGATTACTATACTATAAAAATGTATAAAATAAATATATTATTCTGTATCATTTTACCCAAAATTTTTAAATTTAAAAGATTGATTTGAAGCTAATATTTGTATTCATAAACTTTTCAAGAACAAAACTTACAAAAATTTGTAATAGACCATACGAAATGTCTCCTAATCGAACTTCAAGTTTAATCTCAATTTTTTCACAGTGTAAGCATATAGTAGTTTTAGTGTGAAAGAGCTGCCAGCAGCTGCTCCAGTTGCTGGTCCTGTTACCTATTCCTACTTGCTGGTGCTACCTCTGGACCTGGTCCTGGTCCTGCTACCTGCTCCTGCGAGGCTCGTAAAAGCTGCGCATTGTTTGGCACTGTTTTTATGGCCGTTGCATTTTCAGTTGAATAATTGTTGTTGATTTTTGCGCGCTGTGCTGATAAGTTTGATTTGTCCGGCTCTTTGGCAATGGCTGACGAGTTAAACGAACTCTGAGATAGTTTTATGTGCAACACCCCCAAAGCGCCTCCCCTTCCTTGGACTTTGTAGTCGCCTGACGCAATTTAATTGCCGCCAAAAGTGAGTCGCAGAGCCCTTTGCCTAGGCTTAGAGCACAACCAGAAATACTTAAACATACTATAAAAACAGAAAAAACTCCCAACTAAGAGTAGGAAAAAATCCAGACCCGCAAGTGACCGACGAGTAGATACCTTGTAATCATCTAAGAGTTGCTATACCCTGCATTCGTATATATTTCTATATACAACTGTAACTGCCAAATTTTGTGTATTAAGCTCAATAACGCAAAGCTAGATATCGATATTTATCGATCATTTGAAATAAACTTAAGCTGGATATGGTTACACCATATACATATATAACAACTCATCTCTTAATGCTGATCAGGAATCTATATCAACTTTGTGGTTTCACAGTTGCCTCTTTCCGCCTGCAGTACATCCTGTTTTACACATTTTCAACTTGTGCAGGGTATGAAAAAGAATATTTTCACGCAGCTCTGTGCGTTTCTCAGTTTTATGATGCACTCGTAAAAACGCATGACGCGCCTTTGATGCGAAATGCCACAGGAGATGAGATGAGACGTTCAGCTGAGACAAGTTGAGAAAAGTGGAGAAGAGTTGAGACGAGTTGAGGTTTTAATGTGCCGAAAGGGCGCGCAAACAATCGAAGGATAGCACGGGAAACCAGCGCAATTCTAGACAAGATTTAGATGCTGCGTTTGTTGCAAAATGCGTATATTTTATTACCTTGGACCAGACGGGCGGACAGACAGTGGGACAGACGTTGAAATATGCATTCTGAAGTGTTGTCCGGGCATCGTAAAATGTGGCGAAAGTTTCTGATGTGCGTTTCGAGGGCAAAACGTTATGATATATATTTGTGATATTTGTGGCAGGAAGGAAAAACAAGACGAACATAAATGCCAGTCCAAGTGGCAAGTGGCACGCAGAAATAGGAGACGTCTCAAACGCTCTGGCAGTTGCCACTTGAGTTTTTAATTAAAGCAAAGCATCAGAAACAAAAGGCAACAAAATGTTGAAGCGTTGAGCGTCGCATAATATAAACTAAAATGCCAGCCAGCATGGAAATTTAACACTTGCCCCCAAATTAAACAGCAACAACAACAATTGGCCAAGGCAAATGCTTCAATTGTCAGCACAAAGCAAGCAGTGTGGCAAGGAGTAGGTGGGAGGTAGAATGTGGAGGTAATACTGTGGCAGCCAAGAGGAATTGTTTTTCAGCTGCTGCTGCAGCAGCTTTTGTTGCCACGTTGCAGCCATCAGGGCAAATGATGAAAAAGCCATTGCATACTTTCGTGCGCAGCCCGGAAATGCAAGCAGCAGCCGCCGGAAATGGAAATGAAAATGAAAACTGCAAGTGGCAACTGGCAAAGGGGCAAACGGCAAGTGGAAAGAGGCGAATGGCAAGCGTTGCCGTACCAGGCAACCAACTTAAATTGTAAACATAAAACTATGCTGCGAAATTGATTTGATTAAAGGCAACGCGCCTGGTCCTGCATGCCAAATAAGTTGAAAGAGTGCAAAACAGACTTCAATTGAGTCGAAACTGAAATACCCTTTTCGTATTTATGCTTTCAAGTTTAAGTATGATCGAAATAAAAGCGAGAATTGTCCTTGGGCATACTCAACGTATGTAGAAATTTTTAGATTATTTACCTGAGATTTGTGCTTTAGAATATAATATAAATACTAAATATAAAATATTTATATTAAAAAAAAAAACGTAATGTTCGATTGTTTGAGCTGCTTTTCAAGTAGTTCTATATATCGAGCGACCACTGTAAATAATATGTATAATTCTTGTTATAACTTCTTGCTAAGAATGTGTCTGCTTCTTTCTTTTATTATACTCGTTCATGAAGTGAAAAAGTGTTAAGATTTTTGAACCGCGCCCACTGGGAGGTTGGCAAATCGATGTGTTCATATACCTCAAAGGTGAGAATATTAATGTTTGTCACCAAATTTGATATGTACATAAATTGCTGGCGACGTCCCCCAGAAATTGCGACCTTGATATTCGGGCCACGCCTACTAGAACGCCCCCCAGCACCACGCCCAAAAAAAATCGCGAATGGCTATATCTCCCACAGTATTTGAACTAGAGGCTTCATATTTGGAATATATATTACTGGAAAGCTCCCCAAAACATCTCAGCCACATTCCCATCCTCCTCCGTAATCGCTAAAATCGATATACCTGAAAGCTCAAATCGATAACATGTGTATAACTCACACCATTTGGCAGTCAGTGTTAGGTGACCTCCTCTTAAGATCGAGCCGAAAAATATTGATCACACACGCACAAAGAACAATAATCCGTCTGTGTTTTGTGAACGAGTATTGTGTAACATAACCCTATTCTAACTTGTTTTTTTATCATTGAAACAGATATTATCGCTTTATTCTATAGATCAAAATGAACTGAATGAATACGAAAACGATCGCTGAATGTAAAAACTTTTTTGTCCTATTGGATTTGTCGCCTGCGCTTATTAAGATTTCCAGTAGGTGTCTTCAATTTCTTGTTATTATTATCTAACTCTAGACTTTCATTTCACGACAGAAACTTATTTATTGAATAGTATTTTAACAGAGGCTTCTTAAAATTCCCACTTGCTTGCGTCCGATTGGATGTACTTACACAAAGAGCACGGCTGCCGCTGCAGCTGCCGCAGCAGCGGCAGCAACATTGCGATACTGCTACGTGGCTGCTGCGGCCGCTGCGACGGCCGCGGCGGACGTGGAGCTGACCAGGTGCTGACCGTGATGATGGTGGTGATGGAAGACGCCGTTGCTGCTGCTGTGCGCCGGCGGCGGGGTGTTGGGCGTGCCGGAACGCGAGCGTGAACGCGGCTGAAGGTGGCCGGGAGTGCTGATGGTGGCCACGGTCGTAACAAGAGTGGGCGAGGCCGCTGAGTGCACGGTGCCGTTGCTGCTGGCGGGTCGCGACGATTTTTGGTGAGCACTGGAGGCGGTCACGGCGGCGACAACGCCCGGACTGGGCGGCGTGCGGCTCAGGGCCAGCGGCTCCGGCGTTGGCGGTCGAATCTGCGTCAGCGGCAGATGCGTAAAGTGCGTCCCGTAGCGCTCGATGCTGGGGTAGGTCAGGTACATGGGCGCTCCGCTCGAGTGCAGACCAATGGCCATGGGTGTGTAGTAGTTGTAATAGATTTGCGCTACAATTCGGTTTATTTCTACACGCGCTGCGAAACGAACAAAATGCAGATCAATTAATATATAGAAATATGGTCACTCTGGCAAAGCTAGATGCCGCCAAGCAGTCTAATAGTTGCTTTTGTTAATTTTTGCAAAGTAAATAGGTTTCACTTAAATATGGATTTAAAACATATAAACTTATAGCTTGGCAGTCTTAAATAAAATTAATATGAATTCTATACATCGAATATTTGTATATAATATTTGAATATTGTCACCCTGACAGCGCTGTTCGAAGCCAAAGACTGTTTGTCTGAAAGTTGCCGTTTGGTTGATTTTTTGCAAAGATAGATAGCTTAAAAAATGAAATACATATAAAATATACAATTATTCAATCTATTTATCTATCTATTAAAAATTTATCAATTTATTGACACCCTGGCAGCACAATAAAATCAAAATATGGTCACCTTGGCAACAGTATATAGCTCTAAGATCTCAATATCTGCCAGTGCTGATGTTATGCATAAAGTTTAAAGTTTACTTGAATATTTGAAAGGAACGGGCTGATAGAGTTATTTCTGTATGTAAATAATATGATCTATGTTTGCATGCGCGTTCGCCCTCGCACGTAGCTGAGTTTATTGCTTATATCGTTAAATTGCTAGGTTTTCACACTTTATTTTTTTTGTTTTTTAGCACATAACTTATAAACTATTGAGGCCATAACATTAACTATGGCCGGGCACTAAAAGTCCATGTCCCGGCCCAAGATATGCGCCATTTTCGATGGTCTGCACACACATGGAGGCGCCTCGGCATGCACTTTATGTGCAACCTTCGCACTCGCACTCACAGACACACACACACACACGCACGCACACAATGAACGCCATTCCTTGGCGGAGTTGAGCCCAACCACCGTAAGAACCTTTTGTTTGCCGCACCCAACTTCACGTAACACCCTCCACCCCTCTCCTCGTATGACTTATCTGTGTGGCAAAAACTTTTCAAAATTTTACTGCTTGCTGCAACATCAAAATGCCAAGTTTTTACGATTACGTTGCTGCTGCTGCTGCTGCTGCAATTTTACTTAATTTTAATGGGATTTTTTCTTCCGCCAACTGCAGAATGCATTAAACAGAGCCAGGCACACGGGAGTATTACGCATGAGTGTGCCACAGGCCCTGGCTAAAACAGCATACGCATTTATATGTGTATATGTGTGTGTGTGTACTTAACTTCTAACATAACCCTATACCAACGTTTTTGGCCAAGGTACAGCTAGCGTAATGCCAGAGTGCCTGGTCGCAACTAATGCTAATGCCAGTCCACTGGGCAATTGAACGTAAATAAAAAGTCGTAAACTGTGAACAAAAGCCGAACATTAAATATGCTGCGGCTGGGTTTAATTAAGTGAGTGCATCTTGAACATAAGGTCAAAGTATTTTGCGAAAGCATCTTGTGGAATAAAAAGCAAAAAATATATATTGTTTTCCTAGTTTTTAACCGCTTTTCTATTAAAGGTGGCGCTTGTATTGAATTTGAGCCCAAGTGCATGTAATACTCAGGCGCAGCCAACTTATTGCGTTCATATTTAAAGCTGCCAGATTGTTAACAAGCACTGCTGCTTTCCACTTCCAAATTATAATGTACCAGAACTGACAGCAAAATGTACCATGTTATGTATTAGAGTTGTATGTGAGCATATTGTTAAAAATTGGTAATTACCAGAATATATATAAAAATATACTATAAAGCAAAATGTACCATATTTTGTATACAAGTTATATGTAAATATGAGCGTTTAAAAATGTTAATTGGACAAAAGTAGCTTATGTATTTAATATCAACAAATAATAAATAAAGTAAACAATAAAAAGAAAAACAAGTTAAGTTTTGTTCGCATGTATGTTGATTAATTCTGCAGCAACAATGGGTAATTTAAACGTTTTTCAGTGTACCATTTAAGAAAGTACCCTTTTTGGTACATTTGGTAAAAACAGATGTGGAAGCCGCTCGTAAACAACACACAAATTGCAACCATGTGGCAACACCAGTTGCTAATTTCACCACGGATAAAAGTGTGTTAATTTTAATAGTGCAGTGATATTTTATCTAAATTGAAGAAATGCTCATAATTTAAGCTGAGCTCAATAAATTGCTGGCATTGCGCTGTGTCCGCTTTTGAGCGCTTTTTAATCAGCACGTTTGCAGGCCACAAAACCTTGGCCATAACTTTACACTTGACTGGGTTAGCAGGCGACAGCAGATGACAACAAGAACAACAACTGCTTGAGAAGCCGCAGCAGCAGTAGACGAAGCATCAGCAATCAGCTAAAGCTCGGTCAATTTAATGGCAGAAGCCATGTCCAGGCCACGTTCCGGGCACGTTTATGACAAACTGGCTGCTTATTATGAAGCCAGGAAGCAAAACTGTTCAAGCAATTGCCCCGCAGTCAGCTCTAATATATCATGTATATATATATATCTATCTCGCTCTCTCTTTGTAAATAACTGTACGACTTATGCACTCCGCGAAAAACGCTGTTTGATAGAACGCATATTCTTTATTGAAGTCGCAAACTAACTGTAAATATTCCTAAAATAAGCCAATATCGGTTGGCTGAAACACAAAATATCGAATAATAGAGTTTTAATAATTGATTAGAATTTTGTCAGTAAAAGTAGAATATATATAGTTAATAAAAAAGATCTAAAAAAAAATTGTATCTGCAGTTTAAAAATGTTCGATCTTAACCAATTTAAGTACAACATTGTAAATGTATATTTTCTTTTTCTGTGCCCTTGCAGAGAGTATTATAATTTTGTCATATTCATCGGCAATCGACCAAATTTTTCTTAGAGTGTGTGTAGTATTTGTTTCTATCTGATGTCTGGCACAAGTGGCAGCTAGTTGGGGCATGCATGTTACTTGTAGTGCCGTAAAATGTGAGTAGTACGGCAGTAGGGCTAGTAGAGTATTGGCCATGGCCGTTGACGCTGCACATTTTTTACGACCCGCCCACAATATAAAGTCGTAAAGTTGAAATTTTTTGCTTCCTGCTGCTGCAAGTCCTGATGTCAGCAATGCTTTCCTATAGTATTTAATAAGCATTGGCAAATAGAGATTCTCTCCCCTCTCTCTCTGAGCTCTCATTGTAGCTCTTCCGTATTGCTAAGCCAAAGGAATTTGTAGTATTCGTTCCAAAGGGCATGGTTAAACTAGGTTCGCTTTAGGATGAGCGGGTCTCTAAAAAAATGCCGAGTCTATTTTATGAGTTTACGTAGCACAGACAGGGCTTAAATTATGGCCGAAACAAGGATGAGGAATGTGTCATAAAAGCAGCTGCAAGCTGACTCATTTGCCTAAATGGGCGTGAAAGCCCATAAATTATGGGGGCCGAACCAAAAGCTATGAGCTTCATGGGGTAAAGCAACTAGAAGAGCTGGAAGATCTGAAACTAGACTCTAGTTACTTTATTAGTTAAAAACTTATACATTTTGGGGTTTTTATTTTAGATGTTTCTAAGTCTCAGGAGTGCTCGATTAAGAGATAGATAAATAAACAAGATAACTACTTTTGTAGCTGTTATCCGATTTGTTGTCAAATTTGCGTCTCATTTATAAAACCCCAAGAATATTTAAGATGGTATTCAAAAAGTGATTTTATTACTATTATTAAAGTAAAGGATACAGCTATAAACTATCAACCTAACTATTTTTCAAATAGCACTGGCTGCTGTGGCCTTCGGCTAAGACAAACACTACATCCATACACTAAGCATGGGGATTCGAACCCGGGTACTCGTTTTGTTCATTTGCCTAAAAGCCTGAGCACTTAGAAAACTAATCTACCGATGACTGCTAAAAAGGTGATTTATTTTTTATCTGTTTATTTGAACTTAGAATTAGCTCTGATCGTTTTCAAAATATGGTAAAAATCTCATGGTTAGAAATCGAGTTTGAATTGAAAATAATTTCAGCCCAATAAATGTTTGTAGCAATCTCTTATAATCTGCGAGATTAGCCCATTTTACCTTTTGCAATTGTTGCAGGGTATAAAATTAACAACTTTTCGTTTCTAAATCGTTTGGCGCAGTCCCCAATCTTGAAGTGCTCCGCTACAGCTGCCCCCCTCTGCCACCCGACGGCTATTGAAGCATAAACACTTTTAAGCTTTATAGCGCACACATTTACACGTCGCATTGCCTACCCAAAGTAACCCGCTCCACACACCCCCTTACATCGAATGCCATATATTCATGGTACTTCCTGCAATACCCCCTTCCCCCAGCGCTGGACGTGTTTAGTGCCAGCAAACGATGCTGCGATATTATTGCAGCTACTACCTGGCAGCTTTCCCATGGAAATACCCGGGGGTGGAGGGTAAGGGATCGAGGCGGAAGTGGGGCCAAACTGAAGCTGGAAGCTGGTAGTCTTTCAGTGACGGTGTTGGCAATGTCGTAAATTTTTCGCATGCATTTTTCGGTTTAATGATGCATTTACGATGCCAACAGCGGCGACAACAACGGCAGCCTTAGCTCCAGCTCCAGTTCCAGCTCCAACACCAACTCCATCCTCAGCTGCGACTTCGGTTTGGAGTGCCCAACTTTCAGGTTGAACTTCATCTGCCATGCAGTGAAATGCTGGGACGTGTAACGGTTCTGGTGAAATGGCAACAACTTGAGAAAGCAATCGTTACAATTTTTAATGCCAATTCACAGAGGAAACAAAAAAAAAAAATAAACAAATAGGCAGCTGATGCTCTTCAAAACCTAATACAGTGGTCGCTCGATAGTAGGAATTTCAATCTAATAACTGAACGCAATATTAAACAATGAAAAATTATGATTTATTATATATGTTTATTTATAAATAATTGCCCTATGCTGAGCAAAGGAATTGTGAATTCTTATTTAACTTTTTTACAGGCAAAAAATCAATTCGTATTTTTTTTTTGGTTATTAATAGACGAATCAGGGTATTTATATTGACAATCACAATCACATTTTCGCAATCCAGGAGAGGGAAATCCCTTCTATAAATATAAAGTTGCGTTAAAATTGAATGCTGATATTCGGGTTCTAATTACTGAATGATTTATATATCGAATGTCTTTATATCGAGCGTCCACTGTATTACCTTACTGAGGCAATTCCCCATGCCTAGTTCCTGAGTTTGTTTTTTTTAGCTAAATGGCATATCAATTATTTTTAATTTTCCATTAACATTTAGGCCCGGCTGAATGATTCTCATATTTAATTAAGATTTTACTTCAGCTAATTTTGTCCACAGTGTTGTGGCAACACTGGGCCGCACTTAACTGGGAGTTAGTGAAAAGTGGCATTAAATTAATGGCTAGATTGATTTCATTGCAAATGCTGCCCAATGCTTTTTGTTTAAGGAAAATATTTTATTTTTTTTTACATTTAATCTTTTATAGTATTTTGATTTTTGTTTTTGTTGTAACTTGGCATATGCATCATGAACTGCTTAAAACGATAACAATATTTATACATAGTTACGCAATAGATATCGTAAGACATTACATATACATATAGTGAATCTTAAGCTTCTATATTTTTACATAGTGTAAATATTGAAACTTTGTAGAGGACAGAAATTTTATCTTGTGATGTTTAGTCCGAGAACCTGGATTAGGATTTGGATGAGTTCTGAATTTTAAAGATGTCTGTTCTAATTTCGATTAAAAGGTGAAAGATATATCTGTAGTTGTAGGCAAGTGCGAGATTAGCTTTTAAAGTATTTAAACATTCACAATTGTATTTAAATCTAATATCAAGATAATCTTAAGTTTAGCTTAAACTATTTAAAGTGGCTTCGGTTAGGCGCGGCGGTAAGATGGATTTTAAGATATTTGCCAACATTTCAAATTGGAATTGAAATACGAAATTTTTTAAAAACTTATAATTTCATACAAATAAAGCTAACAAGATTTGTGCTCAAATTTTAATTTTTATTACGATGTAAAAAAATTATTGCTTTTGACTTTTAATTTTTAACTGAACTTTAAAAATTGTATCAGTGCTTAAATTTGTGTTGATTTTAAATTTAAATTAATGTTTGGCTAAAAATATATTATCTCTTGAGTGTTCGATAGTTTACTTAGACTTAAACATAAAAAACTTAGTTCAACTAAAGCTAACTTATGAGAACTTGACATAGGGTTACAACTTAAGCTAAACAACCGTTGTGGACTTCTTCTAGCACGTGATAACTGTAGGAGTTGATGTGTAGATATTTTTGATTTAGCTTTTAACAATAGTTTTGACAAGCACTTTCACTCTTTGTATGTTGATTGCAGAGTAGAAATGTAGGGCATCAGATTTTGGGTATGTTGATTGAAGTATTACTCATAATTGCCAGTGGGGTATGTTGATTGAAGACAGTTGCTTTGTTGCGTGTGTTTTTGGTTTGTTGATTGAAGTTATTTCCAAGTCGTAGTCGATGTTACAGTTAAAGTTGCCCGCTTATAATATATTCGAAATATATTTACAGAGGTTTTTCTTTTCTTTTTGTTTATTTAACATTTGTTTAATTCGCGCGCGTTTTGCTTTCGTTGAAGCTTTAAGCTAAATATTAAATTTGCAATTAGTTCAAATTGAAGTGTGGAAAAACAATAAATATATAACCAGGCAATGTTTTTTTATTTTTAATTATTTTGTTTTCATTTCTCTTTTTTGTCTGAATAGAAAAGTTATCGTATATAACTAGGCAATGTTTTTTTATTTTTAAACATTTCTCTTTTTTGTGTTAATAGAAAAGTTATCATCCACATTGCCGCGTTGTGTTGCGTAGCTCACCCCCGTCATAAATATTCAAATTGTTTTGACGGGAGTATTCATTCACAACATATTGGCCTGGTGATTGATCAGATCAAAAGATATATGGAATATTTATAGATATATGATTATAAAGAGTGCACAAGATTTATTTGTAGCTCACAAATCTAAAATGCTTTCTTTTTGTTGCTTACCTTCTTCGATGCGGCGTGAAGCCTCATCGATATCTGCGCCAGCGTCTTTTAATATCACATACATCAGCGGCATCAGCTCCCACGGATAACGAAACTTCTCTAACAGCTTTTGACAATAGTCTAGGAAAACATCTTGGCCTGCAAAACCAAAAAAAAAGGAAATGAATTGGTATCATTAGCTGCTCGTTTTTTTATCATTCACATTCTCATGACATTCAAGTATCCGCCCGTAATTGAATACAAAGTTTGTTCAGCGCTGCTTCGTTTCCAATAAACAATTTAACTGAGATTCATTCAAAAATATCAACATAAATAAATAAAGCTTAAATGGAGCTGTGCAACGCAGCGTATACGCTATATCCATTGATATTCTTTATTTTCAGCTGTGGGAGTCTTTTGTTTTATTTACGTCAAAAAAATCGAATGCCGACTGCCAAAATAAAACCCCATTGAAATTGTCAGACGGAGCTATGTTAAGTGTAAACATGGCGGTGAAAACGTAGACACAAATTGAAATCCAATACGACTCAACGTATGGAGTATCAACATTCGAAGCTATAGCTGAGATCAGCAGTTGACAGCTCATTATAAAACTTTTTACTAAGGTTTCCAGACAATGAACGTGATAAAGATCAAGAAAAAGATATTAAAGATGGTACATAAATAAGAATGTTTAAGATTAATGCTATTATTTTGTTTAATTTTAAATTAAATAAAATGTCATGGCTGGAACCTAAATGTACAAAAGTCGGCTTACAAATCGAATCGAATTTGAATTTGTAGCTGTATTATGTACAAATTTGTAGTATTTATTAATGTGTACGCACATTTACATGTATGTATGTACATATGTCTATATTTCGATCTAACTGCAGTTCTAATTCGTCGACAGTTATTTAATTTCCTAGTTGAAACTTCGTCTTCAGCTGCTGTTCGTTTGTTTGTTGCCACTTCTTCTATGGTCGCTATGTTCGGTGTCTGCCTGTTCACCATTTTTTTCTTCTTTATACCTACAGCAGCAACAACAACAAGAAGAACAACGCGAACAAATGGCAGCTGCTGCGCTGCCGCCGCCGTCGCCGTCGCTGTCGCCGTCGCTGTTGTCGTCGTCGTCGGTAGTTTCCGTAGTAGGCGGAGCTTCATAGTCATTGGCCCGTTTTATTATGCTTCTCTCTCTTCTCCTTTTCGCTTTTGATGTGGCTGTTGTTGTTGTTGTCGTTGCTTTTATGCTGCATGCAACTGCTGCGCTGAGTAGTTGGCGCTTCGTTCTTCTTGTTGTTGCTGTAGTTCGTGGTGATGTGGGGTTTGAATCGCACGTTTTGCATTGGTGAGCGAAGTATCTGTGTGTATGTGTGTGTGTGTGAAACGTGTTTTATGCTTTGCGTGTGTAGCTGTTATACTCGCTGTTGTTGTTGTCGTTGCGTTTGCTGTTATTGCAGCTGTTGCTGTTGTTGTCAAGTTTACATAATTTATGTTGCATACATATGTTCTTATGTATGCGTGCACAAACACAGTACATGTACAGTGCTCGCTCGATAAATAGCTATATTTAATAATATTCATAATTTTATGTGCACAAAATATGCCCTATTTTTGTTCAATATTAAATTTTCTTTACTATGCAGATGATTTGCAAATTTATTACATTAATTTTTAACAGCCAAAAATCAAAAAATATAAAAGTTCTTTGACCATTTAAGCTAAAACAATACTGAATTCACATATCGAACCTCCACTGTATATGTATTTCTGTAGGATTGCATGCAATACATGTTGTTGTTGAATGTCAATTATTATAGTTGTTGTTTGTGTTTCTTCTTTGCCAGTTTTAATTTAGTAATTAAGCCATTAGCCGCTTTGTGTGAGGTTTTATTTTATTAGCCAGGAATATTTTGCATTTTATGTTTTAAAATTATTTTATTAACCGCATATAAATTTTTATAAATTAATTTATTGTTGCCACATAAACCGTCCAAAAACTATTTCATTGGCCAATTAGTTTTGCGCGGTTTTAAGCCATTCCTATATAGTCTTAGATATTCCAATGCTATCAGAATATGTTTTAATGTTGTTTTTATAATAATTGTAAACTCTAAAGTTATAAAATTTTTTTTTTTTGAAAATGAGCAAGGGGCATGATATTTTCCGAAAATATTTTCAGTTTTTTTCTGAAATAGACAGATCTGTAGAGATCTAACTATGGCCAAAATGGTATGCCTCATGAAAATCAGTTAAGTTTTGACAAATTTATGGGGGTTTTAAATTTCTGTTGGAAAACCATTTTTGTAATTTGTTGCCTGATTTTTGACAAAAAAATATGACCTCTTCAGAATCACTTTTAATGTGGTTTTTTATACTAATTATGACACCCACAATCGATTAAAAATACAAACTTGGGATTCTAAATCTAAAAAAATGAGTATGGGGGAGTACTTGTTATGTTTCCGAAAAAAACAAAAATATAATTTAAAATTTTTTTTTTTTCAAATATATAAATTGGCGTGCAGAATCAATCTAGATATCAGCATTGAAACCATGACGAAAATTGTATAAATCATGAAAATCGGTCGAGTTTTTACCAAGTTATGGAAGATTAAAATTTTGTCCCATTTCCATGTGAGATTTTATTGCTTCCAGAGTGCTTCCAAACCCTTTCAATAAATTTGGTTCAGTTCTGACAAACTTTTTTATATAAGGCTTACTTGGTATTATTTAGGGGACATTTTAAACATGAATTTAGTAATATATATTTAAATTCCATTTGCAGTATACATATAGTGCACATATTCCACATAGTCCACACTTCAATTATTTTTCAAAAGCCTGATTATATTTGTTCCATTTTGCATCAGTGAATTTCCCTTTTATAACTGCATTGCATTGAGGTAAAAATCGTATATATGTAAATGCGGGCGATGGTTGCAATTGCAATACGAAGATGCTGGGGTAACGCCCATCTTATTGCTGGGATGTGCAGTCAGGCCAATTGATGCCACATCAAGTTGCAACAACAGCTGCAACAGTGAGCGCCACACCCCATTTATGGGCATACATTTACTGTTAGCCAGTAAACGATGCCATTAACGCGCATAAACGGGCTGCGACTCTGCGCAGCTATATCTATATAGTACATAGATATCGTAAGAGTATACACAGGCATGCACATATACTATATACTACACATTTATATACTCTATAGAGGTGGGTAGTACGGGTATTATTACTTTTATTACTGTGCCAAGTGCAACTTGCTCTCGTTTCAATGCGCTCTCGCTCTCTTCGCTTTCTTTCTCTCTAGCTCTCTCTCTCTCTCTCTCCCACAACTACGAATCCACAACCGAATCCTTTTGAATAGCCCAGCATCGTTTTAGGTTCTCTGCTTTCATTTTTTGCTCCTTCGTCCTCGTTTTTGTCGTCGTTTAAGTCGTTAGCCAAAGTTTTCATCGTCGTTTTTTGTGCCTTTTATGAGTTTGTATGCAACACGAAGTTGTTATTCGTTGTTGCTGCTGCTCCTGCTGCAGCAGCTGCTCCTCAAGCGCATCACTGGAGGAGCGCATCGTCAGGAGAACGACCAGCGCCGGGACTACCTTTTATATACAAGCCTTGTGCCAATTGCAGGTATTACATTGCCTGGCCCCCTTTTTTTTTTTTTTTTTTTTTTTCAAGAGGCCCGCCTCGGAGTCGACTTTGATGCAGGCTTCGCGTTTTCGGCTATTTTGGAAAACGATGCAACTATTATATATATTTAGTTTGTATTGATGCAATTTGCAAACTTAAAAAATAAAAAATAATTTATGAAACCATGTATTAGGAACCAAATTTAATTATTTAAAAAAAATCCATGTACGTTTTGAGTTTAGGAGGACTAAAATTTGTTGTAATTTCGAACATTACTGTTTACAAAAAGGAAGCCCATTTAAAATCAGTATTAATGTAGAATTCAATGCTAATTTTGACGAACAGAATTAACAAAAAAATTAATTTCTAAAAGAACAAAAATGGAATGTTAAATGTATGTTAAATTAATAAAAATGTGTAATATTATTTGCAATATGTGTTAATTAAAATGCAGATTGTATCTAGAGGTTAAACTATGAATAAAACAGTCTCAATCAATAAAAGTTCAGTTTTCGCAAAGTTATAGAAATTTAAACTCCAGGAAGCGCAAACTTGGCTTCAAGTCGGCAAGTTGTAAAATTAACTTGAGCCATAAAAGAGACTGGAAAATATTTTTGATAAAATTTTTTTGTTTCAGCTGCGAATTTAGTGAAAATGCCTGAGTATGAGCAAAAGGACCGTAAACCGAACGAAATGGCAATATCTGAGAATATCTGTAGATTTGACGCAGCATCCGGTTAAGACTAGAGCAGAGGAGAGTCCGCAGCCGACAGTCGGCAAAGTCGTAAAACGTAACAACAATAAAAAATAATAAATCGAAATATCCACAAAATGGCAGCTGAAAATGTGCAGCATGCAAAAAGGAATTGCGATGAAGACGAATTGATGCAAACATTTCCCACATCCAGAGCAATGTGGCAAATGAAGCAAACGGTGGAATGTCTGCCGAATCATAGAGGACATTTCGTCTACAACCAGACGTGGGACGCATCCAATGCAAATGAGTCCTGAGCAAATAATATTAGAGGAGCGAAAAGGCAGCAAAAGTCTTTTAATGAGGCATGTGGCACAGCAGACGCAGATGGAATTGTGAATTGTGACTGAAAAGAAAATTTATTAGGCAGCAAGGATCATCGTTGTTGAAATATGCACTCTCTTGATTAGATTTTTATTTCCACTGTTCCTATTTCAAGCCAAAAATATAATATCTGAAGGCTCGCTATATAATGTTTTTGTTTTTCAAATGTTATTATATATATATATTTATTATTTATTAAATTCGGCTATTTAGACGCAATATAATTGGCTACAACTGAGAATTACCCAGCTTTTCAGTAATTTATTCGACTGGCTCTTTGGCTGGCACTTGGCTAAGACGCATGGGATCTGACGGCTTTTCCATTTAGTATTCATTGCCTTGCACTAAATCTAGCAGTCACTAAAGCTTAACTTGGCTTTACCTTTACCTGCACCGTAGGTAGTTTGCAGCGAAGCTCTATGCCCCATTTCAGGAATACTCCATTCCATATTCCCTCTATCCCCGCCGCTCAGTCCTTGTGCATTCGTCAAGAAATGCAGTAAACGCTAATAAAACTGCATGTCGCACGGAGCGCTTTTATGAAGGATGGAAAGACAGGGAACGGGGTATGGTTATGGAAATGTCACGCATCCTTGGCTGCCAGAAGGCGGAAGTTGGCAATGCTTATCCTTTAGCTGCTTTTAGCCAAGTTAAGCTTGTTAAGCTTGGCACGAAAGCAGTTTTAATCTCAAAATTAAAACGTTTGTAATTTACCAGCAACTTTACGACTTATATAGTATAAAAGAAAAAACTCTGGCTTTTGTCTCTGTCACTATCTACGTCCCCCCACGTTGCCCCCTCTTCGTTTACGTTTCAGTCATTTTCGTAATCGTCGCGACGTCGTCGTCGTCGTCATCTCCTTGTTGTCGTAATTCACTTGAACTTGTGTAATGCTTTTGGGTTATACTCGTGCCAGCCATATCCATGCTAGAGATGGGCGCGTGACAGATTTATTTTTTTCAACACGACACGATATACATTTTGGAAACAAGGAAATGTTGGCGTGGATTGGGAAATATAGACGGGCACGTTATAGTTACATTAACTTATTTATTTTAACTTCTGCAGTTGGCTTGAAAACTTCCTTCAAAATGTTAACGTAATTTTTTTATTTGTCTTAATTATGTTTCTTAATTTTGTATAGCGTATTCCTTAAAGGTTTGTTTTTTTTTTATTTTAATTCGTGTTACACACACAAAATTATATTTTTCTTGTTTTATTCTTGTAACCAATTTTTCTCATGTCACGCGCTCAACTCTTAACCATACCCAGCACCTGCCTCTGTGTTACCCTTTCGATGTTCATCATGCGTCATTTTTTATATGGTTTTTTTTTTATTTTTACTATTGAAAGTAACAAGTTTGTGCTGACTATTTAGTTGTACGGTCGAAAAAATAATTTTTTTCACTTTTATTTGAACCTAACATTTTGACTTGAAATTAGTTTTATTTTCGCTTAGTTTGTAGTATTATACAAATTAGCAAGGATTAGACAGGGTTTTTCTTGTGAGCCAATTCCAACCAGCAGCTGATTAACTTTATAAAGGGTAGACATTTATTTTTCATTCCCTCGCCAATTTTTCTGTTATCAATGCGTTTGTCCCTAGGCTTAGAGCTTATCAACTGTGGGATTCTAAGTGCACGGCGTGTATATGAATTTGTTTTATTTTTATACTTTTAACATGTGAAAACTTTTCAAATAAAATTTCATACAATGTATAAAGGCTGTGCAAAAGCGAATCATTTGGGAATTTGATAGATAACAATTAGAATGTCTAGTATTTCTATTGGGAGATTTAAAAATTAGAAATATAAAAAATTAAATATATCAAACTAGGGCACGCAGGTGTTAAAGATAATTGTTATTTAACTAAACTGAGTTGAAGGTTTGCATCTCAAATCAGCCAGGGATATTTGACTATGCTATTTATATATTTCCCCATACTTTTTATAAAAATAAACTCAATCAGACACCCCTTTATAGAAGTACGAAATGATGCGCTTGAAATGGGTTCTCGTTTGTATTATTAGCTAGTTTGCAATTTGGTTCCAAGGTCGCGCATTCAATGCAATTGAAGCTAAGCAAACAGTTTTACACCACCCGGCTAACAGCGACGCCAACCCCTAAGCAAATGAGAACCCCCCCTTAAAGCGCTGACAGAGTAAACAACACGGCGGCAGCGTAGAAATAGCCATCATCATCATCCGAGACGTTTGCCACTTGCCGGCAAATGGCAAACTGTTGCTACTATAAACACTATACTATATACATACGTATATATATATATATATATATATATATATATATATATATATATATATATATATTTAAATTGTGTACACATAAAAAAATATAAGGCCAAGTATCAATTCGAAATTTTAATAAACATTCACATCCTTTATAATCATTTTGTGTAAGCTTTTGGCCAAGCAATAGCAAGAAAGGACAGCGTTGGGGGCTGCCGATATCAGCATATCTATTTATATATATATATCTTTGTTAAAAAGATGATGAAGAATATATATTCTTTATATATATATATAGTCTATACTCTGCCCACTTCTTTTACCAAAATTAAATAACCGTGTTTTAAATCGAAAAAATCTTGCAATTTCAATTTGAATTTAGCTTTATTTCGCTCAGTGCAATAAAGCGGTCGCATTTCCGTTTTCCCAACCCCAAGCGTTTCTGTGTGTGCATTTTTTTTTGCCCAGCACGCGTGGGGACTACGTCAACTGTTTATGGATTACACGTGCCGGGCATGCCAACTCGATTTGGTGGCAGGGCGCGCACACAATGTTGGCAGCTCAGGCGGCGGCGCCTCTTGAGAACATGAAAGGCTTTCGGAAATCTTAATAACAATTCCAGTTGATTTCAAAATGAGCCGAAATATATAAATAAATGCAAATATAGTATATAGTTGTAATATTTTATATTTTAATATTTTAGCTCTAACCTACCCATAAACCAGCGCATTTTATAGACTCTGCCGCCGATTGCGTCAGACCAATGTCAGGTGCTTACTTTTTCAGCCATAAACAATGGTAATATAACTTGTATGGTATTTGTAATATATATTATATATTCATATATGTTTTTCAAATATTTTGCGCTATATTTTTACAAATAAATTGTGCACAGTTTGTAGCCTAAAATTAGGTAATTGGCGCCGGTTCACAAAGTTCAGTGACGAAAATAGCACAAGATCTGAGTAAAGCAAGTAAGAGTGCTCCAAGCGTGCTTGACTAGCAGATACCCTGTAAGTATCTTTTAAGTGGCTTGACATACGTATGAACCTTATTCTATACACATATGTACACACAAAAAAACACTCTTTAAACGGCATACTTAAGATAGCGGTTGTGCTACTTCTTTACTTAGCCCAACACTGGGAAAAAATTCAATTTAAATGGCATTGATAAACTTTTGCCATTTATATATATAACTAAATAAATGTTGACAAGTAGAAATTTAGGTTCCATTTATGTAGCTTTTGTGTAACTTTGCAAAACCAAACTGATTTAAGTGTTTGATTATTGAATGTTTTGAATTTGCATAAATGTTACTCGATGAAAGCTAGCTTATTATCTGGCACGAATAAATAATGGTACAATTTGGTCTAAAATCGCAGAGAAAATTCTCAACAGGCAGGCACTATTTTTGGGCCACAGCAAGGAGTGTATTGGGCCTTTAACACACTCTATATAGATTTAGAAATGCTGAGCATAGTTCTGGATGATATCAGACACGTGCCAAATACTTATGCATTTTTCACTTGCCGTGTGCACTTTTCGAGTTGTCGACTCACAGGCCGACGAAATGCTCTGAGTTACAGCGCTGTCATTGTGTGTGCCAAGGGCCAGTTCCGCCCCCGAGCCCGCCCCCGTCGGGGGCTCCTGATGAGGCCGCTCACGTAGCGTGAATTTTACTTTCACTTTCAAATACACATGTGCCCTTATCACCTATCAGCCCGAAGATCAACCGTTAGTGCTGCTTGCGCAAGTTGTTGGCTGCCCTTTTTTTGTCTGTGATAAGCTCAGTGCTCTTATCTAACGCCTAGGGTTGTCGCCTCACCCAATACAGACATCGCGCAATTCGCGAACGTGACGAGTCATGAGTGCAGGGTTACACAATAAAAAATGTTTAGCCGAATTGTAAAACTATTAGGACTAAAATGAAATGAAAATTATTGTTGGAATTAAAATCAATTTGACTGTTAGTTTAAAAATTTGCATTAATTAAATTTAACACTAAAATAAATTGAATAAAATGCAATCAATATTTTTGACTGTGTACAGATTTCCGTAACTGACACGGACTGCGATTAAATCCAATTGGCAATTGGCTGCAGCTAAAGTGGCCAGCAGGCAGTGGCTAATGTGTTTGGGCCAGCTTCTGGCTACTGTGTGCACTCACTAATTTCATACATGATACCGATTGCTCATGGGGCCGGCATTTTCCACTGGTGAGCATTTCAGGGTGGGACGGACGACGGTCGCTTCAGCGGTAATACGTCTTATAGACAGACGCCAAATGCTTGCTAGACTGTGCCATCGTAAAATGTTCCTTTGCGCTTTTTACGAGCGTCCCCAAAAGCCGTTGACGTTGATGACGACGTTCAACTTGTACAACAACAGCAACAACAACAAGCACAAGAAACATGCTTACATATGTTTATTTGTGCGAAAGGTTTTCTACATTTTGGCATGGCTTGAGTATGACGCTCATAAAATTAAGAATGAAAAGCACCCAAAAATATATAGTATATATCGCGCCGCACGTCGATTTTGTATACCCTGTAACCATAGATAATGGGCAAAATAGGGTATATTTACGCCTATACTTAGTATGTAATCTTTCATATACGTCCCTTCCAAAAACGTAAAAATTTAAATAGGTATAGTTCTTATATATTGTCTATACCCATGGACATAACAAATTTAACTCCTGAAAATTTCAAAATGTTATATAAGTGAATACTAATTTTCGACAATTCGTTGCTTTGTACAGGGTAACTGCGAGTCGTACACTACCCGACTAGAGCACTCTTCCTGGGTTTGTCTTTCACAACGTTTTGTTTTGTCCTGTTTCGTTGGCTTCCTTTTTCCGCTGTTCTTTTATTGCCGCCCTTTACATTCGCGTTAATTGCTGTGACTGTGATATAAATCTGGCGATATGACGCCCGTGTCCTTTGAATAACGGACTTCGCCTCTATCTGGCAATTGATTTGTGGAACCAACCCTCGCAACAAACTCTGATTCAATTTTCGATATTAACGCTCAGCTTTTGATCTGCGCTTCGAGTGTTGTCCTCTGTGATATATTCGAATAATTTATGCGGTGTTTGTGGTTCTTGGTTAATGGGTTAATCCATGTGAGGGGCATTTTTGGGAGAGCAAATTGCAATGGAGTTGGTGGGGAGTGGCAGAAAGTTGATTGTTACTTTGGCTTTATATTTTTGTGAAGGGACTCTTACTAGCTTATAAATAATGAGATCAACGTTCCCAGCTCTTAATGTGTCAGTCAGTCAATCAGTCAGTCGGGACAAACAGTTTTATAGATTAAAATAAAACAGGCTCAGAAATGAAAATCGGCTATTTCTATGATAAAACTTTAAAACTTGATATTTATTTCTCAAACATAAAGATATTGGAAAGTTCGTATCTGAATTGTCCAGCGAATATTCATGAATACTTGTTATTCTTGCGCAACTTTTAATGAATACATAAAGTTAATAAATACATAAAACCAATAAACACCGGACAACAAACCAGATTTGCCTTGGTTAAGATATTAGCCATAAAAGTGTAATTTATGCCATCATTTCTGATAGACAACATGATATTCGAATTAAAAAACCAGCCTAATTGTGACTGTAACTGAAAGTTGATTGAAACGTTGCCGAAAGTGAAGGTGGCATTAACCAAATGGATTAACAAGAAATTAAGAAAGTTATCAATTAAATTATGAATATTATCTGAAGCCACAAATACAAATCAATTTAATCATTAATCAAATTGACGCCGGGTTAGCTGCGGGGCGCACATAAATAACCAAAGAGCCGACAATTAACGGTATAATTATAACGGATAATAAGTAAATTTGTTGCACTTCTCACAAAATTTCCGCTCGAGGCTTATCTAATTGTTGGCCATAAATAATGCAAAAGCAATTGCAATGCCTCGGACACTATTTCTTGGCTTGTACATCGCAAGAAATTCTGTGTGTATGTCCAACGCGGCGTATGCGTAATGCGATAAATTAATGCCCATCCAACCAAGTCCAAGCCCCACCGCCACGAACTTCGAATCCCCAAACCCCACAAACCCACACAAGCATAAATTAGAGGCAATGCGCAGTTTTTGCACTTGTTACCAGGGCAGCTAAGTGAAACTGAGAAACCCAATTGACAGAAAGAGGGGATATAAAAGAGAAAGAGAAAGAGAGCGCGAGCAAATGCAATGCAAATATTGCATTTGTTGTTGGGCGATTATAATAGAAAATTGCTTACACGTGCCAACTGTTGTAGATAGGACGGGCAATGGATGGAATGGGGTTCGGTCCCCGAACACGAGAGAGCTGCCTGTGAATTAGCCCAGACAGCTGTTGCTCGACTGCGTGTGCGAGTGTGAGTGTGTGTGCGAGTGTGTGTGCACTAAACAAATGCAAGCCAATGCAGTCGACTTTGTCATTTGCCTGAAATAATTTCTTTATGATGGGGCTTTCGACATTTGTGTTCCCACATTTAATTGTTGAAATACAATTTTATGCCGTATCTGTGGAAACATTTCACAATATATTTATATATACAGTACATATAAAACTATTTGTTCTGACTCACTGATAATCAGCGCCAAGCTCAACCGAAAGGGTTACAAAGTTGAATTTCCAACTGTAGCTATCTTTTTGTGTTGACTATTAAGACACAGTTTTCAAAACTTTATCCCGCAAGTGCTGAAAATGATTGTATGAAATATTTGTAGTTATCATTTAGTCACTTTTAAACCTATTTTAAAATATATTTTCAAAATTCATTGCATACCTTTTTTCACATTCTTCTATGAAATAGGATTGCCAGGTTGTGAATTAAAAGTTATTTTCTAAGATCTTTGTAATTTCTAACCACTGTTAAATAGTGTTTACTTGATAGCGAAAAATACAACTCTTGTTTAGTAAATTTTAAAATTCCTACGGGTTGAAAAGATTTAAATAGAAACACTTTACTCTGGCAGAGTTGTGTATTAGCTGTTAGTTTATCCCTAAACCTTTACCATTTACTTTTCTTTTATTGCGCCCATCTTTACCAGAAGCCGATAAATAAAAAACACTCATATCTTGTCAATTTTTATTGTCTGTCTAGTGTGTGAAAATTAATTTGCAATTGGTCAGACGTGTCTGCCACAGCAGCAGTAGCAGCGGCAGAGGTCCCTACATCTATGGTCAACTCTTGTCTGGGGCTGACCAGCTGGCCGGAACTAAACAAGGCCCAGACGACGCCCGATGCTACGTGCTTTATTGTCTTCTAATCTGGCGTATAATTTGTATTTGGCGAGAGACGCGGGGCAAACAAATTGACATGCTGATAAAAAAGCTCATCAAAAAACAATGAAAATCAAATACTTGAGTGCGTGTGTGCTTGTGTGTGCTTGACACTAGCGGAGTGAAGCACTAAATTGTGCAATTTTTCTTGGCAAGATCTTTTATTGCATGCCTCAAATATGGTACCGCCAATTTGTCTGTTAAATTTAATTTTATTGCACGAGATATTTTTGGTGTTTTTATACAATAAAACAAATGTTTCTAAAATCTTTTGGGTGGCACCCCATAACGCCATTGCTGGATTGTTGGTGAATTTATTTAGGATTAAGTGCTTCTGCTTATGGCAAAATATTTAGAGAGAAAATGCAGTCAAGGTGTGAATGAATAATAGAAGATTCTAAATAACCAGAAATTATTTTTGCCTTAAAATTAAATATATATTTTGCCAATTAAAAATTGTCTTTAATAATGTTCAAGCATTTATTTCCTTTTGTACACTAGGTTATAAACTTTAAGGCAAATTTGCAATGCATTAAAATATTTTTCTAAAAGCATATTTGTAAAGTTCTACATTTTTAATGTCTTAAATCATATTCCTAAAATATATTTCTACAAACAAGTAAATTTATATAAACAAGGGAATTTAATTTGTAATACCGATATTTATTGCTTAGCCCCCTCCCTTTGATATAGTTATATAAGCCATTTAATTTGCATACAAAATATATATAAATAAATTAAATTCAGTATATTAAAAACAATTTATTAAGTTATTTAATATTGTTAACACTGCATTCAATTTATGTTTAATAAATTATTCATATTCATTATAATATGAATAATATACATATGTAACATATTATCAATCAATATAAATTACAATATTATTTATATGACACATACATTTTATTTGATAAACCAGCCCAGAACCTTACAAATTCAAAATTTCTCCCTTCGTTTTGTATTTGCATTTTGTCTTTCGCTTGTGCAGTCCCAAGGGAGCACAATGGGCCATGTGCCTTTGTTTCCACATATACAAATGTGAATATAAATGACGACACACATACATTTATATAGGTGTGTGCATGCGTGTGTGCATAAATATAAATATAGATATGGAAAACCAGTGCAATGGAAAAAAATTCAAGTTCAAGGTGAGCAAAGTCGAATTCGCACAGTGGGGTCTCAGCAACACTTTCGGAAAGTTAAATTACTTTTAAAGCTGCTGTCATAAAATAAATTACCCTAAAGTACCTTGATTTAACGATATTAAAAAATTAAAATAATAACAAAAATTATTAAAAACTTATAAAACAATATGAGCAGATTTAATTTATTGTAAAGCACTAATTACTCTATTTGTTATTTATTTATTATAAGCAATTGTTAACTGGATGGTTCTAGTATTCGGCGTCCAAATTCAAAGACATTTCAATTTCGATTTTTAATCACACAGAAAAGACAATCGCACCCACTGTGCCTGGATGTATCACAATAAATATATCCACAACAACAGGAACAAGACGTTGACTTGATAATGAGTACGGTAATAATGATGACAATGCTGATGAGCATTTCCAGAGCTACTGTCAATGTTGGATCTGTTGATATTATGCAATGTGCGATATATATGTGCATATATAGAAGCGTGTGTAATCATGTTTTCACTTGATACTCTCGCTTTCGACGCACGGGCTTGCTCCACTTTGGACTGGCCGGGTTCGATATCCATTTAAAGGTCAAACTGGCAGCGTTACGATAATATGAATATATTTGCATGCCTAAAAGGGTTACGACACTTGCCTTAGTTTCGAGCACGTGTATGAAAATGTTTATCAAACGTAATTAAAGATATAAACTTTAGTTTTTTTCTTTATGTGCTTCAAGCCGTGATTGTAGTCTTGGTTTCAACACAAGTAGTCTCACTAGTCTAAAAGATGATATGGAATATATATTTTCATGATTTTGATAGGAATATATATGCATGATACAACCTTCAGTCAGGCTTAGCTTTTCGATTATAAAACTCAGGCAAAAAGACTAAAAGGAAGCGCTTAAACAATTAAAACGGAACCCCATTTCATGCAGGGGCAACCACTGAGAGCCACAAGCGGAGCTAATTAAATTACTTTTGCCGAGCCGCACAATGAAACCCCAGAAACGTCCCTGGCCAGGGCTTAGGATCTGCGCTTTCAATCTTCAATCTCCAGCCCCAGTCTTAACCTCAGCCTTTCAGCTGCGCATTTCACAAAGTTCGCGCTGTAAAAATCAACTTAAAAAGACTTCACGTTGTTTTATGTTTTGACAGCGAAACACGCGAAAAAAACAAAGTTGTAAATTATAATTTTATGTTTGAAATCGCAAACCAATAATGTGGCCGCCAAGGGCCTAGCCGATGAGACTCTAGAGCATCTAGCTCCTAGCCGTGTCTGAAGGGATGCCAATTGTTGCAGCCTCTGCAGCCATAAAGAGGCTATTGATCTTTGACACAACAGAAATCCGACAACAAGCTTTCATAAATGATACTTAGAAATACGCAAAAGCCAAACGCTGATTACTAATAAAAATAACTACAGGCATACTACGCTAAGACGAATGTGCTTTGCGCCTAAGCTAGTAGTATTGTTTAATTTAGCTGGTGATAGTATTCAATTTTTCATAACATTCATAAAGGCAGTACATATGTCGGGGTCAACCAAATCGGAACGCTGTACCTTATAGCTGCTATAGGATATATCGGTTTAAAATTAAATAACTTCTTTATTTTTTAAGATATAAAAAAAACTCTAATTTATGATATTAACCATTTAGAAAATATACATCGATATCGAACTACCATACCCTACTATTTTTTAAGAATCTAGACGAACTCTTGTCAATATCGAGTTACTATATCATAAAGCTGCCATATCAATCGGTCGCAAATTGTGTTTTTCTAAAAACACATGTTGGTATAAAAATATATCGCTAATATGATATTGTTCTGCAACTTGAATATGAATTTAATAACAAAATTAAAGTTAGCTTAAGACATTTTTTAGCCCCTTAGGGTTCGTCTTAGTGAGGCTTAACTATATGTTTTGCTAATAAAGCCGTAAAATTTACAAAAATAAAAAATAAATAAAAAAAATTATACAAGATTGTGTTGGTTGTATATATAAAAAGGAAAATACTCAATTCAACAAAAATCATAAAACCGCAGCTCGACTCGACTCGAGTCAACTCAACTTCGCCCAGCTCAGCTCAGCTCATTAAATGCGTCTGCGCAACGTAATTTGCCTTTGAGGCGCGCACGTTCTCGATTGGAACTGCGACTGCGAGTGGGACTTCCTTCTCGTATCGCCACTAGTCGTTACACACCATATAACCTCAGGCACACACACACACACACGCACACATAGTCAAGTTTACGACTGAACGCGACATTTACAACTTTGATGCGAAAGCCAAAGCATCTGAGAGTCTGAAACTCTCGCCTAACTAAATGGGCACCAAAATGTTTTTCGTATTGTAAAAATGTTGAAAATAAATTAAAAATGCGCTTAAAAATTGCGAGCAGCAGCAGCAGCAGCATTCGAGCAGAGTCGTTGCCACTTTTATAGGTATACACTGTGAGCATTTTGGTTCCTAGATTTTGCTACCCGCGTGGGCAGACTCCGAAACTGGCCAAATAGCAAATTGTGGCCACTTTAATGATGGCCACAAAAACAAATAAATTGTTTGAGTAGTTGCTGTTTAATGGCCATGTCCAAACCAAACGAAAGGCTTCGGTTTTCGTTAATAGACCCATGCACAGTCCAACTAAAGAGGCCAGCAAAAAGTGTGCACATTAATAGTACAATTCTCGGAGATGCTGTCATTAATATAGCACTGCGGGTGAAAACACTGATAAACCCATAAGCAATTTAAGTGAAAGGGGTATGGTATATATGCTGGAAAGGGTATTTATTCATCGGCACCCCCTGAAGGTTTCTCTTTTTATCGTTTGATCATATATTTATATGCTTAGTGATAAATAATTACTAGGTATAAGCTAAAGTTTAAAAAAAAGGTGGTTGTAAAAAGAATTGTTTAAAAGCCCCTTTTTGATCATTTAATTATAGGCTTTGTGATAATAATGCCTACTTTAAGGCTAATGTTTTCCCCAACTTGACGCTTGAGTCGTAAATTGGACATTCACTTTTGAGACACTTAACAGGATTTTATGGTCAGTTGAAGTAGTTGCTCAAAGAGTGAACCAGATAAGTGTCACAACAAAAATAAACGAGTCTAAAAAATAAATAAATAGAGTGCTCAGATCTCAATGGAGGTCTCGTGTGGCCAATGTCAATTGATGTAAATCACAGTCGGTAATTGTAATTTTCATTTCGATTTCAATTTCAATTTGAATTTGAATTTAAAATTTACATTTGCAGCAGCAATGGCTGCAACAATTTGAGCAGCTTGTTTATTTATATCGAAATTGAAATTGCAACAAGTTTTTAATGAACTGGATGTGAGTGTGTGTGTGAATGAGAATGAGTGGATTCGGCCACAAGTGCCAGCGAGTAGCTGCAAGTGACAGGTCTCGTGTTGTTGCCTTTGCCTTTTGGGGGGCGTTATCGAGTGTATCCACAATTATATGCATTTTATTTTAATGCGTCGGACTGCGTGTCCGTTTTCTGCCCAGTTGAGGGCCGCGCTCGTGTCTTTAATGAAGCTGTTGATAAGCCCACCCCGAGCCGAATCAATTTGAATCATTTGCAATTCAGTTCAAGTCAACCGGTTATCGGGTTCTAGGTTAGCTTTTGAGCTAAAACCAATTCCAGTTTGCACACAAATTCGCAAACTGAGCTGAACTTGAACTAGTGTGAACTATAAAGTAAAGTATTATGCGATGGCACGTCTGCTGCACCTGTGCTACCTGTCCGAATTTGACAGGGCTTTGACACGGGGACCACGGCCAGACAGCCGTGGGCTTTTATTATATAGGTAAACTCAGAAACTGGACTGCCTTCTTTTTCTCCCCGCTGGCGTGATATACATACATATTTATGAATGGGCTAAGCTGAGCATGTGTGCCAGTTATGAATATGCATGTACTTACAATTATTTATTGTTTTAAAGAGTAATACACCTTGTTGGCAACTAATTGGCTATTTTGTTGCGAATTAAAGTAACATGCGATTTAGTGAAACATTTTTAACCCTCGTCGAGCCGAAGGGATTCGAACTCAACATTTAAATTTCAGGTAAACTTGAATCTGAACCACAGAAAATTCGTTTTAAAGCACCCACCCAAGTTAATTATCACAAAAGTAACACTACACATAAAATATTTCATTGTTCTACACAAAAAATATACATGCAAATTATAAAATACATTTAGAATATATATTATGGCAGCTATATTAAAATGAGCTAAAAATATGTAAATCAAATGTCAAAGCAAATTTAATAATTTGCATATTTTGATGACGTTTCTGACATTTTATCAGGCACGCCCCCTAAAGCCACCCGCTCTTAACTGGGCAATTGTAAAATATGCGAATTTGGTTATGAATTGCAATATTCACTTGGACTCAATTGACCAAACCCTGTTTTAATATAGCTAATCCCAGATGTGTGTGTGTGTTTGGCTAGGAATGCGAGCGTGGAGACAATTTAGCAACCGGTTAACAGCCGGTTGACGTTGACTTTTATAAGCCTTGTCCATAAACAGCTGATCGCTGTAACAATTTCCCAGCTAACTGGAAATCCATGAATGTGTGTGTATGTGGCGTTTAGCCAAACCAGACTCTCAGTCCAGACTTTGCCTAGACTTGAAGTGGGGTCATTAGTTTTTAAATTATTGCGCAGAGCCTTATTTTTCCTGCTCTTTAATTGTTGTAATTTAAAACCCATAACTATGTGTGTTCGTGTGTGTTTCAGAGGGTTTGTTGTGCTTTTGACTTTGAAGAATGTTTACAGATGCCAGAGCATTGAGCTGCTTTGAGTTGAGTTCTATTTATATATACAAATGTAGGAAATTTGAACTTTTTGAAATCAGAACCGACAACTTCAATTAGTAAAAGTAGCTAAAATTCTTATTGAAGAAATTATTTTCATACCCTCTTTTCAATCTAGAGGCCAGATCATCTAATTTTCATCAAAATCGGTGTAGTCCGAAAAGCCCAAAGTTATTGGAACTCCAAGATTAAAATTAGCTCTGCACGTCAAAATCGATTGAGTTTCGACAAAGGTATAGGAGTTTAAAATATTTCACTATTCTATTTTTTTGTTGCCTAAAATTTGTATTGTATATGAATTTTAAAATTTAAATGCTGAAATATTTTAGGGGTCAAACCATGAATAAAATATAATTGCTTACAAGAAACCGTTAAGTGCTGACTTAGTTCTGAGGATTTAAAATTTGCACCCATGACGCTTTTCTATTTATTGTATTTTATTTTTAAACAATTTTAAATAAATGTACCAATCGCATATCTTATCAATTATTAAATTGTTATTAATGTAAAATACTTATAAAGTGCTGAGAGCGCCTTGATTTTTTCTGCTCAAATAAACTTGTTGCTAATTGCTAATTGAAATGTTGCATGCCACACGGTGCTCAGGTGGGCCAAAAGACTTGCGCATCTTTGTTGACGCTCAACTCTCGACTTGCCCCCTTCCCCAAGATTGTTTACATGTGCGCCGACACGCAATTTATCGTACGGCGAATAAGAAAATCTTCAATGCAACTGCAACTGCAGCAGCAGCATCGGCAATTGCTGCAACTCCGCCTGAGGCATATTTATAAGTACACATTATGCATTGCGCCAATATTTATGGTGGGCATCTGCCAGACAGGGTGCTAAGTACTTAGTTTACTACCTCATCTATTATACGCCAGCATGTTTCGGTTAGTTTTTGATTTATGAGTGGACTGGTTGTCAATGTGGGTTAACTAACTGACATCCGATTAAAGTGACCAAATATAGAAATCTAGATGCATTAAATTGCTTCTGCTGACTGATTGACTGACTGACTGATTGATGGCCAGCGCAGCGCCTAAACAGTAATATCTAGACAGCTCAACTTTTCACGGTAGTTAGCTTTATTTCCACTGAAGTGTGGGTAAAAAAATAAAAATAAATATTCTGTATATAATCTATATTTCTGTAGTGCGTTTCACAGCTTCCGCCCTTTGATTAAGCAACATCTCTTATTTCAACCAGGACTATATAATTTTAAATTATACAGTCAGAGCACATTGCAAGCCCTTCACAGTTATTTCACGCTCCCAAAACGGGGCGCCAGGTGAGTTGTGGCCCGCATTTTCGCCACGCGATGTAATTCAATTAGGGGCAGCTTAAAAAATGAAACAATTACTGAAAACTCGTTGGCCAGCAAGGCTTGGCTGATTGGCGCTTTGGCTTATTGAGCACTTGCATATCATTAAGACGAGTCGATGTGTAATTTGGCTTTCGGGATCGGAGCTGATTATACCAGCATTACGGACGATAAATGTGAATAGTGTAGAAAGAAGGCATTAAAAAATGTTTAAGACGGGATCAGGCCAATATGCAGCTGTTGGAAAGTGCTAAATACCCATATAGATATGTACGTATAAGTTGCCAGTATTTGCTAGAGGGAACTACGAGGAGAGCGGGGGTGTGTGCCAACTGCCTGGAACAAAGCCTTGGCCTCGTCTAGACTAATTTTCTGCTCATAAAAGCAACTTTAATTGCACAAAACATGTTTTTATAGTTCAAGTTAAAAATGTTTTCATGCCCTGTACCCATTGAAAGTGAGTAAAACAAAGGGTATATTATGTTACATATCATATATGTATATATGATCCTGATCATGACGTCCGTCTGTAGTTCTGTGTAAACGATTACTATTTAACTTCATTAAAATCGGTAAATATCGATTTTTAGTCGGGGATTTTTGTGCATGTCTTGGACATTACAAGAACTACAGATAGCTAGTTGCTGGGTATCTCCCAGTCGTTCACTTTTGCCTAGAACACTCGGCTTTTGTCTTGTGTTTGTTATTCTTGGTCAACTCTGGCATTGCTTCTGGCAACATAATTAAACAGTCATTTGGGCGCATAATCCTGGCTCTCAATAAAGCGCCGCGCAAGTCGGCGAAAAGTATTAAAAAATAATGCCAACATATTAGCTGGAAATCTCATAAATTATGCAACGAAATGACCTGTCAAGTCTGGCCTGGCCCGGCTCTCTGATCCCTGGACCGCCCCAGAGCGCAATTCTCTCAAATGTGAAACAATAATAAAAAAAAATGCAAACTACAGCAGCAACAAAATATGGCTGCCATTTGAAATGAAATCGAAAACACAGCAACAACAACAACAACAACAACAACAAGAAAGGGTAACAAAAATACATTTTACAACTTCATTTTTACGAGTTTGTTGGGCTTTTCTGGCGAAAATACGCAGAAGAACCGCGACGATTCCCGAAAGACAGCGAACTGAGCTGCCTGTGAGCCGAAATTAGCGCAAGCGCATTAAATTAATTAACTGAAACCGAAGTCTATCGATTGGCCGTGGAGTCCGCAACCTGCTTCTGCCAACTGCCGGGCCACTTGACGTTTACTGTTTAACGATTCGAGCCGTGAAACCCCTATATACATATACATACATCTTCCGAAACCAATGTCGTACCTAGAGCCAGCCAGGTTTTTACGACTGCTAAACTACATTTGCCAGCCGGCCAAGCCCCGAGCAAAAGCTGAAAACATTCTCATAATTACAGCCGTAGTTGCAGTTGCAGTTACGTGACTAGGAATAGAACAGGGCTTAAGAGAGAGCTGTCCGAGGAGGGGTCAATTCCAATTCAAGAGCGGGGAGAGCGTGAGTAGAGACGTCATAAAGACGCGTCTGCTTCTTAAGAACTACATATGTTCCCATGTGCTATGAGCATGTTTTTGCAAAAGTCATGTTTATTGTTATTATTATTATACCATATCCATATCCATGCTATGTATTTTCCTGATAAGCTGAAAATTTGTTATTTTTAAGTACATATGTCTACCCAAATACCTTTTCCTATATCTAAATTATACTAGAGTTGTCTATACCTTTACCTACCCAAAATATACATACTTATACCTAAAATACTTAGCAAATAAATATAGGGTCATATTCTTGAGCTTATCTCTACAACTACTTAGTGCATATCGATAGCTATATACCGTATATAATTTTATAGGTCTTTGTACTTTTGAAATATGTTTTATGGTTGCAACCCATCAAAAATATTTGTTGGTGATTCACAATTCTTTTTATTTTATATAAAAAAATTATGAAACAATTCATTAGTCGAATTGAATTAATTTCAAATTTTTCAAAAATAATCTGAAAATATAGGAAATAAAATTTGTTGGCAACCAAAATCCTTGTATAAGAAATATGATATATACATATATTTATATATCTTTGTTTTTATCTTTGGCTTAATCCTATTTAGCTGTCTATCCAACAAAGTAGTATAAAATTAGTGTCAGTTGTGTTGCACTTGGTCTCAGCGTACGCCTCTCTTGGTCAGGTGTTTTCCTCTAATTGCTGTTGAGCACAAATACAGCGAGCGCATACAAATTCTGAATTAAATGTCAGACAACTACTTATGAGCCCGGCCTGTCGTTGCAGTGTGGCATAAACATTCATCAAAACACGCGCCCAGACACACTGCAATTTCACAGCACATTTCCATGCCGATGATAACCGAATGATTTCGGACGGGCGGACGGACAGACGGCACTGGGGTGTAAAGACAATGCCAGTGGCATTCAATTGCGACTCGACTGGGGCCACTCAGACGGTAGCTGACTGTAGGTTAGCTGTCCGTCACAATCCAATCTCTTGGGCTACTCGCCTAACCCGTTGGACTCGAACTTGTTGCTGCTGCAGGCGGGCTCGAACCTCGGGTTTTGACTTCGCGTTTTGGTTTCCTTCTGTTTCACTCTTCTGCCCGGCAACTTTGTTGCACTTCGCATTCAATCGCTTTGCGGGCGCATCAGCAACCAGAAACCAGCAGAAAGAGCGCCAACGAGCCAAACACTTGGCAATCGCCAGTTGGCATCAAAGTTGCCTTCTGTGAGGTGACGTTTTTGGCGCCTCTGTTAGGAATTCATTTCCCCCATCTTCTGGCTCACTCGGATTCGCCTTTATTGAGCAGCTAATTTTAGTCTTAAGAAGGCGTCGTTCTGGGGCTACACGTGCCGCGCTAAAATTCGTTTGCCAGTTTTTAATAGTGAATAATTAGTTAAACAATGTTTTGGTTGCATTTTGATCTTTTTTATACACTGTGCGCAAAGTGATGAAGAGTATATTGGCTTTGTGGATTGCTTAATTGTGATTTTATTTAAGAAATCGTAATTCTTCAATTTAAAATACAAAATTTAAATGGATACTCTTTAAAGATACTCTTTTATGCAGCACTATTATTGAAAATGTATATGCTATCTACATATATTTTGTAGTTTTAAAATCTGGCCACATTTATAGCTTTCCATTGCATCGCATCTGTTGACAGCTTCGATGCGTCGGCATAATTGATTATCCAATGTGTTATCATTGAATTTGCTTTGCTCACATATGCAACAATTAGTGGCACGTCTTTTTTGCCCACTAGCTGTTGGCAGCTGTCCAGCGCTCTCCCCGCCCTGGACTGTCACAATAAACAACTGCAACTTGATTAGGCCTGTTGCACGCGTTGCTTTTCCGACTCCGCTCATATTTGTACGTGCCCCGAGGCGAGACATTGAAGAGAGCTCCCCGTCCCCTGCCCCCTTTTCCCCCACACCCTCTACTAGTGTTTGCATTGTGGTGTCGTTTAGTGACAAAATACTTAGTTGGCAGACTGGTGAAAACCATCTGTCTGCCAAATACTTAGCTGCTTTTTCTTGTGCAGATATACAATAAATGATGCATGAATATAAATCTTAATCTTCCCCAAGACAGAAGACAATTTCATGTGATTAATAAAAGGCAATTTAATAGAATAAAGAGAATATACTAAGAAAACATAATAAAATTGAAATCAAAAATGGAAACTCATTTTAATAACTACAGCTTTTGAGATGAACAATGAAATAGAATAAAAGAATGGCTGCTGATATTCAATAATTAATTTTCTCATTCAAACGAGAGGCAGGCAGCTTTGAGCAATCTTTAATTGCTGTGGCCATGTAAATTGATAATATTGGTATCTTTCTTTTAAGCCTTGTTGAATAATAAACGGGAATTATTTAAATCAAAAATTTAACCAAATATTGACTTTTAATCGGTTTCTAGGTGTCGATTTTAAATATGATTATGGCGGTAGAATTTTATTTAATAGATAAAATATATTGTTGCTAGTCTATGTTTTGTTTTAATATTATTTTTTTATTATTGTTATTCTCATTATTCCTATTATTATTAATTTTTTCCACTACGTCGATGTTCGAACTTTTCACTTACCTAACGGCACATTCTTGCGTGTGCTGGACACGGAGATGGGCAGATGAGCGTTGCCCGACGTGGACGATGGCGACGGCGAGGATGAGTCGCAGGAGCCCTCCAGCGACTGTGCGGGCGTTGGCACCGTGGACATGTGATGGTCGGCGCTGGTGATGACGCTGATGCCGCCGCCGCTGCCGCTGCCGCTGCCTCCCCCTCCGCCGCCTCCTCCCGCAGTGCTGCCGCTGCTGCTGGCGGCGCTGCTTGAGGCAGCCGCCACGTTGCTGGAGGTGGCGCCACCGCCGCCGGAGCTGCTGGTGGCAGCGCCATTATCGCTGTGCGAGGGAGATCGAAGAGACACCTGGTGGTGGGGCTGCTGGTGGTGGTGCTGCTGTTGCTGCTGCTGTTGCTGCTGCTGATGCTGCTGCTGCACCACTGAAGCGGCAGCGGCGGCTGACATGTGGGCGTGATGTACCTGGGCGTGCGCGTGGGCGTGGCCGTGCAGGCTGCCCGCCGAGCCGTTGTGTGCGGCGCTCAGATGCGACGGCGGCTGCGGCGGCGGTGCCGCTGCCGACGCCGCTGCCTGCTGGTGGTGCAGCAAGTGGCCATGGTGGCCGTGGCCGTGGTGCGCGTGGGCGTGGCCGTGACTGTGAGCGTGGGCATGGGCGTGGCCGTGGCCGTGCACGTGATGGTGCTGGCCGCCGTGATGGCTGAGCAGCGCCGGGGTGGACCCGGACCCCGGGAGCACCTCGTGCATGTGCAGCGAGCGCTGCTCGTCCTGCGCCTGGGCGCGCCGCAGCGCCGTCTGCAGCGCCATCACGCGCTGGCGGTCGGCGGTCAGCCGGCACTTCTCGCAGGTGCAGTAACGGTACTTGCAGTACCGCTTGTGGCCCTTCAGCGTGATCTTCAGGCCGTGGTTGCGGCAGCGCGCACAGTTGGGCGGCGTGCGCGGCGAGATGGAGCTGCCGCTGGAGCTGGACGCGCCGCCGCAGACGTCGTTCTTCGAGTCGATCATGTCCGAGTCGGACATGGTATCGCTGTTCCAGTTCTCCTCAGAAACCATGCCCAAGTCCCACGGTTCTCTCTGCGCGTCGATCGGATGCAATTTGGGGACGTTGTCCAAAAGTATTTAAATTTAATTGCGCCTCCAATTTAATTAGCCTGGCGGCAGTTGGGCTGCATGTTTCGTTTAAACTGTATTATTCATAGAACACTATTCAATGTTTTAATCGTATATATGTTTAAAAAGCGCGTATTTAATTTGTGTGCATTCAATTTTAATTTAAATAGATTTTAAGCTGATTTCAAAATTGTAATTTAATTATGTTGTTTGTGAATAGATTATGTTTTCATTAATTATTATTATTGTTTATTAATTTTGAAGGTTTGCTTAAATTGTGATGATTAAATTGTTAATGTGCGTAATTAATTAATTTATGTTTATGTTTTTTTACTTTTATTTTTAGGTATTTTTTTTATTTATCAATTGAAAACTTTTTGCTCGATATATAAATAGTTAGTTTAAATTTATAATCCTTTAATATTAATTTCAATATTGTTGCCTGCAAAGAAAAGACAATAATTGTTTATTTATTTAAAGATAAGCTGGCTGCTTAAGTCTTATGTGAGAATATGTTTGGGACTGTATAAAGTTCTTGAAATAATTCTTTTCAATTCAAGAAATGTCGACTATGGCTGTACTTGGACAACAATTTTGCTCAACTTCAGTGCAATATTCTTAATTGTTTCTCTCAGTGTATGACCCAGCGTTGATTCATATTAAAATTATAAATTTTTGTGTAGCATGCCGCCACGCTCTCGCAGTTTGGTTACGGCCAACAATATGTGGCCAGCCCCAACCGCTTTTCCCCTTATAGAAAATACTGTCGATTCCATGGGAAAAACTCTCATTCAGTTTGGGGCCGCTGATGTAATCGCTTGACCAGTCGGCCGACCAAAGCGTTCAAATTTTCCCCAGCTACACATGAGAAATAATGCTTCTTTTACGATTTTTGGGTACTTTTTGCCTATTGGGGATGCTATTCGAACGCTGTTCGACACGCTCCGCTTGCATTGCCAAACAAATTGCATTTGTTTATTGCGCCCAAAGAATTTTCCAATATTTAGCGAAACAATTTTTCACGCACTTTTAAGCAACAATTGAGTGGCGATTTTCATTTAATTTTTTCTCTATTTTTATAAAGTGGTTTTTTTTTTCTAATTTATAGATCATGCATTGGGCGCTGGCATTGCATGTGGATCTGCAATTAAAACTAAATGAAAAATAGTCAGAAGTGTTGTTCAGTGACACTAAAAAAAACATGCATTTTTGAGATCTTTTATTTTGGATATTGCTTACAATTTAGAGGTGGGGCTGACTACCAAGATGAATTGTCTGATAATAGTGGTATAAAGCCATGTATATTTATAATTACTTAACTAACCTCCAATTGTATTTAATGTCAGTTTTTATATGTTCAGCCAATAGGAGAGTTGCATTTATGTATGTTTTACTACAGGCGCTTTATTGGCCGGAAATAGGCACCCAATTTTTTTTATAAAAAACTTTGTCAGCCTTACGGATTTATTTTTCTTAATTTTTAAAATTGTATTTGCTTTTTACTATATTTAATTTTTAATTTGATTTATTATGGGTTGACTCTTAAAAAAGTTGTACTATATGAAGGAATGTTGCAGATTTTGAGCATCCTAAATTGCAATACCAACAACATCTATAATAGTTTCTTCAAGCTTTTTCGAAAATGTTGCTTTAAATTGATATAGGTATTTTGTTTAGGACCTAACTAATTTATTTTTAAGTTGAAAATATTCTCATCATGCATACAATTTTTATTTGCTAATAAAAATTTGCATTAAAATTGTTTAAAGTTCCTTCATATTAATTAGGAGCGATAAAATTTAATATCTAAATGAAAATTTTATTTGAATAGCTTTAAATGAATTGAAATTGAAACATACAAGGTCTAAAGCTAAAAAAAAAATATTTCATTTATATTTAAGCCGTTTTTAGAAAATTGTTTACCTTATATAAAGAATGCAGATTGGAAAATCGTAATTTTGTTAATGTTAAATATTTTTATTTAAAATGTGAGTTATATATCTTTATTTATAGTAGAATATATACGATTATTTATTTAATATCGATTAAACTTTTTACTCATAGTAGGACCAAACGCTTAAATTGATTAAGTATTGAATATTTTATTTAGATAATTACACTTTTTATTAAAATTTTTTCTATTACACTCGTAACTTGCAAAAAGATATAAATAGTTATAAATTTATTTGCAGCACTTTTTATGCAGTTTAAATTGTCACAGAACAAACAAAAAATCACTTAAGAACTTTTCGAGCGATCGCCGCCGGCAAAACACACACGACAACAACAAGAACAACGACGAGACGAGGGCGAACAGTTAAAATACCGCACGATAAACGATACGTATGTGAAAAAATAAAATAAAAAAGAATTCAGTTAAAAACTGAATAAATTAGTTAGGGCTGTGTGGGCCACTCGATAAGATCGATCTGTGCGTTTGACAGGGCTTTTCCCTTTTGCCTTTTCACTTCGAAACGGTTCGCGAATCGCGCGAGCTGAGCTTTTTCTGCTGCTGCTTCGCTGCTGCGGTTGCGGCTGCGGCTGCTGCTGCTGTTCGATCTGAAATCTTTGGCGTGCGCAAGGCAACTCACATTGGGCCCCAAGACGCGGATGCAAAGAACTCAAAAATCGTCGAGCGCAGCAGGCAGCGAATTTCCGCACATGTGTGTGAGAGAGTATTTCTGTGGGTGTGTGTGAAATGTTTGGCTGTGTTTGCTACGACTGCGAGCTGCGACTGAATGCAACGGGCGACGAAACGGAACCAAAGCCAAAGAAGAGAGCAAATGACGCTGACGTCGACGTCGCTGCATTTGGAGAAATGCCTTTGGGGGCAGTACACACACACACACACACACGTACACACACTCACTCAGAGTGGTTGCCCCTCTCGCAAGCTGGCAAACTCACACGCAGACATGCAGGCGCGCCCTTGTACATAGGCAGCCTCATACACATTGGCTGTTTGCCGTTGCCGTTGTCACTGCCATTGTTGTTGCTGTTGTTGCTGCTTTCGCCGGCGCTGCACTTTGTAGTTTCTTTGCTTTTGTTGCCGCTCGCTGTTCGCTGTTGCAGTTGGATTCGAATCTGTTTCAGTTGCTCGCAACTTGTTTGAGTTCGCACCGGTTGCAGTTGCATTACGCCGTTTCCTTTGATTCATTTTGTAGTTGTCTGTGTAGCCGGCATTTCTTTGTTTTTTGTTATTTATTTATTTTGTTTTTGGCTCTGTTGCGTGTACTTTTAGTTTGTGCCTGCTTTTCGCTTGGGTAGCAAGCTTGGCAACATTTGTTTTGCTTGTTTGTTCGCGCCATGGGGCGTATGAGCAATGATGGTTCTAATTGGAAATTAGAAAACACGTTGAGTTGCAATTGGAATCATTTTAAAGATGTAATTGGCATTTCTTAATGTTACAGAATTTACCAACAATCGCTCGAAATTATCTTTCAAATGATAATAGTCAAAATTTAATACCAAAAATTTGCAGTAGGGTGGGTATTAGGGTGACTCATGACACCTTACATGGTTAGCGATAGCGATCAATCTTAGGTATATATTAGACAGAATCCTAAAGAGAGACATAAAGAGAGGAAGAGTGTCTGTGTGCTTTATTTTATTGATAAGCCATTGCTACGATCGCCAAATGTTATAAATAATTTCAGTCTTTAAATAAATAAGAAAAGCAAATGGCAAAAACACAAGAAACGCTCCAAAGAGTTGACAATTTATTTGGTTAAGAGCGCGTTAATTGAGCGTGATAGATCCTCAGATAACGTACGAATGTAGCGCTCTCTGCTTTTGTGCAATTCTCCCTCGCAGTACTTGTAGCTAGCCCGCCCACAACCGCCCATTTCGACCACGGCAAAATGCTGTTCCCTGTTTATACAGGGTAGACGATTGCTTATCTCGCATGTCGCTGCTAATTTCTATTCGCTGCAACTCTGCGAGTGCTTAGTGAGTGCCCAGTGAGTGCAGAATGGGTGTTGCAAGGGGAGTTATCGTTGGGGGAGTCTCAAATTGCTACAACTTTATTTAGTTAATTATGTGTCGAACTACAACGACAACAGCGGGTGGGGCAGGGGCTGCGTTCATTTGGAACGTGATCTTGCGATCTGCGATCAAACACATGCAAAGATGAAAAAAGAAAAACCATAATTAATCTGCAGGTTACTGAAGTTCGAATACCCTTTTTGTGTTCTTCAATACAAAACCCTAAATAGCCCGATATTGATAGGATTTTGTGTATATATTAGGAATAGGAATAAAGTAATTACCAGGTTAGGTGCAAGAAGTTCAATTTTAACCGATTGTTCCTATGACAGCACTATAATACCGTAATCCCATAGAAATAATTCCCAAGTTTGGCGAATATATCTCGAAGAACAAAAAAGTTGTTCATACAATAGACAATATATATACTTTATGGTGCCGCAGATGTCTCCTTCAACGCATTACACATCCCGTGACATCTTCATAATACCCTCGCAAGGGTATAACGATAAATAAACATGCTAAGCGATACGCTTTACTGTAATTTCCATACCATCCACCAACTCAAGGCCAAGTTAAGTGCGGGTCCGTTGTGGGCTGGCTAAACAATATCATATATTGCACTCTGCAGTTGCATTTTGCTTTATTCGTACAGAAATCAAATTGCATTTTATAATATTTTAACGCATGTTGTTTCAGATAGAAACAAATGTGGGTTTAATTTAAAAGCGTATAGATCATATTTCCATTCAAGCGCATCCGCATGCTGCTCTTTGTGAGCTGTTCTAAGCATAATTTATGCAGTTACCTTGGCTATATGAGGACATTTTACTTGTATGCAAATGCATGTCCAACATATTAGCCATTGTTTATGGTTTCAGCTGAAAACGCAGTGAGTACTGTGGCTACTGATCTGATATCAATTAGTGGATCTCTACTCTTCCCCTATGGCGAGTTGGCCCTGCAGGCATTTATGACAAGCAATTACCAACGCCTACTGTTGTAGTCTACTGTTGCGGGGCGGTGGGGGCGTGTCTGTGGCAGGTGGGGCAGGTGAGGCATAACTCAATGTTTACTTACCCAGAGAGAGGACGCCCGCTGAGAGCCATAAATTCTGCAGCTAGGGCTGGATTATTTGTGGCGCGCTTTTCTTGTATAACCGAGAAGAGAAGTGGAGAGAGAGAGAGAGAGCATGACACACAAACAGCTGGAGAGCAGGGAGAGAGATAGCGAGAGCGAGAGAGTGGGAGAGTTTCCGCTCTCTGCAAATCGATCGCATGGGGCAACGTGCTGCAGCGTCTGCAGTCGACTATTTATTTTTCAGCAACAGGAATTGCGGCACTTGTCAACTATTTCGTTATTTGTTATTTCCTTTTTAAATATATTATTTGAGACTTTTGAGCTTATTTTATTAGCTGTTTTCCTATGGCACAGAAGAATTTGCATGCAATTGCATGCCAAGATTAGAGACCGGGCTTTAAATAGTCGCCTCGTCTCGCACTTAAAGCAAATAACTATCACATAACTATCACAAACAAACATTTACGAATACAAAAGCAAAACCGAAGGCGGATTCGGCGCGGCGACCGCTAAGGACGATCGTTGCAAGCAAACTGGTTGTGTAAGCGACTCTCAAAGCTCTCAGCGCAGTGGCCAGCACATTTTCCACGATCGGCCATTCGACAGGCGGCCGCTGCTGCTGCTGCTGCTGCTGCTACTGCTAAGCATGTGCTCTTATTGGAAACCGACGGAACGACCGGCGACTGGCGACTGCTGAGTCTGGCGGTGGCCCCTGGCATTGCTTTCCGTTGTATTTGCAGTTGGGTGCAGTGCGAAAAAAAAGTGTGGTCCGAACAAGTCGAATGCTGCATGTCCTACATGAACTGAAAGTAGTTTTATTATTTCTGCATCTAGATATCGACATATCACATTTAGCAAAAGTATAGTAAAAGTAAAACGATTTTAGTTTGGGAAAATATGCAAGTTTTTTCGAACACCTTAGGACATTTTTAAAGTTATTATGAAAATGTTCTTTGCTTATTCAAGCGAAAGCCATTTTGTTTTAAACCAAGATCTAAATAATTATAGTTGGCAGCCTTAAAGTCAGCTTCAAGTCAATGTACCTCAGTGCTGAGCGCATAGCGCACCCAAAGATGAAGATAGTAGTGGGAGAGCCGTCAAGAGAGAGAGAGAGAGAGAGCGTGCATAAAAATGCACATGCATTGCTCTTACCGCTCTCTGCATTATTATGATGTGATTTACTCTTTTCCTTCGTTCCGCTTACGTCTCTTTCGCTCTCTTTGCCTAGCTCTCGCCTTCTGGCGTGCACCTAATTAGAGCAACTTTGTTGCCGTACATTGACGTCTACAGCGCTGATCGAATTCGCTCTCTCGCCGCAAATGAGCTACGAACATTTCGTGCTGCCAGCGTCTTTGCAGTCGGCCGCTGATTTGGGTCGTTTCAGTTGATCGCAGGCCCCGCGGCAAGTGGCCGTTGCGACTGTGAGCAACTGGCCTCACTAATCACATTTTAAGAGCATCCTTTGTTTACCAATGCTGCTGCAAATTGGCAGGCCAACATCTGATGACACTTCTGCTCCGAACCTGCCTTCAAATTATGTAATTATGGCACTAAATACAATTAAATAAATGATATGGATATATGCATAAAAATGATTGATATGATTTTAAGATTAAGATCTTATTTCATATTTGTTTGAAAGAAATTGTGATCTTTTATTACTGTTTTTAATAATAACAAATCATACTTTTAATGTATTAACTCTCGTTGTCAACAACAAAGTGCGAAAAGCTTCCCTCAGAAGCACCGAATTTTGGCGCTTCTGAAGCGTGTTAAACCCCTTGCTACAGGTAAGCCCGATAAATCAATTAGCGAAGAGCGCAGATACAAAATGTATCTTACGAATGCGCCGCCGAAACTCGTTTGCTACTTGTACATACGTGCTCAAAGAATGCCATGCAAATAAGTTTGTGTTTAAGGCGAGACTGCACGACTAAAAGATGCCCTGAAAACAGCTTCGAATGATAATATTCTTTATAAAATCAGGTGTTAAACATACACAAAATATGTTGGTAGATTGAAAGCAAAGTTTAAAAGGAGATTAATATTCTTGTTCTACATATCAAAACAGACTAGATCGACTTGGCTGATCAAATATATATGTGCCTTCTGTGTGTTACAAGCATTAAACCCTTCATTAATTCTTAATCAGTACAGAGTATTCAATAAACGCTAAAGCAAGCTGGGGAATAAACGCAAATATTTAGTTATGATTTGTTGTGAGAATTCTCCCTCTCTTTTCCTCGCTCTTGCCGTTCGTTCAGTTGACTCTTCGATGGCTTTTCTCCCTTGACCCCCACCCGTCCCCATGCATGTTTTATTTTTATCAATTTCGCCGCAAAACGCGCATCGGTGGCAATCGCAAACATTTATACAAATTGACGTTTAGCTGTCGCCGTTGTCACCTCAAAGCCCCCAAAGAAACTTACACGATGCTGAACAACACCGTTCCCCGTTCCCCCTCTGGAACCCCAACCGAATACCGAATGCACTGCTAAAGTAATTTGAGTTGCCAACCGCAGAAGCCGGCGGCAACGGGCAAGAAGATGGAGCGGAAGATTGAGGGGGTGAGGGGCGTGCAGCTGATGCTGCCGCTGACATCTACTCGGATTGTTGCTGCGGTGTTTAATACCCTGTACTATGTTGGTTAAGCCAAGATTGGTCACAGGTTACTCTGCGCCTTATTTTAATAAAAGAAATAGCTATGGCGCCAGCTGAGAAGCCTTTTTACAGGGTATCTACTTGTCAACTCTTCTACATGTCTTTGTGTTTTGTAATGGGCATTGCTTGAATAGTTAGTAGAAGCTGTCAGTCAGTTGCTCCACTGACAATTACTTTGGCATGCGCATTTAACACTCACTTGGAGCACTCGAGTCGACAGAGAAACAGTTCAAAGGCATGATTAAGAGCTTAAACAATTGGCACAGCACTGGCACAAATCAGATAATAAAAAGATGCCACAGCTATATATATACAGTATACCAAAAGGGAGTAAATACTGAGTAAATTCTGTAAGGGAATTTTTCTCTTCAACTCGAACATCAATTGTCTATTGTGGGTTAAATTGGCCTTCATTATACTATTTATTTTTGAGAATTATTTTCAAATATTTTATGGGGAGAAAAAAAGGCTAGTTGTTGTTATAGTTTTTACCAATATTATAGCTTTTAGGTTTATACTGATTAAGTCAGTCAATCAGTACGTCAATAGGCCAATCAATCAGTCTGTCATTCAGTCAGACAATCAGTTAGTCAGTTATTCAATCCAAGAATCAATCAGTTAATCAATCAGTCATTTAATTAGTTACTCAATAAATCACTCAATTAGTCAGTCAATCAGATTTGCTTTTTAAGCTTTTTATTGAGGTTAATTCAAAATATATTTTCTTAAAAAAAAATTGTTTATTTTTAAAATTTCTTTTTTTTTTTTTTTGGTAACTGTCCACCTTGTTATTTGGGATCATTTACACCTAATGGTCGGCACATTAAAGTTGATTGAGCATCGACTCCCTAATGACAGTGAATTTTGGGTGTAAGTGAGAAGTGATGGTCTTAGCTTCTTCTTCTTCTTCTTCTCGTTCTGTTGAGTGTGCGCCAAGTGATCTTTAAATATTTAACGCGTCGTTTTTTTGTTTGTTTGATACTTTGATTTGTTGGTTGTTGGAAGTTGGAAATTGGAGAAGTTGCGAAGCCCAACAAATTGGGCTTAATGACAAATTGGGTGCCAAAAAAAGATGCATAAGAGTCTACCAAAGATACGTAGTTAAGTAATTTAAAACACACGATCCGAACAAAAACCAAAACACGCACACACACACACACACACACACACACAGAGAGACGTTGCAAAGGCAATCTGCATATAAAAGACAGCAAAGGACAAAACCTTTTAAACAACTAAGGGGTGAAGCAGAGGGGTGCGGTAGGAACTGGTAACAGAGTTTCGGGCTGAGCGCCAAGGGTGAGAACAGTGAAAGCACTCTTAAGTGAACAAACCTGGTTTTAGTTCTTTTATACGTATTGATGTTCAAATGTTGCAAAAATAAAAATGAAAAAATTCTAAAAAAAAGATAAGTCAATAAACACAGAGCCTTTTTAAGGATATAGCTCGCTGTTCGTTAGCAGAGTCTGCACTGTATTCGAGTTGGGGTCCAATGCCTTGTGCGAGTAATTTGCGCCTGCATGTAAATTGAAAAACAGTCGGGAACAGGCGCTGTGCGAATGGCCCAGGACGACCAGCAGGACCAGGCGAATCAGGAGGAGTTGGGGGCCAGCCCTGGCGCTGGATGCGGCCGGGACTGGGAGCTGGGCGCTGAGCGCTGAGGCAGGGGCTGATTGAGCGCCAGGTTGATGCATTTTAAAACAAATTGGCACAGTTTGTGAGAATGGACAAAGCCAAAGTGTTGTTGTTGTTGTTGTTGTTGTTGTTGCTGTCGTGGCATGTTTTGTCACTCAATTAGATGCAACTCATTTAGGCCCAAACGCATTTGGCCGTCATTTGTGCACACAAAATGTTAATCAAAGCCTGATGGCTTTTTTAGGCCAACTAATAAGATGATGAGGGGGTGAGCACATGGTGGGGGTAGGTGTGTGTGTGTGTGTGTCCATCAGTCGCTCCAATTAATATGCAAAATTTATGCATGGGAAAGTTCACAAAAACAACAACAATGGCGAAAATCTCATAAAATGGAAATGCGAGTGCGATAAAAAATCGATACAAATTAGCTGCGAGATGTTGTTCTTGTTGCTGCTGCTGTTTTTGTTCCTGGCTGACCAACAATTTATAATGTGGTATGTCCATTTTTGGCTTTTAAATACCCTGTATTGAAGAATTATAAGAAGAAAAACCAACTCGTTGTGAACCCCCCCTCTTTGGTGTTAATGGGTTAAGGGGGAGAGGGAGGGGAGCAGTGCATGTTGCAATTAAATTAGTTTGGCATGGCTGGTCGCCAGGTGGGGCTGGGCGGGAGGGGCGGCTGTGCGGCGTCTGCGTTTGATGGAAAAGTTGTTGCGACACAATAATTGCAAGCGCAAGTGCCGTTGTATCTGTATCTTACAGATACTTTTGCCACTGCGCCAAGGCACAGCGGGCAGGCCCAAAGTTTGGCCCCATGATGATGATGACAATGCTGCTACTGATATTGATGATCAGGATGATAATGATGATGACCTGCGCAACAATAGTTTGCATCTCGCATCTGGCAGATAGAAATGTTTTAGTTCTTCTTCTTGTTATTCCCTGTAGCCAGTGGAAACGGGTTAAAAGAGAGTATATTGGTTGTATACAAGCTTTTGCAAAATAATAATCTGAACGGCAAAAAGCGTACAAAAAATTAACAAAGTTGTCAAATTTTTAAAACTTGGTCCCATGGTTATATTGGACTTTATGCAGGTCAATTTTATATAAATGTCGTCCAAAAATATAAAGAGGTCAATTCACAAACAAAAAGTCATTCCTCAATAAAATCAGTTTAGTTTTGAGAAAGTTATGGGAGTTATGAAACATGATCCCATTTTAATATGAGATTTTGGAGACTAAAATTTTCACAGTAATTTCGAACGAAAATTAAACTATGCCAAACTATGCACAAAAAGTCATTCCTTATCAAAATCGGTTCAGTTTTGGCCAACATATGGGAGTTTAAAATTTGGTCGAATTTCCCATGGGATTATTTGGCGTATAATTTTGCAGAAAAGCAAAAATGTTATGTTTAAATTTAAAGGTGGGGCTGTTAACCAATGGAAACCATGTTACCATGACCAAAAAGATAATTCTATACACATTGGTTCAGCTTAATCAAAGTTATGAAAGTTCAAAATTTGAACTAGGAAATTTTGTTGGTTTAAAATTTGGGAACTTTTTAGGTATTTTTTAAGGTTCTATTTTAGCATGAAATTTTTTGTAATTTTTAAGTTTGAATATGGACCGGTACACAGGGTAACCGGCAGTCAGGCACACTCGGTTGGAGCACTCTTGGCTGTTATCATTGTTGTTGTAGCTTTGTAGTTGTTGTTGAAGCTGGTTTGCCGCAATCAACTGCACTTCATGTTGCGGTTGCTTCTAACAACTTGCCCAAGCGAAACGATGTGTTTGCGGGTGTGCGTGTGTGTGAGCGGGTGTGTGTGTATCTAATCACATTAGCACGTGCGCATATCCTTTTGGCCCGGACCAGGCAGGCAGCTCCCCAGGCTGCCATAGCTGCTGCTGCTCTTGCTGTTGTTGTTGGCCAAAAGTAGAAAACATTTTGCACGCTTTGTTTTTGGCTCATTTCGTTTTGTCGATTTTGATTATTTGTCTGTGGTTGCGTTCGCCTTTTGTTTGCCTGGCTTTTTGGCAACTATTTGGAACTCAAAAGTACAGCGCTTCCCCTTTTCTAACACCACCCTCGCACACACTCACGTATGCAGTTTCTTTCGTGCGGTACAAAGTTTCCAACAAAGGCAGCACAAATTTCGAAATATTTTATAGTTTGAGTGACCGTTAAAAATTCAAACAGAAAAATGTTGTGTGTGTCTTGGCTAAACCGTGTTTGTATATCGAAACAATCGATAGTTGATGAATTAACATTGCCAAAGCAGTAGCTGTTACCCCTCGTTATTAACATAATAGTCCAATGCTAAGCTTTAGCTAAACATATATTTTTTGCAATCAGTCAAATTTTGTGCTAAGCCTATATTCATTAGAATGTACGAGAAATGTGTTAATTTAAATAATAAACAAGTTTTTTTATTTGCAGAACTGACAGTCTGGTAACCGAAAGCATCTCAAGCACAACATTCGACACAAACGCTTGACGTGCATCTATCGTATCGTGTGTGGGCCTGCATAACAAACTGATAAAAGAAATTAGTAAAGTGCAACTGTAAAATGAGTGATGCAAATTTGTGAAATACTCGCAATATAGCGGTGTTAATAGTAGTGAATGGTGTAAATAATTATAAAAACAAGCGAATCGAGCCTGAATAGTGGCCGCACGTCGCCATAAACGCTGTCTGCTGCGGGGCGTCCCGTGTTTCTTATCATTTCGGGCCTTGCGACCAGGATTTGGCACGGGGGGTAAGTGACCCAAGGCTTTGTTTATATGCAATTTGCACGGGGCACAGGGAGTGACGATGTGGCAACCCGGCTGCACGGTTTAGCCAGCCCCAACGGCTGGCCAGCTGGGCGTTGCCAAATTTTTGGGTTTCTCGAATTCTCTGCAAACGTTTTCGCATCGCTCGCGAGCACAAAAATCATGCCCTGAAAAACTGTTCGAAATTCGAATTCTTAATATACGCAAGACCCAGTTCGCACATGGATCATCCTCCCAACAAAAATAAAACTATTGTCTTCAATTGCAAGCAGTAAATATATATATAGATATATATTTTACTTTGAATATTTTATATATTTTTTAAGCAAGCGGCCAACATATCCCAATTATTTTTTGGGTTCGAGTATTTTTTAGCGCCTTTAAATTTGTATGTACAGTGAAAACTCTACTAATTAACTTCTGCTTAAGCCGGACAGTTGTTAACTCCAATTTGTGTTTTTATATTTTCTAATAAAGTGCCCTTTTTTAAACGGCAGCATCTTTCTTTCGAGAAACTCCAAATCGGACATTATCTTGTTAATAGATAAAAGCAAATTGGATTGCAGCAAACAAATTTAAATATATATAATTTGCGTTGGCTTTGAATCGAATAGGTTGTCATTTTTCATCAATTTGGGATATTTGAATATTATTCAATTTTGAATAGCAGGTTTGAATATTTTATGACACATATTGGCTAAAAGCGATTCTAACGTCTTTAACATGCCTTTAAAGCGAGCTTTCACTGTATGCATATATGAATATTTGTATTAATATTTATGTGTTTATTGTGCTGTTTTGTTGTTGGTCCCGAGTTGGCTTTTATTTTAATCGCTCTTGATCGGCACATAGGTCAGCACAATGGTCGAGTGCGGAGCCACCTGCAGCTCATCGAGATTGACCTTGGCCGAGTGGACGACCTTGGTGCCGTTATTGTTGTCGTTGTTGTAGTTCTCGCTGAAGTACGAGACGGTCATCTTGTCGGGCAGCTTGTGGACGGCGGTAAAGTTGCTCCTCTGCGCCATGTCGGTGGGATTGAAGACGACAAAGAAGCCGGGACTGCCAGACTTGATTCTGTAAATATAATTGTGGAATTAGCCAGATGTAAATATGTAAAAACGGATTAATAGATCAGTAAATACATATAAATATAAAAAATTTTCTACATTCCAGTTCAAAGTTCTTTTCGAACTTCATATGGAATTGGAATTAAAAAAACTTTGCAAAGAAGTTTAAACTTTAAGTGGAATTGAAAGTTCCTCTAATATACTCTATAGTTATAGATAGTGTCTGAATACCTTTGCCTTTGTATCGTTAGCATAGAAAGTGGACAAGTTGATTAGTTAATGGGCTTCTTCTAGATAGGAAATAGTTTATTCGGGTCTTACCTGGAGTAGGCGATGAGCTGGTTGACCTCAAAGACCTGCAGCTCGCCGTGCATGTACGAGGGCGAGAGACGCAGCTGCTGGATTTGGCTGTAGGTCGCCTCGTTGACGTTCGCGTACTCGATGGAGTCCACGGGCACGACGGGCACACCGGGCAGCAGGGACATGAACAGCGCCAGGGCCGAGGGATGCGAGGAGGTGTCCACGTAGACGTCGGCAAAGTTCCACTGCAGCCAGCTTGTGTTGGCGGTATCGATGAGTGTCTGCTGTAGCTGCTGCTCCAGCTTCTTGTTGGTCTTCGAGGAGCTGAGTGTCTTCACGAATTGCCCGTACATTGGCAGATCAATGCCCAGGGCACCGCCCGCCTGGCTCAGCACATACGCCTCGGGGCGTATGATATCCTCGGCCACCGAGAGGAAGGCGTCCGCAGAGACGTTCTTCACCATGGCCAGGTAGTCGTAGAGCACATCGCCCAAGCCGCTCTGGAAGGTGGTCTGCGTGTGCGTGTAGAAGCCGTAGTCGACCATGTTCAGCTCCTTGTTGGTATGCGAGATCTCCTCGTCGGCCAGATTGTCGTTGACCAGGAAGAACTTGGTGTTCTTCAAGCGGAACCCGTGCACGCCCAGGCCCAGGAGATGCTGCAGCACGCCCCCGAACTCGCGCCGCACCAGCGTCGAGTTCATCTTCAGGTCGTAGCTGCCAGCCTCGAACTGGGAGAGCACATAGCTGCCGTCCAGCTGGGCCCAGGCGCTGCTATTGCCGCCGACCTTCATCCAGTTGTTGGGCAGCTCCCCTGCGGCGCCGGCGCCAGCGCTCACCCAGACAAAGGCCGAGCGCTGCTCCGCATTGACCAGGGCATCGAGCAGCAGTTGCGAATTGTTGTTCACGTAGTTGGGCGTCAGGTCGAGCACAACCTTCACATCGGTGGCCTTGTAGAGGTCCACCAGGCGTTTGATTTGCGCCTCTACCTCGGGCTTCTTCACCTCATAGGTCTGCGCGGCGGGCAGCTCGTAAATGGCGCCCGAGGCGAACAGCTTCTGGGCAGCCTTCACATCCTCCGGCTGGGCGGCCTCGACGCTGCCGAACTTGGCGTGCAGGCCGCGCTTGTACCAGGGTAGCGGCTGCGGGGCCGCGCACTTGGGTGCGCCCACGATGATCAGTATGGCGCCCACCAGCATGCCCACCCAAATGGCCCAGAAGCCCACGAAGAACACCCAGCGCAGGCGCACCCAGAACGGGTCGTTGGCGTACTTCATCAGCTCCTCCTTGCTCATGCCCGTGAAGGCCTGCAAAGTGAGAGTAAAAATCTGTCGCTCTCTCCCTATCTCTGTCGCACTTACCGGCTTGCCGCCATTGAGGTTGCCAATGTCGATTTTGGCGTCGCCATTTTGTTGATCCCCCTTGATGAATTTGACCTCGTCGCGACGCTCGGCCAGCTTCTGATCGGCTGCGCCGGTGCCGAGCATTTCCTCGTCGGCGCCATCGGCCGTAAAATTATCCTCCTTTACCATATCGACTGTTAACGCTGCTGATTAAAGCAAATGCAAAAGCAAAAGCAAAGATTAAAGCGAATGAAATTGTCTTGAATTAGCATCAATTGAGCTCAATATAACTGACCGTGTGTGTGCTCAATATAAGTGTGTGCGTGTTTTTTCTCCCTTTCAAACACGTGCATTCGAGGTTAGGTCACACTGGGATTTCTATGTATATATATGCAAATTGCGTGCATATTTCTAAAAATAATATTATATTGCTCAATTACATGTCGATTGCTGTAAACTTTCTTCTTTTTTTTTGTTTCACTGCTGCTGCTGCTGCTGCTAACATTTTTGTCTTCGTTCCCCCACTCTTCGAATCGCTGTTGTTGCTGACGTCACTCATTTTGAGCTGTTCTTTTTTCTTTCCCAATTGTACTTCTGGAAAATCAATACACGCAACACATTTTCATTATCGAAGCGCATTCTTGATAAGAAACACGCCTACCCACCCACTTTCCTTCTCTCTCTCACACACACATAGAATATATTCTTTCGCATTAAAATGCTTTATTTGCACAAGCAGACATTTGTGTATTTATTGCATCAGCCATAACTGGTATTATATTTCCGAAATATGTATATACATACCTTCTTGATTACTAGTCGCTGGCACTTTTTCTTCCGCTATCACTTTGTAAACCTCCGCAGATTCGGCTGCTGATTCTTGGCTTTGTGCGACAACTGCGAGAGCGAGTTAATTACAATAAGTATAAGTAGGGCCATTGAAAATGTTGTATAACATGGTAGCATACATTAACAGTTTCTGTGATGTTATTAACAGGGGGAATGGTAGTTTATTTCACATTTTACTGTTAATTCAACATATGGCTGCCAACTTACCAGCAACTGTAACGGGTAGCGTCACCGAACTCTGTAATAAAAACCTTTTTTTTAATATTTGGGCGCTCTTAGAAGAAGAATATGCGGTTAGTCGGAGGAGTTCTGTTATGTGGCGGAGCACGTCTGTTAAGGGTACATTCCATATTAATATGGCAACGCCAACAAAGTACGCGCAAAATTTAAAAAGGGAACTTAGAACAAATTTCAGTAAGCATAATTAAAATAGTATAGATATATTGCGATGTGGCTCACCTTGGTCGCAGCTCCAATGTGCTTAAGACGTGAGAACAAATTCATTGTAAAGCTTGTCTGCAGCAATTTTATTAAGTTTTAATTGAAAAAGAACTGCTGAAAGAGTTTAAGTGTTTAATATAAATTTGATTAATTTGGTTAGTTTCAGCAGCATTTCTATTTTATTTAGTTATTATCCACTGTAATATTTTACTTGCTTTTCAAATTCGCCACTGTTTTATTAAAGTTTGCGCTTTCTTACCGGCTGCACTGACTGTCCGAATCCGGATCTCAATCAAAACTGAAACTGCAACTTGGCTCCCAAGCCCGAGACGAGTCTCCAACAACTCTCGATTCCGATCGCTGTTGTTACTGCTGTTGCAGCAGCCGCATTTGATTTAATAATAATATCCCCACACAACGCACGCTTAAATTACAATTTATGTGCCTGCGGCAGTTGTCGGCCCCAAACTACCTGGTCCCAGTGAAGTGAAGTGGAGGCAGCTCGCATCTTACCTGAGAATGCGCGAATTGCCAAGTTGTTGGTCGCTTGGCCGCTTGGCTGCTGCAGCCAATTTTTTACACCCTTGCGTGGGGTATTGTCATTTTGTCATGCAATTTGTGACTCATTGAAAAGTTATAAATCGATATATATACTGATTAAGTTGAGTTCTTGTATGCAAATCTTTTCTGTTTTTCAAGATATCCTAAGCAATTTCAGCAATGAGGAGCTTTGGTTAAAACCGGTTGCAGCTTTGATGAAAACACAAGAAAAGACAGTTTGCAAGAGTATTAAGTCTTCGACACTCCACAGATGTCTGTGCTTACTTCTTTCGTTCGCATTCTGGTCTGGGCTGGGCACAAAAACTGCACTCGTCGACGCATTCCATGACCAAAAATATAAAAGGAAAAGCAAAAAACAAAGACGCAGCGGGCCAATTGATGAGTTTGGCTTTCAAGTGCGAAGCGAAGCTTTCGTTGACCTTTTGACATGGTCAACAAAATGCGCAGCTTTCATGCTGGCAAGTGTTCAGTTCTAAATACCGAATTAATGTTCGCAAATTGATCAATTTTGTGGCATTTTGTGACATGCAAAGTCCCATGGAAATGATTATCCATTAAAACAAAGCCCTGGCTGGGACCTATAAATGCGCTCGGCCAAGCGTCAGCTCGCTTAGATCGCAAACGCGATGGCAATCCATGTGGGACGTCAGCTGCTGTTTGCAGGCCTCCTCTTGCTGCTGCTGTGCATTGGGGCCGAGGCCAGGCCAAAGGTAAAACCAATCCATCAATTCATTTAAATCGGCTGTAAACCAAAACGGAACTATTCCTATCCAGGAGCCCCGGCCTGAAGCTGACGGCGACAACGCCCAGGGCGATGGCGGCGACGACGACGACGACGATTCCTCTTCGGAGGAAACCGTAGAGGATTCGGTCGAGGGGCGACGCCGACGACGACGCCGCGATGGCGAACGTGCTGGCATTCCCGGCCTGCCCGACCCCGCAACCATCATCAAGATAGCGCAACTCTTCCAGTCGGTGGGCGAGCAGATTGTGCCCATCCTGCTGGAGGCTGTGCTGCCCGCCAACGATGCGGCTGGTGAGCGCTCCGTGCGGGACTTGCAGCTCCTGAAGAACCTTAAGCGCACGCTGGAGCTCTATTCCGATGAGCTGCAGCCGCACGCAATGTAATGCACTCCAAAGGGAAACAGATATTAATCAGCTTTATTGCGATGCATTAAATGTATTAACCTTTTACCCCAACCCGGTGTCATTGCCATGGTTGCAATGTTGGGCGAGTATGGAAACTATCGGGACTGGAGTTCTCCTCAATAACATTTAATTTGAAAATATTCTTTACAAACGTGCAAATAAGTTGGTTCCGACTAATTCGTATATACGTAAATGGCGTGGAAGCCGTTCAGCTTTTGGCAATCGCGATCGACTTTATCCAAGGTGTAGTCCAATAGTAAATCTGCAGTGGTCGGCAGATTGCCGCCGCAATACAGATTGCCCCCTACGATGGTGGGTATGAGGGGCTGCTTTTCGGCCGCATTGCAGACCGTTTCCAGCCGTTGCATTAGGGCGTCCAAAATGGCCTTGATAATGGTCGTGTCCAAATGCGGCTCATTGGACACTTGCGTGCAATGATCGAAAAAGGGCGGATAAAGCGAAAGCTCTCCAGAAGATCCTAAAGGTGCCCTGAAATGCACTTTTGTGCGTTTCATCAATACTTTTCCCCTGCCCTTCTGCAATTTTCCCCTGTGCTTGTTCACTTTTCCCTGAACTTGGAGCAGCAGACATAGAACCAAAACGCTTAGGACACGCTGTCAAGGGGAGAAGTTTCTTAGTAGGCTCTAACTGGGCCAACAAAGCGCTTACCATCTTTCTAGGGCGTCGAGTGTGTTATGAAGTTGTCGCTAGAATTTTAGATATTTATTTTAGCTTAACTAATGTGATTTGCTGGCTTTTTAGTCGCGCTGATTTGGGCAAGTTTTGGGTGTGAAAAATATATATTCTTTATTGTGACATTCTTGAATATAATTTATCGAGATTGCAGTTGGTTTTACTGTTGGAAATTGTTCATTAAAATTAAGCCTGAAAGTATGCAGCACCGAAAACTGTTATAATTGTATGATAAACGTGCGCATTTGTGTATTTCCACAACAGAGGGCGCTTTGAAATAAAAAAAATGTTTACTTTTATATATATAGCCATTTATTCGCTTTGTGCAAAGTCCTTTCTTTCTCTAGAGCTGGAGTAACCTCTTTTATGAATTGAACTAAAAATAGTTGGGCCAAAAAATCAAGAGTTTTTTATTGGCCACAGTTTAAAAGTCATTGCTTTAGGGCGTTACAGTCAGAGAGTCACCTACGCAAAAAATAAGGAAGTTTGTTAGCAACCTTATCGTATATAGCACAGTTATGGAATTTTATTGTTAGTTTTAACTTAAATTCATAATTTTAGTTTATCGGTCTTAGTTTGTATTTGGGATTCTGAGAAGTGAAATCCCTATGTTTGCTCAATGCCGTGCCCCTTTTCTCATTCCAGTGGGTTTTCTGGCGCCTTTGCGTGGGCTGCTGTCGCATGTCCAATAAGAACTCAGCTGCTGCTGCAGCAGCAACCAAGCTGACAGCTTGTAACTGGCAACTTAAGTGAATTGTTGTGTTGACAAAGCAGAGCAAAGCAAAGAGGAGAGCAAAGCAAAGTGGAAGTGGAAGAGGAAGCGGGCGAGTAAAGTAAAAGTTAATATGCTGGGACCACTCAAGTATTTAAACATTTGCCCGCTTGTAATTTGAGCTGCATTACCAGTATCTATTCATATTGATCTGGACAGTCGCAGTCACATCCTGCCCAGGTCCAGACCCATACCAAGCCGCTCGACCAGACCAAGGCAATGCAACTACAACAACTGAAATCTTGTTATTTATGCTCTTCAAGAGAATATGGAGTATATATACTTTTTTATACTAGTTCACGAAGTGAAAAGATATGTTGGGATTACTACCACAACATTTTTGCTGATCAATATATACAACAAACAAAATAGCTTTCGACATGCTTGCAAGGGTATTTATGCGTCGGCAACCCCTAGATAACAGTGCATTCTTATTTGTATCTTTAAGTTGCTTTTGCTGTTTCGGCGAGAGAGGTTCGAGAGGTGCAGAGGCTCAGGAGCTCTTTTTATTTATTGTTCAAAACAATTTCGTGACTTTGTTGTTTACTTTCCTTCTCTCACATTTTGTTTGACTCGTCGTTCGACATACATAATGGATGTGTGCATGGGCAATGCTCCAATGACAAGCTCCCCCTACCTGTCGCCTGTTCGGGTCAACTTACCTGCGAGCAAATGAACTAAGTAACTTGTGACTGCAGTTGCCGACTTTGCTCAAAATGGCTAAGCAAATATGCTGTGGAATCTCTTTAGTTGAGCTTGTCTTAGTTTGGCTGAGTTTACTACTAATTTGTGTTCAACACTTTGCTTTTTCGAGTGCCGAAAGGGAAGGGCAAGGGGGGGGTGTACTTTCTTGGTCCCCTCTTCTCTGGCATTGCATTGAACGGGCCTAAGATAACACAGATCGCATCATCGGCAACTGCAAATACAAATGCATAAAAATAAGCTGAACGAGTGAACATGAAAGAAGAAATAATAAAACAAACACGTAAGTCAAGACATTCAAGAGTGAATAACTGGAAGATACCCTAGCTAGCTTCGAGGTGTCTTAAGGTACATTCAAAGTTCAAAGTGGAAATTGTCTCTAAATATTCTTGTTCTATGTGTGCTTCTAAAGAAGGACGGTGCCGTAAGCCCTTATCATCTCAATATACCCTTTTTTTTTAAACATTTTCAATGGCTACAGGGTATTGAGAAAGCAAGTAAAAGACTTCACACCAATGCGCTCGAGTGTTTTCTTTATAAACAGAAAACCTAATGATGTTGATTTAGTAGAACAGCACCAACTGCTGCCCTCGCTCCCTGGCTGCCCATTTGGCTTTTACCCCTTTATGGGCGCTCAGACACATTTTCATAATATGTATGGCACAATATGTTTCACTCGCTGCGTTCAACACTTTGAAAGTTTTGCCCGCTCCCAGTCCCTGTCCCATTCCAGACAGCCGCAGCATTATACCCGCGCAGGCTCGTCAGTCAACATGATTTGCAAGTTATACAAATTCATTCAGCCGACGGGGTAGAGGAAGAGGAAGACTAAGACCAAGACCCAGAGACAGAGCCAGAGACTTAGACCACGACCACGACCACAACCTGGCCCAAGTTCTGGCCCGCATGTCTGCTTCATTAACACGTCTTCAGAGCTCTGGCTACGCTTCTTTTGCTCGAATGCTCTGTAAAAAGCAGTTGCGTGGTATTTGTCAGTGTATTTGAGACACATTTAGTCGAAATCTTAAATCTTTATCTTTATCTAATTGAACCACATTTAATTACTTTTAGTTTGCATTTCTCTTTTTTTTTTAGCAAGGCTAAGGGCTCTCATTTCCTTATTCTTATAAAAACTTAAAGTAAGCAGCTCCTATTTACCAGCTAGCTGAGTTCACTTAAATCTGAACACAGTATTCCGTAGTCGGTCTTGTACTTTCCAGCTTAAATTTTACAATGTCTTGTGAATTTTACAAAGTAAAGGTGTAAATTGTTTTGCCGCTTTCAAAGTCTTTTTAGTATTTGGTTACGTTGGCCCCTCTGTCAACACACACACACACATACACAATTAGTTGGCCTGCACTAAAATATGATTAGAAGTCGTTGCTGAATTTTGTGTTCGCCGTGGCACAAAAAAAAATAAAGAAAACCCAAATGGAAAAGCATTGATAAAATTCCTTTGGGGCCGTTGGCCAAAGACAAACTGCGTTAATTAGATTGCCGACAGTCCTGGCAGAGATAGCAGCCGGGAGGAGGCGTTGGCAGTGAGAAATTGATGCAATGCGTGAGATAATGCAAGGGGTTTCAGTTCTGAGGCCGGGTTCGGGTCGGGATGGGTTCGGTCTGCAGCTGTCGTTGCCATTGTAATGCAAAATCCCCGGCAATATTAGAAAGAGGATGTTTCCTGCAGCAGGCAGCCAAGAAAACCTGCCAAATGAGAAAGGGAGCGGAGAGTGAGAGGCAGCGAGCACGTTCGCAAGGAACAAGGCAAGTTGAGAAACTACTTAGGCCAGGAACTGCCTTCGGGCACGTCCTTCACCCAGCTATGTCGGCGGCTTGAAAATAATTTGCGCTTGAATGGGAAACCACAGCCGAGTTGCCCTGCAACTGTCCCCCGTCTGTGACCTCCCTAAGCTGGTTCTGGCGCAACCCCCTAAGAAATTCCATCAGCTGCATTTTGCAGTTTAAAAAGCTTTTTGTGCCAGAAAGTTTGCTACCTTTTGTTGACTGGCAGCCAGAGGCAGCGAGTGCAACTGACATTAGTCGTGCAATAAGTAGACAGCCCTCAGTGACACATGTTTCCATGTGGCCAAAAGCCCTGGCCCCAGCGCAAGTAGAAGACCAAGCACAAGGCGAAGACCAAGCCCAAGATCCTACTCCCGGCAGTCCGTGCCTGCCTGTCTGCATTTGGCTGCTAACTTTTTGCTTGCCATGCAAGACACGTTGACAAAAGGGGACAACAACAACAACGACAACCCAAGTCAACAACATAGACATAGACGAATTTATGCTAATCAGTTGGGATGTCTGGCCGTAGCACGAGGGTCGCTTTGTAACACTCCAAACTTGAATTTAAATAATTCCTGTGAAATTCAAAATCTCTTTAAACTTTGAGTTTTTTCAAAAAGATAATCTCTTATCTTCTGTTAACTCGTAGATGTATCCTTTTATTCAAATTTGTGTAGAAAATTAAAGCACCCTTTGGAAGCGTATAAATATTAGAAAGTATAAAAATAAAAACTTATATTAATAGACAAAAGTTTCCCAACAAACTTCATATATCAGTTTTGGAAAGCAGACATGAAAATATGTTTATCTGGATATTAGATGGCAAAAGTTTTAATTATGGCATTATATATGATTCCCTTATTCGAGCCACCCTTCGTTGGGGGATGGGAGGCTATCCAATTTGATTGTTGATGTTGCCAAATTGCAATAAGAGCTCGCTAGGACGAAGGCTAGGCAGGACGTGTGGACGAATGGTTGCCTGGCAGCGATGGATGTTTAGCCTCATCTCAGGACGCACACTTCACGCACCAATTAAGTTCAATTTTCGATAGAATAGGAAAAACGCGATGAGCATATTTAGAGCTAGGGTGATGGCAAGGACTGGGACTGCCTCGCATTGGAATTGACATCATTTGCCGTTAAAGAGCCAGAAATTGCCGACGAGGGTTGCGCGTACAATTACGTGAATTACGTGTGTGCGGCGAGTCGGATGCGAATTCGCATCGGATTCAAGATGGGAATCCAGGCATGGGCCTTCGGTATGGGAAATGGGCTCAAGTGCCAGCAGGCGGCATTATAAGCACATTAAATTCTAAAGGCGCAGTCGAAGCATGTCTGAAATGCTGACGACTCCGCACGGCGCGACGCAAGTGCTTTTTATTATGCGAAATTTGAAATTTGCTCATGTACTCGTATTATTATTGAATATCATTACTAAATCCAACAACAAGAACAACAGCAGCAGCTGCCCCCATGACAGCCGCTGCACGTGAACGTGAGGGTGGCTCGAAACATCTGAAAACAACTAAATGGGGGTCGCTTTATGAACTGCTTGCTGCACTCGTTCAAAAACATCCAAAGTCAAAGTCAACGACACAAAACCAATCAAGAAAAAGTAGCCAATTATCGGCGAAAAGTCGCCGATTGAATACTCTTTATTAATTTCTGAAACGCCTAAGCAAAGCTAATCTGATCGTGTCTTCTTTTCGTACCAGCGAAAGCATATTCATATATTTAAAACCGCTTTTACTTCCATTTAATGCAAGTGTGGCAGATTTGGTAAAAGAATATTTTACACTTAGAAGGGCGGATTTATCTTTGATGATGGGTGTCACTTTTGGTGAAATATAATGGTAAAATACCCTCGGCAAGGGTATTCAAAAAGAAACACTGAACTAAACCAAACTGGGCACATTATCAGCTCCCCAAAAGCCCGCGAGTTTTCTGCGTTTAGTGGTTTAATTTTTATGTTGCAATTTTTATGGCATTTCGACGAGAGACCAAAGACTTTTGTCCCCATATGCCGTTTGGGAGGTGCCCCAGTGGATGCTACGCGGTGCTGCCTGGTGGCTGATGGCTGAATGTTGGTTTTTAAGTGCGCCCTGGCACAATGTGGTTTTTTTTATGGACTTCTTTGGGGCTTCGTTTTATGTTTCATCTTTTGAGTGCGCGTCGTTTGTTGTTTGCTTTTGAGTTGTTGAGTTTTAAGCAGCTTCTCCGTGCTTTATGCTCGCATGTATGTTTAAGTGCTTGGGCCTTTGTCACTTGTCTGTGCATTTGCCTTAATTGCTACATTTTGCATTTTACTAGAAAACATATTCCGTTGGCTCATTAAAGGGCATGCACAATGCCAAGTTTCCGAAGAATACGCAAATTGTTTGTGCACTCAGTGAAATATGGAAAAAGAAATGAATGAAATTGTGAATACATTTCCTTCTTGAATATGCCTATTTTTCCTTTAACTGAAATCCGTTTGAATTTGGCGGAATCTTGATCTTTCTCAAGGTGTATATGAGAGCTTCAGATTTAAGCGCTATGCGAAAAGATCACTAGAATTTATATTTTATATACAAGAGGAAGAGAATATATATTATATACATACATACATAAAAATGTCGAAACTAAGAATCACTTTTGCTTCTTCTTTGGCCGTATGTAGGTCTGAACATAGAAATTGCTGAACATGACAAACATGAACACAGACATCGTCAATATTATGGTTTTGACAGCGAAGGTGACGCCACAATTCGGCTGCATATGTGTCCAAATAATGTGCGCGCCAACAAGCACAAACTGAACCATTTGTGCCACCGTAATGTACTTTTTCCACCACAGCATCTGCTTGATGCCAGGACTGGTCGAGGATAGATAGTAGTAGGTGTACATTAAGGCATGCACAAACATATTACAATATCCCATCACTACGAAGGAGCCGGCGTAACCATGAAAACGGATGCCACAGTAGCAGCCGAATGACATTAGCACGTGATGGACCACATGCAGCACCGTCACCTGCCTGTAGTTCTTGCGCAGCACAATGAAAATTGTGTCCAGCAGATCGAGCACCTTGTTCAGATAGTACGCGTAGGACATTAGGCGTTCCCAATGTTTCAAGGGGTCGTCCATCGCTCTTACCGTTACACAGCTTAGGTCAAAGGGATTTGTGAACAGAAAGTATGTACTCTGCAAGGAGAAAATAGTTAAAGAAGGATAAGATAGGTTAAATCTTTGTTTCTGCTATTAAAGAAATCCTTTTCTTGCATTGAGAGCTTCCTTATTAAAAGTTTAAGATTTGTATTCTTAACTCAATTTTGAACTCAAATCAAGTACAGAGAACGAAAGTCTCTTTTCAAACTGTGAAGTTTATGCATATTTTAAGTATGCAAATTCTTTAATTAAGTATTTTTTTCTTATTTCTGTAGTAATTTAATTTGACATAAATTAAAAAACGGTTTATGCTTAATTAAAAATGTTGTTGGTAGGATTACAGTGTTTTCCGAGTGTACTGGCGACTCACCCATATGAAAAGCAAGGTATTGTACAATATCTGTATAATATTGTACACCTTGAGTACGTTATGTAGGTCAAATGGCGCCCGATTGGCCATGAACTGCCGACCCAGCTTTAGCACAAAGAGTAAATAGCTAATTATTATAATCACTATGGGCCAGGGGCTAACGGCTAGTGGTAGATCCGTGGGATCTGCATGCGGACTGTTTAATATCTGAAACATATTGATACTGTTGTGCAATGTTTTGCTGTCTCCTCGCGTTTAGCTTTTGCACGATCTAAAAACTACTATACGACTAAGTGCTCTCTATCTTAAGGTGTTCTTTATATACCATTCTTTGTTCGATCGAAAGTCGAAAAGGTCAGTGCTCCTCGGATTCTATTGAATAATTCCCGTTTTAGTGAATATTTGACATTAATTACTGACAACATTTGCTGCCACGCGCAATATCCGGGTACTATAGAAACTAAACTTTAGTATATATTCCATTATTTATGTATTCTACTTATTCCTTCAATGACGGATGCATACAATACTCGGACTCCATAGGAGGGTATTATAATTTAGTCACGATTTATGTCGCGTCACACACACACGCACATGTCTACATATTTGATTAGTTTTAACAGAGTCGATATATCCATCACCGTCCATCCTCTCCTCTCTTTCGGAAATTGAAGGAAATTGTAAGGGTTTTTAATCTTTGGCAACCAGTTTAACATCGTGTTTATCGTTAAGGTCAAGAATACAGTCGAAAAACATTTTATTTAGAATGCACGGTTTACACTACAATATAATTTAGATGTAGGAGAATATTTCTTTTTGATTTGATCATTCACCTTCAGTCGCTGGCCAGTTTCGTCTTCTTCTTGGGCATTATGTAGGCGTGGATGTAGAAGTTGGTAAACATCAAGAACATGGTAGTCGACATAAAGAGCACCATATAGGATAGAAAACGGGATACTTGGCAATCTGGCTGCATAAGTGTCCAAACGCTATGGACAAAGATTAAAACGAATTGAATCATTTGGAGTATGGTGAGATACTGTTTCCACCAGAGCCTCCGCTTCGTGGGTGGGTTCTTCGATGCGATATAGTAGTAACTATACATCACAATGTGCACGAAGACATTTAGAAAACCCATCACGATAAGTTGGCCGCCATAGCCATTGAACCGTATCACAAAGTAGCCCGAAACCGGCATATACAAATGATGCCATAGATGCAGCAACGAGATCTGTTTGTAGCTCTTGCGCAGCACTATGAAGATGGTGTCCAGCAAATCGACGTACTTGTTGATATAGTATGCATAGCTCAGCAGACGGTCTATGTGCTTCAAGGGGTGATCGAGCGGCATCACAGTCAGGCAGCTTAGGTTATGTGGCTTGAACAACAACAAATACGTAAGGCCCTGCAATGATCTGAACCGTTGCGATAACTTGTCTTTAGATCTGGCAGTCCAGTACTTACCACTGCGAAAAGCGTGCCGTTAAATAGGACCTGCATGAGATTGTATACCTTGAGTATGCCTCGAATCTCAAAGGCCGCCCGATGGGCCATCAACCGGCGACCCAGTTTGAGTACGAAGAGCAAATAGGCAGACGCTATGATAACCATGGGCCAGGGACTGAAGGCGAGAAACAGCTCGGAGGGATCGGCGAATGGCTTGTCAAATATTTCGAACATATCGATTCTTGGGTGGGCGCGATCCGATAATCGATAAGTTAGCTCTTGGGCATAATCCAGTGGGGAAATCTTTTTCCGCTTTTAATTATATTTGAATTGATAACCAAATGCAAATGAAAACGTGCGTGTAATATCAGTGCTCCAGTACTCCAGTAACATTCTAGTATAAATATAGAAACAATACTCACAACTATATATTTATTATGTTTAAATGTGTTACCTAATTCTCTATTGTCGTCAATTGGGATCCATTGCCTACGCTGTTTACGTCGTTAGGTATGAGGTTTAGTTAAAATATTTAAAATTTGATGAAATCAAGACGGTTCTATATTTGCTAAGCACTTAGAAATAAGGATATTTATGCATGCACTCTGGTAATTATTATAATTTTGATTTTAATGTATCGATATCTGATTAGTAAACCGTCCAAGGATATCGTTCTCTCTGAACTTATTTAAGTTTTTCCCCTTCCAATTTCTTCTTCTTGGACAGTATGTAGGTGTGTATATAGAAGTTAGTGAACATGACCAACATTAAAGCGGAAACGAACATAACCAAAAAGATTACCGAACGATTTGTTTCACAATTGGGTTGCATTAAGGTCCAGACACTATGGAGGAACATGATAATGAACTGAACCATCTGGAGGATGGTGATGTACTGCTTCCACCAGAGGCTCTGCTTGATCGCCTGGCTCTGTGAGGACAGGTAGTAGTAGGAGTACATCACGGAGTGTACGGCGACATTCAATATGCCGACTAGCATGACGTGCCCGCCGTAACCGTAGAATCGTATCAGCATATAACCGGCAATTGGCATATAGGCATGATGGATCAGATGCAGCATCGTTATTTGCTTGTAGCTCTTGCGTAGCACAAAGAAGAGGGTGTCCATCAGATCGAGAATCTTATTCAGATAGTACAAGTAGACCAGCACTCGATCCGTGCTCTTCTGCTCGTGCTCCAGGGGCAGTACCATAAGGCAGTTGAAGTCGTAGGGTTTCTTCGTGAGAATAAAGTGCATGACCTGTGCAAAAAGGAAATGTGGCATAATATCTTAAGTCTCGCAGCTAATTTATGCACTTACATATACAAAGAACAGGCTGTTGAACAGTATTTGAACCAGGTTGTAGATCTTCAGAGCGGTGCGGAGTTGGAAGGGCTGACGATTTGCCATAAATTGTGGGCCCAGCTTGAGCACGATGAGCAAATAGGTAAAAATTATGCTCAAAATGGGCACAGGTCCGTTGGCCAAAGGCAGCCGAACGGGATCGGCGTAGGGTCTCTCGAAAATTCCTTGCATTTCGAGTGCGCTCTATGCTGGCCGCTGTCAGAGTTGCGTCTGCGACTCGGCAACCGGCTCGAGCCTCACTTTAAATTTGACGGCATTTGTTCTGGGCTAATGAAATGTTAGCAAAGTCTCAATGACTTTGGACTCATTTCAAATATAATTTATTATTTATTAGGCGTGTCGTCTCGACCTAACGTCTACATTGAACCCGGTAAAAAGTTTGTTTACATATTCAAAGATTCAATTAGATGGCAACCAATACCACACATGAGAAAAACATTACAGTCTCTTTACGGCCTGGTGGGAATCACCGGAGCTAAAGCTGCTGAAAGGTAGAACCGTGCCATTAATTAAATTGTGTACCTTTGGTTCCTTTAAAGAGATGTCTTAAGCCTGATTACAGAAGCGATTCAATGCTTAAGTTCATAAAAAGCTATTTGAGATATTTTGTGGCTACCGCGGCAAATGCTGCCAACAACAGTTTTCCCAGCACTTTCTGCGCATGAATGGCTAATTAGCAGGACGCATAATGAAAAGTGCCGAATCATGATTTTTGCATAATTTTCATAAAGCTGTTTCCATGGCCTCACTTCCTGCGGCCACAATGCGAAGCCTTTCAACCCCAACTTGAATGAAAGCGCCTCGCTTTTGATAAGCGAAACACCCTCCTCCTTCCTGGCGAAAGGCAGGAGAATCGAATGCTTTGTGGCTCTACTCTCGTGGCTGTCTATGCGAGCGACATGGCATTATTATTATTAATAGGCATCTGGATTGCACAGCGTAGTTGAATTTCGGATTCCGAATCGGACGAGCTATAGAATTTTTCGAAAAATTAATTTATGACACGCCGCACATTTTCCATTTGCCCACGCTGAAAACGTGCTATGATTATTATCAGTTTTTCCCCCTCCCCCTTCCACAGAGCGTTTTCAGTCTGTGTACGTATTATTTTTAATCCATTAAACAAATGCCATGTTACGGGCCCGCCTGTTGTGTCGGTGTGTGTGTGTGTGTGTGTGTGTGTGTATGTGTGTGTCCGTTATCAGTAAATGGGCAAAAGGGTCTTTGATTTGAGAGCCGGGCACACAATGTGCCCGGCTCTCAGACCCAGTGCCCTGTTTCTACGCTCAGGGTAGAAAGTAACGCCTCCAATGTGTGTCTGTGTGCACTTGCAGAAAAAACTAGAGACTTTGTATCAAATTAAATCACGTAGAAATGACTAAATCCAGGCTGGGTCTTAATCTGCTAATATATTTTAAGAAACTTACTTAAATATTTCACTTAGGTTTTTGCATACTCAATTTAAGAATATTCATAAATCAAAGAGCTTGTATTCTTTTTGGTTTTTCTCTGAGTGTATGTGTGTGTACATGTGCCCGTCACCGTGTCATGCAATCAGACAATTTTCCTCTGTTCAAGTGCTTTAGGCGAGACATTTGTGTTCACGCTGAGTTATCATGCATAAAGAAATTTATCTGAGGCCGAAAGCAAAAGAAACCAATTTAATGCCATTGACTGTAATCATTAATATATCTCGACAGATTTGTAGATATATATAAATATATTGCAGCAGACAGCAACTGAGGCGTGTCGATCAATTCTCAGATTTTCTATTCGATTTGATTCGTTTGTGTGTGGGTTTCACTCGAATTGTTGCCTAGGCATTGGGTTTCACAGCTCGCCGCGAAGTTGTTATTAATATTCAGTGGACACACTTTGAGCACTCTCCGATTTGGCCATCAAAGCCAGTTGGCCAGTTGGCTAGCTGGTCCTTAGAGCTGGTCCGCTCGCCGCCATTCACACGGCTCACAGCTCGATGAGCAAAGAGCTCTTAAAATAAGTACAAACACGAAGCGCCATCCCCCTCGCTTAGTCCTCTCTATGCTGGCCTAAAACAAAAGCGCCAAAGCAGAAAAAATTAAGAATACTGACATACAGATATCCTGTTTTGTTTGGGTAGTGTGTAATAGATTCATTAATAACTTTTTCTTCATAGAATAAAATCATGTTCGAAACTTGCACAAAAATCGTATTTTAAAAACTTACAATCCCGAAATTTATATATGCTCCTGTTACAAAGATGAGCTAACCAACCCATTGTGTGCGTTCTCATGGGTAGAGGGTATAAAAAGCGAACAAAGCAATTTACTGGAATTACAAGAGCGTCTCTAATTGTTAAGTAAGCATAATGTGTATAACATATGGCCAAGAGAGGTTGCTTTGACGCCGAATCCCTTGGCCATAATGCGAACATATCGCCGTAGGGCCGTGTGGGGCCCACTGCCTGGGAAATTAGAACATGGATGACAACGAGACCGAACCAAGGGTTGACAGGGGGGGGGGTGGTAAGCGCAAATAAATTGGCAAAACGTTGCAACTAAAAAAAGAAAAGAAAATTAAAATGAAAATGAAAGGAAGAAGCAGCCATAAAAAGTGCTTACAAAAATATTTTATTGTGCATGTGGCGAGTCAACAAAGTACATCAATGGGGCTTGCATGAGAACTGGGATCCGTCGGACAGCATTCAGAGAGTAGATTGCTGGGGGGATTAGCGACAACATGAAATGAAACTAAATTTGTCTTTCGTATAAGAAATACTTTAAATTTGCAAACCAGGCAGCAGCTGTTAGGAATTTAAATTTCGATTTCTGCTTAAAAAGGAAAATAACTTTAAAGTAATTGGCGGCGTGCTGCAAAATAAAATAAATAATATTTAGGGTAGTTCAGTTCGCAGTTAAGACCTATGCTTCGTCTTTGGGGCTTGCTTTTTGCACCTTGTTCTTGTTATTTATGAGTGCTGGCTTTGTTACGCGCCTAGGATTGTAACATTAATTCAAATTCAGATCATAAATTAAATGTATTTGAATTTTAATTTTCATATTTTTTACGATACTATTTATACTATTTTAAAATATGAAAATATATGCTTTGATTAGAGTCAATCGGAATTCGTAAAAAGTTGTTATATTGAATAAGCTTTAAATATTAACACTAATTTGTTTTGTCTATTTCAGATGAGCTGGAAGCGCAAATGGCAAGATGAGCAATAAGGAGGACAGCAGTTACCTCAACTCAAGTGCAGACACAACGCAAAGACTGAGCTCAATTGTTGTGGATCCCAACACCAGCCAAGATCAGCCACAGCAAACACACAAGCACAATTACTACTATCATCGATACGTCGGTCGGCCACATTGGCGGTTCGCGGTGCCGATCAGCCCGTATGGCTGGTACCGCGTCCTGGTCTTCAGTCAGAACAGTGGCTACAGCGTGAAGCAGGTGCTGGAGAAGCTGCGTCTGGCGGTGGCGCCGCGCAAGTTCAGGTACCACTATCTGCACGAGGGCGGGGAGCAGGACGTGGAGCGGGATAAGCGGGCCACGTTCACCTTCTACGTGGACAGCTACAAGCTGGCCACGGAGCTGCAGCGGCGCGGTCACCGCCCGCCGGTTGTGGGACTGCGCGTGAACGACAGGCCCCCGATGATCCAGGTGGACGATGCGTACAGGTGGAAGCTGCGCAAGGTGATAATGTCCCGGTACGATGAGCGGAAACGTTGCCTCAATCTGTGCCGCTTCTACGCGGACGACTACTGGAAGGGCGAGTTCTGTGCGCTGCAGCAGTTTGAGTGCCTGGAGGCGATCATTGACATCATGGAGCAGGAGCTGCCCCAGCTGCGTCGTCTGCTGCTCGACAACAATCACCTGTGCCACTTGGGCGGCTTCCGGGGCGTGGAGCAGCGCCTGCCCCGGCTCAGCTCCATCTCGCTGCAGCACAACGAGCTGAAGACGCTGCGGCCGCTGCGCGTCTTTCAGCGCCTTCGTCTCACCGAGCTGACGGTCAAGCGGAATCCGCTGCCGCGCAACTACGAGCAGCAACTGGTCACCATGTTTCCGGATCTCCGAATGCTCAACGGACGCTCCGTACGACGCGGCTCGCGGGTGCCCACAGTCAGCATCAGCGACAGCGACAGCGACAGCGATAGCGATTGCAATAGCAATAGCGATAGCGATGTGGAGCTTGTCTCCGTCACCGAGTGCAAGCCACTTGTCATGCCCGAGCCCCGAGTCACGTACCTGGCCCCCCATGCGCTGACCATGCACCTGGGCATCAGGAGGTTTGTGCGCCGCTATCTGAAGGCGTTCGACGGCGAGAAGCGGGCGACGGATCTGCAGCGCTTCTATCAGGAGCACGTCCAGGTCTCGCTGACCCTCGCCAAGGAGCGGGCCGTGCTGGGCTCATGGTAAGCTGATGCCCAATTGGGTATAGAAGTCCTTCTCGTATGTGTGTAGAGACGCATTGACATCGGGGATTGTTAGACCTAAAGACAAAGTTAATTTAAAATATCGATAGCGGCTTCGTTACCCCGAACTCTATAAAAAAAAAAACGCTTAAGTTTTTTTTTACTCGAATCGTTAAACAACCTTAGCCTCAAAAATTACGTAACGAACGGATTGTGGAACTAAGAGAGGAATGAAGTATTTAGATAATTATTTACAGGATATACAGGGTATAACATAGTCGAGCACTCTCACTTGCTATTCAACTGCAACGCTTACCGAAAACTCTATTTGTTGCCTCCCCACAGGACCGCGCCCTATGCCGCCTACAGCCGGCAGCTGTTGGCCTGCCGGAGCGCTGCGCTGGCGATGTTTGCAACGTGGCCGAAAACCTTGCATTTGCCGTCTACGATGACCCTGGATCTGACGCTGGTCGAACCGAAGATGCTGTGCATATCGATAACGGGCAGCTTCGAGGAGAACGGATCGCCCGCTGTGCTGCGGCATTATATGCGCAGCTTTCTGCTGACCCGGTCCGAGACAACTGCCGACTTTCGCATTGCCAATGAGCTCATATATCTGGCCAGGGCTGGCCGCGGGCAGCGCCAGCCGTCGGTGCTGAATCCTATCCAGCGTAATTTGATGTCGATGCTGTCGGCGGAGACGCGACTGAAGTCGCGCTGGAGCAGCAAATTCCTCAAGGACACCAATTGGGACTATCAGCAAGCATTGCTGGCGTTCCAGACACTCCTCCGTCGTCGCCAGATACCCGAGAAGGCATTCGCGGGCGATACCAAGCCCGAGCCGAGCCCATGACATCAACTGCGAACCATATTCCCAATGTGCCCGCAGGGAAATTGAAAATTCCACTGATTATGCTGATTACAATTTTATTTGAATTTGATGTGAGGGTATCCAGTGCATCCTGCGGCTATGTGAATAAAGCTGCGCAGTCACCTGAAGCTATCAACACTCGATCCCACACCCAATTTTATTTATGATTTCTTTGCTCAGTTTTGACAATATCATCCGGAATATACCATAGCCATACATTTATAATAACTGGTAAGAACGTGAACATAATTCAACTGTTAGTAATAAACATATTGCTTAAGATATATTTATATATGCATATATATATATACATATACTTCAACGATTTTGAAAAATCTCTTTATTATCAAATGGATATTATTCATAGTATAATTTTGGGCACTTTCCATTATTCGAATTTTTTTACTGACATCCCCAGCAGTCTTATAAAGTGTAATATAATTTCCATTAAGGCTCAAAATGCTATAACTATATCGGAAATATCGGTGCCATTTTTAGTTATTATATAAAATATAAAAGATTTTCTCAATGTAATGTAATTTTCGAATTTATAAGTTGCCGTCTTGATAAGGCTTTCCAACAAATGTTGTCTATATCAGATAACAAAATCGTTCAGTTGCATCAATTAAATAATATATTTTTATTAATATCCTCTCATTATTATTAATCATATTATTACTTTTTAAATAACCCTAGATATTCTTAGTCTTCGGCTTAGACAGTCCTACCTCCTTTGATGAAATATGCTAGTTAGCGTATTCAAACTTCGGTACGCCGAAGTTAAACTCATTTCCTTATTACTTGTTTATCTTCCCCCTTGGCCAGGCAGAAGTCAAAACCCGAACCCTCGACTCGGCAACGGGCAGCGGGCATTTAACTTGTCGTTAGGGTGAATTTATAAGCAGCTTCGCCGACGGCTGCCGGCCGGGCGTCAGGCATTCGTCCCAGCTTTGGCTTTGCCGGGTTACCAGGTACCCGGTATCCAGTACCCAGTAGACTCCATGCCCAGCCTCGACAGCCTGGCCTGGGCACGCTTTATTATCTGCCCCTTTTATTTTCGTTGCTTTGTTTGTTGACGTTGTTCGTTCCCCTTCTCCGCCTTTACCTCCTGCTCAGACGACTACAACGGCGACGACGACGACGTCGACTGCATTTCATTGAGCGTAATTCCGTTGCTAATGATTTTTGGCACACGTAGCGCTACTTTCGAAATTAATGCGCTATAAAACAGCAACAACAACAACAACAACAACAACAACGACACTGAGAAATGGGCGCTCTGTGGATAGGAAATTGCGTTGCCAGGCGGCGGTGGGTGAGTCGCGCCTGGGCCCGGGGCGCGGTTGGGTCTAAGGGGGAGGGGGAGGGGGAGAGTTCAGCGAATTTAATGAAACTTTCAGTTCGAATTGTTTTTCACAGCTTGACGATGTGTGGTCGAGCGGGAGGTGGAGGCGAGAGCGAGAGCGAGAGACCAGGAAGTGCGGCACGTTTGCCATGGCCACTGATAACAGAGTCCAACTCATGTGTTTCTTTTTGGGTGCGTGCGAGTGTGTGTGTGTTTGCGGTTTCGCTTTTCCTCAGCCTCTCGCCCTGTATAAATTTCCATATTAATTCAAACGGCCTATGGCTGATTATCATCCCCGTCATCGTCCTCCTCGACGTCGGCTTCGTAGCGTATTTTTGCCCGAGTGTTTCAGAATAATCTAAATCGGCATTATTTATGCATTCAGCTCGCATTCGGCACGCATACGCCGCATGTCGTGGCACTCAAATCTCTCTGCCCCTCCTCACCCCTCCTTCCAAAAACTTTCCATTCGCATTTAAATTTATCCAAAGAAGTAAAGAAAAGAAAAAACTACGAAAACCAAACGCAATTGCATATTAATTTTGATATATAGTGCTCTCGAACGCATATGTAAAATAAAACGGGTCAATTTGATGCCCAACTTCATTGGAATTTCAGCTTAATTGCAAATATGCAGATACGAGTTCAATATCGATTCTAATGCAGTCTTCGAAATGGAGAGATTTCAATTTTTAAGCTTTACTGTTGACTATGCAATCCTTCAAAGAACTTTTTGCAAACTGTTTTAATGGAAATGTGTCTCTCCGTTTTAAGGTTGTTGCTATCCTCCCTTAAATGTGAAGAATATATTATCAATATCGGAAAAAGTTTCTGTTTTCGTTTATGTCTCCACATGTCTGCAAGGGGTATTTAATCGTCGTTTCTCCGAAGCCAACTGTTCCTTCTTGTTTTTGTATTCCCTTTGCGCTCTTATTAAAAACACCGTCGTCAGCATATTCGATAGTAAAATACTTGACACCATCGTCAACTCAAGGCCCCATGCAACGCGCAGTGGCATCTCATATGAGGCCCGATCCCATTTGGTCTCCCATGAGCCCCATTAAACAGACGCCACAGACGTAGACACATTTCTCTAATATGATGTGTGGAAACCGAACAGAACAGAAGAGGGCCGAAAAGTCCGTTAATTAGTTACTTTAATATGAAATGATAAAAATAACAACAACAACTATAGCGAGTGTGACCCATGTCATTGTGATTGTTGTTGTTGTCGCTTTGCTGGTTTGTTTTTTGGGCTCGGAACAAACAATTTTATTTTATGCGGCAGACAAGGAGCAAGGGCATAAAAGTTGTCTCTGCCCCATGTAGCATTACAACAACTGCCCCAACTAAAAAACTTATCACAACTCATTTATCAGCGACAATTAATGACTGCCTTATATGCAGGGTATATGTTTGTTGGAGATGGGCGTGTGCCTGCATAATATAACACGATACGAGCACGAAGTTCTCTTCAAATGTCACGAACACAAGTTTTCGATAATATATGTACATATGTGCATGTATATAAAGATTTTGTAATTTGTATGAAGACACGATACACGCCCATCTCTAGTATATAGTGTATTCTATGCATGTTTAGTAGTATGTTTATATAGTCTATGTGTTTTTTTTATTGCCTGACAAGAAATCGCAATGACATGTCATTAAAAGGCGAGTTGAGTGGAGTTGGGGCGAGCAAGGGTCATGCTGGGAGACCTTACCCCAAAGAACGATGCCAAAAATTAAACAACTAGTTAAAAAATTTAATTTAATTTAATATATACTTAGGATGTGGATGCTTTTTTTTAAGATAAGGGTTCTAGAAGTTTTCTTTATTTGTTTTACATTTCCAAAAAGTGTATGTCCACAGCATGATGATCAACGTCGACGTGTGGATGCAGATGTAGATATTTCACATAGGCCAAGAATGTTGTCCAGCACATGCTGAAAAACGAGGTGAATATTACCTGATTTCGGGCCGGGACGAAGGCAAAGTTCACCGTCTGCACGCAGGGCCAATAAATAACGCCGACCTTATAGGCTTCCAGAAATTTATCGCTAACCTGCAAAACAAATGAAGAGAGACAGGCAAAAGAGTGTGAGAGCAAGACAGGCTAACATTAAGATAGTGCGTTTATGGGCGTGTCATGCGCCTCCGTCCAACGCAATTTGAAATGCCAGCGCGGAAAATTGTAATTAAGTGCCACTGAGGCTGAAATCTTTTAAAAAAAAGTATATTTACGACGTTTTTGTAGGTGTGTGTGGGTGTAAGCGAGTGTGAAAATGCTGCTGCCTGTATATAAGTGTATGTGTGTGTGTGTGTGTGTGTGTGTGTCTGTGTATGCACTGCGCTCCCAGGGCGTGGCATTTTGTTAATGTTGTTAATTAAAAAGCCTTTTGGCACGGAACATTTTCACTTTTGGCCACATTCGCTGTTGGCCAGCTGTGGAAATGATATTTATGTTGCGTCCGGAACGAGCCCAGTCAAAAGTCAACAGCAACAATTGCGGGCCAAATGGCAATTGGTGTTGGGCTACTAATTAAGCACAAAGTGGGTTTTTTTTTACTTTAATGTGCAAATTTCAACTTAAAGTACGGCTATGCCAATAACTTAAATGATACTCCGAATGCAATTATTTTTTTATGACTCACACACAAGTGCTGCCATAAACCAAGAGGCCTTAATTATGGAAAGTCAACGCATGTGCCCCTCAATTTAATTGAATTTAAAATAGGGAGCGAAATGTTACGGGTTTTTCTTTAATAAAAAACAGATATTTTTTGCGAGATATGGAACTTTCAAATAAAAATGTATTTATAGAAATATATAGTTATAGTATCTACTGACGTATTTAATAAAGTTCAGCTAGTATGCCACAACGTTAAACGTTTCCGGTTCCCGACTGATTAAGCTATCTCTTGAACAAATAAAGAACTAAATCTTGAATCCCGAAGTGGAGTAGCACTACAATAGACTTGTTTATAGCCGCCTGGCAACATCTTCATCAGCTGCTCACACAAAAAGTTTGCCAATCCGCACAGCCAGCCGGGTCGACTTGGACTCGGACTCGGAATCGAACTCAAACTCAGAGAGAGCCAGAGTCATAGATCTTGGGAACGCATACAAGCCAAATGAGACAACGCACGCTTGACATAAATATATGGTAAAACATTTACATTTATCAAGATAAATGGTTTCTAATGATATAGAAGTAAGTTGGGCTTCGACTACGACCACGGGCTGAGAAGTTGGGGCCGCCAAGCCAACAAATCAATGCTGACAACTCGGCACAGACAGGGACACGGACACAGACACAGACACAGACACAGACAACGAGACAGACAGGTGATATTTATGCACGCTTACAGATGCTGGGCGGCAGATACAGAAACAGATATAGATACAAATGCAGATACAGATACAGATACATAGACGGAGGCCCAGTTTCTGGGCCAGTCGAGTGTAACTGTCGTGAGAAAATGTATTTCCGAAAAATCCACACACTCGCATAAACAGCGACGCAGCTTATTGAGCCTAAGACCCAATTTTAAAATAAATAAAAAATAGCTGTTATCTTGAGAGTGTCAAATAGCAAATACGTTCACCAGACATGTGATGTTTTTCATATATGTACATATATGATATAGTTGTTCGATGTTGATAAGATTTGCTTATATGTTACACATTTCACGACTGAATTATACTACCCACTGCAAGGGTATAATAACTCGAAAGTCGCAATGCAATGCGATTATTGATAACGAACACGATAACGATAAAAAATTTACCACTGATCAAGAAAGCAATAACAGTTACAATAACAATATCAATAACGATAACAAAACGCAAAGATGAGAGACAGTAGGAGAGACGGATCGTGGAGCCACAGCACCAGATGTTATCGACATGAATTCGGAGCAGCTTTGGAGTCGCAGGAGACACTCAACGTACCTCCTGTTTGGCCTGTTCATACGAGTTGCCCTCCATCAGCGTCATGGAGAAGAGAAAGGAGGTGATGGCCATGGGATCGTATGCGGTCTGCTCGGTGATCGCCTTGCAGAGAGATGACTTAATGTCTGTACGGGGCCACATGATGCCGGCCAATCTTATCCAAAAATATATTGTCGGTCCCATAAAGAAGAATCCAAACAAACTGAATCTGCAAAGAGGAAAAAAGGAACCCAATCCGACCACAGAGCAATCGATGCCAATTACAACTTTTCTTTTCAGTGTGCACATTTTGCTGCCGCCCACCTCACACACTTCATCCAGTCGTAGGTGCGGAATGTCCGTTTCTCGATCAGTGTCTGCTCGATGAGGCAGCCACACGGCCACAGGGTGCCATATGATAGCATGCCCCGCAAGATTTTGTATTTGTTTGTAAAGTTTACGAAATTACGAAACATTTTCGCGCCTGTTAAGTGCTCAACGAAATGAAAAACAAAAAAGAATGACCTGAAAGAGAAATTGAAATTGTTTGTTGGTCAACAAATTGCTTGGTCAATATATTGAATGGGTTGCATGACTAATACATACAGTACATACTGCTTATATGCAACAGCGGAAGTGCATTGAATATTTCCCGCTTTCTGGTACAAGCACTTTTTTATGCAATCAATTTATATAAGCGGTATGTACTGTATTGAGTATAACCAACTTCCTAGCACCTACGGCCTGTCCTCTGCACATCAATCAGTCATTCAATCAACTTGTCGACACATACATCTATATATAGTTAACACTCAAGCATTTGTAGCTCGGAGTCCACGTTTTTATGGATGTCTATAATATTTGGCATGCAGCTCTATTATGTAGTTTGACAGATCGGATTACTTTTCGTGTCTGCTGTCCCCTCTTTTATTGCTTTTATAATTGCTTTCACGAAAATTCGTTTTAGTTATTAGCTTGACGTTTTTTTTTTTCCACTTTGCTGCAGTTAAACACAATTTGCCAACTCTCTTTGACATTAGCCACCTGCCGTACTTTGAATACTAACAATTCCCCCTCCTCCCCCGCTCGTACCCGCCTCTGCTTGGTTCTTCAACACAGTCAGCTCATTTAAAATTTAAATGTAAATATAATGCAAATTAATGTTAAGGAAACATTTTGTTATGGCCTGGCACGGCATGCCTGATAAACAAAGGAGAACGGGAACGCGGCCTGTTTGGACAGTTGCTCAGCAGTTACAGTTCCAGGCACACACACACACACACACACACATACACTCTCGCAGCTTGCGTCACGTCCTAGGCCAGGACAAGGACGGCAACCTGAACGGCAGAGCGACAACATGTACATGTTAATTACTTGTGAAAATATGCAACAGACGGCCGCTACACAACAACAACAACAACAACAACAATAACAGCACCAGGAGGCAGCCTGCAATTTGCCATGAGGTATACTTTTTCACACCAACTAAAATTACGAACGCGGTTTGCACAGAGAAGCGGGCAGGAGAGTTTCGAGCCCGGCCCATTGTTGTGTGTGCCCTTCAAAGAGAACCTGCCCGGCTGCCTGGCTGGCGTGTGTGCGGGCATACTAATTACAGCAACAACAACAACAACAACAGCCTCGGCAGTGGATTTGGCTCTTTAATCGCTTCAACAACTGTTTCTACTACTTCCTATCCACACCCATCCCCAGGCAGAACTTGCAACTACAACTCCAGTTGCAGGCCCATTTTCACTGCCCCTGCCTCCGCCTCTGCGGCTCATTAAGCGGCCGGCAGGGCCGACAACAACAAAAACTCAAATCACACATCGTTCATTTGCTTTCCTTCTTTCAAGTGCCCCATTCTGGACTGGACTATGTTTCTTTGTATACCCTGTAAACAGAAATATAGCCGTACTAACTTTTGCTCCACTTTGTGTTTGTAATACCCATTCAACTCATAAAGGTTAACTACTGTTAAAAATTCTGTTGTCTACCTCTTACGAATTCTGTGCGTTGATCATCAATCAGTCAATCATCAGTCAGTCCAGGGAATAAGTCTCATGTAGTATAAAATGCAAAGGTTTTTCTTTCTCATATCGAGTTGACAACCAACTTGGTGCAGGGTAGTTCCTCGTCGATCCCTGCCGTGTGAGGCACTCTTGTTTGTGTTTTATTGCATTGTACTTTTGATTTCGGGGACCGACTGCCGTTTCGTAAGTATCTTTCGCTCAAACCTAATTGCTTTTTATGACAGTCGACTGAATATGATAAATCTTTTTTCTAGTGTTTTCTGTGTTGTTCTGTTCTGTTGTGTTGTTTTCCATACTGTTGTGTTATTTTCTCTAGCGTTGTTCCGGCTAGAAACATTATTTCGACATTTGTCGGGATAGAAACATTCTTTGCAATTAAATTTTGTGTCTCTCTCGTATTTTGGGCATTCCAGTAGCGAGTGCAGCACGACTTAATGCCATAATACTTGACATCTGTTACCCGCTGGAGCAACGACCCGCCCCTGCCACGCCCCTCCCGCAAACGCTCGTTACGTCCGTCTGTCTCTCCGGCCTGCACGGCAACCAAATGTGTCAGCTGTGCGAGTGCCTCGATGTGTGACATTTATTTGCAATTGGCTGCGGATTTCATTAGAGTTCTTCGAGTGGCCCCGACACAAATACCCAGCACATAAAAAGGCTTCGAGTGCTTCTCGAGTCCCCTCCTCAGCGTGCGCTGCGGCACGAAACAAAGTGCGGCAGTTGAACTTGACACTTGATACCGTTCAATTGCCCCAAGTTGCTGGCACAGCCATAAAAGACTTTCAAGCTATAATATTGTATATTATTTCCAGGTACATTTTGAGTATATTGTTTCTTTGAAGTTCTTCAATATTCTGTGAGAATTTTTCGAAGGCTGAACTGTGGACACAAAACTACTAAATTAAATTAATTAATATATTCTGTGTCATTTGTCATTTGTCCCTTAAATTATTTTCCCTCTAAGTGTAAAAGATACATATATCATAGTATATGAAATGATATATTATGACCATATAGAATAATATAAACTAAATTGCAATTCGTGTGTTGCCAATTGAATATCAAATGAACAATAGCATATATGTATATACGCTTATATTTTTTTAAATTTTTATTCATGATTTTTGTTAGCAAATTTTGGAACAATTCCAATATGACAACATATAGCGTATACATATATAAGTCCAATTTCGGTGTTAGCTATATTTTTCGCTGTGGGGGGGGGGGGGGAGGGTGGTCATTTTTATAGCAAATAAGTTTGGGAAACTTATTTGGCTGTCTGCTTTTGCATTTTTCATGACGATAAATTTTACAATACGCCCCTCACCAAATGTGCAACAAAATCATTTTCACGCTCGCCTGCAACAAAAACTATAACAACTGCGGCAGCAACAACTGTTGCAGGCGTAGACGCGGCATTGCACATAAATTAAAAGTAAAATGTTTATTTACGCTGTGTCCAGAAGGATGTATCAATGATGCCAGGGGAAGGGGCTTTGTGTTGCGGGGGAATTGGCAGCAGCAACTGAACCGCCTTGCAGTTTCCTGTACAACATTTGCATTTTGACGCCGTTTTACGCATGGTGTGGATAAAAGACCTCGTCCTCCTCTCTCGTCTGCTCTACGTTGCGGCTTATCAGCCAAATGAAATCAAACAGCCAAGGCGGCAAAAGCAGCAGGGGGGAGAGAGGTGAGGAGCAGGGGAGGGGTGTGCGTCGTTCAAGTCAGAGCCTGCAGCATCTTGCAACATTTTGTTTTAATTTCGCACTTTTGAAAAGTGGCAGCCGCCACTCGAACGGGCTTTTGATGTTGCCCAGACGCTAGCAGCGACGTTACCGTCCCCGTCGCTGTTGCCATCGCCGTCGACACTGGCAGCTGTTATTTTGGCTTCAGAAGGCAACCATCCAAAGCTCCATGGTCCATACTCGGATACTTAGTGCTCCAGATACCCTACATACGGGCTATACATACTATACTGCTCGTTAGACTCGTTTTTGTTTTTCATTGTTAATTCAAAAATGTGTTTTTTTTTTTGTGGTATAAAAGAGGTTGAAAAGAGCTTTCAAAGAGGTTTAATATAGGTTTGAACAATCTGACCATTTTTAAATCATTTATTAACTGTCCATCATGTGAAAATCATTTCTGCTTTTTCATTTACCTTCTAATTACTGCCCAAACTATCCAAACTGGCATCATAATAAAAATGTTTTTTTCAGGTATTTTACTTGAAAAGTGTATTCAAGTGTCGATATTACGTTTGCTTGCGTTTTCCCTCCTTTCATGTTTTATTATTTTATTGCGCTGCGCCTGGGGGGCGCTCCACTGGCTACCATTGCCCTCCCCCTCCTCTCCAACCCTCTCGTGCGCCCTGTGTCGCTTCGCCGTGGCGCGTATTTCCTGTTGGTCGTCGACGGCACTTGCAACATTTCATTTAATTTAATTCTTTACAGTTTGCTTTGGTTTTTTATGATTAAATTTACGGCCTATTTTCCTGGTGCGGCAACAGTAACAACAAAACACACACATAAAACAACAACAAACTGTGAAACGTTTATTTTATTAAATATGATTATTGACTTTTTCCCGCACATTTGCTTTCAACTTTTTTCAATTGATTTTCAATTTGATTTTGGCGTCGCGTCGCCCAACTTCACACAACATTTTGATGTTGTTGTTGTCGCGAGTGCCACATCAAAGGCCAAAAAAGACGACGCTAATTGCAGCCCGAGAGTATCTATGCCTACTACACTCGGAGAAAAAAAGATGCGTCTTTTACTGATATCAAGTGCAAACGTTGCCTAAATATTTTTAAGGTCAAAACTTTCCATATTTAGAACGCTTATTTTCTGCGAGTGTAGAGCTGTTGTATCTGGTGTATCTGTTGGTGTATCTGCATCTATACCAGTGTTTGTGCGAGTGTATCTTATGTTGTATCTCAAGGTGTGAATTGTGATTGCACTCGAATTCTTTGTACCTTTGCCATGCACAATATTTTATTTGATTTCAAGTTGCTTTTTCGACTCTTGTTTATTGAACTTTGGATCGCCCGATAGCAGCAACCGGGGGGCAGGGGGACTGCGTGCTAGTTTTAAACATATTGAAACATGTGTATTTATCGGCTGATGGATGCGGGCTGTTTGTTCTTTGCGCTCTGCGCTGTGCACCGTGATTTGATTTATTTGTACACAACTTTATGATATTTACATGTCTGAGGCCCCGAGGAACCGTGGCTAGAACGTTGAGCTGGTATTGAACATCACGCGGCTTTGGTGGCATGCAATCTGCGTTTTAACTGTAAATATTGGGTTCACTGAGCGCGTTACGCCTCCCAATTTCATGTGTGTGTGTGTGTGTGTGTGTGTGTGTGTGTGTCAAAAGCCAACATAAGGGTTTGAGCATGGGAATTTGTACCAGCGGGAAGCCGAGTACCCCAAGGGCTACATTTCCTGCTTCACTTTGAAGCCATAAACTGTATAATAATTAAGTGTAATAAATCTAATATCTAGCTTGAAATTACTTTAAGAAAATCTAAAGCAAATACAACCCGATTTTATTCCTTTTCATTTAATTTAAAATTATATTTTCTGTGGTTCCCCAATAGGTTTTAAAGTTGAATTGAAACCCAGTCGGGCGAAGTTTTAATTATCGGTCACGCGAGCTTGTACTCAATTTATCGATAAGTGAAGAACGTCAATCAGGACAAAGAACTTTATACATTCAGAAATAAATTGCAAATATTTCAACGTGTGTTTAAGTTTCTTTTTGCCTCTCGAAAAGCTTATTTATTGGTCTCCTTAGTTTTCGTACCGTCATTTACAGGACTTGCGTAAATTATTTCAATCGAGTGCCGCCCTCTTCTCATTGCACTCAATCAAGTGCAATTATTGAAGAGAGACGGACCAAACTTGTGGTCAGAAGACGCGGGGTACTCTGCTTATCTAATCCTGTTCATCTGCAGTCTGTTCTTTTGTGGCTTCCCTCGGCCCGCCTGCTGCTTAATGGCCTTACTTTGACCGGGGCTGGCTGCCATGTACGATTATCATTATCAATGCACAGCCCGTCATAATTAATAAGGTTCACCCTCGCCCCAAGCTGGGAACACGCAAGACTGCAATCAGTTGCCATTGTGCCGGGGCGACCTTATCAACGGACCCAACCAGCTTGGCAAACAGCTGCTGTTCCTGTTTTCTGACCCATTTGCCTCGCTCTCCCTCTCTCTCTTTCTCCCTTTCGATGAGTGTTTGCTTAGGCGCTCCTGGCCAATTACGGTCTTCCTGTTGTGCGAAATTTCGTTAACTGTTTTTCTCTTTTCCATTTTTTCGTTTTAACCCTCACCCGATGGCATATGTGATAATATTTTGTGTGTCTTTAGTGCCGCTAACCACCTACTCTTGAAATTTGTGTGTGTTTTCCGAGTGCCGACCCTTTGCCCAGAAATGAAAACATCACACACGCTCAATTTGAAGTGTCGAAACGCCCGACAGCTGTGATAACAGAAGGGAAATGAAAACGCCCCGCCCTTTGCATCTCCCGCCGGGCACAACGGTTGCCAAAGTTTTAAAATAACATCAGCTAGAAAGAGCGAAGCAATGAAAGGGGGAGAGGGAGACTCCTAACAGTTGGTCCAAAAATTTATGAAATCATTTTCGCATTAAAAAACAAGAAAGACCCAGTTCAATTCTGGCTGCCGAAAATTTAATACCCTAGTAGTTAGGATGTCTTGAAAAATAAATACAAATTCCCGAAAAGAATTCTGTTTTCGATAATAATCAACATAGCTTAGGGGTTATAGGTTACGAAATTCTTGGCATAATCATAATACCCCTTGCAAGGGTGTTCAATGAAAAAGAAACCCAACAAAGTAGTTGGCAACACATGTTGCCAACTAAAATATTGCGCTTGATTTTCGCTTCTTTTATTATAATTGTGGAACGGCTTCTGTTATTCTTCGACTGAATTTGAAATGACGTGCCCGGGAAGAGGACAACGGAAACACCGAGACGAGTGTGCCCAAAACAAGAGAATCCAATTTCGTTAGAATTTGATTGTCAACCAGAATAACGAGGCGACACACATACAAAAAGAGACAGGCAGCACAGAGCAGGGCGCGCCGGGCAGGGTAGGGTATGGAAGTCGGGGCGACAGATTGTCAGGGACAGCAGGCCGACAAAAGCGAAAACATTGAAATTAGAAACAAAGAAATAAACGAGAGCTGCTGGCATAAATACAACTTGCATTGTAGTATTCAGTATTCGGCATTCAGCATCCAGAATTCTCAGTACGCACAAGTGTCAAAAACAGCACATGACAGTTTTTGGCGGCTCTCCCAACCAAACAAACATACAAGTGCTACATAGAGAACTATGTGAACAGATGTATGTATGTATGTGTGTAAGTGCAGACAATTTAGTTTAGTTAGTTTGGGCATTGAACGGAGACAGGCCCAAACGACAGTTAAGCCAAATTGACGTTTTGTGTGAGGCCCCAGAGTGGGTTTGTGAGTGCTCGAGTTTCGTCTGGCATTGACATTCGAATTGGCACGCATTCTGTATTTGATGAGGATACGTTAAGTGGGGCGCACAACTGACGTGATAAATAAAGTTTAAAGCTTAAGAGTTAACTTTTAAGGTGGTTTGTAACTCAGTTCAAACCAGCTCTAAAATCATCTTTTTAGTTTTTGGTAACTGTTCTTATAACATAAATATATTAATATATATACATAAGTGTAAACCCACTTTAAACCATCCTTGTAAATTATAAAACCAACTTTGTTGCTGAACCCCATAAAGAGTACACTCTGTTAATTGGGTTTCCTTCAAGTGTTTTTGCTCCGTGACATGCTACATTTATTTGCATTGCAGCACCATCAATTATCAATCCAAAGTATTTGATGTAGTTTCACGTTGGCCCAAAAGTGGATGGTTCCAATCGCTTCATCAGTTACAGGTCCCAACTGTGTGAGTCTCTCGGGCTTGACATGTGAGTGTGTGTGTGTGTGGTAGTGTGTAGCGCCCACGCTAGTTGGAAGCCCCGTGGGGTTACATTGAACCCAGCTGAAAAATAAAAAGCTGTGCCCAAATTTAGACCCCGGTTCACTGCACTGCAGTGCGAGTTGTTGATTTTTTGTCTAGAGTGAAAAAAAAAACAAAATAAATAAAATGCCAGCACAACTGTCAATTATGGACGTAGTGCTGGGCCATCGCACACATAAATACAATAAACAAAAATATACAAGCGCAGAGTAGACACACGTATGTATATGTAGATATATACTTTATATACGATATTCGAGTAAACAGCAGCAATTGAATTTGTTTCTGCCTGCTGCCTGCTTCGCGGCTTGGATTGATGGCAGTGATGGCGGCGTAGGACGCGGATTCGAACTCGGACTGGGCTCGAGCCCATTGCCGCAACTGCCGCCCATTGACACATGCCACATACGAAATGCAACGTCAAAGTCATTTGTCACGCGCCGGCTACGACGAACGATATCAATGAGCGAACAATGAACCAGGCGACGGGCAAATAAGCCCCCCACCCCCCTCCTCTCTCCCACATGCAAGCCAAACTCGAGACCGAATCGAACCGCAGTGCACAGAAATAAATGTTGAGCACACACTAAATCAACAATTATGTAGAGAAGATAAGCAAACGTTGAACATTTGGAACCACTAAAAAAAAAAGAAAAAGAACGGGCCATTCGAAACGTTTGGCTGGCTGCATTCGTGAAAATGTCAGCGAGTGCCTCAAACGAACTTCCGCAATTATTTACAATACTCGCATATCCCATTAAATTCAACAGCACAGCCAACAATTTCTATGCCTCGACCCCTTTCACGTTATCAGCTTACCCCCCACTCCCTGCCCTGGTTGCTGGGTTCCCGACCGAACTGAAATTAGTTGGCAGTAGCTGGCGCAAACAACAAGGCCAAAGGGTGCACGCCGCTTAAAGGCCGAATTGCCGATACCCCGGATGGAACCCCTGACAAAACCCCGTCGCAACAACGTCGAACCCTGCCAGCTAGTAATTTCATGCACTTAAACTCGCATTATTATTATTTTTTATTTCATTTTTTTTCCTTTTTACTGTGTTCTGTTAATTTTGTTGTTTGTCTGATTTAGTTTTTTGTTTTTTTGGTACGTCATCGTTTGCCTGTTTCATTTGGAAACCTTAGGCTCTCTTCATTTATTTTTCAATTTTGTTTATTACTTTTTTCTTTATACAATTTGAGGTGTAGTCATTATCATTTGGCCGTTCTTCTGCGTTTGCCGTGTCTGTAATTACACTTATGGCTTGTAGAGAGCTGCTTTGGGCTCTTTGCTCGCTGGTCCGACTCCGTCTCTGTTCCCCGGGGACTGCGTGCCGTGTGTTAAATTATATGGCCAGTCATTGCATTAGTGAGTGCAGTTACATGAGCTTGTTCTTTTTTGTGGGATTTTTATCGGAGGGTCGGTTATTACAAACTGTTTATCAATCAAGAGCTTTAGTTTCGCGGGGATGATTAAGAAGGAGGGTAATTTGAGATTTTACTCATTAACAGAACAGGTACAGGTAAAAGTTACTGAAATTATTATTTATTTATAGTATAGTCTTATTTTTATACTCGTTAACGAAATGAATATATGAATCCCTAGTGATAGTTAAGGAACTATTTAAACTTGCTTAAATATTCCTTCATTTAAAAGTCACATACATCGTAGATGCTCTTAGAATAGATTCAAATGTGATTCATTTAGTACTCGTGCAGAAAGTATGTCCCGTGGCATTCTCTGCTGTTGTCCTAAGTTTTCGAGATTGTGGCAGCTTAACCCCATTTCAAAAGCATTTGAGGCAACGCAAGAATTACATGAAAAGTGGCAAGTGGCAAGCCAGACGCAAAATCAAAGAAAAGAAAATTAACATGAAGTGAATTTCGAAAGGCGGTCTCTCAGTGCAGATAAGTACATAGAAGCTAAGAGACGGTGAGGGACGGTGAGACGGTTAGGCGGACTGATGGCGGCAAAGGCAAACGTAAAATTTGGCAAGCATTCGCAATAGCAGAGCACGTGCTTATAGCGCAAAAAATGTGGAAACTTTTATTTCCTAAGAGACCCACAGAGACAGCCAGTCGACATCGACGTGACGGACAGGGACAGCGAGCGAGAGAGGGAGAGGGAGGAACTGAGCGAGAGAGGTACAAGCGGACGTCAACGTAATCATGAGGCAATTTCTGCTTACTCGCAACTGGCAACTGCAATTTGTAGTCAACGTTCTCTTAGACAGCCTCAGCCCGGCAGGGACTTAAGAAATGGGACAGCTGATTGCGACTGCTGTTTTTTGACCCACTCACACACACACACACACAACACACACACTTACTCACAGAGTGTATGTTCTTGTCGCAGCTACTTAAGCAGAATTAATCTTTTTTGGCAAATAAATCATGTGGCATGCTGGTTCCGTTCCGTTTGCTTTGTTGAATGCGCAATTTAAATAAAAAAAGGGCAGCTCAGAAATAATCGTTTAAAAGTAACACGACTAGGAGATACCCACAGAAAATTTAAAAACAAGATTCGTTAACAATATTAAGAGACATAAACAAATAGAGGTCAAAATATGACGTAAATGTTAACAATCATTAAAGTCATTTCAGTTTTGGCAAAGGTATATTAAGTAAATTTTACAAATCAACATTTTTGTTTATTAATAGAAATACAAAATATATATCTCCAACAAAAAAAAGAAAAATATAAAGGTGAATCAATCTGTCTGTCTGTTATTTGTATTTACCCATTTTTCCTTTCTATAAAATATCTTAATATTTTACCCTGTACCTAACAGGGTAAAATCAGTGTATGTATATTTACTTTTAAATTATTGCATACAAACTTAAAAATTTCTCAAAATGTATACATACTATACCCATATACCACTCCCATTCCACATTAAATCAGAGTTACGTTCATTAAATTTATTACTTGGCACTTGTACTTATATGTACACATAAATATATATATATATATATATACATATATATTTGTTTGTATATATTCATAAAAGTATATTTCTTGTCGACTTTCGCATTGTTTTATATATCAAATAAATAATGCTTTGGAGCTGTGGAAGCGGGTCGATTAATATAAATCAACGCCCGTCTGTGTCATCCCACTCATTGTGTGGGCGCGGGAGGGGGTAGGGGGGTGGCGCGAACAGGGTGTGTGGTGTGGGTTGTGAATTGTGGGGCTCGGTGGCTCAACTTTTCCATTGTGGCTTTAATGAAAGTAATTTATTAAGTAATTTCTAAGCTTTTAGTCGTGACGCTTGTTGTCGAGCGTTTAATTAATTGGTTTTCTTATTAAACGCCAGCCAAATGAATTATGCATGAGAAGGCAGCGCTCGCTGATATTGGTATCGGAATCGGGATTGGCTTGGTATTGGGGATTGTGTAACCTTTGCCAGGTCGGTCATAAAGCCCAACTTAGTAAATTCCTAGCCACAAAAAAGGAAAACCCCGTTATTAGAAAAAATACACTTAAATGACAATTGAGGTGGAGATTTTAATTTTTTATGAAATACGTTCAATATCAGATTAATAAACATTTCGCATCAATCATTTCAGATTACAGTAATTATATTGACTGATAAGTTATTGCGAAGATGGAACTCCAATAGTTTTTCAATTGCTTACAATGCATATACATACATATATTATATATATGTATTGAGTGTATTTGATGGCCATATTGTTGTCTTGTTGCTGAGTTTGCCATGTTTCAATGCATTCGCATTTGCGGCTTTGGCACTGGGAAACGTGCTCTTTTAGTCAGCCCGAAGATACTTTCAAAGTATTTGGACAACGGTTGTCGTTGTCATCGAATGTTGTTGTCGGGCTTGTGAATGTTGTCGCCGTAGTTGTTACGCGAGAGTCTTGTCTTGTAAATGACTAAGCGGCGCTCCAAAGAGACCCAGTTACAGCTGTGCGTGTTGGTGTCTGTGTGTTACATTTCTACGAGCAACTGGTACACCGAAAGAAAAACGCCGTTCTAAATTTTAAAGGCGGTTAAATCTCTAAACATGGCTGTGAACCCAAATATAAATCGTTGTTCGATTATCGGTTCGGTTTTCCATGTCCGCAGGTTTCGGATCGAATCTTGGATCAGTGCATAACATTACAATTTTTACAAGTACTAAAAAAATATGTCAGAAGCTTAAAAAATGTAATATTATTTTTAAATATTTATAAAAAAACTTAATTTTAAACCAAAATGTTTTGACAAAAAATCAATCAAATAAAAACAACTAAGGGGCTCTAGTCGGGAGCGCCCGACTAGGAGATACCCTGAACCCTGTTTTCACATACATTTCAACCCCTTTGCATACACACATACACAAAAACACACACACACATAGACAAATTCACGCCGCGGTTTGGTTCGATTTTTATCGATATTAATGAAACGATGCAAAATATGGACAAAAAATTATAAACTCGTATTGCGTATGATATTACAGAATCTACAGTCGTTTAGTTTGAGTCTTTGAGCTTTTGTAATTTCCGAGAACGCTGCGTTCATACAGACGAAAAGACGGACATGGCTAGATCAGCTCAGCCCGTCGTCCTGATCAAGAATAGATATACTTTATGGGGTCGGAGATGTCTCCTTCTGCCTGTTACATACATTTGCATTAAACCATTATACCCTGATTTACCCATTTTCAATGGGTTCAGGGTATAAAAAATCTTCAAATAATATTTTAATTCTCAGGTTACGATACTTTGACCTTTCTGGCTTATGTCAAGGTTTGTATTTGAACAGAGTTCAACATTCTTGGCTGTTTCTCTGAGTGTATTTTGTTGCCACTTTTGCTGAAGCTGCTGCTGCGAACGGATATGCACAAGATGCGAAACGTGCTTTCCCAATAACGTCAGACAGACAATGACAAAATAAAGCCAAGAAACGATGCGAGCCAACTTGGTTGCTTTTGTTGTTGTTGTGCCCTGTGCTAAAAACTGCAGCCAAAAAATAAATAAAAATATTTAAAGAAAACTGTCAAGATTTGCATTTAACTTTGTTGCTGTTGGCAGCGGCGTCGGCGTCGTGAGCTAAGAAATGCACATGCGATAAAATTTCTGTTGTCGTCTGGTATCTGGTAGCTAGTATCTGGGTATCTGGTACCTCACAGATACAAAACGAAATACTCTTGCACATGTGTGTGTGCGTGTGTAGAATGGATGTCTGCGCTTAGCTGGCATTTGCATAATTTGCATATCGGGCAAATATTAGGTAAAAACAAGAGTGCTTTCTTTCGTAGGTGCCAGACTAGGATATACCCTCGATATTAATAACGATAATTCTTATTGATATATTTTGAAATTTTCTTGTAAACGTACATACACATACATACATGCGCCGACCCATGACCTTATGGCATTATTTAAGGTAGTATTATTATATAAATTTCGACTAGAAAAAATGTTTCAGGCTTGAATGCAGAGTTAATATAAAGATCGTAGATTTCTCACATCAAACATTAGGGTACACAAAAGAAAGGAAGAATTGCTTATCTAAACAAAAAAGTATCTAAACCAAAGTGTTGAAAAGTGAAATAAAGAAAATCATAATCAGAAAACCAAACTTTTTTTTGAAATTGGCAGTCGTTTTAACTTTAATTGCATATAAATAATTATGCGCCTGGAAATTTTAATTGACTCGCCGCAGAAACAATCAAATTGCCAAATATATATAACTTGTGAACTTTTCATGATGCGATTTGCGTTTTACATTTTGATTGCGTTTGGTTGAGGGTTTTGCTTTTGGTTCTTTGGTTTCGGAGCTGGTTTTTACCATTTAGCCTTGTATTTATTTGCATTTCGCATTTGTTGTGTATTAATTTAATTAGTTGGCGTTTTGTGGTTTCAGCTGCCCAGATCCGTACGACTCCCGCATCGGAACAATGAGATTAAATAGAAATGTGGGTTTTTGTACATTTGCAGATAGCACAAATTGTTAAATACCAATGCGGGCTTTTTTTCTTGTTGCGTATTATATTTGCTTTTTGTCGGCTTTGTGGAATTTTGCCATATGCCAAATAAATTAAAATTGTATTTTATTGTCCAGATATTGTGTGTGTACATTGTGCAGTCGAGTGTGTGTGCATGTGTGTGTATATGATAAATACATTTGCATTTATTGCGAGTTGAAAAATAAACAAAGTTAAATAAAATGTAAATTTAAATTGTTTTATTTATGCAAGCAACTAAATTTATGACAAGTTTATTGAACTCGGAATTGAAACAGTTTTAACAGCAGATTAAACTTAATAATCGCATTGAACAAAAAAGTCTTAAAAAATAATTTAATTATAAATTTGAGTAAACAAACATTAAATATCGTTTTGAAAACAATTTTTTGCTACAAATTGACATATACTGCTGGAAATCCTATTTAACTCGGAATTTCTAGTTATTTCCTCATTTGTTGAAGTATGGACGGATAAGCTATTTCCTAATGCCCCCGATCGAGCAGGCATTCACAATTGCGCACAAAAACAGATGTATGCCATTAGCAACTGTGCTTAATGCTCCTCACACAAATACACACACACACGCACAGACAAACTCGCAATACATTTTTCTATGGCAATAAATCTCATATGAAATCCATCTTTATATTCGGTTTACAATTCAATTTAAATGTAATTTCCCCTTTTGCGAAATTGGAAAATTTCAACAGAATACAAGCTGGGGGTGGGACATCAATCAGTCAGATAGATAGTCAAATGTCGCAGACACGCCCTTACCTACTCCTCCTCCACCTCCTCCCTCCTACCCCTGCAAATGATAGTGTAAATGATAGTGTATATCATAATTTTTCATTTGGCACTGTAGAAAATCGCTTTACACTTTCGGCATAAATTGACGAAATAAATCATGTCGGCAACACGTGATTGGACATACCTGCCCCCCCCCCCCACACCTGGCTGCTAACGGCCGGAAAACGAGCACGAGGAATTGCAGAAAACAAATGGTATATTAGGCAAACATATACTCTAACCAGCTATGAAATCACTGAATTAAGTAGAAATCGGAACTTGAGCTGTTTTTCTTCAAAAAATATACCAAATATTTTATATGTTTATATTAAGTACTAGATGATTTTCAGGTAGAGTATTAACGCTTCATTTATGTCCATGTAATATTTTTTCAATTATTTATGTGCTGTGCATTGTATTTTCATTTCGTTTTTATTATTGCGGACGCACAATGCGGCGTATGCGCAATGTGTGTGCATTTTTGCGACTTGTGCTTAAAATATTTTTGCTGTTGCGTAAAGAAAACAATTCTGTTTAATATTTATAATTTCATTATGTCTGTCTACTTTGGCATTTTTCTGCTGCACAACGGACCCAGGGGGAACGATGGGGGAAGGGGTTTGCCATGTCGGCTTTTTGCCATTTAAGTGCATTGTCAATTATATTTTCATAAAAGGCCACGACCGGGTGCCCCGTCCACTGCTGACTGATTGAATTGTGGCCTCCGACATTGGTTGAATGTCTATCGGTTCATTTTTATTTATGTACAGCGAGGTATATAAATATATACAAATATATGAGGTATATATGTGATATACGTTTTCATTAGCAATTACAAAATTGCATTTTAATTGTAATTCATTTTTGATGTACGCGTGATGTATTGATATACCTATTGAACTGTGACGCTTTGTTTCCTATTATCGTGTGCCCAAAGCGAAGGGGTATTAAATGCGCATTAGCTACCCTCTACACACCCCTCGATACCATAACCATAGGCTACCCTTCTTCCATGGATTGGCCGTGGGGCAGTCACTTATCGACCACATTAGCCAAATGATTTCGTCAAGTTTCTCAGTTCCAATGCCATTGTTGGCTGTTGTTGGCGCTGCCGTTGTCAGCACTTAAGTGCAGGCTTCATTTGGTTAATTGCAAGGCAAACGTTGTCATGATTAATGTTAATGCTAATGTGACTGCCCTTTGGGGCTACACAAACTTCTGCAAGTCGGCTGGTTCCCCAAAATTAAAACCTGTTTCTATTTGATTTGATTCCATTTCGCTTTTTTGCTATTTAACTATATTTCTCTTCCTCTCTCTCTCTCTGGTTTCGGAGTAGGTAATTTGATTCTCCATTCGCAAAGCCAATTTCATTAATTGGAAATGTGCATTGAGCTGTTGAAAATTGATAGGGTGATTCTGGTAATCAATTTCACATCATTCAATTAATTTAGTATAATTAAAGTGTAGGCCAGTTGGAGCTATAAATTCTATTGCATGCCTCAAATTATTATTCTATGGAAATCTTACAGTTTCCGTATATTGCAATTTACTTACATTCTGTATGAATCAGACTTGATTTTATAATTAAACCCCTATGTTACTGAATTTAAGTGGTTACTAAAAGTATTTTAAATGAACATTATCTTTTGAGTTTTAGAAATTTCGACCTTGCCAGGAGTTTCACAATATTTTCAGAAAGTTACTTATGTTTCCCATGTACTATTGCACTAAATATTTTCTTCAAAGAATATTGCAGGTGGCATTAAAATGTGCTTTTCACTACCCCCCGCTGCAGCTGAGGCTGGGACGGAGGTAAGCGGAAGCCATTTGCCACTGAAGATGGCCATTGCCGTCCATTTGGGCCGTAAGTGGACCAAGGCTTCTCTCGTTTCGCAATCTTGGCACGCTACTCTCGGCACTGTCCGCTGCCCTCAAAGCTTAGCGCTCAGTTGGCAATCGGCAATTGCCCATTTGCATGACCCACTTGCGCCGAGAATTATAAAGCAAAAGGCGTGCTTATATATGCATAAACCCCAACAGTTTCTGTTAGCGCAGTAGCGCGTGGAGCTGCGTCTCACAGGGCATTACGTATACGCCGCCTTGGCTGTCGCACATGCCACAGTGCTGACGCTGACGCTAACGTTGACGTTGTCGTTGCGATTGTCGCCTCTATTTTTAGAGGCCTTTTAATGAGCAAACTACTTCCGACAAACGCACAGTTGAACTTTAAAAAACAAAAACACACACACACACACACACACACACATTAGAGTTATAAATAATCGACTGGCAATTAGCAATTAGCATTGCAATTCACAAATGAAGGCCCATTAAACAAAATCGAGAAGTGGTATTTGACTAGCAATTAACAATTTGACACTTGACTTTCGCACATTTGCTTGATTACATAATCCTTGAGTATATCTATAATCTAAAGGTGCAATTTATATGATTCACATTTACCCTATTTAACTGCTTAGAACTTGGTGAAAATGGTGCGCGACGCGTTTGGGCCAAACTAAAACGAAAAACTAATTGCAACGTTTGCAAAATTTCGCATCCCAATGTCAATGACAGTGCACAAGGCGGAAAAAACGCAAAGAACTGAGAGAACCCCCCCTACACGATCATTATGATCATCATTAAACATTACCTGACGAAGAGCCAAACTGTGTGCTGTATCTATATGGCATTGCAAAATGTATCTTTGTATCTTTGTGTCTGGCAATCACTAATATGCATTGTGAATTGCTGCTCATTGTGAGCTGTAATTCTGCGGCGGGCTCTTTTTATATTCGTTAGCGAAGTGAAAAGAGTATATTGGGTTTGTGCAATGTACAAATTTGTCACAAAACATATATAACACATTTATGATATAGATATTTAATATAATAAATATAATAGTATGTGACATCAGAGTTAAGAAGAAATAAGTTATGTAAACGAAAGGAAAATGTCTGCAAAGGGTATTCAATATTCGGTACCCCTCAGGCAGCTGTTCTTTCTCGTTTATTTTTTATTTTCCTTTATTTGTTTATTTATTTGCTGCCTTTTTGTGCAATTTTCTTGCTGTGTGCCCGCTTCAGCCTCTGCGGCTTTTTTTATTTTTTCATTCATTGCATTTGGCAAGCAACTGCCAATAAGTTGGCCATAGGCTATTGGCCATAGCTTATGGCCTGGGCATCTTCGCTTCTACATAGCATTTAATTGCACGTTTTGGTCAGTAACAACCACAACAACAACCACACAACTACAACAATAACAATGGTAAACATAAAATAACTAACTGAAGGCAAGTTTTTTGCGGTTTGCGTTTGTCAGTTTGTTCAGTTACCTCTTCTTCTGCTTCTTCTTCTCGGCTTTTGGCCAAGTCTTGCGCTATCTATAGAGAATGTCTATATTATACAAGACCTGAAGCCTGCTTTAGGATGGACTAAGCGACGCCGACTTTAATGAGTTTGTTTTGTGGCTTTGCCAAAATCAGATACATACTATATACATTAATTATATTATATATATACATCCTATATATAGATCCAGCAGCTCAAGAATAAAAATGTTTTTTCATTTTGAATTCTTATTTTCTATGTAGTAGTATTTTTAATATAGTAACAAAACTGTAGTGAAATATTAGTAAAAGTCGTATTTAAGTCTTTCGATAAAAATGTTTTAAGAGAGGAAAGAAATAATGTGACCTTATACCAAAATCCGGTTGCAATAATGTGGAAAATCGGGTTTATGAGCTGAACCCAAATGACTCGAACCATTAACCCAACCACCATTACTATTAATATTTTTTTTCTGCCGCTTGCATCCATGATTAATAATTGTATTTGTGCATTTGGCTTTGTTTATTTGTTGCATTTGTTTGTTTCTCTGTTTCACTCTTCTTCGTCTTACTTTTGTTGTACTATTTACTTGCCTGACCTTTCGTCTTAATTTTGTTTGCCCTTTTACTGCGACCTGTGTTGTTTGTTGTTGTTGCTTGTTATTTGATGTTGCTGCTTATTTGCCGCATTTTCTCGGTTTCTCCCGTAACGCTTACGCTTTCAATTGGGCCCGGAGCTGCTTGGCCTGCAACACGAGCAACGAATTTCGAGCATGCTAATTAGCTGCTTCGCAAAGCTTTTGCGTTTATTTCCTATGCGTCCATTATGATAATTTTTTCGGTTTTTTTTTTGTTTTTTGGTTTTTTTGTGTATGTTTTCGCCAGGTTTAATTAATGATTTGCTAAGCTGACTCGTTCGCTTGTCTCGCCCAGGCATTGCCTACTCCGGGGGTTAATTGTGTGTCAGGGGCATTAGGAATTTGCCGAGCATTCGCCCCGCCCATACACTGTCACACCACAGCCACCCCCCTCCCCCCCCCCCCACCACCCCTTTACACGCCCTGTCAATGGCCATGTACAATTGTGGTCATGCCGCTGCTGCCTGTTGTTGATGTGGCCCGCATATGTTGCCAACACGTGGCGGCAGCAACAGCAGCAGCAACAACAACTACAATGCGGCGCTTTGTTGGCTGCCCGTTGCGCGTCCGTTTTGCAACAGAGCTTTGTAGGGGGGCGGACTGTGCGGGTTTGAGTAGGCAGCCCCCAATGAGCTCCCATGTTGCACATTCGACGTTTGCTTGTTGCTGTTTTTTGCACTCGGTTTCGCTGCATCGAGTCGCAATACACACTCACACACACACACACACACACACAACTTGTATTGCCTTGCACGCATTTGTAATATTTATTGCATCCACATTATTTGATATAATTTGTATACACTAATAGGGAATATGTTGGCTCTGTCATGCAGTTTGGCTCAGCGCCAAATACTTTATAGCTTTGTCTGCTATAAAGTATTTCAAAACTTTCCTTAATTAGCGTAACTTATTAAATTCAATTTATTTAGTTTCTTTTAAGCTTTTCATTATTTTCGTTTCACTTACAATCAAGAGTATTTGCGCTTCGTTCAATTACATTTCGCCTCCCCCTTCAAACAGTTTGTTTCCCTTTATTTTTTATTCTCTATGCAACGTTCCCAACTTCCATGTGCATTTGCATGTGACCGATTGAGGCTTATGAATATAAATTGTTTGTTAATTAAATGCAACATCAGCAGCAGCAACAACTACAACAGCAACAGCAACAACAATATTGCTGAATGATTGTCTGCGCTTTAATACCGGAAATTGATTAAAAGCTCATTTCATTTGCCAGCCATTCGCTTATGTTGCTGTAGTTATCGCTGTTGTTGTTGTTGCTGCTGCTGTTGCTTTGGCCCCTACATGCTGTCATAATTTGCCATTTGAAATGATTATGGGCCTAACACACACAGACAGACACACACACACACACACACACTTGCTGTGTAATTGGAATTTCAGTTGCATCGTTGATGTTGTAAAGGAAATGTCTAAAACATAGATATGCATTATTATAGCTAGCACAGTGGAAGCTCGCTATAAGAATTGACGATGTTACATCCGGAAAATCAATAAAATTTATTGTGTTGAAATTATATAAATAGGTGATATAATATGATACATGGGGATTGAATGTTTTAATTGTACAATACCTACTGTTATTGAAATTGTTCTATACTTTGAAACAATTTTTTAATTATCGAGCGACCACTGTACCTCTCTTATTATTCTTGTTGCTGTTGTTTGGCTTGTTAAAATCAAATTTAAGAATAGTGTGGCAACTAACAAGTAGACTATTGTCTTTAAGGGAGTTACAATGAGAGAGTATAGGCCGTTTGTGTAGGGATTTGGAATGCTGACTTAGTTAAAAGGCCTGTCAACCTGTGCGTTAGGGCTACATTTCAATTGGATTAACTTGAACATGCCCAGAGAGATACACATATGAATAATTCATGGATAAAATCCCAAATAAAATGCCTAACATGTATGTGGCTTATCCTTTTTTGCTTGCATTTATTTCCATTTGCCCCGAATATGGCCATGTCATAACTAACTTGAACTTCAACTGGCTGTCAAGCTGCACAACATTAGTTGTATTCCCCCCTTCCTCTCTGCTACCCTTGTGCCTCCTCACGATTTGCGTCTGTTACAATTTTCCTCATCTTTCTCTTTGCCGCTATTGCCATAATTTTACTGCCAATTTCAGACAGCGAGAAAGTTGGCCAACTCTGGCAGCTACTCGGCCTTCTCCACCGACTTCTGGTCCCCTCTGTAACCATGTCTGGGTCTGGCTTTGGCTCTCCTGCACTTGCACGTATTTACGTTGCGATTTTTATTTCCTGTAATTTTTACGATATTACTTATTTTTATGCACCGCACGACGCACGGTGGCACCACTCGAGTGGGTTGGCCTGGGTGGTGCGTGGGTCAAGGCAGGGTATGGGGTGTGGCGATGGGTGGGGGTGCTTCGTTTAGCTTTCATTTTGCATTTTTATGCCATTTTTATGGTCCGTTGTTTGTTGCTGAAGTGCCACATTATTGGTTTTTCAAAAATTCGAGTTACGTCATAAAAGAAATTAAAATAAAAGCTGAATCAATGGCATGGGGGAGTTACCCAGAACAACAGCTCGACTTTAAACTGGCCATAAAAGCGGGCCAAAAGCAAGCTTGACAAGGCAAAAGCAATTGCCGTAAGGCGACACATTTTGAAATTGGAAAATTAGAAAATAGAAACACATCAAATATACATTCAGTTGGAATTTAGCGCATGTGTTGGGTATTTGTTTTTTATATTTTGTATTTGTTTTGTTGCTATTACGTATTGTTTTTACAGTTGGTTGGCTTATTTATTCTGTGGCATTTGTTATTATTTAATTTCAATATTTATGCAGCTTGTCTGGCGTGACTATGGCGCATGATAATTACCCGCACACACACACACACACACACACAGATCCCCAGGCGAGCGGCCAAACATATTTTTCCATTTTATAGCTGAAGTCGACTTCATATTTTGTTATGCTCAGGGCACTTGCCTTGTAATGTCCATGCATATTTTTAGAGTAACTGATATGGGCTGGATGTTATATGGTCTATGGTTCTGCTTTATGGTTCGAACCCGTTACTGTGTGTCTTGTTGTATTTATTAAACTTAACATAAATATAGTCTATTGTGGCAACAACCTTTTACTCAAATCTGGTGCAGACGCTCAATATGTATTGTTTTTGAGTCCAAAAATTCTTTTTGAGAATGTCTTTACCCCATTGGGCGTATGCCTATTCTTATATTTGAAATATAAAGAATAAATTCTACGACAATCATATATTATATAGCGGTTTTTTTTTCAGAGTATACTGAGTGTTGACTAATTAGCCTGTTGATAATCCAATATGTCCATAAACTACATTAATTATTTATAACTGAATTGTAATTGGTTAACATTTGACTGTGCCCGAGGACTCCAATAGTTTCTGTATAAGCTCATCACATTACATCTTACTAATAAGACTGAGTTTTATTAGCAGCTTTATTTATAGTACACGGTTGAGTTGAGTTGACTTATTTATGGATTGTTTTTTATCATATCATGTTTATTCAGCTAGGAAGTTGTATCATCAAAATATTTACATACTCGTCGGCTAACTACAACATTTAGCATGTGCCCAACAAATCAGAACTTCCATTTGAACTCGTATTAACTGGATATTCCAATTAATAAGCGGGCAAAAACTTTACTCAGCTATGTTTTAAATTATCTGTATTTATATGTTTATAGCCTCTTTTATGTTTTCCCCAATAGATTTTGCAAATTTATGAGCCAATAATTTGCTTAACTGTCACTTGCCTTGTTATTTTGTAATATTTGCGCTAACCTTGGCCAGCTATTGTGTTATTATTTTATATCTCTATGTGTATATTGCACTAGGATCAAGCTGTTGCCCTATTATTAAATCGTTATTATGTTCGCTGTTTGCCAATGTCTGGGCCATTATTCGTTTGTATTTTTCATATAAACACTTAACTATCCTTGTGCTGTTTGAGCTGAAAACTCAATCCAATTCAAACCCAGCAATCGAACATTTTCCCGGAGCTGGGACCAGAGCTGCCTGCGTGAGTGGGGTTGGGAGAAGAAACGAAGCAAGGGAAAGCACTTCACCAGGCACTCGTCATTCAAAAGCCCAAAGCAGTGTTTAATGTTTTTTACACTGTTCACAAAGTGAATTTGTAGCATATTGGCTTTGTGCGAGCTCTGTGTTTTCATCCACTATTAAAGCTAGATAAAAAGTTAAAATAAATCTATCCTAAGGACCCAGCTTATATATTATAGGTATTATAGGTAAAAGACCTGCAGCAGAGAATAAACAGGTCATTGAGCAGTCGCTTGCACTCGTCTGCAAAGTTCGCAACTCTTCCAATTTAGTTTTATGCACAACTTGAACGCCATCAGGTTCAATATTAATTTTTTTTAGTTTTCAGTTTTGTTTTAGTTTCGGTTTTAGTTTCCTTTTCGTGCAATTGGAATTGAGTTATTTTTGTTTGCCAGCCCCAAGTTCTTGGTGACTGTCTGCCCTTATGTCCATCGACGTCTGTCTGTCTGTCTGTCAGTCAGCGTTGTTGTGTTTCAAATTAAATTGGCCTTTGTGTGGCGGGCTATTGGCAGACTAATGTATGGCACACATGTTCAAGGGGGGGGGGGGAGGACAGCGATTGGTGCCCCATTGATTTCATTGGTTCACTTGTCTGCTGGACATGCACACAATAAAGCCAAATACATCGGCAAACGCTCATTGAATAAATAATCAAAATCAAATATATACTCGCATGTTGCTGTTGCTGTTGTTGTTGCTGCTGCTGCTGTTGCTGCTGCTTTGTGACTTCAGTTTGTTCACTTCTTTTTTTGCGGTCTTTTCGCTGCAAAAATATCCAATTTCCAATTTCAAATTCCAATTATATTGCTCTACGCTCTTTTTATTATTATTATTATTGTTGTTGTTGCTGCTGCCGCTGCTGCTGCTGTTGCTGCCGTTGCTGCTGCCAACAGCAATGAAAAATCAATATTGACATGAAAATGTTGCAAGAGCTGGCAGAAGAAGATGGAGCTGAAAAGTCTCAGTAGGGACGCCGGCTTCGTGACAAATGGATTCATTCGAATTGTGCATAAATGGCTTCCATATACATCTACAAATATATATATATATATATACTCAGACATATGAGATACATATGTATGTGTATATAGAAAGCTGACTGGTTGAAAAGTTACTTCAGCATTGCGCATACGCCCTGTGAGAACTTTGTCGCGAACTTTAGCCAAGCGCTGCCACTTGTCACTAATTGCTGCATGCAGCATGCAGCATGTGGCAAGACCAAAATGGACACATCCGTTGCATGAACGTTGCAGGCAGCTCAATCAATTGGCCAGCGGAAATGTTGCGACGCCCTCGAAACAAATTGCTTAATTACAAATATTGTAAAGCAGCTGCCTCTTTGACAGAGTTTCAGGAAGTTCTAGGAAATGTGAATGCGAATGCGAATGCAAATGCAAATGCGAGTCACTCATTCAAATAAGCAAGAAAAATTGCATGCCAAATGCTGTTGCACAGCCAGTCAAATGTCTATAATTTAAGCAAAAACAAGCGACAGATACAAACAGCAGCAGCTAAAACAACAACAAGCCGCAACAGCAGGCAAATCATTTGAAGTTGCAGTTGCCATTTCTTGCTGCTGCTGCTGCTGCTGCTGCTGTTGCAAAATTTATGCACGCGGCTGCTGCAAAAAATGTTGCTGTTGCAGTTGTTGGCTGGCTAATTTGCTGCAGCAACCAGTGGAAATTGTTGATGTGCAAAAATGTTGTTGTTGTCGTCTTGTAAATGCCATAAATTAGTTGCCTGCCAGCACACGAAAAGCGCAATTTACCAATTTTTAGTTTAAGTTTTTCTATACACACATATAAACATTTTATACATTTTCATTCATCGTTAACTTTTTTAATTAATTTTTTTTATTGCTGCTTTAATTCAATTTATTATGTTTGCTGTGGGCTGTGCGATAAGCCGTTTGTTGTTGTTTGTATATTTTGGCATTGCCATGCACACTAAATTATTGGACACACTCACTCACACATACGAAAATATATATTTTCCGGCTTTGGCGAAGGTCGTGTGGGTGTCTCTGTGGGCGGTTGCCTGGCATTTGCCAGCGGCATAAAATATGCATAAAACCAAAATCAATGCTAGCATGCATATGTGTGTGCGTGTGTGTGTGTGTGTGTGTGAAGCAGTAAGAGATTGGAAAATTTGATATATGCCATTTGGTAAAATGTTTTGTAATGCACAATGAAAGCAAATTGAATTATTCAATCGGGCATATTGTTGGTGCAAATGTGCTTGGTGAATAGGGTATTTATTAGTTAAAAGTGCATTGAAGAGAAGCCAAAGAGCTTACCGGACAACGGCGGACACATAGCTCAGCTCCCAGCCCGACAAGTTACCAAGTTACCAGTTACCAAGCTACCAGACGGTAGATGGCGCTGGTGGTGCCGTCGCATTGCTAATTTATCATCATATCCGTTTCCGTTTCGCCAGTGTCAAGCATTATTTCGCACAAGCAGGGCAATTACTACAGAAATTGCCAGAGCATCCGCAGCTCGTAAATAAAAAGGTAAATTCTTAATTGTAAAAGTTTTCATTTTTATGACAAAATTCTGACAATTTATTAGAAGTGCCAAAAAAAAAAAGAAGAGAAAAACAAAACTCAACTTTGAAAATTCCCATAACGCTTATGGTCATAGCTCTTTGGTGACTGGTTACAACAACAATAACAATGGAAATCAATGGCAGGGCAATTGCTAAAACGAGAACAGCATCCAAATGCTGTGAAGAATTTTCCAAGCCACAATGAAAACCTAGAAAAGCAGCAGCCAAAGGAAATCCCACAATTCCCAAACAACAATGGCAAATAAATTAAATTAGTCACAAGCATATTTCAAAAATACATACATACATATATCTACTGCCCGTCTTGTGAAAGGGATGGGCACATCGTTTGGGCCAAGGATAAAAGCCAACAATAAAACACACAGATGAGCATTTTATATATACATTTTATGAGCAAAGGATTGTTACATAAAACTCGCCCCAGGCAAGGGTTGATGGTGGCAAGGGGCGGGGGTACGGCCCAGTTTACGACAAAGTCTTGGCTCTGGCATGGCTGCAAGTACTTATTTGCCGCCCAACTGCAGCCGCAGCGCTGCCAAATTGCCTCAGTTTCCACCCCCGCTCAAACAAAAAAGCAGATAAGATTTTGATACGGGGAGGGGTGGGGTGGGAGTGGACACCAGTCAAAAGCGGCTTTAAAAACGTCTCCGACTGCGTCTGCGTCTCGTCGGCTCCAACTCGCTACGAATGCAGAGTCCCAGACGGGGCCAGACGCTCGAAGGACACGGCACACCCACAGCACACACACACAGAGATACACACGAACCGAACGACATAATAAAACCGGCATTTTTATGCATGTCTGAGTAACTTCATGAGCCGAACCAGACGACGACCAGCGGGCGGGGGCAAAGGAGTGGAGCAGACAGATGGGAAGTTTTTTGCTGGTGCTTCCAGTGCAGCGCTCGGAGTCTGTTTCAGGTTCAATGGAAGGCCCGTCTAAACAGCTCCCGTGGGCTAACTGGGAGCGAGCCTGCGCACAGCTGTGGCCCGCTCTTTATTCAGCCGCCGGGGCAGTCACTGAGGAGGCGAACCTGCGCACTGGACGGGCGTGTCACAGGAGCAGAGCTCAGTGAAAGCAACAACAAAGGCAGAACAGCGGCAGCAACAACAACAGACAGCATTTTGGGAAGGTCGTTGCGAACAGTTGTAAAGCAGCACAGCTGGTCCACAACACACACACACACACACACACACACACACACTATAGAGGGTCACATTTATGCAACGAGGCGTCGACCGGCATGTAATTAAGTTAAGCCCGAACGAATGTCGATATTGATGCCGATTCGTCTGACGATGTTGAGACAAAAGCCGGGGCCCGGACTTGGACTCAGCAACTGGACGCTGGATTCGGGCCACATTTATGCGGCAGTTATTTGAAAAATATGTGTGTGAGTGTGTGTGTGTAGTCAAGCCGAGGTCGTTTGCCGGCACTTGCTGCGACACACACACACATTATGTATACAGTATAGTTATGCAGGAATACAGCCCAGAGAGTAAAGGCTGCCAGCACGCGGGAGTTCGAGGCTCGAGTTAACAAAAGATCCAGCACAGCAGTAATTTGATGTTGTGGTTGTTATTGCAACATATGCTCCATGTGGCATGTGGATTGCGCAAGTGAGTCTAGAAAAAAACAACAATATACTATGCGCTCTAAATAAGAACTGTGCAGTAATTGGAGCCAACCAACCGTAATTATTGAAAGAAAGTTCAACGAAAAATAAATTTTTAACTGAAATGCAATAAAAATATTTTATTATTATTGTTTTGATGACAAAATAATTATCTTAACTCATCAATTTGCATGCGAGAAACTTTCCAATTTGCAATTAATTTGCTAAGTAGGCTGACTTTATAAACAGCCTATTTTATTAGTATAAATAACTATTGTAGCAAGAAAAATACAGGAAACACTTGCGGCAACAAAGCCGAGTATAAGGTAAAGCCTGCAAAGCAAAGGAGCCTAATTGACTCGGCATTTATTTTCGTTCAAAACCGCCAAAAGAGAAACCGACAACCAATATAATTCCAGCTAGTGCTGTTTCTTCAGCTGTTTCTCGTATTCAACACATTTAAAAAATGTTTACATCTTGCTTGATGGCAATTTGGGATCAATCAACCGAGCTGGGAATCTGTGCGAGGGCCACACCTCTTGAGGTGAGCGAACACGACGAGGTTCGTGGCGCGTTTTTAATTGAAAATTGCTGTCATGAAGAAAACGCATAAACAACAATTCTAAGAAATAGTCCAGACAATCAAATGTGTCGTATGTGTGTGCATACATATATTTGTATTTATATGTATTGGATAAATTCACATAACAATTGTACAATATGCATAACAATGAGCAGCGCTTCAGTCGCCGCCTCGTTTCTCGTTCCAGTTTCAATCCTCGGCCCCTTGGGAGGCAGGGAGGCGAGCCGGGGTAGACAAGTGTTCCGACACACAAAGAAGTCTTAGGAGAATGGAAAAACTATTGTCTGAGCCATTTTGGAGAGTCGTGCACGAAAACTTGTGTATAAATCAAAATTTATGAATTTCGTATACGAAATGAAGAGCTGAGCCGAGTGGCTCGGTGAGGCAGCGAAAGAAGAAGCAGAAGAATATTTGAGTGCCTGGCTGGCACTTGAGGCCGCTCTGGGTCGAGACCTCGACGTATTCAAGTAAAACAAACAATATAAACTTCAAAAAACGCTTCGTTGCATATCAAATTAATTACACAGAGGCCCCAAAAGCAGCCAGCCTCGGTCTGGCAACGGGGCAGGAGGCAGTTGCACAGAACGTCAGTCAGCCAGTTCATCAGTCAGTCAGCTAGTCAGTCAGCCAGTTGGTCGGGCAGACTTTGCTGTCAGACAACCCTTGAAGATTGTTTTCTTATGCCGAGGGGCTGCAGTGCTCGAGGAGCGACGCCCCAAACTTTGTGGACAAAAGCGGCGAGTTAAGCTTCTCCGAAGGAGCGCGAGGGAGAGAAGGGAAGAGAGGCTGGCAGGGCGACAAGCTGACAGCCAACAACAATTCATGCACACTGAAAAACTGAAGGCATAATTTATGCCTTCAAAGTGAATTGTTCAAAAGAAAACTTGGAACACTTTTCCCCTTAACAGCACGTCCTGTTTTATACGTTCCATGTCAACACAGAGCCCGCACCGAGAACAATAACATCGGCAACAAGATAAATAGCCCGACATGACTAGCCGCACTCCGCATGCCCTTCAGCCTGCCCAGTGCCACAGAAAGGAACGACAATGAATGCGTCATAGTGGAACGTTGCAATTCTCTGAAACGGAAATATGAGCCAGCAGGGCTGCGGACTTTAAAAAACAATTGGTTGTATTTAGGTTCACAGTTCAAACTAAAGCCAGGCTTAAAGATTGAGCCAGTTTTTTTACTTCGTCGAAAACAGGATGTTTGACCCTTAATCACATTTATTAAACGCAACACTATCATAATTAATAAAATATACTAAATTATATTTTTTATGTAAAATTAGGAGAGGTAATTTTTTAAACAAAGTGCGGGTGCAATTCAGATTTGATTATTGCTAGTCGAATAATAATAATTCCGCTAAAACAAAACGAATTGTATTTGGCCATATGACCTTTTTTAAATATATACCAAAGTGTATCGGTGTAACACATCGATTTGCCTAACACATCCTTCCAACATTTAAAAATCCGTTTGTTACATTTTTCGGCCTTAAATTCGTGTCCCATTCGAACTTTGAAACAATGCGTAGTCTCCTGAAAATAGAAAGGAAACTGAAAGCAGAACAAAGCCTAGTCGAAGCTCACATCATGTCCAAGTAAAATGCCAATTTATAAATGGACACGACCGGGAGATTCGCTGGAAATGGTCAGGCAAGGCAGGCAGCGCCGGGCCAACTCGACCAGCATAAATGGCCGAAACTCACGCACAGGCCGGTACAGCCCCAAAAGGCGTATTTCCCCCACCTTCCCCGGAAAGGTTTTCGACCATGTCGAGGCGAAGCCCCAAAAATGCTATTTTAACTACATTTGGCGTTTTTATGGGCCATCTTCATTGCTGTTGTGTATTGGGTTTTTTTTTTCTGGGTTTTATGTCGAAATATTGTACATTTATTAATACATAATCATCTCTGACAGCAACATGAGAACTGGCCACATGGTTGCGGTCCCAGCGGACAACTTTTTGAGCATTGAAAATAAAGCAGTAAAATTGTAATAGATATGGCGAGTGTGCGTATGTGTGTGCGAGGCTGTGGCCATCTATTGTTGTTGTACGTGTTGTGCGACTTGTTCTTCGCATAGAGGTTCTAGGAAATCCAACCTAGCGCTGTGTATTCGAGCTGACTGCCCCGAAAATGTTTGTGTTTAGCTTCTTTTTATTTTACTTTGTTTTTTCTGTTATTTTTCAGTTTTCAACTGGTTGCCTAGTTGTGCAGAAAGGCAGATAACTCACAGTTGTCGTTGTTGCTGTTATTGTTGTTGTTGTTGTTGTTATTACCAGAAAAGTTGCTTGCTGTTGGCAGTGCCAGGTTCCTGCGAAAAGTTGAACACATACATACTTGATAAATGTTTTCAAATGGCCGATTACGAAACAGCCAGAGTCGAGAGTTTAAAATCGGTAGAAATCAAGCTAGTTGAAGCTAGGAACTGGAACTAGTAGCTGTTAGTAAAGAATAATAGATATACATATATATGTATGCATAACGGAAAAGACATAGGAATGATATTAACAATTGCCTCGATTTTCTTTTCTCTTTTCTGATGCTCCAGATTGAATCTTTCAAATATGCAAAAGCCTTTCAATGACAGCGAAGACTTTTAACCGTTGAGTCCCAATCAATGACAGTAAATTGCCTTGCATAATGGCAATCAATCCAGTTGGAAAACCCAAGCGAGAGAGAAAGAGAAACCCCAATGTGCTCAACGGGAACAGGAAAATTGTGGGCCATTGTCGACGAGCTGTATGAATGGAAAACTCACTGAGGAGAAGGAAACTTTATCGCAACTGGACTCAGTAGCCAGAAAGGAAGCAAAGGTAAATATTGAGGTGGCTAGCGGGTATAAGAACGGTTCAGGGAGGGAGAGGGGAGAAGGGGAGGCAGAGCCGTGTCTAAGTTGCCTTTCAAATTGATGAACAATAACAAAAGGCCGAGCCGTACAAAAGAAAATGTTGCATAGAAAAAGACTTACTTTCAAAGTTGCCAGCAAACACACGCTCACACACATGACTGTGTGTAAGAAAAGTATTTTTCTTTCTTTTGCGAAATTAATGAACTATTCAAATGTCAAAGGATCCGTGTAGATAAAGCGACGACGACGACGGCGACAAAACAGTCGGTGACAACAACAAAACAAAACGGGCCAACAATAAAAACGAGTCCAGTAAAGAAATCCATAAAAGATTTTGTAGCTGCAACGCGTCGCTTTATGAGTCTCGTCTCTCGGCTATAACACATATATAAATGTGTGTGTGTGTATGCTCGCTTTTACAAAATTCAAAAAGCAATTTACAAAAGGCAACGTGAAAGGCGATACGCTTCCACACACACACACACACACACACACACACAGGCACACAAGAGCCGTAGCATGGCCAAACGGAACACAGGTCTGGGCCCGGGGCCACAGTTGCAGCTCTAAGTGCCACTAAAGGACGACGACGCGTCATCGTCAGCTTCAACGTCAGCTTCGTCGTCATCGTCGAGAAGAATAACCAGTAAGAACAGTTATCTTCAAAGTGCCGAAGCTTGATATACCCTAGCGATATAGAATTTCTATATTTTTAGATCGAGTGTTGAAATAGTAGACCAATAATGATATTTCTGCTCAACAAGAAATTGCTGGGCAAATGTAAAATGTTTGTTTTATACTCGTTTTTCACAACCTTTATAATCACTACTTATATTTGATTACACATTTCAACAGAAAACCAAAGTACACTCGGGGAGGGTATAAAAGCGAAGGCGCTGAAGCGCAGCGAATGCCTTGAAACAGCTTCAGTCTCAGCTTTAGCTTCAATAGCCTCACGTCGAGGAGGTGGCCGACGATGAGGACCGATGAGGTCGTCCGCTGGGATCGCTTTACAGTCGCGCACAACTGCCCCGCCCCCTAACTCCTGGGCCCTCCCCTAAACGTAAATGAGTCGTCGCCGTTGTCAGTCGTTGTTGCCGGCCTACAAATTCGTTGGCCGACTGATTTTTTATTATCATTGCATTTTATAGACAGTTTTACGAGCTAACGAAAGTGGTTCTGCCAGAGAGCTTGTCCAGATAATGCCGATGCCGATGCCGATGCTGATGCCGCCACACGAGTATTTCGGCTTTACGATCTCTCACACCGCTGTGCCTGAACTGCCAACGTGAATCCGAGTAAATTGTAAATCACACTTGTCTACACTCAGAGAAATAACACCGCGAATTTTGTACGTAACTCAAGTTGTCAAAGGCCAACGAATGTCGAAATATCTTAAGCTGAGAAGGCAAAATTCAGTAATAAAAGATTCAAGTGGAGTTCTCAATCCTAGAAATATTGTGCTTGCTTAATTAACTTCGAATATTCAAGAATATCGTTTCTCTAAGTGTAGCAGATACTGAAAGCAGAGCGCATTTTGCCTGCCCCACATACAACACAGCCCCACATTGTGCGCTCAAATAGGCCCCCATATAAAAGATTTATGCACACATGTACATATGTATATGTATATGTGGCACCGCTTCGCCCCTTAGTACAATGTACAATGTACAATGCATATTTAGCGGGTCGGTTAAATTGTTTTTTTTTAGTTGCCGATGCGTCTGCAAATGACCCATTGTCTGCTCTACGAGTGTGTGAAAATCAGAGCGGCACAGCGCGGGGGGCAAACGGGGGAGGGACTGCTAAGTGTTGGCATTAAAGCATTTAAAATGTAGCTACTCGGTTCGTGGGGTCTTCCGCTGCATTGCCAAATGTTCAGTTCGACTGTCGGCAGAAGGAGAGTTTGCGGAGCTAACCATCAATCTTGGAGGAGTGCTTGCAGCCACGACGAGCCCCAGCTCTAGATAAAGTGCTGCGAGATTTGTTTGGCCCCGGCCAGATCATAAATAAGCCAGAAAGCGAACCGGGTTCAAGGGTTGGCAAACTGCAAAAATGTGCTTTGCTTCATGTGAAAGTAGATGCCAAAAGTCGCAGATCATCTCAAAGGAGATATATCTACATTTAACAGCTGTATGTCAATTTTTTGCAGCCAGCTGCTAATTCTGTGGCATCAGCTTCGGATGCAATTCACCTTGCGACTCTCTGGCCTGGCCGATTTCTAATTAAAATGCGCATCAACAGTTTTAAGTGCCGCATCCGTAAGTACATCATTATCAGCAGCAGCTTTCAGCGTTGTCAAAGCGACTTTCGAAATTAATTGCTGACTCTGGCACTGCATTTGACTCCGACTGTGACTCAGTTGCCACACTTTTATGCCACTCGGCACCCACGCCCGCTTCCCAGACATTTAGCACTTAGCACATTAAAGTACCAAATCAATATAACAAAGAGTGCACGACTAGGTGATATCCCTTAAACACATTAGCGTAGGGGGAAGATATATAATACTCGACATATGAACAACTATTAAGACCCATGCTAAAAATCGATATTTATCGACGAATTTTATAAACCTCTTTGCAATAAGAACAGAGTATATAAAAAATAAAATTCATTACACCGAATGCCTTGCAGAATCGCTGCAATAATTCAAATGAAATTTTCGCAAGTCAGTTCGATGGCCACTCGACTCAACTCAACTCAACTCGACTCGAATTCAAATTTTCATTAGAACTTCAGTTGCAATTCCCATTACCAATTCCATTCCCAGATGTGTATCTGTAATTAAGCAAATAAAACACTGAAAACAAACATCTCGAATTTGGGGTTTCGTGCAATTATCTGAGCCAGAGCGCGTTTCAAGTGAATCGGGTTTGCAAATTTCTTTGGCTTGAATGAGAAAACCAATGGGCCATAAATTCTCAATGCTCAAAAAGTCGCAACTGTCGCATCGACCGACCGACCGACCGAGCGACTGAGCGACCTTCCGTTCGTTATTTGAAACTTTTCATGTTGTTTGCATAATTTACAATTTATTATTTTGCGTTATTTATTGTCCGGCCGCAATTTATGCATAAAAACAGCGAACAAAACGCTCCATTAATCAGGCCCAGTCCAGTGTTGTATTCCCACACAGACTCTTTTCAAAATACTAATTAAGTTTAATGTAATGCACATAAGCGATAAGTCGCCGGCTTACTCAAGATTATATCGAATCGGCTCCTCTTTATGTATACACTGTATACATAATGTAGTGTAGAGATATTTATATGCACTGACATAATGTATTTGGGTGCCTTGTCAGCCGGCCTCAGTCTCAGGCAGTGATTGATGTGGCGGCTTTTACGTACACACACAATCACACACTTGCAGAGATCTATGCCATATTTGGAGAGCACAAAAAACGAGCTCTGCTAAAGCCAAAAATAACACTGATAAATTGTTGTCTAAACTACGAGTTAATTTTTAGTGGGAAAGCGTTGCAAATTGATTCGTTAAATTACAATTTTAGCAATTAATGGCTGTGTAGTATAACTTATGGAGATATGTGAAACAGTTAGGCTTATCCACACTCAGGTCTATGCTTGGGCATATCCTGCGATATCCCTTGCTGGCATTTGTCTTGCGCCGACCCTCATCATATTTTTGGCTCTGCGTTTATTTTTTTTCGACTTGTTTTCAAAATACACAAAACAAAGGAGAAGCCGCCGCCGGCGCAGAAAACTCTGTTGGGCGGACGCCATCTGCGCTGCGCAATGCGATCAAATGTCAAGCTCCCAATTGAAACAATTTTGATACTCTGCTCAGAAGGGAGAAAGAGACTATATTCTGTCTCGCGCAATTTAAACTCGGGACTACAAATAAACTCAGATAAAACGAGTCTGTCAGCTAAAGTTCTGGGGCTATCTGCCACGCCCGAAGAACGGGAGATGGAGAGAGATTCGAAAAATCACGAAAATCTACAGTTTCCGCCGTTATCGATCTGTGTTCAGCTTTTAGCAGAGTATTGTGGAGTTGACTGCATCCGACTGCCACATTCTTACTTGTTATTTTTGGCCGCCTTTTACTCGTTCCCCCCGCAAACCGAGAGCCAAACAAACATGGGCGCAAACAAATGGGGCAAGAGCTGCGCTGAAATATTTACGGCCCGTTCTGTCTGTCGGCCAAATGTTTGTGCAAAAGTTTTTCGCAGTTGCGGGCAGAACTGAAAAGCAGAAAGCAGAAAAAGTTGCGAAGGCGAATGCGAAAAGTGGAAACGGAGTAATTCGATTAAATTTTAAAACATTCTCAGAGCATTAGACATTGATGGTTCCGTTGCCCTGGTCGTTTGCCAGACACCCTACCCGCAACCAAGGGAGCTAAATTTTGTCTCTTAAAATACTAAAATTTCTGGGTTGAGTGTGGAGAAGACGACAACACTCGTTGACACCCTCATCTACTTGCCACACGGCCTGTTGCACAGCATTCATTAGTGGTTTGTGCGAGCGAGAGCGAGAAAAACATGATGGGGGGGGGGGGGGGTATATCTCCAGTGACAACTTTGACATTTTCAAATTGATTTTTTTACGCTGATCCCTCAACAAAAGCCACATCAGCGCAGGTGCAGAGATTCACACGGCTTCTAATTACAGCGACTAAGCTGCTAGAATTCAAGTTTCCCTCTGCCCCTGAATCAGTCCTTTGATCCATTACGTAGCCAACATAAATTGGCCTCATCAGCATTTACCTACAAATAATTCCGCTTAATTTGAGGAGCGAGTAATTAAAAGTTTCCACTACGAGACGAATTATTCATTGATTGATCGATTGTTAGATTGTTAGCAATCAGAATAGTTGAATGGATTGCGTTTTAGTTTCTTTGCATAGCTGGGGCCATGCTGGGTGCGGCCGCTGCCTACAAATTGCAAATTGATTTTTATCGATTTCTCATAATCAGAATTATTGCCACGGAGTACTCGGAGTACAACATTGAGTACATTGAATACACAAAATATCACTCTATGGCTTGTTTGCTTATTGCTCACGTTGCTGATTTCTTGTTTCGCGTTTCTTGTTTGTTGCTCCCAGCTTCAGTCCCTGCCCCCGCCCCTGCATCAGTCAACAGCACCGGCGACGAGAATTGAAAGTTGATTTTACATTTTGATAAGCATCCGCAAATTACACGAGAGACCTGCCCCGCGACCATAGACTTTGATGTGTTGGCATACGCCTATAAATTTCGTGATTATCAGTATTTTTATTTTATTAAATGCATTTGGTGGGGCCGCACCCCATCCGAAGTCCATATAATACCCGACACGCACGAAACGCCAAGCCAGCCAATTTGAGAGATAGACCCAACTTGGCCTGCGGGTTTTGAGGGGCGTTTTATGAGCGGCTTGCATGTGGGAATTTTCATTAGGAACAGTTATGGAACTACATCTACCCAAAGACACAGGAAGCCCATTTAACTTAGTAAACCTCATCCAAAAGTATATATTCAACTGTATCTGCCCACTGACGGACAAACATATCAAACTGTCAAAGCTGGCGCTTTGCCAGTTTCAGAAAATCTACCCGTCTGAGTAAAAAATATTAGTTCAAGATTCTTAACAAAAAAGTTAAAAATTTGCGTTTTAATGATTTCAGGTTGGATCCAATGTGGAAGGTTTTACAGCCGTATAAACAATATTTATTATCATCCGATATACTTCATTGTAAAGGGCCTGCACCGACGGATAATTCAAGTAAATGTATATGTTATAAGGAATTTTGTAGAGTATATTACAGGACTTATTTGTGTCTGTAAATAAATATTAATGTGATTATTAAATAAGAACTATAAGTGGAACACAATTTTAAAATCTACTTTTATCACTGGGTAATGGAAAAAAGGCAATTTTAAAAAAGTAAAAAAATGAGTTTAACAATAACCAATAGATTTTGATAAATGAAAAAATAAAAGAAATAGCATTTTCACTTCAAGTTTTCTTCTGTGATATTATAATTTATAATTATACTCGTTCATGAAACTAGTATATTGGTTTTGTGCAATGTCCGTCACGCTATCCGTCCGTCTGTCCGTTTGAACGCAGTCTTTTTCGACGCTATTGAAGATAGAGACTTGAAACTTGAAATATATACTTGTAGTTATCTGCTTCAGACAAAGTGTTAAGATTTTTGTGCCACGCCCACTGGGAGGCTGGCAAATCGATAATATGTCGATACACCTCAAATCGCAAATCGATTAAAGTTGAATATTTCTCACAATATTCAAGTTAGAGTCACCAAATTTGGTATATGTATTCCTCAAAAAATGCCCTAATTTCCAGACCACGCCCACTAGAACGCCCCCCACGGAAATGGCTATAACTCCCACAGTTTTAGAGCGAGAGCCAACAAATTTGGAATATATATTACTGGTATGGTCCCCCAAACATCACAGAAAAAATCGATATATTTGCAAGCTCAAAATGGTAACACAATTTTAAAGCTGGAGACACCAAACTTGGTATGTAGATTCCTGGTGACCTCCTCAAAAGATTGAGACCTTGAGCTATATCTCCCACAATTTTGGAGCTAAAGTCACCAAATTATAAACGTAGATCGCTGGTCACCCCCTTTAAAAATTCGTTAGAGTGGCCACGTCCACTCCCGCCCCCGCAAATCGCGAAAAGCTATATCTCCCACAATTTTGGAGCTAGAGTCACAAAATTTGGCAGTGCTTGAGTGACCTGATCTTAAGATCGAGCCGAAAAATATTGGCCACACTCACCCCCGCCCCTACGAAATATAAAAATTCTATATTTTTCCAAAATAATAATAATAACTTCCGTGTACTGTGAACGAGTATTACGCAGTCGGTTACGTCCGACTGCAACGTTCTTACTTGTTTTTGTTATACTTTTTATTTAATGTTACTTGACTTAAAAAAAAAAAAAACAAAACATGAACAACATAACATAACATTTTTTGGTCCTGGGAAAAAAATTGAAACACAATTTTTTTAGAAACTTTCGCGTACAAACAACCCAAGGAATTCACAATTTTGGCAGTTTTTCACATAAACCCAGTTTTTCTATAAATTCAAGGTCTTGTAGTTGTAATGGCTTTCCATAAAAGTTACTTTGTTTGCCCAGATCCATTTTTTTGTTTTGCAAAGTGCGAAGATTTTTTGGATACATTTTTTGGCATAAGCTCCTACTTTAACGCTATCTAAGCCTAGGATTATTTCAGCAATATGTTTTTAAGTACATTGTGCCTTAATATGTTGCCAACACAATACTTAAAAGTTTCTATTGTATGTTTTGGGGCGTCCTTTTTTTGTTTTTAATCAGATTCAAGCAAAAACACCTTTGTTTATTCTGACTTGAACACCTTTTGCCAATTCCTTCGCCTTTTTTTTAACTTATTTCTTAGATCTTCTGATGAATGGAATATTTATGTTTACGTTCTGAACCCTAAGCTTTTCCAATTTATCTAAGATTTTTCGCTCGATTCTCTTAATTTAGTTAAAAACCATTCACTAAAAAGACTTATTTTGTTTATGAACTGCATTCTTTTTGCAATTTCATCCATTGTTTTACCCTATATTTGAAGATTTCTTATGCCTTTTCTTTCGACAACCGGCCACATGCGCTCGGGACCTCTTTCTAATTCTATGCCTATTCATATAATATTACACAAAAAAGGGACATACACAGCTTATACTTCTGCCGAAATATGCATAATCCCAAACACAAAATAAAGTACTGTTATTAAGGAACTGTTTCCGGTAGATTACACTGTGAATAATATGGTTCTAAGTGTTCATGCATGTCATATCTATTATTTTGTCCATGACTGTACATATAAAAAATGTAATTAAAATAAATATACTTATAAGGTTGTTAACTGAAATACACAGAATATTAATAAGCAACAATTGTAAGTATGTTTAGAAAATATGTAAATTAAATAATAAAATATGTTAGAGCAATTAATAAATAAATACAAAAAAAAATTTCTTATATTTTAATGACTTTCTATGAAATCTTTGTCCGTGAATCGGCCAATTTCGAAAAGACATCATTAAAATTTTAATTTGTGATAATTTCCCTTACCATTTTTATCAAATAGTCCTGATTTGTACGAGTCTTGAAATGTATATCTTTTCAGGATCTGATCTGTTTCAATATTTTATATTTTTTACGTTCCGGGAATATGGCGTAAAATGAAAAATAAAATGGGCCGCTTGTGGAACCTTAATATAAAAAGATTTGATATTTACTTATCCCAAGCTGCAACTTTTTATTGTTCAATGATTCAAATTTCAGAGATTGTAATAGAGATGAACATCATTTTGTTTAAAGAAAGAGGTGGAAGAGAGAACGTAATCTTGGTTCATGTTTAAAGAGGCTTTTCTTAGCTCTTATGTGCGGTTGAGTTATTCCTTTAGGGTTCTTTGGCCCGATCAGAAGCTTTTCTGTTTTTTTTTCGCCTTTTTTTTTTTTAAACTGCTTAACGTGCATTGTGTGCGACTGGGCGACTGGTATCGGGGCATGTCCTTTGTTTGGCCAGTGGTATGGAGTGGTCGTATAGCTGCCTACCTCAGGTATAAGTAGTTCATGCTTACTTCCTCTTGACTGCCTCGGGGTTCGTGTTCGGTGTTGGCCTTTTCATGCAGAGTATGACATCCCTCGCGAGGACATAGTCCCTTCTAATTGCTTGCGTAACCAGAAGCGCTGCGGGGCCAACCTCTTCCGTTTCCAATTCTCGTTTTCCCTTCACGTCCGCGGCTCCACGAAAATGTTCATATTTAAAAAGTCGTGCCCAATAAATATTTGCAATGTGTCGTGGACCGTAGTGCGGGATGCGGGAAACGGGGCCTGGGGTCCTTTGTGCGCAAATATTCGCATAAAAAACGTGCTCACCGAAGACATTTGCTGAAGATTTTAGCTAAATAAGAGCCAATTCAAGTGCGAGCCGGGAACGAGAATGGAAATGGGAATCGCATCGAATCAAATCTCTCACTCGCACAGACCTTCCCTCCCTTCCTTTCTGGCAATTGTCGTGCAAAATGAATGCTTGCCACTTACGAGTGTGTCGCTATTCATTTGAGGAAACGCAACTTCAACTTCTCGAGGCGCCACGATGCATGATTGAGCATGATTGAGGGGTCTGTGACTCTGACTGGGACTGTGTGCCTGAGACTGGGTCTGGCAGTGGCCTGGAAATTGCACAAGCAGCCAAATGATGAGTGTTCCTATATATGGATGTATGTGTAAATGTGTAAATACACGCACTCACACTCAACGTGTACCCACATACATAAACCCACTCACATGCGATTCACAGTTTGCCTCTGAATGGCTTCGTTTATTTTCAACACGTTACTCAAACAATGTTTTTGGTTTATTTAAATTTCTTTCTTATAACAACAGCAGTAACAACAACTACAAGGCAAGCCATGCAAATGCCAGCCCGCTTGTTGTATAAGCCAATCCCCTCGCCCCTCCCCTCGACCGCGTTGCCTCGGCCAACAGCCTTGCCCTCAGCGCGTTGAGGAAGCCCGCGTCGAGTAAACATTTGAATTTTACATTAACGGCGGGCGGCAAAACAACAGAAAATAAGAAAGAAAAAAAAACCAGAAAAAAATCAAAAATAGAGAAAAAAATTCGCATTTTTCTTATTTAAACAAAACGGCGGCACTGTGCACAACAAACATTTCGCAGTCGCCGTCGCAGTCGCCGTCGCCGTCGCCGTCGCAGTCGCCGTCGCAGTCGCAGTATGGGCGATGTTTACTCTTTAAAGCGCCAATGCCACCAATGAGACAGCCTGGCAGATTGTGGCTAGGGGATGGGCAGGGTGCCACACACAGATAAAGATACAAAAACGCAGTAGAGTTGGCGGCTGGCGGTTTGCATTCAGTTCAAAGTTGGTTGCCAAATGCAAACAAATATAAAAAACCAAATATTCGAAATTTAAAACTTTATTTTGCCTGGTTTTTGGCTTGGCAAACAAGAAAGAGACAGAGAGACAGGACAGAAACTAAAGGAGGTAGAAAAACAAATGCAGCCCGAGGTAGCGAGCACAAACCGAACAAGATTTCACGCTATGCTCAGGTCTGCCCCTTTCTTGTCTTGTCAAAACGTTTGACAAACGATAAGCGAACGCTCCGACTGGGGAAAATGAATTTGGGAATGGGAATGGGACTGGGAATGGGAATGGGAATGGCACTGGGACTAAAGATTGAGAATTGAGGGCTGAGGAGCGTTCTGTCGCTCTACCGTTACGCCCGATACGCTGGCAGGGCGTTGCCAGACGCAGCTGATTTTGATTTGTATCTAATTGTATGCAAACAGCGCGACAGACGGCGACGACTTTGCGAGATTTTCTATAGAATATGCATCAATACAGACACACACACACACACACACACACATAAGCTTATATGTCCGTCACATATGCGGGCGATTTGTTCGATTTTTGCCATTCAATTTTATGCATGAAGTTGATAGATTACTTATGAATGCCTTTTGGGCTTTTGTGCAGCGAACCAGTTTCGGCTTTTTCCTTTTCTTTTTTGGGGTGGATTAAGTCATGACGATGATGACGATGATGATGATGATGATGGAGTGGGAACGGGAACAGTGATTTCATTCTGGCACTGAGCAGCAAATGTGAATGTAATTAAAATTGAGTTTGATAAAGTACGCAATTTATAAAATATCCTACACTCAGCGAAAGAAAACAAGTTGTCAAGCTCTGAATTCAGTTCTTGTTCAATAAATAGCCATAGTGTTGCCTCATTTCCTCAGTGTAGTGTTCCCTTATAGCAAACTCATAATCTTAGGCCACGTCGTTAGTTATTTGTAACCAGGTCGGGTCGTTGTTCAATGCCGGCCATTAGACGACGTGTCTGAGCCCCTGTAATTAGAAAAGCAACAAAGCTAAAGCGCCACTCGATTACAGCGTTGCGACAGTTTGCACTTTTTGCATTATTCAGACGATTGATCAGGTAGTTTCACTATAATCTGCGGCCCAGTTATGGAGTTTAGGGCGCACGTAATTAAAGGCCCGCGCTGCCAGCGTGACCCACCCGAAACCCGAAAACCAATCGCACGCCCAACTTTCGACTATAGCTCACGGCGGGATCTATGCAAGTGAAATGAGTTTCTATTTTAACAGCGCATGGAAATTACAGGCCCGCGCGTCGTGGGTTTGTAATTAAATAGACGGGCTGCTCGAAAGTCACAGACACGTCAGTGTTCATCGAAGTCGAAGTCCGAGCAGCAGCCGTTACCGTTCTCAGGCCCCCTCCCCCTTTTCCGACCCGTTCCCGGTCCAAACAGGGGCTGGTTTTTGCGGCAGGGTGCGTCCCCTTGCGGCTAAGCGCTTACGTGGCCATTTGAAAGGGGCCACAAATACGCAAACGAGGTCATTAAGCAATTTAATATTTGAGCAAACCGATTATAATCGAATTGAATCGATGCGACGTCCACGGGAAACCTCACTCGGGCCTAGATCAACAGCTGGGGGCACTTGCGGTTGGCGCGTCCATCGTTTTTTTTTTTTTTTTTTTTTTTTTTGGATTGGGTTACTTGCTCAACTTAACTGCATTTTTTTATGACATTTGCACGAAATATTAAGGTGTAATGGGTATTAAGTATTAAGCCGCCAAACATGGCAGCGGGAAAGCTGACAACGGTCGTCAAGCAACCGCAAGACGAACTCGAGATCGAGGGGAAACGGTGGCGTAGAATGTAACCATGGGCAACCGTAGACATACAGACCTACAAGTGCGGCTTAGTGGCAGGTTAGCTCGGTTTCAGCTGCTGCTGCTGCCGATGGTGCCGGACAGGAACAGCAGCTAAGTAATGCCAGTTCATCAGCGTCTGAGCAACGGCAGGGCGCAGACCCAGAGTCGGCCTAATCTTCAGCGTGCCAAATAGCAAAGTCATGCGTGAGAGAGAGAGAGAGATGGAGAGGGAGAGGGAGAGGGAGGGCGGTTTGCAATGCCTGTGCTGGTGTAGATTTCTCGGTTTTTTGGTGCCAGCCACAGTGGAGCGACATCTGTATGAAAACCTTTTTTATTTTTATTTCTATTAATACTTATTATTTTATTTACTATCTACTATTACTTACTTATAAAACTACTACATTCATTAGATAGCTTAGGACTTGAGCCCACATCCCAGTTTGCCAACTTATATACAGAGGTCTGCATATCTTGAAATCCATTTAATAGCTCACCCTAATCCGAACTAATGCTTAGAACTTATTTAAAGGCTCATTAGTTTTTGCTATTTTGGGCATATCCTCAGTCCGTCGCTCATAAATCAGTCCCATGTCTGTACAATTATTCAAATCCCTCCAAAACTGCTAGCCTTAATCCATTTTTGGCACACACGCCCCTTCAAAGGGCCGACAGGTAAACACGAATTGCTCTGCAGTTATCCAGGAATTGTTTTTTGCTCTTCTCTTTGGGTTCCTCCTTCCTTTGCAATGAGTATTTGTTTTCGACCGCCTGATGGGCATTTTCACGACAATGTCACACTGTGACCTCAAAATGTTTCTCGGCCCGCCACGGACGAGGGGACAAGGGGCAGACGGAAAGCAAATAGCAATAGCGCAAACAACATGTGTGCCCAAGTGTCATGTGTACATAAATGAGTGTGTGTGTGTGTGTGTGTGTGTGTGGAGTGTTTGTTGGTAATTAAAAGCAACAACAACAACTTGCGGTCTACCTGTATTAATACCCTGTACCCATTAAATTGCAAAGTGTATAAGAGGCAAATTGAGGCACTTCCGGTATATTAAGGAATATGTATTCCTGATCACCATCACATTAGGTTTATATATTCTTCAAGGCGTCCCGATCGGATGAATGTTGCTGTAGATCAGAACTAGGTAAAGGGTATCTTCTAATCGGACACGCACGACCAGAGCACATTTCAGCTTCATTCGGAAAACTTAACGTGTAGGCACCAGGTCTCCGAGTCTGAGAGTCTCCTTGAACTTAATTACACGGATTAAATATTTTACGGCTTTAATGTTCAGCGTGTTTCCCGGCCCAGCCCAGCTCGTAAAACCTGCGTCTGCTTTCTGCCTTATCGTACAAATTGCACTTTTATAATGTTCCCCCCCCCAACTTCCCCCCTATTTCGTACTCATAAGTCGTTGTAAAAATTACTCAAATACATGTCCATAGTTTGCCGCTGGCGCTTTTTTTTTTGGCGCTGTCGCCGATTTAAACAGCGTTTTCTGTGTTAATTGTACATTTACGTTGTTTTTATAGTTAGCTTTTTGGCCATTGCAGGTTGTCAGCGCGAGGAAATTGCCAGCCTATAGACGGAGACACACACACACACAGACACACACATTAAATTGGCTAGGCCAAAAATGCTGATGGATAATTGTCTCTGCTTTTGGTGCGAGTCGCAGTGAAAATTGCCTTTGCAGTTGTGCGGGTACTCGCACCGGCATCGAGTACCCAAAGCGAATCTACAAGTATCTTGCCATAATTTGTGCTTGTTGCTTTTGTTGTTGCTGTGTTGTCTCCTCTTTATAACGCATGTTTTTTATGGGGCGACATTCGCACACAACAACTTGTGCCGCCCATTTCCATTTGTCGTGTTTGCTTTGAGATAAGCGCCAAATTCATATAATTAGAGACGTCATATGTTGCCGCAAATTACATTAGCAATGCTTGAAAAAACCGGCAAGGGGCCCACACACTTAAATACCCTATAAAACTGAAGTAAAATGAGGAATTTAGAACTCTTTTGCCTAGCTTTGTGAAATATACATGAACAGGGTATAACAAAGACCAGAAGAAGACCAGAGCGTACCACTATTTTGTTCCATAAAGGGAAGCTTCGCCGCTTTTCACATATCCATTTTCATCCATTACAGCTGATTGCTCGCATTTGTTTTTGGCCACGCCCGTATCCGTCTGTAGCATATTAAGCCGCTTTGTTGATATGCCCATTGCCAAGCAATTTTAATGACTTGCACCCTGTACAAAAAATAAAGCTGATTATTATGAGTGTACACAATTAATACCAGTGCACACACTCAGCTCTGATTATTTATAGGCATAATTAAACAAACGTTTTCAAAGCGAACGCCTCGCCCAGTCATCCAGCCAACTGCCCAACTATACCATGTGAATAAATATATATTTTTAAACATGGACACAGATATAGTTATATCTACAAAGCAATATCACGCATACGCCCCCATTGACGTGCTAAACAAATAAAGGGCGTTTCCGTTGCCGAGCGAATGCCGCTGAGCCATCGACTTTTATTCGGCATTTAATTGAGGTTCATTAATCAAAACTACAGCACACAAATCGGTGCAACAACAACTACAACAATGATGGTGATTGGTCTGCATGTGTTTGCCATTTCTAATGGCACCGAAAAGTCATGACATTTCATTTGCCGCAATTCGACTCCCCCGCCAGCACGGAGACGCAATCAAAGTTTTTCCATGCAATTTTATTTTTATAGGTATTGCCACTCGTCGCCCCTTTGGCCCTCCACGTTGTCGGCCTTATCGCATCATAACATCATTCGCTTTATTGATGTCATTATTATGCCAACTTCTTTTTTTCGTTGTAAATACCAAGTCATTTGCTGTTTGTTGTTTCTGCTGTTGTTGCGCCCCATTTAGTTTCTTTGTACCCTGTACCCATTAAAAATGGTCAGAAGAGGTATAGTAAAATCGACAACGTGTATGTAACATCTTTTTGCCTTAAGGATCGGAGGGAATAAGGTACTTTTGTATATTGTAGATACTTCTGTATCACTTTTCCAAAGTTTTCATTTAATTGTGCTACAGGCAATCTCCTAGTCGAACACTTCCGACCTCTTTCAATTTGCTGTTTTTATCTGTTGACCCTCGCCTCACTTTATCGAGTGAAGCCTCAACGCATTATTTTTAATATTTACTTTAATTTCAATTTTACTCCGCTTGCCGTGCGAAGGTTGCCTTTGGCCGAGGAAACGCACACTTAATATTTGTTAATTGTTTAATTTTCGTTTCCAATTTGTTCAAATGTTTTCCGCATTCAAAACGATTTAATTTTCTATGAGTTTTTAAATGTGAATTCGTTGTTCATTTTAATTGCTCATGAATAGAATTGACATCTGTGTGTGGCATTATTTCAATTCATATTGTGTGATGGGCCCTGAAATGGATATGTAAATCTTGATGGGGGCCTCTGTGAATGGGTTTCAAAACGGCTTTTGTTTGGATTTTATGGCTGTTATAGTTTTCGTTTTATGAAGCTCTTTGTAATGCGATCTTAGCCGTGGGTATTGTGTTGCCCACGCCTTGGGGGTTGTCTGATGAGATCATTTGACAGGTTTCTAGGTAGCCAAAACTCTAAATGGAAATCAAACAATACGCGTAATCTAAACTTTCCCGCGAGACGTCTTGCCGCCTTTCCGCTTATCGATCCTCAATTGTCATTGACTGTTTATACAGACATTCAAAATGAAGAAGCACAGTGCAAGTGACTTGTCAGCTTTTCATTAATTTAAAACTTCCTCTACTATTGGGGGGGCTGTCCTCGGCCCTTGACTAATGCCACATTATGTTCAGCTGCGATTCCTCAGTGGCTGCCACATCACGTTGCCCATTAATGTTGCATGGCGCAGCACAAAAGCGTCAATTCAATGCACTCACTTGATTATCAGAGCCACAAACGACATCATCGCCGCCTCTAACCGCATCCCCAGCTCCAGCCCCCAACCCCTCGATGTCCCCTGCATTGGAGCCGCATTAGACCAGGGGATGTTCGCCTTTCTTGGTCTCTTGAAAACATGTTTTTGCACTTATGCGAGCATCTCACACACTTCTCTCGCCACGCCTCCCGTCCACCCTGTCAAACTATATGAACCTCAAACTGATGTCAAATGAAATTAGCTGGATTTCTGGATGGCATACCCGCACGCACAAGGCCACCAGCTCATTGGCTCATGATTCCGTTCTCATTGTCTGCTGCCAGCTACATGTGTCTGTGGCTTATGGATCTGCTCGTTCGATTGTCTGTACTCTGTGCGACAAATGGCCGAATAGCCGGCGGGGCGTTCCCTGAGATAGTTCTGTGCAGCAGATTAAATGCATTGCACAATTGTCTAAGCAAATGCGTGGCCTTATCAGAGAGCCAGCCACCTTCTACTGGGCGTATAATGTAGTATTCAACAGCTGCCCCGGTAATTGCCCAAAAATGAAAATGATAAAAAAGGAAAGAAACATGGTCTACCCCCTGTAGCTAACGATTTCCCCCCATTTGCAAACTATAGATACTCTACGCTAGTCGCATCCGCAAGATGCAACTACACAGATAACAGGGCCAGCAAGCAAACAACGCCAAACATGCGACCATCGGCCCATAGATAGACCCAACACCAACACACAATACAAACACACACACACACAGCACAGAGAGACCATAGAGAAGAGCTGGCAATCATTTATTTGAAGCGTCAAACTCGTTTGTCTTATCTGATTATTTATATGTGGACTTTTTATACACTACAAACGTGCATATCAGTTGACTAAATTTGGGAAAGGACACGGCATTTCCCTCAGCTTGGCTGATGACGAAAATATCCAGTTTCATTTATGTGTAAGCAAATAAAACATTTTCTCCATTTTAAGGTAATCATTTTAACTAAAATATGTTTATAATAAAAAAAGGGAACTTTAGCTAAGACAATACACTAATCTAATATTCGAATCCAGTTCAGTTGGGCTACTCTGAAGAGTATTTAAGCTGCGACTTGTTGGAATATCTTCGTTTTCCTGCTGCACGACGACGACAACGACGATGACGATGACACGACAAGCTGTGCCGACTTGTTGTTGTAGTTGTTGTTTTGGCTGGTAGTTGTTGATGTTGTTTTTGCTGTTGTTGTTGTAGCGCGCCAACGCTGTTAGTCATGCGCCGGGGCAGCGCTTAACTTGGCTTTTAGCTTGGGCAAACAGACACAGACACAGACGCAGACACAGACGCGCAGGCGAGGGAAACAGATGGACGGACAGCGAAGCGGTTAGACAGACGAATCATTCATTGCACGCTGCTTTGTTGTTGGCCCCTGCGCACGTTTTGGCCGCAGCTCACAGCTCATTCATACAGGTAGCCGCAGTCGCTGTCGCTGTCCCAGTCGTCGTCGTCGTCGTCATTATCATTTTGTCGTCATCAGCGACGTCGGCGCAAATGAAACATAAAATGAAACGCCCCTTAATAGTCACCGCCGTCGCCGTCGTTGTTGTTGTCCAGCCTTATGCGTATCTTTGAGATACAGATACATTCACGAAAACACACGCGCGTATACAACCCAACGGCCCCGGCTTGGCATAGTAACCGAATCGGTGCGGTATCTTTGCATCTGTATCTCTTTCTGTTTTTGTATCTGTATCTGTATCTGTCAGTGGCCGCTGTTTGCATTTTTAGCACAAGTTATTTTCTTTTTTGTAGTTGTTATTGCGCTTGTTGTTTGTGGCCGCCTCAAACTCTCAGTGTTTGTCATGGCAAGCGGCAAGCGGCAACCGCAACCGGCTAACGTAATCTTCTAGATACGCACGCCATATGCGCGCTCGTATCTGCATCTGCCCCTGCGTTTCCGAATCTGCATTTGTATCTGCATCTCTGGACTGAATGGCTTTAGTGCCAGTTACGCGCCCGTTTTGTCTTGGATTTCAATTTTACGCCGCTTGCACAACATTTCTAATGTTGCAGCCACGTTTGGTGGCAGTTGCACTGTCAAATGTCGCCTCAACTCCGTGCGTGTTGCCTAATTGGCATACATTTCGCATTATTTGCGCTTGCCATTATAATTTAATTATTGCGCTTTCATTAAAAGCTAATTAGATTTTAATTATAATTTCTTGTCGTCGCACACATTTCACCTAATTTGTGCTTCCTTTCACACGAACTTTTCACACAACATGAAAATATGTTGCAAGAACCTTGTCAAGGCTCCCCTTGCTTTCTTTTGTGGCGTTATTTATGAGTCCCTTTCCCCGGATTTGTTGCCTGACTTTTTAAGGGATGGTTCGCTGACTGCCACTGATTGGGAGGGGAGGAACGACGGGGACGGGGACAGGGTTCATAAGGGGCTATTGATAATAAATTGTATTATTGGATTTGCTTGTTGCCCTTTGCGTCGGCGACAGTTGGTCAGAGTGTTGATTACCCAGCCAGACACAAAATGTTGCCAATCAGACGAGCATAAGTGCTGTTTGCTGTCCACACACACACGCACTTATTGATTAATATTTATGCAATATTACAAACTTTACGAGGCAGGATGACTGCATCAGCTTTTATCATAAATTAATAAGTAATTAGGCTTGCACTTTCAAGAGAGAGAAAGACAGAAGAGAAGCGATTTAATTATGAATCAATTTGAAATATATTTGGCATCCCTTTTATTTCTACTCAACGGAAGCTAGGCAAATCCAAAGTCAATTACAAAATGAGTTGCCCCTATTAAATTCATCTACCAATCATAGCCCCTCCCTCCCGCCCTTGTTGCTGTCAGTTGCATGTGTTGGTGTCTAAATCAATTCAACTCAACGAATATTGGCCATTGTTTGTGATTTTATTGCCGTTATTGTTGCTCAGGCCTACTTCTTCGAACGGAGCCGCGACACAATTTGACGCTGAACAAAAGCAACCAAAAATATTTTTTTTGATTGCCTCTGGATTTTGGTTTGGTTTTGCGCCACAACAGCTACAGCGACAACAACAACAACAACAGCAAGTGACAGTTATCGTTTTGGGCGGGCTTTTTAATTTTGACTGGCTGCTGGGGCATCAAGTGTTGCGTGTTGTTGCGGTTGTCTCTTTAATTATTTAAAACCAAGCCGCAGCGAACTTTAAGCCCGACATGAATTAAGCGCAACACTGCCACGCCCACGCCTTCATGTCCGCCTGGCAACTGCAACTGCAATTGCAACTGAATCTGTCTGCCGCGACCCCAAACAATGTAATTCCATCATTTATACCAATTTCGCCATTTATCCGCAAACAATTCGCGACAAAAACAACAACCACATCGGACCCAGCCCCGGACCCAACCCAAACCCAGCGCCGTTCGGATTCGTTTGCCTGCAACGGAAAATCATCTCTGAGTCTGCGGCTGCGGCCGCTGCATTGTGTTCAGCTCGTTTCCGTCGCTTGCCGCCTTGCAGTTTCTATACCCTGTAGAGCGGAATGCAACGCAGAGTGGGACATTGATTGTGGTGACCCTAACAGCTAAATACTCTGTATAATCTATAAAAATATTTTGATCCAAATATAGTTCTGTATATATTTTTTTTCATATTTAATAAATGCTATTGAAATAAATAATTTACTTATGTATATTTTTTCGACTTTTGGAATAAACTACATAAGTTCTTTCGAAAAAGGAAGCATATAAATTTGTTTCGCATGAGTTTCTCTGACTTTTTCACTATGCTACGTCATGTACATAGAAATAATTGTGCTTTCTAGAGTATATACCACGCGACGTTGACAACGGCCGTCCGTCTGTGCGATGTTGTTGCATTGTTTGGGAACGTGCGTTACGTTCTGCTTACAAAACGGATTAAAAGGTTACACAAGAGCGTGCAGCAGCAGCAGTCGCATCCGCGGGCAGCGGGTAAAAGGGGGCACGGCTGCGAATACCGTGCCGCACATACGATAGACACACAAAAGCAGCAGCAGGCGCAGTCACACTCTGCCACTGCCAGTCAAGTCACAGTCACTTTATTTGCAAGCACACTCTTTGCAGCCGCCCCCGCACTTCGGCTTCAACTCCATTTGCGGCTCCATCTCTCTATCTGGTACTCAGTCTTAGTCGCTTCCCATCTGCTGCCTCGCTTGCTGGCACGCACATGTTGGTCACGTTATGTGGGGATTGTTGGGGGCATCTGCTGTGGCTCTGTGAATTGCCACGAACAGCAATTGCTGCCCCCAGCCCCTTTTCGCCTTGCGGTTTCTTACTTGTCTGTGGCACGACATTGCTCCACTTGCGGGTTAACATTGTTAATGTTTATATTTTTTTTTTTGCCCCCTTTTCTTTATTATCTTCTCCTCAGTTTTCTTATTTTTAGCATTATGACATTTACTGTCATTTCTCTTGTCATCTGCAAAGCAAATGCCGCAAATGGCAAAATAATCAACATTAAAATGAAATTATGAAAAACCAAAAGTATTAAAGCACGCAATGACCAAGTTAAATCCATTAAGACCCAACTTGATCTCCACTATGTCTCCGTCTCTTTCGCTGTCTCCATCTTCATCTGGCTGCGTCTACATAATTAATTAATTATGTGGCCTGTCGTCATCGGCCCTTTTTTCATAGCATACCGCAGGGCGTCACCGGAGGCGAAGGTCAATTAAAAATGTTGTACAGCAATTAGTTGAAGACCGCAGCGGATCCGTTGGTTAAGTGGAAAGTGGGCGCTGGGAGGGTGTACTACTCCAGACAATGTTCAATCTTGGCTTTTATCTATTTCCATTCTAGGTCAATTATTCGTATTGACACTGCACTCAGCCGTTGGCTTAAACTTTTCACATTTAATTGATAATTCTCGTTGGCTGGCTGATAAGGATGGAAGGAAAAAAGTGGGTGCACCCCATCTATCTACTCTAACTATCTGTGGCTTTTATTTATAGTTGATATGCTCTCCGGAGAAACGCCGAAAAAAAAAAAATACAGAAATACAGAAATTGCTTTCCGTTTGCCAGCGTTCTTATCGCGCATGTCATATATTTTCAAGTGAGGAGGATTATGGGCCCGGGACACGCAATCCCGGGGCTCTCAAATTGGTCGTAAGCCTCGGCGAGGGGCAACTCACTTTTTTGTTCATTTATTTATATTCGTTTCTTTTAATGCTTTGTATCAAGCTCTGTGCCATTTTTCATTATGTCGACATTAAGCTGTGCGCATACCTTGCAGCTATCAATTGTGGTTGCGTGGTTTGAGTGGTTTCAGCTGCTTTGAGTGGTTCACATTTAGCAGCTTAAGAGTATTTCCAAGTTGCGGTGGACAGCTGAAAAGTCACTGTGCCCAAATGACAGATTAGAAGGCAACATCCTTCTTGGCTCGCTCGATCAAAGCACTCAACTGTTGCCCCACTGTTGTCCTTGATGACACCCCACACACACACACACACACACTCGCAGCACTCGATATTTAAGCAGAGCCATGCACAAGTAATTTATGCGCTACTTAATTTTGATGAAATAATTCCCATAGATATAACAACACTTAATTTCGCACATTAAAAATGCCATAATATCGCTGCCAAACTCGTTGACGTTCTAGGGGGGGGCTTAACCAAGGGGGAGGGCGGCGCGGGGGCGAGGGCATACGACATGGGGCAGGCTTTTTTGTTCATGCGGCTTACTCAATGGCCTGTCATTCATCAGTGGCGCGCAACGAAATGAAAATGAGGCAAACAGCAAAAATAAAGAACAGACAACAGACTGAAACACACAAAAATTTAATGGTTCATGCAAAAATGCTGAAAGCAACAACATTCATATATCTATATATACTCTATATATACATGAACAGATATAGATATGCACAGTCCTCATTAGTTGAAGAAGAACAACGGAAAACACGTAGAGAATTGAGTTTAGAACATATCCCAAGCTCGCTTTGCATAAGTATTTACTTTCTATTTTCAGCTTTTAGCTGAAAGAATTTTTGCCATTCTTAATATTTGTTTATTTTTAGTAACTGGAAAAATCTATAAATAAATTTGGCATAAACATACCAATTAAAAAAGCATTGTCCATTCCTGATTATTAAAATGAAAGTCTATTAAAAGTACAATTTGTAGCTATTCATTAAAAAGAACAATAGCTAAAACTTTGAATAGCGCTGGGTTCTTTAATAGAACTTTGGAAAAAAATCCGTTGTATGATTAATATAAATCGCAACCAGGTAAACTGCCGGAAACAGATTACCTCAGGGTATGTATTGAATCGAGTAAATGGGTCAGGCAGGCAGTTGGTGTAGAAGAAACGAGTGCACAAAGGCAGTTGTATCTATTGAAGTGATCAGCATTGTGCATGTAAAAAAACCAACTACAGCACCCTCTCCCCCGGGCAAATTACACGACTCGAGCCTGGATCAGCGGATCTACAGTCATTATAATAAATGCGAATTTAACAAAATTATGCGTGTAACTAAATTGTGCCACAGATACATCAAGTGTCTATATACACCTCGGTGTATATGATATGTATATATATATATGTATCAGTTGCCTGCTTAATATCTTTATTGCGCGTAACAAATGCGCTGGGCATGCAACGCGAAGCAAAGCTTTTGAACAGCAGATGACGCACACAAAGGAAAAGGGAGATGGCTACAAAAAAAAAAGAGGGAGAGAGCAAGAGACTGTGACCGAGTGGAAATAAAGTAATTTAAATATGGGATGGTAGCATAAAAAAAAGTTGCTTTGAATTACAGCGACGACGACTTTTGCACAATGGACTCAATTGTCGAGAATCTGAAAACTGAAACTGGGCCCTGCCATAGGAAATAAGCAGCGGCGAGGAAGTTCACAGCTGATTGGCAGTTATTCAAAATATGCTAATGGAAATGGACGGGCAGACAAGGCAGACAAGCAGCGAGCACAGCTTGCCTCAAGTGAGCTGGAAAATCAGGTAGTTTTCACACGAAAAATACAATTTTGTACACAAATCAGCTGCGAATATCGCGCGAATGTATCTCACAGATGCAGAGAGAGATACTTGCAACAAAGCGAAGGCGACGGCATTGTCTCAGCGCCCCAGGCGCATTACGTTGGCATCTGAGCATTATCAATCACCTGTGTGGCACAGGAGTAGGAGTAGGAGTAGGAGTATGGGGCCCGCTACCTAGTGCCCAGTGCCCGGCACGATGCATGCCACGTTTCTTATTAAATCTCTTTAAAATACTTGCTTTGTCTGTTGAATTTCTCTTCTTTTTTTTTTCGAATTTATTGTTTATTTTCTTCGGCTTTTTAGTTCGCTCCGCTTCGCATTGACTTTGCCAGCGGCATTTTGATGGCTTTCAGAAATTACTCATGAAAAACTTGTGTTGGCCAAAAACAAAACAAGCGAAAAACAAAAAACTTCTGCTGGAAATGTTTGAAATTGTTTTGCTGTGTAAAAGCAAAAAAACAAAAAAAAAAAAAAACAACCGAAAAAAACCTTGAGCTTATCTGGCAGATGCTTATGCGAACGAGCGAGCGAGCGAGGGAATGCAGACGTGTGATAAATACATCCGCATTACGGGCACAGAGCCTCGAGTATCTGCAAGATACGAGCGAGCAGAGTCATGTAAGCATTCTTATATAAAGAATTAAGCAACTCGGACAGCCGATACCAGCTCGAGAGAACGTCTATTGCAAAAGACCACAAAAAACGAGCTAAGCGATAAGCAGACATGAAATGCCTTCCACAACTGCAGAACACGTTACCCAATCACTTGTGGGTCGCGAGGGGGAAGGGTGCGGGGGGTTGCTGAATGGCAAAATATTATAGGAAATTTTTGCAAACACAACGGGAGTGTGGCACGGCCGGGCGCCGCAGGAAGCCGAAAAACCAAGCGCAGAACTTTGTCCAACGAGCCCGGCGAGTAACGAGCAAAGTAATTTTCTTGCCGTAACTAATTGAGCCGCTCACGAAGCCGGACGCACATAAATCGAACAATGCTGCAGCCACATCCAATCCACGTCCACAGCTGCAGATACTCGCCAACTGAGATACTTAGATACAGATGCTGCGGACGCGTCAATAACTGCTGCCATTGTTTGGCACAAAAAAAAAACAATGATAAAACTTTGCTGCCTGGCTACTCGGGGAGTGGGGAGGGGGGGCATTGTGTCTAGCAGATTCCTGAAGCGGAAACACTGCACATAAATGGACAAAAGATGAATGACTTTCAAAGGGCAGCAGCCACCAAGTTGGCTCCAGAAGAACGAAGTCAAAGGCTAATGACAAATTAAGCGCACTGCAATTAAAAGATGCCAACTACGCCACACAGCGGACGCTACTGTATTTGTATCTGCGTATCTAAGTATCTGTATCTGTATCTGCTGCTGTTGCTGGGTGTGGCAGACACTTTAATGAATTGTGCAGCCAAAGCAGAATGAGAAGAAGAAGCAGCAGCAGCAGTAAATAACAAGAATGAAGGGTTATCTTTGAGGAGCCGAAGCTTAAATACCCTTGCAAACAGTTAAAAGCTGTGGGCCTCATATCTATAGCGTATGCTATAGAATTATATATATATAAAGACTTTATGGTATCAAAGATATCTCCCTCAATGCGTTACATATTTCATGACAAAATAAAAACACTCTGTGTGTGCATAAAAACATACAATTTATTTTCGCACGCATTTGTTTGGCATACCAAGGCATAGAACGGCGAAAAGCGGCCCACGCTCCTGTCCTGTCTGGTGCAACGACTTCAGATACAGCTACAGCAAGGAAAACAGCTACAGCTACAGCTTTGGCTTATCAGCTGGCTGGAAGATGAAATGAAATTGTGCTAAACTACAAACAAGATTTGCGGCACTCGCTGGCTGCTCCTCTGGCTGCTGTGTGGGCAGCCGGAATGACAAGCGTCTGCCTCTCGATGCGAACTTGGGTCGGGGGCACGGCACGGCACGGGGCGGCAGTCCACTCACAGAAAAGACGCCCACACGTGGCTTTCATTGTCCGGCTACGGCTATGGCTACGGCTACGGCTTTGGCCCGCAGCGCTACAACAGCAATTCAGACAGCCAACAACATTTGCCTCCGCCACAAATCATTTCCAAGTGCCGAAAAAAAAAACCACAACAGAAACAACAAAAATTCATCAACACGGCAACGGCATTAGAGCAGACGCAATGCTCTGTCCGAATCAGATAAAAAATATTCGTTCACCCAAACAGTATAAATATTCATTCTATAGAGATGACTAAATATGCCACCAGCATTTTTTCTTCTTCAAATTCCTTGCTAGTCGACAGTTTCCGCAGCAGTTCCCAAACGGAAAACGGATTTTAGATATAAAGCAAATTGTATTTTCTTTAATAAAATTCTATATATATTCGCAATTGATCTTCCATTTACGAAAGTAAACAAACAATTTGTTTATGCATGTCATAATATTTAATTTTTAAATATAAATGCAATTTATAAGGTTTAACAATAGCAAAAAGTTATGAAACTTGAAAGTTCAATAAAAACATTTAGATACATATGTATATAGCCAAAAACTGCCCTCAATAATGTGTTGATAAGAAATCAATTTCAAAAATATATTTATGCACATAACCCCCCATGAATTCCAATTTTTGTTGTAAACAAATTTCAGATTGGTTGGGGCCAATTATACTTGGCACTGGCCCATTGCACAACTTTTAATGCGCACTTAACATAAGCAGCCTTTGAGCCCCATATCATTAGCCAGCGCCCCACATTGATCGATACGTGCCCAAAGCGAAACTTACAAAAATAAAAACCCGTCGAGTATTAAAATTGTTGTCATATTCATTTACAAAATACATTCCAAATATTTGCATATGGCGAAAAATTGTATAATAATATCATATTTAAATGCGCTTAAGCCAGCTTTTAATGAAATGTAAGCCGCACACACACACCTATGTAAATGACAATCGATTTGAGTTTCTGAGTTTCACCTTCGTGGCGCGTGAGACCTTCCAAGAGAGACGGCGGACGCAAATGATTTATAATTAAATATTTTATAATTATCAGCAGCAACAAATTTCAATGAAACAAAAAAAAAAAAAAAAAAACAATTAAAGCAATAAAGAAATAAATAAATATAAGCAAAGCTGTTGGAAATTTATGCTGAGCAAAAACCAAAAACCAACAAAACAGAATTAAGTGAATCAACAAATTGCCGTCTTGGGGCTTTGGCTTTTCGTTCTTTTTTGTTGTTTTGTTTTTTATTTGGTTGCCTTAATTATAAAACACTTTGGCTTATAATTAGGAAGCTCTTTGCGTTGCGTCGCTAATAAAAAGAATCGACAAGCTGCAGCCCAGTTGCTAATTAACTTGGCCGAAAAGCTGAAAACAATTCAGGCGAGTGCAATGCGCAAATAATTATATTAAATTATTTAAATTAAATTGTATGCACAACCGATTATAGGCCATAAATAAATATAAATCGTGCCAGGCAAAAATGTCACAAAATATTGAAAATTAAATCAGTTGCCAGATGTGAAGTGCGAGATAAGCCCCAGCAAAAGTTGCTTGAACATAATATTTTTTTTATTTAATTATAGATTGCCTCGTCATGGATAAATAATTTTTGGTAGCAAAAACTGTTGGCACAATAATCATAATGACTCCAACGAAAAGCGGCACAAATATTTGCGGTCGTCCAGGCCCAGACCCAGACCCAGACCCTGTCCCAGGTCGTGCACGGCTCACAGCTCACAGCTCACGGCTCGGGGCTGGAAATAGAGAAAACTCAGGGCCCAACAATATGGCATTAGACTATGGCCTAGCTGTTCAAAAGATTTCATTTAACAATTTGTATTTGATTTTGAAATTTGTATTCAGCCGTTAATTGGCTTTGCTCATTAGCGCCTATTTTTTTTATTTCTTTAATGCTATTAACTTTATTTGCTGTTTATTTTATTAGTAATATGGCGTTGTATTTCCTGCGAGCAGAGGCCCCGACCCCGACACCGACCCCCCTGGCCGTCCATCCGACTAATGCGATTGTTATGCCTCAAGTCACCTGAAGTTGCCCATGAGGCATGCCAATCGCATGATTGATAAGCAGCTGCTCTCGATAGCCAGCAATTGTAAGCTCATTTTTAGGCAGCAAACCAACACAGACAACCATTTTGGCCATTCGCTCATTTCCATAGCCATTGCCAATGAATTTCAAGTAAGCTGTATTAATCACTGCCAAATTGGAGCATATTGTCACTGAACTCCATTACCAAAGTCAAGTTGAGACTCAAGTGAAACTTTCAATAGTTTATTACTGTATATTTTGTTCACTTGGAAAATAATAGTGTGAAATAAATAGAAATTACCTGACCGAACATTCAAGGAAAATAATTAGGTCAAGTCATTATTCAGAAATTCTTTAATATAAGACAGAATAAGACAGTTATCAATCTGAAAAATGTTTAACTTCTATTGGGAACAATTTATGCTAAAATTATTTTCTTCGATTGTTGAATTGATTTTTTTTTTGTGACTGCTTTATAGAGTGCTGGGTCTTGTTCCAACTCATCAAGTGTCCTCTGCCCGAATTTCCATATGCTAACCGAGATTGGCCACAGTCTCAACTTTCCAATGCGGAATTTCTCAGCTACTCGAAGATTTGTCAAGTCGTTTCGGGGGAAACCGTTGGCCGGGCCAACCGCAAGCATTACTAAGCAACGTCTTCCTGCCCAGAAACGCCATACATAGTCCCGGCCGTCCCAGCGACCACTTATGGGGTGTGCAGCAGCAACTTGCAACAGCAACAGCAACAGCAACAGCAACAGCAACAGCAACAGCAACAACAACAACAACAACAACAGTTGCCCCGGCCGCATGCATGTCGAAAGTAATAATTTTATATATGGCACGACAAACATACTTCTACTTATCGGCGATGTGCGTGCGTCGTGTTGTCGTTGTTATTGCTGTTGTTGTTGTCGTTGTCGTCTCTGTGTGTTCCTTTTGAAGTGCACAGCATGTTAAATTCGTAAAATTCATTAAGATTCCGTTGCCGATGCGAGGCAGCGTCGCTGATGTCGAAAAGTACCAAGAGCCAAGAGGCCCAGAGTTTTAGACGAGAGCGGACAACTAAGAAATACCCTGTACATGCATTCGCAATACAATGTTGAGGCCTCAAATATGATATACACAAGTTTCTATGTACAAATTCTTTAAAATGTTTGATAATATATAATTTATCGGCATTTACTATACCAGCGATAAGACCTTGCCTGGCCATTTTTAATGGGTATAGAGTACAACAACAACAGCCAAGCGGGCTGGCTGGCAACGAGCAAACAACCCACTGAGACCCACAGACATTGTCGAAGGCGACAATGTTGGTTGCCATTGCTGTTGTTGTTGTTGTTGTTGTTGCTCTTGTTGCTGTAGTAGTTGCCACAATTGTTGCTGTTGCTGCTGCTAGCTGGTCGTGCTACGTAAAAAGCATTTGAAACAAACTCAATTATGCCCGGTGCAGTGCACACAACCAACACACACTCACACACACACACACACTCATTGTCACACTGACACCTCCACTTACCAACGACTGCCGAGTGTGACTGTGACTAAAATGCGGTCACATTGTTTGCCAGCTCACGTCGCAGTCTCATCTCGGCCAACCGACCCCAACCCCTCCCCCTCATCCCGAAACATCCCCATTCAACTCTTTAAAGTGATACGTATTTTGCGCAATTTCGTTTACCCGCATTTGTCACCGTACAGCCAAATGTAGCCCTGACCACGCCCCCCTCTAGGAATCATGCCAGAGCTGGGGGTACACACGAATTTCAAAGTATATTTAGTTCCTGAATATTTTAAAAACTGAAAATGACTCAGCCTTGATTTTGAAATTGGAATGAGAATAGAAAACCAAAAACCTTTTTTCTGAATTAGGTGCTGCATTTTGGTAATGAATTTTGAAATTTCGAGTTGAAAAGAAAAATGCATTTCACGCTCAGCATAAGATATTTCGGTCTTGACTCAATTCCGACTATATGCTAAATGGCTTTTCTCTGAGTGTAGTATGAACGTGTGGGTGTTTGCTTTGCTTGACTAGGCACACAACTGCTCTAATGAGGAGCAGCGGCTGCCCACACTTGACTATTGACTGTCGACGCTCCTTGGAGCTTGGGGCATGACTGGGCTGTAAGCTGCAGCTCTGTAATTCACATTGACAGTCAATTTACCTGCCTAACAAGCATTTCCTGGCTCTCTCTCTCTCTTTTTCGTTGGCATTTCCTGGCATCAGCAGCAGCTGCTGCCAGGTCGCATCTCACATAAATTCCCATTTGGCTGATTTATAAAAATGAACAACGCCCCGAAAAAGCAGGCAACTAATAAATATTCATGAGCAGTGGCAAATCGATATCTTTCCCTTCCACTCTATCGATTCCTTGAATGGCAACGCAAAAGAAAAAAACTATTGATTAAAAACAATCAAAATCCGTTGATGTCCGACCAAAATGAACGCCGCCAGCTAAGCAGCCGCCACGGACTTGAACCGAAAAGCGGACACGGACCATGCGGAAAGCGGTCCGGCGGGTTCCGGCCACGGCAAATTGTACAAAGCAATTTTCAACAAAAGCGCCTTAATGATTTTTTCTCTGTTTTTTTTTCGAGGCACGACCAAAGAACTTGGACGGCAATAATAATAATAATACAATTACCATTCGGGGGGAAATCGAGCGGCCCGGGGCGTCGTGCGGCGTAGTGGCCGAAGGTGTGACCAGGCACTAATTAGATTGAAATCGAACGCTCAACAGTCGACTAGAAGCGCCTCGTCTCGTCTCGTCTCGCTGGCTGGCGCGCCCTGCCTTACCCTTTCTCCAACATTGGGTCATAAATTAAGAGTAATTAAAGTATTTTCAGGCTTTGCATTTGGGCTTTAACTTTATGACTGAAAATAAACATTGGCAAATATGCAGGGCCAGGCAGCCGAGCAGCCGAGCAGCCGAGCAACTGAGCAACCGAGCAACTGAGCAACTAGAGCTATAAACATGGCCCGTTATCAGCAACGGGGCCCCCACTTGGGAAAATGTGTCATAAAAAGTTAAGGCTCTTAGGCAGACAGTCGCTGGAATACTAAATACCCTGCCCTTTTGCGCAACGAATGTTAATGTTATGCTAACAGTATGCTGTTAACTTGAATATGGTAAAATGTTAGTGCACCTTAATTATAAATTAACATTCTTGTGTAAACAAAATACCCTCTTGCGTCGAGTCATAGAAACCTGTGGCTCAACTTGACAAACAATTTGAATGTTTGCTCTCAACTTGGCCCTGCGATAAGCAGCCCAAATGAAATTTTAATGGAAATAGCTCAACTGGTCGGTCAGCGGTGCAGGTGGGGCAGCAACTGGAGCTGAGGGTGGTGCAGGGACTACTGCATAAATCATGTGGCCAAGCCTTTTGTTCTAATGAAACCTCAATAACCAAGGGCCGGCCAGCGATGGGTTTGCATAGCCAATTTTCGTGACCAAGTCGAGTCCCGGGCCCCGTTCCCGGAGGCGTCTCAGTGCCGGTCGCGCGGCAGGAAACTTTTATTTATGTTCTGATAATGCGCCGGGCCATTTGCAGGCAGCGAGTGGACAGGGCTGGACTGGACTGGACAGGACTGGACTGGCGTGGCGTGGAGTGGAGTGGAGGCGCATTAATTTTCATTAAAAGCGCTTAAACGTCGCGCCAACTTATTTGCTTGTTTTATTTTTAATTAACAGTCTCAGCAGCCGTCGGGCAAAAGTGATTTATGAAAGCGCCCCAAAAGAACGGAACCCAAAACTAGTGCCAACAACATCGAATCTGGCCTAGAAGAACGCTCCAAGTAAGCACTTTAATTAATAAAACACTCAGCCCAAAACAAATTGACTGCTCGACTACTCGACGACTTGACTGGCAGCGCCCCTTCGTACCATAAACAACTACCTGACGACCTAAAAAAAATGTAGAAAAAAAACAAAACTTGAAACTCAAAAGTCTCAAGACGCAAGACTCAGCGCCGCACAATGACTCTCCATAGTCTCGAGCTCGAGTGGGCTTTGGCAATCTTTACGATGCCCACTAAATGATATTGACAAAAGTTTTCGAGTGCCAAAGAAGCGAGTCACAAAACAACAACAACTGCAATTATATGGAAACTCAAGTGTCTGGCACAATCATCCATCAGGCATGGCATTAACATCAGACACACATGCACACATACATATATATAGATTCCCTAGTGACCAATGACAACCAAATGTATTTCAGTCCAAAATTTACGACCTCAACTACGCACCTGCTAAAAAGTGGCTGCTTTCGAATTTTTCCCGACACCTTATGTTTGTATACAGACCTATTTGACTCTTGGCAATAACAGATTAGCTGGAATTCGTTTCTAAGGCCACTCAAAGGTTTCTCTGCCTGTTGCAAAAGAACTTGAGATTACTGCGAAAAATCAATATCAACCGAGTCCAGTTAAAGCGAAAGGGAACTAAATCGTTTGTCAACTGATGGAAAATCCCTCCAAGAATTTCGATAAGCTATCACAGAGCTTAAAACTATGAGTATTCCAAGCATTAGCTGAGCACACGTTCTGGGAAACGATGTTATATCTTATATGGATGTTATATACAAAGAGAAACGAGGAAGATCAGTCATCTTCTGGATGTCGATGATTAAATACCCTCACAAGTTTACATAGAAACAGACGGTCAAATCAAGAATATATATTTTTTAGAGGGTTTCCTCTTTTGTGGCATAAAAACGTATAAAAGGTTGATCGTATATAAAGTATAAAGTATAAAGAACTTGTGCTCAATTCGACTTGTTGTCTGGGCCCAGCCCACGACACTTCTATCAATCGAATCGTGACGTGACGTGACGTGAACCGTCGGCCAATCTACGAATCGAGCCTCGTCCATTGAACAAGAACGCCAACACATCGGCGTTTCCACTTGACCAGCTATCAGCCTCATAAATCCCCAAACGATCCACTCGAAAACGGAATCGAAATCGAAATGCCCCAAAACAAGCTGGCAGAGAGCGAAGCGCCCCAAAGTGAAACAAATGAGTTGCGAGGCTTACGAAAGTCGACGATAAAGCTAGAAATAATCATCGAGGGAAATAATTAGAAAGGTGCCGGGATAAGAGCGAGGGGTGCTGTTTAATCAGACTTGAGCGCAATTGCGGCTTTTGACCGATATTCCGAGGTGCTCGGCACTCGGCACTCACCTGATATGGGGCCCGTTTTATTATTTCTCCTTAATCAGTAATTAATTAAGATACTTTGCGTTAGATAATTTAGACAGGCGGCATTTGCATTTCAGGCTGAATTATATTTAAATTGTCTACAATTTACGAGCCGACTTAATTGTATTTGCTTGTCAGACGTCAATGCTTCGACGTCGGCGTCGGCTTCGGCTCGACTTTCAGCTTCAGCTTTGGGGGCAATCCCCCACAGACACAGACACAGATACAGATACAGATACAGTCACTGACAGACACAAAGATAATGATAGTGAAATTATTTATAGCAATGTGTAGGCCCCACATTAGTCACGACAGATCCAGTGACGCCTATATATGTATATATATTCGAGTTGCTTTTCTGATTGAGGTTAGGGGGTAGAGGGGAGGGGCAAATATCGAGGTTGTGCATGTGCGCACTTGGATTTCGACTTCATGCAGGCTGAGCTCTGCGAAAACAAGCCGTAAATCCCAAAAGATTACATATATACAACTCTCGGATTAACGGCGATTTTGCGCTATCTTATCAGCCAGGAACTGTAGCATAAGTTCGCGTTTCCCAACGCGTGGAATCAAACAGAACTAATCTCTGGCTACACTCAAAGAAATCTACTTAATATATAATCTATTTGTTATATTTTAAATTCAATGCAATTTCAGTCTTAAGTTGACTACATTTTTTTTAAGTGTATAGCTCTATCTGTAAACAACAAAAGATCGCACGATTTATAGACTCAATAATTCTTCATTGCTTTTAATTAGTTGGAAATTTATATAAACGCTTATAAAACGAGATCTTAATCTGCCTGCAACAAAGTCCGCGTTGGCGTCAGTGTCAGCGTCGCCGTCGCCGTCGCCGTCGACGTCGACGTCGACTGCAATCGGTACCATTGATACGTAAATCAGATATGACATATCGATCGACCGATATGCAGTCCCTAGGCCCAGGCCCAATCCACAACAGCAACCCGATACCCAAATCAGCAGCCTTTATGCTTAATCACCCGGGCGCCTTTGATGTGGCCGTTGGGGCCGCAGTCGCCACAGTTGCCGCTGCCGCAGCCGCTGCTCGTGCTGCCTTGGGTTAATTGCGGCCAGCTCATTGGGTGGCAAATCAATTAAAAAATATATGACTACAAGTATTTTGTATGCCAGCGGACACCATTCCCAGAATGCTGCGGCCCAAGGGCACTTTAAGCTCGAATTTGGGGCTCTGGACTGGCGGTCAAGTGGATCTGGCTTCGCCAATGCAGTTCCTCGCCTCGACAGCACCCCGAAACAAAAGAATTTAACACCTAACGCATTCATTTTCATGAATTTTTAATGCTAAATACCCGCTGGCCCGCTTCAGTAACCAAAAAAAAGAAAAGCGAGAAAGATACAACGAACTGTGCATACACTTTAAAAGGAATTTTTCAACAGAAGACGAGTGTAAATAATATGTTTTACTTAGCAGTCCTGATTGAAATGGAATCCCAGAAATTCTGTTAATATCCTTAAAAATTCTTTAACTTTTCTAATCAAGCTTGACAACTGAATATATAAACTCTCTCGTTATATTTTTTAAGGCACAGCTTTATGGCAGACCACATTAAATTGTTTTATTAATGATTACGAGCATGATTATAAATGTGAATATGAATAGATTAAAATGCCAGAGCAGCTGGAAACCCTGCTCGCATAAAATTACTTATATATTATTAGGAATACGAACTCAGCTGCAATATGGGGGCAAACAGAATACGTGCCCAAAATATTCATATTAGAACTCAAATCAAAACGAAGTCCAACTGGAAGCCGAACTCAATGCCGAAGCTAAAGCTTAAGCTGATTGGTACGCTTTGTATGCGGTCGAGCGACAGCCCGTAAGAGAGTAAAAAAATGAATATGAAAAAAAACTTAATTAAAACAAACGTTTGGCCTGTCTAATTAACATAACAAAGCCACTGTTGAGTCAGTCAGGCAGACGGGCAGACAGACCGAGTTCAGTTGATTCATTTAGGCCTGAGATCTGGGCAGAAAAAGGTCGGGTACGATGGCGATGGCGATGGCGATGGCGATGACGATTACTAGACTCGGGCAGTTTTCGCGCTGCTTTGTTTGCCATTTGCCATTTGCATGAGATGATGTTTTGTATGTAGATTTATTTACGCCTGGCATGCGTAATTTGATTGTCCGCTCCCTGCCCCTGGTCACGTTACACGTCCGAGGGGCGGAAATTGCAATTAGTTGTTAGAAAACAAAAATGCCATAAATTAGATTACCCAACAAAATAAGGCGCAAACTTGGCGCGATTATCGCCCCGACTTTGAGTTCCATTGCCAGCCTCGGTTTCAGTCCCCAGTCCCCAGTCCCCAATCTCAGTCCCAGCCACGTAACTGTAGCGGCAAATAGCATGAACAATGAGGCCATAATTTAAGGCATTATGGCCAAAATCACCCCCAGTCAGAGGCCCAAACCCAAGCCGAGACCGAGCGCCAGTTCAAAAAGCATTTTTTTTTACAATTTAATAAATTATTTATGTACTCGTTTAATTCGCTTGCCCCACACCACAACGACTCGCATTCATTATTGTTATTATTTTTAAATATACTACAACTTATAATATATATTCGCAATTTCCATTTGTTCGATTCATTAGATCATTATTGTTGTGCGCCTGCTTCAATTCGATTTATATATAACTACATACAATATTTTTTTCTTTTGGAAATTAAGCATTATTTTGTGGTATTGTTATGCTACGAAACGAGTTCCTCTAAGTAGGGTCTGTCGGAGGCCTTTCAAAGAACGCAAAACAAAAGTTGTAGTTTTTTATTTGTGCGATAAAGCAAACAATAAACTTGCCATATAAAGCATTCATAATTTAATTATATAGCCCCTTTTCACACACGCACACACACACACACACACTAGAGGAAAAGAAACAATTCTTTAGAAAATCTGAGCGTTAATTTTGTGTAATAATAAGTTGAATGCCTCCGCATACATTTCATAGAGTGTAGTTAATTTGAATACCATTTATGGGCCTAGACAAGCTCCTCGGGCGAAGCGAAACTGAGCCAAGTTATTTTATTGAATGGGCCACAACACAATGGCAGACGAAGTTCGCTTGGCAACTCCATAAAAAACTCAACCGCGCAAGAGCTTTATGGTTATAAAAGTAAGAGTTATGTATGTGTAATTTTTATGCAATAATAAAAAAAGTATAAAAAAAAAACTATAAATAAAAGAGTTAATCTTTTCAAAATAAATAACTACTTACATATCATCCACATGAGATCTTGCTAAATTTGTTTTTCACTTGAGCCATATCTGGAATTTAATTCGTGAGCTCTTGTCACATTCTGCTGAAACTTTGCACTCGTGATATTATAGTCGAATATAAGTGTGTTTATATATATGTGTGTGTGCTGTGTATGGGCCACAGTAATGCGCGGTCATATCACAAGGTGTCCCCATATCATTTCCATGGGCATTCTTTGTATCGTATCGCCGTCACGTCAGCTCCGGCTCCAGTTCCAGCTCCGTTCCACGTGCTTTGGCAATCAACGCTAACCGCGAACCACTTCACGCTTTCGAGTTTTTAAAATTTCTGTAAATATTTATAAATTCATTCAACTGGCATTTATCAAGAGGCATGTGTCTGTAAGCGTGTATATGTGTGTGTGCTAATTTTGGAGCAGCCACCGAAGTTGTTCCAATTCATTAGATGTCTTTGCATATAGTACGTCCATATACAGTCACTCAATAAAGTAAGTATGCAGTGGGCCTAACAAACAAAACGCAATAAAAAAATCAAGAAATCGTATAGTAACAAAGCAAAAAACTATATATTTTCAATTCTTATCTAAGAAACTTTAATTCAGGTACAAAAATCATATTTCAAAATCCAACGTTTTGGAATTATTTGAACTTACAAATATTATGTACACTTAAATTGTGCATTTTGAGAAAAATTTCATTAAATTTAGGTATTTTAAGAAAACTTTTTTTTTTAAATATACATGTAATCATCATGAGATCAATATAAACACTTGGAATAGGTTTAAAATACTTATAAAAAGAATTTGTGTTATTGAAATGAGTACAAAATAAATTATAAATAAAATTTTAAAATGTCTTAATTTAACTCTTGTTTTTCAGAATTTCGAGATTAATACAGTTAACATTCTTAAAATAGAAATTATGCTCTCGGCTTAAGGAATTTCAACCTTGGCCAAATTTCGATAATCTTTTCTCTTGATTTATGAAAAAAATCTAGGCTTTCTCGGAGTGTGGATTAGAGTATGTATCTTAAGGAACATGGTCTTAACGGAATACGGCACAGGCTTTTGTTATCGCTCCAAATAGCAAAGTCAAATAAGAACAATAAACCGTGAATGTCAACAACAGACAACAAGAGACAAGCGACAACAACAACCGACAACAACCGACAACAACAACAATGGCGACAAGGCACATACGTGCGAAATTTGTTGATTTCGTGAAAGTCACAAACTGGCATTAAAATATTTTTATACACATGACAGCGGCGACGGGGCAACGTTGTAAATAACAAAATAATAAAATTCACAAAATTATATGCGGGGCTTAAAAGGCCCACAAAATTAAATGAAACGACGGGCGAGACTCGACGCATTCAAAATTAACTATAAAAATTCCTTCAAAGAGCAACAAAAACAACACGGAGCAGAAGAAATACGACAATCATCGCGTAATATTTGTTCATTGCAAAATCAATTAACAATTTCAGGCAAATTGATATTAACGAGTTCTCGCAAAAAATACAAAAAAAAAATAAAAACAGAAACCCCAAAGCCAAGCAAATGTATCGCAACGATAGCGATTCCGATTGCAATTTCAATTTCGATACGCCAAGCACTTTGAGGTAAGTACTCAAATATATATATATACACATATGTATATATGCTTATGCATATATACCCTGTATGTAACTCACGATTTCTGTGCGGTATGTGGAAGCAATCACGCAAATCCATAACCATAATCCACATTTTAAATGCAACAAATTTCAGAGCGTTGAGGCAAATAATCAAATAGTCAGAGCCGCATGAAGACAACAACAACAACTGCAACAACGACTGCTGTTAATAATAGCTAAAATGTTTTTAATTAAGTGCAAATGCCAGATTAACGATTACAAGAAAAACACGTTCCATTAAATATATAAACGCCATGAGCGTACGGCTGTTCGGCTTTCGGATTTGGTTCCATTCCGTTTCGACTTTGGCCGCCAAGTGTGACTTTTCAGTCACAGCCAGTCACACAGTTCCAATCGCATCGTGATGTTTCCACCAATTCCAACTGAGGATCGTGTCGTAATGCTTGACGTCAGGCAATTTGATTTCATTACTCTGCCACAGCACAAAGCATTGAGAAACTCAGCGCTAAGACCTGATTATGTCATGCCAGCAGAGATTATAGAACATCTTTGCAACGGAGTTCTAGCCATTACACTCTGAACGAAACTCAAAACATTGAGTCTCAAGACGAAATTGTTTGGGTTGAGTTGACAAAATTTCCGCTCTAAGAACTTTTTCATATTTCAAAATTGCAAAAACGATGACTTAAATAAAATATTTGATCTAAGATCATTTTTAATTTAATTGAAACAGAAATTCCAGTTCACTTAAATCTATTAAATAAGGATAAGCATAGCGTAAGCCGAAATGCGACAGAGACAAAATAAATCCCAAAATGCATTATTGAGGCCAAAGCGACAATTGAGAAAATGTTTTTGTGGACTTTGCTTGAGGCCAGTTGTAAACTGAAACAGCAGCTGTTATTTACTTGGCCACATGAAAGAAATCTTAATTAACGCATAAACAATTTACGCTTATCTCGTTACGTTGTCCATGACTGAATGTATCTGTATCTGTATCTGTATCTGCGGCTGTCTAACTGATGGCCCGTCTCTGAGTGCGGCCATCACCTTTTGTGGTCATTAAAGCGCCTTAATTTTCATTTTGTGTCGGCCTGCTAGGGCCAAATCGGTGGTTGCTATAGAAGAAGTCATTCATAAATGATTAACGTGCTACGCCGGGGAACTAACCAGTCGCCGGTAACCTTCACAAAAGCAATGCCAAACGAGGGCAGTTGCCAGTTGCCAGTTGCCAGTTGGCAGCAGCAGCAGCAACAACAACAACAACAGTGGCAGCAGAGACTTTTCCCCATTTCCCATTTGCTGCTTTATCTGCACGATTATCAAAATACAAGGAAAAAACTTGATGCCAGGCCATAAAAACAAAAAACACACACATAAAAAATTATATTTGTGCCCACATGGATTTAGTTTTTCGTTAGTTTTTTGTTTTTTATACTCTGTTCGGAAAGAGACATAGAGTATGTCTGTATAACTAACTAAGCGAACTGGAGATACAAAATTTGAGCACAAGCAGTGTAAATTTATTCCTGGTTTTTTGTAAATTGATTTTCAGCCCCAGGATTTTTTCTAATTTCCCTGCGCTGGTTATAGCGTATCCCCTAGTCGAATACGCCCGACCAAAGCACTCTTAGTTGTTTCATATGAGTGCGCGCTTAATTTGATTTTATTTCCATTTTGTTTTTTAGATATTTTTACCATGTAGTTTGTGACGCTCGGTAATTACGCTGAAAAACTCATTTGACGGCTCGCACTGTCACAATGTGTGTAATAAATCTTTCGATATGTATATAATTTGGTGCCGGCGCGGCCAACGCACAGGCCAAAATTGTATCTCATAGATACGCGGCGCTGTCCGTCTGTCTGTCTGTCCGTCTGCCTGCCTGCCTGCCCGTCGCTGTCTCTGTCTCGGTGTACTTTGTATTTTATGCCTCCTCTCGCAACAGGCGATGTCGGCAGCGCAGCTTAGCTGGGGATTGGTTTGGATTGCTGTGGATCGGCACTCATCCCATTTCATCGCATCGCATCGCATCGCATCGCATCGCATCGCATCCCATTTGCTCCCATCCCATCTCATCTTCCATCTCGCCTCGCTCGTCGCTCGTCTCTCGTCTCTCGTCTGGTCGGTTGCCTGTTTTAAGCTGGCCGCAGGCAGCAGTCGCTGCCACGGCTATTAAGAGTGCCATACTCATTCGACTGGCTGTGCCAGGCCCTGCAATCATTACTCATCCGGGATATTTGTGCGGCTAACGGGCAAAGGCTGTATGTTGCATGCAGCATGTTGCACGCTGCTCGCTGCATGCCGCATTGTCAATGGAACAAACAAAACAATGAGCGTACAACGTGCATAAAAACTAAGTATCTGCGAGATGCGGCCTACTCAATAGCTAGCCGACTGGCTGGCCGACTGGCAGGGGGGCAGATACAAGATACAAGATACATTTGAGGCACATGTGTATGTGGCACAATTTATGGCTTCCCACACAGCGCTGCGACTAGAATATGACAAGTCGTAAATGTCGCACAAATGCTCGCTCATTTGCAGCAGCTCTCAGATACACAGCCACAGACACAGACACAACTACTAAAATTTACTTTTGTTGTTTGCTTCTCGCATCAAATCAATAAACGAAACGAACATTGAATGACATATCGTTCAATAAACATAAATTATAATTTATAAAACCTTTGCCACGTTTTCCTATTTTCATTTTCAATTTCGTTTCAAATTAAATTCGATTCATTTGTTTATTTTCATATCTTTTTGTATTTTTTTTTTCTGTATCTTCGCCTTGGGACTCCCCACTAACTTTATCCGTTGGTTTAGCTTCAAGCCGAAACAACTTTCAACGCCCGCAATTTTCGGCAGCTATTACGAAAGAAATGCTGAGATTCGAAAAACAAGAAGAGTGTCCAACTAAAAGATACCCTGTAAATATAGTTCAAGCACCCATAGCATGTATTGAATTTTTAGTGGGAGGTTTACAAAAGATATTTATCGAATTTAGTATAACGGCCAGAATTCTTGTAAAATTGAAATAAAATTTCGTTCGAATATCTTTTTGCACAAGCGCCCATCTTTACATATTTTCAATGGGGTACAGGGTACATAAAATAAAAGCGAAAATTAAATAGCTATGATATACTATTTACGTGTTGATTTTTGATGTTTGCTCATTAAAAGACGCGCCGGGCAACTATTTTAAATATTTTAATTATTCGCATATTCAAATGTTTATAACCTTTCTGTTGCTGTGTGGGCGTCGCAGTCGCAGCCGCAGTCAACGTCGACGTCGACAGCGGCCATTTTAAAGCGTTTTTAATTGCCGCCTTAGTCTGTTAATCACCGCCAGACCGACTGACGTCTGTGTTTTGGGGATTGGCACGGAGAATGAAATTGAAATTCGGACTGGGACTGGGGTTAGTTCTGTGCTGATAGCACGTTGGCAGCGAGACCTTCACAACTTGCAACATCATTTGAAAAATATGAAACGGGCACAACATGAATTTCAAGAATATGCGAGTCATGTGGCGTTTAACTTATTGTTGTTGTTGTGCGGCGATTGTGAAAACACTTCACTACACAGCGAACAGAGAGCAGAAAACGGGAAACGGCTCGTCGTATGGGCGGGGGGAAAGGGCCACAAAAATGCCTGCCTATATACTCGTGCAACGACGCGACGTCAAAACCATTGGAAACATGAGCCTCGTGAGTGCTGATAATACTCGCATATGTATTTATATATATCAACGTTCGTACAAAGTGTGCGGGCCGGGTTACGAGAGCATAGCGAGGGGCGGTTGACAAGTGGGGCAGGGGGGGGCGGAGCCGTTGCAAAGCCGTCAAGCATGAACAATGACAAATACGTGCGCTGATATTCCATTTCATTATTCATTGTTCATTATTATTATGATTGCTATTACAGATGAGAGTACAGGAATATAACGAATATTTTTAGCTAACTAAAGGATTTTACAAGTATAAATGATCCAATCAACTTTTTGTTTTACTGTCCATTGACCCTACTTCATACTTTCCCACACAATATTTCAATTAAATAAAAGGTTTTTATTTTATTGTTCAAATTAATCATTTATTAATTTGCATTATCATATTATGTTTTGTTTATTAATTATATCTCCTATTTGTTTATTGTTTTCTTCAAGTTTTCTTATGCATGCAGCCCAATATATTTGTTAATCATACAATAATAATCAATTCATGTCATAATCAGATTGTTTATACAATAATCATATATGTATATACTTGTGTTTGTTAGGTATTACAGTTAGTTGATCTATATAATTTACAAGAATTGGCTCAATCGAAACTTGGCTTTAAGTTTGAGGACCCGCCAGCTATATATATATATATATATATATGAAGGTATATATAGGTATGCTAATGCTATGTTATGTATATAAATTCATGTACAATAGTTAAGCAGCTAAAAGTTTTAAGAAGAAAAAAAATATAAATAAAAATGACAAACTTAATGTATTTTGTATTTTAATTCTTTTTCTCATTTTTTTAAATTTAAAGTATAGTGCATAATCAATCATGAATAAAACTACTATCACATTTAAATAGATGTATATAAATATGTATATATACATATGTATGTGTCTGTGCAATACAAATGCACAAAGCGTGGCTAATTTGATTATTGGCAAGACAAAATCCAAAAAAAAAGAAAAAAAATTAAAAAAAAAATTGAATACACGCAAAGCAAATGTGAAAAATTGTCGCAAATTATTTTTTAATTTAACCAATTCTGCATTTTATTTATGGTTTTTTTAAGCCCATGTTTTAAATTTCAAATTTGCTTTGGCTTTGGCAACTTCGCACGCTCTCTTTCTTTAGCTATCTCTCTCCGTCTCCCTCTCTCTAGCTGAGTTAAGTTCAAAATATATGGAATTCCAGTTTTCGTTTAGCATATTTTCTAGTTTTATTTTTTTATATATTTATAAACGACAAAAAAAAGTTGAAATTAATGCACATTTAAACATTAATTTTGTTCACAGCAGAAATTCATAATAATTTTTATTATACATATATGCATATGTATATTTAACCATACATGTTTTTTCTTAATCATATTTTGCCTTTTTTACGCTCAATAGGTTTTCGTTAATTCAGCGCTTAAATTATTTAAGTTTTGTTTTTCATAAGTAATCGGGGCTTTGCCTCACCCCTGACTGCTGCATATACTTTATATATATATATATGTATACAGTATAATTTGTTGATGGCCTAGTTAGTTTAAGTATAAGGTTCGCTCCATGCTTTCTCTCTAGTTTTTCTTTGTTTTAGGGTTTGCTTTTTACTGCTCGGTATAGGCTTAGTTGGTATATAGTCTAAATACTATATAGTTAGTTGCATTTTATCGTCGTCTATATAGATATTATATTTCTGTTGTTGTTGTTCTTGTTGTTGTTGTAAGTCACAATATGGTTGGCTAATTTATAGGGTATGGTATCAATTATCATGTATATATACTATATTTATGTTTATGTTAGCTCTAACTGCCAGTTAAGTGCTTTGTCGATTACCTAACCCACAAATCAATGGAAAAAAACACAGAAGACAACACATAATTTGTATAATTTGCGTGCGGCTCTCGCTAAGTATATATCATGTACTATATATATATATATAGATATACATATATGTATATACCATATACTTTTTTTTTCATTCGAATTTCTGTTCTTCACGTGTGCTACTTACATAATGTCCATATGTATAAATATGTATCTGTATCTGCAAATGTATCTGTATCTATAAGTATACCCCAACTGCACTTAGGCAGCACTAAGCGTTAATGCTTTTTAATTGTTTGTTTTTGGTTTTCCTTTTTTTTTTGCTAACTAGTTTTCACATTGTAATGTTTTTGTGTGTTTCTTGTTTTTATTATTCGCTTGTTGCCATGTGTAAAGTTTGTAGTTCAAGTTTTATTCGTAGGCCTTTTCGAAAGCGTTTTGACCTTCCCCCTCTCCCTCTTTCTAACTTGTCAGGCAGTTTAAGTGATTTGACTTTGGCCGAGCTTTGCAATGTGCTTTCAAATTTTACAAACTAGCTGCTAAGTATGAATAATGTTTTATACAAGTGTTTCTTTTTTATTATTTTTTTTTTTCAACTTTTGGGCCAGCCAAAAGTGCAGCTCTACAAAATGTATTTAATGTTTGTAATTTTTTGTTATATATATATTTTCAGGGTTTTCAGTTCAAGCAAAATGTCGCAACTTGAGGTTAATTGGGTATTTCGAAATTCAATTAAATTTTGAATTGGGTGTCTCCATTTCTAAAACACTATTGACATCAGCTCTGACTCATATTTCCAGCCAACTAAATTCCAAATAAAAATAAAAATTTCTATTTTTAATTTGCATATACATTTTTGGGCTTGGCATTTGTGTATTACGAGTGAATTAATTTATGGCCAAGCTGTGTCCACATCTTAATGCGTAGCTTCCAAATTAGTCGCTATTTTAATTAATAATAAATATTATTTTTGTTTTTAATTTATTTAAAGCCACACTAAATTGTTGAAATTGCTGCGCTCCGCGTTTCTCCCTGTACATTCTCATTCATGCATGCAAATTATGTTAATTAGTTACAGACACTAACGATAAATTTTGTTGTGGCTTTGCTTTTTATTTTTTTTCTTTTATTTTTTTTTTGCTTTGTTTTACAATTTAATTAAAGCTTATTAAAAATGTCGCTTGCTAACGAAAAAAAAGATTCATTTCATTTGGCATAAATACATATTTAATTGTAAATGCGGTACTTAATTTACGACTTTAATTTATACTGGAAAAAGCTTTTCAAAATCTGCTGTCATTATCGGCACACAACAAAAAAATAATAATAAATTATGGATATAAAAAATGATTAAAAAATTCTGTGAAACGCATAGGAAAATAAATAAGTGTATTTAAAATTTAAATGTATTTTGGAGCGGGCAAATGTTTTAATTAAGTCGCAAATTATGTAGCGTTTGGATTAAGCTGACCCCAAAAACTGCCACTTGCAAAAAGACGGCAAATGAATGAATGAATGAATGAATGAGTGAGGAAGGCAACACAAAAACAAAAACAAACACACAAACTGGTTGCCCAGGCGCCGTCTGGGCATGGCACTCCTCGCACTCACACGCAGCCTATACTGTTGCTCTCTCTGTTGCCCCGCTCATAAACATGAGCTTTATGACCAGCCTCAATGCGAGGCGAGGCATCCCTGTAAATGCCCGCACTAACCCACCCGCACCCACACAGACACAGTTTGTTAGGCAGCTTCCGCTGTCGACGTCGACGCTGTCTTTGCTTTTCATTTTGTGCTCTACTTCAGTTTTTATCGCTTTTTTTTTGGCGGCGCTTACTGTGACTTGATATTTGTTTTTGTTTTCTTTTTCTTATTGGACTTTGTTTAATGCGCTTTGCGTCATTTCATTTTGAAAAATTTTCGTGCGTTTTTTGCTGTTTGCATTTTCAGCTTAAATTTAAAAATAACTAATCATAGCCGTGTACGGGCGAGCCTGTGTGTGAGTGTGTCTTTAATTTGATTTTGCTTGCGAGCTTTGGGTTCCGTTTTATTTGCATGATTTTTGTTTCAGTTTTTATGTGTATTTCGCTGGCCCATTATTAAGTTTATTTATCTCTGTTGACGACTTTTAAATGGCACCTGCTATTCGGCTCAGGAATAGGGAGATGAGGTGGTTAGGGAAGATACCGGCATAAATGTTAAACGCAAAGGCCAACAAATACGTACATACATATGTTAATGTTCACATGTGAGTGTAAGTAGACAAATGTTTCTATTAAAGTCCCTATCTTTTTCCTATTGTCCACTAACTACTGATTAATTGCTTTTTAGCCCTCACTGATTCAGACCAGAAACAAAACTCTTTGGCAACACAGACACTCAACGCTGAGCTCATTTCTATTTTAAAAATAAAAATAAAAATCAAACAAAACGCACACTTGAATTTTCGAGTGCAGCACTTCAAGAACAGGCCCATTATCTCTGAAGATTTGCCTTAAAAAAAACAAATTTTAAAATAAAGTGCAGCTTTTGTTTCATTCCAGTTCAGCTAAAACTCAAGCACCTGCACACACACACGCATAAAGAGACATGCATCCATAGAATATAACGACAACGACCTCGCATCGAATGGGCATGAATGAAAGGGGGATAGAGACAAACAAACAAACGACAGTGGGCAACAGCTGATTTATTTTTCGAGTTTTCAATTGATTGCAAACAAAACACTTGGAGCTGAGTCGCATTTTTTCGCCTTTTGTTGTTGTTGAACGATTGTAGTAAATTCTAATTACCGTCAATTGGCATATTGCTACGGAATTCTAATCTATGGGGGCCACCACTTTAATATATGTATGTATGAATTGAATAAATGAATAGATTGCAATCATTTCTCAGACCTAAATCAGCATACAAAACGAGTGTCTGTCTCCGACTAAACAAGATTTTTATTCACTTTGCTTTCTACATGCATACATACTATATAACTATATAAAGCTGTTGGATAGATAAGTCCGCATGTGGTCTAAATAAGCAGTCGCAGCCAGTTCCTGTCTTGGCTCTGGTTTTGTTGTCTCGTCTTGACATGAGTTGGACTCGTTTGGATTTAGGGCAGTCCAAAGTGAATCATGTGAATGGATTCGGTTTAACCGAGTCACAAATCAAATGGTTAAACGAGTCCAGTTTTGGTCAATGGGAAACGGATGTCGTTTTCTACTTTACGCCTCGTTTTTTTATTTTATTTTATTTTTTTTTTTTGTAGAAATATTTGTTTTTAATTAGGCCGACGGGTGCTTTATTCCGGTTAAACGTTGCGTAGCAGATAAAACCTGAAGAAAATTGTCAGCCCTTTGCCGGATTTCCCCTGAAATTTGCATTTGTAATCAGAAAATTGAGAATATGGCGAAATACGTTTTATATTTAGTTGGAAATTTGTCAAGTTATCAAGTGACAATGGGAAATTAGGGCTTAAAGTTTTTTCGAATTTAATTAAATGATATGATTTCCCACTATACAGAGTATGCCCTGTGCATACCTTGTAATATCGGAAAACAAAGCGCCTATTATGTGGGTTGTTTTGACTTTGACTGCGACCTCCCTATTTCTACCACTGTCATCTATAATATATATGTATATGTGTGTGTGTGTGTGGGGCATAGCTTTCAGCTCTTCCATCAATGACAACAATCAATCACACTGACTGGGTTAGCGGCAGCGATGGCAAGGGGTAGCTGACACCAAAACCGAGGCAAAGCGCGAGGCGAGCAAGAAATCAAATTAAAGCAGCTCGCACAGTGACAACAACACAAAGCGCAAATAAAGTAAAGCAAAAAAGAAAAAAAAAAAACGAGAGGCGACAACCTGTAAAATAATCCAGCAGAGTACCGACGGCAAAAAAAAGAAGAAAGAATTCTGTTATTTCTCCGCTCTTTTCTACGTTAGTCAAATCAATATGAACTGCTTCTTAGTTCTCTCTTTATCTCCTTCTCCTTCTCGCAAACTGCCTTCCTTCGATTTTTTAATTGAAAACGCAATTTGTTTTCTTTTTGCAATATTTTGCTTCAAATTACGTCGCATAATTTGGAATAAGTTTTTATTTTCATTTAAATGTCTGTTGTGTATGTGTTTTCTATTTTTCCTCTTTGTTTTGTTTCAATAATATTTCGTAACAATTCTGTGTCCTTTTAGAGATTTTATTTTTTTGTATGTATGTATATTTTTGCCTTGTATTTTTCTTTTTGAATAGCATGGTTTTGTTTTAAATAGTAATTAAATAAGCATATGTTTAGTTTTTAGCATTTCATTTACTTGTTATTATTGTTGTTGTTGTTGGTTTACACGCATTGTGGTTTGTTGGTTTCCTTGTTGTTTAATTTAAATTAAATTAATTACTAAAATTATTTTATAACAAATATCACTACAATAGTTTGCATTTTTTTGTTGTTTGTTTTGTTTTTTTGTTTGTTGTTGGTTTTGTTTTTTTCTTTTATCGAATTACTACAAATTACTTAAAAAAAAGTAAATTTTAATTATTCTCTTCTCTTTTTGGCAACAATCTTTCAAGCAGCTATTTTAGGTATAAATATGAAAATTTTAATTGCCAATTGCCTGGGCTTTAAAGAAAACGAAACACTTTTGTTTTTTTTTCAAATTATTAACTTGATGCATGACAATCAAAAGCGGAACATGAACTTAAAAAACTGAATTGTTTTTTTTTTACAAAAATTTCTTCGATATATCACAATTGCAATTCTCTGTGGTTTTTTGTCGCTTGCTTTCTAGTACGGTTAATCAAGAGAAGCCTTCGCTTGGAAGGGCTTCCGTTAGTTTAAGCTTAGCTCACGTACACTGCACACACACAGCCGAGCTTTTTTTAGTTTTCTATTTTTGGGCAGTCGGCAATGCATGTTCTCCCGCTTTCTTTGTCTTTTATTGGCATACGTTTCGTTTTGATCTATTTTCAACACCAGGCACATTGCAAGCTTTACAGTAAAAAAGGGAACAGAACGGAACAGAAAAAAAATGTAACAGGACAATTGAAAAAAGTTTGTAAACTAAAACGAAATGCGATTTGCAGTTATGTGCAGTTATTTTCAGTTGTTTTCGTCTGCCTCTTCCACATGGACGTTTACTTTGTAATCGTCTGTCTCAATTGTTGTTGTTGTTGTTGCTGCTGCTCTCAGTTGTTGCTGTTGTTGTTGTTGTTGTTGGATCACACGTTGTAGCAGGAGATTTGCTGCAGTTGCTGGAATGTGGGCGCTGCCGCTGCCGAAGTCGCCGCCGCCGCCGCCGCCGCCGCCGATCCGAAGGGCACGAACGAGGCGGGCCCCAAATTGGCGCCGGCAGCTGCCGCCGCGGCGAGGGAGGCGGCCGCTGCCGCCGCCGCCGCATAGGGATGCATGCGGTGCTGCGTGCGCAGGTATTGGCGGTACTTGCCGCTCAGCTTGTCCGTCGCCGCCGCGGCAGGAGGCAGCCGGTGCAGGGGCGTGGCCTCAGGACCGGCCTGATAGTTGCTGGGAACTGTCGCCATCGGCGACCGGTCGATGAGCAGCGCTGCCGCCGCAGCCGCCGCCGTTGCATCCCAGGGCGCGACGGGGGGCGGCAGGCAGTGCGACGGCTGCGGCGGATGCTTGGCGGCGTAGCTGCTGCTGCCACCGCCGCCCGATATTAAAGCGTCGCGCTTGCCAGCGGCGGCGTTGACAGAGGCGGAGGCGACGGCGACTGCGCTGCTGCTTTTCGCCGAATAAAGCTGCATTTGTTGTTGCTGTTGTGAATGTTGTTGTTGATGGCTGTGTGGATGCTGATGTGGGTGTGTGTGTGTGTGCTGCTGCTGCTGCTGTTGTTGCTGGTGTGGCGTCAGCGCAGCGGCCAATTGTTCCCATTGACCCGACGCCGACGTCGCTGCTGCTGAGGATGCTGCTGCGTGGCTTTGGCTTTGGCTTTGACGACTTTGGTTGCGGTGTTGTTGTTGCTGCTGTTGCTGTTGTTGCTGTTGCTGTCGCAGTTGCTGCTGCTGCTGCTGCACTGGAACTGGAACTGGAACTGGATACAGCGCCTGCTGCGACATTTGCGACATTTGTTGCTGCTGCTGGCGCAGCTGCTGCTGATACGCCGCCTGCCGCTGCTGCTGCTGCTGCTGCTGCTGCTGCTGCTGCTGCTGCTGTTGCTGCTGCATTTGTGTTTTGCGTCGCGCTGCGCTGCTGCTGGGCGCCGCTGCCACCGTCGCGCCGCCGCCCAACGCCGCCGCGCTACTGACGGCGCTGCTGACCGCGTTGCGCGCGCTCGCCGTCGCCTGCATGTTGTTGACAAAGGGGCTGCGGCGCTGCGACTCCATCTTGCGGAAGTAGCAGGGGTGGATCATCAGCAGCGGCTCCACGCGCTGCCCGGCGGGCGGCTTCGGCTGGTTGGGCAGCTCGTACTCGACGCTGCAGTCGACGTGCAGCGGAATGCTGTAGTCCTTGGCGACGTTGTTGTTGTTGTTGCTGGTGTTGTTGCAGGCGTTGCTGTTGCTGCTCGTGTTGCTGCCAGCAGCGGCTCCTGCTGCTGCTGTGTTGCTGTTGTTGCTGCTGCTGCTGCTGCTGTGTTTGCTGGCAGCGGCGAGCTGCGTTGTTTTGTTGTTGGCGGGTGGCTGCTGCTGCTGGCGTTGCTGCTGCAGCAACTGTTGCTGATGTGCGGCAACTGCAGCATGATACATGTGTTGTTGTTGCTGCTGCTGCTGCTGCTGCTGTTGTTGCTGATGATGATGTTGCTGCTGTTGTTGTTGCTGCTGCAACTGTTGTTGTTGTTGTTGCTGCTGCTGTTGCTGCTGCAGAGCTGCCGACATGCTATGCGAGAGCGAGAGGGAGGACATGGAGGACATGTCGTAATTGGCGTAGCACGCAGCCATCGTCATTGTTGTTGTTGTTGTAACACAAGATTTAAAGCTTTTCTTTTTCTTTCTTTCTTACGCCCTTCAATATTTTCAGAATTTCATTTTTATGAGAGCTTTTTTGTTTTCTTTCGTTCACTTCACTTCTTTTTTTTTTGTTTTCGACTTTGACAAATTATTGGCACTGGTAATCCAAAATGTGTGAGAGAGACAGCTTTTAACTGTAATTAAAGCTGCTGATAATCCGTTTGTATGCTTGTGTGTGTGTGTGTGTGTTTGTAAGTGTATGTAAGAGGAACCTTAATCCATATGTTGCTGCTGCTTGTTTTTTTTTTTTGTTTTTTGGAATTTGCTTTCGGTTTTGTTACGTTGTTGTTCTGTTGCTTTGTCGCACCCGTAATTCAATTGTTTTGCATTTATTGTATTGTTTAATCAGTCTTCTTTTTATTCTGTTGTATTGATTTGTAACTATTTTAGCTGCAAATTGAGTTTTTGTGTTTTGCTTTTTTGTTTGTTATTAGTTCAGTCTTTTTTATAATGCAAATACACGCGTGTGGTTTACAGTTTGTTTTTTCTCATACGATATCGACAGGCGGAGAGATTTGCTCGAACACGACCGTTCACGTTGAGCAGCGCAAGCGAAATGAAACGAGCACTAAATGTTGTCAATTTTTTTGTAACCTTCCGCATTCAGCACGCAGAGAGTGAAGCGCTGAATTGACGCGTCACAGAGCTGCTGAATTGAGAGAGAGAGAAAGAAGTGAGCGCACAATAAACAGCTGTTTCGCGACGTTAAAGACGTTTGTTTGTTGTTATTTTTGCTTGATTGATTTTTTCCCCAACTGCCTCAGCTATGTTTTACACACACATATGTACTTTGCTCACTTTGCCGACACTTTATTAAATTAATATTTTCAAGCTGCTGCTTTTAAATGTTTGTCAGTTGGCAAGTTTATGCTGTTAATTTTTTGCAATTTTTCTCAATTACGTTTTTGCAGCCGTCTGTCTACACGCGTCAAGCTCTCTCAAGCGACTGTCGCTCGCTGTGCGGCCCTTTTTTCTGGTCAGCGTTGTACCTGCTGTTTTGCTATAGCAGCCGCACAGCTGATTGTCGACTGGGCCGTGACGTCGACGCGTATTCAGCGCACACTCGCATACACATACACACACGCACACAAATGCTTCGTTGTCGTTGTTGCAAACGCTTAAGCCAATTGCATTCAGTGGCTGAAACTGAACTGAAACACATGCCGCATCACATGTTGGCTCTCTCGCTCTGTCTCTCTTGTGTTGGTGTCGCTTACAAATTCAGCCATATAATAGCCACGGCGGCCATCTTTACAACTGCCTTCGTGTGCTGTGCGAGAGAGTGACGTCGCTGCCGCTGCCTCCGCCGCTGCTGCCTCTTTATTTTGTAATCATATTTCTGCTGGCGTTCTCGCTCTTTTAAGCGTGTGTTTTAAGTGTTGCCCTGCTTTAATTTTTATGATTTCTTTTATGGCCTCCGTCTCTGCGCAGATTCGGTTTTATGCGCTGCTTTGATCATTCATATGCCACAAAACTGTTCTTTGCTGCCATTTAATAGCTCTGACAGAAAATGCAGCACTCATACATACAATATGTATGTGCATGCATAAGTATTTCCCGTTTCCTTTCGCGCATTCTCTATTCTCGGCTTCTATTCCTCAAATCCTGTCCGCATGCATTGCCAAGCTTTAGCTTTTGCATTTACTGCAATTTGCTGTCATCTCTCACATCTTTCTTTTCGCTCTGCCGTGCCTTCTCCTTCTTGTGCACAGCACAGAGGTGCGGCACTAAGCCGAAATCCCCAAATAGCAACCAAGGCAAAAAGAAGCAACCAACAACAAAAACAGCTGCCCTGTTACAGCAAATACAACAAATACAACTAAAGCAAAATTCAAACTAAGCCACACGGAAACTGCGCAATGAGCACAACATTTTCAGTGCAAAAGCTGCCAGCAAATAATACACACCAAAAGAGATTATGCCCCCTCTCCCTCTAACAGCCGCTGGTGCAAACAAACCGAACAAAGCATAAGAAACGACAGCAGCAGAAGCAACAACAGTAACGAGCCAGCATTAAACTTAAATGTTGCAGACATTTCTGCACTAAAAACTAAGCAATTTAAGTCAGCGCCCGCCGCCGTTCCTCTCGTCCAGCAACTCCGTCATCATCATCATCGACAACAACAATAATAACAACAGCTACGTCGTCTGCAAGCACACATACGACACTAATACCAGCTTGTACGGAGCAGCCACCAACACACACACAGCACACACTCTCACACACAGACGACGATTACACACATTGTAATAAATAAGGAAGGTCGTTGCCATAGCAGCAGCCGCCGTTGGCGTCGTCGTTGTTGTTGTTGGTGTTTTTTTTTTCATTTTATATCTTCTACCTTTTGTTGTTGTTGTTGTTTTTCGTGCTGCTGCTGAGCGTGAGAATTCAGCACTTGAAGCTTAGCGCTCTCGTTCACTCGTGTGTCTGGTCTCCTGCTCTGCGCTCATTCAGCGCCGTTGATAACAAATCAGCTGTTTCGCGAAATACGCACACAAGCACACAAGTCGGCAATACAATACACGAGCGTCCGAGTACTATTCGAAAATGGGGAGGTGTGTCTGTGTCCGTGTATCGATATGGTTGCTAGTGTGTGTGTGACTGTCTGGATATGTGCCTGTGTGTGGATTTGGCGTGCCCATTATATGTAGTTGCTGTTGTTGTCGAAGCATATGTTTTGTTTGCGTTTTTGTTGTTGCTATTTGCTGACTGCCAGCTTGCGTGCTCAACGCCGAGTCGGCCACATTACAGTTGATTATGGGGGAGGGGGCTCCAATTTTTAAATTACCAAACTGCTCAAATTAAAGAAAAAGGTACGGAATGGGACGGAACGAGACGACCGCAAGGTAAAGAGAAACAGGAAATTACTCAAGAAAATAAGCTATGGGTAAATTGAATCAACAGTAATTAGCTTAAGCGCTGAACAAAATTGATACGGACACACACGCACACACACGTACATATGCATTTTGACTACAAAATTAAGTTGTACTACGACAAGAAAGCGTTATAAATTTAAGACAAAGATAACAGAATAATTATAATTAATATGTAAGCAATTATTTTAATTATAACATCTTTATTGGAAGAACAAACGTTTTTTAAAAATTCTACTAGTGTATATGTACAATGTATGTATTTTTATCTACGCATATCTCTAGATATTACTAATAAGAAATCTTTTTACTCAATGAGACATAACAAAGGAGACCGAGTACCGTTCAATTTTGGACTCACCCTTTCTGCAGCTGCCGTTCGCTCATTAAATCCAGCTCACATTTTCAGATTTCCTGTAGACGTTCTAATCGCGCTTTGTCATCGCCTTTGATAAAAAGCAAGTTCGGGCCGCAACCAGCATATCCTCAACATCATCATCATCATCATCAATATCCATAACTTGCCTTTCTACTTTGGCTCCAGGTTCCCGCATCCTTCAGATGAGTCCAAGCGAAACCTGCTTGCATTATTAAGTAACCGCTCAGCTCTGCTCGGCTCGGCTCGGCTCAGTTCAGCAGAGTTGAAAGAATGAACCGGTTCGATTCGTGGCTTCCTGTAATGCGCATTCTAAGAAGAAGAACTACAAAAAAAAAAAGAAACAAAAGAAGCAGAAAAAAGATGCATGAAACTTTCGTTTTTTATTTTCACAAGCCTCAACAACGTTCTGGCTGTTGTTGTTGCTGCTGTTGTTTTGTTTGTCGTGTTTCGGTATCTCTGTCTTTGTCTCGCTGTCTCTGTGGTCCGCTTGTGTCTGGTTGTTTGGGCCGCTTGTTAATTCGAAATAAAAACAGGAAAATTTACTTTACAATCTGTGCTAAAATCGTAAATTTTTAGCTGGCACTGGAACTGGCAACGCTGGCACTCAGGGGAGCGGCTCAGGCTCCGTAACTGCGTCCCTGCATCCCGCTGCTCCGCGGCAGGTAAACTAATCCGCTTGCCATGGTCATGCCGATGACTCGCCTATTTGTTCTCAGTTTCTGTTATGGGCTTTGTTTGCCGTTCCACGTATTCTTGGCCTGGGCCTAGCTTGTGTTATCTTTTCTTACTTAATTTTGTTTTTTTTTGGCTGCCGTTGCGCCTTCTAATCTTTCCAGCAATATCATCACGAGCTCGCCACTTCCAGAGCCGCTCTCTTCCATGCTCGCACTGTGCTGCGCTCTCCCACTCTAAATGCCGCGCAACTCTCAGCTTTGCGTGCCAAGCTTTCAGTTGGCACTCGCCGTCTCACTCGCGCCTGCTCATTAATTCGTCTCTTCCACCCTGCGCATAAAACGTTGATTGATGCGTTTCCCATTCGGAATTTATGCCATGCACTATTTGGGCAAGCGAGCGAGCGCTAAGCAATTCATTTTTCAAGGCACACACACACACAGGGAGAGAGAATGGAAGCGAGAGCCCCCCTCCAGCTGCGCAATCAGCAGCCGAGATCGAAGCGTGCGATACTTAGGAAACAACAGCAACAACAACAATCTTGGAGTAGACGCGAACACAACTCCAGTTGGAGTTCGGCGTTCGTCTCGGACACGACGCGACGCGACGTCGAATGCATCTAAATTGCTAAATACCTTTTTATGGTTAGTGCTGCGAGTTGCCTGCATCAATTTAACATTTTAAAAATGTATCTTTGTATCTTGGTGTGGGCTTCGCAGAAGTCGTAGTTGTTGTTGTTTCCAGCCTGCCTGCCTGCCGGCCTGCCGGCCTGCCTATAATGTATTGTATACTGCATACATTGGCTCTGGCTTGACTTGGCTCGGCTTGGCACAGCTCCTTACTGATTCATCATGGCCATTTTTGTGGATTGCTGATTGCTGGGCACACATTGGCATCTTTTTAATAGCCCCCACAGGCCCATCGGGAATTATTCATTTTCATTGTATTCGCATTCGCATTCGCCCGATCGAGTTATAAACAATTTCAGTAATTTCTTAGCTCTTCTCTCTTTTTTTTTTTTTTTGTGTTCGACTTTAAGTTATGCAACTAATTGTCAGGCATTCGAGCTATTTAGCTCCCAAAACATAAACAGAGCACTGCTCCTCTGCCACCCCTGGCCATGGCCAGTGTCAGCTGTCAAATGCATAATTAAACTGACCTTCGACGGACCAATCAAAAAAGGCGCAAACGGCTCCCCAGAAATTGCAGTTATAGTACAGTGAACGCTCGATACTTGCAACCATTGGATTGCGAGGGTATCGCAAAGTTTTAATTACTAAAAGTGCTGTTTGAGTTTGACCTTTTATATTTTGACAGACAATTGCTGGGCAGTTATTATATCGAGAAATCACTGTATTTCATAACTGCCCGAATATCTGTCAGTGTGGTAAGGTCTGCTTTTTTTTATTTTTCCACTTTTATTGCAAATGCTATTAAATGAATTCCATTGAAATACTTTTGAGAACAAACCGTTGGCTGTGGCCCTGCCCTTTTGGAATGTCGTTGGGTTCCCTTTTTTCTTTTTTTCCTTCAAAAAAAAATAGCGACCCTGAAATTATAGTTATAGCTTTGGTTATTTGAGGAATTTTGTTTATATCCAAATAATTATGTACAAAAAAAAAAAAAAATAAAACTTCAACGAACGATAATATCCTGTCTTCAATGATATATTAGACTTTAGACAAAAATATCTCCTTTTTTTAGTTTATAATAATATCGTTTGAAGTATGAATTGATGGCTCATCATTTGATCAGTCTTTCTTTGAACTACAATTCCGTTGCAAGAACCCTGGGACACTCCCTAGAAAACTCGACTGCACGCACAGTTGAGCCGCAAGCGCAATAAAAACGTTACCTCAGATCCCCTCCGGCTGCATAAAGCTAAAATAAAAGCCCAGCGCATATATTTAAAATAATTTCAAAATAATAACAGTGCCCCTGCCAAGCCGCGAGAGCGGACGGACGGACAGACAGTTAGACAGGCAATATGCCTGCATCTTACAGCAGAATTCTATAAAGGAAAAAATGGTTGAAGAAAATGTCTATAAAATGCTGGCGGCCTTGTATTGTGGTATAAAGAGCACGAGCCCAATTAGCAGACTTTGTTTAAGGTAGAGCATTGAGCGACTTTCGGTTGCTTTCAAGTTTCAATTGCGTTTGGAAGATGCCCAGATACTTTTGAACTAACTTTTCAACTTAATACAAAGATACTTTGAACAGTGTATCTGCAGTTTGCAATTGCAGTTATTAGCAGGTAACAATGCGTAGAAAGGGCACATAAAGAACAACAAGAACCCTCCAAAACTGTCACTTATACGGAAAAAGGGAACGAGGGAGTGGGGGAAGGGGGGATATACAAAAAGCGAACTGGTAAATGGGACATGGGAAATGGGGGCTTTTAGTGCTAAACGGTTTTTTGTCTTATTTATACCCTGCAAGTGCATAAGACCTTTGGCATGAAAAGTGTAACGTGTTAAAAAGAAAACTTCGAGGCTTTAAAGTATATAGTACATGTTTAATCCTGATCAATAATCAATATCTAATTGTGATTAGTTATATGGATTAAGTTATATATGGAAAGTATTTCGCTAGTAAACCTGTTTTGATAAAACTTGTTACAAGTTTCACTGTGCTTGTAATTTATGTACCAAATTTTATCAATATCGGATTACTATATAATATAGCTCCCATAGAAACAATCGGTCAAAAATTAAGCTTTAGTATTAAAAACTATTTTATTGCGCCATATCGGAGCTCTGTATCTCATGGCTCCTATAGAAGTATCTTGTGCGGCTATATAGGAATAATTATTCCAGCTCTGCTAGGGTATTCAATCTCCGGCACTGCAAAGATAATTGTACTCCCTTTTGTTGTTGGTTTTTTTGTTTTTGAGTGCGTTATTTAGTGGCCCTGTTGTCGGTGCGGGCGCAATATTTTATACAAATTGTTGGCCGCCTGCTCGTTATAAGGGTCGCACCTGCCCCGAGGGAGCAGCGCAAATACACACACACGCACACACACGTGCAAGACATGTTCTGCTAAAAAGTTGGCACACACACACACACACACACACAGCACGTATCCAAGGGATTAAGGCGCTGTGCATTCGCAGCGCGGCTGTCACGCTATAATTTAGCATAAATTGTCCAAGCTGTCGAGATTAATGTATCTAATGACCTGATTTGCTGATTTACAGTAATTTCCAGCTTATAGACAGACACACATACTCACACACACACACACATGGCCGCTCTACCTGCAGATATGAGCACTTTTTGTTTGCCAGGCATTTCCAGGAAGTGTGCACAAGATACACAAAAAGATACGACCACGACCACGGCTACGACTAGTCGGAGTCCGAGTCCGAGTCCCGGCCAGGGTCTGTTCGCAATGGGCAAACACAAATCTTTATGAGCACTGCCCAAGCCCCGCTCGCCTGCGCTCCCGGTGAGTTGGACTCATGTTCAACTCGCCGGCGGAAATGAATTTGCAGTCATTAATCATGCGTCCAATAGGATTTGCCCCCCCCCCCCTCACTTTTATTACTCTAGCTGCCCTCGCTTGGCAGTTGGTTTTTTATACGCCACTCGGATTCAGCACTCGGGGAATATATGTTTGGATGTGAGCCCCACATAAGCAGAAACTAATGTGTTGGAGCTTTCGGAGGTTTTTATCAAAATATTTAAAATATTCTAAAATATACACTTTGTTGAAAATTGTGTGGAATTTCTTGAAACCTTTAAATTAATATTTGATATTCAAATTCAGATTCAAATCCTGTTCGGTTTGGTTTAATTTAGTTGGAATCTAAATGATTCTTACGTATATTCAATCAGTAGGATCAATGTCTTAATCCAAGCGTCCATCATAAAGAACAAAATTCGTTATGCTTAATGTCTTTTCACACAGTTTTCACTGTACTGTCTGCCTGTGTTCACGCACCAGTTTTCGTTTGACATTCGTCTCAGCCCTGCTCGACTCTCGAAAGGGGTTTTCATTCGGTCACATTCTAAAACCCATCAACTATGGATTGCTATTCATTTGCACTTGGACGCACTCTTTACGTTGTGCCCCTATAAACGTGCCCCAATTCCGATTACAAATCGAATTCGAAATCCTTTGCGCAGCACTTGAGACGCTTCAATCGAATAATAACAAAAACAACAATATAAAAAAAAAATTCAATGGCAATGCGAGCGATAATTTCCACACACAGCTGCCCGGAATATCCTGCATCTATTTATCTTGAAGGGCCACCCTTATACCCGTATACCCTTACCTACTATAAATTAAACCCTTGAGTGCGATATTGCGGCTCAAGTGCGAAACCAACGAGCCTTAAGCTCTAGTTTTTTATTCTTCTTCTTTTTATATTTCATTCTCGTTTTTGCCAAAACGGAAATAAAGCATAAAAGTTACTTTTGGATCCTTAATGATAAAGCTGAAGTGTGTGTGTGTGTGTGTGTGTGCGAGTGTGGCATTGTTCAGCGCCACGCCTCTTGCACAGAGACGCCCCGAGGGGCGCTGGTTTTTGCGTATTTTTGCACGCTCAGCGCAAAAAAGAAAAAAGAATATTCCCAAACGCCTGTGAAAGGAAAACGCATTAATTACGCTTTTCAGCATAATAAAAAAAAAATATAAAAAAAACAGAACTGAACGGTAAAGCGGAATATCGAATGCTGGGACCCTTAACTGGAATCTGTTAAATGGGGTGAGTTTAGGACAGCAGCAGGCCGGGCACCGGGCTTTGGGCACCGGGTTCCAGTCTTCGCCCATTTCTATTCGAGCTGGTTTACCGGTTGATTATGCGCATTTCGATCAAGTTTTTTATGATCTTTTTTCGAGGCGTTTGCTGGAACTAGTTCAATTGTTAACGCTGCAGCTGGCACGCTCCGATGGCTACGCTGGGCGGGCAAGAAATAAAACCGGAAGCAAATAAATGAAAATCGACAGTTTCCAAATTAACCGGTGCAATGATAAAACCGAATAGCGAGGCTAACAACACAAATTGTCATTAAAAAAATATAACAGGAGAGAGAGAGAGAGAGAGAGAGAGAGAGAGAGAGAGAGAGTGAGAGATGGAAGGGAGAACGCATTGAAGCGAGGGCTAAAAACCAAATACCACAAAAAATAAAAGACAAAAAAAGGAAAAAACAAGAAAGAGCAATTAGCCTTGGCCTAGAGAAGATTGAATACCCTTCCAGGTTTTCATGCCGATTGTTTTTTTTTAAATATATATAATGTAGTACTTCTATGTTGATGATATATTGGCTTTAATATAAAAAGCATAGTTCATGTTTTTCAAAGAAAAAACTATATTTTTATAGATTTTTTCTATATCATCTGATATTGGACCAGCTTTCTTTTCTTAACTAGAAACTCATAATTTCTGAGTTTGATTAGGAAATCGTGATCAGCATATAATATACAGAATATCTGTACTTAATGGGTTCGCAAATGGCTCCTTGAATGCGTTACATATTTCGCGATAAAATTGTTAGACCTTCTGCTAGGGTATACATAAAAAAAAGTGAAGTTATGTCCAACTGCTGCAACTGTCGCTAATTGCTGGGTCAGGGGTTGAGCTCGGACGGGGTTTGTTGCCCAGGAAGTCGTTCAAAATCAAGCGAAACGAAATTACTTGGCCCGCGCCCCGTCCCTTTGCCCCTGGAGCTAACGAGAAATGCTGACAGTTGGCCGTAGACCACAGCAAGAGCAAGACGAGACGTGGCAAAGCCCAGGGGCAGAAGGGGAAGGGAGAGGCCGAGACGTAGGCTCATTAGCATTTTTTGCTGGCTGTTGCTTTATGTACATAATATCCATGGAGTCCACAGTGGCTGCTGCTGCTGTTGTTAGTTGTTTTTTTATTGATAAATTATGCAGTCGCACTTGCGGGCTGTAAATCGTTTGATAACACGCAACTCGGCTAACGGAAAGTGCCAAAAACAGCAAAAGGCCGCCCCAGGCTGGGACTCAAAACATATACGACTATGTAAATTGAATGTCTGCTAAAAAGGTTTTTTTTTGGTTAAAATACATTGCCTGCAGTTGCTATACCCTGCACACATTGGAGCTGCATAATAGATAGAGTATTTACAGTTGTTCTCCTATTCACTTTTGTGGGTCTGAGGGAAGAAGAACTATGCCTGTATTGGATATCTTAGCGTAAAATTTTTACATTAATTTTGTCCAAAAAAATTGTGCTCTGATTTCAATGCAGAATTCATTTTAATGCCAAAAAGATATTCCTTATCAAAATCGGTTCAGTTTTGACAAAGATATGGGAGCTTAAAAATTGGTTCCATGCCCATGAGATTTCTAGAGTAAAATGTATATCTAAATGAATTTTGAGCCAGACTTTGCTTTCCAGACGGAAAGATTATCCATATCGGCCGTTTATCCAGGCTTATGGAAGTTTAATATTCGTAAATTTGTTCAATTGAACTAAGTCTTAATGATTCAGCACAACTTTACTTACATTAACCAGCTTCGCTTGACCCATTTATTTCCGAGTCTCGCTTCTTTTCATTGTTGTGGAATATAATTATGCTGCAGTTCGCCTCCAGCGGCGGAAATCTAAGAAATCGCAAAACATGCCACAGCAAGCGACACGATAGCAACAAAGGCTGCTGGGAGTTGCAGGGGGGGATGATGGCAAGGGATGGTGAAGGGGTCGGCCATAAGATAAGTGCACATAGAATGGGATATTCTACGGAAATGATTGCACTGACTGCGACAGTTGAAAAGACAAAAGCCATTTCAGCTTCACTCAAGTCCCAAACAGCCAACGCCCCACACCCTGCCCCCTCGGCTGGTAGGCTTTTCATCTTCTTGTTCAATGTGTGCAGGTTTCTCTCTCTGGCTTCTGGCTTTTCATTAGGGGTACCCCAGCAACGCCCTTTTGTAATTCAAACCAGCGCCACGTGCCATAAATTTTGGCTTTAAATGGAGCATGCCCAAAGTGTATCCTGTTAGCAGGCTGGTTGGAATTCAATCCCCCCCTTAAGCACCCCCGTCCCCGACCCCTCCCCCTCCCCCGCCCACGCCCTGCACCAGTCCAATCGTTTCATGAGCCGCGTTATCTTACAATAAATTGCTGTCTTAGTTTGCGGGCAGCCAGCACAGTTACTTTCCCCATCCTCCTCTCCTTCCACGCTCCTCGCTAACCGCAACGGTTTTCCATTTTCCTGCAACCTAGTTAAAGTTTTCCAGCTACCTCTCATACTGCCAGCGTCGTCGTAAGTCAGCCTGAAATTAATATTAATTTGGAGTGTGTATTATTATTTAGCTTGGCAGCCGACGTCTTATTAAATATACGGCCAGGCCAAATCCAAAAGTTTAGAACTGAAACCAGAACCAGAACCAGAACCAGCAACAGAGAACCAACGACAGAGCCCAAGTTAGCCGAGTTGGTTGATTCTTTAACGACTTTGTTGGGATTCGCCTGCTCATAATAAAATGTAATTAAAATTTTACTGCCTCCAAATTCTGCGACTGGGGCGCTGCATTCCATGGCTGCATTCTTAGCCAGGCTAACTTTCAAAATAAGTTAAGACAATCAAACAGAAAGTTGGAGTATGACATTATGTAACCAAGACTGCAAAGCAATAAAATAAATTGTAGCAGATTCGGTTCACGGCTCAAAATAATGTCTTGTTCCAAAGTTCGGTTCGAGAATTTGATTTTCCACGAACCTTCATGAATTTCTTTTTAATTTATACATTATTTTTAAAGCAATTATTTTCCTATGATTTAAGAAAATACGGGTATTAAACACATTTCTGTTGAATTTTTTTTTAGGTTTTCAAAGATGAAGTTCTATTTGCATTTAAATCTAAAACAATGTCTTGTTCTAAGGTTCGTGAATTTGATTTTCCATAAACCTTGGTTCATGAATTTCTTTTATTATTATTAATTTATTTATTTATTATTTATAGCTAAAATTTATTAATTTATAACTATAAATATTCACTTTATTTTTAAAGCAATTATTTTCCCATGATTTAAAAAAATACGAGTTTTAAATACATTTTTGTTGAAACTCGCGTTCACTCTTATGTGGAATCGTTTTTTAGGTTTTCAAAGTTGATGTTCCATTTGCATTTAAATCTAAATTCTGTATTTTATGCGAATACCACTCGTTGCTTTTTAGAGTTGTTTTCCACAGCTGCAATAATGCACCCACAAATACCCACTAAAAACACGAGCTGCCCTCTCCGCACCCCTGAGATCCTGCATCTGTTCATTTAAATAAGCCGACGCCCGTGCGCCGTAAAATTTTATAAATTTTGGCAACTGGCGTCGCCGTTCGACATGTCCGGCTAAAAAGCAGCTACCAAAATTGCAGCCACGTAAATATTCTATAAATTTTTATGTGTAGCTCACCTCTCCTCCCCGCCAGTCCTGTCCGTCCGTCCGTCTGTCCGTCTGAGTATTTGCCGTGCCTGGCTTTGGCTTTTACTCTGCTCCTGCTCCGCCACGTTCAATTGTCTGCTGTCTGTTCAAATGCCTGAAACGCCTATGAGCCAGGACAGCAGCAGTGGAGAGAGGCAGCGGGGAGGAGCAGTGGATAGCTGCTTTCTGCCATTGCCATTGCCTTTGCGTTGCCTTTGCCTTTTGGCTCTGCCAACTTTCGTTTTGGCTCTGACGCTGCACGTAGTAATTGCCGTTCTCATGTAGTTTTCAGTTGTAGTTCATGTGCTCCACTAGCTACTCGCACCCTGCACTGCGTACACTGTAGAGAAAAACTAGGAATCTTATGCTGAAATCAAGTACAAATGTGAAAATCGAAACTTAAGTATTACATATATACATTTATATATATGCATATATACTGCTATATACTTGGCTTTGTTCGTCTGTCTGTTTTTATGCAAACTAGTTCGAAATGTACTGGGAATTTCTGCAGAATTCTAGTCGAGTTTTGCTGAGTGTACTGTTGCCAGGACCTGGGTCTACTTGTAGCATGTGCACGAGTATGTGTGTAAACACCTTGTCTGGGCCCGCCTGCCTTGCGGCCATTTCATTTGCACAAATATTTCGCAATTTGGCTGTGAATGTTCGGTTCTTGCTGCTGTTTCTGCTGCTGCTGCTGCTGCTGCTGCTGCTGCTGCTGCTGCTGGTATTGCCTGTGTAGATATTTTGGCTTCGCCACCCGTTGCCTCGAATGGCAAGGCAATTAGCCATGGGCCTGGCTCTAAGTCTGCTGGCAACAGATGAAAGGCAGCTTTCTCTCTCACTCTCGCTCTCTTTTTGTCTACTTCCCACTCTTTCCCACCACAATCGACAGCTCATTGGCAGCACGCTTCCAGCCTAGAATGTGGGCATAGTTAACGGCCATGATAAAAGGCTATATTGCCGGTAGAGTCGTGCTGCTGCCAGAGATCAAAGAGGGACATCGATTAAAATTCTTTTGGAAATTTTGTGCAAAATGTGTATACAAATTCTCAAGAAGTTGCAGGTGACATGCATCCAAAGAAATACTTTCGAAAAAAAAAAAACAAAATAATTTGCAATATGAGTTGCAGACACAAAAATAAGTGAAATATTTAAAGCAAATTATTATCTTTCAAAGTATTCTTAACAAAATTCCCACGAGCAAGAAAATAAACCACAATGCACAGCTTTGGCGAGACGAAGATTTCATACCCTTGCAGATACTTCGGTGATTTTATGGCTAACTTTGGTCAAGTTCATGTTTTCAAATCCGTTTAATCCTTGAATATAAGTCAAATACTATTAACTAATTTAAGGAATATTTTCTGACATATTTGAACTTTACATTTAATTATATACAATGTAAATTTTGTTCGTGGTCCTGGGGCTTCTTTCATCACAAATTTACCTTGCCAACAGTATTACTAATTTGTTTAAGCAAGTCTATTAATTTCAGTTCTGCTTCAAGTGCACTCAATACTTTCAGTCTGTGTGTGTGTGTGTTTTGGGTGTTTCTAAGGCTACCAGAATGCCTGTCGGGCCAACCCCAAACTACTCTTAGAAGAACACACACACAAACAAGAATATGCCAGTGTATCGAGCCGAAATATCAACTTTGGTTAACAGCAGGTGGCTGACAGCAGCAGCAGCAGCAGCAGCAAAGTTTTCGCTCGTCCAAATTGAAGTTAAAAGTTAAAAGTTATCTTGGCCCAAAAAGCGCCCCAACTACGGCCGAGTGGCTAAATTCATTTGGCAGCAAAATGCAAATTATTACAACTGACTTTTCATTTTATTTTCTGATCATTTCTTTTTTATGTTTTTTTGCTTCTCCTCTTTCCTTCTGCCCCTTTCTTGCCTTTTCTTCATTTTGCAACTGTCTGAAAATTATTTACTTGGCTGAAGGCAGCTACCCCACTCACTTCCGCCCCCACATCCACAGTGGGAACTGCTGAGAGTTGCTTCCCTGAAAGTTTTTTGCATAACTTTACTTGGGCATAATTTTCACCGTCTCCTTGCGCAAGGTGAAGGACGCAAAGGACCGAGAGGGGGAGCAGCTGGCGGAGGGGCGGGGCAACTTTGACTTCCGTATGTATTCGTTTATGATTTTTGCTTTTGCTCTGATAAACATAAAGATATCAGCTTGGATTTCAGTATGAGGGAGCCGTCTTTTAATAAATTATACACACACACACACACAAGGGGTTGCTTAAGTAAGGGTCGTGCATGGCGATAAGGCCTGCACTTTTCATTCGTGTCATTTTTGAACATTTTCTCATGCCCCTCCCGCGATTGTCATGTAAATCAATGCAACTGGCTGCGGCCCGGCTCCCTCGCTTCCAATGTTCATTTCCATAATCATTTATGTAGCATTTTAACAACAAAAGCGAAGGTTTTCCTGCCAGCAGTTTGCGCTTAAACGAAACCAATTGAAGCGTAAATCTTACACGTCGTCGTCGTCGTGGTTGAGATAAAGAAACGAATAATGAGATCGCGACAACATAGAGCCACAAAGAGATTGTATAAGAAAACTATAATGTAAAGTGGTCACTATATATCACTATATAAATAGATATCGAACGATAATAATTTCTGGAATATCCAATATATATTATTCAATGTATTGTACTGAAAATTTTTATAAATGAAGAATAAAAGAACAATTCATAAATTTTTCTTTTAATTTCAGAAAGTTCAAATGCTGGCTATCAACAGCTATCGAGCGTCTACTGTACTTACAAATAAATGTGGCAAGAGGCTAAATGAAATGTAAGCCAAAGTTTCAAGACGAAATGCTGTTAAGCAAATTAAAACGCTAACTGAAATGGATCCCTAGTCACAGTCTCAAAGCCCCAAAGGAAATACTTTCGAATGGACTCAAACCGTAGCCGACACTTGAATGTATCAATTGCTTTGAGCGTAAGTCGGACGTGACTTAATATTAATTTCCATTTTCATTTTCAATTTCCATGAGTTTGTCATGTCTATAGCTTTAAATGAAATGCGTCGCCTACGTGGGGACCCCTGCCTGGGGCAGTATTTCAATTAAAGTCGCTTTAAAGTAACCTGAAACGCAGCACAATTTATTGATAGCCAGTTCCAAACCCAATACCAATTCCAATCCCTATCCCTCTTTGCGTTCCTGTCCAGTTTTTTCAGCCAGTCATGTAATTGATGTGCGCGATTTAAGCGCAATTGATAAGCGAACCCGAACCCGATACCGAAGTCGAACCTGAGTACCACAGAACCAAATCTAGAGTTGGGTGCGTGTCGTGTTTGCCCTCGTGACACGACGTGTTTGAAAATGAAATAAAAACACAAAATGAATTGAAAACAATTATTAATTTTTATAACAGTGCTTTTCTTTTCCATATTTACATTATAAACGATTATTGTATGGCGATAAAAAAATGACAAAAAAAAAAAAACTTTTCGTGAGTAATATTTGTGTTTCGTGTTCGAAACCGGAAGGCAGCCCGACAATCCGCAATGTTATTTGGTATCCTCTGTCCAATGCTCGGCGTCATGTGCCCCTGTATTCCAGTCGCTGATACAGCCCCGGTCCCAGCCCAAGTCCCAGTTTGTCCATTAAAAAGTCAGCAACTGTAGCTAATTAAAGCAGGCAAAACTCGAATCAAATTTGGCGCATATCAAATTATGAGCACAGCTGGCAGCAATTGCTGCTGCTGGGAACCTGACGCAAATTGATGGGCTGCCAGAGCTCAGCCATGTGCGTCGTAATAACCACCGGGGATTCGTCTCGCTGTGACCTACGCACGTTGTCATTTCCCTTTTTCACTAATTTCGTTGCGTTTCCGTTTTAATTACGTAAATTCGCATAGGAATCAAAATAAATGTAAATATGGGCATATTAATGGCCCCGAACAGCACCCAAGTAATCAGTCAGCCGCATATGCACATATTTGCAGAGCATTCTCAATGGCAATCGCCTCTCATCTCATCGCATCGCACCTCTCTCTCTCTCTCGCTCTCTCTCTTTGTCTCTCCCTCTAAAAGGTTCGCCTTGGGTTTCCACCTTTGTTTTGTTTGCCCATGCTCTAAGCCGATTCAAGCTGAGCTGAGCTGAGCTGACCTGAATGCGACACTAGTGTCCACGACTCGTATTTCCTAGGGATTGGCTATCGCGTGTGGCCAGGCAGCGGGAAAGGAAAGATTGCTGGTAAGCCCTAGGATAGATGATACTTCGTTTGGGTGTACGATTGCAAATGAAATCGTGTCTTTGAATTGAAAGTAAGGTGACTGGCATGAAATGTAACTACTTAGTGCATGAAAATGGAATGGCTGATAAAATCATATTCGATAATTAAATTCAGACAGATGGGAAAACAGTTGCGTTCGCGTTCAGAATAAATATGTAAAATAGAAAAATAGAAAAATACTTGATTAATGGTATTTATTGATTGTATTCTAATAATACTAGAATTAGGAATTAAGTTTTTATCTGTAAATATGACGGTTATATGGGATACACTTAAAATTGGTAAAAACTATTGCTTGCCTGGCTTTCCTTGGCTTTCCACAATGTCCCCGCCCCATGGTCAAGTCCAACAAGCGAAATGCAAAAAATGCAGCGAAGGCAACGCTTAATAGACATTAGTTACTCCGAAACCTGCTGCTGAATGCGAGGGGCGAAGCGAAAGGCAACGGGATTGGGTCTGCGACTCCGACTGGGATTTCAAGCACAACTTTCCTGCTGAGTTGCCGGGGAGGCTGCGCTGTGGCTGCGGCTGCGGTTGGGTTCGGGGGCAACTTTTCGTTGCGATGGTTTTCAGCTTTTAGCTTTTGGCCTTTGGTTTTTTTTGTTTTTGTTTTTGTGTTGCATTACAAGTAGAAATTTTGCACTTTTGCAGCAATTTTTGTTCATTTCATTTTGGGTTGCCGCCACACGGCTCGAACTTAACGAGCGTTGTTAATTGTAACCATATACGATGGCTACGGCGATATCCATAGTGCCAGACCCGCACCCGGATCGCGCAGCCAGCCAGCCCCTTTGCGTTGCTTCGCCTTGTTGTTGCCCCTCCCCAGTGGCCCTTGCCTCTTTGCTGTGCCCCTTGTAAGTGTTGCAGCAGCGCGTTTTGTTCGAGGCTGTGGCAAATGTGTCATTAGGCATGTTTCATGACCCTTTGTCATGCACAAATAATTATAATTTAATACACTTCGCTTCTGCGGCAGGTTGCAACCGGGAGGGGGGGCGAGAAGGGGGCGGGCAGCCACCCTTGCGGGCAGCGTGGAGATTTTTCCGAAACAGATTCGCGTCGTTTTCAATGCGAGCTGAATTTTCCACCCAACATGGATTGTGTGTGTGTGTGTGTGTGTGTGTGTATTTGTGTTTTTACGTTACTTTGTGCCACATAATTGCCGACAATTTGCTGAAGTTGCAGCACACGCCTGGCAATTACCCAAGCCCTAGCGCATGCACAGGATGTGTTTTAGTGCCCCACCCAAGGCAACTGGCTCAGTGCGCCCATCCCCTGCCTGCTCATTTCCCCTTCCCTCCCCCCCCCCCGCTCCCGCCCCCTGTTCATTCCGCTGTCTGTCGCTACTAATTTCCAGCTGGCTGCAGAATATGAAAAGTTTGTCTTGGCTAATTTGCTTTATGGCATTTTAATTGTATTTGCCCAACTTACGACTCGAAACTCAAACTCAAACTGGCAAATGGGAGCTGAGAACTGGCAACTGCTGTCGTCTGCTGAAAATTTAATGAGCTTATGAATTTCTAACGAATCTTCAATGTGGTCAAATCCACCTGGCTATCCCGCGCAGCAATGCCCAAGATAGAGTTACACGCTTTTCCTCGATAGGCACAGCCCAATTATCGGTAATTTATGAAAGCAATTGGAGCCAACTCGACATGTGTGCACTCTCTATCTGTCCGTCTGTCTATCTGTCTGTTTGTCTGTTTGTCTGTTTGTGTGTCGCACATACAAATGAGCAGAGGAGGCCCCAATGGGTGCAAATATAATTCTTATAAATAGACAACAAAAGAGACCCTTGTCGACAGTTGGCAATCATCATCATCGGCGTCTCCGTCGTCGTCGGCGTCGTCGGCGTCGTCGTCGCCGCCGCCGCTGCCAACCAACTAAATAAATAAAAACTCAAGCCCAGTGCCAGTCCCGTCCCAGGTCTCAGTTCTCCCAGTTCCATTTCCAGAGACGCTACATGGAAAATATATACATGCACTTGGAGAAAAAAATATAGTACCCAATCCTTATTTGCTAAGATCTTATGCACTTATGCTTTTTAAAATTCGCCCCTGAATAAAATCATATTCATTTACAAACATCCAAATTGTTTAAATTGTTAAATTAATTGATGCATTTACGGACTAACGAAGATCTTTGAAATATCAAATTTTTAAGCTGGCTGAATTTTTAAAAGTGCTTGTACAAGATTCTGGGCTGTTTTTCTCCAAGTGTAAACATCGTCAACAACGCCTTTGGCTTTAAGTAGTTGCCTTCAGTTGCCGACTCGAATATCACCAAAGTCACAAAAACATGTCAATATTGTCAGCAACAACAACGAACACGTTAATGAAACCAAATAAAAACATTAAATGTTAAAAGCAGAAAAAAAACATGAGAATAAAATACATTGCATTGTATGGAAAAGTTGTTTCACAATAAATAGACGCATAGATGGAATGAAAACATGTTCATAAATATTTGTTAGCAGTTATGTGTTGATACAAATGGTTTGGATCGACGATCGGTCGATTGATATTGATGTTGATGTTGATGTTGATTTTCGGGTGGGGTATCGGAGGGGGAGGGGGGCGTGAAAATAGAAACTCGAACAAGAACTCGAAACAGACTTGACACGTTTCCAGCGAATTTGTTCTGGCATGAAATAAAATGATCACATAAAAGTAGGTTTAATTTTAACTAGTTCAGAGCAATAAGCGCACGGAACTAATTGATAACAGTTTAGCTTTGCCCAACTGCCTGCTTAATTATACAGAAAATAATGTAATATAAACAACGAGATTAAACATAAAAATACGTGCTTTATTAATCTGAATAAAATTAGTTAAACCTGCTGCTAATGAATTTGAAGAACGAATTAAATATGTTTTCTCCTCATCTTTCTCCCATCCACAAACAGAAGTAGATAAATAATCAGGTACAGTGAACGCACGATATTAGATGTAATTTCTGCACTTTTAAAAATTCTTAAATTTTTTTTATTGAATACAGAGTATTTCCTATATTTTTTCTTTTTAAATAATTTGTTAGAACATGTGTTCAAGGCTAAGCCGGTCTCATTACCGAGCGCCTACTGTGATTACCTACTTAAGAACTGAACTAGTTTTTTTTAGGTTTAGCCCAATTTCTAGTCTGAATAATTAAACGAGTTTCTTCTTTATTTCAGATCTATATGAACTATTGATTCCTCGATTATGGATGAGTTTTAGAGTGCCAGTTCACAACAGCTATGTTCAAACAGCCTCTGGCTCATTTATTATCTTATCGCACACACACACACACACCCTATAAAAGCACCTGTTCGCTTCCCTCTTCCTCGCCCTTGGTGCATGTCACTTACCACCTCAACAATTTTTGTTTTTTTTTCCCCCTAAAAACCAAATGCATACAATAAATAGCGCACAATTAACAAGTTGCGAGTGATTTATGCCGACATCGCCGGCTTTGTCGGGGTGCCTGTTTTCTGTCTCTGCGCCTGGGTCCGACTCCGGGCCACATTGCGAGATTTTATGGCACCCCAACCGTGCCGCGAAACAATGCAGGAGATAATTTTTACGAGGTACTCTGACTGCGCCATATGTTGCCCGGTCAGGACGGCACAGAAAAAGAAGAATAGAGTGGTCTACCTGTGGGCAGACCAGCCCAAGTGCCCGAGTCCGTGGCCGTGCCCGTGCCCGTGCCCGTGCCCGTGCCCTTTTACGATAGTGTGTAATTAAAAGATTTGGAAAAGGCGTTAGGCATGCGCTCGGCAGCCTTGACAGCCGACCGTCCCAGGGCTCATTAAAGCTGTAAAGTCAACATAGAGACCGGGAAAAGAGACCACGGCTCGAGTTTCGGGCCGAAAGGGTTGCAAAGCCAACCGACTCACTTTCATTGTTCGTGTGAAATTCAATTTTGATTTGTGGCAATAAAGTTTCGGCCCGTCATGGCTATTGATTTTTAATTTCCAGCTAAAGTTTACCATCCTCTGACAGTTTAGCCGGAACTTTTCTAATTGCCGCCACCAGCTCCCAAGTTCGCCATTCCCTTGAGCGTGTGCGTTCATAATTCTCCAGCTAGAACCTGGCTATCGAACAAAGCAATATTTGCTCGAGTCATTTTGGTCCAAAAACTTCCTCGTCCGCTGTCGCCACGTGACCACTTGAACTGGCTGGCAGCAGGGCGAGGTGGAAGAGGAGGAGCTGCTCCAAGGCGCTGAGACTGCAGTTTTTGACTTCTTTTCTTCTCTTACACACTTGCAGAGGGTATTATCATTTTGTCACGGAACGTGTAACGTGATCAAGATCACGATACAGGCAATAGGTCATAAAATTGGTTTTCGACAGAAAAATGTCTCATCTAAACAAATAAGTTTTTGTGTAAAAACACAGTTAAACCACATCTTACTATAAGGGTATCTAAGCTTCGGCACTTCGAATATAACTATTCTCTCTCAGATTTTTTTGTGCTACAGTGTTGCCAGTGATTTCCCAGCCACGTACTTCAGCACGTAGCCATCTTTAATCTCTGCTCGTTCTCTTTCTCTTTCTCCATCTCGTTTTCGTTTTCGTTTTCGTTCCTTGCAGCTTCCCACTAATTTCGCCTTAAAAGCTGAATTTATGTGCGCGCAGCATTTTGCCCTAATACGAAATCAAATAGAACTTTTTGAGCCATGAAAATGGCAAAAAATAGATGGAGAGAGAAAAAAAACACACGACGAGATTCGCGCTGCATTTTGTTTGGCTGGGCTCATCTTGATTTATGGCCAGGAAGTTTGCACCATTCGCACCGACATTGGAGACGCCATTATTTTGCGTATTTCTACAAATGTTTTCAGCTCCCAAATACCCAGCCCAGGGCTCCGCTCCCTGTGCGCCACATGTGTCGGTCCCTGGCTCTTATAGGCATCTATAAATCAATAAATGAAATTTACACGCATATTTTGTGTTACGTGTTGGGAAATTTATTCGAATTCTGGCTAAGCGCACAAAGAACAATGTCAGCAGTTGAAAGGCAGGGGTTATTTCTTTCGGGGGAGGTGGAGGGCATATTTGAATGGGTTGTGGTGGAAATTCTGTTTTGGGCCAAGTGCCCCAAGTGATTTGCTGAAAACTTTTCGAAATACTTGCACACAAAGGGCGTTGCGAAGTCCTCAACTTGGCCAAAAACTTCTCCGAGTGCCGAGTCATCCACAGTGAGTATTGATAAGTTTTTGTTCCTATTGGTAGAACCGCAGCAAAATCCATTATTAAATATATATATATGAATACACTGAGAGAAGCATTTCTAATCAAATTTAAAACAAAAATTGTACAAATCTGAAAACGAACTTTTTCTTGCCCTTTTCTCCGAGTGTAGTTATTCTCAAAAAAGGGTTAACTATTCACATAACCGATCAATATCAGTATGGGACGTTTCATAAATGGTTTCAAAACGAATAAGTTATGCACTTCGGGGAAAACCAAAACTAGTTAAGCTATGTTTCCTTTGACTGCGCGAAGCCGAACAATTGTGCATAGAGGTCTGGCCTGGTCCGAAGGAAGGGAAAGCCCAGCTCATCAGCGCAGCATTTGACACCAAAAGAATTTTTAATTAAGGCCGTGCCAACAAAATAAAATACAAAGAAAAAACTGGAAGCTGCTGCGGCAACGTCAGCAAATGGCAATGAAACGATAACAATAAAAAAATGCAGCTATGGCCACATAGAGATATGCGAGATACGCGCGAGATACGAGCGAGATATATGGGCCTACAATGAATGCGAGTACGAATATGAGTTTGAGTTTGAGTTTGAGTATGGTTCTGGATATGGGCATGGGGCGCTGCAGGCCCAGCATGCACATAAAACTTGTCGGCATTGTAGTCGCTTTTGTTGTTTTTATTGACGTTGTTGTTGTAGTTGCAACAGAAGGAAGCAGCAGCGGCAGCGGCATAAACAACAATGTCATCAACATAATTGTATGTCAAGTGAGCGCAGTGAGAACTAAGAGTGCTCTAGTCGAGAGTGCCTGACTAGCAGCTGCCCTGTACACAGCTCCCAGTTGCCGCAAGGGCGACTTATCGATCATTTAAAATGACTAGATAAGATAGCAGCTCAAATTGGACATTCAGTTAAGCATAGATAAATTCCAGTTACACTTAAACACAATAAATATACTCTGCTATTGCGCATTTTTACTGAGTACAGGGTATAAAAACTGGGTAGGAGTGCCATAAAAAGTAAAATGACAAGACAGAGACAGCGCGAGAGAGCGAGACGGGGCCATAAAACGGTCGCAGGAACCACTCGAGACCATGACGAGACAATGCAATCAAAGGAGCCACAACAGAGGGGCAGTCGAGCCATGAATGAATGACGAGTGCTGCATACGCAATATTAAGCCATCGGTAGGCTCATTGCGCGCCCTTACTGCAGGGGTATGTTGGCATTCCAAAAATCGTTGTAACACTCAGGGAATAAAATGTGGGAAAATAAAATAAAATAGATTTTTGCCAGCCTAAGGCTTGCGTTAGGGTATTCACAATTCGCTTGGCCGTCTGTCAGCATTCACTGGCCTTTTAAGTCTACATATGCCGGGGCATATCGGCTCCTATGCTGCGCTTAGGCGATGCGGGTCACAGTCGTTTTGTCGATGACAGCAGCCGCTGGCGCTGCTGAGGTGGGTGATGGGGGCGGGGGGGGGCGGTCGGCAGGGGTGCTGCACCTACCACTCGGCTGTAGTCATCATCATCGGGCAACCTCATCGCTGCAGTTGGCGTCGTCGGTTTGTGTGTCATTGAAATGAAACGCCGGGCGACGCCTCTTGAGCGGAATTATTATTACCACTTATGGCTGTACGTTTCCAAGTGTGTGTGTGTGTGCGTGTGTGTGTCTGTGTGTAAGCCATAACCATCAGAAGCCGCAGCCGCAGCCGCAGTCAGAGCCAAAGCCGGGCCAGCAGCCATTGCCATATCCATTGTTTTCCCACTGCGCGACTTGGCTTGCTTTTGTTTTTTTTTACTTTTTACTTTTTTCTTATGTTGTATGCAACTTTGTGTGCTGCACTCATTTCCACATGAATGCGCCGGCTCTGACAGTGGGTAGGGGTAGTGTTAGCAACAGGGGTAGTGCATGGGCCCAGAGGGTGGGGGGAGAACGTACGCCACGCAAAATGACATAAACCGCAAATATATTTGAGAATTGTTGGAGCCAGGCAAATACTTCGGATTTGATAATGCTGAGGGAGTGGTGGGGGAAGAGTTAGCGAGGGGTGCGAAAGCAAAGCAATATTCGAATTCAAGAACTCTTCTTATCCCGAAATACAATACTTAATATTAAAAAGTTTTTTTCCTAGTCAAGGTACCTTTAATTGTAAGCCAGCTTTAAAGACAGTTAAGACTATCATCAGTTATCAGTGGGTGGGCAATTCCAAGGAACTGGCAGCTTCTTACAATCTACATCCGATAAAAATGAAATCTATTCAGCACACGTCTTTAGCTATTTACAGAGTGAAAATGCAAGATCATTCTTTGAATTTCTTCAGCCTTCTTTTCACTCGACGACGGACCTGTCAAGACAGTGCTCTATATAAGGTCACACATGTGTGCCTCTATAGCATGCCCCTAATGTCCACTTAACAGCCTACTTAAATACATGCCATGCATATGAAACTGGCCAGCAAGAACAACAGCAACAACAACAACAACAACTCATCAATGGCAGTCGAGAATCGACAACATTAAATGCCAACTACTCGAACATGGTCAGAGAACAATGAGCGAAGAGTTAATGATGTTCATTAGAGTTGGCTCGCTTCGTTCAGAATAAGTTCAAATGAATGAGTCAGTGAAATGAACAGTCTAATGATTCTGTGATAAGTAAACTGATCAGTTGTGCATAAAGAATACATTTTGTTTAGTTGTTCACAAAGAGAATATGAAAGAGTAACTTTTATCCGTCTTTTGAATTATCTTGAAAGTTTTATTTTAAAACGTGAATGAAATTTTTGATTGATTAGGTTCACGACCCAAAAATTAACGACTGAACTTGGTCAACAATAATTGAACTGAATTTGACCACTCCAATGTTCATAATCATGTTCATGTCGATGCTGATAACGTTGATGATGATGATGCTGCTCAGACAGAGCCTGAATACTCGTGCTTGAAAATTGTCGTCGTGGCTTAAAGTGGAATCAAGCGAGTACCCAAACGGCGAGCAGCCATCGTTTCGACCCGTTTCAAATTCCAAATGCAATTGTTAGTCATGCGAACTTTAATTACACAACGGATCACTTGGGTCTCGCCATGGAGACGACTCTTACTCTTACTCTCACTCCTCCCACCCCCTCTGTCTGTGGGTACGTCCGTCCGTACGGCCGTTGGTCTGTGCGACGTGTCTAGTCCAATCATAGGCCGCTGGACATGTGGGCTGACTAAATGCGGCTCATTAAAGTAAATTACAATTTATGTTGTTGCCGGCCTGTTTGCATGTCGCAAATGGGCGTGGCACTGCCATGTCTTACTGCTTCTTTTCGGCTATGTTTAGAGAGTGGGGAATAACAGCTGTGTGTATGTGTGTGTGTGCTGTAATTAATTTTGATTAACGGACCAAAAGTTTTCGAGGTAACTTGCCACGCATTACTCGCGCGTTACGTGGCGTCTTTCATCTGTAAGGGTGGCTTTGGGATTTCGTTAGGGGTGCCGCAGAGGAGAGAGGAAAACCTAAAAGTTTACTTTTAATATTCAAGCTTTTAATTGCAAATCTTGATAGATGTAATAAATATGGATCTTACTACAAGTTAGCGCTTGAGTGGAGCGCATTCAATTAGGAAATACCCTGTACCCAGCTTAGTCACATTCGTCGTGCTAAGTTCATTCATCTTCCACACTTTACAAAATTTTAGCTTGCTTAAATCTTGATTTTTTTTTTTAAACGATATAAAATATTTACAAAAAACCATTTACATTTTTTTAGCCTATTAAATTGTAAAGTAGCTCATGACTCAACCGGGTCTGCACTTGGCTTTCATTCGTCTGTCAGCAATTCCTGAGATCAATTAAACCGCCCACATATACAAATTACCCGTCAGCTGGTTGTAGTAAAACAATCTCTTGATCGCACAGCTGGATAGAAGGGGCACAAAGCCAGTTACCCAGGGTGGAAGAGGGGGGTGCCCCATCCCCAACTGGCAACAACGCTGAGCCGTTGAGTCGCCGATCCGTCGATCCGTCGTGTGGCGCACTAAAAATGATTGCCTACTTCAGTGTCATAAATTAAAATCTAACAAAATAAATCAATAAAGATTAAATCTTACGTGCGGCGCAAACACACACACACACACACACACACCCAGTCAGACACAGACACAGAGAGACAGGGAGACAGAGTGTAGGCATAATCCAGCTGGCTTTGTATCCGTATCTGTAGCTGTATTATGTAGTTGTATCTGTATCGGTATCTGTAATCCGTGGCCTCCTCTATTTGTATCTGTAACTAACAAAACGTGTGCCTGCATATATGAAAGCACCGCCATGTGGCATATTTCGCTATGCATGCCCCGTGTGCTTGTATCTGTATCTGTAATATGTATCTGTGTCTGTCTGGCAGCCCCTCGAAAACTACTTAAGTATTTAGGTCTCTGTGCGGCTGTCGCTTCGCATTTTGAATGCTGAATGGGTATTTAAATTTCATACAAATTCTATGAGCGCCTGTCTGGCCCCGACCCGGTCCGGATCGGGGCTTGGATCGTGTTTGCCTCCGTCGCTGCTGTTGCCGCTATAGGCCTGAACAAAAAAGAAAAAAATTAAATAAATAAGAAAAGCAAAAACAAAAAAGCAGTTGAAAAATGCTAAAGGCGGCAGTTCAATTCATTCACTCGCACGCACACTCACAGTCGCACAGTCGCACTCATACCCATATTCACTCCGTGTAGACAAGCAGACTTTTAGACATAGGCTGAAAGCCGCTTAAAGCTCTCTGTTCCATTGCCAACGACCACATCGCACATCCGTATCCGTCGCATCCGTCGCCGGCAGCAACAACAATAAGATATAGAAGTTGGATAAAGAATGGATGCGCTTTAATAATACGCAAAATAATAACAAGCAGCGAGTACAACAACAACAGCAACAACAACGAAAACAATCAAGCTTACCGAGACAATAGAGTTTTAGAAAAACAGTTTTTTCTCTGCTGTGCATAGAGCGACTGCACTCAGGGAGAGAGAGAGAGAGAGGGCGAGAGAGTGAAACTTATAAAGGGCGCCCATTGTTGCTGCAGTTGTTAGGCCCGACATACCCGTAACTTGGCTTTGCAGACGATAATCCTCAACGGCATGGAGGAGCTTCAAGCTGTTCAGATAATGCTTGACACACAATCCACGCAAGGCGGCGCACTCGAAGAAAATTCGTATACTACACATTCGTTCTTCAATACTCGAAGAATTCTGAAATCTATTATCGATGGACAATTTTGACTTTCGCTGTCAAGTTAGTCAAGTTATCATAATAAATAAAAAAAATAAAATTTTTTTTCTGAGCTCTTCTCTCTGTAATCTGTAATCTGTTTATCGTTGGAAAATTGTAAATTCTATTATCAAGTTAATCAAGCTATCATATTAGCCGATTTGTTTTTTCTCTGAGCTCTTCTATTTGAAATATGTTTGTATGGAGAATAAGTTTTTGAAATAAATACAAGCAGGAGATGATGTTAAATTGAATATTTAAGTGAACATTTTTCGGTACTTTTCTCTAAGTGCAGCTGTTTAGCGATACCAATGGGTGGTCCCTATGCCCAGCTTTGTGTCAAACTAAAAAAAAAACTAAAGTAAGTTAACAGCATTTAACATTTAACTTTTGATATTCCCACACAACTGTGTATATCGCCACCTGATTTGCATGTCAAGCAGTTGGAGCGATTGTTTGATTTCCTGCCAGGTCTTAGATGGAACTCCGCTTTATGGATAAAACGACATTGCCACGCCCGTTGCTGTGTATTGGTTTCGATATGGCCCATCCTGTTGCTCCAGTGGCGCGTCATCATGACCAGCCAGGATCCGGCTCCACTCAGCCACGACTGAGCAGATAAACGAATACTGAATACCGAATACTGAATACCAAATACCGGGCACTTATTATTATTAATAAGTGCACGTTAATGTTTGCTTGATTAAGCGCTCAATCAAATGAAATTCTATACGCATGACGAGCACAAAAAAAAGAGGAATAATAAGAGTAAAAAGAGCCACGAAATAAATGCGCAGGCAGGCGGCCTAAAAAACCAGAAGAGGAAGAAGTAAATCCTTTGGCAAACACACAGAAAACGCTTTGGACCCGCGCAGCGTGTTCACTAATTTTGAGTGCGCCCGTTGCATGCCTCATTTAAGTGGAACGCGTCGCGCATACAACAAGTAAATATAATTCATAATTTTCGTTCTATTCAGGCAACGATCCGCACGACAGCGACAGTCAGACAAACAGACAGACAGCCTGCAGAGAATGACAGGCATCTGGGCTCGGGGTGGTTACTAAAACTCAGATTTATGCTACATAGTTATGAGCTATAGTTCCCTTGGGCTTATTTATACCCTATAAAGGAACTGTTTTTGCATTAACTATGGCTCTGAGGTTTAAGATAAAAACAAAAAAAAAACAAGCAAAATTTATTCAGCATGGAACTTTTTTGTAACATAGATACATTCGATTTTATACGGTATAAAAATATATTGCACTTTCCCTATACATCTGCAAGGGTATTTAATCTGCGGCAGTTTGAAATGCGTTTTTTCTTGTTATTTTTTTTAGTTTTTTTCTGCAGCTCATCAATCATAATAAAAATGGTAGAGCACATCAAAGGAAGAGCCAAGCTGGAGAGAAACGGAGCCAGTGCCAACACCAGAAGGTGGCAGCAACAGCAGCGGGAATTCGTTCTGCCACTGCCTGCGTTTTATTTTCGGCACTTGAGAGTTTGTATCTGTATCTGTAGCTGTATCCGCATCTGTAAATGTAGCTGTATCTGCATTTATAGCTTAGCACCGCTTGGGCGTGCGGAAGTGCCTTGGCGACGTGATGGTCGATGCTGGATGCTCGTTGCCTGATACTCGACGCTGGCTGGTCCCGGGACTGCACCTTGCTCTCCGATGTGTAAGCGACCCTGCCCCTGCCCCTGCCCGTCCCCTCCTCTCACCGTTAGCATCTTGGCAGTCGCAGTTTAATTGTTTGCACAGCAGCCGTTGCTGGTTTTTATCTGGCTTTACATTTACCGTTGCCAGCCATTGTTTGGCCTGGCCAAAAAGGACGAGCATCAGTTTTTCGGGATTCGTGTGAATTTCTTGGGATTTGCTGCTGCGATTTTTTGCATTACTCCTTGTTTGCTCCGGCAGGATGTTTGCACCTTCCGCAGATATAAATGGGCATGGGATGTATAAGTATAGGGATGTATCTGGTTGCTTAATGACAGGTTGGCAGTTCGGGGACTCGAGTTATTAATGCCATTCGAAAGCAATTTAATATATGCATTCTGTTTATTTGGATTGCTCTAAGCAAACAATTCCCAGCAATCTATCTGCAACCCCTAATGGACACGGAAAACCCTTTAGAAAATTGCTCGCACTCGCATTTGAATGCGAATGTGTGCGTTAGTATCTGTGTGCGAGTATGTGTATATTAAGTCAAAGCCAAGCCGCATTCACTTGAGACCCACAACGAAACGGCATTGGGGCATAGAATAAGTGTCCTAAGTACACTCAGAACAAAAACCCACTACTCAAGCCAAGTACGCGTGGAAAAGAAATCGTTATTTTCCTGAGAATATTATAATCTTGAATTTTCGTTCGGTAATGTTGCATAATTAAACATAAGCTACTATTTATAAAAAAAACTTGATATACGTATTGAAAACGACGTTGTGAACCTGATTTGTATTTTCTTGGTTTTTTCTCCGAGTGCATATACATATGTATGTACTATATATATATATATATGTACAAAGACAAATGCACAAATACAAATACAAATACAAAAGTATCTCAAGTAGTAAGCATTTCTCATGGCGACGACGAGGGCTGGGTTTTAAGTGCCGAACGATCTGAATTGAAATTTAAATGCGCTGTTCGCGTCTCTGAAGTGCCAAATTCGAGTGCTTCGACAAAGGCGAAGCTGAATAACTCTGAATAAGTCTTTGAATAGCAAACGCAATTGCTATAAATCAAACAAATGATTGCGCACTGGTCTCTATATAGTAGATATAGTCGGGCATTTGCATACAAAAAGGAATTTTAGTACAGTTCGATCGTTGACCCAATGTTGATTTCTTAGTATTCAGTTACATAAATTGTAAATATAAGCCTCGAATGTAATTGTTGTTTTGCTTTTTATCGAAACAGACTCGTAAATTTCGAGCTTGCATTTTAATAATTAAATGTAATATTATAACATTTAAGATAAAGATTAAAAACTTGTTTCGCTCGGGCCATTTATATGCAAATAATTGCCGTGCCTTGACTCGACTGATTTACTGTATATAATCCGTTGAATGAACATAAATTAATAAAATTATAGAAAGTGCATTTGCAAATTATCGTAAAATCAAGTCTTTACATATATTAAACTAATAATAAGCAGAGTTATGAGATGCCAGAGGACTTGTTCAAGTTATGCGAACTAAACACTTTATAGATAGCCTCAATGGGCAGATGTGTTGCATCGTTTCCATCGCAAATGTTATGCAAATGCGAATGTTTCAATTTAATAAACAGAATAAAACAGAATTAAACAAAAAACATGCAAATGCCAAATGCCATTTGACAGTCCCTGAGATGCCATTCCTTTAATATGGAGACCCCCGGAGATGACTTCCAGACGTGGATGAGTTCCACAGAGCTGGATGGCAGCCAAGCAAATGGGAGCAGCGCAGCCAGAGAGCCAGAGTCAGTTGTTGTTGTTGTTGTGTATTTATTTAAGCGCTCGTTCCCGGTCTTTTGTGCCCTTTCGAATGTTGCACGTTCAACGTATGTTGCCGGGCTACCCGCCTAGACCAGACCGGGCCGGGCCAGGCCGGGCCAGGCCAGGCCCAACCAGTCTAGGGCGAGGCAGCGCAGCGCAGCGCACTTAATCATATTCGATACAGATAAGCTTCAGTGCCGGTACGTGCATAGAATTTAAGCATACATAATAATCATCGACAGGCAGTCAGTCGTCCAGAAAAACAACAACAACAGCAACAGCAACAACAATGCCTCACTGAGTGACGTTTAATAACTTAAAAATAAGAAGGAGAAGTTAGTACGGGGCTGCTGAATAATAAATACCCTTGCGAACATTTAGCAGATGTCTGAAATATTTCTAAGCGACAAACGATATACAAAAATCGTACAGATATTAAGATATAGTGGATGAATTTGAAATGCAGATGTATTAAATATTTCTATGCTGTCACAAAAATGTATTGATATTAAATGTAATTTCTGAACGACTTTTCCTATGAGAATGAAATAAAAATATCGTACAGATATTAAGTTTTCGACGTATTTGCTCTGGCAACTATATGATATACTGGATGAAAAAGACATGCCTGACAAGTCGAAGTCTTTACTTATGTGGTCAGTATGTTATGCATTTTATGACAGAATCAAAATGCCCTCTGCAAGGGTATTTAAAAACGAGGCGTGTAGCGCACAGCATTATCATAAAGCAAACACGACGACCAGAAAACAGTTGGAGAACAACAGGAACAAAGGAAACCCCCAGCCAAGCTGCGACCCTGGCCCGAGTGACTCTCTCCTTCTCTCTCTGTCTCTCTCTCTCTCTCTCTCTTTCTTGCATTTATAATTTCATATTATTGTTATTATTCTTGACGGTCGCTGTGCGCCATAGTAGAAATTGCAGATACAAAAGGCCAAAACCCCCGACCCCCAATGATCGCCTGCCTCAAAGTTCAAATGATGTTCGTCTACCGTTCCAAAGTTCCGATGCGCGATTCAATTTGAACTTGACTGCCGCTGGGCGACCCTTGCTGCGGTTACCAACAAGCCAGGCAGCCATGCAGCCAGCCAACCGTTCGACCAGCCATCCAGTCATCCAGTCATCCAGTCGACCAGTCGACCAGCCAACCGCAGTCCCATGTATCTGCGTATCTGAGAGATTCAAGCTCGACGCTGCCAACATTTGATCTTTGGCTGGCGGCAAGCTATTTTCTCGTTTTCTTCTTGTTTTTTTTTCCATTTATTTTTTGGCCTGCCTGCTCGAAACAGGCTTTGTCTCATGTTTCAGCATATGCCACTGGAAGCTAACCAAGATAAAGTGGGAATTTGCAAGCAGCTTTGATTATGGGGCTATCAAGTAACTAAGGTTGCAACAATCCGAGCCGAGTCCAGACATTTGCGCTGCCAGTGTATCAAAGTTAATAAACATTTAGCTCGGTAACTAGCGCAGCCAAGTTATTTCAAATACTAGTTCCCAGCTAATCTGATGGACGGCGACTTTACTATAGTTATCTACCATTAAATCAATGCAAATTTCAAATACATGGTGAATACTCTTACAAGGTTTTAAACAACCATAACTCTGTCAAAACTTTCATGATCCATACCATTTTATTTATGATTTTATCCAGATTGATTCTGCATGCATTTTACATTTGAAAAGGATTTTTTTTCCGAAAGATTTCAAAAACATTTTTTTTTTTAAATTTAGAATCTTAAGTATAAAGTTTTCATTGATTGTTGGTGTCACAATTGGCATAAAAAAACCACATTAAAAGTGTTCCTAAGGTGTCAAATTTTTTGTCCGAAATTCATGCAACAATCCAAAGCCAAATTTGAAACACCCATAACTTTGTCAAAACAAAACCGATTTTCATGATTCAGGCCATTTTAGTTATAGTTATACAAATTTATTTCAAATTTGAAATACGACTTTTTTTGAACCAAATAATACCGAAATATGTCAAAAAAATATTTTTTTTTTAAATTTAGAATCGATTGTTGGTGTTTCTAAGGAATCAAATTTTTTGCCCAAAATTTATGAAACAAATTATAACAATTCTGACAAGTAAAGTTTCCCAAGCCAAATTTGAAACACTCATAAAATTGTCAAAACTTAACCGATTTCGGTTCCTTTTATTAATTTTTTTAAATTTAAAAACTCCAAGTTTGAATTTATCCGAATCTAATTCATATTTCAAGAAAGTTTTTCGATTTAATGAATTTTATGTAGAAAAATATATAATATTTATGCACAATTTTGTTGTTGTTTTCATGGGCGCAACGGCTTAGGAAATATCCAAATGCTAAAATCAATAAAATCCCTAAAATGAAAAATATTGAAAACGAAATGTAAACAGAACCAGGTGCGGTAAGGTAACGGGGTGGGGGTAGGAACTGTAGAGCGACGAGTCCGACGTGACATTTGGCAAACGCTTAATTGGCATTAAGCACGTAAAGATGAAAATAGCAGGCCGTGGCTGACCTGGGGATGATGAGGGGTAAGAGCTGTTGTCAAAGCCAGCGAAGCGTTTGCAATTGTAATTAGAGAGGGAGAGAGCGACACAGGATGATGGTTTAAAGCGTTGGCCAGTTTTGAACAAAGCAGCAACAACAACATTTGATCCTTTCGGTCTGCTTCTTCCGGTGCTGCTCCTGCTATTGCGTATTTATTTAGGCGCGCAAAGCCTTTAATGCTCGGGACAAACAAAGATGCGATTTTGAGGCTCTGACGCACGCAGCGATGACGCACGGCTGCAGGATGCGGTAGGCTGATAAAGGAGTTGCGTGGACACAGTTGGCATAAGACACCCCTGTCACGTTCATGTCACCAGCAGCTCGTTTGGCTGTTGTTGCTATTGCAGCAATTACTATAATTGCGCACAAATCGACAGTTACACGCATGAACTTTTAGTGACGCTCGTCCTTGCCCACACATACGGCATCCCACAGTGCAGTGTGGGTGTACTTAGGTCGAGCGTGCTTGACTAACAGGTACCCTATAGCTTCAGCCGAAGCGCAGGTAAGCGAAGCCAAGTCTTATGCCTTTCTTTCTTCTTTCTTCTCTCATACACTTGCTCGGCTGCAATAAACCCTTGTCACCCATTTATTGCAGGGTATAAAATTGCGCAAAACTAATTCAGTTCCTGTGCGCTCGTTTCCTGTCCTTGCTAGTCCTTTCCTGTCCTTTGCTGTCCTCTGCAGCCGCAGATTTGCATAACTTTTTCAATTTCAAAGCTCAAGCTGTGGCCGAGGCTGACGCATATGTGCCAGAAGCACAAACTCGCCTCCGCAAAAGCGGCAGCAACAACAGCAAGCGTTCCGCTTCAGTTAGAGCGCCGTCATCGCCATCGCCGTCGCAATCTCCATCGTCATCGTGGTCGATGCGAATGTTGCAGGCTGCTTCTTATTTACGTCAATTGCTTGCGCACTTTTTGCCACCGACGCGAAAGTTGGCGCGGAGTGGGGATGCAGAGTGGCACAGCAGGCAGTGAAGAGGTCCTAGCGGGTCCTAGGGCCACAGGGCAGAAGCTGGTAGCGATGACGACAATGTTGGCATCTAAACTGCTGCCGACTGCTGCCGACGGCTGCGTGGGCGTTTGGTGTCAATTTTCAGCGTGGAAAATGCTGCCATGCCGGAAAATCTCAGGCACTTGGCTGGCCTGTCATGTGTATAGAAAACTGCTGCAGTTCGTTTCGTGTCTTTTCTTCTGCACTGTCTGTTTTATATATTCGATGTTCCCCGTTGGCTTGAACGTCTTGGGTTACCTGCTTGATGGCAATGTAATTTACCATGAGGCCACGGGGCGGACGCATGGGGAGCCATTGTCACGTAGTAGCTGGGCATCAACTATCCCATTTAAGGCTAGATCTAACGTGGCAGCAAGCACAAACCAAACTTTCTGTAGTTCGGTTTAAAGTTCGAACTAATGCCTTGCCTTAAGGTTCGGATTTTCAAGCTACTAATATACATTTTAGTTCGTAGCTTTTTTCCTATCTTTATGAAAACAATTCACTTTATTTGAATTACGTTTTCAACAAACTGATCGAAAAGATATTAAATCAAATGTATGATTAGCTAAATTAATATTTTAGAACTTTTTTTCAATTTTTATATCCTTAGTTTATCGAAATAAGTAAATTTAAAATGTTTCTAAAAATGTTTCTTTTTAATTTCAAAGTTTGGTACATTGCAAAAAAGTTAATTGGAATACCGTGTTTAAATAGGTTTAGTTCAAAACACCGAAGAGAAGCTTGTTTTACTTAAAATTAAACTAACTTAAACCTTTTTATGCCGATTAAATTTGTATATATATATATATTTAAGAGAGAAATTTTGGTATTAAATATTAGAATAATTTTTCCTTCTTTGCCCCACGACTTACCCTTCTACCAGCTTTCTTTAAGTTCCGTTGAAGAATGGCCCTATATCGCTCTATTGGTCGAAGCTCTGGACTATTAATTCATAATCTTGACAGATTGTGTTTTTGAGAAAATGAAATTAGACGTTTTTTTAAACATTCGTTTTGGCAAACATTGGCGTTTATAGTACCCATCGTGAAAAACACACCTGTTCTAAGGCCATTAAGCACCTTCTCGCCAAATTTGTCAATTTTAATTTTTGACACGGGTTCGTCACCTTTCACTTTTGGATAAAACTGAGGCCCGGGTAAAGTGCTTAAGTGCAATTTAACATAGGTTTCGTCGTCCATCACAATGTATTCAACTGCATCATTGAGCAAAAGGTCATAAAGCTTCCCAACTCTTTTTTCCTACTTCTACTTGCTGTGGACTTTTTTGAAGCTTTTTGCTTTTGGTTTGACTTTAAATTATGCCTTTGCTTAATTATTTGTATCATAGAGACGCTTTTCCCGTATTTATAATTAAATCTCGGACAGACATCGTTTTTTTTTTTTTGGCGATTGAGGCCAACAACTTTTTTTCAAGACGCTACTTTCTTTACTGCCCGATTACGGTAAATCTTTGAAGGAACTTGTCCCCGAACTTAAAAGTAAATTATTTGTTGGCACTAACTTTATAAGGTTTAGCTAATTTCCTGTAAGAAATTGAGTTTTCTGTGCGGTAATTGTGCCCGAATTTTTTGCGAACTTGCTTTTCGATTCGAGGCAAAGTCAAAACTAAAACGAGAATGGTGCAAAGTGAATACACAAACTAAGCAGCACTAAGCTTTCTAACGGTGCTTTGCAAGGCGTGATCAAAAGCTTGTTCTGTGAAAAATGGTCAATATAAAGGATTAATGACTCCTTATACAACTTGAAATTACAATATCTATAATGTTTTCGGTTTCAAGAACTATATGGGCTTTTCCCCGTTGTAGAACGGGACCTTAACTAATAGCTTTAGTTGATTACAGACGAAATCCGGGCTCCAAGGTAGAGGCAAAAGATAACCGATTCATGCCATTAATTTTAAAATGTGACCGTATAATATCACTTTATTTTAGAGTTTAGATAGGTAAATAGATTACAATAATTCATATTTTTGTAATATTTTTGTAATAATACAATTGTTGTGATTAATTTTGAGTACTTTGTCTTTTATATGAGAAGTTATGAATGTTATGGGCTACGATTGTCGCACAGGACAAACTTTAAATAATTGTAAAAAGTGTTAATTTTACTTTATTGCACGCGGTGCTTGTTTTTCTTAATATATGGATAAAACTCTGTTTACAGGGCAATTTAGCCACTCTTGCTGCTATTATCTATCACGTAATAAGAACAAATTATGAAATTGAAAAAATTCAAAATTTACTGTTAATCTAGATTTTTTTACTATCTGCAATTTTTTTTAATTACTTGTAAACCGAAAATCTGCATTTATGCAGCTTTGCAGCCTGTTTGCTCACCATGGTAAATTTAAATTGAATTGTTAATATTATTCTTAGATAATATCGGAAAATAACGTTTCTATATTATGCTTGAATTTTTTGGTCATGGTGGAAATGCCCATATTTAAGTTGTCTAAGAAAATGGTCAAGAGATGCCTGAAGGTAAGTTTAATGGCCATCAAATATTTGTACCTACGTGTCCGTACGTATATCTCAGCATATAGCATAACTTTCGTAAATCCCAAATTTATACTCTGCCGTCGTTTGTCTTTTGTTCAGCTGCCGCTGAATCAACTGTCACTGTTCCTGTTCCTGGCCCTGTCGCTGTTGCTGGCACCTAACCAAAGCGAACCCAATCAACTTTGTCGCATGAGCGATGCCCCTGAGCCCTACCCGCTGTCCGCTGCCCTTTATCCTACCCTGGCCGACCTTCACTTTAAATCGTCTGCCATTGTGTGAGTGTGTGTGTGTGTGTGTCATAAAAATAAAAATCTCGCTTCATTTCATTTTCATGGTTTTTGTTACTCCAATTACCAATGCGATGTCGAGTCTCTGCCTCCTCTTCCTTTTCCTTTCTCGCTCCCGCTGCCTGTGCGTCATCAGCTTAGCCCACATAACGGGCCACGTTATGTGATATATAGTCTGAATTATGGCTCGGTGGACATTTTGCACCTAAGCTGCGGCGCTGCTTTGTTGTTATCCTTAAAATGCCCGACTCGTGTGCAGGCCACACCCCCTGCGCCCACCGCCCACCGCCCACCGCCTGTCGCGACCTGTTACCAAGATTAACGTGACACAGGAGCGGGAGGCGAGCGGAAGGCAGCGGCAGAGGACGAACGGCAAAATCAGTCATAATATTTCAAATTTCATAAATTGATGCGTATCACATTAGACGGCGACAACAACAAGGATAACAGCTAACGGTAACGACAGTGCTGCTGCTCACTGAGCAACCCTCGGGAACTGGCTTTGATAAACGCGCCCAAGGGCCCTGGAATTATATTTGGGCTGGGCGTTCTGCCACGCCTACATTTCAACGCGCTGCAACAAAGTTCGCTGTTAAATAAAACACCAAAAAAACGGGAAAGTGCAGTTTTCTCCAGGTTACCGAAGATGAAATACCCTTGCAGACAAGGAATCAAAGTCTAGAACCGATTGTTGCTATGCCAGCTATATGCTATAGCATCGACAATATGGGCTCGAAGATTTCGCCTATGCGTTACAAAGTTCACGACAAACTGAAAATGCCCTCTTTGCAAGTGTATACAAATTATATAATACTGACAGGGAAAGCGTATACGAGAATATCCTCTTTGATTTTGCTGCACGATTGATTTTCTCGCTCCCATCTCAGAAGTCGGAGACGAAGACGCTGCCAGCATTTTGTGTCCTTCATTCGCACCTGCCGCTGCCGTTGCCGCTGCCGCCGCTGGCTCTCCCGCCCCGGCTACAATGGCACCCCAGACGAGGGGAGCTGACTTGGCTCGTTGCGCGTCCTTTGCCGCCCTCGTTTATGGCTGTCTAAGCGACTTTTTTTATTGCTGCACAGCCATAAAACAATAAAAATTTCTCGTATTTGTATTTAAGTTCGATTGCTTGTCGACCAGCTCAAGGGAAATGCTTTCCTAATTAAATTTTATGACTTGTTCTAGTCTGCGAGACTCAAAGTATATGTGTATATGGGTGGCGTGGGAGGAATTAAAAAAAAAATATTTAAAAGAAAAAAACTTAAAAAACCCAATCATTAAATCTATGCCAAATTACATTAAAGAAATTTATAATTCAAATAGTAACATAATTTAATTAATATTAAATTAAAGCATCGAACAACTTTATTGAGTTAAAAAAAATGAATATAAGCGCCATCTATTTCTCACAGCTCACAACTTGAAAATGTTTCTCATAGCAACAAGCTTTTGTCGTTAGCAATAGCGATGAACATGGTATTAACAGACACCAGAATGTGGCGGTAAGGCGATATATTTTCTTCGTGCAATAATAACAGCGCTATTCAGCAAACATGTGAAAACATATGATATTCTTCCTCTTCTCAGGCCAAAGTCAATTCGCGTTTTGATTTTGTTTGGATTTTTGGGTGAAAATTAGTGAAAAGTATAAGAAAACTAGCAAAGATGCACGGCCGTGTCAAGGTGCGCACCACAGAGGAGGAGCGCGAGCGCAAAAAAAAGGAGCAGGTCCTAAAGATGCGGGCCTACCGCGCGGCCATGATGCGAATCCAGAACAAACGCAGCGTTGGGGAACTCGATGACGAATTGCTCGGCCTGACGGTGCAGATTCTGCAGCGTAATCCGGACGTGAGCACGCTGTGGAACATACGGCGCGAGTGCGTGCTGAGCAAGACGAGCGAATTGCGAAAGGCGCTGGAAGCAAGCGAAGCGGCAGTTGCTACAGTTGTGGCAACAACCGTCGAGGAGGGGCAGGACAAGGGGGATGGTGATAAGAAGGTGCCGGACGGTGCACTCACGGTGGCACAGCAGCTGCAGGCTGTCTACACCACCGAGCTGGAGCTCACCGAGCAGTGCCTGATGGTGAATCCCAAGTCGTACAACAGCTGGCATCATCGCTGCTGGACCCTCGAGCAGAATCCCGAAGCCGACTGGCAGCGGGAGGTGCAGCTGTGCAACAAGTACTTAAAGTACGACGAGCGCAACTTCCACACCTGGGACTATAGGCGCTTTGTGAGCGCCAATGCGGGTGTGCCTGCCCAGCAGGAGTTGGATTTTTGCACCGACAAAATCAAGGTGAACTTTTCCAACTACTCCAGCTGGCACCATCGCAGCCTGCTGCTGCCCACGCTGTACCCCAACGAGCAGCACGACCGGCCCATGAGCGAGCACAAGCTGAAGGAGGAGTTGGAAATGGTGCTGACCGCGGCCTTCACCGACCCCAACGACAGCAGCGCCTGGTTCTATCAGCGCTGGCTGCTGGGCCACGGGGCCCAGCGCCCCGAGCCCGCCGCAGTGGCCGCCTTTCGCTGCTGGCCCCACAAGGCGCAACTGGCGCTGAAGAACTCTTGTCCAGAGTTGGCGAACCTCAAGGTGCAGTTGGTTAGCGAACAGCGCTCGCTGGAATTGCGCCCATGGCAAGCTGCTAATGCCGAGAAGACCCAATGGCAATGCGAGCAAGAGATTGCCATCGATCCGAGTCAGGATTATGTCTTGGAACTGGCTGGACAACGCCTGAAACTCGCCCTACAGCCCACTGACAAGAGCCTTTACTACTTTGTGCCGCCACACGCAACCTCCACCTGCAGCAAGGAGTTGCTGGCGGAGTTGCAGACGCAACTGCAGTCCTGCCTAGATCTGCTGGAGTTCGAGCCGGACAGCAAGTGGACGCTGCTGACAAGTGCGCTGCTGATGCGCGCCATCGATGCCACCAGCTACCACGTGCAGAGCCTGGCGCACTTGGCCAAGCTGGAGCAGGTCGATGCACTGCGTCAGGGCTACTACAAGGACTTGGCGCTGCGTTGGACCATGGAAATGGCATTGGCCAAGTGGCCAGCATCACCGAACTTTCCTCAACTCTTCGAGATGCCGGGCAAGATGATAAAGACACCCTTTTTGCAGTATCTGATAGTGGCAGACACTGTGTCCAGCAGCAGCTAAATTGTGCAGGGTATGTTAAAATGCACAAAATCTACTTTTAATTAAATTTTTTTTTTTAAATTGTTACTTTTGCAGCTCGCTTGGATTCCACCTGGCCTTGGCTGCCTTAATTTTTCTTATCATTCTTAACTCGGCCAGAGATAAACATTAACATAAACATTAAATATGCGTAGTATTTATATTATAATTACATATATATTGCCTATTGTATGCCCGTTTAGTGTAGGGGATTTTTGTACATGCTTGTATATACTCTTTATAAACAACGCCTAATGCTGAATACATATTTAATAAACTATTTTACACGAAGCTCGAAGCTGAGTATAGGATATCTGCTAATCAGGAGAATATAACGAATTTTCCACCAAACTCTGCTCATAAACTGCCCTTAGTTTGACCTGGTTATATTTAAATATACAACTGCATGCCAAGCTGTTAACTGCTGCCAAGTTCAAGAACTGAGAGTGCTAAAGTTCTGGCCCCAGATGTGGCTGAGGCGGTTGTTGTGCATCGAAGCGCTGCGAGATTTGTGGCTTTTTTGGTGGCTCCAGTTGCATGAGTTATTATACGGGTGTTGCCAGGTAGATGTCAGGCGGCTGCTCGCGTCCACAACATTGGCAGCCGCATGTCATTACGTGCCACATGATGTGGCAGCGGCAGCAACAACAACACCTTTGTGGTGAAGCTGCGAGAAGAGTCTAATGTTGAGTGAAGCGCGTGAAAGGGCCCAGACGTGGCAGGCCCCAAGATGCCTTGGCATTCAGGTGATTATGCACGCACACTAGGGAGGGAGGGGGGCTGCAGCTGTCACCTGGCAACGGCGTACGCGTTAGGTATGTTTGCACTGGAATTTCCAGTCCCTGCTGCTCCTTTGATGCACATCATGCACACATTCGCATCAGCATATCCATATCAGCAGCAGCATCTCGGCATTTAAATTTCCGCAGCAACCCAACCCACTTTCGACTGCATAATGCGCTCCTTCTCGCCTGAGTTAATGTTAATTATTCCGCCTCCATATCTTGTAAATATTTTGAGAGACTGAGGCTGCTTGCCACATGCCGCTTGCCGCTTGCCGCTTGCCGCTTGCCACTTGCCACTTGCCACTTGCCGGAAGACGTGACATTGACACGTTGACGCTCATTAAAATATTTGATGCCAATTATTCGTGCAGTGGGCGTGGCTGGCAAGCAGAAGGCGTCGAAATTGCATCTTATCTTTGCATAGAGCAACACAAACTTAATTAATAAGACAAGTCAGTGAAGAGGACACAGGAAACGCACACGGAGCACACATCTGATGCAATCTCGGCCACACAAATCGCATTAGGAGTAATTTATTTACTGCAGCTGTTCTTAATTGGATAAGATACACTATATTGCAGATTAAAATAGCTGAAAACTCTTTTGACAGTGTAGTAACGGGTTAAAGCAGGTCGAAATGAATCAATTTGATTATTAGGTTTGCGACTCTGAGACCTGTGTAATCTGAAGTCAAACTGTGACTCTGGGAAATAGCCATTTCTTTGGATTTATAGGGCCGTGGACATGTAGATTTTAAATTTTCCAATAACTGCAGCTTTAGTTGCACGCAGTCAAGAAACTATTTAGCAAATTTAAACATACTATATAGCTCAACACTTTCCGCTGATTTATCTGCAATTATTAAATTCCCGAAACTGCTCGACTAGTAGAACTGCCATGTCTGTTACTTTTATGACCACCGCCAACCCGTAGCACACATTGCTGAACCTTCTTCGTAGCTGTTGTTGTTTCTCGTGCCAAAACTTTAATTGCCTTTCGGCCGAAAAGTTTGCAAAATCTGCGCAGTGCATTTTGTTCACATTTCCTGTGAGTTTTGGCAATGCTGCATTCCCTGTGCCACACCCAACCTCCCCCCCCCCCCTGCACACATTCTGCTGGGCCGCGTCTCGCAAGAGTTTTCCAGTTTCTAGTTGCCAAAGACTTGAACTCTGCTGTTGTCGTCCCCTCGTTTTGTATGCCCTTTTAATTGCCCATTGAAAGTTGTTCACTTGTTAAAATGAACTTTTGCCTTTGGCACCAATCGCTGCCCACAGTGCATCCTGTCCCAGCTCCACTCCCCACTTCTCGTCCCCCCCCCTTCCCCGCTCCGCTTTCGAGCACTGACAAAGTTGCAAGTGAAGTGTAAGCAACAAGCAGCGTGAAACTATGTGTTATGCAATTAAAAAGTGTCAGCCAAAGATGCTTTAATCGAATCGAGGCTATTGAATATTCTCCCACGCCCCCAGCCCCCGGACAACAGCAAACAATTTCGTAAAGTTTTTCCCGAGGCAGGTGCCAAGTTTGCGGTTACATAGCGACGGTTTTTCCTAACGAGTTTCTGGAACAATTTAAATTATGAATTCTTTATAGGAGAAGGAGGCGTTGCGGGGAGGGACACTCGCATCTCATGTGGCAGTTGCATCCTTTCCCCCCTCCCTCTTTCTGCTCATCAAGACTCTCGCACGTCTGCCTACCACAATTTACATTTACAAACAAAGGAAACCCAGAGCGATAGTTTAGAGACTTAACAAGAGAAATACCCTGTACACTTTATATTCTCTATATCCTCACCCATACGAGTATAAATTTTAAATGAAAAGAGATATCAACAAAAAACAACAAAACTTAAGTAAAATGATATCATTTATTCTATAACTATAAAAAACAAAAACAAACAAAACGAAAAAAATGCGTCCATTTTATTGGAAATATTTCTTTTCTGAACTTTTGCATCCATAATTATCCACCAATCCTCAATGACATTAGGATCTCGTTTCATAACGCGGGTACTTATAAACTAACTTAGTTTTGTAAAAATCCTCTGTCGCATCTTGTTGGTATCTGAACATTGTATCTTTACTTCACACTCTGCCTTTTCCAGGGTATACAACATGTGGAACAGTAACGGACGCTTGTCGGTTTATCTCAATTTCATCTTTTGTTTGTCGACTTGCATTTCAGTTATTTTAGTTAAATTTGTTTCTTTTTTCCGTTTCTCTTTCTGCTGTTGACTTGCCTGCAATTCGAGCGCTACAATGGAAGTAGAAGTATATATGTATGTGTGTGCATTACTTGTCTGATTTTCCACATGCATTATCATGTCTGAAAACTGTCTAGCATCGAGGCATGTGCATTGTGTGTGCGCCACAGAGTGGCATGTTACTAGTATCCAGTAAGCTGGTGGGGGGGCCATCGGTTTGAAATATACATCAGGAACTGAAAACAATAATAAACATTGTTGTGCGCTATGGGAGGAAAGTGTCAAGAGCGACAAATATACAGTTATATAGGGATAAGATGCTTTAATAAAAAATAAACTAAAACTATGGAAATATTTGTATCAAGCCCGTCTCCTCGAAACCGCCTTCACATCGATAATTTATCGTTCACCTTATTAACCACTTCACTTAACGTGCTTGCATATAAATTGAATGATTTCATAAATTATACGCTCAATTCGATGCCATAAAAGTTAACTTCTAGCGGCAATGGCGTCATTGTATTTCGAGCTTAAACAACGCCAACACACACACACACACCCACACACACACACTCCCATTCACACTAGCTGTGTGGATATAAAATGCATATTTATGCACTATAAACATTAATTTACTTGCCATTTAGTTAGACGCACAGTTAATTGAAAACAACAACATCAAAATGAGCGTCCCCTCTCCCGACGCCCCTCTTTTATGGGCGTGCCCTGCAACTTCAGCAGCAACGAAAAGCAAACAACTTAAATTATGCAAGAAGTGGAAAACTGGAAAATGCAACAGCAAAAATTGCAACGGGCGTTAAATGTGCGTTGTTTGCGTTGCGGGGCATGGGGCATGGGGCATGGGGCAGGGGCGAGCGTCAGTAATGCCAAATTTAATTGCAATTAATGTTCAGCTAAGCGGAAGTGCCAGAGCAGCGTGCAACGGCGCTGGCGCTTCCGATTGCGGCCGGCGCCAAAACTAAAAATAAGTTGATGCCGCATGCAACAAAAAAAAGTTGTTGCAAAATGCTCCGCTAAATGTTAAAGACCTTGAACGCCACATTGTCTAGCCACGTGACGCCGCGTGTGGCACCTGCAACTGCAACGGCAACTACAACTGTAAACGGGCTCCCAGTTGTTATGATGGGTCTCCATTTCAACCGGAATTCAATTACTCGTGCACCATAAACCGATTAACTTATATAAATATTTATATCGGTGAAATGCAGACCAAACGCCCCCTGCCTTTATGGCTGGGCGTGGTCGTTTGTTCACTTGTTCGCCCGGCTGAATCGTGTGCTTTTGCATATGCAAACACTTTTACAGAACCCCCACACACACACACACACACACACACACACACACACGCACACTCAGTGGTGGGGGCTCAATGCGAATCGTTGACTGTGGCAATAATTCCATTTTGCATTTGCATTTGTTGGCGTTTATGGTCCACTTAAGTGTTGTCATTCGCATCCATGTACGGCCAAGGATTTAATGATAACACGCTAGGTGTCATTTACAGGCGACACGTGTGTGTGTGTCTGTGTGTGGCGCCTCAGAGAATGCTGCACAGCACTTGGAGCTCGTTGTGGAGAAGGGGTTGTTCCACCCGCACTTGGGCTATATATAGTACTTTCCTAAGCAGCCAATAGTAGGGCGTAGGGAGGGGAAGGGGTGTTGTAATTGTAATGTCTCTTGTCTTTAGAGTGTGTTCTGTACCGTTATGTGGGCTGGCAGTGGCGACACAACATGACGACCAGAATGGATTAATCCCATGGCCAGAGTGGGCCAACTTGTGGCTAGACTGTGGCCTGATTTATTGGCTTACGTTGTGTTATCTGAGATCCCAGAAATGTCAACTGCTCTGACCTGTTGTTGTGGCCCATTTGTTAATGGGCGAATAACTGAAGCGTGTTTGCTGTTGGATAATCCATCGATACAAGTCATTCTGGTAAAGCTTTATGTTTACCCAGTCGGTAAAAAGTATTCAAAATATCTCTATAAAAAGTTCACTGAATAGGAATTTTAAAAAACACCCTCAAGTTTTCAATTATTTTTTAAACGTGCTTCAATGTTTGAATTAAAAGCTAAGCTAAATTTAAAGAAATATACCTGGTCCAAGCAAAGCTACATAAATCATCCTGGTATGACATGAAGGCGGGCAACCGAGGAACAGGCAGATGAACAAAACACACTTTCAGTTTTCACTTTATTGTGCAATTTACTTTTGAACTGCCTGCAAAATTTAAATTTGAACTTGCGAAATTTGAAAGCCGTTTACTAAACCAATTCAATTGTGCCACGCCTTCAATTTCAGAGGCCCCAGTGACGGTTGTGCTTCAGCTGCAGCTGCCGCAGCTGTGCCTCCAGGGCGGCACGCCCCTCGTAGAGGCTCTTCTGCTGCGAGAGGCGTCTGGCAAACACGTCGTGCTGCAGCTGTGTCAGCTGTTCACGCAGCCACAGATGATTCGCCTGCAGCTGTCGCAGCTGGCCGAGCGTGTCAACATCATTCTGGCACAGATCCACGGCCGTTGAGTGCGCTTTCATTGGGCTGTCGAAGACATGGGAGGCTTAGCATAATTGATGCGGATGCGAGTGGTGATGCTGATGCGGATGCGGATGCGGATGCTGATGCGGTGCAGATGTGCGGTTGCGGCAGAAGTTAAGCTGGTTAAGCTGGCTAAAGTTTGGCCTAATCACTGTGAAAACTTTTTGTCTGCGTATTACGTATACGCAACGACTGCCACCCATTTGCCTGGCAAAATTCGTAGATTTCGTTTCTAGCTGATTGAGTTAAAAATTGAAAATTTGCCAGCATTTGGGCAACTTTTTAGCTGCTGCTTAATGTCTTGGTTGGCTTGCTGAGCAATATTCACTGATGCGTTCGTAAAATTTGCGTAGCCTCGCTTGCTCCCCCCTCTCAGAACCTTAAGGTGGCACAGACAAAATTGCTTTTACGCTTCTAGCTTCATCCAAGCATAAAAATGTCTGCTCGACTGCCGGTGCTTGTCCCAGCACCCCGCCAGCACGCCTGCAATTCCTGCTGCTGCTGATGTTCGATTTCCAACTATCGATTGATTTTGCATTAATTTTCTTTGCAGCTCGATGGGCACAGGAGGCCAACTGCACATATGCACGTCACTGTGCCTCGCTATTTCACTATTTCTACCATTTCTTTGTCTTATGCTCTGCCCAAATTGGCCATAATTACGCCTTTGTTTGCGTGTGCAACAAGAATACAATGTAACCGAACAAAGCTGAAGGCTGAGAAACCAGAGCTGAAATTGCAATTACGAATGCTATTTAATTATTGTTTTGGCTGGACTCTTCATAAACAATTGATTGGACTGCAATTTGAGCAATCAACTTTTCAACTCGTTTATTGTCTCATATCTTAAGTTTTGCTACTGTCCCAATTCAACATTGTCACTTGTGCATTACCCAAGCGGAATCAACTAGAAATTTACACACTAGCCAAAGCAAGAAAATAAGCGTTCTAATACTCCGTTGCTCTACTTTGTGCTCTCAACAAGCACAAAAACAAAAACTGTGGTGCAGACTCGGTTCGGCTACACAACGCAGAGTCATGTTGTGGCCGTGGGCTTCACCGATGCGTATACGTAATATTCTGGTACATGTAAATGCGTTTCGTGCGCTTTGCCTGGTGTTGCTGAAATGTTCGACATGTTCTGCAGTTGCTCTGGTGCGCTTTAATGGCAACGGCAACGGAGAAGCAAGCAGCAAGAGTCTGTAGGGAGGGGGAAGGGGCTAATCAGACTAGCCTCACTCGAGCTTGATGCCGGCGTTCATAAGCTGCCGCATAAACGGCTTTTGTGCTGCATTTAATTTTACACTTATTTTCTATTTACAGCTCACGCTTTAGGCCATGATTATAACAACATTTGGCCAGATATTAAGCATAAAATAACAGTGTACAGTAATTAAAACCAACTAATCTGCATTAAACGCTTTAAAAATGAGAGAAAAAAGGTTGAAATTATGTTTTTTCTGAATTTTTTAATTTTAAGATTTAAAAAAATATGTATAAATATACAACACGGTAAGCCAGAAGAAATATTCTAATCTTAAAAATGCCTTGGGCACTTAGTTCTAATTACCGAGTGACCACTGTAATGTCATTTGGACGGTCATTAAGCATACAAGTAAGTTATCTGTAATTATGAAAGTTCTTATCATAAGCATCTTTGTAAATTGAGACAACTTTTAGGAAGCATATCTTGTTTAATATATAGCGTATTTTCTGAGTGATTTCCAATGATCATTAACTCAAAAACAATAATCACACAACGCTCCACAAGACCAGCACATAACGAGCTGCCTGATGAACGCAATCAACGTGAACAAACTAATAAGGAGGATGATTGCGCATCAAGGATAATGCACTGCGAAAGTGAGAGAGACTGATGCCAATGCACACACATTGATCATGCAGCTGTCAGAACGAGTGTGTGCGTGTGTGTGCGAGTGTGTGCGTGTGTGCGAGCGCGTCGGGCAGGTTAAAAGCATTTATGGTTTTAATATGCAAATGTGCAACAATGGAGCTCACCTTTGGCTTGAATGCAGAATATAAATATTTACTGAATTTTCGCTGAATTGCGACGAGTTTTAACGTTCGATGCGAAACTTTAAAGCCAGCGCCAGCTGTGTGGACTCTGACTCTGATTCTGACTCCAAGGCCAAAGCCGACTCTGCCTAATTGAAAATCTATGCCACTAAACTGTAAGCCTGCTTGTGACGCTGTGTGTGTGTGTGTCTGTCTGTCTCTCTGCTGCAGCCCGTCCGCTGATGTGCTCTCTGCATTGGCAACTTAATTATTTCAGCGGCACGTCGCCGGAGACTGGCGCTTAAGCCAAAACTCACGACAGCTGCAAGAGGAGTAAATAAAAATTAAAAAATAGATGGGCTCTCGAAGATGAAATACCCTTGCAGAAACATAAAAGTTAATCAGATGTTGATAATTGCCAAGTTTTGTCTAGAATACCTTGAAATAAAACTACAAGTTTTCCATGAAAATACGGTTTTTCATCTTTAGTTCGTTCAATACGTTACATACTTCGCGATAAAACAATAAAACACTTCGCAAGGGTATAGAAAAGAAATACTGTACAGCAGAAAAGAGCAATAGCAGTGGCAAGTGAAATAAACAAAAGTTTGCTGCATGCCGTGGCAGCTACAGCTGCTGCTAATGCTGCTGCTGCTGCTGCTGCTGCTGCTGCTATTGAAAATCTGTGCTGAAAGATAAAGTTGCCAAGCAAACGGATTTAACTGCGAAAGGAGTGAATGCAACGGGTCGAAGGGAGGTCAGATGAGTAACTATAAGGGCGCAGTCCGGAAGATGGGGCGTGTGTGACCCCATTAACCCGGTTACGCCCACGCATCCACACCAGCCCGGCATTGGATGCTCACCACTATATGCAGTGAATCTTGCGGCATTATTCACGAACATGATTCATTAGCAGACTTTCCGCTTGTATTTCTATAAAACAGCCTTTCCAAAACTTCACAAAACTGCCAACTCAGGAAATATGCATCAAGACGAGCTTTCAGTTAACTCGTTTAAATCGCCATATTCACAGTTTACACGTTATGCGGGCGAAAAGGCATCGGAGAACGCGCGCAAGGATATTTTTCTCGTTGGCGCAAATTCAGCCGAGTCTCTTTTAAAATGACTTTGGCAACTTTGGCAGGCCAAAAGTAATTAATTTTTATTAAGTTACACTAAAAAAAAAACTTTTGAAAGAAAGAACAAATAATTGCATTTGTGATGCCGAAGTTTAAATACTCTTGCTGCGTTTTTATAAAAAAAAAATCAATTTTCTTCCTTTTCTTCAAGAGATAAAAGTTAGCAGGTGTCTTGTATTTAAAAAAAAAAAAACCTTTTATATTAAACTTATCTTTAGTGGTCCCTTCTAGCCGACTGGCAAAATTCTCTCTCGGCAGGGTATAAAAAAAGAGGAAAATAAATCACACAAGCGGCACAATTAACGCCTGCAAATTTAATTGCGTTTTAATGTGTCGGGTGCGGGGTGTGGGCGGGGTGTGGGCGGGGCGGACGGTTAGACATTGCAGCTCACATATTCGTTTGTACTTCGTTGCTGGTGGGAGGGGGAGGCTCCAACGTGACATGTCAACCGCAGGCGGCGGCTCAAAAGCGTAACAAGAATTTTGCCGCGCCTGAGCAACATGACAAGCGGCACACACACACGCACACACTCACGTGAGAGGCTGTCCTCAGACAGAGTGCTTGAGTGCCAGCCTCAAAAGCAGCTTAACAAAAACACACACACACACACACACAGAGGGACAGTGTAGCACGGCGCTGAGGACACAGGACGAACGTAGGCCAACTATTTACATGTCGCCCTATTATGTCCGGATGCGGACACGAACCTCCGTAACCAGAGCCCCGTTTCCCATCACCCGTCACCCGTAACTCGCAACCGTAGCTGAGTGTCTTTTGTGCTGTGACCCTCTAAGTGACGTGATTTAAATTTTTATGTCCTTTGAAATTTTCAACGCAAGCGCTCAACTCAGCTGCGACTGGTTGTGACGTCAACGTTGCCGCTTCCGGCACACAAATCACGTAATCTGCCCTTTGTGGGTCAAGCAGCAGCCACATAACTATATACCCGTAATGTTCAAGAGCATAAACAGTAACTGCAGCACCTGCAGCATCCGAAATCGGACGAGTGCAACTAAATAGTAGCAGATACATCCAGTAGATACTCGTGCTCGTACTTGTGTGCACATGCGACCATAAAGATATAAAGAGACAACATGGCACTCGCCAACGTTGACAACAGGTCAAAAGTCAGCGTCGGGCAAAAGTCAAGTGGTTGTCCTCGAAGCCTAACAATTGCAAGACTCTTGGGATTAAATTCTGTTGTCTAAGTTAAGCACTCGATTTAAGATATTTTTAGCAGTTGAATTTAAGATTGACAAAATGATTGCTAAGATCTTTCACACAATATATGTATAACTCTGTGTGTGTCTGTGCTTTACTCAAAAGCATGAAAACAATTTCGTAAGACCTTTTATATTACAGTTGTGTCATGCTCTCATGTCTCATATCTCATTTCTCGAGACCTTTGCGAAAATGCATATCAGACATGTTTCACGCTTTTCGGAAAATCTGCCTTTACGACTACTTGTATTTCGCTTATTTGATCAGCTTTCCACTGTTTTATCATCAGCTCCAATAAATACCTCAAGATTTTTTAATTGTTTAATTTTCTTTTAATATTAATGCGTTTGCTTTCTGCATTCGGCCTTTTGGCCCTGGTGACCCAAATGCGAAAATACAAAGAAGAAAATAAAGGAAATGTGAAACCGAAGCAGAAATGAAAAAAAATTGTGTCTCATTTGGGAAAACTGATAGCGAAGGCTCCTCTCCAGCTTACAGTAATGAGGATGCCATTCATAAGGCCATAAATAAGTGCAAGAGAATGTGGGAAGCGCTGGAGAGGCGACTATGGGGAGCGGGTCTTATCGGGGCAAGTGGGCATCATTAACCTGGCCGCATCCAATGTAATTATGTTAACTGCTAATTGTGTGTGTCCGGGGTGGGGGTCACGCATTCTTATGGCCAGTTCAATGGGAAAAAAAACGAGCACACTGCAAACAGATAACGATGATTGGCCAAACAGCCGGGGAACGACAACGACTGTATTTTCAACGGCGGCATTTAAAGCAAACATGACAACAACGCCATCCGAGAGTTAGGGGGTGTTGGGAGAGGGAGGCAGGCGCTTCATCCCGGCCGCTGTCGCATTTGGCCCGCGGCCACTAAAAATGGAAAGTGTGTTTCTGCCTTTTGCTGCTCTCTGTGAACTCTATGAATTTAATTGCAATTTTTGCGATATGTTTTCGTATTGGTTATTTAAGTGGATTTATGGAAATGTAAATTTTTCAACATAAAGGACTTACCACGAGAATTGGGAAAACTCGTTAGCCGAGCTATCGCTCTTAAATATACATGGCTATTAAATTTCTCTGGTAATTTTTATTATTTGTTGATAAATTTGATTCTCCCGCCATGTTTGCTGTATACGTTTTATTATCAACAATTTGCAGCGTGGCGCAAGCATTTGATATGACAATGCCATGGACTGACAGGACAAACAGAAGGGTTTGAATTTTACAGATAATTATGCTCTGTCCACAATGTGTATTTTAAGGCAATGCTTTTGTAGATAGACGCTTACAATTCGGCAAAGGAAAAAGATACATTCTAAAGTCTTGGTTGTCGGAGATAGAGTATCCCTTTAATCAGTACGATTTTATTTACACTGCCAACAGAGCATTGAGCAATCGGTTACATCCGGCTGCAGCGTTTCTACTTGTTTTGCAAATATATTTCTGTTAGAGTCAAGTGGCCTACTGATCATAGGTCCGAGTGGGAGACTTACAAAGGGGGTCTACACATGTTCAGTGTGTTGTTGCCAAAAGCATAATTTATTTTCTGATTTACGGCTGCAACTGTCTGCCCAATTCTGTTGGCCTGTGTAATGTTTATTTGCATACAATTGTTGTTGTTGTTGTTGTCTTTGCTTTGGGCCAATATATCATGGGCCACCGAAAAACTGACAACTACAAATTTGCTCGCTGTTTATGCGGCCAGCAAACAACGGCACATGAGCATCGAATACTTTTCAATTCTAGTGCATGGGTATATATGTATATGTATGTATGTGTGTCTATGTAGGCGCATATGGGCGAGACCCTTTCGACCCGCAATAGGTAAACATATTTAACATGTATGTATCTCTGTATATCAATGTATAGAAACTGTCAGAAGCCCCCTCTCCCCACCCACGCCACGCCCTTTCGTTAAACATTTCGAATGTCCGTGGAACATTTCGCTGAATTTATAATGCACAATTCTCATGTTGTTTACAATTCATTTATGCAGATTTTTTGTGGATGAAAAAAAATAAATGCCGCAGCATAAATATGCCGAAATCAAAACTAGGACAATTTTCATATAATTAATTGCAATTGAACCGATATGTTCTTTATTTATTTTAAACGCCATCTCATCGGGGAGCATATATAGTACATGTTTTTAAATATTCAGTGTTTCTTTTTAACAATCTGTGCAGGCCGCTCATTAAATCATTAAAGCCATTAAGTCGCTTAAGCCAATTTAGCCCAGTTCTCTTCTCTTCGCTTTCTCTCACCCTCAATCCCTTAACTCCCCGTTTAGCCCCACTATCTGGATAAAACACATATTACAAATTGTCGCTTTGTGTACATTTTCCCAAGGTCTAATTAATTATTTTGAGCTGCATAATAGCGGTTTTATGTGCTCATTATGAATAGAATTTCGTGAACAAATTACTAAACATTTTTTGACACAGCTGCGGGTTTTGCTAATTGAGCGGCAAAAACTATTTCACAGGCAGGTAAATAGACGGAATTTCTTTGAAATTTCGGGTTTAGTTTAAGCCTGCCGCAAAAAAGGCAGATTTGGCAGAAAGCTGCTTTTATTGCATTATATCAAAGAAATGAAAAGGATGTGTACAAAATATATACATATAAACTACGAGTTAATTATCTCTGAGGAAATATACAATCGAGTTTCCAGCATGACCTGAAACTATATTAAATATTCTTAAATAAGGTAAAGATGAAGAAATATTACTAAATAACTGAGTGCATCTTCGAATATTGTGTTGAGGAATAAAACAAACTGTTATTGGAAGAAAAGTTCGTTCTCCTTTTCTAGCCATCGCAGGATATAATATGAATACAAATCAGAGGTTTTTATTTGAATGTATTAAAATGAGGATATTCTTTAAATATTGATTTCAAGCCTAAGCCCAATGATACAGGCCAATTTAGCAAGAAGCTGTTGAGTTGAAAATATATATGCTATTATCATGAGTATTTTTGGGCTAATATTTAACAGCAATTGCTCTATTTAGATAACAAACATGAAGTGGCCATCTCAAACAGAAGCGGAGATCCGAGCCGAGCAACATTTGCAGCAGATGTGAGCGGCCTTTAAAATCAACGCATCCTAAATCAACGTAAGCCTCAAGTCAAGAGCCTTAACCAAGCTAAGTGTTATACATATTGTAAATACATATAAGCATATGAATGTATATGTATGTGTGTATGATTTAGATGTGAAATGCTGAGCACTTGGCCACAACTCACTTAGAGCGTGCCCTGCCACAAATGGCCCCAACACTCAGACAACGGGGTGGCAAGTTGTAGAGCTCCCAAGCTGTATTTATGGCAACCGGCTGTAATACGGGAGTATCGGGTGTGTTGATGGTGTCGGTAACCGGTAGCCGGTAGATGCTAGTCGGCTGTGTGTGTGTGTGTGTGTGTGTGTGTGTCTGTTTGAATGGCTTTCAGTGGCACACAAAGCAACCCAATCAGCAGCTTAAATCAGCAACAACAGAAGCTTGCCACAATTTCCGCAACTTCAGCATTTGATTGGCATCGGCCAGAAAGCTGTTTTAAATTTCAAATTGAACGCACACCTTTAATCAGTTTGGGACCACCTCAAGAGGAAACAAAACAAGGCAGACTGCGCTTGTCCCAAGTGCCAGACTAGCAGATACTCCGTACCCAGCTTTGATGGGTAACAATGTCCTAAATGAGGCGAGATAATTAAATAGCTCAGCGTATGGTATATGGGAATATATTTAAAAGAGAGAGATATGAATTCAGCTCATCGATTGTTAGATACATTCACCCATTTCCAATGGCTACAGGGTATAACGAAACAAAACAAACACAATATGTTCACACAATTCAATTTATGGGGCATCTACTTTTGCCTCAACTCAAGTTGTGTGCGATTGTCGACTCATTTTATTTCCTGGCACCTCCTTTTACCACTTGGCTTGAACTATCTCCGATTGTCTACTCATTTTATTGCTATTTGCTCAGCATCTTAGCGACCTTCGCGTTATTTCGAGCTTTTACTGTCACTAAACATTTAAAATGCTGAGTCTTAAAGCAAATATCTCATACAAAGAGATAGACATGTGTGTGGGTGTGTGAATTTAATGCAGGTCAGAATACAAGGATTCAATCAGGATTCGTGCTTCAGCACTTGAGGAAACAGAGCATTTCAAACCGAAACTTTTTATCAACTGCACAACTTTGAAAAACATTGCTGACACTTGAATGTTGTTGTCTGTTTGCTGTTGGCCAAACTAGTAAATAAAAGCAAAGGGAATATTACAACACGTAATACCCTGCTCCTGTAAATAACAAAAGTAAAAATCGGAGTAATTAAATGGATGTGGACACGTGTCGTTTTCCTAGAGACACAAACACGTAGAATGTGTTTTATTTAAAAAAAGAAAACTTCTTGCGGCATATGGACATTTTCATATGTTTTGCGTGTCCTGCTTGTGATATATTTAAGTGTTCACGATCGAAACGCGCATATCTAATGGGTAGCCAAAAATATAGCCCTTATGTAATTCGGCTATTATCCTCACTGCACATTCCCTTTCTCTGGCAGTCCCACAGTAAGCACTTCAAAAAGCATATCCACTCGAAGTTTCTGGCAAGTGTAAAGCAAACTTGTCGCAAATATAAATATTTTGTGCAACATTTAAATGTTGCAAGTTTGCTTTGTTTACAGTTGCGTCGCCCTGGCATGCAAATTTAGGCATATTTATTTTACAAATTTGCTGCCAGTCACCAGTCTGCCCTTTGCATCTGTTGGTGGCATTGGCCCAAATATTTGGTCAAGTGTTTGGCCAAAATGCTGCCTGGCAATCAGATAAATGCAATATACGAAATATACGCAAATTGCTGCGAGCTTTGCGTTCCCTTTCACACATCCGTCCGTACTTAATTAAATTTCGAACAAATGTTATGCCACTTCTGATGCTGGGAGGAGTACGCAAATGCAATTGCCCGATTGGCGGGACTGCAGCGAAAAGCACCTGCTCATAAAATGCAGATATAACATTACGTATACGCAGTGTACGACGGCTGCTATTTAAACACTTTTTAATGACGTCGAGAAGAGAACTCTGGCAATCAGACTGAAACAGCGACCAAGACTGGAAAGATGGGTGGCTGGGATGGGGGGGGGGGGGGGATTGGTTTGAATAGTTGCCCTTTTCAACTTGCTGCTGCTGTCTCTTTTCAGGTATTTTTTTTTTAACGACTCGTGCTTGAGTTGCAAGCGACTTCTTTATTCACACTGAAGAGGATATTAAATGTGTAGTAACTTTCAGTGAGATCGGATTATCAGCCCCAAGGTTCAATGAACGATTAGAAATTGTTTTTCAGACAGGAAGTTAAACTGTCTTCAAAGTGCTTTAAAGAGCATAAAATATTCGTTGCCTTGGGTTGTATTTTTCGTTGAGTTCATTTTTTGTTGTCGGGTTTTTGCCACGTGTTTGTCAATAAAACATGTGGTTCTGCTCAGCTTCTTCCCCGCAGCCAGGAGTTTGGGGTCGGTTCCACCCATTTCTGCAGCCGGCAGTTACGGCGGGCCGTCATCGCGAGCATCCTTTGTACGCGACGCGCACTCAATTATTCGTGCGTTACTTGTTTCTTACTACCTTTCGGCTACCCCCCGCCTCCCGCACAACAAACGGACCGACACACACGTGTATAGTCTTATGGCCATTATGCAATAACTGAGACATAAATGTGTGGACTGTAGGTTGGTTTTGTTTGCGCTGCAAGCACAATCGAGTTTACGGAATTGCGGAAATAAATGCGCATTTAATATGTAAAAGAACCGAGAGCCCCGAGAGAGAATGGGCTACGGGGTGTATGGAGATTTCCCAGCTGTTAGCGACTTAAGCGACCAAATGAATTGGCTTGGGTGAAAGTCTTAAAAGATGCGGACAATAATAATAATATACCTATGAGACACCAGAAAACATTAACTGCAACAAATATATATTTAATTTATGTTTAGCTTATTCTAGAAAATGTATAAAAAAAAATTAAATATTATACCCACACACAAAATCAAAAATTGTATACTTGAATCAAGTAGAAATGTTACAAAATCAACATTTTTCTAAGTATTTTGTGTTTAACGTAAGTATTTTAAAACTGTGCATTTATTGAAAATTCTAGAGACTAAGCTGTGAGCAAAAAGTCATTCCGCACAAAAATAGTTTCAGTTTTGACTAAGATAATTTTACCACAAATTTGTATCCATGATGTTAATGCAGAATTATTTTAAAGCCCACAGCAATGAGCAAAAAGTGGGCGGCAATCTGGGCCTTATTGGCTTGTGTAATCGTAATGTAGTCGCTCCGTGAATATCCGTTTTAATCGTCGGATTGTGGGCTTAAATGAATGAGTTTTTCTAAGAGTTTTTCTAAGAGGTCAAAAAGTAACCAGAAGTCGTGTCATATTCAATTGGTGTATTTTTGATTAAATGTTTAAAATTTAACCCAATTCCATTTAGGGTATAATTGAAGTTTAAAAAAATGGTGTTACTGATTTGAATGTTGAGTATTTTTACAAGTGCAACCATGAACAAAAAATTATAACTGTTATTATACTGTTAGCTAATAAATGTAAACTAAACAATGTTCGCTAAGCCCAGTTCTAATTAAATTCTTGTTTAGAAACCTACGAAGAAATACTGGTTTTAACGGTCTGCTGTTATGAAACGGTTAACATGAAATATTTAACAGCGCATTAAGAACAGTCATGCGCTGCACACAGCATCTCAGGGCATCCGATTTGTGTTTCACTTCCCCTCCAAAAATCTCAGCACAGCAGGACGAAACGAAACGAAAAAAGCGAAACATTGGCATGAAATGCAGGGGTAACTGGGACAATGAAATACGAAACATGAGATGTGCCAAGTGAGAAGTGAAACGTCAGGCAGGGGAGGGCACTAACATCAGAAATCAGATGAAACTTGAAATTGGCAAAGGTCTGGCATTGGCACGCTCGATGGCGTGCCTCCTTTCGGCTCTGGCAATTTAGTTGGAAATTTGCATGGCTCGGTGGCGGACGTGTGGGCGGAGAATTGCAATAGGCGACCGAAGTCACCAGGCGGCTGGCAAATTTAAAAGCGAGGCGCGAAATGTGAAATGCGAATGCTACGAAAGTGTGACGGATGCTGAAAACGTTGTTGTTGTTATTGTTGTTGTTGTTGCTTCTGTTAACAACAAATGGCAGGAAGTGGGCGTTGGGCGTGGCACAGCTGCAGCAGCAGCAGCAATAAATAAACGCGATTGCGAATGTGAATATAAATCTGAGTGCTCGTGCTCATCACAGCAGGGCATCAGTCGTGCAAGTGTCTTTTGTATGTGAATCGCGATCCAAATCAAAATCCAAAGCGAACGCCAAATCCAACGCCAAATCCAAATGTGAATGCGAAAGTGTCTGTGAATTGCAATGTGTCCTTTATAAATCAACAAAAATCACATTTCCAATTGCTGCGCATTAGAACGGATACAGCGACAGCAGCAACTACAACAACAACAGCAGCCATAGACCCAAAGTCAAAGACGTCAAACGCCGCGTCAAACGCTGATTGCGTCGTAAAATAAAAAAGAAGCAAACAAAAAAAAATAAAAAACAACATGTGAGATTTGTGAAAGCTCTGAAGAATGTGGCAAATAATTTGAAGCAGCCTCCAGGCATAGGTGGCATCAACAACACACGTGCCCCACAAAGGCACCGCCAATCCTCTGTCTGTCGCCCACAAGTACTGGGTATTATATGTTGTAATATATTGAAACATAATCTGATTCGACTTTTTGCTTAACCCACGCTCAAGACTCTTTTTTCCTGTTCCTTCTAGACTTTAATTGCTTTTGCTCGTCAAGAGGAGCAAACATAGATTTTAAACTCATTAAGGCCTCTTTGAGCTCCCGTCATTTGCTAGACGCAAGACGTTGAGAAAGTAATATAAAAAAATTAAAAAGTGGAGAGCATTCAAGAAGCTGACAACGAAATGGGCAAAATTAATTAACCGTTTGATCCAGGTCCAGGCACTTTCCTCAGAAACAAATAGCTGGAAAGCTGTTGTTGAATCCTTAATTTAATTTAATTACTTATTTGCAAATACTTATCATACACATTTTCAAAATTACCTAGAACCGATTGTAATTTAAATAGGTATTACAATTTATTTATCCAAATATTTCAGTTCTGAATCTATAGATGTATTCTCTTTCTTTATAATATTCAATTGAGGTCAAAATTATGTTAGAGCTAACGTGTAAGCTGTTGCCATTTTTTCATGTGTCTCTTTTTTTGTAGCTCTTTCTCTCGTATTATCCGCCCGTTGCTCCGGCAATAACAAACACAATGAAGTGCCTGTTAAATTCGCATTGTGTTGTTATTGTGTCTGTTACTTGCTGCTGGATGATAATTTCTTAAAGTTTAAATTGGATTTGTTAGCAGCTGTTCTCCTTTAGCCTAGCCTCAAAAAAAATCTGGTAGATAAAGTGATGATTTATAATTCAAATCGTATATTATATATTTATATAAACTGTGCTATCCACCATGGAGACTAGCGCTGGATTCGATTTGGCTATTTTTGCACTTGGTATTCGGTTATCTACTAGAATCTGGCACATTTTTGGGCACACAAAAGCTGTGGCTTGCGCTTGCCGAATGCAATTCATTAATTTATTGACTTACAATCAGGGCAGGTCGAAAAACTAATGCCCAAGAGCCAGGCCGGTCGAGGCAATTTGCAAGCAAGCTGCAGGCAAGATAAATATCCGTTCATTCATCACAGAACCTTGGCAAGTCTCAGCTCAGGAGCAGCCGAAAAGATGGCCTCTTGGTTTTCCAACTACTTGTTTTTCCTGCCCATTTTGTACTTCTTGTTGCTTTCGTTTTGGGTTTGCCAAAACAAAACGCAAAATAAGCTGAGGCTACGTTTTGGGTCGGTGTTTGGCCCGATCCTGAGCCCGGCCAGAGACATACGAGCCACAGCCACACGGCGGGGCAAATGCAAATGCAGCAATTCTAAAGTTCCTTTGGCTATTTAGAAACGCATTAAAAACATAATTAAATAGCAGAGCGAGAGCACAAACAAGTCGAATAACAAATATGCATGACGAGCTACTTGAGCTGATGAAATTCGGATTAAAAACATAAACAAGCGAACAAGCTAAAGCAATAACAACAGCAAAAAGTAGAAAAACAAAATAATAACACCGAGAACAACAACCAATACACATATCCAAAGGTGTGACACAAAGCAGCCACCAATCCTCGCACGCAATAAAATGCGCTGTCGACGAGCAGCCGAAGGAGCGACAGCAGCAGCAGCAGCGGGAGCTGGAACAGGAGCCAAAGTTGCTGCCCGGAGGAGCAACGGATTTGCTGCTGGATCTGGAGTCAAGGGAGCTGGCAGCGTTCTGCTGGCATTTCTGGCAGCTGTCAGCTTTCGTGGCATGCGCACCCGTAAGTATAAACATCTTTAACTTTATAGCGAAGTGGGTTGCTCCCAAAAACACAATCAACAGAAAATCGACAGTTGGGTTGAGTCGCAATCAGTTGGAGATACTTAAGGCAGGCTCAAATGGTATATACATATATAGATACATATATATGTATATAGACATACATCTGAACACAGATAGTTTTGATGTCTATGATTAAGTCTTTTGGAGAAAGTGTTAGCAGGAACACAGAGAAACCCTTGCATATGCATATATGTTTATACATATATTATATATAATATATACATATATATATTTGATGTGCATGTTAAGTACACACACATATATACATATAAATATGTATGTATTGTACATTCGTACACACGATCCAAACTTTTTGGCTACGTGCTCTCTTTTGGCCGTCTGTTGTCTGTTTTTTGCATGCATATTTAATTCAATTTCGCACATTTTTGTGCAAGTGTCGGAAGTGTTTGCCAAATTTAATTTGCATGATGAGATTTGCCAGGCTGCATTGTTTTTGTTGTTGCTGATGTTGTTGGCAACTCGTTGGCACGATTTTTATAAGCTTGTCGAGTTCATTTAATCGAGCTAAGCAAATTTTCATTTAGCCAAACACACACGCACTCACATACATTAACATGTACACCTTGATATTTCCTAAACACCTGTCACACGGATCTGTTCCGTACTCAAAGCAAAAATTCATTACACATACGCCCTGTTGGCTGCCTGGCTGGCGTGGGCTCTGTGCAAGATTCCTGCTTCTTCGAGTGTGTTTTATGAAAATGACTGGCATATCCTGGTCTGCTACATCCTGGGCTGGCCTAATTGAAATACAGCCTAGCCAACGCCGCCTGGCTTCACGGTGCTACAATGCATCTGCCGAGTTGATTAAGTTTTCGTCTGTTCAACAGGTCGTACACGTGATGTGCTTTCAAGTACTGTATGCTACGTGCTCAAATTACTATTCATTAAAATTTTCGCAGTTAGCACATGTTTTTTGGTAAATAATGTTTTCATCCAGTTAGCTCAGATTTCCATTCCACTTTCCACATTTATTTTTATTTAACAAAAACAATACATGTCTCAAAATGTTGCAAGGGAATATTTTGTGATTTATGTTGACAAAAGGAAATAAAATTTACATTTTAAGAATAGATAACATTTTTATACCCTGAACTGAATTGAATGGGTGAATCCGGGTATAATGGTTTTGTGCGAATGTATGTAACGGGCAGAAGAAGGCGTCTCCGACCCCATAAAGTATAAAGTATATTCTTAATCAGAATCACTAGCCGAGTTGATCTAGCCCTGTCCGCCTGTCTGTCCGTCTGTCAAATGCTAGAAAGCTGAACTTGGACTTTTTAGTTCGTATATACCATACGCAGATCTAGTTTATTTCAAATCACTCATCTCGTTTTCTTATTATCGATAAGTATCGGTTTTGCTACACTGCATTTTGAAGATATCTTAAAAACCATAAGAGCTAGAGCAACCAAACTGTTTGCGTGAAGCATACGCAGGCAAGGAATATTTCGGATTTTGGATACCACCCCCATTCTCCCCATATATGCAAAAATGTAAAAAAACGAGCAATATAAATACTACGGACTTGAGCTTTGGCTTATAAATATTTTAAAAAAATTTATTGAGCCCTGAAAATTTCATCAAGATCATACTCTTAGTTTAGAAATTATACACACAGCAGCTGTTCGCAGCGTGCATCCTGCGTTTACATGTGTGTGTGTGAGATTCTGTGTATGTGTGTATGAATGCAAGGGGACTGAAATGTATGAAAACACAGGGTTCAGGGTATTTCCCAGTCAGGCGCCCCCGACTGGAGCCTTCTCACTTGCTTTATTTATTATTATTTAAACTATAGGATACAATTATAATCCTAACTATTTTAAAATTGTACTGGCTGCTAAGACAGAACTGAATTCTCGACCACTTAGCGAGAACTGCGAATTAAAAGTTGTGCTTTGAAATTCGGCCGAATGTTCTAATGTATTTATAATCATAATCATAACAGTCTATTAATCCTTATTCATTCGCCACCAGCTGCACGCACACTAATCAATCTCAGTTGAGCAATTTCCAAGGCCAAGGCGATATCATTAATAACACATGTGTCCATCCTGTCTGCCACGCCACACACTCGCACATGTTCTATATAATTTAATAGAGACCATATATAAACATGTTTCAAAAAACACACAGCAAATGTGGCTACAATGGTAACAAAAGCCAAAAACAACAAAAAAAAGCGAAAGAATTGTTATCTTTGGGATATGGAAGATTAAATACCCTTTAAGACTCATAGATTAGACCCACAGGACGATTACAATTGCGATTCTTGGGTGGGATATCTTTGTAAGGAAGAAAATTCATTTTATTATATCGACTCGGCTGATGATACTATTACGATATATATTACTTGTAGGGTCAAAGACGTTACACATTTCGTGACAAATTCAAAATACCCTTGCACGAGTATAACAAAACAAAAGAATACTCAAATAGTCACTCAAATAACACTTAGGCCATCAATCAACGCAACTGCCAAGGTCACAGTCAGAGTCAGAGTCAGAGTCAGCTTAGGAGTGGGAATGATGCCCCCTCTCCCATGGGGAGCTCTGTTAATTACATCATGGCATTGCGCACCATATAAAACAGGGAGAGCTATTGCAAGCTCGCAACTATATTTTATGCGGACGCACACATAAGATACACGAGATACAAGTATTTGCCAAAGGAGAATGCCGTCCAAGACAAATGGCGGTCAAATGTCACATTTAATTTATTTATGGGGCGTCGCAAGCGCGGGGCGTGTCCCAGTGAAGCTTTAATTAAATAACTGGGCTAAGTGAAGCCAAAGAGTTGACGTCGCTAATACAGCCATTAGCTGGATTCGTGCAGAGCTTGTAAATTTTCATTTGCAGCTAGCTATAATATTTCATGCGCCTCTCCGAAGAGAGTTAAGAGAATGTCGCATACACCTCCCAAGTATATTATATTTATTTTTAAGCCTTGTATACTCGTTTGGAGCTTTTTCGTCTTAGCATGACACGTGATAGACACATAGACACATCCATGTCGTACGGGTGCGAGTTCGTTGCTCTAGATTTAATCCAATTTTTTGTGTTTTCCTTTTTTTCATTTTTCGGGACGGTCTGTTAACTTTTTGCTTGCGTGCACAGCCAGAGAACTGCCCCGTTCCGATAAAATGGACCACATATCAGAGATGCTTACTTTCTTTCCTTTTCATGTTATACCCTGTACGCATGGAAAATATGTAATGAACGGGTATCTTGGTTAGCATGAAAAGCCGAGGCGACTCTGTTTGTCTATAGAGGGAGAGCTTCTTATTATTTATTACAAACAAGACTAATATTACCTATTAACGGCAAAGGACAACTCTTTTTTTTTTGTCACTTGCAGGGCATATGTCCATATAGGCATTAGTATGGATTACATATAGTTCTTTTGTTAGAAAGCGATAGCTTGTTTTTAGCAGACAGCAGCCAGGTCATCTTTTTAGCCTTAGACACAGATTTCGTATTCTTCTATTACATATTTAATATGTCATTTATCTATACGCCAACAACTTTGAGCCTGGCTACAGGGTATCACCTAGTAGAGCACTTGTAGAGCATGTGGCAGCAGGACCTTTTCACGGTCGCTTGACTTAATGTTATTTTAATTTCTAAGCACACATTCACACCCCTTTCGTGGCAAGTGGCAGAGTCCAGTGCAAAAGAAAAAAAGGGCATCTATTGCCCCAACCGCATGACGTGGCCACAAAAACGGGTCGCTGTCGCCGTATAATGACCATATGGGCCTGCGCGCCCAGAAGGCGGCAGGAATTTAACAGGCCTGCAGACGGGGTCGTAATCAATGCTGGAGCCACATTTGGCATACGCATATTTTAGAACATTAATTAGAAGGCATAACTCGTCATTTATTGGGTCATAACACACATACACGCACACAGCAAATATTGGTCAGCTCACGCACTTGCCAACTTGCGCACACATAACTAGTTCCATGCATAATCGAACAGTTCGAATGGCTGTCACACGCACACAGCCCACACACACATTGAGAGCATGCTGAAAGTCAAGAAGTCAATAAGCTTACTACCAGTTTCCGGTTGCGTTGAGCGTGAGAGCCACGTCCGGCGGCGGTTTGGTTTGGTTTGTAAACCAAAACAGCGAACACATATTGCAAAAATAAAAAGGAAAATAAAGCAAAGCATATAGAAAAGTATGAAATCATAAATTTCCCTGCCCCCCTCTTTCATCCTCCCCAGCAGCCGACCTACATCAACAGCATCGCACGCTCCTATTGTTATTGCCCTGCCAAGTGGGGGGCACTGTGACTGGTTTGCCATGTTTGCGGCACATCTCCGACAACAAGACATAAACTAACAGTTTTTCTGTGTTTCTTGTATACCCATGACCCTATACAATGTTATATTTGTTGTAGAACAGTGAAAGCCAATTTCTATGTTGTTAATTCTTTATTCTGTATATGTTAACAAAAAGAGAGTCTTAAATTCTTTTCCTATTTTTTTTCCTCATGCCTCATGCCATTCATTTTGGCCGAAATATAAATACAGCTTCATAATTCGTTAAAATAAAAGGCCCCTTTTTGTAAGTTTAAGGGTATACAATATTCGGACCACCGCCCTCAGTTTTCACATCTCGTTCGTGATGTTTTAGCAAATGATGGGGCGTTGTTCCCATCGACGTTAACTTTGATTTCTTTTGCGTTTGAGTTATTTTTTCTTTTCTGCACAGCAATTACACGGCCTAAGTGTTGAAAGGGGGTGGCACCCATTTAACTCTTGAATAGAACAAAAAAGGCTGAGCTCTTGACTTATTTTGATTGCTTTAAAGCGATGCAAAAATGTTGCCTACTTTACTGCGCGGATTGAGCGACAACGATAGACCGCCTGCTGTGTGTGTGTGTTGTTGTTGTTGTTATCGTATTTCTAATTTGCACACACACGAATAAGCAATAACTTGCCAGAGCATATACATATATATATATATATATATATATATATATATATATATATATGTATATGGCTTGATTGCTTTGCGTGCTGCAGATGACACAGCAGGTGACCATTTTTTGCGCATTCGCAGGCACATTGCGAATCATTTTCTATACCCTTGCAGTGGGTATAACAATTGTATCATGCACTGTTTTACGCATAGATGGAGCCGCCTTTTCGCAATCTTGATCAATATCAACAGCGGAGTCGACATAGCCATTTTTGTCTGTCTATATCTGAGCGCTCAGTTTTACAGCTATTGTCATAAAACTTTGCATATATTCGTATTTTTGTTGTGACCAGTTTATATTTCGGCTGGCTTGGACTACTATACCAAATAATAAATGAGCCTCTGTATTTTTTATTCATTAAGATATCCTTACATAACATGGCAATTGTGAGCACAATGTCAACAACACCGATCTATTATAGTAATTTTGCCTTCTATAAAAACAATCGGTTAAAAATTATGATTTTAGTGTGCAAACACAGTTAATAATATATATACAGCGGACTGCTTTTATTTTTGTCTGCTAGGGAATTAAATATTCGGCATTCTGAAGATTACTATTCGCAATTAAAATCGCGATACTTGGGCAAGCATAAATGAGCATGCCAACACCTGGACATTGCACACGTATAATATCAATCAATTAACTCTATATATTACAAACGCTTAAAAGATTAATAATAAACGTAGAAGAGAAAAAAACTTAGGCAAATGAAATTGAAATGCGTCAGCAAATACAGAGATGCAAAAAATTAAAAACCAATGTATAGACAAACAAATAAGAAACAACAGCCTATTTTAGATACAATAGCAAAAGCCGAATATTATTATCACAATTTATGCAACTTTTCGTAATAAAAGTAACAAATATGTATGTTTGTGTAATATATAATTAATAACAAAAGAAATTAGGCAAAGCAAATGAAACGGAAAGTATGTACGGCATAAAATCCTGGCCAAAATTACGTGTATGTTATGTTGTGAGCGTAATTAGGCCAGGACCATGCGGCCATTTACCAAAGCCCATGTAATTAGGCAAAGGGCAAGCAACTACACACTAGCATATGGAAGCCCTTGGAGTAGCTAACCAAACAGCAATCGGGTCAACCCGGTTATTTGGTCTTTGAATAATTTTGCCTTAACAGTTTTTTGTTGCAATAAATTATTTACTTATTTACATATAGTCTCCATGCCCATTTGTATTCGTTTAGTTCCGAGCAATATAGCAATTCGATAGATCATTCCATATTAAAACGGGAAATTTGTTTTCATTTTAGCTTCTCCAACGGCCCTTCTCGACTTTGCACTTCACTGAATGCGTAATTCGAGGCGCAAACTGATAACAAAACAGACCGTTTGGAGACAACAAAAGCTTCGTTGCTTACCAAGTCCCACCAGCCCGTTACACTGCTCGCTTCCAATTACGAATCAGCTCGAAACGACCTAAATTATTGATGTACAGTTAGTTTTTGTTGTTATCCCTTGAAAGGCGCTGTAAACACGCGCCTCTCTCCCAGCCGTAAAACGCTCAACTAATCATTTGCTCAATGGTTGTACAGAAATTGTAAATTTATTGCACGGGCACAACATTAGGCAAATTATTGAAGGGCCTCTTTAAACTTGGTATATATAAACAGTTGCTAGTTGTAGTAAATGTTATTTAACAAAAGTTTTCAAATGCTCATCGCTCTTTCAGCTTCTCTTCCTCAAGCAACATAAGTAAATATTAATGTTGGAAAAAGCAAACATCAAAACTTGAGCACGTGTTTACCGTTACCTCCTCTGACGACGACCTTAAACTAAAGAGTTGTGTAAATCATCTCATTAAGTCGCGCCAACGCTGAGCGGGAATTCTTTGCTCTCTAACGAATACACAGAAGATAATATGAACTAGATACCGTCCACAAAGCACGCTCACTGCAAATTGCAGTCCGCATTCCAAACTTATAACGGGATCAAAAGCATCGAGCTTCAGCGCCAATACGCATTGGCATGACAACAGTGAAAACATTATTTATTTTCCACACTCACGCTATCCACAGTGGCCACTCTCTCTATTTTGGTATATGTTCACTAATGAGAGCACGACTGCAAAAAAAAGCAATAATTGAATGGGAGTGGAAAAAACGGTAAAAGCCAAAATCAGTTTATGTGGTTTACAGAACTGTTATACTAATTACCACAGCAAATGTTGTTGAAGCTTTAGTTAGTTGTTGTGATTGTTGTTGTTGTTGTTGTTGCTGTTATTTATTTCGCATTATTTTTTATAAACTTCTGCCAGCAAATGGTTTTTAATTGCTACGATATGTACGGACAAAAAATGACAAAATAAAGTTGAAAAGACCACAAAACAAATGCGACTACAATAAAAGTTGTAAATTTTTCGAAATTTAACAAACCCACCCTTCACCTCCGGTTACTTTCATTATGCCACTGCAGAAGTTAAAACTTTCGTTTAAAGTAACATTTTAAACAATCTGAAAACAATAACCTTGGCTACTTAGTTTAAACAGAGTACCCCACCCACCCCCCGACGCCCCTTGAGCAGCAGCTGCTCCAAAGTGGGAAAACTATTTCAGCAAATGGTTTCCCCTCGACTGAAGCAATTCCATAAAATGTTAACTTGTGCACACATTCCTTTCGGCTGTTCTTTTGTGCGTGTGCGTGTGCGTGTGTGTGTGTGTGTGTGGGTGTTTTCAGTCGGTTTTACATTATTTACATAATAAATACTTAGCCATAATTTGTTATGCTGCGCGTAAATTTGATGCCCGAGGCGAACAGCAACGAAAGCTGCTGAAATGCGGAAAATGTAGAAATGGAAATGGGATTAAACTCGCGGATTCGTACCACAAAATAGGCGTACGGAACAAGTTCAAGTAATGGCCGAGTATTGTGTGCCGCAGCCATAGTGTGCGTGGCTGGGCAGGCGATCGGGGGGCACAGTCCCGCAATGCAGGGGGCGTGGTGGAACCTTATTTTTGGGGGCCATCTGTGGGATTTAATACACCATTGAGACGTGGCCGCGAGCTACAAACTTGATTTCATGCTGGCAAGGATGAGACTCACAAATTCGAGCCATTTGAACGCTGGGAGTATTGAACATTTATGAATAAATTGGGGGTCGGCGGTAGGTAGAGTAAGTGTCAGACGGGATCAATATATTAATTTAAGGAGAATAGAAGGCAGGGGTGAACGTGATGAAGTGCTAGGAAATCAAATCAAATTCGTGATAGACAAGAATATAAAAGAATACCTGCTTGAGATTAGGTTTCAGCTGTATTGAATTCTTTCTTTAAGTTTAAGATTGCAAGCCCAAAAAAAATTGTTGTTCTTTCGCTTCATGGTTCGAAAAGGTAATGAGTTGAAAAACAAAAGTTTTGCAATTAATTGCGGTTCAAACCAACGTTTATTTAACGAATTTCAAACAAACAAGGCCAACTACCACTGCTTCTTGTACTGCTCCAGGGAGACCTGACCAGGTCCCAGGACCACGACCAGCAGCAAGCCGCCCACCACAGACACCGTCTCAAAGTGATTGTACTTAAGCAGGTCCCTGTCGAAGTCGTCGGCAAGCCACCAAGCATGCGTGCAGAGATTCCACAAGATCAGAACGAGGGCCAAGGCCAGGGCAGCTTGCCGGGTGCGATAGCCCAGCACGATCAGAGCCATCAGCAGCAGGTCCAGTGCGTTTAGGGCCAGGGCGGAAGGACCGTGCCCCGCGCGGAGCAGGGTCAGGCAGATGCAGGCGAGGAGAGTGCGGCCCGCCAGTCGCATCAGATGCTGGGGCCGCCGACTGATCGGCAGGGGCACGCCCGCAGCTGTGGCACGGTGGCGCGCCGCTGCCGCCGACTCCTGGACGTCCACATGGAGGAGCAGCAGGCCGCCGAGCAGCGCAAAGTTGGACAGGAGCAGCTGCAGCTGCCAGGGCGCCATGTGCAGGTGCACCTGGAGCAGCAGCATGCTGGCCAGCAGGGTGACAGCCACGTTGACCCACACGCGCAGCACAATCAGGACGGAGCCCAGCAGCTGGCCGAGCAGATTGACGAGCACAATCAGCACGGCGAGCATCTCCGAGCAGTTCAGCTGTATCTGCAGATAGGTCACCTGGTCGGAGTACTGCTGCCACATCCGCAGTCCGTCCTCAAAGAAGGTGGCGGTCAGACAGAGCCGTGCCACAAGCGGTAGCAAACGCCGACTGCGTCTGCTGACCGCATCCGTCAAGTCCTCCGACCGCGAGAGCAAACGCAGCCACAGGTCGTCAACTTTCATGGTTTAAGTGGGGAGGGGGGGGGGGGAGATGTGCTGCCTGTTTAATGTGGTTGCACCGTATTCCTCTTTCCCCTGCCCAATTCGAGCAAATTTGTAAGCTCTTTATAAAAGTCTCTCAGCTGTTTTGAGTTGCGTTGAAAATAGTTTTGACAAAGGAAAACAAGTCAGAACGTTGCAGTCGGGTGTAACCGACTGCTCAATACTCGTACACAGTATGACAGTTTAAAGCAGTCAAAATCGGTGGAAAAATAGCGATTTTATTAATTTTTGGGTCTTTCGGCTCGATTAAGAGGTAAATTTAGTGTGTAGCTGTAAAGTTGCGCGATCTTTAAAAGAGATTTTCAGCACTCTGTCTGAACCTTTTATGTATCTAACTTTACAACTAAGAAATACATATAGATTAAATTGCTTTGCCACGCCCCCAGTAGGTGTGTCCAAAATTTTTAACACCTTATTTAACGCGAGAATATATTCAAAATTGTAGTCACTAGTTTCAATAGCGCTGGATAAATTATAAACATTGCACAAACCCAATATACCCTATAAAAACCTGTTTTACTCATTTTCAATTAACATAGAGCAAACAAATATTTGTACAGCCCTTTGACAAGATTAAGTGGTAAGCAAAAACGGCTTTTTGTATGGTTTTCACTCGGCTATTTAAATATAAGTGTATATATTTCATAATTTCTGTCATTTAACTATTAAAATTGCATTATTTACTTTAAGACTTAAAGTGCTTAATCGACCCATCCACAAATACCTATGTACAAAATATATATTTGCATTGGAATGATGATTAGATAATGCGCAAATACAAGACACAACCATAAATAATGGCATGAATGTTGCTTGGTCGCTGTCATTGGATCGAATTACTTCACAATTTATCAATTAATATTGCAAATGCTTTTGGGCAATACGTAATATTTCATTTCGAACTAAAATTGTGTCCATTCAGGTGAAACTAATCTGAAGTTTACACCTACTAAACATTGGCAACAGCTGACAGGGCAATATTCCTGCCAAATGAAATGTAATATTTGGGCATTTAAAACTTAAGTTGAATAGCGAGTTATACCCTGGGATATTATAACACATTAATATATCACATTAATATCTCTGCTTAGTCGAAGTTCAAGTTTAAGATAAGAGACATCAAGTAGGCATTTGCTGGGCAATCACAAGTGCCAAAGTATCTGCAATTGGGTTGTTTGAAGGGAATCGAGCTTGATTAGAGCAAACCGACTGATGTCCTCATTCCTGACCTATTTTGCAGCACTGGCAGCAAGTGCGGCAACTATTGGCGACAACACATCGCTAATTGCAGCAACAAGCGGAGCTGGCGACACTGCCACGGGAACAACGGCTGCCACGGCAACGGCGACGGGGGTGCTGGGCAATCAGTTGATCATTGAGCAGGGCACGACGGAACAGCCGACTGCGGCAGATGTTTGGAGCGAGCGACTCGATACGGCAACTTTGACAAAAGGCTTCTCAATACCCACGTATTTGCCACCTTTTCCGGACTTCATTGCTGCTGATTTGCCACAGATGCTGACGACGACGACAATGCCGCACAGCCGAATCCCCGCGGGGCAGGACAGCGAAGCCAGCTCGCTGGATTCATTGACTCCTAATAAGCAACAACCGCAGCAACAGCCGCCGCTCCTGGCGCGCCCCCAGCCCCACATGCGGCTCCATGCCTACGACAGCGAACAAAAGGAGAAACAGCTGCGACGAGAGAAGCAGCTGGCACGCGAACGGGAGGAGCTGCCCCGGCGCCAGCTCAGCCTGCCGCCGCGGAACGTTACCGTCCAGGCCGGCCAGCATGCCTATCTGCCCTGCCAGGTACGTCAGTTGATTAACCTGATTGAAAGGCAGCCTGCCGCAATGTTTGTTCCTTGCAGCTGCACCAGCACTCGAACAAGCCGCTATCCTGGGTCCGATTACGAGACGAACATATCATAGCCGTGGATCACACAACCTTCATCAATGATGCACGCTTCGCAGCCCTGCTCCAGTCGTCCCATGCAAATCTCAGCAGCAGTCTATTGGACTCGGCAAGCGGCGGCAACAACATTAGCATCAGCGGCAGCAGCAGCAGCAGCCTCGGCTGGACACTGCTCATCAAATATGTCAGCCTGCAGGACACCGGCTGGTACGAGTGCCAGCTGGCAACCGACCCAAAGATGAGCGCCAAGGTCCAACTGTTTGTGATAAGTAAGTCGAGGGGGCAACTGAGCGAATCTATCTTTAGTTGAATTACGCTCAATTACCGATAATTATGTTGGGCCCATTCTAAGGGACCTTCTGTGCCAGGCTAGAACCGAAAGCGGTCCCAATCTTTGTTAAATTAAATACGGCACACATCTCGAAAGTCATCATTCTACTATATTTCCCATATGGCGAAAAACCACTTTAAAAAACTCTCTGACTAAAAGCTAATGAATATTTCTACTAATCAGCCATAAACACTATTACATTTAAATCATTGGATTTGCAACTATATATTTTTAAATTAATAAAATTATGATTTCTTGTGAGGTATTTTTCGCGATTTTTGGACTTTAAAATTCGATGAAAACTCACCCATTTATTTACATATTATTAGCTTTCAGTAAAATTTCTAAAAATATTTTAAAAATATTTTTAAATTTTTAAAAATTTTAAAAATATTTTTAGAAAAGTAGAACAAAATTTGAAGTGGATTTTCGTCATATATATCAGAAAAATTAGGTTTGCTAAAAAAATAAAAGAAAAATTAAATTTTAGTTTATTGCATCAAAAATCCGTTAATTACAGAAATCTATGACAAATTTGAATATTTGCAAAGGGTATTTAATCTTAGGCACTCTCCTAATACCTATACTCTCTTCTTTCAACATAACCACACATTTGATATTCCACTCAGCACCCAAAACGGAACTAATCGGCGATAAACAGCGCTTTGTTAAGGCCGGCAGCAGAGTGGAACTACATTGCATCGTGCGCGGCACCTTGGAGGCACCCAAGTATATAGTCTGGTATCGGGGAGAGCGTCAGGTGGTCTCCGAAAATGAGGCCAGCGGCATTGAGAACGGCTGGTACACCCAAATCGATCGGAATATCTTTGGCAGCACCGAGCACAATCGGAACACGGTAAGTAGACACAATAATGGCAAATGGAACTGCTTTACAAACTTGCTCCTAATCCCCCTCACAGATTGGCAGCCTAGTCATTCCCGTGGTGCGTAAGACCCATTCCGGGAACTACACCTGTGAGCCGGAAAACAGCGATTCCGTTTCCATACAATTGCATGTGCTCAGTGGTAAGAGGCGACAACAGCAATAGTATAATGGCGAATATTCAACACCCTATTTTTCTCTGTACAGGAGAGTATTCCGCCTCTGCAATCATGTCCACGGCTGCTGGCCTGCACAGGCACGACCATGGATACAATAGTCTCCACCAGTGGCTGATCTTTCTGCTGGTGGCCCTGCACAAGACATGAGCTCCACTCGAGTCCACAATCGGGGTATTCTCTGTTTAAGGTTTTAGATTAATTTGTAGGTAAATTGCACACTTTATAAAGTTAATATTACTGCCGACTCCTCCGCAAGGTGTTAGCCGTATTTTTATCACATTATTTCAGCACAGTATTTTATACCATCTTTAGATATAATATGTCAATATGTCACGTCTTTTGTTATTGCTTTCGGAATTACATAGATTGCTAAGCACTTGTAACTTTAAGCATTCGATTGTGTTTAAGACTTAAGATATTTGCGTAAATAAAGCCAAAGGCAGTTTTAAGTAAAAACAGAGAATATTTGATGGCCGCAATAATTAATAAAAATCACGGTGTAATTACTTCAACAGCCCAGTAAAAGGCAAATTAAAATTCAAAGCTGAAATCTTAAAATGTCAGCGACATCTTTTTAGCCGGAGTTTCCAACAAACTCTTCAGTTTCTTAGCCTCAATTCAAACTCATTAAATAGTTGCAGATTGCTGCCATTTTTTATCTAGCAAATTATACTTTCCACAAATGTATATAGGTAGAAGTGCATATTTAAAGATGCAAATAATAAAAAAAAGATAAACCCATAACTCAAGATGGAGGGGCAAAAAACTTGAAGATTGTGTGGTAACTGCTGACGCCTTTTGTTTTGCTTTTGTTTCGTTTGTTGGACTTTGCAGTTGGCCATTTTTGTTTTACGGCATGGCAACTATAATTTTCCGCGATTTTCTTGATTGCCCGCACACTTTTTACGGAGCTCATTTATCAACACGGCTGACCAAAGCCAAAGAAGCCGTGGCCAAAGTTTTATGGCCAACTTTGAATTTCCTCTTCCACAAAAGTTGGCCAGCATTTTCATCTTCCGCGCACACCTTGCGCTTTTCTTTCTTATTTCCTCGTAGCCACAGCCACTCAACAGGCAATTTACAGCTGGACAGTTGAAAGCAGATAGCGAAGAACCAAAGCAACTACAGATGAAAGATGGAAACGGGAAGTAAGGCAGCAGCCGGGCCTAATCACTTTTTGATTTATTTTCCCCAGTTGTGTTCAAACTTCTGCAGCTCATATTTTTTCCCACCGATTCCGAGGTCCTTACTGCTCCTTTGCCTGTTGCGTTTCTGCTGGGTATTAAAGAAACAAAAAAAAAAAACCAAAAAAATTGAAACAACAGATTCTACAATGAATCAAATATTATTTTGCATTACATACGCACAAAGTTCAGAGTTGAATACTAAAATACCGTGGGTATACTTTGGGTACTGTCAACAAATCTTTAAGGCTCTTTCGGTCGGCTTTTTCTTTGAAATCCCCACGCAGCTGCGTCATACGAAATATACTTCTTTATTTTCCCCAGTTAAGCTGCATGCCACCTGCTAAATAATGCCCACACATATCAGACCCACGTCCATCCGCCTGCAGCCACATTTTCCGGGCCAATTTTCGGCCCACATTCTTGTGGCTGAAAGTGTTTAAAGTTTGCCGTCTGACTTTTAAATAACATTGGCTTCATTACTAGGCGAGAAACTTTGCCGGTAACTTTGTTTAGTTTCGTCAGGAAATTCGCACGAAGACGGGTCATAATCTCGGCCTGCCCAATTATGGGTTCTGGAAAGTGGCACTTGTTTCTGAAGCAGACATGCAGCAGCTAACAGGAATAATTGAGTCATCCGATTTGGCCCTAAATATTTAACAATTCGCGTTGTCAACTTTAACTTGTTTTAGCCGTGCGTGATAGGTGCCTTAAATATTCAATCTTGGCAAAACTTTGCACAAAGTTACAAATTTATGACCTCGCCTGAACTTTAGCTGACATTTTTTTTGTGTAGCTTAAAATGTTACGAATGTATTTTCACTTTAGCCTGCCTCATAAAAAATGCATTCAGGTAGGTCAAATCCAGCACCTGTTGCCGGGTGGGAACAGTTGTTATAAATTATGCACTGCGCATGCTCAGAATTCAAATCTGTTCCTGGCGCCAAGTTTGAAAAATGTTTCCAACGAGTAACGAGTAAGTCTGCAGCGAGTTATCTATTAAAACAATAGATGTAAAGCAAGATTAATAAATACAGACGTTCGATTTTCAATTAATATAATTTGTTTAATAACCTTTTATTTGCATAAATATGCACAATATGTTACTCGTTTTGTGTTCGATATATTTATATATATATTTAAATTGTTTAAAAACTAGTCGCGCTTAAAGTTGAACAAAAAGCAATTTTTCAATTGTTTGCAATTTTCTTTTTACACATAATTTTCAAATTTGATAATTTGCATTTTACATATATATTTTTTAAATACTTGGAATGCACAAAAATAATTTGTTGCTTTTGTGTTGTTGTAATTGTAGTTTTCGAATAAATTGTATGTTATAACAAAGAAATCATACACATTATACAAGTACTTATATAGGTGTATATATATATATATATATATTTTGTTTTAAAGCCATTAGGTTCTTGTGTAGTGAATTTCTATTTGATTTAAATTGGTACATTTCGTCTATGCATTAGGTTCGCATTGTTTCTTTGTTTGTTGCTTTAAAAGGTGTACGAAAAAGTTTTAATTAAAAATATATATATTCATATATATATATATATATATATCTGCGAATCTTTTGTATCTTTGTAAATATACATTTTGTTTTTACTCTTTTATAATTGAATAATTGGACCATTTGTTATATGACATCGTGGCTTATCATTTTCTATTATAATAATAATGATAATAATAATAATAAACATTTCTTGTTGTTCCGCACAATTCCCAGGTAAATATCTCTAAGCTAACGCACATCATTTACATATTATCGATAAGGTAAATACTAAATATTTTAATCTGATGCAACAGTTTGTTAATAATATATATTCTTCTTATGTGCACATAAACATATATGTTCGCATTAGGTAAAGAATTATGTTTAAAACGCTTTACAAATGTGGCTCGCCCAACTTTCGTTGCCCTGTCTAGGCTCTATATCGTTTGTATATATATATTTAGACATAATTATATAGAGAGACTATGGTAGAATATGCTAATTTTGCTTTTCACTAATTGATTTCAGTTAACGTTTTGTCTGCCAGTAATCATAATCAACTCTTCAGCTACTCAAACTACGCAACTAGGCGATCTATAGATCGGAACGCGATAACTATGGATTGTTTTATTGCCTTGCTTAGCAAATTCGTTAGGTTTGTATATATATTTAATTATGTATATGGTAAATAGTTATGTAACGCTATTCAACATAACAACTTGGCCCCCAATTCGACTGAGTTATCCTGATTAGGTGATACGGTGATTAGGTTGTGGTATGTGTCTTCTGCTCTTATCTAATTTACATAACATCGGCCAGCTATTCTCAATGCACTGCATCAATGTCCCGTTGCGCCCGCGATATTTTCAGCTTATCCTTGGGCGTATTATCCTCGCCCGATTCCAGAGCAAACATCTTCATCTTCTCCTTGAACGACAGCTTCTCGGGCACCGCATCTCCAGCGCGTTGTTGCTGCTGTTGCTGCTGCTTTTCCGCCAAGCGACGTTGTCTGGGATCTCTGTAATTGGCATTTGTTTCATTAGCTACAGTTATATGACATGATTATCCTGGCGCAACTGCTTACCTATACACCTCCTGGGCGCCAATGACGCCTGGCGTTGATTGGACGCTGGTGTTCCAGAGCGCCGCATCCGGCGTGGCGGGCATCGATGGCAGCATGGAGGCATCCAGATTATGTTGCATATACTGCAAGTGGAAAATAATAAACAAATTTACTAGCTGCAACATACTTGACGATTCAAAGAGTCTTACACTCGCATCCTCGCGTATGGTATCCAAGTCCTGATGCTCAAGCGCATAGCTGTCCAGCAGATATTGTTGCTGGTGCTGTTGCAACAGGTTGTTATCCTCGTCATGGAAGCTCACCCGCTTGTTGTCCCTCTGCAGCAGCGGTGGAGGCGTGCTACCCAAGCCACCTAGGCTCATACCCGTGCCCGTAGCCGACACATAGGCAGCATTTAATTCCATGGCGCTCAGCGGTGAGGATTGCATCGTATTGTTGTTGAGGCTGTTACTCAAGTTGTTGTTGTTGTTGTTGTTTGTGGCGCCTTGCAACGCCGCTATTTTAACCTCCACAGCGGCTGCCTGATTGCTGGTGGCCGTCTTCAGTAGACCCATGGAGGAGTTGCCCCCACTGCTGCGCATCTTCTGCTGCGACATAATCAGATAGGAGCTGTTGCGCTCCGGCGGCGGTGGCGGCGGCACCGAACCGTCGAGTGCCGGCTCATTGTTGTTGTCCTTGTCGAGCATGCTGAGCTGCGTCAGCTCCTTGGCCAGACTCGAAATGGGATGCTCCGTCTGCAGGTGCCGTTCGTCCGCAAAGCTAGCCGACTTCTGCGACTTGGAGGGCGATGAGGGGGCACCGGCAGAGATGCCACCAGCGCCGCCCTCAGAGTAACGATTGTGCTTAAGAATGCTCTTCGGCTGCTGTGTCGTTGTTGCTGTTGCTGCTGTTGTTGCGCCCACCACAGTTGTTGTTGTCGTTGTGGCCGTCTGCGGTGGTGGCGGCGGCACTGCCTCAACGGGGCTGCTCTCACTGATCTCGGCCATTTTGATCTCCGTTTGGCTGTAGCTGGTGATGGGCGTTTGTATGGCACTGACCTGTCCACCGCTGGCCGACAGCCGGAACAGCTCTTGCACGTTGTCCTTATCGTAGACCTGATCTTGGTCCTCCTCCTGCTCCTGCAGCTCCTGGGCGCGTCGCTCGAAGTCACGCTCCAGTATCAGCGTCTTCAGCTGCTCCTCCTGCTGAGGACTGCGCGTCATCGTCGCCGACAACTCGCCGATTTGCTGCTCCCGCCACTGTCGTATGTGCTCCCGCCGCATTTCCAGGTCTTTTTCGCGCTCCTCCCGCTCCCAGGGATTGCTGCCGCTGTGCAGCGAACGCGCCGCCGACTGATTAGCCGGCAGATAGCTGCCCTTGGGCGGATCCAGCGTGCTGGCCACATAATTCATGCCCGGAGCCAGCTGCTGCGTCGCCTTGAAGAGCGGATGCGTTGCAGTTGGCGGCAATGGGGGCTTATCCTCACCGAGCAGCTGGCTGGGCAGATAGCCAACTTGTTGTTGTTGCTGGAGACGCTGATGATGCTGCTGCTGCTGTTGTTGTTGTTGCTGCTGCTGGGGTTTGGGCGCGGTACTGGGCGGGCCAGACGGTTTACTGGGCGATTGAAGGCTGCCAATCGGCTTTGGTGGCAACGTTATAAAATTGGGCGACGCTTGCTGCTGCTGCTGCTGCTGCTGTTGTTGCAACTCGTAGAGCGCTGCTGCCTCGTGTAGCTGGCTGCGGCGGGCATGTTGCTGATAGTCAAGGCCACCGTTCTGATAGCCCGGCACAAACTCGTTTACATTCTGCATGCTCTGACTGGCGCTCATGGGCGGCTGTTGCTGCTGTTGTTGCTGCTGCTGTTGGTGCTGCTGTTGCTGGTACATGTTGCTTATGTTTGGCATGGAGGGCGCCAACATTTGCTGCATGCGCAGCGTGTGCTGAAAGTTTTGTTGACTTTTCGCGCGATTGTTGAGCGTCAGCTGTTGTTGCTGCTGTCCATTAAGATTGCTGCTGCTGTGCGCGAATTGCTGCTGTTGCAGGGCATGTTGCTGCTGCTGCTGCTGGTGTTGCTGTTGCTGTTGCAGCTGCTGCTGTGCGCTTTGCTGGCTGTGATAATAGGCGGAAACGGGTCGACTGGGGAGATTAGCGCTAGCCTGCAAATGTTGTTGGTAGGGCGAAGCCTGCTGCTGCTGTTGTTGTTGCTGCTGCTGTTGCAGTGAGGCAGCATGCGGGGAATTGCCATTGTAGGCGCTCATGGCGGCATGTGCGGACATGCTCGGTCTGTAAATAAAAAAACATTTCATAAGTTTATTTTCTTTTTCTCTGCCAGCAGCTGTTGCTGATGTGCGTCCTTTGTGTTGCTGTTGTCGTGTTGCCGTGTTGCCGGCAAATTAGCAATTTGCAGCGTGTTGTAATTAAACAAAGTGTGTCTGTGCTAGCTTGAGAATTAACTGTAACGGTGATTTGTGTAGCTGTTGCTCGTGAGCCCCATGTTGCAGGTGCGCCTGTACAGCAGCAACACGCAACAACAACCCATATAATAAATATCAAAAGAGAACAACAACAAACACGCTAATTACTCACGTACTTGGCGCATTTCTACAAGCTGATATTCACGTTGTATGGGAATAAAGCCGTAAAGTAATTTCTTTAAGCGTAAAGTCGTCCTAGAAATAGCCAAATTATTTTAAGCCAACAGCTTTCAACCGTGACAGCAACAACACGTTGTTGTTAATTATTAAGTGCTTCCTAGCGTTTGCTTTGAGGGTTTACAGGGCTTGAGCTGCATTAAGAACTTTTACACCATTACATTATCAAAACTGAACCGGTTTTCATGCTTCCACATTTATTTTACATTTGAAAACAATTTTTTTTTTGCTCATTTTCTAAAATAGTTTTAATTTTAGAATTTCGAATTTATATTTTTACTCGATTGTGGGTGTCGTAATTAGTATAAAAACCTAAATTAAAAGTCATTCTAAGGGTGTCAAATTAAAAAAATTACAAAATCTGACAGGTAAGTTTCCAACCCCAAATTTGATAACCCCATAACTTTGTCAAAACCTAACCGATTTTCATGATACAAAGCATTTTAGTCATGATTTGATCTCTAAATTGATTGCATTTAAGATTTAGTTATGTTTGAAAATATTTTTATGTTAAAGTGAAATATGTTTACTCCCCCCTACATATATTTCTTATATTGGCTATATATAAAATTGAAAATCTCAAAATCCAACTAAAAATAAATACATAATTTCGTGTGTTGAAACTTACCTCTCATTTAAAATGGGTTGACTTTGATTTTGTGCACGATACACGCTTAAATTCTGGTAGAAGCCCTGCTCGTTGCCGTTTCCATTTGGGTTGGGATTTGGATTGTTGTGACTGCCATTTGGCTGACCTCCGATGCCGCCCCCTCCGCCGACGCCCCCTCCCGCATTGTTATGCAAACTGTGCGTGCTGCGTGATTTGGAATTGGCCAGCGCTGTGGGGCAGGTAGATGGATGAAATCAATTAGAGCATGGATTTTTGTTAAGGCCGAAGAGCGAGAAAGGAGAGAGTGGTTGAGGAAGAGTAAGCAGTAAGCACTTACATATGTTGCCAGATCCCGTGTGATGATGCAGGGCCGGCACCGATTTGCTATTGGGCAGGTGTGCAGCTAAGGGATTCAGGATGCTATTACTGATGTTGTTGCCATTGTTGTTGTTGTGACTGTGATTGTGGCTACTGTTGATGTTGCTATTGCTCAGGTTTAGGTGCTGGTTGAGGCTGTGACTCGTGTGGCTATTGGCAATGAGCGGCCCACCGATGACGCCCAACGATTTGGAGGACTCGGCGCCGCCCATGCGACTCAAATCGCGCTCGGACATGCGGCGATTACCTGATGTTTACCCATTATCCAAAGAGTGCAGCAAGTTGGAGAAGGGTATTTAGTGTTCGATTTGGTGCAAGAACAGGTGGTGCGGTGTCGGGGAAAAGATGGAAAAGAGATACAATCGTATTTGCTTTAGTAATCGTCATTGTAAGCTCCAAGTAATTATTTATATTTGTATCTGTGAGTGAGTGCCTTGTGCGTGTGTGTGGCAAATGTAATCAATTTTAATTCATTATGCATACAAAATGTAATTAACATGTGTAAATATAACTACAACTACAACTACAAATCCAATTTAAATACAAATACCGCTATATAAAATACATATGTGCAAACACAAAACACACAAAATCGGACTGAATATTTAAGTACATCAAATAAGAAAATAAAAGCAAATTGTTGTTGGTGTATAAAACCAACATTGTTTCACATAAGTTTTAATTTAATCGCTGCAATATTAATAAAAACAATAACAACAACAACACACATGCAAAAACTTCATTGCAACAGCAATAAAAAAGGGAATCAAAAATAAATCAAAGGCATTTAATATTCCTTTGTGGGGAAAAGGCAGAAAAAATGCGAATCCTACATTGACAAATAAAATTGTATCGAAAGCAGTTTAAATAAATCCATTTTTAAATGATGTAATCCTCAAAAAACTTTTTTAATCAAGGCTGCAAACTGAACCAAACTGAAATGGTTCAATGTTCAAACCGTTCGAAACAGTTCAACTGAACCGAACGCAGCCATATTTACAACACAAAATAAGTTTGTTACCAAAATATTTTTTTTCAATATTCGAACAATTTGTGCAAAATTTAAAGGTTTTTGACAACATGCGATAAATAAAAATCTGTAAGCAAATCAATTTAAATTGTTTCAAATGAAGCTGAGAAAACAAACTAAAAACTGTCGAAAACCGCAGCTAAATGAGAGCAATGGGTTCAAACTACAAACCGCACGCGCATCGATTTTATTTGGGTTTGCAGTAAAGTTTTTAATTAACAAATAATTGAAACTGTATTTAACTAAAATATCCAAATATACAGCGGAAAAAATTGCCTAACTAAACAACGCATGGCAAAAGCTAGAATAGTATTATACAACAACAAGAAGAAGAACCTCGGTGCATTGCATTTGGATTGTCATCTGCGAGTTGGACACATCAACGAGGATGAGGACGACGATGACAACGATGTTGCATTTGGTCCCACTAGCGTCATGTCGAAACGTTGCCCAGTTCCTGGCCTGGCTGCAGCAGCACCAACATTAGCATCAGTATCGCTGACAAGCACATTAGCTGCGCAGCAAACGCAATCGGAGGAGGAACAGGAGCAAGAGAAGGAATCATCGTCATCATCGTCGCTACAGCTGAAGTTGCAATCGTTGTGCCTGCCGCTGCTGTTGCTGCTGGCCAAAGACAGCAGCAACTTGGCTGTAGAGGGCGGTGAGGCGGGCGGTTGCTGATGATGGTGGTGCTGGTGTTGGTGTTGGTGATGGTGGTGTTGTTGTCGTTGCTTTTGTCGGTGTTTCTTGTTTCGCTTCAGTTGCCGCACGCTTGGCGCTTGGCGATTGTTGCACATAACGCTGCGACGACAGGGCAGATGACGTGTCAAGGCCAGGGACTGGGTTTGCGTTGAAGCAAGTGGCTCCTTGTCTGTTGTTGCTGCGGCTGCTACTGCTACTGCTGCTGCCTCCTGGCAGCTGTCATAGCACTTGAAAGTGCTTGTCACATTGTTGTTGTTGTTCCTGTTGCTGCTGCCAGCTGCAGGCCGACAATGCGCACAACAGGGGCAATCGCAGCTGAGTTGCGATTGTTGTTGCTGCTGCTGCTGTTGTTGCTGCTGCTGCTGCTGTTGTTGTTGCTGTTGCTGCTGTTGAGGCAACTGTACATTATAATCCTTGCCAGCGCTGCCAAAGAGACTCCACTCCTTCAATTGTTTTATGATATCGCCCTGTTCGTTCTGCGTCAGCCGCCCACGTTCAACGGCCAGCGCCGAGGTGGACTTGGATTTGGCCTTGTCGGGCCCAAAGTGCGTTTGTTGTGCATTGAAAAAGGCCGCCATTTCGCGCACCTTGCCCTGGCCGAGGGGTAACAGGAAACTGGGACTGAGATTCGTATGACTGGAGGCGCGACGGGTGCTGCTTTGTTTGCTGCTGTTGGGAAATGCTGTGGTGCTTGGCTTATGAATTGTGCTGGCACAATATTGATTGCTCTTATGTACATTTTGTGTGCGGGAACAAGCACAGGAACTGTCACTAGGAACTTGTATGCTGACTAGAGGAGTTGCAGCTGCTGTTGCTGCTGTTGTGGCTGCTGTTGCACCACTGAGCCCTGACCTTATATGCGAGCGCTGTGTATTCAGCTGTCGCCGACAGGGCGACTGTTGCTGCTGCTGCTGCTGCTGTTGCTGCTGTGGTTGTCGCAGCAGCGGCATGCGCTCGATGGACTCACTGGAAGAGCGCTGGCTGTTGGAGCCGGAACCACCGGATCCGTAATCCACGGCGGAACAGTTTGTGGCACGTTTAGTATTCAACTCGCGTCGTATCTTCTGGATGAGCGGCATGCGTTCGGCCGCCTGCTGCTCGGTGGCCAGCGACTCGGTCGAGGAGTTGCTGATCGCGAAATTGCTGATGGCGTCGTGCGTGTGATATTTGCGATCGATGCTGGGCGCAACAATGGGCGCCGGCTGCTCGAGGTCAAAGCTAACGGTCTTGCGATACCCAGCAGCGGGATTCCGCTTCACCGTGGACGAGGGGGCCTGGCTGCTGCTGCTGGCAATGCAGGGACGTTGTTGTTGCTGCTGCTGTTGTTGCTGTTGCTCCTCTTCATCGTCAATAAAGGGTATGTCGCCCGAGTCGGCCATGGAGGCGATGCCGTCCTCGTTGAGCGGCTGATGTGCATCACTGTAGGTGGCGAAATTGCCAAAGGATTCCTGCGACTGGCGCGTCTCCTGCTCCACGGGTGCCGGCTCATCCTGATACTCCTCGATGTAAATGGAGGGCGGCGGCGTGCGACGCAGGGGACGCAGTGGACTGAAATGCGGCGCCGACACCGGCGGCTGATAGTAACCAGACACGGGCTCATTGGACAGATACAAGCTGCTGGCCGAACGGGCAATGGCCCGGGTGTCCCTATATCGGGGATCGATGTGCAGCTGATGGCCAAGGGCGCACAGCTCCTCCTGCAGACAGGAGGCGCTCAGCCGTCGCACCGGCGGCGAGGCGGAGCGCATGCAGGCCAAGGACTCGCGACGACTCCTGTTCAGACTGTCGTCCGAGATAGAGTTGTTATAATAGCGCGCCTGTTGCTGATACGAGGAATGGCGACGTTGTTGCGAATGTTGTTGCTGTTGTTGTTGCAGTTGCAAATAATTGCTGCTAGTTGCGTCTTTTGTTGCAATACGAATGCATTGCGGCAGCATGTTTAAAGTGCGAATACGCATGGGTGGAGTTGGAGGGGGGTAGTTTAGTTACTTTCGATTAGCTTACACAACAGCTCGAATGTGTGAGTGTATGTGTGGAGGTATGTTTGTTTGTTGTGTGGTATATGAGTGAGTTTTTATTTATATTATTAATTTATATGTATATGTATTTTAGCAGCTACCCAGCACCGTGTGTGTGTGTGTGTGTGTCTAATGTGTGTGTGTGTGTGTGTATTGGCTGGGTGTGGCCTGGCGCTTCCACTACTCACCACGCTGTATAACCGGACTGGGCTGCTGCAGGAGCGTCGCCAGCCCGTGATAGATGGCGCCCTGCTTGGCCACCTCCAAACTGACAACGGGACCCGTGCGCACCAAGTAATCAGCGGCACTGAAAACATAACAGGAAGATCAAGTTGCAATTGCCGCATAATTCAATGCATCGTTGCGCTTACCGCTCCTGTGTTATGCCTATCAGGCTCTGGCCATCGACGCGCAGCAGCTGATCGCCCGCTTGGAGCCGCCCGTCCGCATCGGCGGCACCGCCCGGCACAACGCTCTTTATATATATGCCCAGGCGCTCCTGGCCCGCTCCCTTGGCGGCGACTATGGACAGGCCCATGCCATTGCTGTTCTTGTGCAGCTTTATCAGCTGCATCTCCGGCTGTGGCAGCTTGTTGGACATGGCGCTGGAACTGCGTGCCTGTCAAATAAACATAGACATAGGTATAACAAGTAAGAACCTTGCAGATCACAGTATAACAACAGCTTAAAATGGTCAGAAGGGTCTTAATTTGTGTGCTAAAAAATCCCAACACTTTAACTGACGCGAGTATTTGTTTCAAATTTCAAGTCTCTAGATTCAATAGCGGCACTCACATTAAACTGATGCATGTAAACGGTCCAGAGTCCAATCGATGTGGGCTGAGCGGCCAGACGGCACATGCCTTGCTGCTGCAGCGGATTCAGAAAGTCGACCAGCCCGGTGGGAATGCCGCGCACCACATCACAGCTGAAGCCATCGTCGGGCAGCAATAATGCCAAATGCAGCTCGGGCGACTCCTCCAGCCGCACCTCGCGTCCATCGGCGCGTGTTAGCTCGTCGGCCACAGATTCGGCCATGCGGATGGCCGTGTCCACGAGATTGCGTGGTATCTTTTCCTGCTGCAGCAGTGCGCCCATTTGCAACGAGTTGAGGCGAAAGCAGGAGCAGGACAATTGCTGAATCTCCTCCACAGAGGATTTGGGCGCCTGCAAGAACTGCGCACACTGATTGATCTTGGCCAGATGACAGTCGGCGGCCAACTCCAGGCCCTGACGCTCGGCCCACAGTTCCAGCAGCTGCAGACGCTCCGTCATCACCTTGCCCCACTCTCCGGTGCACATGTGCGAGTTGGCCACAATCTAAGAGAGGGGGCGCGAAAAAGACAACTTAGTAAGCCACCTTGGCAGGGGGAGAGGGTGGCTGTTTGCGCCGCTCACCGTATTGAAACATATGACATTGATGTAGTGGAACAGCTGCGAGAAAAGCTGAATGGTCAGGGCGGCGTTCACGCGACAGCGCCGCAACAGCGCCATGGCCGAGCCGAGTACGGTGAGCACCAGACCCGCGGCCGAGTCGTGATCGATCGTCTCGGAGAGGAACTGGTTCAGCGTCTGCGACAGCTCCAGGCGAAAGCAATTGACCAGATTCCGAAATGCCGTCTGCACTGCTTCGGCGAGCACCTCCTGGGCCTGAACGCTGAATGCGCTAATGTGCCGATCCGATTTAAGGAAGTGCAGAAACTCCGAGCTGTTGGCCATCCAAAAGGCGAGTATGCGCGGATCAGTGTACTGCTCCTGCACCACGCTATATATCAGATTCGCCACATGATGCAGAAATATGGTCAGCTTGTGGGCGCGCTCCGTCGGCTGCAGCTCTGGACGGTAGTGGGTGGAGGCGCGGTATCTGCAAAGAAAAAGCCATTAACTCGACATTAATCAACAGCTCACTTTGTTCCATTCAACGACTTTTATTGATTTGCTCCACATACCCTTTGGAATAGGATAAAAAAAGGCTATAATGGTTTTGTACACTTGATTTAACCTGAACATCTTTACTAAGTACGTAAATCACGGCAATTCAAGGCTTACTTCAGGATATCTTCAAGTCGTGCGTACCCTCACTGGCTTTCCATTCTGTAGCCTTGTCAAATGTCGCAAAGCTGGCTCCAACTGTCGTTGTGGCTGCCACAGCGTTGCAATTTCCCGTGTTTGCACACACTCCCCCCCACTCCCCCTTCCCAAGTCAGCATTAATATTAATAACGCGCAAATTGGGTCAGCAGCCAAGATAAATCATCATAATTGATAATGAATTGTTGATATTGGCCCCGACGCAGCTGGGAATTCAGCAAATGGGAATTGCAATTGCTGCTCAGGCCACTGGCACTGCCCCTGCCCCTGCTCCTGTTCCTGCTCCTGCCTATGGCCCTACACGAAACGCTGCTCAAGTCAAACCAATTCATGTAAAGGACGCACATTTATCAGCTGCGCTAAACGCCTGGGCTCAGGGCTTGTGGGAGCTCAGATTTCGGGCAAGACGATTAAGTGTATTTGAACTGCAGATGCTAGAAGGAGCTTAAACAATGAAAAATATTCCAAAAATATGTCAGGCTGGCTAAAAGATTTATCAATCTTGGCTTAAGTATCTTTTAATAAAATTGATCAAATATCTTGGGAAATAAAGCTTCAGACGGTTTAATTCTTTCTATAGTTAGGCTTGCCAACAAATAGCTTTAAGTTAGAATGAAATGTGGAAAAATTAATACTACACATAGCACGTTTATAGGCCAAACAGACAGCCGGCTGGCGGACAACAGTTAACATCGAATTGCAATTAGAGCGCATTCAAATTAAAGGCCATGTTAACTTACCTGGCACACAGGTAGAGCGAATAAACTGGCGCCAGCTTAAAGTGCGGCACATTGACATCCAATTCGCTGATGATGTGGCGCAAAAAGTGCTCCTGATGCGTCTCGGGAAACTCCAAAACGGCTGGCAATATGGGCTCCTGGCCTTGGGCATCTCCAGAGCCGCTGCCGCCGGCGCCAGCCAAGAGACCGCCAGCGCCTGGCAATTTGGGTGATCTAAAGCGTTAAGTTGGGTAGGGGTTAAGATAACAAAATTAATGTTAATTTGTTGAGCGGCTTTTTAATTGCATATACAAGAGGCGAGTTTATCAGCATAATAAACAAAATGTTTTTAAAAATTTAACGTTAAATACAATTAAAGCACACAAACAAAAAGAAAATTCACAGGTGAGACACACAAGTGTATATGTGGGTGTAATTATGCGTGTAAGTGTGTAATTTATTGTTATTTAAATTTTGCTGCAGCGAGAGATTTTGTTGTTAAAACCATTTAAGACCCATTGTTGGCCAGCATTAGGCGCCCATCTTACCTCTCCTGACTATTGGAGCCATTGGATTTCATGCTCGATATGGATTTGATTTCGTTCTCCAGATTACCTTCGAGGCTCTGACCGTCATAGTTGCCGCCCGGGGCAGTCAACTGCTGTTGTTGCAGCTGCTGCTGCTGTTGTTGTTGTTGCTGTTGCTGCTGCTCCTGACTGCCGTGTTTGCTGTCCACCACATCCCGCAGCGAGTGCAATGCCGGCGTCTCCGCCTGCGAGGTGTTGTTATGGTAGCCAGCAGAGGCTGGATTCAATTGCTGATGCGGCTCATATTCGCTCTTCTGCGTCTACATGGAAAGAGATGGCGAGAAGCTTTGCTCCAGAACTGTTTCTCTCTCTCTATAAAGTTGAAAAGGGTTTCAACTTAACGACTTACCGAACTGAGCGCCCCATCCTCATCGTTCCAGGAGCCTGGGGATGTGGGCGAGCGACTAAAGTTCCCAGTGTTGTTTTTATTTTTTTATTTTTTTTCGTTTGTTATTGTCGTGGGTGTGAATTGTTGTAGTTGTTGTTGGTGGTTGTGGTGTTGTGTGTTGTGGTAACAAATGGTTTGCATATTTGTTGGCGAGTAGTGCATGGACAAATTAATGTTGTACACAAACAATAAAAACAAACAACACGTAACGAACATAAAGCCAAAAGGCGTGAACATAAAAATATATAAAACACAAAAATACGTTTGCATAAATATTAATTCGAATAACATTTAGCTGGAAATGTAGCGCAATTTGAAATACAAATGAAACTGAGGAATTTTATGATATAGAGAAAATCATGGGAAAAAAATTGCTGAGGGCAATGATTGTATAAATTGATCAATAAAACTTACAAAATAAAATAGCATTTAATAAAAGCAAGAACACAACAATTAAATGGTAATCAAATTCAAAAAGCGCAGCATTTATAGCGGATAAAGATTGCATAAACACGATACCAACTCACCTTTCGTAGAGGCAGGCCGAGTCCAGCTGGGATTGCGACAGGGCCAGATTGTAGCGTCCGTCGGTGGGCGAGTCCAGGAAGCGATACGAGGCCACCCGCCCGAACATGACGACAGAGCCGTTCTGTGCAACAGAGATTACATTACATTAATTACGAGCATACACACACGCATACATATACTATAGTATAATATGATTTAATTATAACAGGCATTAAGTCACTTCAATTACATTTTACAATTCACTCAAACCAGGCGTTTAAGTATTTTAATTAAAATTAAGCACAATTTACAGATTGAATTAAAGGCAACGGTAAAACGCAACGTGCGAGCGCTTTGAACGGTTCTGGGGTACTGCGAAGATTAGAACATTTCGATTAAAAATATATGGGGCGTTTCGAAACTAGCGACAAAGTGTCATCGATAGAGACGCCCCCCTAACAAAATACCAAAACATAATGGGTATGATATGCGGCATATACGCTACAGCTATATACAGTGTGAATATAGGCAGAAAATGAAGTATTTTAAATAGAGCAACTCTTAGTCGACATATCTCACTTGCAATTGAAAATGTTATTCTTTATCAGTAGAAAATTGTTCAAAAACATTTTCAATTTGATTTTGTTCACTTGCTTTTCAAATTCTACACAATTTCTGTTTTTTTTTTTTTTTTTTTTTCAAACTTATTTTTGTTTTTGGGGCATTTGTTAACATTTGTTGTTGCGGTTCGTTGAACCGCAACCGAACCCAATTTGCCAATTGAATGCAAGAACAACAATTTATAATAAAAGATTCAACACAACAAAAACTACAGATGATAAATTTTATTCAGTGAATTAAGCAAAAGTTATGTCTAGCTAGCTCGACGGCACGAGAGTCTCCATGAGAGTCTCTGGAGACAGTTTGACTTTATTGCCAAGCATTTGAGGCTTATCTCAAGTGAGGAGCAGAGAGTGAGAGAGGTGCTGGAGGGGATATGTCTCCGTAGGTGGAGTGTGGGGCCTCAAGTTTGCTTTTGTTTATTTGGTTTCGAATTCATCAAGCGGAAAGTCAGAAAAGTTTTTACCCAGCTAGTAGTCAATTTGTTTTTGTTGTTCTTGTTGGTTGTGCATTTGGCCAAATGCGTGAGAACGCAAAGTCAACTTTATTCGCTCAGCCAGTTGTAATTGTTGTTGTCGTTGTTGTTTTGTTTGAGTTGTGTTGGGTACGTCGAAAGTTGTCAAAACAAAAGATAAATCAACTGCGCCCGAAGGTTTGCCACAGTGAGCATAAAAACCAAAGTCGGCGAGCTTGTCGGGACAATTAGGGGAAGGGGTAACAACACAAGCTGCTGTTGATAATGAACTTGAGTACAGAATGTGTTTTCAATCAAAAGTCAGCAAAAAACATTCAGTATCAACAGTGCTCGGTTGTTAAATATGAGATCATTGATTAAATGAAGAATTTGTGAAGTTTAAATCAGCCCAAGTAAACGTGAAACTAAAACCAACTTGTTGCATATTAAAGAAGATTACTCTTGCGGACATGTGGAAGATGTTTGCTATATATCAAAAGTTAACTTAATTAAACTTAATTGTTGACGAACTGTTTATGGGACACTGATATTTTCCAGATAACTTGTGACCTAAGTCTCGGCAGCATAGTAATTTAAAACATAAAATGTCAAGCTGTCCTTTTTCATATTATCTTTAAATAACCTTCACTCAGCAAATTTCCGCCTCAAAAGGAATGTTATCAACTGTCTCTTAGCAACGGAAGGCTTTTACCTCAACACATTGCCGCACTGTAATGGACACTTGGATTATATTTGGCCGGCAATCTTTTCCGTTTCCGGCAGTTCGCCGGCCTATTACGCTTATATTACACAGGGGTAAAATCCAGTAAAATCCGAAAAGCCGGCCAGAAAATGCTGCAAATGTGAAATGGAAATGCAGGAAAGCTGAAACAGCAGCTAAAACTTTTACTGGGTCAAGGTTGACAGAACTAAGTGGAAAACTTTGGCAAATAAATTACGTACACGGAGGCCAAGAGACCTCTCAAAGCTAATGTACACAAATTGTCTGATTCGCCCATAATTAGTTGTGACCTTAAAGACCGTGCGATTCATTTTGAGAGTTATGTTAAATATATAAACTCACATGCAAAATGGTCGGCTGGCTAATGTGATGGCCATTGACGAAGGTCAGCGCATCCGTGTGCAGCGGGGTCACAGTGCAGACGCCTTCCAACAGCGAAATGAGGCAGTGCCTCGGCTGTATCGAGGGTCCAAAGAGCTGCAGGCAATTCGTATTCGCTGAACCGACCTCAACGGGATCGCTGCCCAGCTTGATGCGACGTCCGCCATCGCCGCTGTGCGTCACCTCTACCAGTACGGGTCCCTCGCGATCGCCGGACATGTGATTCGCGCCATTCGCAGCGCCCAATGGCTTTTTCTTGCGTCGTCGCGGCTGCGAATCCGCCGGACGGCGTCGCACATGAAACATAATGGAACCTGCAAAAGAGAGAGAGAAAGAGAGAAAGAGTGTGTAAGAGAGAGGACTTTTTCTAGTTTTCATTCTAATCCACAAATGCGCCGCCAGCTGAATAGCTTTTCTGCTTCTCACGGTCTTTGTGCTGCAAATCTCGCTAAATAGTGCAGTGTAGACGAAATGAACAGCTGCCACACCACAAAGCACAAATGCCGTTATGCAAATATGTTAAATACACAATAGCATCGGGTGGGGCATACAGTGGCGGCAAGGCATATTGCGTAAAGGTAAATGTAAAATTTGGAGTGTGAAATAGGGAAAATAGGTGACGAATTGTTAATATAAAGAGAACCACTTGCTTCCTAATATGTGGGAAAACAAAACAGAATTAAGACAGTAAGGTATACAAACTCTTAAGAGCAACAATCTTAAATAAATATAAATAAATTATGGATATAGTCAATTTTCTTTTATTTTTTACAATTTTTACATAACGCACACTATACTAACTATTGCCGGCCAGCACTGTAAAAATGCAATTTCGTACAGCTCATCTCACAGAATCTGAACTCACTTTGTTTCTTCAGTTGGCGTTGTGCACTGCCAAGTAGAAAAAATCGAAATCGCTTCCCAAAAACGAAATCAAATCAAATTCTGGCTTCATCAATTTCCGTTTCGATATTGCCCAGTACAAAAAAAACAACAATCAACAGTCAACTGAAAGTCAGTCAGTTTATAACGGTGCTGGGTTTTGACAGACTGTCAGACAGACAGGCGATGGGGACCGACAGGCAAACTACTGGCAAAATTGTGTTAGTTTCTAGCTGTATGAATATGAAATTTCTATGTGTGCACTCAAAGAAAAAAAATAATACTGTAACAAATCAAAACAAGTAAGAAAGTTGCAGTCAGACGTAACCGACTGCGTAATACTCGATCACAGTACACGGAAGTTATTATTGTTATTTTGGAAAAATATAGAATTTTTATATTTCGTAGGGGCGGGGAGTGAGTGTGCCCAATATTTTTCGGCTCGATCTTAAGAGAAGGTCACCCAAACACTATCTGCCAAATTTTGTTACTATAGCTCCAAAATTGTGGGAGATATAGCTTTTATAGATTTGCGGGGGCGGGAGTAGGAGGAAGTGGGCGTGGCCGGGAAATTCTCTTACCGAGCTTTAAAAGGGGTGACCAGCCATCTACGTTTAAAATTTGGTGACTCTAGCTCCAAAATGGTGACTCTAGCTCTAAAACTTTGGAAGATATACCCATTTCCGATTTTTTAAGGCGGGGTGTCTGGGGGGGCGTTGCAGTGGGCAGTGGGCAGGATATCAAGGTAAGGTGTATCGACATGTTATCCATTTGCCAGCCTCCCAGTGGGCATGGCACAAAAATCTTAAAAATCTTCAGACAAAGAAGCAGATAACTACAAGTATATATGCCAAGTTTCAAGTCTCTATCTTCAATAGGGTCGAAAAATATTGCGTTCATACGGACCGATGGACAGACGGTCAGACGGACGGACAGCATGACGGACATTGCACAAAACCAATATACTAGTTTCATTTGTTGAACGAGTATAAACACGCCTTAGATAAAATGTCCGCACTTGAAAGCGAAATTCATATTACAAAAACGTTGCTGTACTTAATGTGAATGAATGTCTTTTGTAATTAACTCAAAAGTTTTTATAATTTTCATAATATATGATATCATATGTGAACAATTTGGATACCAAGATATCAGAAAGAGTTGTATTTGAAATTGTTTGATCATTTTGAAATTTGTAACGTCGCTTTTCTCTCAGTGTACGCTGCAGTTGCAGCTGCAGTTCAGTCAAGTCGTCAGCTGCTTAGTTTGTTTCGCTTTGCTTTGTTTTGTTGCTTTTTTTTAGCATTGTACATGAATGTTAAACGAACCATGCAAAATATGATGCCAGAGAGATGCCCCACACTGAATGCCGCCCGGATGCACATACTAGCTATAGATTTGGGCGAGCCAAATGCAGAATGGAGGCAATTTGAGATGGAGACTGCATTCCAGACGCGGTACATGCTAAGCAACAAAGGGGTCTGCCGGGATATTGCTGAGTTGTGGAGCACGTCGAGCTGGAAAAAACTTATTAAAAACTAAACTGAACTCAACTCAATTCAGCTGAAAGCGGAGACGTGAGCAACACGAGTCGAGCTCGGGGCGTATGAGCAATGTGAAAATTGGATTTGCCCACTGGGGGAAAAATCGCAACGCTTTCAGTTTCACAAACAAAAAGCAACCAAAAAGGCGCACACACATACACAAATAACACTAACAACAACAACAACAACAAATTTTGTGTCATATACCTTTTTTGCGCAACCAAAAGAACCACATTTGATTTATATATATATGGATGAAAATTTTGTTCTCTGTTTTCTCTGTCAGTTGTTTTAAGTTTTGGTTTTTATTAGCAGTAGTTTACGTGTTAAGCATATGAATTTTATATAGCATATTTATTAGTTCCTTCTTTGTGGCGTTTAAAAAATAACATCACCAGCAGCAACAGCAGAGCAAATTGCAAAGAACTTGGGAAAAATTAACGCAAAAGTAATCAATGTAGAGGAAAAAAGAAGAGTTAGAGATGTAGATAAAATTAGGTAAAACAATTTAAAAGGCAAATAATCATATACATTTTGATAACCTGATAACAGCTAAATATCCTGTAATATAGGACCTATTGTCGTGTTTAATTACTTCTAGTTTCATTTTCATTTGCTAATCGAACTCAAATTGATATTGACCAGTTGTTTGGCTTTAATGAAATGGCCGTGGATGTTATTTACGGTCTGACTATGCTAAGTTACAATTACAAATTGTAAATCAATCAACGAACAGACAGTTTGGCCCCCATCAGTTAACACCACGGCAAAAGGCGTCTCATTTTGCATGCATGAATTGCTGCCGTGCTCCGTGCAGGACGACAACTGGACATGACAACAACAAAAGCATGGCTTCCCACGGTTCACAGCAGTTTGTGTATTTTACTTAAATCAACTATCAACTCTACACTCAGCGCAAAACTTGGTGATAAAGAAAATATATCTACGATGGAGTTTATGCCAGTTTTTTCTTTCAATTTTAAATTCGTTTCGTTGCTTAAATGCTTAAATTAAGTACGAATCAATCTGAACTTAAAATTATCTTACTTTTTGTTCGAATAAGATATGTAAAAAAAATTATATTTTTCGCTGTCCTAGTTTCTTACATCAAGTATTTCGGGATTCTGTATATTTATACTTGACAGTTGACATTTGCAAAAGAAGAGTTGAAAAGGCGATACGTTTGAAACATATTGAAAACATAAAAAAGTACTTCAATTGTTTAGACCTGGTCAAGAGCATGCCAAAGGTAACCACCATAGCAGCACAATACACACCCACTCACACCTACACACAACATATACATATATATACACATTCAATGTTGACAGTGGAAATTTCAAGGCACAGGACACAATAGAGAGAACAGAAAGTGCCTGCGAGCCATGAAATTGATTTGGTCAACAATGCGACAGGATCATGTGAAAAAGTTCACATGTGTGTTTGAAACTGGTTGCGTGTGTAAGTGTGTGTCCCATTGTGTGGGCACGTGCATAAGTGCGCATAAATTGGCAACTGGGCGAAGCTGCAAAAATTTGTGCAATGCCAAAGCAGAAAACAATGCAAACAGCAAACGAGACGAGCCGAGGTGTGAGAAAATTGCATAACGAGTTCAGTGAGTTAACTGGAACGCCCCTCACTCGCTCCTCTTACCATCCCCAACACCCCCACATGTGAATCGCAGCTCAGGTATGCCACAAACATGTGGGCACAGAATCCTTTCAGTGTCTGAGTGGGTGTTTGTGTGTTTGCTGTGCATGTGGCAAACACCCAACGCTGGGCACAATAATTCTTATTAGCCCAGGTTTTTTCAAATGACCAAAGCAATTTAATGGGTTAATGTGAAAACTTCAAGCAATGATTGGCGACGAAATGCGCTACAAATTAAAACAGCAGTTTAGTGGTGTTTTGACTAGTTAGTTGACATCTAAATGTTACTTTACTACACAGTCAACTAACAGCCAGGATTTCTACACATTGTATGCATGAGTATAAAAGCAGAATAATTTAATTAAATTGTAATTTGAAGAAAGTTTTTACAGCTCCTTCAGACGGCTGGCCAAACTTGGTTTATTCCAATAGGCTGCTATTTGTTTAGCCTAATTGACCAGGCTGTTGAGGCTGGTGTTGGTAACAGACCGTGCCCAGTAGTCATATTAGCCAAATTAGCTGTCAAACATGGTAAAGTTTTTGACTTTAACCAAAAGGAAACCAAAGCGTTCAGCAACTCAAATCTGGCTACCGTCTGTGTCAGAATGTTGAGCTTTTTAATTTCACATGCCAGGCACACACAGTTATCTAGGGGCAGCAGCTACTCAAGTAGTCTGAGCACTCAAACACTTACATCCAAGCACACACACCCTTGTGTAGCTCACGTTGTGCAAATTAAAACAATGAAAATTTAATGAGCCAAGTTTTCTGCCACCCAAAGGACTGTGTTTAATCCTTGGTTAAAGCCTGGGCACATAAAGTCATTTCAATTGGCGACAACTTTGTGCCAAATGCTCTGGACAAGGTTTAGTTTCACCACCAGACAAAATCCTTAGCTTAACATCTGAGTAGATTTGGTTGGCATCTTGGTTGAAAAGTTAAAGAGAGATAATTGGAATCTATATTATGTTTAAGATTTTCTTTAAGTTAAGAAACATTATTTAAATCAAATTTGTAAAAAGAGTTATCTTAGGGATACCCAAAATTTACTTAATTTTGTGGTTTTATTATAATTTATTTATAAGAATAAAAAAAATATTTTCCATGAAGTTAAAGTTAAATAAAACACTTTTTCACATTTTTTCTGCCATTGTCTTACGATAAATCTCGTTAGGAATCCGCTGAGAGTCATTTTATTTATCTGATGCGATAACTAACCTGAAGGAATCATTGCACAAAATCGAATTACACACAGAGCTATCAAGCGAGTGCTCGTATCGCACATGACCTTTTCACCCAGGCTCAATCACAATCTCGATCTCAGCAAGTACGCATTGTGGCCTCATTTGAACGCACTTTTGTGCTGGGCCATTCAGCCAAATGCCGCCTGAGGTGGCTATCAACAATTTTGCTAGACAATTTGGCAGCAGCAACAGAGACAATAAAAATATAATTGCCACACTCAAAGCAGAAGCAACAGCCGAAAGGAAAAATGCCAATAAAAATATCCCATCAAGCCGAATGGGATGAAACTCGAATAGGTGTAGAACATACAAAATGGAATAGCAAGATATCGTGGATATATATATATATATATCTATATATATATATATTATAAGATAATATATAAGATAAAGCTAGATGGGTATGAGGTTCCAAAAATAAAATGTATGAGTTTCCGTCAGGCAGAACGCTCTTTTAACATTGTCCTCTGATCGAAAAAAGCCAAAACGTTTCAGCTTAACGTCGAGTACTTTTCTGTTGTCATAACTTACGAAATTTATTGATTTTCGTCTGTTTGTTTTGGCCGGGCCATAGACGGATTATACGAACAGGTTCTGCTCTGTGTTCTGTTGCCTTTAACATGTATCGCGCAATATAAAAAATTACATATTTTTCTCTTTTCATATGGCGATGGAAATTAATGGCCCGGGCTAACTCCCCTGTTGCCCTTTTTACGCTGAACGCTATGAGCCATGACATGGAGCAGGCGGTAAAAGTGTATACAATAAAAAAAGAAAAACAAAAAATACCGTAAACCATGTAAAAATTCAATATACGTTTGATGGAATGCATCAAAAAACACAACAGGCATAATGAAGTTTAAATTAAAATCAAAATAAACCTCCCGTCGCAAAAAAAACGACAAATTGAATTAAATAAATTGCAATCTAATTGAAGACAGAAAAAAATAGCACAAGCACCAAAAGCACTTCTCGCGAGTTTTAAAACATTAATTTAAATAACTTTTTGTCTTTTAATAATTATTTTATTTTGAAACGTGTGACTAACCGTCTGGTGGACACTGAGCTAAGCTGCTGCTCCTTTGACCGACGCCGGGCGGCCACAACAATGCGTTGACACAGCGCAAGGATAACTGAACACTGAGCACTGAGAACCTAACACCGAGCACCGAGCACCGAGCACTGAGCACTGAGCACTCCCAGCACACAGGGCGTATGAGCAACGCGACCAAAGACACGCTGACTGACTGAGTCACCTACTGACTGACTCACTAACAGACCGACAGACCCACTCAGTGAATGAATGAATGAATGAATGAATGAAATGACGAAAATAACAACAAGAGTACGCTAGTCAAGGGTGCCCGACTGGTAAATACCCTGAACAGAGCTACGACCTGCTATAACAAGCATTTGTATATATTTCTATAATCACATAAACAACAACCCGCACACAAATACAATCACTATATATTTCTATATATATTCTATATAGATTGGCAGTCCTTCTTCTTTCCTGCAGCCCTACACTGAGAAAAATGCATTCTTAAAAAGTACTTCAGAGATTAATTGTGTGTATATCCCAAAATACCAGATTTTTTTCAGAAACTCCTTCAATTTTGAGAAAAGTGAGGGAAGATTATAAAATATAGCAAACAAAATTTGATTTGGATTTAAAAAGAACTTACGAAATCAAATTAAAGGATTTAGCTTACATGTGAGACATGCCCAAAAGACCGGGCTAAATATTGAAATCAATTTCCAATATTTTCGAGTTGAAAATTATTTAAAATAAACTTCATCTGTGTATGGTACATGTGAACTTATTATATTCAAATTTACTGTATCTTTAGATCTTATCAAGAATTTCTATACTTTATGGCGTCGTAGAAAGCTTCGTTCTCCCTGTGAAACACATTTGCACAACTGCTATATACCCTTTTTAATGGTCACAGGGTGTAAATATAAACAGTGTAGAAGGCAAGCACAGTAGAGAATATATATGTGTGTGTAGAAATAACATTTAGTTCACACTGCATTCAATGGGTGTGGATGTTGTGTGTGCCTGTATGTGTGTGTGTATTTGTTGTGGGTGTCTGGGTTGTCTTTCAGCTGTTTTCTGTATGTGCTTAAGTGCGTTTGCCACAAAGTTACTGCTGTATGCGTAAAACAGGACACACACACACAAATACAAATACAAATACACATGCACATAACCCAAAAGCATGCAGCCAGTACAGCTATTTAAATGCCCTATGTCTAGGGAGCGGTCAAGGTTAGACTTTGTATGATGCAACACATATTTTGGGGTTTTAGAGCACATTGAATATTAAGCTCTGAGAAAGCGCAAGAGTTTTAAGCTCGTTGCCAGTTATCGGTGAAAAAAGTAATCGGTAATCGATTAACAATCATTTTAATTTAAAAAATTCAAATTGATAATGTTGATAAAAAAAAATGGTTAATTATTGCTTTTTAAATAAGATACAAGTTATCGATAACTATCGGTGTATATCTTGTCTGGCCATCATATTCAGAGAATCTTGTACACACACACACGCACACGTACACCCACACACCTATTCCTTGAGCGCATAAATCATGCTGAGCATATCATCATCATAATTTGACGCTTTATCAAACAACAATCGATATACCCAGCCCAGAAACACGGGGAAAAACAAAACGAATCCAGCAACAATGGAGATGTCTGTATTTGTGAGTTAGCCTGCAGGCACACACACACACACACATTTTTATCTTTGGTGTGTGAGTGTGTGCATATAAAAACTTGAGATATGTATACTTGAAGCTACTTTTCGGCTAACGAGCATCGCTCAGTTAACGTCTTTATTGTTGGCCAACTTGCACTTGAGTCGGATGGTTTGTTTGCGGGTGTTTGGAATTGGATTTTGGGTTTGAGTTCGCATGGATATTAAAAATGTGCAATAAACTCGCTGCGCCATAAACTTAAAAGTCTTAAAATTTAATGGCGGAGTCAAACGGAAAGCGCAACTCTTAAAGATATTTGTTTGAAATGCATTATATAGACGACCCCCTATAAAGTAAGGGAGTCTATTTCCAAAAATTCCGAACACTAATCGCAAGATCGGCGAACGGGGGTTAATGTTATATCATTGGTGTCAGCAGCAATGTCCTCACTAGACGTTCATTGAACATTTCTGCTCCCCAAGACAAGGAAGGCCGATTGCCGGCAGTTCGCGCCACCTCATGCGGCCAATGTCAAAACTCTTTGGGAATTGCAAGCGCAAAAAGCACGCAAATTCGTGCGCAAAATGTAGCCTACCTTTCAGCACCATCTGTGATCGGGTCTATGATCAGGAAATTGCACTTCTAAGGATCTCGATTAACCAGTTTCTTTTGAACAGCTTTGGGTGCTGCAAAAAAAAGCTTGTTTTGTGCAGTGTGCAGGGTGCAGGATGAAGGTTGGGGGTTGATTTTCAGTCTGCCGCCCAAACTACCCCTAGAAATAATGATATCAGTTACTGCTAAGATTGATATCAAAACAGATATAATGTGCCTATTCCCACAAAACTCGCAACACATTAAATTAATAGCCATAATTTTAGCTTGAGCCACGCACATTCCATAAGTAAATAGCCAATTTCCGAACACACTGAGAAAATCACAAAACTACGGACAAATAATTCAATTTAAGCAACAGAAAATATACGAGTATATTTATCAAATGCTTCACTCGAAATCTCAGGGCCACTGTCAGTCTCTGTCTCCTAGGCTGGCTCTGGCCATTGGCAAACAGCCAAAAGTAAAATTTGCATGTTATTGGCCAAGAATAGGTATGTATGTGTATGTGTAGGTAAGTGGGCTTTTACGACTTGACAGCCTCCTGTTTTCGACAATCTTACAGTTTTGTTTAGCCCCTGACTACTCACTCCAATTATATTTAGCTGACAAGTGATACACAACAGAAATTTGAGTAGCAATTGAGCAGCATCATGACAATTCTGACGAGGACTGTTGACAATGTGCCTCTGTTAGTAATAGATAGCTATAGAAATAAATGTAAAACGAGAAAAAGCAGCTGCGGGGTGCCGAGATCAAAATACAATTGTAGGCATATGGAAGATGTGCGCGACATATGTATCTATAGTTAACTGTTTGTCAATTTGTCAATTTTTAATCCATTGTTCCTATAGACGGCTACATTAGTTCGATGTTGATGATATTTTGCTCACATGTTAGAAAACCTGTCAATGTGACATAACGATAGGCAGAAGAACATGACAGGATTTTAAATATAGAAAATAAAACTAAATTAATAATAATTTAATATATAAATAATTCACAAGTATTTAAGTTTAAATGTAATGTTAATTAACTTAAATGATATTTAAAAGTCTTTATGTAGTAAATTTAGCATCAACAAAATGTTTTAAGCCTAAAATGATGCCCTTTTCGTCCAATCCAATTAATATTAAAAGCCCAGTGCCTCTGCAATTTTCTAATGGCATTTATGCCGCCCTTTTAAAGCTTAAAAGCCCACCGGTGACAATAACGCCAAGAATATAGAAAAAGAGAGAGAGAGAGAGAGAGAGGGAGAGAAAAAATGAACAAGTTGTTAACCCAATTTGCTGTCTTATGGCTCCACATCGCTATCAAATTCCTAAGCGCAATGCAGACAGGCAGCAGGGGGAGCAAAAGCCGAACCAAGAGCAGGAGCTCAAACTGAATAAGAAGAAGAACGACCTTCACAATGAACTGCACTACATGAGTTTCGCTGGGCAGACAGTTCGGAGAAAGTGAGGGGGACATGAGTTGAGGACCCCAGCAAAGATGTCGCGTTGTTCACCAGAGGCGGAGATATCAAAATTATGCGTGTGCATTTTGCAAGCCTTACGGGCAAAGCGAAGAGGTCATAGAATGGTGGGGCGTGGCAGCATATTTATGAGCGGCCACGTTTATGCGAAAGCTGTAGCGAAGCCGTCAGAGCTTCATTAGACTATTTCCAAACAAACAGATTTGCATCAGCTCATACTGTTCTTTAATATCTGATTTCTATTGTTTGTACCGATTTGGTTTTTTTTTTTTCTTTTTTTTTCATTTTTTGTTTTACAATAAACGAAATGTCAGCAGGGCATTTAGTGGCATTTCGTGGTCAGGTGGCCTAAATAATATATGAATGTGTCCTCGTAAGCAAACACGTCATTTGCCCGTAATCGAAGAATAGAGTATAGCTTATCCGTAATTCAAATTGATATGTATGTAAGGTCATTAGGTTAAATTTTGTTTGTAATTACAAATTGGATCAAGATGACGAGTCAAATTTCTTTTTAATCGAAGTTAATTATACCTAGAATAACATTTTTGAAAAAGTGTAGCGGTAATTGAGGATAAGCCATATAATTATTACAAATAAATATAATAATATTCTCGTTATATAAGTTATATGTATAAATATCCTTCTCCAGCCAATCAGTTTCAATAAAAGTCACTTCATTAAATGAAAACCCTTGAAAACTTTTTACTAAATTTCAACTTTGTTGACCAAGCACTTAATTATGCAGCAGGACCTTTGCGAGAGAGAAACTAAATTTTTTTGCTGTCAAAGACAGAAATTTCAAAAATGCTTTTTTTTTTTTTTTTTTTTTTTTTTTTTTTTTTTTTTTTTTTTTGTTAAAAATGTTGTATATTTTATTTAAACAAGTTTTCTGCTACCTTAGTGGCAACTTAATCTAGTTGTACATTTAGGGGAAAAAAAGATTGATCACAGCTGATACTTATATAAGATATTATTTACAGAATTTACAAGGAGAAGGTTATTTTAAATATTACTGTAGGAACCTGGTAGAGAGATCCAATGGATGGCACCTTTTGAGTCTTCTCTTTCTTGGTTTGGCAGTTAGTCGTTTGGCTAGCACGTTAGGGTGACCACCAAGGCGTAGTAGGTAATTCGATGCAAGTAGTTGCATTACATCGCCCACTTTAGGGACTTTAAGGTCTCGTTCGATGTCTCTATTTCGAATGTACCATGGTGCGCCGCATATTCGCCTTAGGATTTTTGCCTGAGCAACTCTAATTTTATTTAGGTTTGTTCAAAAATGCTACGAAGTTCAAGTTTGCACAAACTTTTCCAGACAAACAATTTGCTAGCATACTTTTCAGTGCTCAGCGCTTCATTAGGAGAACATCAAGTGAAAGACAAGTAAACGGCTGACAGCTAAACAAATATCCAGGCAAATAGTCAAATACGCTACGCGTATTACTTACGTCTTATGCCCCAATCCATCATTTTGTTGCCTTTGTTGTTGCTGTCGCTGTTGGTGTTGTTCGGTTGCAACTGGACGCCAAGTGGCCAGCATTAGCGTTGGGACAAGCGTCGAAATGCCGGACAGGAACCGGCTGCGACTAAGCAGCAGTTACAACGATATCCTACATAGCTACCAAAAACGAAAAAAATTCACTTTATGACAACGGCAGCGGCTGCGGCAACAGAAAACACGCACAAATTGAATTGAACTGTTTCTAATTTTGACAATTTTATGTATGCCTCAAGGAGACGCCAGGACACGTAAAGGAAACACGGCACAACACAGCAGCAGCAACAACAACAACAACAACAACACAGAAACTGTTGCCGCCGCTTGGGCGCTGCTCGCGTTCGCCGCTCGCTTTTTAGCCACTGCCAATTGCGATGCCGAATACGAATCCTATTTCAAATTCTAATTCCGATTCCGGTAGTCGATTTCCCGGGCCTAGCCGTGCTGTGCTGCTGGCCCGAGCAGCATTTACTTCATGACTGAAACCGAAATCCAAAGCGAGAACTGAACCCAAAGCGCACAGACACAATGCGCTGCTGACGCCGACGCCGATGCCGATGCCGACGCTCACGCTGGCAGCGACGACGCTTCGACAGCGAAGTGTGACTGTGACGGTGCCGAATGTGCATGGTGCAGATAACAGTGGAAACGGCGAGCGGGGGCGTCAGAATGAGAGAGAGAGACGGCTACGACATCGCAGCCATCGATGCTTCGGCACTCGAGTCGGCTCCCTCGACATTGACGAGGACGTTGACAACGACAACACCAACAACAAGTGGAGCGGCGTGTTCGAAAAAGTACAAGTGACCGCTGTAAGAAGGTTGCTGTTGCTGTTGTTGTTGTTGTTTTTGTTTTTGTCGTTGTTGTCGCACAGGTGGCAGCGTTCGCAATCGAAAATGTAGACATAAAAATACCATTATCCTTAAAGGCACTCACCAAAGATAACAGAGCCACAAGGAGAGAGAGAAAGAGAACGAACGAGAAAGGGAGGGTGAATGAAACAGAATGGATAGAGCACGAGCGCCACACAAAAAAAATTGCACAGTGGTTGAGCTCGAAAGCAACGCAGCCTAAAAGCACGCAAAACAAAAAGGAGAAAAATTCTAATTTTATAAAACTTAAAATTATTAAAATTATACTTAAGTTTAGGCTAAGCCTTGGCCGCTTATAAGGAAAACGGCAACAATTTCCTAACTAATGCCACTGTACCTGCAGCCAAAAAAAATACAACAAGTAAAACCAAAGTGTGACAAAGAGAGCAAAAAGAGCATAAGCGCTGCTACGGCGTGCATTTGACGCGTTCTCTCCCGCGCTTACCCGGTTAACATAAAATATTGAAGGCACATTAAGAGATATGGCAATAGATGTTAGCAAGAGAGCTAAGAAACTAAGAGAGGACATTTAAAACAACAAAAACGCAAAGCAAAGACATCGAAATGCTATTAAAATGCCAGAAACACAGCTGAAGTAAACAGACAGATAACATGAAATAGCCGAAAGCGCGGCCAGAGTGAGAGAAGGGGAATTGTATCCGTAAAATATATGTATGTCACATGCACTTGCAATCAGCTGCAGGTATTGCGGTTGGAAGAATTTATCTAACTTACAGATAACAATAATAAAAGTTCTTTTGGGCAATTGACTCAAATTGCTAGCAACGTTTAAGTGAAATTTATTAGTGCGCGCCCTAAAATGGCAATCCCAAATGGGCCACGCAATTAGGAAAAGGCAGACAGAGACAGCGACTGAGAGGGAGACGGAGTTAAAGGCGGTAGCTCATGAAATATTTGCACAATTGCGGTCGTATTTACATTTTACACCTTTTAAATTGCACACGCAGGCCAAGACAACGAAAGGCAGAGAGCGTGTGTGTATGAGTGAATATGTGTGAGAGCGGCAAAAGCAGCAGTTGAAGCGGCAACATGTGGCTGCCAAGTGGCTGCGCTGCCAGCCTCAAAACTTTGCTCCTCATTTGCTGCTGCTGCTGCTGCTCGAGAATGTGTGGATAGGGCCAACATTTCCGGCCACCATTTTGCTTTCATTTTTTTGTTGCCCTTATTTAAATGTCATTTATGTTTGTCGTTTTACTTTATTGTTGTTATGTGCGGCGTTGGCCGACATTGAATTCCCAGCGGGCTTATTGTGTAGAAAGTTTGTCATTTACGTAAATGTATGTGCATGTGCATGTGTCCATGTCTGTGTGTGTGTGCGTTTCCTTTGCTTTGGCAGCGCTTTGTCTGATGTCCCCCTTGTGCATTTGTTCTTGTTGGGCCACAAAGTTTTGTTCCGTTTAGTTGCCTACTTTTGGGCTGTCAGCGCATGTCCTTGCTCGTATAATCAGCCGATTAATATAAGCAAATGTGCTTTAAAGACTTACACAGAAATAAAGCATGGCTATTGTATGTAACAGTAAATACACAACAGCTTCTAATTAAATTTCAAAAAATAATCTCATTTTTTCTAAATTATTAATTTCTTTAAGTTTTTTTTTTGCATTATTTAACATTTCAGCTTTTGTAACTGTCGCGTTGGTGAGAAATTCAAATTGGGCTCGCAGCACTCAGCTACTAAAAAACAGCTTGTATCATTGAGCTTTTTTCCAGCTTGCTTCATTATCCTTAACCCTGTGGGTTTGTGTACTGGCTAAGTTCATTTTTATAGCATCTATGCAATGATGTAGGTTATAAAAAGAAACGTTTATATTTAATTTATTTTGTGCTTGTTTTCTAGGTCATTTTCGGGTTACATTTACTGACTTTATTTTATCAAAACGGAAATCTGCCTTCATTTCATTTAAACTGATTTAATTTATATCTATAATATTAAGAGTTTATAACACTCACGCAGCCTTTTACACAGATCCTTTTTCATTTTTGCACCTTAATCTTAGATTCTGAGTAAAATTTGAACAACAAATTCACAATCTATTATCTAAACATATTCTTTCAGCGTCACAACACTTTGAAATGCCAGGAAGGAACTGAAATAATTTCCAAAGTTCCATAAAATATCCCCACTCGAAATATGAAAATAGCAACAGTAACAAGTTGAAATTTCTTCGTCTCGTTGCTGTTGCTGTCAGTCAGCATAATTATTGATAAAACAAATCGAATCGCACGCTAAGGGACGGCAATATTTATGAATGAGCTGCGCAGCACCCCTTGTCCAAGCCCAACCCCTCGAGGGAGCTGACACACTAAGTGATTTCAAATGGCCCACAAACAGGCAAAGAAAAGGAAAAAGGATTTCGAGCTGCGCTTACCGCGTGACGTTGGATGATTCATGAGTATCGATAAAGGGCACTCATCGTCGTCAAGTATGTACTCGGTTCCATCGCTGTTCACCTGACGAATAGAGATCAAAGATTGAGTACAAACAGTATGCGAATTTATTCAAAGCTATTCAAACCTGTACGAGGCAATAGTGGAGCGGATCCGCCTTCTCCAGGCCGTATTTGCTGAGCATTTCCCTGACGACCGCCTGGGCGCAATCGCGTATGGATAACAGCAGCGTTTTGTACGGCACATCCTGGCACAGGCTCTCGCCGTAGATTTTGAGTGTGCCGCCGGTGTCGGGTCCGCCGTCGCGTGATCGGAACTGCTGTAGCTTCTTCTCCAGCTTTTGCTGTCGGCGTCGCCGCATCACGGCCTCCGGATTTGAGATCGAGCGCGTGAACGACGTTTCCGGCAACTCTGTGTACAATTTGCCTGCCACCGCGTCGCCCGCTTCGCCGCTACCACCGCCACCGCCCGCGCTGCCGTTCATGTAAGCCGCGGCGGCGGCGTGGTTGCCAACGCCATTGGCTATGCCCAGCTGGCTGCCATTGGAGAGCGGCACATCGGAGCTGAGCTTGGCCAGCTTCTCCTTCTTTTTCTGCTCCTTCTTCTCGCGCTTCGACAGCTTGCGCTTAAAGTTTAAATCCGATTGCTCAATAGGCTGGAAAAAGAAAAGAAAATCAAAATCGATATCGATGTCGTTGTAATAATTAACCTCTGAATATCTTACCGTCGTCTTCTGATCGATATTCTTAAGCAGGAATCGACCCTCGCGATCGTCAATGTGCCAATTGAGCTGCACCAGCAGCGGCTTCTCGTCCGCATTGAGTCGACGCTCCTCGCCATTCGCATGCACCTCGTAGAGGGCGTAGTTGGGCACCGACAGCATCCGCATATCGGGCCGAAACTTCTCGATTAATGTGTCTGCAAATGGGAAGTGTAAGTGATATATCCTGGACATGTTCGTAGTCCATTCAGACTAACCTATGACATCTGTGACTGTCGCATCGCTGGCAACGCGAATGCATTTGGTGGCCACCTTCTGGCCGGCATCTTGAAAGTAGAAGCGCATCACGCCATGGAAGAGCAGGTTCTGCAACAGGGAATACGTCAAGATAAATTCAGCATTTAGATAAATTCTTATTCGGGTACTCACCTCGTCTGGTTCGGAGAGCGCAAAGAGATCCAATCGATTGGCGTTCCATTGCTGTATAACTGAACGAACTGCCTCGCGATCCAACATTTTCTTATCATGTGACATGCTGTCAAAGCGAACCGAGAGGTGGATTGGATTGGAGGGTTGGTTGGGGTGGGATGGAGAGGTATTGGAATTTTGTTTTTGGTTTTTGGAATGTTTATCGAATTTGTGACTCCAGTGTGACGTCGTTTATCTTTAGCTGTTTGTGGGGTGTGTTCCTCTGGCCGCCCTCGGGGCTAACTGTAAACAAACAGGCAAAAATATGGCTTTTAATTAGATTTTGGGTTTACAACCTCCACGAGAAATCGTAAAAATAAAGTTGCCCTCTCGCAGATGCGTTGCGCAACAAATGTTGTATTTCCGCTGCAGCGGCCATCGAAAGGGGCAATAAATTGAAAGTCTTTCACACATGTTTGAGATATAGATATAGATATATAGATACATATATATGTATATAGATACATAGATATATATATGTACGTAAGAAGTATATACATTGAAAGATCTAATAACGGTTAGCTAACTCAGATGACAATTATTTACCGAGAACAAACAGTTATCTTGGGAGTTATACAAAAACAGTTTATTTTTATATGTTTGCTCAAGAGAGTTTTCACTGGGCCATCAACACGCATCTGATTGAGTTATATTCAAGATAATATATAAATATCATGATATTATAGCTTCAATTGCACCCTTTAAGGGTCCATCGCATGGCGCATGCCATTGCGTTGCCAATTAAGTACTCCCCCCTTCCTGACCGGTGACCCCAGACGTTAAAACAACTTCATCGATGCAGAAAATGTTGAGACCATTAAAAAAAAAAAAAAAAGAATATAAACATAGTACAAATAACCTCAAGTTGTTTTTAGGGCGTGTCTGTGTGGCAGAAACGTTCAAAGTTCATCAAGTTCTTTGCGCCGATGTCAAAAAAGCGGAACTATGCCTGAAATGATACTACGCCCCCCCCCGCCCCCTTCTCCCTCTAACTGCTTTACCAAGTGCCTGTTATGTCTTGATATCTGCTGATGTTGCTGTTTCTTCGTTCTACTTCTTCTGCTTCTTATATCTTTTCTTCTTCTATATAGTTTAATAACCGTCAACGGTTACGCCTCGTAGAATTCGTCGTTGGCTGCGCACAAAGGAAGAGGGCGAAGGGGGTAACAAAAATGTAACCACATAGAAGTATATACCCTATGAGGAAACTTTGTAAAACAATTTTTCTGCCAGACGAGGGCGAGGGCCCAAGCGGGGGCGGGTCGAAGGCGGGGCGACGGCGTGTTGTCTGTTGCAATTGTACAGAAATTTTTGTGTTGCCCGGCAACTGACTTGCGGGAACCTTTCCCTGCAAGCCCCTACACCTGCCTCAGCCCCTGCAGCTCTTCCTGCAGGACGAAGAAACTTCATCCGTGCGTAACCAACAATGGTTTTTATACCCTTTATTCATAATGTTTAAACAATTATGGATATAGTGTAGTTGTGCGAAAGCTTGGAGGAAGCAGAAGCAATCATCTTCGAGTCCATACAAAAAATACAGTCTCGTATATTATAGCAGAATTACTGATCAAGTTGATGTCAAACTATCTATAACTTCTTGGCACTCGCAGGTAATGCAGGAATAAACAAATGTAACGGCTATTTGGAGTGCAAGTGCAAGGTGCAGGGTATTTTTTAGTCGATCATTGTCGAGTAGAGCACAATTACGTGTTGTTCTCTATATATTTCAGTGCTTTGGTATTTTATTTGGCATGGTTTCAGGTTGCATTTCAATGCCTTTGTTTGCCTAGTCGCATAGTCGGTTGCCGGGCAGTTTTTAGGGGTTGCTAAGGGGTTGTACTCAAGAGCGAAACACCTTAATGGAATGTGTAAACAACAAAGTGAAGATGGTATTTTTTTCATTTTAAACTGTTTTGTGATTTTTCAAATTATGAAAAGGGCAATTGCCATTCTAGTTAATGGTTTGAAATAGTTTTCTTTTGTATCATAGTTAAATGTATAATAATGATAATGCTTCGCTTGGCAGGGCAGAGTCCGGGCCCGAGTCTGAGGCATGTTTTGTAATTATTTAGACAATTTTACAACATTATTAAAAAGACATAAAAGTGACATTAACACCGCCGACGCAACGAGCAGAGTCAACAAACAACTTGTTGTCGTTGTTATTGTTGTTGTTGTTGTTGTTGTTGTTTGTGCACTGAGCCCAAAGATTGCGCGTATTGATAATAAACTGTAAGCCGGAAAACCGCAAACAACAGCAAAGAGCGAAATGAAAAACAACAACAAAACTGTCGCTTGACAAATAAACAGTCAGAGAGACAAAGAGATAGATAAAAGTATATATAAATAAAAGTACCGCAAGACAAAGCCAAGACTAGAGACAAAGACCTCGGTGACAGAGGTGAATGCACCGAGGAACTCTTTCAATTGGGCGCGCCAAAAGCCTATCCCGAGCAACTGGGTCTGGGACATGGTAAAATGTTGTTTGGCCTAGTCGAAACAGCTCTTCAGGAGCAATTGTCGTTGTTGCACCTGTGCATAGCCAGTCACGACATCTGCCTGAAGCCCCGTGTGTTTTTATACTTTAACCCCATTGAAAATGGGTAAGACAGGGTATAATGGTTTTGTGCAAATATATGTAACAGGATGAATGAAGCATCTCACACTCCATAAAGTATATAAAAAGTCTTGAATTCTGAAATTACAAAAGGTAGGACTCAAACTAAACGACTATAGACTGTGTGTCGAAATTTTACACCGTTTCATTAACATCTTAGTTTTCACCAAATTGGTTTAATATGTTCTCCTGAAGCATACACAGGCTAAAAATATTTTCGGATTTTGGATACTTCTCGCCACTTGCCTCAAAAATCACTCTTGTGGCTTGAATGCTCTTATTACGTACTAAAAATTACATTCAGATCGTGCTCTTAGTTTAAAAGCTATTCACGAATTTTGTTTCCATAGTTTCGGGCCAAGTGCAACGGCTGAGAAAAACGCACAGATTGCGGCATGAATTTATGTGTATGTGTTTGATGCTGTGGCAGGGTATCTCCCAGTCGAGCGGTCCCAACTAGAGCCCCTTACTTGTTTTGTTATCCAATTTTCGTTTGCACTCAGTGGAAGCGAAAAAAAACCTTAATTGAGTTAGTTGCCATTGAGTGGCGCCTAATTAAAAGCCAATAAAAAAGACAGTAAGTCAAGTAGAACAACAACAACACACGCTAGCAGAAAAGCGCATCTGCTATCGCTCAATGACAAAGCGCAAATTTGCTTCAGTCAGCAGAACTGAAGCTGGGCCAAGCAATGAATGGGCGGCAACATTATTAGCCATGACACAAACCTTTGCGCCGCTCAGCACTCGTTTGCACTTAACGTTGGCTTCCCCCCCCCCTTTCTCTGCTGTATAATTGTCGCTTTTGGCGCTGCTCTGCTTCGCTTTGATGTGCGGCTTTCTGTGGCTTCGTCTTTGCCGGGGCTTAAAAACCAGGCTGTAACACTTTTGTGCTCGACCAACGCAGCTAGCGGAAGAAAACTTGCAGGTTTGCTTGACTAAGAGATACCCTGCATTCAGGTATGCATTGATCAACTTATATAGATACTTATATACATCTCATGGTGTTCTTGGAATATATAACAAGTCAGTTCAGATTTGGAAATTCGCCATTTTTGAGACTGACTTGAAATTATGAAAATCGCAGAGAAAGGAGCTATTTAAATAAACTATTTAATAACATGCTTGTCTTTTAATTAATATGACAATATGATAATCTTAAATATAAGTATTGCCATAACGAGCTCTAGTCAGTTTGCTGCAAATACTCTCACTTTTGCAGAGGTTTCTTAAATAGGGAATACTTTGTTCTCTAATCCAATTTAACAGGCGACATTTGCCGGCCGACGTTTGTTATATTGCAGGCAACATTTTTTTTTATGTAAAGTACTTTGAACATATTGAATGTATATAAATACATATATATATATATTCATATATATATCTATATATATCTTTGAAAATTATCTTATTTTCTTGTTATTTGCTTTTATGTCGTGTGTAACTGTAACGCTTTATTGTTGGTTTAGCGCTGCTTTTGTTGTTTCTCTGACCAAAATAAAATAAAGACGACTTTTTTTTCTTTTGATCGTATGTGAAAACAGAAAACTGAAAAAATAACCGGCGAATGCGAACCGGCGTCAAATGGCATACCGAAGTGGTTGTTGACTCTTTTTTTCTCTTTTTGGTTTTTGTTATTGTTTTTGTTTTTGTTACATGCCCAACACTTTTAGCCACATTGCCTTTTTAGCCCAGGCACCAAACACAGGTGAGTATCCACAATAAAAATATGAGTCAAGTCTTGTTACCTTTTGCTGTTTCTGTTGCTGGGCATGCTTAATTGGTTACTGGAATTGGGTTGAGAGCAAAATTATAATGAGTCCCAATGTACACGAGCAAAAACGGAGGGAGGGAGGGAGGGCAAACAAAAAATCATGAATCAACTGGGCAAATGAAATGCGGCGTAGTTACTTTAGATTTGAATTTAAATAGAGGATGCCCAACAGGAAGGGACAGACACAGTAATGATCGTGACTAATTCGTGGAGATCAGTTCGTTCTGTTTGGGTCATTGTCAAATTCGATGTAATACGAAAGTAACAAGAGTAATGCTCGGAGCAAATGTTTCGGCATACCCATACAAAAGTTCAATGAATTTGTAATTATCATTTGTCACGTTTTGTCGTGATCACACCTTAAAAAACACAAAACAAATTTACAATTCTTCAGACAATTTTCATGTAAAGAATTTGGAGAAGTGCATATTTACATTTAGGAAAAATAGTGTTCTGGATTCATTAATTTGAAATTTCAGTACATTTTCTTTCGAATAATTTTAATTTTTAAATATGACAAAACATCCTTATAATGTATCAGAAAATAAGAAGAAAAGGTTCCAATTTAGTAGAAAGTTTCCATATTAATAATTTGCATACTTCATAGGCAGTGCAGGTCTTCTATTTAGAAATTTTAGGATTAAGAACAAACTTTCAAAATTATTATTTTGAGGTTAGGTTAAAAAATATTGACCTTAACCGAATTCAGACACATGGTTTAAATGGGAAAGTCTTGATTTTTAGTCAAGCGCACCAATTATTTCATATCCATACCATTCCATTACATATACACACTTGTAGTACAATATTTTTTACCAGATTTTGCCTTGACATCGAGATCCACTTAAATAGTTTTAATTTACTAGTTGTCCGATTACAACAAATTGAACACATTTTGGCCATGCCACAGCCCTGAATCGCAACCCAAACCAAACGCAATTATGCATGCCACAGCAACAGCAACAACAACAACAGCAACATCGACATTTTGTCGTCAGCCTCATCGAGATGGCCGCGCCCCACACAAGTTGGTGCTCCCATGCATATTTAATTAGTTAATTTCCCATAAACTCGCCGCTGTGAGAATATGCATAGAAAATGGTAAATATTCATATGCTACGTCCATATATATGTATGAACACATATTTAAATATGCCTGCCTACGATATGAAAATCAAACAATCAAAAAAAAAATTAATTATTATACGCACATGCAAAAATGCGCAGCGCGAAGCTAGAGACTGAGAGAGCGAGTAGGCGAGCGAATGAGATGCGAAATGATTTGCATATCAAGCATGAGACGCATTGCTCATACGCCGCATCGACTGGTTTTTTATTTCATTTTATTTTGCGTGCAACGAATTCGAATGCCCAATGAGATATAAATAATTATATGGGCAAAAACGAAACATAAATAAAATGAAATCAAACAAAATAGATTGGCAATCCATAAACGGAAACTATTAATCAACTTTCACTTGTTTGTTTTGTAGTTTTTTTTTTTTTAAGTAGTCTTGTTTGACCGCGTTTATTAATGAAGGAGCCCATTTTAGCCAAATGTTTGTTTATTTGTTGTCAATTTGTTGCTCAGCAGTTAATAGAATCAATAGGTTATTGACTGATTATGCTGATGACTTTATCTGTATGTCATTATCTTGATTACGTCTTGATTGTCTGATTACAGGTGCCATATGGAAAAAACAAAACTTGATTTTATCTAATTTTAATTTGTCATTTAAATGCTGTTGTTCTTTTTGTTTAATTGTTGTCACACGGTACGTTTTTTGCCCGCATAGATATATTTATTTAATAAATGCTAATATCCAATCTTATCTATCATTTGACATTATGGCATCAAAGTTTTTAGTTTCTTTGTTGATTTTTTTCAGGCCACTACGCCATAGTATCACAGTTTGGAATTTTTTTGGCATTCTTTTTTACTGATAAACGGATTCCTTTGCAGCGATTCAACAGGTTTTTGTGTAGTCATAAAATGTTATGGAACATCTTGAAAACGCTTTGATGAAATTAAAGTTTCTTAAGTTTTAATAGCAATCTCTCACGCAGATATTATTGGTTTAGATTGAAAAACTTTTTTTCGAGTATTTATAAATAAAAATTTGTATTTAAATAAATTTGGGACTTTACAATAAAAAAAAGTGAAAAGTATTTTTTGGGTATCTTGAATGAAATGTCAACACAAATCAAAATAGTCAAAAAATGTAGTTCTAAAATGTTTAATTCTAATTTAAATAGGTTTAGTTATAGTTTCTGAAATAACTTAAATTGAACCACATTTAAGGTAAGATATTTTTTACAGTGTAGCATTCTTCAACATAACAAACGCAAAAATAGCTAGTTTTAGCTGTATTCGACGTTTTTCAATGTTTGCTCTATAAAATTGCACAATTCGCAGAAACGTGATGTCATAACGAAACGCAACTGAATCGAGACAAACGCTCTCTTTCGCGCGTTCTTCTCTCCAACCCTCTCTCTGTTTGGCTTACGCAACACTTAAACCAACCACAACAATATTCATTCACAGTATTCATAATAATTCAAAGTGATTTTAAACCTGATCGTAAACAAAGAGAAATTTTTTGTTTTTAATTAAAAGTGCGAACATTTTTTTGTTTTAGTTGACATAAAAAAATTACAAACATGCGATGGTCAAAGTATTCAGCAGAATTACAACAAACAATTGCATAAACAGTTAAAAACTTGCCTCAAGTGATGACTTGTTGTAGTTGCGATTTTACATTGTCTAGTTGTTGTTGTTGCAGTCTAATTAGGCCAGGAAGCAATTTAACCGGTTAATAGAGCTGCATGCACTTTGTTCAATGCAACGACACGCCACTTAAAATAATGCAGAGGCAGATTTGTATATATATATCTATATAGACTGTATAGTAGGTAGTCGATTGCCCCTACCTATTTGGAGGCAACTTTGGGGGCATATTTAATGTGGGAAAATCATAATGTCTGTTAACCGGAACCCGCTTTGATGTTGATTACCCGCCAGCACCCAGCAGCAGCCAAATGGCCAGGCACTTATAACCTAATGGCAAACTATATCCACAAGATAGTACCAGTATGAAAGTACGAGTCGCTCCCACCCAACTTACCCCCCCCCTGCCCACCCCCCCACACACACACACACACACACACACACATACACATAACTCGGCGCACTTCTTGGAAATGCGCAACTTTCACTGCGCCAAACAACGCCCATAAAAAGACCCAAAGAGCAAACAGATTCAAGCAAAGCAAGTATCCGATAAAAGAGAGACAAACCGACAGACGGACGGACAGGAAGACAGACAGACAGACAGCGAGACAATGCGACAATTGACAATCGGCAATAAAATTTCAATTAACGTGAAAATGTCAAATGCTTGAGAAAATGCAATAAAAACAAATAAACATTAAACAGCGAAGCCACAAGTGAAAACCAAGTGAAAACCAGAAAGAACATTTAGCTACGTAGATCAGATACGAAGATCAGATACCCTTGCGGAAATATGGAAGATGTGCGAAGATTTTTGACCGATCATTCCTATGTTAGCTATATGATAAAGTTGTTCGATGTTGAGAAAGTTTGTGTAAATACACAAAATAGTTTTTGTTTTTTAGATCCACAAAAGTGTGGATCGAAGCCAAGTTTAATTAAGATTAGAAATAGGCAGAAAAGGGTATATTATTTTTAATACATTTTATTTCATTTATTTTTTTTTATTTAAAATACCCTCTGCAAGGCTATAAGCGACTTTTGACACATTAATTAGCCTTATCAAGTTAATTTGGCGTTTTTATGACTTGAAAATATTGGGCCTAAAAGGGCTTAAAGTAGCCTTAGTTTGAGGCTAGCCTCTTGTCTTTGAAGCAACGGCAATTTGTCACTTTTTTCATTTGGCAAACCGCAGCCAGAGAGACGCGTGTTTTGTTTGTCACTCACTCAACTCGATTGGAGTCAAAAGGCGGTACGCGTACAAATACATATATGTACATATATCGTGTATCAACACGTAACCGGTTAAAAGGCCGTATATATGTGTGTGTTTGGAGCTGTGGAATGTGCAACGCTTGGCTGCCGCATCTGTGAATGCCTCTGATGTGCATGTTTAATTCATATGCGCAACTGCCTCTCATTCATTGCGCAGTCGCAACTGTCAACTGTGTGATGTCTATTTGCCCAATTGATGTACGCCCCTTCCCTCCTCTTCCCCCCACTCCTCCATCCAACTCACGCCCAGCATTTAAATGCAACCAAGATTTTGACGTTTAATCAAGTTTCATAACAATTAAGATTTAATTTATTTTTGATGTTGTTGCTTTTGCCTGCCCCAGCTGCAAGCTCGGGTCAAGGTTTTCTTTCCAGCAGCAATATTCGATTTGTTTGTAAGCTCCTTCACTCTCGTTTGATTTTCGAGCGTAGAAACTTTCGCCTTTACGTAATGCGTAAATGGTAGAACAAATAATAACAATATATAAGTATATATATATATATATATATGTAAGTACATATACAGTTGCGAAAAAAAAAAACCTATTTTTTTTTTTGATAAAAAAAAAAAATTTTGGGTTTTTTAATTTTTTTTTATTTTTTAGGGGGGTGTGTGGTTTGTTTTTTTTTTTTTTTTTTTAAGGGGGGGGGGGAAAAGGGGGGAAATTTTTATGTAATATTTTTTTTTTTTTTTTAAAAAAATAAATGGGGGGGGAGAGAGAAAATAATGGGGAGAGGTGGTGGGGTTAAAAATAAATAAAAAAAAGAGGAAAGAGGGGAGTAAAAGGAAAAAGAAGGGGGGGGGGGAAAAGGGGGGGGGGGGGGAGGATTTTGAATACATATTAAAAATAGCTTATGGGACTTGAGCCGATATTTTTAATTTCAGACTTTGGTGGATATTAATACTATATTAATATAACATCTGATGATGAGTTTATACCGATCACATTTTTAAAGTAAATCTTTAGATCTTGTCCACACTTTCGCCTGTTTTACAGAAGTGATGCGATTCGGGGCAAGTCAAAAACAAATATATACATTGTTTTGCACTCGCAGCAGCTGTTGCTGCAATGTTGTTGACCCACTAATGCAGAATGGATAAAATCTATGTAATTACGTGTAAAACAGTCTCTGGAGATAAGCGGAAAACATCAGCTAAAGCAGCCAAAGAGATGCCAAGCGTGAAATGTGCAGCTGTTAAAAACGGGATTTAAGGCCAAACAACAACAACAACAACAACAAGAACAACAACTGCGGGTAAGAGGTGCAAACATCTTGTACAAACCAAAAAGCAAATAGCCAAAGGTAATCAGCTTGCTATTTGACTGACAGACAGGCAGACAGACGAACAAAATAATTAGTCGAAATGAGGAGCAGGCGGCACTTGAGAAGACAAAAATAAAAGAATATAATAAAGATACATTTGCTGGCAGACAGAGCACATTAAGTCCACATTATGCATGCATTTGAGTGCTGGGACAAACACTCAGACAGACAAACAGAGAGACAGATGGGCAGGCTCTTGTGTGTTTATACAGAATCGCGCACTCAAAAAGGCAACCCAAGAAATCGACAAAAAATTGAACAAAAGCCGCTGACAGCATAAAAAAAGTATATACATCACTTTGCTAGATATCCTAGATTATCAGTTAGAAAAGTAAAATCAGCTCGGATTTCAACTACAATCGTCTCGTACCGTATTTAAGTATTATAGCTCAAGTACTTGCTAAAATATGGTGTACTTATATGAATGAAAAATGGATTTTTATAGTATAGTAGTTTTGTAATATTTTGTGTAAACCATTATTTAATTCTTTTGTAGTTTGTTTAAACTCTTCTTTACATATCCTTTGAATTTTCATGAGAAAAATAATTTTCAAAGCTCTAGCAAAAAAATGTATGAAAATTTAATGCAGAGCGGTTTGTCTGAGCAAATCGAGGATATACTTGTTAGTCTATAAGTATAATATGATACTATTACAAACTTAGTTTAATCCAGACGATAAACAGATATTTCGACTAATACCAAAACTCAACTACAACAAATTTTGGACTTTGTATAGGGCTCAGTTTTGGAATGTTGGCCTGGAAACTGTCAACTTGCGATAGCATTTTTTTTCAGTTTCCACCCCTAGGTGGAAACCTAGCGACACGAATGCCCTCCATAACGTCAAAATGAGCGGAGACCAGGTACAAAACAGAACAGAGCAGAAGAGAGCAGCTAAATCAAGATCATCAACAGGCAGGTAGCTATGCGCAAGCCACAAAAAGGAGCACACAGGGAACGTGAGAGAGAGGGAGGGAAAGAGATAGTAAGAGAGCGGGAGAGAAAGAGAGAGTGGAATAACCTAAGGTAAGCAGGCACTGGCGCAGAACGTGGTTGTTGAAAACCGTTTTTTGAGTTTTTATGAATTATTTCCAATTGACAATTTGAGGGCAACATTCGAGCAACAACAAAATTAAATTTAAAAAAAAGTACAGTCATTTAAGACGCTCGAACAGCACCCCCTGTTGCGCACTGCAGTTCCTCCTCCTCCTTGGCCAATGTAGCACCTATTGTCACACTTCTAGTCACCAATTCAGCCATCAATCAATCAAGAGCCACTCGAACGCCGAGAGATGAAGATGAAAATGAAAAGTCAGCGAAAATGTTTTCCTCTTGTTTCGATTATGAGTATTGAGTGCTTGACTCGCCCTAAACTACCTCCCTCCCTGCCTAGAAGCCCCCCTCTGAATGCCCTATTCGATGTCAGAGCCTGGCCAATAGATTCAGCGTATTTTTGTGAGATATTTCCATTTGCGGAGCTATGAGCTGAGGGCTAATGCACTTCGGTGCCAAAGAAGATACAATTCTATATATATTCTATAACAACTATTATGCTTAGGCTATTGTTGAAAACAAAAGTTTTACATAAAAAAAACTTGTCGGTCGACTTTTAGTCTCTATGGTAGTGATATAGTCGCCAGATCCGGCCGACTGTTAACTAAGACTTTTAAAATTGTCAATATTTTCTTTTTTTTTGGAAATATCTGTGGCATGAAAGCATTTTAATTTGCGACCGTTTACTGTACTCTATAATTATAGATATATTTTCATTAATATAAGCTCTTTGTTTTAAAAAATTTGCTTTTTGTTTTTAAAAGTCTGCGTAGCTTATTTCACATGTAAGCATGCAGTTAATCCCAGTTATTTCGCCAAAGAATTGTTTTCGCAAGTGTAGCTCCTTGATGGAATCTCTTGGCAGCTCGGGTGTTCTCCGGTATTTTATGTGGTGTTTTTTGTAGTTGTTGTCGCTGTCGCTGTTGCTGTTGGTAATGCGAGCCCGGTGTTTTGCTTGTGGAATGCGCGGGAAGAGTCTCGGTCGCCAGTGGGAACTGGGAACTATTTTCATGCATGCTGCGCTGGGCAGTCAGTCGGATGAGGGCGTTGTTTGTGCAATTGTACTGACCCCCTCCGACCCCCTCTGCCCCTCTCTAACCACCACTCGTTGTCGTTGGTTGGTTGGTCAACAACTTTCTCACACGACTCGAAGAGGCGAGGCGCGACGCGGCACAAGATAAAGTAGATCTTTGAAAATGCATGAAACCGCATACAAAATGCAAATAAAGTGGAACAATATACACTACACACACATGCACTCACACAAGTGTGTGTGTGTGTGTGTGTGTGTGTGTGTGATCGGGACTCGGACAATAGCTCACACTGAAGCCAGCTCATGGACAAACATTCAACTCAAAATCACGGTCAGGCGGTAGACAAAAATAAAAAAATGAAATAAAAACAAGAGTGATCTAGTCCGAGTTGCCCGACTAGCAGATATCCTATACTGAATGCTGAATGCTCATATACACACAAAATCCCGCACACACACACACACACCAAGCAGTTGTGCTTCTTCCTTGTAAGTCGTCGTCCTTATCGCGAATATATAACCTTAATGGGATCGGAGTCGCCACCGATCTGTTCCGACTGTTACATACATTTCCACAAGACCATTAACTCGCTTTTGAAGGGAACAGGGTAGACAAAAATAAAACAAGTTTAGCCGTTGGTGCATTCGATTTGCGAAACGGGTTTCTAGCTTCCAGCTTTAAGGGGCGGTCCGCGGCCTGCGGCTGGGCGTGGCACTGACCGCACTTAATCAACGCAAATGTCTAATCCATTTGGCGCTCCTTTTCCGTCTCCTTGCGCTATTATTTTTGGTTTTCAAAAATTGTCAAGCCTTTTATTAACAAACTATGTATTAAGCACATACATTCCGCTTGCTTGGCGTAATTAATTTAGTAAACGCTGTGAAATACACTTGATGTACATACGTATGCACATACATATACGTAGTATTATCCGCGTTTGCACGGTACAATAACCAGCTTTCACTCCATTTTGAACCCAGGATTGGATTTAGAATACGTCTCTACATTAATTTAATACATCAATAGTCTTCGATTATATATACATAACACAGGAGGTAGGTTATTTTTATCTAAAAAACAATACCGAAGCCGTTGTTTTATTTCGAATTGTTGTTGGTAAATATATGTTTTGGATTTCGTACGAATTGAACGCGATTTCAAATCCAAAATTTGTTTATAGATCGGCAAATGGCGGCAGCTGCGCCACCAAAAAGCTCGAATATCCAGCTAAGGCCAAAGCATAATAAACTATAATTTGTGCCAAACAATAAGCCGACAACGATACCGATTCCAATTCCGATACCAAAAATGAAAACAAAAACGAGAACGATGCCAAAAGCAGTCGACGAAAGCAAAAGTAAACAAAGCAAAAGAAAAACTCGCCATGTTAAAAAAGCCAAAAATAAACATTCTGCAAGACTCCGATTACGAATTGCGAAAACGCAAATAAGGAGCGGGGCAAAACAGGAAGGGAGAAGTGTGTGGACCTGGGGCGGGGTAATAGCGCGCAGTATGCAAGCATATTTATTTCGCTTTAATTATACCCTGTATTATTTGAAAATGTTGCAAATGGGATATTTTGAAGTTTTGAAAATGTTTGTAACAGGCGGAAATCCTTTTCAAGAATATAAAGTTGACAAAAATTCAGCCAAAGACCCTACCCTAAGTCGGTTACAGGGTAACTTAGACAAGCACTCCCGACTGGGGCACTCGCAATTGTTTTACAATGGTTTTTAGGAAAACTATTCCAACTGAACTAATTTATAATTTACTATTTTAAAACACTTATGACTTAATTATATGTATAGATATGTACAGTAGTAGGGCTATATAGATATGTATGTGTGAGGCAGGTTGTTGCAATATCTGCGGTACATTAGAAAGTGTGCCCCCAATATTTACCTCGCACACACACACATACATGCACATTTGTTTATCAATGGGCAAATATTTGATACAAGTCTATGCTATGTCGTAATTAGATTAGCTGGCACCTGTAACTACAAACACACGCACACAATCGCGCGCACATACACACATACACTCACACGTGTGCCAGTTTCTGTCTTTTTCTGGGATCGTTCGGCCCACATTTGCCTTGGTTCGCTCGGTTCGAACTTGGTTTACTTGTTATTTTCTTTCATTTTTCTCGTTTTATGTTTTGCTCTTGAGTTTATTTTGCTTCTTTTATTTGATTTTATTATTTATTTTGTGCACTTTCTTGGTATTATTTGGGTTTTGTTTACCTTCTTTTAATTCTGCTCTTGGGGCACATTTTTCTTATCGTCTGCTCTAAATGCAATTGCATTGTGTGTAACTGTTGTTGTTGTTGTTGCTTTTGTTACTGGTTATGTATTTCTATGGGCCAATACATATTTGGCTTATCTTTTGGCCTGTTTAGGACAGCAACCACTCTTATGCCGCATTATTGATAAGGTGTAGTATGTAGTTCAGTTGAAAAAAATACCCTCTAAGATTACAGAAAAATGAGAACAAATTCAAGATATGAAAAAATATATGTACGTACATATGTACATACATACATATATATACAGAATATCAGCATATTGAGCGAGCTTTTAATTACAGTTTTTGTCATTCAGCTATTCCAGTGCTACAAAAAATATGCAAAAGCTCAGCTCATTACGAGCAAAAACTCAGGTAAACTAAACTTTAGTGAGTCATGTTGCGAGCCAAAGTACAAAGTTCAGTTCGCAATAGCAAAAAAAAAAAGCAATGCACAAAACAGAGAGAAAAGACTCAAGGCGCCAAAATGTAGCTGTAATTTGGCATAAAATATATGTACATGCATACGTGCATACATATATTTAAACCAAGCCAGCAGCAAAGCAAACAAAAGCCGTGGAGACCGCAACAAAAAAAGCCCATACATATATAATTCTACACATACAAACAAATGCGAGCACAACATAGGCGACAGGGACAGTTGTTGTTGTTCTTGCTGCAGCAACAACAAACAGTACAATGACCGAAAGTAGTAGCTTAAAGCAAATGCACCATGCCAAAAGGTAGTCTGCAAAACACCCACCGCAGCACACGGCAGTGTGAAAAAACGTAGTAGAATTGCGCAGCATGTTAAAGCTACTTTACTATGCGAGGGTACGTGTGTGTGTGTGTGTGCTTATTTATAAACCTGTTGTCAAAGAAAATAGCAACAGCAGCAAGAACAACGAGTTGCTGCACTAAAAATTCCGATCTTCCAGTCGTCGTCGTCGACGTCGCGCCGGCGCTCGGCTCCAATGGAGTGAGTCGCCGCACAAAGCACTCGCGAGCGCGCGCTCAAAAAAACAGGTATAACACTTTGTGTTTGTGTGCGTGAGGGCGTGTGAGTGAGTGGAGACTTTTAAGATCTGGGGCCAGCAGCAGCAGCAGCAGGAAAGCAAGCAACATCTTCACGAAACGGCCAAGCAAAATGTACGCCGTGATAACCGTACAACGTACGAAGGTGAACAGCAAAAAGTAAAGCAGCAAAACATACAAGAGAAGAAGGCGAAACAACAACAACAGCGAACTGAATGTCGACGCACCCTTTTCTTATTATATTGTTGTTCGTGCTTGTGTAGATTCTGAAGCGCAAAACCACATCCGAATTAACATAGCTTCGTTCGCCTATGCATAAGGAAGCACCAAGAAGAACGTTACAAAAAGAAATAAATGTAAAAATAAAGAGTAGCGGGTGGCGTCCAACATTCTCCACAAGTGAAGGAAAAACAAAGCAGAGCAAAAAATGTAGGCAAACTGCCGACGTCGTTGGAATGCGTTGGAATAATGTTGTTGTTGTGGATCTAGTTGTTGTTGCTGGTAAGCCGGACATAGCAATTGTTGCTGGTTGCTTTGCAAATGCATTGCGCTCAATTGACAATATTTACAAGCATCTAAATAAACTAAAAAAAATGGAAATATTTTATGGCTTACCTTTCGTTACGTTTCGCCGCGCAAATAAAATCCAGGAAAAAAAAATAGAGCACGTCTAGTATAATCCCCCGTAATAAATGAGCACTTTTTACAAAAAACACTGAAAAATTAGCAGCAACTAACTTTATTGCCACGCTTAATTGAATTAACGCAGCAATCAAATAAATTTTAACTTCGTATTGTTGCACATTTTGACGCTCAGATCGCGCAGATCGAAGGCCAAGCTAAGAAATTCTGGTGAAAAACAATCACGTAAACACCCGATATTCACAATAAATTATTTTGAATTTGTGCACAACACTTTACACTTTACACTTGTTGCGTTTTCTTTATGTTGCAATTTTTGTTTTCATGGAAATCCAACGAATTTATTAAACGAACACAGCGCGAACCACGCGCGTTCAACATTTGAAACCGACGACGTCTGAATTGGAACTCAAAGCAAACGAAAAGGCGAAACCCAATGCAAGCGGGACGAATCAAAACACAAAATGAAACGACGGACACCTATCGATTGCTATCGATAGTGTGCATCTGTTGCTCGCTGTTAATAACAGTTCGTTTGGAAAATGTTAATATCGCACATAACTGTAACGTCCAAATTGTAGTAGTTTTTACTTTTATTTTCCATATAACATAGAAGAACAATGTTATATAGCTATTCAAATTTATTTTAGAAAAGCATGTTAGTTACGATCATGCTACACCAACGTTGTCTATCGATAGGTGCAGCATGTAATAATCAATTTTTGCAACTCGATAGATCACAAACAACACAAATTTCATTAATTTAACAATAGACTTCTTAATTAAGATTAAGAACGAATTAACTTGGTTTTATGCACTAAATATATTTGCTGCCTGCTGAACACTTTCTTGCACGCAACGAAATTAATTCTATCTTCTGTTTTGGATGAACCAAAAAAAAAGTAAATAAATAATTATAAATAATGCGATAAAAATGATTGAAATTAAAGCAAAATTGGTGCGTGCCGACTCGGCCATCTACGCGACGGGCGAATGCGTTGAGTGTTTGATTGAATTCACACACAAAGTGTTCGCCGATGAGCAGCCAAAGTCGAGCGAACGAAATGCCAACGCTGCAAGGTAAACAAATGAGATTCCTACTATATGAATTAACTAAGTATTCACTGTATGTGCCAAACATAGTGTGGAGAACCTGGCCTGGGCCTCGGTGCAGCTGCATTGCTACAGAAAGACCAGCTACAGCACCCCGGCAGCCGATAAAACGGCGGAGCTAGCCGAGCTCATTGGACGCACAGCGCTGGACGCCGTCACGCAAACCCCGGGCGAAGTGATTGTGGCCACCAAGCCGAAGATTCTGTTTTGCGACCTCAAGCTGCAGCCAGGCGAGACCAAGATGTGTTGGTGCCACTACAAAACCGACTCAAATGCACAAATATTACAATCCACTATCCTTGCAGATTTCTTCAACGAGTTTGTGCCGCGGGATGGGCCGCCCACGTATCGGGGCCATGACATACGCTACTTTTACAAAATCACCATTGCCACACAGCGCGTCAAGTCCAAGGTACAGACGCTTACCGTGCCGATACGCGTGCTGCCCATACCGCTGATAGCACGGCCGGATGAGCTGCCCGTGACCGTGGAGACCAACGAGGAGCTGGCGCCGACCAATCCGTTTCTGGAGAAGCGCGAGATAAGCGAACTGGAAATATCCTGGCATCATTTGAAGGTAGAGCTCTATACTCAGCACGCCAAATCTCACATCCGCCTTTGCAGAATGTAACCGCGCGACGTGCGCCTAAGTTCTACCGCATCTCGAACAAGCGAGGATTTGTTGGGCGATTTTGTCTGTTTAAACCAGCCTACAAGCTGGGCGAGGACATCGTGGGCAGCCTGGACTTTGACAACTGCCAAGTGCGCTGCGTACAGTTCTCGGTGAAGCTGCAGCAACAGGAGCTACCCGTTCGCCAGCAGCCGGAGCAGTTGCCAGCCAATGCCGGCGATGATGCATCCTCGCTGAACTCCTTCGACATGGCCAGCATAGCCAGCGGTATTGCTGCAGATAATTTGCACAAGTCGGAGACATCGGGCAGCGCTCGCAACAAGGATGAGGCCACGCCCACGGGCAAGCTGAGCACCATCTCGACCTCACATCAGGTTGGTGGTTATTGGATCCGCTGAAATCCTTACTCTGTATGTGTGACATGCTTTCAGGTTTGTTATGCGACGCTGCAGACGCAGTTGGTTGTGCCCATTCCGCTGCATGTGACGCCCACGTTCCGCACAGATCTGGTTGATGTCAAGTGGCGACTGCATTTCGAGTTTGTCACCAGCGTCATGATGGACTTTGGCACACCGAATCCTGCCTCGGGTGAGCTCAAGGCCCCCGCCGAGCTGCCCGTGGAGACAATGGTTTGGAATTTGCCGGTGACCATCTATGCGGCCAATCCGTTGCAGATATATGCGCCAAATCAAACGTACAATCTCTTGATTAAATAGATTTCATAAATGTTGCAATAAATAGTTTTGTATTTGTAAAGTTAAAGTACATTTGAATTTGGCGGACATATTTGGTATATTTGCGGATGTGGCCACACAGTTCATCGCCAGCCTTGCCAGATCAGCAGTTAAGCACGCTGTTAATAACAGTTGAGTAAATGTTAGTGCTGTTGACGCTAGTATGTTTATGTTAGGCAGCAGTGTTGTGCAGTTCCAAACGTAAAACAAATTTTTTAACAAAAACTTACTAGACAAAAACCAAAAATACGAATCCAGATACGAAAGGCACTGCAACATGTATCAGGAATATCTAAACCAATTGCAATCCTCGCTCTTTCCGATGAGCTCGGATCAGCTCAAGGAGCTGCTCAACAACGACGACAAACTGGACGAAAAAGTGGACGAAGTCCTGGAATCCCTGAAATCACAAAAGGTGCGCTTCTTCGAGGAGAATCGCAGCAGGGCCGAGAAGAACATCGAGAAGGAGCCGAAGGTTATCGAGCTGCGCGGCAAACTGGTCGAGCTCACCGAGGAGGGTCGCACCAGCTGCGCGGCGGTCCAGGAGCTGCTGTCACAGATCAAGGAGAAATCCGGCGGGGTCAGCCAGGAGACGGCCCTGGCGCTGCTGCAAACGGCGGCCTCCGAGAGCGAGGAGAAAACAGAGGAATGCGTGAAGAAGTTCACCGACAACGAGATCAATGTGGACACCTTCCTCGACGAGTTCCTCACCAGCCGCCGCACCATGCACCTGCGCAAACTAAAGGCCGAGAAGATGCAGGAGCTGATACGCAAACAGACGACGCCACAGCGCCAAAGCACGACTGGCGGAGGAGGGATAGCAGGGTATGGCAATCTGCCTGGCGCTGGCAGTGGCTTCTATCCGTCGCAGTATCCCAGCACAGTGCCGTATCCGATGATGGGACCCATGATGCCCATGCCACCGCCGCCGAGGCCCTATTGAGAGCCGGGTTTAGTGTTAGGATGCCCTCATTTCGGATATGCTGCCAAGGATGACTCATCAAGTGCTTTGTTAACATATTACGTGTTATATATAAAACAAAAACAGTAAGAATTTCAATTTAATTGGCAATAAAACGACGCTTCTCGAGTTAAAATCTTGTGTTTATTGTTTAAAAATTTCAGTATTGCATTATAAGTACATTTGCAGCTTCACAATTCTCTCATCTTCTAAACTAAACTTTATGATATATATTATAAATTAAGTGAAAGTTAATTACATTATTAAGACAGTGAAAACTCTTGAGTGCGTGTGTGTACACAAAATAATGTAATGTGTATTACAAAATATAAATTTTTAATTGAAATGAAAAATAAAACTTATAAATAGTGTTTAAACGGGATTAATATTAAATGAAGCCATAGGCTAAGAGGCATGTTCATTTAGGCTTAGATTATTATGGAAAGGATTGGAAGGATCGTGCATTTATATATATGATTGCTTTAAAATAACTTCACCACTTGTCTGAAAGCACAAGGTTTTGTTTAGCTCTCAGTTTGCTTAGGTTTCTTTGTTTTTTTGTTGTTTGTTTATTATTTCCTCTTAAAGAACTGTTAGTCTTTTGAATTCCAACGCTTCGTGTGTGGGTGTGTGTGTGTATATATGCATATATCATATATATACATATATTTAGATATATGCAAAATGCTATATATAAAATATGTTCAACATTTTTTCGGCCGGTTTACACTTTAAAAGCATGTTAAAACTAACCGTGTGTATTTGTTGTTATCAAAAAATATACGTATATATAAATAGATGCCTAAGACTGAGGGAATCTGGCTGTAACGCCATCATGACGATCCGAATTCCCTCATCCATTTCTCATACTTATCCAGATCTGCCCTGGACACGCTCTTATTGCAGCGACTGATGGCTTCGTTGAAGTCCTTTTTGGACACGGGCAGATCCACCTCTTCGGTGGCCAGCTGGCGGATTTGCTCCGGCGTCAAGCCGGCTATCTTGCGTCGCATGGACATCATGCTGGCCTCCCTAACACAAAATCAAATCAATGAATCTATTGGGCGATTCTTGAGGCAACTGCCGCCACTCACCTGCACACATTGGTTATGTCTGCGCCGGAATAGCCCTCCAGCTGATTGGCCACATAATTCAGATCGACGCTTTCGTCCACCTTTACTTCGCGTAAATTGATCTTCAGCAGCGCCTCACGGCCTTCATCCGTGGGCAGCGGTATGTAGATACGCTTTTCCAGTCGCCGGCGAAGCGCCTCGTCGATGTCCCATGGAAAGTTGGTGGCTGCCAGCACCATAACAACTTTGGCCTGCTCCTCGCCACCACCGACGCCGTCCATTTGCACCAGCAGTTCCGATTTGACGCGGCGCGAGGCCTCGTGCTCCGACTCGGAGCCGCGTCGCGAGCACAGCGAATCAATCTCATCTATGAATATGGTGCTGGGCGCATAGAAACGTGCCATCTCGAACAGCAGACGGACCATTTTCTCCGACTCTCCGCGATATTTGGATGTCAGCGTGGCGGAGCTCACGTTGAAGAAAGTGGTACCACATTCGGTGGCCACCGCCTTTGCCAGCATAGTTTTGCCCGTGCCGGGCGGGCCAACCATTAAGACGCCTTTCCAAGGTCGTCGAATGCCCTGCAAAGAACATAAAAAGCATTAAAGGTCAATTGATAGGTACAAGTTTCAAGAACACTATGACAAATTCCAATTTGTTAATTGAGAGGTGCTCGTATTACGAGCGATTAAACTGGTTTTGTTGAAACTGTCCGATAAACAAAACAGTCTGAATGATGATTCAGTCAGCGCACTTGGCATTGAGACGATGACGCACCTTGAAGTAGTCGGGCATCAGCATGGGCAACACAACGGCCTCCTCCAGCAGACGCTTGGCATCTTGCAGATCGGCAATGTCGCTCCAGCGCACCTTGGGATCCTTTTGCAGTATATCACGTTCTGTGCACAAATCGATCGTAGGTTAATCAGATGATTTGGACAGCTTAGATCATCTGGATCATCTGGCGTCTGCACTCACCCAATATGTCCACCAGCTCCGCTTCGATATGATTGTTGGGCTGAAACTTGCGCTCCTCTTCGGCTGGCTGTTGGTCGCCCCCATCGCCATCGGCTGTGGAGCCATTGGTGACCGCTGACGTCCCTTCATCATCTTTGCCATCGTTATTGTTGTTGTTGCTGCTGCTGCTGGCGCTGTTCGATGTGGACAATTTTCGTCCGGCGATGCGGCCGTTGGCGCCACCGCGTGCGCTATTCGATGTGGAGGCCGATTGGCGGCTATTGCGCGCCGTTCCAGCGCCATTGCGGGCAGTGCTCTGTGGGATGGTGCTGGGCCTGCTGCTCTGCGTGGCAACTGCTGTACGGCGACTATTTGCCGCTGCTGCACGCCGGCCCACCGTTTGTACGGACGGAGGTGGTTTGGGTGGTCCCCATACATCTGGATCTTTCGGTGGCGGCGTCCATATGTCTGGGTCGGGCTTGAACCAGGCAGCCGGATCTTTATTGACATTGCTATCTTCACTCAGCTGCGAGCGGAGTTTGTGGGCAAATTTCGTGTTCTGCAAGTCCAACGAAATGTCCTGTAGTGTGCGTTGTATGCCCTTCACTTTAGCATGCTCCTGGCTGATTTGTTGATTGATCTGTAAAGCAAGCCATGGCAACGCTGAAGATAAAAGCATAAACTTTAATACCGGCCACTCACCATGCTCCATTTGCCCTTGCGCATGGGATCCACGGTGCTCTTTAGCAGGCGCGCCAGCATGCCCTATAAATAGGAGTGTTGGTAATCTTTTTACCCAAGACGATATTTAAATTTTGTCACAAGATTATATTCTTGATCAGTATCAACAGCTAAGTCAATATTACCATTACCGTCCGTGTGTGTTTCTATGCAAGTCTCAGTTTTAAAGCTATCGTCATGTTGTTTTTGTTGCAAGCTGGACATAACTTGAAATCGGGCGAATCGGACCACTATATCATATAGCTGTCACAGAAAATATGGGTCGAAAAATTAGTTTTCTTTTTTGTTTACAGCAAAGTCAGCATTAACGAACTTTAATTTTAACAGTTGGGATTAATTCTACTACATCATATAGCTCTAATTAAAATAATCAGTCAATAGTTGAGTTTTTGTTCAGAAAAACACCGTTGCGCATAGAGAGAAGTGTGCAAGGGTATTTCAACATTGCCAACCCCAAAAGATAACTGTTCTTTCGTGTGTCTTTGGTCTTTCGTCTAGAGGAATTATTTTACCTGCAATCCCTCGTAGTATATGCACGCCGAGTCGTAGTTGCCAGTCAGGGCCATGTCTCTTGCTAATTTGGCATTCTCGCATATTTCTTCAATTGTAGTTTTGGCCATTACGGTCATTCCTACGCAAGTGGTTGTCTTTTGCTTGCCACCTCGCAGTAACTGTTCAAAATCGGAACAGGTTGTTGTCGTTGTAACCAAAAACGAAACAAAGATTAGTGCCAATTAAAGTCATAAGCATTGTTATTGTTGCAGTCGCTGCTCAAGTGCGTAAGCTTCGTGCTCGCTCTCGCTCCTCTCTCTCTCTCTCTGTCTTTCGCTGTCTCTTCTTTGTATTTACCCTCACACAATAGAACGGAAGCAACTCAGCGGCTTTGTCACTTACTCATACACACGCGCACAAACACACGGACACACGTAGAAGGAGACAACTGCACACACACTTGCAGGTAAAAATGGAAAGTAAGTATTGGTCGCGCTATGCTTCAGCCTCAAAATAACCGAAAATAATAAAAGAAGATAGCAAAGGCAACGACCGAAGGAAACTACAAAAAGTACTGGCACACACACACTTATACATGAAGACGGCAAGTGCGCTAATTATAATCACAATTGTTCGGCCCGCTGTCACCAAATTTAAAACAGAACGTGCAACTGCGCCGCGCTCCCATTTCCGAGTTGCCAGCCGAAGTGGATCGGAATCCGCTTGGCGAAATGTAATAAAATTATTATGAACCTTGCGGCCGACAAATAAGGCGATTGACCTTGTTGAGTCGTCGTCGTCGCTGCTGAGGCTTTTGAATAATTCTTTCAAGTCAGCGACGTTAAAAAAAAGTTGTATGCAAAAAAAAAAAACTAACACTCGCGCGTTCCCTCACACACACAGAGCCAAGCACTCACACGCAGACAAGATGAGCAAAGAAAAAACAGAGCTCAAATTTCCGCGGCGTTTAAGTTTCATCGGGCAAACACACACACAGAAACAGCCGCTTGCTGCCGTCAGTTAAATGCACGTAAAATACAATTTTATATAGAATTACGTTAATTAGTTGCTTGTAATTCTGGTTGCATATCCACTTGCATTTTTAAAAATTCCCATCTAGTATGCGCTACGTGGGGGCGTCAACAGAGACGAGGAGTTCGCTTAGTTTTCCAATATTTTTGTTGGCTAGCTTACTTACGGTTATGGACATTAGTGCACTGGCTGTATTACACGACGTTACGAACTTAAACTGTATGCAAAATTATATTGGTTTTAAATTAAAAGCAATGCACTAGCAAAATTAAACGGGTGCTGCGACTTCTGCGGCGATTGTTGTTGCTTAATACTAACGCAATGATAGGGATGGCTTCAAATATCCAAATATTTGCTTCATATCGACGATATTTTTGCCCGATATATCGTACTTGGCCGCATATACATATTAGATATACCAAGTAATCGTTTATGAGTATTTTACCTGTCGCAAGCAAAACATTCTATTGGCAACATTCAAATAATTTATGTTTGCTGACAGTTTATATTCAACTATTTTTTCAAATTTGATCGTACACATTTATTCAACACTGTGGCAACCTAACTGTAAATACTGCCACTTCTTAGAAACATTAAACAATTTGAACACTGAAAATTCTGATATAAAAAAAAAAGCAACTGTAAATTTTCAAAAACAATCTTTGAAAACAACAAAGAAATAATTATAAATTGTTGCTGTATTTATAATTTAAGCAAGCTGTCAATATTGATGATAGCAGCAAGACATCGATAATTACGGAACGGCGATATCAGCAGTGAGGTGAGTTCCAGCTCTAACATAAAAAGTGGTCTATGCACGATCGAACGCTTGATACCAAATTCTTGTTGTATGTATGCTTGGTGCTTTCAATAATTTTCTTATATATAGTCAAATGCTTCTGCATTAAACAGCTACAAACACACTGGAGGATAACAGAAAAGAATCAACATAACATGTATAACACGCAAGTAAACAGCAACTTACGACTACGTGCTTGAACTACAGCTTGACCGTGTGTGGGGCCCCTCTGTAGATAACAAAAGCAGCAAGCACACTGCCAAAGTCTCATATTATTTTTGGCTTAAGTTCGCTTAAGGAAGGTATTTGTCGGTTAAATTTAGCGCTTACGTTAGCGCCGGGGACAAAATGACAACGCCCACACGTGCAACACTTGAGAAGGCACTAAAAAGCGATGCCAAGCTGCAAGCGGCGGCCACACAAATTGCAAACGGTAAGCGGATTCCTTAAAATTGCATCAGCTGTTTCCCAATGTGTTAATGAGCATCTTTGTCTTCCCACCAGAACTCACCGGCGGCACCTACAACATAGCCGAGCTGGCCGAGCAGTTGGGCTTTGCATTGACGTCACCAGAGACCGAACTGCGCGTTGCCGGCACAAATCTGTTGTCCGCCGTGTTGAAAGCTCTTCCCGGCGATGTGTTGAATTCGAAACAGTTGGAATTCCTGACGACCTTCTACACGGATCGGCTCCGTGATCATCACAATGTTATGCCCGCCATAATTGACGGCCTGAACGCGTTGGTGCACATGAACCACCTGCCAGCTGAAAGTGTGCCTCTCCTGCTACACGCATTCTTCCAGTACACCACCTGTCAGTCGCAGACTCGTGGCGATCGCACCAAGCTGTTCAACATGTTCAAGTTCCTGACACTGCATTTCCAGACAGGTGCGTCGAGCTTTCCTATGAAATTTCCTCAATGTAAACCTAAACCTTATTGATTCAAACTACTTTTTATAGAGCTTGTGAATATGTCTGGTGACTTTCTGTATGGCCTGATTAATTCCATTGACGGGGAGCGTGATCCGCGAAATCTGGACATAATTTTTAGCTTTATGCCAGAATTTATATCACAATACCCACTGTTGCATTTAGCCGAGGAGATGTTTGAAATCTTTGCCTGTTATTTTCCCATCGATTTCAATCCCAGCAAACAGGATCCGGAGGCGATAACACGCGACGCTCTGGCCGAAAAGTTAACCAACTGTCTGGTGGCCAGCGAACAGTTTGCCGAGTGGACTGTGTCGCTGGCCGTCGAGAAACTGGACAGCGAACTGTTGGTGGCCAAACTGGATTCCATCGAACTACTGGTAAACTCTACTGGCCCATAGCTTGCGTTGAATCTAGCACGTTTCCATTTCATTTATTAGCATCAAGCGGCTCTCAAGTTAAAGCCAGATGTACTGGAGCCATATTTCGATCAGATCTGGCAGGCACTAAAGGCTGAAACATTTCCGGGATCTGACAATGCGGACGTGCTTCGATGTGCACTCAAAGCACTCGCAGAGCTGCTGAAAAGCGCCGCCAAAGTGCCCAGCATCAGCCACAGCTACCAGAGTACGGTCCTGGGCGTGGTGCTACCCCACTTAAGCGATGTCCATCATCGTCTCTTTCACCCAGCCACTGCTATATCCCTGATGTGTGTTTCTGGTGATGCGCCCTTCGCCGCCAACAAGATTCTTAACGCCTTTCTGCTCAAACTGCAGACCACCGAGCAGAGCTTGGCGGATGGCGAGCAGCGCATCAGGTTTTATCATATTATCTCGCAGGTTTATAAGCTGGCGGCTCTGCGGGATTCATTGCACAAGCTGGACAAGAGCATTTTGTTGCCGTTGCAGGACGATGTTATCGCGGCGCTGCGTCTATGCGAGCGCGATGACTTCGATGCCAAGCAGCAGGATTTGGAGCTGCAGCGCGCCGCCCTGTCCGTGCTGTGCGAATGCGTGCCAGTGCTGAGCGAGGCCCAGCGTGCACTCGTCTACAAGGTGCTGGTCCAGCTGATTAGCCATCCGTACATAGATCTGGATTTTAAGGCTCTGACCGTTAGCCTGGGCGCACTGCAGCCCGTGGAGCTGCAGTCCAACTTCATAGACATTTGCATGCGCAACTTTGACATATTCTCGGAGTTCATCAAGCGTAAGATTTATGCAAATTTGCTGCCACTGCTGCCACAAATAGCGTTCACGCATCGCATTCTCGACCTGGTTATGAAGCAGTTGTTCGCAGAGACCGCCGCGGAGCCGGGCCGTATGTTGGCATTAGAAGCGCTGAGCTCGCTGCTGAATCAAGAGGACCAACGCTTTATTGTGGAGCTGCAGCAACAGTCGAATCTGCTGCACAAGCTCATTGAGCTGGCACAGAACACCCCCGAATTAACGATGCCATCGCTGGACTTGGTTGCCGCCGCGCTTAGTCGCATTATGCAGCAGCTGCCGCTGTCCGAGCAGAGCGCAATTGTCAGCGAGTATTTGCCGACGCTGCAGCTGCACCTGGCGGCGCACCTGTACGTGGCCAAGGGTCTGCTGGGCTACTTGCACAAGGACATCAGTCTGGATGATCACTTCGAGCGTCTGCTGAATGATCTAACCAAATTGTCCATGAGCACCGACAATGAACAGCTGCGCGACATTGCGCATCATTTGCTCTGCAGTCTGGTCAACAAAATGGACAACACGCCAGAGAATTGCGGCCAAGTGAAACGCATCACACAGCAGCTAAAAGCGGCCATTAAGGCTGGCGATGAGCGCGCCGTGCACATGCTTGCCTGGATAGCCAAGGGCCTAGTGGTGGCCGGCTTTGAGGAGGCGGCCGAAATTGTGGGCGATGTGAGTACCACATCCAATTATACTCAAATTTTTCATCAATCTTTTTTTAACAGCTCACCGATCTGCTGGAGCATCCCACCTTGAGTAGCGCCGCCGCTGTGGCATTTGACGTTATTGCGGCAGAGTATCCAGAATTGGACTTACCCGTTGTCAAGTTTTTGTACAAACAAAAATTCTTTCACACCATCATGAACAAACTGGGCTCCTCGCTGGCCAACTATTGCAAGCATCATATGAAGGCATTTATCTATGTATTAAAGGCTACGCCGCATTCGGTGATAAGGCTAAACATTAAGCAGCTGGCTCCGCTGCTCTTCAAAACTCTGGATGCCCACAATGATGCCCATTCACTGTGCATAGCTCTTGGCATTTGCGAGAACTTCGTGCAGCAACAGGACGCATATTTCCAGTCGCATCTGGGGCACATAATACCCAGTTGCCTGGAGCTGTCCAAGCAAAAGACGGAACAGAATATGGTGGGTGTCTTCTGATTAACTAAATATTCCATTAACGGAATATTCATAAATTTTTCAATCCACACAGCAAGTGCGTATTGCAGCACTCGAGCTGCTCTATGACATCACCAAATATCCGACGTATGTGCTGCTGCCCCACAAGGTGGACGTAACGCTGGTGCTGGCAACTGCACTGGACGATCCCAAGCGCCTTGTCAGGAATGCCGCGGTCAAGGCACGCAATGCCTGGTACCTTGTCGGTGCGCCCAGTGCGGATTAGCAAGCGGACAAACAAATTGTTGTTAACATTAATTCAATTGACAAAAAGAAGAAAATACGCACAGCTGTTAATACTATCTATATTTATATTTATTGATTGTTTTGGTTGTCCTGCGGTGGGCTTTCGGCTGACTAGTAGGGATGCTCGCTCTGTGAACGGGCCATTAGCGCACATTTCTGCGCACGCTGCACGATGTCCGGACAGCGACGCTTCCTCATAAAGCGACAGTCCTGAAAGAAGCCCTCATTGCGTGGAAAGCCGTGCGTGAAGTCCTGAAAGGTGAGCAGACCTAGACCCCAGATCTTGCCGCCACGAAACTCACCTTCGTATTTCATGCCATCCGAGCGCCAAAAAATGCCATTTCCATGAAACCAGCCCTGGTGAAACTCCCCTTCGTATCTGTGAAATATGAAATAAAAATTTAAATTCAAAAAGATTCGGAAATATAGTGTGAAACGCCTCTTAAGCGCAAAGTACCCGAATCCATAATAAAAACTCTTTCCGGATTTTTGAGCTCCCATTACTTTGTCAAAACTTAACTGATTTTCATGTTCCATACCATTTCATGGCTTAATCTCTATATCTCTATTTTTTTTTTTAATTTTTGCGGAAAAATATTATTCCATTAATCATTTTAATATTTTTATTTTTTTTAAATCTAGAATCTCAAGTTTATTTTTGTAATCGATTGTGGTAAGTATTAAAAAACAAATTAAAAGTGATTCTCGGGGGTCAAATTTTTTGTCAAAAATCATGAAAACAAGTAAGAACGTTACAGTCGGACGTAACCAACTGTTGGGAAAATATAGAATTTTTACATTTCGTAGGGGCAGGTGTAGGCGTGGCCAACATTTTTTGGCTCGATCTTAAGAGCAGGTCACTCAAACACTGTCCGCCAAAATTGGTGACTAGCTCTAAAACTGTGACAGATATAGGCTTTCGCGATTCTTGGGAGCGGAGTAGCTTTGGGGCGTACCAGTGGCAATCTTTTGGGGAGGTTACTTTAGCTTTAAAATTGTTTGAAATACTAAATATAATGTTACCATTTTGAGCTTTCAGGTATATCGATTTTAGCGATTACGGAGCCGGGAGGGTGCGTAGCTGGAACATTTGGGATGTTTGGGTAGTTTTCCAGAAATATATATTTCAAATATGGAGGCTTTGGCTCAAAAACTATGGGAGATATATCCATTTCCGATTTTTTAAGGTTTTTAGTGGGCGTGGCCTGGATATCAAGTCGCAATTGTTTGGGCAGGTCACCAGCAATCTAGCTTTAATATTGTGGGAAATATTTATCTTTAATCGATTTGCGACTTAAGGTGTATCGACATGTTATCGATTTGCCAGCCTCCCAGTGGGCGTGGCACGAAAATCTTAACATTTTGTCTGAAGCAGATAACTACAAGTATATATCCGGAATTTCAAGTCTCTATCTTCAACACCTCCGAAAAAAGTTGTGTTCATCCGGACATAACCCTATAACTTTGTCAACATTTAACCGATGTTCATGATTCATACCATTTAAGGTCGTGGCTTGATCTCTAGATTGATTCTGCATCAAAATTTATTTTATATTGGAAGTAATCTTTTTTTGACTTCTTCGGAAAATTATAAATTTCTCCTCATTTTAAACTATTTTTTTTTTTTTTTGAATTTAGAATCTCAAGTTTATGTTTTTAAACGATTTTGAGTGTCATTCGTAGTATAAAAACCACATTAAAAGTGGTTCTGATTCCGATATATTGTTAACATATAAATCCTGCTGGGTGTTATATATGGATATATTTAAGTTTCCTATTTTCCTAGAGAGATATATGACAATTGACATTGAATTACTCACTTGGCGCCATCGGGAAACCAAAGACAACCCAGTCCCTGGCTTAGACCCTCCTGGAACTGACCATCATAGCGCGTGCCATCGGCGAACTGCAGATGGCCGATGCCATGCTTCTGTCCACGCTGATTCCACTCGCCAATGTAGCGACTGGCGTCTTCGTAGCGCCAGCCGCCAACCTTGACGGCGCCCGCGGTGTTCTGGCTCTGCTGGTGGTACTGGCCCTGCTGTTGGTGTTGGTTCTCGATGCGCGCCGTGGTTACGCCCACGCTGCTCACTGGGTTTGATAGGATGGTGGCTGTGATAAATGTCCAGCTTGAACCCAAATCCACTTACTGTCATCGTCGTAGTCATCCATGGCCATTGCTCCAACTGCTCGGCTACTGCACGCGATGCGATTCAAACAGCTACTGGACTTGCATTGGCCGTGCCGTGGCGGAGACTGAGGCATTTTCTGTGGCTTCAATGCAGCCCCGGTCTAAATCTAATTAGCATATAAAACCAGGCACAGTGGTCAAAACCGAGCAAATTGAACGTGATGTTAGCGCATGGTATATACCTCTCATTAAGGTTGGCCACAAGATTTTATGATAACTTAATCCAGATCCAAGGTCTTTATTTGTAGCCCCTTCAAAGGGTCTCATAATTGTGTCATGGCTATTCTGTCGCTTTGAAGGACTCTTCGCCACTGTGATAACAACTGTTTCTCTTGTTTAAATTGTCCGCGATTTGCCCATTGCACGGCCCAACTGTTGCCAATCCGTTGGCAGCCGTTGCCAAGGCTAATGGAAAAGACGTAATGGTAGCCATGACAACGTTAGGCGGCCCCACAACAAATCCCGGCTAAAAATTTTTCACTATTAAGCATAGCCACCAACACGATAAGTAATGCTGCATCAGGGCATAATCCTGCGCGAGGGACATGTCACGCGAACCATCTACAATCTGGTAAGGATCAAGTTCAACTGCAAAGCAGCAGCCAAGACATTTAATTTCTTCGGATCCAGATCAAGGATAAACGCTATGAGGATGTCATCGAGTGCATTGCGAACTGCGGCGAGGCGGCGAACACCCGCGCCGGTCTCTCCACGCTGGGCCACTGCTACTACCACGCCCAGAAGTACGAGGAGGCGGCCAGCTGCTACGAGCAGCTCTGCCAGCTGGTGCCCAAGGAGCCCAAGTACAGGTGAGCGAGTCCAGGTGCGAATATGTTCATAAATTTCATTAGCTCCAGCTGCGTTCGCTGGCAGATTCTACTACGCACAGTCGCTCTACCAGGCGGGCATCTTTGCGGAGGCACTGCGTGTCCTGAAGCAGATTGGCGACAAGGAGACGGAGCTGCGCGAGCAGTGCCTCCAGCTGCAGAGCGCCATTCTCTATTCGAGTGAGGATTATGCGGGTGCCCAGAGCCTGCTCAATCAGCGAGCAGGCGGTACGGCCGAAACGCTCAATGACGAGGGCTGCCTGCTGTTCCAGGCGGATCAGCACGAGGCGGCGGTGCAACGTTTCCAGTCCGCCCTGCAGGTGGGCGGCTTCAATCCACTGGTGGCCTACAACGTGGCGCTGGCGCATTTTCAGCGCAAGCAGCGAGCCCAGGCCCTGGACTATACCTCCGAGATCGTGGAGCGTGGCATGCGCAATCATCCCGAGCTGGGGATTGGCGCCCAGGTGGACACCGATGGCAGCGCTCGCAGCGTTGGCAATCCCATTACCATGGCCATATCCGGAATCACACAGGCGCTCAATCTGAAGGCGGCTTTGGAGTACCAGGACGGGAACGTGGAGGCGGCACGGGACGCACTGCTCGATCTACCGCCGCGCGCGGAAAGCGAACTGGATCCAGTCACCCTGCACAATATGGCACTGACCGATGTCCAAGGACCCGTCGCCGGCCTCCGGAAGTTGGCCTTCCTGCTGCAGCTGGGCGCGCCGGCTTGCCCCAAGGAGACATTCGCCAACATCCTGCTGACCTGCTGCAAGCATGAGCTCTACGAGACGGCCGCTGACATCCTGGCCGAGCACACGGACCTCACCTACAAGTACCTATCGCAGTATCTCTACGAGCTGCTGGACGCGCTGATTACAGCCCAGACCAGCGGCGAGCTGGCCGAGAAGAAGCTGGGCACACTCGCCTCCAGCTTGTCGGGCAAGCTGCGCAGCCTGGCCGCTCGCGTACAGGAGGTGAGGGCAACTAGCGAGCAGCAGGCGCTCCGGGATTCGCTCAAGGATTACGAGCAGGCGCTCGAACTGTAAGTGGGACTGTCCAATGGTTAATCATTTATCTGTTGAAATCCTTCCTCCGCAGCTATCTGCCCGTGGTTATGGCCCGTGCCTGGATCTCCTGGCGTGAGGATGATTTCTTAGGCGCCGAGCGCGAGTTCCGCTCCAGCGCCGAGTTCTGCTCCGAGAACGCCATCTGCTCGGTGTGGCGCCTGAATGCCGGCCATGTGCTCTTCATGCAGGACAAGTACAAAGAGGCGGCCGCCTTCTATGAGCCCATTGTGCGCCAGCACTCGGATGATGTAGACCCCACCACTCAGTCGAAGTCTGGCGAGACACTCATACGAATCTCTTTTCAGATCATGTCCGTTTCGGCAGCCGTGCTGGCCAATCTGTGCGTCTCCTATATCATGACGTTCCAGAACGAGGAGGCCGAGGAGCTGATGCGCAAAGTGGAGAACGCCGAGGAGCTGAAGGGCAACCAGGGCAAGCAGTATCATCACCTGTGCATCGTCAACCTGGTGGTGGGCACCTTGTACTGTGCCAAATCCAACTACGAGTTTGGGCTCTCGCGCATCGCCCACGCCCTGGAGGGCGGCTCTGGTGCACGCCTCTATGCGGACACCTGGCTGCATGTGAAGCGCTGTGTCCTGGGCCTGCTCACCGGCATGGCCAAGCAGAACATCATCCTGCCCTATCCGGCCGTGCAGGAGGTGCTCAACTTTCTGAAATCCTGCGAGGCCTACGGCTTGTTTACGCCGGCTAACATCTATGCGGCCACGGAGCAGATACCCAGCGAACCGCTGACTATTGGCCTAGAGGCCAGAAAACTGCGTCTCTTGCTGATAAAGCTAAGCGAATATGAGAACAACTGAAATGAGGGGGACTTAATACATAGATATTATCAATAAAACCATAAAGCAGTGAACATTTGGATTGATAGTGAGCAATTTCTTCAGATTAATCTGCAAATATGTCGATATAGGCACGAGTTCTCTTTTCCATTTTCTTTTCTTTACAATTTGTAATTTAAATTTATTTCAATATATGCTGCGCTGTTATAGGGCATTGTGTACGATGCTGTTAATGGGTTACAAGAAGTGTTTCGACATGATTATATTGTTGCTCTTGTTGAGGGACTGCACATGGAACAAAAGTTCCCAACTTAACGATATGTGGATCGTCGTGTCTTTAGAACGGAAAGAAACACACGCACAAACACAAACTGCAAGCCAGAAGAATTTTGTGCTGTAGCTCAACCATTAACATAGATACATATTTGTATATAGAGAATTATAGAAATGGGCGTGTCTAGGCCAGCACCGCCGATGTGGCCATCTCGCTGACGCCGCAAGTATTATCACCGCGGTAGACGCGATAGTAGCCCTGCTCGCCCCAGCGCGGTCCCCACGAGTTCTTTACAATCCAGTAGGGCAGCGTCTTGTGGAAGTTGGGGTAGTCGGACACGCCATAGCCGACAATCAGTACGCCGTGGTCAAGATTCTTTTTGGAGCATAGCGGCGACCAGGGATGTGAGACACCGCCGCGATAGAACTGCATGGCATTGGCATTGATGCCTGGTGGGGAAAAAAATGTAAGTAAAGCTCAATCGATCGCAGCTGAAAGGAAAGAATGGAACGCACCAATTGAAATGGGTCCATTGCTGAGCAGCCATTCCTGCATGGCGGTCTCATTGCCCTTGGGCAGATCCACAAAGCTAGACACTTGCACATGGGCCAAGGTCTTATTGAAGTGGCACTGCTTCTTCTTGGCCTCGTACGGATACTCAGACTCGTACTCCAAACCGCCAATATCCTTGATGGCTCTGTGAACGAAATGCTGGCTTACAACTCCCAATTCACCATCGAATGTTCTTACTTGTAGGCGTTGTCCATGAGTCCACCGTTGCAGGCACTGTCCGTGGAATCGCAGTCCAGCAGCTCCTGTTCGGAGAACTCCTTCAAATTGCCCGTCCTGAGCGCATACAAGCCCTCAATGTTGCCCGTGACACTGAATGCCCAGCAGGAGCCGCACTGTCCCTGGTTCTTCACGTTCGTGACCGCATTCTTTTGCCGCCAATCAAACTCCTTGGGCAGCGCACCCGCATAGGCGGGCACCACAGCAGCTGCACCGCCCGTCGGCATGTTCTCACTGCGCTGCCAGAGACCAGCGCGCTGTGTGTACTCCGTGCTGGTCATGTCTGCGAACTCGGTGATGCCATATTTGGCGCTGCCCCGCTCGTTGGCGTTCAGCTCCTCGATGGTGCGCAGGCTCTGGCGGAAGATGCGCAGGCGCATCTGGTGCTCGGCGCTGGTGGGATAGCGACGCTTGTACTTGATCTGGAACTTGTGGAACAGATGCTCGATCTTGTGCAGCGAGTGATAGTTGTGCTTCTTGTGCGTCTTCTTCTCGGCCCACTCCACGGAGCGACTGTGACGGGCGTGCACCGCCGGCTGATTGCGGCACTTGAAGGTGATATCGTGGCCCTGTTCCAGCCACGGCTGCGCCCAGATCTCCACAATGCAGCGATGCTGCGCCTCATTGCCATCAACCAGGTCCGCATCGATGCGCGTCAATGTGCCTGACACAACCTGACGCGAGGCCGAATAGACCTTGACAATCCTATCGATAAATAGATATGAATATCAAGACATGGCACCATGCATGGAGTATGTGCTGACAACCCACCTGTAATGTGGTCCTTCGCCAGCGGTCAGCTTGTCCAGTGTACGCTGGAGTTGCTCCTCCGCCTGCTTCTCATCGAAGGGCTTGACGCCGCCCAAGGGCACATCGTTGAGACTACGCCTGTTTCTGGACAACTGTAATTGCAAAGATAGAATAGAGTTAGGAGATCTAACGCATAAGTTAACTACGTGAACTATCAACGAAAACTGGCTCTCAACAATTTACGGCATTACAAAAATAACAAACACATCTTCAAACAAAATCCATTAATTAAAAAAAAGTTTAAGAATTTCTTAACATATTATTTAACACAATAAAATATAGATACAAATATATAATATCGGCTCAGATATCGGCTAAGATATAATACAACCTAGATTTAAATCAAAAAACACTTTTCTAGTGTTAATTTTTGTTTTTATTATAGGTATCAACTTATATTATAAACCAGATATAGACTATAATCGAATATGTATAATGCAACCCTTACTAAAAACTTTTATGTTTTTTTATATGTATATAAGTTAGCCTGGACAGAAAATACTGTCGCATAGTGTTTAAAGCTTAAAATATTTCCTCGAATTGTTTATTAATGGAATCAAAAAAAACGTTAATAGCTAGACTTGGGCTTTATTTAATGCAAGTGACAAAAATTTTGATAACTTTTCGCTCATCTCCCGTGTTGTGGGCTGGCGCTTAGAACCCAAACTCAACTGGCACAATATAGTCGTCCATTATCCGAACGAAGCGTAATTTGCCCTGGGAGTCAACACCCACTTGACCCACTTCAGCCTCTAGTTTTTGCTCCTGCTCAAGGCGCTCCAGGTTCTTTTCTCGTCGACGAACCACCATCGCAGCAGCGGCCACAGCCTCATGGCGTAGCAAACTGGACATGATCCAGATGCTGCGTATACGCAACAGCAGCGATGAAGGCTTCATTTCTGTATGTGATCGGCACCCGGTTGGGCAATTGTCGAACACGCAATGATATTTGCTTATTGATACTACGAAATTTGAAAGGATCTCTACTCTAGGGTAGGAATCTCCTACAAAATGTGTAAGAAACGTAAAAACCTTTTGTATATATTTTTTAATAGTGTTCTGCTTGAGCTTAACTGAGGAACGTTAATAAATTTTGAGTGTCTGGGAGCGAAGCCTGTCAAAAGTCCCAAGCTGCGCCTGCTGAGAATAGGAATATGAAATTCAAAGCCTTACTCCTGGTTGTAACCTATTCGGTTCGAGAATCGAGTTTTAATCGATTGCACAACCAGGTTCAGGAACTCAACTTTAAGGCGAAACATTGATTCAAAGCGACAACATTGTTTTGTGGCTTGCATCCAAGACTCAAACAGAACGATTCGATTGCTTCACTAATCTCTCTCAGGGCTCGGCAGTTGCCAATAACAGGCGCAAGGAAGACGAATTGCATCAAACCTCCATTGTGGTGGCAACCAATCCACTTAGCCAGGTTGGAGGAACGCACACAGATGAGACTAACAACAATAACATTGCCAGAGAGAGAGAGAGAGAGAGAGAGAGAGCGAGAGAGAGAGAGAGAGGGAAAAGAGGAGGGAGAAGAGACACATGCGGTATATAAACCATTCAATACGAAACGCAAAACCAATTAAACCAAACATTTTGGCTGGAAATTCGTTGCCTGTTGGCATCGCTAGATTATTGTTGGGGTGCTACCCCTCGGACTCCCTTGGCCGACGGCCTAAATGGCTGGCTCCTCTGCCATGTGTGTATGTGTGTGTCTGTGTGTGTGTGTGCGTGTGTGGGCGTGTAATTGACGTTCGCTGGAAGCTGTATTCAGGAGCAGGCATTGCAGGTGCCGGGCTTAACTGGAGGTGGAGAATGCAATGACAACAATACGAAATGAAATGTAATGGCAACGACGTGTGTATAATTAAAAAGGTTGCCTGGGTTGCCTCTGATGGCGCCCGAGCAGGGATCGAACTGTGGCAGCTTCTGTTTCCGTTTGACCTGCCACGACATGAATTCATTAAGCCGCCTGTTTTCGGCTGTCTGTACCCCCCCCCCCCCCTGTACGCCCCCCACTTCTTACTAGCCCATCATGTGTGTTTCAATAAGAATTAAAACGTAAATTATGTCCAGGGACACTGCGGCGCCTGGCGCCCGACAGTTTTTAGTGGCAAATGAACCGTAAAATGCATTTCGATACGTTGACAGTTGACAGTTGAGTGCCTGGCACTCAATTGCATTCGCTAATGCCGCAGATTACAGATCAAATCAGCTCAACAAATGACCAAATGAAATGTCGAATGGTTTGCGACGGTTTGGTGCCCCCATTTTCTAAATGCCATTTATTAAATTCGTATTTCGACTAGTTGACATTAGCCGGGTCAAGCGTTTTCCTCTACCAGGGGTATTATAATGCTTCACAGAGTATATACTCTATAATTCTAAACAGCCTCATCAGGCGCGACTTTTTTATGCAATGGCATTTATCTTCGACATTCCAAAGATATCTTTCTTTTTCTTTTAATTCTATCTCTGGTTTACCACGGACACTGTGCAATGCCCGCTGCGTCAGTTGGGTGTTAAAAGTAGAGCATCAAGGATAATGAGAGCACTTTTACGCAGCACTGTATGCTGCCAAGGGGCACACACACACACACACACCCAACAGTGTGCCACCCGGCACTTGAGGTGGCCCCCTAAGATATATGTATATATACATATATAGACAGGTGCCCGGCGGTATACAAGGGGCAGATGCGACACGGGCCGGGTTAAACAGATTGCGGCCGTAATTTGAAAGCGGAAACTCATTTGATTATTAAGCTGAAATAAGTGTGGCGGGGCGGGGCGGAGAGAAGCCAAGAGGGTGCGATTCGGTCGGGTTCCTAACGCAAGGGCCCAGGTGTGTGTGTGTGTGGCAGGTGAGAAAAACGAGAAGCTTAAATAAATTTAATTAAATAACATTTTCTTTTTATTGTTTGCGTTTACTTTACGAGTATTTGTATATATAGAAGTATATAGAAAAACAAAAATGGGTGAGTGTGAGAGTGTGTGTGGGAGTGTGCATGGGTATGACAATAATTTTCATATCTCATGATGGTTACGATAATGAAGCCTCATCCTGCTGTTGCTGCTGCTGCTGCTGCTCATTCTGCACCTGCTCCTGCTGCTTTTCCTCCTCTTGCTGCTGCTGCTGCTGTTTAATCTCCGACCGCTGCTGTTCGATGGACTTTTCGAAATTATACGCACCCACTGACAGGATATCGTCCAACCAGCGTTTCTCATTATCATTGAGCTCCGCTGTGGGCGTGGTGGTATCGCCAGTGCCGCCCTCAATGGGCGCAGTGGCTGCCTCGTTAACGCTAATTGACGTCGTGGGCTCATTAGTTGGTTCAGCTTGAGGAGGATTGATTGTGGTGGTGGTGCTGCTGGGGACGGTGGTTGGAGTGCTGCTTGGGCTGCTGGCGGCGCTGCTGACCCGACGCTTGCTCTCGCCCTTTGTCAAAATTTGCGCTTCCAAGTGAGCCATTTCGCTGTCACTCAATTCGTTCCGCTGCCCGCCATTGAAGATGCTGTTACTCACGTATTTATCGTTCAGCGCCTTGGAGAGCTCCTCGGACTCGCCGGCCAGCGTGTTGTCGGCCACATCGCTGCAGTTGGTGTTGACCAGTTCGCGGTGCTTGTCGCCCCACTGGGTGGTCAGCCAGGGCTTCTCCAAAATGACCAGTCGGCAGATGGTATCCGCATCCTTAGCCTTTGTATCCACTGCGTTTAGGTGTATCTCATAGCGCACCCCGTTCACAATTTCGCGATAGGCATCGATGATATTCACAAAGTTCATCGAGAGCGGCAAAAAGGTCATCGCAATATTCTGCACACCAATCAAATTGGGCGAGAGATACTCTCGCTCCCCGGGATTGAGCACATGGACCAATTTGATGGGCGGCTCGGTGATCGCCTCAGCCGTGCTCTCAGCTGCCGTCTGCGTGTGTGTGTTTGTGTGTGTATATGTATATTTTTGGATTGTGTGTGTGTGTGTGGCAAAGAAAGACAAAAACAGAAAGCAGAACACATATTTGTAAAAGGAGGATACACACACAAAGAGACAAAGAGAGCGGGGGAGAGTTGGCCGGACATTAATGTGAATACAGCAATAAGCCATGTGCGTGGAATAATGGACTCTATTAGTGGCAAGTGATAAATGTATGTGTGTGTGTGTGTGCCAGCACCATGGAACAAGGCGGTAAAAAGCTTGGGAAAATTCGTAAAAAGTTACTTATACATAAAGTAAATCCGTTTTATATGCCATTCATTTTGTATGCTATGTGAATTAATTTTGTTAAGCAATAAAAGCGTTAATTAAGCTACGAATCATCCTAACTGATTTTTTGCCACGGCTTTGTAACTTATTATCGTAGAGCCTTTCAAAAATTCAACGTACACTCTTCCAATCTCCTGGATACAATGTCAGGGTATTCTAGCTATTCAATCCTATTTCAAAGCTAAACATAAACGAAAAAGAAAGAAAACCAGATTTTAAATATAATGAAAAACACTCTGACCGAGTGAAACCGGTAAATACTCGCCAGCCTGCATATAAGATGATTATTTCAATATTGTTTTTGGAGACCAAAGCTCTTTTCTGAGATAAGATATAGGTTAATCGAGTAAGAATTGGTAAGCCCAGCTAAAAATCGATGAAAAATTGCATCGAGAAATTTAAAGTTGGCAAGAGCTTTAATAGTGTGTCGGCCAAATACGGCAGCTGCACACTTGATGCCCCATCCCTTGGGCGGCCTAATGAACTCAGCATAATTGCAATTACATTGCGGCAACAGAGGCAGAGAGGAGGGGAACGGCGGGGTAGGGAGCGAGGAACCGGGGGAGGGAGGAGCGAAAGATAGCCAATTGGCCAATCAAGTCAATCAGTGGAGCAACGCTTCGCTGAGCTTGTGGCAGGTCACAAAACTAATTAACCGCCGATGCAAACTGAGTTGCACATCGACCTACTGCACCACCCCGCCCTACATTGAACCGGTCTGAGTATTGCAACAACAAACTTCATCGATAAATGATGAGCCACAAAATACAGCTTGCAGTGAACCGACGGCAGACGGGCAAGCCAATGCTCAATAATGTATAAATTAAATACATAAAAAGACAACAATGGGGCATGAGCCAGACGAGAGTGCCTGACTATTAGGTACCCTGCTCTAAATTTGCCGCAGCCCAAACTAAATATATTTGAAATAACTTTATTTAAGATGGTATTTTTATGTGCATTATATAAGGAATGCTCGATTCGATATTTATCGATTTTCGACAAAAGAGCAGAGAACATATCAAACTGAAGACGCCTCCTTCGGCCTGTTACATTCCTTTGCACCACCGCAATTTACCCTTCTCTTGCCCATTTGCCATGGGTATGAAGAGAGAAAAGGAGACAAAGAAACGAGAGAGACGGAGAGACTGAGATTGCAGAGATGCGAGAGCAGATAGCTTGTTGACGTTTCGGTCGTTCATCCTCATTGCGGCTGACGTTTGTGTCTGCAGCGTGACAAAAAGCCGAAAAATGCATAAAAACTTTTGACGGCGATTGCGTCACTAAAGCAGTCAACGCCAGCAACAACAGCTGCGGCTGCAGCAGTAGCAGTGGCAGTGGCAGTGGCAGCAGCAGCGCAGTCAGCGTCAACTAGGTTGATGCCTGGCTGATGTTTGAGCTGATTATGTTGAGTGGGTGGTTGTGGTGGGTCTTTGGGTGTGGGTGGCAGTTGGCTCCGAGTTGATTCGGTCTTCGCATTGTTGACGCAGTTTCTTGCTGTTGCTGCAGCTTGTTTGCAGCTTGTTTTTCAATTAAACTTTATGGCACTTTAAGCAACACCCCAAAGTTGGCATAGAATATAAGTTAGGCAGTGCGTGACTACATGATACCCTGCACCCAAGACCGCCTATAAATGCCATGCTTATAAAAACCTATGCTATGATCCACAGAACAAGTTTACGATGATTTCAAATTGTCTGTTATACGGTAACTGAGTTGAGCTTTAATTGTCCGGATTATTGAGATATTATGCTATCTTCCGGATTACCGAGTTAAAAAATCACGACAATTTTTATTATTCGTTAGCGTTGAACTTGTTTTATAAAGGTTCTCAAGCTACTTTCCCGGCAGCTTTAGCCAAAATAGAGCCATCTTTTTGGCATTATAAAGCTGAGAATATGTAATGCCTACTGTTGTGTATATAATGATTGAATATAATAGTTGAACTTGTGGACAAGTTTTGTCCAGATACTTTATACTTTATGCCATAACATGATCGATAATGTTTGCCAGCCGTTATTAGCCATAAACGCAACATTTGTGCCATAAATTTCTGTATAAAATTCGTTCTTTAGCAATAGAACAACTTAGAACAACTTGTTTAAACGATTTTACAGTTAACATATTCTTACTGACTTATATATTTTTAATCCGGTTATTTCAATGTCAGATATATTGTAATTTATTTAAAAAAATTTAATCCATTTGATTTATTTAAAATTTCTTTCTGTTATTCAAGAGATATTTATATATTTTTACAGCATTATTCTATATTTTTGCTATGACGTCTGCCTGTTAATCACATTTGCTCAACTGCAAATGCAATCCCCTTTCTAGCCATTCTCAATGGGTAGAGGGTATATGAAACACGCTGATGGCTTCTGGAGATTGCCAGTTGGCCATGTTGTGGAGGCTTCTCCGTTTGGTTGTCCTGGCAACATAATGCGCAACCAAACAGCGCAGCAATCACCACGCCACATCCAGCCAGGCTTAAGGTTGCGGCATAGTTAATGCACTTGTCGGCAGTAATGCGCATCAGCTTGACTCATAATTTTGATTGCTTTGCCCATCGACTCTATTAAGAGTGGTTAATAAGAGGAAGCGCTCTCAAGAGATATTTTATGCGAAGATCTTAAGTACGCTAAATTGAGACCAAGATCAAGAACAAGAATATATAACGATTGCAGCTGGCTTCTTCACATTTGCACCTGATTATAGTTTGCCGCTCAGTTTTATAGGTCACATTGGCCTGGCTTATGTCGAAACTTTTCGCAGCTGACAGATTATGCCAAAGTTGCCGTTGATGCTGCTGCAACGTGGTGCGACTCAATGTTAACGGGCTTTTGTGCATAAATATTTCACTGCACCGGGAAGGGGGTTGTGTGCAGGCAGTTGCACTATAAAAGAGATGCATTGGGGTATTAACTGATGCAATGTTAAAAAAAACTTTAATTGAATTGACGTAAATAAAAATGAAAAATCAGGCACCGAGCGCAAAGTGGCAGCCTTACAGCGCAAATTGCAAACTGCAAATTGCCAATTTGCTGTAAACTGTTGATTTTAATCAAGGCTTAATTAAAGCGTTTTACCGACGAATAAATAAATAAATATACTTAGCGCGAAGCCACAAGTCTATGGCTAATTAGCATTTCGAAATACACTCGAACCGTATAAAAAAGAAAACCGGTATTATCCAAAATTGTCAACATCTGCCTGAATGATAGTTCAGCGCCCGGCGGAGGGAAATCTGACTCTAGGGGCATGCTGGAAACGCCTTTTTTATACCCTTGCAGGGAGAATTATAACTTTGTCACGAATTGTGTAACGCATAGAGGGTCGCAAATGTCCGCCATTAAGTATATATCCTAAATCTAAAACATTGTTGCAGGCTATACATATGTCAAAGTCTGCCGGATCGGTAGTCCATGGAAACTAAAACTTCGTTTCTTAAGATATGCTAACAACATTTGATACTTTACTATATTATACGCACACGGCTTATATCTGCAAGGGTATTTAATTTTCGGTATCCCTGATATATTTTTTGTCATGTTTTTTTTTTTGTATGTCCAAGGTCGCTCAAGTTCTCTTAAGCGCTTAAAGGGGCGCGTGTTTTACAGGCGCTTTTGCCTTATTTTAGAGCGCTGTTTTAATGACCACATTTACCTTGGCAAAAAGCGTGTTCTTTGAGCATGCACTGAAGCTTCTTAACCAGCAGCCCTGGAGATTAACAACCAAAAACCGACCAGTCGGGCTTAACTGACTGCACAGTAATCTGTTGACAGTGTAAAAAAGATAATGAAATTGGTCGAAAAGAGTTTTCTTGGTTATATAATGATTCTACAACTGTAGGCCCAAAGCAGTCATTTAGCAAATTGTGACTAGGAGATATACATTCCTAGGAGTAGGAAAGTGGGCGTCGTTAAGGCTTTAGGTAAGGTCTACCTGGCAAACTGCACTACTACAGCTCTAACTGCGCGCCCATTGTACAAAACCAATATAATCTTTTACACATTGTGAATAGAGTATAAAAGCGTATAATTTGTCAGAAGAGCGAAACAATTGCCGAGTAATTCATTTCTTCTATTCATCAGTTTAAATTGAAGTTCTGCCTAAATTTACAATGAGTTAATATGTGTATAATTAATGAGCTGATATTAGCTTTGTTTTTGTTATCAAGTTGCACTCACCCCCTGCAGCTGGACACCATCCAGTAACTGACAGGTGTGTACATACGTACACGTATATATATATACCATTTACTCAACCCTCGGCTGCTTCAGGTGTTGATACACTTGGAGAAACATATATGTGCTTATTAAAAAATAAACTTAACATGTTATAATTTTATAAGCGCTTCGTGGTTAAAAAATGTCGTTCCCAGAAACATAAATTACATTGGAATAAGTTCTTGAATTTTTTACGAATGTATGATTTGTGATGGTGGGTGTTGAGTGACCCTATGCAACTTGATCCTTTTCGACGGCATTGCCTGCTAAAGTTTCCAATCACACACAGTTCACATACTGAACAGCTCGGCCCCGGGTTCTAAGGCAAGCTCATTATAAACTTTGCCTTCGATTCTCCCCTGGGTGATAATTTGTGCGAAGTGTGCATGTGCGTGTGTGTGGCGACTCTTGGGCTTGTGTGCTGTTTGGGGCCGTTTAGTGGATTCAATAGCGTCATTTCCATTGGCATTTGTAGTATTAGTCATGATCGAAATTGCACAATGACACAATGAGTTTGAAATTGGCTTAATGTTTTCTTCTTCTTCTTCCTCTCCACTGAAAGATAGAGATAGATGGAGAGAGAGAATCCAATTTGCATATAAAGCCAGGGAAAGAGAATCGTATTTGACAATCGCTGCCAATTTGTTCGCAACTCTGAAATTCACAAAACGGATGCCCGTTTGTGTTTCTGAATCACTCGCATGTGATTTCCTAAATGACAAAAACAGTCCGACGACAGCCATAAAACCGCCTCCGGCAACGGTTCCTCTTCATCTCAGAGCAAGCTTTGAGTTGATTTTTCTTTAGTTTGCATTTTGGAAGCATGTTTTGTCTCTAAACTGACTGAATGAATATGGATAAATATACATTTGTATATTCACACATTTTATACATATGTATGTATGTATGTATGTATGTATGTATATACATATATTCACACAGTTCCGCATTTTATTCATTTATGTAAATATTTTTATGCATTGTGTTTGTTAGCATATGGAAATCGCTGACAGCTTTTTGTCGTTCTATTATATTTATTTTTTAAATACATTTTTATACCCTAGACGACAGCTAAAAGGTGTATGCCTACGAATACGAGTTCAGACGTAATATCAAGCTTATAGGGTATTTCATAAAAAAAAAATAGCTTACTTTAACTGAAACCTGACATAAATTAAAACCATAATTAAATTATACGATTCCGAAAAAACATTGCACATGTAAATATGAAATCATTTTTTAATTTGTTGATTTATTTATGATATACGAGCTGGTTTTTCTGCTATATGTAAACGATTTAATTGATATTGATGACTCTGCCTGACCCGAGTGGCTACCGTTTCTCATGGGGGCGGGATTCGCCCACGCCATGCGGCTGACAGGCGGCTTCCAATCATTAATCTGATATTTTTACTTTTTTTGCGCTGCAAAAAGAGTAAACTAATTTGTGCTTAAGTCGAGAATCGCTGATTGTTACGGTAACAAAACAAAAAGCTGTTCTGTTTCTGATTCTGATTCATTGCATTTTGAAGTTTTAATTAAAAACTAAAACAGGTTTGTGTGTTCCCAAGTGTTTTGTCAGTAATATTAGAGTAGTAGAGTACCTACGGGATAGATATAGTATAATAGTAAATACTATTTACTCAGGACAAAGTCAACAAATTTGTAATTCGGTGAATTATGAAAAACCAGTCTGATGCAAATTTGAATAAACATTTTATTAACTAATAGTAAACATAAATTCAACTTATTTCCAAGTAGAAATTAATTCAAACCTCCTAATCTAGTGTGCTAATTATTAATTCGCTGATTGGACTTTGTGGCAGAGGAAAGAGAATACGCAGTTGCTGGCCAATAAATAAAAATAAGACAGATGGGGTCCGTTCTATCGGTCAAACTGATATAACAGCTGATTGTCGGCTGAAATGGCGACGCAACAAAGAAAACAGACAAAGCTAAACAACAACAACCGGAGACTTGCAAATTTGATAAGCGCTAAAAGCGCCAGCACCATATACATATGTATTTATAGATGTATTTTCTTATAGTTATGTATGTATTTTTCCATTACAGCCTTTTATTTATGCATACGATTTTCTTTTGCTGACTAATCAAAGTTAATGGGGAACGAAGGGAGAGAGACAAACAAAAAGTAAATAAGTATGGCGTACTCGAGCATGCATATATGTTTTGTGTGTGTGTGACAGAGTGAATGTGTGTTTGTGTGTATGTCGGTATTGTTAAAAACAGCAAGCGAGCGAAAAATAACGCAATTTTTGTAAATTTTAATTTCTGCCACAGCAAATGCACAAATGCAAGCGTTAAGCTATTGTCAAAACCATTTGCGAATAATAAACAATTTCCACAACTCACCTCCTCTTCTTCGGCAGCTGCTGGCGTCGTTTGGACTGTGGCCAAGAGAAGGAGCGCAACTGTTGCTGCTACGTACAGCTTCATTGTGACAAGTTTTTTTAATGTCGAAAAGTCGACACTGAGCGTATGAGTTTTGCGCAATTTCACACGTACACAGACAGTTTGTTTTGTCACCGTTTACGCCACTTTCAACAAATGTTGTTTATATCTTTGTTTACCTACGCGTACACATTACAAACTACTCGAACCGTCGTCATTAACAGACGAACTCACACTGTCACGCGGTCGTCGCTCATCTGTTAACTTAGCATTTGGGTTTGTTATTAACAGCAGGCGCCAACTTTTGCTGTAAAGCTAATAATTATTAATTTTTCCGGTATTTGTTATTTTTGACTCAAATTTTGTTTTTGGATTTGGTACGGAATCTATGAAATCGGTTTAATACAAATATATTGTTTTACCCAGCACAAAGCATAGGCAAAAAATTGTGAAATCTATAAACTTTTTAATTTTACAGTTGTCACCAACTAATATCAGAGCCATAACAGTGCCCTAACAACTTAGCAATCGATAATAACAAGGCGATAAATAAAAAGTGTGACCACAAACACCAAGCAAACGAAGATAATAAGTTATCAAAATACTTTTACCTATTCCTGGATTAAAATGGCACTTGGCTATTTATTTGAAAAGAATAATTTCAAAACCTACGATAGTCAGATAAACAATTTAAAATTAGTCCCAGAATGCGTTGAAATGACGGACTGGGAAACCAGGACATGTTGCGAATATGCTGCCCAAAACGGAAACGCTCAAAAACAATGCGAATGCAATGCGCCGTAGCCGCTGGCAACGATGACTCCCAAACATACTGGACTCAAAATATTGATAAAACGCAGAATATTTAACAATTTCCATTGAAGAAATGAGTACACACATGGGCCGTGCCTACTTGAATTCCTGCGTTAAAGTGCCTGTAGATCCGTGCAATAATTGTCCAGCGCCCGTCTACAATCGTCCGAAACTTTGCATGGGCAAGAAGCCCAAGGCGGCAACATCAGGCTGCAAGCAGCAGGATGCAGCAGCGACCTCCTCAACATGGACGGGTCAGGCGGGCATCAGATCGCTGGCCAAGTTCTACGACAGCATTCCAGGTAGTTCAATTTGAATTTGTCAAAAAAGAAAAGAAAACTGCAGCTAATATGAATTGTGTTTTGTCAGACTACTGTGAGGTGAAGCATATGCATAAAGCGGAGTTTTACTCGACACTGGAGAGTCTTCGCACCACCAGCCGAGAGTTGCGCGCTTTGCCTACGCCACCAGAACAACAACAACCACAACAATTACAGAAGCAACGTTGTGCCAGCAGCAGCTCCTGTAAAACCAAACAGCGCAATGTCAAAGGTAAGAAACTTAAAAAGAAGCCGCCGTCGCCGTTTTTGCCCTCAAGCATACCACCGTTGATCTTGTCGGAGCATGTCCCGCCAGCGCCCGACGTCGCTCACAGCTCCAGTTGCCTCAGCGAGGAGTATGAGAAGTGCGTACGCGATTTGAACCGCCTCACAGACTTCAAGCAGGATTTCGCCAACGAGGTGGCCGATTTTAAACGTTCTCTTAAGATTTACGAGCAAGAGTTCAAACGCAACGCCCAGCGCCCCAAGTCCACAAGCAGTGGCACGCAGACGCAAACAAATGTGACGTCAGCCAAGGTTCCGGCTATGCACACCGCAGAACGTGCAAAAGTCCGGAGCGAGAATCTACGGAAGTGCTTTAGCGTCAATGATTTGACTTCCAGTGCGATGCCAGACCGAAAAGCGGAACTTCTAACGCTGAGCAACTATTTTCCCATTAAGGACGCTGCGGACGCTGTGGTGCCTAAACTTCACATTGAATCCCATTCGGTGTCCTCCAAGCACAGTAGCAGCAGCAGCAGCGCCTCCGCTTCAAGTCGCGTGCGCCGGCGACGAGCTCGAAAAGCGAAAGTGGCGTCAGCAGAGACGGAGAAACAGCCCGCACTGCTCAGCATATTTGAGATGGAGCCGCTGTCGAGGCGCACAGCCAGCGTATCGCCCCAGCATCCAGTGGCACGACCCAATCTGGCAGCCACACTTCGTGCCGAGATCTCGCGCAAGAAGGTCAAAGAGCTGCAGAACAACTGCACGTACCACGACCCCAGGCCACAATTTGACTGGGAGGTGCGCAAGACGCCCGCCTGGAAGTCGCTGTCGCTCAAGTGAGTTGCACAAATCAGCCCCCAATATACACATGTCTATATTAGTATATACTGACCATTCCAGTGAACCTCACAAGGCGCTGCTGTCCATACGTCTGGCCACGCGCAAAGCGGAGCAGGCGCTGCAGGAGCGTCAATACGAGCTCCATATGCAGATGATGCGACAGCGCGTCAAGTCCGCACCCCTGCTGCTAGAGGGTCAGACCTACTGGGGCCCAGAGGTCGGCAAGCTCACCCACACTTGCCGCAGCGAAGGCATGCGCCATGCCTGCGAGAGCACTCAACAGCGCCGGACCAAGCAGTCCAAGAACAAGCGTTGTCCAACAGCAGCTACCGGTCGCTCAGCGACCGAGGCGGATGCCAAACTGCAGCAGTTGCGTAAGATCTATGGATCACAGCTCAAGCCCAGCTCGCGGCAATCCCAGCGCTCCAGTTCGCGTCGTCGGCAGACGGAACAGACGCCAGAGCCGCACGACAGCGGCGATGATTTATGCAGTGTGGATCGCGCGTTTCTCTAAAGTATACCTTCAACCGCAATATATACGAATAACATTTCTTTGATCTACCCAAACTGGCGTCTTTATTCAAGGCTGCTTTAGCGTGTGCAGTGCCACAAAGTCCTCCACTACGGGATAGGCATTCCTCTGTTCCTCGCTCAGCGGCGCGTTGCCAGGACGTTTTAGTAAAACGGTGAGCATGCCAGCGGCTCGAGCGGCAGCGGCCTCTGTGAATGCAAAGAAAGTTAGTATAATAAAAAAAGATTAGAATATCTAGTAGCCAACACACCGCCCGGCACATCCGTGAGGAAAATAACGTACTGCGGATCCACCTGAAGAGTTTGGGCAATGTTTGTGTACGACTCCGTCTGCTGTTTGTGACCCACGTGGGTGTCAAAGTGGGCACTGAGATACGGTAGCAAGTCACCAGCTATGCTATGCTGGAATATAAGCTTCTGGGCAGCCACACTGCCGCTCGAGTAGACAGCGATGCGAAGACCAGCTTCACGCCAGGTCTGAAAGGCTGTGGCCACATCCTCATACACACTACAATGGGAAAGATGAGAGAGAGCGAGACCAAATAATAAATCTCACTCACTGTCCCCTTAGCTGTCCGGCAGCATAGCCCTTGGCCCAGATTAAGCCCTGCAGTGTCTTCAGCGGTGTCACCTTCAAATCTCTTTCGATGAGATAACGCACAAATCCAGTGATAAGCTCGACATCTACTGCTGGCTGCGTACTCAAAGTCGCCGCAAATTCGGCAAATTGCGACAAATTCTGTAAATCCTTGACAATTTGCTTTGTCTCATCAGTTTCCCACGTTTCTAGCAGATAGCGCTCAGCGTTTTGTTTGGCATAAGGAAAAAGGACATCGTGCACGAAGCTAATCGAGGTTGTTGTACCCTCAATATCCACAAGCACCACTTTGGCGGTCAAATCTGAGAGTGTCATGTTAAATTTAAGAACAAAAACATGCGTTTCAAATAAACAAGTGATATTGTTTACAATGTTGACCGACTGGCCAAAACATATCGATAGCTGCGTTACAGTCACGCAGCTATCGTCATTAATTCCAATTGGACCTATCGCATACCAAGCAGTACCATTACTAAATGCCCGCTCTTTTAATTTTCAGCATTGCAACCAAGTGTTGTAAAGCGCCATTTCGATGATTTTCGTGAGCGACACATGCAATCGATAATACTAGTTCAGTTCGGAGCGACACCTATCATCGAGAAAGTGAATAGCATTTTACATTTTATATTAATTTGCATTTGCAAGCAATTTTTTGTGTTGCCAAAATACGCCGAGCTGCTGACCACGATAAGGTGCAACGTGTAACGGTCCAAACTAAGTGTAATAACGTGCAAAACGGTGAACGAGAAAAACCAGTGAAGACGGACGCAGCTGGCGACAGCTGCAAGAACAACAACAACTACGTAGCAGCGATTTGTTGTTATTTTTTTGTTGGCTGGGCCTACGTGATTAAAATGCTTATAGTATAGTATATAGCACAGGCAGAGTCCAATAGCTAAATGAGGTCTGGTGAAATGGCCTGAAATCGTATTGGGCGAAAACGCTGCTTTGCTTTTGCAAGCTATTTAATAAGCGAGAAGGAGGCGGGGCGGCTGCAGCACACGCACACCCACAACGTTTGACGTTGCCAGACAAGTTCAAGGTTAAACTGGCGTTGCCAATATGCTGTAACCAGGGGACGCGACAAGGACATGCAGAAGCCACAGTCGTCGCAGTCGCAAGCACTTTGCGCCGTCTGCGGCAAAGTTGAGCAGCTGCTGCGCTGCGCGAAGTGCAAGAGCATATACTACTGCTCCATAGCGCACCAGCACATGGACTGGCCAAATCACCGGCACGACTGCCGTCTGCTGGCCCGCCACAAGCAGAACAACAACAACAACAGTAACAAGATCCAACAGCTGCAACAGGCGGTGGCCGCCACAACGCTGGATGTGAGTGGCGCCAACTGCTCGACGGCCCAAATGATGACGCCGGCCGCACAGGCCCAGTCCTGGCCCAACGAGCTGGACGAGCTGTTTAATTACTTTGGACAGCCCACGCTGGCCGGCCACACGGCACAGCCCGGTGGTCCGCATCAGCAGCACGCGCACCATCCGCACAGCCAGCACAATGGCGAGAAGAGCTCCAGCTATCAGATTGGTCTGGCGGATGCCAGCTTCATGGGCAGCGGCAGGTGAGTTTAGTAGCGCAAGAAACAAGTTTTGTTTAGTTAACGTTCAGTGCACATGCATTTAATTTGGTAGAGATTAAGACTAAGACGGCCGAAACGTTCATAAAGTTCAATTTAAGTCTTAAAAATGTTTGCCAGTTTTACGAGCTCCAGCAGGGATGGAGGCTGCTTGGCATAGTCCTCGTTCGCCGTATGTTTGGGATGTTGTCTGGCCATAGAGCTTCTTGTGGGCCTCTTGTAGCTATTGCATTTGTCCAGCACACGCTCAATCTCCGCTAAGGCATCGTTACTACAGCTGCAGCTACTGCTGCTGCTCTGTTCGTTGTTGGCGGCCAGATCCCATTGCGGACGTTGAGCATGGCTGTTCGACGCGCTGGACGGCTGAGCTGCATAGATCGTGGCCACCGCTGCGCCAGCGCCCTCTATCATCGCCAGCACCAGGCCACCGACCAGGGCGCCATTGCCCATTGCCTTGAGGCCGTTGCGGGCGGCAAGTAAGCCGCCGGTGGCGGCGCCGCTGACGATCGAATTCCACGAGTCTTCCCGCTGCCTGTAGTAAACCATCGTGCAGTCGACGGTGCTGTAGGTGGCGCCCCAAATGGCAAAGCTGCCTGCAATTGTCGGCGTCTTCATTTTAACAGAGTCGATGCCGCCACAGAGACCGCGCATGATGCCAGTCGGTGCATTCCTGAATCCCCTCATATATTGGAACATGGAGCCTCCGATGCAGCCCATCATAAAGGCACAACCGCAATCCTCCACTATGCGTATTGGACATGGCTGTCGAGTGTACTCAACCATTGTAATCAGAGGACCGAAAGATTTGTTGTTCAATTTTTCCGTTTGTTAGCTAAATTTCGTTAGTGTCCAATTGTCTGTGGGTCAATGTTAATGTTCGATCTTTGGGCAAAATTTTTTCGACTATACAGAAAACGTGTGTTCTTGAAATTAATTTTTGAAACAAACATGATTTCGGACAAGCGTAGTTTTGGATCAAACATAAACGACGTCATAGATCAAAGCAGGCTACTCTCAAAATGAATGAACGGTTATAACGGCACAGATCTTCATCAAGGCTGCAATTCGATTTTGAACTGAACCAATACTCGTAAAATCATAAGGGAACATAGAACATAGTATTTTTCAAATTATTTTAAAAAAGAAAACAAGATATTCCAAGATACATCCAGATTAAGAATTTTTCGCAAAAGAAAATTAAGCATTACGCACTCAAGCCAACGCCCCGGCAAATACGTACTATGTAAATAAGTACATTTACGCACATACACATAGTACTATATATGAATATATATACATACACACACACATGGGGCGTTAATTAGCGATAAGCTTTACGTGCTCAGATCTTTGGCGCTGACTGCAAGCCCAGTTTGCTGGCAGCCTGCTAATTTATGGTGTTCTTTTTGCCATAAGCAAATACAAATATGCGCCCTGCGATTAGATTGGGTGCAGTTTCGATTGTAGCGCACGTCGTCTGGAATGTTTACCTTTTTTTTTTTTTTTTTTGCCATTACCCGCAGCTTATTGTAATGCACATGGCCAAAACGAAGCGAACCGAACTGTCCCGATTCGCCTTCCGAACCGGTGCACGTACACATTTAAGCACGTTGTTTGATTTGTTAGCACCTCTTGCGAAGTGCAGTCACATTTGACTTTGTGATTATTCTGTTGCGCAGTTGCTTTGGCCGAATTGTTTACATGTGTGTTTTCATATAATTTTACATGCTGCATTAACAGATATAGCAACACACACACACACACACACACACACACCAGCACAGGCAGAAGCCCACACTTGATGATTTCAATATTATTCTTGCTGATTCATCGATAATTTTACGAATATCTTTTTGTACTGCTTATCGTTTTTATTTTGTAGTGGGTGGTCCCCTTTCTTCTTCCACTTGGGTGGCCTCTCACTCTCTTTCTGTGTACCTCAATCGTTTTGCGTACGTGCCGCGCGTACGCAAGTCGGTACGTTTTTATTTTGCTTATCATTAGCAGGTATTTGGCAGCTGCTGCTTCACGTCTTAAGATTGGATTGACTGTTGTTGTTCTTTATCAAACAATTAGCAATGGCATGTCGCATGATCTCAATTTGCTAATTTTTGGCTACAAACATATGTACATTGTATGTATGGTTGAAAATTGCGTTTGTCACTTTTGTCAGAAACGCGGCTCCCGTCAAACTGCTTTCGGCCTTTTCTTTAAATGTAAACAAAACGTTGCTCAAAACAATGCTAAAAATTAAGTGCTGAGCAATGTTGTTTTAAATGACAAAAGGTCTTAAAGACGACAGCGTTGTCAATTGTCGTTACAAAAACTAGCTACAACTGTTTTCCAGCAACAAACTGTTGCATCCGTCCCTCAGTGCCTGCTGCGTGCATTAAAGCAGGTGATATAATAATCCAACCCCATAATTTGCCTAGCAACAAACATATTCACATACATTTGTACATCCACATGCATGGAGTTTAAACTATGTAAGTCTAGCCGCACACGTTACAAGGTCGCCCGGCAGTGCGTGTGCGCTGCCCTCGACGGCATCGACCACAAACTAGAGGTGTGCAATACTTTTGACATCACAGTGACTCGTATACTCTATTATATTGTGATCTTATTTTGTTCTTTTTATTTTGGGACGCATTCACAATAGTGTTACCTGCAATAAAGCATCGCTTCTAAATTTTTGATGGGAAAAACATACTATTTAGTTTTTTGTTTACTGCAAGTGGTTTACGTATGCAAACCGTGACTGCTTTCATTACGCTGCTGTGAATCGTGACTGCAAACAAATACTACTCGGCACCTCTGTCGCATGGTGCACGTGCCATGTTCGCTGTCTTCGCACGTAACACATCAAAAGCAAAGGGCTGCCATCTATCATTGCCCGTGCACACACATACATAAATCATGTCAGAACATGCATACATATAAAATAACTTGTATGCATGTGTGTTTGCTGCTGATGCCCTTTTTTTTGAAAGTTATCTAAATGTTTCGCATACAGCCGACTTTGAACTGGGCCGTTGACCCAAATATTGGAGTACGCGAGCTCTCCCTTCATCAATGTATGATATATGTATATGTACAAACGTAAAAATGTTCATATGTTACATATAAATTTGTGTGCTTGTATTTACAGCTGTTTCTTTTGTTTCTTCTCATTTACTCAAACTTATTCAAATGTTTTTGTATTCCACGCCTCTCCCGATTGGCTTAGCGTCTTCTCTTTCCGACGCCCCGCTCTGATTTTCACGCATGTGCCTTCGTATTTCTACTGTGCGATGGGCTACGTGAGCGCTAGCTCGTTTATTGTGTGTGTGCTTCGCGTTTGCCTTCTGTTTGCATTTGTGTTTGTTTGGGGAGAGTTGCAAGCAAGTTGAAGGGCATGCGGAAACGAGTCGTGGCCGTTGATGAAGTTAGATAAAGCAAAAAAAAAAAATGCCCCAATTATCGGGGTGGCAGTCGCAAGCAAAGCCCAATACTACCTATCTGCCAGCCTTTATCGTTTTCAATTATTTGCGAGTATAAACATACATAATATGTGTATGTAAATATGCAAACTTGGCGTTTATAGCATTTCTGCTGCCCATACCGCTAGCGCTAACACATACGCACGCACACACACACGTACATATTTATAAATATAATCTCACGGCGGCGATCGGGTCTGTCGCTGCTAGTTTTCATGCCGTCACCGCATTCGTGAACGCGCGGCTAACGCGAACGGTTCGCTTTTTAACGCATTTAGCCAGCATTTCTTTGTTTTTATATGTGCAACAAATTAAGCAAAAACAATAAGCAAGCGTACTCAGCAGTACAAAAGCGAACAGCTGCAATTACTATTACAACAATTGGAGAGTGATAAACTACAGCTGTTTATTCATGCATGTACTACACATGTATGTACCAGACTGCGCTTACCAACACTGTCGCCCATACCGATATACGATACAACAGCCGGTGCGCTCTCTTGCTGTCTCTGCTTACCTGCACTTTATCTCTCGGAATCGGGCACATAAAAGCTGGCAGGCAATTTGAAACTTTCATCAGTTGTGCGTGAATATTTTCCGGAGTCGTTTCCGATTTTACCGCAAACTGAAGAACAGAACAAAGCATCAATTTGCGGTGCAATTTCAAGTTAAAAAAAAGTACAATTAAAAAAAACTAAATAATTAATCAAAGCAAAATGATTACATCCACAACAACGGACTACAAAAATTTCTTTAAGCATTCGGCGCATCCTGCCAATGCTGAACAATATTTTCGCGAACTTTTGGACAAACGGTAAATAGATAATAGACTCTGAAGGAAGTGGCACTGTTTGGTTTTCATTTGCGATTGATAGGTTTATTTTGCCTTAAAAAGAAACCGGTTACCGATTATATTTTTTATTTGCGATGTTTTTGCAAACCTTTTTGAAAGCTTAAAAACCATACTCAGAAATATTTAAGTTACGAAATGTGTAGATCCAAATCATTTTTGAACTATCATTAACACTAACTAACAATATTAAATTTATTGCGGTTTACATTTTTTTCTTTATTTATCCAGAATTTAGCTGGTCCCCTTTTTCTCTCTCTCTCTCTCTCTCTCTCTCTCTCTCTCATTTTTTGCGTTTAACTGTGTGTGTTGTGGGTTTTTGGACTACGTGACTGAAACATGTCTAATAAATACCAACAATTTTATGGGTTGCAAATCATAAAAAAGTCGTAAAATATTCAAATTCATAATAATTATACTAAACACAATACTAAATACAATAAAGTATTTGCATATCTCTCGGTAAGAGCTGTGGGATATACATTTGCATGTGCAAAAATACATCAATAATTGAACGCAACCCGCTCCTCCCGGATTAATCTCCCAAGGTGACCCAAGAGCTCCAAGGGATTAACATTAAAATCACTGATGATATAGAGATTAACAAGGGATTATGTAAAATGATTTTGTTTGATTTCTCTCTACAGCGAACGCCGCTATGAAGATCTTTGCCGCAATATTATCAACGATATGAATGAGTATGGACTCTCTGTAGTGGACGACTTCCTGGGCATGGACATGGGCCTGAAGATCCTGAACGAGGTATGCAGTATGTACAACGCGGGCGTCTTTCACGACGGCCAGTTGGTGCACAACATGAGAACCGATGCGCAATCGTCCACGGTGCGCGGTGATAAGATTCGGGGCGATAAAATCAAATGGGTCGGTGGCAACGAGCCCGGCTGCAGCAATGTGTGGTATCTGACCAATCAGGTGAGCACTGAGGAGGGCTAGCATTTCCAGGAGTCTCAATTGACTTGAATTTTTTTCCGTTCTTTTCAGATTGACTCTGTAGTTTTTCGTGTAAATACCATGAAGGATAATGGCATCCTGGGCAATTATCATATTAGAGAGCGCACGAGAGTAAGCACAATTTAAATGAAAATCTATGTTAATGTTATTCATTGGGTGATTTCTTCTCTGCAGGCTATGGTCGCTTGTTATCCGGGCTCCGGTACGCATTACGTTATGCATGTGGACAATCCCAACAAAGATGGACGCGTCATTACAGCCATATACTACCTAAATATCAATTGGAATGCCAGCGAGAGCGGAGGCAAATTGCGGTACGTTGTCAAATCGGTTTACAAAGAGCGTTGGCTAAGAAAAAAATCGTTTTTCTTTAACAGCATTCGTCCCACGACGGGCACAACAGTGGCCGACATTGAACCAAAGTTCGATCGGTTGATATTCTTCTGGTCGGATATACGAAATCCGCATGAGGTGCAGCCTGCGTATCGAACCCGCTACGCCATCACCGTCTGGTACTTTGATGCAAAGGAGCGCGAGGAAGCGCTTAATCGTGCCAAGTTAGAGAACAGCAAGACGAATAATACCAACTCCATTGCTCAGTTGGCGGAACCCGATTCCACAACCACACCCGCGTCACCAGCGGCCACATCTAGCTCCAGCTCCGCATCTGTATCATCATCAGCATCAGCGTCTACAGTGTTGTCAGCGAACAAGTCATTAACACCCGCCAGCATGACAACTGGCACAGGAGCATTGAACGCGAATGCGCCGAGCAGTTCCTGTCCCGCCAGTAACGAGATTTGCACGTAGCCCGTCGTCGCTTGCATCCTGTATATATCTAGACCATATTTTGTGACAAATGGCAAAGCTATAATGGACAACTTAAGGGTGTACATTATATCGACCAACACACACATTGTAAAAAGCTAGTTAAACACTATTTATATATAGTTCTTAAGTACGTAATCTAAACAGATATGAAGTGCAGTCGGGTAAAATGGAACAGCCAGGTTAACCTGGTTTGTCATTGCCTGAAAACTGCACGAGTCTAACCTATATAAATGTGAATCAAAGCTCCTTTAGTCATTAAAACTTCTAGTTGTAGTCACTAAGTCGTATGTTTAGTTATTTTCGCATTAACCTTTAGCTAACTGCCTTATCAGCTTGATTGTTGATTGTTTTTATATTGTATCATACTATTTGCATATACGCGTTGTAAAAACTGTCCGAATTTGCGTAGTTTGCCAAAGTATTATAACTGAAATGTATCATCAGGAGAAGCAACGATTAACATTTATTTCCTATCTCAAAATTTTATAAACGGAAAAACTTTCTTTGGTTATCTCGCGTGGTCCACACTCAGTTTAATAGACTCTCATGCACATAGTTAGAGATTTTAGCGCAAGCAACAATAAACAACAATAAAAAATCTCTTTTTGAACGCTTCAAAGAAAGCACAAAAATATCAATTATGTATTTCAATGCATATATCTATATTTTTTATTAAATGAAAACCTAAGCAAATTAACAAAATGCATTCAATTCAAACTTGAAAAAAGGGATGAAATTAAAACAGCGGTTTTGATATTTGAATATACACTTTATTTTTCAGAAAAGTTTCTCATCTTTGTAATTAATTTACATTTACATATAGTATATAGTATGTATATATATTTATATGTGTATAAGTACATTTCGTTCTTGTACGCGTGCTGCATTGGTTTTTCTGTGCCCGCACTCTTCGCTCAGTGCTGATACGATCGATACAAGTACTAGCACACATGATTTTAATTTATCTTTTAACTATAATTATATGATACTCTATTCATTTGATGTGAACTGAAATATCTTTGCATTTGACGAACGAACAACCAAACGAATTTAAATTTAAAAATATGTTTCAACATTTACAATGTCCATTTCATTTGACTTTCGAAACTGCTTAGTTTTTGCCAAGTGTTAGTTGACATTGCTGCATTCTATGTACATATATATTTCGTTTGCTATTTCCGTTTTCCAAAAATATTTATGTTCATCATATATGTATGTACACGAGCGATCTAATTGCCATATCTATGTGTATATGCATGCTAGTACATATATGTACATATGTGTGTAACTATTTATTCACAAGTCGCTGCTTCTATTTCCATTGCCTGCAATTTGTCGGTGGAAAAATAAAACTTTTCAGCTTGAACATTTAATTCCTTATATCTCAATGCCCACTCGAGCTGTCGTTCTCTATCACGTCCACTCTCTTTAAGAGTGCGAGTTTGTATCTTTATATACCTGCTCTCTACTGTGTACTGTATGATTACGCATCTGTTATACTGTTATACAGTACAAGTGTTTCACTTTTTGCTAAGTTTCAAAACTCAGATGCCTATTATATGGTTATGTTAGGAAAAGTTCAGTATTACCGTTGTACTTTGAATTTGGAAAGGATATTTAATCAGATCGAAAATCATTCGTTTGACATTATCGTAATCTTCGGCAAATCAGACAGTTGCCTTACTCTCAAGATTTATAAAAATGTAATGACTCTTGACACTTTAGTTTTCCATTAATAAGAATATCCATAAATATTGACGCCCTTATGTTTCAAGGTAGAGAATCAGAACTAAAATACGACACATATACAGCTGTCAATTCTTTTTTCTGCTTACAATAAAGAATAGAACGTGTAATAATAATAATTTATAATGATTTCGCCTTCATATATGTATTTAATTGTTTTACTTTTGTGCGATTGATTTGGTAAACGTTTGATTTGGTGCACATCTAAAAATTTTCGCAACTACTTAACGGTGTTTTCTTGTATTTCACAACTACTAAGTTCAAAGCACAGATGAAATGCAGACACCGACACGAAGCTAAAAGAATACTTGCACGTAGGATAAAGCCCCAGGACTTGCGCTATTTAACTGGCCCTTTGTATATATATATGTACATATTTTAATTCATTTCTTATTAAACAATATTTCATTTTTGTATGCACAACAAAATCTAATGGAGCTCACATATATATCTTTTTTTTTTTGTTAATTTTGCAACCGTGAAATGTGCGTTTGCTGTTGTTCAGTTTTCACTTGGTATATGCAATCTACAGTCTACAAGTTAATTGACAGAAGTTACAATTCAAAAATGTTTTTCATTTAGCATTGTTTGATCGCATAACAAAATTGGCTACGAATTTAACAAACTTTCATGCATTTAAAGGACTAACAAATTACACATTACACATTATAATAATGTTAAAATTTTATATATCATTATGTGTGTGTGTGTGTGTGTGTGGTTGTGTGGAGACATAATTGACGCACAAAATCAGTTGACAATCGATCCACCAAATCCACCAAATTTGCGATGACCTTAGGAATTGATTTTGTCTACATAAGTTATATGCAGACCTACATATTTGTTTGACTTTTTTTTCAAAAGACTCAGATGTGTGCCTTTAATGATCAAAAATAGTATTTATATATATGTTTATATATTTATATATACATATATATATATATATATATATATATATATATATATATATATATATATATATATATATACATATATATATTATTTTGGTTTTGTATTTTTAGTAAACGCATTTTGGTCTCAAGATTTTATGTATGAATTCTGCGTATAGTTTGGATATAAGCTAACGTTTTTTGGATCATTGAAGTGTTTTGATGCTCTGTAAACAAGCCAATATCTTGAGGAATTTCGTAAAAGTCTTCCGATTTCACAATACAAATCTTATTACAATTTGATTAATTAAATTTTCATTGATTTCTTTTGTGTTTAAAGCTCACAAAACTCATGCGTTTTAAAGGAATATGTAGATATTATGTATACAATATTATATAGGATAATGTATGCATATATCTTATACACAGCTACGCAAAAATTGTTTATCAACGGTTTTAAATAACATCTAAAAAACACTTTGGCATCAGTGTCCATAATTTGTTATATATTTCATATAGCTTTATATTTATAGGTACCGTTTAGATCCATGTACCTTGCGTGTATTTTTCTCTTTGTTCGTTTTTTTGTGGGTTTTGGGGTGCAAAAAAGTTTCAGCTAAGTTTTTCTAAATTGTTGCATGCTACATTATTTTAGGGCCTAGTATTTGGTTTAAATTTGTCACATCCTGCAAGTGTTTGTTTAAATTTCTGTGTGCGTTGTTTTTATTAATCATTTTTGAATGATTTTAAATGTAAATGAAGAGATAAAGTAAAAAATAAATTTTCGAGATTCTGTTTATCGAACTGCGTTCAGTGTAAAATATCAGCAAGTTTGTTTCGTCTGCTATCTCAAATATATATTACATACGCGTGTGTATGCAATGCCATATCTAGCTCAAATATTTAGAATTTCTTTAAGGTGTTTTATGTTGCACGTTTCTAAGGAGGAAGACATTACAACATTTATTACACATATCGATAGGTCGCGAGGGGAGCACATATACACTACAAAAATGACACTTAATTACTTATTACATTCATCGTACATTCATACATCGTATATATGTATATAATTATATATATATTTGTATTTATACTCAATTGTATCTCAAAAGGGATATAAAGCCATTTAAGTTTTCAAAACCATTGCACCCACAGCTCCACCAATATCTTTAAGGGGGCTGAAGGTGTTGAAAATTGTGTTTGTGGTAAACATCTATCCAACATATAGCTAAAATTCTGATCAAAAATTAATATGTATCTTCTGGAAGAACCTTTTCGTGGGCGCTCATTGCAATGTATTTTAAAAAGTGTATTGCATTTTTGGATTTTGAGGATAGTTATAACCCATTGTTGGACTGAAGCAGCTGACGGACCTTTTTAAATCAGGTAAGTTAACTCTTTATACAAGATTTCTTAGTTTAAGACTAGACTAAAAGCCAACGTAAATTTTTGACTAACCAGAGTTGTTTGGTACCTTTAAGAGTCAATTTTAGAATAAATTCTTGACTTGTATTTGAATTTCGGTTCTTCACTCAATTTTCAATTGTGCTAACCAAGTAAAAGTTCTGTATTTGTAATTGTTGTAATATATAGTGTATTTCAATCTTGTGTTGTTTTCTTTTAGTATAATTGCAATAAAATCAACATCATTAGCATAATTAAATATAGATGATATATAACTAAAGAAAATAATTGCCTTCTTTATGTTTCTCTCTTTTCTTCTCTTCTCTCGGTCTCTCAGTTGCTCTACATAAAAAATAAAATCATTAAAAGATATTTTCGTTTCACTTGCAAAAAGTGGAGGCGTGTCAGCCCCACTATTGCACTAAAATTATATCGACATTCTTTTCTTTTCTATCTGCACATGTTTCTAGAGAAAAAAGCAAAGGCACGAATCAAAATTAAATTATATTAGATTAATAATCAAAATACAAAACTAAAAATCAATCGGATTTAATTTAAAACTTGTTGCCTTGTGTTGTATTTTGGTTTATCATCATTTAATTTAGTATAATTTTTGATAATAGAACTTAAAATTAAATGCATGTGTGTGTGTGCTTGAGTGTGTATATATGTATGCATGTGTTTCTATGATGCTTATGTCCAAATGTTTATTTGTGGGAGGCATATGCCATAAATTTAATTTTCAATTGTTTTTTGTTATCGTGTTGTTTTGTTTTCCGTTTTCTCACTGTTTAAAACTACTACATAATTTAGTTAGCTTTTGTTTAATAATATATAATATAAAAACTAAATAATTAATACGTTTCAACGCATATAGCAATTTTCTTCTTGCTCACAGGCATTATTTATACAAGCTTTCAATTGCATTTGAAGGTAAGGTTAGACTTTATATTATTCTCGTCTTTGTGTTTCTGTGTGATTATTTTGTTATAGTTGTTTTTTGTGTTTTATTTTTGTTTTTATTATTTGTTTAGAAACGCGTTAGCTTTTGATATCATTCTCAGGTTGTTTGTTATTGTTATTTGTTTTAGTACACATACATATATATATATATTATCAATTAATTAAATAGGTAGGCTTCACTCTTCATCTAGAATGCGTTCTCAACACAAATTCACTTAAACAAATGCCCAGCATTCGAGTGTTTTGATAACAAAGTCTTCTTGTGGCGCAAGTGGTTCATTGCCATATGTGCTGCAATGCTGCGAGCGGCCCTGATTAAGATCACCATCCAGCCATAGGCCAAAGCGACCGCTATAGTTTAGAGTAGAGGGTAGGGGAAATTCAGAATTACTGACATTTTTAATGGCGTGTATATTATTGGGGCGTTTACTTACTCGCCAGCGCCAATCGAGAGGCTCTCCATGTTGCCCTTTATAAAGTACATATTCTCACCAGTCCAATGGAATACTTTGAAACTGGGATTAAACTTGTAGAGCAGGGATTCGCCGGTGCCATAAAAATGATCTGACACATGCAGCGAACAAGAGGTCAAAGCACCAAAGACCTGAATAACAAATACAAAATATATTTAAATTTAAAATATAATTTTTTTTTTTTAAGTATTCTCCTCTTTCTACTCACGTTGTGCTCCGTATCCTCTATGACAATTAAAACTGGGCTTTCCAGACGCGCCATCTTGCGATACAGCGAGTTCAGGGCGAAACCATGTTGCGATGTGCTAAAGATTAGGGACCAAGAATAGCCCTCTGCGCGTGCGGGCAAATGAGCACACAGCTTTTCACTGAAAATATGAAAAAGAAATGGATTTTATATCGACTGAGCTGGATTTGTTGACAGACTACGCGGTCCACTTACCGATGCTCTTCTGTGAGTATCTCTGTTTTGCCAATTAGATCTGGTATAGGAAATTCCAGGTCAAAGGAACCAGTTGCAAAGAGTGAGGTCTTGCGATATTCATCTGTGCTCATAGACAGCACCTGAAGAACGATCGGATTATGAAAGATTAGTAAAGATAGTCAACAGTTTGTTTTAATTACCGTTCAAACATAAACTAATAAAATAAAAAAAAAAACATTAAGAAATAAGACTATCAGCCCAGTTGTGATTTTCATGTCCGGTAAATGAAAATGAAAACCGAAACTGGGTTGAATATTAAAATAAATATATATTTATAAAGTTTCTTTGTTTTTTGTATTATTATTGGATAGGGTGTAGCATAACTTTAAAATTCTGGTGCAGTAACTAAGTAAGAAATTGTTTGTCAATGGTTCGTTGATTGGATAGTTTAATATTTATATACTTTGTAGAATGCTAGTTATGTGGGTTGTGGCTGGGTATATCATTTATATTCAGTTTGTATTTTTTTTTAGGTGTTTATGTAAACTTGTCTCGTTTAAGATTTAGTTTGGTTTCAACTTAGGACACTACAAATGAAAATGCACGCGTGAGTTGTGGTTTCAAGAGTTAAGACTAGTAGCAAAGATACGTTAAACAAACCAAAAACAAATACACTTAGAGAAAATTATGTACATATGTATATGTATATTTTACAATGCAGTCAGCAACTCTGAATCTTTGAAATTTGGCAAGTTAAGAATGATGTCTAAAACAAGCTGGCAAATGGATGAAATCGATACGAAATATAAATATTGAGTTTTAGGCAGATTGGCAATTCCCTCGCAACTTTTTTCAATAGAAACCCAAATTTCATCAACCAAATACATATAGCGCATATATTTAACACCACAAGTTTTGATAGGTTTTTATTTTTGCCTAAATTAAATTTTGTGCATACATTTTTACCCGCATACAATTTTTGAATTGCAGTGAATTTTGTGAATTTTATTAATTTGGAGCTCTATTGAAGTGCACGGCTGTATAAGTTAATTCCCATTTGAGCAGTGGGTTCGCCCACAGTTGACGCTTGCCGAGTTAGTGAACGTTTATGAGAGTTTCCCCTGTATCCCCAGTTACTGGTGCACGCGCTGCTGTGTGTAGTAGGCGTGGCTGGATCGCTTTTCGAAAAAGTTACCCAAACGTTGCACGGCTGATTCCTTGGTATACTCTGTTGGCATCAAAACTTCATTTGTTAGGCTCTCGTGTGAGTAGTTCTCCTCAGGCTTCTGAGGATCGCGCATCTCGCCCATTTGCATTTGGGATGTATGCGGCGATTGCATTGTCTGGCGCAATTGCTGTTTCTGATGTCCCTGTTCTTGGTGTCCGTGCTGTCCGTATTGGTTTTGCTGCGTCTGTTTAGAGTGGGCCTTGTTCCAGGAAGGATTGCTGAATTTGGCGCGCATTGTATTGTCCAATTTTTTGGTGGCGGCTATTTTGTTGCTGTTGGACGTAGAATGTCCCAGCTTGAACATTTTCTTCTGAGACATCATTTTGGGAACGACACGTTTCGATTGCGACACAGTGACACCCGCCTTTGCCTTGGGACTCTTCGTTGAATGCTTTGATTTGACGGCACTTGGCCGGTCCGCAGACATAAAACGCGTTTCTTGAGCAGACGGTTTCACGGATCCCTTCGAATTCGCAGTCTGAACGATATTCCTGGCCTTTATTTTCTGCTTGGACTTGCTGCCTACGTTGCCCACGTAGTTATGGTAGTCTTCGAACTGTTTGTTGATGACACGCTGCGACGCACTCATCAAATTGGCCCCCATCTTGGTTTGGTAGTGCAGGTCATCCATGCGGCCGTTGGCATCGGCCGGTACGTCCTCACGCTCACTTTTCAAGATATTGCGCTCGATATAATCGCGCTCGTACGATGTCTGTGTATAGCGCTCATCGAGCGGCACCGGCTCCTGAGCCGGCTGGGAGGACGACGGTGCTTCTGTTTGGCTAAGTGTACTCGGAAAGTGCTGCTCACGCAGGTCGCTGCGCTGTTGTTGGGAGTGCAGCTTGTTGGAGCTGCTGTACAGTTCGTTCAGCTGGGCCCTTAGCTTGCGGCTCTGCAAACTGGACTTGGAAAACTGTTGGTCAATTGGCTCCCTCGATTCGTCCTTGTAGGGCATATTGTTTAGCTTACGACGCAACGGTTTGTGACGCTTCTTGAAGTTGTCCTCTTTGGCTATCGCCTCTACTAGCTTCATTGGACGTGGATGGTTCCAGCCCTCAAGAGGATCGTAGCGTAGCGGCTGATGTTGTGACTGCATCTGCAGCTGCTGATGTTGCTGCGGATGATGCTGCTGCTGCTGCTCCTCGACAGCCTGGTCGTAGCTTGAGTGTTCAAGCTTGGTGCGCGCGCAGCTAATGAGCCTCTTGGTGGTCGAGTCCACCTCCATCAGCTCCGCCTGTATGGAGCGACTAATGTCTCTGGCCAGCTCCCCGTTGCGTATCTCCTGCATTTCCCCAAACTGATTGTACCGCTGTTGCACCACCGAGTTCAAAGGCGTCGTTTGACGAGTGCTGCTGGACAAGCAGCGCTTCTGGGATACAGGGGCGAACATGGCGCTGCTGCTGCTGCTACTGCGCGCCTGCAAACTGCTCATCGATGAAAAGAGTTTCGTTTGGCCGTAGATCTTATATTTGGATGTGTTCTGCGTCAAGCCCTGTGTCAACGATTGCGACTTGATATTGGGTCGCATCGTCTGCACCATGCCCTGCATCTGGTTAACCAGAGTCCTCTTCACGCCAATCACTTTACTCAGGCGACCCACATTAGCCACTCTATGCGAACTGCTGAGCTCTTTCTGTGGCAAGCTGCTGCAGAGAGGCCCCCTCGAGCGCCTCACCTGCCGCAGCATCTCCTTCTGCTGCTGCTGTTGTTGTTGTTGTTGTTGTTGAATGGCCGCACTGGCGACACCCGCTGCCGCATGACCCTGGTAGAAGTTGCGCATCGAGTTGAACGCGTTCTGAGCGTTGCTAGTCTGCAGTGCCAGCTGGCTCAGGCCAAACTTCTTCGTGCTACTCATTCTGGGTGTTGGAGCAGAGTAGCGTTGACTTGAGTGGAGTGGGTGGGTGGGTGGGTTGGGTACGGGGGAATTATGCTGTGTTCAAACACGTTAAATTTTGACACTGACTTTCAAAGCGACTAAACGTTCTTTTGGATAGACACACAAACATGAAATTACACAAAAAGGAAATATAAAACTTTTTCGAGAAGTATGCTCTATGGAGCTAACTATAAAACTGAATTGATTTACACACTAAGCCAATGACAAATGTCAGGCCCACAGAGCAGACTGCTGGGATTTGGTTTAGCATTTAAAGGCCAGCCTATTGTGGTTTAAGAAATTTAACTTCAGCTGAAGCGAACCCAAATCCAAACTGCGCAAATAACAAGCGACAAATTATATATATTTACATTTATATTTATATTTAGGAACTGACCAAAGCCAACTTATCAATAACAACAACAAACCCATCATCCATTCAAGTCAGGCCGCAATTATCTACGATCTCAGGGAAACGATAGTCGATGCGAGCTCTGACTAATTGCAGAGTATTGAGGCTAAGAGGCTGTTGTCAGTTGTTCAGGGACTAAAGCATTAACATTTGTGGAGAGCGTGTGAAAAGTGAGATAATGACGTCAATGGGTTTAGCTGGGATTCGCAAATTTGCGCTAAATGCTTGTCGTCACAATATTATTATTAAATTTAAATATTTGCGTGATAACAGAGACAAAAGTAATTCTGTATTATTGCAAAGCTTCAGACAAACCCCCTAAAGCGAAACAATAAATAAATTATTATTGTGCAAATATCAAAACAAAAACAGTCTACAGCGAGCGACGGTTTTTGCATATCATGATAAGTGATAATTATACCGGTTTCTCGTATAAGGAAAACTAACATCAGACTTAAAGATTTGTTTACAACTTCGTTGCTTATCGTCAAGAAATTTCGCAAGCCACTCATACGATTTCCATGAACTCAACAAGTTATAAAATTGAACGTGCCTGAGCCATTAGCAGATTTGTCTGTCGACTCTCAACGACGGAGTTTATTTGAATTCGATATATATATATCTCAACTCTGAAAATAATTCCTAATCGGTTAAATGCCTAAAGTGCACAGATGAGCTCTAGAGTTTGTTGTTGACTACTCTTCAAAACTTGACACTGGTTCAATGGATCTATAAGCAATGACTCGAGTTAAGTGCGCCTTGACTTTATTTTGGTACTAGAGAGTCTTTGTATAGTCAGCATAAATCAATATGAGTTTGTCAGCTATTTTGATTAAAATGTATGAATTGCATAAATCTATGCACTTGGCTACAGATTGGCATCAATTGAGCTACGACCTTGCTGGCAATTGGCTCTAAAATGATAACCCTTCTCCCGACTGTTGCAGGTAAGAAGAAGCTGAAGGTGAGAGCCTGATTTAATTATTAACATTGAGCTTATAGCTATAACAGTTTTTGGTTCAGTTAATTGTTGGGTGATCCCAATGTAGTTTATTTTTGAGAAAGCTGAGATTTCATCAACTGTTGGAAGCGAATTCTCTTTATGCATATTATTTTTAATATATTTTTCATTTAGACCACTGAATTTCACAGTTGAAGCCACCTGCTGAGCTGTCGAAATGGGCCACAGTCCAATTAGAGCAAAATACACAACCCATTTGCTTGTCAAAATCGTCAACAAATTGTCTAGCAGCTCTCTAATTATACATGACAGTCATCAAAATGACAACAAAAGCGGCGAATTGAAGCGTGACAGTTTCAGAAATATATATTCGCACAATAACATACATATATGCATGTATGTACCTAAAATAAGCCCGACATATTGTCCACTTAAGATGTTTATATACATAAACGAATTACGCCCGGATAAAGTCAAACGTCAATGACAGTGGCTGGTATAAATGTGGCACTCAGATCTCTAATCTGGTAACCAGTTTCTGTTTGCATTGAAGTCGATACGTAATTGTGTGCGAGCAAACACTCACACAGGGAAACACACACTGTGAATCATATGGTATAAATGATGTACCTCACGATTGAGCATCCGCTCATGATTGATCATCAATTCGCACATTCTCATCTACTTTGAAGAATATGCGCTAAGTATGTATTGAGTATACTCCACACCGGCACGTGGTACATTTAATTGTAATTTTTTTTTTAAATCGTATTTGAGAACTTTCAACTCTTCTCAAATAAATAATCGCTGCACTGTCCGACTATATCGTCACGCGTCCAAAAGCCAACTGCTAACTGTCAGCTACTTTGGCCCGGGCCTTTTATTGGTCGTCGTCATCTCTCAATTAACACAAACTCAACAAAATATTACTTTTTTTCTTATTTAAGTTTGTCCGAGAGCGGCACAGACGAGTTTGAGCATGTTTTGAGTAAAAGTGAGTTGAGTTGAATGCCGTACAAAAAATAAAAAACAAAATAAAATAAAAATTAAATTAATCAAGAAAATTGCTGCTGGCGCGCTGTGAGTGTTTTGATACCCTGTATCCAGACAAAAATTGTTTTGGGTTTGTCATCAGATGCTATACACATGTTATATTGATATTCTCAGTAGAGTATAGGAGAGTCACTTTCGCCGCAACTTCAATTTTGTTTTTTTATACCTATTATAACAAAAACAATGGCGTGCATGGTTTTGCTCTTTCCGCTGTTTAGTTTTAGATAGGTAGAAAGAAGTAGAGAAAACTACGTCAGCCAGAAATATATGCATATGTATATTGTTTTCTTTTTACATATATTTTAATTAATTAATGTCTAGAAATTTATTATAGACATTTCTACCCAGTTCCTGTTTTGACCTCGGTCAAAGGGTCATCAATTAAAATTGTACACTTACTTAAGTAAGATAAGCTTTATCCACTTATGAGCGTTTTGATTATAAACCCGGCCCAATTCTTCAGAATTCCACTATACAAAACAACTTTTTATTGGTGCTTGATCAAGCCAAGGGAATCACTGAAATCAAATGATTCCAACGTTAGGATGAGAAAACTTTCAGACAGAATTTAAATACACTTGACGACATTTCTTAAAAAAATAAAACAAGCCAACAATGGAATGTTCATCAATGGGAATGCAATCAAAACAAAACCAATTGGTAGAAATCGAAACAATTGAGGATTGTTTTAAAAAACAAAACCGAAACTAATTTTAGATGGGTTTTGTCTTCTGTTGCCTGATAAGATAGCTGATGTTATCTCATGCAGTCCATTACCAATAACTAAATTGAAGCACATTTTAATTGATTGGCATATATGTAAGGCGCTAAAAGAAGTGTTTTATAATCTGCGAATTTTTCGGCACACTTTTTTAAAACTTGGCAGTACTTGCGAAAACTGCATTTGTACCTTGTGTTTGGCTTTGGGAGCTGCGGTAAACATGTTCTACAGCGGTTGTGCATCAACTGGTTATTGAAACGCGGCGACGTGAGGCCGAGCCAAAAGTCTGGGCCAAAAAGCAGTCAAACACAAAACGTGTGTAAAAGTAGAACTCAACACTAGAATGGGCAATACACAACGATAAGAGCCAAACCGGCCGGCCAAACGAGTATTGAGCTGGGTCTTAAAGTAATTTAATACCACTCTCTGAGCCGAGAAAGAAGCAACAAAGCAGAACCAAAACAAAAAGCCCTGTAAAACCATCTACAACAGGCTAGATGAGAAGGGTTAAGCGTTACTCCGTCAACTGTGCGAAACTAAATGTATCCATACAAATATTTACATATGTATTTGTATAAGATTCTCTTGCTATATTAGAGTACTTATGATATAATAATAATATGATATAACAGTAGCTTTAATGGCAAATAAAATAATAACACCCAACAAACTCTTTGGATAGACCCTTCTAAGCCTGAGAGCTTTCCAAATTGCTATTTTTTTAAAAATGGCTTCCGTTTTTTATTGTATTTTCTGTTGCCCCAACTTCTTATCGGAACAAGTTGATTGGCACAGCAAACATGACTCCCAGCCAACACATACAGAATATAATTCCTTTCTTTCTTTTCGTTCTTCTTCTTATCATCATTTGTTTTTTGCTTGAATGCATAAAGAGGGCGTGAAATTAAATTTTATTGTGCTGCGCAGTTTTCCGCCACATGTAACATTTGTTTGCCATCTATTTCCTGACTGGGCCAATTAGTTTAGTTCTAGTTGTTTGAAAGCGTGAGGTTCGTTTTCGGACAGGTCTGTTTTGGTATTTTTATATTAACCCCTAGACTTGAGCAAAATCTGATGATGACGTACCGATGTACAAGTTGAATGCGAATAATTACAGGTTTTTTTTAGAGGGCCATTATAAAAGGTGGCCCTGCAGGGTAGTTTAAGGCGCATTGACCCAAACTCAGCTAAGCAATTAAAATGGTTGGCATTTGACAGGCTGACAAATTGGGTTCATTTAGCTCGACTATTACGCTGTACACGTGTAATACATGTAATGATGATGCCATTATAGTAGTTTCATCTCAGTGCAAACGATTAACTTTGAAGAGAATGTGATTGGAAAACTTAATACGAGTCAGTCAAGTGGCTGTTAATATAACTGGATATGCAATGTGGGTATTAAATAATATTTCTGCGGCAACAGCAACAGTGGCTGCCACCGCAGTTATATATACAGTAGTATTGAGCATTCCCAAATTATTATTATTATGCCCAATCAGTTCTAACAAACTATTAATTTGTTATTCATTTTCATTTCACAGTTCTTCTCCCACTCACCGTTTCATGCATTTCGCCACTTTCATCAAGCAACGCCTCCAAGCTCTGATCATCTTTGGTGGGAGAGAGCGGGGGAGTGGGCGAGCGATTCTTAGCCGTGAGCATTGAGCGTGGTAACAAATGGCGTCCATAGTGCAGGTAGAGATACCGACCCCATTTTCGGCCAGCCACGCCGCCGACGGCGACAATTGCAAACAGTGCCACAATAAACCACATTTTGTAAACAATAACAAAAATCTAGGCTCACAGCTCACTTGCTTACACTTAAAGCTTCAGTTGTTCGAATTTTATGGCCACCACTGTGCTCAAAAGCTTTGTAGCGCTCAGCCACATTGCATGCGCCACTCTCTTGGTTACGCTCTCCCTCGCTCAGCTGCTTTAGTCTTGTGACCCACGAGACTAAAGCTTTTTTTCTTTTCTACGTTTTGTTGTTTTTCCCTCTGTGTTGTTGCCACAGCTTTTATCACTCTCTACGCCTTTCAATTGCTTTTCCAATATTTTGTTACACGATAACAGCAAAATGTTAATGTTGTTTACTTTGGCCACAACACACCATAAACTTTGTACAACATTTGTGCATATTTTGCAAATATAAATACAAATGTTTTCAAGCTAAGCGTTAAAAGGCATAAACTTTTACTGTAAGCGTGTTTGAAAAACAAGTTGCTGACTGACTGAATGGCCGCCGACTGGCGAGCATGATGAACATAAAAGAACAGGCAGACTCAGTGGCCCAAAAGAAGTTGAAGAAGAGAGCAATGCACAGACGCAGAGAGAGGAGAGAGAGAACGAAAACACATTAGGTGAGAAGTACTCTCTTAAGTTTTTGTGCTCTTAGTAAACCTCTTTTCGCTGCCCAGCTGGTTGAAGCTAATGTTGGGTTGGGGGCTTGCTCCCGTTTAATAAACTTTTCGGTCACAGATTTTGTTGCCAGCGACATGTTGCTAACGAAACGTATACGCTATTTTGTTGGTATTTCTGTCGTTGTTGTTTCTGTTTGGAGCGTAATTACTTTAAATAGTGAAAATTTTATGTTTATTGGCGGACAGTTGTCGCTCTAAAGAGGCTGCAAATTAGATCCCAAACAATTCGCGCCAATTTTTTACATATTACGTTTTGCTACACATCGCATCATAAGCTTTAGCCAAAAATACATATATAAAAAAAAGGTTTAATACTTGTTGTTACTGCGTTGGGCCAAGGCTGTTGTTGTTTTTGTTGTGCATTTTTGTGGGTTAATTTGATTGTTTTAAGTGCTGTTTGAACAGGTTTCTGTTTTGGTATTGCCAGATGTGCTGCTGTTTAAATTAACGGGCTTAATCAATTGGTGGATATTTTAAAAATAACAACAACAAACACCAATCGCATATAGAATGTGATAAACGGACAATTTGGTTCGCGACGGCATGCTCGCATGACCCCTTCCTATTAAAAATAAGGTAAATAATTCACAATTATTTTTGGCACAATCTGTCACCAGAACAATAAAACAAGCCACGCTAAACTGCTTCTGAAATAATCACGTTATCACGTTATCCGGTTATTTGCTTTATTGTGTTTTATACCCTGAACGCATTGAAAATTTGGTACAAAGGGTATAATGATTTTGTGCAAATGTATGTAACAGATAGAAGGAGACTTCTCCCAGGATGAGTACCACTACTTCTTTAACTTTATATGTTTGCAGGTTGGAGAAACGCCAACAGCAACAGCGGAGGTGACGAAAAACTTTGGTACGTATATTTGTTCTTATTGGATTATATTATATTATTTTATCTTTTTGATAACTGTCTTGGCGTAATGTAAACCGAAAGGTGTTTCTCTCTCTCTCTCTCTCTCGACTCTTATAAGTCTATAGCATCGATCGTCATAAAATATTTTTTTATTTCAAAATAAACTCAATTTAGACAACATTCATAATGTAACCTCTGAACATTTTTAAAAAATTCCTCACTAAAAGTGACTCTGAGGGGTCAAATTTGTTGTCAAATACTATACAGAAAATTTAAAAAAATGTCCAAATCCATTGAAGAGGATCTTTCTAGTCTACAAGCTCCCATTGCTTTGTCAAAACTTAACGGATGCTAATGATTAATACCATTTGGGTCACGGTTTGTTCACTAAAACTTGAGTTTTTAAGATTTGATTTTCATTTAAACAAGTTACCCCTCTTGCCGAAGCGTATTCTTCGTACTAGCTATTTGTTTTATAATCACCAGCAGTTTTTCTACATCTTCTAAATTCTCTTATATGCTTTAATCAACAGATGGCGCTTTCATTTAAACAACAACAGCACTGGAGGATGTCGTCATTTGCCGCACCTTTCCATATATATTTGTATTCACTTTTCTCTTGCATATATAGTCAACAATTGAAATCTAAGCCACATACATAATATGAATTTACCTATAGAATTTGTTCATACACACATACATTGTTATATAGTATTTTACTGCCGTCTTTACAAATGGTTGACTTTATACACTTTTTAGAAAGGGGTAAATGATTTTTAGTTTTTGTTTTTGGTTTCAAAAACTACATACAATAAACTTAATTACAGACAAATTTAAATGAAACAATTTAATTGTAGGCCCGAGCGCCGACCTGTTTATGTCTCGTTTGGTTAAAGGTGAAAGAAATGTCAAATGTGCCCACGTATACTTAATATTCCGAATTCAAAAGGCGGCTTACGTTTAGTCAAAAGCATTTCGAGTATGAGAAAACCAACCAGTAGAACCAGCTGCTTAACGCCAGATCTTAATTATGAGAGATCTAAAGAAGCCTCTAGCAGTTTTATAATGCGCTAAGTTATGAACTTGTGTATGTAGATCAAACAAGTTGACTTGTTGATAGCCTACATTCTTAAACAATTTTACAAATATACCACAGAGCTGCGGCAATAATAGAGCTTTCTTATTAATTCAATTGAGTTCTATAACTTTCTTTCGTTTGTTTTAAGCTTTAGATAGTTCAGTTAGGTATTATCTTGTTTATCCTTTATAACTAAAGCATATTGGCATATGGCATATCGTGTATATCTCAGTTATCAAATTTTTTTGTTGATTTGAAAGCAAGTTTCACCAATATTTACATTGCAATTTTATAAAATACTTTGATTATCTCAGATTCCGATATGATAACAAAGATAAAAATTTAAAAAATGGGAAAGTGATTGATGTGGAACTATTTAAATAATTAATAAAAGTTTTGGGAAACAAAGAAACTTTTTAAAGCTTTCTCAACGAATCAAGGCTGAAGTAAAAAAAACAAGGCTCCAGTCGGGAGCGCCCGACTGGGGGATACCCAGAACCCTGTGTTTTCATACATTTCGGTCCCCTTGCACTCATACACATATACACAGAATAACACATACACACTCACACGTGTAAACGCAGGCTTTTTTCACATTTTTGCATTTATGAGGCGAATGGGAGGTATCCAAAATCTTTGCCTGCGTATACTTCACGCGAACAATTTGGATCTAATTTGGTTGCTCTAGCTTTTATGGTTTCTAAGATATGCTCAAAAACCCGAATCAAAAAACTGATATTTATCGATAATAAGAAAACCAGATGAGTTATCGGTGATTTGAAATAAACTTGATCTGGGTATCATATATACGAACTTAAAAAGCCCAAGTTCAGCTCTGTAGCTTCTGTAGTCTCCGAAATCGACGCGTACCCCGATTTTCAATGGGTTCAGGGTGTAAAAAATTCAGAAACCTATATTATAATCTACAATTTATCTAGAACCCGTAATAGCTATCCGTTTAGGGTATATACATCCATTGAGACCCTGAGCTAAAATATTGTAGTGGATGGGTATATTACAACACTATAAACTCAATTAAAAGCAATTTCAATGCGCAATGGCAGCATTTAATAGGACAATAAGACGACTTATGGCGAGCATTGGCCGATCACTAATTATAGCTCATCTTTTTAGGGGTTTGCTTTGCAAATTGTTTACATGCTCATTGCTGTTGCTGTTGTTGCCACTGTTGGTGTAGTTGTTGGCAGACATGGCGCAAATGAATTTGCATGCGCTGGGACGACCTTATCGATGGTATTGCCAGGTTTCGTACTATTCAATATGGACACTTGTTTTGCGCTATCGTCTTTTATGGCCAAGGCATTGAATATATAAATATTTCTGATTTTTCTCTTTGTTATATGGAACGCGCTCCGATTACAAAATGTAGCGAATTAAGTTGAATGTTTTGTTTAAGTTTTTATTGCCTTTTGTATTATTTTGTTAAACTTTCACCCACAAAAACTGCGCGCGAAAATTTATACAAATAAAAAAGTGATTTGCACAAAGCGCAGAGCAAATCACAACTGAATTTTGTTGAGAAAAATTGTAGGTTTCTTTTAAAATTTCTATTTACCTTTTTCCTAATATATTTGGCTATTTTTGATAATTTGATCGGTTTGACGCTCATTTTGGCGACGTGTATTCGTTTTTCTAATTTTCTGTTTTTTCTTCTCGTTTATTGTCTTCTTGTTGCGCAGGCGTTGCTAATTTTGGATGCGCTCTTTGATTGGCAGCACAGGCCTCAGGCCAAGAGAGCGTAATATCCCAAGCAATTAAGTACATATATGCGCAAGTGTTCAAATTTAAATGTATATAAAGCAACATATATGTATTATACATATGTTTATGTATACATAATATGTATTTATGTAGTTGCCAACAAAAATGCAGTCACATTTAAACTACACATTATCAGAGAATTTAACACTTTTGACATGTATTCGAATTCAAATTTGTATGTACACAAAAGAAACGACGTTGATCACAACGTTGACAGCGACGGCGCTGCTTCCGATTGCCTTTGCGTTTGCGACTGTGCGGCTTGAATGTGTTGCGAAAACTAAAACAGAAACAGCCCACAAACAAGCCCAACGGTCGGAGCCGCCGTAGTCGTTGTCGGCCTCGCCGAAACCCGCAGCAACAACAACAAACGTGGCTCAACAGCAGTGACGGTGTAAACGTAACGATGCTCGCTGATAACTTGTAGTAGCCGACGAAGCTGGGCAGATATGCAATGTGGCACCACATTTTGGATTCCAGTGTAGTCGCCGCCTAGCCTAAGCCTCTGTGCACCGAGGCGCAGCTTTGACAGTTTGAGAGCTTTTTGTTTGTTTTGTTGTTTTGCGCTACGGCTGCACAAAAACAAGAAAGGGAAAAAAATTTGTGTGCTCCGCATTTCAATTACATTTGATTTAAGGCTTACAATGGGGGAAAAAAACTAAGAGAGAGAGAGAGAGAAAGAGCAGTTGAGAGAGTGAACAGAAAATGCAATGCAGAAAGCCTCTGCTGAAGACTTATGAGTGGGTATGAAATGCGTTTTCTACTTATTTCTCTATAGCAACTACGTACGTGTTTTTTCAAACGTATATTAGAGGAATTTCTGAACTCGATTTGTGGATTTGTAACAAGTTGCCGAACGAAGAAAATAGGCAGCTCTTCTGCCTAAAAATCGAGTTTAAATTGAACAAAAAGTTTTTCTTATATACAAAAGTAAATATATGTTATATACTTATATACTGTTATACTACTGCTGTCTATAAAATGATTCGTGTCTATCGTTTATCAGAATTTGTTCACTCTGCAGCACAGTTGTTAAAGGCCAAGAAACCAGCTGTGAGTCTACAAACCAGAAATGTGGCGTATATATATTGAATTTGGATACTATTAATACATTTAACAATGTTTACACATGTGCTATTTTTTTTTTTTTTTTTTTTGAAGATTTACCATGTTTAAGTGTAAATGCATGCTAAAAATAATCGCATGGTTTGTAACAAAGATCAGCTGACTTTATTTACCACGTTTAAGCGTTTTGAAGACTGCGCCACACCTTTTCCACACCTTGCGACCAACTAAAGTCTGCTCAATTTGAGGTATATACTAAAAATGCAGCTTGGGTTCAATGTGATTTTCATAAAGTGTGTTTTAAATGCTCCAATAATGGAATGCGCTATACTAGCAAAAAATGCGCTGTTAACACATATTATTGATCGTTATCCAAAATTTTAAAATATTATGGACATTGCAATATGCAAATAGGTACTTAAAATAACAATGACTTTCATCAAATGAAATAGAAGTCTCCTCAATTGTTTGGAGACGTCGATGTCTCGTTTGGATGCCGTAAAAATTCATTGAAACTAATTGATCGCACAAGTAAATTTGTATACATATGTATATAAATATCTACATACATATTTGCCAATTGAACCAAACTGGGTGGATTGGTGAGCCTTACATTGCACTGAACGTGTGGGCGTGGTATATATGACCTGGCTGATCAAGCAATAATTGGGAATTTTGGCGAAACATAGAAGTGGCTTCGAAATTAACCACTGAATGAGTACTTAAAACCGGATGCGCCTCAAAAAAATAGCCGATGATGATGTTGCGAAAGTATCATCATCATCATCAACAAGAACAATAACAAGAGCAACAATAACAAAAACAATAACCGGCTAAATGGCAAGCGCTGTAGAATTAAATAAAACGTAATTCGTTTATACAAGTAATTAATTGTTTACTTTGTATATGATGAAATTCTAAATGGATTGGTATGAATAAAATATACTTAGATATTTCGTATGGGTATGCGATCGTATACCGTATATAATTAAGATCAACTCCTGCACACACACCCACAGTAATGAATTTGCCTGAACGCCTTTGTTTTGTGGGGTTCATCTTGAAGACGTTCTTTATATGCAAATTTTCCTTTGTTGAATGAGTTAAGCATTTAGTTATGTTAGGCACACGCTCAGTTTGTCAGCTGTGAAATCACAACAGCAGCAACAGCAACAACAATAACAATAACAACAACAGCACCATCAGCAAGTATAACAAACGGAACCGGTTGATGATGCTGCCGATGAGAGCAACAACTTGTCCACTTCATACACACACTAGACCCATAATAGATATATGCACTTATTTTTCTTATATATACCACATTCATATAAATATGAATTTGTATTTATAAAATTGTATTTTTGGTTCGCCCTTTAAAGTGACCTGCATACTGCAATTCATTTTTAAAGTCTGCCTAATAAACGGGTTTCACTGTTGGTTAATTATGAGAAACTTGTTTTATATTTCTATCTATGTATTATATCATTTGCATATATACATATATTCTGTTTGTTTTTGATGACATGTCACCTATAAATGTTGTCTTAATTCCTTTACTTGATTCATGTAGAAAACGACTGCAATTTATATACATATTCTGTTATCGCACAGGTCCAAAAAAAAGTATATATATATATATATATATATAAATGGATTATATATATATATTTATATCCCCATGTTTTTTTTAAGCTACGAACGATAAGAGTGAAAAGAAAAATAATTGCATAATTTGGTAAGCATCTGCGGGAACCCAGTAAATGCTTTATACGTAAAATGTTTAGGTTAATCTTTTAACAAATAGAGGAAGTATTCCACAATTTCACAAATTAGAAATTATAAAAGATTTTATATATGAAACCTTATCACACAAAATAAATGAAACGGCAGCAGAATAATCAGCTAGAAAAAAATTGATAGTCAAACTACTTTTATATGGTTTGATGATAACCTTTCGAGCCGAGCTGTTTTTAGGATTGCATTTGCTTGCATCATATACATAGGTTATCTGGACTACTACCTTCTATATATAATAATTGCGTATGTTTTGATGATTTCGCTAATGAGGAAAAAATTTGCTGCAATTCCGCTATATTTAAAACTGTTGTGGGAAATGCTCGTCGTACAGATAACAGACATAAGGTTTCCCTAACCCACAACCCGGCTAATCAGTAAAATTAATTAACAGACTACTGAGACTTCTATTGAAGAAAGCTTATTTGTTAACATAATTTCAACAATTGTATAAGGTTTTTAATGTAAAAACCTAGTATGTAAACTTGCCAGACAAAAAATTACTCATACGACATGTGAATCGTGTTCGATTATATACAATATACATATATATATATTTGAGGGCACGCTTATTGGGTGAGAAAAACGTGCCCAACGAATGTTGCGAAACTCCCGAGCAAACCATAATAAAAAATGCGCTAATTGTTGGATGAATCAAGTCTGGTATGCAGACTATTAAAGATTAGCTGGCTGATAAAGACTACATTAATGTGGATCTTTGATACACAGCCTTTTCATTCGACACGAGACGTTACTGAGTCGCTTAAAGTCGTAGCCGTTGAGAATTAATTATTCAAGTGATAATTGGCATATCAATTAGATTTGTGTTAATACATGAAGAACATGGTTAGATTTTTAACCTTAAAAGGAAGACTAGGCTATCGCCAGATGCCATCGTTAGTGATATATAGATAGATATATTTATTTCTATTTGTAATATACCGATATGTATGTGGGTTACTTAGTGTTGTTATGCTAGGTTGGGCAACGCATACGGTTGTTATTTTTGTTATGAGAGCTTGACAAGACCTCAATTTGTTGAATGCTGCACGCCAGCTACAAATTGGTTTACAGAAGCCCAAAAAGTGTGGACGAGAGAGTTATGTATTTGTTGTTGACGTGCAAAAGACTTGAGATAAAACCCAATAAATGTCGGTCGGGTTATTTGAAACTTTATCAAACTAAATTTGTTGCGTTTTCTGGAAACAAATTATATAATCGCCATATTATTGTAAGTACTGTACTTTGTGGATACGATGAAAATGATTCAATCGCAATAGTTTTGATGAAACTACAAATGTTGCCAATATGAAAGGTTTGTTGCATTTAAATATATACACAAAAAAAGAATGAATTTTTATGCTCGCTGTGGGATGAGCCAATGCTAAATGAACTTATGATTCAGTGCCAAACACATAAAAACTAAATTGACGATTTTGTGCTTTGTGTGCCACATACACACTCTCACATAGAAAAGTACTTGAAAATGTGCCAAGAAAATTACAATACTAAAAATAGAAACAGAAAAATAATAAAAACAGTATGCATAAGTGTAACTGGGTAACTACAAAACCAAAGAACGAGCGAGCCAAAAACCAAAGGAAAAACAAAGTGAAGCACAACAAAAATCAATTGTTCTTTTAGAAAGAAATATACAAAAATGCAAAGTTTTGACACAAGTTTCAAAGGTGGGTTTTCTTTTAGATATGTGCTTTAACAACACAGTTTAGTTTAGGTGGAAGAATTCGTAGTAAAAGGTTTTAATTCCTAACCTCGCCGCCCAACAATTCCAAATCATGCGATGCGGCATGCGAAGCCGTTTTTATGATCTTGTAGGTCTTGGCGAAGGGCGCCTTTAGAAGCTGTCGTATAGAGATTTATCACATAAATGTTTCAGTTTTGGATTGTTTTGTTTGTTTTAGCCCATTTTATTGATTGGCAGATTTTGTATTGCATTTGGTTTTTTTTTTGTACGAAATATAAATGCAAATAGAAACGCAAAAGAATCACGATACGAAACATAAAGATGAAAACGCGTGTACAATAAATGTAAGAAAAAGTATACAAGAGATATATTAAAATACTTTTTGCATAAGATTCAACAATTTCGAGGCATAACCTAAAAGATTTTTTATTGTTTTAGATTTAAAATTTTTGAGAGAACAACTTTTTTATATATACTTAGTAGAAAAATTCGAGAGAGAAAAACTCAGCGCATATAAAAGAGCAATAGGTTAAAAATTATATGTGAAAAGACGCACAACGCGATTTATGTTGCATGATATAGATTAGAAAATGGATAAAAATTGAGCTCACCTCCCAAGACTCGCGTGTGAGATCGCCAATTTCCTCGCCGTCCTGACTCTCACTGTAGCCGCTGCCTTTGATGGTACCACTCTTCGTCCATTCGGTGTCTTCTTGGATTAGCTCAAAGCCGCGCGCCTTAATTTGCTCTTCGTCCAGCTCACCGTACAGGTGCTTCACCCAGGTGTTTATGAAACGATAGAGCTCATCAACGCTGCAAAATCACATATTAGTATAAACTTTATATACATATATAGTTTCGGCGGTAACTCACCGATTTTTCGGCACACTGAACCAATATTCGGCGCGCAGCTTGTTTTTGCCATAGGACATGACTGTGGTGCCCTGTGGTATTGCCTTGCCAATGGGCTTGCCCATGCGCAGGCGGAAATACAAAGGTGGGTCAGAACATGCGCGTGCTGGACGCGGTATAAGCTCTGCGAACAAAGGAACAATCTTAATGAATGAATTTTATTCACGTTAGATAAGCTTCTTACTGTCCACACTGATAAACAATTCCGGCTTGTCATCCATTGAGACCATGGAGCGGTAATCCAACTTGGGCGGCTGCTGTTTGGCCTCCTTTAACTTTGTGCTAGACGAAGTCCCCTCAGACGAGTGTGGGCGTATAAAAGTGCCAATAGAAGACCGCCTGTGGGGCCAATGGAGTAAAATATTAGCGGTGCAGCTTGAAAACTCTCTAAACTGATGGTTTTACACAATACACGACTAGAGCGAGTAAAGAGTATGGTTCAAACTAAATTATAATTATGATGCTTTAAGAATTTAAAAAACAGCTGGTAAACAAACGTGTGAGCTGAACTACAAGGAATGAATTCGTTGAATGAGTAACACAACACTACAACATCAACATCGACAGCAAACAACATGATCACAGCGCACAGCATCCAATCCGTCCTTACCCATAGGTCATGTGACCCTCGGAATGTGTCGAGTGAGGAGTTAATGGCGGCACTGGTGACCCACCAGATTCTTCGGACGGTGTTTTCGAAAATAGATTGCCGCCCAGCTCTGACACCAGAGTGATGGGCGAACTAAGTATTTGATTTGTATATACCAAATCATGCCATATTGTTTAAAGTGTGTACATTTGTTGTGTAAGTGTATGTGTGCGTGTTTTGTTTTGTTTTAATGTGTGTATGAGGAGAGTGTGAAAAGCAAAAGTTAAAAATATGTTTGCAAAAGCAGCCGATCCGCATTAAACGAAGGTAAGCATTTTTTTTTTTGGTTGATTTTTTTTTTGTTTTGTTAACGAGAAAAATAAATTTGTGGCACCAATTATAAAGGAGTTAATATGTGGTTTAACTTTAGCTGAGAGTTCTTCAACGCACCTTGAGAATACTTTCGAAAATACACTCTGGTTGGAGTCACCCGTGTTCGGCGCCGAATCTGTGTCTGCTGACTTGTTTAGGCTGCTGCCGGGCGCCGGCGGTGCGCCGCCCTCGCCAGTCAGGCCCTCTACCCAGGTCAATGGATATGACAGACGTTTTAGCATCTGCAAAGCATACAAAATATTAAGTTATGATGAAAATTTGATCAGTAAACAGGTTACACTTTACGCACCTTATTCTTCTTATCCGCCTGCTTGTCAACGCTTGACGCAGCCGCCGATGCGGCTGCCTGTGCTTGCTGTCCTGCCTCGTCGTCCACACTAAAACTAACGCTGGATGTCTTCTTACGGGCACCGCCAGCGTCAAGGCTATGACCAAGGATGGTGCTGCGCGGCGGTGATTCGCTGAAATGTGTGGGTACAATGGTCTTCGGCGGCACCCAGTCGGAGCTGAGAACGATGTCAGCGTCGCTGTATACGGTTTTCTTTGGTATCGGTTGTATTGTGGGTATGGGTTCGCGTATGTCGATGCCCGAGTCGTAGCAGGACTGCTTTGATAACTGCTCTAGATGCTCCAAATCAATGCCAGATGGTGGCAACATGCCCGGCACTAGACCAGGAGCGCCAGATGCAGTTGCACCACCGGCAGCAGTTCCTGTTCTGGCTGCTTTGGCATCGCCGCTAATCGAGCTAGCTGCTGACTGTGGGTCCTGGACCCGTGCGCCGCTGTCTATAGTTATGTTGGACTCGTTGTCGGCCTCGTCTTCCGATGATCTTCGGGAATTAGACAAACAATAGCTAAGTATTTGGCGTGTGCAGGTATAATTTACAGTTACGGTTACAGGTACAGGTTTGTGTTCGCGTGTGTGTATGTGTTTTTGTGTTGGTGTGGGTGTGTATATAAAGCGTTACAAAGCACAAATGGGTATGTAGTTTTTCATAGTGTTTTTGAGGGAACGTTGCGGTTTCAAATATGAAAATAAAAACACAAAAAATGTTGAACACAAAATTATTAACAATACAATACATAATTTTTTTTCCTGTTGTTTTAGAACTTGTATGTGAGTTTGCAACAAAAACGAAGGAAAAAATTATCAAAAAAATAAAAAAGAGAAACAAAAACAGCTGGTTAAATACGAACCGATCTTTGCTCGGAATGGCCCAGTGATGATCCAATAGACTCTTGCGTCGCTCTTCCAACGTGCTGCGTGTGTCTGTCAAGCCCAGCGATTTCTTATCGTCGTCCGCAACCTGAGCGTCAGTCTTAGCGCTATCTTTGGCATCCGTTGATGTATCCTAGTAAGAGGACCAACAGAATTTGTAACTGAATTATTATTAATTCGTGTTCGATATGCTCACTTCAACACGTTCGCGCTCAAAAGCCTTCGGAAAGGCATCCCCATCGCGACCAGTGCTGGAACAAAGTGACTCTTGATCATCGGTGATCTCCAGTGAACCAATTTCGGCTAAAATTCGAGTATATGATTAGACACTTTCAAAATATTACATATTGCAATTGAAGTGCAGTCTATCTTACCCTCCAAACGTTGCTTGTTGGCCTCCAGGTCTGCCTGTTGCTCGGACAATTCCTTGGAATCTTCCTCAACTAATACTGGTTTGGGATAATAAATTTCTGGCTTCTCGGCATCGCTACCGGCGCTAGCGGAAGCTGCAGCAACACTCGGACCGGCGCCACCAGCCACACGCATGTGCGCAATGTCATGGAAAATGGCCGCATTTACCACCAGATCCATGGGTGCTATGACACCATAACTTTCCGGGCCATGCTCAATGACCAGCGGATCACTGACATTTGGATCAAACATGACTGCATTGCGTGTGACCAATAAGACGCCTCCAACAACGCCTTGGCCATCAGTAATGTGGCGTACATTGATCTTGAGAAAGCGTTGGGTAATCACGGGATCATCGCTCTTGTCCGCATTCTCCTCGGCTTGGTTGTTGCTGACAACAACGCGCTCAATGTGTCCTGGCTTCGGTGAGCCCGGGCGCAGGCCCTCAAGGATATCTGCAAGACAAGGATTTGTTATTAATACAAATACATATTTATATGATATTTCAGGGCGGTTGCAAAACACGCGATTGCCTGCTGGCAGCGTTGTGATGTTTATCTATATGATAAGATAGCGTGCGGAGCCAAACGGTGCCAAATTGATTTATGTGATATTTAGTTTAAAAGTAAATCTCTTTAAATGCGCGCCATGTGACATTAACAACTCGATGAAATGCGCTGCAAATTTGCAGCTAGGCAGCGGCCAACTCCCACAGCTCCGATGTCTGGTCAGCGGAGTGAAGGCCAGTATTTCAGAAGCGCCGCAATTAGCACATTGATTGTATGCATAAAAAAAAAAGATAAATATGAATCGCATCCGAATAACCTCCATTTCGCCAAAAGACAGCCGTGTGCATGCTGAGGCTGACGTCTGCTCTATGCGTTCGTGCACTTTAAAACACTTGCAATCCAATTTAGTCGACGTGCGTGGCCCAAACGTTAAGAACTTCTTTCGCTTTATCTATCCCCTTGTTTTGGCCACACAAAACAAATACAACGGCGCAACTGTCACGAACACACGCAAAGTTAGGGCTGCACAGCTTCAGCAGCTGTTGGGCCAGGGCTGCAAATGGCAAAGCAGCTAAAAACAGACAGCGAGTGTTGTCAAACGTTGTTGCGCAGCGTTGCCAACCATCTCACAGTTCTGTTGGTTACAATTTTAAATATGACTTGTTTTTTTTTTTTTTATATAAATGTAAAATGCAGCTAAGAAGGCATTAGGCCTAAAAAAAAGAAGGTACAACAAGCAAAACTAGCGAAACTGCAAAATTAGCTTCAATATCATCGCACCAATTGCACCATTTCCAGTCGCGTCGCTTACCTTTCTCCTGCTTGCTCTCATCACTCGACAACTTGCGCTCAATTGGACTGGATTTGCCGGAGACACTGCCACCGCCGCCGCCTCCGACTCCTTCAATCGTACCAGACGAACTGGTGGAGGCATCATCTTTGGCACTCTTATCAGGCACCAGTAGTTGCTGGCCCGGGTATATAAACGAGCTATTTAGCCGATTCAAATGTGTTAGTTCCGATGGTGTTGTATCAAAACGTGCCGCCACCGAGGTCAATGTGTCACGATTGCCCACAGTATAGGAAATGGTGGGTATGGTGGGCAATGAAGACTTTTGCTCTGCGAATAAGAAAACATCTTCCGTTAATTCAATTGACACAACAACTGTATAATCTAATGTAATATAATTCATGCACGTGCTACATGTATGGAATGCGCAGATTTTTACTTTTCGCCGGCTTTGGTAGCTGTTCAAACACCACAAATTGCTCATCATCGGGTCGCAGGCGTGAATAGATTACGCCCGTGTCCAGAGCATCCTGGGCCACCCGTGCGAACCGGCGACTCAAATAGATGACAACAAACTCATTTGCGGCCACTGGCGGCGTTGGTTCCTTTACATTCGAACGCCAATATATTTCAACGATTTCCAGCATCCTGTACCAATTCCGATATTTTTATATGTATGTATATATAATATGCATATAAATATGTGTGCTTGCGAGCGACGTTTATTTACGTATGGGTATTCAAAGTGCACGTTAATAATTATGTGGGAAAAAATAACACGCCTAACACTCTTTTATCGCGCGTCTTTTGCTTATTTTCTTTCGCAACTAGTTCGCCTAAGCTGCTGACAGCAGCGAAAACGATAGAAGCAACAACCACAACAACAACTACATCTTCGTTGACAGAAGCGAGCTGCTACAATTGAAATTTTTTTGCCGAATCGGCCCTTTGCCAAGTCAAAAAGCAAGTGTGAAATGCAATGCCAACGCCGGCAAAGCGAAATCAACAAATGTGGTTGAAGTTTACTGTGTATGTATGTTTGATTATGTATAAGTTTGATAATAGCTTTTTTTGAGGCCTTTATTATCAACTTGCCGCGAGTTTAGTATGACTCAGTAACTGCTGCTAGATACCGTTAATACTCTTGTTTGAATCACAATCGACAAAAAGTGATCGATTTGATAACTTAATGTTCACTATCCGCCAAACACTTTGATATCAATACAATTTATGAATTTTGTCATAAAATAGAACACCGACAACCATTTGTTTTTAAAATCAAATATTTGTTTCATAATTTTGCTAAACATAATATATATTCTCACAAGTATTCTTGACAAGTCGAAATTGTATGAACAGTTTTGAAGGGTGATACGGTACTAGAAGAACCGTTATCCCGCCAAAAGACTTTTCGGTCGTCAGTCGTCATAACAGAGCAGACGCTTGGTCTGCTGTTAATAACATCAGACTTTGTCCAGTTTGCAGATATTAAAACTAATAAACAAACGTTCAAGTCGATACAAAATAAGACGTTGACACTTATGTATATATTTAAACAGTGGCACACTACATCGTTTGAAAAAAATATTAGTTGTTTTGTGCGCTGTTAGCCTATGTAAAAGATTAACCAACGCGCAGCCAACTTCACGTGAGTTAAGCTTTGCGTGCAATAGCATAGATGGCGATAGTGTGCGGTATTTATGGCATATTATGTGCCACGCTTTGTATACGCCAATGGTTAATACAAAGAATCAACAATTAAGGTTGATATTAATAATATATTTATTGGTTAAGTGATTCGAACATTTCAACCATCTTGAATTCTTACAACTAGAGATCATCAAAAGCTCCGATCATCCATCTACAAACTATCGATAAAGCTACACTTGACTGTCGCTGGTATTTCCGATAGGAGGTGGCTTGCGTTGCCACAGTACTCCCCCCCAAGTAACCATGTTACGATTTTCCAGCTTGCACTCGATGCTTCCTTTTATATGTCCGTTTTGGTCTGGCTGGTGTCGTAATTTTTGGGGCATGTATGGTTTTTTAATAGTTGGTCTCGTTGCGTCTATGAACTTGCGTGGGAGACATCTAAAATCGTTGGTACCATGTACTGCAGAAACTTGAGCTTCTTTCGAAAAGGCATTGCACCCATTCGTGGTTAAACCTGTGTTTGAATCGATCAGGCATTTGTTAGTCAGGTCAATGACCAATTTAAAGTGTGTCAAAAAATCAGCGCCAATTATGCTGTCTCGATGTCAGCAACGATGAATGGCCAGGTGAACTTACGATGTAAGCCCAAATCTATTTCGGTTACATAATTACCGTATGTGTTTATAATAGATTTGTTTGCAGCATATAAAACTAAATTGTTTTCTCGAGCCTTCTGTTTAAACACAGTACGTGGTATTACAGAGACGACGGATCCAGAGTCAATCAGGAATCGAGTATGGGATATGACGTCGTTGATGTGTAGTCGGCTCTCCTCTAGTTTGGCAGGAGAATTGAAAGGCACGCTGGTTGATAAATTTCCAATTTCCCCCAGCGTGTTGGACGGCAGCCTTCCAAATTTAAAAGGCACAAATGTTTGATACCTTGGGCAGGTTGAGTGGCACTTACACGCTTTGTCTCCAAACTTGTTATGGTAAAAACAAAGCTTTGCATGCTGTTTGCTTGCCTGTTGACCACTACTCGCTGTATCGCGCGATCGTGATGGCAGATTGGCTCCAACACGGTTACCTGTTTGTATATGTTTTAACTCCTTTTTAAGCTCATCAACCTTCTCGCTGAGTTTGAGAATATTGTTGGTAATTTCCTTTAAAGTGCCTGAAAATGAGATGGCACTGACATCATCCTTTGCAGATATCGTAATTGGCTGTTGCGTGTGTCCAAAGAGATATAGACGCAGAGCCGCTTGCCTCCAGCATTTTGTCAGCAATTTGAGCCAGCTTACTGAGATCTGGCTCTTCCCAAACTGAGAGCATCGGCCGAATCGTTTGTGGCATCTCTGCAAGGAACAAAGAACGAATTAGCTGATGATATTCTGGTCCTGGGGCCAATCGACGCATGTGTGTCAAGATATCAGACGGTTTTAATCCTTGTGTTTCGCCACCATGTAGTAATCGGCGAAGTTTGGATGATGATGATTAGATATTTTTGTAATAATCGTGCCTTAAGTGTCTCATATTTATTGTTTATGGGAGGATTTATTATCAAATCTTCAATGTCAAGGATTATATCCTCTTCCAGTTGAACGACGATTAAATCGAACTTGTCGACATCTTCCAGGACTTCATTTAAACGGATAGTCGGTCGATTTGGGCAAACCACAAATGCGGATTGTCCGTGAGAATTTGGCAACACAATGTGTGTGCGGCCAATTGGGGCGCGAGGATAGCTCGGGAACACATTTTGTTGTATTTGTTGAAATGGTGGCTCAGTGTCAGAACTCAAGTCTCCAGTTGTTGTTGTAGTCACGAATTTTGTTTTTACGCTCTAACTCCATAGCCACCTTCTGGCTAGTTTCGGGAAGTTCATCGTCCGCCATGAATTCCAGTTTACGCTTGGTCAACGACCGTAGATTATAATTTGCTTTTTTTATTAAATTGCGAAATTGCTTGTGCTTGTATGTGTAGCGTCACCCACTATGTGTGTGAATTGCAATTATTGTGTTCTTATTTTCTTTTAAGAAATAGTCGGGGTCACCACTATGGCATATTATGTGCCACGCTTTGTATACGCCAATGGTTAATACAAAGAATCAACAATTAAGGTTGATATTAATAATATATTTATTGGTTAAGTGATTCGAACATTTCAACCATCTTGAATTCTTACAACTAGAGATCATCAAAAGCTCCGATCATCCATCTACAAACTATCGATAAAGCTACACTTGACTGTCGCTGGTATTTCCGATAGGAGGTGGCTTGCGTTGCCACATATTCGCGCGCGCCGTTTGAAATATAAATTGTGAATGAAATACTCACTTGACAATTTATCGACGCTCTCAAAGCGCTGTTCAACTTTGGAGCGCAAGGAATCCAAATCGAAAGGCGCCGCAAGGCCATGATCCACACTGCGCGATTTGCTCCTGTAATGGAAATAAACAAGAAAAAACACGTGACGAAGCACAAATCGGTTGTTAAATTAATTGGGATTATAAAGCGATAGCAACTTGTTGCTGCGATCTTTATCACTTACAAATTTTCCAGCTTAAATTGTGGCCATAACCAGCTAATAACAATCTATTTACGTGTTTATTTTTTGTTGTTGTTATTTTTATATTTTTTTGTAATGCTATTTTTTATCTGGCAATCAACAAACAGGGAGTGACCAAAAATGGACAACGACGCATTTAAAATTTTTTTTGCATTTCGCTTTTGTAAATGTTTTTTACCCGATTTAACCTTTAAATGCTTTCGATTTGTGTGACATGTCACGATTTTGCTGCAGTTGGCTGTCCTCAGAATTTCGTATGGAATTTCAGAGAGTTTTGCTTTAATTCTATAGCATAGCAGGCTGGTGAATAGCAGTCTGCTATCTTGAATACATTCATCTAAGGCAGGCACATTTCTGTGCTGTTTCCCACTGTAAGTATTGCATTATGGAGGAATATACACGCGAGCCCTGCCCGTTTCGCATTGTGGAAGACTGTGGCGGCGCCTTCACAATGGGCGCTGTGGGTGGCGCCATATTTCAGGCCATCAAAGGTTTTCGCAATGCCCCCTGCGGCCTGCCGCGTCGCCTGGCAGGCGGCCTGGCCGCCGTGCGTGCCCGTTCCGGACTGGTGGGTGGCAGCTTTGCTATATGGGGCGGCACTTTTAGCGCCATCGATTGCACACTAGTCTATGGCCGCGGCAAGGAGGATCCGTGGAATTCAATAATCAGCGGTGCGGCAACTGGAGGCATACTAGCTGCACGTGGCGGCAAGTGCATGGATATGGTTACGGATTAGATGGACTTTATCCTAAATATCTTGATATCGTTGTAGGTCTTACTGCCATGCTGAGCAGCGCATTGGTGGGCGGCGTGCTTCTGGCTCTCATCGAGGGCGCCGGCATTGCCATGTCGCACTATACGGCTGATAACTATCGCCAGGTATCCGTGCTGGAACGCATGCAGCATTATAATGAACGTCAATCGCGTCACCAGCAGCAGCAGCAGCAGATCAGCAGCCTCTACGCGGATGCAAACGAGGCGAGTCCCTGATAGACGCAATTCAATTGAATGCAATCGATTCTGATTCTCTGATTTTTACAGGGCAATCCGATGCCGGCTTAGAAATCCGTCGCGTCATCGATAAGCAACGACCACCGAATACAAATGTTGAATCACTGTTTTTTTTTTTTTGCGTGTTGATTGTTCGGGGCATGCGGCAAATGTCTCGAAATTGAATAGAAATACAATTGCTGGCACATTCAGTTTCATTAAAATTCATTTGCCGTGCATTTAAAGTTTTTGTTGTACGTTTTTGTTTTTTTTTTTTTCATTTTTAGAATATTCTTAACATTTTTATTCGGCTGTGTGTTGTCGCGGAATTTTTGATGGCGACGATGATGACGACGTTGATATTATAGCCGCGTGTGCTTCCTAGCGCCAAGTTTGTAACCGACCACCAGCTTTATAAGGCCTGGCCCCCGTGCGTTTTGGCATGTGGCGAACATTGGACTACCGCATCGACTTATGACACTAGCTGGTAGTTTCCTATATATGAAGGCTTTTGGTATCATATAAAAGAGCTGCCAATCAAACAGTAGTTACGCATACATATCTTGCAACTATTTATCTTTGACAGATGTCGTGTGGGTTTTTCTTTACAATTTTCTGTACAAAATTGATTGAAAAAAATTAATTTCCGCCGGAGCACACTGTTATCCGTTGCAAAGAAAGAAATCGTTATTCGTTTTATTTTTCTTGGTGTAATAAATTGAATTATTGATTGACAACATGTTAAATGCAGGGAACAGTCAATATATATAAATATTATGTGTACTGATGCCAATCTTTATAAACTTTTTGAACATAACTTGACATATAGAATGTAGTTTTGCGTATATATATATATATATCTATCTATATATAGAGTATAACTCTGTTGTTCTCTGTGATAAATTATTTAAAAATAAAACAAATGAAATTTATTTTCGCGTGTCTTTGCGAGCGGGTTGGCAATTAGCGAAACCAACTGCGATAACTGTAATTGAATATCAATGAAAAAAGGAATAATTTATTCATTTCCTTGTATTTATATGCGTTAAGGCAGCTGACAGCGTTTCGAGCACATGCAAAGAGCCTTTTGTCTGCAGATAAACAGAAAGTAATTATTTAGCGCATATTTGTTGCTCTTTGTATTTATTCTATGTTTATTATTTATCGCAATTTCCATGCCAATTTGCCATTGAGTTACGCCTTGCCTAAACGTCAAGTTCATTTATTTCTGCTATTTTGTGTTTGCTTTTTTTCTTTTTAATTAATTGCGCAGCTGAAATATGCTGCAAATCAAATAAACTCCGCCATTCCGCTGTAGCTTCCAGGTCCATTTATTTAATTTACCTGGATGACTTGACTCCATTGGCCGAAACAATAACAACAAAAAGTATATAAGTATATATATATATATTTAACTGGACGGGAGCTCAGAAACAACTGTGTTTGATTTGTAAGTTGCGACATTTGACGATGGCGACATAAATTATTTATTTCATTTATTAAGTTCACAACGAGCAGGGAATTTCATTTACACAGTTGTGTTATTTCCAGCAAACTGCGATCACATGGAAAAATATTTTTTTAATTTAATTTATTATTTTTCTGCTATGCGAACACGAGTAAAGTAAACACTAAATGAACAACTTAATTGGTACAAACATATACATTTATGTCTCTTCATTTTTTGGCTGTTAAAATCCTTATATTATTATTATTTTCGACTGTTCTAAAACACCAGAATAGCTTATAACTGTATCCTATACGGCCAATATTGGAAACATTTCACCTACATTGACTGTTAAAATAAAAGGCAATTAAAAGTCAAAGGCTAATAAACAGTAGCTTCTGTTGGCAACATGTGGGTACAGGTACAAACATATGTATTCGTATTCCGACTTGCACTCACATACGTAACATATATTCGTAGTTATATCTTATCAGGTGCATAACTATTCGCTTACGGTACTTTGGCCCTGGACTACAGACAACTGCTACGCAGTGTTAAGCCTTTTGGCTTTGGTAATGACAAGTGCTAAGAAGGAAAATGGAAGGTCGGATGCAGTTGTTGCCTTACTGACACCATTCGACCACCGACCAACGACCACCGATTATAGACTACAGACAGCTGACAAATGTCAACAACTGACAGCCGCATTTCAAGTTGACAGCAGTATTCTTGCTGTGGTAGTTGTTGTTTTAGCTATTTATAAATTATGTACACACACGTATGTATGTCGAGTTGCACTTCAGCATTAATGAATCCGCACAAGCTAAGTGGGTATACGTGTATATATACATATATATAGAAATTGATAATCGTTCCACTGTACGCCATGCACTTTTAGCATTGACTTGTTCAAGAGATTTTGTGGCTTTTTTATTTGCCAAAACATTTAGAATCTTTGTTGTTTATAGAGAACATAAAACATGTATATAAATATATATATATTTGTATGCAAAACAAGCAAGAAAGCTATGGCGATAACTTCAACGTAACTTTGATTGATATGACGCATTTACTGATTATCGGGTACTTTCCTTTTCCCTTTCCCCAAAATCTCAAGTTATTTGCTCTTTAATCTAATCTTGGCCAATCTCGACAGCTCTCATTTTTTACCTTATCCTAAAATTTTTCGAGCTGTTGTTCAAATTTTTTTTTTTTGCCTTCTTTTAATCATTTCAATATCAGCCGTTCATTTAGTGTTTAGCAGTTGTTAACAGTTTTGTGGCTCTTATAAATTATCAATTTCGTTAATATAAGGACACGGCAAATTAAGATTATCTAGAAATCTATAAATAATCATAAACCAAACTGAGTTTTTATTTATGTAACTCGATTGCGCTCTTTATAAATTATCTTTCATTGTTGTTATATTTTTGTTTTTTTTTTTATTTTGCGTTTGATTATTTTGTTCATATTTTTTCTTGTAATTTTAAGGTCTTAGTTATGGTCACAATTGGGCTGAAAAAATGTGTAAAGGCAGGCAATATTTTTCTGTATATATATTGCTATGAAAATTGATGTGTTTCATGCGTTAACTAGTTATAGACATCATGCAAATATATTAACAAAATTTTACATGCTGCATGCAAACAGCAATATATTTATGTGTATATGTCCAGCATGTATAATATTTAATTAAATACTTGGTTAGCTTTCGTACAAATGCAGTTAAAATGGTAGTGAGAGTCGGTGTTATAATTTACAGGATTTGTTAGTTATTGTATTTGCACTTACCTGCGCACTGGGATCGCCAAATTGTCAACGCTGCGTGACAAACTGGAAACATCTTGACTAGCCCTACGTGACCTGGCACGTTATTAATTTTAAGGAGCAAACGAAATAGTGACAAAAAATAAATGAGAAAATCATAAAAATCAATACAAAAGCAAAAAAATGCAAATAAATTCACAATATTATACATTGTGTCGCTTTAAATTAATAATAGTTTAACAAACGCCAATTCCTGAATGCACACGTAACTTACGACGCTCCTCTCTCCTCCTTAAACTTAACTCATAGTAGGCAAGATCATTGTATGAGTTATATATATAAGCTCAGTATCCAAGTGCTTGGACAAATCGGTGGAGCACGTGGCGATAATGAGAGCACGCGCATTACTTGAGGTTTATTACTATAGAATTGTCACGTTCTCAAGTACAATCTATAATAGTTTAGCTGAAGATGTTTACCATGTGAATATTTGTTAAAATAAAGGGTACAATTTTCTCAAACTATAAATAGTAGTTTATACAATTATTTTGTTACTTCTATAGAGATATTTCCACATCAACTGGTCAAGGCTAAGCGGCCTGTTGATAATAACCATATTTTCATTAGAACATTGCTAATTTTACCCCAACAGCCAACTCTCACTCTCCGGAGATTTTTTTGGCCAGGCCACTCGGAACGGATCATAAAGCCGTCTTATCGTTATAGCACCCAATAACCGCGAACAATATGAAATTAAATTTGAGAGCTTATGATCAAATATTGGGCAAGTACTCGAATGCTCTTGAAATCTAATATGTTGGCAATTTATGAAGAGTCGAATATATAATAGTTCTAAGAACGAGCAAATAAAGCGAGAAACTCGCTTACTACCCACATATGAATAACTGCCAGACAGGTCAATAAATATTATATTCGGTATCCGAAACTTGAAGGAATTGTGTGTTTATTTATATGTGGAGTCATAAATTTAAATTTACAATTGATTAACACATTTTACAATCAATTAGCAGGAGCACTTTTCCAAGTTTCTAAAAATATACGCACACACACAGACTGTGGGCATTTTTTTTTTCGACTGGGCTTAATGACAAGAGATCTTGCGGGTTTTTAAATGGATATAATTGATATTAAACACTCTCAATCAATAAAGTAAAGCCAACAAAAGTTTGCTTTGTTTAAAATGGAACCAAACAAGAAAAGAGAGAGTGATAGAGAGAGCGAGATACGAGAGGGAAAGAGCGAGAGACAAAGAGACAAAGAACTGACCTTTCATGGAACTGAGACCGTTAAGCATTAAGAGCCAGGGCTTTTGTCAGCTGTTTCGGCAAGCTTAATGTGTACGTGCCATAACACATGCGTGAAGAAGCTCTGGCAATTGCTATAGAAGGTTGTGTAATAAGTAAAGATCTGGGTTTAGCGGATGAGCGATAAGTTACTTCCTTCTCAAGAACAGGTTCAATGCTGCTAACAGCTGCGTCAGCTGTCGTCGCCTAGCTGTTCTTATATGCAATAACTAAATTTATAAATTTAACTAAATGTATTTAGAGGTATCTTTTACCAGTACTGTTGTGACGTAATCATGAGGTTTTGCATTGTTGCAAGTCGACAATTAATTATTCCTTAGAACATTTATTCACATACATTTCTCACACACTAAAATAAAAGCAAAAATTGCACTTTAATCTTTATTGCTCTAAACATTTCTTTTAGCAAGCAAAAAGCTCAATTTTGGGCGAAGCTTGGCAAAATATATTGCAAATATACAAAAAAAAATAAAAAATAAATAAAAGATGGCCATCAATCATACGCACTGTCAGCCAGCTAAGCAGCAGCAGAGGCAGATTACGACAGATGAGCTGTAAAAACGAAGAGAAAAAAACCTAAATATTGTCGGACGACAAATTCTGCTGACACCGTGTTGACTTTTAATGACTCAATTTGGCTGTCACTGTTGTATTTGCTGGCAATATTGATTACGAAATTAATTAGCTTGTCAAATGTGCACCAAATGAGCGAATAACCAATTAATAAGCAGTAGCAGCAGCAGTAACAGCAGCCGCCTCCTCACAGTCACGGAGGCAGCTCTTATCAATTGCCAACTGCAGTGGCTCCTCAACTGAAACTCAACAGGCACGTGCTCCGTGCAGCACTGATAACAGAACCAGTCACCAGCAGACAGCAGCCACAGCAGCCGCATTAAGACAACTGCCAACTGGGCGGCGTTTGCTCTTTGGTTTCTTGCCCACATTTGATAACTGAATCCAGTTTGTAATTCACGTTTCATTTCTCATTTCATTTTGCTTTGCTTGTCGTTTATTTTTGTTATAATTAGAAATTTTTAATGCCGCATTGTTATCTCTTGTCGTTGTTAGAGCCGCAATGTTGTTCTCGGCTTGTTTGTATTTGCCTGATTAGAAGCAGGTTGAAAGGGTTAATTGAATGTGGCCGTCGCTGTGTCACCTTTGAGACAAGCTAGTTGAGATTCTGCTCTAGATTTGGCTAATAAAATGCACAAAAAAATCGGATCGAGTTGACATACGGATCATGTAAATGTTGGGCCTTCTTCCGCATTGTGTTTAATTTGAAACCCGTATCTGAAATATAATACAGTTATCCCACATATTCGGTATAATTAATGACATTTCCTTCGCATGCATGCAATTTATCCATCAGCAACACTCACAAAAAACGTTTCACATTTGCACAAAAGTTTACAAGGTCAGACAATTTTTTTGTACACTTTTTCTTTTTTATCATAAATCAACTTGCACTTGAAAGTAATCTCCTGGCAACAACAACAACGGCAAATTTGGGTTAAGGCTAAAGTTTCAGCTTTGCGGTCATTTTGTTTTCTTTCATTGTTTTTGTTATATATTTACTTATTTATTTATTTTTTTTTGTATGCAAAGAAAGCAAATACGCTACCGTTATCTTTTTTGGTAATGAGAAGTTTTTAGGCCTCCGTAAATATTTTTAAATGGAAGTTTCTTAGTCATGCTTTTACAAACAAAAAATTGAACACAAACAGGTGTTCAGAAGAAAAATGTCTTCTATTAATAACAATTAATTACATTCGATTTGTAAATGAGTTTTTTAATAATATTTGTAACCAGCTTGTCGCCAATAATTTTTTATAAATTTGTATTTTCGGCGCCGGTAAAAATGAAAATATCAACACAAACCGGTTCAAAAAAGAACAATACATTTGTTGTGAGCCTAACTGAAATTTACATAAAATCTAGTTAGCCATATGTGTAAGGCATTTAGCATCTGGTTTATAATTTTTTGTATTTGGGATGGGTGTGAAATTATAGACTTGGCTGATTAGCGCTTAGTTTGACGTACGCATCTCTGCGGCCGAAGAATATTTAATGTTGTCAGGCAACATTCAAGCCAACATTTTCGGGCAGCCAGACGAGCCCCTTAATCGTATGATATAAATGAAATTAATGAGGTAGTTGCATTATTAATACTTCAACTGATCTTTAATTATTTGCACAAAATGCGAGTAAACAACGCTGAGCAATAAAGTTTATTTTTATTTATTTGGTAACTTGCGCCACGGGAATTAAGATAAGCAACCCTTATCAGCGGATGCATAAGAAATTCTTAATAAAATTTAAATACACACAATGTACGTGAAAATGGAAAAAAATCAACCAGTTAAGAGCTTGAGTTAAGGCTTTAAGCTTGTTTTCAAGATTTCTTTGAACATATACTATCTGAAATATTCAGAGCAATTTCATTTCAAAGCCATTTATTATAACAACTCGATTTGAACATTTACGATATGAAAAGCTCACACTTTTTGTAATTAATATTTGAGCAATTTGTTTTGCAAATAAAATATAAATTATTATTGTCTCCACACACACACACGCACGCACACCACACAATCCAGTTTAATGCTTTGCACTTTGCATTTGCATAAAATAACAATTTCTCGACGTTTTTTATTATTTACAAATTATTGTTGTTTTTATTTTTTTGTGTCGCGCAACTTTTTCGATCAGTTTGCTGCGATTTTGGCGCACAAATGTCGCTACTCGTGTTCCGTTTCCAACTGAATACTGAGAAATGCTCCCGTTTCTGAGGGGGCAATTCGAGAGCAATGTCGGTCGCTCGTTATTGTTGATGAGATTGGATCTGTTATCATAAGTGCTGGATACACCCTCATATTTACATATATACATACATAGAAATTTACACAATTGTATAGTGTCTATATAGTTGTATTGCTGGACCTTGTATACATATATATATATATATATATGTATATATGAATTTATTAAATCAGCAGCCAGCCAAGCGCAGTAAATGACCTTTTTGGACTCTGTGTAGACACGCACGTACTCATCCAGTGGTTAAATCGACCGACCGGACAACCCGATACTTGTAATGTGATCTCAGAGAGAAATTTTGAACTGCAGCTGCAGCTACCTTTACTTATCTAAAGTCTCGTAATCCCCTAAAGCAGAAGTGTCGTTTTAATTAGGAATGCCTAGTATTTTTCCACGTGGCGTGCAAAAAATGTAATTTTAAAATGATCCAACAAAAAATGTACAATTGATTAGTCAGTTGTAATATTATTTTGTGCATATTTTATTTAATTTCAGCAAGCCAAACAGGCAATTAGTTAAGCACACAATTTGAATCAACAGTGATTGATGATAAACATCTGATAAGAATAACATCTATAGAGCTGGCAGCAGTAAAACTCGTTGAGCTGGATATTAAATTTGAGTACATATTGAAGATATACTAAATGCCTGATACAACAGCAACTGAAGGTATACTACTGCTGGAAGCATTTCAAACACATTGTTGTAACCGCCACTTACAGCTATTGGGCGTGCTAGGGGCATGTCTAAATTTGAAATATGGCCCAAATTGTTTATATTGACTGGTCATAAAGAGATAGACGTCAACCGAACGAGTCGTGTGCCCCCAATTTGCGGCCCACTTTCGACATTCGGTATTAACCCAGAGCAGAAACAAATTAAACAGTGCTCGAACCGGGCACGAGTATAAGTATTTATTATGAAACTCATGCCAGGGTCCACAAATCGTATGATTATAAACAATATATAAGAATACTTATAAGCAACAATATTCGCCAAGTGGCTATCGCAAATTTTAGCCAACGCCATTAAAATAGGCAAGAAAAAAAAAAAAAAACTGCCCCAGGGAGCATTATCTTAGTCTACTACAGAGGTATGCCTCTATGCATTGTGATTATGTGTATGTGTGTGCTGCTAATTTGATAAGTTCTGTTGCGTAAAGAAGTGCTGATTGTCATACACACATAAATATGTAAGAACGTATAACGCCAGCTAACTATCATCTTTAGCACTTGTTATTAAGACATTTTCAAGTGCACACTGACAGCTAAAAACGCTATGCATATCGTATTGATATTCCAGTTTAAGTGCTTCCTACAATATAAATGAGTCATGCCTTTTCAGGTGGAAGTGGGGCGAGAGGGCAAATGAATCAGTACTTAATATAATAATAGACATTCTTGAGACGAGCATTACAGGGTCACAAGAATTTCACAAGTCCAGTCCCAGCCCTTCTGCATCTGTAAGTATTGTTCTTAAAACAAGTATGCACTATCTTGACCTCAAGCTAAGCAATTATTAAACTTGCATTAGGTACAAATAATTATTATTATAATTATTAAAATAGACGTAAAATGAATCGAAAACATTTTCTTGCAATGTATTTTGGCTTAAGAAATATTCATCATATGAATTTTCTTCTCAGGTAAATTTCGATCCTGACAACATTTGCACTTTATTGTCATTTTTTCTGAGTGTACCAACAATTCATATTTGCAATGCACCTGCAATTGCAATCCTTCACATTAGCAAACATCGCCCCTCTTCCACTTGTTTTATAGTTTACTCAAGTGTTTAGGCATTACCTTCATTCCGCAGTTTGTTTGAAATTCTCCAAGTATGTTCGTACACACATATATGTATATACTCGAAAGCCAGCGAAGTAGCTGACGATTCCTTATTTATTTACGTCTGTCAAATATTTGTCTAAATAGTTGTAGTATTTAACTAACTACTGCATGGACACTAAGCAACAAAAGTGGGCTTAAACGTCTGTGATGGGGCTATGTTTAGGCATACCTATTAAGAACGCGACTTTTGCTGCGAATTCAAATAAGAACACAAAGATATGAATGTGAATACAAATATGAATACAAGTACGTGAGCCGATGAGAGCGCGCCTGGCGACAACAGAAGCAGAACCACAGAGGCTAGAGCCGTCAAACTGTGCAAATACGCAGGCACGTGAGAATACGCTCTGGAGGCTGTTTGACAGTGTGGCAACGTTTAATTAAGAATTTTAAGTGAGCTCCGGGGAGGGACTTGCCGGAGGTAGCACTTATGAAAACTGTACTTAGCCATTGTGTGTATAGCGAAATAGAAGCGCCAATGAAGCACAGAAATAAGCTTGTAACAGTTTCTTTTAACAGACGGTTCTTCTTTAAAGGTTTCTTATTTCCTGGGGTAATGCCTTAGAATTGCATACTTAAAATGTGAATTTCTAATGAAAGTACTACACTGCTTAGATGGCATTAGGCATATATTCGTATTAAGGAATTGAAAAGTGCATTTTAAGAATGAATTCCATTCTCAGGTTAAGAAATTTATAAATGCATTATCTGCTTCTTCCGTATTCAGAATTCATTCAACATTTTATTACATTTACCGTGCTCTCGGATAAACTATCGCGTGCCATAAAAAAGTGCTGCCTTATTGCAGACATCAACTGCGATAGAAGTCGGTTAGTTATTGTTGATATTGCGGTTGCTTACATTTCATTTGGCAATTGGATGTGTACGTTAGCTTTATTAATTCTTTTTACAAGTTCAATTGACATTGAATTGTAAGTTGCGCAGTTGATTGCCAGAGGTTCTACCGATTCCCCTAGACTTACATAAAGAGAGCACACTGAGTGAGAGACACAAATGCAGTACATGCAATTGATTAAGATATATGTATGTACACGATCTAGGCAATAACCTTACAAGTGGACTGTCTTCCATGTCTGATTTTGCATTGCAAAATTTGCAAAATAGCCTTTCATACAAAATTGTGGGTACGCTGGACAAGTTATCGAAGAGAAAACGCAATGACATGGCTTTGGTTCGTTTGATCGATGTCTTAATTTGTACAAAGAAGAGTCAAGCTTGCGCATGGCTTATTTCCAGGTTCGTGAAAATTGATGGCGATTCCCGTTGGGGCTTATGTAGCTGATGATGAATAAAATAACAATAAGAAATTATCAACGGCTGAGCAGTAATTAAAATTCGCAAAAAAAAGTACGCAATCACCCAATCGCAATAACAAACTGAACAATACAAAGTGTGACAAGTAAAAAGAAACGAAAACATTTTAAGAAAATGAAATGTGCATAAAAATAAATGCATTCGAAATAAATAAAACAGAAAGTTAATACAAGGAAGCACAAAAAACAAAAGCAAAAACGAAAAAACACAAGAATTAAAAATATTTATATAAAGCAGAGCACATACATAATTAAAATAACAGATAACTGATAACATGCAATATTTGATTGTTTTAATGAGCTGGGGAATGGTGGGTGTGTGTGTGTGTGAGGGAATTTATAATGGCTTTGCCTGCGGGCAAGACATTCAGCAGAAATAATTACCAGTTGAAATTGAGCAATAATAGATAAAACTACAAAAGGCGGGCCAGTTTCAGGTTCAGCTCAGGTCAGCTATGTTCGCAAAGTTGGGTTATCAGAGGTCACAGCTACGGCTAGGTCACGGTCAGTCAATAGGATTTACTTGAAAACTAATGGTTCACTATCTGGTATTTGATCAGTTGAAATTCATTTCTGCACAACTGAGCGATATTAATGGTTAAGTGATAATTAACCGTGAATGACTGCGGCTTACAAAGCAAAAGTCAAGGCCTTTACGCTAAAGAATTTGCACAAAAAATGACGCAACAAAATCAACAATAATCCATTAAGCAAGTGGAACCCACACCTACATATATATACATTCACACACTCGTACAAACATACATAATGAATGATTGCAGTGTAATCATTATTTTTAATTGGAAATTGAGCTTCGACGTTAACGACGATCCCTAAGACTCTTGGAGTTTTATGTCTCGAAACGCGGAAATGTAAATAAATAAATATGCCAGGAGGAGAGCGATTAATCACAGGGTTTACGCAGATTAGTTACTTGTTTAACGATCAGCATACGTAGGAATCAGGCTTTTATAAGGAGCTAATTGAACAAGAATGCGTTTTAGTCACTTGCAAGGCGCTTGTTAAACATAAATTGGTTAGAAGGAGAGCAATCATATGATATGCGAATTGGGACTTGGGACTTAGTTTTGGCATAGTTATAGCGAACCTGTTCTTAAAGTTGTCGGGCACAAATATGTTCCACCAGGAGTGGCGCTTTTCGCGCGGAAAGTACTCAACATGATTCGGATCAACAATGTCGTCCTCATCATCGTCATTTGGATAGGTGCCCATATCGCTGGCATTTGGGCCATGTGTCGCCATACTATCATTGGTCAGGTCGCTCTGTGACTCGCTGTGCGTTATGTTGGAGTCCAGGCTCAGTTGATTGATGAACTCCATCTTTTTGCGTCTGTGCCGATCTAGCTTGGTCTGCAGCGAGCTGCGACGTCGGCGTTGCCGGTCGTTGGTCACATCATAGGGATTAATGCCCTGAACGACGGCCCGTGACTGTGTTCCATCTTCGAAATATGTCAGTTTGCCTGGCTCATTCGGTGAGCTGGCGCGTATGTTCTCCTCTGAGCTATATACAATCTCGGGGCTGTTGGTGGGCGTGGCAGAACCATCGGACTTCTCGCTACGCACAGCCGATTCATAGGAGTCTTTGGTAGAGTTCTGCAAGCAAACCGTAAAAAAAAGAGAAATTGTCGGGCTCAACTCTTAGTTAGTGGGGTTAGCCTACTGATCGAACTGCTTACCTTATTGCTATCACGTCGCAGAAATGAGACCGCTATGGAGCTGCGTCGCTTTTGACTCTTGTCCGATTTGCTGGAAAAGAGTCCCAAAGCGAGGGAACTGCGACGTGGCGGCTTCTGTGGTGGCAGGGGCGCTGTTTTATTCATGCTATTCTCAGCCTCGCCATCGCCGTCTACGTGCTCATCAATGTTGACCAATGACGGTATGGAGGCGCTGGCCCAATCTTTGCGCAGGCGATACTTGCCGCTATCGATGACGCTCATGTTGGTTAGCGATCCTTTACACGCCTCAACTCAGTTAACCACTGTTAAGCACTGTAAAAATTACGTTTATTAATGAAACGTTGAACAACCGTTTAAAGCACTGTTAATCGCTGCGCTTCAATTATTGCCAGCGAGGCGTGGCAGCTAGCCAAACTATAGACCCCGTCTCGCTCTCTTACTCATTTCTCCCTCTCTCTCTCTCTCTCTCTCTTGCACAACTTTTACTTTCAATGAACTCCATTGAACCGACATTAGCGCCGTAATTAGCAGGCCATTGTCGGTCGCCTGGAACGTCAACGTCAACGACAACGATGATATCGCAGCTTGAATATATGTATAAGCGAGTATCTAAGTGCATGCAACGTGGAGCAATTATCAGCTATGGGACAGAGGAAAGAAGGCCCGCGGGCGACTGAATAGGGCGCGATTATAACGAGAATGAGTTGCAATAGCAATGGGCGATCGAATTTCAGTTATAGCGATTGATTTGATCACCTACAACAGTAAAAGATCACTAGGCATGAACAACACTTTTTATTTCTCAAAACTAAACCTAAGCCCAAACAAATTTAATTGATTCATACTATTTTGGCCATGGCTTAATTATATTTGATAATAAACTATTATAGAATATTTTAGAATTTTTTCGGAAAAATTATTATTTTATTTATAAATTTAGAATCTCAAGTTTATATTTTTAATCGATTTTAGATGTCTTAATTGGTATAAAAAATCACATTACAAGTGATTTTTTGTTTAAAAATCGTGCAAAAAAATTCAAAAATTCGGAAAAGCAAACCCCCATATCTTTATCAAACTTTATATCAGGTTTTTATATGTTTAATCGGTTATGGATCTCATAATTAGTATAAAACACCACATTAATCTGCTTCTAAGGGGTTCAATTTCGGAAATGTTGACAAATGAAGTTCCCAAATCTATATTTCAAACTCTCATAGCTTCGTCACATCTAATCCAGTTTTATCACACCACTTAGAAATGGCTTGCCCACTAGATTCATTCTACATATAACTTAATACTTTTTAAAACTATTCATTTTGAAAAACATGTTTTAATGAACATTTCAATATGCAAGCCACTATTTTTCAAAAGCAAACAATAAACGATTACAGGTCAGTTGGAGCTTACGCACTGTTAAAAGTTTATTAGCATATCAAAAGGGTTCGACTGACATTTAAAAGACTCACAAAGCTGTGATATTCTCTCGTCAAAGTTCCTTAACTAAGTCTCTTCACTGAATCGCAAACAAAGGCTAACAAACTGTTGTTTATTTTAATAAATATTGAAAATTTAATCAGTTTCCAAACGTGTTCATCAGTTCTGGGCACTCAATAGCATAATCTGACAATCTCAACGAACTATTCAGCTAAACAGATATGCCTTCATATTCTCTTGACCGTGTTAAGTGGAAAAACAACTGCTAATAATGCAAATTAGCTGAAAATTTCATGACATCATAACAATAGCCCAACCTACGACAACAACATAGCATCTAGCTACCATAAAGAAAAAAATAATGATTTAAAATACTTCAATGAATAGCAGAGGGGCCAACGACGCTGGCGATGATGACGACGCCGATTTGGACGAGTTTAGGGGCGTTCCAAGCCACGCTGCCGTCTGACATCGAAATCGAAAGTGCTCTGTTACAAGTGTAGACATCGTGTAGAACAATGGAATAACTATGGGCGCAAGTTGAATCTAATTATGGCTCTCTAATTGCATTCATCTTAGTATATCTGGGGCCTGTAAACTGTCAGCTGCTATAGTTTAACGCCTGGTTGAGTTGTGTGTTAGTATATATGGGTGTGTGTTTGCGTGTGCATGTATGCTGTCGTTTACAATTCCCACGTCAATTCGCCGGCGATAGATCACAACAGGGCTATAATTACTTCTAGTTTATTCAAAATGATGGGCAGTTAATGTTCCGGATCTCGGGACCTAGAGTTCAAGTCAAACGGCAAAAAATAGATAAATACGCTAAGATACACCGATTGCACGTTTCAATAAGCAGACAAGTTTGTTTTTTTTTTGGGGTTATGCATGATACCGGTACTTAAACGATGATTAGATTGAATTAAGATTACAAACCCTCAAGTGGGGGAGTTACGACAAGTTATCTATGAATTTAAATGGGGTGACCAATTTAGAGTGCTTTTTGCGCGTTGCGAACACTTTGAGTGGCCATAAACTCGTAAGCCCAGTTCAAGAGTCCTCTTCTATGGAGTCTTATCTGGCAAACAGATTCCACAATGTGCATCAACGCTTCATAGGAAACGAGCATTTCAAATAAGGCCCCATATAATGCTTATGAATATATATATATATATATATATATACGATTATAACCTTGTATACGTTCAGTGCGCAACTTAAACTGACCACAACCGGTCAGTCTCAAGGCGTTTACATTGCCAACTGAGAGAAGTGAAGTGAAGTTCACGCTTGAAAGCCGGGGAAGCTACGAGCACGGCTCATATCTGTCTATGGGTTTGTCACTGGGTCTCGGTCTGGGTCTAGGGCGATTTTGTCAAATTGCATTGGGCCATGAACGTGAGACATTCGCTTCGCGATAGGTTTCTTAAACATATATATCTAGTATATGAACTGATTGAATCCATGATGTTCATCAATTGTGCAATGCGCATAAATGAATAGAAAACAAACTCGATAAACAAAATCTTACTGTGTCAATGTCACGGCCAGCCAACCGAAAACTTGTCGTCTATTGTCAGCAGTCTCTGGTCCGTACCCAAACCATTCGTTTTTGCGCCCCTCTAACCGTCAACCCCTCGTTGCCACATAATAGCCTATAATCTGTGACAAAATTTTCCACAGCAAGGAAAAACAAGCGTGCAAGTGGAAAACTACAGCACGTGATAAGAGTCGCCACCGATAAGGCTGGGCACGAGTGCAGCTTGCGGCTCATTTATGAATGTATAAGTATATATATATATATATAAAAACATATTTGGACAATGCAAATAATGCACAATACACATGACCGACATCGATGTTCTTTTATTGTATTATTTTGCATGTCTGCTGTTCACACTCAAATGGCAGAGCAACAAACAACTGCCTATAATTATCCCAATGACAAAGTGCCCCAAGACACACGACTACATACATGCGAAAGTGCCTGACTGAGATCCAGTCTCACAATGCACATTGCAGCTGCAACTTGCAACTTTGCACAAGGCCCGTGTGATGGACTGATAAACTCTTGGACTTGCAGTTTTTTTATGCTCCAAGCGACGAAAATATACTTTATGCATTTTCATTTCAATATTTATACATTTTTTATGAGGAGACAAATCGATGTATTTACATTTACTCTACTGTTGTTATATTAAGCAGTAATTTTCAAGCTATGCATATAGACTTTGTTTTATTTAGAAATTACCTTTATACACCAATTGCAACACGAATCCAGATTCAAAGAACTCGTCATCAAAGTATTGACTGTGTAAAATTATAGGTTCGTATTACACAAATGTATATTACAGCTGTTTCATGAATAACAACTAAAACAGCAAATTATGGAACTTGAATACAAGGGCAATCAACTTTACAAAAGTATCCGTACCATTAGCATTAAATATTTCTACCAAACTTTTTAATTCTTTGATTCTTGCAATTTTTCTAATTCTTGCTAATCTCGAAGCTAAAAATATATTTCCATAGCCACTAAATGACAAGTGAACTATATATATATATATATATATATATATATATATATATATATATAGATATACAGATATATATATATATATATACAGATATATATATTTGACACAAACACGAAATAGGGGCATTGCGATTGCACTTTCGCTTTTGCAAATACTAAACATTTCATACAGTCAAGCGAATGTATCTCAAAGATACAATTGGTGCGCCACAACGCATACCCGACACGAGGCGCGGGGTGGTAGGGTGCGTGTGGCGCACATTCTGCGGCCAAATGAAATGAAACGCAATAGTTACAATAAGTTAGCTTTAGTGTTCGACTTAGAGGTACCCTACAAATGCATGTATCTTTTATTTGACTTTCGATAAGGCATAAATATCGTATATAATTTATGGTGTGATATGTATATACCTCATTTCGTGCCATATTTTTAGGCACTGCGTATAACAACACGCACACACACGTCATAAACAAAAACGCTCACAAATACGTCACAACAATTTTAGCAGGTAAAACTAAAAGATACATAGTTATCTGTGCCTAGACAACAGCTAGTATAAACATCGCTATGCCTAACACAACATATTCATACATACATATAAATAAATGTTGTGTTTGAGAGATTTTGCCTTTTTGAAAAGCAAATGGCCAAATTGAATTCAAATGTTACCAATATCCAAAAATTACAATTAGAAGAATTAAAGCCTTTTTTTTTGCTACTAATACGACTTGAAAATTTTAGCCCACTATACTGTTTGCTTTACTTTTACTTTTACTGATTCACAGCATACATAAGCATTAAGATTTTATTATGATTGTCTTAAGTTATAATTGTTGCGGGAGTCATATATAGGATGTGTACTTATTTCTGTTTGTCTCGCCAATCTCTTTTCAAATATTTAATATTTTTGTGTCTACGTAAGCAGCTGGTAATGCTGGCAATGCTGCCCCCTCGCCCGTTAGCAGGAATACAAAAACCGGTTGCACAAAAAATTCGCTAATAAGCGACTTAAATTCATAAATTTAATATATCAGACACAGACAATCAAATATTCACACATCCAAATGCACTGCTGCATGAAATTCTTAAGGAATTTCCAAATAGCACTATTCAATATTGTATATGATTGTCAGTGGGAACAGGTTGGGATAATAAATGATAAGAAGAAGTACAAGTACATGTGCAATTTGCAATGCATAAAACAAAAAGTAACCGTTCGCTTAAGTCATTCAACTGTGGGTCAAAAAAAACTCAAAGATACAATTGTATCTGCACGTGCCAAGTAGCCAACAACGAGCAGTTTTACTAATAATAATAGGTATAAAAGGTGTAGGTATAAAGGTAATGTAATGTTCTAAAGCATCTCAAAAATACAATTGTATTCTGCACGTGCCAGCTAGTAACACCTATCAATCCTAAACTGTAAAATAGGTACATAAAGTTGTACAATCTTTTACTTTCCGTGTTTGGTGTCACTACTAATCAATATATTTTTGTATATACATTCAACTTTTTTATACGCAGCTATATGAGTCTCATTATGTTACCTTTAAAGCTTGTCTACTCAATCATAGGATAAATTGTCTGCCACATGTTCCGGCTGTGCAGTCGCCTTAAATTAGAATTTAAGCACGCTAGTTATGGGTTGGGCAATTCGAGTGGTTGCTTTTGCAAATTAAAATCTATGAGCTGAGGCCCGGTAGTGAGCACAACTTGTCCGCGTTTTTATGGTGTTTATGGGATAAAACTGTAAATCACGTGGCTAATTTGCAGTTCAAGGTGTACTGATTGTATTAAACAACTTTCCTTTTTTTCACAAGAATTTCAATAGGTTTATTTGTATATATATTTATATACGTATATAAACTCCAATTTCTAAATTTTTCATCGTTTGAACCCATCAACATCATTAAGAACTGGCCAAAATGGGAGTATCAAGTTACTTACAATAAAATCCAGTTCAAATTTTAATCGCTTAAATCGAATATTATATTTATTTACATTTCGATTATTCTTGTAGATACGAGATATTGTCTGAGTTCTGTGTAATAAATGTTATTTATATAGCAGCAGACACAAAACTGCGAAACAAATCCGCATTAGAATCAAATTCGAGCACATGACAGCTAGAAGCTGACGATGACGATGACGTGCGCTAACAGGAAGGCGGGCAACGGCAAACGGGGAACTTGTAGGGGGCCAGCTAAAGGAACATGGAAGGCGAAGGGGCGGCGCGCAGACGGGCGTGCTGTTGTTTGTTGTGCTGTGTGGTGTGGCGTTAAAATGACATAATCCGTAACCGTGACACTTGAGCCGATTTTGTGTGTGAACCTGTGCAGGCCGCAAGAATGTCGACTTGGTCAGCAATTGTACCTGTATCTGTGCCTTGAAGCTATATAATTAAAGGCAACTTATTACTGGTGTTGTTGTCAATAATTATTTATGTTTTTTGCAAGCGTTCAATCAACTGCGGTCCGATTTTGTAAGCGTTAAAAATCAAATCTAAACTTTTTACTATGGCGGAAGTGATCGCCTTTTGTTTGCAAAAAAAAGTACAAATAAAAAAAACCAGTTCGGCACTTTGCTACTTTCATAACTATGTATCTGTATACCGATCTGTATCTGCAGCTGTATCTGTATCTGTGTGCTTAATCAAACTCAATCAATCGTCAAGTTTTTGTTCCGCAAAAAATCAACAATTTTGCTTACAAGTTGACAACAACAACAACTACAAATGCCAACCGCAAGACGGAACCAAATAAGCAATAAGCAAATTCAATGGTTGGCGACCCCTTCTAGAACGGTTAACACTTATGTTTCCTACGACTTCGCACCAGGCGGCAAATGATTTCATATGCAAAACGGAAATGTTTCCTACAACAGATTAAATAAGATATTTATCTGAGTAAAAATGGAAAGCTTAAAATGTTATAAAATTTGTGAAAGAAAGTTTCTAGAAGTTTTCCTATATCAAAAATGAATAAATATGCTTGAAACCGTTTTGTCTGGCATTCAAGTTACATAAAGATCTTAAAGGTGAATCAAAATAAAATATATACATTTACATTGCTACGCATTTGCCCACAAAACTTGGTAATTTGTAATGCGCATATTAATTATTGCACAATTTACTAAGCTAAATAAAATCTGTATGTATGGGAAAAATATATGTATGTTTAGAAATAGAATATATTTATATTTAAAAATGTATAGCATTTGTTATGATGCGGATGGATGAGATGCTAACGGCGTTATATTTAGAACTGAGTACAGTAAATCTGCTTCGTAGGTTTGTCAATAATGTAACAAGCAGCCGTATTGCCAGCTGTTTGCCAGGTCTATCATAAAAGTGCGCTTATTAAATCATCGACATTGTCAATAAATCACACACACACACACACAGAAAATAACAACGAGCCGCGACTCAAAGTGCTCTTTGTGCAGATACAAAAGCCGTAAGATACTTGGGACTTAAAGAGCATATTAAGTGCTTTTGTGAGCGGCGATTGATTTTTGGCATGTATGAACTCGTGTATTTATTTGTGTAATTATGACATTTTTTCACGCCAAGTTAAACAAACAAATAACACAATAAAATCACAATAAGCCTCTTTGTCGCGACACAGTGCACAGAATAAAATAAAACTCATAAATAAATTAAGTGAAAGACGTAAAAGAAATCATTAAAAATGAACTGAGCCTGTGAGATGCGTTCTCTGCGCTGGTACAAGCCTTTTTTTTTTTACTATACAAACATATGTATGTATACGGTGGTGTAGCAATATATGCAGATGTAATATACAACTTTTGGGCTCCTTAACAGACAAAAGGTACAGCTACAATAAAGGCGACGATAACGATGCGATTTCAGCCCACACTGAGTGTTTTTGCTTCCTCATGTGAGCAAGCTTTCCGTGTAGTAGGGAAATTAATTTACGCGCTTCGAGCTGCCACTCAAAATCAATAAAGAGATACAAAAATATCTACGCGTCGCGACGCATCTTTTTTTCTTCTTTTTTTTTTTTTGTATTTCCGCGTTGGATTTCGTAGTTATTATTAACGCATTTAATTTAATTTTACAGTTACTTGCTAGCTGTAATTGATTTGCATAGCTGGCCACGCCCACCACGATATGCGTTTATTAAAAAAATATATTTTGCAATACCATATTTCCGCCAGACTTAGCTGGCCTGAATTTGCATCTAGCTGACATTTAATTTATCTGTACAAAAAAACTATTTTTTTTGTGAAATGGCAAGACTTTAGAGCTCGTTCGGTAAATTATATAAAACATAAATCTGCCTCTAAGCAAATTTATAATAATTAAACAAATGAAAATAATATCTTATCAACTAAAGAAATTGACAGCTAGATAGCGAATGACTAAACAACACTAATTATAAATAATAATATTAACTTTGCTTCATAATAATATGTAAATAATTTATTTTGCATTAAAGGCCCCTAAGCCTTCGTTTATCTATAACAGTATCTATCTACAACAATATCTATAACACAGAACTTCCATTCCTATTACAAATTTGTGTGTTGTCGACGTCTCGTACGATTTTTTCAAAGCAGTCGCATCTTCCTCTTCATTAAAATATGAACATAACGGCGTTTACAGTTTTCTTAGTTCCATGATCGCTTTTGGGGGTTCGGAGAGTGACTCATGAAAAGAGAGAGAACAGAACTGAAATCTGTCGCCAAACAGTCTGCAAAATCGAAGTGTAAAAGCAGCTTGCGCTGGATTTGAATAAATTGGATTGGAAGCATAAAACTTATATTTTCAAAAGTAATTTCGCATATAATTCATATATAGTCAGAAGCAACGGTATTTAGTAATATGACAGGTAAGTGCTTGTTTATATGCATATGCATACATACATGCTACTTGTACATAGATAGGTACATTTACATTTGTACATTTGTTTGCGTGTGTTAGTTCATTAGTTTGAAATACCGTTGCCATTTATTTCTCTACAAAAATGGCAACGCAGGGCCTTAGACAGAGTGGAAGCCGAGCTCAGTGAAACTTACGTGCTGAACTTTTGTTGCTGAGGTTGTTTTGTTTTATTGTGCTGATGACCTTAAATTAGGCGTAGGTCTTCAGTTTTTTTTCCCGCATTCGTCGCTGTTGGCCAAGTTTGTCTTGCTTAGTATGTTATTTTTTTTTTATTGGGTTTTGCTTTTTGGTCAGCTGTTTTGTACTGTGCGTTGGCCTCAAGTTGTAATAAATAACAAAAAAATTTACACGCTCATAAGAAATAGCAACAACGAAAACATTTTGGCGGCATGAAATCACGCTCCAAATGCCTTGACCCGCAGGCAAGAGCCGAGAATAATGGCAACAATTTTGTTGGTTAGTTTGGATTAGCACGACGCCTAATGTGAATACATATAAAAGTGAATGTAATACAGTAAACGCCAAAAATGAGAGGACAATAACCATTCCAGTTATAGAGTTTTGGTCTGTGTGTGTGTGAGTAGAAGAGACTAAAAGGGCACAAGGAAAACGAAAAACACCAGAATCTAAGACAACATGCCGCGCCTTACACAGCAAAGAGGGGCTTAAATATAATGAGAGCGTAAAATAAAAAGGAGAGTATGGAGAGAGAGAGAGAGAGGGAGAGAAACAGGCAATGCAAGCTGTCTCTCGACTTGGCAGCTTTCGGCAATCGTTTCATGCCTATTTCTATGCACAGATTGCAAAGCAATTTTGCTTCCTATTTATGTTTTTCTTTCTTTTTTTGCATCACTTAAGTGCTTGTTGCACTGCGCAAACACACACCTGCTTTATAGATCGCTTTGCTTGTCGTCTTCTGTGACGGTTGCCTTGTGAGCTCGGGCTCGCTCTAACTGCACTAGTTTAAATTCCTCTTTGTATGCTTCCTTTTCTTCTTTTATTAATTCTTTTTCAAGCAGGTAAATTCGTTGTTTTAGTCACATTTCTAACTGGTATTCATTTCACTTTTTGCACTCTCGTTAAAAAATTAAAAATGCTTTTAATGTATGCACAAACACGCACGCGTCTTATGTTAATAAAATTCAATCAAGTTATTTATTAATGCTTTTCTTGTTTCTCTTTGCAACCGGGCAAAGAGTTTTAAAAGTGGGGCACTCTGTAATTTAATGAACTATTATTTAATTTAAATTGTTAAAAAAACAAAACACACACACACAAACCCATTTTGATGTTTTGTGACAAATTAAGAAGAAATAGAAATATTGTATGCATATGTATGAAACTTTTAAAAGAATTTCAGATGTTTTCCTATTTGATCTAACGGCACCAATAACAAGTCCAAAATGGAGACAAAATGCATTTATATTTCATCACCGATGAGACACTAGCCACAAAATAAGCACAGACAATATCAGACAATTACAAAATCAACAACAGCAATATTATCATTATTATTGCTGTGGATGCAACAAATTAAAAACCACACTCTCTTTGGCACAAACACATACACTCAGGCAAACAGATAATTTAACAATTTAACAAAACATGGGCATGTGTGATTAAGTATTTAATTTTTTGTATTGTTTTAAACAATTTACAATATTTTTCGTTGTCGCTGCACATTTAAACCCGTATTTAAATTTATTTATGTATTTTATTTAGCACGTAGAGCCATTCTACGGTATTGTAATTTTTTTTCTAAGTTCGCGCGCGCGCGTTTTTCGCTTGAACGAGCTATACAAAATAAGAGTTTGCTGACACTTTTCTGTTTCGTTTTCGCGCGCTTCGGAGCTGGTTGCTTGCGTTCGTTGCAAATGAAAAACTTAAACTGATCGAAAATTTCTACCGTGAAGCGAACGTGCACTTGTCTCAGAAAGCAACGACAAACCTCAGGAAAACACAAACAACAAAAATAACCGAACGCCAACGAATACGAATACGATCTTTGGCTGGCGCTGACGTCGCTGCTGCCGTTGCTGTCGCCGTCGACGCTCTTGTGTAAATTATGCTATTTATTATCGTTGCACAGTGGAGCACATATTTATTTGGATATATTTTTAAAATAAAATAAACGAGCATTCAGTCACTGTCCTTGTCTTCGAAATATACATTTACCCAAGTCTGACAATTTAGCTTGGCTTATCAGTTTTAGTAGCGATGAGTAATTGGGATATTCCTCTATATATTTTTTAAAAATACATTAAAAGACCCACTGTGCGCAGCCTGTTTGTAGGGCAACGCTCACTGCTCTGCTATTTTGCGCTCATTCTTTCTCTCTTTCGCTCTCTCTCTCTCTTAGTCTGTGGCGCTCTTGCTCTCTGGGCGCGTCGCCATGTGCTTCAATAAACATAAACTTGTTTTTGTTGGCAAGTTTAAACACAGCTTACCGATTGTTTATACATTTTTAGTTATTTATTTTTTATATTATATTTTTAAAGTTCCTCTAGCTTGTGTCGTTAGTTTGGTTATATTAACATTTCCCATAGTTAATATTCTTATTATTTTGATCACAATGATCATAAGCTAAGAATAACAACATTATGATTAGCTATACAACAGCAGCATGTTGCAGGCTTCCACAAATGTTGCTGACGTATGTTGCTGACATTCAGCGACATTGCTGACATTTTATCGGGTTTTTGGATGGATTTTTACTGGTAGTCGCTTCTAATGCACATGTGCACCGAAACTTGTTTTAAATCGGGAGTGCGTTACGAATAAAATTTAATACAGCTTGCTGATGTTTTTGTTTTTGGTAATGCTTATTTACTTTGCTTTGTGTAAGTGTGATTTTATTTTTGTATTTTTTGGAGGCTAGTCGGTGACTTTGTAATTGCATTTAAATTACTCATACGCATTGAGAGTCAGTTAGTATGCGTTGCTCAGTTTTATCTCAACGCTAAACGAAGCCAAATCATTTCCTGCCTCAATAACTAATATAGGTCATTGTTGGGGTGAAAGTGTGAATGCCACCCTCTTTTTGCCACGCTTATAAACCAAGAAAGTTTCCTAGAAGGTTATTCGAATATACATATGTATGTCTATGTTTATATACTTATGTAGATTATCTCTCCTTCAACCTTAGACCTTCAACTTATGTTTTGCGTGAGAATTTCCTTTAATTCGAACAGTTAAAAGTCATGACTCGACTCGAAGTGCAAATGATGCAATTTCAAATACAAATACAAAATATATACAATTATTTATTTTTCGTTTTTCTTTCTCTTCTCATTTTGTTAAGGGGCAACTCGAATCACAAACCTGCAACATCATTCTACACTTTGGTACTGTTGTCTTGCATTCTCGGTTTATTTTGGACTCGAAACCTTCAAAGTTATTACACAATTGACTAAACCGAAATGCATTGTATGTGCTGTGTGGAATGTTTACAATTGTTGTGTAAATACGATACAAAATAAGTTTCTTATATAGAGACATTGCTCCCTTGTCAACGAATAAGTTTGTGGCTCTTAAGCCACATGCATATTTACTTCCTTTACGACATTGCCATAATTGCTGCTGATTTAAATGCTAATTAGCTGCGACTCATAAAAATCTTAACAATTTAATACCCAGCAAGTCGGAAATTTAATTGGTTTTATTGCTTTGATTAGTCGGATATAAATACAAAATCGCTAGCAGACTGCAATTAGCTTTCAATCGTTTGAAAAATCTATATATTTTAAAAAAATTTGTGGTTCTTTGACATAAACACACATAGTACACAAAAATATCTTTATATATACATACATATGTATATGTATAATCTCTTGGCGGCTTTTTAAGTTTTTCTGAATTTCGTTTTCACCTAAAATGTTTATTTATATTTGTAATATTTGTATACCAAATGTGCGCATGTGTTCGTTTGCTCATTATATTTCTCTCATATTTGCATTTATTTATATTTACACTCAAATTGCAGTTTCTGCTGCTGCAAACAAAATGTTGATGTTTACAAATGTAATAAAAAAATCAGAAATGAAGTCAAGCAAATAAGTCAACTATGGCTACACATCGTTAATATAAAATAAACTACGCAGCTAGGGTGTTCGGAACGTGAAATTCTCACTTAACTTTCCATTAAGTTCTGTTGCTGTCACATAGAGTATCCACAAAATGGTTAAACATATTAATCAAAATACCAAATTAACTTTTTAAAATCCAGCTGATGAAATTCCCAGACACAAATAGAGGCCCAGATCCAGGCTTAAGACATACTTTTTTTTTTTTTGGAGGAACAGCTTCAACTTTTAGTTGAAATGCTTAAAATGCAAAGCTTAAAACTTCACATTTTGTTTTTATTTTGTTTGTGTTGTTGCAGTTTTGTCTGTCATATAACGGAAGGGGTATGAATCTGTATGAAGCAAAGTTTCGACTACTTTTTTGTTGTTGTATTTTTGCAGCTAACTAAAAATAGCAAAGCAGCAACAATAACAACAACAACAACAACAACGTTGACAACGACAACAGCAACGACAACGTCAGCGTTGATTGCAAGTTGTTTGGTTTTGCTTTTATGCTGGCAGGGAAGACGACGACCACGACGCTGGTGTGGTCCAATAATGAAAAGAAAAACCGGCTTGACAGGAAAACACAATTTTCGTTTAAATAAGGAAAAAATGCATAACATTTTTGCAGCTCGACGGCGATGTTGACGTTGCCTTCGCTGCCAGCGACACCGGCTGTCTGGGTGTGCAAAACATTTTCGTTGTCTAATACCCTAAAACAGCTTGTGCACGGCATTATGTCACATAAAAGTAGTTTTTAGGAAGATTCTGAAATTATTTAATGCTTAAAAATGAAGAAAATTTTATGAATTTATGAAGACTGACTTAACTGTATTTAATGATGTTTTGTAGGGTATTTGAGAGCCTCCTTCAGCAAATAACTTATATTTGTCTTGCTTGGATTTTCAGCTGTTTTATTGTTCGGTCTTATCCAAAGCTTTTAGACTTGTTTGGACCTTGTTATGTACCTTATTTGGTCAGGTGACAAATTGACAGCCAATGCCCCAAAATATCCGTAATGAGGTTATTTTCCATCACCACTAACCCACTGTAAGGGTATTTTAACGCGGTTTAACAGTTAAATTTTTATTGAAATATGCCTACGAAAAATGGCTTAACCTTTGGTAAAATTGAGTTTTTAACGAATTGACAAATTATTGACAGGGGGGGCTAAAACATTTGTCATGACACATTAAATATTCATACTTGTTTAAATATGTAACTTGGTCAATTCACAATTCTATTATTTTAACAGTCAACGTTTTCATATGTATTTTAAAATATTTTTATACATGATTTAAACTCACGCGACTTTATCATACATTTTTTATTTACATTGCAAATGGAAAAACAATTATAAATAGTTTTTTCCTCATATTTTTTATCAACGTTTTGCGCATTTAGTTAACAATTTGCCTATTTTCTTCGTAGGCACCACAAATGGTTGAATAATATTGAGGTCAATGTCAGTTATACAATAATTCTTGTGATATTGATATTGAAAAGGCAAAAGCCAACTTCTTATTTATTTAGTTAACATGATATTTTATTTATGAGTCAAGAGCAAGACAGTTGGCAACATCAATTATAAGTAGATTTGTGCGATCATGCAATCGAATTATTATTATTAATTAAAATGGCCCATCATTGAATCACAAGACTTAAAAGATATATGAGCCTGGTTGAACGCTAGCAATGCTACAAGTTATAGAAAGCCACTCAATTATAATGCCGCTAATTGTTTATAGAAGCAGTTTTGAATTCGTTCTTTTACTATCTGATAAAGGCAAAAATGCTCGAAAAATGATTTGATGAATTGAAATTTCGATTATAGTTGTGAGTCATTTAAGCAGATACAGCCTTATGACACTTATGATTTTTTAACTTTCTTATAACCAGAATTGAACTCAGATCAACGTTCAGTTGCCTTGCAACTTTTCCACATGCCTGCATTTCTTCGTTCTAGTGCTCTTATAATTATTGGACAACGTGACAAATGACAGCAATACCAACAACAAAGAACATTAACGTATGACTACGCCACACCCACATGGAATCTTGGCCTGCTTTGAGTGCAAGAGCTTAGCACCATGCAAAGAAAACCCAGCAAGTAGGAAAGCTTTGCTCAAGGGGCCGACAAGAGGATACTTTCTGCACAGCTCTAAAATACTCTACATACTTTGTATACACACAGAACAAACACAAACATTGTCAAAACTAATTTTTTAAAATTATAAAATAACATGTACTTAATATTTTAAAAATAAAATGATATATTTCCTATGCCGATTTTCCTAGAATTGAACACATCCACTTTTCGCTCTATACAAATCTATGCAAATATATACAATATGTTAATTTATACGTTTTTTTTCTTATTACAGGGTATAATAATTTCTCTGTATGTCATTTACTAAAATGCAGTACATACAGAAGGGTATTTGTTTACTTGTTTGTTGACTTAACGCCAGCAGAGCTAAAGGAAATTTTATAGTATTTTAACATGTATTTGGAAAATTTTCGATCGGGCTATTTGCGTACTGTGTATGCTCTATATTTTTGTTTTTGTTTGCATTTCGACTGTTATCGGCGGCATATTTAACTACGCCTTGAAGATCTGGGCAAATAATATTCAGCGTGAATAGCAGGTAGCTGCGATAAGCATGCCTTGAATATATAATTAATTAAGATAAGGGTAACTTTTGACAAAAAGCCGAATATATTGGCGGAAGATTAGAAGTTGAAAGCAGTAAGCAAATTCGTTAGCCTGACCTTTTATCTAATACAATAAACTAACTTAAGAATATAAGAATATCAGAATTAAAACGAACATGACCTCAACAATCAAGAGCTGAGGCCAGATGTCAATAATTTAAAGTATTATTACGGCCACGCCTTGTGTCAAATCTAATTGAGCTGTTCAATAGGCCATATAGAGTCGAAGTCGATGACAGTCCCCCGAGTGGTTGTCATCTGTTTGTCATATCCTTGTTAACATCTCGAATACTAAATTCGTTGCACTTTTCTACTTCATTTCATTTGTTTAAGCCAATTTCGAAAGTAATAAATTTGTAAAACAAATCGCATTGCAGTTGTCGATTGTAGATTGTGCGCAAGGACAACAACAAATAAAACTTAATACATATTTATCGATATTTCTAGAACATAAACGTCGCACTCGGTTAATATGTTCTAATAAACAATAATGATAGGTAATTATTTCGATATAGTACATACATATGTATATATATATGTTATAATATATTCTTAAATCGAATGTCAAGCAATTGACATTGAATATTCAGTTTCAAGGATGTGAAATATAAACAATGGGGATATTCTCTATATAATCTAAATGTATTGATTATTTAATCAAGTAGTCTGAAAGTTAGGTTTAGAGCTAAAGAACAAGTGAGGACGGTCTTGTCGGGAGCAGCCGACTAGGTGATACCCAGAACCCTGATCACGAATACATATAGTTTACGGGGTCTGAAATGCTTCCTTCGGCCTGTTACATACATTTCCACAAAACTATTATACCCTTTATACGTATTTTCAATGAGTTCAGGGTATAAAAAATAGGAGAAAATGAGAGCGAGAGTGGGAGAAAGAGAAATACGAATGAATTTAATATATATGTACACTTGTAACCTTCTTCACTCTTCCAATTTGATGAGCAACAAAAACGTAGGTGAAATTTTGTACTCATTTTAAAAATTAATGTAGACAACGTGGCTAAGTGCATTTTCTTGCTACACAGCCTAAAGAATATATTCTTATAAAAATTGCATAGCTTTGTTCATCTGCTGTTTAGATAACAAATAAATTTCGTCGCATTTAATAAACCCGAATATTTGTGTCTGTTTGTTTGCAAAATGTCTATAAATGGCACTGACATTGTTTCCAAACAGCTCACACATGACCAGGCTAGCCTAACTTTGCTTATAAATGAGAAATAACGAGATTGTATGCTTCAAAAAATTTTAACTGCAGTGTAAAATATGAATTTTCAGTTAAAATATATTGTAAGCACCTGTAATAAATTTAAGTGTCTGCTGTAATTGAACACATGTGACTGTTTTGATTTAGTCAACGTAGGACATCATAAATTAGCACTAAAAAACACAATCAGATGGTGTTTGGATACGCTGATTAACGCTTATGAGTGTGATTAAAATGCCACGAGCGGCACGTTATACCGGGAGTTATGGCTCACAAACAGTAGCATCAGTCAGCCATAGAATCGTTTGATTTATCAAGTGAAATCATAGTTAGCAGAAAGATAACTAGGCAAGATCAAATGAAAAGATACTGTCTGGCGTAGAGAGCAAACACAATTGTTGAGTTCAAGAACGCATTCCAATGCAGGTATGTATAATATGATATCATCACAGGCTTTAACTTTAGATAAATCATTCAACAGAGCGCTATTTGTTCCTATGCAAAAATAAATAATTCGCACCATTGCGAACTAGTTCAATAATCGGTAATTTCGAATTTCCTGACATTGTCCCCGGAAATAAATAACGAAACCACTTTTCTCATAGTAAAACTGAACTTTAAATAGCTGCGACATAAGCATACGAGTGCATATCGCTTATTAAACGCCATTTGCATGCGCAGTATGGCACTTAATTGTAGCAATTAATTCATATTCATAAAATCGAAGAATTTTCAATGCCTCAATTAATGTCTCTACTTTTCGCTTTCAGCGCAGCCTCAGTTCTAAGCGTATACTGATTCATGGAAACCGACTTCAGGCGCAAAATATGACAAAACAAGAGCCGTATAGTTGGCATAAACATCGAAAGCCATTCACAACGACATCGACGCTGACAAAGACATAATACTAAACACAATTTGTGAGCCCATGATTCGATGTTTCGTTTTATGCCCAGCTGTTGACCAGACCGCAACAAGAGCAAACGGCAAATGACAACAACATTGGCCACAACATTGACAACAGCAACGCCCAATTTCCCAGTCTTCATACGAGTAGTTCCCAGCACATTGCACTGTGGTAAAAGAACTATTGATTATATGGAGACTAGGACGCCAAAATCAGACTACTCGCTGTACAAAAAATAATAAATAATTTTCATTGCAATACAACTTTTAGCTTCAAAAATATATCTCAAAATTTGTTGAGATTTATAGAATTACGTTATTCTGATTAACTTGAACCACTGTGCGCCGTTCAATCGACGCATATTATACCCAAAAACAATGCCAGGAGCAGTAGCAGAAGCAACGACAAGCGTGTTGCTGCAATTATTATACCCTGTGAACAACAAGTACGTTATAAAGCGTATATAAAGGGTATATTAGTTATAGACCGTACGCTGTATATCTGTCTAAGTGCACCAGGTTCAGCAGCGACTAAAGCTAGAAAAAGCTAATAGAATTAAAAAACAAGTCGGGAGAGCTCGACTTCCATATATTTCAATCCCTTCGCATTCATACATACCTACACAAAATCTCACATACATGTACACACACACATGCAAACGCATGCCGCAGGCTGCAGACAGCTAAATGCGTAAATAACTTATAAACTAAGAGCATGATCTTAATGAAATCTTTCAGGACTTAGCAAGAGCATTTAAATCTCTCTATCAACCACCAACGTAGTATTGGAATTGTGTTTTTTTCTAATTGCTCTTATAGTTTTCGAGATATGTTTTAAAAACCGGGTCAAAAAACCGATTATTATCGATAATAAAAAACGAGACGAAATATTGATAATTTGAAATAAACTTGAACTCCGTATGGTATACACGAACTGAAAAAGTCGAAGCTCAGCCGCCTATCTTTTTTAGTCCCCGAAATCGACGCGTTTATGCAGACGGACGGACAGATGGACGGACAGACATGGGTGATCAAGAATATATATACTTTAAGGGGTTAGAGATGCCTCCTTCTGCCTGTTACATACATTTGCACTAAACCATTATACCCTGATTTACCCGTTTTCAATGGGTTCAGTGCATAAATAGCGAACGGAATACAGGGTATGTTCCTGTCGAGCACTCTTGACTAGCATACTCTAACATGCTGTTGTCATTGCCGTGGTGACGTACACAGCCGCAGCAGAGCTCATCACAGCTGCAAGTGAAAGTCAAACATGAAACGCACACACACACACACACACACACACACACACACACAACTTAGCGGATATTTAGCGTTTTGGGGGTAGAGAACGTGGGTCAGCAGGCAGCTTTACTGGGGCAATGCTGATGACAGCCATACTGTGAGCATCGTTTCAGGGTCAACAGCTATTTACAGACACTGTCAGCGGGCGTGTGTGTATGTGTGTGTGTGCTATTAACGCTAAACAAGCGCGGCACTATGCAAAATGGCCCAAAGGATTAGCCAACGCCCACACATCTACTATCATTATCATAATCGTTATTATCATCTCATCAGTATGGCCCCAGCCAGACGCAATTCAATACGTGCCCGGCATGGCTATGGCCATCTTTAAATTATCAACTCTATAATATTAATCACACATCAAATTTGAATAAAAACCACCCAACTTTGGACAGAGCTGTCTGTTTGTGTTTTTTTCGGGTATTACCTTCATTTTGGTTTACGGTTGTTAATGGCTTTGTTTATGCCGAAGCGCGTTTCAATTAACAATTCGACAGTTTAATTGTTTGTGAGTCGCTAAAAGATTGAGTTGGAATTCAGGCATTGCTATGATTAAAGTTCGTACTGAGGGTTGACAATTAGAATACAGGAAGAGTACACCAAACGAAAAAACACCATTTAACTTTTTAAAATATTAGAAAATAAATAAAAAAATATATTCATTTAAAAATGGACTATTTATTTTAGAAAAATATAATCCATAAAATAGTTTTTACAAGAATTTGTATGCTTGCAACCTTATTGTATTTAGAATAAGAGTTACCTTCTCTGGCTAAAAAATTTTGATATTCGATCAAACTTCTTGATTTTGAATGAATACATAACATTTGTTTATATAATTACGTACAAAATGTAGCTACGCAAGTTAAAAGGCTTCAGCACAACGGTGCACTCTATCAAGGCAGTCAAGCAGCCAGGAAAGGAAAAGACCGAAGCTAAAGCAAAGTAAATAACAACAAAATCGGCAATCAAGGCCAACTCAAAGGGTTTCAAGGTTATAAATTACCTGGCCCAGCCAGGAAGCAACAGACAAAGATGCAGCTGCGTTTTATATGCGCCGAGTCCTGATGCGTATCAGTAAAAACCGGTTAAAATGTGCGAGAAAATAAAAAGCAGCTCCCGTTCCCTTGCGCTGGCACTTAAATCATTCTGTTGCCAATTTCGAGGTTAAACTAATTATACATATGACGGCAAGAGAAACAAAAACGGGCAACATTTACAGGGTATCGGCACTGATAAAGACAGGCAACTAACGACTGAACTTATGCACACATTTAAGTGAAAGTGAATTGAATGTCATTTCGTAGAACGAGAAATGTCACGCATACGCCTAGTGGAAAATAATCCAATATTAATTATAGTATAATCGACATTTTTGTATCATTTGTACGACAAGAGAAATAAAAAGTTTCTCTAAACGCAAGACATATGGATGTGGATTGTAGCCCTTTTTTTAAACTCGTTCAACGAGTACACGTCTGCTTTAACCAGCTTGTAAAATGACAATTTAATATCTGGATCATGATTACGAAACTTTACATATTTTATGCCATTTTATATTTGTACCCTTTTGAAAGACGAAGGATATATGAAATTAAAATGTCAAATTGAATTGATTTATGGCCAGTGATTCATTTGCCTGATACCATTTATATATCACAATTGTTTGCTTTATTTTGCCAGCTTGGTTTCGAGGTTATTTCTCCAACTCTCCCACGTTTGCATTGCCTTTGTTTCCCATTGCTTTCTGCCTCTCTTTCTCTCTCTCTTTCTCTATACATATGTGGAATTTAATCTTCTTAAATATTTTGGGCAATTGCCGTTATAATTCACGGAATATGAATCATAGTAAAACCCCATTAATATAAAACACTTCATATTCTAGTCTTCAAAATATGTGAAAATAAATGTCATTGTTACTTATGAATATACGAATATACTTATATATATATATATACCACTTACCCTGTGGTAGTTTATCTGCCAGATAACTGGCGAGTGCCTGAAGATCACTTGAAAATTACATTTTTTGGCTGAGGATTAATTCCTAAATATTGAAGTTTAAAGTGCTGTGCGTTTAAGTAGGTGCGTAATTTACATTGGAGAATCATCAAAGATGGTTTTTTTTTCGTAACCAGCTTGGGTCTAAACTGTGTGCAACTAGGAAAAGTGGAGCTCAAAAATTGTGTTTGTATAAGACTTTATATAAGATTAGATATGCTACGTGCTGCTTCCAATTTATTAGTGATGTCGTTTGTTTTTTTAATTAACAATAGTAACTTTTACAAAAATACAATTATGAAACTATAAAAATTCTTATAGAGAAAGGGAATTCTACTAAAAATGCAATTTTAAGTAAGTGAAACAAATGAAACTGGAGACAAAACTAAAAATAAAATGTTGGAGACGCTTAAATAAAAATTAGAAAGCAACACTTACTGCCAGGAGAAGCTGCCGGTGATGCCGTCTTTAAGCCGATCGCGTAAAGACCGCTGTCGACTTGGTCCTGATCCGCTAAGAGGCGGCAGAATCGTGTTCTCACCATCCTCTTGTACCGTGGCGATGTTCGATGCGGACGTTGATATGGGTGCGCCGGCATGCTCCATTATCGGCGGCTGTTGCTGATAGTGCTGATGATAATGGGGATGGTTCGATTGATGTGGTGACCCCGGCGACCCTGCTGGCGAGTCTCTGTTGTTCAAATGCCGACGGATCGAACCATGACGTGGTGAGTTTTCGCGTGACATTTCAATCGATTTAATTTAAAATGTTTGGGGAATTTAATTTGGTTTGGTTTCGTTTGTTGGTTTGGTTGATTAAGTATTTTCAACAGAAATTCGCATAAAATAATTAGAAGCATAAAATAATTAGTTCAATCGCAGCCAATTATTTGTAGACTTTTTGTTTCTTATTAGCTTTTATAGATGAAGAAAACGAGCGAGCTGAACTTGCTTTAATTTGTAGTTATATTTTTTTTAGGTGGTGAGTTTATTTATTAATTGCACATAGAGCCAAAAATTTTGTGTAAAAGTTTGCTATTCGGGGATAGGCATATACAAAAAATTAGTTGAAAAAATAAGTTCATAAAAACTTATTCAATATAGTATATTTAGACATTGCATTGAGTAGAATAATAATATTTTTTCATACGCGAAATTCACAAGAAAATATTTTAGATTTTGTAAGTAGTAGGAGTGCGGTGTGTTGGGATTAGTTAAGGCTTATGTGTATATATGTATTTAGATCTGAGTGTGACGGTTATTTCGAAATTGGAGAGGAGTTCTGCATATTAGGCAGCTATGCTAAGGTTTAGTAGTAGAAGAACAGTAAAAAGAGTAGTATGGAAATCGTATAATATTAGCAAATTGGCTTTTTAAAGAAAAAATAATGATAATTAAATGTTCATGTGTGTTATTATTTTTTAAGCGTTCGCAAGCAGCATGCATTTTTGTTTTTATAGATCTTAGTAATTATTTCTTGTTATTTAGAAAGCAGAAAAGCGGGTGAGGTCTTATAGTATGTATGTAGAGAATTCGATAGCAAAGAAAAAACGCACATATTTTGCAGGTGTTTATTGGTTGTAGCGGCTGGGTGGCACACGCATTATATCCGATGGATCAGGTTCCCTAAGCGTTTCCAAAGTTAAAAAGAAAATCATACGAATATGATCAACGTTGTTGTACATAGTGGCATAAGTGGCGTGTACTATGTACACACACGTATTTCTATTTACATATGTAGGTAAATCTAGTTGGATTTTGCAGACTAAACACTGTTCGATAGATAGTCAGTATAGCAATGCATATCAGTCGCTTTAGTTTGGGTTTGTTAAAATATGAAGGCACATTCAAGTGGTTCGATATTTATATATACATCAAAATATTATTATAATAGGTATTACGACTATTAAAACGTTTAGTAAACAACAAATGGTGTGTACATTTAGGCAGACATTTGTAAGAGGGTAAACAATCTATATATTGAATTAGATATTTGATATTGATATTGGTATTTCAGTTTTCGTATTTTTTCTTCTCTGTGGTTGACATATCGACATACATCTATGGTAAGGTATACGATTATATGTACATATATCTATAGGTATAGCTGGATATATGCATATGTGTGGGCATAGCTGTTATACGAGCATTGTGGTTTAATTAGTTTTGCGTATTCATAATTTAATTAGCAATATGTATATTCTTCGTATTTGATATTGTATTGTAGTCGTATAAATGTTGTGTGTGTGTGTTTGTCTGTGTTTGATTAGTGCTTGCAATTGTCATTATTTTCTGTTGGCTGTAATTGTTGGACCAGACTATTTCTAATGGTCTTGTGTTGCTCGCTGGGTGTGTATTCTGCTATTTATATTTTTGTTTGTTAGTATTTGTTTAGTTTTGTGTGTGTACGAGTGTGTTGTAGTTAATAATTTTATTATTATTGGTAAGTAGATTGGATATTGTAGTAGTGGGCAACGAACCTGCAAGCAGAGAAAGGGAGATTATTTTCAGCAAGGCAAATTAATTTATTTTCATATTCAAGATATTCAAAAAGAGTCAGATGTCAAATATTTGTCCATTAATAGTTTAGATTATTCTGTTATTCAATTGCATTCAAGTTCCTTCAAAAATCCTAAATATATATATGTATGAACAATACATACATGTAGCTTTTATCGCATTTATGGCTTTTACTTAGCGTCACATCCAAAACTGGGCAAAGTGTTCAACGAATTTTACAGGATATCGACTGCCACATGGCGTGACCTGACCCGCCTCCAACTTAGCTGTTGACAAACCTTGAAAAATGCCATTCATGTGTTCTAAGTCCAATGTCAAGTCGCATTTATAATGTATCCACTCAAATAACCAAAGCCCTAAATGAATTATTCATGTCAAAATTCCAGTGGCACAAAACAAACACCAGAAACTACGACTACAATAAAAGCTATTTGACGATATTCGATATGCACGCAGACTTATCCAAACAGAACAAAACCCCTTTGGTACATTTTTAGATACAGCTTGATACAGCTGCGAACTTTTTCCTGACAGCCCAAAAATATGCAATCCATTTGACGCCCTCGTAATTGAGCCAATGATATGGATATAAATATGTATGTAGGGGATAGTTGCAAAGGCATGCTATACGAGTAAAGGTTTTAAGTGTGTAAGTTATCCAATATTTCATTAACGATATCCTTACAATGTAATTAAGGAATAGCTGCTGACTTTTCGCATATTCTCTCGCATACAGATACTCTCAGGAAAAAAAAATACTCAAATTGTTATACATATTTTGTACTATATTATTATTATTTTATTATTTCAACATCGTTGACAAATATTGAAAGCTAAGAATTTTATTTTTCTCTGAGTGTATGTATGTACATATATGACGAATAAACAGGCATGAGAGCAAACAGGATGTCATATATCTATATACTTCTGTATGTAGACTTCTGTCTACATCCACGCATAGCCAGGCTCATTATTATTATGAGCGGTTGTTTTTGTAGGTAATGCCCCGGCATTTACACTTTGTCCGTTGCTCTCCAAGCCGTTTTCCCAGCACTCCCCCAACTCATGTGCTTTTCTGCACCATTTTGTTACCTACAATGTTGCTACAGTCGTTGCATTTGTTGTATAAGAACTATGAAATGAGCAACAGACGTAGTTTTCAAAGGCGGCGGTGGCGGGCAGCGAGGCACATTTAATGCTCGCACTTGAAGCGCATTTCGCTAAGGTATGGAACTATGGTATGGAACTGCATAACGTATAAGTAATATCGGAATGTTTTGGGGTCAATTACATTTTAAGTTCGGTTTCAAAAGCTTTTTTTTTACAGATGCAAGAAAAATTATATTTTTATAGTTTTAAAAAAAAACTACTATGCAATATAGCAATATGTGGGATATACGAATTTTACCGGTACCGTTTCTTAACATGGCCGTAACCACTGTAGCCGTAGCTGTAGTAGTAGCTAAGTAAATGTGTTGCCATGTGCGACGAACTTGAAACTTGTGTATGTGAGTGTTGTGTGCTTTTAATATGTGCGCCTGTATTAATGTCTCGGCAGTGTTGAGTAATGAATGCCGCCTGCCAAAGCATTGAAAGCGAGATCCAATGTCCTTACACGCGTCTACACCCACAACAAATTTGAAGGCTATGCACTTAAGCGAGGTCGTAAATAGAGAAATGAAAAACAGAGTGAGAGCAAGGGAGAGAGTGAGAGTAAGGGAGAGAGAGAGAGAGACACAGCGAGCGTTATATAAAATGTTGCCAAACTTTAAGGCTTTTGAGTAACAACATCGCTGAGCATTTAATTTTTGGTCATACTGTGGCTACACACACACTTACTTATAGTATGTCAGAGCCGTATATAATTTCCGTTTCCGCTGAGCTTTGTCATGTTTCCTGACACCTCGCTTGTTGCCTGCCGCAGTTTTACCCTTTTCATTCATAATTGCAGGATGCATTTTCTCTTGTTCTTTTTTATTCAGAAACTTTTACTGTGCAAACATCAAGGATATCCTTGAGTTGGCAGTGAAAAAATATTTAGACTGTGCACTATTTAAACTGCACTTTTTTCCAGCCAAAGCTGATTAAAGCATAAAAGCTGCTTAACCCCGAGCGCATAAATTACATCTCATTCGGACTAATTGAGTTTCATTTGCATGTGTGCATGGCATTTGTGGCCGCGTGGGCGTGGCACTGCACTAGTTGGCAATTTGGCACTAAGGGCAAATTAAGTTCCCCTAGTCAAATTTCCCAGCGAACTGTGTCTCGTGCATGGTCAAATGCAAATTGCATTCACATATTTCACATGACCGTCCATTGACAATGACCGAGGAGCATCCACGGCGCATACGTAATGCAACTGGCTGAGCGGAAAATCGGAAAATCTAGGCACCAACAAGGCGCAGAATGAATGGGGCAACAAAGTACCATACACTGCGATCTGTTAATGTAATTTATGCATACATTGGAGTCAATTTCACAATTATTTCTGCCAATAGCACATGAAATACGGACACGGACATTAAATCGGTTCATGTTGGCGTATCTGGCCGTTGATATACTTTAATAAACTTTGGGTTCCAAGGATGAAGTAAATTTCTGCTGACTGAAAACTGAGAAACAATCGGAATCGATCAAGCTAATTGTTGATTGAAAACCTACGCCAATTCCGATCATGTTTATTTGTTATCATATAAAATTACTCATTTCAATAGTCAAACAGACTGCAAATATAAACTGAATTCAGTCTCCAATGTTGGCATAGCTGAACGTAAGTTGTTTCTATTTGCATTCGGGGTTTGCACTTCCGTTTGCGATTGTGGTTTCCGTCAATTATTCCGTGCATCCGTACTTCTAATTTGTGCACAGTCTGAAGAAGAAAAGCCTATCTATACACAGATTAAACAATAACAAAAGTAAGTTACGAGCGGGCTTATGTCTCTCTCAATTAAGTGCTTGCAGTACATTACGTATACGCATGTTGCGAGTGCAGAATCTTGTTGTTGCACAACTACGTCAAACTGACTGACAAGTATTGAATTTGTGTGTTAGGTTGTAGTTACTTATGCATGGAATTCCCATTTAGAGAACATGGAACTATTTGAAGTTTATTCACTTGCATCTAATGACTAGATTTAAGGTTTGTCTAACGTATTTTACAATTTCTGTTGTTGCATAGGAATTAGAAACTTACAGTCCAAGCTAGTAGTTAGGTATGAATGGGAAAAGTAAATAGACCACAAAGCACACCTCACATCTGTAAGTTGCTGCTTGTCAAAATGTCCAAGTCAACAATTTATCAACGTTTTAATTAACATACACGCAGAAAGGAACGTAAAATATTACGGTGCAGGAGATGGAGATGGCAGCCCACGCCGCTTAGGCTAAGATGTCGGCTTGGGAGGACACGTGCGCGACAGTTGAAATTAAATTACCTGCACAAACGGGCGACAATTAAAGTTACGATCTGTGTTTAAAGATACGCCATTGGAATTCCCACTGTGAGTCCAGCCCCAAGCAATAAAAGAGCTTTGTACGCTCTACAATACCGCAATTAATGGCCAAAAGCGAAAGTTCTGTGGGTTTTCTGGGCTGTCTTGAAACTGTCAAGCGGTTGGGATGGCTCACACAACGTATGCGCGACTTGCACGCGAATAGAAGCCACACATAAAGATACACACACACATGCACAGAACTTATATAGAAACACAACACCCACGCAAAATGTTTCCGTCTGGGCAGGAAAAATACTTTTGCTTTTTCTTTTGCTGAATGAATGCCGCGCATAAAATGGCCAAGCTGCGCCTCTCTCAATCGACCAAGCTCTCAGTTGTTCAGTTGTGCGCTCTCTTTCATTTACTAGCAGGATAAATAAAAGAAGAAAAAAAAGAAATGTTAAAAAACAAAACCTTCTCAAGGACAAAGCACGCAACGTCGCCGAAATCAGCTGAGCAGCCATTTACAGTTGCGCTCTCTTTTCGTTCATGCGCACGCTGTTCATTTCTCTGTTGTCTAACACCGCTGTTAACGCCAACAAGAACTCTCTGTTAGATAGGTAAACAAGGCAGAAAAATTGATAATTGAGATTCTTCACAAAGCTGGCATTAACGAAAACAAGCTTGTGCAACATAATTGAGTTCAAAACTGAATTGAGAAAACAAACAACAAAAGGTTTATTTACCTAAAAATATCAATTTGTAACTTAAATGGTCTCATCCTTTTTTTTTCAAATATTGTAGATTTTCTTTTATAGGATTAACTAAACGACTCGTTCCCGGCTAAATACTTGAATTTTTGTACCCTTATTTAAAGGAGCTAACCACAAATCTACCTTTCAAATTTGGTGACTCTAGCTTTAAAACTTTTTTAAAGTGGGGGTACTGGGGGGCGTTGCAGTGGGCGTGGCCGGGATATCAAGATCTCAATCTTTTGAGGAGGTTACCAGGAATCTACATACCAAGTTTGGTGTCTTGTTACCGCTTTGAGCTTGCGAATATATCGATTTTAGTGATTATGTAGGCGGAAGGGGGCGTGGCCGGAAAATTTTTTCTCTGATGTTTGAGGGACCTTTCCAGTAATATGTATTCATTTTGGTGACTAGCTTTAAAACTGTGGGAGATATAGCCATTTCCGATTTTTCAAGGCGGGGGCGCTGGGGGGCATTTTTGGGGGAGATCACCAGCTATTATTCAACTTTAATCGATTTGCGATTTGAGGTGTATCGACATGTTATCGATTTGCACAGCGTCCCAGTGGGCGTGGCACAAAAATCTTAACACTTTGTCTAAAGCAGATAACTACAAGTATATATCCGGAATTTCAAGTCTCTATCTTCAATAGCATCGAAAAATATTGCGTTCATACCGACAGACGGACAGACGGTCAGACGGACGGACAGCATGACGGACATTGCACAAAACCAATATACTATTTTCACTTCGTTAACGAGTATGAAAAGCGCATTAACCTAACCAATCCCTATAGGAAAATTCATATTCAAACATTTACAATGAGAACAAATGAGTTATAAATCTGGTATTTTTCCTAACTCAGAGTTAGAGGACTGTAAATATGTAGAGTAATATAGGCCGAGACAGGCATTCTGCTGACAATTGGTTAGAAAGGACATAAGAAAGTGATGTCAATTCGGCCACAAGTTAAGCGTCAGGCACTTCACTGAACGCTACTTTCTCTCTCTTACTCTATATCTTTCGTCGTTTTTTTTTTTTTGTAACTGTGCTCTCACTAACTGATGATGTCTGACCAGAAAATGGCTAAAATACTTTAAATTGAAATGATCTAAAACAAGAACAAGCGGCGGGCAACGAAAAAGCAGCCAAGCCAAAAGCAATAAACAGCACAACAAATGAAACGGCGTTAGCGCAGCCAGGCGGCCAACAAAATGTCCCAGAAATGACGGCGACTTTGCCTTCTCCTCGTGGCTGGGTGCCCGAATACACAAGCACACATACCGAGAGACAAACAAACAATACACGTAACAATAATAGCAGGCGAACAAAGCATGTCGCAGGAAAACAGACCTGAAGGACATGCGTTTTGCCAGGAAATATGGCTGGGGCGGAGGAGTGCCGCACGCAAAGTAAGCAGGATGACAACAAGAAAGCATTATGTAGCAAAAAAAAAAAAAATAATAATAACAAGCAGCTGCTTGTAATCGAAAATAAAAGAAAGAACAACTTCGGCACACAGCAAATCCATCAGTGGCGAGACAACATTTTTGGGGCAGTGGCAAATTTTTGCACAGGTCCATAGCAAATGTCGGACCCATAAAATGTATTGAACGTAAGAAAGAAAAGTTAGGATTAAAGACTTACGATTATTAACATATTTCTTAATCAACTATGGCGCCAAAACGAAACGATATGTGAAGATTATTCAAAACATATGTAAATATATTCAACAAGCCAGGTACGAATGTTGGAATCGGGCATAACAGACTGCGTAATCTGTTTCACAGTACAAGAACAGTTTAAAACAGTCGAAAACGTTGTTATTATTGTTATTGTTATATTGGGAAAAATATAGAACTTTTATATTTTGTAGAGTGGGCGTGGCCAACAGTTTTCAGCTCAATTTTAAGAGGGGGTCCGAACACTGTCTTGTGGGTTACCAGCAATCTACATACTAAATTTAGTGACTCTAGCGGTAAATTTGTGGGAAATATAGACGTGTTATCGATTTGAGCTTTCAGGTATATCGATTTTTGCGATTGCGGAGGCGAGAGGGGACGCGGTCGGAAAATTATTTCTATGATATATTCCAAATATGGACCCTCTAGCTCAAAATCGGTGTGCTATAGCCATTTTCGATTTTTTAAACCGGGAGTACTGGGGGCGTTTAAGTGGGCGTGGCCGGGATATCAAGGTCGAGGGGAGGTCAGTAGCAATCAACATACCATATATGGATACTCTAACTTTAATATTGTGGGAAATATTCACCATTTATCGATTTGCGATTTGAGGTGTATCGACTGTTATCGATTTCCCAGCCCAACGGGCGTGGCACAAAAATCTTATAAACATCGTAATCACATACGAAAAAAATGAAGAAAAAACAAACAGTTAAAGTTAAGCGGAAAATTCAAAAAAATTAATAAAATGTAGGGACAAGAACGCAAAGTGTGCGGCTATTTAATTTAACAAACAATTGACTCAACCAACAGACAGAGCAGCCAAAATAGCCAATAGACGTTCTTAAGGTGAAATGGGTCCCACTGGCCAGTGTTTTACGGGCCGATAATCAATAAATGTTGTGGAAAATGTAACACTGGGAAATTGCTACACATGTTGGAGCTGATGAAGTGAAATGAACCGAAATTCAAATTGAACAAACACACAACTTTCAATGTCAAGTGCTGGGTGGCTGTCAATTAAAGAAAGTGAATCTGATAACTAGAGAATTCAAAAAATTACCTGTAACTTAACTGACAATGTCAAAAAAAAAATTAACACATTTTACTGCTGGTTGTATTTTTGAACTTACATTGTTTTGTTGTTGATATTGGTGCAGTTATTTTTTAAAAGATCTACTTATGTTGGTTACTCTGCGTATGCGTAATTTCGTTTATCTGTTTAAATGGACACTACAAAATTCACCGAACAATGTCTATTTGTAGTAACTCTTTGTACACGTACAAGCAAACACATAGTCACGCGCCATACGCACACACAAATACTCACGCACTTACATATACACCGAGATTTATATAACACACTTTCAAGCCACGTCAATAAGTATACGAAGTACTGAATTTAAGTCAAAACTATGCATAATATTAAATAACATTTTTATTCATTTGAGTCAGCTATTTTTATGTCGTTTTTCTTTCTTCAGACTGTTTTTGCTTTTAATTTATTTCGTTGCGTTGTGCTTTGTATTTTGTAGATTTTCTGTTTGCCTAAACTTGCACGCTCTGCTGTTCACGAAGTACTGTGCTAACGGTATTTGCATGCCAGCTAAAAGAGAGCTGACCAGAATGAGAGTGCAAAAGGATGGACATTTGTTAGGCAAGGGCAAGCGCGCTCTCTCACTGTAACTGTTAACTGCACCTGCTGCTCTTACGATTATGTTAAGACTGATGCTTTTGCAAAGGCTTACAGTGTTACCAATTATATTGTTCAGTTGCCTAAATGCCTAAGCACTTAGGAAAATCAATCTAAAATCTACAATATTTATTTTTTTTACCTTTAACATTAAAAGTGATTTTGAGAGTGTGAAACTTTTTGTCAAATATCATACAAAAAATACAAAATTCTGAATGGAAAAACCTAAATTTTAAAATCCCATTATTTTATCAAAACGGAACCGATTTTCACGATTTATATCATTTTATTCAGAGTGAGCCCTAGATTGATTCTGCATCAAAATTATTTTACATTTGAAAAAAACTTTTTTGATTTTTTTTTTGAATTTGATTAGTTTTGGAAATATTCATTTGTTTTAAATATAGAATCTTAAGTTTATATTTTAAATTGTTTCTGGATAGCACTCTTAGTATAAACACCATATGAAAAGTGATTCTGAGGAAGTCAAAGAAGTTTTTTGCCGAAAACAATGCTGTAAATTGCATAAATTTTGATATGACAATGATAATTAGACAATCCATACTTGAGGCTTTATCCCGATTTCAAACTCCCATAACTGTCACCACTACACCGATTTTTGTGATTCTATTAACAATGCACTGTACACTTCAAAGCCACAAGCTGCTTCTGGTTGCCGCTGCTAAAAACTTTCACTCTCAACATTCGACATGTGCATATTATATACGTGTTTGAATTATTTCTCTCGCTCACTCTCTGTTCCCATAAGTAAAATCGGCTTCTGCTGCTGTCATTGCTGTTATATTGGGAATGGCTGTAGCGTGGTGCGCACTCTCGCTGAGAGCGGCGTTTAGCGTGTTGTTGTTGTAGTTGTTGTTGTTGTTGACAGGCCTTTTTGGCCCACTTAGGGGCTTGTTTTCGGTTTTCAATGTTAAGTGTGATGAGAGAGCTGCGTCAACGACGACAGCCAAAAGGACAGAGGAATGAAAAGGAAGGCCAAGCGCACGGATTCTCCGGGGCCGCCTACGCAAATTTATGGTGATTCGTAGTGAACCTGACACTCACATAGTACACAATCAGCGTTTATTTATTATATATATATACATATACATATGTATTTAGATTTTTCTTGCATTTTACTAAACGTTACCCGAAATTGATTTAATGAAAATTATACTCAAGGAATGAATGACTTCTTAATGTTAAATAATCTTTAAAAGGCCTTTAAAACCATCAGTTGGTAATGCACTTGTTTAATCTATAGCAAACAAATTTGCTTTTTTCTATTTTGAATATTTTATCACTGGCAATTTCAATTTTGAAGGTTCAACAGACAAGCTGTCTGATATGACACACACACAGAACTCTGTGTGTGAGCGTAGGAGTTGCTTTTGCAACCGTTTTATTGCTATTTCTGATGGAATTTCTCGCTTTGACCTTGTTTTTTGTCAGTATATAGCTACTTATTCTTTTTGTTGTTGTTGTTGTTGTTATTGTTTTGGCGCGTGGCCGCGATAATTAAAATTTGTATAATTGAGAAGCCTTCCATTTGCTTAGCTGTGAGTTATGGCCGGCGACTTTAGTGGGCTTAAAGATAAGCAGCAGGTCGGCAGTTATTCAGATTCGTTAGGAAGACATAAGCATATTTATACATAAATACTCTAATGTGTCTGGCTAAATAATATCTTAATACATTAAATATTTGTTGTCTAAGCCCTTACTAATTTATTATTGATCTGCGGGTATGTTATTTATGCTTTAAAATTAGTTGAACGCTCGAAAGGAGGCAACACTTTTGCATGCCTCATCCATCCAGTCGTTCGAATGAACAAGGCGTATGTGTGTGTGTGTGGCTGTGTGTAAAACTGAGATAGAGAAAAAAATAAAGATAGAGTCACGCCCACATATGTGCATATTATAATATCTTGTGGCGCATACACAAAACAACAAACATTCAAACAAAAGCGTACGTCAATCTGTCAGTTAGTCAGTCAGGCGGTGAGTCTTTAACGGCTCGTCGGCATTCAGCGCCTAGCTGCGAAGGTTGCTCGACCCGTTGATAAACAAGAATCGATAAAACCGAACGAGATGTTTTGGCCATCGTGGCTTTGTTGAAGCACACACACACTCCGTCTGTTCTACACAATGATGGTGGCTGCCATTATATTGGCTTGGTATTATATTTGTGGCCCTATACAACATTTAAGGTTATCAGTGGTTGTAAAAGCTTGTAAAGCCCAATAATACGCAAAGATATGTAAGATATGTATATACGCTAGAATTTCTCTGACACTTAATCAGTCTACGAACATTTGATCTTTATAAGGCGCATAGATCTTTTATTAGAGTGCCAATAATTATCTACATTATATTCTTTTGAAGGATGGGCTTTTCTCAAGGAATCATGGATAACACAATCCCTCCTTGTTGCCCTAAATATATGCTTAAATGGTTGCAAGGACACTGCGATTATACAAATTCTGAATGTGCTTGCGGCTTGGGGCTTCTGCGTCTGGCATTTGAACTAAGTAAGCTTACAGGCTGGCAGGATGTGCTTACAAAGCATTGACTAAGCTCGAAACAATAGAAACAACGACCGGGCCATCCTGCCTATAGTCAGAAGAAATTGTTCATTGTTTTATGCCTGAATACCCCATACATTAAAGACATGTCGTATCTCAGTCTTAGTTTACTTTACGATTTACGTTTTTCTTAGTATTCTTTCGCAAATTTAAAAATCAATTTGTAGTAAGCCGAAGATACACTGTATGATTTTCGGGGCTAGCCATAGCTGATATCCCGTTACAATATTTAAAGCTGGATGTACAGGGTATAAACCTATGTTCATACATTTCGCATTTAAGAACTTTTAGTCATATTCGACATATATGTATGTATATCGGATCCACATAACATATATATATAAATAGTTATAGAAATAATTGTTTACAATGTAATCAAGCGAACAGCTGCCAACAAAAAAGAAAATGTATGCACATTCATATTAGGGCTTACAGCTGGTGAAACGGTAATGTAAAAGTGTGTGTATAAAAGCGCGGGCTAATTCACGTACGTATTTACATGAATTTGTAGACATGTACTACAAGGTAAACGAACATGAGTTATTCAAAAGTAGGTAATCTGTTTCACTTACGGTCTTCGCTCTCGAAAATGAATTGCACTATATATCTGAATTGTAAATAATTTAATAACAAATTTCCATCATTTTAACGAGAACGGCTGCACAGTCGCGACCAACGTGACGAAAACTACGATATGTACTAAATAAGCAACGCCTGCTGTGGCAGTGTTAAACAGCGTGAAACATTCACCTAGGTTTGCACGAATTCAATCGTTCTTTTAATGTCGCAAACTGGTTCGCTTTACATAAATTCAGCTAAATTATAAGTTAAACAATTAATGGTAAAGTGTATCTACAGCTCCGAGTGAGCGTATTCCTCATGCGTTGACTCCTTCTCCTTTGGTATAATATAGAGGCCCTCAGAGGTAGTCCAACGCGTGCCATGTTGTGGACTGTGCAGGCCCACGATTTCCATTTGGCCAGAAATGGGTCGGCCGTAGGAGCGACCGGACATGCCCAGATACATGCCTGTATCAACGTGGCGCAGTCTTACGTGAGCATCTCGCATCCAGCTGTCGTTGGAGCAGATCACCTCCCAATTATCGCCGGTATCGCCGACTCCGTCGACGCCATAGGCGGACACCTCCTGCTCGCCGGAGAGCGGTGATGAGAAATGGTGCGAGTGCAGATTCTTTTTGGTGGTCAAGTGTTCCAACCTTATTGTCGTCCCACAAGCAATGGGTTCGCCACGCTCGCACAGCTTTTTGGTTTGCGCCTTGACCATCCAGTGGCTATTGACATCCTCCTTCTGTTCAACACCCGTTACCGATTGCTGGCCAGATCCGGAGCCGTACTTTACATCATGCGAATGCAGGCGAAACGCGTAATCGGAATTGAGCAATTTCAGTATGGAGCCACACGTCACGTAGTTGGTCTGGGCGGCTACGAAAGCAATTTTTCAATTTTATTGATAGGAATCGTATATTGTGGGGCGTCAAGAGCGGCGTGGCCAATCACAGCAGACCACATAAACGGCGACGCCGGTTTGGCAAATATACGTACCATCGTTGTTGGGCAGACAGCTGATCAACGTCAAAGCAGCGAGTAGCAGTGTGTGCAGCATCCTGTCTGGTGTCCTACAATATCAATTAAGTACTAAAACTAATATTTATAATATTTAAAATGTAGTACGGCGTACGCGGCGAAATGAGGCACACGCAAACAAATGATTTTGGCAGCAAGTTAGTGTTGGGCAACCAATTGGTGAAGGAACAGAGACTAATGGAACTAGCTCCATAAACATGTAATAAATGATAACAGAGTCATAACATAACAGTCAAAATTACATTCGTAGTGTACATAAGGTTCACCTATCGATATTCGATAGCTGTTTTTCTTTTTTGTCGACTTCGAGCACTGCAAATGTTGCTCTAAGTTTTCTGTGAAAATTAGAAAAATTTCACTAAGGCAGAAATTAATGGCACACAAGCGTTTCTTTATTTACGCTGCACTATTGGCGATATGTTATTTACTTGGCGTGACATGGGTAAGTGTTTGATAACGCCTTAACTGCGTCGTAATTGAAATTATGCTTGTGTTTGTTTGTTAACAAAGGCTGACCCAGCAACACAAGCACTGCCAAGCAGCAGCAGCAACATCAACGCCAGTCAGCTGAGTGCACCAGCCAAGGCAGCAGCGGTAACTCCAGCGCCAACAATCACCATTCCAAAAGTGATAAGCAGTACAGCAGCAAGCGGCAACACAAGCAACAGCATAACAGCTGAATGGTTTGTAGACTCAAAATCAACAAATTGTAAAAAGACATGATATACATTGTTGCTATTATATATGTTTAGTGCCTGTGCCGGGGCGCTGCTTCCACAAGTGGATGCTAACGGCAAGGAGCTTCCCATATGCGCTGAGTGCAAATGTGCGCACGTAGCGCGGAATACGACACTTATAAAGGTGGATATTGCCGTTGTGTATATGCTAACATAGGGCTGGAATTATTCACATATGTTGTTTGTTTTTTAGGTCGTTGTCATCATTGTGATTTGGATAATATCCATTTTAGTGATATACATGCTCTTCCTAATGTGCTTGGACCCGCTGCTTAACAAACGCGTAAAGGCCAACAATTACCAGGAGCACACCAATGAAGATGTACATAACAAATATTCTAAATATGCAGGCATTAAATATAGTCGACTAGCTGCTTGTCCTGCCGTTGATGACAGTGATGGTGATGATGAGGCACAGCTAGTTGGCAATAAAGAAGCACCGAACGTTTGATGCCTTTTGCCAAACGATTTATATAGAAATACTTTTTTGTTTTATTTTAAATTACTCTATTCTAACATACGCACGTTCTAACAAAGCTTTTGTCTTTTTATTAACAAACTAACCCATCACGGCCTTAACTAATTTGCTTACAATTTTCCTTCTTTTTCTGCTGCGGCTGCCAGGACGAACCCACGCCGCCTATGCCCGTTGGCACCAACAATCAAGAGCTGAGCGCACGCGCTAATGTTCTAAATCGTGTGGGTCATCAGCAGGACAAATGGAAGCGACAGGTGCGGGAACAGCGGCGTCACATCTATGATCGACACACCATGCTAAATTAACCAGCAACATATAAGTGCACGAACCGTTGGCCTAGGCGTTGGCGACTTAAAGACATGTATTCCGGCAGCAATTACATACTGTATTTGAATTAAAGCTTTAGCACTGCTTGTCTCATTAATTGGATCAAAATTAACTTAATATTAGCAAGAATTATAATTTAAATAAATTCATATAACCAAATTACCATAAGAAAACATTGAACTTTTTTAAGAAAAACAAAGAGGATGTTTCCCATATTTCCAGATTATTTATATGATTGCCAAAAGAACTGCACGCTTTATTTATGTGTTTCGGTCTTAAATTACATCGTGTATTAGAAAACGCAGCCTAATAGCCTTTAACGGTTTCAGCAAAGGTCCAGTTTTCTTCTACTTTAAAAGGACCCTTTATGCTGCAATCGTTGGCAGTGCAAATGCCAACCGTATACTGGGGAATGCTTCGTGTGTCCCGATAGTACAGCACCTTCATGGATTCACGAATCTGCAAAAGGACACATAGAATTGATTAAAAGTTTTCCGACAGCTCCGATTTTGATCATTGCCCTACCAAACTCGTTGCCTCCTCGAATGTAAAATCGCGATCCTTAGGCTTGCGCTCGCGCACAAGCGGCAAGGCTAAATGGCGTGCAAACCCGGTGGCGACCACATAATCATCATATGCGCGTCCTCGCAAATCAACATTACCCAAATAGGGCAAACCCTCCTCATCGATGCCAGCAACAACCACATCAATGTAGAGTGGATTCATGCGCGAGCGACGGTTGTAAAGCACGCGTGTCATCCAGGTGGCCAATGAAGTGGGCTTCATGACGACACCATCGTTGCAGCATTGATCCTCGATCATCTTCTGGTCAATGCTACGCTTGATTGACTGTATATCCGCAAAGTCTCCGCTTCCGCCGAGCAGAATTTTCTCATTAATTCTGAAGACACGTTCAATGTTCTGGTAACGTGCCAGGGAGCCATAGGAGACCAGTGTATCGGCAGCTACCAAGACGCCACTGTCGAATTTAATGCCCAGCACTGAGGAGCCCGTGGTGATAGCAGCGCTAAGGAGGTAAATGGCACAAGTGCTAGAGTGTACACGACAAACAGAACGCAGGAACTTACGTGCTATGCTTAGTGCCAAAGGGGCCAGCGGTTGTTAATTCACGCGGCAGTTGTGTTTGGGTATTGTCCCCGATGAAATTGTAGAATTGGCCGGGGGAGGGTCCGTTGAGCCACATGGGCTGCGCGAGGCCGTTGCTCATCATTTTGATCAATGTAAATTGAGTACTTTAAAAAACAATTGGAAATAACAGCAAAAGCAGTCGCAGAATGACAGGCACAAATAAAAACCGGACAGTTTTAGATAGCGACGAAATTGTAAGCTTTGCAGCACTGCAGCGGCTTTTTATCGATATGTGCTTCTGTGTTAACTATCGAATTGGATAGGGCAACCAGCTGGCGCCAACGCTATACGGCAACTCTGTCACAACAATAAGGTGGCTGGCGCGCTAAATTTAAAAAGCAAAATTGAGAATTTTGGAAAAGCAAGAAATATATAATTTAGATTCAAAATACATGCTCACCTTTATTTTTAAATATAGTATAATTCAATAGAATATACAAATATATATTTTGAATGCACACCTTTTAGAGGAATGTTTCTTAATTTAGTTTGCATCTTACAGAGCGCATAATACAGATTTAAAGAATATCAAATAGAGAGTTCACTTTGCTAACAACTAAAAAACCATTTAACATACATAATTATATACAACAAATTTCCAATTGCAAAAGTTCAATAATCTACATGCTACTGTCACGGCCAATGTTTAGTTTCTTACTAAATTAAAGCTTGCTAAATTAGGTGCTAATCCTTGCAACAACAATACACGTTATCGCTTGAGCTGGCTGGAGTTGTGGGCACGCTGGCCCCTGCCTTTTGGGGCTTACTATAGGAATGTGGACCACGCATAAACACATCTATGAGCTGGCAATGGGAGCTGTAAGCAAAAATATTAATCAAATATATGTATTATATAAATGAAATAAGTGCGATTTACTTGCCTCATAACTATATCCAGATCGGTGACTACCTCTCCATCACAATTCCAGCTGGAATACTCCGAATTGACCGCTTCGCGGGCGCTTTGAGCAATTGGCTGACGGGAACCGGCAATACTGAGATTTTCCTCCGTTGTTGCCGCTGTCAACGTACGAAATATGAACTTACGAGTCCGGTAGACTTCTACAAAGGGTAAATTACGCTGCAAATATGATGCCAATCAAGAAAATTATTTATATAAGAGTCTTCAGATTTCAGTACGTACAATATCGCCGCCTCGGCCTGCAGTATTCAACAAAAAACGCACATTGTTGAGCAACGAAGTTTTCCGCACCAGAATCAGATCAAGGCAACCATCGCCTAGATGACTATAGCGCGAGATGCCATTTGGACTACGGGCACAGGCACAAGTGATGTTGGCGCCGCAAATCATAAAGAAATTGCCACGAATGATCTTCCACGGCAGGTCGCTGGGCAGTGTCGGGATCGATCCATAAGAGCCGCCGCCTAGTAATGGTAGACTGGCCGGACGGACCGGCCGGGGACGCAACAATGCTGTTTCGCTGGAATTCAGCTGGAGCTCACGATTTAATGCAACGGGTGCATCACCGGGTGGCATCATATGTGCTGGCTGCTGCTGCTCCTGCAGGTCTGGCTCTGGCTGCGATTGCTGCTCTTCTTGACTCTCTGCGTCCATAACAAACAGCGTGGAACGCTGCTCCTGCAAGGAACTGGCAATGCTGCAACGCTGGCAATTGGCATAGCAGACAGAGGGAGATTCGTTGCACACAGTAACCGGGCTCTGCGGCGTTTCCGGCTCCGATGGCTCCTCGAGCAGCTGGAGCTCCGCATCATAGCCACGGTTGCTAATGAATGCCTTGATGCCACTATACTCATAGCGCCGTGTTCCCATCCAGCGGTATTGCTCGCTCTCGGCGGCAACATCTCCCAGATAGCCATAGCTGAGCACACTGGCACAGAATCGCAGAAGGGTTTGATTGTTGCTCACGCTGCATACGTCGAGGCCGCGCCGCTGGCCGAGCAGCACATGTATGGCCGCCGTGCGCACATCAGCCGTGCCGTGCATGCTATACACAATGGTGTCCGTACTGCCCGCTGGGATCACAGCAACTGGCAGACTGGGACGCGGTATATATGCCGGACGCTGTTCATCCAAGCCCAGCTCTCGCATGCGCCGAAACACCAGACCGTTGATGACCTCGGCCACGGTGCCATCACCGCCCACACAGCAAACGGCATCATAGCAGCTGAGATCGTGGGTGAGCAGTATGTCGCGGATTTGATTGGCACGCTGCGTGGTTATGCAGGTGGCGTCGATTCCGGCCAGCTGGAAAAGGGGTCGCACCAAACGTTCATAGGTCTGGGCGCCAGCCTTACGTCCACCATATGGATTAATGAAAACCAGCAGACGATGCACACGCTGCCCCCCGGCGGGCGAGGACTCCAAGCGTGCCTGCAGCTGCAGTTGCCACTGACGCACAATATACACATCCGAATTGTAGAAGGTGATGCGTCGTAGTTGCCATCGGTTGCAATCCGATTTCGATTTGCTCAAGCGTTCGGCATAATTGATGGTCAGAAATTGTGCCGTGGGCTTCACATCCCCAATCGGCTGGCGCAGCTCCTGGGTCAAAGGCGGCTGTAGGCTTTCGGTTTTGGTGTCGCCAGTACGTACGCTTATGATGTCATCCACGTGCAGGATGTGGCTATGCGGCCCATAGTTGCAGGTGTCATCCCCTGCCAGTTGCTGCTCGTAAACAGAATCCTCCGGTAGCGGTGTCTTTTGCGTCTCGTTGTGTTGAGGCTTTGACTGGCGCTGCATACGCTCCCAAACCAGTCGCTGGCCATGGAGCAGCACGCGGTAGCTCTTCTTTTTTAGCTGAAAGTTGTTCAGCAGCACATCCGAGGAGCAAGCGGCGGCAGCTGTCGTCTTGGCAAATTCTGCGCTGCCGCTCTGCGTCATCTTCGGATCACTTTGCCTCTGCAACACAATGGCAAGAAAAACAGGTTTCCATTAGAATTACGTACACACTTTAGCTTGGCTTTAGAGTGCGCCACCGCGCAGTGCGGGTGGAAACGTGTGATTAGTGCGGTAAATCTGAGCACCATTCTCTTTTTTAATGACTCAAATTTTGTAACAAAAAAAGTGTTGTTGGTATCTGCTTATTTCGGGGCTTTTGTGTGTGTACATACTATATGTATTATATTAATAGACCTTTAGACCTGCGGACTTTTATCAGTACGGAGCATTTTAGAAAGTATTAACACAATCTAAGTTATTTTTAAATATTAGTATGGATATGCTAACTTTAATTTACTCAAGAAAACTTAATATAAGTTTAGATATATTTATATGTAGTATATAATATTCGTTATCAGCATCATAAAGCGAATTGATAATGTTTACTCCCTATAACAAGTCTACTTGTGTCTCCAAAAGGGTATACGATATGTCCTAGTCAAGTCTCTTTCTTGATTCATTTTATTTAGTATTCGCCGTTATATCAAGGTTTATGAGCCATATAAATATACAGCAGTAATTATTTTTTGCCACGACGCAATGTGTAATTCTCGATCTCTGCTGCTGATAAGTAGCCAATCGAACCGAATCAATAAAATAAATAAATAAAGAGTGGCCAGGCTTTAAAAAATTTGTCAATTATTCAGTGCCTTTTTGGTTGCACCAAGTGATAAATAAGCCACTAAGGTTACATTGGCCTCCGCTGAAAAAGCACAAGTGCTTGAAATATGACTAACATTTGTTATTGTTAATTAGATACACACACACTCTAGTACACGCTGCCTTCCTCACCATAGTGAACATAAGTCAGCTCGACTAGGCGATACCCAAAGATCTCAAGTACTCAGTATCCAATATACATACAATAGTTCGTATAAAGTGTAAACAAACACCTAATATATAAGTATATTCATTCCTACGTGCATACAAACGAATAATTTTGCCATTTTCTCGTTATATAAACAAGCAAATACACAACTTAATGTTAGCCATTTTGGGACATTTAATGGGTACAGGGTATAAAAACCAGAACTCACAAGTCACACTTTTAGTCCACACAACCGAAGCACGTTTCATGCGTCGTATGCGCAACGCGATCAAGGTTATGAGCGGCACCCGCTGCGACAACTCTATTGTAGAATAGCAGAATTACTGAGGAAGCTGCGTACCAGCACCAACAATCGACAACAACAGCAAAACGACAAAAATCTTGCTCCCAAACGAGTTCTTCCTCTCCCCTGCTCGCAAAGCGTGCAGCTTTTTGACCTTCGCCTTGAATTGCAGCCAGTTTTCGTATACTTTGCACTGACCGAGTATACATATAGGTATCTATGTATATAACGTCTACTAATGGCCGATTTGAAGGCCTTTTGAATCTGACTTATAATCGCAAGTGCAACTGGTTGTATTAAGAAATAAAACAAGTCATGCAAATGACTTTAAAGTTTAGTTTAATCGTATCGTGGACGCATTTCCGGCTGCCAATCAAAAACGTATGCATTTTTTTAGAAGAGAAAATATAAGAATAAAGAATAAGAATATACTTCTCATATATATACGTACATTATAGACATATATAATATATAATATACATTATAAAAACATTTTCTTAAAACAATCAAACATTTTTCGCCATTTTTAATCAGCGCTCTAAGTATTCGTCTTATGTCTCATTAAAAAGTTTTCATTTATTTGCGTATTTTCACTTTTAGCGTTGTCTGGCACGCCCCTCTTAACTGCATGCCAAAAATTAATTATATTTGAAATGAATAATGCAAAAAGTATTTATTATGAAAGCACGAGAAACATGCAAAAACAATCTAAATAACTTGGTCGAGAAGCCCTTATAAATGGATCGCAAAACAGTTGAACAGTTGTTATCAAAATATAACTGGAACTGGATAAGGTGCCGCAACATTCCTATCGCAAGTCATATGCGAATTAATTTATACTCCAGTAACTACTTTCTACTATCTTTCGTTTTGTCAATTTATTAACAGCATTGGAGTACTTTGTTTTTATAAATCTCATCAGTTTGTTATTACAAAGGGCATGCACAAACAATTTGTGTAGATAATATCTTGGCACGAAACGTTAACGAGCTAGTATACAAGTCACACCCATTTAGAAACGATTCAAACGCGATTTTATAACTATGCACCTGAATGTTTGTATGATTAGAAGATTGTATTGCCACTAAACCAAAACATTGAAGTTCTTTAGCACTCAGTTTAAACCGCTGGCCTATCAATTTAAATGCGAACTTAACTAACGACTGATAAGATAACGACTGATAATGCTACTAAGTTTACTAGAAAACTGGAAGGAAGGCCTACCAGATAAAGTTGCAGTTCTAATTAACAATTCATTTATAAAGCGAATATTCTTGTCATAATGATATATTTCTATAATATTAAAAATGGACGTGCTTCGATTACCACGTGTTTTATCCCACAAAATTGAAGTTATGCAGTCACGTTATCAATAAAACCTAAAGCAGGCTAAGCATATAGATCAATTTTTTGCTGTTACCTTTGAAGTAAACTGAACACATTGTTGTTTAAGGGTAAGAGTCCTTTTAAGCAGGGGCCTTAATATTTTATTTGAATTGTGGCCCACCATTGACAACCTTTGGTTAAATAGTTTAAGGGTTAGGTTAAATATATGAATGTTTACAACGCCACGTATAATTGACAAGTTTAATACATGTATTTATTTATAGCAGACCCAAAGGAACACACACGCAACCCATAAACATTCCTCAAGCATCAACCAATGCTACTTGACAAATGGACAACCACAAACGATATAAAAGTCGATGAGAGGGACCCAGAAATAAATACTAAAACTTAGCTTGAAGCAGGAAAATAAAACAAGTAAGAACGTTGCAGTCAGACGTAACCGGGTGCATAATACGCGTTCACAGTAGTTATTGTATTATTTGGAAAAATACAATAATTTTTTTTGTTTGTTTATTTTGTGATAATAGCGTGGCCGGAATATCAAGGTCGCAATCTTTGGGGGCGGTCACCAGTAATCTACATATTTGGTGACGAATAGCTCTAAAATGTTGTATTTTTTTGTTGTTGTATTTTCACCTTTTATCGATTTGCGATCATTATATTATTGATTTTGCTGCCTCTGAAATTTTAACGCTTTGTCTGACGCAGGTATATACGAGTATATATTCCAAGTTTGAAGTCTCTAGCTTCAATGGCGGCGAAAAAATTGCGTTTATACGGACAGTACAACAAGGCGGATATTATAGAAACCCAATATACTCTTTTCACTTTGTGAATGAGTACACAAATCGCTGTTATACAAAACACATTTACAAATACTTAAACACTCATGAGTACATTGAAGCGTTACTCGTTGTCGTAGAAGGGAACACGGAGGGGAAGATGGTGGAAGAGCACCCACAAGTCCATTACGCCAAGACCCGTTATCAGAACACAGCTGTGAAGGCAGCAACAACAGACCAGCTATGCTGGTATCTGTGTATATCTATAGATAGTAAATGCATATGTATGCAAGTACATACAAATATTCATAGCTTGTTTTCCCTACGCACAGTCTGGTTCAATTTCAATATATAATGCGATTGTATGAGTGTTTGTGTGTGTGTTTTCAGTTCATGTGTACTTATTCTGCTGTTTATACCAGTTGGAATGCCGGCAGTTGATGACTGCTTAAATTGAACAACTTACCTTTTATATATAGCGAATATCCATATAACCATGCAATCATTGATGCACATAAAAAAAACTGCAATTGCTTTTTCCTATTTGCAGTTGCAATGTTGTTGAGAAATCAAGAAAATTTGATACGCATTGCAAATTTGCAGACACACGAATGCATTCAAGCGAATGCAAGCAGCTTTAACGGTAGCTAGATAAGATGTTTTCCAAATGCAAATGTATTTGTGCACTCCATTCACTCGCACTAGCCTTAAAAGCAAATTTAAACAAATTGCCAACGTAAATCTAGAACCGGACTGAAAGAAAACCAAGCCGTTATTATTGCGAAGCACAAAACGTTCTCTACCCTCGGAAAAAGCAAACGAAATACTATTAAAAAAAAACTTGCAACGGTGTGACCAGTGGTTGTCGGCCACATAATACCAAAAAAGGTTACCAAAAACATATGGTAATCGCGATTTGCGCACAAAATACCGTCAGATGTTAGCAAGCATATAATTGTTAATAATTTGCAGTCTTTGAAAAACCGTTAATTTGAAACAAATATACTGAATTTATTTTAACAAGAACATTGTATTTTTAGCATACAATTTCCAACACATGTCAATCATCTCACCTTTCCCATTTTGTCATGCAATAAAACTTAAAAAAAATATATTTTTCTTTGCCGCCTCAATATGAGTAAGTTCTATCTGTGAATTACTATCTCGCGGTATCTGGTTTAATTTGTAATTGTTGTATCAGGTTCTCCCTGTGGCAAGTGCAATACGTGCCCGTGTTCTGCTCAAGCCCGCACACAACAAGAACAACAACAACAGCCGCAACAACAAGAAGTGCACCAACATGAGAGCCCACGGACAAGTCAGCCACAGCCCCAGCCCCAGCATCAACAGGAGAAAAGACCCCGAGTGGAATGCCTCTGTGCTCCTAAGCGAAATACTACTAATTGCTACAGCTCCGCTGCAGGCTCCGCTCGCTGATACATACACATGCTCCCGACAACGACCCGAGCCCAAGCAAGCACCGGTGCCAATGGAGGAGCGGTGCACGTGCAAAGCGAAGGCTGCCCCGCCGCAGTGCGAGTGTTCTCCTCCACCACCAATTCAGGAACAAGTACGAGAACGAGAAGCCCCTCCGCCGCCGACACATATGTACATTAGTTGCGGCCAGCCTACTCCGCATCGCAATCAGCAGCAGCAGCAGCCCACATCTAGAGCCTACCAACAGCAACAATCACATCCGCCGTGTTCCCATTGTCAATCAAAAAAAAAAAAAAAATGCATCATACAATGAGCCAGAATATGTTGGCAACTTTAGCAGGGGACTAAAAACAGCATAGTAGGCGTCCCAGAAACTGAGTCGGCAAATGAATACAAATTTTCTGATATTATCCAAATTTTCATACATTACCTATCTATCGAAAATATTCAAACAATAAATTCCCAATGTAATTGCTGACACGCTAGATATATCCAAAAATTAAGTGCGGCTGGTGCGCCATCACCTTTCATTGTAGGACAAGTAAAAGGTTAAAGGACCGTTATGTCCGAGCCGCCAATAGAGGACACCAAACCCAGCTCTGGCGGTGGGTGTTGCTGCGTTCCCAGCCGCACGAACGTACAGGTAGTAGTGACCGAATTACCATGCGGCGCGCAGGGTCAGCCATGTACCATGCGATATGGGCCGCCAGTGTATAAGAGACCCCGAAACCAAGCGCAGTGCAGGCATTGCAGGTCCAAGACAAAAAAGCGATGCATCATTCAATAAGCACAGCTTGAGTCCGAGAATTGTAGTCACATTGTGAAATTAGCTAAATTTTGGTATCAAAGCAGGCGTTACATGATATCAGAATGTTTGTTTTTTCCAAATCTAAATTTGTAACATAAAATTCAAATCGGTCGGAAAACCAAACTGACTCCAAATGTGATTGCCAGGAAAAAAAAAACTAAACTCCATCTCAGAAGCCATCGCTGCTGCATTTTCAACTACAGCGATTACGACCCGAAAGTAGGATGTCCACCCCAAAAGAAGCTACGAGCGGGCCAATAGAGACTAGATCGGAATGTCGCTGTACTCCACGGAATTTACAGAATGAACCGCAGCAACAAAGATCAACTTTACAGCCCGAAATCATACGAGTTCAGTGCAATAGTGGAGCTGTACCGTTAGCGGGTCATGAGCAGTACGGTTGTCAAGCTGGCAGAAGAAAAAAAAGTAAATGCAGCATACAATAAACAATCAAATTGTGAAAGCTCGGCCGTAATCAAACAGAAAAGCAGGCGTCACTATGGAGAAACTGACGATTGACATCTCAATCAATGTTGACATCTAAAGTTAGCAAAATTCTCTGTACTCTATTTAAATACTAGCGGCCCCGAGAACTGACTAGAACCAAATGTGATAGCTGATGGGCAAGTCAATTTAAAGAAGAGCAATTCATTGTTACACATTCTGTTTTTCATTCAGGCAATCGCCCAAGCTGCGGCGCGCCGCCCCGTTGCACACAACGCGCCTACGGTACTTGTCCCGGTCAACGTGGATGTCATCCGCAAAGTGACGTCTGGCACGGGTCTTACAGAGACATGTGTCGAAAACGCGGCCGGCATTGTTTCGTCTATCGAACTCCCCCTGTTGCCATACAACGGCCGCCGCCAAAATGCCGCCTAAGACACTGCCCAAGTACTGATACTGGATGCTCTTATTCGCGGCGGAGCACATGCCGCCCGGTTTGTTGCTCAAGTACTGATGTCTCGTGCTATTCGGCCCCGCGACCCAAATGCCGACAATGCCGGTCCTCAAGTACAATTGATTGCTGTTATCCGCCACCAAAGACGGCACCGCTGCCGCCCTACTGTTGCAGGCAGCCGGAAAAACCATGCTGTGTGCCAAGACCCAGACCATGTCAATCGAACTGTTATTCGGACGATGAGCCGTGTGATCCCCACTATAATTGTGACCGCTGTCAACAAAATAATTCATTTCCTGGGTCTGATCCGATGGCAGTTTTCAATTTGAACAGATTTGATTGCGACAATACCGGATGTAAGGGCGGTTGTGGTCGTCCGAGAAACGTCCGCATTCACACATGTGTGGACTACGATTACGAGCTGGAAAACGAATCAGCAGCACATTCGTGCAAAAAGCAACATTCAGGTTCCCATTCAAAAAGACGTTCATGCTCCAAATCGCGTGAGCCATGTACATATCCCCAATTTGTACCTACACAACGAAATCGATATCTCCCATGTAGGGAATGTGACAGGTATCGCAGTTGTTGATAGGCAACAGTAGAAAACAAACCAAAAAATACCAAGTTTAAAAATACAATTTATCGGCCTAGCATATTTATCTATCGGTCCCCAATCGACCCACCTCCACAATCGAAACATTAAGGAAAGAACAAGAACGAAGCGTGTGTGATTCAATATCTCCGCACATTTAACTTTCGCATAAACTGTAAATAATGGATGATGGAGATTATGATAACGATGAGTAAGTGATTAATCTATTGCACATCTATACTTGTGGTACTTTATTGTTAATATACTATTTCCAGTGCCGGCGGTGATGATTTCGACGATGTCGATGAGGACGTGGACGAGGATATTGCTCAAGAGGAGGAGGCCGATAATATTGAGATCATTGCACCCGGTGGCGCAGCAGGTGGTGGTGTGCCGAAGTCAAAACGCATTACCACAAAATATATGACAAAATACGAGCGTGCGCGTGTTTTGGGGACACGAGCTCTTCAAATTGCAATGTGCGCGCCTATTATGGTTGAATTGGATGGCGAAACGGATCCACTGCAGATTGCGATGAAAGAACTGAAGCAAAAGAAGATTCCAATAATCATACGTCGCTATCTACCAGATCACTCATACGAGGATTGGAGTATAGATGAGCTTATAATGGTGGACAACTAGCGTGGTTAGATTTAGGAACAAGATAGCTATTCAAAATTTATTAATTTTGGAAAAAAAACATAGATACAATAACAATAAGCTCCCAAAAATTCTTAATCGTATTTATTAAAAGAAAAAAAAGGTGAATAATCAGCTCCAGGCATACCCCTCGCCGCGCTGATAGCACACGCGCTCTAGAAGGCCAACTGCATGTTGGCCTGTTTTGCAGATAGCGCCAATTACAGTGGGCAGCAAGCCGCATTCTGATAGATTATGCTCTCCAAAAACCTGGCCAGAACTGCCGTCTTCTTCTTTCGCTGCCGTTGACTCGGCGGGCGTTGTCTCCAACAGTTTCTGTGTGGCCTTGCTGAAAGATAGGGTATTATTACTGCTGGCCAACGTGGCGCTGAACGTCTGACGCGTCTCGCACAGCAGCTTTGCAACGCTAGGCAAAAATGTTGGCAGGAGCAAACCCTTAATATCAATGCTGTGATAGTCGATACCATCAAGTCGTACTTTTTTGGAGCGCGGCATCAAGTGTTGCATTGTAGCCTTTGGAAAGGCAACAGGAGCTAATAGGGTAGGCGGAACACCTGCCAAACGACCAACGCTGGTTATGGTACTCTTCGCATTCAGCAAATAACTGAAGAAACCTTGGCACTCGATACCTTCAATCAGCAGGAGCGAATTGTCGCTGAAATCCTCGCTCATTTCGGCTGCCTGCAATTTCCTTGCATGTGTAGTTTGTATGCGCCGTAATTCGCGGTCATCGACGCCCAAGCTCTCTAGCCAAGCGTCATCGTCGTCATCATCCTGCTCGGCAGTTTGCTCCTTACCTTTGGCATGCTCATTATCATCTGTGACGCTTGTCCCGCAATCGTTTGTGCTTGGCTCGCTCTCCTCTGTAAAACTGTTATTTGGGCCACCGCCATCTGATGCATCTTGTTGCTTCAGTGGCATACTGTACTCAATGCCTTCCTGGCGCAGAGCGTTGCGCATACCGCGAGTGGACGGCGTAACTAAGGCATGCGTTTCTGCGCGTCCGCCAGTGCCTGCTGCTCGAAAGAGCACTGTAAAAGAATTGGCGCACAAATAAAAGTACGGACACTGACGTGCACGCAGCAGTTGGAAAAGTCCGCGAAAGCTATAATCCCACTCTTCAGCCAGGGCCTTGCGTTCCCGCTCGCCAATTGTGATGCCGTTGTTCTCCTTGGCACTGCGAGGAAAAAGCGTTAACCAGGGAAGATGTGGATGCTGCCAATAGTATGTGCATTGATTAAATCGCGTGGCATCTGATATATCCAACGTGCTCTCCGCGTTAATACTGTCGAAGCAACGCACAAAGCTGGTCAGCCCGCTGGCCAGCTGTGAGGTTTTTAGCTGCGTGGCGGGAAGCTCTGTGGGACAGAAAAAACGCACCCGCGTCTTAAGGCACCAGTCCATGGGCAAATGCGGTGTGTGCTTTTGCCGGGCGGCTAGTACTGCTTCATCTTCCTCATCAGCTTGTGTGATTTTCGCTTGCTGCAGTAGCTTGGCGAAAGCCTGTGCATCAAATTTCTGAAGCACTAGTTTTGCAGCGGGCTTCTCGGGGGGACGTGTCGGCAGGATAGACGCCAAATTGTTAGTCGCAGACGTTGCAACATCGTAAAGAGATGTACATTCAGGATAATCGGTTTTTTGCTTCTTGGCGCCATCTGTGGATCTATAAATGACACATTATTGGAAGCAAACAGCTGATTAAAATAAAACTCACTTGGCAAATGGGTTCTTACGCTTTTGGGCTATTTTGGCTTCCAGTAGCTTGCACTTGTCATTCTCATCCAAATCTGGGCGTTTATTGTTGTTGTTGCTGCTCACACGTGCCGCTAGTTGCTTCTTCTTTTGCTTCAGTCTTTGTAGTTTTATAAACTGCAAATTACAAATTTTTAATAAGCCGCGGGGATATTTCCATTAGGTCTTAATACATCATCGGGCCGCGTCCACTTGGAGCTCAAACTCGCTTCGCTGGACATAATTGGAGCGTATAAGTTACTATCTAGTCAACAACATTCGGATTCGCTAGAAGTCCCGCGTAAAATATATGAGTGTGTTTTTCTGTTGCATTGTTGCGAAAAAACAAAATTATTGATAATTATCGGCAAATATATTTACGATAATCAACATTCTGTCTGCCCATCTCTAAATTCCGAAAACACAGCTGAAATTTTTTCTGTTTACTGTTGTGGCTCTGTTAAAGCCAATTTTAGCAGAAATATTCGTCGTTTATCCAACGTAATTTTTCACAAAAAACAAAAACAAAATATAAGCAAAAAACCACATAATTGCCAAAGTTAAACAAAGTAACGACATTTTTGTTGGGAAAACATTGTTGCTCGCTGTTAATAGCATTTTAGCAAGCTGTTAGGCTAACAGGAAACGCGCCCCTTAAACAGAAAAGAAACGCGAATAGAAACAGATAAAATTGGGTATTTAAGTAAAATGGAGAAGGAAAAAGGCCGTTTGGATGAAGTTTGCCGAGTGTGTGCCAATAAAATAAAGGACAAGAAGCGCCAGCGGCATATTTTCAACTATTTGCGAGGAAAATTATTGCAAAATTTGAAACTCATAACTGGAGTTGAGGTAAGGCAACGTGAATTTGGCTCGATCGCAAAATAAAATCATAAATCTGTGGTTTCTCATTGGAGTTGGTGTCGAACGAAGGCTTGCCCAAATTTATTTGTGATCGCTGCTACTCCGAGTTGGATTTGGCCATTAAGTTTCGAGAGCGCTGCATCTTTTCGCAAAAGTATCTGGACGAAATGTTGACTAAGATCCGCAGTGAATTTGTCGTTGAAATAGCTGAACGGGAATTATATGAGGACTTGATTGATGAAGAACAGCTGGATTACGTTGCTGAGGACGAGGTGCAGCTTGAGGAAGATAACGGTAATGGAGATCTGCCCGATGACATTAGTGAAGAGATAACTGAGGATGAATTAGTGGAAGCTGAAATAGTTACAGCAAACGTTGTAGAAGACCAGTCGAGGAGTGAGAAACGGCATTGGGTTCTGTTACAAGACAGTCGTCCCGCTAAGCGGCTTCGAAATTTTTTTATATGCGAAGAATGTGGAGAATATTTTAAGCAGGAGCATGAATACAACGAGCATTTGAAAGGTCATTTGGAGCACAAAGAATCAAAACGGTTCTTTCCATGTTACAAATGTCCGGAGACCTTTAACACTAGGACTGCGTTAAAACTGCATCGACAGGGAGAACACTCCGGGGACCGGCTTTTTAAGTGTGCAACTTGCGGCGAGACATTTCTTGAACATAGCGCCAAGCAGCGCCATGAGAAGTAAGTGGAGCCACACCAATTAGCAGGCAAATTGTATAGCGATTGCTAATCACATTATTTTCTCCTGCAGAGCGCATGTTAACGAGAGACCATACCCTTGTCTAGAATGCAGTAAGATATTTAGTAGCGTGTCAGAGCTACGCGCGCATCATACTACTCATGCACTTCGAAAATTTTAGGTAAGAGATACATACATATTCAATACAACATTGTGCTGATTACACCCTTACAGGTGTGAGCCTTGCAATATGGACTTTACGACACGCAAGCATTATTTATGGTATTCGTTTAATATAGTTTAAGACTTTGGACCATTTCAGTTGTAGTACTATTTGCCTCATTCCATAATTATCAGACTTATCCAACCTTTCCGTGTACTGAATTAATACTATGTAATAAATTGTTTTGAAAAAAAATCGACCACTATAAAAAGCTAACGTGTAAAGTTTTCCAATAATATTCCGAGTCCTGTCTATATATATATATATATATATATATATATATATATATATATATATATATATATATATCCTTGTTGCCGAATTGCAAATTGACCGAGCAGGCTGGAGTAGGAGTGCGTGGTATTGTCGCTGCGACCGCCACCGCCGCTCGAGGAGTTGCGCGAAGAGCCCGAGTCATCATCATCGAGTAATCATCACCGCTGCTGCTCTCCTCCTCCTCGACATCAACGTTGTCAATGTCATCGTCATCATCATCATCCCCATCCCCATCCACATTATCGTCATTATCCTCATCGTCGGAGCAACTGTTGTGGCTGCTGCTGTTGCTGTTGCTGCGGCTACTAACGCTATCCTCCTCGCAGGGTGGCTCCAGATCCAATGCCAACTCAGGTGATGAGGATTTATTGTAGTTCTCGTCGCTATCGCTCGACGCGGCCACTGCAGGACACTCGATTAATTAAATGATATCGCGCTTATAACCGATATTTGCCCTTACCGCGCAGCTTGTCCAATATGAGGGGATAGAACTCTTTGGCCGTTGCATTGTTTGGCTCGTACTGCAGAACTTTGGGAACAAGGAAACAGGTGCATTCAGAATGCCTGGATAGATAATATTTTATTATTGTTGAGGTTGGAGCACTCACTCAATTTGCAGTATTTCAAAGCCTTCTTGTAGTCCTTGAGCATGACGGCAGACAGAAACTGGAATATCGAGAAAAAGCCGAGCATGAGATTGCGTCAACCCTTCAGAAATCTATGCAAAGTTATCCGCCCAACAATGGCCCGGCCCATTGGCCCAGATTGAATGTGGGATGTGCTCAAAGTTAAATGCGCTCGAAAAACAATTTATTAGCAATCAATAAGCCGGCGCAGAAAAGCAACTTTCCGTAATCCTCTTGAAAAAGATTTAAAATTAAATTTAGCCCCCTCCCGTCTGCTGGCAGCGACGCAATTTGCATTTGAATAGATTGCACAACCTTACCTCGGCGAGAAATTCAGTGGGTGCTGATATGCTCTCATCGGCGTCTGTGTATTCCGACAGGCTCTGGCTGAGGTCCTCGCTGGAGGCGGACGTGGGCAGCGTGGCGGCTGTTGCGGCAACTGCAACAGCTCTTCAAATTGCAATGTGCGCGCCTATTATGGTTGAATTGGATGGCGAAACGGATCCACTGCAGATTGCGATGAAAGAACTGAGGCAAAAGAAGATTCCAATAATCAAACGTCGCTATCTACCAGATCACTCATACGAGGATTGGAGCATAGATGAGCTTATAATGGTGGACAACTAGCGTGGTTAGATTTAGGAACAAGATAGCTATTCAAAATTTATTAATTTTGGAAAAAAAACATAGATACAATAACAATAAGCTCCCAAAAATTCTTAATCGTATTTATTAAAAGAAAAAAAAGGTGAATAATCAGCTCCAGGCATACCCCTCGCCGCGCTGATAGCACACGCGCTCTAGAAGCCCAACTGCATGTTGGCCTGTTTTGCAGATAGCGCCAATTACAGTGGGCAGCAAGCCGCATTCTGATAGATTATGCTCTCCAAAAACGTGGCCAGAGCTGCCGTCTTCTTCTTTCGCTGCCGTTGACTCGGCGGGCGTTGTCTCCAACAGTTTCTGTGTGGCCTTGCTGAAAGATAGGGTATTATTACTGCTGGCCAACGTGGCGCTGAACGTCTGACGCGTCTCGCACAGCAGCTTTGCAACGCTAGGCAAAAAGGTTGGCAGGAGCAAACCCTTAATATCAATGCTGTGATAGTCGATACCATCAAGTCGTACTTTTTTGGAGCGCGGCATCAAGTGTTGCATTGTAGCCTTTGGAAAGGCAACAGGGGCTAACAGCACCAGTACCAACGTGCTCTCCGCGTTAATACTGTCGAAGCAACGCACAAAGCTGGTCAGCCCGCTGGCCAGCTGTGAGGTTTTTAGCTGCGTGGCGGGAAGCTCTGTGGGACAGAAAAAACGCACCCGCGTCTTAAGGCACCAGTCCATGGGCAAATGCGGTGTGTGCTTTTGCCGGGCGGCTAGTACGGCTTCATCTTCCTCATCAGCTTGTGTGATTTTCGCTTGCTGCAGTAGCTTGGCGAAAGCCTGTGCATCAAATTTCTGAAGCACTAGTTTTGCAGCGGGCTTCTCGGGGGGACGTGTCGGCAGGATAGACGCCAAATTGTTAGTCGCAGACGTTGCAACATCGTAAAGAGATGTACATTCAGGATAATCGGTTTTTTGCTTCTTGGCGCCATCTGTGGATCTATAAATGACACATTATTGGAAGCAAACAGCTGATTAAAATAAAACTCACTTGGCAAATGGGTTCTTACGCTTTTGGGCTATTTTGGCTTCCAGTAGCTTGCACTTGTCATTCTCATCCAAATCTGGGCGTTTATTGTTGTTGTTGCTGCTCACACGTGCCGCTAGTTGCTTCTTCTTTTGCTTCAGTCTTTGTAGTTTTATAAACTGCAAATTACAAATTTTTATTAAGCCGCGGGGATATTTCCATTATATCCATATTTCCATTAATACATCATCGGGCCGCGTCCACTTGGAGCTCAAACATGCTTCGCTGGACATAATTGGAGCGTATAAGTTACTATCTAGTCAACAACATTCGGATTCGCTAGAAGTCCCGCGTAAAATATATGTGTGTTTTTCTGTTGCATTGTTGCGAAAAAACAAAATTATTGATAATTATCGGCAAATATATTTACGATAATCAACATTCTGTCTGCCCATCTCTAAATTCAGAAAACACAGCTGAAATTTTTGCTGTTTACTGTTGTGGCTCTGTTAAAGCCAATTTTAGCAGAAATATTCGTCGTTTATCCAACGTAATTTTTCACAAAAAACAAAAACAAAAACAAAATATAAGCAAAAAACCACATAATTGCCAAAGTTAAACAAAGTAACGACATTTTTCTTGGGAAAACATTGTTGCTCGCTGTTAATAGCATTTTAGCAAGCTGTTAGGCTAACAGGAAACGCGCCCCTTAAACAGAAAAGAAACGCGAATAGAAACAGATAAAGTTTGGGCATTTAAGTAAAATGGAGAAGGAAAAAGGCCGTTTGGATGAAGTTTGCCGAGTGTGTGCCAATAAAATAAAGGACAAGAAGCGCCAGCGGCATATTTTCAACTATTTGCGAGGAAAATTATTGCAAAATTTGAAACTCATAACTGGAGTTGAGGTAAGGCAACGTGAATTTGGCTCGATCGCAAAATAACATAAATCTGTGGTTTCTCATTGGAGTTGGTGTCGAACGAAGGCTTGCCCAAATTTATTTGTGATCGCTGCTACTCCGAGTTGGATTTGGCCATTAAGTTTCGAGAGCGCTGCATCTTTTCGCAAAAGTATCTGGACGAAATGTTGACTAAGATCCGCAGTGAATTTGTCGTTGAAATAGCTGAACGGGAATTATATGAGGACTTGATTGATGAAGAACAGCTGGATTACGTTGCTGAGGACGAGGTGCAGCTTGAGGAAGATAACGGTAATGGAGATCTGCCCGATGACGTTAGTGAAGAGATAACTGAGGATGAATTAGTGGAAGCTGAAATAGTTAACGTTGTAGAAGACCAGTCGAGGAGTGAGAAACGGCATTGGGTTCTGTTACAAGACAGTCGTCCCGCTAAGCGGCTTCGAAATTTTTTTATATGCGAAGAATGTGGAGAATATTTTAAGCAAGAGCATGAATACAACGAGCATTTGAAAGGTCATTTGGAGCACAAAGAATCAAAACGGTTCTTTCCATGTTACAAATGTCCGGAGACCTTTAACACTAGGACTGCGTTAAAACTGCATCGACAGGGAGAACACTCCGGGGACCGGCTTTTTAAGTGTGCAACTTGCGGCGAGACATTTCTTGAACATAGCGCCAAGCAGCGCCATGAGAAGTAAGTGGAGCCACACCAATTAGCAGGCAAATTGTATAGCGATTGCTAATCACATTCTTTTCTCCTGCAGAGCGCATGTTAACGAGAGACCATACCCTTGTCTAGAATGCAGTAAGATATTTAGTAGCGTGTCAGAGCTACGCGCGCATCATACTACTCATGCACTTCGAAAATTTTAGGTAAGACTTACAGCCGTTGACAACTAATTGGAAACGACCATCGCCGTTTTGTATTTACTGTACTCAGGACAATACCAGCAGTCCTAGCGGAATATTTTTACCATGGTTGATGTGTGACATCTAATTGGAAACGCATTCGATTTCGCAAAGAATTTTTCATATTTTGAAAAGTTTTGCAAATATTTCAGTAAGTTTTTATTGTTTTTAGTTCTTACAGTGTATTTGTAATACATTTTGGTCATTAGAACATCGTCAATCAAATTGAAATCGGGCGTGTTGAAATCGGGCGTGCATCTATTCGTAAAACAATTATAGAGGGTCGGAGCTGCGGCAGGACATATCATGGTACAGCAACGCCGTTAAATGGCTAAAAACAAATAGTTTTTAATGGTATTGACTATTTAAAAATAAATTATACAACTGAAAACGTTTCACGAAAAAAAGACAGCGCAATAGTTGCAAAATCATACAGTGTCGGATTATATTGAAGTTCAAATTTCCTCCTAGTAATGTCCTGTATATATTCAGCGCGAAAATGTTGATTAGTTTGAGCTTAGAAATATCAAAACTGATCATTTTTAGATGGTTGATTAAAGGTAGCGTCCATGGGCGCTTTTCACGGACGAATATACTTGTGACTATCAAGCAGAGAAAGCGTAAAATAGAATTTGCTAAGAACCATGTTCATTGGGCTCCGACAAAATAGAAATATTTGGTCTGGAGTGATAAAATAAAGATTCATTGTCTTGGTCTGGATAGTAGTAAACGTGATCGACGACCAAAAAGCTAGGAATTAAGTCCTAGATATGATTAACCATTGTAGAGATGAAGGTGGCAATATTAATGTATGGGAATCTTCGCTGGAATTGGTTGGTTAAGAAAAGATTAAGCGAAATATGTTAACATGCTTTATAATGTTTTAATAACGTGGTCGGATAAAAATATGACCGTTATTTTGAGTTTCCAGCAGGATAATGGCTCTAAACATAAAGCGAATCGAACGAAAACATTTTTCCAAGCTAAATCCATGAATGTTTTCAAGTGGCTATCGTTGAGCCCGGAGGTTAATCATATCGAACATTAATGGGATAACCTTAAAAAGTCGTCGCAAAGCAAAAAATAATGAATTTTGATATATTATACAAAAAAGTTAGAAAACCAAAAACTTACCAAAACTTTGGTATGTAATACCTGTAGAAAGGTGCAAGTACCTTATTATACAAATATAGGGTCGATGCGTAGCTTTATTGATGCAAAATGGATTCCCCACAAAGTAAGGATACTATTTTAATCTATTATGTATTTTTTTTAAAATTATTTGTTATGTTTATCTTTTGTTTTTTTGTTTCCAATTAGTTGACTCGGTCGAACATGCTCATTTTATAGAAAAACCTCCATTATATATAAATATATATGATCTGTTGAAATCCAACTTTATATTTTGTTTCGTTAATATGTACCACACTTAAAAAATGTTTAACTCTTTCGGTGCCCATATAAAGTTTCGGAAATATATATGATGACACTTAGTCAAAACCATCGTTTCCAATTAGTTGTCAACGGCTGTACATACATATTCAATACAACATTGTGCTGAATACACCCTTACAGGTGTGAGCCTTGCAATATGGACTTTACGACACGCAAGCATTATTTATGGTATTCGTTTAATATAGTTTAAGACTTTGGACCATTTCAGTTGTAGTACTATTTGCCTCATTCCATAATTATCAGACTTATCCAACCTTTCCGTTTACTGAATTAATACTATGTAATAAATTGTTTGGAAAAAAATCGACCTCTATAAAACGCTAACGTGTAAAGTTTTCCAACAATATTCCAAGTCCTGTGCGCTTTGCATGGGTGTGTCTTACTAAAATAGATTCCGATACACAATTCGTTATATATGTATATATATATATATATATATATATATATATACATATATATATGTAATAATAATATATATATAATAGTATATTCATTATTATTGGAGCTCTGTAACAAATGGAGCATACATATATCTCTAGGTTATACTCTTTTACATACACACAATACAAATATGACTACTGTAAGTACTTATTAAGTTTGTACGATATGTTTGTCTAGGGAATTGGTTTCGAAAAGGAAATACTTGCAGCTATATCGTTATTGCAATGGAAATTAAATGTACTTGTATGCTGTTTGGGACGGTTTCTAGGTTCGTAAAGCGAATGGACTAGTGGAGACTAGTTACTTAGTTGGGCAAAGGAAGTGTAAACATTTTTCTCATTGAGTACGAGTATAAGTACAAGAATATAGTTACATATGTAGTTTATATATATATGTAGTATATATAGTATATGCATATATAAAGGGCTGATCAAGTGGCGCCTCAATAGGGTTAATCTTTGTTGGCCGATACGCCACATTTGGAGCGTAGTATGGCTGCCAGTCGCTGGGTGAGCGGCTCTGTGGGTGACTCCGAATCGCTGCACGAGGCCGAGGGCACCTTGTTGCCTGAAATCGGTGACATATATATATATATATATCGCTAAGTATGCAGATCAGCAGCAGAGATTTGGCAGCGCTTACCATTGCTCACATCCAAATCTGTTGCACTTGCCTCCTTGTTGCCGAATTGCAAATTGACCGGCACAATATCGTCCTCCTCCTCGAGCAGGAGGCTGGAGTAGGAGTGCGTGGTATTGTCGCTGCGACCACCACCGCCGCTCGAGGAGTTGCGCGACGAGCCCGAGTCGTTGTGCGAATGCGAATGGGAGGTGTGCGCTGCCAGGCTGTCAACGGCAGCCGGATCCTGTTGTTCGTCAATGGGCAAGTCGTAATCATCACCGCTGCTGCTCTCCTCCTCCTCGACATCAACGTTGTCAATGTCATCGTCATCATCATCATCCCCATCCCCATCCCCATCCACATCATCGTCATTATCCTCATCGTCGGAGCAACTGTTGTGGCTGCTGCTGTTGCTGTTGCTCCGGCTACTAACGCTATCCTCCTCGCAGGGTGGCTCCAGATCCAATGCCAGCTCAGGTGATGAGGATTTATTGTAGTTCTCGTCGCTATCGCTCGACGCGGCCACTGCAGGACACTCGATTAATTAACTGATATCGCGCTTATAACCGATATTTGCCCTTACCGCGCAGCTTGTCCAATATGAGGGGATAGAACTCTTTGGCCGTTGCATTGTTTGGCTCGTACTGCAGAACTGTGGGAACAAGGAAACAGGTGCATTCAGAATGCCTCGATAGATAATATTTTATTATTGTTGAGGTTGGAGCACTCACTCAATTTGCAGTATTTCAAAGCCTTCTTGTAGTCCTTGAGCATGACGGCAGACAGAAACTGGAATATCGAGAAAAAGCCGAGCATGAGATTGCGTCAAACCCTTCAGAAATCTATGCAAAGTTATCCGCCCAACAATGGCCCGGCCCATTGGCCCAGATTGAATGTGGGATGTGCTCAAAGTTAAATGCGCTCGAAAAACAATTTATTATCAATCAATAAGCCGGCGCACAAAAGCAACTTTCCGTAATCCTCTTGAAAAGGATTTAAAATTAAATTTAGCCCCCTCTCGTCTGCTGGCAGCGACGCAATTTGCATTTGAATAGATTGCACAACCTTACCTCGGCGAGAAATTCAGTGGGTGCTGATATGCTCTCATCGGCGTCTGTGTACTCCGACAGGCTCTGGCTGAGGTCCTCGCTGGAGGCGGACGTGGGCAGCGTGGCGGCTGCTGCGGCAGCTGCAACAGCCGCGGCGCCATTCATTATATTTATATTATTTGCTGTGTTCATGGCTGTTGTTGTTGCCGCATTATCCGTGTGGCAGCTGCCGGTTGCATAGACACCATTGCCATTTGATTTGTCCATGTGAAGCAGCTGCAATCAGCAGAAAGGCTTTTAACTGAAGTAATGCTAATTGAATTGAATTACTCACATTCGACATGGTTTGTATGAAGCTCTGCAAAGTTGCCAGTTCTTTAGGATCTTCTTCTAAGCAAGTGGCTTTTCCATTATCTGGGGATTGTCTGCAATAAAAAACAAAAAATCTATACTATCTATATCGATCGGAACCAGGCGCCATTAAATCGATTCGAATTTGATGATAATCGCTAATTGGATAACATTTCCGGTGACCTTTTCGAACTAACCAAGTTCTGCTCAAAGCAGAAAGGCAAAAGAACACGGTACAAAAGTTTGCCGAACTGCGAGCAATTTCAAAATGTCAAATGCTAATTCCAAAGCCACTAGATAAATGCAGCCCGACATACATATGTAAATACATATAGTATGTATGTGCTCGCTTACATTCACTTTCGGCTCAAAGGGCTCCGCAAAGACCACAGACGAGGCCACACAGATATATATTGGGAAAGTCTGCGGCTAAAAAGCGAAATCCAAGTGTGAGGGCAAAAAGGCGGCTGAGTTGGGGGCGCTGATGGCGGGGCCAACTAGTTGAACAGAGTTAACGTAGCGCGGCACGCGAACATGTTTATACCCAGTAAACAGCTGCAAAAGGTATATGCATAAGGATAAAAATAAATCAAATCAGTTAAAGAATTTTAATGCTATTCACTATGCTGCATACAGTTTAAATCACTTTCAAATTCACTATAAAATTATTAACAAATAAATAAAATGTAAAAATACACAAATACTCAAAGTTACAAAGTGATTATATTTTTTAAAATTAAATTTAGTATAAATTTTCCATGGCAATTTCTCTACAGATTCTTTTTACCAGTTAACCAATTAGTTAAAAACCTTTTACAGGGTAGTCCCTATTCGTGCGTGCATTATGTTCGCTGTTGCTGTTTGCTGTCTTGTTATTTTCATTGGTAACTAGTGTGAAATGGAAATGCAAGAAATTGTTTACGTTTTTGGGGCTTAATTGGCGCTCGACATGCGGCGCTTACATATATGAAACGCCTGCAGTTATGCTACAAATGTTTGTTATTTATGCAGTCTGTGCTTGCTTCATGTGTGTGTGTGTTTGTTCATTCAATAATTGAAAGTTGTATATGGAATTTACTCACAAGCCTGGCATTGCGCCTTTATGCCGGTACGCGAGGCCTTGCCGGTCTTTAGCGCACACTGTCAAGGACTTTCCTATGATTTACGGCACGACAATCCTTTGATTTACTTTATGACTCTAGGCTGCAGTGCTGGGTTGCAGTACTAAAGTATATGTATACATATTTGTGGAATATATAATATATATCAATTGATGGCAAATTCATGAGTCTCTATAAAACTGTCCCGCTGTCCACCTGGCTCATAACTCACATCGTAATATACTTTGCTGTCAACTCTTTTGCTCTTTTACACTTAATTACATGTTGTCCTGCCGTTTTGTATTGAATTCTAATTGCTTTCAGTCTGCTTTGGAGTCCCTGTCGCTTCCCCATGTGTCAGTTACGGTCTTGGCAAACAGCACGTCAGTCACTCAATTGTCTGCGATTTGTTTGTTTGTCGGTTGATCCCTTATTCTAGTATTTGTTGCTGTTGTTTTTGTTCTTTTGGCATTTCCAAATGTCAGACTTGTCTGGCCCGTCGTTTCGGCCGTGACTGTCATGCAATTGCATTTAGATGTATTTCGTGTGTGCTTGCAAAGTTTATGGAACTGCCGATGGGTAAATTTATTTTTTGGCTCAGTTGGGCCAAGCACTTAACACTTCTAGCTGGACTTGCAAGCCCGAATACTATGTACAAATTTTAAATTGTGTATTTATACCCTTGAACATATGGTATACATATTATTTGGGATATAAACAGTTTAGAAAAGGTCATCTGAAAATTGTTTTTTAAATTTGGTAACTCTACCTCTATTGTGGGAGATATGGTTGTTTGGGGTTTACCCGCCCCGCCCCTAAGATATATAACGGTTTGCCACGACCTTAGAAAATTATCCAAATATGTTTGCATGATCTTTGGAGGAGGTCGCCAATAAAATTTTGAAAATTTCTACTCGCATTAGTCAATCAATTAAGAAACCATTTTTATAAATACATTTAAAATAAAAAACTCTAGAAGAAATTTCTTTAAAAATAGTTCCTTCAACTCTTGTTCACCTTACAAAACAGTTTCTGAACATTTTGAAAATAGCCACTTAAATTAAATCCAAATCCATTTAAACTCATAAAAAGCTTAACTATAGCTTGATTAGCAGGCGATTTCACTTAAGTGGCAGCTGTTCCCTATCCCACGCACAACAATTGCAATTTGAAGCAACCGCTTGTGGCAGCCCCGGGGCGCATGCAACGTGGGAGTGAAACAGTTGCGTGTGACGCAGCAAAATGACTTGCATAATTAATACGCCTGCCGGCAAATCGAGTTTCTAATGTTTGCTGAGGCCAGGACACTCAAATTGATGAATTATTGCACAAGCCTTCTGAAAGCAAGCAAATTTAAGGGCAGCGAGCCATGAAGTTAAAACTTAGATATATATATATATATGTGTGTGTGTGTTGGGGTCACATGTCGGTCACAGCGCAGTTACAGGAAAACAAAAATAAAACGGACGACGGCCGCAGCCTGTGTATGTCCCGTTGTAAGCGAATAATTTACTTGTAGGCTAAGAAACGAAACGAAAAAAAAAAAAATGAAAACCCTTTGGCGACAACATTGTCGCGGCGCTTTGAATATGTTTGCCAAATTGCTGCGATATGGCTAAAATAAATACTGGGGCGTGGCACTAGCATTTGCCAAAAGCCGGTTAAATAACCTGAAAATATTTCATTGCCTTTGGTCTGTTCATTAGACAAAAACAACGAAATTAGCGTTATTTGTCATTGGCACGCCCCGCAGCTATCTGCGCCCACGTGCCAATTATATATATATAATTTCCATTTTCTATATGTATCAGGCGTTTTGTTTTGTCCAGCGATAAATGTCACGTGGTACACAATTCAATAAAAACGAATTTATGATGTTTATCAAAACGACTTTGAAACCTATTATGGCATTTTCTGTTTGTGTTTCTCCTATTACATGGGGCTATTTGGACTATTTGGCTCTGAGGGTCGTTATAACAGCGTCCAAATTGCATGATTATAATGATCACATTACGTTTTCAGCGTTGGTGCACTTACTTTTGCAGTATTTTGAGCTTGCGCCAAGCGGCGGCGGCCCATTCCGAAGTGGCACTCAGAAAAGTATGCTACGATTTAAGGAAACTGACACAGAACTGTGCTATGAAAACTTAAGGTTTTTTAAGGTTTGCTTTAAGCTTGAATGGGACTTCAAACGCGACTAAATTTAAAGGCAACTTTATACCATGTCTACACACAAACATCTTTATTTATTTATTTATTTTTTTATATTTATTTATTTATTTATTTAATAGGTTGACAAATCGAGTGTCAACCTAAAAAGAATGTATAAGATACAAAGAATTATATATAAATAAAAAATTAAAAGCTAAAAGCCTAAAAGAATTATCAACAATTCTCAAAACATCACTGACACGATGGGCGTATTTTATTTGCCTCTCCGGCTAGCTATGCCCCTAATCACAGCTAATTGTTGCCAGTGACGTTAAGAGAACCTACAGCTAAAAAGAAGGTTGTTAGTATTAAGCGTAAATTCTAAAATATAAATCTAAACTTATAATTAAACAAAACAATAAGGAAAGAGAAGGATACAGCTTTGTAGTTAGTAGTACTAATTATTAGAATTAGATAGTTAGATAAGAGGAAAGAGACAGAGGCGGAAATCATTGACCCGATGGGGGAGAGATTTAGCCCGTCCGGCAAGCTGTGCCCCTGCTCACAGCTGACGGTGGTCAGTGATTTCCCGAAGATATCCTAAAAGCAATGACTTTATTAGGGGAAGAGAGAGATCAGAGGAGAACACGTGGTAGAGGCTATTATAGCGTAGGCATAAGATTCGAAAAGAATTATGCAAAGCGTAGTCTGGTGTACATGTAGGAAGAAATAGGGGGAGATAATTTCTAGTAGGTCTAAACGGAACCGAGAAGTTCAGGCGACCTAAGAGAAAGGCGGAATATATGTCGCCATTGATCAACTTGTGTAGAAAGACAACACCAAGGATTATCCTACGGTTGGTTAGAGACGGGAAATTGAGAAGTAAGTTATAGTGTTAAAAATTCATATCAAAACTGCAACTCGAACTCATGCATATTCTTCTTTTTATAATTTAAATATTTTGCTTAGTAAAAATTCTTATTAAATTCATCATGCATGGACTGGTTTAAAGGGCCAGTTACAATCGATTTGAGTGGCAAGTATCTATGCCACAGCTACGGTTGCGGTTTAGCAATTCAATGAAGCGGGAAATGCGCAATTATGGGGCGGCATTCCTTTGACGTGCTTACGTGGCGTATGTGCAATATTGCCTGCTCTAAGCAGTTTCAGTGTGTTTATGTTTTGGGGGATTTTAAATTCGAAAATAGCAACAAAAAAAAATAAAAATAAAAACAAAAAAACCAAGTGCAATATACTGAAAGTAGAAAAATACCAAACAAAGGAACTGAAAAGAATTGCACTCATTGTTAGCGCATTTTGCATTGTCAATGCGGACGCTTTGTGCGTTGAGTATAAAAAAGTACATATGTGTTTATATATATATATATGCTATGTCATAAATATGTGTGTCGACTTGATGCACGCTGACTCACGGCAAGCGAGTGGCTCAAGTGGTAATTAAAATTATAATACCAACTGTGTGGCAGATTCTAAGGCACTTGCCCCCTGACACAGAAAGAAAAGCGTACATTGTGGCAAAAGCATCTCTTGGCTTTGTGCTGCAAATGAATATGTATTTGTGTTGCATAGAATTTATACAACAAATGCGAACACACACGAGCACTGGTTGTGGATGTGGTGTTGTTATTGTTGTTGTTCAACGGCACTACTTGAGGTTGTTTCAAACGTCGCAAAAGGAACGACAAGGTAAACAAAACTATACAAAACTATTTCAACACTGTAAACAAAAGCTAGGTTGACATTTTAAAATGGTTTTTCTTACTTGAAAGATCTTTAAAATATTTATTCTTCTTATGGTTCTATTCTAGAGACATCGAACGAGACCTTAAAGTCCCTAAAGTGGACGATGTAATGCAACTACTTGCATCGGATTACCTGCAACGCCTTGGTGGTCACCCTAACGCGCTAGCCAAACGACTAACTGCCAAACCAAGAAAGAGAAGACTTAAAAGGTGCCATCCATTGGATCTCTCTACCAGGTTCCTACAGTAATTTTTAAAATAACCTTCTCCTTGTAAATTTTGTAAATAATATACATTTGCCCATATATATAACGTAAATCTTATATAAGTATCACCTGTGATCAATCGTTCTTTCTCCTAAATGTAAAACTAGATTAAGTTGCCCCTAAGGTAGCAGAAAACTTCTTTAAATAAATACAAAAATATATTATATTATTAAAAATTAAAAAAAAAAGAAAAAAAAAAAAAATATGGTTCTATTCTATGACAAAATCATTTAAAATCCGTAACAAAAAAATCCGTAATTACATCTATATATAAAATAAATCAACCAAAATTGGCATTACAAGAAAAAAATATCAAAAAGGAACTTCTATGGGGTATCATAATATTTTAATTACCATAAAACAATCTTGAGTTTAGTACTGCTTATGAAATCGAATGTTAATCAATGCAGACAGGAGCATATGTGGGCTAATAGGTTTACTAAGTGAGTTCTCTATTAGGAAGCCCTCCCATCTACCCATTCTGAGAGTCCCTTGAATCTCACGTTGAGGTAACCTTAAAAAATATATCCATATGTGTGTGTATATGAGTATATCCATTACTCATTATCGCGCACTTATTTCAAAGCTTAAGCATCAGTTGAGCTACAAAAATTGTTGGCAACATTTGAGCCCCCCTCATTTGGGCAAGGACCAAGTTCAAAGAGTCTGGGCCGCACACATTACCGTTTAGTGCATCATTAAAATCGCTTTGCTCGGCAGAAACTTTGAAGTGGTTGCATTTTCACATGGCAACATTTCAAATTTAACTTTAGCCGCACGGGACAACAGAAATTAATTGAAAGGCAAATAAGAGCCGCCGACAGTGGCGACTGCGGAAAATGGGAAAATGTGAAATTAATGCGCCTGCCTGGTCACGGACCCAGCAAAATCTCACATAAATTTTACGAGTTTGCTGACAACGTTGCCTACCTTAAATTATTTACGAGCGGTGGCTGTTCCAAGCGATTCTCAGATTCTCAGGTTTTCAGGTGCTCAGGTTCTTGCAGTTCAGTTCAGTTGCTGTTCCAGTTGCATGCCTTTGGGTATTGCGATGTTCCCTCGTTTAATCAGCGTAGAATAAAATGTAAATATTTAAGCGTTTGCGGAAAACTAGTGAAGGCTTTCCCAATGTTTTTTTTCTTTGGGTACTACGCAGTTGAACAGCAACAAAAATATGTGCCCTTATGTTTTTGTTTTCACACGAGAGTGCAGCAGCACTCAGGGACAGCCGAGGATGCGCTAAAGTCTTTCTATTTTGAAAAGTGAAATTTTTGCATAAACTGCGAGCCGTGTTTGAATTTATTTTATTTATATTATATTTTTAACACAATAATTGTGGTTTCTTTAGGCGTAAACTAGAAATTTGTACGTGAACCAAATTTGTGGCGCAATTTAGCGTCGCAGTTGCGTTTAATTAACAGAGTCGACTGAAGGAAATGTCCTTTTTATACACACTTGTTCGCTTTTGCCTGGCTAAAAGCCAAAAGCCAGAAGCTTTTTCGCTCACCGTGGCAATGCTGCTGTTGCTCTCCCACTCTAGCGCTCTCTCACACTTATTATTTGTGCTCTGGCGTTTGTTTTGACTGGCGGCATTGAATAAAGCTTTTCTTGTTGTATTGAGCACAGGGTGTTTAGGGTTAGAAACCAAAAGAGGGCAGTTCAGACAAAATTAAGTTGCCATTCAAGCTTTTCGTAATGCATTTTAAATGAAATTTTAAAACATGTACCAAATTATTTTATATATCGACTGTTTAGCCTGAGATACCCTGTGGAAAAGCTCAGTATAAAGTTTGAATAAGCACATTCACAGGGTCTCTCTTTCTCTTTCTCTCTCTCCCTCTGGCTCTCTCTCACTCGCAGGCACTCAGCTATGCGCACTCTTTGAGGCTCGGGCTCGTTAAAACCTTTTACACGCACACACACACACACACATTGTAAAACCGACAAAAACTACAGCCCATCAACAGCTGTGTGGGATAGTGGCTGTGAAAGAACCGGAAATTGTGGGTGGAGTTGGCTGCATCGAAGCCATATTCCCATGTAGCATGTAACGCAAATGGAAAAATGGCGGCTAAGCTCTCTGCGTACTCAAATGGGAAAAATACTATGCCGCGTACGCAATAATTGCGACCTCCAGGGCAGGTCGAGCGAGTGTGAATGTGAATTAAGAATTACAGGCTTAGTTCAAGCTTGGTTGGGCTTGTAATAATATATATGAGCGCATGTGTATGTGTGTGAAAAGTAAAAACCAATGTATATGAAAAGTGGCCTCCATTATTTCACAGCACCGAATGTGCCTGATAATCCTTTGAATTTTCGGAAATTTAAAAAAGGTTAGCATACTTTTCTGGGTAAGGTGTTGGTTGCAAATAGTTGGTTTTACGCTTGCTGAGCCATTGAATTTTAAAAAAGCTAGACTTACCTCCATTTGGAAAAAAATAAAAATATATAAATATTTTTGTAAATGGATTTATAACTATTATAATAATACAAATTTCTTTTTAACATTTAAATGAAAAAATTTTAGTGAATCTATGAAAGTTTCAAGTTAAGAAACACTAAATTCTTCTTCCAAATTTTGCAAACATTGCTTAAAAGGAAAATAAATAAAACTAAATAAATCTATGATTAAAATTTAGGAAAGGATTCTAGTTGAGACTTGTTGTTCTCAACAGAGTTCTTCTCTTGGCTTGTTTAAAAGGGTATTTGATTTTCGGTACCCTATTCTTTGGCTTTTGTTGTCGTTAACGCTGAAATTTACGTTGGCAGTTTCAATCCCATTTTGCGTGTAGTGGGCTTCCGCATGATTTCCTGTTTGCTCCAAACAAAACCGGGTTTTGCCAGCAGCACCCTTGCATAGGACGTGTGCCGAAGTGCAATGAAAATCGTTTCAGGTTGCTTAAAGAATTAAATTTATTGCATTTAACTTTGTGCGAAAAAAGTGTTTTTCATGCTTAGCTGCATGCTAGGCTTAATACAAATGGGGAATACTTAGATCTAGAATTACATACACGCAATTCGTTGGTTCGAGACCTGGTCTTAGATTACAATATGATATGTTATTTTGGTTGCTTGCAATCGTTTCAAAACAAAATGTACATTTTAAAGATCGAGAACGAAAACTAAAGATAATACAATATATATATATATTTATATGCATGAAAAGTTAGTGAAGTTCAATATAGTCGAGAAATATAATATAATATGTTTGGGGCCGATTACAACCGCTCGTTTAACTAGTTTATACTCATTCCAGCAATATCGAAATTATATATGCACTTAAGCCTATGCTAGATATATATGCGAAAACTTATGCAGCTACGAGATATACATAAACAAGGCCTAGCAGTTCATGTAGTTGGGAGCCTCGGTGGACTGCTCCTTGGCCGCGACTTCCGGGGCTGTTGCCGCCTCCTCCGCTGGGCTGCCCACATTTTGATAGACCTCGGCCTGGACCTCGATGCTGCCGACCTGCGGACAGGCCACCTGCTTGGGCTTGAAGGAGCTGCAGCCGCTGCTGGAGTGGCTTTTGGTCAGTTTGCCGTAGATGATGTTGGGTCGCTCGTTCAGCTTGATGGGCTGCAGGGTGACTCCGTTCTGGTAGTGCTGCTGTGTGTCCTGCTCCTTGGCCTCCATAATGGTGTTCAAATAGCTGCTGCTCTGCGACGTCGACAGCTGCTGGCTGCCGTTGCCATAGACGGGTATGTTCGAGGGGAACATCTGGTAGTGATCCGAGCCGGTGGGACTGGTGGGCGTGTGCAGGCGCTGGCAGCTGGACATTGGCGACGGGAACACAATCTGATGGCGCTCATCGCCCGGCGTCGAGACGGGCGTGAACACGGGACGCGGCGGCGGCGGCACCAAATAGTTGTCCATCAGCGAACCGGGCGTGCCCAGGCGGCAGCCAAACTGACGTCGCTCCTCGTGATCCGAATGCGTGCCGGAGTCGCCCAGCGAGGCGCCACTGCAATTGCTGCCCGTGCTGAGGCGACCCGACGACGAGCTCGAGCTGGAAACGCTCTGCAGGCTCAGCGAGCTAATCGGACGCGCCGACGACTTCAGGCTGCAGCTGGTCGCAATGGAGCTCTTGGTCTCGTCCAGCAGGCTGTCCGCACAGCTGCTCTGCTTCTCGACGGCGGCGTGGGGCTTCTGTCGCGAGAAGAGCTTCTTGATGCGCTCAAAGGGCGTCTCGCGCTTCAGCTGCGACTTGACTTGGTCGTGGATGCGCTCGTATTCCCGTCGCAGCTGATCGATCTGGTCCTGCTTCTCGCGGAAGCTTTGCTGCACATCGTTGCGATGCTTCCACTTCTCCACCAGCAGCTCCACATCGCGTATGGAGAGCACATTGTTCTTGAAGTCGTGCATAATCTCGGCCAGCTCGTCGTCGGCATTGGCCCGAGTGCTGCTGGAGGCGTCGCTGGCGCTGCGCTTCAGTGTCCCATAGCCGCCGTTGGGCTGGGCCAGGCGCGTGGTGGAGCGACTCAAGCGCAGCGGCTCCTCCACCGGCCGATTGGAGGGCTGGAACAGATAGTTGCCATCATCCGGGACGACGGGCGGCGGCACTGGTATGTTGGAGGGCTGCATCACGTAGTCGTTGCCGGCCATCGCCTGGTTCTCCAGCAGCTGTGAGCACTCCTGGCTAAACTTGTCTGTCGCCTGGTAGTTGGCTGCCCCGTCGACCACATCCTGGGATTTGTTTTGCTCTTTGGACTGATAGTATGGTGGTTCGTTGATGCGCAGCTCGTTGGTGGTCTGCTCGGGTCCAGTTGTGGGCTCCAGTCCCTTGCTGGTCTCCAGGTGCTTCTCCGTCGAGCAGCTGCTCTGCAGGTTCTCATCCTCGGTTTCCACGCTGATGTAGTTCAGGTTCGATATAGCCATGGTCTCAGTCTTGGCGCGCACCTCCGGCGTATTCTCGCGCTCGGAGCCACTGGACATTTCCATGTACTCAGCCGTCGGCAGCTGCTTGGGCGGTTTGCTTCTGGGCGACGACGGCAGCGTCCCGATGACCACCTGGGCGCCCTTGTTGCTGCTGGTCGGCTTGGTCTGGGCACCCGGACTGCTGGCGCCGGTGCTGGCATTGTCCACGCCCTTGAAGTAGTGATAGACCATTGTGAGATTGTGGAACTCGGAGAAGCTGACCAGATTCTGGGCCAGCTTGTGATGGCCCTCCTGTTCGGCGAGCTCGGCGGGCGTGCGGCCGGCGCAGTTGCGCACGCCGCAGGCTGTGTCGCCGCCGGGACACTCCATCAGCTGGAGGCAGAGCCGATTGAGGCCCCAGCGTGCGGCAAAGTGCAACAGCGTCGGATACTCCTCGGGACTGGACTCGAGGCGCGTGAAGAAGTGCGGCTGGCGCTCGCTGGGACCGTTCAGCAGATGGAAATTGGGCGGCATGTTGCGCTGGAAGCACTGCAGCAGGTGCTGATCGAGTGCATCGCGCTCGAGCGGACCCACACCCAGCGCATGGCACATGAACTCAATGGGCGAGTCCTCGACGCGCAGCAGCTGCTCCAATTCGCGCAGGCGACTCTCGCATTTGATGGGACGTGCGCCGAGGCTCTTGTTGTTCTTCTCGATGCGTATCTCGATCATCGTGGAGATCTCCATGCAGGACTCGGGTATGGCGAACTGCACAGTGTACGGATTGCGCGACTTGAAGCTGCGAATCTCGAGCAGCTCGCCCGACTTCTCCACGAGCAGCTTGAGCGTATCGTTTGGCTTCAGCGGCTCCGCCAGTATGGCCAGCACTTTGTTCTGGCCCTGTTTCACCTTCTTGGGCAGCACGGTGAAGCCCTCCGAGCAGCTCGATATGCTCCTCGAAATGCTGCTGTTGTTCCCATTGCTGCTGTCCTGACAGGGCGGACGCTGGCACAGCGCACGGCCCAATATATCGGTGGCGATGCCCAGAATGTGGCTAATCTGCGCCTGGTCGTTGTCCCGCACCACGCAGCGACGCCACTTGTAGTAGTTGGGCAGCGCCGTCTTGTGCATCTCCTTGACCTTGTCCTCGCCGACGTCCAGCAGGATGGCCAGCACCTTCTCCACGCGTATTATCGATGTCAGCTGCGCCATCAGGAAGCTGTGTGGCAGCGCCAACAGCGCCGGACACAGGATGACAATCTGCAGTGCCGTGTTCTGATATTTCTGGGCGATCTCCTCGCTGAAGGGGCCATCATCAATTTTGATGTGCAGAAAACTGGAGCAAAGAGGACAGAGGACATTAGTACTTTGTTTCCTTTTCTGAAGATCTGTCTTAATATCTCACTTAGTACACTTTAGTATAATCTTATATTAAATTATTTCTTATTCATAATATATAATTTTCTAGAAATCTCTCTTAATATGTCACTTAGTATTTTATCATTAGTATCTTATATTACTGCCTTTACAAAAATTTATTCTTATGTTATTTTAATCTTTTTAATGTTGCATAATTCCATCATTCATATTCTTCTTCTTATATTTTTAAATATTTCCTATACATCTAACTGTTCGGCTTAACTCGAAACATTTTTTGCAGGGGAATGGTGGAATGAAACATTTCTTAAAATTTTGGAATACTATATGAATAATGGAATAGGCTAACATGCTAAAAGTATTTTTCTAGATTGTTCGTTTACTTTCTGTAATATTGATCCATTGTATAATAATGTAATGAAACATTGAAAGAACACATTATACGTGTTTTTATATTGTTTTGCAAAATTTTATCTAATGTTTTCATTCAAAATGTCATTTCATTTTTCATTCAAAAATTGTAGGCTTAAAAATCAAAATATTTTCTTTTAATTTTATACTCGTTCACTAAGTCAAAAGAGTATATTGGGTTTTTGAACTAAATTTCTGTCGTTGCTATTGAAGCAAGATTTGAAACTTGGAATGAATTTGTAAATCTCCCTCAGTTTCAGTTTTTTTTTCGACCTCCTCTTTTTGGATAGGACGACTGAGGACGTGGCAAATCAATTTAATCTATATATATGATAACCTCCTTCAAAGATCGATACCAAAATTGTGGCCAATTTACAACAATCGATATTTTTCCAGAATTATCATAGTTATTACCATATTCGACTGTTGTAAGCTGTTGTTAATCTGTGAACGAGTATTGCGAGTCGGTTACACCCGACTGCGACGATCTTACTTGTGTTTTATTGGCTTCAGAGCTGCTTGTAATACTCACTTGAATGGTTTGCGTCCGCGCTGCTTGGTGATCTTGTCGAAGTGGTTCTTCAGGAAAGTGGCGCGCAGATAGGCGCGTTCGCTGTGCTTGGCAGTGATGATCAGTATGTCGTCCATGTTGTAGCCCGGCTGACCGTAGCCGTAGCCCGTTGCAGCAGCTCCGTTTGCGTTGTTCACGTTGCCGCAGTTGTCTGCAAAATGAAATCGAAGAAGACGAAGACGATCGTCGCGATGAGCAAAAAGTGCAACAAGAAGCGAATGCTACTGATAAAGAACTGGCCCGAACGACCCCAAAAGCAGTGCCTATTTACATTTGTGTGCGTGTGTCTTTGATAAATAATGTGTTTACTTAGGACTTGACTTTAGCGATTTATGACCCTCGCTGTGGCTTCACAAATAGCCCTTGTTTGACTTTTTCCAAACGTTTGTTTGCCTTTTGGCTCGGGCAAAGCGCCGCGCCGAGCCTATTTTTCATGTGTGATAATTTCTGTTAAGTACCCAACGAGACAAACAAAAGGTCAGCTGGGAATTTTTTTTGTGTGGCACTGTGTCACCTAAGTCTTATCAATACGATGGGGCAAGGTTACATTTTGGCATTCCTGAAAACCAGAAGACATTTCAAACTACACATATTTGAAAATATTATTATATGCTATTTTTAAGCGTATTCATAAATATACTGCCACTACTAAATATTAGAAATATTGCTTTTGTATATTTTACTTACTACTTTACTACTTTAATGAAATTAATAAAATTGTCTTTATATAAAAAAATTTAAAACAATAATAAAAACTGACAAATAATAAAGAATTTTACATTCAAGTGGCATATTAAGTTATTATATTTGAAACACTTTTACTTCGATTGTAGAAAACCAAATTTTAAAATATGTCTTAAGAACCTGAGATGTTAATTAAGTTTATAATTCTTATTAGGTTGTTTAGAGCAGTACATTGTTTTTTTATTGTAGTGCAATATCAATATGTTTAGCATTAGCATTAGCATTCTATAGCATTGGTATTTGGGAATATCTTACATATCTTTCGAATTATTTTTTCGTTAAATTTATGCACTTTTACACAACTTTAAACATTCCACAACGAGAGTTCCAGCACAACTGTTTCAGTTTTAGCCAGCTGCACTGCCAACTGGGTCTGGTTGGTTGGCGTAGTTGTTAAGCCGAATCAGATTTAAGCTAAATAAAACAACATAAATTTTCGAATAGGCACAAAACACAATTTCGACAGCTATTTTGTCAAGTCGTGAGTGTAAATAAATTGCCCGGCTTCTTGGGCTAATCAACTTGTGTTGTGGCTGGCCATTATAAATTCAGTCACGTTTAAGGCATTTAAATAAATCTCGAAGCTAATCGAACAAAAACGCGTCGCGATCTGTTGCGCTGCGCTGCTGATGTTATCTCCTGGCCAAACCGAAATTTACTGTTGCATTTGGGTGCTCGGCACAGCGCTGAACTTCTTGACACCCACAAATGGCGTCGTCGTCGGCAGAAAGCGACATTTAGCCATACTCCCGGGCCCCCCCTTCTGGCTGGCCCAAGATGAACGCTGTCTGCTGTCTGTCGGCTCGTCAGTCGCTGTCTCCGATTGCCAGCCGAGAGGCGCATGTTGCCTGCGTCTTCCTGTTGCATGCGGCAGCTGCTGCTCATTATATGGCCAAGGGAGCCGGGGCACAAGCGTTTTATTATTATAAATAAAAGGCTGCGCAAAAATAAATGACAAGTGGAGCGTTCTTTTTTGTTGGTCTTGCTTTTCCTTTATATTCCTGCTTCCACATTTGCATATACGCAAAAGAAACAAACGTAAAAACATTTATTTTGTTGCAATTTTTATTTTGGACTGTATTTCTAAACGCATGACAACATAATTAACTTGAAAATTGCCTGCCTTTGAGTTTGAGTTTCATTTCTATGTGCCGACAGTTTGAGCCTGACAAAAAGTTTTGTCTTTTGTGATTTGTATGATTAATGGCCGTGGCCAAAAACTTGCTCCGCGGCTGCTGTTGCCGTAGTTGCTGTTGCAGCATTTTAATGGCTTTTGTTTTCGGGCATTTTGGCTTTTGCCATTTGCAAACTTTGATTTGGTGGCAAGGCTGTTGCTGTTGCTGCTGCTGCTGCCGGTTGCATTAAAATTTATCACTCAATTACATGACAGACGACAGTCGAAACTTGCAAAAGGAACTCAACTGACATTGAAGTTGAGTTGAGTTGTTTTCCAGACTCTCAGCCGTAATGTGGGCAATATTTCAGCGGCAACATCTGGTAATTGTTAAACAGTCGCCAGGGCAATTGTAAGAAAAATGCGACCCTTTGTTTTGTCGATCATTTTGCACTCTCTTTGTTTGCTTTTACCCTTCATTTTACTTTTGTTTTATTTCGTGCACACACATGAGTATATTTGTATTGCTGATTGCTTTTGCCGCAGCAATTTGCAAAAATTTCGCGAGTTGTTTTTTTTTTATAAAATTTTTTTTATTTTTTTTATTTTTATTTTTGGCGTTTTGATCGATGCTTTTTTAATGGTGCAGCTGCATCTGTTAACAATCTCGTATCTCTCTCATCCATTTTATTGACTTACTCATGTCCACATACTCGCAGTTATTCGTGCTCGATTTACGGCCCAAGACACAGCTGCCAAAGAGGCCGCAGCTTCGCTTGGCGGCCATGTTTCCCGTTTAGCTTGTGAATATTTATTGCTAATATACTTAAATAATTTACAATTCGTAATTATTGCTATGCAGCGCACATCTCGCACGCGGCGCTAATTGTCGTTTCAGCATCGCAAATGGAACTGGCAGCGAATGCTGCTGAAACCGTTTGCTATAGGCAGCCCGGGGCTGGGGTTAGCCACTGATTGCCTAGGATTACGAGTCTAGTTTTAATTAATTGATTAAAATAACGCGTTTGGCCTGTGGCTGGCGCCAGTTTGTGGGCGGGCTCGAAACGGGTTTGATTTGGTTTAATCGAGAGTCGGAAAGAAGACTGGAAAAAGGACAGAGCATGACTTATTTTAATGACACCAGCTGAAAGAGAAATAATCTTTGTGAAGCTTTTTAAACTTAATGCTTTTGCTTGCAAAACTTTTCTATTTTGATCTTGGTCTCAATTCAAAGAACATAAGCGCATATAAATTTCCAAAAACTAAACAATTCATCAAGCTTATTCTATAGAAAGATACTTTTGTTATGCTGGATTTTTATGAGGGGTTCCCAAAAGTGTGGTATTGTATTTATTTGTGTTTTATTTTGTTTTTTTTTTTTTTTTTTGACAATTTGAATAAATGCCAGCGCTGTGTGACATTTTAGCAAGACATAAATCAACGAAAATGAACATAATAATGCGGGATTAAATGGACTGCGGCCACGAGGCGGTTCGCAATGGAACAGAACCGAGGACCGGACGATACACAAATTAACCCTCCCCTTCCAAACAAACAAAAAAAAACACATATATATATACGACTGTATTCGGTTATAACTCAAATGTGCATACAAAAAAAAAAAAGAATAATATCAAAAAGAAGAACACGTACCTCCCTCTCTTTTTATTCATATGTATGCATCTCTTTTTTTGTGTGTTTGTGTGAACATAACAATTATCATTTAATTATGTCAACTGTAACTTAATTATGAGCGCATCTTTTAATTTGAGGCCACTTGATTAAAACTGTTTCAGTTTTGGTTTGGTTAATTGTTGATTTCCGCCCGAGATTTGTGAATTCTTACGCTCAATTAAGCCTGAATTCTTTCATGTGTGTATGTGTTGTGTGTGTGTGGACACTGGACAAGATTATTTTACGAATTAAATTGATATGGTCTTTTATTTTTTTTCATATCTTGCCAAAGTACAAACAGTTTGTTTTTATCTCTGATCTAATTTATTTTTTTACTAAGTTATAGTTGTTGTTAATGAACACTCGAAATTGTTTTAGTTAGAGTCCCCTCGACACCCGTCGTCTAACGGTACAATTCAGCCCTCAGCTACCAAGTTTTTGGTTCATTTAATTTATAAATTGCTCTCAATCTCGCATAGCTCTCCAATGTCTCTCTATATGTATGGGTTGTTGTGCACATGTCGTTACTGTGAGAATCGGACAACCGCGCTGGACACTGGTTAGGCCCGGGTACGTACGGGCACTTGGAGGGTCCCCAAATCGCTCGCAACGATTATAAATGACATTGCATTGGTTTCGGCTGCCGATGAATGCGCCTGCATCGCGCATCGGCCCTGGGATAAATTCATGTGGTTTCAATCAGTGCGTAGTTCGCTCTGGGTCAAGCGATGGGGCTGGTGTAAGGTTTGAATTTAGATAGACAGCAATAATAAATGTACTACCTATAGATGTCTAGATATGAATTGCCTTCTGTTGACGACTCACATTATTAATTGAAAAAATACCAAGTTATAAATGTTGCCCAGAATTTCTTCGCCCTGCCACATAATTTACATATTATGCTCTAGACCATAAACATAACAAAAACTGAACAATGTGACCTAGTTAATTAAAAATTTATTTGCTTAGTGAAACGACTCATAATGAAAACATTTAAAAACACATCATAAAAAAAAGTGTGTGCATTTGAAAAATTTCGCTTGAACATTTTTTCCCAACTAAAAGCAAACATAAACAACTATTTCACTTTCTGCCCTGGCGCGCACAGTGAAAATGATGGCTGAAATATTTTCCTAAGCAACAAAAAAAAAAAAAATAAAGAAAAATTTTTAAAAATCGAGGGAAAGAGTTCAGGAGTTCATTTAGACGCCTGCCGCATGCCACAACATGAGGCAGATGCCGAGCTAGGGGGCTGACCAAGTAATTCCGCTATATATATCACTGCCGCTGTGTGCGAGTTATAAACTTTATAGCGGGCTATGTGAAACAACAACCAGCGGCAAGCTATGCGATCTTTACACGCAACAATAAGAAACTCTGAACTGCATTTAATGGCAGATTGTTCATCGACTGCAACTTGGTTGAGAGAGTTCATAAAACAAAGTCGAAGTCCATTATGGATGAAGTGCAGAAATGCACTCTGAAGTTGTTCGAACTGTGAATTAACCAGTTAGCTTAGTCTAGAGTCCTAAGGGCCTGTCATAGACCATGCGCGCCGCATTTTAATGCAGTTTTTGCTGTAAACAACTTTGGAGGTCTGTCGGCTCCCATGCAATTGAATTCGAGTCCAACTACGCCGCCGACTCCAATTCGGGATGTCTGAATGTTATTTTATATTTTTTGATGTTTTTGACATTAATGTTTTGTTTTTTTTTTTTTTGTTGTTGTTATTGCTGTCGCTGTCATAAAAGGGCTGGGGCTGGGGCTGGGACTGGGGCTGGACATGGACATGAACATAGAGGGGGAAACGAATGCCAGACAGTAAAAGGCTCTCACACACACACACACACACATCCACACTAAGTCCCACATGTTTATCTGGTGTTGCCAGTCTGCATTTCTTATAAAAACAATGCAACAGGCAACTCTTTTTGACGCCTATTTTTAGTCCACGTGCTATTTCGATCTGATTCCTGGTACTAGTTAGGGGCGCTGAATAATTGTGCAGCAGGTGTCAAATGTCTTCCCCTCATATGTCAAGATGAACTCAATTTTGGTTAAAAAAAAAAAATAAGATGCCGACGAGAGGAAATTGTCATTTCTCAACAGAAATATTAAACAGAAAAAAACTCAAAATGATCGTGTAAAATGCAACGTTTGTGGTCTTAGCACGAGTTCCTCATCTCCCAACATCCACTTTTCCACCCTATCGCAGTGGCCGTTGATTAATAACGCCCCCACTGTGATGGTATTTTGAGTGGGAAGGGGGGACAACTTTGTCACACACTTCATCAAACATTTCAGATGTGCTGCATTTTAAAGGTGTGTGTCTCAGTTTTGCCTTTTTCTCTTTTTGTTTTTTAGTTATTTATTTGATGTTTTGCTGTTTTGTGGAAATGCACCCGAAATGCTGCAGGGTGGGGGATGCATTTGTGTCACTTTGGCAGCCATTTCACAGATCTATGCGCTCTGCATGCTAATAAATGTCTTCATAAATTTAAATGCGACATGTCTGCCAAACAAATATCAGAAAATGCAACTGAGGCGGCTCTTAGCTAGAAATCATGTCGTAAATATTCCGTTGGATAATTTAAAATAATGTCTCACACATCATTTGATTTTGTTAGTTATGGGAACTCTTTGGCGGAGTTAGAATCCAGTCAAAATGGGCATTTTAAAGCTTGAAGTGATTTAACGGCCTAGAAAGCCTTAAGTCTGTATTAAAAGCTGTTAGCTATATTTATTGGCATATTTTCTCTCTCTCTCTCTCTCTCTTTCCAACAAGTTCTCTAAATTCTTTTCGCTATATTGTTTTAATTTAAATCTTTCAAGGTTAATTGGCGTGAGTAAAATATGTTCATAAACACTTATAAGTAGTTAAAGCACTAAAAAAGCCCGCATTTTTGCATTTCTTTTGACTAAGTAGTTGGCGCAGTGTCGCATTTTATGATTATCATATTTGTTGTTTTTTGACGCTTATATAAAAAATGAAACAACAACAGCGACAACAACTTGACAACAATCAACTCAAATTTTTCATTTCCGTTTATTAAAGCCGTGCCATGCCCGAGTGGGGAAAAGGGAGCGACAAAGAGAGAGAGAGAGAGAGGGATGCTGCTCTTACACATTTTTGACTGTGGGCAAATGAGATGGCGAGAGATCTTGGCTTTTTGTGTGTGTGTGCGTTTCCTGCGTGCAATTTATGCTGCACGCTAGAGATGGGTGCGTGACATAAAATGCAAGGCACCAAATGCGCAACAATTTAAAAAATTGTAATAACAAGTTTTGTCACGATTGTCATTTGCAAAGTATTTGATTGATTTATCGATAACTCAATTTGTAGCTTGACGTCTTTCAAAAAGCAGGACAGCACTATCTTTCATCTCTACTCCAATACACACACACACACACACACATAAACAGAGATCAGCATGCACATCATCTCATTTATGCTTTCTCTGCTGCTGCTGCTGCCTTCTATGAGCGATTTCCGGCGCGTGCGTCGCTGCCAGCGTCGCTGCAGCTGCAAATTGTACGTTACTTTTCTGTTATTGTTGTTATTATTGTTGTTGCCCGCAGTTGCATACATAAATACATGCATACACATGCGCATGTTGCCCATGTTTATGCTCATATCTTTCGCTGCGTGGAACGGCACCTGCCACATTTGCGAGCCACCAGACGTTGCGCCTGCGCCTGCGCCCACCCCGCACTTTTGGCTGCGTTCCTCCTCAGCATTTCCATCACGCACAGCCCTTTCAATTATAATTGCTGCCTGCCTTTTGCTATTTTTAAACATCTATTTTGCTTTGACGTCGGCACGCGGCCGTCACAAAATAACAACAACAAAAAAGCAACGGAAAAAAAATATACATATTAAAATTTTTGAAGCCTAGTTGAGAGCACGCGCTGCTGCCGCTTAGCTGCTCTTGTTCTTGCCCAGCATTGATGCACATCTGGTTTGGGGTAGCAGCTGAACTGCAAAGGGCCCCCTCGGTAGCGGCAAAGGATGCCCCTGTTCAAATGTCTGGCTCTGCCTGCGACCCCTCTGCATCTTTTTTTTTCTATTGTTTTTTTTTACTTTTTCTTACTTTTGTTATTAATTAAAAAACAAAAACCTAGTCTAGACGATTTAAATGGCGCAGCTTCAGCGGAAATTCAATCTGTGCTCTATTTTCGAGTGCTGCGCCCCCCAATCATATTTTGAAGCGTCTGTCTGGCAGCTTAGATACACACACGCACACGTGCTGTGTGTTAATAGTATTGCAGGATTATAATGCAGGGGAGAACAATCGTACAACTCCCGCACGTACACGGAAATTGAATGCATGCTACGGCTGTCAATTGAACGGAAATCGAAATCCTTTAATTACAAAACAAGCTCCCGAAATTCTGTCTGCTGGCTAAAAAAAAATAAATTAAATAATAGCAATGAAATAGAACCCTTTTCAGTCGCAGACTTCAAAAACGAACCCTTTTTTTATCCAGCGACGGCATTTGCTTTGATTTACCTACGTGCTTTAATTGCTTAAATTGAAGGAATTCGATTTTCAGTCGTAATTGATTACTCGTATTATTTTTTTTAGGTGCACAGAGTTTCGAGTGCACTTCACAACTAATGGGAGTAGGCAATTGCAATGATTTCAAGTGTTTTTCTTTACCATTAATTTGGTCTACGTGGGGTCCAACACAACGAGTACTCACCGCAGCAGAACGTTTCCATTTCAATGTCTTCGATTTTGAGCAGCATTTTGGCTGCCTAGATACGAACTAATATGAATGTTCAACTATATCGAGTGGCTGTCCGAGCACATCGTTGTACGTAGCACATATACACACACACACACACACTTGTGGCTCTGTGGCACTGGCGCTTTAGTCAAGTTAGCTGCGCATGCGCAACGTCAAGTTGCCACAGTCCTTCAACTTCAACTGGCGGACGGGAGCTGGCTAAAGCTGTCGGCTCGGCTCAGCTTGGGGCCGCCAAAACAATTTTGAATGCCAAGAATAATAATGAGCCATCGATGAAGTCAAAGCGAGAGAGAGAGAGAGCGACTCGCAATCAGCCGCTCTCTTATTCTCTATATAGCTGAGCGACTCTCTTGATAAATAATGCATTCAAAAGATTATAAAATAATAAAAGTCAACGCTGGGTCTTCATGTTATTATTGTTGTTGCTGTTGTTGTTGTTGTACGTGCCCGTGACGTTTAATTTACACGCTTTCCATTTTAAGTGCGCGCTACCGAGTTCGTATCCCAGTTTGAACCAGGCTATAAACGGAATTATGGCATTTTAAGTGGGCAGCGGGGCCGATTTGATTGTTTTTGCTATTTTCGTTTTTTTCTCTTTTTTTTTTGCCAACAGATTTGCCAGTTGCGTTATTCTCAAGCCAAATGCGTCGCAAGACGCTGAAAACAGTTAGGAATCGCCCGAAGTTACAAATGGGCAACAAACAGAAACGCAGTACATGCGTATAAATAAATAAATAAATATTTTGATTTAAATGGCAGTGACAGAAACTGCAGACAAGGGCAACAGACATCACTATAAATACAATAAATTTAAATGTGCCAAGAAATACATATACATATATATTTATATCTTAGCATATAAATGGAGGCAAAATACTTTGGAAATGCGCAGGGTTTTTAAACTGGGTATCAAATGGTGTCTATAGAATGGTTAAAGGAAGATATAAACAAAGACTTTTACACTTCTCAGTATTGAAGATCATTAGAGAGAGGGAGATATATAAAAAGTATATCTTTAAGATTACTCTCTTCATATTAGAAATAATATTCTAGTTAATAGCTTAGTAGTATATATGTTATTAGAAACTATAAATATTGATTCAACAGAAAGAAAATGAGGTTAATTCATAGAGATAAGGATTGACAGTGAAATATAGCAATTGTAGTTTTTCATCTCGGAAAACTCTTCTTTGATTAAATTAATTAACTATTTAATAATCTCAAAATTTTCCAAATTTGACCAAAATATAATTTTCTACTGCCAATAAACACAATTAACCTTCAAATAAATCTTTTACCACTGTGCGCCTGTCTCTAACTACACATGTGAGAAAAGGTTTAAAAATAGTCAGCTAAAGTAAAATGAGAAAAAAGGAAACCTCACATTCGGACGTGAGCAAAATGTAAGCACGCTTGTTATGTTATCCTCCGCAGACCTCCAGGCAGGCCCAAAATTATGTAAATGAAGTATGCTTTGAGCTGAGATTCAACAATTTTGGAATAATATTTATGAATGCAACAGGTGTTGGCGTTTGGGAAGGAAAGAGACTGAATATGGCTGCCGGTCAAGGAAATTCAGCAAAGCTAACATTTTCCCCTCAATAGGATTTGTGGGCTGCTTGTTATGCAGCACAGCAGGGTTATGGTTATGCAGACCTAGCCAGTGTATTGAACCCCAGCAGCAGCGGCAGCACAAATGGAGGCGAGGGCAGCTGCTGAAGATTGGCTGCCACAAAGGCGGCTTGTCTTTGTTTGGGCGCATGTGATTACTTCTGTGTGTGTGTGTGTGTGTGTGTGTGTGTGTGTGTAATCTGATGAGCAGATGTTCTGAGAATTGAATGCGGCATGCTGCACATGCCACGCCGTTGCTTGTGGCACTCACTCATAAACAAGTGCAACGCATTGCAATAGCAATTCTGACGTTTGACCCGAAATCACCTGCCACAGTTGCCGCCGAGCAATTAAAACAGTATATAAAGTGATATATGGCACATTGCCTGCAGCACAAAGACCCCCAGCCCCCAACCCAACCCTCCCCACCCCCAGACCCCCTTTCGTCTGCTGTTTACTCGTTGTTTTGTGCTCTTGTCCCCCTTTTTCCTTTATTGTGGCTTTGAAGTGCTGCTGCTGCTGCTGCCACACAGTATTTGTATGCACAATTGGCCTAAAGCATGCTGCCAAATTTGGCCAAATGTTTGCTTGGCACGCGCCATATGCAAAACAGTTGGCTGTTTGTTTCGAGTGCATGTGTGGAGTTCACGCTTCCGTGCCATTAACACGTTTGAACAATCCACACACAGCAACAACAAAAGCCAAACAGTCAACGGCCATTGGCAACAATTATGCAAAGTTCCTGTTGGCCAACTCCAGCGGCCACAACTCCTCGCCTCTGGCCCTGGCTTATTGACAATTGTGCAAATTTTCAATTTATGTTTCTGCTTGTCATGGCAGCCACACCCACTGGGCAGGCGGAACGCTACGATTCGTTTATTGACTCTTGTCAATTTGTTGTTGTTTGCCTTTTCCGCGCAGGTTGCGCATCCGCCATGTTGCACAGTGAATGTGTTCCGACAATTGGAGAGTCGAACAGCAAAATGCAATTGCAACTGCACTTTGCCGGAAATGTGTGTCCCACACAAACACACATACACACACACACACACACACACACACACACACACTTACAGACTTGTGCCAATGTTTATCCAATTTGCATATTGCCGTTTGATAGATGAACATTTGAAAATTATGAACTCGTTTTTGAACTGAATATGGCCAGCCATGGGGGAAATTGTTGTCTTGTTTTTGCCATAAATTTAGGTGTTAAATTTGAAGTTGCCGCTGAACGGCCGCAAATGGGTCAATTGCCGTGCGCTCATTGTGACAAAGTGGAATAGAAATTGGAATTGCTCAACTACTTCATAAATGGTCACTGGCCATAATTCGCCTCCGTGTGGGGCCTGTCAAACTGTGTCGCCGTTAGTTCTATAAATTGTGGCACATAACTTTGCATACTTATTATGATTAATGTCGACTGGAACTTTGCTTTTTCTGAATAACTAATAAATTACACATTTTACCAGTAAGGTATAAAATGTCGATTTAATCGAAATTAATTCTAGATTGTTTCTATTGCAAATTATTACTTTGTTGTTTTCTAAGTATTTATTTAGATAATTGAATTTAATTTGAGAATGTTGTTTTTATTTTCCAACCAACCTAAATACATTTCTGTACTCAATATCTAATTATTGTTTATTTTATACAACATTTAACTCAAGTGCCTGAAGAGCCCCAACCCATTCTCGAGTTGATAATCTTTTCGGCCCATGCATAAGTGCTCTTCAAGTGCCTATGCTCCCTGTCAATTCCCTGTCGATGGCAACCTTGAAGGCGCATATGGATGTTGGCTATAAATAATCGACGCAGAGAAGTCCTGAGCGAATCATAAACCATAAAGTTATGACTTTTAACGACGCAGAGTCATCGGAGATTCAAGACCTCTGGGTCCGGCCTGGGGGCAATCAGGCATGCAGCTCCCCATTTAGGTGGCATACATCACAATGAGGCGACGTCGACTGTCAATGTCAAGCCAGGCCAGAAGCAAACGTCAGTTAGGAGCAGTGGCTCATTACGCCTCAAAACAAAGCCAACTCTGGCGACACACTGGCGACAATGGCCACTAACAGCAACAGCAACAGCAACAAAAACAACAATTGCACATGTACAATTATCACTTGCGTAAACATTTAAATGTTGTTAAATGCAAACGTGGCTGAGACCAGACTCGTGGCGCCTGCAAAAGCAAATACCAGGAGGTGGAGGCGGAGAAGGAGGTAGCCCTGGAGGTGGAGGAGTAGCAGATGGAGGCCCAGACCAGCGCTTAATATGCAAACGTGATGCACAGAGTCAGAGCGCGTTTCTCGGGATCGGCCTGACAAGCTGACAGCCGCCAAAGTGCAAAAATGCGAACGTGAAACGAGGCCAGCGAATGGAATTTTTAATATATATGTATTTAACTTTCTCGGCATGAACTAATATTATTTTAATTTAGTGTCACACTGCTAACGGTATTTATTTTTATAGAAATGCATTTCCCTCAAACCCAGCTCGATTTGTATTCGTTGCACCGAACTAAGCCAAGCAAATTCAAATCTTATTATTTTGAGAGAAAAAAATAAAAGAAATTAAGAAAACTAAATCAGAACGCCTGATGCCAGAGTATAGATCGTTAATTGTAATTGAAAAAAAAGGTGTTGGAGGAAAAGGGGAAAGTGGAACGTCTTAATATTATTAAAATTAAATACAACTTCTTTTAAGATTTTGAGTTAAAAGCAACGATTTGCAGACCATGGTCTACAACGTTGCAAGATTATATTTTTCTTGTATTAACTTTGGTTCAAATGCAAATATTTATAAGAAAGTTATAATTATATTTGAATGTACTCCCCAAAATGATTTATTTGAACTTTCTACGGCCTGCAATCTATCAGTTTTCAACATTTTCTCAATACTTGATACTGGCAATATTTTTCGCACACTCACCTCTCCGGCGATACGCCGTGCCGCGGAATTTGTTGGGCGATAGCACGGGCGGTCGGGGTGCCAACATGCTGGGCACCTCATCCGGTGAGCTGGGTCCAATCGATGGCGATGTGCATGTGGATGCGGATGTGTTCTGCTGACGCTGCTGTGCCCAGTTGCCGAACGAGTGACGACGTGTGCCGCCGCTAGGCAGCGTGTGATGGCGCTGGGATTTGCTGTAGACGGAGGCAGATGAAAGCGGAGCAAAGTACGCGCGATTAGCACAGTCAATGTTAATGAGAATGGGGAGAGTGGCAATGGGGGATTGGAGAATGGCAAACGGAATTGGGAGTGGGAATGTGGGCTGAGCAATTTGGCAAACTGTCAACAGCTGCATCCTGTCAACAGCCACACGCCCCAGATCACTCACCTTGCGTTGAAGACCTCGTCGTGCTCGGCGCCGCCTCCAGGGCACTGGGAGCTGTGCGTCTCATTGCAGGAGCCGAGGCGTTCGCGAAACGACTCCGAATGCGGATTGGACGAGCGCTGGCCATACATCAGCGGCTGCAGTTCAAACGATTGCTGTGAAATGGTAAATGGCGAATGGTAAACAGCAGCAGAATGCAACAGTTATTAGATATACGGAATAGGGAACAAACAGGAAGTTGGGCAGATCGGACATGATAAATTGGAATTTTATGGGGCTATGAACGGAAAACTCACTTGTGAGAAACCGCCCAGCGAGTTGAAGCTGCCGCGCGGGCTGCCAAAGGCCATCGTTGCCGTCGTATCCAGATTGGCCGATGTGATGAGACGCATCTGTTCCGGATTGGCGATCAGAGCAGGTCGGGGACTGCTGCCTTTAGAGTTGCGGCGCTTGAACATCGAGAAGCCCCTGCCGGACGACTGTGAGTCCGGCGTGCGGGGCGATTTGGTGTCATTGAAATAACACGGGTTATCTGTAAGTAATGAAGATAGGAGGCAAAGTTTAAGCTAGATTTCAATGGAAGCATATCTGTCTTTTACATAGTTACAAAATTATTTATATATTATTTAAAAATTATGTTTTTAATTTCCCTTAACTTATATATCTCACAATTTAAGGGCGTTTTTATAATGAATATAAAAGAAAAAAATATGAAGTTTGTTTTTATAAAATATTTTTCATGTTAGACAGAAATGAAGTTAGATATTTATAAAAGTAAAAAAAATCATTGTTACTTTTGTATCCTATGGTATACGATTCATATTGATATTTAATATTATTATAAGTATTCCAAGCGTCTTCTAAAATTTCAGAGGCATACTATATAACTTAATTAAGGTGTTAAGTGTGTTTGTAGTATTTTAATTTTACTTCTATTTTATTTATTTAAACTAAAAACAAAGTTATTTAGTAAAGAACTAAACTATCCTTGTAAAAATTTTGTTTTCGAAATATATCTATATATTAATAAAAATAATATAATGAGAATTTAGCGCTAAAAAATCGTAACTTTACCCATAACCTTTAATTAACCCATAACCTTTCTTAGTTCTGATTAGACCAGTATTCTTTACTTTTTATGTACGCCCATCGTGGCACTATTTAAAGACTTTTACCTGAGAAGAAGGCATTCGTATTATCCATGGTTAGAAACATCTTGAGATCGGTTCGGGCTTGTTCGCTTCGAGTTCGTTCGATAACTTAGATAATCTATGCACGATTGTTTCGCTGTCTATTCACAAATGCAATTTATGATGCATTTTGACTGGCGAGGGAGAGAGGGGATTTATCGCTGCACTTTCACTGGTTGCGCATGCGCACGCGCCAAAAGACTTCGAGTACACACGCACACACACAAAGACTCCGACGTACGGTGCCAAAAATGGCAAGCGATAAATTACAACGAAAAAACCCCTTTTAGTTTCACTACGTAAATTGTGCGCAATGTCAGTTTGATTGATTTAATTTCGAAAGCGCGCCAAATACATTCAAATTGTAACGGGCACAAAGTTGTTGTTGTTGTCGTTTTGATTTACTCAGCGGGCTGCGCGTGCGTCTGCATTGAAATCCCGAAACGGAATAAATTCTAAAACTTCAACGAGAACAAAACACTTGAGCCGTCAGCGTCCGCGTCGGCGTCGCCGTCGCCGTCGCCGTTCGCGTCGGCCGACGCGTCGCTGCCGCTGTTGCTACCATAGAGAATCCCTCGCCGCTATGGTTATTTTGTATGTTTGCCTTGCGCTTCTTCTGGCTGCAGCATTGAAGCATTCACTCTCCCTCGCACACGCACCGCACACACACACACGCACGCATGCGGGATCAGTGTTTAAATATGGTTACCATATTGCACCCACTCACTGCCGCTCTGTCACTCTGTCCCTCTGCCGCTGCCTCTGCCTTTGCTGTAGTCTTTTTCTCTGCTTGGCCACTCGAGTGTGCGAGGAAAAACTCAACATGAGGCGAGCGCAACTTTTCCAACATTGTTTTTGTTGTTGTACCTGCGCATGTTTTTCTTTTGCGTGCGTTTTTCGCATGATCAAAATACTGTCGTCTCTTGCGCATGATTTTGATTCCCAACGATCCCATACTCAATACCCATGCCCATGCCCACAACCATTCTCATCCCATACATGCAGGGAACGTTTTTTCTTGGGCTCGTCGCGCATATTTGATGAGTTCCGATAGGTAAGAGCACTCGTACCGCCGACAACAACAACTCCACCAACTAATGCCATATACATACACAAGTACAGAGTTAACCTGGAGTTTTGTATTCGTCGTGTCTTATCAGTGTCAAAGTTTGAATTTGTCTGCTGTCTGTGATTTTCGAGTTGATTCCAATGCCTGTTTTGTTATTTAAGCAAGATTTTTCAGTACTCCCAGATGAAAAGATTAACTAAACTGAAGGTAGAAAAGACTAAAAATTAGCTATTAATGCTAATATAAATATTTGTTTGCTTTATTATCGTTGTGCTGTTGGAAATTCTCGTTTAGCATATACTAGAATACTATAATATCTATTTTTTATTAAAACATTTATTAAAATGAAGGTGTACTTATACATAGTAAACAAATAAATAATGAAATATGTCATATATTATTGCTGTGAATTTTAAAAGTTCATTTACTGTTCAAAACATTTTCTCATAATCCTTAAATCTAAATATACATATATACTAAATGTATATCCCTGTCACATAATCCTTTGTGCTATAAAATATGTTTATGAATAGTTCGGGCATAATCCTATGATCTTTACTTTCCTACGTGAAGCGAACCCCTCGCTGCTAACAAAAGCCGCATGCCAAATGGTAATCAATAAAATGTTCTGGCCAAAATAGACAGCCATAATAAAAGCCCTGCAGAAAGACGACAAATACGAACGAGAGATGCACAGTAAAAATGCTGAAACTCTAAAACTGCGGGAAAATAGAAAAGAGAACCGAACGATCATCAAAGGCCGACATTTGAGGTATGCACATTAAAAACGTTGTTAGACGGGCGTATTGTAAATGTCCATGAGACAGAGAATAGGAAACATACGGCTACATCGGATCGCGAACAATAATTAAGGGAAGACACGAGTAGGGCCAAAGCTGCGACTCCAGAGCGACTCCATGTGGTGGACTGCGGAATTTCTGAAGTGGCACTGGGACTGGGCCAACGAATGTGGCAGATGCAACGCACATTGGGACCTATGGAAAACTCGTAAAAAGTCGGACGCTGCGTAGAAATTGCACATTTCGTAGTTCATAAAATGGAGAGACGGACCCGGGGCGCAGAGGGTAGCTCCTTGAGTGCGCACTCAGCCTAAATCGCTGCACGGCCTCTCCAGGGGCAAGTGTGTGTGCGAGTGTGCGTGACGGCGAGGCAAACGTGTGCCTGCCGTCTCTGGTGGATGCAAATGATCTTGAAATGTGCATCTAGTACTTGCACTCATACAATTGCATTTGCCTGCACATAAATGTCAAGTTGTTGTCTTCGCCTGCACGCACTTTGACTCCGGTTCGGTCTTGAGTACGGAACTGGAATTGGTAGCGTTTGCCTTTCTATGAGCCACGTCTCGCCCCACCTCGGTCCACATCGCCCACTGCCTAGTCGTAAATCTGTAGACGCTCAACTGCGCTACCTAAACTGGAGCAGCGTCAGCAACCCTTCCGCGGCGGCAGCTCCTCCTCTGGGCACCATTTGGCCGCACTCGCTGATTGTTCTATGGCGTTGACAGGTTAATCACTTTGATGGTGTCTCTGTTGTTACAGTTCTCTTGGGTCAGTTTTGTTGCCTTGATGAAGTGATTCACCTTTGTTCCATTGCAACAATATATGCATATTGCTCAGTTCTGGCAAATGCATTAATTCATAAATAGAAAGTCTTTATAGAGAAGAATCTTAAAGGGGAATATAATCAGAAAATTACAATATACAATTGATTTCTTCTATTGTTAATAAATTCAAGTAAATAAGAATTTGAAAAAAAACATGAATTTTGTAGTAAAATCAAGTGAAATACAATAATCTATGAAACATTGTACTTTTATTTTTCTTACTTTTTGCTTTAAACGGTCAATTAAGAAAGTTCATGTTATAGGTACTTAATTCAAGAATTTTGTTCTGATTTATGCAGCATTAACGGTCGATTATAAAATCAAGAATGATTTACACTCATTAGGAATATTTACGAATAAAATGTTGTTGAAATGTTGAGAAGAAAGCGGCACAAGTTTTCGTAATATACTATACTTGGATTGAGAGCGTAGTTTTTATTTATTTTTTTTTTTTTGTAATGTGTATAGACACATATTATGTATACAAAAACAAATATATTTTATATAAGTGTTACAGACTCCACCATGCCCATAAAATAGTAATGGGATTTCTAAGTATATATTAAACCAGTTGAAACAAGCTATTATTCCGTAATAACCGCTCTAATGCTTTACATATATGGCAAGTAAGTGCATTAACACAGAATAAATAATTCATTAAAACAGATAAGGCAAAAAAATAAAAAACTGCACGGAAAAAAAGGAAGGAAGCCCACAACTGTGAATTCATAATGTTGCTTATTGTTGTAGCTGCATTCGCTTGGCTATCGATTGCGCGCACAAGACTTTCCTCAGGAACTGTGTCTAAGACAGCCCCCATAGCAAAAGCAAGACTCGGTGCCATTTGCTACATTCGAGAAATTACACGCAATATTTTATTTATTTATTCTTTTTTTTTTTTTTTTAATATTTCTCTTGTGTGTGCATTTGGCCAGGTTCACAACAAAACGTATTTACTCAGCAATTTTCATTAGAATTCCGCGTAGTCAGGCAGCTGAGAGAACAGCCCCCAGCCCCCGTCCAGCTGCCGAATGGCAACCCCAAGCCCCCGGCGCACTCAACGTTTCGTATTTTGAGTCATTTTATGCGCACTACGAGTTTTCCTTCACGTTCAATTGAAAATTTTTGTTTATTATTTTCGACTTTTTATGATTTAACCCCAAAGGCAGCTAGGGCGAACCAAACAAAATAAAATAAAACAAAATGCAGCACAGCGTTCGCCTGCCCGGAAGTTTGGCGACGGCAAGGGCAGCTGTGGCATTGTGCGGAGTGGGGCGCATTATGATTATTATTATTATTATTTTGATTTTCCCAAACAAAAGTTAGAGAACATTGTGCTTAGGCCTGGCCGTTGCAGGTGCCTTCCTTGGAAATGAAAACAGAAAAGCAGAATGCATTTGCATGAATTGAATTGCAGAAGGAACGACCACACAATCGTTTTCTATTTTTCTGGTATTCATTTTGAGTTATTTTTACGCATAGCTCATAAAACGGACAGTCGTAAGTCGAATGCTTTAAAAATCATTAAAACGAGCATTTGAAAGTGTTATTTTAGTTGGCCATACGAAAACAGAAAAGGCCATTAAAATACAACATTTTAGAGTTCCGCCCACGCTGCACGAACTTCACAGCGGCAAGCGGATGTACCAACAACAATTGCTATAAAAGCAACGTCAAAAAGTGGGCAAATAGCTCAAATATTTCATCGCTGCTGCGGTGAAAACCGAAACGAAACCGAATCCGAACCACTCACGGATCGCTGCCAATGAAAACAAGTTGCAAAATGTAGGCAGCACGCCGGCCAGGATGCGGCCCAAGGATAAGTAATTCCAAAAAAAAAAAAGAAAACCTTACCACTTCCGCGTGCTTCACGGTACGTGTGTGCCATGCTAATGGGTCAAAGGTCACTCGAGAAAAATCCACAACGGAAATGCCAAAGAGACAAAAACCACACAGAGCAGCAGTCGAACAAGGGTTGTGATCAGGAAGTGTAAGCGGACAAGAGAAATGGCTCTCAACTCTCAATTCTGAAGTGTGAAAGTGATTTTTATTACCTGATCTTCAGTTGCTGCCTACGCGGCTGCTGTGTGACGTTCTGTTAGGTGTCAGAAAACAAATAAACACTTTTATGGCCGCTGTCTTGACGGCCGTGCCAGGCGGCGTTTACTGTGGTTGACATCGGGCCAAATAATTAAGCTGGCCAATGCCAACCCATTGATGTAGCCACAACAGTTGTTCGCTGCTATTTTTAAGCGCTGTTCGAAAGGTGTTTGGAAACCCATAAAACGCATTCATAAATCTTCGATGCGGAATAAAACAGGACTTGGCGTAGCCAAAGCCCAAGTCGACGACGAGTAGGAGCAGCAGCCGCAAGACATCTGCTCAACAGATTTCATTCCTGGGGCATCGAACAAACAAATGTTAATTATTTTCTTAATGGAAACGCGCACATGACACGGAAAAACGAAGAGAATAACAAAAAATAGACAACGGCAACGTTGTCTTCCGTGTAAACCTAAAAAAAGCAGCTGAAGGTTGAAACTGCGCGAAACTCCATTACGAGCCCGTGCCCGAGACCGAGCCCCTGTTACCCTGATCCCAGCCAGCGTCCCCTGTGGAGCGCGTGTCTTTATTTTTTTTTTTTTGGGCATATTTTTGTCTCGCGCTGGTGTTGCATAAGGCTGGGGCAGGCATTGCTTTCTGCGCAGTTGCTCCAATGCATTGGGATTTTGTAAAAATTCGTATAAATTTTATAAACGTGCATAAGTGCAGTGTGCCCGTGTCCACGTCCGTCCACGTGTTCGTCTCCGTCTCCGTCTCCGTCGCTGCTGCGGCCAACCACAGGTTGATGTTAAATGTCAATTGGCATACCCCAGAGGATCAGTGGCGCATTAATTACAAACTCCCCAATTGAGAGCCAGTCCCAAGTTCCCTGTTGATGCTTCTAATGATGTTGTTGATCTTGTTGTTGCACTTAGCGTCGATTTCTGCTTTTCTTTTTCTTCTTTTTTCTTTTCCAGCAAGATCACACTTCAAAATTTGATTTATTCAGCTTTGACTGCACTTGTAACATGAGATCAGCGCAAAGGCTGGCTGGGGTAACATACACTTGCTGCTGCTCTCCATATGAGAATACATTTGAATGTTTTTTACACACGAAAAGATTTGAAGATTAAATATATCTTGGCATTTGTATAGAAGTATAATAATATAATGTTTATTTTTAAAGTTAGTTGTTTTACAAAATATATTAATAAATGGATATACTTCTGTTAACCGCTTATTTATATTTTTGGAAAAGGCCTTAATGCATTTCCCTTAATTTATATATATCGCCGGGCTTTGCAATAATATTTACAACTAGCCACACTGTGCAACATTTCCCCATGGCTGTCATAACAAATATTTGTGGACATGGAAATGTGATGCAGTCGTTGATCCCGGCCCAGCCCACACGCTCCCAACGACCAGAAGTCTCGACATGCGTCGTTGAATTTCCTTTCAGAAATTTGATCAAGTTTTCAGAGAGCTAACCAGGATCTGCGTCTGCCCACAGTGTTCCATCCGTCTTTTTACCCTAATATCCAAACTCTTGCTCCTACTCCCACTTCGAATTCTACATTCTACTCCTACTCAAGCAAATGATTATGAGGTGTATAATTAAAATTTTTACGCGCTTGTCCCTGGCCATGTAATTCAATTATGAAGAATCATTTGTAGCAGATGAGAGCGTCTAATGTCTGTCGCATATATGTGTATTTTTAGAAAATATATGAAGTCATGTCTGGGAATGGGATTGTCTTGATTTATGCTGGGCCATATATTTAGCTAGGCTAAAAATGTGTTGCCTAAGTGCCGTGGCAGAGTAATTGCCAATTTTTCGGAGAAAAATTGAGACATCAGTATCTACAAATAATTGCATTTAACGACTTTCATGCCATTTACAATTGATGCACTTTAAGAGCTCGTTGGCTTTTATGCCACTACCCCGTCACAATTAAAAATATGACATGGAAATTGGCGTCAATACAAATGGAATGGTCAGCGGATCGTTTCGCTGTGACGTCGTCATTGGCAATGAGACGGCATCGGGTCCAATTGGGGCCACTGGTCCACTGGTTTCTCTGATAGATTTCTTTATCTTTTAAGGCGGCACTTCAATTGTGTTTCTTTTCGCTTGTTGTTCTCTTTGGCTTCTCTCTCTCTCTTTGGCGGCCTGTTGGAAAACAAAGGCAATGCCAATTGCAGCTGCATCAAGTTGCACGCACAAGCGAAAATTAATTTGCGTAAATATTTACAAAACATTAAATTAATATTTTAGGTGTGCCGGCATTACGCAGAACCCAAGTATCGATCGAATTGACGAGAAAGCTGACTCATATGGCCATATTCTCGAATTGGCCGTGAGAGAAATTTTTGTACGATGTGTTTGCGTATGGATTTTTAATTATTTACGTCACTGACTGTTTATAAATTAATTATATAATGTGTAAGTTTCGAAGAACTGAATATTCATCGAAAGCAAAAATAGTAATTTATTTTTAATCATATCTATTTTGGTTGCTTTCTAGCTTTCAAGTGCAACACATTTGGGCAAACTAATGGGATTTATTGATTGAATTTTTATCTTTCAGTTTCCCATGCAATGTTTTGTGTAAGCCCAGGAAACATTATAGAGTACCTTATAATTTACTATTCTCAAATAACTAATATAACAAGCAAGAACGTTGCAGTTGGGTGTAACCGACTGCGCAATACGCGTTCACAGTATAAGATATTAAAACAGTCGAAATGGAAATTAATTATTGGCGCTATTTGTGAGCTTACCTTATTTAAGCATAATTGGCATAAAATACTTCAACTAAAACTTAATCAAGTAAAGTCAAAGACCTCTTTATATTATCATTGTTGCAGATATCGTGAATGGGTTTAGGGTACCACTGTGAATGGTTTGGCTAAATATAAACACTGGACCAGGGCGCAGAACTCAATGAGTGCAATTAAAAAGCGCGACTGAATGAAATTCAATGCGGATTTAATGAATGATTTTACATAGCGTCGACGACAATGACGACAAACTATTTATAAGAATTCCACGATGCGGGCTGAAGAGACAAGAGGAGACAGCGGAGGCTGGCGGACAGGCGGACAGGCGGGCAGGCGGGCAGGCAGGCAGCCTGTCTGACAGACGGACAACGAATGGACGAGTGGCGCTCTATAGCCAATAGCTAATAGCTGTGTGTGCGTGTGTATCTCGAACTGCATCTGTGTTCGTATCTGTGGCTGTGTCTCTGGCTGACTGCGTGCGACGCGCGAGTTTTGTGTTTTAATTGCGCCATTTCCCATATCAGCGCTGTGATTATTTGTTCTAGTCCAACATAAATAAAAACAAAAAGCATGTCTGCTGTAGCTGATGCTGGACATAAGATTGGGCGTAGGTAGTGGGGGGAGGTGGCATGCAGCAACAGTTCAGGCCATGCGATAACAATCGTTGGTACATGCCACAAATCTGACTAATTAGATGCTTGCTCGACATTTGATTTGTTATTTATTATCACACGCTGTCCTTTCAATACTACGTAGTAATATTATTGTTATTATGATTTGGATTATTGTTATTATGGCCGCATTGCATTGTTGATCCGTTCTGCCAGTCGTTCACAAATTGATGGATGACCTCGCCACGGTGTCTGTCAGTGAGTCAGAATTGATCGCACTGCGTCTGCGACGGCGTCTCGGGCTGCGTATCTATTGGATAAGTGCCACCAGGCGCAGATATTTGCTGCTCTTCGTTTTTTCCCAGGCAACAGCCAAAACAACTGGCGTCTCACTTGACTTCGCATCATTTGCGGCGCTGGGAAAATGCCGCACTTTGCAGTTGTCTTTAGGTGGCGTTGGGGGGCGTCCAGGGCGTGCCTAGTACACAATCTTTGCATGCTTTAAGTACGCCCATTGTTCATATTGTTGTTTGTTTGCTTGTTGTTGGCTTCAATTCGGTCAACATTTCCGTGGGCAGCAACGCATCGCATGCTCGGACTAATCGTTGGCGTGGCTCCTCATCGTAATCAGGGTAAGGGTAGGGGTTAGGGTTAGTGTTGGGGTTGTAGTACAACTAAGGTCTAGTATGTGTCCAAGATGAATGCGTTGGCGTTCTGGGAAATTGCTAATGTACATGTTTCGGCTGTCGTGCACTTTTACAGTAGTTTTTCCATGGGTTAAACACTCATTAGCGCTGCGTGTTGTAGAAATGGAAATGGAAATGTTTCCTAACCTATCCACTTATGCGCACTCGATTTGGTGTCAAATTATGTCGAGGCGTGAACGGGATTGTCATGTTTATGCCATGCTCTGGGCATGCCTCACTAGAACTGGAACAGAACTGTAACCCCATAGATATTCATTATTGTTGTATGCAGGTGTAAAATTATTTGTTTGACTTTTGAGTTTATTATACGAAAGTAATCTACGAAAGTTAAATATATGTATCAATAGATATAAATACATTTTTTTTATATATATTCAAATGTACGTAATGCGTAAGAAACACCTGGTCTCTATAGCATACACTGCTTTTGCCCATCAATATTACAGACGAGAATATTCGACTACGAGGTGGAAACATTAATTAATTTATACCCAAAACAAAAAAAAGTATAAGTACAAATTAGTAGAAGTATCTACATGTTGAAGATGAAGGTAAATTAATCCTATATATTTTCTATCAAATATATTTGTCCATAAATTCGCAAAGATTCAACGTTTAGTTTATTAAATTTATTTATACGATGACCGCTACCTTTTAAAGTTAATAAAATAATTTATTTCATGTTTTTATTACACATGTTGGCTATTTTATGGTTACAGGGTATTCAAAATTGATTGCCCAGTACTTACCCAATGACATATTGATAATTGCCGCAAAGTCTTGCCCAATGTATTGATTGTTTAGTTTGGAGCTGGTGCTGCCATTTGGGGGGTGGGACACGGAGCTTGGCTCAGTTCAGTTCAGGGGCTTTGCACTTGTTCTGGCCAGTTAAGGTGCTTCCGGCGGATATGGCCAGTCAAAGTTTTGGACACACAATTGAAAACCTGCAAAACATAGAAAATAGGAAAGCATAGCAATTATTAAAATTTCAATTAATTATGCGCATGGTAAAGCAGCAGCAACTACAACAACAACAAAAATAATAATAAATATTATGGCATGTGCATGTGGGCAAAAAAGGGAAGGAAGAGAAAAATTAAAACTAAAGTATAAACCAGGCAGCTGGCAGGTTCAACTTATGGCTAACGGTACGTTGCATACAAAATAGAAAACTCGACAATTTCTAACGGAAGCAAAGAGTTTTCCCAACATATTTAAGCTAACACACAATTTTCGGACGCAAACGCGGATATTGTGGCCGGAAACGTTGCACCGCGCTTCAAAAAGGGAAATAAAAGCCTAAAATATTTTTAATAATATGTATGCACATGTGCGCCTATGTGGCCTTTAGTTTGTTTAACTTAAGTGCCAGCACATATTTATTTTTTACTACTTCCTTGCATCTTAGGCCCAACCGCAGCCCCAGCTCCAGCTCCAATTTAAACGATGGACAATAATTGTCCGCACTTGCCGCAGAAACCGCAATTAGTACATTAAATTAATAAGTACAAAGTAATAAAATATTTTTATAGCCGTAAGTATTGTATTTTTCTATAGTTGGCGCATGAGTGCCCGGTTTTGGCGCCTACAGAAATGCTTCGAATATTTTTATTGGCATATTTCTTTTATTTTTATAAGTCAATTAATATTCGCGCCGCATCAGAAACCGCAAAGTGGTTCTGATTCTTATTTGGTGTCTCAGGCGAGCACAGCGTCGATTTTGCAATCATTCGGCATCCACATATCAACACCTATCAATTCTATAGAGATCGGCATATCGGGGAGCTTTGAAGAACTCTTCACCAACAAATTCTATAAACTTGTGTATATTTGAATTTGTGTCGAAACCTTGTTGAAATAGGTTTTGATTTTTTTGTACGCATATCAAAGAATTTTTCGTTGTTTTTTCATCAGTTTTTTGGAATAACTGACAATTTGCGTTGATTTCATAAATTTAAATCAACATTGATTGATTTATTAGCTTAGGCATAGGAAATCACGCAATATATTTTCGGTATTTTTCTTATCTTCGCAACAAATGCAGCAAATGCTAATAACGATTGATCAAAAATCAAAAGCTGAAAAGTGCATATGAAATCTTCATGAATTTATTCTGAATTCGTTGGAAACGAAACAATCAGAGTTCATATTGTTTACAACATTGTAACCCAATTTTGAATAGAAAAAGAACTGTTTATAGAATTACAAAGAGATCTTTAAGTTGTGGCTGTGTTTCTCTTTTTTAATGTTTACATTGGGCTATCCAAATTTAGAAAGGCATCTAAGTATTGCTTAATTTCTACCCTGAATGCTCAACGGATGACATTGAAAGTGTTTGAGAAACGTTTTCTGATAAGCAATAAAAAATTATTAAGTAAATAAGTCATTAAAGGCGCTCATAAAAAATAAGCTCTTAAATGTGACTACCATCTCTCTGTCTCTCTCTCTCTCTCTCTCTCTCTCTCTCTCTCTGTCTGCCTTTCTCTCGGGGAAAAACAATTAAGTCGAACGATTTAGCGAGACGGCCGGCACAGCGTTCGTTTAAGACGATTATTTCATTTAAGATGGTGACATTCATTTGCATATCAATGGTCCGGGTTAGGGTATCTTAGAGTATATGCCCGAAGACTTGAAGTAATATAAAACAGAAATGAATTCAAAATTTTGACAGTATTTTCAATTATATGCAATACCCAATATAAACCCTTGTATATCCATAATGGTGAACACAGCTTTCATGTGCCTTCAACTTATTTTAAAGGTAAAAGTTCTTAGTTCCTAACGTTTTTCAGCACTTCACTTTCATAACTGCACAGGCAGCTTTGAAAGCACATGAAAGCTTTAAATTAAAACAAATGTGAAAGCTTTCCAATAATAAATAGCTTTATTTACAGGCGGACGTTTTTAGGGATCGTATGGCTGATCTGCAAAATAAACTAAAGCTTGTGCCAAATATAGACCCATGTCATTGACCCTTTCGAGACTTTTTGAGCTGGGTTTGGGTATAGTTTCGTCGTACATTTTTAGCTGATTTGCGTGTTATACATTTCGTTATTATACATTTCGCTCAGTGTATGTATGTGTATGTTTTTTCGGTTTGATTGCTACGATTTTCATTACGGTTTACCGGAAATTCCAATTTAGGCAAATGCGCCGTTGACTGCAACAACAGCAACAGGCACAGGCACAGCCGGAGCCGGCACGAAACGGGATTAATGTATACCCCTGGCGACAGTCACAGCGACAGCGACAAGATCAAGTGGAGCATGCAGGGCCTGCAGACAATTGACATGCGGGGTTTGGGGCACAAGAACCGCGCGCAATGGAGGCTTGTCCAAAAAAATAAATAAATATATAAAATATAAAAATCTGGCTCAGAATCTGACTGTCCGTTTTTAATTTTAGCGCCAAAGACTCGTCCGATTAGCGTGCACTGCGGCAAATAGACTTGTCTGCAGCACCTGACTTGCTGAATCTTTGGGTCGGAGGGGCACGAGGAGTGAGAATCGGATCAGACATGCGTCTGCAAAAGCGCCAATAAATTTCATTATACTAGAAGATGTAAACAAAATGCGCAAATATGTGGAAAATTCGTATTAAAAGGAAATTTGGTCTATTTATAAGTAGCAGATAAATTTAGTCCAGTTGATACAGAAAACGCAAAGTTTGTGTTCGTTTTTTATCTGAGTGCAGATATATTTTGTAGAATTAAATGATCACAAAATTCAGTTCTGATCGTATCAAACCAAACGATCAATTTAATATATTCGTTAGGGCATTTGACCATCGGTTATATGATCTCTAATTATTGTATATATGTTCATACCAAAATTGGTGCAGTTTATTGCATTAAAAAATACAAAAGCAATTTCGATTTGCACGTGTGGTCGCGTGCATTATGGTTGGTTTTATTTTATTCAAGAGAAGCATTTCCTATAATCGGCTATAAAGCACGTAAAAATCGCATTGAATTTGCACTTACATATGCCTAAAATGCATTCGAAGCGATTCACACAAAAATTTACGATTTCGATTCGATCTACATGATCGTTTTGTTGCACGTTTGCCACACACACACACACACACTCGCAGGCACTACAAAATATTTTGCAATCGAGCGGGAATAAAATCAAATAAATCAATTGAGGCGTTTTCGAATTTGTCAAACGGCCAATAAAGATTATTGAAAAACTGAAATCGCGCCACGTTCGAAACGCGTTTGCCGCTCGCTTAGCGTTGCCAATAAAATTTATAATAAATTTACTCAATAAAAACAGTACACGAAAAAAGAGTCAACTAATGTGCGCCGTAACAAAAGATTCGTATGTAAACAATTAAAAAAATTAGCTTTCAGTCAAAAAGCTGAAGCACAATTCAAATTGAATGCCAAAGAGAGGACAAAGAGAGCGTCTAAATGGGCCGCAGAGAGCGAGCGGGAGATAGAAAGATAAAGAGAGAGAGAGAGCAGCTGATGTTAATTTATTTATAAATAAAAAGCACAAATTGTTTTAAATGAAATTGTGTGAGCATGCGAATTTTTTATTTAAGAAAATTAGAGCAACAGCAAAAGCTGGACGGGGAAGCAGACAAAAATATAGTGCGTGTAGACTAGTGGGAAATGTAGCACAGCAAACAGCTGATAATAAAAGCGTCAGAGAGCAAGAGAGAGAGAGAGAGAGCAGGACAGAAGCGACACGTTGGAACAGCTGCCAAGTGAATAACGCTCATACGCAACGTTGTACAGCGTTGAATATCGCCCACACGCGCTGCAACAATATTTTCTTGTTTGAGTTTTTCATTTCATTTAAAATGTAATTAATCATGCCACAAGCTACGACCGTTTATTCGTGAGAATTCTGTTTGCTGTCTGCCATTCTGATGGATTTCGGAATGACATTATTTTTGCCTTTCGATTTTTATTTTTTTGGTTTCATGCAAAACTGGCATTTGTGTCAGTCGTATGACTTTCACATGTTTTTCCGCTTATCGCGATCGTTGAGCAGTGACCGAAATTTACGTTTTCAGTATTTGTGCCAAAAAATGTTTTATGTGGGTGCACCACAGTGGCTCACAGTGGCACACAGTGGCACACAGTAGCGCAGTTTGGCAGCCACGCACGTTTTACGTTGCGCCCACTGATCTTCACATGCACATACATAAATACATAAATAATTGCTGACAAGCGCATAAAAACATCAATGAGATCGTCAAGTATTTGAGTTTGTAGGTCTTGCACAACAACAGCAGCAACAACAACAAAAGCGTATGCGTCGATGTCAACAATGTCTATGCAAATGGCCAACAATTAAAATTTGGTTCAATTGTCGTCATTGTCACAATTTTGTCAGCGTCTCATCATTCGCAACCTGTTGAATTTGTCATTTGCTCAGAATCTTGAATTTAGAATACCTTATAAATTATGCAATTGTATTTATCTCTATTAAGATATCAAACATTTAAATAAATGTAGAACATGTATTTATCAAATGTTAATTCTGTTTGTAACTTCTTTCTAAGCTTTTTCAATAACGACTATAATTTTGGTTTACTGTGTTATCGATTTGCATCATAATCATGATGAATATTCAATGCAAAGTTTTTTTTTTTAGTTTTTTTAAGTTATTGGCTGGTACAAATAAAACGAGCTTAATGAAAATTAAATTGTCACAGTTTTAATAATTGTATCGAAAATTGTAAAAATGTTGGCAAACGTTTATATAAAACTTTCCAATACTTTGATTGTTTTTAGAGCATAAAATCACATATTATATATAATATGTCTTTATATAAGTCATTTAATTTTTTCCGTGTATAAAGCCAACCACGTGCTGGGCTCTGTTAGCTTTGAAACACTTGAGTAAAGTTTGTTCATAATAAAAAAAATAAAAAAATCTGTTGTTTTGCTTGTACCCCTTGTTGATTTATTAAGATGCAAATTTTGGCCAACTATTCGTCAGTCGTTAATTGTGAACCTTCAAAATGAGATGTGCCAAAGTTCTAATCTTGTTGGCCGCAATTATCTATTGCCTGCCGCAGAAAACTGCGGCTGTAACTTGCGATGTGGCACCAACGGATCCCACTTGTATTAACTGTGTCCTGAATCCCACGAATGCAGAGTGTGTTAAAACAACAACAACAACAACTACTACTACTACTACTACCACTACTACTTCAACAACAAGAATAACAGCAACTACAGCTACTGCAGCGCCTACCGCGACCCCTACAAAGAAATCCCGACGTCGCCGATTTAAAAGATTCTTTTCCAATTTTTTCCAAAGGTTTAGAAAAAGTCTGCAAAAAATTAAAAATAAATTGAATCCATTCTAAACAAGTTACAACATATGTAAAACTTCAAATTAAGAATGAGATAAAACTATAGTTATTTGAATATTTAATATCTTTGGTAAAGTAAAGAAAATAAAACGTATCTAAAGGCGTTCTGAACAATTTGAACATTTCATAGCTCATATCGCATAAAAATTGCAGCTCTATTAATAGAGAAGACGTAGTAGGATCGGATCGTAAATTCCAATCCATAGCTGAGTTTTACCTGGCCAAGAAGCGTGTGCCGCGATCGTTAACCATAAAATGTGTTGAGCATGCGCAAAATTTAATCAATACCAAATACCAGCAGCCCAAACAAAAACTCATACAACAAAATACAAGCAACAACAACAACGAGCTCATCGAACAACAATAACAACATTGTTCCAGTATTTCATATGCATGTGCCAATGCTAGCGCATGTGTGTGTGAGAGCGAGAGAGGGAGAGAGAGAGAGAGAGTTTGTGATTATGTGGGAGTGCGTGGAATATTAATTAAAGTTTGCGCTTAGTTTGATTTCTTCCCTTCAAGCAATATGCACACACACATAACAAGTGTTTTGCGTTGTAAAAACAAGCGAGTGTAGCCCCAAAACAAAAACAGAATCAAATAAAACAGCGAAAAGCGATGAAATTCAAATTTGAATTAAACGCATTCCAGAGAAGGGCAACAACAACCGAAGCGAGCCGACGGAGTAGGCATGCAAAACGCGTAGCCGAAAGAAAGATCAGCACCAAGATTAAAAGAAGAGGATAGTAAATGCACGGGTGTGTGTGTGTGTGGGTGTGAGGGGAGCATTACATAAATGGCAGCCTGCAAATATGTGCACACACACATACAAATCTTTATGTGTGCACATACATATATACATATTTGCAAGAGCATTCGGCGCCCTCTTTGCAGTTAAGACACGCATCTTGCATATTTCGCCTTGATGTTGATCGACAGTTTGACATTTTATGTCGTCGCCGCCTGTCAAAGGATGGCGGTTATTTTTTTAATTTCTTATTGTTGTTGTTTTTGCTGCATATGATTTGCTTGAGTTTGTTTATATTTAGCTCTAACGTAGTACTTACTAGATGAAAGCAAGAACAGCAACAAGTTGGCGCGTTGCCGCCGCTAGATGGCGCAGCAGCTGTCTAACTAAACGGTACTTTTAAGTTTGTTTGTTAATGCACGGTAGGACAACACAAAAAAGACGTAAATCAAAATTGAATCACGAACCGCTTTTACTCGACATTTTCCAAATATACGGTACGCGCACGTCGCTTGCGGGCCGCCAAACGGTTCCACGGCAAAACGAAAATTAAATAGTCGCTTGGCTGACGCTGCCCCAGAGCCCCCAACACAACAAAACGCACACACAGAGCAATATAAATAAAAGCAGAGCAAACCCAAAGGCACAAAGTTTGGCGCGCTTTGGGCGACGCGCCGCGCTCATCATTTGCATTTGCTCTTCGGCCGAAAGAGCAAAGCTCTGGGCGAAAGAGAAACGTGCGTGATCAAATATGGATAGTGTTATGTGTATGTGCGTATGTGCGTATGGGCTGCGATCGACGGCAATCCTCTTTTGGAGGTGAAAATCTGATTTAATCTGTTGTTAAAAGTGCGCCCTGACAATGACATGTGCTGAAGTTCCTATCTTGGGAATTACTTTCTATTGACCCTACTCTCTGATAAAAAAATTCACTATCGTATGTGACAAATTAAGCAGTTTATCAAAAATAGGTCAAAACCGTATTAAATATGATATTTTAAAACTCATATAATATAAAATTAAAAATAGATTTAAAATAAAGAGCTTTTATGAAAGTGATTTAATATTGCATATTAACAATTTAAATCCTTTAAGCTTTTTAAACTTTTTCCTAATAACGAAGGCGAATAAATATTCACTGTTTCTGTCCATTCAAATATTTACTGAGCATAACGGACAAATTGGAAGTATTTAATTTGGTTATCAGCACTGCAAACGTACAGCACGGGCGTTGTAATTGTAATTTTCAAAGAAACGTTGCCAAGCACTGTGAATGTAATTCGCTGTGAAGAGAACGTTGATGGTACTGTAAAATACTTGTTCTGACAGTTAAATTTAAATCAGACGCCCGCTTGCCATTTAATTTTTAAAGGAACGCTGGATAAAAAAACATTTCGACTAAAAAATTTGAAACCCTTACATTTACAGTTCATTTACAGGAACTCAACATATGCAATTATTTGTTTTTTGCGAGTCGAACAAAGAGCAGCTACACCTTTTCTAAAAAAAAGTGGATGTTCGCTGTTAATAACAGCTGACCAAAATGTTATATAGCTTTTGTTGTGTGTGTGCTAGCAGTACGTACACGCACACACGCCTTCAGGGCGTAGCAACAGCTGTGAGTTCAGGAGGCAAAAAAACTATGTATGTGATTTTGCTACGGAATTCTTTTTGTTCGTGCGTATTTTGAGTTTGGACGATAATTTTCTGCATTTAAAAATAGGCGGTTAACAGTTAAAGAATGACATCTGTGTAAAGTTGGAATTCAAGGTAAATGCTTGCAGGTGCGTCCATTGTTTGGTCAGTCTTCAGTAAAAAATCAAATGAATTAAATTAAATGAGAATTTTTGGGCGTGATGTAATCGCGTGAGTGTGAGTGCCACGACTGCGCCATCTATTGTCTTGTCGTCATTTATGCATATATGTGTTGTGCACTCGATGTGAAAAATAGAGCTCGGGTTGCCGGCGTGATTTGTTTATTATTGTGTTATTGGGCTTGAGGTTATGTGCAACAGTCTGGAATATAAATAAAACACAGACTTATAATGGGCAAAAATCTTATGGGAAGACAATTCGGCCATTGAACAATGTTAAATTGAAAACTATGCGGGCAACACGTGCGTATGAGCGGGATGGCTAGTGTGTTCTTCCTGGAAGTTGGCCGGGTTGCCAGCCCAATTTACAGCGCACTGCAGTGCTTAAACAAAATATTTTCCCGGCGCACTGTCAAGTGAAACGAGCAGCTAAACGTGACGTAAAGCTATTTAAGATATAATAATATATATATATAATATATAATATATATATAACAGTCCAAGCGCTTTGATTGACAGTGAAATGTTAGGTTTTCAAAGCTGCCGATTATCTGGCAACGCCACTGCGTCTCTCACTCTCCCGCGGCCTTTTTCCAAGAGCACATGTGCAGAGCTAAGAGCCAATTGTTGCTCAAGCTGCCGATTTGTAAATTATTTTCATTTGCCAAAGCCAACGCAATAACAACAATTCGCTTGCAGAGCTTGCAGGCACACGGCAGTTGAGCTATGAACAACCAGGACTATGGCGGCATCCAGTGGATACAGCAGCACGCCTCGGCGGTTGACTCCGAGACGGACATACTGGAAAGCGGCGCCGCCGACAGCGAGGTGACCGCCGCCTATCTGGTGAACGGGAACGCCACCGACGAGGATCTCGACCATATGGCGGCCGAGAATCTCATCTTCATGGCGCGCGACGGCCAGCTGAGCGAGATAATTGCCGCCAACGAAACGGGCGGCGGCACCGTCTTAATCACTGACAACGGCACAGTTGCCTACGCTGAATCCTTTGACGACGATGCACAGGTGGTCACCGAGGAGATCATCACCGATGACTGGGTGCAGCACCAGGGCGCCGAGCGGTGAGTAGCTGTGAATTGTTGTCCCGAAAAAAAACTGACTGTAAAATGAGTTTGCTTTGCAGCGTGGAAATCGCGGCCGAGCAAATTGCGGGGAACAACAGCTCGCAGGAGCTGCTGGACATGGAGCAGGATGAGTACACGGCGCTGCGCCCGTATCCCTGTGACTTCTGCAGCCGGCGCTTCCGTAAGAAGGCCAGCCTCAACAATCACATGCTGGCGCATCAGAACGATCGTCCGCATCTGTGCAAGCTGTGCGGCGGACGATTCTCGCGGCGTGCCGAGCTGATCAGTCACTTCAAGGCGCACGCCGAGGCACAGGTTGCGGCGGATGCGGAGGCCGCGGCTGCCGCAGCTGCAGCGGCGTCTGCAATTAAATTCGAGCCGCAGCAGCAGCAACGACAAATCGATGATCATTTCTACGAACAATGGCCGCTTTATCAGGACCACGACCAGGATCAGGACCAGGACCAGGACCAGGATCAGGACCAGGAGCAAGAAGAGGAAGAGAACCAAGTGGAGGAACAGGCGCAGGCACAGCAACTGGTGCAGGAGCACCAAGCTGTGCCACAGGCCACCTATGCGGCGGTCAGCGCTGTGGCAGCACCAACAGCCACACGCGGTCGCATAAGTCGCCTCAAGCCCAAGGAGGAGAGCACTCAGTACATTGTGATTGCCGAGAAGCAGGCGACATCTGTGGTCGATGATCTGCGTCAGTACATGGATTGCGAGGAGCTGCCGCTGGCGGACAACACCTCGATCGGGGAAAGCGGCCAAGCCGCTGATGTTGCGCAGTCTCTGCGCTTTCCGGTGCTGGACGAGAGCAAGCCGTTTGTGTGCCAGCAGTGCGGCTTGGCGTTTGCGCGCGAGAAGGCACTCGTCTCGCACATCAAGGTGAGCATTAGCCCGTTTAAATGAGTCCAATTTCAAGTGTTGCGTCCGCTCAGAATCATCGCGTGGACTCGCCGTTCGAGTGCAATCAGTGCCAGGAGATGTTCTGGGACAATTACAGCCTGCAGGAACATCAGAAGACACATCAGTTCGAGGAGAGCAACTCGGAGTACGATCCGGCCTCAGCGGGCGAGGATAGCGCCAGCGAATCGGAACCGGATCAGCTGTACGGCGACTTCTACTGCAGCGAGTGCGGCATTTCATTTCACAGGCAGGATCTGCTCCGGCGCCATGCCAAGGAGCAGCACAAGCTGGGTGCGGATGCGGAGGGCGGCGGCGGCGGCGGCGGTGGCGATGCGGATGCCAGCGAGAATGCTAAAGATGCGGCACACTGTTGTCATACGTGCGGCAAAGCCTTTCCAAGCGCACTGGAGCTGCTCGCCCATGCCGAGATTCATGCCCGTTTCCCGCCATTCAAGTGAGCTGCGGCCAATCATTTGAAGCTAGTGCTAAGTCTGACTATGTAAACCCTTTCCAGATGCGTCCTGTGCGGTGTCAGCTTTTACGAGGAGGAGGCCATCAAGCGGCATTTGAAGACGCGTCATCCGCACGAGCTGAAGCCAAACTCGTGCGTGCTGTGCGGCAAGGAGTGCCGGGATCGCAAGGCGCTGATCAAGCACGCCTGGGACCATTCGCGCGAGAAGTGCCACTCGTGCTCCAAGTGCGGCAAGAACTTTCACAACAAGGCGCGCCTGAAGCGGCACATGGCCTCCCATCGCGATAAGTCGGTGGTGTGCGAGGTCTGCCACGAGGAGTTCCCCGATGGACGCACCCTCTCCAACCACCGTCACTCGCACAGCACCACATCGCCGGGCAAACTGTTCCCCTGCCACGAGTGCGGCAAGACCTTTGGATCGCGCAGCTCTCAGCAGATACACGTGCGCATCCATACGGGCGAACGACCCTATGGCTGTCGCTACTGCTGGAAGGCGTTCGCCGATGGCGGCACACTGCGCAAACACGAACGCATCCACACCGGCGAGAAGCCCTACGCCTGCTCCGTGTGCACGCGTGCCTTCAATCAGCGCGTGGTGCTCCGCGAACACATACGCTCCCATCACTCGGGCCTAGACGCGGTGCGCGGCACTTACCACTGCACCGTCTGCGCGGCCGACTTGTCCTCGTCCAATGAGCTCATCCAGCATCTCATCCAGCACAGCGATACGAACACGGCCAAACAGCGACAGCCCATTGTGAGTGGCTAGCACTTAGTTTAATCCAATGTCAATTCTTATGCATTCCCCTTTTTTAGACCGGGCCGCGCAAGTACAAGCGCCGTAGGAAACTGCAGCCACACGAGATTGCGCACATGCGTGCGGGCAACAAGGATGGCGAGGATTATGCCAGCGACATTGAATATTGCGATTTGGATGTGGAGAATGTCGACGATCTCCTCGACCGTGCCGAGCCATTGCCCATCAAAAAGGAGAAGCGCAAGCGGACGGCTGCAAATCAAGCCAAAGCCGTGGCCGATGGTGCCGCTGCGTCCGCACAGAACGCCTCCGGCTCGGCGAAGTCAACCAACAGCAGCTCGGACCGCCTGTGGGATGAGAAGTACATGCCGATGAACGGCAACGGCAACGTGGCCAGTGATGATGCCTACAAGAGCTTCTTTCAGATTGACTCCCTGGTGGTGGTGAACGACACCACCCTTCCGGCCGTGAGCTCATCCAGCACTACGGCAAGTGGCGCCAAGTCGCGGCGCGGCGGCAAGCAGGCGCAGGCACAGACGCAGCCAGCGGGCAGCAGCGACAAGTTGGGGGCAGCAGCTGGCGAGGAGTTGGCCAAGTCCGGCGGCACCAGCACTCGCAGCAGCAGAAAGAGAACGAGCAAGGCGGCCAAGAATACGACCGAAACGACAGGCGCTGCAGCCACAGCCGGCAGCTCGCGTCCCCGCATGATACACACGGAAAAGTCACGTGCGCTGGAGAATCCGCCGAAGAGGTCGCGGGGCCGCAGCTATGTGACGCGCACCAGCACCAGCGAGAGCAGCCAGCTGGGGCTGGGCAAGGCGGGCGGCGTCGCCAGCTCGCGGATTGTCGATGACTACGAGATTATATCACCTGCCACACAGCCGCCCAATCAGATCAGCTCCAGTCCGCTGCACATCAAGCAGGAGCAGGAGCAACTGCAGCACCATCAGCATCAGCACAACCAACAACACCATCAGCAGCAGCAGCAGCGCGTACAGCTCATGTACGACGACACGCATCTGCTGATCGATGCGGCACTGCTGCGCGAGAAGACCTTCGAGAAGTTCAATCCGAGCATTGTCAACGATCTCGAGGAAATTCTGCGCAGTCCGCTCAAGCACGACCGCAATGCCCGGCTGCGTTTTACCAGCGAATCGTCGAACACGCCCCAGTTTCTGCCCGAAGAGGAGCAGAATCTAATCAAAATTGAGCCCACGTCGCCGGATCTACGGGAAATGGTGGAGAGCCAGCAGCGTGTAACTGCCACGGGACACAGCGGACACACGGCCACGCCCACATCCTCGTCGTCATCGTCGTCGGCCCGCACTTCGCGCCACCTGCGACAGCTCAGCGCCAACTTGGGCTCGCGTGCGACAGCTAAGCGGAGCATTGGCAAATCAGCCTCCACGTCCGGCTCCAAGAAATCATCCTCAGCCACATCCGTGGCCGTTAGCAAAGCGAACTCCTCCTACCTCAGCTATGGCGTGGACTCGTACACTGTGAGTGTGGCGGCCAGCGCCAACTCTTCCGATGTCAGTTCCGGTTTCTTTTCCATCTCGGAGGTGGTTTCCGCTGCGGATGCCGCCGATGCGGCGGCCAAGGCGGCGGCGGCCAGCAAAACGGAGCGGCGGACACGCTGCTTTGAGTGTGAAATGTGCTCGTCCATATTTCCCGATCGCGCCCAACTGCTGGAGCATATGCACATACACATCTGAGCAAATATAAAATGGAGAGGGATTTGTTATTGGAACTGTTTTGTAGCGCTTGTTAGTTTCCCCCAAAAAAAGGCAAACAGCTAAACTAAAACCTAATGAAGAAAAACGAAAAGAAACATATATAGAACTAATCGTAAGTTTTGCTTAAGTTACTCGCGAGGGGAGGGTAAACGTATTTTTTGAAATATTTACCAACAAGAATTTCAATTGCAAATTGGATTAACGTTGTGCGGGGTAACTTAAATAAATATAAACGTATATACATACACACATATATAATGTACCATAGGAAACATCGAAAGATCGTTGATTAATGCGTTATTTAAATTGAATAGAGAGCTTAGCTATAAGGCTTTTTAAATTTGTACCTCAATTTTGTTTTGAAGAATTGGTATGCTGAAGTAAATAAATCCATAATGGTTTTCACTTAAGTTTTTCGAGTTACCTGTACTATTATACGTTGGTGAAACAAGTAATGCTTTACAAGAATTCGAAATGTATTACTGAATGTCTCATTTCAAGTTAATGTCAGTTAATAAGTTGACACTTTATAGAAAGAATTCCTCTTAAAATGCATTCTATTAATTGTGAACTTCAAATAACAAATACCTCATTTAATAGTCGTAATATCGTAATTATCAGACACAGTCGAGCTTTAAATCTCTGCGTTTGTCCAGATAACAACTATCTATTGGCAATTTCCATCATATGCCAGTTGCCACTGTTTGTATTGTATTTAATCATCATATGAGTCAGTTTATACATACACATAAATATATACATATATATATATATATATATATATATATACACGTACAAGTACACAAGCATATGCATGTGAAGTGCTCATTTGTTGACATGCCTCTCACAGAGAGAGGGAGAGAGATGAACTGCGAGAGAGAGCGGTAGCAACAGCGCTCAATTTGCGCGCTCTCTTTGTCTGACACCCATACAAAGAAAGTCCAATGCCCACCCTGAACTGTACCAGTTGTGTTCCAGTGCGTTCAGTCATCGCTGAGTTTTCAAACAAAGCGATATTAAAGTCTTCTCTGTTTTTTTGTTCTGTCCGCAACTAGTTGTTGTTTCTCTACGTTCTGTTCAGGTATTTCGAAGAGTTTTTCTCTGTTTGCGATTCTCGGACCTTATCAATAGGTTCTTGTTTGTTTTCGACAGCCATGACCGACCACAACGATGTCCTCTGCGGCGGCAAATCGGCGGAGCTGCAGGGCGAAGACTTGCAGGAGGCCATGGACCTGTTGAATACTTCCCTATCCAAAGTGGCCACAGGCGAGAGGCCCAGCTTTCAGTGAGTTGTGAATCCCCGCTCACTAAACAAAAAGCGTTAATTACTAAATATCTTCACAGAGTTGTTAAGGTCAAGTCGGTAACATCTCAAGTGGTGGCCGGCAGGCTCTATCACTACAAGGTGCAGCTAGCCCAGGGCGATGTCGTCAAGGAGAGCTATGTGAAGATCTGGTCACAGCCCTGGCTGCAGGAGAACGGCACTAATATAACCATCAAGTGCGAGGGCGATGATGGTGTGATTGAGAGCACATTTTAAATTCAACTAAATTATCTAAATTAACTGCATGTTATAAACACATTAAGATTTAACTTCGTTTTAATCGCTTTTGCCATGTTTTTTATATTAAATTCAAAATCCACGAGTACGCTCACACCCATGTCTATAAATAGGAACAAGTGTTCGGCAGCTGAATCAGTTTATGTACAAAAATGCACTGTAACAAATTGTTGTATATAATTGTTGCCTGTGCATCAGCCTGTGATGCATTTAAATCATCTGATATTTATCCAATTATGGAGCTAGAAGAGCTGAGCGGACAGCTGCGCGCAGATACCTTAAGCTTCTTGGATAAACAACTTGCTAAAGTGGCCAACTTGACAGATGGTTTATATAACTACAAGTACATTTAGCAGTTCCTTAACTTAAATGTGTATTAAATGTTCTTCGATCCTCAGAGCCGTAAATATGACCAGTGTCTTGGGCCAAGTAGTTTCGGCTAAGAAAATTACCTACGAGGCACAACTGACCGCCGGATTTGTGACCCTGGATTGCAATGTGAGGATCTGGCAGCAGTTAGAGTATCGAAGCCATACGGACATCAAAATCAGCTGCGATGGCGTCGAGAGTCAGGAGTGCCTTTTATTCGCGAATAATACCATTTGTTGCTAGATGCTGTGCATGTCCCAAATCCATTAGATATTTTTGTTGATTGTTGAATTTTAATTACAACCCGCTGCTCGTCTATAAAAGGTCAGCTCTGCTAACGGGCCAACTTAGTCGACGCTTGCATAATGAATGGTATTACTTACTGGGGTCTAATACTTTTGGGCGGCTTTGCGGCCACAGCTGCTGATACGAGTTTCCCCCACGAAATCGTTGAAGATTTGGAGCGGATGCGGCGGGCTGAAGCTGTTATGATACTGGAGCGCAGTCTATCCGTACTGTCCAATAACAATGAAATCAGCTACAAGTACAATCAAGCTTCTATAGATAACAATTTTGTATTTAGCACAACATCCCATTCTCAGACTCGCTGAAGTCACGTCAGTTGGTAACCAATATGTCAGTGGTCTCGTAACCATCTTCCAAGGAGAGCTGAACGATGGCGAGGACAAGAAGCAGTGCGTAGTCAAGATCTGGGAGAGTGTAAACATGAACATCAGCATCGAATGCGACGGCGATGGAAATCACGATTTGGACATCACATTTTAAATGAACAATGTAAATCTCTTTATAAACGAGACCAGCATGTATAAATTCTTCAACACCCTGTCGTAGTATTAGTGACAAAACGCTTATATAGAGCGGGAGCTCTCCATTGAAATACAATGCGCTCGGAGCGGCATGTGTATAAAAGGGCCGCAACTGCGATAGAGAATTTAGTTTACGGGCAACTTCTGACCAAGCTAGACATCTGCAAAATGATCGGCTTAAAGTTCTTCTACCTGGCAGTCTTCGCACTTGTCTGCGTGGTGGCCAGCGATGATCTTCCAGTTCTGGGTGGGCACAGGGAACTGAGCGGCGCTGATTTGGAAAAAGCTGTTGAGAACTTAAACACAACGCTGGCTAAACTGGCAACTGGTGATGGACCCAGCTACACGTTAGTTAATATATATTTATTTATTTGTTTAATTTATTAATTGGATTCTGTGTGTTTTTACTGCTTTAGAGCTACTAAAGTGCTGAAGGTGACAACTCAAGTTGTGGCCGGCAGCCTTGATACCTACACTGTGGAACTCACCCAAAAAGAAGCCGTCAAACAGTGTACTGTCAAGATCTGGTCCCAGCCATGGCTCAAGGAGAACGGCACCAACGTCCAGATCGAGTGTGAGGGCGATGATGTTAAGGTGGATCGCACCTGGTAAACCAGCTGCAATATTCTGACAACAGCATTACCGTAATAACCATACATTTGAATAAAATCAACAGCTCTTTGCGCATTAAAACCAGTTTCGTTTCTTTTCTGATAGCCGACAATGAATATTAATTATAATCGCGTCACATCGCTCGTGCCGAGAGTCAATCTTTAATATATATATCAAATGAAATTATTTGTGGGCTAAAGCTGGCGCTGAATTGCTTTAATTAATTGACGTCACACAGATGCAAAAACAACAAGTAAAACCGTTGCATTCGGGTGTAGGCGACAGCGCAATACTCGTTCATAGTATAGTAAGAGTAATAATAGTAAAAATGTCTAAAACGGACTTAAGTGTTATTGTTATAAAATATCCAATTTTGTAATTTGCGAAGAGCGGGTTAAAGATAAAGATATTAAAGAAGATAGAAGATATATAGATATTAAATCGAATTTCCACACCCCCAGTGGGTGTAGCCTAAAAATCATACCACTTAGTTTGAATCGTGTATACACGACTATAAATTACAAATTTCAAGTCTCTAGCTTTAAAAGCGGCGAACGAATATACCCAATATACTCTTTCCACTTCGTGAGTATAAAGAAAAACATAAATTATTATAAATAGATCTTAGTTAGTATTTATTTCAGTGGAGGCTTTGTGCTGGCTTTGACTAACCAAAAGTCCCTGTATTAAAACTTGGTTGCAATATTAGTTTATCACTTGATAAAATGAGTTATTTTTCTCGTCAGCTATAACTTTGGGTGGACTTTCAACGATTTATGGGCTGCTTTAATTTTGTATACATTTTTTTAATCTTTGGTGTTGATACAGCCATACTAATGACGTCCAGATCTGATGTTCGTTTGCCAAATTTATAATGCCCTTGTGGCTTGAATGTAAATGCGATAAGAATTTAAATATATACATACATATATACAATTAGGAGGATGAAGTGATCGGCTATTTCGTTTGTCTTCTGCGAATCTTAGTTGTGGCTGATTTTAGATTTATTACGTGGCCAAGTTGAGTGGTCAAAGAATTACAATTATTTAAATTAAAACAATATATGTTATATATATTTAAGGAATCATAAGGTGATTAGGCGTCTTTGTTTTTTCAGCATTAAAACGCCCCCAAAACTGGTTTTCTTCATCGCTGTTTTTGTTTAATTCCCTAATCAACCATATGGAGCCATTAACGCAGTTATATTTTTTTGGCTGATTGTATTTCCATTTTTTGTGTTTTGTTGATAATACCAAAAAACTGTGATAAATATGGGTATTAAAATATGTTTTTTATTTTGTACGACGTTTTAAGCGCTTCAAGCTCAACCGGTTCTTATCGGATTATTTAGTTTGCTTGTTCCTGTTTTTATATTTTCGGGAAGACTAAGTTTTATTTTCAAATATATATGTATATATATTTCTTTAAAAATATGTATTGTCCAATCTGTTTAATTATTCATGCTAATATGTTACTATTTATTGTTTTTTTTTTATAATAATCAGTTGAGCTTCAATCAAAAAATGAAAATTATAGCCTAAGCATATAATATAATTTAATTAAAATAAATGTAAAGAAAGTTCAAGTCATTTCCCTTTGACATCACATTAACACTTATGACAAATAAGATTAGCAAATAACTAGTTGTTTGTGCTTATATATAATTAAAGTGTATAAGTAAACTGTGGTTTAGCGGGCGCTTATACTAAATATACATATATTATTTATGGATAATTTGCACCTTTGTTCGAACTCTCGGAGCTCTGACTTTGTTTTGTTCGAGTGGCACAAAGAAAAGAACTCTACTCACAGCGCATATTTAAGACGAAACATCTGATCTGATTATACCCTTAAAAAACATAAAATTGTATCTTAAACTTTATCAATCATCTTTGACACGTTGGGGACATCTACAATATTAAACATCTCGTGATTCCATTCAATGATTAAATCTTTGTGCGCGCTCTCTCTCTCTCTCTCTCTCTCATATCGATTGTCTCAGCGGCATAAATATACTCACACACACATGCACAATAGAAACAAACACTCGAGATCGACATCGGGGGAGCGCCTATAAAAGCCGCCATATCTGAGAGTCCGGCATTCAGTCTGAAATCGTGCTTCGTGTCTCAAAATGCTCTCGATGAAAGTTATTTTTGTTCTCGGCTTGGCCCTGACGGTTGTTTCGGCTACAGTAAGTGATGATTGCAAATATGCAAATATTAAATATTGCTATACTGCAACCAAAATTGTTATTTATTTAGGTACCTGGTGGCATAACCACGCTCACCGGCGAAGACCTGAAGGAGGCCGAGGAAACCTTAAACGCCTCTCTCACCAAATTGGCCAGCGGCGATGGCCCTAGCTATAAGTGAGTGCCACGAACAATTGCATCCAATATATACACATTATTAATTAAATATAACCATAACGCGCAGATTGGGCAAAATAATCTCGGCTACGCATCAAGTAGTTTCGGGCAGCAAATACTTCTACGAGGTGGAGCTCATTGAGGGCAGCAACACTAAGAAATGCAATGTGCAGATCTGGTCGCAGCCCTGGCTCGAAAACGGCATCCAGGTCACCTTTGATTGTCCCGAGGGTAAAGTTGTGAAGCACCACAGCGCCTGAACATTTCAGCTGTATTTGAAAGACTCGAATTTTCGATCAAAATAAAATAAGTAATAAAATAATTAAAAGTATTTGTTATTGATGATTCAATCACCCACACTAAAGTTTTTGTATTGACTTTTATAATCACAGGAATATGAAACAGGTTTAATGCTTATACACAAATAAACAGGAAATACATAAAAAATGAAAGAGCTGTTATCTGCGGTACTCCACTTTCTGACTGTGGTTGGAAATTGTTTTTTATAACGTATTCAAATTAACTGCAGTTTGGTTTTCCAAAATAGTCCAGATGTTAAAGTATAATGTTCATATTGTTATTGATCTTACTTCATGTATTGAACATGATTGAACCTGTAATCAGGTGAACAATTACCTAGTACAAGGCGTGTTCGTATTTCAATAAACACATCTGTAACAAATCATGTTATTGTCAGCCGTACATAGATAAATTCTGTGCAATAATGTGTGCATGTAAATATGAATACTTGTATCTAGTCCGCAAACAATTTGTTATCTCGGAAGATAAGAATGAGAGTCGTTCATCAGGTATTGGATATATTGATATTTTATCAGATTTTCTTATCTTTTATTGTGAGAAACCAATTTGCATAGGCAACAGGATAAGAAAACATAACCGAAAGAAGGTTTTTGTAATCATTACTCTGGATGAAGTTTAAGTAATATTTTAAAATGGCAATTTTTGCCTGAAGATAACATTATATTTTATGCATAAAAACATTTATAAATCTTAATAATTGGACATGTTCCATTCGTTTTGAACGGTAATAATTAACCAAACAGCTTATTCGCCAGCTTATTCGAATTGATGCTCCCGGACAGGCTGTTGATCTTTTTTATCAATGCTGCCCTCTGGTTAGCGGCATGTTGCCTGCAGTAGCGCAGTCTCTGCTGCAGCCTCCTTATGCGACGCAGCAGGCGGGCAGCGCTGCCGCTGCTGGCCACGGTGGTGGAGGAGGTTACAGAGGCCACAGTTGTGGCCGAGCTAGCCGTCGTGGTGGCGGCAGTAGTTGTGGTAGTAGTTGTGGTACTAGTTGCTACACAATCAGCATTGGCAGCATTCACCGCGAGGGTACAATCCGTGCAGCCAGCGGGCGTATCCGTGGCTGTGCAGGCGACAGCCTCGCTGCGCTTAACCAAGCAAATGGCCAAAATGGCACAGCTCAAGATAACCGTTTGGATCCTCATCTTAATTCGGGTGCTTTGCTTAGAATGTCATACGGTGGCCCAAGCACTTCATTTTATAGCGATTTTTGAGTGCAATTATATTTACCTGATGGATTTCCACACATATGTAACTGTTGAAATGAGAACACAAGTGTTCTTCAGTACCGTTGCTCAAATTCAAACGTTCTTTATGTGATCAGTTGTTCGAAGTGCACTTTAACAGAATTTATTTCAGTGTCAGCGATTTCGAAATCAATTGACAATGGGGAGAATAAAAGCTGAATTCATTCAAGCCAACTGTGCTCGGGGATTTTAATTCGTAAAATATTTTACAGCATGCTTTTAAGCGCTTTATAAAAAAATTTAATATTCGGTACAAAAAATTTTTTGGATTTTTTGAAAAAAATATCATGTACTCCCCCCTTACTCATTATGGAATAAAATTTTTTTTCAAAATTTTGAAATGCAAGTTAACATTTTTAATCAATTGTGGTTATCACAATTAGTATAAAAAATAACATTAAAATCGATTCTGAAGGGGTCAAATTTTTTGTCAAAAATCGTGCAATAATTGACAAAAATTTTGACATGTAAAGCTCTCGGTTCCACAACTCCCATTTTTCAAACGCCCATAACTTTGTCAAATCAGAACCGATTTTCATGTTTGATGTAATTTTTTTCATGGTTTATACTGTAGATTGATTCTGCATTTCAAATACATTCATTATTGAAAATAAAATTTGTTGGATTTTTTTAAAAAATATCATGTACTCCCCCCTTACTCATTTTGAAAAAAATTTTTTTTTCAAAATTTTGAAATGCAAGTTAACATTTTTAATCAATTGTGGTTATCACAATTAGTATAAAAAACAACATTAAAATCGATTCTGAGGGGGTCAAATTTTTTGTCAAAAATCATGCAATAATTGACAAAAATTTTGACATGTAAAGCTCTCGGTTCCACAACTCCCATATTTCAAACGCCCATAACTTTGTCAAATCAGAACCGATTGTCATGTTTGATGTAATTTTTTTTCATGGTTTATACTGTAGATTGATTCTGAATTTCAAATACATTCATTATTGAAAATAAAGTTTTTTGGATTTTTTGAAAAAATATCATGTACTCCCCCTTACTCATTTTGGAAAAAATTTTTTTTTCAAAATTTTGAAATGCAAGTTAACATTTTTAATCAATTGTGGTTATCACAATTAGTATAAAAAACAGCATTAAAATCGATTCTGAGGGGGTCAAATTTTTTGTCAAAAATCATGCAATAATTGACAAAAATTTTGACATGTACAGCTCTCGGTTCCACAACTCCCATATTTCAAACGCCCATAACTTTGTCAAATCAGAACCGATTTTCATGTTTGATGTCATTTTTTTCATGGTTTATACTGTAGATTGATTCTGCATTTCAAATACATTCATTATTGAAAATAAAATTTTTTGGATTTTTTGAAAAAATATCATGTACTCCCCCCTTACTCATTTTGGAAAAAAATTTTTTTTCAAAATTTTGAAATGCAAGTTAACATTTTTAATCAATTGTGGTTATCACAATTAGTATAAAAAACAACATTAAAATCGATTCTGAGGGGGTCAAATTTTTTGTCAAAAATTATGCAATAATTGACAAAAATTTTGACAAGTAAAGCTCTCGGTTCCACAACTCCCATATTTCAAACGCCCATAACTTTGTCAAATCAGAACCGATTTTCATGTTTGATGTCATTTTTTTCATGGTTTATACTGTAGATTGATTCTGCATTTCAAATACATTCATTATTGAAAATAAAATTTTTTGGATTTTTTGAAAAAATATCATGTACTCCCTCCTTACTCAATTTGGGAAAAATTTTTTTTTCAAAATTTTGAAATGCAAGTTAACATTTTTAATCAATTGTGGTTGTGTATTTTCTTCGGGAAATATTTACGGCATGGTTTTATGCTCTTTATAGAAAAATTCAATATTCTGTAAAAAGTAGACAGTTAATAAAATGCAATTATTTTTAAACTTTATTTAATTTTTGTACTTTTATAATGTAGAAAACAAATAGTTTATTACTTGGAATATATGCTGTTATATTTACGTAATTCTTGCATAAATACTATGTAAAAGTGCGGTTTTCTCTGAAATATATATTTTTATATGCCAATAGTTTGTTTACTTTTTATTTTATTTATATCGCAAATTTCTGTTTGGGTATCTAATTTAAATTCTTTTTTTTCTTATCAAGTTTTTGTGAAAGTGTCCGATCCGGTTCTTGATTTGTTCAATCAATGAAGCCATCTCTTCGGTTGTGGTTGCCAAACAAGCTGCATTCGCAGCATTCCCAGGGAGAGAACAATCAGTACAGCTAGTGGGCGTATTGGGGACTGTACAGGCAACACCCTCACTGCGCTTCACAAAGCAAATGGCCAAAATGGCGTAGCCTAAGATGATCGTTTGAAACCTCATCTTAAATCAACTGCCTGGATTTAAATGTCAAGTCGGGCCATCAACAAATATATTTATGGCGTTTAGTAATAAGTTAGCTTGAAACTGAACATCATATTCAAATTTGCGCAGCTGCTACAATGTGAACAAAACTTGTTTCGACTGAAATTAAAACAAAAATTTAATGGTTACTTATGTATTATATTTATCTAATAAAAACTTCTATGAGGTCACAATCTAGTGATAAAAGTAAATTTAGGTCCCACAATTTATGATATCAAATTTTGTGACGGATTGTGATAGATTTTCAATTCTTCCTGTTTATGTTGCCATTGATTGTTTTCGTACTGACGTACTGTCAACTAAAAACTAATTTAAGTGTATGACGGATGACAGCTAGGTGCATGTAACATAGACAATAGTATATTATTCGGCGTGGTTCATTTAATAGATGTATTGTTAAGAAAACACATTTTTTTAATGTTTTTTTTTGTTTTATTGCCTTGAGCCCAACATTTGTTATTTTTGTATAAGTCTTAAACCCTGTTAAAATAACCGATATAATTGTCTTTTATTATGAATTTATTTAGTATTAAACAGATTTACATTTATATTTAACCGACTACTACACGTCCATTACGACCATTGCGATTCCTTCTGCTCCTGTTGCTGCGGCTACTGGTGCTAGTTGTTCCACCAATAACTGGGATGCGACGGACATTTGTGTACCGCAGATTACTGATGGTAAAGGTTTTCCGATTGTTTCGCAGTGTGACAGAGCTGACCGTTGTCGTCGTGGTTGTGGTGGTGCAGTCAGCATTATCAACATTGGCTCCATCCGTACAGTCCGTGCAGTTCGTGAGGATCGTTGTTGAACAGGCAACCGCATCGCTGCTCTTGATATAGAACATGGCCAAAACGGCACAGGTAAGCACGATGGTATAAGTTCTCATGATTGTTGACTTCTCTTAGGGAATTCTTCAAAGCTTGTGTTGTAGTTTCCCCAGTCAGCAGCGCTTTTTATAGTAAAAGTGTATTTATATTTGCTTAGAACCTTGCCGAATTATTTGCAAATGTACACAGCTGTTCTGAAATTGCTTAAAGAAATTTTGCTTTAGATATAAAAACCCGTGTGCCCTTCACATCACAGTTATCAAAAGAACTGAGCTCAACGATTTTTGTTTTGTCAATAAGACAAAATTTAAATCAATCTTTGACCTCTATATCAATCTAGATGCATTTGATTTTTTTATTTTTTTAAACAAATAATCGCGGTATTTTACTTATAATCGATTGCGGGTACCAAAATAAATATGAAATGCAACTTTAAAAGTGATTCAGAACGGGTCTTTTTTTGTCAAGAGTCAAAATTGCCAAAACTTAGGCATCAAATTTCTATATTTCATAGTCCTATAAATTTGTCAAAACTGAACCGATTATGTTTACACTATTTTTCGTTTTACATGTATATTGGTTCTACATGTACATTAATTTCGTATTTGGAAATACATTTTTTCTATAATGGGTATCCTTACTCCCCCTAATTTATTATTGACATTTTTTTTTGTAATTTATAATCTCGAAGTTTTGTATAACCGATTGCCGGAAAGTAGCACAATATGCAACTATAAAAGTGTTTCTGAGAAATCATGCGAAAATGGACAAAAATGTAGATATATAAAGTTCCCGGATCTTTGTCAAAACTGAACCGATTTTTGAGAAGCTTAAACAATACCTTCAATAGGTATATAACTCGACCGGATCGGACAATCTACATCGGATCGGACAATTTTCTATTCTTCATGTATAAAATTTGGACAGCCACAGATTTTGATTTGATTCTACTAAATGCCAACCTAAGCTGTGTAACATTGTCTTGTGCTTATTGAAACATACAATAGAATATTATTAAGTGTGATTAATTTAATTTTTTCATTTTTAATTTCTTTTATTTTTAAACCCATTCTGTTTTGTTTTACTGTGTTTTATTTGTGCTAGGACCTACCAAAATGATCGGTATATTTTTTCCTTATCATGAATTTATTATATTGTAAACTAAGCAGATTTACATTTATATTTAACCACGTGCATTACGGCCATTGCGATTCCTCCTGCTCCTGTTGCTGCGGCTCCTGGTACTAGTTGTTCCACCAATAACTGGAATGCGACGGACATTTGTGTACCGCAGATTACTGATGGTAAAGGTTTTCCGATTGTTTCGCAGTGTGACAGAGCTGACCGTTGTCGTCGTGGTTGTGGTGGTGCAGTCAGCATTATCAACATTGGCTCCATCCGTACAGTCCGTGCAGTTCGTGAGGATCGTTGTTGAACAGGCAACCGCATCGCTGCTCTTGATATAGAACATGGCCAAAACGGCACAGGTAAGCACGATGGTATAAGTTCTCATGATTGTTGACTTCTCTTAGGGAATTCTTCAAAGCTTGTGTTGAGTTTCCCCAGTCAGCAGCGCTTTTTATAGTAAAAGTGTATTTATATTTGCTTAGAACCTTGCCGAATTATTTGCAAATGTACACAGCTGTTCTGAAATTGCTTAAATAAATTTTGCTTTAGATATAAACTCCGTGTGCCCTTCACATTACAGTTATCAAAAGAGCTGAGCTCAACGATTTTTGCTTTATCAATAAGACAAAATTTAAATCAATCTTTGACCTCTATATCAATCTAGATGCATTAGATTTGTGTTTATTTTTAAAAGTTAGAATCGCGATATTTTATTTACAATCGATTGCGGGTACCAAAATTAATTTGAAACGCACCTTCAAAAGTGATTTTGAATGGATCTTTTTTTGTCAAGAGTCATTCCAAAATTGCCAAAATTTAGACATATACTTTCAGATTTCAGAGTTCTATAAAGTTATCAAAACTGAACGGATTATCATGATGTTTACAATATTATTTCTGCTTGACGTTTAAATTAATTTTGCATATACATTTAGTTCGTAATTGATAATACGTTTTTTCTATATATTTATAAATGTATCATTTACTCCCCGTTATCTTTTTTTTTTGTAATATAGAATCGCAAAATTTTGTTTTATCGATTTTTGAAAAGTAGCAACTATAGTGTTTCTGAGAAGGTTGGCTTCTCTGTCAAAAATCATGCCAAAATTGAAAAAAATTTAGATACGTAAAGTTTCCGAATCTTTGTCAAAACTGAGCCAATTTTTATGAAGCTCAAACGATACCTTTCAATAGGTATATATTTTGACCGGTTTGGACAATCGTAACAAATTTTCAATTCTTACTTTACATATTGTTAGTCACGTTTTACCCACTTCGTGATGCTTCGTCACTAGAGTGGACCAATTTCCATAGAGATTGAGTTGATGCTATATGCCAACCAATCCAATTGTAGGACGGATGAAAGGAACTTATTAAAATATACAATAGTATATTATTAAGCGTGATATATTTAATTTTTTTAAGATCTAATTTCTTTTATTTTTAAACCCATTCTTTAGTGTTTTAATATGTTTTAAGACTCAACATCTGTCAAATGTTTTTTTTTGAACTTTGCCTTTAACCGTTTCTTTTATTTTTATTTGTTTTATAATTTTAAGAACTAACAAAATGATCGGTGTAATTGTTTTTTATCATGAATTTATTTAAATCGAAAGAGATTTAATTTATTTACATTTAACCGACTACTACACGTACATTGCGGCCACTGCGATTCGACCTGCTCCTGGTACCAGTTGTTCCACCAATAACTGGGATGCGACGGACATTTGTGTACCTCAGATTACTGACGGTAAAGGTTTTCCGATTGTTTCGTAGTGTGACAGAGCTGACCGTTGTCGTCGTGGTTGTAGTGGTGCAGTCAGCATTATCAACATTGGCTCCATCCGTGCAGTCCGTGCAGTTCGTCAGGATCGTTGTTGAACAGGCAACCGCATCGCTGCTCTTGATATAGAACATGGCCAAAACGGCACAGGTAAGCACGATGGTATAAGTTCTCATGATTGTTGACTTCTCTTAGGGAATTCTTCAAAGCTTGTGTTGAGTTTCCCCAGTCAGCAGCGCTTTTTATAGTAAAATGTATTTGTGTTTGCTTAGAACCTTGCCGAATTATTTGCGAATGTACACAGCTGTTCTGAAATTGCTTAAAAAAATTTTGCTTTAGATATAAAAACCCGTGTGCCCTTCACATCATAGTTATCAAAAGAGCTGACCTCAACGATTTGTGCTTTGTCAATAATACAACATTTAAATCATGCTTTGACCTGTAGATTGATTCTGCATTCGTTTTTTGTATATTTTTAAGTTATAATCATAAAATTTTTAATCGATTGCGGAAACAAAAATTAATATAAAACGCAACGTCAAAAGTTGTCGCAACTTCAAAAGTTGACTCTGATAGGGTCGATTTTTTTCGGTAAAAAGTCATTCTAAAATTGACAAAAGTTGATATAGATACCTCTGAGATTTCAAAAGAGTAGAAGTTCTTTAAAACTGAACCTATTTTCAAGATGTTTACAATTTGTATTATGGTTTAACGCCAAGATTGATTCTGCATTTCTAAAAATGTTTATACTCGTTCACTAACTGACAAGAGTAAGTATATTGTATTTGTGCAATGTACGTCATGCTGTCCGTCCGTGGGACGGATAGGGCTCGATCGACTCGGTTAGTGATACTGATCAAGAATATGTATACTTTATCAGGTCGGAGACGCCTCCTTCTGTCTGTTACAAACAATTGCACATAACCATTCACCCATTTTCAATGGGTTCAGGGTATGAATACCTTTCGATTCATAGCAGATTTTCAATTCATCCTTTACATATTGTTAGTACACTAGAGTGTACTACCTTCCACAGAGATTAATTTGATTCTCCTATATGCCAATTTAAGCTGTAAAACATTGTGAAATATACAATAGAATATTATAAAGCGTGATTACTTTATTTTTTTTAAGTTCCAATTTCTTTTTTTTAAACCCATTCTATGTTGTTTTAATATGTTTTAAGAATCAACATCTGTCAAATGTTTTTTTTTTTTGGTTTCTTAGCCTTTTTTGTTATTTGTTTTACATTTTTAAGGTCTATCAACATTATTGGCATAATTCTTTTTTATCAGGAATTTATTGAACAATTAAGAGATTAACATTTACATATATTTAACCGAATACTACACGTGCATTGCGACCATTGCGATTCCTCCTGGTCCTACGGCTCCTGGTACCAGTTGTTCCACCAATAACTGGAATGCGACGGACATTTGTGTACCTCAGATTACTGATGGTAAACCTTCTCCGATTGTTTCGCAGTGTTACAGAGCTGACCGTTGTCGTCGTGGTTGTAGTGGTGCAGTCAGCATTATCAACATTGGCTCCATCCGTGCAGTCCGTGCAGTTCGTCAGGATCGTTGTTGAACAGGCAACCGCATCGCTGCTCTTGATATAGAACATGGCCAAAACGGCACAGGTAAGCACGATGGTATAAGTTCTCATGATTGTTGACTTCTTTTAGAGAATTCTTCAAGGCTTGTGTTGAGTTTCACCAGTCAGCAGCGCTTTTTATAGTAAAAATTTATATATTTATATATATATTATATATTTTTATTTTCTTAGAATATTAACGAATTCTTTGCGAATGTACACAGGTGTTCTGATATTGCCAAAATTACTTTAGATATAAAACGCCATGTTTCCTTCAGCTCATACTTAAGAAAAGAGTTGAGCTTAACGATTTTTGCTTTGTCAATAAGAACAAATTTAAACTTTGCATTTGGTAAACAAATATTTAATTTTAATGATTTAACTCTCTTGCAGAAAAATACAGACAGCCCACAAATTCAATATAGAAGTGATAAGTATACTCAGTCTTTTTATACCCTGAACCCATTTTCAATGGGTTTTTTTTGGTATTGTACACGTCACACTTCTTCCGCCTGTTCCGGTTGATCCCGTTCCGGTTGAAGCAGTCGTTGTTGTTGTTGTCGCTGTGATCGAACAGTCGACACGATCTGTGTTGGCAGTGTCATCACTGTTAGTGCATCCAACTGGCCTCCGCGTCGCTTGTGCTTACAAGCAAACTGACCAAAATGGCAAAGCTCAGGACAATTAGCGTGCCTCTCATTCCTACTGAATGCTGTTCAATGAAATCGTTGCAAATTGTGATATAGATTGGCTTGTACGAAACGGCTTTAGTAGTCAAATTATTGATTATTTGATTATTTGCGAATGTACGCAGCTGGGTTACATTGGGGGTCGATTGACAAGCAAATTTGTAGACAAATTTTATTTTATACAAATCACCTTCAATAAGCTAAAAATCCAATAGCAAAAAAAACCTTGAGTGTAGGGTTTCAAGTTTCAGATGTTTGTAATTTCCAAGTTTGCATTTATAAATAGATACAACATTTTAATTATTGATAAATATTAACATCATTGAAATTAGGAATTAAACCGCAATATAGTAAAAGTATATAAGCGAATTGGTTTTAAATTATTTAATAATAACATAATAAAAATTGCTAATTTACAAAATATGTTGTATTCAAATCTCAAGCACACGACGTTATACAAATTTGTAAGCTTTAAATATTAAATAGTATATTCTCTTTTTTTTGCTAATTAACTTTGTAATTTACCGTGAGAGTTTCCAGTGAATGAGCTTTTGTATCTCTGAATTTTAAATTATTATGACGTCACTCATATTTTGAGAGCGAAGCAAAAACAATGCCTGTGGCTTTATTCCATTCAATTCAGTTGGAGTTGGAGCCGATCACTGAACGGTTTAGCCATGGATTACACTCGTACAATTTGTTATTACATTGCTGTCATGTGTCTCGCACAGCGAACGGTGAGTGCATATATTACAATATAATATAATTGAAAATAAATCTTTTATTTGTGCAGGTATCGATTTGTATACCACCCAACCACTGCATTGAGGACGTAAGTAGTCAACTCTTTATTCGCTAAGTTCCATTTACTGCAACAGCATTCGTCTTACAGATGGATTATAGCGATGCCAAGGAACGGTTCACCTATGTTCTGTCGAAATATGCAGAGCTGGAAATGAAAATTGGCGGCGAGCCACTGGGGTAAGTTTTGAGCAGGCGTAAAAAGAATGTAGCCATTGAATATTTGACGCTGTCGACCGCAGTTTGCATGGCAAACTTGTCACGCATGGCAACATCGAGGAGCAGCACATAGTGTTCCAGCTGATGGACAACACTCCGCACGACGTCATTCAGAGCTGCGTGTTTGTGGTTACCAATGCTCCCGGTGAGTGCGAGTCCATTGTGACTGTGTGCAACACATTCCTGGGGCGCACGCCGCGGCCGTTGCTGGAGCGCAAGCCATTGACGGTCTGTGAGGATGGCGTGCGCGAAGCGGAAGTGGAAGTGGAACCGGAAACCGAGGACACAGAGGTTGTCAATGAGGCCAAGGAAGCAACGGCTGCGACGGCACCGGATGTCGAAGTGACCAGCGACAGTGAGCTCATCTAGGCTAATTTCTTATTTATGAAACTTAAGCTATTAGACTAAAGATGAGATATTTCAACACAAAAACATTTCGATTTCATTCCAAATGCTACAAAATTAAGTTCAGTGTTTTAAGTATATGTTTATTAATATATTTCTATAAACAAATATAAAATTAAAAACGAAAACGTTACTTTTGCCTAAAAGTATACAATAACTTAAGAAAATTAATTATAATTTTTTTTGTTTGCAGTATATTGGCACAAAGTTATGTTAAGTTATGGTATTATGCTCAGCACAATTCACAGTTTAAAATATTTTGTTAATGATCACATATAGCATACAACTGCTCTTGACAAAGAGCAACAACTATTTACGAGCCTTTAAGTCCAAGAACTGCTAACAGCCAACCCACCAAAATGGCGCCTGCGCAACAGACAGGTGTCAAAGAGAGTGCCAGAGAGAGTATTAGGGCACAGTGGCTTGACATTTATTTACAGTTGAAGGTGCCAGTGGATTGGTGGCTTACAGATGCACGTGCCGTTAACTGGGCTTAAAACGCACAGCTAAATAAGCAAACAGATGGATGTCTAAACACCTATTCCCATTCTGATTTATTTGATGTTCCGTGTGAGCTTCAGAAGAAATCAATTTAAAACATTGCTTAAAGTAAAATATTAAATTAACATGTTCTTTACGTTCGTTTACAAAATGTAATTATTTCAGAATTTGTTATTTAAAATGAATAAAAATGAATATAAAAATGTTTTCACTTATTTTTATGGTCGCACAAAATGCCAACAATTGGACAACACTGTTGCAGTCATTGCCACCACCCACAGCCACCTTGAAAGAGCGTGAGAGCGCTTCCCTCTGAGAGCGAATTGGAGCAGTAGTGTGTGCCAAATAACAGTAAACAAAGCGTAGCACATGCTACGCCGACGCTAGCGGCAGCGACGGCGCCAAAGCTTAAGCTGCTGTTGCTGCTGCTAGCGCTGCCGCTGCCGCTGCCGCTGCTGCTGCTGCTGCCGCTGTCGGTGCTGCTGGCTACGCATCGGCCTATCAGTTGATGTCTGGCGCCAAAGCGAACTGGAGCAACTAAAAGACGACAATAGCGGCGCTTGGAGCTCGCAAGTTGCAGAACACGAATGATTCAAAGGGAGAGATGAGAGAGAGAGAGAGAGAGAGAGAGAGAGAGTGAGATAGAGAGAGTGAGAGATAGAGAGAGAGAGCAAAGGCAAGTGGAAGCGAGAGAGAGCGTGTTTTAGCACTGGCAAGGCAGCTGTAGTGTGAGCGAGAGAGAGCAACATTGATAGAGAGAGAACTTATTTGGGTACGCTGTAATTTAGCTAGACCCGCACAGAATTTTTTGGTCGCAACGGCGCTCAGTGCTCAACTTGTCGTCGTGCTGTGAAAAAGTCGTACCGGAAATCGGGCAGGTCTGTCCCAGCGTTCATCCACCCACCGCCCGCCATCTGCTCGGACTCCAAGCTGCTACACTACGTATGCGGAATTGCCGCCGGTTGTAAAACAGCAGTGCAAACAGTTTTGCATAATATCTATTGCAAATATAAATAAGGAATAGAATCAACAAGACCGGCAACAGCAGGAGAATTAGTGTATGAATCTAATCAACAGTTAAGTGTTATCATAAAAAATTAAAAAAACAACAACAACAACAACAAACCACAAACAAAAGCTTGTCAAGTGCAGCGCAAAGCGATTTGTCGCATTTTTCTAATTCAGATTCGCCCGCAATTGCCGCAGCCAGACCGTGTTCGTGTTATCAGGCAGGCAGAAAAAACTGCACCAAAACAAACCAAAAACAACAACAACAACAACAACAACAGCAACATTAATAATAATAACAAAGGCAGAGACACGTCAAAGTACTTGAAAAGTAAAGCAATTGAGGCGAAATGTAACTGCATTTGAATTTGACGCCAGCGCCGCAGCCGACGCACAGCTCTCAGTGTGTGTGTGTGTCCGTGTGTAAGCGTGTGTTTAATAGGTGAGTAGCTTTTGTTATTATGCGTGTGTGTTTAGATTTATCTCCCGCTCAGCTCAGCTGTAGCTGTCTCTGTGGTTGTGCTTTGCGTAAACAAAGCAACCAAACAAAAATACAAAAAAATAAGAATAAATAAACCACAAGCACACACACATGCACACACGAATTAGTAAACGAAAGCAAACCAAAAAGCCCAATGAGCAAATGTACAGTATTTTACCCTTGAATGCAAATGCTGAGTGTTAGCGAGGGGCTGGGGATGCCTAAAAGCACTTTACTTTTGGGCAAACTTTTACGCCTCAAATTTCATAAATATAAATAAAACGCAGCGACTTTTTTGTCTGACGTGTAACGTAAATGACTTTAAAAATTGTTTTCGCACAGTTTCCTTTCTGCTTATATTTTCTTTACTCGCGCGCGTAATTTTCTTGTTGCCCTTTTGGAGAGCCGCCAAACCGTCCAAGCCCCCCAGGCTGTCGTACCGACGGTGAGTCAAGTCAGTCAGTTAGTCAAATCCATTAAGTTCTTTGTTTTTTTTTCTGCTTTCATTTTTGTTTTATGTACAGAACGTTGTCCCATGTCAACGTTTTGCATCAAGCACATCTGTCTGGGCAAACAGAAAGTCTCTCAATTTCCTCTATTTTTTTTTTAAGGATTTTTAAGTGTCGCATAATTTGTTGACCTATTTATGTTCTATTTGTAATTCTCTGTTTGCATAAGACTTCATTATGTTACTTTGTATATTTGAGTGGGCTGAACGCAATACATTTGCAATTTTTAGGCCCAAATTGTACTATTAAATTCCACATTATTTCTTATTGATTTAAGGGGCTTACGAACCGGCTTAACCAAACCTTTTGTGCAATTCGGCAGATAAAATCGTTTAGACTACGCGCTTTATTTCACTATGGCAATCATTCAGTTTTCAAATACACCAATGTCTCTATAACTGTGTTTCGTAGGCGACCTACGCTTTTACAGTTTGCTAAGTGTATTGGCACTTAAAAGAGGTTCAACCTGTGACGGTCGTAGGTGCTCACGGCCCAACTTTAACTTTGCCACACTTTTCAGTTTTTCCCATTGGTTTAGCCTGTTCGGGTCGTGCATGGTTTAAATAGTCCACTTCGATTCTTCTTTATTTTTTGACGCTTTTGTTAACGATTCGTTTTCGCTTGTTTGCCTGTCTGTTGTTCGCCTTCATGCGTTTCATGCTCTTTCGTAGGAACCGGCGCGTGTTTCTGTCGTTTACCGCTGTCCCTAGCCCACTAATACATACATACATACACAGTTATAAATGTGTGCATGTATTGTTGGTCCTATTCCAACGCTTGAGAGCCGAACTGGACTGACGTTCATTGGCTTTGTGTGGTCCGCAGGCGGATATTTGTTTTTTGTTATTGTTCCTTCATTCTGAGTAGCGCCATTTGGCCTGACTTGCGTTTCCTCTGCCCGCGGCGCTTCCTTGGGACTCAACCTCTGGTCCGGCGCTGTTTCATCATCGGCCGTAAAATGGTGTCTCTGCGCACATTTCGCTGGTCGCGTTCACATCTGTGGCAGGCTTTTGCCTAGTTTAGCCTTGCCTTGCTTGATTTTATGACACACACCGTGCCCCGTCGTGACCCACCGTGCCTCGCTGTGCCCTCTAACAGGCATACGCACATTTTCGCAATTTTATTTTGTTCCACAATTTCTTACGCATTCTTTGCTTTGGATTTGGCTGTTTTGTTACCATTTGGCCCACTTCTTTTTTATCATTTCCTTTTTCACTGCTTTAGTCAACTTCATTGAATCAGCAATTCATTTATTAGAACGCCTCGCTCTCAGCCAGCCCATTTTGATTGACCTTGAGCGCATTTTCTTTTGGCTTATTGATTCGGTTAGCTGCCATGCATGCTGATCCAATTGACGCTAATTTGCTGTCGTGCTAAGAAATTATTGCCTAAGATAAATTCAAGTAATTTAATAGCACTTTTCGCTGTAATTTTTGGGCGGCTTTTATTCAACAAATAAATAATTTCAGTTTAACTTCCTAAGACTTATTTTATCAGCACCCTATTAAGTGAGATTTAACTAATAAGCCAAATTCCATGCGGTATATATTAATAAATATATCTCTAAATATCACATTTATCATAAAACTTCAATGAAATAAAATATTTCGCAGATTGCGTATACGCCCCGTGCATTTCATTTAACAAGCAATGCTTGTCATCAACTATTACTCATAAAAATGAACAAAATATTGCAATTCAACTTTATGCACAGAAACTATTAATATTGACCCAAGAGTCGAGAAAACTTTGCTGCGCGGCAAATAGCAGTTAAGAGATGTTATGAAAGACAGCCGCTGTCGCCATTGCCGCCGCGAATCGTTGGCTAGGAAACAACCTGCTCCCTGCTCGACTCAGCCGTTCCACAGCAGCCGTTGTCTGACTTTTAGTTGCCACATTTCAGTTTTTTTTCTCATTTTATTTTTTTCACTTTTTAGTTTCGTTTTATTCCATTTGGCTGAGACGCCATTGAAAGCAACGCGAAAAACTTCATCTTTACCCGTTTTGTGAGGCGCTTATCCATCTTACCCCATTTTTAGCCGTGTTTTTCTCGCCACTCTTGTCGATATTTTTCAAAGAGCTACTGCCACATTTTCTTGGCTTTACGCTTTTGTGTACTGCCCCCGACTAGGTTTTAGTTGTTGCACTTGACTTGGCCAGCATTTGAGATTTTTATAGACTTACAAATATTTAATTCGATGAAATACTTGACTCAAATATATGGAAAGCTTCTACTGTTTTTCTATATAGGCAGAGTCCTTTAAAGTGTTCTTGAAAAAGCCTTAAAACTTTTTATGATTGAAAAAACATAAAATTAACAAGCTGAAAAGTAAAACTCACATCTATCTAAGTATGTTATAGATAAATGGGAGAATAGTTCTATAAAAGTTAACTTTCTAAATTTTATTTTCAGTTGTCAAATAATACTTATCGGAAAACTTAGTATCTGTTTCGCTTCACTGTGCAACGCATAAATTTTTGCAGCACGGTATCTTTTTTTCTTTTAGGATTCTTTTCCTCCTATTTGCACACATGTCCTGACCACTTTTCGTTATGCCATAGTTGTTTTGGTCGTTGGTTGTGCTGATTATTCTTTTGCGCTATTTTTAGTAGCCAACATTTATTTTGGTCGCTTGGTTTTTTGTTGGTAATTTGGCCACAAAGTTGACCCTTGTCTTGGTGATTGTGCGAAAACAAAAAGCAAACTGTTTACTTCGCATGGTAACCATTGGAAGCCTTTGCCTTGTTTTGCATGCGCAACCAACGGCAACGACGACGGTAATGGCAAGTATTTTGTTTTGTTTTTTTTTTGTTTTTTATCGATTATATAATCATCGATGGGCGTCAATGACACGTGGACATGCCACGTAATTATATTTTTCTATCTAGTGCACTTTATGGCAGTAACTAGCAATTACATTACGTATACGCGGCGAGTGTGCCCTGAGGATTCCTGAATGTGCCGTTGAAAATGTGAGGAACTTGTTTGATTAAAGCCAAACGTTGGCTAACAGTGATAAATGGTCCAAAGAAAGCACAAAAATGTCGTCATTTCCCTACCACCTAAGAGCTATCGACCTTTTGTCGAGCTCAGCAATTTGGCTCCATAATTAAATTATTTCACAAGAAGTGCCGCTGGTACAAGCGCCACTCATTGAGTTAATTTGTGACAATTTGTGACTGAGTTGAAGCAGCGACGTCTGCGCTTTTGTTTTTACTGCTCGTCGTTCTCCTTATCGTCCAGCTGGCCAGTTAATGTTGCCTGCAAGCTTAAGCGTAAGGATTGCCTTTCCTGCTGGGCTCAAACAAAATAAAAAGCATTTACCTGGCCCCCACAACCCCCATTCCAACCAGCCAGTCTCGCTTCCGCTCTGTTCGTTAAATCGTGCGGCAATAAAGAGTCAACCACTTGGCCAACCATTTCAGCTCAGTTTTGTTGTGCGCGTTTAATTAACATAATTTGATTTGTGCACTGGCTACGCTGTCTTCTTCTCTTCTCGGGTTTTTATTCAAATGAACTACACAAAATTGCAATTTATTTCATATAATTTAATTTCTACTTGTGTTTTAGAATCCAAGCGAAATTCAATTTGCCAACAATTTTTAACTTTTATGCAGTTTAATTCATTTAGATTGTGACCAAGGGTAATAATTTTAAAGTTTGACCCGCTTTTGCAATGCTATTACAACTAACGAGGTTTGTTTGTTTCTAATTAAATCTGTTACAGTACGACTTACCTGCTGTAGAACGAGTACTTAAAGTAATAGTGCATGACCTTTAAGCTGGGATTAAATAACTCGCAATTAAAACGTATTCTAACGTTAAAGAAAACTGATTGTAAATTCCACCTAAATTTGTGGTTTGCTTTTAGCTAAAAGATCAACAAAGACAAAAAATAAAAATTCAGAATTAATTAAAGTTTTCTAATTATTTTAGAGATAGATAAACTTTTCTTTATTATTTTTGAATGCTAGTAAACCTGACCATCTGCATTTGTAATTTATGGTTTATTCTAAGCTTTAAGCCTAAGCGGACTGAAAGCTTTATTTTTTATCAGTTCTAATTTAAGCTTAACTGTAAAAAACCGCATAGGTTTCATATTAAAAGCGGCACCTTGAACTCCTAATATATATGTATACCAGTTTTTGAGGCATATGAGCGAAACTAGTTTTTATTTATTAAAGAATTTTTATAAAGGTTTTATTTTGATGTTAAAAAAAAGAAAAACATGGAGGCAATTTGGAAAACTGCAGATTGCAGCTACTGGCGAGAAAAGTGGATGGACTTCACACACAAATAAATAAATAAATAAAAGGGAGCAGCAAACCCTGTAAAATCCGACTTTGTTGAAATTTTGTGATATGTAAGCAAATTTTTTCACGAAAAAAAGAAAGCATTGAAAATGCTACACAAAAGTCGCAGCATGCAAAATTTCCGGCTTTTAGTAACGGCCTGTTGTGCGACTGGGTGTGTACGAGTGTGTGAGTGTGTGGTTGTGTAGCCAATGGAGCAACAGTGCGCGCCAGAAGTACTCACTTTCTAAATAAGTGCTCATGAATGTATGAATATTTTATGTAGCAAATGTAACTAAATACATAAGCGAGGTCGGCAGCATAGCGCTCCCCTGCTTAACAGCCTTTCAATCTAGACAACCTGTTGGGAATTGACAGCATGACAAAAGTACTTACTTCGCATCGCGTTTCTATTTATGGGTAAAATTTTGGGTTTTATTGAACTAGTTCCTAGAAGCAGTGACGATCACATGAAGCTTTTGTACAGGGTACTTTTACATGAAAGAAAATGAATTTTATTTATTTATGCTGTTATACTATAGAAATAAGATAAGTTTAGTTCTATATGGATATGCTGGGTCCAGCTGGGCTATTACTCACACATACTGGGACAAAATTGCGAAAAGGACATATGTAAAGTGTCAGTCTGTGTGTGTGTCTGTCTGCGCAAACTGTCTGTCGGTCGTGTGTGTTTTGCGGTTTTTGCAATTCAAGATGTGGCTTCCCAGTCCCAGGCTGAGGAGCACCCCAAGCCGCCCTCTAACCCCACCACCACCAGCACCACTGCAGTCGTCCTTAACCGCGGCTCTTGCTGTTGCTCTGGCGGCTGCTTAAGTGCCCAGTCTCAACTCAGATGCGCTGCCTGTTTCCGCACCTCCTATCTTAATGTGTACGCTTGTGTGTGTGTGTGTGTGTGTGTGAGCGCTTGAGCGTGTATGTGAGATTTTGTATCTGTGCAAGTCATCAACGATTCTTGCTCTTCATGCCATATAAAAATCTATGTTACATTAGTTCGTTAGCTTTAACCGTCATAGTTGCCGTTGTCTTTTCACATATGTACGAGTATTTTGTTTATTTTAAGGACCGTTGTGGTTGTTGTTGTTGTCGCTGCGCTTTTGTTTGTCCCGTGTTTGTGCTCGGCATTGTGTGCCACTGAAGTGCCAGTGCTTGAGGTTGCCGGGCAAGCTGTATGACAGGCAGACGGACGGACGGACGGACGGACAGACGGACAGACGGGTAGACGGCCAGACATGGGAACATACATGTTGTTCATGTCATAGCATTTAGTTACGGCCTAGTCGTGGCAACAACAACGATAACAAAAACAACATCAACAGCAGCCGCACAGAATGAGCGCAAAAAGAGCCATAAACATTTTGCTGCCAACAACTTGTACAATGTTCGTGTAATTATGCCCAAGCTACTGTCAAGTCTGACGCCAGCGATGCCAGGACTCGTGACTTTTGCCCATGTTAGGCGTCTAATCCTTGTAACTCAACAGGCTCTGCAGTTGTGATGCCTGCAGCTGTCTGGCAAAGTTTGGGGCCTGCAAATAGCTGTAACAATGCCATGAAAATGCACTTAAAAGCGTCAAAACTAATTAATAACAGCCTAAAGCCACAATTAGGTTTAGTTAACAGGCTTACGTTGATTTCGGGTTGATTATTCAATTGTTTTGTTGATCAAAACTGGGATAAAGAGATTAAAATCGAATGATAACCAATATGAAAAATTGAATTTGGTTCAATAAACACTCTACTATCTTTTCTTTATATTTATTTAGTTCAGCGAATATTATGTGATATTTGTTATATAAGATCTCAAAATATTATATAATGAATAATTAAAAAATATGTTATTTTAAAATATAATTTTAGTATAAAAGTAAAACCGACATATAAACATATTAGCCCTTTTTGGTTCGACAAATGTCCCCAAATTGACAGAATATTTTTATTTCTTTTTGTTTACAATAAATTTCACTCTTAATGGAAAAATTCTTTCAAACACTTTTTTCCTACATCAAAATCTCTTTTTAATTGCAGTCAATAGCTCTTTTATTTCAGTCGTAAAAAACCAATTGATAAATCGTTGTTAACTGCTGCAAAGTCAGTAGGTGATACTTCATTCAGGTTTGTCGCTCCAATATCGTTACGTGTGCGAGCCGAAACTATAGAGTGCGGCATACGCTTCGTATGCGCAATGGAAAGCGACAATTAAACGAGAAAGCGACCAACGTCACGTATACGCAATGTGACACTAGTTTTCGTGTTTAATTACTGTTTTTATGGCCTCAGTGGGCACGAAAAATGATTCGCGGCAACATTAAAATGGACCAGGACAAGCAAAACGGAAAAAAGACAGAAAGAAAAGATGAATAACGGGCAAGGCGTTCGAAACGGAAATACTGTTGGAGACGTAGGCACAAATAGGACATGCAATAAAAATGAAATTAATTACCTGTGCGCCGCAGAGCTGGTAAACTATGCAAGGCCACCCAACACTCCTACACCCACATACCATCCTCACACACACACACACACAGTCACGTAGACTGTCACTACGATAGGCGCCGCAGAGTATGCTACAAGTTTTTGGAAAACTTTAAGGGCTTGCCACGATATCGGAAAGTTCAAGAAAAGAATCCAAAGAGTGAAGACTTTTGTGGTGGAATAAACCAGACTGAAATAAGAAATTTCATTTCTACATCAGGGAGGAATTGTGCCCGCACACGCACACGCGCACACGTGTACACGCACACGCAACATGGGCAGCAATAAACGTGCGTATAAATTTCATGTTGGGCTCCGAAATGTTCAAATGGCGTCAGCCAACATTTGAATAACACGCATATGCGTGTGGCAAGCGGAATAGTTGTATATACTTGTTAACGTGCCACACGTTGCCGTTTCGTTTCGTTTCGCTTCGTTTCATTGTGCTGGTTTGTGTTGCTGCTCCGACTGTTTGCTTTATCATTTACCATTTCACTTTGTGCTTGTTATCGCCACTTCTGGATTCAATCAATCTTTCTTGCAGCCTGAACAACTTTTGCACGGCAACGCCAACACGAGTGCCTTTTTATTTGCTCAACCTGCGCTTTGAAGTTGCCTCCGTTGACTTTAAACGGCACACGCGGCGTATGCGTAATGTAATCTTGTTTGATTTTCACCTCGGGCCTCTCAAGTTGTCCGCAACTCTGCGTCCAACTGTCCTAAGCACACACACACATCCGTAGAGCACCTTATATACCACATCCCGAGGAAGCAACAATTTCGTCGTTTTGTCGAGGCAAACCAAACAGAGCATTAATCTATTAGCTGCTAATAGATTCTTGATATGTAAATTTACATGCCCAAGGCCACTAAGTGAGCCAACAAAACGATGGATAGCAGCAAATATTTAACCACAATGTGCGTAGGTGCCATCCAAGTTGTAGCGTGTTACAGCTGCCACTTACCCCTGGGAGTAAATGCGTGTGGGAGTGTGTGAATGTGTGTGCGTGAGTAGGGCTCATTCTGAAATTCCTTTTACCACTAATTTATATAGTTATCTTTTATTCAGTTGGCTAAAAAAAATATATAAATATAACGACGATTTAAATAATAAATTTTAAATTTAGTTTTTGCTTAACCAGTTATCTGTTTGATCTTATTTAATTGATAAATAGATGAGTTTAGGACGGTTTTTTTTTGTAGCTTTAAAAATAACAAACAATTTCGGTCTTGAAAAAACAAAGTGTTGTAATATTATTAAATAGATTCATTTTCATTTTCAATTTCACATAGAAATGAAGTTTTATACAAACGTTTCTCGCATACTTTCGACACTTTCACAAATAAACCACTATGCAGAATTTTGTTTTCTACCACTAGCATTTAACGTTTTTTTTTTTAAATCTAGTAAGCTAAATTGTGACGCTCATATGAAATGCAAATGTTTCTAAAACCAACTGCTTAATATATATGCATACATACGTTAGTAGTACACACACACACACCCAAGAACTCTTTTACGTCCTTCACTTGTGTTCTTTAAGCGTTCAAATTGAAATCCTCTCGCTGGCATCTATAAAAGCAATTTCAATTGTAGTTGATAACGTCATCGATACGCATCTCTTGGTTTGTTTGTATATCTGTTGGCCATATCCATGGACAGATTTTCTCAGTAGAACCACAACCGCAGCCAGCCACATGAAAAATTGTTGTCGTTGGTGTCTGTGTGGCTCAGCCTGCAGGGAAACGTTTGGTCAACGGACGGCATATAAAAACTCGTAATTTTTGTGGGCTCATATAAGCAAAAGTTACAGACAATACCGAAACCCAATGGTGCTTGCAAGTTATTTTTCCGCAATCATAGTAGGGTCATAAATTTGAAAGGGAATTTTAATTTCAGTCCGAAAAAAATTTATTGAAATCCAGTTAAGGCCTAGTCAACTACATCCAGCTTAAGCCCAGCAGAAATGCACAATTTTAAAAACACTCTGAAAGCACAATTTAAAACAGTTTTAAGACTTTATTTGTTATTTCCAGTTGTTAGTTTGGAAAATGGCAAAACAGCTGCCACAATACTGTGAAATTTATGTGAAAAAGCTGTAAAAACATTTTCATTTTCAAATGCATTGGAAAAAAAGAAAATCAATGTTAGCCCCAGGGCGAAAGCAGAATGACAATTTATGCCACAATCAATTCAAAAAGATGCTCAACTGATTTGCAACACGTAACGCATTTTAATTGAATTTTTGTTATCAGAACGCGCATAGAATTTCAATATGAATGATTGAGTGACTGCCGGACAGTGCGTACGGAGATGGGCGTACGGCGGAGTCAGCCCGGGGGGGGGGGGCGGGGAGAGAGATTCCAACAAAGTCAGCTGAGAGGAACGTAGAACGCACAATAAATATGCAAAACGCGAACATTTGATATTCCTCAAATGCATAGAATACTTGTCTCTCGCACAGGATACGCTGCTTGAGTTGCCACAAAATTCTCACACGCCCCACAATGTGACAGGAGACTGACAGCATCCTGACATGTGATTGATATGCACAGTGCGAGTGTTTGCTTGTGTGGTTGTTTTTAAGGTCTGCTGCAGGATGTTGCAAAAATGACAGAACAAACTTTTACAACAAACAAAAAAAAAAACACACTTGCGTTGAAAGATAAAAGGAAAATATATCCAACTATCACATATGAAAGATATAATTATAGAGCAGCTGGAGTCGGTACTCAATTAAAGTACTTGGCAACACATCAAAAGGCACTGTGTCAACTACTCAAATTCAGTTAAGACTCACTCTCCGTTCCTCTTTGCCGATGATTTTTTAATTTATGTAAAATTATGTAAGCCAGCTGCTGTAACTGCTGCCTACGAACGGCATCAATTAGACACTTACTCGGCTTGAAGCTGTTGATTCGATTTAAACAGATTTGCACGAGCCGCTCCAGATGTTGTGATGTGCTAATTAACAGACTCGCTTTATATGCCAAATGTAAATATGTTGGCAACAGTTTGGTAGGCATTAGCGCTCCATTGATTTTCAACACGCGCTGCGCCCTCGCCCCGCCAAACAACACTCAACTTGTTATAGTCACATGCGAGGGTAAACCAAAATCAAATCGAAAACGAAAACTACAAATGTCAATAGTTGTGTATATAGTATATACAATTTATTAATTGATCAAATATCGACAAACGGCATACGCTGCGTATGCATAACTTTATTGGCTTAGGCCGGACACACGCGTCGTATGCGTGACGTTGCCACTGCCGTCAGCTGTCAGCGATTGTTTACACATTTATTTGTATTTTATTTATTGCTATATTTTGTTTTATTTCCGTTTTCACTCAGAACTGAACTTGCGCTTCCATTTTGAGTGCTCAAAACCATTTTATATGCAATTGCAAGTTAAATATTGCACTTCTTTTGTTTCCAACACTCGAAACAAATTTCACCCAAGTGTAGAATTTCGAACACAGTCAAGATCCCTTATATAAATAAACGATAGTTCATGTGAGTGGCATTTGCAACTGCATAAAATATGTGAAAGTTGAGTTTGCCACCTACTCGTTAGTATCTACACACACACACACACATATCATATTTATGGCTTGCTGTAGTTGCTGTTCCCGTCTCGCATTGACGACAAGGAGAAGCTAAACTTTGGCCCAGCTGAGCTACATCGAATCCTTTACGTTTGAAATATTTTATTTCTGTGACATTTTGGCAATTTATTTAGCTCGTTTACTTTGCCAGGCACAAATTGCTTTGATGTTTGGCAATGCCTCAAACAAATTTGGACAGGCTGGCTGGAAAAGCTGGGAGTTGTTGTTTTTTCTCTTTCTCTTTTTCTTTTCTTTTTTTTTTTTTTTGGGTGTTTGTGTCGCGAGTGTGTGGCTGGCTGCAGTTATCCGGTGCTGTGGCTCTTAACTTTATGAGTGTGTGCGTTGCATCGGGTATGGGATATGGCTATTAACACATCAGTGTTCAAATTTAACGAGCAGCTTTGCCGAATGCAAACGGCGCAATAAAAGCCCAGGGTAGGCGGCCGGAACTTGAAAAATATCCGGCATGTGCAGGCAAACGGAAAGGCGAAGTTGAGCTTGTGGCCTGTTTCCCGCTGGATTGCAGGCTGATGCTGCTGCTGTTGCTGCTATTCTCTGCTTGCTGATGGCCTTATAAAATTATATGTCTGCCTGTATGAGTCAGTTTTTTATTTGCCAACGCAGAAATATAATGAAACCGTTGCAGCTGTTCGCCTCGCCGCCTTCGGTTCCGGTTGCCATTTCGTTTTCGGCTTAATTTAGCCCTTAAGTGCAGCATTTTGGGATTTTATTTCGCCGCTGTCTGTTCAGTCATGCATTATATAGACACTCACTTACACACTTATATGTATCGTAAGTACATCTTTTTTGTTTATGCCCTGTCTTTCTTTTTGTAAATTACATCATCACGTACAGCATCTCCAGTGGCACATTAAGTGTGCGAACCGAATGTTCGTTCAGGAGTCTCAACAGCTGTTCAGCTTCCGCAGTTTGTTGCATGCTTTACGTGTTTGCCACATTCAAAACCAGTCGCATACAAAATATCTCTCTAAATATATTGTACTTGCATATATATTTGTCGATATATTCGTGTTCAGTGCCGCTTGTTGACTTTTATTGACTGTCAGCTGGAAAGTTGCACAAATAAACGGGCGATGTTGACGTTGCTTGCAACATAGTTGCAAATACCCGTAACATTGTCCACTCGCTTTTGCCACTTAGAAATTGGTTTAATTGAATTCAAATATATTCTGTTGATATTTATATTTCAAGTGTGAAACGTTTACAACTTTCATTAGTTTACTTTACACTTTTAAATGTTTTTTAAAATTATTCAAATTACATACAAGAATGTTAACTACATATGCTTTTATAATAATAAACATCAACAGGGCAAAAGTTTTATAAATATATTGATACGAACACCTTGTTCTTGTTCACCTTGTCCATTTAAATTCTATATCTGCTTGGTTTACCCATCTACACAACTTTGTGCATCTAATTTAAAATCCAGCAAACTTTCCATTTAAAACTCGCTTGCAATATTAAATATGGAAATATCTTGGCAAAGCAAATGAATAGCCTCGAAGCAGTGTCACAGTTCAGGATTCAATGAATGACAGAGTCAAGGCAAATGAAAACTTGAACGCAAGCAGTGCGTATTCATTTGGCGAACAGAGTTGAAAAGTTGAATCGCAAATATCAAACAGCTAGTAAAAGAAATGAAATCAGAAACTTTGCTCACTGCGGTCTTCTGGGCTTGTTATCTATTTGCAATTTCTAGGAGCTATAAGCAGGCCAGAAAACTGGATAAGAAGCCAGGGGCTAGACCAGTCGCATCACCAAGGCAACAGAAAAGGTAACCAGAGAACATCCATCAACATCAACATCGACAAATGAAGCAGCCGTGTGCGGCTGCCCAGATGAAATGTGTTTACCGTTTTATTGAATTTGTTATTTCGCTTAATGATAACGGAGTTGCTCGCTTAGTTCAATAAGAAAACGGCATGAGTTCATATGTCTCGATTTGCCAGCATACCCGGAAAATATTCGAGATTCGCCAAAGTGCAATACTTTGTTGTAGCTGTAGCTGTGAATTTAATATGTGGTACTCTAGCATAATAGTACAGCCATGCAGCTTGCTCTGCATAGAAAGTATTTGAGTTACTACAAAGTAAGCGCTAAAGATACTTCTGCACATATATATGTAGCTAAAAATCCCATTCCCCCTTGGTGGTAATTTAATACAAAGTTGAGCGCAGCGTTTGTTGAATTTAAATTATACTTCTTGTTCTGTGCGTAGGATATTTTATCTGAGTCTGAGTACACACTCTTCATATATATTCAAGTATACGAGGAAAGAAAGAAAATTTTAATTTTTGCCAACTCATAGCGTTTAGTTTGCCGCGTCGATTTGTATCTAAAAAAAACTCTGTAATCGTCATATGAATAAAGTGGGTAACGAAAAAAAAGAAGAAGAATATGGTGCTAATTGACTGCAATTAAGTCGAGACTCTTCTCTGACTCAATTAACGACATCGACTGCAAATGAATGTTAACAACCGGTGGTTGAATGCGGCACTGCCTATGAAAATGCCTTTGGGCCGAAGTGAATTTAATTATGACCATCATGGCTGATGGCAATGAGTGCGCTATAAATTCAAAGAGAATTTTCGCACAAGCTCATTCGTATGTGCTCCGCATGTGTTGGCCTGCAGGGCTTCAGTTTGAATGTTGTTTATCTATTTAAATATATTTACTTTCTGAACTTTGCTTTCATTTAACCTTAAGCTATTTAGACACCAACGAAAAATAATTAACATTATTTTGCTTTTATCTTTGCAGATTTTGCATTATATTTTGGGTAAGTCATAACATGTTTTATTTATGTATATCGAAAACTATGAAAGTGACAACTACGACAGTAATCGAAATAAATTTGAGCTTTTTCTTGCTAGCCTCGAGAAAAGTTGGCCTTGTGTTCCTGGCACAGGTACGCGTTGAGTTTAATTAGGTGAAATTAATGCCATTATAATTAAGCGACTGTCACGTTCGCCTTATTGTAATTCTAATTAATGGTAACAAGCTGCCACCCTGCCGTAGCTCTTTCAACTTCCAACTAACGCGGCCAAGACCCGGGAAGTTATCAGCGCGCGCACGAGCTCTTTATAGTCTCTGGGGGAGCACACTACTAAGGCAACATTGTTTTTGGTCAAGTAGCTGGCATTGTTGTTGCCGCTGACCCACATAGATGCGTCTCTTTTGATAAGAACTTCAACTCCCAGCGACACGGAATACAGTAAAAAGAAGGTCGCCTAAAAAGCCAATAAGTAGAAGGACGACGCACCGTTGAAACACTCGAACAATGATGCAAATCCACTTGACTTGATTGAAATCGTAAAAAGAATCAACAACATTTTCATTGTGGTTGTTGAGGTTGCCGTGCGTCGTAACAGCCAAAACTGGCAACATAAAAATAAACGCCGAAAGGCAATTTTGGGCGCTGCCATACATCAATCATGTACGTCGCACATAGCACACAGCACACATCACACATATCACACACAACACAGACAGGCATGCATAAATAGTTGCCCAAATAGCTTACTACACAGCTCTCATGCGCACTGTTGCCAGCGCGTTCAATATTGTAGCACGCTTTTAAGCGCGGGGGCGGGTTGTGTCTGTGTGCGTGTGCAAATGATTTTCATAAATGAAATTTATGTACGCAAAAATTGTTTCGTTGCTTTGGGCCAAAGAGCATTAAGTTGCCACAGTTAATACGCTGTGGGAGCAGTGCCACGCCCACTGCTCTGTTTGCTAGCGTGCGATGATAAACGCGCATTTGTCGCATGATAAATAGCGCCAAGGCAAACAAATAAACTAACAAATAGACAGACTAAAGGGCAGAGAAAAAAAAAACCATAGCTGAACTCTCTGTCGGTTGGGTTATGCTTAGGTCAAAATTTCCATGGGGAGCCCAGTAAATGACGAACTGACTGCTGTGCCTGGGCCGCAAGCCCATTGACATGGCGTGTGCGCACATTTGGGACGCAGTTAATACTAATAATATCCATGTGTTGTTGTTGTTGTGCTTGTGGCTACCCAAAACATTAATTTCAAATGCCAATTGGTCAAATATGCAATTACGCAATTGTTTCTGTGCACGTGAGCCAATTTACCATATATATATATATATATATATATAAATTTATAAATTTGTCTATAATTATTTCTGTTTTCGCTTGGCTGATTTATGTTAATTAGACCGCAAGCAACACAATTAATTGGCCTGGTGAATTATTTGACCAAAACTGAATGGCAAACAAAATTGCATTGACAGTGCTGGCCATTGGATGTGAAAGCTTAGTGGCTCAGCAGGACGTTCTGGTTGCTAACAAGAAATAAAATTAACACCGAAACACGGCTGGATAATTTGCGTCATTCCAACCAACGTTTTCGCCAGCTAACTGCCATAATAATCTTTAGCATTTACTCAGCTATTAATCTCAATGAAAATTAATGTTTAATGTTTAATGAAATTGCTGCCATCCCAGTTGGATTTGGTTGCATTTGTTGTTTCATTTCGTTCGTTTCGTTTCGTTTCGTTTCGTTTGCTTGGCCTTTATTGGATTTTTGCCGGCGGGCTTTCGTTCGGCTTGACTAAGTTGCCAACATTTTGCGGTCTTTTCGTTAAGCTGTTGCGCTTTGCTTTTATTGTCAGCGCTTTAATATAACTTTGTCAGCTTAAGACTTAGCATGCAAACATGGCAGCAGTGACGGAAAATATAGCAAATGTTCAGTTATTGTGTTGTTTAATGCAACTGTTCAAATATACAATTATACCAATAGAACAAAACCAAATTTTAATTACATTTGCTGCTGCAAATTATAAAATACATTTTAAAGTTCAATATTAATTTTCATTTATATCAGTCAACATTCATATTCAGAATTCCCTTTTAAATCAAACTATTTATTTAATTTTAATAGCTTTTGTCTGCCCAGCGCTTTATTTTAATTACGCAGGGCTTCCACAAACATTTGTATCGGCTGAAATTGCAAACTGTGCATTTAATTTGATTCGTTATATCTGTTTAAATTCATTTTAAATTTTAAGCATTTAGTTTCGCCCATTAATGTTAAAAGCTGCTCGAAGAATATATTTTACGTGTATTTTAACAAGGAACTGTGAGTTTTGAGACATCTTCAAGTCTAGACTTTCTTGTTACACACAAGTGAAGCAATCACTGCAAAAAGTCAGAAACAGTTGCCACTTGGCTAACCAAAAAAAAAAATACTTTGGCATTCATGCAAATTTTACGCACACAAAAACACTTTTTTGGGACACACACACATACACATGTATGTGTAGAACAAATATATACGTGCTCAAACTGGCAAGCGTTGACCTCCATTTAAGGCAATGGGTTTGCACAGGTTTCTTGCTATCAGTTGCAATGACCATTAAGCTTATCCTGACTTTGTCGTTAATAGGACAGGAGCAGGACACCTACAAGTGAGCTATAAATAGTTAGTAAAAGGCGAAAGATTTATTCGACAATTGAAGAGAGCAGCCAGAGCTGTTTGAATCGTTAAATATGTATATATAATACTACTGTTATGCATGCGTGCATAAATCACAGCTGTCAATAGGCAATTGTATTTATTCTTTTGCAGGCTTTTCGCATTTAATATTATTTCCACACACGCGTGACATTAATGAGTTTTAGATGCGGCAGCTGCGACACTCTAACATGGGATTAAAGCAACATTTAATTAATTAATTTGCTTGTTATCTGTTGTACGTGTGTGTTTCATGGAAATGTGTTTTTCCAAAAAAGGAAAAACATTTGTTCTTATCACCTGCGTTAGCTTATGTCCTGGGAGGGCAACACGTATGCGCACATATAGTTCTCTCATCATACCCTAGACCCATTGTAAATGGATAAAATGGTTATAATGGTTTTGTGCAAATGTATGTAACAGGCAGAAGGAAGTATCTTCAACCCCATAAGAGATTTCAATGCTCTTAATACGATCTAATGCTCGTGCTCTTACTTTTAAAGTTATTCACGAATTTAGTTTCCATAGTGGCGCCATGGGGGTTGAAAGGTTTGTCAGCGTTCAGGGTATCACCTAGTCGGGAGCTCCAAACTAGGGCCCCTCAATTGTTTTTTTGTCGAGCTACGACATATGCGATGCTTGTTGTATAGCCCATAACTTCTAAATTCACATAAATAGAGCACTCACATACACACACACCAGCTGTTGGCATACTCGTAAAAAATTACTTTAAAATTGTTTGCGACATGTTTTCGGATACTGATTTCGTTGCGGGTGCACCTGGCAGCTCGTTATATATGAAAGTAAAGAATCAAATTATATTTTTAAAGTGTGCTCAAAACAACAACTGCGATAAATTCGCAGCTTTTATTTGTTATAGAAATTTAAAGGACTTGCAGTTCCGTTATAAAATTATGAAATTTCAAAACATTTATATCAGCTTACAATCTAGTGACGAAATCCCAAAATTTCTGTTATCAAATTTTCAGACGAAGGAATATCAATTTAATATATGAGCTTCTGTGTAACTGCGAAAAACTATATTTTATAATTTCGAATTGTGCATTTCTGATTTGCAACACACATCGTGATGCTATACATGTATATGTACATATATATTTGTATAGCCACTAATTGACTCAAATGCGCAATATAAACAGTCCACATTAGTATATTTATATACATATACGTATAATCCTCTTTGGGCTACTCATGAATGTCGTTATTAATTTGCCAATCGAAAGCGGCTTAAAATACCCATTCCGTTTGAATGACGGCAATTTAAAAAGCTGAGCGGAACATCAGGAAGTAATAAAAAAGTTCCATTAAACGTGAGTCCACACACAGTTTATAGCAAGCGGCTTATCTGGCGACACAAAAGTATATAATTTCATATAAGTATCTTGCTATCTCTGTCTCTCTCCTCTCTCTCTCTGTCTGTCTGTTGCGTCCTTTCTCGTTTGCTTGTGTGCAGTTTGCGGTGTAAACAGTTTAATACTCTTATACTAGATGGCTGGTTGTCAGCCGCCCGACTCCGCGAGTAATTTCCATGAACTGCCACCACATTATAAACATTTCAGCGGCAATTTACAGTTATTACGGGTCTAAGTATATACCAGAGCGGCAAATCGATAGCTCAAGCACCTCAACAAAGACGGCCAACTCCCCGGGAGAGAGGTCTAATCAACAATTCATTAGCCACTTGACATTCGGCAAAGCACCCAAAGTTGCCAGGAAGTGCACTTGAACAGCTCCCGACTTGCCTTTTCATCTGTCTGCGCAAATAGTGCAGCCAATTAATCGGATAAAAAAAACGACAGAGTGGAAGCTGGCCAAAATGGTTGCCTGCAAATACCAGGAGAGATGTCAGTTTGAAGTCTCAGCCAAGCAGTAAGCCTCAAATCCCAAAACGGCCGTCAAATGTGGACGCCCAATTGTTTAATTAATGAAAAACTGCAGCCAGTCGCCCATTGAGGGAAGTTCTGCAGGCCGGAGGTAAAAGTTTTTGAGTCAATGCTCAGCCTGATGAGCGGGGGCTCACGTAAGTGGCTCAGGTGCAAAAAGCTTTTAAAACTCTTCAGTTTGACCTTTTGTCAGAACGAGTTACTTTTTATGAACGCCTCGCAAACAATGTACGAAACAATGCGGCAAACATTGTATTATAAATATATTTCCATTGTACGAAAACAATGTGGCAAATATATTATATATACTATATATATTTTTTGGCAGCGCATAGAGCCCCAAGGTGCGGGCTAAAGTTGCTTTGATTGCAATTCTAAAAGCTGAAAGCGGCGTTTTAATGAAATGTAAGCCTGCTGGAAAATTTAATAGGTTAGAACGGGAAATGAATAGAAATGAAACGAATTAATATATGTCAGCGGTTAGTGGGAATTTGAGCTTGAAGGACGTTTCTTTTCTTTCTGTGATGCTACATTTACAACTTAAAGTCAAGTTTTCGTGAACTTTAGAAATTTTTAAATTTAATCACTCATTTCAGAGTGAATATAATGAGGTTAAAAATTAACCATCGCCTGCTGTGTTTAGGTACAATAAAAACTGGTTACAGAAATAAATGGTTAATAAATGTGAAGTTAATTTATTTAATTCAATTTAAGCTTGAAGGTTGTTTTCTTCCTTATGCACGGTGAACTTTTAAAAGTTTTAAATTAACTACACTACTTAACGGCACTCATTTCAGAGCGAATTAAATAAGGTAAAGAAATTAACCGATTACTGTGTTTAGCTTCGATTCAAATTCCAAACCAGTTTTCTTCATAGTTTCATAGATCGCCAGCATATTTTATCATTCTAAACCAACTCGGATGTGGCCACAGCGGCACTTTAATTAGTTTTTAACATTGCGGTCGAATGCAGCGCCCGTCGAACAAAACACGACCAGGACAAACAGTTGTTTGTCATGTTTTGCGGTTGTCCTGTGGCGCACTCTTTCGTCATCTGATGTGTTTCTACTGTTCGCATTCGTCGCGGTTCAGTTGTTGCGGCTAACCGACACAGCGTGTGCTAATGCTAATGGCATTTCAATGTCCTGCAGATGCACTCAATCCTTGTTGTAGAAATGATTGGTGGCGCCCGCAAATGTGCGCAGAAATATTGATGAGTGCTAATGCTAATGGATGGAGGAGATGCATCTGCATTACGAAAATATGTGATTCGATTTGCCAACTACTTTTGAGTGGGCGCCAGTGAAATAAACCTTAAAATTTTCCACTCACATTTCACTGATTATAGACAACGGCTGGAAATTGGGAAATTACGCTCAAGTCGTTCATGAAAATTCATTGCGCTTGCATCTTATCAGCGGTTGACATCATAACTAACCATAAGCCTGCGCTATTGGGCTTAAATATTCCACTTGGCTGCATATCTAAAATCTATTTATTGTCTCATCCTGCAGGTCAGCGACTCATTAAGCCGGTAATGAAGCTATTGTGCTGCTTGCTGTCTTTAATTTGAGCTCGATTCGCTGTCTGCAGTGAGATTTAAAATGACTTCAGCTCTCTGCAGTATCATCAATTGCTTTGTGTCATTTGCCTTTGAAGGGATTTCGTTGCAAAGGGGTTTATCAGCAGTAATCCTAACCCAATCTCATGTCATTTGCAGCTTAAATACATGACAGCAACGTTTTGTACAAAAAAATACAGAAAACTGAAGTCACTGCCTAAGTAAAAGAGCTGCTGCTCATATTTTTGCTGACTAACAAATTTTCTTTACGGTATAAGTTATGCTCAACTATAAGATACTCTGTAAAAAACACGAAATCTAGATATGGTTGAAACCAACCTTTAATGCTCAACTATGCAATACTCTGTAAATAATTGCAGCACATAAATATGTCGCTGCCATGCTTGAAATATGCGAATCAATAAAGATGTGTGTGTGTAAAAATATATCACATTGAGCTGTCTACTATATCTGTATATCAGCTGCCTTATTTATTATTCCCTCTCTGTGCCCTTTGAGTGCAGAGTATAAAAATAAAACAAAGCTGCAAATAAAATGCTCGCATTTAAGTATAAATCCAAAGCGAAATTCGCTTTATGCGAAAAATGACAAGCGACGCTGTGATTTGCTTTATGAGGTCCTTCGAACATACTTATACATTCTTCCGAATATGTGTATGTGGACTGCATAGTAATGAGTTACAGTTAGTGTTTCAGACCCGGGGCATGACATGACATGCCTCGTGCCTCATGCTCCACATAAATCCACGCACATTACACGCATTGATATAAACTTTTTGCCGTCGTACTTACTTGTTTTTTTTTTTTCTGCATTTTGCTTGAAGTCAGGCAATTAATGTCCCTTATGTTTGTTATACTCGGGGGTTTAAGCTAAACAGCGGACTCTCCACTCGAGCTGTACGCAATTCCTTGACCTTTGCCCTTTGCAGCTGTTGTATTTACTCCAGTTCCAGAAGCGTTGATATATCGTTTAAGCTTTTACAATGTTCTTAGTGATGGGTACATTGACTTTGCGTTTGGGAATCGATTTTTTTTTTCCTTTTTTTTTATAAAAAGCTGACTTTTTTATATTGACTTTGTTTGGGTCCACTAAGTGTGTTCAATGGCCTCTATCAATCCAAAAGTGCCAACTGAAAGCTTTTAATAATGCCAAAGGCACACAAATTCAATTAGCTGCTCTTTCTTTAAGCCTAAAACGCGCTCAAAGCCCAACTTTTAATTGAAGCGTAACACGATTTATTATTTATTATTAGTTGGTTGCTTAAAGTTTTAATTAAAAAGTTAGGAAAACACTCAAGCTTTATGTAGCCAGCAACAGATTTTAGAAAGCTATTGCTGTAAACTTTCAAGTTCAATTTGCCACGAATATTGATCCAATTAAAGTTGAATATGTATTTATGACTTACATGCCACATAAAGGATCTGTGGATGCATGCACGCACACAGTGGGCGCCTGGGCGTGGCAGCCCGAACAAGTGAACAAGTGCGGCTAATCAATCAATGCAATCAAGCATAAACTGTCTTAAAACAAAGCTCTAGCTAAATATTGTGATGCCATTAACAACAACTGTCAATAGGGCGATATGAACAGCTCGAAACACAAAAGCGGCAGCAATGGGGCGGACCCATTCTCGCAACAATGGCTGTCGGAAACGGAAACAGCTGCAGAGCCACGGACTACGCTCTATTTGGTGTAGTTGCCGCAGGGCACAATATTAGACACGCATACCCAATGCCAATGCCAATGCCACTCAGGCGTGTGTAAACAGACAGGCGACAATCTCGACGCCATCAACGTGGCGAGACGAGGCATCTTTATCGCCAACGAGTTTGACTTTGACATTTCCCTTGCAACCGCCAGCCTAACCATTTGCTCTTATGAAATTATGCACGAATGTTATTATTGTGGCTTGTTTCCTGGAATCTCTCATATGTTTGTGATGGTAAATTGAATAACAAACGTTGTAGCATCGCATATCCATAGCGCCCACAAATTGGTATTAAATTGGTCCTTAAGGCCGACAAAAGCCGCAGCCTCCAGCAGCAACACCGCACACACACCAAATACTATGTGCTAAAATCTCATACAGCTCTGCGTATGCAAATTGGCTAATGAAAAATAAAGAAACAGGAATATACACATTGAAATGCGAATGACACGAGCTGAAAAGCTGCTGGCAAAATCAAATTTGGCTAAATACTAAAGTGAAGCGACCTGCTGGCTTTATGACTTGACCTGCAGCACCCAAGGACTACTTAGCTCAGCTGTAGATTAAGTGCTCCTTGCAGCTCGTGTCACGGCTCTCTAATAATTTTCCCATTTACACACCAAATTGCATGCCACTGGCTTCTCTTCTACCTGCCTGCTCTAATGGAAGATGTCGACACTGAAGTGGCGTCTCATTGGCCCGTTCACAAAGCCACTTGGCTGGCGCCCCATCACCCTGTCACCCTGTCGTCCTGCCTTCTGACCAGGATGTGCAGCGCGTCGTATTCACTTGGCCCGAGTGTCTGAGCCCATGCCGCATTGTTATGTCAGTGAGCAACTATTTGCAGTCAGCTTTGTTGACATTTATGCGCTATGTTGTTGTTGTTGTTGTTTTTGTTTTTGTTGAGGGGGTCAGCAGTCACGGGCGTCCTGCATCCTTTGGGCTTTGGCGCTGTCAAGCGGAATTACCCGGGCGTCTGCGATTTAATCTCAAAATGCGCTCACTTAGCAAAATACTGAAAATTGAGTATAAAATTGGTTATTGTGCTTGGCCATAATGGAGATTATACAAGCAGCTAGGGGGGAGTGTGTTGACGCTTCTACTTAGCTTTGGCGTGTCCAGCAGCCAATGTTTTAATTAATGCAACGCCTGCAGTGTTTTCCCCTTCGTTCTGTTTGTCATTTGCCCGTTTTTGCCTAGTGCGGCTAAAGTTTTTCAATTATTATGCTTTGACAAGTTTTTAGCAGGCGCCACGGCGCTTCGCAGTGCATCGTTTTTCATTATATAAAGTGCAAATTGACGCACAGACAAATATTAATGGTATCCTGGTTGGCCTTCAGCTTGAACGCAGCTTGATCCACTATCCAAGAGCAGCTACTGAATTGGAATTTCAGTTGCAACTGACATTCAAATTATTGAATTATTTTGTCTTGACTTTTTGAATTTTATTCTGATTTTATTTGTTGAAAATTTAATTAAAATATGCTATGAGCTGTGATTATAATATAAGAGTGCAAGACGATGAAAATATGCCATTGCTATTTAAAGTTTAAATTCATATTAGCCTGTTTGTAATTTAGCTACGGTTTAAAATTTGTTAATTATTACCAACGATTGTTCCTTGGTTAGTCGCTGGCCACAAAATCTCTCGTATGCATAAATAATATTTGGTTTTCACTGAATTTTTCATTTTAACCACAGGCCAGAAGCAATTACTTAAGTGTCCTTTAAACCCACTTTTTCCAAAACAAATTTATTCTAATTTGTAGTGCAGTTAGAAGAATTAAAAGTGTATGTCAAACAAATGAAAAACAAATGCAAATACCAAATGCAAATACATTGTAAATGCGGGCAAGGAATTTCAAATGCGGTGGTGCAAATAGCTGTTGATACATCAATATAAAATTCAATTGAAAGCTTAAAAGTCAAAACAATTGGGCACTGAAACTGAATTACCGCATAAATAAAAAATTGGAATAATATTAAAAACCACCAAAGGAGAAACTAGTGACTTTTATTGTGTTATGTATGCGATTTTAAGCCTTGTTTTACTTTGCCTTTTTACAAAAGCAAATGCCCTTATGGGAGCGTATTTTGCGCTGAGAACGCAGCACACAAAAGTATGCTATGGTTTTAATAACACCAGCTAAAAGTTAGGTTGGAACCAGTGTTGTGAAAGTATCAAACGTACGCTTCGTTCTTTTCATTGCGCTATCAATAATAAAAAAATGAATTCATATTAAATAAAATATCGTAATATTTATTTCAGAAAAACATGCTTTAAATTATTTATTTAAATCATTTTAAATGACAATTTAAGTTTTTTTGACAACTTGTGATAGTTTCGCAGCACCACAAGATGTGATCAGTGATCAGCTTTATTTTAAGCTTGGATAAATTTCATACTTGAATGTTTGAAATCAGGTCCTCATCTTCGAGTTAAATCTAAGAGAGTGTCATTTGGCCCCAACAATTTTTGAATGTATTATGCAACAAGTATTTTCTAGGGAAATGCCAAGCAGCTTACAAAATGTATGCTCTTGTCATGTGTTTGTGTGTGTGTGTGTGCTGTGGGAAATCGCTGTGGAAGAATGCAAAATTAGAATTGCCACAGCAATGCAAAGCCGCAAACAAACATGGGTGTAGCTAAAAGGCGGCGAGCAAACGACGGCCAGAAGTTGGGCGGCTGGGTGAGCGATGACTGGTGCATGTCAACACCATTGTTGTACATGCCGCACAGCGCTGACTCTCCTTGGACGCATTTTCCACTTTTAAGCCAAAAAGGCAGCCACAGCCAGCGACAGAGGCTGTTCTTTCCATGCCAAGACTATAGACTGCATCAGTCTCTGTGTGTGTGTGTGTGTGACGGCTACGTGATTGTGTTGCCAATGCGTCTCGCTTACCGCACTCAAAGCAGCGTCAGGCGCCGTTTTGGCCACGCTAAGCGCCGTTGATGGCCAAGACCAAAATGCAATGTTGCAATTTACAAAATTGAAAAACACAAACATGAAAGCGGCCGACACGCCAGAGCGCTCGTCAGGCACTGGACTCAGGTCGCAGGACGCAGGGCTACAAAGTAGCCGCAAAGTTAATTTACGCTAACGTGTATGCGCCCGCCTGCGTTTGGGCCTGTTCGCTGCCATCACACGCACGCCATTTTCTGGTAATGGCCACTTCCGCTTGCAAAATGGCGCTTGCACTTTGCAGCAACAATGTGACCACTAATTCTCTAATTTCGAACGCGCTGCCCAAGTGAACATGAACAACTACAAAGCGCAAATAGGCGCCCTTCGCTGACGTCTATTTATGGACGAATGTCGTGGCAGGTAACCAGGAGGGGGGGGAGGCAGTCCAGCCAGCATTTGCATGCAGTTGCAACGAATAACGACGTTGAGGCCGCCGACATGTTAGCTGCGCATTTTAATTAAAAATAGCTGCAAAAAGCATTTTTTAATTAACGGAAATATGAGTAGCGCTCAATGTTCTCTGTACCACGTGTGTTGTTTGCCTTGTTGCAATTTGCTATTTGGAATGTGTGTGTGTGCTCGGATAAATATTTAAGAGGTTCATTTGTGCGCGCACATATTTAACTTTGTGTGCATGTATTCATAATATGTGTGTTTGGCACATTCCTAGCTAATGTCTGAGAGACCAACTACAACAGCATCGATTTGTCTGGCTTTGTTTTGTTTGCTTGTGCCTGGCCATATTGGTATGCCTCGATGCGTGCCACATCCGTTGCTCATTTCCGCTCAAGCCGACAAACTTCATCAACTTGTTGTTGTTATATTGCGGTCCTCGCATAATTTACCCATATTTGTGGCGCACTAATTGCGCCACATCACTCTGCCCGCCGCTGCATTGCGAATTGCGCACGTCGAGCTTCGACTTGTAAGTTATGTAAATTGGTTGCGACGTTCTGCTGACTGGACACAGGATATGTCCTGGCAGAGTGACCAGTGTTCTTGTGCTGCATATGCTTAACACATTTGCATTACATTAATTACGCAAATTCGTAAGAATTTCGACGTGCTCTTGTGCATAAACCATTTCACTGTGCAATTCAAATTAAACGTAAATAATCGTTAAAATTATCCAAGTATCCAATTATCCAATTATCTACATGTGAAATCAATTATACAATTTTTTAAATTTTACCAATTTTACCAAATTTTAACCTTGCATATCCGAAACGTTGTCAATATTGGCATAATTTGTGATCAACCGATGTTCAACTGTCTTCATAATGATATGCATTATATGAACTATAAAATAACCGTACACTGCAATTTAAAACGACGCCACAACATTTTTAGTAGTTTGTGCCACAAGTTTATTGCAATTTTCTGGTTGCTCAGCTATCCCCGCCCCAGTGCTTACGGACTATAAAAAAATTTGTTAACCAAAGAGCGCATTAAAATCTTAATCTTTAGTGTTGACATTAAATTTACTAGCACAATGGTCCAAAAGAGCACAAACCAACTGCTATGGCCACGCCCATTCCACAAACAGTAACATAGACGCCCATAAAACGTTGGCGAGAACAAAGCAATTTCACACGCTCATGAATGGTAAAGTGATGTACACACACACACACACACACACACACACACACACAGGAAGGTAAACACCCATACACCCGCAGAGTTCCTTACAGGGCAGAGTTCAAGAATTTATTACCCAATTTGAAAATTCAAACGAGTGCGTGATAAACCCCGAGGTAGTTGCCGTTGGCTTTGTCATTGTTGTTTGCTAATGCCCTGTGGCAAATCTTGGCAGGGTATGCCAGAGTCAGCTAGGGAGGTCAACTAAAACTCAGATAGAATTGGCAGTCTCAGCTACAGGGTGTGCCCTAGTCTAGCAGCAGCACCAAAGCATTCGGCCTGTTTGTTTGCTATTGTGTTATATACAAACAACGTTGTTTATGACAAACGGAAAGAACAGCAACTAGAGTAGAATAGGATGCAAATGCAAGTCAATCCAGTGGTCAAGGTGGACGACAGGTTCGTGGGCAAACAGAATGTGAAAATGAAAACCAACACAGAGAGCGTAAACACTACGAGTACACACAAACACACCCACACACATGCACAGACAGAAAGCCAATCTATCTTAGTAAATGGTGAAAATGGTGAAAATCAATGTATATGTATATCTGGCAGCAAATAGAGGTCCATAAAGCAAGTGGCAGCATATAGATGCAGGAGGGAGGCTTTACATCCCAAACGTTAGTTAAACTTAAAGTCAAGCTAGTGCAGGGGAAGTGCAGCGCAGAAGCGATGCGCACGTGGCAAATGCCGAAAGCCTTTCTATGCAAATGCCAAAAGCCATTTTAATGCAAATGCGCATAAATGGCAACTGACTCCCCTTTCCGGCCAACACCCATTTCACTGCTTTGCTCCACCGAGAACACTTCCTCGTTTTGCCACAGCGTCCCCCCGTTTTCATTTAAATATTTTTTGTCTGCTGTGAAATGTAGCCGCGCTTTAAGTGGCTATTTGCTAGTCCCCGACATTCTCCCATTCGCCCCTTTTGCAATTTGCATGTGACGTCGGCGAAGAAACGCACGATTTCTCGTTCTACCTCTCTTTCTCTCTCATGCTCTCGATCTGTCTCCCTCGCTCCTATTGGCTAAAGTGCACCTTGTGGTCATAAATTTTGTCTTTTGCTCCATTGAAGCATTTAAATATATTTCCATATCGTATTCGCCAGATTTTCGAAATATGCGACAAAAGCAAACAAATTTATTACCCACAAATAAATTCTATTTTAGCATTTCTTGTGGATTTCCTTTATGCATGTGAATTCATTTGCCTGCGCAGAAACAATTGACATTTTGAGAACTGCTGAGCTCGAGCAAAAGGCATCCAAATAATTGATTAGCCACATGATGTGACCAAATTGACAAGCAGATATAATGGAAAACAGAATTTATCACCAAATACGTGAGATATATACTAAAAATAAACAATTTTGTAAATAAAATAATACACTTTTAATATTGATTACTTTATTTTAAACTTAGATTATCCTAATCATGAAAACTTCTGTAACGCCAGCCTTTAAAATCAAGTGCCGACGCTTTCTATTTGTTCCATTTGACTAGCTATGTAATCTGCCATGATATACACAATTTTTATTCAACGTCCCTTCTGCTTCGCCCTTTTTACAGACTGGACAAAGCTGGGCAGCTTAAATTAAATCAAGTTGACAGCACGTGGTGGCAAATCAAACAAAAATGAACTGTTAAATGGCTGTCGGGAATTAGATACGAGCTCCAAGCCCATTTGCGACTGGATATTTAAAGCCGTCCCTAGCGCAAGGCGTCAGAGCGAAACTGGAAGCGAACGTGCACGAACTAAAATCTAGAGGCTAATGTAAAGGTCACAGCCACAAAGGCTGAAGATGACACACAACCATTTGGTGGTTTGAGTCAGTTTGAGTCAGGCTCATCAATTACCCCTTCCAGTGGGCACCTGGCCATTACGGGGTAAGCTATTCAACAGGCAAACGCAACAGGTCGCAACAGAACTTTGCGCAATCCTCAACCCAAGCCACATAAGTGGCCATCTACGTGACTAAATCAGGACACGCAGCGGGAACGGCACTCAAGCGCTTAACTGAAGAGCGTCGCTCTAACTAGAAGATTTCGGATGATTTGCACGATGTGTGAGCAGGTAAAATGAATATATGCAAGAGCTTGGCAGCACAACGAATCCGCATCAGTATCCGTATCCAAACCAATTGAGAATCATGACCGATGTGTCGACGGCAGCCGCCGGTGCCGCTAGCGGTGCCTCCGAGCGTGCACGAACAGCAAACACAGAGGCGCCAGTGGAGCCGGCGTCCGTTACAACATCTTCAGCGTCCTCAAAACCACTAACCAATGGCGCCAAGGAGGTGCCACTACCAGCTAGTGGAGCAGCAGCAGCAGCAGCAGCAGTAGCAACGGCAACAACAAGTGCAACCACAAGCAATCAAGCCAAATTGGAGCGTCACTTGCAGAGCAACAACAATCAACATGCAGCCGCAGAAACGCCGCCACCGCCGCTGGCAACGACGTCAGCCAAGCCCAGGGTTTCCACTGACAAGGACTCGTGCACACCTGTGGACAGCAGCAGCGCCAGTGCGAGTGCCATTCCTAAGTGCAGCAGCAAGTCTGCAGCAGCCACACAGCAAGATGTCGACGAGGTGGCCCGCCTCTTTGAGGAGAAGCCCGAAGCCTTTGAGAAATGGCTAACGGAACGTGCGCCGCCTGAGGCGCTGAGTCGCCTACACGAGTTCGTTGAGAGTCGCAAGCCGCACAAGCGTCCCTCGGTCACATCGGATTTGTTTCAGCAGTGGATGGCCTCGCCCACAGTGCAGCAGGTAGGTGTGCCTTAAATTTATAGCATACTTTTTAGCAGACATAAAAAAGTACTTATTTTGTAAAAGTATGGCTTCTATAGATCCACTCAATTTACTGTTGCAACTGCATCAGCGCTTCCCGAAATAAACTCTTCAACTTGAAACACTGCCGCTTGATTTTTAATTCATCTTTTTTTTTTTTTATACAAAATGAAAACAATTTATATAAATTATTGTATTTTAATCATTGCCTAAATATGCATATAATACACATTTTTTTAACACAACGCGTCGTGAAAAATCGTACATAGGCGTGTCACGAAAAAAAGCACGATGTTTGGACAGCTCAAGTTTGCAAAGCATAATGCTTTCAAAATAAAAGACTGTGCTAGCATTTGCTTTGCCAAACTTTAAAATTGTGCAAACAAATTAAATTGGCATTTCACACAAAATTCAGTTTTCTTATTGCAATATGTGTATGCACGTGCATAGCTCATTGTTTTTAATACATCAAATAAAGTATACGCATAGTTGTCACCATAACAAGCCGAGTCGATCTAGCCATGTTCGTCGTGTCTGTCCATTTTTCATGTATTAAGTTTATTTCGTTTTCTGATTATCGATTATTATCGGTTTTTGAATATATCTCAGAAACTATAAGAGCGTCAGCCATTCGCCAATTCAAATACTGCGGACTTGCGCTTTAATTTGTACATAGATTGGAATGATCTTGTTAGGCCCTGAAAATTACTTAAGATCATGCTCTAAGTTAGTTAGTCAGTTAGATTAGTTTCCAATGAAAAGGAATTTAAGGGTATGGAATGAGTTCAAGGTATCCCCGAGGTCAGCGCTTCCGACTAGAGTCCCCTCACTTGTTGTATATGCAACTGTAACAATATTTCAATATTTAAATGTTGCTGTAATTTCTCTGGCTCTTCACTTTGCTAATATCGATCACTTGAATCTTATGATCTTGACCGATTATAAATACTCTGACACACTTAACAGCGTACCTTTTAATTGCAGCTGTTGAAATAATAATTCAACGTGGTTTGCATAAATTTTGAAATTTATTGGGGCTGAATAAATAGTTGCTGCTTTCTTCTTTTCAGCTTAACCCCTACGATTTCTATTTCTTCGGTTCCTGGCGGCCCTCCTTCTTTGGGCTGCTTGCCTTCTCCTCGTCGCGGCGTTCCTACGGCGCTGGCGGCGTCTCATACGCCTTATTCTTTGCCTCATCCGTACGATTCTAGCCTGAGCCGCAGCCAATGCAGCCGCCGAATCTGTTGAAGTTGAGGTTGAGGTTGTCGTAGTAGTAGTAGTAGTGTCCGTGCTCTCGGTGCTAGCAGTTGTTGTGTCTGCGTCAGCTGCCACTGTCGTTGCCGCTGTCGTTGCCGCCACGGTTGTCGGCGCAGCCGTTGTAGTACAACTGGGATCTGAGGCATTTGCAGTGTCGGCGCACTCAGTTGCAGTGCAGGCGCCGGCTACGGCACAAGCCGCATTGCTGCCTCGAATCAGGCAAACTGCCAAAATGGCACAGCCGAAGATCACCGTTTGGATTCGCATCTCGATGCTGGAGAGTCGGTTGTCGAACTGAGGCCATTGCAGCGCATTTTATAGCGATTTTGAGTTGGTTGATTTCATTGTTTCAATTTTCGCAGCTGTAATAACAAATGGGGCATAAAACGATTATTGAATGAATTAGTGTTGTTTTTTATTTATGATAGATCACTTTGACTGTGGTATTATTTAATTCGGTTGTATTTAATATATAAACAGTTGTTTTTGACAACTTTTTGGCACAATCTAACACGCGTCACTAACTAGACAAAGAACAAAAATCTTTGAAGCCTAAGGCATCCATTTGTTTGTTCATTTGCCTAACATCTTTTTCAGATATACACACATGCACTACGTACTGTTTGTATATGAGAATGTACGTATTATTTGTCTGTTGACTATAATGGAAAAAACAAAAATTTGTTTTTGTGGCTTTTGTCATTGAATATTTCGGTTCGCTAACCGACATCTTGGATATTTAATTAGTTCTTCGTTATCAATGTTACTCGTCCATTGTCAGTTCTTTCTTGTACTTTAGTGCCTGTTTTCTATTCCATGACATTTTGGTTTCCACTGAAACGAATGCAAATTTTTTGGTTCATTATGCAACATTTACAAAATACAACAAACTTTTGAAAATTTAATACAAACAAAAAACAGTTAGTAAAAATATATTATAAGGTCATAACATAAAATAGTTAGATTGATAGCTAATAACTTTATAATATATTTTCAATAGGATTAAATATGATAATAATAACAAATGTCTGGGCATTTAAATTTCATGGGAGTTTCAGTACTCGAGCGTCTACTATATTACTAAACAGATTCTCCACTCTATTCTAAAACAGAGAGTGCCTGTTTTAATGCAAGTCTCATTTGTATTAACTCGGAATCTAATTATTAAAGCACACCTTTAAGCATGCGTATTAAAATTAAATATGTTCACACTTATAAAATAAATGATTATTCTAGCTCGTTGAAATTTAAAAATATCAGTATAGCCAGTGCTTATAGTTGAGTTGATTATACAGATTAAACCAAATTCTAAATACATTAAAAGATTTATCACTCCTATTACTATATGCCAAACAAACATACATAAACTGAAATTATATATTTCTATGCTTCATCTACTTATAAGACCAGGCAGAAAAATTGTTTAATATTATTTTAATAGGCTTTATCAAATGATTTTTATATTAGTTTCCACTAATCGGCAGAGATAAAACTGACAGCTTTAAAACTCAGAGCAGTTTTCTTGTATTTGGGCTACGTACTATTTCAATGCATTTCTTCAGCTGCTCTAATATCTTTCAACCTCCACCAGTTGTGATGATAACCAAATATTAATATATGTTTTATTTATGTCATCTGTAAACATGCAAATATGTTATGTTCTAAAATCGCAGTGCTTCGACTTCTACTCGGGGCCTACACTCTTTATAACGTGATAAAATAAAGTACACAAATGAGCTGGGTATGCAATGTTTATTTTTATTGGAATAATTTGAAGAGGTTATTGGTATCGTTATCCACTACTAATCGGAATCCTAATTGTGTTCCTGATCTTGCGGGCAGCTAACAACCTTCTCCATCTTCTGTTTTCGATTCTCCTCTGCCTTCGTAGCCTTCTTATAAGTCTCCTAAGTCGGCGTATTCTCCTGCGGAGGGCAGCTGAAGAAGTTGTCGCTGTAGTTGTAGATGCGACCGTGGTAGTACCAGAAGCTGTAGTCGTCACGCTGCTAGCAGTTGTTGTGTCTGAGGCAGCTGCCACTGTCGTTGCCGCTGTCGTTGCCGCCACGGTTGTCGGAGCAGCCGTTGTAGTACAACTGGGATCTGAGGCATTTGCAGTGTCGGCGCACTCAGCTGCAGTGCAGGCGCCGGCTACGGCACAAGCCGCATTGCTGCCTCGAATCAGGCAAATTGCCAAAATGGCACAGCCAAAGATCACCGATTGAATTCTCATCTCGCTGCTGGAGAGTTGGTTGTAATATCTTACTGTGGCCACAGCAGCCCATTTTATAGTGATTTTGACTCTGCTGGTTTCTATTGACTTTATTAATATTGAAACTATCGCAGCTGGCACCACAAATGGAACATTACAAGTGCTCTAGTCGGAAGTGCCCTACCTGGGGGTACTGTGAGCCCAACTTTAAGCCGAATATTGTTCTATACACACATATATATATCAATACAGGTGTATTGATAAAACTCAATTAAACTTATTATAATGCCTTAAACTCAATCAACGTATTCGACTTTGAATATATGTGTAGGAAATACATTAACTCTCTGAATTGAAATATAAAGTATATTGCTCTTTCCTTGCTTCATATATTTATAAGACGAGGCAGAACGATCGTCGTATATTCGTTCCCCTTTCTCTAAAAACTTTGAATATTTCTGGTCCCCATTGGGTATTCTGCTTTGTAAAATGCTTCTTATATTGGTTATTAAGGATCCGAAAAATCTCATCTAAGCGATAGAGCAGATAAAAGTGACAATTTTAGAACTCAGAGTAGTTCTCTTGTATTTGGGCTACGTACTATTTCAATGCATTACTTCAGATGCACTAGTATCTTTCAGCACTCCACCAGTTGCGAAACTAACCAAATATTAATATATATTACATTCGGCTTTTACTCGCCTGCGCACTTTATAGATATTATATTTTAACAGACGTTTTACCCAACAAATGAGAAGGCTCCAGTAGGGAGCGGCCGACTGGGGTATACTCTGAACGCTGTGTTTTCATACAGTCCGCTTGCATGCATACAGCAAAACACAGAATCACACATACACACATACACACGCTTGGGGCCGACTATGGAAAGTAAGTTCGTGTATAAATTCTAAACTAAGATTATGATCTCAATTAAACTTTCAGGGCTTAACAAGAGCATTGAAATCTACGTACAAACCAAAACCCAAGTGTGTAGTATTTGAATTGCGTTTTTTTACATTTTTGCATATATGGGGCGAATGGGGGGGAGGTATCCAAAATTTCCCCCACCTGCGTATGCTTCACGCGAACTGTCTGAACTAAGTTTGGCTGCTCTAGCTCTTATGGTTTTTAAGATATCTTCAAAAAACAGAGTTAAAAAACCGATAATTATCGATAATAAGAAAACGAGATGCGTTATCGGTGATTTGAAATGAACTTGATCTGCGTATGATGTACACGGACTTAAAAAATCAAAGTTCAGTTTTCCAGCTTTTGTAGTCTCCGAAATCGAAGCATTAATACAGACAGACAGACAGACGGACAGGGCTAGCTCAACTCTGCTATATCTACTATATAGGATCGGAGATGCTTCCTTCTGCCTGTTACATACATTTGCACTAAACCATTATACCCTGATTTAACCATTTTCAATGGATTTAGGGTATAAAAATACACAAGAGAGCTGGGTATGCAATGTTTATTTTTATTGGAATATGTAGAAAAGGTTATAGGTATCTATATAGGTATCATCCTTAGACGGCGCTGTTGACCCTTCTGTTCCTGAGTCTGTTTGCAACACTAATCGGAATCCTAATTTTGCGGGCAGCTAACAACCTTCTCCATCTTCTGTTTTCGATTCTCCTCTGCCTTCGTAGCCTTCTTATAAGTCTCCTAAGTCGGCGTATTCTCCTGCGGAGGGCAGCTGAAGAAGTTGTCGCTGTAGTTGTAGATGCGACCGTGGTAGTACCAGAAGCTGTAGTCGTCACGCTGCTAGCAGTTGTTGTGTCTGAGGCAGCTGCCACTGTCGTTGCCGCTGTCGTTGCCGCCACGGTTGTCGGAGCAGCCGTTGTAGTACAACTGGGATCTGAGGCATTTGCAGTGTCGGCGCACTCAGCTGCAGTGCAGGCGCCGGCTACGGCACAAGCCGCATTGCTGCCTCGAATCAGGCAAATTGCCAAAATGGCACAGCCAAAGATCACCGATTGAATTCTCATCTCGCTGCTGGAGAGTTGGTTGTAATATCTTACTGTGGCCACAGCAGCCCATTTTATAGTGATTTTGACTCTGCTGGTTTCTATTGACTTTATTAATATTGAAACTATCGCAGCTGGCACCACAAATGGAACATTACAAGTGCTCTAGTCGGAAGTGCCCTACCTGGGGGTACTTTGAGCCCAACTTTAAGCCGAATATTGTTCTATACAGACATATACATATATATCAATACAGGTGTATTGATAAAACTCAATTAAACTTAATATAATGGCTTATACTCAATCAACGTATTCGACTTTGAATATATGTGTAGGAAATACATTAACTCTCTGAATTGAAATATAAAGTATATTGCTCTTTCCTTACTTCATATATTTATAAGACGAGGCAGAACAATCGTCGTATATTCTTTCCCCTTTCTCTAAAAACTTTGAATATTTCTGGTCCCCATTGGGTATTCTGCTTTGTAAAATGCTTCTTATATTGGTTATTAAAGATCCGAAAAATCTCATCTAAGCGATAGAGCAAATCATACCAAATTGGTATGTAGATTGCTGGTGATCTCCTCCAAAAAATGCGGCCTTGATATCCCAGCCACGCCCACTAACACGCCCCCAGCCACTCCGCCTTAAAAAATCAGAAATTACTATATCTCCCACAGTTTTGGAGCTAGCGTCACCCAATTTTAAAGGTATTGATCATCCCCTTTAAATAAGGGTACAAAAATATTTTCCAAAAGAACAATAATAACTTCTCTTTTTTGTTGCCTTGCAATTTGGTTTGTATGCCATATTTAAACTCGGAAAGATTCATAGGAATAGGACAACAAAAACTGAAGTTATTCTGGTTTGTACTTCTACCGTGTTGGGGTAAATAATATATAATAATAGGCTGAGTGAAATAAAGTGCGCAGCTTGGAGCATATGTTTGCGATGTGTGTGTGTAAGTGTGTGTGTATGGGTATATATACATATATTTCTGTTTGTGTTCTGTGTATAGACCGATATTCGGCTTAAAGTTGGGCTCAAAGTACCCCCAGGTAGGGCACTTCCGACTAGAGCACTTGTAATGTTCCATTTGTGGTGCCAGCTGCGATAGTTTCAATATTAATAAAGTCAATAGAAACCAGCAGAGTCAAAATCACTATAAAATGGGCTGCTGTGGCCACAGTAAGATATTACAACCAACTCTCCAGCAGCGAGATGAGAATTCAATCGGTGATCTTTGGCTGTGCCATTTTGGCAATTTGCCTGATTCGAGGCAGCAATGCGGCTTGTGCCGTAGCCGGCGCCTGCACTGCAGCTGAGTGCGCCGACACTGCAAATGCCTCAGATCCCAGTTGTACTACAACGGCTGCTCCGACAACCGTGGCGGCAACGACAGCGGCAACGACAGTGGCAGCTGCCTCAGACACAACAACTGCTAGCAGCGTGACGACTACAGCTTCTGGTACTACCACGGTCGCATCTACAACTACAGCGACAACTTCTTCAGCTGCCCTCCGCAGGAGAATACGCCGACTTAGGAGACTTATAAGAAGGCTACGAAGGCAGAGGAGAATCGAAAACAGAAGATGGAGAAGGTTGTTAGCTGCCCGCAAGATCAGGAACACAATTAGGATTCCGATTAGTAGTGGATAACGATACCAATAACCTCTTCAAATTATTCCAATAAAAATAAACATTGCATACCCAGCTCATTTGTGTACTTTATTTTATCACGCTATAAAGAGTGTAGGCCCCGAGTAGAAGTCGAAGCACTGCGATTTTAGAACATAACATATTTGCATGTTTACAGATGACATAAATAAAACATATATTAATATTTGGTTATCATCACAACTGGTGGAGGCTGAAAGATATTAGAGCAGCTGAAGTAATGCATTGAAAAAATACGTAGCCTAAATACAAGAGAACTCTGAGTTTTAAAATTGTCACTTTAATCTGCTCTATCGGTTAATGGAGACCAATTTAAAAAGCATTTGATAAAGCTGGCAACCTTCTGCCGATTGAAATAATATAAAACGATTTTTCTGCCTGGTCTTATAAATAGATGAAGCATAGAAATATATAATATATAACAGGCAAATAAGAGGGCTTGAAAGGCAGAGGAGACTCGACAACAGAAAATGGAGAAGATTGAGATTGGGAGTAGGCATGGCCGGGAAATTTTTTACGGGTTTTTAAAGGGGGGTGCCCAGTCATCTACCATCTACATCTATATTTGGTAACTCTAGTTCTTGTAGGAATGACCTGGATGTCAGGATTGCAATTTGAGGTCGACATGTTATCGATTTGCCAGCCTCCCAGTAGGCGTGACACAAAAATCTGAACACTTTGACTGAAGCAGATAACTACAAGTATATATCTAAAATTTCAAGTCTCTATCTTCAATCTCGCCGAAAACAGTTGCGTTCATCCGGACAGACGGTCAGACGGACAGATAGCATGACGGACATTGCACAAAACCAATATACACTTTTGACTTCGTGAATGAGTATATAAATATTCTTGGTTTAGATATATTATAATTAATTACCAAATTAGCTGTTTCTGGCAATTATAGTCTCTTATACTCAAAAAATCGTTAATAAACCGATATATATCGATTTTGGGAAACAGCGGGTAATCCATAATTTAAAAAAAACTAGATATTCCTATGGTAGATATGACTCTTTATTTTGGGATTATTTAACGTTTATTGTCCGATAATTATAGTTTAATAAAGTGAATTTACATTTTTTTTTCAGAAAATGGATGTTTTTATTTAAAAAATGCAAGCTATCACAATAAGATTTGAGCACAATTTTAATACTAGCGATATACTAAAAAGAAGGAGGGTTGGGGGAGGATGGGGGGGGGGGGGAAAGAGGGGGGGGGGGGAGGGAAAGAGAGGGAGGGGGGAGGAAAAAGAGGAAAGGGAGGAATGGAAAAAAAGAATATGACAAGGGGGGGGGGAGGAGGGGGGAAAATAATAAGGTGGTGGGGGGAGGGGGGGGGGGGGGGGGGGGGGGGGGGGGCGGGGGACGGGAAGGAGAAGGGAAAGGAGGGAAGGGGGTGGGGGGGAGGGGGGGAATTGGGGGGGGGGTAGGAAGGATCTAAATATAGAAAGCCAAAAAATAATGTAACATATTGTGTATTGATAGAGCTCAATTAAACTGAACTTAAACTCAACTTATTCGACTTTAAATATATGTGTACGAAATACCTTAACTCTCTCTTCATATATTTATAAGACGAGGCAGAACAATCGTCGTATATTATTCCCCCTTTCTCTAAAAGGTTTGAAGACTCCTAGTCGCCATTGGGTGTTCTGCTTTGTAAAATGCTTCTTATATTGGTTATTAAAGATTTGAGAAATGTCACCTAAGCGTTAGAACAGATAAGAGTGACAAAGTTGAAACTCAGAGCAGTTCTCTTGTATTTAGGCTACGTACTATTTCTATGCATTACTTCAGATGCTCTAATATCTTTCGGCACTCCACCAGTTGCGAAGCTAACAAAATAAAAATATATCTTATTGAAATATTTTCTAGATAAAAGATCGCAGTACTTCGACTTTTAGTCGGATACTGCACTCTCTATAGCGTGGTAAAATGAAATACACATGTAAGCTGGGTATGCAATGTTAATTTTTATTCGAATAATTTGAAAAGGTTATTGGTATCGTTTTCTTTAGAGAACCCTGACAACCCTTGCGTTCCTGAGTCTGTTCGCAACAGTAAGCGGAACCCTAATTCTGTTTGTGTTGGTGTTCCCTGTTTGCAACCACGCGCCTTGTTCCACTGGCAGCTAAACACCTTCTCAATCTTCTGTCTTGGATTCTCCTCTGCCTTTGTAGCCTTCTTATCTGTCTTCTAAGTCGGCGTATTCTACTGCGGAGGGCAGCTGAAGAAGTTGTCGCTGTACTTGTAGATGCGACCGTGGTAATATCAGAAGCTACAGTCGTCTCGCTGCTAGCAGTTGTTGTGTCTGCGTCAGCTGCCACTGTCGTTGCCTCAGTCGTTGCTGCCACGGTTGTCGGAGCGGCCGTGGTTGTACAACTGGCTTCTGCGGCATTTGCAGCATCGGCGCACTCAGCTGCAGTGCAGGCGTCGGCTACGGCACAAGCCGCATTGCTGCCTCGAATCAGGCAAATTGCCAAAATGGCACAGCCGAAGATCACCGTTTGAATTCGCATCTCGATGGTGGAAAGTTGGTTGTCGAACTGAAGCCATTGCAGCGCATTTTATAGCGATTTTGAGTTGGTTGATTTTAATTACGTTTTCATTATTTAAACTAACGCACCTGTGACAACAAAAGACACATAAATGGTTTCCAAAATAATCCAATATTCCTATTATTTATTGTAGATTAGTCTTTTGATTGTGGTATTAATCAAATGGGATTGTTTAATATTTGTCACTTTAAAAAGGGAATTTATATATTTTGTCAGCAAATATTTAACGCATAAAATAATGGAAATTTTTTAACAAATAAAGTCACACTGTCATACTAATATTCGAAGCTCTATTTTACTGGAAGTTATATAAACAGATTTCAAAGCAGTAGTAAAACAACTTGTTTATTTATTAAGTGCATTTTAATTAATTTTTATGCTTTGAATAAGACAGTTTCTGTTTCGATTGACAGATTTTGATTTAAATCAGATTTGTAAGCAAGGGAATTAATCCATCGGCATATAGAAAAATATATATTTTTTCTATATCTATTAAATATAAAATATTGATCCAGCTGTTTTCAAAAATTTTGGCACCGCTGCGTGTGTAAATGTGTTATCTATATAAAAAAAAGCTAATCTTTTTGTGAAATTTTCAAATTTATTAGGGGAGGTAACCATTTTGTATTTTTGAGTATTGTATATTGAAAATGGTTATATGTAAGTTTTATTTGGAGTTCTTTGTTATTGATATCAGAGTTCTTACAAATATGTAAATATATGTATTTGATGCAAAGTTTTCATCATGATCAGTCCAATGTTAAATACTTTGGTGTATATTGAAAGATTTTGAAGTGTTTCTTGATCCCATAAAATATATATTCTTAATCAATCATTCAATCACTCAGTTGAAATTGACAAAAAATTTCAATTAGGAATTCATTTTCTATAAAAAAAAGGAAAACTTACCAGTTATCTGTCAACCAGGTACTTGGACTTATTTTTAAAGCTAAAATCAGAACTATCTGGCAAATATTGAGTGGTTTTTCTCTTTTTGCTTTATTATAATGCAAAGTTTTTGAGCTACTGAATTGAAAGGTAATAGTTAAGTAAACATTCGAAAAACAATTACCTAGTTTATCAAACTGTATATAGACGCAATCAAAAACTTGCTAAATAAAATATAAACTTCCAAATTTTTTTTTCCTTAACAACATTTTTAGGTATTCTCTTATTTATTTTTTGGCATCAAGATATTAGGTTGTTGATTTCTTTGAGTCGCATTAAAGTTGTTATTTCAACATTAAACGACAACGCTTAACTTTGTTTGAAGTGAAGTTATTCAGATTTTAAATGCTGATTGATATAAAACTTAATTTAAAGAATTTTGCAGCATAACTTTAGGTGCGCCAGATTATTTAGAAAAGTTGTTGCATGTCTAACAGCTGACAAGCTAAATAAACAATAAATGAGTTGCCAAATATTATATTATATATTATATATTATGTACACGTGAGTAATAAATCAATCTATTTAGGTTAACACTTTATTCAAATTCTTAAAAGGATAAACAAATTGCTTTTAACCAATCCTGTTCCTTCTTCTACTTCCGCTCGCAGCCCTGTTACCGATCCTGTTTTGGTTTGTATTTCTATTTGTATTCGCCTCCTTCGTGCGGCCCTCAGGCGTTGTTTCCTTAAGCGACGTAGTCTAATTCTCAATAGAGCCAAGGTAGCCTGAGCCGCACTGGTTGTTGTATCCGTGCTAATGGTAGTCGTGGTTGTTGTTGTAGTTGCGGCTGTTGTTGTCGTTGTTGTTGTTGTGCTTGTGTTTGTTGTTGTGGTTGCACAGTCTGGACTGGCAGCATTCGCTGCTTGGGAGCAATCAGTGCAGCCGGCGGGCGTGGATGGGACTGTGCAGGCGACACCCTCGCTGCGCCTTACCAAGCAAATGGCCAAAAGGGCACAGCCCACGATCAGCGTTCGAGCTCGCATTTTCATCCTACTTTCTTGTTTTAATTGAATGATTATTTGTGGCTGGGCTTAGTTATTTTTATAGCTTTTTGATGTGTGTAACATGCGTATATTTTTATATTTTACATTTACCCAGCTGTGGTAAATAAATGCTAAATAACGAAAACTATATATTAAAAAAGTTTTTGTGATTTGATGCTATTTGATATTGATATTTGAACAATTGTTAAAAACAAAAAATAAAAAATGTATTACAATAGCACACGTGTTTGTATGCCTAAAAATAAAAAAAGATGTCCACAAAAAGATTTTTGCCTGGTGACAGAGAGCTGGCGATGGTTTAACTTATTTCTTTTTATATTACGAATTACAAAATGTTGAAGCACACTTATAGGCTTTATGTGTAGCAACAGCATATCTCCAGCATCTTGTTACCTTTTATTTTCATTTGACCCTATCAGAATCGGGTTTAATGTTGTTTTTTTATTCTAATTGTGACAACCACAATCGATTAAAAATGTAAATTTACATTTCTCAATTTTGAAAAAATTTTTTTTTGAAAATGAATAAGACTTTATATAAAAAAATGGAAAAATTTTATTTGCAATAATGAATATAATAGTAATGCAGAATCTAGAGGACAAACCATGAAAAAAATGACATCAAACACGAAAATCGGTTCTGATTTGACAAAGTTATGGGCGTTTGAAATATTGGAGCAATGGATCCGAGAGCTTTACATATCAAAATTTTTGTCAAATTTTGCATGATTTTTGACAAAAAAATTGACCCCCTCAGAATCGATTTTAATGTTGTTTTTTATACTAATTGTGACAACCACAATTGATTAAAAATGTTAATTTGCATTTCAAAATTTTTGAAAACAAAATTTTTTCCAAAATTAGTAAGGGGGAGTACATGATATTTTTTCAAAAAATTCAAAATATTGTATTTTCAATAATGAATATATTTGAAATGCAGAATCAAAAAATTAAAATAATGTTATTTTTATTTACGTCCGACTGCAACGTTCTTACTTGATTTATTTAAGTTCTTTTTAACCGTTACTAGTTCATTTATTCTGAATTTATTTAAATCGGTTTTCCATCCAGCTGAAATTTATAACTATAGGTCCTCCTCGCTTCTTGTCCCATTTTCCCCACTTGGTCTTAGTGCTTGGCAACAGTGCCGACGCCGTGGTGGTGTCGGGTAAGAAACAGTCAGCGAGCGCAATATTATCAGCGGTTTACCAAGCCAACGAACAAAACTGCGCAGCCAAGGATCAACGTCTGAATTCTCATTTTGTTATTGGTAGAATCGATTGAATGGAGAACTGCGGTTAAGATACTATCTTTTCATATCAATTTGTGGGCTAACATTTATTTACTTTTCTTTTGGTTCTAATTAGCGCAGCTGTGGCAGCTAAACATTTGTTCTATTGTAATTTAGAGTTTTCTTTTCAAAAACTGATAAACCCATAATTTGTTATTTAAACAATTGCTCTTTAACTGTGAAAAATAACAAAGAAATATATTAAATAGATTCCTTTTCTGTTTGCTTTCAATATAAATATATTTGAAGCAAGTAGCTACACTAACATGTATTTCTTCAGAGTGTCGTACGCAATGCTCATTTGCGGAAAATAGTGTGAAAAAAGATAGTTCGTTCGAGCTCTTAAGAGTGCTGAGTATGGGTGAGAAGTGGCAAGCAGGGTTAAGGGGCGAATGATAGGAAAATAAGCACCTTTGTTTTGGCAAGGGTCTGATGTGATCTGGACTAGTCGGGCCTAGTTTTGTCTGAGCGGGGCATACAGCGCAAATCCATAAGAGTCCTTCAGCCATAACATACGCACACACATGCAAACACTCACCTTGCAAAATCAAACTAAATGTGAGCAATGTTCAAGGATTTTACAGTCTTACGTGTTGGTGTGTATGGTGCAGAGGATGTGTGTATGTGTGTGTGTGTGTGTGTGTAGAGTCTGCTTGCTCGTAAAAAACAACGTCTGGCTTAACTGGCAAGTGTTTTACGACCAACAATGCGGCAGTGGAGGGCTCTAAAGTTCTAAAATATTTTTAAATTATTGCCAAGCCAAACGAGTGGTTTGCTGCCACACACAATTGCAACAGTTTCCGGCTTAAAAATCTGCTGGCTGCGATGCAACACCTGCTGGCAGGTGCCTGTCTTGCGTCGCGTTATCAATTTGTGTAAGTGCATGTTACATAATGCAAGCGGCGGCTGACAGTCGACAGGTGCTTTTGTTGCCTTATTGACTGGTTTAACAATGACTTTGGTGGCCATTTTATCAGCGACTGTACTGCAGAGCTGCTTGGGGCATCAACGTGGGCATCCCTTTTAATTTGCAGTCGAGCAAAAGCAAAATCCCATTAAAAGTCGTTTGGCTTTATGTATTTCTCTTTGTTTTTATTTTTGTTTTCATTTGTATTTATCCTCAGCTAAGGCTTTAAAAAGCTCGTCGGATGTGCATGTAGTTTTTATTGTTGTGTCAAAGAACAGAATGTTGTTTTCTCCTTCTCCTTTTGTTGTTTTTCCTGGCAAAAGTTCAGAGCCACTCGTTTCGGTTTGATTATTTAAAAGGGTCCTTGTAGCTGAAAAGGTAGAAAGAGAATAGCAAACGTAGTTTGTCTCCCCTTTGCTCTCGTATCTGCATTTTATTAACTACCCAGACATTGGGTTATCAGAGGTCTTCGCGTTAAAGGTAGAAATTTTAATTGCTTTAAATGTAGATACATTTCTTGTTGCTTGAGTATCATATATTAGTGCTAGGCGTTGTTAATAAGTCCAGTTTTTAAACATATCCATACATTAAAGCCAATGGTTTTACATTTTAATTTCAGAAATTGGGAATCGGAAAAGATTATATAAAAAATAATTTTATGTATCTTTTTGTTTTGTTGCGTTTTTATTTAAATATGATTATAATATAATATTAATATTACTACTTAAAATTTTACATTTTTCTGCTTTTATTTTTGTGTTTTCTCTCGGACCACTTTAAAAATATTTTAATTATTGTGTATGTTACTAAAATTTTATGTTATCAATTCATAACAAAGCAAGTACATTGTTTGTTTAATGTTCAAGCACGAAATGCTCGCTTGGTATCGAATATGTTTCTTAGAATTTGCGCAATTAAAATGTGAATATAAATTTGCTTTTATTCAAAAGACTAACTTCTGCTCATTAAATATATATTTTCGAACATATAATTATTGATCTTTTTATGCACGACAAAAACACTGTAATAACACTGAAAATAAAACAGCAACGTCAACAATACAACAACAGCAACTACAACTACAACAAAAGCTCAAAATAGGAACACAAAAAACAATAACAAATTGCCTTAATTTGGCAAAATTGTGCCACAACATAGTTTTAGGGGGAAGGGCGTCCACGAGCGTGGAGGCAGAGACAAAGGCTAAAATGTAGCCAAAGTCCTGGCCGTGGATAGGCGCGCAGCACGCAACGTTCCCAGCTCAGAACTGCCCTCCTAATTGGCCCCTCGCACGCAGCCCAGGGGCATTTTATATTCAATTACCAGTTTGGAGGAGCCGGCTCCTTCAACCAAACTGCTAATGGTCACCTTTGGCCGGGGCGGGTTCAGTTTCGTTTCGAATTGAACGCAGGCCAGATGACAAGTCGCATGGGTTAACTGTTCTGGCATTGAAATCGGCTGGAAATACACGTATGCTATAGTATAGAACATAATGTATGTAAATTCGTATAATATATTTGAAGACTTCCCTAATAACTTTCGCTTATCATTCTATTAATATCAATGTCGACTGGCGAAGCAATTACAACAGTTAATTAAATTCTGCCCACGGCCTCAGAATTCAATTATTTCAGGGTGCCCTCTTGGTCCTGGGCTCAAGTGTGATTCGGCGTGTGTTGAGTTGTGTTACACAATTTAAGCCTTTCATTAACATTTATTGTCCATGTGTTTGGCCTTCCATTTTCATTGCAGAAGTCACCGCGCAGGCTCTCCAACTCATCGGTACAGGCGCTGCCCGAGAGTCGACGCCATTTGATGGACCTGGACGAGGGCGAGCTCTTCATGGAGCTGATACGCGACGTGGCCAACGAGCTGGACATTGATGTGCTCTGCCACAAGATATTGGTCAACGTCGGCCTGCTAACCCATGCGGATCGCGGATCCCTCTTTCTGGCCAAGGGCACGCCCAACAACAAGTACCTGGTGGCCAAATTGTTTGACGTCACACAAAAGACCGGTGAGCATCGAACGACAATGCAAATTTTCAATTTCCATCTATTGTTCAAATGTTGCCAGGTAACGACAAAGAGCCAAGCTAAAAGCACCGACAGGGGAATTGGCATTAATTAAGTGGACAAAAAGGTTCAGCAAACTGAGAAATCCGAAATTGAATGCAGTTTTGCGTAGCACCAATTAAATGCAAAATCCTTTGGATTTCTCACATTAAGAACATATTGAAGTTTGCTCTTCAGAAAGCTTAAGAATAAAGTAGAGGGGTTTATCCGAAGAGGAAATTCAATTAATTAAAACTAAAGAATATAACTAAAGAATATAAGAATAGATACAAATAAGTTTTGAACCCCAGATAATAATTTGCTTAAATTGTAGGAAACATTTTCTATTTATTTTAGCAATTAGCCAATTTTACTTTATTTTCAAGTCCAAAAATGTCAATGCGAAGTTAGTTTCGTTCAGCTAAAAAATATTTAAAATTGTTTGTGTTGGAATTCATTTGATTGAAAATATGCATTAGGCAACTGGCAGTCAGATTTTCGACTCGTTAACCCTCACAAATTGGAGCTCATTAGCGGCTAGGGCAAACACTGGGTTCAGTTGGCCCACGGAACGGGAAACGCATTAGCAAATTAAGCCTAAGCGGAAGCGGGCATTAAAAGTTTTTGGCAGGCCAGGCCATAAAACTCAAAAGGTTGCTATCAAATGAAAAATAGATGTTGGCTGAAACGTGTTCAGGCAGACAAACATAGAAGGAGAGAGCAACAGAGAGTGAGAAACAGAGAGACACACACACACACACACACACACGAAATTTATTTGCAATGAATCTCGGTGTGTGTTTCGTGCGTTAAAGCCGCCTCTTCCGCTACATAATTCAGATGGCAAATGTTTTGGGGAAAGAAAGAAAAAAAGATTAGAGCTAGAGCATATCCAAGGTTTACTTTCTGGCAATTGGGCGCGTGTGTGCACACACGCACACACACACCTACAGATACAGACACCCGAATTGGCCATGCAAATTCAGCTGGGAGTCTCATGCAGCGAGTCCCTGAACCAAAGCGAGAGCCACATTTGACTTTCGGCGCCTTTGGCCTGGATTTTGGACCGGTATTTTTCGCTTTTAGCCTTGGCTGATGTATCTTTTGCATGGCGAACTGAATATTTTGTCTATAAATTTAATATTTATTTAGAAATGTGCGTTGGCGTTGCCTTTTAATGATTTATGCGCCCCTCCTCGCGACATCTAAACACGTCCCGCTCCACTCTCCTTTGCAGCTCTCAAGGACGCGGTGACACGGGCGCGAGCCGAGGAGATTATCATACCGTTCGGCATCGGCATTGCTGGCATGGTGGCGCAGACAAAGGAGATGATTAACATCAAGGAGGCGTACCAGGATGCGCGCTTCAATTGCGAAATCGATCTAAAGACCGGCTACAAGACCAACGCCATACTCTGCATGCCCATTTGTAATTACGAGGGCGACATCATAGGCGTGGCACAAATCATCAACAAAACCAATGGTAGGCCCAAACCCAATCGCAATCCCCATAAATTAGCTCACTTGTTGTATTCGACGTTTTGGCAAAATGTTTCGTTCCCAGGCTGCATGGAATTCGATGAGCACGACGTGGAAATCTTTCGCAGATATTTAACGTTCTGCGGCATTGGCATACAGAATGCACAGCTCTTTGAAATGTCCGTCCAGGAGTATAGGCGCAATCAAATCCTTTTGAATCTGGCGCGCAGCATCTTCGAGGAGCAGAACAATCTCGAGTGCCTCGTCACCAAAATCATGACCGAGGCGCGGGAGCTGCTGAAATGTGAACGCTGCTCGGTATTTCTGGTGGATCTGGACTGCTGCGAGGAGGTGAGTCAACGCCTAATGATGCCACATTATGTACACCGCCCAACCCAGTGGCAGAGGCTGCTGCCTCGCATTTCGTCAATTGTAAATTGTTAATGAATTCGAGTGATATTTTGCGCCAAATGTTGTTGCTCTCGTTTCATTGTTGAGCTATTTCCCAAGAACATGGCACATGGATGAAATGAAATGCCTTTGGTAATACAGCTTAGCGGTCCGCCCCCGCCCTGAGGGCGTGGCTGTTAGCTCTGCGGTGGTCGTGGCCGTGTCGCTGTCAGTTTCATTAAAATTAAAATGCTTTAAACGCCAACACGGCCATTTTGTGTGTCTGTTTGTCTGTCTGAATGTCAACTTTACTGCGAGCGCACCCCAAGGAAATTAAAATGTGCAATTTACATTACATTTTTTGCCTTTTTTTTCTTTTGGGTATATTCTTTCATTTGTTGTTGCGGCCGACTAGGAAACCAGGCAAATTCCAAAGGTAAAGTAAGCCAAGCCAAGGCAATTCCCATTGAGCCACTAAGCAACGAGACCCATTGCCTTTTCTTCTGCCACTCATTATGTAATGCCTGAAAAAGCGGGTAATCTCCGAGCACATTTTTCTGGCCTCTTGTTCATTCAATGTGTGCCAAGTGTATGACACCCAAATAAACCACCTGCCGACAGTTGGCTCAACTCAACCCAACTCAAGTCATGAGCCAACACAAAACAATTGTGCAAATGAACAGCACAAATAAAAATGTTTTAAACACGCGACTGTCGAGCTTCGAGCTGAAATGTAATCAGTTCTGGCTTCGTATTTTTTTTCTTTTTCTTTTTTTTATGCGCATCCACAAATTGCTTTCAAACCGTCTCAAATAGGACCGAATTTCTAAATCTCATCGCTATGAAACTTTCAAGACCCTATTAATAAACAGCACAAAGTGCGAGGTTGTCTGAATTTCATTTTAAATTTAATTCCACGAAATTACTATAGCATACTTTGAGGCGCAAGAAGTCTATCTTTTTTTTATACAGAGGATTATACAGGATTAAAAAATATGGGGATTAGATAAAACATGAATTTATATCAAAGTTTCTATTGCTTTTTTTTAATTGCCTATTGCGTATGGATTTTGAAACCGAAAAATTCATTTATTATTTATAGAAATGATATAAATAAAAGAAGTGAAACCGCCCAAAGCATTTGATCAATTGTATTAAATAAAGTAGCAAAAGCAAATGCTCAACAGATATATTGGATTCACTGAAGATACCCCCTCGCCTTTATCACCAAAATAATATACAGTCATAAATATAATGCGAAAATGTTCCACATGTTCACAGCGTCTTACACGAAATTTCCATTAAGAGGCCGTCAAGAAATGTTTAATAAATTGCGTGCAATTTAAAATTTTCACTGAAATCCTTGGCCAACGGTCATCTGTTGCCCACTTTGCTATCGCACATGATAAAAATTATAAATATACAATATTTAATATACTGTGTAAGAATCATTTAAATGCGTTAAATTTTTAAGGCCAGAAGGAAAACTTTCACAATGCATCAATCATTATTTATGAGCTGGATTCATCAACCATTGTCCAGCATGAAAAATGAAACTAATTAATGTTAAATGGGTCAAGCGTATTAATTATGGTAAAAATGTTTTTAATTAATTGTATGTATATTATGTATATCATTCCATTCAGGCCAGACAGATATTTTTATAACACTTTGTTGAGCTAAATTAAATGCTGATTGCTGATGATTACTTATTCATTGGGCTCCCTACTTAAATGCGATTACCGCACAAATTGCCAATTATCTGAAGTCCGATAATCAAAACGCACCTATATATAATTAACATATATTTGTCCACTTCAGTGTAGAGTGTGGCTGTGTGGCTGGCAAAACATGTTGGAAAAAAACCTGCCAAGTCATGTGCAGCATTTCCAGTGATATTTTTTCTCATGTGCAACGCGGCGGCAGCAGTGGCATAAGCAGCGGCAATTCATCTGCGCTGCGGCTGCTCGGGGAGCCGTTGATGCCCCATTAGTGGCAGCCACTTAATGTCCATGTACTTTGCATGCCTTTTTGCAGAGCCATTTGGAGAAGATAATCGAGAAGCCCCATCAGATGGAGGAGCGCACCACGCGCGCCATTAAGAGCGGCGACAGCTTTGAGGAAAAGGTGAGTTCCACTTATTTCTTACTTACATTTTACATTCCGTATATCTGATATCCTTAATATGCATCGTTATTCTTGCCGGTTGCAGCAAAAGATGCGCAACCGTTTCACTGTGCTCTTCGAGCTGGGTGGCGAAAATCATGCCGCGAACGTGTCCAGGCCTTCCATCAACGAGCTGAGCCACTCGACGCTGGCGCAGATTGCCCAATTTGTGGCCACCACCGGGCAAACGGTCAACATTTGCAATGTGCAAGATTGGGTCAGGGAGCACAATCAAATACACGCCGAGAGCGAGATCGACAGCACCCATGCGATACTCTGCATGCCCATCGTGAACGCCCAGAAGACGGTGATAGGCGTGGCCCAGCTGATTAACAAGGTGGGTATCTAGTGACTCACCTCTGCACAGTTCCTGCTGATCGACCGCTGTTTCTGTGCAGGCGAGCGGCTCACCCTTCACCGAATCGGACGCCTCGATATTCGAGGCATTTGCCATATTCTGCGGCCTGGGCATACACAACACGCAGATGTACGAGAACGCCTGCAAGCTGATGGCCAAGCAGAAGGTGGCGCTGGAGTGCCTCAGCTATCATGCGACGGCCGGTCAGGATCAGACAGAGAAACTGACCCAGGATCCCATTGCCGAGGCCGAGTCGTACAATTTGTACAGCTTCACCTTTACAGGTAACTGACAGCACTGCTGCCAGAGCTTAGAGATCCTCATTTGCCCTCTCCTTTATCACCGCGCCGTGTAGACTTTGATCTGGTGGATGACGACACTTGTCGCGCAGTGCTGCGCATGTTTATGCAATGCAATCTGGTCTCACAGTTTCATATACCCTACGATGTGAGTACAGTACACGTTTGTGTTGGCGCACAGTGCTGATGTCCGCTTGAATCCAATCTAGGTGCTTTGTCGCTGGGTGCTGAGCGTGCGCAAGAACTATCGTCCTGTCAAGTATCACAACTGGCGGCATGCCCTTAACGTGGCCCAGACCATGTTTGCCATGCTGAAGACGGGCAAAATGGAGCGTTTTATGACAGATCTGGAAATACTGGGCCTGCTGGTGGCCTGTCTGTGCCACGATCTCGATCACCGCGGCACCAACAATGCATTCCAGACCAAAACCGAGTCGCCATTGGCCATACTCTATACGACTAGCACCATGGAGCATCATCATTTTGATCAGTGTGTTATGATACTGAATTCGGAGGGCAACAATATATTCCAGGTGGGGCACATAAATATAGTTGATCCATATTTACTCATTTACCTCTATTTTTGTTAGGCCCTCTCGACCGAAGATTATCGCTCTGTTATGAAGACTGTCGAAAGCGCCATACTTTCCACCGATTTGGCTATGTATTTTAAGAAGCGCAACGCATTTCTCGAACTGGTCGAAAACGGCGAGTTCGACTGGCAGGGCGAGGAGAAGAAGGATTGTAAGTATTTGGGGCGTATACTTTGGGGCGTATACGTAATATTCAACTATCTTCTTTCAGTGCTGTGTGGCATGATGATGACGGCCTGCGATGTAAGCGCCATTGCGAAGCCCTGGGAGGTGCAGCATCGTGTTGCCAAGCTGGTTGCAGATGAGTTCTTCGATCAGGGCGACCTGGAGAAGCTGCAGCTCAACACACAGCCGGTGGCCATGATGGACAGGTAAGCGCATTCTCTGATAATATTGAATGCAACTCAATGGCAATGCCAAATGCAGAGAACGCAAGGATGAGCTGCCTAAGATGCAGGTGGGCTTCATTGATGTCATTTGTCTGCCGCTCTATCGCGTACTTTGCGACACCTTTCCATGGATAACGCCGCTGTACGAGGGCACGCTGGAGAATCGACGCAACTGGCAGGATCTGGCGGAGAAGGTGGAGATGGGCCTGACCTGGATCGATCACGATACCATTGACAAGCCGGTGGAGGAGTTTGCCGGCTGTGCCGATGAGGAGATCAAAGACATTGAGTTCACGGTGACAACGCTCAACTGCAATCAGCAGTCGCAGCATGGCGGCGACGATAGCCACACGCCGGAGCATCAGCGCAGCGGCTCACGGCTGAGCATCAAAAAGACCGGCGCCCTGGGGAAAGTGGTGCGCTCCAAGCTATCGAAGACGCTCTACAACAGCATGGACGGCTCGAAGCCGAAGACATCGCTCAAGCTGCTCGAGTCGCATGTCAGCGAGGACATGGACGACAAGAGTCCGACCAGCCCATCTCAGCCGCACTCGGGCAGCGTTGGCCGCATGTCCGCATCCTCGTCCACGTCCTCGGCCGGCATCGTCGACAAGAGCAAGAAACGCTCCAAGCTGTGCGCGCTTTTATGACGAAAGCCGTCGAATTAGAGTTTGGTGACCCCCTCCAGTGCGGCTGGCAGTGAGACTGACAAAAGCGGAGGGGGGCTGACCGACTTCTAATTGGCTAACCCGTTGGCTGGCCAGTGTGCAAAGCAACAAAGGCCAGCCGGCAAACATACATTAAAAATCTTAAACGACGTTGTCTTAACTAACTGCTATAGTATCTACTTTATGTGTAGTTCAAGTTGAATGAAATCATTTTGGTTGCTCTACGTGTATATGCCTATAAGTAGAGAACAACACACACACACCCACACACACACACACACCCATACAGCAAAGATAATTGCAATATTACACCTAAGTGAATGTCAAATCATGTGATCTATTTAAGGTCCTGAAGGTCACGGCGCGCCTGCGCGTTCAGCCTTTTGGTATACTCTCTCTTTGAATCTGAATCTTACCTCTAAGCTCTTTGGTGTTTGTACTCACTCACAGCACAAACCAAACTATGTATGTACGTATCTATAACGATTATCAATACCGATGTGTTAAGTAGTACCCGAGCTAGTCAAACGTATGAAATACCAACTAAATACCACATATACACACACTAATGTGTGTGTATGTGCTTAAGCTAACGAACTTTGTGAGGCTATGAATAACTGCTTTCGAGGTTGATGTACCCAAAAACTATTACAACTAGTCCGCATGTGATAACTATACACGTGTTGTACTCGTAGTATTGTAACTTGTGGTTAAAGCTCTTAATATCTAGATGGCATACCAAAATACAGAAACATTCTACAATATAATTAACTATAATTATAGTGACACGTATTTACATACTCGTAGTTGTTTAGTCAAACCAGAATTTGTGAAGAATATAAACTATAGCAATATTATATGATATTTCTAGATTAGCTAACAAAAACCTATAAATTAATATCAAAATACACTAAAGAAAAAACCATTATACTTTGTCATTTGTGAGCACAGCACAAGATGGAAACATTGTAAAATTAATAAATTATTAAACGCACAGCAAAAGGCAATGGAAAACTAAATTAATATATATATTAAAGACAACAACTGGCATCTATTTAAAACTACGTTTATATAAAGAATATATAAAAGAATCGAATGTTTAATTGTAGTTATATAAAACACATAAAAAATGCATTGCGTGACGTCAATTTTGTCAATTTTTGAATTCAACTCAAATCTAAATGGCAAATAAGCAAATACTTAGTGAATACTATTAGCACCTACTTAAATAAAGATTAGCTACAACAAAAACAAATATGCGCAATTGTATCTCATACTATCTAAATGTTGAGCAAAATTGCTAAGAAACTTACTTTATGTGTGTATAAAGTGGTTAACTATAAAGCGTATTCTACAGACACATATACATAAATACATATACAAATATATGTAAATATTACAATTGTATTTGTATACAAGAAAAATAATTGCTAACGCTTGAATGTAAATTATAGGCACCTCATTATTTGTGTAACTGCAAAACAAAAAGAGTTAAAACGAAAAACATATACTATTTTTCTAGCTATTCTGTCGCGCCATTGAGAATCAAAATCCAGACAACTTTATGAACGAACTTAACAACTTGTTTATAATAATATTTCCATGCTTTGTGCAACTAAGCTATAGCTAAAGTCCGCAACGATCTATTATGAATAAAACCCTATTAACTGGCTTACAATAACTAGAAAGTTATCTTAAACTCTTGATAATATTTAATATTCGAGGTGAACACAATTTTCTCTCACGACTTGGCAATTAAAGTACTTGGCCAATATGTAGCACTGTCCCGAGTTATTTTTGAGAAATATACAATTTTATGTAAATAACCCAGTTTTCGTTAATTTTCAAACAAAATTCATTGTTAAGTCATATCGCAGTCGCTATTTATTGAATACGGTACAAAAAACTGAAAGTAACCGCTAATTTAGGCATTTATTCATATGATGCACTCAAATATCAATCTTGTTCAGTTGGCTGGAACCTTTTGAAATTATATTAATTTGTGTAATATTGTAAGAAAATGCAATTGAATCAAAAAAATAAATCACACCATTGAAAATTCTACAGAACCGTGGTCTTCTTTACTATTTGGGTACTTGGAAAATGGTTGTTTTAAAATGCTCTGTTATCTAAAAATAATATCTAACGTGGCTTCAGAAAAGATACAGATCAGCAAATCTCTGGTGAGCACATTTTATTTGAATCGATGTCGAGTTCTTTTTCCACTTTTTAGACTCGTTGCCGAAGTGAAAAGAATATATTTGGTTTGTGCAATGTCAGTCTGTCCGTATGAACGCAATTTTTCCGCTGCTATTGAAGCTAGAGACTTGAAAGATCGAATATATACTCATATATATCCACGTAGGATAAAGTGTTAAGTTTATTGACAGATTGAACTGAACACAAATTTTTAACATCTGGGATCCGTAGCTCTCACATTTCACACTCCCTAACTTTTTTAAAACTTCTAGATTAAATCTATATCTAAAATATATGATTTTTTTTAAAATAAAATTTGTTTGAATGTTTGAGAAAACGCAATACTACGGACTTGGGCTTTGCTTTGTACATAGGTTTCAATGCACTTGTTAAGCCCTCAAAATGTAATTAAGATCATACTTTTAGTTTAGAAGTTATCTGTGCACAGCGTGCAGGCTGCGTTTATGTGTGTGTGTGTGTGTGTGTGTGCGTGAGATTCTGTGTATGTGTGTTTCTGACTGACTGAAATGTATGAAAACGCAGGGTTGGAGCCTTCTCCTTTGTTTTTTGTTCAAAATATAAGCCTTTGAACTAACCTTTTTTAATGTGAATGTTATTCACCTTTTTGTTGAAATTTTTTTATAGTCCTAAATTTAGTAAAAGTCATTTTCCGGTTCATGGCAACAACGAATTGTGCATCTCTTTCAAACTTTACTTACACTTTTTACCTTTATAAACGGGTTTTCAACGTTTTCACCAAATAAAAGAAAAGTTTGAAGTACTTATTAAAAAAAACAATATTTTATTTGGGCAATCAGATTTAGCCCACAAACACGCCGACTACACGAGCGTTATTAGCTTGACGCTGATTTCTGGTACCGGCTGGTGTGCGATTTCTATTAACCCGCACCCGCCGGACATTCGTGTACCTCAGATTGGTAATGCGCACCACCCGTCGTCTTGGGCCTACAACTCGAACTGTGGACGAGCCCGTTGCTGTTGTCGCCGTTGTTGTTGTTGTTGTTGTCGTTGTTGACGCTTCCGTGGTAATGCAGTCGGGATCATCCGCATTCAGATCATCCGTGCAATCAGTGCAGTCTGTGGGCACATCGGGCGATGTGCAGGCAACCGCCTCGGTTGCTTTCATCATGCAGAAGGCCAACAGGGCACAGCCCAAGCATAACTCTATGATTCTCATTATGGTTTTATTCTCAAGCGTTTGAATCTGCGAAACTTATGATGAAATTTTGCCAACGGCTTTGCTTTTATAGGAATCGGCAGACTTTACAAAAATGTTTGCAAATTTGCACAGTTGTTGCTAAGTATTTGCTAATAATCTTTTATTTTTTGTTTTTTTCCGTTGTTTTGAATATTTTCAGAATGTGCAAAAATTGTAGTTTGGAATTTGGCAAAAATGACAAACTGACTGACGTTATGCAGATATAATATTTCAAATAAATAAATGTAAATTCAAATATTATTTTTATATGTATTAATCAATTCATTTTGTTATTCAATTATGTGAGAATATCCCTATTATAACTTTATTTTGAATTCCCTTCCCGTGCAAATTAGGAAGCTTTAAAAAGATTACTCGATTATCTGGCAAGTTTAATGAGCCATTAATGTCGCATTCCACATTCAGATGCTGTGCAAATATTTGCGTTATGTTTTCAAACAGCCTATAAAAGATACACAATAAAAATAACTTTGTTTGCCTAATCTGGCACTTGGCTTGCGTAGGCTCTATTAGTTTGGCAGCAGGATTTTGGCAAGAGCCATAAAACCGAATGTGGACATTTGATGCAGAATCTAATTTAATGGGCCTTAGTCTAAAATGAATCAGCCGATGTCGTCATACGTGCATGTATGTATGTGGGTGTATATTGCGTCAATCCGCAAGCAGGACCCTTGTCGCAAGCAAATAACGCAACTCATCCGTATGATGCTGTTGTAGGTGGACTTATGCCACGCACATAAAATGGTGCATAATCAAATATTAGACAGGCGACGACTTACAGCAACTGACGCTTATTTGCCTGCGCTTGACATATTTGCGCAGAAACTGACACTGACAATGCGTTGCGTGCGGTTTCCAGCTGTGATTTACCTAAGCCATCCTGTTACCTAACATGCTCCTGGCCCTATATAAATGGCGGTTGCGACTCGAATTTCTTCATTCGTCAGTTTCAAGTGCTTTGGTCCTGTTCCTGTATCGATTCCTGTTGTCTCAACGCATTTTCCCGTGACAATGGCCAACTTGGCTGTACTGACGCTGGCCTGCTGCCTGTGCTGCTGCGTCGGCCTAGCCTCCGCGGACGAGGAGCGCTATGTGGAAAAGGAGCGTGATCAGAATCTGTATGACTGGTTGACCAACGCCGTTCGTTATGCACCCGTCCAGCTGCCTGTTGCTAGTTTGTGCAAGTATCCGAACTTTCTGGGCAACTCCGTAGAGGCCAATATGCGGATGCCCAAGCGCAACTCGGAGCTCATCAACTCGCTGCTCAGTTTGCCCAAAAATATGAACGACGTGGGCAAGTGATGTCCTCAATGTCTACTGGATCGACTGCTGATGAAAACGTTGACAACGGCCTAGAAGAATGAAATATATGAAATAGAGTAGAGAAAGTAGAAAACGTAGAAAAAGTAGAGAAAGTAGAAAAAGTAGAAAAAGTAGAGAAAGTAGAAAAAGTAGAAAAAGTAGAAAAAGTAGAAAAAGTAGAAAAAGTAGAGAAAGTAGAAAAAGTAGAACGTTGGAATATATTTAAGTGCATACATTCTATAAAAGAATATGATAAAAAAACCAAAAAAAAAAAAAAACGCGCAAGCAAAAAATAAAAAACCATTTAAACAATTGGTTTTCAAAAAAAAGTAGAAATTCGGAGTAGAATTAAGTGCATACATTCTATAAAAGAATATGATAAAAAAACCAAAAAAAAAAAAAAACGCGCAAGCAAAAAACAAAAAACCTTTTTAACAATTGGTTTCCAAAAAAAAGTAAAAAATGTAACCCTTAGAAATAAGTTTGGTGTGTAGAAAAATATTATGACTCCGAAACTATTCGCCAATTGACTTTTTCTTGAACCTATGCAATTTGTTTTAGATATATTATTTTCAGATTTGGGCAGCCAATATATTTATTCAAAATAAATGGTAAATGGTAAATAAATGGTAAAAAAAATTATAGAGTATTATTTGAACTGAGCTGAACCGATGTGGTGTTGGGCATATTTTTTTTTAAATAATTAACCTTTTTCAACCGAGTAACCCAGTTATTATTTTAGAGTTTTGATTTCAAAAGATAGTTTACTCACTTCTTAGAATGAATTCACTCCAAACAGCTTGAAGCAACAATAAAAAAAATTATGGCATATGCTTAGCTTGTTTGACCTGCAATTATCTGAAAAACATGACACAGCTGTATTTGCTTTTAAGATTTTAATGAAATTTTGTTGTTTTTTATTAAAAATGAACAGTTCTTCACTTGGTTATATGTATGTATATATATATGTAAGTTCATTTGGCGCTATTTGAAATCGTTCAAGACTTGTATATAAAACGTTATGTATTTTAACTATTCAAATGTTTTGTTTGTTTGTATTTTGTTTTCGTTTTTAGTAAGTATGTGCTACAATTATACATTTGTATTTGCACTAAAGCAGAATGTTCAAATGAATCGCAATCATGAATTGCATTACAACTTTTTAAATTAGACACTAAGTTGAAATACAAAATAGAATATTGAAGTATTAACAAGTAGTCGCAAACTTTGTTAAATTAGTTAAAACAATAACATATGCAAATGTATGTGGCTGTGTGTGTTTGTGTATGTATAAGTAAATGTATGTAACTATGTTTTTTAGCTCAAATGCAGTTTCAGTAGCTTTTCACTTATTTAACTAGCAACGCGCCGCTTGCTAACGCATAAATACTCATACTAACTAACACGTTAAGGGTAAACTTTGCCTTGGCTAACAACTACACATCGTACTGTTAAACGTATCGCTTATGACTGTAACTGTGACATCATTACAGCTTACTTATGACTAATTCATGTGCTCTAAAAAGGCGCTGCGCCGACATGCTATAGATAAATCCTTGTAAGTATCGATCTGTTTAGCAGACACTCGGACACATACTTATATGCTCGCAATACTTGCACATTTAAATGTTTTTAAAGCTTTAGCTGCACAGTTGTGGATGTGGGGGGAACACACGAAATGGCTTTTGACTCTTGACTGTTGATAATTGTTAAAACAGATTTGTTGTTGTTGGTATCGCTGACGTCTCACATGAAAAACTCATTGGCTGAATGCGAAAGCGGAAGTCACGTTCGCCCGGGACGATCGAATATGGTAATTTCTATAACACGAAGACCACGATATGTTGGATCGATCAGCTGGAGACCCTTTGGATTGTAAATGCGCTCATTTTGGGAAGCAACAAATTTGGAAATCTTTCGCAGCGTCTGTGTGACAGAGAGCATATAGAAATCAGTTCAACTTAGCTCAAAATGACTGAACGACCTTCACTTACCTTCTCGTAATGTGTCTCAGAGCACATGTATATTAAATACGCCGTAATACAACCTATACAGCCCTCACAGTATGTGCTACAAGAACCCTCCTCCGCCTCGGCATAAAACTCGTTAAGCCTGTTTATGGTCGACTCGAAGACATGACGTTCAATCTGCAAGCAAAAAGGCAACACCTGGTGAGGTCCTGATCGTGTATTATCACATATTACATACCATGCCCTCCAGTTCCGGGGGCAGCCTTGTATGGAACTTCACCGAGGTGCCGTCGCTGTAGTCGCGCTGTATGAACACCTTGCCGCCATGCAGGATGGTTGGATTGCCCGCCGATGGAGTGCCACCGCCTTGTGACATTGTTCTCCTGTAAAAACGCCATAAGCCGTTAATCAAATGAATATGTAGTGCCCGATACATTTGGTTGGTCGCAATCATTTTGCACACACAACAAATACACAAAAGACACAACAACAACAGTAACAAGAATTTATCATAGCCCACTTTGCCTTTGTCAGCAGAAAATGTAAAAATACTCGTTAGGGCGGGGTTTGAGCGCAGCTGGCTTCGTCAGTTTGTGGCCAGGCGATAGCTGTGTAGCTGGCTATAGCCAATATGTTGGCCCTAGATTAGCAATAGATCAGATCATTTTATCAGTTGCGCGATGAAAACACATTTTTCACAAACAAAACAAAAACTAGCAGCAACAATAAATCACAAGAAATGTGTTTCGCATGTCTATTTCAACATTTTCAAATACTTGCTAGCCAGCACACAGGACCGAAGCTCTGGTTGTCGTTGCTTATGTGCAAATATAGGAGTTTTTGGCGAAGTAACTGGTAAAATTTATAAACAATTTGCTCTTACAATTCGCAACGCACGTAACGTGTACACAATGGCGTCTGACCATTCACAGAATTTGCGCACAACTAATCAGCTGTTGAACCACATCAGTGTGACCAGGCCGAACGCAGCAGTGGCGCTGCTAACGTTAGCCGTTAGCGCTGCCAGATGGTTTTTAAATATTTAAACTGCATGAATGTGCTTGGAAATGCAACGGAATTTGACAATCTGTTTGTAACTTATGTGTTTTATAATAGATATAGTTAACTGTATAACACATTGTAGCAATCGATAATCTTCACTCCCAACTCAGATTCCAATCCTCTCCCAGAAGAGTTCGCTGACGCCCGCAGTAGAGATTTCAAAACATTCAACAAACGCTTTCACATTGAGATATTTACACAGCTTGTCCCATTGTGAGCGCTTGCGCTTATTTATAACGTTTATTTTTTTTATTATTTATTCCAAAACTGTTGCTCTATTGAAAATGCTGACGGACGTATTTTAGTGTCTTGCCAAAGTTCCAGCATGAGGGCTGCTTTTAGTTGCCATCAAATATGTGTCCTGCTCCTAATTTACAAAGGATTCCACTACCTCCAGCATTGCCGAGCTGTGCCCATTGTTGGCGGTCGCATCGTTGCTAGCGTGGGCAGTAATTGGATATAAGTTTGATTTGAGAAACTTACTGAAAAATCAATCCCTTTGCAGATGGCACCTCACGGTATCCCTTTATGGTATCTTTGCAGGATGTGTTTGATGGACATGGAAACAACAGGAACCTTAGCCAAAAGCGTGCGTATCAGCACTTTTGCGGTGGAAGTTTAATAAACGAACGCTGGATCTTGACTGCTGCTCACTGTATCTGGAGAAAGTGAGTATGGGCTCTATAAGATACGGCTTTGAAGTCTGAATCGTTTTTACCTATCAGAAATATCAACAAGATTGTGGCTTTTATTGGATATGAGAGCATTGAAAATGTGGAAAACCTGAAGCCGTACTGTGTGGAAAGCGCTGAGTACATCTACTTTCAACCGTAAGTCAAAAACAATAAAGAACATTGCAGTCGGACGTAGCCGACTACGTAATACTTGTACACAGTACACAGTAGTTAAACTTTTTTTTCAAAATTTAGAAATGCAAATTTACATTTCAATGCAAAGCTCGAATATTTCAAATGCCTATAAGTTTGTCAAAACCTAACTGATTTTCATGTTTGATGGCATTTCTTTCATGGGTTGTCCTCTAGATTGATTCTGCATTTCAAATACATACATTATTGAAAATAAAATTTTTTGGATTTTTTGAAAAAGTATCATGTACTCCCTTACTCATTTTGGAAAAAATTTTTTTTTCAAAATTTTGAATTGCAAGTTAACATTTTTAATCAATTGTGGTTGTCACAATTAGTACAAAAAACAATCTTAAAACCGATTCTGAGAGTGTAAAATTTTTTATCAAAAATCATGCAAAAATTGACCAAAATTTTTACATTTAAAGCTCTCGGATCCATAGTTTGAATATTTCAAACGCCCATAACTTTGTCAAAACTGAACGGATTTTCATGTTTGACGGCATTTCTTTCACGGTTTATCCTCTAGATTGATTCTGCATTTCAAATATATTCAATATTGAAAATAAAGTTTTTTGGATTTTTTTATAAAATATCAAATATAACTCCCCTCTTACTCATTTTGGAATATTTTTTTTTCAAAATTTTGAAATGCAAATTAACATTTTTAATCAATTGTGGCTGTCACAATTAGTATAAAAAACAACATTAAAAAAGTTTCATGCAAAAAATGACAAAAATTTTGACATGATCTCTCTCGGATCCATAGGTCACATATTTTAAACGGCCATAACTTTTTCAAAACTGAACCGATTTTCATGTTTGATGGCATTTTTTTCTTGATTTGTCCTCTAGATTCCTTGTGCATTTGGCACAATTAGTATAAAAAACATCATTGAAACCGATTCTGAGGTGGTAAAATTTGTTGTTTGCAAATTTGTAAATATCTTAACACTTTGTCTGACACGGGTATACCCGAGTATATATTCCAAGAAAAAAATTGCGTTCATACGAACAAACGGGCGGACAGCAAGACACGCACAAACCCAATATACTCTTTTCACTTTGCGAACAAGTATGACAAGAAAGGATATTTAATTTCGAGGTGCCGAAGACTAAATTCCCTTGCAGAACTGGCGATATATATTATGGTGAAAAATTTTGGGATTGAGGGGGGAGTTGGTGGTTTAAATTTTAAAATGTCTATATAAAGGGAACTGTTTATTAAATTGGTCCGATGTGGATAAGATTTTGTTAATAGGTGCAAAGAAAGTTTGATCCGCGTATCTTGAAAAACTAAAAAATTATTCATAGAAAACATATTTTTTAAACCGATCGTTCTTATGGGAACTTTATGATATATTAGTTTTACCTTCCCTCAATGAAAAGTCGGTTTCTATGCAAAAGTTTATGGATAGTGTAAATTAGTTTGCATAGAAAAAGAATGGCAGGCAGACTGATGCGCTAAATCGACTCCGCTGTTGATTCTAGTCAAGAATATATATTTATATCCACAGCTCCAACTACCGCAATGATATTGCCCTCCTGTATCTGAAGCGCCCGTTCAAGAGCAGTCTGGGAAGGGATTTGCAGTTCGCTCAGCTGCCTCCGCACGGCATGAAACCCAACAGCAATGGTTTGTACACCACGTCTATGTAGTATATACACAGGATGGCAAGTCCCGCTGCCTTTTTTCAGAATCGTGTCGTATTATTGGCTACGGAGCCACCAGGCACGCCGGACCATCCCAGAAGCAGCTGTTCGAGGCGGAGGTGCGCGTGATTGGCCACCAGCAGTGTCGAGATATTATCGGACACATCTGGGCACCGCGAAATGGGGCGAATACGGTCTGCGCGTTGGGCAACAATCAGGACTCCTGCCAGGGCGACTCGGGCGGTCCGCTGATATGTCAATATGGAACTGGAGGTCGCGAGTATATATACGGACTGGTTTCGCATGGCTTGACCTGTGGCATCCAAGGAATGCCCAGCATCTACACGGTAACCCGGCCCTACTACGACTGGGTCCAGCTGCTGGTGCAGAAGCTCTAAAGGTTATATATATGTATATATATATAATTTATTAATTATACTATATCAAACAGAAAACATTCACGAATATATGCTACGACAATGCAAGGAATATTTAAAATAACAACAATTAAGCATAGAAAATTAGGCCTAGAGTACTGGTAGTATGACAATCGTAACATTGTACGATGCGTATACAAAGGTAGCTTGGATGCACTAATCCTAACTTAACTAGCGGAACCGGTAAGCCTAACGTGGCTTAGTTGTGGCTCAATCTTACTGCTTTTCAGGCTTCGTCTCGGTCTCTTCGATGGCGGCGGGCGCGTCCTCGACCTTGTCGGAAAGGCTTCCCGTGCCCGTTTCGGGCAGCGTGAGGGTTAGCAGGCCCGCTACTAGAACGCAGCAGCCGCAGATGGTTGTTGGAATGTACCAGCCGAGTGCGCCCAGGACGTCGACCACGTAGGGTGCCGAAATGGAGCCGACGTGCGCCCACGTCGAGCAGGTGCCCAGCGCCGAGTTGCGTATCTCGGTGGGATAAAGTTCCGCCGTGTACAGCGTCACCACGGAGTAGGTGGCACTGATCCCGAAGCGTCCCAGCATGGCGAACGAAACGATCCACGTGGTGCTGCCAGCGGGCACCGAGAGCACCAGCAGCAGCGAGATGCCCGTCCACATGAACAGGAACATCGTGGTTATCCGGCGGCCAGTGAAGCGCAGCATTATGACCGGCACCAGGTATGAGGGTATATCCACAACGCCCGTGGCCACGATGTAGAGATAGCGGCTGACCGAGAGGTTTGCGGCATTCAGAGCTGCAAACAGTACCATATTAGAGATTGTCTTCCATAAGAATCGGCTTTTGGGATCTCACCCGTCACATAATAACTCAGCGAGGTGACGCAGAACATGAAGTACGAGGTGAAAATGAGCTTGCGCACTTTGGAATTCGCAAACAGCTCGATGATCGACTTGAGCGGACCGTTCTTTAGCTTCTGGACAAGCGAAGCATTCGTAACAGGTTCGAGCTTAAATGAAATTCAGATTTTGTTCGCTTGACAACGAGCTCAACTGGGAAAGGTGCATCGGCGAGATCTTTGTACACACCGTTTTCTTATCGCTAACAATTTCGGTGGCTGGCGCAACTGTGGGCTGAACATCATAATGACTGGGCTGCTTGAAGAGTATCTGGTAGACGCGGTCGTAACGCTGCTTCGTTATAAGCCAACGCGGTGATTCACTCATCAGGCTGTGTGAGGGAGGAAAACGTCAGTTGCAATTGGTGTTGATTATCGAGTTAGGTGACTTACTAGCAATTGATTATCAGCAGCAGCGAGGGTAAGGTCAGTGCCAGTTGCAGATAGCGCCAGGGCTGTATCAGATAGCCCGTTATGGCCAGAAGGATCATGCCCACGGGGTACGAGGCCGAGAAGGCTATTGACATCCAGGAACGATGCTTCAGGCAAATGTTCTCCACAACTAGCACAAAAGGTAATCACATTAATATGAATGAATATAAAATTGGTTATATTCGCATACGTACTCATCGTAAATGCAGGATAGAACAGGCCCGAGGACGCAGCGCCCAGGGCGAAGCGACCAATCAGAAAGAGACTGTACCAAGGCGAGAAGCTGCAAAACATGCTTCCTACTACGAAGAAGACGGCGCCCAACGTGAACGAAGTCTTGCGGCCAAATCTAGAATATTGTTTACAATTTGGTATCACTATTTTTTAAATCATAGGATATATTTCTAAAATAGCATCTATAAGCTACACCCATTGAAAATGCATTTAACAGTCAAAAGGAAGATCTCCGACCCTATAAAGTATATATGTATATCCTTTCTCAGCATCACTAGCTGAGTCGATTCAGCCCTGTCTGTCTGTCTCTATGAACGCGATGATCTCAGCGAGTTGAAGATTGGTTCTTTAAGTTTGTGTACACTATACGCATATTTCAGAGACTATAAGATCCAAACCAAATTTCACGAATGTTTATTTTTTTGGGTACTTTTCCCCAGTGGCCCCAATTATCAAACAACTCAATTCAAGTACTATAGCCTAGCAGTTTGGTTTTTACATAATTTTGAATGCTCTTTTTAAGACCTGGAAAATTCATATAGAATAAAAGATTCGTTTACAAGGTATTCTAATGTTGAGGTATATTCTAGTCGGGCATCTTACTGGCTTTTAAATACCGTTGGCTACTAGGTCTTTGGCTAAGACAAACACCATATTGATACAAATATTTGCTATTATTGCTATTATTAGTTTGGGCTAATGTGATAAACAAGGCTGGAAAGCTGTTACAAATTTGTTGGTGGTCCGGTGCACGGCTCTATCGTATTCCGACTTACTTGTCAGCCAGTATGCCAAACGAGAAGGAGCCACAGAACTTGCCCAGCGAGAGGGAAACCTGCGCGGATGTGCGCTGTATGCTGCGCTCACAGGTCAGATCCCAGTCGGCCACGAAGGTGGTCTCCGGATGGGCGTACTCGTAGTTGCCCTTCGCCTGGCAGGACACCACCGTGGGCTGATTGATCTGCGCCATCCGGCTGGTGTAGTTGAGTGCCGCATCGTAGGACATGTGGCTCAGCTGCTTGTAGTCCCAGTCCCAGACCGTGCAGCCTCCAGAGTTCAGCTCGTGCTCGGCAATGCCTCGCTTTTGGGCCAAGGTCCAGTTGGTGTCCCGCAGATCGTCAATGCCGCACCACTGATCGTCGGGCAGGTGGCCGAGCAGCGTGTAGGAGGACACATGGAAGCCGTTCAAGATGTTGGGCGTAACGCAGAGAAAAAAGATGGCCCTATAATAAACGGATGAACAAATAGTTAGACTGAGGCTCAAAGTGTTTAACCAAATATGCGATTCAGCTTTGCAAAGTTTCTCCTGGCGCTAATTAAAACGTTTTCGACATATAACGGATATGGCAACTATAGTTTTATCTGTCGCTTGTTTTCGACACGCAATTACGATCTTTCACACGTTAGCACGAATGCTGGTAATTGAAAGCGCCGCTTGTTATTCTTCGCATTATTGATAACATTAACGATCGGCGATCAAAATATTAACGCCAACACATAATTGCAAAAACAAAAAAAAGTTGTGAAGGTTAGTGACGCATTCCAAAACGCAAACATGGAGCTGACGAAGCTTACACTTTTGGCTATTGAAAATTCAGCACATGCTCTGATGTTATACGTATATTCGTATTACGAGTATCTCATATATTGAAAATTTTTTCAATGTAAACGGCTCCGTCACCAAATCGTTAATCGAACCGGGCAACCGGAACGCAATGCGCAGTATTTACATATTTGACATTTTTTTATGGTACCCAAAGTCTGGGAGAAGATCGTCAGAATTCAAAGCACTTAAATTTTATTAAGAAGTTTGTATTTTTTTGTTTTTGTTTTTCTTTTTGTTTTTGTTTTTGTTTGCCCCAGCACGTAATACATATAATGCTAGTTTTGGTAGTTGAATGACTTTAGTTCGTGTCCTTCGGGTGCTGCCGCCCCCGATTTGCATCAATATTCCATTCACTTGACTGGCCCTCCTTGAGGCAGCAGTGCAAAAAGTTGCAGCTATGTATATTCAATTGATAATTATAATGAGTACCGGTTTCAAATGCAAGTATGTAGATTATTGGCACGACTCAATTCAAATCTGTTATCAGGTTCTGTTATATACATTATCGTTAACGGGCCAGATTTGCCTATAATAAAATCTATTGCGCTGATTTCTCAAGCTATATATACATAAGTAATATTATCCCCCCCGACTAAGTCGCATGTAAATACGACTTGTCGATCCAAATAGATGTATTCATATGTCACTCACGTCGCATGCTAAAAACAAATATCGGGAAGTACTTCAACTACCGATTACCCCTTGGATATTACCGGTACGTGTACATCTTTATATCAGCTAAAACTTATTTTATTTAAATTAGTTGTTCGTGCTTGTCAAAAGATTTGCTTAGATCTTAATAGCTCTGACTAATCGAACAGTTTTAACCTAGTTCTGTTTAAATAAATCAGATTTAAGTGTTCTGATTCTAGTTCTGAATCCGGTTTGGTTCAGAAAAAAGTAAAACGAACTTGAACTTTAACAATTCAATAATGAATAGAATAGGTCAAGTTACTAGAACTAATCATATAGTTGATTTATTTATGAACTTTCATTTTCTACAAAGGCTGCTCACAAATTAAAGCTGGAAATTAAAATGAAAACGAAAAAACGTATATATGTATGTACATATTAGACAACTCCTCTTACCAAACAAATGCGCCGCCACTGCCGACAATTTCCAGCTGCTTGGTGAGCAAATCCTTCATGCCCTGCTCGCTGATGGGCTCTCTGGATTTCTCCAGATTATCCTTGGACTTGGTCATTTTAAACTTTTCCCTTATATGATTATCACAGATTTTATACGTTAAACGCAACGAAAAAAAATTAACAAATGAGCAGACACGAAACCGGAGGTGGCCTAATAATTTGACTTGATAAGAGTTCAAATGGACAATCTTTAAAAAACAAATTGTTTTAGAAATACGTTGGGTCGTTCACTCGCTGGAAGAACCTTATGCTGTGCGCATTTTGACACTGAACTTGGTTTTGAAACCAGATCCCCTATGCCAATCTATTTATAATCTATGCCAATCAATTGCTCAATTGAAATTGCAATCACAAAAGTCGCGATTTTGATTTCTATATACATATAAATGCATATGTATGTGCATGTATGTATGTATGTTAATATGCACAAATATAGAACTTATTGTATTCAATTGTCGGGCGATTACGAGTGCATTAACACGGCGTATAGCCTCTGACACGAGACTGGCGCTGTCGTCTATGCTCTCTGTTTATTCTTATCCAGTGCCACTGATAATACGGAATACGGGGACCCCAAACGACGGCCGATCGACCAAATGCAACGGTAATTCCGATAGCCGAGAGCGAAGCAACTGCAAAGGTGTTTTTTTTTTTTTGTTTTTTGTTTCTTGTTTCTGTTTTCACTTTCACTTTTCAAATATTCTTCGGTTGCGGCCTTTTTGGGTTTATTTATCTGATCTATTTTCTAGATTTGCTCTATGCTGGTGTTTTTCTTTCTTTTGTTTTTTTTTTGTTTGTTTCAGCGGCAACACGTTTGTTTTTCCTTTTCGCTTGTCAAATTCTAATTTTTCTTATATGTTAAAATAAACATAAAAATGAATTGAATTTCTGCTCGGCCGTCGTTGTTGCTGTTTCCCAGTCTTCGCGGGCAGCTGCACGGCAACGTTTCTAATTTTGAATGAACTCTCGAGCGCGTGGTGTGGCGTCTGCCATACGAGATGCAATCGCCTGTAATGCTACCAACTACTTGCTGCCGCTTCGGAGGCGTCTCACAAACTAAGCCCAGGGGAGGTCGATCGCAACATTTTGTACTGGCAGTCAGTCCCGCCAGACAAACGGACTGCCGCGACTACATACACTCACCCATAAGTAGTACGCACGCACACTCATTACAAATACGAATATGCTTCACTCTGTCTCCGATTCGGTGCGGCTGCGACTGCGACTGTGTCTGGCTCTGATTCGGAAACGTTCGGCTTCGGCTCTTCCCGTTCCATTTACTCATGCTTGGGATTTGAGTTTGGTGTGTGTGCATTCCATTTTCGAAATCATTGCGCATTCTAAGAGAGAGTGATTATTTTTCAAGGGACAATAGCACTCTACACAATTCGGAGGGGGCAGCATATCCGACTGGTGCTATTCTTAAGCCATGCTAACAGATCGTAAGCAGAGTGCTGATTGTAATTTATTATGTTGTGTAATATATGCATTATCTACTTGAGCATTGAAAATTACATTTTATTCAAGCATCAAATAAAAAATATTTTAGATTAAGCACATGAGTCATTTTGTTTACTATTTGTGCTAATCATCAAATTATTTCCTTATTTCTATATACCACCACTTATTTATTATTACTTATTGTGTTTGTTCCATAACATTTCTTTCAGTGTGAGCATCCCGATCATAGCTCAACATATCAAACCACTTTCCCATCCCTTACAGCTGTCGCAGCTCTCCTACCTAGGCTATCCAACGCCCTCCATAGCCGAACCCTAACAATTCTGCACAGGATCCTTATTACAAATATAAACAACTGCCGTTACAAACTTATGCAAGAATGCTCTCTACGACAATAAAATATGTATTTCAATTTGTGAATGTAAATGCATAAGCACTGAGCATTAATTTGCATGGCACTCTTCTCTAATACATGTAATTTGCATTTTGTCTCTATTTCATTACAAATGTACATTCGTATGGGCGATAATCAAGCGCCTGCTCTGTTTACATTATTGTTTCTGTTCTTCATTTCCGTTATTTTTAAGTACACGATTAAGAGTAAAGCGCGTATTTTTCGACTCTGTAAAATTGAAAAGTAAAGAGCAAAATACCATTGTAAAAACAAAAACAGAAACAAGCAAGTTGTTGTCGGGTGTAGCCGCCCGCACAATGCTCTCTTCACAGTGTAAAAGCAACTCAAAAACAATAGTTACTTTACGAAGAATTTTTTGTATACAAGTAATTTTAAGTCATTAGCGTTTATTGTACCTGAATTAATTGCGTTCCCCTGCACAGATGGATATTGCACAAAACCAATGTGCAATTTTCCCTTCGCGAACAGAGTATAAAGGGTGTGAATGAGAGTGCTATGTGTAAATGGTAACCTCTAAAGCGGAAGGCATTTGAATTTATATAGGCTCTGTTCTGAATACAATGTTGCATTTGAGTACATATAATAATATTTATAATTTGTGGGAATATATATGCGCTTGGATAACTTTTGAACTTGCAATATAATCGTTATCTACATGGGTTTCTGTTTTTGTGTTCCTTTTTTTTTTTTTATAACAGATTCTCAATTGACTTGATGAGAGCGACAACCTCAACAATGATCTTAATGATCATGATCTTTATGCGAGTTATCAAACTGGAACCAGATTTCTATGCATTGACCCCACTGAATGATACCAATTGAGGTTAACTGTATTAACGTTTAGATAACATACCTTTCATTTCAAGAGCTCTCAACCCTGGCCAAGCTCAATTGATCCACACAAATGGCTTGTACTACGTCAATCAATCGATCGATCGATACCAATATCGATGGTCGTACGTAAGCAACAACCGCAGAGCTGGTTCGGGGTGGGCACAGGGTATGCCTTAGTCGGCATTGTATTCCGCCTTGCTTAAATGTATCGCTTTAATTGCTGTTTAGTTTTTCTCATGCATGTGATCATCCTGCATTCGCATTCTATTCATCTGTGAAAATTGCATAGTTTACTCCAACAATAATTGAGAACAAAATAAAAGCAGACAAGTGAGAACACTGCAGACGGGTCTAACCGACAGCAAAATACTCATTCATAGTGTAATAATAATAAATAAAATATATACCTTAGCATTGTTGTGTGGAAATGAAATATAATAACCGAGTATAAATAAAGTTTGCCTCTGCTCGGTCTTGAACCTGGGACCTATCACACTGTTAAACACAAACTGCTCGTTAAACACCTGTGCCACCAACTATATAGTATTCAATCTGACGAAATGCAAGTTAAGTTATTTTATACGACTAATACGCGAAATGCTAATAAAAAATAAAAAAAAAGAATTTAAAAAAACTTTAAAAACTGTAAAACAATAATTTTACGCAATCGTTAAAAACAAAAAATAAAAATAAAAAATTCCTATGCGTCGCGTCCGGACTTATGATTCTAACGCAAAGAGTACCGCAAAAATATAACATCGTGCTAGCCGTCAATAATAATTTCATATGTCACGAAATTAAACTTAAGTTATCTAACAAGAATTAACGGCAATTGCTAAAAACAAATTATTATAATGAAAATTTAAATTTGCTATTAAGCTGACACAGTCGTCTCTGCTATTACTTGCTATGTATGAAACAAATATGAAATATAAAACAAACAAATATAATGCACATGTATAAAAAAAAATTGGATATTCAAGATAATTGAATTTGGGTCAAGATAATTGAATATTTCAACTTTCAAGTCTCTAGTTTCAATAGCGACTAAGAAAATATTGCGACGGAGGGACAGCAAGACGGACACTGGATAAGTCCAATATACTCTTTTCACTTCGTGAACGATTAAAAAAAACGGTGACGTTCTGACGAATAGCTGACAATCCTCTGAGAGATCGCAGTTACATAGCGTTTCCATAGATAATTCTTTTTTAATTCTACTCGTAGTGCACATGGGCGTGTACCGTTGACAATTTAATTGTATTTGGGTGGGTTGGTCTCTGGCTTTGTTATTGTTATTGTTGTTGTTGTTTCTGTTTGTTGACAGCGCACGTGCAGATATTGTTCGATTTTGACCACAATTTCAAGTACATGCCTCTGCGGCCCACACTAGCTTAAATACAGTTAAAACGATCTTGCATTCGGCGCACGTCGCTGCCCGAACGCCCAAGCCACGCCCACACTTTCACTTTCAGCCCCCCGCGTCAGAGCGCCCATTCATCAGCGACATATTTACGTTTGCTTGGCACTAATCTGATAAAACTGGGCTGATTCAATCAAACTTAAATTGCCCAAAAAAACGAAAATATGCCATAGAATCTGAGCTGCGCTTAACGCTGAATAATACTGGATTGTTATCAGAGATGTGCGATATAAATAAAGAAATTGGATTGCTGTTTTAGTATAAAGATAAATGTTGGGTATTCTTTTTATATCAGGCAAACAATATATATATGAAAATTATTGATGCGTCTGAATTAATCAAGAATTTTAATCTAATTTAATTTAATTTTAAAAAATCTGGTTTACCTTTTGACAACAAATTACACAAAACTCAAACGGCATAAATTAAAATTACAAATTTTTAATTGCTACCAATATTTACGATTATAAAAAGATGTTCTTCTTAAAGTGGACACATTAGGTATTTCTGGGTGTATTGCTCATCCCTAAGACCCCGCGAGGTACTTCGTGATTGAAATTTATGAAACCCAATTTGTTGGCCTGTCGACGACGACGGCGACTTTTAAGTGAATGATTACCCACGAAACGAGCTTAGGATTATGCAAAAATATTTATACAAAACTGGACTAGACTGAGTAAATTAAATGTGTAGTTGACAAAAAGAGCACAATTACGAGCAGCTAAACACTTGAGCGAGTGCCCGAGTGTCTGTGATTAGTCTAGGTGGTACGTAAGTGCCCCCTGGTATTTGCAATGTCAAAAGAATTAGAGCGCCATCTCGGAGAGTACTTAAGCGGTAAGTGTGTGTATATATTCCAATATTTTCTAGCCGTAGGCAAAGCTGAGCAAACCGATCAAACCAACCACAAAGACGCTATAGAAGGTGATGTTGTACAGATTGAGCCGGCTGATCAGGCCCGCAAAATAGCTGGGATTGACGCGGGAATATCGATTCTTCTCGTGCACATCCAGCAGATCCTTCCAGCCCACCACCTGTGGCCGGATCACGAAGAGCGCATTAATTGCCGCCCGAATGCCGCTCTCGACGGCACCACCCATGAGATTGCGATTGTTGGTGCCCACCGCCGCCGAACTGGACCAGATAACCCGGTGCCAGGGCTTGATCTGCGGCTTGTTCAGTGCCGCGTTCCGCTCACAGATCTCCTGCTTGTACTCCAAAGGCTCGAGCATCTCTTCGCCAAATTGCGCAGCCAGCAGCTCCAGCACAGTGTCCCGCACACTGTCCGCCTCTTCCAGACTGTGCAGAATGTAGCCGCAGTATATCTGCGGCCGGCTTTCGTAGCCCACCATCAAGGGCTGGATATTTAAAAACTGACCGGAATAGCCTTGGGTAATCCAATACGATTTATCGTAGCGCATAAAATATTGGGTTATCACAATGTTTGAGTCCTCGCCGGTTCTGGCGGGTATGCGAAACCGCTTGGGCAATTGGGGCTCGAACTGCAGCTGGTTTACCCTGTCCCAGGATATGGCCAGGATGACGGCTTGGGCTATGTGGCTTGTGCCACTGGAGTCGCTCACCACCACATAGTTCTTGAAATGCTCCACCTTAACAGCTTTGACACCGCACACGATCTCAGTGTAACTCAGCTTTCCGATCAATGTCTCAATCAGGTTTTTACAGGACAAACTTAACACCGTATCCGGCATGGTGAGAAATCTGTAATCGGAGATCGTTAAAGACACAGACGACACAGACCATGTTGGACTCCTACAGATCGATTATTACAGTTAGTCCACCCATCGCACTGCACAGGCACATGAACTCATCGTAATTGATCTCGCTGGCGGGCATTCCGGAGGCCAACTGGACCGTATTGAACATGAACTGGCGGGACCGGCTGAAGAACAAGTGGCTGCATATATGCCGCTCCATAGTTGGCACTCGCTTGCGATACCTAAAGGCAGACGTAGACGATCATCAGCAAATCACTTCTATTGCCGATCTATATAAAGGCCTACTGACTGATAACGCAGGGCGTTAAACTTCTTCATACGCAGGTCCAGCATATCGATATAGCGAAAGAGCTCAAACTTGACCGGGAAAGCCAACAGACCTCGGTCCAGTTCCGAGCAGCGACTCAGCGTCTGTGTTTCCGAATCCTGCGCCCTCACTGCCACGTTGAGTTGCGCCATGAAGGCCATCATCTCCTTCTGCTCCTCGTTGATGAAACGAATGCCCTCCATGTCCAGCTGTCCGCCGAGAGTGCTCCGCTCATCAATAATTTTTATATTCAGCGAATTCTCTTTCGATAATATTTTTACTGCCGACGTTAGGCCGGACAGCCCTCCGCCCACAATGAGCACATCGAGTTCTGGTAATTCGTTGCCAAAAGGTAAGTCCATTGAAAGACATAAAATATTTTGACATCTTAAATTTAAAAAATTTGAAAGCTATAACAAATTGTACAACCCAAAGGTTGCCCGAATAACTAGGCTCACTGAAATAACTGATAATCACTTGGCACGAAATATGTTTCTACCAGCTTGGTGTTATCTTCTGCTCTGAAAAGCATAGCATACTTTTGGGCAGCGCATAATATTGCTTGAACCACGTCATTGCATGGAGCTGAGTGCTGGTCTCCGATTTTAAAGACATTATGTATTACTTACTAAATACATCTTCATGAAGTTCACGTCGGTCAATTCAAAATATATATTTTTGCTTTTTTGTTTTAATTTTCGTTTTGTAGTTGTGGACATTGCAAAATCTTAGGGGAATTGGTTATTTTTTTCGTTACCAGTGGATTGCATACTTGTGGGATATAAATTAATTATTTTTATACAGTCAATTTGTTTATTTAAAACGCTGCTTCTATTTGTTTATCGTTCAACAAATGTGGTAATTGGCAATGGCAATTGGCACCCACTACGAGTTTAAATGGGGGAAACAATTTGATGAGTGTCGGCATGATCATGATCATGACCATCATTATCACACAACTAGCTTAAATGTAGCATCAGAAACACTGATACTTGATATTTAATACTAAAAACATAATTTAACATCTTTAGACCTGTTCTCTCTTATCTTAGCCCTGACATTGACATTGAACTTATTTATCAACTGTTTTATTAACGTTGAGCATAATGTAGCCATAAACAATATTAATAAAGATCGAATATGCAGCTAAGCTCAATGAAAAAAACCTTCACTCATTATGAATACCTGCGTTATGTATGTCTATTGTTTATTTAGCTATTGAACTCAATTCTAGCGTTTAGGCTATGCAAATGACAACTAAATAATTAACCTTCCATAAGGTTTGGGTTAGATCAGTGGGGCAAATTTTGCTTGAGTTTTAATAGTAACTGCTTGCCCAACCCATTGTAGGCTCAAAACACACCACAAATTAGAGGTTAACCTCCAAAGCCCCCCGGCTACGCTACTGCACTAATATAAAGTCAATTTTTGATTATATTTCTAAATATTGCCAATATCATTGTAAAGGTGCTTGAGAAGTTAATTATATAATCCGCCAAGAAATTATTCAATTCGTTCGGTAATAAAGAAATGAAAATCAGGCGACAAATTATATTAATAATGAATAATTTATTTGTTCCCGATTAATTGATAACTGTTATGGCCGTACAATGAACCAAAGCAACCAAAGTTGAAGTTGACGCCTGCTTATCGGCTGTTATCAGCGGCAAAGTCTGCGGATCCCTCCGTTCCGATCCGATTCTACACCTAGAGACCCAGTTTCGTGCAGGCCCGACTGATGATCCCATGCGAAAAATCCGAAGAATTGTATTTAATGAAAAAAAAAATCCATTATTTTCCAGACGAAACGATCGCTTAATAAATGTGCTTTGTTTTTAATGGACAATAAATGTAAATAAAATGGAGGCTCCACAAAGGCGCCGTGGAGCGTCTTGTGTACGTTTTAGCATATGAGTTGGAATACTTTTTCATCGAATAAATAAATGCAAATTGCCTAAATTCGCCGGCAGTCTCCTCGCCGCAATCAGCGACGCCCCCGGTCGCCCTGACTGCCATTGAGCATGGTCTTCAGTTCCTCGCCGTCCGGCGTCTTTTGCTTCTTGCCGAAGTTCTCGCCATCCTCAATAGTCTCCGGCATCGGCTTGTTGAGCGTCTCGGGCAGCAGCAGCGACAACAGGCCGGCGGTCAGTGAGAGGGCGCCACAAATGACCAGCGGCAAGGGTCGCCAGATCTCGCCCAGCAGATTCAGATACGGCGCCAGAATGCCGCCCATTCGGGCCACCATCGAGGAGGCGCCCAGGCCCACATTACGCACCACTGTGGGAAACTGCTCGGCCGTAAATATGTAGACGGTGCCATACGACGAGGTGATGGCCAGCTTGCCGATCATGGCGCACGCTATGAGAAGCCAGTTCATGTGGCTGGGCACGACGATGGTCAGCAGCAGGCTGGTCCCTGCCAGGAGCATGGCGCCGCACAGAATGGTGCGGCGACCCCATCTGTTGAGGGTGAACAGCAGCAGGGTGTAGGCGGGTATCTCCACGGCGCCGGAGATCACAAAGTTGAGCAGCTGGTTGCCGCCCAGGTTGTTGGTGTTCCACGAGAGGCCGTAGTAGACGCCGCTGTTGACGAACCAATCGAAGAAGATGAGCAGCGTCTTGCGGCGCAGATTCGGATAGCGGAGCAGATCGAGCACCGAAGCCGTCGGCTGCGAGGCCGCCAGCATATCCTTGCGCTTCTTCGCCGCCGCCTCCTCGATCAGCTGCTCGTAGATTTCGCTGGGTATCTCCACCCTGTTGGCCCTCGCCGCCTGCTCGATGATCACAAAGGCCTCATCGTTGCGCCCCTTGGACAGCAGCCAGCGCGCCGACTCCGGTATCACCCAGTAGTAGCACATGAAGAGCAGCCCGGGCAAGGTGAGCGCGATCTGCAGCCAGCGCCAGTCGTGGATGAAGTAGGCGAAGCCCGCCGTCAGCATGAAGCCGATCGAGAAGAACATTTGGACCGCGACGCCAGCGAACAGTCGGTAGGTGGCGCCCACCATCTCCATGGCAATCACGTAGGCCACCAGGAAGACGCCCGACGTGGTCGCGCCCACAATCAAGCGCGAGACGGTGTAGCTGAAGTAGTCCGGCGCGACGCCGGCCAGCACGCCGAAGATCAGCTGCGTCACCAGCGAGGCAAAGAAGGTGGGCTTGCGGCCCAGCTTGTCGGACATTTGGCCAAAGATGAAGCTGCCCAGCAGCACGCCCACCATGAACAGCGAGTCGCTGGTGGCGCTCAGCAAGCTCCGGCTGCAGACCATGTTCCACTCGGTGACGGCGCTGTTCAGATACTTGGACTGATCGTAGACGTAGCTGCTGCACTGCAGCGTGCCGTTGCCGGCCGCCGGCTGGCTGCCATTCAGATACTGCTCGGTGTAGTCGACGTCGTAGTACGCACAGGTGTCCGCCTTGCCCGTGACGCTGTCATTGGGATACGCCAGCGGCCACTGCTGGCGCGGCAGCGATTCGAAGCGCGCCGTGGCCGCCTCCTCGTGCGGCAGCAGGCAGCGGAACTCGGGCCGGGCGAGCAGAAAGACGCCGGCCAGCTTGTGGAAGGCGCAGACGATGGCCGGCAGGCAGAGCAGAAAGTAGATGCGCTTCTGATAGCGCCCAAATTCGCCCAGGTGGGTGATGACGTCGTCGTAGCCCATATCTGATACTAACTACCAGCCGGTTAATCGATGGTGGATTCTGTTCGGCTGATTGTTGCTGTCTGTCACGGTCGTATGATTTCGAGCACGGCGAGCGCGAGGTTCAACGAACGTTCGCAACTAGTTCTTGGCTGTTGCGTATACGCCGCGTGTCGCCGATAAAGTTCGACGTTAAATGGCCAACGAATTGGGCCCGTCGGCTTCAGAGTGTGCGCCTGTGCTTCTGGAAATGCCTGTATATGCACATGTACATATATATGTATATATATTCTTATGTATTTTGAAGTTCTGTATTGTTTATCAAAGTTAAAGCGCGAAGCAACCGCTCGCGATCTGTGCCAGTACGCGACTAAGAGTGCTGTGCAGCGGTTTCTCAAGAACTCAAAAAAAAAAAAAAAAAACAAAACGACATCGGCTTCCACTCTGACTATCTACAACCTCCGAGCAGCAGCGCTCTCAGCACTCGCACCCTGCTGTAACGAACGGCCTAATCGCAATCACAGGCCAGGTAAATGCGGCCCAAGCCGAGCTGCTGTCGAGGGCAGCGGGCAGCGGGCAGCGGGCAGCGGCAGTCGTCTAGTTTCTAGGTCAAATGGGGTTGCGAGCGGAGCGGAGCGCAGCGCTGAGACGAGAGCCGAATATCTGCAGCGCTCGATCGCTTATTGAATTTTAACAGCTGAGAATGCAGTTGGCATTATTCCACACAGACTGCATACCCTTATCACGTGTCTCTCTCGCACGTTCGCTGCCTCGCCCCCTGGCGCTCTGCTGCCCTCGTCGGGAACCGTTATCGCTCGCGCTCAGCTCTCGGTGCTCTTTGGATTTGCAACATTGTACGAGCATCTAAGCAGTTCTAAACTCACGCGACTGCTGAATACCGTAAATGTATATTTACCCATACAGTAGGCACGACAATTGTTCGGACACCCTTAGCTTACGGTAAAGGTAAACAAAAACCTTTTATTTACATACAGGTGAAATCGTATGCACAACAATTATTTGTACTGTACTGCATAGGAAATAAGGAAAAATGTATATATTTATATATTTATATATATAACTATTAAAAGCTAAAAGCTCAAATAAATTATAAACATTTTCTCCTTTGGCCTTAATAAAGGCGTTCAAACCTTATTTTTGGTTATTTCTAAGTTACAGGGCATTCAACATGAATGTTCTGGGTGTACGAATAATTGTTGTGCCTACTGTTTATACGATACAAACAAACTTGACCGAGTGCATAAATTTTACGGGGGCTTACCTTAATGTGCATAAACAATTTAAGACTCATTCACTCGCATATATCATTTAAATTGTTGTTGTCAGCTGCCTTGGTTAATTTATAGAGCAATATTTCTGTATTCATTCAAATGCGTCGCTATGCAATGACATATAAATAAATGCACTTACTTCTATTCCATTTGTAGAAATGTAAAAAGTTGTCGCAATAATCACACTCTGTTTTCAAGCAGAAAATTAGTGTATTGAGCTCATCTGAAATGTTTTACGACCCTAATCGAAAAAAAGCCTGTTAAACCATTTCGCTTAGAGTTGGTGCAGAATCTTAAAAGTCTCTGTCAAACTTGGGTTTTTAAAATTAAATAAACGAGGAATACAAAATACTAACTTTTAGGTATTAAAACACCTAATTTGTATATACTTTTGATTTAATTTGAAATGGCTGAACGTATTTAGTTGGGCCAAAAAATATTGGCATACTTTTAATTATTTGTTTTTTTTTAGATTTATATATTCTAAGGTAACAAATTATTTCATATTTTAATTAAAATTGAACCGGAGTATAAATATATTAAATCCGTTTCAATTTGTTATTTTAGAAACAAAGTATATCTTATATAAAAACAACTTTTCTTCTGGCTTGAAAAGCAGAGTATTTTAAAGCCGTGCATTGCCGCCGGCCTCGGCCTTGCTTGTTTAAAATTTCATTTACTTATGGCCTGAAAATAGTCTCGTATTGTTTTTGCTGATAAGAAAACATACAAGCGAAAGAAAAGAAAAACGGAAACAAGTTCAAAAGTTCTGTAAATTAGATTGAAAGTGAGTATAGCTAGGGAATCGACTCGTTTGATTCAGAAAAGTTTAGTTTATTTACTTTGGTACGGGAAAAATACAGCATTTGATTTCCAAGATAAGTACATAGAGTTAAGTCATTGCCTACAAATTCGATAAGTGTTAAATAATTAAATAAGTCCGATTAACGTATACAAATATAATACGTTGCCATAATGGGCAGGGTCAATCCGTTGGCAGCCTGGCTTAGAAGAAAGCACGGAATATGCCTACAAGTCCCTAAGAAGTAAATGCTTAAAGAGAAGAATTTTCTATGCGCAGATTCCTTTTTTATCTTTTTTTTTTTTTGGCATGCATATGAGATTTCTGAAATATAATACTTTGTCTTTTGTGTTTTTTTGGAACTGGAACTGGAGATGTAGGAAAAATGTGCTAAGATTCGACAGAAGATTGATGACCCTCGCAGCACAATTGGCAAACCAAGTTTAGTTATTATATTTATGTATATATTAAGCTACCAAGCTGTGAGCAGTCGAAAACCTGTCCAACCCAAGCCAGAGCAAAGTTGAAAAGTTGTTAATTTTTTTCCTAGAATTTGTGACCATTGCCATTAGCCACGACGCCGTTGAGGGGCAGCGTCTCCACCGTTTCGTGCAGTTCCCTGCCCGCTGGCAGATAGCTATCCGGCGGATGTTTCTTACCGAATCGTTCGCCGTCGGCAATCGTTTCCAGCGTTGGCTTGTTGTGCGTCTCGGGCAGCAGCAGCGACAGGAAGCCGGCGGTCAGCGCGAGCGTTCCGTAAATGACCAGCGGCAGCGGCGTCCAGATGGTGGCCAGTGCATTCAAATGGGGCGCCAGAATGCCCGTCAGACGCGAGACCATCGAGGCGGCGCCCATGCCCACGTTGCGCACCACAGTGGGGAACTGCTCGCTGGAGAACAGATAGATGGTGCCATAGGAGCCGGTGATGGCCAGCTTGCCCACCATGGCGCACGTGACGGTGAGCCAGTGCATGTCCCGCGGCACAATGACGGTCAGCAGGAGCCCGACGCCGGCGACCAGCATGCAGCCGCAGAGGATCGAGCGGCGGCCCCACCTGTTCAGCGTGAGGAGCAGGAAGCAGTAGGCGGGTATCTCCACGGCGCCGGAGATCACAAAGTTGAGCAGCACATTGCCGCCCAGGTTGCTGGTGCTCCAGGAGAGGCCGTAGTAGACGCCGGTGCAGACCAGCCAGTCGTAGAAGATGACGAGCGTCTTTCGGCGCAGATTCGGATAGTGCAGCAGGTCCCACACAGAGGCTGGCCGCGCCTTCCAGCTGCTTCTCCGGCTTGCCACCGGCCCCGTCGTCCAGCAACACGTCCAGCACCTCCGTCGTGATAGTCACGCGGTTGAAGGCGGCGGCCTGTTGTATGATGGCGATGGCGTCCGCCTTGCGGCCCTTGGACAGCAGCCAGCGCACGGACTCCGGTATTATCCAATAGTAGCACATGAAGAGCAGCCCGGGCAAGGTGAGCGCGATCTGCAGCCAGCGCCAGTCGTGGACGAAGTAGGCGAAGGCCGCCGTCAGCATGTAGCCCATGGAGAAGAACATCATCACGAAGATGCCGGCGTAGAGGCGCTTGGCGGGACCGACCATTTCCATGGCAATCACGTACGCCACCAGGAAGACGCCCGACGTGGTGGTGCCCACAATGATGCGGGCCAGCGTGTAGCTGAAGTATTCCGGCGCCACGCCGGCGAACACGCCGAAGATCACCTGAATGACCAGCGAGGCGAAGAAAATGGGCTTGCGGCCGTACTTGTCGCTCAGCTGGCCAAAGATGATGCTGCCCAGCAGCACGCCCAGCATGAACATGGAGTCGCTGGTGGCAGCCAGAAAGTCGCGCCCGCAAACCAGCCCGAATTCGGTGACCGCGCTGTTCTTGATCCTCGACTGGTCGTAGATGTACCGGCTGCAGCTCCGTGTCTCATTGCTGGCCCGGTAGTAGCTGCCGTTGGCAAAGCCCAGCTCGTAGTACTCGCAGCTGTTGTTCGACGGATAGGCGAGCTCGCGGAGCTGCGCCGGCAGCGCGTAGCTGTCGCCGTGCGGATCCGCGGGCAGTGCGCAGCGGAAGTCCGGCTTGGCGAGCAGAAAAACCCCGGCGAGCTTGTGAAAAGCGACCGGTATGGACGTCAGACAGATCAGCACGTAGATGATCTTCTGGTAGCGCCCGAAATCGCCCAACTGAACGATTACCTCGTCGTAGCCCATGTCCGGCTCGACTGGCCTCTAGCACGGCCCGTGAATCACTGAAGGTTCCGTTTAGCTCGCCTTTCCTATTTATTGCGTGCTTTCTTTGAGTGCGAATCTCGCGATGGTTTGTGACGACGGTGACGTGTACTTTGTACTCGCACGACGTGTCCAGAGCGAGAGTGAGCGAGAGTGAGCGAGAGTGAGAGAGGGAGAGGCAGTCGACCCGAAAAAGCTGCTCGCGTTGCAAACACGTGTTGCCAAATTTCTAAGCACACTCGCTGGGATCTGACGCAACGAAATAGTGCCGAAAGTCGTGCAGTTGCAAAAAGAATTCGGTGACAGCAAACACAGTTAAAATGAGACTTTAACCCGCATACGGGACCGGCAAATGCGTCACCTCTGGCGCACAGAACGGCACTAAGCTGCACGACTGAAGGCCAACGAAAGACTGAGGCAATAATGCTGACGCTACCTTCCGATAGCTGTCCCATATACCCAAACCGCACGAGTATCCATCATGCATATGCTCGCTATGCCATGGCCAGCTGCTTCTGCCTCAGCTCGCGCTCTTTCCACCACACCGAAGCTAACATGGCTCGCGGTCGGGCCAGCGACGACGAGGCGGACAGGGGTCTGCCTTGTATCGGAGAATTTATCCAGCCATTAGAGAGCGTGCTGGTCTCGCGCTCGCCGGCAACAACAGAGCAACGAGCAACCCCAACCCGAGCAGCTGGGGCATAATTGGTAGCATGCTAGTGCGGTTTTGAGCGGCTTTTCGCCTTGGACTGGCCCACTGCGGTGCCATGACGCACCACCGAAATATATATCACATGGTGCCCAAACACTGTTTGCACCTAAATCTAAGTACGCACTTTTATTTAGGCAGACTGCTTAGTGGACTGTAAAAATAGCAAATGCTGCGAAAGCAATATTTCATAATATTGGCATGATTTTTTATTTTAAAAGTAATAATATTTACGTACGTCTAACCTTCGTATATATCTAATTTTTAGTAACCCAAAACTGTTAACACATTATCTAACGCGGGTTATCACGAGTATATATTGAAAAACATACAATCACCGACAACTAAGAGGTATGTCCTAGTCGCTCATTTTGCACAGCCAGCATTCTGAGACGTTCGCTCAAATAAATAACGCTAATGGTTTTGAGTTACTTCCATTACAGGTTTCGACTTACTGGAACGGTTGATACGACGGAGTTCATTTAACTCTATATTTCAATTGGAATTTGTCAATGGCAATTATTGTTTTATGCGAAATCAATTGAGTAGAAAAATATTGAAAATCAAGCTGTGCCAGCCGAGTATCGTACGATGTGTTCAACACTAGAACCAGGCAGTCTCAATTAGACTCAATTAGTCAGCGTAAACTCAGTTCCAATTCGCTGCAGAGGCGCATTCGAATCAAAAGAAATCGTCTAAGGCAAACTGGTTAGGGGCGTTAAGGGAGGCAGTCCACAAGATGTTGCAATTAAGCGCTTTATGGTTTTGTTTTGTGTGAAAAATGATTAATGCGCCTCAAAGGGTCATCTGAGCTTCAGCTTTTATGATGACAGCGACTTGTTGAAAGAGATTAATGCCTTCAAACATCACAATGCTGAAGAGAAAGCCCAATAATCTGAGTCTGGAATGTAAGTTAATACCAGAAATTAAATCGAATTAAATTGTTGGCAATAATACATAAACTAGCTGTCTAAATATAATATTCAAAATTATGAAAAACAGACTTCAAGCGAAATCAAAATCTATATTTTGCTTATTTTTTTCTAAAGCGTTCGAGCTAATTGAACACTGAGAGCAGTTTTCAAGAGCAGAACAAATCTCTCAACATCCGTCGATCGCAAGTTTCCAATTGAGAGCAAGATTGCAAGAGTATCTTTGATACATCAGTCGCTTGAGCGTCCCAATTTCGCCATAAAATATGGCCTGATTGATAATCACATGGCCAGACCGCTAGCTTAACGAGTGTTTAACATCCAAATCTTGTATACATCGGTAATTTGACTGTAACTGCACATAGAACCTGTTTTCGATGCAAAACGCATCTGAGATTTGTTAAGCAGCAAAAAACTTGCCACTGCCTCATTTGATTTGTAGCAACAAGCTAAGTAATTTGTGACGTGCAGACTTTCTTGTGTATTGCAGATTTTAGGGGATCGTTTAAATTCTACTTTTATGCTCAATCAATGTCAAACTGTCGGAAACTTCAAATTCGTATGAATTGTTGGATTTCAAATATACATTTGCTAAATCTTTTAATTTAAGAGCTAAATGCTGCAAATTTGAAAGGAAACAAATATAGAAAGTGCAATTATATTTTGTAGAAAAAAGATTAAGAAAAATACAGTAGGCTCTGCATTTCAAATTTCGAATTTCCGCGCAAAGGTCTCTTTATTAATAAAATCGCACACATTTATCGGCAGCACATCGATTTTGTTACTATAAATGTAGCTATGCATATTAATATTGCACTTTAGCAACATGCAATGTGGAGAAACATAATTACGACAGCATTACAGAACACTAAACATTTACCAGAATATGCTGCTTAGCTTCTCCATATGATAATGCATTGTTGTCAACATGACTATCTTCCGCAACATTTTTACAATTTTGCAGCACTGTTAATACGAAAAGCAATCGTTTTTGTTATCGATATTTGCCTGCCATTTCGAGTTTGACACCGATGACGATATGTCGAATTGGATGTCGCGGGCAGTCGAAAGGTAAACATCGAACGCAGCGGTTGGTGCGCGCACTCAGCGCAATTAAATCGAGATCATATGAGATTTAGTTAATAAACAAAACACTCCATTGAAATACGTCAACACAAAATTCTGCAGCATATTAAACAGCCAACTGGCAAAACAAATAACAAAAGCCAAACCCCGAAATTGGCGCGTTCCTTGGTGCGTGTGAATATATCTAAATTTTTTGTGTTTTGTTTGAAAAAAAAACGTTTAAAAATCGGAAAGCGAGTGACCCTGAAATCGCAGCATAAACACCGGCAAACGCTCCACAACGGCGCAGCAGCGGAAGCAGCAACAGCAACAGGTAAGCGCAATGGATTTACAACAACTAAACGGCAACGGCAGCAGCAGCGGCAACAACAACAACAACTCGTATTTGCCCTTTCGGCCAGGTTCCAAACTGTGAGCTGTGATTTTTGTTTGTTTCGTCTCTGTTCGTATTTGTTTTCTGCTGCGTTGGCGTTTTTCGTTTTGTTTTTTGCATTTAAAAACGTGACCCTGATCGATTGCGGGAAAGGCGCAGTCGCGACATCCGTGACATCGTGGGGGTGAAGCGTCGGCCAATGCCAGCAACAGCCAAGCCACCACCAACCGTTGCAGCAGCTGTCTCACCCGCGCATACACACACACACACACGTAAATATATATGTGCTATTTATAGAACATATAGTCAAAAGGCAGAGAAGAAGGCTCGAAACTGGAAAGATAGATTTGTGTTGACGCAGGCGCAGGCACCATAAAATTTATATATGTATATATGTGTGTAAAATATAAAATATTGCCCAGGGCCATTTTGATTTAGTGCAGAAATGAGCAAACATTTTAACTCGTCTCAAGGCCCCCCCTTCCCCTGGGCTGAAGGAACAAATCAGCGGGAGCTGATCAGGCACATTTTGCTGTTTAATTAGATGCCCCGTAAATGGGCATTGAAAACGTGACAAGCTCCTCGCGCCTGCGTTTGTTGTCCGTGTAAACCCATCGCAAACAAAGGCAGCAGCTCAACGCTCTCTCGCGCTGCCTCTCTCTTTGTGCTTGCTCTCTCAAAGTTACACAGATGCGCAGGCTGCGCAGCTTCAAGCAGCAGCAGAAAGCAGTGCGCACACTAATGCACGCACAAAGGTACTAATACACACACAAGAATACTAGCACACGCATAGTTCTACCTACATTTTGGGCAGCTCTTCCATAAAAACATTTTCGGAACGTGCATTTTTAAAGCCAATTAACGGGTTTAGTTATAAGCACAAAACATTTTTTTTAACCTGAACCTGAATCCACAATAAATGGGTAAAAAGGTGTATCACGCTTTTTTGCAAATGTTTGTAACAGGCAGTAGGAGCCATATTCGACTTTATAAAGTATATACAGTAGAACCTCGATTATCCTGACCTGTATTCTGACTGGTTGATTTAAACGGTGGACTAGGTTCCCCTACCTAGTTATTTGTTTTTTTGTTTTGGGGGTTATACTCATATTAAAAAAATATTTCTTTTGAAACACCCAAAAAAAAAAAATAAAATCCTTAAATCTCGTTTATCCGTGCATTTATTTATTTACCATAAACGAATTTTTTAAATAAATGTAATAAAATATCTATATGCATATGTGTGTTTATATAAATAATGATAAATAAAATGAATATTTGCGAATGATTTGATGTGCAAGATATATACATACATATATAGCCATGTCCGTCCGACTGGCCGTCTGAGTTAGGGTATTTTCTAGTCAGGCCGAGCAGTCTTTCTTGTTTATTTTTATTTATTTATTTTTTTTCGGTTTCATATCTGGCAGTAACGTTCATTGTTGTCTGTCACCCTCTGAGCAGCCGCCCGCCCTCGTTTCAGCCCGAAACGAGTCTGCGTACTGGGCGCGGGGCCTCTGCACGCGCCACCGATCTGGTCGCAAAAATTGCGATCGTCAATTGTTGAGACGCACATCCTTTGTCCTTTGTCCCTTGACAGCTGCCCGAGAAATGTTGGTCCGTCAACAATAGGGTTAGATGCGTGAGATGCTCGTTAACCAAACACCGCCCCATTCAAGTCCATTTGAAGTGGCTGTGCGTTGGACAATTTGCATATAATAAAAGTGAAACAGCTGTGGGCCACAGTGAAAGTTGCTGGTTTAATTGCTGCCTTTGTTTCCTAGACTAGATTAGCATACATACTACATGCATATATACAAACTACATTTACGTATATAAATTAAAGCAAATGCGGACTCAAACTTCCGAAATGGATTTAGCTTATCAGAGAGGTGTATCTCAATTTCCATTTAAATTTGCTGCTTATATCACGTATTGTAACGGCACAGGTTGAGAAACTATAAAATATACAAGTCACCCATATAAATGGAATTCAACTTTATAGATCATTTGCAGCTGTTAAGTAGAGTCAAGGTATGGCAAAATTTCCATTTATTTCTCTCACCTGTATTGAATTTCCTATACATGTGCCCCAGTTACCGCCAGAGTTTCATATTAACAAATATTAATATCTTTATTTCGTATACGTCCGACTGACTGTCAGCTGCACCGTATGATAGATAACGAGATAAGATTAAATGCGATCGCACGAAGTGATAGCAGATAACACAATTGCACATGTTTGGTTGACGAGAACAAACACGAAATTCGGTACATAGCTCATAACAAACAAAATGGCAGCAAAAAAGCAATATCTATTTTCTAAAATGTAAGGACAAATATACTTAAAAGGATATTTTAGTTATCTTAGCTTCACATTTGTATAAACCCGCCGATTATGGAAACTATAAGAGATAGACAAATCTAGTGTATTATGTAATAATTATTCTCTAATATACTATATGCACAACACGTTTATCAATTTTTTTTTGATTTCTCACTTACATATATCATATCTCGGAGATAATAATATAATATAGTAACAATAATTTGTGGCGTCTCTGCCTTTCGTCTTAAAGTAAAAAAAAAGTATTTAAGAGGCAACTCGAATCAAAACATATTTTTGTTTTCCCACAGCAATACATTAAAAAATTACGTATGAAATAATTTAAACAATTAGCAATTAGCAACAGTTCACAAACAGGCTGCGTATAGCCAAATAAAGAAGACGCCAAAAAAAGCGCAATAAATAATACATTAAGATCAATGGATTTGTTTATTTACGAACTAAGTGCATCCAGAAGTGCACTTGGCAATTGCTTAAGGCCAGATTTGTGACAGCCAAATGTTTCATGTACTTTACACACACGCACAACAAGTGTGGCGTGCGGGGGTGTCTCGCCAAAACATATGGAAAATCTGTGCACATGTGTGCTGCAGCAGGGAAAATGCATGAGTTATGGGGCCCCAGTGAATTCATCAACATTTGACGGGGACTACCCGCTGGGAGCTGATGCCTGTCGGCAGTTGTTGTTGTTGTTGTTGTTGTTGCTCTTGTTGTTATTGTTGTTGTTTTGCCTGCTGCAATTCGCCGTATGCTCCTGTTACTGTTAATGGCAGCTGGAGTAGGAAATGGCGCGCGTTAATTGTTTCGCTTTTCAATTGTTTATTGCTGGCTTTTCCTGTTTTTCCAATTATTTTGTTGTTGCATTAATTGGTTCCACTTGCGCGACGTTTAACTATCGACAGCAACGAAAACTTCAAATCTTTTGCCACATTTCTGCAAAACTCAACTCAGTTCAAACTCAATTTAGCTAGCGAGTCATTGAACTGTTTAGCTCATCGAATGCAGGCTAGTATGCAGCTCAAACTAAACTTAAAACAATACTTTTGATGACCAAAAACCAAAACTCTGAACTAAACTCCAAACTCGAGCTAACTCGTTTTGGTAGCTGAGCTTTGCGCTTGCGCAGCGCTTTGTTTGCTGCTTTACGGTACAGTGAACTTTACCCTCCGCCCCGCCCTCACTGTGTCCCCGTTCCCTTCTGTGGTCCCGTGTGCGTGGCTGAAATCATGTTCCTGTGATGTTTGGGCCATAAATTTTACAGCTGCAGCGCCTGCCAGCTTCCATTGTTGCAAATGTAATTGGTTTTCGAGCATTTCCTCTGGCCGGCTTTTCTGGCTTTTGTGAGGTTTTCCAAGCCAAACCACTTTTGGGGCTAGCTAGGCCCGCATGACTCATCAATGCTGACAGCGCGCGTATTTTGTATAATATTCCCTTGTTTGACTTTACTGCGGTGCCTGCAACATTGGCCGCGGCAGCTGCAACTGTGCTGGAAAACAAGTTCAACTGGTTGTTCACTTGCCACCATTGCAAATCCGTGCAACTGATATGCGCAGTTGCATGTGGATTTCTGCTGCTGCGCCTCCTCCTTCTGCTCCTGGTTATTGTTGGCCCCCGCGTTCGCAGCGCGAACCTGTCGCCACAACCACATGGACACTGGCCCACCGTTAGCGTCCCTGAGTCGGGCCTGCTGCGGCGCTTGACTGGTTGAACTTGATATTGAAACTGACCATTACTGACTGGAACTTGTTTTATCAATTCCACCATTACCATAGTTAGAAGACTTCTGCAATCAGCGTAATAAAATTCCGACTAAATTCTTTCGATTACCAACTGTGCTAATGCACTAGGTTCTTTCGTTGTGATAATCTTTTGTTTACCTTGCGGCGTCACACTTCTCTGCCTCAACGTTTTTTGATGGCTTTTAACTACAGAAAATGTCGCAATTATTACACAATTTTCGTTAACTCGACTCTGTTGTCTGCTCTGCTCTTGTCTTTATTTTGTTCGCTTTTTATGCCACAAGCAATCCAAATTGTTTTTCCAGCGTTGAAGAATGGGAACCGAGCTTGGTTAGCTTGGGGTTATGAAATTATGGCAATTGTTTGGCTTTTTGTTTGCATGCAATCTTTTTTGTTCATATACATATACATATACACGTATACATACATATATATACGGGGAAGTGTCGCGAATTGAAAACCCAAAAAGCATATAAGTAGGTTAACAACAAAAATGGGCCAAAAGCAGTGCAATGAAAGATGAGGAAAAAACGTGAGTTTCGCAACAAATGTCACGTGTTACAGAAAATCAATTTACGAAGCGGACAGTTCCTGTAAAATAAAGCATACAAAAATTCAAAAAGTTGTGTGCTATCAAACTTGAAAATCGATTCAGTTTAGACAAAGTTATGGGAGTTTAGATAAACTATGGATCCGAGATTAAACAAATTTGATTATCAATTTTGGCATGATTTTTGACAACTTTTAAGAAATCGAATCTGTTTAAAATTTGTTTTTATACTAATTGTTGTTGTTGTAAGTTTTGCAAAAATAAAATTGTTGAGTATGAGCTAGAGTCATTGCTCAAAATACCATCAAACATGAAAACCAGTTCGGTTTTGCCAAAGTTTTTGTTGTTTGAAAAATGGGAGCTATAGATCACATATCACATATCAATATTTTTTACAAATTTTAACCTTTCAACAAAAATCTTTGCAGGTTATCAGCGGGTTATCATCAGTATTTTTTCCCAAGGTTCAATAAAATTGAGTTCACACGCATATACTCTTTTCACTTCGCAGAGTTGCATTAAAAGTCTTTCAATCTTTCGAGATTAACGGACACATTCGACACCTAAAACACAAAAACGTACAAAACTGAAATACGCAAAATTACCCTTTATATTTGCGCTTGACAAATTGATTTTCCGTCTGCGCAGCATTTTTTCATTTATTTCCATATGGCTCACTGGACTAGCCCAATGCTTGGACCGTTATACATCTATTTAACCATGTTTTGTTGTTGTTTGAACGTTGCGCAATGCAACAGAATACATAACAAAGCACACGCCAAAACAATAGACACATAACGAACAACATGATTATTAATTATTCAGAGTCAACGGCACTTGCTGGCCCTTTGTTGCGCTCTTTGGTTTGGGGCTTGGGTTCGGTCTCGGGCTCGGGCTCGGTTTTGGCCTTTGGTCAACCGGAAGGTGCGCAGCGCTCGCAATGGTAGAATAACTTCCATTAAATAGCCCTTTTTCGGGCTATCAGCACGGTCACCAACTGCAGTTGCGCAGCCAAGCCATAAATAATCTTTTATGAATCATCGTAGAAGAAGCTATATTCCAAAGTGTTAAACAATTATTTTTAATACCCTAACTGTTGTCTAAACTGCACTATTTTTATCTGCATCAAGAAGCAAAACGATAGATAAGCATAAGCGCCCTAATATGGAGTACTTACGACTTTCCTTCTACAGTCGTACACTGTTTAAATTTTCATTTACAATTGCCCCAATAGAATCGTAATATAATGTAATCGATTAAACACAGAAAACAATAATTTTTTTATTTGCTCGAAAATACCACGAGTGACCACCACTAATGAGTCACAAAATAATTGCTGATGGGAGAGAAAAATTTTATAAATTATATTTTGTTTTAGAAAAAACCAAAAAGTAATTTTCCCAGCTTGTCAGGTGTGGGGTTCGAACCCACGCTCTCTCTCGAGAACCAGAGCTTAAATCTGGCGCCTTAGACCGCTCGGCCAACCTGACTTGTTGAACGAGGCTGTCTAAACGGGCTACATAAGCCACATTGTCGGCAATACCTGACAGTTTTCAGGTATACATTTGTATGTTTGTTTCTCTCACACACATATACCTCACAGAGGGTGGGTGTTTATATGTATGTGTGAGAATTGTTGTGTGCATTTATGCTGCATACTCGCATGTTGCGGTTGAATTGTGCTGTATTCAATCATTTTGATCATGTGTTTTATTTTGTTAGGTTGAGGCTGTTAATCATCTAAATTCTAGTTATTAAATAGAAATAAAATATTCTCATACGTTGATGCCTGTACATGTGTAGAACCAGTACAATCACCGCTACGAGCTATTTTTATATTGCGCTCGCACACACATGCGACTTGATTGTTTGTGTATGTACATATGTATGTAGACACATGCTGGCGAAAAAGCACGCAATGTTAGGACAGACAGCTGATGAACATATAATGCTTTATTTCTCCCTCTGACACAGCGGGAGCCAACCCTCGTGTCGCAAAAAAAAAAAAACGTTTGTCACAGCGCTTCGCTTCCTCTCTCTTTTTTTCGTTGTCTCTCTAGTTTTGCATGTGTGAGTGCCGCCTCCTCACCCGTTTCTGCACTATTGCTACTGCTCATACATAAAAAAGCTTTGCAAAAGCTTTAGCTTAGCACACGTCCAGATGCAAGTTTTTGGGTTCTTATGCTAACTCCCCGTTAAATTTGGCGTTTGCATTTGCAATGGAAAGCACTATGCACTAATAGAAGAAGCTTTCACACTTAAGATTTTTAAACAACAAGGCATCCCAAGCAGCTGTTGCGCCTGTGAATAACTCAGTTTGAATTGCTGCAATGAAAGAGAGACCCAGCTGGGACGCCGCGTTAATTATACCGGAAGTTGTTATGTGTCATGCCAAGCTGCACTGTCATGGCTGGCCTTTGTGTGTCTCCGCTTGGAGTTGCCATTGCTTCCTGGTGGCGACTCCACAGCAGCACTTCAGCGAAGTGTTACAATTTCTGCCATTGTTTGGCTTTGAATTGGAGCATAAACCGAATGCCGAGCATGCCGCATGCCTCGAGCGTCATAGGTACTGTCAATTTAACCGGCACTGCCACGCAAATGGAATTATTACTGTGCCACCCACATACACACACACACACACAGAAACAGACAGTTGTTGCGGATTCGGCGCAGTTAGCGCTGGTGCTTACCGTTTACGATGTGCGAGGCGATGCAACAACAACCCCGAATATCGTAAGCGAACATCCTGCTCCGTTTCCACACAGAATCCGCAGACGCATCAGTGCAATTCGTGAGCTCGCTCATTGCAGTCGCAACGCACGTGGTTCGTTTGCGGGTCATTCGATCGGGGCGGGGTGCCTAATAACTCGGTTACTGGGTGAAAACTCAACTGAAAGAAAAATACCAAAAAAAAAACAACAACGACCATAATACGAACCAGATACATCGAATGCAGTCAACACGTACACGACGCATATATAATTTTACTTATATATGTACATATGTGTGTGTATTGGCCTAGACTAGTTGCGTATGGCACGGAAAATCTCCATTTTTCAATCTCCAGCTCATCTGTTGTCGATGATATGCTGCTGGCGCGTAATGTAGGTCAGCAATTGCAGCAAATTGTGCAATAAAGTTTCCACTATAACTTTTCCATGCCATACGCTGGCCGCCAAGAAAATTCAATTAAAACATTTGCGATTGATGCGAAAATCCAGCGCAAAAAGCGAAAACGTTTTGTCGGCTTGGATAATAGCAGTGAAATTATCCAACAGTCACACAGGCCAAACGTGCGAAAGTGTAATGGAAAGCAAGTGAAAAGTGTTTAATCGATAGTGAAAATCAAACAAGGAAGCAGCTGCCAAGCCCAAAACAACAACAACAGCACACACACTGAACGGTTTCAGACCTCGGGTCAACCCCTCATTAATATACTAAGCTTAGTTCAAAGTGCACTCAACTGCAGCAGCACCCTCGTGCGAATCTCCTTGCCTGCTGACTCAACCCTTAGCCTAAGTGCATTGCACTGCAATTAACTTATTAAGCCACACACACACACACACACTCGCACACTCACAGAAATTAAGTCAACATCATGGATTTCTATACGAATAACAAGGAGCAGCATGATCCAAACTCGGGTGAGTTTAATCATTTTTGCAGTTGATTGCCGCAACTTTCATAAAGCTACAATCTTATCTGCCACCAATGGTCATAATGTGAATTACTTGCAATTAATTTGTGGTATTATTGGCCACAAATATAGGCATAAGGGCACACATATTGTTAGTGCAGACAAGTTATCGAAGAACAAAATTCCGTAGAAATTGTATTGAAAGTCAAATTCATGAGCTGTCACACTTTCAATATATAATTATTTATTAATTTTTAATAGAAAAATGTCATTTTAATTTTTAAATGATTATATTAAAAATTTGTTTAATTAATATTTATGAATATTCTCAACGCTGCTTGCTGAATAAATAAAATATAAAATACAAAAAAACAACAGAGTAGTTGTTCTATTAATTTAGATGTTCTTTATATTTAATCAACACCAATAATCGACAACAAAGCGATAATGAAATATATATCCACAATTTTGCTTTATGCAGTATATAAGTAGAAGTCGAAGTCATAACAACTGTGTCTTAACAGAAGAGGTTTTATATGAAAATCTGTGTATTTTAAAATATATTCTCTAAGTCATCTAAAGTCGCTTATGTTGTATTTGTAATATCTTTCTAAATCGACTAGTATTTGTATACCCTATCATTAAATCTTCATGTATGCTCTATCTTCTCTGCAACTTTTCGCTCTTATGACTTTTTCAAAAGCCAAATCCAATTAAATTTCCGATTTTTGGCTAGACCAATAATAAAGAAGGCATGCAATTAATATTTTGATAATATTAAACCGGTTGTTTAAAAACATATTGTTCATAAATTAGGAACAAAGCAGTCTACCAGCTGTCAGATAAGACCTTTATTCAGGTGAATTGGTCTTCAATTAATATAAAACAGAAGGTGCACCAGCCGATTAAAGCAATGTTCAACTTTAGATTGTCGCATTGTTATATTCAAAAATCATATGAATTTCTACGCAGCACTTTGGCTAATACATAGGCAAATGGCCCTGTCTTCAATTACAGTAATAAGTGACTAGCACGGCAGACTAAGCACGCAACCTGGTTGTTGGCTGATTCACTTAGCCAGTGGGTAGGCGGCAGGGGGCGAGACGATAAACATTGCGCTGATGATATCACCGCCCCCACGCAAGACAACCAACAACCCTCTATTAGAGCCACAACGCGGCCACAAATCACGGAGACGCGTCTGGCTAATTGGACCTTTGGCTGGTCAAAAAGTGTCAGTGCTTGTGCTCGGGTTACGCTTATGACCTGGCCAAGAAAACCAGCCCAGCCGTACCAAAATAAGCCTGTTAGCCTGCCCACTGGCACCTGCTCCGATGCAGGTGCCATTTCATTTACTGTGCACAAAGGCCGCGGCTTCACATTTCATAAGCCTTTGCCGGCCGTCTTCCACTGTACGCAAACATGACTTTGCCCGTTTCTCTGTGAAAAAGTCGCCGTCGTCTCGGTCTCTCTGTGTGTTCTTGATTTTGCGCACCTTTGCCGCCTGCCTTGTCCATTGTCAATGTCGCCCTCGAGCACTTCCTCCGTCATCAAGTCATTTATGCTTTTTTTGCTGCTGCTGCTGCCACACTTGGCTGCTTCTACTTTGAGGCTCCGAGACTCTGAGACTTGCACGCAGATTGTCTCCCATTTCCACTTCCCCTGCCGGGCAATGCAATCCCTGTCAGAATGCAGCGTGGCAGCTTCGCCTCTACGTAAACGGCCATCAAATGAGGCATTCCTCTCACACACACACACACACACACACACGCACACACACGTCCCGTCCCTAGCTGTTCATAGGCAACTTCATTTTTTTTATTTTTATTTTTTTTTTTACACAATTTGTAATTTATGCCGACGTCTCGTGTAGAGAGCAGCGCAGAGATTCAAGTGCCAGGCAAATTGTGGGCACAGAGGCGACTTTTCTGAGGCGTCATCATTGCCGTTGCTGACATGCATACAGAAACAACTCAAGAACGATAGCGGCATATGCTGATGACTTCGTGTATACCCTGTATTGATGATTTTTTTTTAAAGAAAACTAATGTAGATATTGTTCACTAACTATACATTTATTGAGAGAGATCTGTGTAGTCAGAGTATTTATAAATATTTTAAACTTCATTTTTAACACTCCATGATTCATATTTTAACTCTGATGCTACATGTATGTAAATGTGTTAAACTCCAGTAACCCTTCACATTGCAGGGTATTTTAAACTGCATATTGCAACTCTGTTCTTTTTTTTTGCGCTGACTCTGCATAATCAAGATTATGTTAAATTGCCTGCAAAATTGTTGTTAATTTGCCTGGCACATTATAAAGCGATTTCAGCCAGATGCATAGGCTAAGTTCCACTTTCTTTCGACAAACTGGGCTAATTGTGATGGATACATTGCAGTTAATGGGCCTGAACGATTAATTGTCGATATCAGCCTGAGAGTGTTTGTCAATTAAACTCAAAAAAAGGGAGAAAAAAGCTGGATATCTAAAATATATATACATACATATATTCGATGATATCTTAATGCTAAAGAGTCTAAAATGTCATGTGGGTATTCGTGACGCATTCACGCCGGCACGAGCAAACATTTTATATGTTCGAATCACTTGTTTAATTGATAAGAGCTTTTAAAAGTGGGTAGAAAAGAGTAGAATATATTATTGTAACCGAATAAGTGCCCCGATCTAAAAATAAAATACTAATGACTTTCATATGCATGTTTAACTACTACAAATACTTGTAAGTTTTTTCTTCATTGTCTAATCAATATTAAGCCTACAAATCGCAAAAGTTATGTCTATAAATATCAAGTAGTTCAACGGATTTCTGCGAAACAAAACAACAATTATATTTGCGAAATACACCCACGGCCAGCTATTCAGCTTCAGATTGTTGTCATCAGCTTTCTCGCTGAAAACAACCCAAACGTTTTCATAAAAAAAAAATAATAATAATAAAACTCGTTTAACAATCATTTAATAATTTAGCACTTTGGCAAATATTTTTCTTAATTTATGAGGGAAGAGATCTACGCCATTGTTGCCATTGTTTTGCGCTCTCCGAATAGCGCAAAATCGTTTCGCATTATTCCGCCGAGACCCACAGCAATGAGTTCTACCTAAAGCTGGGACTAATTGAGCGTGTGGACCCGAGCCAAAGCCGAACCCAACCCCAACCGAGCCGTGCACCATTAACCCAGCGAACTAAATAAATGAATATCACCTTGACGCCGTCGCCAAAACAATACTCAACGTCAATGTCTTGCTTACCCCCACTGGGATAGAGGTAAATGGGAGGGATGTATGTGCATATATGTATATAGAGAGAGGGGCAGAGATAGAGGAGAAATCCAGCTGTTGTTGTAAACGAGAGCTTGCGGTTTGAAATGGCATATCTATTTAGTTATTTGTTTATATGCGAATGTGAATTGAACAAGGTCGACATTGTTAGAGGGCTCTCTCGATTTGTCAACACCTACACGGTTGGCGGAGCCGTGCTTATCAACAGCACGACGCCCGTGAGTCAACGCATGACCAAGAAAGGTAACCAGCGTGTAGACAAAAACCTAAAAAAAATATTTGTTAAAACGAATAGGAAGAGAAACAGAAATTGCCACAAGGCGACAACGTCAGCGAACGAAGAACAAAAGCCAACAGTTAAACAAAAAGAAAGAAAGAGCGCAGCGCAGCGGGTGTTGAGGGGCAACGAGAGAGAGAGAAAGAAAAAGAGAGCGAGAGATCGACGGGACAGGTAAGGTTTAATAGCTGAGCATGAACTGCCATAAAACACCGGCCCGACCCGGCTCACCATTGGCAGCAGAGCGTCAAAACGGCCTTAATGACGGCAACACTCGCATATGGGGGAGAAAGAAAGAAAGATTAGGAGACAGGGAGAGAATCGATCAGCGCTTATTAGTGATGTGCGCGTGACACGAACATTTTTTGTTTGGTATAATTAAGAGTCGTGGGCGATTCGACATAGTATTTCTTGGAGTTAAATATAATAGTATAGTATAATAGATGAGTTGTCTAAGTATTCAGGCATTTAGTCAATTGAACAACCAGGACCCGGTTCAAATACCAGGCTGGTTTATGGTGCAATTGCAAAACAGGAATATATGTATGTACATATGTATTTACTTGATGGGTTCGGAGATGCCTCCTTCTGTTGTTAAATTATTTTGCACAAAACCAATTTCTCTTTAGCGAATTTTAATGGTGTCAAGATATAAATGAAAATAGGTTTATAGTTTGATCAGTTATAAAAGTTGTCGTGCATTTGCGAAGAATCACCAGAGGAATGTCTCAAAGCTGATATTATCCAAAACATTCAAACCTACTTATTATTTTTTTTACAAAAACCTCTGCCCAAGGCGCGTATATTTATTCTCAACGGAGAAATATGTTTTTTAATAAGAACTGTATTACCTGTACCTGTTACCTGTACATTATTGTTTTTACCAACCTTATGTAATATTATTTAAAAACGTAAACCTGTGGCGCCATATTTATTCTCAACTGCTTAAGATATTGCCAATAGAACCCTATGAAATCCTTTTAATACATGAACTCGTTTAATACACTTTAACGATGTCTCGACTCGTGACACGCCTTTGAGTGCGAAACACGCTCGTCTCTAGCGCGCGCAGCTCACCTGGCTGCGATCGGCCGCTGGTTGCTCAGTTGCTTTTGTGAACTCTGACGACGCGGCTGACAGTCGGAGCGTTGTTGGCCTGCTACCTGCTTACCCGTGTTAGTGTCGGCAACGGCCACAGTTTGATAAGATTTTTCATGTTGATTATTTATAGAAAATCGCCAACTAATTAGTTGGTTATACTAAACGAACGCTTTTAACTTGCTTCTGTGTTCGCTTGCAGTGCGCAAAATGTTGGAGGACACCCAGCTAGTTTGGGTAAGGGATCCCGTGGATGGTTATATACAGGGTCGCATCACCGAAATCGGCTCTAAGGAGTTTGAGGTTACGCCCATTGATCGTAAGTTCCCCAAACGTACGTGTCACTACGATGACATACACTCCTCATGTGATGGACCACAGGATCACGATGATAACTGTAAGTATTGCAATCACAACACTGTTTCCAACACACACAAACTCAAGCATATTTGTATTTACGATTGTATTTGTAGGTTGTGTGTGTGTGTGTGTGTGGGTTTGTATTTTTGCTTTTGGGGCTTTATCTATTGTGCTGCTTGTGTGGTTGTGAATAGAACGTGGTTATATAAAGTATAGAAATAAATCTTGAATATTATGTATGGGAGTATCCGTTGCTTGGTTAAAAGTTGAAAATCTGCCAGCTATTTCCGGCAGATGTTAATCTGACGAACTCTTATCGCAGCAATTATCACGAAGTAGGAAATAAAATTGCAACAAATATATCTAACATTTTGCAGAAATTCCTATAAGCACAGTTACTTCTCTAGTTATACCAAGCAGAACCAGCTAAACTGAACTGTTTTCTAAAGAAACTCAAACTCATACCCATGCTGATCAGATGCGATATCTGTTCATGGTAATTGTGCAACTCAGAGCTAGGCCAATCTTACGTGTTGTTTGATGCTCCACTTCTGGGCAAGATCGTAAACCTTTACTGTAGCGCTGCTCGTCGTGGGCATTAAAATCTTGTTGCGATCGTTAGCTACGCTTGCGTGAAACAGTTGAGCGGTAAAGCACTTAAACATAACCCCCGACCCCTCCCAAACCGGGGTGAAAGTCAACTTGCACCATAAAATACAAGAAATAATCGCGCTACTTACTCCAATTTCCAGGTGAGCTTATGCTGCTCAACGAGGCCACATTTCTGGATAACCTGAAAACACGTTACTACAAAGACAAGATATACGTGAGTACCCTAACTGAAGTGTCGTTCTAGATGTAGCCAAGCAACTAAATCCTTATTGCAGACCTATGTGGCTAACATACTCATTGCCGTGAATCCGTATCGTGAGATCAAGGAGCTCTATGCGCCCGATACCATCAAGAAGTACAATGGCCGTTCTCTGGGCGAGCTGCCACCGCATGTGTTTGCCATCGGTAAATAATGAAAGGCTTGATGCACCAAGATTTTAGATTCTGAACTCTTGAATCTCTCTACAGCGGACAAGGCCATTCGGGATATGCGCGTCTACAAGTTGTCGCAGTCCATCATTGTCTCGGGCGAATCGGGTGCCGGCAAAACGGAGTCGACCAAATATTTGCTCAAATATCTATGCTACTCGCACGACAGTGCTGGTCCAATAGAGACCAAAATACTGGATGGTAGGTGCTCGTGTTCCTTTTGTGCAGCCCATATATGATCACGTTTCTCGTTCCCTGTAGCCAATCCTGTGCTGGAAGCCTTTGGCAATGCCAAGACCACACGCAACAACAACTCGTCGCGCTTTGGCAAATTCATTGAGGTGCACTACGACGCCAAGTGCCAGGTGGTGGGCGGCTACATCTCGCACTATTTGCTGGAGAAGAGCCGCATTTGCACGCAGAGCGCTGAGGAGCGCAACTACCATGTGTTCTACATGCTGCTAGCCGGCGCACCCCAACAGCTGCGCGACAAGCTCAGTCTAGGCAAGCCGGATGACTATCGCGTAAGCGCTGTGTGAACTAATCCCACATCCATTACTCACAATCTGCCACCGCTTCTAGTACCTATCCGGCTGCACGCAGTATTTTGCCAATGCGAAGACCGCGCAGCTAATACCCGACACCCAAAAGTCGACGAGCCACCAGAAGAAGGGTCCGCTCAAGGATCCCATTATCGATGACTATCAGCACTTCCACAATCTGGACGAGGCATTGGGCCGTTTGGGCCTGTCCGACACGGACAAAATGGGCATCTACACCCTGGTGGCGGCCGTGCTGCATTTGGGCAACATCAACTTTGAGGAGATCCCCGACGATGTGCGCGGCGGCTGCCAGGTGTCGGAGGCGTCCGAGAAATCGCTGACCATTACAAGCGGCCTGCTGGGCGTGGATCAGACCGAGCTGCGCACGGCTCTGGTGTCGCGCGTCATGCAGAGCAAGGGCGGCGGCTTCAAGGGCACGGTCATCATGTAAGTTTGTGGCAGCTACTCCAATTGATTGAGTTTTTCTCAAGCGCTCGGCATTTGCAGGGTTCCTCTGAAGATCTACGAGGCGAACAATGCACGCGATGCCTTGGCCAAGGCCATTTACAGTCGCCTCTTCGATCGCATCGTCGCTCTGATCAATCTGAGCATTCCCTTCCAGGCATCCAATTTCTACATTGGCGTACTGGATATTGCCGGCTTTGAGTACTTTACGGTTAACTCGTTTGAGCAGTTTTGCATCAACTACTGCAACGAGAAGCTGCAGAAGTTCTTCAACGACAACATTTTGAAGAACGAACAGGAGCTGTACAAGCGCGAGGGACTCAATGTGCCGGAGATCACGTTTACGGACAATCAGGATATCATTGAGCTGATCGAGGCCAAGTCGAACGGCATTTTCACGCTGCTGGACGAGGAGTCCAAGCTGCCCAAATCATCGCCGACGCATTTCACCGCCGAGGTGCACAAGTCGTGGGCCAATCACTATCGTCTTGGACTGCCGCGCTCGTCGCGCCTCAAGGCGCATCGCACACTGCGTGACGAGGAGGGTTTCCTGGTGCGTCATTTCGCTGGCGCCGTTTGCTACAATACGGAACAGTTCATTGAGAAGAATAATGATGCATTGCACGCCTCGCTTGAAGCCCTCGTGCAGGAATGCGAAAATCCGCTCCTCAAGCTGCTCTTCCCATCGGGCAGCAACACCTCCGTGCGCGGCAAGCTGAATTTCATATCCGTTGGCTCCAAATTCAAGACACAGCTGGGCGAGCTGATGGAAAAGCTAGAGCAGAACGTAAGTGCTCCAAGCTTAAACATAATTTACCAACTAATTTAATTCCCCCCCCCCCCCAACCACAGGGCACCAATTTCATACGCTGCATCAAGCCCAACAGCAAAATGGTTGACCGTCAGTTTGAGGGCTGCCTGGCGCTGGCACAGCTCAAGTGCTCTGGCACCATTTCGGTGCTCGAGCTTATGGAGCACGGCTTTCCATCGCGTGTGCTCTTCGCCGATCTCTACAGCATGTACAAGTCGGTGCTGCCACCGGAGTTGGTTTCGCTGCCGGCGCGCACCTTCTGCGAGGCCATGTTCCAATCGCTCAACCTGAGCGCCAAGGACTTTAAGTTTGGCATCACCAAGGTCTTCTTTCGGCCGGGCAAGTTTGTGGAGTTTGATCGCATCATGAGATCCGATCCCGAGAATATGCTGGCCATTGTGGCCAAGGTGAAGAAGTGGCTAATACGCTCGCGCTGGGTCAAGTCCGCGCTGGGTGCGCTCTGCGTCATAAAGCGTAAGTTGGAAAATCTCTTGGCATACATTCTGTTTCAATTCGTTTATCCAATTTCCCCTCTTCAGTTCGCAATCGCATCATCTATCGCAACAAGTGCGTGTTGACCGCGCAGCGCATCGCTCGCGGCTTTCTGGCCCGCAAGCATCATCGTCCACGCTACCAGGGCATTGCCAAGATCAACAAGATACGAACCAACACCTTGAAGACCATCGAAATTGCCAACGGTCTGAAGCTGGGACGCGATGAAATTGTCGGCGGCGTAAACGATATTTACAGGCAGATCGATGATGCCATTAAGAAGATAAAGGTACGTTTGAATGCATTATCCTTGCCAATGGCTAGCCAATAATAGCTCATTTCCACAGCAAAATCCTCGCATCACCCAACGCGAAATTGACTCCATGTACACAGTGGTCATGGCCAACATGAACAAGCTAACGGTTGACTTGAACAGCAAGCTGAAGGAACAACAGCAGGCCGAGGAGCAGGAGCGCCTGCTCAAGATTCAACAAGCCCTAGAGGCGGAACGTCGTGCCAAGGAGGCCGATGAGCAGCGTTTGCGCGACGAGGCCGAAAACAAGCGACTGTTAGTAGAGCTACGGCTTAATTGTTTCCAATTGTGATTGTTGCTAACCGAATGTCTCAATTCGCAGCAAAGCCGAAATGGAAACCAGGCGCAAGGCGGCCGAGGTGCAGCGTCTGCGCCAGGAGGAGGAGGATCGACGTGCTGCCTTGGTGCTGCAGGCACAGCTCGAAAAAGAAGCCAAGGACGATGCCAAATATCGCCAGCAGCTCGAACAGGAACGTCGCGATCACGAATTGGCGCTGCGCTTGGCCAGTGAATCCAACGGCCAGGTGGAGGACAGTCCTCCTGTTATACGCAAGTATGTCTTCTAGCATAAGGACGCACAAGTTGAGCAGACTAGTATTATAGTGTATAGAATCAGGCACTTGCTGAATTTACTTGTAAACACGGTGCAGGTGAACAGCAGAATGTATGATAAAGGTTATAAAAGAAGGCTAGATAATCCACCAGGCCACACTTTATAGGTGTGCGCAAAGTATTTACAAGAAGAATATAAATCGACCCATTGATTGTCTTAGCCAGTTCAGTATTTCGATTGTACATATCAGATAATTTAGTTCTATACATTATAATTAATTATGTATGTTTAATGAAAACGAAAAGAAACTCACCAACTTTTTCCCATCCCTTACACGCCTTCTCTTCTACACAAACCACACCCCACACAAACCAAACCAACAAACACAGTGGTGGTCTCAATGACGCGTCTCCTATGGGTTCCAACAAACTGATCAGGTACAGCACGCCTTATAATTTATCTTCGTTAATGTTGTATAAACCTAAAATTGTTCTCTTGCTTTCTAAAACTGCTTTTACACAAATTGGATTGTATATCTTAAAAAAAAAAAAAAAAAAAAAACAAAACAAACAAAATTCTTTACTTCTACTTTACTTTTCTATATATTTTATGAACAAGTTTTTCACAAGTTGTGTCAAACATTGCTTCGCGATATTTAAATAAGTGAGTTGGTGCTGGTTTTGAAAACTTTTTAAACTAACTAAATTACTAATATCCTTTTGTAAGAAATATGCAACTATCATTCACACTAACAGTAGCATTTGTAATACTGTAATTTCATTAAAATTACTATATTGGCTTTTAGTTGTAGAAATACTTAAAGTTGCTTGAAAACTCTTCCTAATAAGCATTTAAATCCATCAATAACTCACTCTGCGTACGCATTTCGATTTTATCCATGCTTTATTTTGTCGGTTATATTATGTATATACTGATCCTGTTGCTTCACCTAGATCGGAGAACGTGCGCGCTCAGCAACAGGCTCTTGGCAAGCAGAAGTACGACTTGTCCAAGTGGAAGTACTCGGAACTGCGCGATGCCATCAACACGTCCTGTGATATTGAACTGCTTGAGGTAATTATGAGCTCCCTACCCATATCAAGCGCTAATCTCTGGTACTTTTGCAGGCCTGTCGCCAAGAGTTCCATCGCCGCTTGAAGGTGTATCACGCCTGGAAGGCAAAGAACCGCAAGCGCACCACCATGGACGAGAATGAACGTGCGCCACGCAGCGTCATGGAGGCCGGTAGGTGGCAGTAATGCAATTGATGCTTAAAATCCATTAATCATTTCCATTTGTGCAGCTTTCAAACAGCCGCCCATTGTGCAGCCCATACAGGAAATCGTGTCGGCCCAACATCGCTACTTCCGCATACCCTTCATGCGCGCCAATGCACCCGATAACAGTGAGTGCGAAAGTGTTCTTATTAGAGGTTGTATTTAATTCCGCTACTCTTTGACTTTAGCCAAGCGCGGCTTGTGGTATGCCCACTTCGATGGTCAGTGGATTGCCCGGCAAATGGAGCTGCATGCGGATAAGCCGCCCATTTTGCTGGTTGCCGGCACGGACGACATGCAAATGTGTGAGCTGAGCCTGGAGGAGACGGGCCTGACGCGCAAGCGTGGTGCCGAAATACTTGACCATGAATTCAATCGGGAATGGGAGCGCAACGGGGGCAGGCCCTACAAGAGCCTAGGAGCCAAGCCGAACGGAGCTGGCATTTAAACACAATCAAATAGACGTAAATTGTGAAAGTAACGCAAACGATAGGAACAAATGCAAAAGAAATCAAATTCGCCGTTTGATAATGAACCTGGTCGATAGGCCAAAATTAGCAGTCGTAACTAAATTTCATAATATTTTTGCAAATCTTTTGATAAAAACCACGTCCGAAAATTTATGGTTATAACGAAAATTATACATTACTATAAATGTCGATCATTATTTTATACATTTTGCACATGGTTTTTGTTTTAATCGTCCTTTGAGTGTTAGCTCTATGCGACGGCTAGAAGTTCATACATAAATATATGTATGTACTACATGCATTAATTAAGTGAATGTGTAATACGATATTGAACGGAAACGGCAAGTTGTATTTAGTGTCTAATGAAATTCTATATAAATGTGTATTTACATTAAACTGCATATATTTTACAGTATTTTAAATTAAACATTAAATGCTCGAAATATAGCCTGTGTTTGTTTCATTGATTTACCACAAATATTGTGCTATTGTTGGATAGTTAAAAAGAAGTAAGCCTCTTTCGAAATGCTTCTAACGGAAAATGCTCAGCGCAAATTTGCGTTTCCATTCGCTGTATTGGCGTTCGATAAATATCGATAACAATTCACAATAGACGTGAAGGCACTTTGTCAGGTGGCAACCACGCTGCACGTGTGTTTGTTTACAAAGATGTCACGCAAAACATGGAGCTCCCTGGATAAACCACCGATTTCCGAGCCAGTGCTGGAAGTGCTGCACGGCTTTGGCTTCCAGCTAATGACGCCCGTGCAGACAGCAGCAATTCCACTGCTGCTCGCACGCAAGGACGTCTCCGCCGAGGCTGTTACGGGCAGTGGCAAAACATTGGCGTTTCTGGTGCCTCTGCTGGAGATTCTGCAGCGGCGGCACAAAGAGACGCCATGGGGTGCAAAGGAAATTGGCGCGCTCATCGTTTCGCCCACACGAGAGCTGGCACGCCAAATCTCCGATGTGCTGGCCCAGTTCCTCGCACACGATGAATTGGAGCACCTGAACCAGCAGCTGATCGTCGGGGGCAACAGCATCGAGGAGGACATTGCCGCGCTGAAGCAACAGACACCCTGCATATTGGTGTGCACGCCCGGTCGCCTTGAGGATCTCTTTCAGCGCAAAGGCGACGACTTGAATTTGGCGGCGCGTGTCAAGAGTCTGGAGTTCTTGGTGCTCGACGAGGCGGATCGTCTGCTGGACTTGGGCTTCAAGACAAGCGTCAACAACATCCTGGGCTATCTGCCGCGCCAGCGTCGTACGGGTCTCTTCTCGGCCACACAGACCACCGAAGTGACGGATTTGATACGAGCTGGTCTGCGCAATCCTGTCCTCGTTTCGGTCAAGGAGAAGGCTTCGGTCAACACGCCGGCACGACTCCAGAACTTTTACAAAATCGTGCAGCCCGAGCAAAAGTTTGTGGCCCTACTGCAGTTCCTGCGCTCGCCCACTTCCAGCGCTGGCAAGGCAATGGTCTTCTTTCCCACGTGCGCCTGCGTCGAGTACTGGGCGGAGGTGTTGCCGCCGTTGCTGCCCGAGCGCAGTGTCCTGGGCATTCACGGCAAGATGAAGAACAAGCGGGCCAGCGTCGTGGAGCGCTTTCGCAACGAGTCGCAGGCGGTGCTGCTCTGCACTGATGTGCTGGCGCGTGGTCTGGATGTGCCCGAAATTGACTGGGTGGTGCAGTGGGATCCGCCGTCGAACGCCGCGAGCTTTGTGCATCGCGTGGGGCGCACCGCCCGGCAGGGCAACGAGGGAAATGCTCTGGTCTTTTTGCTGCCAAGCGAGGACGCCTACATCCAGTTCCTGAAGATTAACCAAAAGGTTGAACTAAGCGAACTGCAAAACGAATGTAACACAGCAACGGATGCGGTATTAAAGACCACGGTGGAGCAACTGCATCGACTGCAGGCGGCGGACAAGGGTGTCTACGACAAGGGCATGCGTGCTTTTGTCTCGCACGTGCGTGCCTACACCAAGCACGAGTGCAGCGCGATATTGCGGCTCAAGGACCTGGAGCTGGCCAAGATGGGGACTGCCTACGGACTGCTGCAGCTGCCACGCATGCCGGAGCTGAAAAACCAGCAAAGCGATGGCTTTATCGCACCCAGCTTCGAAGTCGATCTCACCAAGCTGACCTACAAGAACGCCCAAAAGGAGCAGGTGCGCCAGCAAAAGCTGCAGACGTACGAGCAGACGGGCAGTTGGCCGGGTCGTCAAAAGCAGCACATGAAACACACCGAGTCCTGGGACCAGACAAAGAAGGCCAAGCTCGATGCCAAGTCGAAGAAAGAGCTGCGCAAGGCCAAAAAGGAGCGCAAGCGCAAGGCGGAGGCTGGCGAGGGCGGCTCACAGCGCAAGCGGAAACAGAAGTTCACGCAGGAGGAGCTGGATGAGCTGGCCAGCGATATACGGCTCTTCAAGCGGCTCAAGAAGAAAAAGATCAGCGACGAGGACTATGACAAGGCCATGGGCATCGATGTAGACGATGACTGAGAAGTGTTTTATTAATTAACATAAATATATACTATTGGGTAGAACACCAACGTGTTTTTCTTTATTTCCAATTGTAAGAAAACTAAGATTTTTACTATTCAACATTTAAATGCTTATTTGGCCGCATCCTGATTTGTGGCGCCAGAAATGAAGACCAATAGCACCACAGGCACAATGTACATCCAGTATTTGGCAAAGAAGCCCCTATTATCGCGAACCTCCCCGCGTTCCCTGGCTTCGCGCTCGCGCTCGTACTTCTGTATGAAGCTGCCCGTGTCGGGCACTGGCGCCAATTCGGCATGGCGTATGATGACATCGGTACTGAAGTCCTTCTCCTGGATCTGCTGCACGTCCTCGGCCGAACAGTCGGTGCTCTTCGGTGCCGGATCCTGTGCAGCAGTGATGCCCGTCACGTATCCATTTGGATCAAGCGATATCCACAGCACGTCGTTGAACTGGGCTAGCAGCAGGCTGCATGCCTTGCTGGAGGTCAGAAAGCGCTGGCTGCTGCCATTTGGATAGGTGACCGTTGCCCTCAAGCGATAGAAACTGTTTTGCTTCGCCAGACTCTTCATGTTCTCCAGCTCGTTGTCCGTCAGGGCAGTCTGCACGACGGTGGACAGGCCGGCGTTCAGGCTGGGTATGGAGATATTGCCGCGATGTGAGAAGTGCTCCGGTTTGGAAGCCGACACAGAATGATCTAAATTAATAGTAATCCAGCTGTCGTGCTCCAAGAAGCTCCACCCACTCGCGAGCACGCTCAACAGCACAATTAACAAATAACTCACTTTTGGAAACATTTTCGACATGTTGCCTAAAAAACCGAGTCGAAAAATATGTTTAATACAAGTTTTCAGGGGATGTTCCACATAATTACTTACGTCCGACTTTATCAAGTCATTTAACTTTTGCCCCATATGATTTTCATAAACTCCCTAACTATCGATAGTACGATATGCCAGTCGATTGTTACTGCCAGAGATGAGCGTTTCGAGAATTTTTGTCAAGTCACATTTACAGTAACTAAATATCTCGTTTTTATGCAAATATAACGAAGCATAACGAGGCATCTCCGACCGCTTAAAGTATATATAATTTAACAAGCCAATTGGCAGCAAGCGCAAATGGACAAACATTTGGGCTAAGTTTCTTCTCCTAGTCGAGTCCCATCGGCGGTAGCATTCCTACATGTTTTGAAATACATTTTTCCGATTTATTTATTCAGCATACAGGATACAGAATACCTTTTTATATAACGTTATGCAAGTAAGGAACAAAGTTAATATATGTAAATATTCATTTCGCATTTATTAATGTTGTTATTCACTGTCACTGCTACTTTAAGCTCACCAGTCACAGTGACTCACTCACAATCGCAATGTGCAGCGACACATGTTAATCGATAAATATAGGTAAAGTGCTTTAAAGAACAAAACAAAAATTGAATTTGTACAAAGTTTATATTAAAAAACATTCAAAATTGACATATGTAAGTGAATAAGAGAGGAGCAGCATGGGAAAAACATCAAAGGACAAACGTGATATTTACTACCGTCAAGCCAAGGAAGAAGGCTGGCGTGCGCGCAGTGCCTTCAAATTGATGCACATCAACGAACAATTTGGCGTTTTGGACGGTAAGTTCGCCTAATTGCACACTGCAATATGATGCTAATTTATAATTGCTTGGCAGACGTGCGTCGGGCGGTGGATCTGTGCGCTGCACCCGGCAGCTGGTCCCAGGTGCTCTCGCGCAAACTCTTCGACTCCTGCCTGACGGACGATGAAAAGTCAGAGGTGAAAATCATTGCAGTTGACTTGCAGGCGATGGCGCCCATCCGAGGGGTCGTACAGTTGCAGGGCGACATTACCAAGGAGAGTACAGCAGAGGCCATCATTGGGCACTTTGGCAACGACGCCGACCAAAAGGCCCAGTTGGTCGTGTGTGATGGCGCACCGGACGTAACCGGCGTCCACGAAATGGACGAATATATGCAGAACCAGTTGATTGTTTCGGCGTTGAGCATAGCCACGTTTGTGTTGGAAACGGGTGGCAAATTTGTGGCGAAAATATTTAAGGGCAATGCCAACTGCCTTCTCGAATCGCAAATGCTCACATTTTTTGAGGATTTTCAGATCTATAAGCCGCCCAGCTCCCGCCCGTCGAGCATTGAGGCATTCGTCGTGTGCACCGGCTTTCGCTTGCCCCCTGGCTATATACCACAGATTATCAATCCGGCCCGGGATGATATACGGGCACTGGCACAAAGAACTGGCTCTGCGGTTAATCGACGCTTGGTGCCGTTCATAGCCTGTGGCGATTTGAATGGTGCTGTGGATGATGCCACGCCCGATTTTGCAACAGAATTTACAGCGGACGACTACGAAATGGCCTACGATGATATGCTAAATGATCCTGATTTCCCTCAAGAGTTCAAGGACGAGCTCGAGGACGTATTTATAGATGAATTCGCGTTTAGAAGCATACAAAGTTTGCATCCGCAAACTCGCTTGTGGTAGATCTTAACTTCCTTTTTTGAAATTTAAGCTATGTGGAATATACAAATATGATACAGAAAGCCTCTAATACAATTTTATCTTCAAACTAAACTCCTCAAATAGCATTCGAATCTTGAACCCGAACCAAATCTTTATTGGGCATATGTGTAATGGGCAACAAAACGTGTGGGGCGAGTCTTACATTAAATGAGATAAAAAACGTGAATGTTGTTTGGGTTGAAGTGCATTCTGCAAGAACTTTAAGCAGCGCCATCGACGACAATCTGCAGAATAGTGCGACGCTTGGGATCGTACGAGAAGCCATTGCTGCGGAACAGTTCCGAATCGTAGAATGCCTTCAAATTGCTGATATCCAGCTGCTTGGCGCGTTCTATTAAGTCGCGCTCCATGATCTCCACATGCGTGGCGCTGGGTCCATCCTTGCAGCGTATGTAGGCCAGTTGGTCGAGCGTCAGTTGGCGCAGTATGAAAAACAGCAGCTCCGAGTGATCCTTCTGGAAGGCCAAATACTTTTGGAATGTGTTGCGCATCTTCTTCATGACGCTGAACTTTTGCGCCTCAATGAAGCTCTCGAGCATCATGCGTATGGACATGCTAACATCCGCCTCTAGAACATTCTCACGCAGATGCAGCCGTGCATGGGCCTCGGACATTCGGATGACGCTCTCGATGTGGCGCACCGTGATAGGCAGCGAACCAGTCGCAAAGGATTCCTGACGCAACTGTGCGTACATTTTAGCGATCTTGTCCTCATCAATGTTCTATAAAAAAATGGGGAAATTGTAATTCAGTCTTGATTTGAACTTAGGGCAACTCACCGTCAGCTTGGGTCGTATATTCTCCTTGGCATAGACGATGTACTGGCGCAGTAAGTCTTGTGGTATCTCTTCGACAGACCTGATCTGTGGTTCCTCCAGTTCCGGCTGCTCCTCTTCGCTGGGATGATGTTTCATGTGCGAATGAACCACAAATTTGGCCAGCTGCTGATCCTGCATGGGATCAAACTCATCCTTGACTACGCACAGTATGTCGAAACGGGACAGAATTGGTTCCGAGAGATTCACATTTTCCGAAAAGGTCATCGAGGGATCATAGCGACCACCAATGGGATTCGATGCGGCAATCACCGTGCAACGCGCCTGCAGTGAGGTGACAATGCCAGCCTTGGATATGGATATGGACTGCTGCTCCATGGCCTCGTGTATGGAGGTGCGGTCCTGATCGTTCATCTTGTCAAACTCATCGATCAGGCAGACGCCCTGATCGGCCAGCACCAGTGCGCCAGCCTCTAGCGTCCACTCCTTCGACACGGGATTGCGACGCACATAGGCGGTTAAGCCCACAGCACTGGCGCCCTGACCGGTGGTGAACACGGCGCGTGGTGCTATCTTCTCAGTGTACTTTAGGAACTGCGACTTTGCCGTACCAGGATCACCGCAGATGAGCATGTTGATGTCGCCACGCACCTTGTGTTTCTCGCCCGGATTCTTGGACTCGCCACCGAAGAGAGCCAGCGCCAGGGCGCGCTTGATATAATCGTGGCCATAGATGGATGGCGCCATGGAGGCCACTATACGTTCGGCAATGCGTGGATCTTTGCTTAGCTTTTGTATGGTGGCAATGTCCTCATCGGTGAGCGATTGCACCACCTGTTTGGAGTCCTTGACCACCACGTGGTTGGCAATGATGACCGTGGCAAACACGGGAAAGCCCTGATCCGTATTCAGCGAGCCGTCGTAGTTGTTGGTGTAGATGCCAGTGACCTCCAGTTCATCGCCGGGCTTGCACTGATCGCACAGATCGGCGAGCAAAATGACGTCCTTGCTGCGCGGTATGCGACCGGCGGGAATGCGTCCCGGTGATTCCTGCAGCGTGATTTTCTGATAGTTGCGGTACAGGGTTTGCTCCATGTTGATCGAGAAGGGCCCCGTGCTCTGGCACTCCGGGCAGGAGCCAGGCTTGACTTCCGTGTTCTGCGACTGCACAAAGGGACCCAACACATAGCCGCACTTGACACAATCGTACTTAATCACCGAGAGCTGCGGCAGCACGCCTGTGGTGGCCGTGACCACGCCCAGGGTGCGTACCAGCTGATTGAGATGCAGCTTACGGAATGTGCGCAGCTCCTCGATCAACGGCAGCTCCGAAATGCGGACGTGAATCTCCGTGGTGACGCGCTCGTAGGTGGGGAAAATGGACAGTACCATGTCTTTGGCCACTTTGTCGAAGATCTCGAGCATCTGAAACGGCGCTTCGGGCAAAAAGTAGGCCAGCACATGCTCCTTGTTGGCCAAGTCCGTGTAGGACACCACAAACGAGGACTTGTTTTGTTCGCACATGCGTCGAATGCGATCGCGATACGTATATGCGCCACGATCGTCAACAAAGGTGCGCAGGAATGACTGGAAGCGATTGGCGATCTCGGTGCGTGGTCCAAGCATGCTTACCCACTCTTTGGTCGAGTGGCCCTTGGTGTCCTCCAGGTTCTCAATGGACTCGATCATTTCCGTGTCCTCCACCTCGCCCACGGCTGCCTTTTCACCGGCTCGTCGCTTAGCACGTGGACCCACATCGTCCTCGTCGTCCGACTGCCCAAATCCCAGATCGCGATCGTCACGATGAATGCCAGCCGCACGATCCCGACGCCGCATTTCCGACTCAGCCGCAAAACGCTCGCCCTGCGACATCTCTGAGAAGTCCTCCTCGTCGTCCAGCATGGCAGGATCATAGTGATCCAGCTCGGGCATCTCACGATAATCTAATTACATTGAAGATTTGAGCATTTTAGATGCCTTTTGCACTGTGTTCGTATTCATACCGTTCTCCATGTTGTCGCCAAACAGCTCTTCGCCATCTTCCTCCTCCCCATCGCGCACTGTTTGATCGCCCAGAATCTCATCCTCGTTATCAAAGGGCTCAAAGTCGCCCACCGGCGACGTCATCGCTGCGCGCAAATCCCGACGCTCGGAGGCATCGCTGGGCGTGTTTGGCGGCGGAGAACTTGGATTGTCCTACGCATTGGGGCGTTAAAAGCATTACGAAAATAATGAGCTGCCGAAAAACTTACCATTTTTGACTATGTAAGGATTCTATATAATTTGTTCAATAACTCTTGAAATATACGTGTAGAGTTTGTTGTTCTTAATATGTTTCTGCCGCGGCAGCTGTGTGACAGTGGCGTGCAATTTTTGGCGGGAGAAACAACACTCGCTCGATACTTATCGTGCGTAGCAATCGATATTAGTATATCGAACCAACGCACGAATATATCGATTTAATTTTAAGTAACTTTTACACAATAGTTTTAAGGCTAAGTCTTAAAACAAGAATCGCAAAAACTTAAAAGAAAATAAGGATATAAATAGCATTAAGAAACTTTTAACTGTTATGAGCTGGAAAAATACAAGATTGCAGTTGAAAAGTATCGATACCTGCAGTCGTTTCCTTAGTGTGCTTACGCTTTAAAGCTGAATGCTATGCTAGTAATGACAAGCACCACGTAGCAGTTAGCATCTTATCACCGGCATTTGTGGCCGTAAACGACAGATGGCTCAATGGTCTAGGGGTATGATTCTCGCTTTGGGTGCGAGAGGTCCCGGGTTCAAATCCCGGTTGAGCCCGCAAACACTTTTTATTTTTTTTATGAATATATAATTTAACGTTATTTTTGTTTTCTGTAAAATGTGTTTATTTTAAAACTATATTAATTTAATTTCTTAATAACATGTCTGCAATTACTGTATTTAACTTTCTGACTTGCCACTAATAAACATATTTATATAATTGCACTCGTTTACACGTGATCTTTAGGCCCCGTACGTGCTTGGACACATTCTCTAATACTCTGCGCCTTCTACTTAATTATAGAATATAAGGCTCGAATGGGACGGGCGATTTATTGCACCGGAAGGAGACGCCTTGGCAACGCTGCCCCGCTTTTGCATAGGAATTGCATGCAGCGACAATGGGCCGGTCACATGCAGAATAATTGCGGTCATACAATGACATTAAAGCGAAGTCAGAGTCAAGTGGTGTTTGGGAGTGGGCCTGTGACTGCGACTGGGGCTTTATGGTGCTGAGTAATTGCAGCTTTAAATGACATTAAACGCGCATCGTGCAGTTTCGCCTCCTAGTACTATTTATTTATGTATTCGCCGTTATTTTTGTTGGCTCTCATTATTATTTTTTTGTAAAGGCGCCGCTGGAAAGCGCATTTTTCAATGGTGCCGTGTTAGTCCTATTGTTGTTGTTGTCGCTGTTGGCCAGTGTACGTGCCGTGAAGTCGAAAGTCATTTGTCGATGCGGAATTGCAAGACATTTTATAAGCAAAGTCACTTCCAGCAACTATTCGAGACAGGGAATTATTTCTTATTAAAATCCAAAAGGCGAGTAAGCACGAGGTGCAGGAAGGGACAAAGCGGCCAGGCAAAAACCCGAGCGATTGCAAATTGAGTCATTTTTCATTTCAAGCTGAAATTAATGGAGAGTAGCTCAGGCCACATAACCGTGAGGTGTTTTCTTGCCCTCAATATGTCACATTTTCGTTGCTTACCTGAACCATTTACAAATTAAAGTGTTTTTCTAAAAATGCTCATACGAAAATGAAAGAACTGAGAACGGAACGGCAAAATTGCAATACCTGTAGCTTATATGTTTTTCCTTTATTTACATATGTATGCATATACTTCGCAGACTGTTTATTATATACAAAGGATACGTTTGCTTGTATTTGAACTGACCTGTTACGAAACAATGTTTGGCTAAATAGGTCATTGGAGCAGATGTTTTAGATAAACAAAATTAGAGGCATGGGTGACACAATAATAAATGGTGTTCCAATATACTTTTTTTCCCTTTGTAAACGATTATGGAAAGTCACAATTTGATATTCTAATGAGTAACAAATAACATAAACCGATAAGTAGCTACATATTAATAAAATTGCTGTTAACTTCGATCGAAAAAAGGCAGTTTTTACTGTATTCGCCTTAAAGCTCTTTGTGTAAAACGCTAATGTTGTCCTTTTCTCGAAATAAATGCACACAACACACATTATATGAAGATGGTGCACTAATAATATAATACCATAATATGAGCTGCCAGGGACATAAAGAGTATAAAATTTCATGATGGCAACCGAAAGGTAAGTTGGCCACAGTACATAAGTATATAATAATATCTCTCACATTATTCTGCACTTTCTGCGGGCTTTTCTTTGGTTACGCCAACTGCGTGGAGTTGAGAGAGGCGTTAATAAGCACAAAATCACACATACACCACACAAATACGCACATAAAGTTTGGCAAATTACGAGGTATAAAAATGGCGTCTCATTATGGTAAATTTAATATTTCATGGGCAATTTGCCAGGATTGAAACCGACACACTTCAAAAATTGCGTACAACCCACACACACACACACACATACCACACATTGGCATTTGGGCACTCAAATTCATTCATTCTTCATAACATGCTGCCGCATAAATGTGGCCGCCGTACGCAGTGGGCGGGGGGAGGCGCCACCTGCTTTCTTCATTTGCTTCGCTCATACAAATTTAAACTCAATTAAAAGTTTGCGTATTAGACAAACTTGTGACACGTTGATGACACGACCACGCCCTTCGCGCCCCTATATGCAATTTACCAGGCTCCAACGCTGCGCATGGGCTTGTGGGCGCTTGCTTACGGTTACTCGCCATTTGCAAACCCAAATGACATTCGTATTTAGCTGTCATTAAAAATGTGCGCGATACATCTAAATGACTTTGGCATGACACGAGACCGCGAGACTTTGTCTCTTTCCAGTCCTTCCTCTCGCTCCCTCGCTCCGCGCTGCCAGCCTGTGTGTGACACGTGTTGAGGTCGACCGGCAGGCAGAAGCTTCTTCCATTGAAAGTAACAACCCATTGACATACATTGATACGCTTTTTAGCTCCAATTTGGCTAGAAATTACGCAAGTGACACATAAATAAATTGCGAAGCTTAGGAGTTCTTTACTTTTCAATTGTATATTATATACGTATTTGTTTATCACTATGCCACTCGCGTATTATTTAACTAAAAATATGATCTTTGCCAAATATTTGCAATTACTAGTAAAGTTGGCTGCGAATGAGCCGCAGCTTGCGATTAATTTGAAAATAGCAATAGCTAAAAATTAATCGATTTATTGATCGAAATGCTTAGCAGGTTTAGATTCATATTTGGGTAAATGCTTTGTCCGATAAGTAAGTACTTTCTGAGGTGTTGCTTGAAAAACAAACAAAAATAACACAATTCATTTCCCGTAAAGCTTCTGGCTTTTCCACTGGTACAATTCATACATAAATACCCTTACCATAACCATATATTAATTTTTTTCTCTAGCCACATGGCCAATTTGCTGGCTGGCTGGCCCAAATTGCGAATGGCAAGCTACATGAATAATGGAAACAAATCGGCAAACAGCAAAAAGTTAAATGCTTCTAATGACAGAAAATGAAGCAAATGACGAAAAATTGCGCAAAACAAAAGAGACAAATAATAATACACTAAAATGGCCGACCAGTTGGGCTGACAATGGGCTGGTCAACCAGCAGGCCAACACGCACTCTGTGTGTGTGTGTGTGTGTGTGTGTGTGTGTGTGTGTGTGTGTGTGTGTGAGGGAGAGAAGGAGAATAGTACTCTCAAAGGAGCAGAGAAAGTGAATTAACAACAACCAACTGCGGGCAAATCGAGAAAAGCATGTGCGCGGCATAATTACGAAGCAATTAGACGAAATTATTATTGAGGTCACCCGGCAGTGGGCGTTGTGCGGGTGCTGCACAGAACATATGGCCAGTGTCAGTAGTGTTGGTACTCATCCGGCCATTTGCTGCTCCTTCTATGTCCGGCGTGCCAAAAGGATGCGTACGTCATTATCATTCATGGTACAGCGATGAAGGCGCAGCGCAATACCCACTGAATACAAAAACAAAGCGTACACCAAAATAAATACAATAACAGCTCAAGATGAAAACAACGTTGGCCCAGACGAATTGTCTACACCCTTCATGGCCGCAAACCAAAATAAGTTTTGACAGCCTTGTGATTTAAGCTTTATTGCTTGAATACCCACGAAAGTACAACTTTGTTCATGGTTCTGTGCATTATTTTTAACATTCTTAAAAATCATTAAGTCACAGGAATTATTCCCTTAAACTTGACCCGCCTAAAAGGTAGTTTATCCGCACTTGTGTTACAGGCTCCATTAGAAATATGTTATACTCTTCTGTTTGGGTAATATCAACAAAAAACAATGCTGGCGTTGGCTCTAATGAGCATGCAATCTGCAGGCGCCAAATGGGCAATGGATGTTTGAGCAGCTGCCATTGGGACTGCGACTGGAACTGGGTAGATATATCAGGGGCTGGGCCAGGACAGGACAGGACAGGACACAACATTGGCCGGTGGGGCATCAGCGCACAGACTGAATCGCGTGAAGCACTTCAATTATGGTAAATGGGTAATAAAGTTGACACGTGAGTTTGCATTTAGTCGAAAATCCGTTGTGAAAATCGCTGGCCTAAATGAGTGTTGGTCAGTTCGATTCGGGCCTGAAATTTCCATCGCTATCGCGTGCATGAAATTTAATAAAGCAGTCAAAACAAGGAAAACAATGACAATGACAACGACTAACAGCTGAGGCGGAACCAGCCAGAAGGTAACTTTTGGGTGGGGCGGCACGACCTTAATTGTCGCTAGGCAGCCAGCTAAAGACCTTGCTTGCATGTTAGTTGATTGGCCTGGCTTTTTTTCGGTTTGGCAGGTGCACTCTAACGGTATTCGTTGCATATTTTCAGGCGTTCAACTTTGTAGGTCGTCGAAAATCGAATGCCGTATCGCAAAGCCCAAATAAAGTTGACTGAAAAGACCTGGTGAAGGTTACAAGGTCTTAACATTGATTTTGATTTTCACAATTGTTGTAAATACATGCTTGTATATCAATGTGTTGTATGCCATATGTGCCACTAGCTTGACAACTTTGAAGGACTTGCGTCTGTTGCTATGAGGAAGTTTCTATCAAACAGCTGAGCTAAAAGTTTACATTGCATTCAAGCGATGTTCTATTGTTGTCTCGGTAAATTAAATTGTGGCAACTATAAAAGGTTATGCAAGGTAAATCGAATTTGTATTAGGAACCCACTCGACAATAAATCAAATTAAATTGCAAGCCTTCTGTATCGGTCGTATTTTAAAATCTACTGTTTCCCGTCCGCACTACAGCTTGAAATCTGATTATGGAAATTCCATTAAAACTTTTATGGGCATGGAAAATGTTAGAAAATCACGCACCCGGCTCAAACGGGACTAAAATCGAGTTAGCTGGTTGCGGGGAGTGGGGTCGGCGCGAGGTGCAGCTGCAGTCAAATACGGAAGCGGAAATGTGACGTAAATAAATACCGCACTAGCACGCATATCCTTCATAAAAAAAATATATGTACGGCAGCAACAACAGATGTTGCACAATGCAGCGCAACAAATTTAAAAATAAACATTTCGCTTCGTACGGGCAAATTTACACACACAATCTTTTGTGTACAGACTTTGCCTAAAATGTTGTTTTGCATTCTATTTTTGTTGTTTGTAGTTGTTTGTTGTTTTTGGTGTTGTTGTTCTATGCGGCACGCAATGTGTTTTAATTAATGAATGCAAATTGTTTAGTTTGGCGCACAAAAGACTTAATTAAAGTGTTGGTTATTTTTTAATTCAACCAATTTATGTACATTTTGTTAACATATTTTAGGCATTCAAAATATTTAAGTGGTACATGGGGGTCGCTTGTTGACATGTTTCAGCATAAATGTTCGATATAACCAGTTTTTAACAATTTTTAACATTTTTTTAAAATTTTATTTAGAGGCAAACAAAACGTTAGTTTGCTCATTTTGTTCATGATCAGCATACCTGCCGTTAGCATGGACACAAACCAAGACAACACGTGGTTTCTGCTTTGTTTCTTTGGTGCTCGCCTAATTGTCGGAGGCTGTTGCACTAATGGCAATGTATTTGCGTCCATTGATGATCACAGGCTGCATTATGGGTGGTATTGATTTGCGGCTGGTTGCAGCCACGGCGACGGCAAGTGGCAGCTTCTGAGGTGCCACCAGTTTGGGCTCTGGTGGAAGCTTCTTCACTTCTAGTGCTGGCGGCTCTGGTTTTGTTCTGCGCAGGTCGTTGTTGCTCTGCTCATTCTCTATATTGTGCGTCTCATTTTTGGCCTTGCAGCATTTCTGGTAATACACTTATTTAATTGGTTTTATTTTCTATATGACTTAATCAAGCTTACTGGACATAGGTAAATCTCCTTCAAAGTTATTGGATCTTTGACAACCTTACGGGTTCGAGCCTTGCACTTGGAGCAGATAGAAAACGGCGCCATGGCCCAAGGGAAGTCAGGCTGCGTGTTGCCTGTCTGCTAACAGTTAACGATCAGTGTAGGTAAACATTGAAAAATGCTAGAGATGTTAGTAAAAGCCAGTTTTTTTTTTTCATTTTTTGCATACTCGATTTATGCGATAGGCAGAATTGAAAATACAAACGATTGCCATTCTCATCTGAAGCTTAAGTTGAAAGCATTTCGATTGTTTACCTTTGCCAAATTGGCGAAAATTTCTAAGTGCCTGCATTTGCATTTTGTCCAACGAGTTTCGTTATAATATAACTGGCCAGAATTTTGTGAAAAATGGCTTGGCAACTGCATCCGCTGATGGCCTGTGTAATGACCTTTGATGTCAGCCGGCTGCCGCTGCTGATGCTGCTGGTTTAGTCAGGGCTCGTATTCGCATTAACGCCATTAGGCCAATTTGGCAGTTTGCCCTGACAAAAAGGCACACAAAAACACTTTTACAAAGGTAACCAAAAGCGTGGCCCAAATGCCAGTTACTTGACTGCAGTCTCTGCGAGTCGTGCCTCGTTCCATTTACTTGTTCCGAACTTCAGCCAACCCTCCCCCCCTTTGCAACCCGCACCCAGTCCACTTAACAAGTTGGCTTTTGTACACATATCTATGCAAGTTCAAATAAAAGTCAAGTGTGCAAAACAAAAAAATGTTTGCAGCTGCCACAGCCACAGTTGTTTCTTGTTTGTTGCCATGGCTGCAACATTTCTCTTCGTTAACCCAAGTTGGCTTTAATTACGATCCCAGCCAGGCAGCTAGCAACTGTGTCCTCGCACTTAGCTGACATTTTTGCATTGTTTCCACTTGCTACATGCATCAATTTATGTTCATTCGAAAGCCCTTTTACTGCACCACTCGCCACTGGGCACATGGCATGGGGCACGAGGCCAACTTAGATGCAGGACACTGAATGACCAACACTGGATGAAAACTTTAAAGAAACATATTGTTCCAGTTTCGCTGGGTTATTTATTTCCTGTCAAACACTACGAATTGACAGTCCACACGGATAATAATTGCTGCGCTCTAACGTGTTCGTAGTTTTTTTGACTGCGTTAGCTTTTGAAGCTTAAATGGCCATAATCATGCCGAAAAGTATGCACATACGTTTGCACTTTAATATAAAGTGTGGCAAACGTTCTGGACTAGCTGATGCCCTTCATTTAGTGTTTATATATATATATTATATATATATATATATTTATTTATAAATATATTTAATTAATTTGTACTATTTAATATTAACAGTTGAACTAATAATTTAAATAAACTTGATCTGATATATTAGGACTTACATGTCTCTCTTCGTCTGTATAACTGACAGAGATAGATTGATGAAGTGCTGCCGATGAAGATTTAAGGATTAGGGTCAGAGCTCACTTGTTTTGCATGTTGCACACACTTTGGCACAACTTCAATATACCCCTCTTTTACCCTCTTTATGCGAACAATAAAAAAACAAAGCACTCTATGAGCACGCCTTATTCTAAGAATTGGCTTGGCAGTTTGCTGCATATAAAAAGTCTCGTTATTTAATACTTTTTATTTTGTTGAATTATCCGACACACTGTTTTATTTACGATTACATTTTAATTTCCGTTTTTGTTTCTTTTTGGCATTAGCGCACAGTTAAACGAGCGTATGAAATCGACTTCCTTTGACTACTCTTTAAGACTTTCTTGGCAGAGGTAAACAATGGGATCGTTGCTAATCGATAGACGTATCGATCTATCGTTTGCTGGCGCCATCTACGTAGCTTTCAGCAGTTGTCGTTTCAATACTATTTATATCATATGGAACCTGATGACGTCAGCTTTGCCCTATGCAATCATAGGGGCGACCAAATTGAATGTAATGGACAGACAAAGCATTTGATTTATTAGTTTTGTCATTAAACAAATTGTCGAACAATGACATGTCCCATACATGCACACTGGTATATACTGGAGCATATATGTATGTAGTTACTGGCACTTATTTATGTAGATTGATATTTGTTTCTGATAAACACAACCATTGACGCAAATTTGAATAAACATTTTCATTACCAAAATGTGCTCGAGTCCCCAAGGACCCCCACACGCTGTGGTCCAAATGAAAGCAATCACATTGCCTCAATTGGTTTTTGACTGGTCATCATCCTCTGATGATTTGACCACTGAACAATAATTTATAGCACCATCCGAACCATCAATTATTGGCACGGTGCACTTCAGTTGTGTTCGATTTTAGTGGCCAACTATAATAGCTTTCTAATGAGCAGTAGTCTCAGTGCCTGCCCAATAATTGGGTAGTCAAATGGAAGTAGGTTTTTAAGAATGCCGAATATGACATACCCTTGCAGGTGTATTTTCTATATTTGCCACATTTTTATATAGAAACTTAATTTTCAACCGGTTGTTTCTATTGGAGATTATATTATAGCTAGATTATCTTGAAAATCAAACTAATTTGTCAAACAATAGAGATTATTTAGAAATTTTTCCCGCCGATGTTGATAAGATTTAGCTGTGTTTTCTATACGAGCCATTAAATTAAACAAATTTATTTTTCTATCCATGTTCCTATGGCTATAGCTATAGTATCTCAAATTAGGTAATACCAAATATTATTTAGAAGCTCTATTCTCCTTTTTCCTAGGGCTGCTATGATATATAGTGTTTCAATCCGGCCCACTAACACATGTGTAAACTAAGAGACTAGATTTCTTAGAAACAGACGGACAGACTCTGATCTAGCGTAATTTTAAAGTATCACAGAAGTCTCCCTCTATGCACAATACAAAGGATATAAGAATAAAAAACTGTTTTAATATATTAGTAGGTATTTGCTATTGTTAACGTATGTTAATTGAGTAGGGCTCTGCGAAATTTTAAATCTTCTATTTGCTCAACGTCAATGTCTGCTAACGGTACATCGTAAAAGTTCTCATCCACATCAACTTGTCTACTTTCACAACACTCGTCAACTTCTTGCAGGACACCATCTTGAAATTTCTCGCGTAACTTTTGAAAGAGCTCGACTTTAAGCTTGCGGCGCCGCTGCTCCTCCTCGATAACGCGCCGGAACACAGCACTCATGTTCAGATGGTTGCTTTTGTTCTGACACATGCTAACGATGGCCGCCTTCACGTGGTCAATGGTTATGTGCAGTGTCTCCATGCTGCGCTTGCTCGTCCAAATTGCAACGCAGCGCTCGCACAGCCCAACCACAAAGTTGGTCACCTTCTGGGGGCACATCTCGCATTTGGCCACGTGCAGCAGGGGATCGCTTTGATATGAGTTCATCTTGTTAGTTTTTAATTGTTCGTTTTTTTTTTTGGTTTTTTTTTTTTTTTTTGGGTTAGAGTATTATTTGTGTGTGGTTGAAAAGTACTGGGAAGTGTGTAAACAGTGTGCTAAGAGCATCTACATGGTGTTGGCTACGTTCAACAGAGAGTTTCAATTCCTTTTTCCTGGGGCCTTTTCTGTTATTTCACGAACAACTTTAAGCTCAAAAATAATCATCATTTTACTGGCTGTTGCATAATTAATTTATAATATCGGTGTTCGATTCGGTGAATCGGTTTTATTAGTTTTCAGCAAGTTTAGAGCCATCAAAACAAATTTATAAGCTGAAGGTATCCATTGCTCTTATCATAAAGCAGTGCTGTAAAATTCCTTAGAATTACATTCTAGAGTTGTGGATCTAATTTAAATGTTGTCACTCTTTTCATAACGGTACGAAAGTTTAAACTTTCAGTTTATAGGAAAAAACTAACTGTACTATTCTTATCATATTATACTATATATACATTTCTCTATAGCTAATATCTTAGTGAAATTATGAAAAGTGTTACGAAAACATTTCAAGTCCAAGTTAATATTCTGAAAAGAAAAGATTGCTGGCATGTTGGTTTTGCGAATCAATTTTATTATTAAAGCCTTGGCTACTTGGTGTTGGCTGTTTGCTGTTGGCTGTTAGCATGCCAAGCTGAGGCCACTGCGAGGCTCTTTTCGTTTCAACAAAATTCGTTTAATTTCTTAAATTGAAATTATGGTAATTTCCCGCAGTCATGCAAACCTTTAGCGCCGCATTTCGTGTCTGATCAGATGGTAAGGGCAGCCAGGGGCTGGGGAGGGGTTAAGGCCAGCTGATGGGTGTCGGGCGTTTTAGCTAACCAAAAGTCAAGTTCATAAATTTAAAGCGAAGTAAGCAAATGCAGTGGAAACGGTGCTTTTGGCCATAGTTTTTGCGCTCCTCCACTTAAGTTTGACAGCCGATGAATAGTTTTGGGTTGTTGCCACTTGGAGACGCAAAGGGTTTCGTCATTGAAGTGCCGTTTTCAAGGCTGCCAGGCCAATCGATAATAACTCGCTCCTAATTTAGTGCCCCCATTGAGGGGGCGTCAGCTGTGGGGCGTTATTTACAATGAAATTATTCAACTGTTGATTTATGATTTGCAGCGCAATTAAAGCCGCACCCAAAGCAGCCAAAAATGACACATTGTACTGTTCAATTGGCTTGTATCTGTGTCCCCAATTCAAAAGGATTCCTCACATGCATGGCCCAAATAATCGTGGGAAATCCAACACAGGCTTGGAAAACAAAAAGCGCTCCCGGCAAAGGCAACTTGTTAAGCTTGTTGTTCTCTCAATTGCGCCCCTTAGTGGCGCTTCACTCGAATCAGCCTGTGACCCGCAGTCAAACCCCAACTCCACCGAACCGACCTTAACAAGCGATTTTCCATTTGCATGGCCAGGCGGGTGAGCGTTGTGTGCAGGTGGGCGGCTTTTGGATACCTGTTGAAAAGTGTGGCAGCACTGCTGGAGGCAGCTTTCGATTTGTACAAGCAGCAGGTAGCTGCTCTGCAGTGATGTTTAGCTTGATTTGGACGATTGCTGGGCGTGTCCTTTATTGTCCGTTTCAGGAATGCGAAAAAGGTAAGAGCTTTGGCATCGTATTGTTCTTAGAAATTGGGAAAACAATTGTTGATTCTATGAAACCAACATCTCACTAGAATTTCTCACGGTTAGCCATTTTATTGTTTTATACTCAGAACGCTGGGCAATGAGCTGAATATATAAATGGCTTTGTCTAAAAGCAGAGCTCTTGGAAATCCCCCCATGCTGAGTCAATTGCAGTGCGTTTAATTGGCTAAAATAAATAAACATCGTTTCCCAGTTAAAGTCTAATTTATTGTGCTGTTAAAAGCAGATGCCTGGTTAAGAACAAGAAAGAGTGGTCAATACAAAATTGTCCGACTAAACAATGAAATGCAAATTCATAAATACCTAAATACATACAGCTGTAGCCAAATTAATAACATAAATAAACAGCAGAAAAATTACTATTTTTTTATTTAACAATGAATAATAAAATTATATATTAAGCAAGGATTTTTAGCTCATGATGTATGTTCAAACTAAAACTCAAAAAGAAGCCATTTGAAACCATTTGATATCAATTCTTAAAATGGCATTTTCTTGATCGGTGTATTCTATATAACAAATTTAGTGACTACAAGTCTTATATTTATTATCTAAATATTTGTATTATCTAAATTTCATTTATTTTACCACTGATTAATAATTATAGCATGCATGCAGCTCGGAGAGAGAAAAAATAGAAGAAGAATAGTCCATAAGTTTTATATGTCATCGATCATCATTTATAAATATCCTGAACATTCGAATACATTTTCGTGTATATCACAATGCCCACAGCTAATCGAAGCTGTTCAAATTTTCTTCATAGTTATGGCATATTTGTGCCAAATTCCAAACTTCCTCCGCTTCCGCTGCGACCGCAGTAACCATAACCGCACTATCTTGTTTTGGGTATTTCATACACAATGTGCGCCCACAAAGTCGGGCAAACTCAGTTTTGGATTTGAATTTGAACCCCAAGCAAACAACTATGGCGCTGAGCACAAAAACCTCGACAGCGCCTGTTGTTCGGGGGAAAGACAAGCTGGAGGTATGCACACATGCACGCATGGCTCATAAACGAGTTAGTTGGGGTGGAGTGGGCTGCTGGTGGGGTGGTGCGATTTGAGTTGCGCGCTGCAGCTCAACTGTAAACATCATCATCATTGGCGCTGTCGTGTGTGCCCCGGAACTGGCGAGAATGGTGCTGCCTGCTCGATCTGGTGCGCTGCTGCCAGCGACTGTGTCTATTTCCATGCGTTGCTTTCTGACGTCGAGGCGACGACAACGCCGATGGATGCCTTTGATTTCATTTCACTTCATTTCATTTTGTTGTCGGAGTAGCAAACTCGCGACTGCGTCGCTGCTTTGTGGCAAGTCATGTGGGCTGCCACCCACAGCCAACAGAATCAACGGCCCGGAATTGCGGCCCACATTGTATATAGCAAATTTGTTGTTGCTCTTGTTGTTGGTGTCGCTGTTGTTCTCACTCAAGTGTACGCCATTTTGTTACATGGAAAATTCATAGGATTTCTGTAATTCACTTCATAGTTGTTGTTAATGCTGTTGTTATTATACTCTGCTCACGCTTCACTCTATTTGATTTCACCAGAATGACACCAGTATGAAAGCCAGCGCGAACCATTTGATAAGACAGCCAAAACAAAAAAAAAAAAAACAAGTGGTAGATTCCCATTCAGGCGAAAAGAAAGGAACTCAGCAAGTATATTTTCTTTCAATAATATTTCTTGTTTATTTTTCAATATGCGCCTAGTTCTATTATTATTATATGTTTCGATTATTTCTCTCTTCATTATATATAAATAAATGTTATTGTTCATTGCGTGTTCATTTCAATGCTTACCATTTTATTAATATTATTTATGCTTGCTTATTCCGCATTGCATTATTTGCTCTTCATACGATTTTCAATGTATTTTTTATACAAATTGCTTGTAAACTAAATTCTTATCAAATTTTTAAACCATAGTCTCGTCAAAGCCAATTGTAAAAAAGTGTTGTGTGCAGGTGTTCAAATTGTTATTCATTCATTTGATTGCATATCATTATTTGATGGCATATGTATTTTATGTATTTATGTATCAACAAATAAATAACGAGCATGTTCAACATGAAGCGTGTGTATAAAATGGATATTATGCAATATTTAAACTTTTAATTTTTGTAATTTTTAACTGCTGCTCTTTGTGGCATATTCTTTAGCTATGCGCTGCTTAATTTAGTACTCAATGCTTTTTACTTTATATTTTTTTATATTTTTGTGTTTGCCTTTTCGTGCCTTAAAAAAGGATTTCGACTAGCTTAACTATCAAAATTATATGCACTTTCACTTATTTCTTATTAACTTATATACAGGTTTTTGCTTTCTTTTTGTTTCGATTTTTTATATTTGCCTTTATTATTATTGTTGTCTCTTAACTATGAACATTTTGATATTATCATTATAATATAGCATCATTATGACTTTATCAAGTTGGTTGTATTCAATTATAATTTCATCCGCTTACATATACGTGTAGCACTCACATTTATCTAAATGAATATAAAAAACTATGCAATTGCCAAATACCAACCATTTCTGCGCCATTCTTTACACACTAAATGTTAACATTCAATATCCCATTGTCAGCTTAGGCTCAACTTGAACAGAATAAGTAGCTTATCAGCATCGGCATCAGCATCATCTAGTTAATAGGGCGCAGTGGTTCTGTATGCGGTATTGTGAAATAATATATAAACAATACAAATGCCAGCGACAACAGTCCAACATAATATGGAATCTTTTGCAAAATCATTTTCATTTTTTTTTTTCAGAAATTAAACTGTCAACCACTATTTTGGTGTATGAAATTCGCCATATACCTATCCCAATTTTGTATTAAAGCCAAATTAAGCAGTATGGAAAAATATAATATTGGTACCTTCCATAAATAAAATTCATCGAAGGTGAATGTGGAACGATTAAAATAATCATTTAAATGTTGTCTAAGTCTTAATGATTTAATGGTTTCTTAAAATAAAGATTCTAGTTTTTCTCAATGCAATGTAAAGAATCAAATGAAACTCGCTTAGGTTTAAATAACTTTTTAAAGTATTTGTTTTCGGTGCCGCTTTAAACTAGTGTCAGTGAATGTTTCTGGAAAACTATGTAAATGGGTAAAATTAGACATAAATATTTTAATTTTTTAGTATTTATAATTAATATTGAAGCAAGACTGTGAATTAAATTGCTTTTGTTTGGTTGATTTAATTTATGTTTAAATGTTGTTTATCAATGTAACAATATTCTCAATATATATATTATTAACGTGATCACAGTCAAAAACAATAATTAACTATGTCTGAAAATATTTAACTATGCGTATTTGTAAGTATGTATATCTATTTATATACAAAGGGCTTACGGAAATTATTTAAGTAACGACTGATTTCGATTGAACAAAACTGGTGTGGAGTTCAAAAAATACCTATTTATTCCTATAATAAAATATATTTAAAATAAATATTTTACCAAATCCATATTAACTTGGGGCACTTTGTGAAGGGTTCATCAACGTTATCTTCGGATCAGACGAAGTTTAACATTTGCTAAGAGAACAACAAATGAATATTTCTTCAAAAAACTATTAGTGCGCCTGTAACTGATAATATTTGAACATTTAATGTATTTAGAGCGTTTAACATATTGAAAACATCAACCGAAGCGTGAATATGTTATTTAAAAAATTTTTTCTATGCAAATTGCATGTGTAATGTTAATTTTGAGATTAAAAATAGTTTCAGTTTTTGGAGGTTTTCAATTTATTGTTTCTATAATTTTAGCTGAATTTTTCAATGCGTTTTGTTTTCGTTAATTTATTACTAATGCATTACAAACTTATTTATAAACCATGCAAAACTTTACATCTAATGTTAAATTTTGTTTTTGTCTTTATTCTTTTCAGCAGTACAAAAATTATTCATTGCATTTATTTTTACTCAGAAATATTGTTTTTGTTTTTGTTTACCATTTTGTTATTGTTGTTGTTATATTTGTCGTTTAAATGTACATAACTAAACTTACATTTTCGATACACATTGCAAACGTTTCTCTCGCTTTAATATACACGTACTACATATTACATAATAAATTTGTTGCAAATACAAACACAATTCTTATGCTCTTCACCCCATCACTCGTATATGAAAATATGCGATGTTGCATTGCCATACATATATAATTGTATATATATATTTGTATGTATATTAAATACCCTATGCTTACAACTAGATTCCATTTGTTTTTGCTTATCTTGCAGCATTTGGGTTGCCGCCACACGGCCAGGTTTAAAAATCATTTATGCTAAAAAGTAACTAAATGTAATCAATCTTAGGAATTATTCAGTTGGATCAATTATTATTATTATTTATGTGTTTGTTCTCTTGTTGCTTTACTGTTCGTGTGTATGTGTGTGTTTGTATGTGTGTGTAAGTGTTATTTGTTAGTTTTGCTAAAACATTCCACTGTAGTTATCGACGGCCTTGGCCCTGGCTTTTGGTCGCCTGAGGAGTTGATTGGCCGCCATAGCCACTGGCTTTAGATTTCAGTTAGCTAGACTTGATTGACACTATGATGGAAGAACAAATAGATTATCCGTAGTTAGTTCCGCAGTGATGATTAGCTTCTGCTAGAAATCGCTACTCGTCGATGGATTCCCTAAATTGCTCTCCACAGTGTCATCTTTGTGTCAGAGCGGCGGCTTATAGACTTCAATAGCAGGCGTGAGCATGTCCACGCGCGTTGATATCGAAGTGTCACTGTAGAAAGCACAAAAAACAACAAGAAAATATTTTAAATATGGATATGTTATTTTTCGGAATTTATGCTTCAGAAAATATAAAAAAAAAATTTGTATAAATTACATTTCAGTGTCAAGGGCATATCATATTTAAATACCAATCGATTCTTCTAACTTTTTATTAAAATACAAATATTTATTTTGTTTTGTATTTAATTTTACCATATATTCCAACTCCATCTAACTGAATGCCATTTGTTGTACAGAAATTTAAAAAAAAAACCTCACAAATGTTCTCGGAAATCTCATTGCGTTCGAGATTGTGCCACAGAGTTCAGAGCGGAAATGATTGAATTATGCTAAAAGTTTGTGGAAACAAAATTTCAATAACTTTGTTTTCAATCGCAAAGTTGTGCGCGTGTGTAAAGTCGTGCAACACATCAAAGACGGCGACTGTTTAATATTATGCCATTGAGTGTGGCAGCTAAGAGTGCATAAAAAAGGCAAGGAAAACAGTTGAAAAAGTTTATCGTGGCAGCTGCAGGCAGACCGAACATGACCGAAATAATGCAAAATAAAACGGCAAAAGAACGAATACAACACACAGATGGCATAAGGAAATGGCCGGGGTCAAAGGGTTTTCCGCAGAGCATCAGCTTATATATACTTTGACTGGTTACAAATCGTAGCGCTTTCCCGTCAAGTTCCACAACATACACCGGATGAGACAGAGCACGGTGTGAATGTAAATTGAATGGACCATCAGGAAATCAGAAGGCCTGGACAAAACGCTGGGCATGCAATGTGAAAACATTGGGAACAGCTGCTGGCATGTCCAGTTCCATCAACGTGGCCGCAGTGTGTTACGTATTCCGATCCCTGAACCACTATTCGACAGCAGCTCATGAGCTTCATTTGGTTTCATTCATTTCAGTTCAATTGTTACATTTATTTATTATATTTTCTTTGCGCTCTCTGCTTTCATTGTTCAGCGACTCTCTGTTGCGTCTTTCGCTTCGCCAGTCGGCTCGGCTGGCCGCCATTTTGCCAGCACCCACAATGGCGCCCCTTTGTTTGCTTCGATTTGGTTTCGCTTTGTAAATGAAATGGAATTAAATGAAATGTACAATTTATTGTATTTAGGGGATTTCGAATTGCTGTGCGCCATACGCCAAGCGGCTAACGAAAAACAAAACCAAAATCGCATTTCCGCTTCCTATTCCAATGTAATATATACTCTTGGCTTGTATATGTATTTGTATATGTGTGTACATGCATAAGTAGTATATGCCGGGTAGCGCACAAGCTGCTCGCTTTATTGGCATTTTATTTTAGTTTCATTTATATTTATTCCTTCTCTATCCACTTTGTCTCTGTGCGATGCCAATTCGCTGCATTAGCAGCGCATATTGAATTAAATAGACATCTCGTTTTATTTGGCGGAAGTTATTATGTCTTGCATCGATAAAATAGATACAAAGGGTATAATAAAGTTGAGTGAATGCATGGTATGTTAATCCTTGTAGGTGGTCGATTCAGCCCAAAAACATATACCACATACATATAGAGCTTTCTGCAGTGTGGTGAATGCTCTTACCAAACTCCATAACTTTGTCAAACTAAACCTACGACCCTTTGCCCATGGTCAATTTATAAATGAAATGTAATTCTACATTTTACGAGGCTTTCATTTTTTTGTATGCACTTTTGTGCAGAAGGGAACTTAGCAGTGCTTAAAAAAATATAAAAATAAAAACGCACCCAGCTCTAAACTAATGAACACTTCAATGGTTGACTCGGACGCGCTATCCAGCTGGGCGAGCCTAGACGGCGATGGAGGTGAAAGCAGCTGCCCCACAGATAGTAGCTGCAGGTGGTGCATTAAATGCTGAAGTGTTGCAGACAAGTGCAATTAAACGCAAAGTGGAAAGCACTGAACAGAAATAGCTATTGAAAGACTACAATTGTTGCCAATCTGTTGAAGTTAAGTGTAATATTAAAATCTGCCTGAAAAAACAAATGAAAAAGGATGCCAAGGCAATAAATACGGATTTGCTATTTTATAGCTTTTATATATATTTTTTTTACAAACGACTAGATAGAAGCAATATGAACCCTATACATAAATTGGATGACTAAGCTCGTACCTACAAACATTTCAATCTTAAATAATTTAAGAGCTCGAGCTATCACATTTCGTATGCAGGGTCTCCTTGCCACAGATTTACAAATAAATAGACCTTAATATACAATTTAAGCCGAACCAAAAAAGTAGGTTTGTCCACATGATGCCGAATATTAAATGCCTTAACTCAACAGAATTTTTAAATTTAGTTAATATATTTTTCAATATCTTTTTTTTACAAAAACGTATGATAAACTCCGACATATATAGCCACAATTATTATACTCTTTGCAAGGGTGTAAATACGGAGTAACCTTAAGTCACTCGCCTAAAACTTTGGCAGAAACAATATATTCGTTTATGTTTTACGCGTTCCTTTTGAGCAGTCTTAAAGTGTTGGTATTTTTGTTTTAGGTTCATTCGGCAATATCCGTTCTGGGTTCACCGCAGTCTGCAACACTTTCCAGACCCATATGTGCTAACGTACACATGTTTGTTGGCTTATCTGTTTGGGCTCGTGCGCCTGGGGGGCAGGGCTCGACAAACGGTTGTGGCATTTGGTGCTGCAGCAGCTTGCTTTCAACTTTAGGGACTTTTGGTTAAATGAAAATTTAATGTGCTAGTTCCGGTCGAACGGTCCGCCACCCGGCAGCCTGTTCCAGTCGACACTCAGCATCATCGCGCTTGTAATTTAATTTACACGAGGCACTCCATGCCGCAGTGTCAGCGTCGCATTTTCAAATTAAATACATAGAGAAGTTGTCCAACAATCTGTGCTAAACACCTGTTTGACCCAGATCTACACTTGGCTCCGATTCTGCGTTGGGTGCGACAATTTACCCCCGGGCGTTCTCGTTGACCCTCCTTGTGATTGTCATTTGTAATCAGTTGTGTCTGAGGGGCCGACAAGTTAAGTTCATAAACTTGCAAATTTAACTGAGAAGCCATTTACATGTTTATAAAGTAGCAATTAGAATGCGGAGCCCTATTAATGTTGAAATTAACTTCGGAAGATGTCTCGAAGTATTTGAACTGTCAGCGTAACGAGATTCCTGAAACAGTGCTCAACTTTGCCATGTACTTGGCAGATTAATTGCCAATTAGTAATAAGTTGGGAAAATAATTACGTGGTGCAGAACTATGCTAATTACTGAGATATATAAAACACAAGTAAGAATGCTCTATTCGAGAGTTTTCACGACTTCAAGCAGCTTCGAAATGTTTGAACAAACAAAATTTCATTTTATCATACTCTTTGTAAATATTATCGAGATGTATTGATTTTAATGATATTGCGTATCGTATAGGAGAATCTATAGTCGAAAAATTAAAGTTTTTATCTTTTGTAGTTTCAACAATAATAATAAAACAATATTTTATAATAATATCTATAAACCCATAAATTATTTTTATTAAAAACTTTATTTCAGAGATTTTTTAATTGATTATTAGCTTTGTTAATTGAAACATGAAACTCGAACAATGCCGAGATTTAATTAAATCCAAACATTTTTCTATGCTCATTTCTGGCAGATATTCTATAATGCTTTAAAAAATGCCTGACAATTTGTTATATGGATCCAATACGTGTGGTTGATGTTTGAGTGGGTGGTGCCACGCCCCGGGGCATGAGCATATCACGTTGTTGGCCATATGGCAGCACTTTAAATGCAAATGAAAGTTGTCCTCTCCGGTGGCGGTGCGTCGAGGTCGCTTACATTTTGCGAAGTGTTTTCTGTTGTTGTGTGTGTGTGTGTGTGTGTGTGTGTCTGTGCGGGTGCCTGCCTGGGGACCGCTGATGTTAGCTGAATTTGCATAAAGCTCTATACTGGCGTATATATTCGGTTAGGCTTTTTGGCCGCACAATGTCTCATGTGCTGTGCGGTTGGGCTTTTGTGTGTCAAGGCGTCGCAGCTGCAGTAGATACTTGTTGAACACAACCTTGCAACTTGAGAAACGTTGTACATACACACACACACACACACACACTGTGCTGCCTTGAAAATTTCTCAGAGGTCGGCCCGTGCTGACATTTCGCACCGAGGCGCTCAAATCAATGCCGCAAAAAGCGTATAAACAAACTTAAATTTTTAAACAATTGTCGAGGCGATGAATGGGGCGGAAACTTTTCTAGTTGCTTGTTGCCGTTGAGCGAGGGCGTTGCCAATCCAATTGCCAACTTACATTCAAGTCAAACAAAGCGCCCGTCCTGGCCAAGTTAACGCCAACATTGTCGGTCGATACTAAGTAAGTGGCAGTGGCCAAGCACAGACAACTACTCATCATCCGCCTCTTTCACACAGCTATTGTTGTCTTTGTCCATGGGCATACTATTTTATTGAAATATTTGGCAAATGTTGTGAAAAGTTCTTGGATCTTTGTTTTGGCCACTCATGCATGTGCTCAAGAGGGTTGTGTTCAGTCGGGTAAGCGGTCGGGGCACAACAAAAATCGAAGACGCGGTTGCCTGGCGGCCATTAATCAAACCAGGCAAGCTACGTGATTGCTGGTCCCAGTGCAACGGGACTCATAAATAACTCGATCCGAACTGGTCGATACATGCCCAAGTTTGGCCAGCCCAAAGAGATTTGTGTGCTTATAAATGTATACATTGCATATTAGGGGAAAAGTGTTGCTCGGCAACCGCTTGGCGGGAAATCTGGGAAAAATCTTCACCATTCAGACATTTAGTTTCCGTTCATTAATTTCCGCTTACAACTCAATCATCACGTATTTTTTGCGCCTTTTGGCGGCGACAATTTGCGCATATTTCACTTTTTTTTTTCTTTTTATAATTTTGCCTCTGGGCGAAAGTTGAAAATCGAATAGCAGCTGCTGCTGCGACGAAGTGTCCGGAAGTTCTGGTCGAAGTCAGCTCATGTCCAATTCCATTTCCATTTGCTGACCGTGTTTGCGGTTCATGACAAATTTCATTTTAGCCGTGTTTTTTAAAAGGTCGCACGGTCGCATGATTTATTTGCCACTGCATTGATTTCGGTCTCGATGTCGGTTTGGGTTTCGCATTTCCAATATCGCATTTCCCAATTTGGATTTCAGTTGTCGATACATGTGCAATAAAATCCCGGCTTGGCACTTCGTGTACGGCTGTCTATGCTCGGCTTAATTGTCAAATCAAATTGACAGTCCACCACTTGTCGTATACGTAATGCGATTATGAATGTGTTGATTACAATCAGATTAACATTTTAATTGGATTCACATTGTTGTGCAATAATTAATGCTACACACCGTAGTGCAGCCGAGTTGTAGGCTTAAGTAATCTTCACTTCACAATTCACATGAACTACAAATTGAGGATGAAAGGTTCAGAAGGCAATCATGGATTTGCGACTGTACGCAAAGCTGTCCAAGGGCAGGGACGGAAAATTTCCTTTAGTAATTGTTACAGTTTAATTGCAAACAATTATTATTATCATTACACAATCATAGAAATTATGATTTCGGCGTTATGAACGTAAGTTTGTGATTAACTCCTGTGGCGCAAGGGTTATTATAAAATATTTACTTTTCAGTGAATAAAATATAAACATTTTTCAACTCAACTCTTGCGGTGCTGTTTGAAAAGTCGTCCCTGGGGGGTATTTTTTTTTTTTTTTTTGCTTAATGCAATATTTGGTCGCTTATGTTTGGTTTTCACTGCTGAGCAAATGTGAGATTTTGCCAAGCGGCAAATAAATAACAAGCATTTTACAAAATCGTTTGCACTTCACGACCCGAAAGAGGCAACAGTCAACTTCAGTTGGCCACATTTGCCCATTTGGCCACAACGTTTGTTTTGTGTGTACCCAAGGGGAGCGCGCTGGGGCTAAGGCAAATTTTACGATCTGCTGCACTGAAGTTTTGAAAGAAACGCAAAAAATTGAAACCATTTTCTGAGTTTTTGCCCTGTTGCTCCAATTTTTTTTCATATTGTTTTTTGTACTCGTTTACGAAGTCTGTAGAGTATATTGGCTTTGTGAACTTAACAGATTTTCATGTTTGATGGCATTTTGGTTACGGCTTGTTCTCGAAATTGCATTATTAATATACATATTTTTTCGACTTTTCATTTTCAAATAAATTGTTTTTTCAAAATATGAAATTGCAAATGTATATCTTTAATCGATTCTGGTTGTCACAATCTCTAAAAAGTAGCATAAAAAAAAGTATTAGCCAAAATTTTTATCAAAAATCATAACGCGTAATTTTCAAACTCAAGTTTTCAAGTTTTATGCATATAAATAGTGAACTGTGAACGAGTATTGCGCTGTCGGTTGCACCCGACTGCAACGTTCTTGTTTTTTTTGTCCGTTTTTTTCGTTTCTGCTCCTGCAGGTAAATGCTGCACGTGTTAGTTCGACGTTTAAGCCAAAAGTTGCTTGGCTCGCAGCGAGCACAGCTGACGCTTTTGACGAGACGGCAACTTCTGCTGCAGCAGCCATAACAATAGCCAATTTAAACGGCTGTCAGAAAGCCAAGCTATTTGCCTTAATTCGTGCGTCCGAGCTTGCCCTCTTTTCCGCATTCCCTCTTTACCCATTTATGGCACTGCTGTTCGCGTAAATTGCATGTAATCCACGCAGTGGCAGAGAGCAAAGCAACTGCGACCGCAACTCCACTAATTGCACATTTTTATCTCAATTATTGCAGCTTACTTCTTTCGAATCTTCTTAGAGGATAGTCTCGTCTCCATTAAGTGGTTACCGGAGTGCGTGTGTGTGTGTGTGGCAACTTGAAGGATTAAATGCATTCAACTTTAATTTGATTTACGCATTTTATATATAATATTTAATATCTATGTGAAAAACCACTAAGGTAACGTTTCTAACGTTTTAAAAGGGGACGAAGACACAGAGAGACCGGTGAGTAAATCACGAAAAAAAGATCTGTAGGCTCCGCCTAGAAGATATTTTGAAAAAACCATTTTACCCTTTATTAATCCCCATTTTCAATGGGTAACAACAAATTGATAAAACAGTTTATCTACACTGTTTCTTGCTTTTTAACACTTTAACACTTTACAAGCATTTGCGAAGCAGCCTGAAATGCACATAAAATCTCTATTAACTTACTTTTCCTAAACACTTTTTAAACTAAAAGGGGAAAATAATATTTAGTTCAAGTGTTCTTCAGTCATTTCCATTAAAACTTACGCAATCTTTTATGAACTTCAAGCTTTGAGCACTTGAAAGATTAGAGTCAATTTCCCAGCCAGGACAAACATAACTGGCAAACAAATTGCAAGAATTTTTGGAATGCTGCTCGGTGATTTGAAGCCATTATCGTTAATCCCGAGTGCTTGTCAGCATTGTCTGGCAGCACTGAAATGTATGCAAACAGTGCTGCAAGCTTTACTATGATAAACGCTGCCAAAGCGAAACGTTGCCAATTACTAGAAAAGTCAACACAGCGCGTCAGCAGATTGTGCGCCAAAAAGTATGCAAAGTTTGGGGCACGCACGCAGAGATAGACACACTCATGCACGGGCATGTTGTCAATGAGCTGAAGTGAGTTTCTTGTAATTACCACAAAATTCAATATATACATACCCTCAGTTGGGGCAACCACCAGTGGCAGTAGCAGTGGCAACAATCCAACCAGTTACCAGTCAGAGGCAGCTGCTGCTGCTGTTCCTGCCGTAGACAAACATCATTTGGCACACTCGTCTCGTTTGCTTAACGACCGACAGCGGCGTGCGTCATGCGCCAAGTCTTGCAGGGACCGCACAGACCTCACGCACAGCTGCCTGCAAACCGCTGGCACCTCCTACACGGCCCATATAGCAGTGCACCCACCCCGCTCATCGAAATGGCAGCTGTAAAAAATCACAGCATCAGCATAAAAGTGCTTAAAAGCAGCCGCCGTGTCCTTTGCTCGCATTTCATTCGCTTGTTTTTTCCTTCGCTTTTTACGCTTCAGTTTGCCCCGAAATATTCAGATCTTACATCTAAACAAGTGCCTCCATTTGTTGTGCCCATGAAATTCTCGTCGGAAAGTTTTTAGCAGTTTTCCCCGATACCTATCAGCCAGAATTAACGTGCGAACTTTCATTTCATAAACAGCTTAAAACTTTAAAGGAGCAACCAGTCGAGTGAATTTTGAGAAACCTGACAGTGCTTATACTTCAAGAATTGTTCATTTTCTGGCTCATAATTTGGCAATTTTAATCCAATTATTGAAAAGAACAAATAATTAACCGCACTGATTTCCACAAAACTGATACCGTTCACAGGCCGCCGAAACCTTCAACTTGGTCGTTTTTTGTTTTTTAATCTGATTCAGAGCAGCTGCGTCAAAAATGCTCCATGGGTCCATGGGTCCATGGCTCCATGGCTAACGCAAAAGTTGCTGCTAATGCGGTAACTTAATTCAATTTTGCCTTTTAATCCAATCAACAAATTGAAGAATATTCGTAATTGGCAGAGGCAGGCAAAAAGCAGCCAGCGTTATGTGCAGATAATATAACCATTTGCATTTTAATTGGGATTTACTAATTAAAAAGTTTTCAACTTTCCAAAGAAAAAACAATGAAAATTTAATTGGGATGCAGAATGTAGAGTTTATATTAACCCTCATCAGATTCTACGAACTGTGAATATTATTCACAAAAACTTTATTTTCTGCACTGATTTACTTGGAAAATAATTAAATAAAATTAAGAATATAAAAAGTGAAATCTGTTTAACGAAAGTCTGATAAACAATACATGTTTTTACCTTAACTTATCTCAATAAATAACAATGTATCTCATGTTATTTGACACGCATAAAGAAAAAAAAAATCTAACACCAGGAAAATACCTTTACGAATGTGCCAATCTATCAAATATTTGACCTTCATAAGGCATACCTGTCGAAAGCTGGGATGGTTCAGTTTGGCATTGAGTGGGATTTACAATTTATACAAAAGAAAGAACTGAATAAGTTGAACAATCGAGAGTGCGTGACATAATAAAAGGAGCGCGACGATATAAATCGACAATATTGCGCATAAATGTGTTTAAAATTACGCATTGCTCATACGCAGCGTATGGCAATATTTCCGCTTCATGGCACTTTATATGCATGCAGACAACGGAAAGAATTGAAGCCTGCCCGAGACCACTTAGTATTCAGCTCATAGACACAGAACCCAGACATTCGCTGGCTAATGGAAAATGGCAAAGGACACCAACACCAACCCATTTGGGGGACAACAAAATGGGTCGCGTTGCCTACGCTGGCCAAATGCAATGCTATTGATTTTTCATTTTTGGTTTCATTGCCTGCCAAAGGCGCAACAACATTGGCAGTGGCAACGACAACGGCTCAACTAAATGCCAAATGAAAATTAGCCAAAGCACGCATTAGACCACGTTTTTTTTTTTGTTTTTATACTATATTTTTTTATTATTATTCGCTTTAATGCCTATTTTGGTCGATTGTCGTGGACTGGCCAACGCACTGGCAAAGCGACTTGGCCGTGGTCATGCCGTGCTAATGTAAACGATGAGCCAACACAAAGGCACACACCCGCACACACTGACACACACCCACACGCACACACACACACACACACAAAGGGTGTCTGTGGGCTAGTCATAATACGAGTATTCAAAGGACAACGGCGACTCTCCTGCAAACATCAAATTTCAAGTCAAGTAATAAAAACGGCTGCCAGTTTAGGTGTGTGTGTGTATGTTTGTGTGTGTCGCGACTTTTGGCGAGTGGGTTGCCAAATAAAAGCAGTCAACAACAAGAACAACAACAACACCAGCAAAAAGTAAAAGCAAAAGCAAAGCCAAGCAAAACAAAATTAGTTTCATAAGTTTTTTATGAGTTCATCGCTTTTTTGTATGTGCTGCCTTTGGCTACCCCGCACACAAATAAATACATAGTGTGTGTATGTGTGTGTGTGTGTGTGCTTGTGTCGTTGCTTGTGGTATGTTCTTAGACACCCACAGTCGCCCTGACTGACTAACCAGCTTTTGTGCCAAGGGTCGAACGTGGAGGCAGTCGCGTGGGCGACGCCTCTCCCTTAGCGCCTCAGCTGCTGTGCTGGCACTTCCGCTGTTCCTCACACACACACACACACACACGCAAGCACATACACTTGCATACTGTGGGCCACACAAATAATTCACAAATGAAATATATACATGGAGCAGGAAGCCAAGTAAAACACATATATTGCGACTAAATTTCTTTTGTTGCCTGGCTAGACGTTTAGTCCTAGTGTGCGTGTGTATATTTGTAAAAGAGAGCGTCTCAGAGAAAACGACAAAATAAGCGAGAAAGAGCGGGAGAGAGAGAGAAAGAGTAGCAGCGGTGGCGACAATTTGTTAAATTGTTATTGTTATTTCTATGTTAAACGCTCCACTGCCCACACAATGAGCAGCGTCTACCGCCCAGACCCCTCGCCGCCCGCTCATCTGTCAGCCCACAACTCACATTGGAAACTTTTGCCGCTTGGCTCCTCGCCGCTGGCTGCACGTAGCGTCAATCTGCATAAATTATGTGAAATTTATAAGGACAACAAAAGGGACAAGGGACAACAACAATAGTCGCAGACGGCAGCTAGAAAAACTTATTACGAAAAACAAATATTGTACAACAACTTTATTTTAATGTGTTGCTCTTTTTATTTGAACTGCCTACTGAACGCTGTCATTTCAGCCAAGGAAAACAGAGAGAGAGAGAGAGAGGGAGAGAGAGATAAAGCAGAAGATTGCGAGAACAAAGTCACAAATATAGGAAAACTATAAAATCAGCTTCAAGATATTCGAAAGCACAGAAACAAAATCAGAAACATAAAAAAAAGATATTTCGAAAATATGAGTAACATAGACAAGAAGCAGGATCCTAGTTTGGCTATTGCATATGATGGAATTTGAACCAACAGAACAGAAAAATTTATTTTGTAATACAAAAATAATCTTTTGAGATCTACTCACTAATGTGACCTTAATTTTATTTTTACTTAAGGCTTATAATACAAATCCCCCGTCGTGCCGTGTTAGACAAAGTATTACGATTTTTGTGACACGCTTACTGTGAGGCTGCCAACTCGATAACATGACGATCGCCAATCGATAAAAGGTGAATATTTCTCATAATATGAAAGGTGAATATTTCCCAAAATATGTAGGTTACTAAAGACCCTTCTTAAATAACGCCCCATTGCGGACCCGCGCTTAAAAATCGGAAATAGATATATCTCCCATAACTATGGGCCAAATGCTTTATTTTTGGAATATATACTACTGGATAGCTCCCCAAAACATCATAGAACAAATTTTCTAGCCACGCCCCGTACATGATTATTGATCAAAAAATCCAACATATTTTTATATTCAATAATGAGTAAATTTGAAATGCAAAATCAATCTACATGGTTGAAATCATGAAAAAAATTACATCAAACATAAAAATCGGTCTCAGTTTTGACAAAGTTATGGGGGTTTGAAATATTAGCAGCTATGGATCCGAGAGTTTTACATGTCAAAATTTGTTGTCAATTTTGACATGCTTTTTGACAAAAAATTTTACCCCCTCAGATTCCGATTTCAATGTTGTTTTTTATACTGATTGATCAAGTACAATCGATTAAAAATGTAAATTTGCATTTCTAAATTTTGAAAAATAAATTTTCGAAAATGAGTAAGGGGGGAGTATATGCTTTTTTGAAAAAAAAATTCAAAAAATTTAATTTTCAATAATAAATATATTTGAAACACAGAATCAATCTAGAGGACAAACCATTAAGAAATGCCATCAAACATGAAAATCAGTTAGGTTTTGACAAGTTATGGGCGTAATTGCTTAAATCGATATACCTGAAAGCTTAAATGGATAACATGTGTAATCAGTTTTAAAGCTAGACGCAAATTTGTTATGTAGATTGTTGATGACCTCCGCCCCCCGCCCCTACAAAATATAAAAATTCTATATTTTTCCAATATAACAATAATAACTTCTTTGTACTGTGAACGAGTATTATGAGAGTCGGTTACGATTTTTATATAAACAAATGAATATCTAATATAAGGATATTAAAGAACAATCAGTTCTTAAGGTTTCACAACTTAGCTTTCTTCAATTCTATATTAAGAAGAATACACTACAAGTGAATGCACTCAGATTTAGCCCTAGAAGCGCATAAATCTGTCAACAATTGAGGCGTGGGTTTTTGCAATTCACATATGAAATATTCGCCGGTTTAGAGGCCAATGCAAAAATCTCATAACGAATTTGGTGCGAGGTAGGGACCTGTGTTTGCCGCTTCATAAGGACAACAACAATGGGAGACTAGCAATAGCAACAGCCCGAACAATGTGAGCAAACGAGCCACAGCAAATCGTGTGTAGCTCGCCGATTTTCTGGCTTAAGTAGCTGCCGTAGGCCTGGCCCGGCCAGCAAAGTGAGCTGGCCAGCAACTGGCCGCATTGTGACTGGCATGGCCATAGTGGCTTTTGCCGTCGATGTGACGGACAAATTGATTTTCTCACACCCACACAACGAAGGGGGGTGGGGGGAGGGGGCAGGGTTCTGTTGACGACAAGTTGATTTTGGATGTTTGAGCACATTTCTTTCGCTTTCAGTTGATTTGGTTCTGGCAAAGGCATGTCAAGTACATAATAATATCATCAGGAAGCGAAGTTTCGGTTTGATATTGTATTTATTGTATGGCAGCAAGCAGGTGTCAATTATGTTAGCTACAAATGAACACAGCTGAAGGTTTGACATATGAAAGCAACAAATTAATCCATGCGAGATTGATGCGAGGATAAGGGTAGACTATACTTTGGTTGTGGCTGTTGTTGTTCTTCAAATTGGGTTTCTATCGAAAATTAGCAGCCTCATCTTATACATTGTTAATGTTAATTTAATTTAATTGAGCTTAAAGCACATGAAAACTTCACTATTGCGACTTAACTAATGTTGATTGAAATATCACTTTAAAACAAACTATAATGTAATGGCTTTTAGCTCCAGAAAGTATACTGTTTCAATGCACATTATTAAACCATCATATTAAACCACCATTTTGTACATATTGGTTTTGAACCAATAATGGAATTAATAATGGGCCAGCTTTTAAAATGTATGAATACAACAGCGTACTCATTTATTAAAACCGACGATTCGAGAATTTAATTATTGACACTTGTTTGTAAATGAATTTATGAAGCCCGTCGGCGAAGTACGAATGTCGAATCATTTTTATGTCGTCTTCTCTCTGTTCAACGTGCCATTTTTTATTTTTATTTTTTTCGAATTTTGTCTCCGTTTGGCTAATAAATTATGAACCATATGGCTCTGGCAAAGCAAGAACTGGCCGAAAGCATTGCCAAAGCTACTTAGCGGCTTAGCAAACGTCCATCGAGTGTCGACAAATGCGAATTGTGAATTCATGTGGCTGTGACACGTGCCACGGTGATGGATACGATTGATCTGGATGGCAGCTGGACTACCAATGCATTAAAGTAAACCAAAGAGCTTCCCAACAATTTAGACAGGCTGTAAGGGAAAGAACGGTGCGGGCAACCGCAATTTACATTGCCTGGCGCTGCCTAATTGACGAATAATCCATATTTACTACGGTCGACTGCGGATATTGAACGATATTTAAGCACATGAGTTGTTCACTTTAGTCAACTGGAGTGCTGGGGGTTGATTTTATTATTTCATTATTGACTTTAATTAATTGTGCGCATGGCGAAATTAAAAGTTGAGAATAATGAGTTTTGTATTGCAGTGGGACTGCCCGTGCCAGTGACAGAGGCATTTACAATTGCTTTATTTCATTACGTTCAATTTGTGTTAAATGTGTTTTTTTTCTCTCTGGGCTGTCCTTGCAAATGCAACTGGATGGTCCTTCAATTATAATTCAATGAGAGAAGACAACATAATTGATGTGCGGTTTCCATGTTCATACATTCAAGCATCTATCAAATGTGAATGTTGGATTCCAACTGAAATGTATTCATCAATAATGTCGGCCTAAGAGATTATCTTATGGCAAAGATTTTGATTAAGGCAATTTACAATAATTACAATATAATCCGACCTTTGAGCTTATTATACCAACTTGGCCTATTAGATATGCTCCTTATTTGGCATTTCAATCAATACAAATAACACACATACCCACGCACACACTTATAGTTTGGTGTATTTCGCATATCATTGAGCTTGCAACGTTGCGTATGCGTAATATTCAGTATACACGAGCGCATTAATTATTGATACAATGGTGTTAATTTTTATTATATTTATAAAATACATGTCGAAAGAGTCCGGCATAATGAATGTAAGTAAAGATTAATTAATTTATTCACATCATTGAAATGAAAAACTCAATTATAATCAGGTCCATTGGGCCAAAAGAGTATTTTGAATTGATGACATGTGCGTCTGTCTGTTCATCCGATTATCGTTACTAAATACATTATATGAATTGCAACTGAATAAAGATGTTTGACTATTCGAAAATACTCAAATTTTTTTTTTAATTCTCCATAACCAACCTTCAAATATGATTGCAACAATAAAGCTTAATTTCATCAATAAATGTACGCCAATGGCCAAAAAGGCAAATTTAATTACTTTTGGTGTTGTAAAAAATCGAGTTGTTAAATTACAAATGAAAGCGCGGAACGTGACGAGATGAAATTGTGTATACAAGACATGAATTTCTTAGATTTAATAGGCAATTTGTAGTCGTAATCCAAATGGAAATAGCCGAGAGGCCCACACACACACCCACACTTGAAGACAATGAAATAATTTTACACATTGACTGGGGCGCCGGAAGCCGATAAAGTCCGATAAAGTCCCAAAAGCCAAATGCTAAATGCAACTGTGTCGAAATATTAGAGGCAAATGCCACGATTTAATGGCCAATAAATCGATTTGCTGCTTGTTGCCGCCTGCTCGCCCAGTGCAACCGCTGTGGGCCAACCATCGTGTCAACCCAAGTCGGCTTGGCGGTTCTGATCTGAAACTGGAACGGGAGCTGTAGCTGTAGCCGGAGTTTAAGCTTATCGGCACGCATGCACGCCAGCTGGCGGCAATTTGGATACGCAGATAAAGCATTTATTGGCCACATAAAACGGGTAAAATTACATCCCAGGCGCCATTTCCGCAGCCCTCTGGTATTCAGTATGTTAAGTTCGCTTTGTTGCGTCGTCGCCCGGCTTTCCTCCGGCTGACCGCTGTTCAATTTTGCTTTGTAATTTCCTTTTGTTGTCGCTCGCCCATTGAACCCAGCACAAAATCAATTTACGACGACATTTTCCTAAAATTTTCTACAACTTCTGCAACAACATTTTGCCATTGAATTCAACCTAATGAAACGAATGGCAACGAATTAGACAAATTGCGCAAGGCATTTGTCATAATCCTAAAAGGATACATTTTGTCGCAGCTGCTACTATATTTGTGGTAGCTAGCAGTGTCCTGCCAATTGTGAAACTTGCAAATACTTTTTGCAGCACTCATCTCCGTGTTCCTGTGTCATGTCAAAAGAGAAACGTACCTGAAACGAAAGAAAAACATTTTTCAGTTGGATTCAAAGTCCACTTTGTTAACTTTGTACTACGATAGTAAATATTTTATTTTTGCAAATGCAACGTTCTGGGGTTTTTGGATCGCCTTAATTCTTTTTTTATAATGGACATACATAGAATGTTGAGCTTGTCAACCATTTTGTGTGCTTTAATATTTGTTGAACTGTAAATACAATATAAATGGAGTTCGGCACTAAATGCAGTTCGGCTTAAAGGGTATTTTCTAACTGAGCCCTCTCGACTTAGGCACGCTAACTGGTTATTTTTTCACTATATTCTAAATATTTGTTTCCTAGTCCGAGCCAACCATTTTGAGTGTCCTTTACAATTTGTCATTTTCGTCAACTTCCAAAGCGCGCGGCGGAAACTTTTGTGTTGTGCAAAGGAAAAAAGTTAAATTAAATAAATTACAAAATGCTTTGCCAACGACAACAATGCGTTGCGAAAAAGGTAAAGAGACCGGCGAAGAATAAACAAAAGTTCAGGCTGCCAGCCAGACGAGGACGAGACGCGCTGCAAATGTTTAACAAGGATTCGGTGGCAAATTAAAAGCCACCAACGTTGCCTCCATAAATCATGCACCATGCCAAAAGGAAGGCGCAAGGAAAGCAGATTGCCTAGACAAAGGCAAAATGCGGCGTCGTGCGGCAATACTTTTAAAAAATTATTATGTATTCGTATACCCTGTGATGCAGTTGGTTATTTTTTTTTATCTTGAAAAGCATCTGGAGCATATGGATGGCTTCAAGTGCGATTAACTTATAGTTAATTTGACGTTTCTAGAATTTTGCATAGTTTTCACTAGTTTTCGCCGTTTATGTACTTAGATACATGAATTTTTGTTTACAGAGTATCGTTAGCTGTGCATTCTCCACCATAGCAGCCTTACTTAATTCCCATTCGTTTGTGAGCTGGCAGCACAAACAAGAAAACTGCTGGCAGGAACACGGCACGATGACAATTTAAAGCAATTCGCAAGTGCTTTTTTTTTGTTTCTGGATGTTTTCTTATGACCGTAGTTGTTGTTGTTGTAGTAGTTGTTGTCGTTATTTTTGAGTATGTAGCTGTGAGTTTCCGTCGCGCTGCACTTGTAACGAAGGCAAGGGATGTCCAAGCCGCGCCGCAGACAAACAATTTAAATTGTGTGGGAGGCCGAAACCGGGCCATGGAATTGCGTTGAAAGGTCCCGAATGCCCCATTTGGAGTGTCGTGCGAAAAAGGCCAGCAAAATACAAACAAGAGCAACAACAATGGCAAATAAAAATATGTGACACGAACAGCGCCAACGACAACGTTCCGGAACACAAACGGAAATTGTGAAATATACAAATGTGCCCTGTTCGCCCTCTATAGGTAAACTACCCGAAAACACTTTACTCCACTCGCCCTGCCTTACACATATATTTTTCGTACAAAACAAGACAAGACAAAACAAAGGAACACGCACAACAAAGCCAGCTTATATAATTGTAGAGTTTTAATAAAAATATATGGCATGGCCTGGACACTCGTTACATGTCACATAAAAACGTAACAAAAAAAAGCAGCACAAAAGCACAATTTCCAAATGCCGAATAATATCTGAAACAATCTTTTTGAAATGAAAGCGTTCCACGTTTTTCCTTACCCTTGGCTGTGTGTGTGTGTGTGTGGGCTGTTAACTAGTCGAATGTACATAATTGAAGCTGTGGGCTGAAATTGGTTTTCCTCTAATGCAATTCTATAACAAAGTATTGCTTTAAGAGTACAATGAAAAATCAGTTTTATAAGAATTTGTATTACAATTGAAGGAGTCCAGATATCTCCGCATAAAGAATGTAAACGCCCAGTCTATGTAAAATTGGTTTTAGACTTATTATTGCAGGCGGAAATTCTAACCAGAGAAAACAAGTTTTCGTATAGATCAATCTATATTATTTTTGAATGTCTTTTGTTTATATAACAACATGCGCATCTTGCATTTCTCTTGGGTTTTGTAATTTACCAAGTTGAAATTTAATTACAAATCTGTTGTACTGGCAATTACCCATAGACCGCAAGTGCTGTCAGAAATCATTGCAAAATATTAAAAAATAGGAGAATGCAAGTCGAATGCTGTTGGCAACTGGCCAGAAGCGGAGACCACAAAGTAGGCAGCTGCAAAAAGGAATTGTAATTACGAAATTAAAACTGTGACAGCTGCATGATGGACTCCTCTGAAATAAATGAATGGATGTGGCATAGACGGATTGACAGGCATAGGCAGCTGGGTGGATGGGCTGATGGGCTGATGGGCAAGCCACCGATCAGCCTTGGAGCATTGGCATTGGGGCGTGGATCTACAGTGTAAGGGTGTGCGGCCATAATGCACTTGAGCTGCTGCTGAGCTCCTGCCGGCTGTGTGGCAGTGACAGATGCGGATGCTGGCTTTGGCAACGCCAACGTGTCCTGGCCGAGGCCGCAGCACTGGCACCAAGCACAAGCAGCAGCCGCAAGTTCCAAGTGGGCAGAAATGGGCTGCACTCTAGAGGCGGCAGGTGGCTGATGGCTGATGCTTGGTCTGTTATTGAAATTTGTTGCATTATGCTGTGGGTCGCCCCTTGTTCAGTATGCTTAGAAATGTCCTTGCACGACGCTCACTGCACTTGATTGTCAACAAAATTGTTTTGCAGTAAAGCTCACAGCTTGTTGTTGCCGTTGTTAGTGGGCTTGCGGCCCGCCTGTACCTTTTTTCTTGTATTATTTTTGGCTTGCGGCACTTCATTTTGAAGTGACTGCCACTGCTGCACAGCTGGCAGGCAAAAGGACATGCGGCAGTAATTAAATTTGTGCATGTAGAATGAATCAAGCTCTTAAAGTTGCGCAAGCCCCTTTGGAAAGTAACTGGAAATTAAATTTTTTCAAATTAGACACAAGCAATGTCACATTGCTGGCAAACACACAAACAGCACATGTGGACACACACAAACACACATACAATGGCACACACACACACACGCCAGAAAACACTTGAAGGCGGCCATAAAGATAAATGTTTTATGTACGTGAATTGCGTTGAATAAAAGCTCTGTTTGCCTGCTTTATATGCACAGAGAGAGGCACAAACAGACACAGGAACACACAGACGCAAAGTGCGCTCTCTCTCCCTCTCTCTCTCGCCCATTGCCCGTGCTCGGCCATCTCTATCTTGCGCTCGAATTATGCGAGATGGCATTTGCTAGCATGCCCGCATTACTCATACGCCTCCCATGCCGCACGCGCCTCTCTGTTGCGCTTCATTTAAGCAAATTCACGTGCACATTTAAGCTTAATTGTTTTTTGAATTAAGCCAAATACAAATAGGTGCGCGAAACGTGCTCTCGGCCAAGCAAAATGCTGTTAATTTGCAAACAGGATGTGCGCAGGTAAAGCCGAGATTTCACATGCAAGTAAAAAGTATTCTTAGTGAAGCAACCGTTTTATAAACTCATTAAATGCTGTTTCAAGCTCTCGAATATGAACTTTTCAAACCTGTGAGTTTCTATCCCACATAATGCAAAATATGCGCTCATATATGCACACATATATCCTTATTTAACCAAGCCCATGATCATTAAAAATACCACGCTTAGGATGGTGCCTTAGGAATCATATGTGTTTGTTTCATATCACTTAAATTTATTATGCGTTGCTTATTGTATAGACACTGCACAGGAGCCCGAAAAGCGCTTAACGTATGTATTACCGCCAGGTCATAAATTCACTTTAATAACATACTCAAATTTAGATATTATCTGTGTGCCATATACATAAGTATGCGCGCATATTTCTCGGTATTTCTATATGCCAGGACAGGCGCTATCTCAATTCTCGATGGAATCGCTGTCGCTGTTGTTTGCCGGCGCTGTTGAGTTATGTGCTCTCACAAATTGTCTGGGGCCACACATTTTGGAGTCGTTTTATTCTAGAGTATCTCAAATTGGGGGGTTTTCTTTGTTTCTTAAATTGTTTCTTTAAGAATTGTTAACATAAAAAATATATAATTTAATGAAGCGAGTGGTCAGTTTTGCAGTTAATTAAATCTATTGGTTTTGTGTAAAAGACATAGCACTTACTTAATACAATAAATATAGCTTGTGAAGGCACCACAGGAAAGTGTTTAAGATATTTCTATATAGTAAAAGAATTAGTCTACATTTAAAATGTATTTTTATTTTACAGAAAGCCTTTTAGACTTATTCTTTTCGTTTTTTGTATACAATGCTGTGGTACATTCTTGTTGACTCTTCTTTTGCAACTTTATTGTTAGATGGAAGCTTACAATTTGTATTGCCTACTTTAAGGAGTTGCTTCGAGTCTAACTATAAGCTAAATGTATATTTGCTTAAATAATTCTTAGTGAAGAGTCTTGAATATACAGAAAGTTTTCTTTGACAAAATATCGCAAACTTCATTACTTAGTGCGAGTCTCTATATATATGTATACATTTATGTGTGTATGTCTCTAGAAACTGGAAAACTTCCAGAAGAACAAGAAGCTGACTTATTAAATTACATGTAAACTACTTCTAGGATTGTTAACTAACAGCGAATATATAAATAAACTATTACGATAGTAAACAACGTCGTCTCTGAGTTATTTCAATAACCACAAATTACTGGAGGCCACATGTATATATATTCGTTTGTGTGTGTGGATGCTTGTTATTAATGAAGCATCTGGCTGAATGCGATTGCTGACTGACTTAGCGGACTTTTCTTGCCAACTTGGAGGATTTGGTTGCGGATTTACTTGAATGGAATGGTGTCTAGGAAAATACTTCCCTGGCTGCTCCTATCTATTGCCTGCCTGCAGACACTTTTTCTTGTTTTTTTCGTTTATCAATGAGAACTTATTGCCAGTCAGCGTATGCAGAACAAGATGGTCACGCCCACATCGAAACGCTGAGCAAATAGTAAAAGATTTTATATTTCTATGGCGATTGCATTTTGAATGGCAAAAGGAAAACGAAAATGTATTGCACGGTATTCATATGCCTGAGCATTATTAATATCGATTAGAGGGGGTGCGACTGTGACTGTGACTGCGACTGCGACTCTGATGAGAACTAGGCAGTGTCCTTCACACACACGCTTCCAGATACGCCGCACACATGGCCCCAACCATAAACGAGTAGTATATAGTAGTTCTCCATGCGGCTGATAAAAATAACAATAGCAGCCACATCTTATGCCTTTTTCTGTTTTTTTTTTATTGTTCCTTTTTTGAACCCAAAAGATAAAAGCGAACCATATTTTTATGCTTGTATTGTGTGCACGAGAATATATAAAATAACAGATACGTGACACAGCGTTGCAAAATGCAGCCTGCCCAGAACTATGCGACATTTCGACAATAATCAAGCATAAATTTGTTGTGATTAGATTGCTTCTGGCTGATAAAGCACGACAGGAGCTAAGGCTGAACAAAGCTATAACTATTCCTATTATTATAGGCGAACTATAAATAACGAATATTAAATGCCCTCCATATAAAAAACGTTATCAATATATAAATATCAAAATATCATTTACTGAGATGTGTTATTTTAAAATGTATTACATTTTTATTCAATTAATTACACGCATTCATCCTTACTGAGGCATATATTAATAAATAAGTTATACAAATTCAGCGCAAATAGAGACATTTCAACACAATAGAAGACGTGAGTTTGAAGCAGCTGGTCCGCGTTCATAAGGATGGAGAAATTGATTTTTTGTTTTATGGCGAAAAGAAAAAGAAACACTCCTTGCAACGAAAAGTGGCACACACGCAGCAAGCGACGCTGGCATGCAGCAGCCACAGGAGCAGCAGTTGGCCTGGCTAAGTAGGCCACTCTAGGTGCAGCCACGAAGCAGCTCCTCAACCATTTGGGCCTAAAGCTGCACTTGAATACGGTGCTATTGCTGCTTTGTTGTGAGTTGAAGTGTTGAGCATCCGAGCCGGCACGTTGGCTGCAATTTGGTTACCAAAACCAGACGATTGACTTTACTTAAGACTTGGTAACTATTGCAAATGCCGAGGCTGAAGATATTTTTCAATTAGGTAAAAAGCAATTTTTGAAATGTGAGCATTTCTTGATATTTTGTTGAGTTTCCATTTATTGTTCTCGCTGCTGTAATTCATAGTTATTTTAAAAAATTCCAAAGGACTGTTACTCACATGATATGCTGCGAATCCTTTACAAAAGTAACTGAAATTATTTTCATTTCACACAACGACAAAAGGTAAGCTGATTATGTAACACACACATATGAGTGAGTGAGTGAGTGAGTGTGTGTGTGTGTGTGTGTGTGTGTGTGTGTGTGTGTGCGTGTCTTTCAGATAGCATTAACAACGGCAGATGCTGACGCCAGTTTGTTTTGCAACTTTTCAACAACTCTTTTTCAACTGTTTTTATTAGTGATTTCCGTTGAAAACAAGCTAAATTATGCGTATGTTTCTTTTTTGGGCTTTTTTTGTTGTTTTCCTTTGTTTCGTTTGCTTGACGGTGGCGACACCTGGCTTGAATATTACTATTGTTATTACATTCAGTTGAAATATATCTGAGGAGCTTTGGATTTTAAATGTGCTAAAAGAAAATATAAGCTTCATTCAACATGTGTGGAAATACTCGAGCAAGGAAAAGAGCTCAGCCAAAAAAAAGAGCTCAGCCAAAAAAAAGGGCAAAATAAATTTTATTGTTATGATGGATCTTACTTTTGATATTCATAAATTTCTATAGACATATTTACTGGTATTTTTCGAGTCTGCGCAAATAATAGAGCATAGCAAATCAATAGTACCGTTAGAGTTCTTGTATTAGAAGTAGGAATACAATGTTTATTAAAACATTCAAAACTAGCCATTGTTTAATATAATCCAGATGTTCAGCTGTGGTTGGCCAAATTGTTATGAGAGATAAATCTTGTAGTTTAAACTTCAGAACTTGCCTAAAATATTCACCACACGCTCCTTAACAACAATTTAAGCACATGCAGTTGTAAGCCATAATTGTTCTTTATAATCGCTCTAAGCACAAAAACGAAATTTCCTCTCTGGACACAGAGCTCAGTCAACCAGTAATTGATAAGTCACGTGGCCCAACAAACAATGAGGTAAACAGTCGAAAAGCCCAGGCTCACTTTAGAAGGAAGACAAAGGAAGCACTGATTGCTCGGGTCGATTGCCTGCTCGTGCCTGAGCATGTGAAACTGACACGGGGCAATTGAATAATGCAAATGCACATGTGTAAAGGGTCCGGGCAGTCCAATTCATTATCGATTGAGGCTATGGGAAGTTGGCATTGGATATGCAAAATTTCACATGAGCCACAGAGCGCCAGAGAGTTCAGGCAATGACAATGGATAGCCCACACAGCTTACAATTGACTCGGAAGGAATTCAATAGCGCCGCCAGAACGACACAATAGGACTATAATTATGAATCAATGGCATTGCCGGAGCGCTCAAATAAATATTGTTCTTTGTTTTGTTCATATGATGAATGTAATTGTTATTGTCGCGCACACTTACAAATGAATAATCGAGGGCCCTGGCGTGGCATATACCAAGCACAGGGCAACTTCAATCGAAAGTCGGCTTGTCAACAGCTCAACAAATCAATCATACGCAGCGTGGTGCGTGCTGTGCTGCCTGCTAATGCGTGGCTTTCGAGCGTGTATTATGTGTGGCATACAGACACACACACACACACAATACATACACATAGACATAAAGCACAAATGCACGCATGTGACACTTTGGCTTATAAATAATACACAGCCCACTCATTACTCCAAACAATAAAGCTGGCTACCAATTTCATCGAATATGTCATTATTGAATTATTTAAATCTCGTCGAGGACACCACCCAAACAAATAATGGACAACAATTTGTTACAATTGGATTGGGCAGGTGGCTGCCACTTGCCTTCCGTTTTGTTCGGCTCCAAAAGTGACTACAAGTTGGCAAACTTTTGTAAACTTCATTAATTTAAATGAGCTCGGAACTTGAAGTCAACTAAAACTCAACTCGGCGATGCATGAAAATTAACTTAAGCTCGACAAGTAAAAGCCTGTTTAACAGTAGGAACGTGATTATATATTCTTAAGGTACAAATTATATACCTTATAAGTTAAGTTAAGAGGTGTGAGGCAGTGTATTAATTTTATTCGCCAGATTCTCGAGCGATCATGGAGTTTTGGTGATGGCGAAAGCGTTACATTAGAAAAAAAACTGATACGCTCGGCTGTAAGTAAGGCAGAGAAGTTCTTTGTGCAGTTAGGTTATTCATTATCTTCTTTTCTTTTTGTATTCTTCCTCTTATGCCTTGGTAACTGGTGGCTGGAAGAATTTCCGAGCGCTTCTCTGCACCCTCTATAGCCCTTACGGCACCTTAAACCCCCATCTTATTGAAGATGGCCTTTCAATATCCTTACAGAGGCACATTTTTTCAGACACTTTACTGATGACTTTCTCTAAAGAACTTACAAGAGATGGTTGGATACGCCTACTGGGGGGGCGTGGAAAATAGATAAAACCTATATATTTCGGTAATCCGGGAAAATGCATATCTCCCCCCATTTTCTTATTATTATTACTATTAAGCTGTTCTTATACTGCGAACGAAGCAGCGTTTACACTTGTCTTGTTTTTTTTTGAGTTTGTTTTTGTCGTGCTCACCTGAGGTTTTCAATGCGTGGCCTGCGGCACTGCGGACGATTGCGTCGATGGCTGCGATCCTTTTTACAGCGGCAATCGCAGTGCATGATGCATAGGGCGATGGATGAGATGACCGTTATCACAAAGGGCACCACAAAAAAATGAATGATTATGGCCTCCTGATCGTCATGGTTGTAGGACGTTAGGACGACGGTCTTATTTTTACGCGAATAGAAACAGGGATAGATGGCGCCCTCAACGCCATAGTACATATTAAAGTTCTTGCACGTGACTGTCGGCGGATAGCCGCAGCCCTTAATGTTGACGAGCAGTGTGGCCTCGTTGGACTGCTCCCAGTCGGCGGTGTAGTTGCTATAGTCGGTCATGTTCTCTGGTATGGTTATGTTCTGTTCGATAAATGTCACATAAATGTGCACACAGCGGTACAGATCGGAGGTGCAGCCCTCGCGACAGGAGCTCCACGAGCAATTGAATATGCCAACGAGATCCTCGCGACGCGTCGTTGTGCACAGCGTTGGGTTCTCGATAAAATCGTGGCTCAGTGTCGATATGGCTGGATCCACGTAGAGCGGCACCAGAAACAGCAGCGATGCGCCGGCCGTCACCGAGAAGAAGGCGAGTGTTGAGGTGCCATAGAAACGCGCACGTTCCCGCCACGAACGAAAGCGCCGATTGCCATTTTTCTTTTTTGGAGCCAGTTCTCGGATTTTACGTAACCGTAGCTCTTGTTGTTGCTGCTCGAGTAGTAATTCCGAACTGCCACTCCTCATATTATTGTCGGTGCACACAGGGCGCTGATGTTGCTGCTGATTGTTGTTGCTGCTGCTGCTGCTGCTGCTGCTGCTGATGTGGTTGCTGTTGTTACTGTGTGGCTTGTTGTTGTATTCGCTGTTGCTGTTGCTTGCGCTGACGTCGGCGTCGCAGCAGCAGCTGCAGCTGCAGCGACGTCACCACCCGCACCAGCCAAAGCCTGCGGCTGGGCCTGAGAGCTGCTCCTAGGGTTAGTCGCTGTCGTTGTCGTCGGCGTTGCACTCGTCAATTTGGCAGGAGGCTGAGAGGCAGAGCGACAGCGAGCGCGAGAGCGAGAGAAGGCTGGACACTTGCAGCGTAGTCGACGTTGACGTTGACGCAGACGTCGACGCCGACGTCGCGTTGCGTTGGCAGCGGCAGGCGTCGCTGCCTACCGCAACATCCAACAGCAGCACGAGTACGCAGCGTACGCGACACGAGCTTTTCGACGATTGAGGTTATGTACACACGCGTCGACGCAGAAGGAGGCCGGATAAACAGCTGTTTGACCAGCCAATGCTCACACCCGCAGCATGCAGAGAGACGGAGCGAGAGAGATACCGTTATAAAAATCGACAGAAAGCGAGCGAGAAAGAGAGAGAGAGAGAGAGAGAGCGCGCGAATACTTAGCAGGCAGGTTGTATAGCAGGTAGGCAGCGAGCGAGAGATAGAGATGGCGCGCAAGAGAGACAGAGCGAGAGAATGAGAGACAGAGTCAGTCAGACGGCGAGAGGAAGACGCTCGCCAGCGTCTTCATTTGTATTGAATGAGTTGATTTTAATTTTCGCTTTACTTTTTTTTATCGCCGCTCGTAGCTTTAACACTCGCATTATAAATTTAGCACTTGTGCTGTTGTTGTTGTTGCTGTTGCTTTTTGTTGTAGTTGTCAATTCTGTGCAGTTGCCGTCGTTGCTGGCGCTGTCACTAGATTTCAAGAAAAAAGAGGCAGAGCATAAGAACAACAAGAACACGAACAATGTGAAGGGCAGCAATTGACAAAAGGCGGTCTGCGTGGGCGCCGCACTTGACAGCTGTTGATGTAGGTTAGTTTGACAAGACAGAAAGAGAGAGGCGCGTAAGCCGAAGAGAGCAACGCCTGAAAGAGGACAAATGCAGCGCTGCCGCCAACGCTGACTGCAACGCCAGCGTCGACGTCAAGAACAGGCTGTGACTTCTATTTAGTGTGTCGCCCTAGTGACTGTGTAATCTGTTTCCCTCCTTCCGTTTTTTTTTTGTGCCTTTTTTTGTGTTTGTTGTGGGTGGAATTATTTATGCTACACATTTTGTGCGACACACTCTCTGTTGTTGCCATAGTTGTTATTGTTGTTGCCTTCGTTCAAGACATTTTATTATTTTTCAATTTATTTGCATTTTTCACGACTTGCTCAAGAGCAAAGTAAAATAAATAAATATAATAGATATGCATGATTTATTATAGCTCCCACAATCTGTTCAATGTCTGGTGACCACCCGGAGCTGCTCCATGTCCCACATAATACATTGGAGTACAGCTACAATTTAAGTCAATTCTTGAAAACAAAAAATGTTATCTCTGATGTTTTTTTGAGTGTTTAGCGCCTTTATATATGAAAACAACATTTTAAATATCTACGAGTCAGTGAGAACAGTTTTTAAAGATTTCAAATGGAACTGCTCCATTGTTTTGTAAAGGAAGAACACAAACAGTAAATAAATTTATAGTTTAATTCATCAGCACGAAATACGCCTTGAACCACTGTATTTGTATGCTAATGTGCTGTCTGGTGTTGTTACGACTGTTTATTTTGTTATTGTTGTCGCAAGTACCAGTAGCATGAGCAATTTCATTTGCCTTAGACTGGACATTTTTTGCAGTTGTGTTGTATTCTATGCTGTTCCATTCCAAGTATTCAGTCCGCATGACACCTATTATTTACCTACATATTCTGTTAGAGCATTGCTGTTGTTTTTGTAACTTTGCGTGACTTTAAACGTTGGTCACTTTGAACATTAGCAACACACAGCTTGTTTTTGTTGTGGGAGTTGAACTTTAGCGCGCACACACACACATACATACGCACAAATATATATGTACAAGCATGCACGTGTGTGTGTGTGTCTATATATTTTGGATGATTTCATTCATGTATATGTCTTGCAGCCCGCGTTACATTCCTTTAATGTGAAAACTGAAAATGGTCACACGGCGTATGAGTAATATCATGACAGAGCAAAACTAACAAATGGCCAACGAACTATCCAACTGCCCAGTTAGCTCTGTGAGTGGTTGTATGACTTGCAGGGCATTTTTTTAAACTTAATTTAATCTGAAGAAGACTCGATAAATTATTTACAACAATAAAATCTGATAATGATGTAAATACTGCATATGTATATATATTTATACAGCTGCGGGCCGCCCACGCCACGCCTTTTGCGACTAGCACAAACGGAATTAGTGTAGTGGCAAAAAAAAAAAAAAATTAGCTAAAGGAGCAATAGAAGAAAAACGACTCAGCCAAGTTCTAACTAACTTTTGACAGATGAAATGGCGCTGCTCCGCACATCTTTGTCCCTTTGATAAATTTGCGGTCGCTGTTGTTGTTGTTGCTTTACTGGCGCACTTTCACTTTTTTTCTTTTTGTATTTCTTGCAGAATGTACCGCCGTTTACTGGAGAAATTAGCCACAGAACGGAATTTGTTGCCTTTTCTGGCTCTTCACAGGCAAACACACACACACACACACAGACACAACACAACACACACTGAATCGAGACGAGAAGCGCGAACGCTGGGGCCCTGACGTGCCTCTCGGAGTGTTTGTCCAAAACTGACGCGACGACCCGACTCCGCACAGGACTCGCCACCACTTATGTGTGAATATCTATGTTTGTGTGGATGTGTGTCTCTGTGGGGGTGGCGTCGGAATCGCGAAGTCGACATGAACAGCGCTGGCGACGTCGACGCTGGCTGCGACTCAATGCCGAGCTCCGAGCATACAAAGGACTCGCAGTTGCGCACTCCGCACTTTCACTGAGATTGGGATAAGCACTCGTTGGCCGAGGGATTCGCTGGTTTCGTGGCACCAACAATTTAGCACTGCTTGCTTCACATCTTGCGCTTGCCGAACCGATTCCCTTGAATTAACGACTGCATAAAATTAGTTAATTGCTTAGCAAATTTGTTTTCATTTAAATTTTCATCAGTTTTCAATATTTTGTGCAGAACACCGGTTGCTAAATAAATAATATAAATATAAATAAGTTATTTGCTTAGCAAAGTGCAGTCAATAAATAATCAGTTTCGATTTCAAACTTTAACAGCTTTCTATATTTTGTAAATAGCACTGCTTGCTAAATAAATATCAAGCATATTACAGCCGGTTTGCACTGCTTTCCTCCGCCAACGCTTCTATTGTGAATCCTGCATTTGAAACAATGGCGCCGAAATCAAACCTGCTTGCGGGTTTAATTCAACTATTCAACTTAATTCAACTATAAACCATCTATTCGATTTATGCGTCCCGGTTTGTGAGTTAGTTAGGTCTATCAATCCTATTTGGTTCACACGGGAATTAAACAATTTGAAGAATAGAAAGTCAAGGCTGTACAAGAAGTTCAAGGAAACTGGCTCTTTCTTGGCTTACACTCAATATCTGATTGCTCGATCTAATTTCTCTGTCCTCAATAACCAATGTTATAAGGATTACTTGAAAAGTTGTAGGATACAGTTCCAGCGGGATCCTAAAAGTTTCTATAACTTCGTTAATGTGAAGCGTAAATCGTCAACACTACCATCAACTCTATTTTTTGAAGAAACGTCTGCTGACTCAGATCAGGCTATTGCCGATTTATTCGCAACATTTTTTCAAACTACTTATAGTTCGCAGAATTATGTTCCTGCTATGCCATATCCTTATCATGTAAATGTTTCTAACTGAATTTTTGGGCCTTTGATCACAGAAAGTTCACTACTAAAAGAGCTAATGGTTATCAAGCCCGTATTTTTACCGGGACCTGATGGAGTACCAGGCTGCGTGCTTAGATACTGTGCTGAAGGTCTCTCAAAGCCTTTGTATAAATTATTTTATTTGTCCGTGGAGTTAAGTTCATTTCCTAATATTTGGAAAGAATCATTTATTATTCCTCTCCTTAAAAAAGGAAACAAGTCTAATGCTCAAAACTATAGAGGTATTTCTAAGTTGTCCGCTATTCCCAAGATTTTTGAGAAGTTGATAAATTTTCAATTACAACATCTTTGTAGATCTATAATTTCACCCTGCCAGCACGGGTTTATGAAATATAGATCTACTAAAACTAACTTATTGGAATTCACGTCTTTTGTTATTAAAGGATTCCAAAACAAAATGCAAACAGATGTCATTTACACTGATTTCAGTAAAGCGTTTGATTCTGTTAATCATTTGCTTTTACTGCATAAGCTTCATCTTCTGGGATTTTCAAATAACTTAATTATCTGGATATCTAACTATTTATCCTTAAGAACCCAAAAAGTTTACTTCAAAGGTCTTGTCTATAAACCTGTTCAAGTTACTTCCGGAGTTCCACAAGGAAGTCACCTTGGTCCGTTATTATTCACCTTATTCATAAATGACCTTCCTTCTGTAATAAACCACTCTCGGGTACTGATGTACGCCGATGACGTAAAACTTTGCCTGTCGTCTACTAATTCTCAAGCTGCCCAAAGTTTTCAATCCGACCTTGACAGTTTCAAAACCTGGTGTCAAGTAAATTTATTAAATCTTAATTACAGTAAGTGCAAATTTATGTCCTTCTATAGACGAATGCCACTTTTCAATAATTATTTCCTTAATGGTAAACCCCTTGAGCGTATTGAGTCCGTTAACGATTTGGGTATTCTTCTTGATCCCAAGCTTAAGTTTAACAAGCATATTTCTTCTGCTGCAAATCGAGCTTTTGGAGTCCTGCGATTCATAAAGCGCTGGTCGAAAGAATTTGACGATCCCTATGTTACTAAAACTCTATATACTTCACTTGTTCGTCCAATTCTTGAATATGGTTCTTGTATATGGTGCCCCCAATACAAGGTTCATCAGGATAGAATTGAATCTGTACAAAAACAATTTCTGCTTTTTGCCCTCCGGGGTCTTAACTGGAATACTAATTATCGCATGCCTTCCTACCATAGTAGACTTTTACTAATAAATCTTCCCTTACACAAACTAATTAATGGGGAAATTGATTTTTCCGAATTAATCAGCCAAATTAGTTTTGCGGTTCCGAGTAGAAATACGAGGAATTTTTTACCGCTATCTCTTGAAATGTGTCATAGTAACTATTCTATTCATAATCCTTTTCGTATCTTACGTTCTAATTATAATAATCTTTTCCAAATAATAAGTAAAGCTACTTCTATTCCTATCCTTAAAACTTTAGTCCTTTGTCATCTGTCATCTGTTATGCGGCGCGCCCCTCGGTCGGTGGGCGGGAGGTGGGTAGCATTTTGCCTGGGTCCGCGCGTTAACAAGCTCGTGCTTGGTATCGTTGGGTCACTTGAATGTACTGCTCGTTAGTACATGTACGTCCAATAAAACATTTATCCATAAAAATTTACGTTTTTACATTAAGTGTCAAGATCAGCTGATGGCTAATGGGGTATGCCAACTCGTTTTTCTGAACTCCGTACTATGCTTGAAGGGTAGTTTAAAATAATTTATTTAAATGTGGAATAGTGCACCTACAAGATACCTCTACTGGCCATTTAGTTAACTTTATCATATGCCACTGCTCCATTATATCGATAGATTTATCGGTGTTCGCTGAATCACGCAGAAGTACGATTAGTACGATTAGTAGTCAATTATAATTTTGCTTGTTTTTCATGTGGATCGATCGATGTGGCCGTAAGTGATCGATAGATTTATCGGTGTTCGCTGAATCACGCAGAAGTACGATTAGTACGATTAGTAGTCAATTATAATTTTGCTTGTTTTTCATGTGGATTACATGTAAGTTTTAGTAATAATATAAAGTGAAGAGTGTCTAATATGCAGTTTATTAATACCGATCTGACAACTTTTAATATTTTAACGTCACTCTGCTGCTAACAAAAGCCGACTCCTCTGTCGCCAGCCAGTGCAATAGGTTCCCAATTCATTTCATATGACACAGAAAAGGCTGTAAAAAAAATTGACAAAATGGGGGCACATACACAAAAACACACACACAGCCAAATTACTGGAGCAGGTAGCTTGTTACCTACGTAACAAGAACATTAAAATCTATGTACAAACCAAAGCCCAAGTACATTTTTCCATTTTTCCAAAAAACAAGATGGGAGAGTAACTTTTACAGAGACAATCTCTGCATCAGTAGGCGCAGTAAAAAGAAAAAGTTCAGACTGGAGTGAGAATTTTACTGCAATTAATACCCCACCACCACGACGATTTGGACGATCGTGTCTATACACTGTAAAATTATTGGCGAACACTTCACAGTCAGATATGGTAGAATTTAACCACGTTTCTGAAAAAGCAATAATGTCCGAAAGAAAAAAAGTGCTACCCATGAAAAGAGTTTTGAGCTTGGATAGAAGACTTCTGACATTTTGATATCGAATTGAAAAATTGTCAGAAAAAGGTATTAGTTTTTTGATCCTAAAGTGGATGCTTGCAGTGTGGACACTGGCAAGGAAACAGGCGAAGGCACATTTCTTTTTTTGGCCAAATTTTGGGGTCGCAAATGACTGTAAAAGAATCCTGAGGTACATAAATTTTAAATGATGAAATTTCTCGAGGAGTGGAGAAATTGAATTTGCTTATTGAAACTTTAGCAGAGGATTTGCTCGCAATATAAGCTGCCAAAGAGTCGCAAGTGGTGTCCGAGGAAAGTCTAGACACAAAGACCTGTTTACGAGGCGGAACAACAGTTAAAGTTGGAACTGAGGGTGAAGAAGGAACAGCCTGATTGCTGTTAGAGGCCGGGGCTAAAATGCGTGCCGGTCTACCTCTGCGACCAGGAACTGCGCGTGCATTACCGGTGATAATAGGAAGAGCCGGTTCAATAGATGGAGTTATGGGCGGTTCTCCAGGAGAAGCAAGAGGAGTGGTTACCGGACAATCACTTGGAGAAGGTGAAAGTGATAACATCGGGGATGTATCAAAGGGTTGTGGTGTACCCAATACAGAAGAGGGAGGTTGGACAGGCTTAGGGGGAAATGAAGCGATTATGCTGTATGCTCGAGTCAAATTCACCCGAAAGCTGTTTAACAACATTATTAAGTTTTATAAATTGATTTCTCATATACATTCTGGAGAAATCAATTTGAATTTCAATGCAGACTGGGCACGACCAACGAAGTCCGCCGCAGTCTTTTTTTTTAGGCACGTCAATAACACTCAAGCTGAAATCTGTCTCTGCGACCTGCGTATGCTTCACACGAACAGTTTGAACTAATTCAACATTTTGTGCTAAATAATTCAACTGATTGCTAAATATATATCGTGCGTACTACATGCGATATTCACTGCTTGATGTCGAGCGGATTCCATTGCTACTCTAGGTGCTCTATATATCTTCAAAGACAGACAGCCGGACAGGGCTATATCAACTCGGCTAGTGATGTTGATCAAGAATATATATACTTTATGGGGTCGGAGATGCTTCCTTCTGCCTGCTACATACATTTGCATAAAACCATTATACCCTGATTTACCCATTTTCAATGGGTTCAGGGTATAATTAGGTATTTTAATCAATTTTTATTTATTAGTTAATTAATAAATAAGTGTAAGTTAATGTGTTTTTATAGACAAGTGCCCTTTTTAAATCGTTTTTTTTAATAGTAAGCCACTTGAGTCCGTTAATGATTTGGGTATTCTTCTAAAAGGTTCTATATAAGGTTCATCAGGATATAATTGAATCTGCACAAAACATCGCGAAAAACTGATAAACTCGTATTGCGTATTGTATTACGGAATCTCTAATCGTTTAGTTTGAGTCTCGAGCTTTTCAGCTCGTCGTCCTTATCAAGAATATATAGACTTATACCTTTGCACAAAACTGAATCACAAAAGTCAGTCTTTTTGGTTAGCTTTTGGGTTTCTAATAGCTTTCAAATCTCGAGGGTTCTGGCACTATGCGTGGACTCGACGGGTTAGTCAATGTCGCTGGAAGTCTCTTGAAACCGCCTAGGCACCTGGAAGCCAACGCGTCGCGGCATTTGAGCTTAATTTTTCTGCTCCGATGGATTTTATTTTTTTTGTGGAAACAAAAACATCACAGGGAGTTAGCTCCGGCGAGAACGATGGGTAGCCATTCATAATGAAGCTCCTACAATTTGGTCACGGCAATACCGTGGTGAAAGGTAAGGTAAATAAAAGCATATGGCACCGGCAAGACAGCAAAAAAAATATTAGCCATTATATATATAATATACATATATGTCTAAAATTTTGTGATGTGTCCCTTAACAGTGCAACAGCCTAAACAATTTTTTTCGTAAAATTACTTTTATATGGACAGCTCAAACCTAATATACTCTTTTCATTTCGTGAATGGGTAGAACACATATTTGGAAGCTCGTTATTTTCTGATCTACACTGTGTCTATGCAAGGCTTCCAATTGGCAACGTCGAAACAAATATTTTCTGAAGGTAAGGTTTAACCGCTTATAGAACACATTTACTTTCTAAAAGGTTTGTAAGAATTACCACTAAAATTGGGCTGAAACTCAAGATTTCTAAAAGCAACTAGAGTCGTCAGCCCCCAAGGCGTTAAAAAAGTAGTCGCCGCAGTACCGATCAGAAAAGTGTCCTTATGTCCTAATGGTGCATTTTCTTCAGTGTTGTATAACTGTAGACGATCTGAAATTATATGTTTTTAGATGTTTACCAATATGTTTATATATATATAACTTTACTTTACTTTACGTATATATGTTTTGGAATATTTAAATTATTCACTTATTCCAATGTTGTAGGCAAAAATTTAAGTCAACAGTCTGCTGTTAATTTGAGGCACTTGCACTCGCTCAATTTAAAAAATCGCAACTGAAAGCATATATAAAACCATAAAGTAATGAAACAAAATTGCAAAAATATTTTAATCTATTATATATAAATATAAATACATATGAGGGTATGAACTTATGTACTGATAACATTATTCCGGGATTAATTTGCATGCCGAGAACTTATTTCCAACCACAAAAGCGGAAATGCATTCGTCAACCCGATGTTTATATACCCTAACTAACACAACTGCTTTCGGCAGGGGTGTACACATTATTGGACATAGAAATCAGTCACGTAATGTATTGATTGTTTTATCCAGTTTTATCCAGATCATGTTTTTCCAAATGTTCATATTTGACCCAACTTTTAGGGAAAAATATATTTTTTTATTAATATAATTTTAGCCGCACTTTTTATATGCTTTTAATAGAGAAGGTATTTAATTAGAACAGTTAAGATTGCGCTAGTCGGGATGTCCGTATGAAAGCAAGCGATGACCTTCTGTAAATATCGAGCCGAAAAATTCAGTTACCTGTTTATAATTTTACCCTTTTATAATGTATACCCTGAACCCATTAAAAATGTGTAAAAGGGTTTTGTGTAAATATATGTAGCAAGCAGAAGGTGGCGTCTCCAACGCCATAAAGTATATATATTCTAAATCACTAGCCGAGTCGATCTAGGCCTGTCCGTCTGTCTGTCTGACCGTCTGCCCGTCCGTCTGTATAATCGCGTCGATTTCGGAGACTGCAGAAGCTTGAAAGCTGAACCTGGACTTTTTAAGTTCGTGTATATCATACGCAGATCAAGTTTATTTAAAATCAGCGACAACTCATCTCGTTTTCGTATTATCGATAACTATCGGTTTTTAGACACGGTTTTTTGGGCAGGGGTGGGTGTGGCCAACATTTTTTGGCTCGAGCTTAAGCGGAGCTCACCCAAAACACTGTCTGCAAAATTTTGTGACTCTAGCTCCAAAATTGTGGGAAATAAAACATTTCGTGATTTGCGGGGGCGCAAGTGGGCGTGGCGGGAAAGTTTTGTATCGTTATTTAAAGGAGCCGGCCAGCCATCTACCTTTAATTTGGTGACTGTAGCTCTAAGACTTTGCAAGATATAGCCATTTCCGATTTTTTAAATATTTAAATATTTAAATATTGGGAAATATTTACTCTAAATCGATTTGCTATTTGACGCGTATCGACATGTTATCGATTTGCCAGCCTCCCAGTGGGCGTGGCACAAAAATCTTAACAGTTTGTCTGAAGCAGATAACTACAAGTATATATTCCAAATTTCCAGTATCTATCTTCAATAGATGGAGAGACGGACGGACAGCCCGACGGACATTGCACAAAACCAATATACTAGTTTCACTTCGTTTACGAGTAAAAAAATAAAACAGAATTCAAATACTACGAACTTACACTTTGGTTTCAGTTAGGGCATTAATACGAATTTTACGCCATTAAATCGAAATGATTCCAGCTAAAAAGGTAACATTATCTGATAATGTTTTTATGCAACTGACTCGAAAGAGTTTTTTTACCTATAAAAAGTGAACTCACAAGTTAATCTTATCAACATTTTTAAACGTAGCCTCTTAATCTTCATTCTTAAGCATTTAGCAAACACTGCAAAAATAGTAAAGAAAAATGTGTCTTTCCGGAAGTACCCATCTATAATATACCCTGCACCCAACTGCGAGCTGTCATTACATGTCAGGGTTCATCAGCAAGTACCTATGATAGCCATGAATTCTGAACTTCTCGGTTCTAAAATTGTTCCTTAAGTTTTCCCAACGTGTCGGCCACTCTTTTATTGCCTTCAAAAAATATGACTTTTCAAATTCAGTAACATAGGAATCTCTTTCGATCATAACCTCGGTACTTGACACAAACACATACATATACAAAGTCACATATACTAACACACACACACAACCAACCTCTGCAATCTACGCACTTAATCAAAGGTGATTCTTCTTTCCTCATTATTTAATTGTTATTTAAGGGTTATAAATGGACCAGGTCGCGAAAAAGTGAAACATTTTAGATCTGTGAACGTTGAATGAAAACCTACGTATAAAATTTATTTGCTCCAGCTTTAATATTCTCCAAATATCCTAAAAAAATGTTTTAAAATTAACAGTTAAGAAAATTGGTCGGGAATCAAAATGAAATATATTCGTGGATAGCACACGAAAAGATGTAATACAAAGTTCGGGTATCTATTTACCAAATGTTTCTGATATCGACGTGTGAATAAAAAAACAGACAAAGAGACACACACACATCGAATTACCTATTCGTCCTGATCAAAAATAGCATATATACTTTATGGAATCGGAAATGTTTCCTTCCGCCAGTTACACACATTCGCATCCGTCAATTATACCCCATTTTAATGGGTAAAGGGTAAAACAAGCATATAAAGTTTAAGTACAATCAATAATATACCACGATCGTATATGCGATTTTACAAAGTAAATAATCTAATCTAATCTGACAATCAACTATAAGTAAAACACCTTGTAAGTTGAAGATAAGAATCATGAATTTGTACAATTTAGTGCGGTTAGGTGATTCCTTCTCTAGTTTTGTGCGCTTTACAAATCAGTAACATGTTGATCCACACAAATCAAATCTCAAAGGTAAATATTTTCCACAACATTAAAGCTAGAGTCGCTATTTAATTTAATTTGACATGTAGATCTCTGGTGACCTCCCCCAACGATGGCGACCCTGCTGTCCCGGCCACGCCCAATAGAACGAGCGCAGCCACGCAGCCCCCATTAATTCGGAGAGCCTACATCTCCCACAGTTTTAAGCTTGAGTCCCAAATTCGGAATTACTGGTTTAAAGATTACCCTTTAAAGATAGGTAAAAAAGTGTACCACGCCCAAAGTTTTAGAGAGAGTCACAAAATTTGAAAATCTGATAACCCACGCTATTAATGCTAGAGACTTGAAGTTTTGAATATTTAGCCGCGTCAGATAAAATGTTGAGGTTTTTTCGCTGGGCCACTGGGGCGTGGCAAATAGATCTCCCTCAGTTTAATAGCTAGATACTTCACATTTTCAGACAGATTACTGATGACCTCTTCTAAATATCACACAAAACCGTCCACTCGGGACGTGGCAAATCGATCAAGTCTGTATATCTTGGAGGGCGGATAAGCCGCGAAAATCTATACCTCTAACAATTTCAGAGTTATAGTCACCAAATTTTGCGGGCAGTGTTCGGATAACCTCCTTTACAGACCGAGCCGATAAATTTTGGGCTACATTTATTTTGTAATTATATTATATTATGTATTATATATATCTCCCCCAAAGTTCTTCACGTATTTGGTTTTATAGTGGGGGCCAAGCTGAGTGGCTAAAAAAAATGCACAGCTTACTGCGTGCCTTTGTGTTTGTGTTTGTGTGTATGTTTGATTTTGCGTATGTAAGTGATAGCATGCAAAGGAGAATGTATTTAAATACAGGGTTCAGGGTATCCCTTAGATGGCCGCCCTACCAGAGAAGATCAATAAACTAACGTTGACTTTTATTGAGGTTTATTGATAATTATCAATTATAATTGGACAGCGTAAATTTAATTTCGCAAGCTCTTATCGTTTTGTGGTCAGCTCTCTAATGTATACAGACTGAGAGAGACATATTATTTGCGATTAGTCATAGAAGATAATACAAGTGATACGACAGCAAAATGACAAGTCGTAACATGTGGCATGTATGTATTTATTAATTTTTGCTCTCTTTTTGCTTTTAGAAAATGAAGAATCTACGTACCATATTTGTCACAATGATTTTGGCTATCTACGTTGCACGCTTGTGTAGTCAGACTAAAACACATTGCGGCTGCTCTGTTAGTAATGGAACCGCAAACTGTTCGCATCGCAAAAACATTGATTTTGAATGCTTGGCAAGCGAAAAACTAATCAACTTAACTCTTAAAGGCAATAATTATGCCAGCATGCCTAAAGAACTTTTTGAGAATAATTTTGAAAACTTGCTAGTCGTTGACCTATCGTATAACAATATACAGCAGTTGCCTGATGGAATTTCGGAAGCTTTACCTAAATTGCAACGTATAAACTTGAATTACAACAACTTTACGGATCCTCGCGTAGTGCTTCGCATACAGGACAGAGTGGATGCTTCGTTTTATTATAATTCATTTAAATGCAATTGTAGCGACCCAAATCTTGAACAAATTTTTAAACATGTAAAGGTATGTAATTGGACAATTTTACATAAGATCATTATTCAAAATTTCTAATTATTTTCTTATACCTGTATTTTACAGGTTCGGAAAAATACTATTAATTGCGATATATCTACTCCAAAAAATAAAAAAAAAGACCTATTGGGCAAGGTGTGCTATCGACAGAACCAAAAAGGAAGTGCTGCCAAATCTTTGAAATATTCGGGCATTATTTTTATTTGCTTATTGTTGTTGTAATTATTATGTTAATATTTTTGTGTATTTATTATGCTTATGTTAAAAGTAGAAAAAATAACATAAATAACACCAACCCTTTGCAACAATGCAACATAAATAACATAACATAAATCTTATATAAGTATCTTCTGTGATCAATCGTTCTTTCTCCTAAGGTACCACTTTCCACTAAGGTACCAGAAAACTTGTTTAAATAAATACAAAAATATATAAAAAAAAAAAAATTTGTATTAAGTTAATATTATTTCATATCATTATGAATAAACTCTAAACTAAACCCCATCAAGGATATTTTTTGATTTATATAGCTATTTATCTATACGTATATAAAGATGGTACTAAAAATGAAAATAATGATTAAATAAAAATTTATTCACGTACCATAAAATTATGCAATTCGTGAATCTTGCATACTTTTAGGCTTCTGCAGAAAACACGTTTCTGTTGTAGTGAGGCACCCTAGTGATAACAAAACTGCTTTTAAAAAGCTTTGCGTACAAAAAGCTTTGTGCGCAGCAAAAGCTATTTGCCTGTGTGTCAAAGCTTAGTAATAAACGTAGCCCACTTTTCAGGGTAGGGGCCAATTGAAAGGCTGCCCCACTTTTGGCCAGCAGCCCTGACATGTATCACGAAGAAAGACCCAAAAAGTAGGTCAAGTAACTCGCAGCTGCCCTTGGCACGGCGTATTTGTCCTTGATGCCAGCGCACCGGATTGGGATTGAGTACATAGCAACAGAATGGAATTTGGTATATTTATTTTTAGGTTTTGCACCCACAATGATTGTAGCTAATTTGTTAAATTCTACGATTTTGCTTGTACTTAGACATGCACATATGTATATGCAATTTGAACTCGCCTCTGCTGCTGCTGAGGACTGCGAGCTGAGTTGAGGCCTGGCCGGGCCCTGACACACATACCCGCACCACTTCCCTTATACATACATACATAATTTCGTGCTGCGCCTGGAATGTGGGTCAACGTATTTTCACTGCTGCCTGACGATTTGACGACATGACCCATTTCGATTTGTTGGCTTGTAGTGGCTATAAGTGGCGACTACAGTTGCCACGGGGTGTTGCATTAGGTATTTACCATACAAATTTCGGGTGCATGCGAAGTTCAAAGGTAAATTTGAAAATCAACAACAACAAATGTCTGACAGCTGGACGCGGCACAGCTCAGCTTAAGGGGAGCTGAGGCAGTTGCAGTATCTGCGCACAATTGAATTGCTTTATGTATACACAGCACACAGCCACAACAATAACGTTGCAGTCGGGTGTAACCGACAGACGAAAACGCTCTTAACTATTAATATTACTTTACCAATTCACGTAATTTGGGGGACGGCAGGTCATCAGAAAACTATATAATATACATATATATATTCCAATTTATAAGTCTCTAGCTTCAATAGCAGCGAAAAAATTCTGTGCAGACGGTCGGACGGACAGCCAGACGAACAGTGCACAATCCCAATATGCTCTGTTCAGTCTGTGAACGAGTGTAAAAGTGGTTGTCTGATTTCTGCTGCTTTCCACGAAATATTTATGGCTAAATGTCAACATTGCCACGCACAACGGAGCAAAGACCAAACGCATTGTATGTGTGTGTGTGTGTGTGTGTGTGTGCGTGTGCTTGTGTTTGATGTGTAGCACAAGGTGCGGCAATTTGATCATTGGTGAAATTAGTTTGTTAGCCATGTCAAGTATTCTCTTCTTTTGATTTTTGTCCCCCTGCTCCAGCCGGCCGTGGCGAACCGGTTGTCAAAATGCTGGACATGACATAAATTTGTATCTGCAACTGGCAAGGGGCAACGGGCAACGGGCAACGGGCAACTTGCAACAGGCAACTGGCAGCTTGGCGTCTTGAGTATATCATAGTTAGTTTCCACATATTTCAACGCTCATCTTTGTCTAGAATTTATGCTTCCTGGCGCTGACGTGTCCACATCAATCAGACGACCCGAGCACCGTTTGCTGACTTGATTTTCATTATGATCTCAGTGTTGCCAACCCCCAAACAACGAGCAGCAAACAATGGCAACCACCGTCAGGTTAAACATTCTAATGAGCCAGCACGCAACTTGCAACCGTTTTTAATCCGAAATTCAATGCCTCCGACCTGGTTGTTGGCTTGGGCCACTGACAGCTTTGATGGACGTCTGAACACACTTTTGAGCAAACACACACACACACACACACACATACACCCATATTGTGTCCATGGACAACTTGACATGCGCCTCGGACAGCCCAGAAAGCAACAATTAGACTCATCGCACAACATTTTAATAACATACACGACAGATATATGGATCGATATCTTTTATTTTAGAGCTAAAGCGAAACAGTATACTATATATAATAAATAAATTGTCAAATCATGAAGGTAATACAAAGGGAGGGTTCTTATTCTCTAAGTTTTCGATGCTATATTACAGGAAGTTTGAATTTATCAATATCACAATAACAATTAGAATAATAATAATAATAATCAAAAAAATTGTAATAATTCTTGTAAAGCTATTGTTAATGTTTTATAGAACCTGTGTGCCAAAGGGCCTTATAAAAGTTCCAACATGCACGGTGATCAATGCGAAAATGGTATTATGTTTTTCGCAGGATGTGAAGGAGAAGTTGTGGAAGGCCAACCCCAACGGCAATGTCGAAGATAAGGACAGGACTCAAATGTGTCAGTGAGAACTGAAAAGCTGAGGTAATGGCGAAAGTGGAAAGTTGGTGGAAAGAACTGCCAGAGGCCAGTAACTGCATGCGGAGAGTGAAATCAAAAAAAAAAACAAGTAAGTCGGGTGTAACCGACTGCGCAGTACTCTTCCGGTTAGTAAAAGCTTATTTTATCTTTAATAAATATCGGATTCAGTTATTTGTGGGGAGTGGGAATGGGCGTGGCCAATTTTTTCTGCGCGATATTTAAAGCAGGTTATTAGAAAACTGTTTGCCGGTGCCTACAGCTCTAAAATTGTGGGAAATACGGATTATCTCGGGTTATCTGCCCTTATTATATACAGGAGGTCATCCAGTAATCTGTCTGAATAAATTGTATGTATCTAGCTTTAAAACTGATATATCGATTTTATCGGATTGACACGCCCCCAGTGGGCTGTAGCCACTGAACTGAACACTTTATTTGACACGGGTAAGCACGAGTTTATATTCCAAATTGAAGGATGGACGAACGCCGGATAAATAGTCGGACATTGCACAAATCCAATATACTCTTTTCACTTCGTGAGCGAGTATTAAAAACCTAATTGAATGGAATGTAATGGCATACCCAAAGTATACACATACATATGTGAGTTTATATTATGGAAGTATTTTCAAAATCCGGTTTCGAAGGCAATCGAAACCAAATCAGACACACACACACACATGGCATGTATACAAAGCCGACCAATACTCGAGGAAAATAAAAGCAGCGCCCTACGAAACAACAACAGCAACCGCGCAAGATAAAAACAAAAATTACAAAAACAAATTACAGATTTACAAAAGAAATCAAGAAATCCGGTTTATATATACAAATAGCTACAAAATTTCAATGAAACAATACAAAAATGTAAGCTAAAAGTTGTTGGGGTAGCCAAGGACTATTTTATAGAGCTACATAAATGAAATATACGGAATATTGGTAAATGTGAATTTCGCAACAAACTTTGCTAGCCACCCACTGAGAGCCCACTTGGCTCATTCCAATCAGAGGAATTGAGGGCGCTGTTAGCTAACAGCAGTTCCCGTTCTAATTGGCAACTATGTGCGCTCTTACAATGTTAAGCTAAGCTCTCTCTCTCACACACACACACACACACACACACACATATGCACATGACAACAACTCTCTTTGACTCGATGAGCATTAGAGCGAGCAGAGTGACTGTTGATTTGCCCTCTTAGCTGGTTGACCTATTTTCCAGTTTGGTAATATGCCAGTGAGCGCGTATGTGTGTGTGTGTGCGCTTGCTGTTGTTGTCTCGCTCCATCTAACGCTTTGTTTTGGTTTTGCTTTTGCTTTTTGCGTTTCTTTTCGTTTCGTTTGGTTTTGTAACTCACAGATTGCATTCATAGGCATTGGAGCACCGGCAGAGGCAGTTGCTGCGCTGTCGTTGTTATTGTTGCCGTTGTTTTTTTTTCATTTCTTTTTTTTTTCGTAACTGCGTATTTGTTGTAATGCCGACGACAAACGCTGGCAACGCTCTGCTGAATATAATTTGTGGTTGTTGCCGCTGCCGCTGCTTATTGCGACTGCGACTGCGGAATTTTCACTCAAGAAATGATTAATTGAATTCGCCAGATAGCGCATCTTTGCAGTTGGCCACCGTTTCACTACAGCTGGCTACAGGTTGTCCAAAGGGCGTCTCTTATTCAGGCCAATATCTTAAAACTACAGCATATATTTGACAATATTTAAACCGAAAGATCTTTGAAATAGTTGAAGTTTCATTGCCTCAAGCAAAAGTTCCCCCCTTTGACCCACACAAACTACGCAACGCATTTTCCAAATGTTTTATGCCTTAAATCCACCCCAAAATACCAACGCAATAACAAAAGCATGAAATCTATGCGTCTATACATTAATACATATGTATGTATGTAAATATATCTACATACATATGTATGTATGTATCTGTGTATGTTGGCCCCCGTAGCGCTGATGGATATCGAGGCGGCGTACGCCCAGAAAACGCCACTGCCAGCCCTGGGGCCCGCCCCCGCCCGGAGACAGCAGCGTCGTCGCAGTCGTATGCCTACAGAGGTCATTCCAAAGGCAACAACAATGCCAATAACAGCCACAGCTACAGCATACAGCCAGCATAAAACATCAACAACAGAGGCCCCCAAAAATCCGAAATATGTACGTATGTACATTCAATATTCACAATAACAACAACAGCACCAGCAACAATATCAACAACAGCAGCAGCAACATCGAGTTGTTGCCGATGTAAACAAAAGCATAATAACAGCTGTGAATCGCTGAGCGGTAAAGAGAGTAAGATCGCGCTCTCCTCAACGCATGCACGTATATAATATGCGCTCTTTAACTGTTAAACTTGTTACGTTGACAGAAAACCGGCCGGCGATTTTTTATTGCGATACACTACAAAGCAATATTAATAACATAAGAGATGCATTTTAGCAAGACATAAGAATATCTAAAGAATATATTCTAGTTTAATATTGTATAATACCATTTCTTCCAGGAAATATTGCGACATAGAGCCCGTAGTGCATTAAAATAACATCTCAAATGTGCTGTATTAAACAGTTGTATGTCTAAATTAATACTTAAATTAAGAATTTGTGTACTTTAATCAAACATTAATCCTATGAGTATTGAAGTCCTTGATTTTTATTATAATGCAACTTAATTTATATTCTTACTATATGCTAGTTGCTGTGTATATTCGCGTAAGAGTATTCGGACGCCGAGCAGCCACCTTTAATACACTCCCATCTGTTATGTAGCTGAGCGCTCTCTTTCTTGGCTGCTCAACAGCTGTTTTCGCAACATTGTTGCTGCTCTGCCAACAACAGCTGTTATCGAGTTGGCAGCGTCTCTCTCTCTCCGCTCTGTTGTTGATACCTCTCTCACACAGCAACAAGCACACGCACACACACTAATACACAGTTATGCGGCGCTCTGTTGACGTTGTGAAAAATGTTGACAAGTGTTTAACTTTTTGTTAACTGCGTAGTTTTTTTTGGGTTGGGGTTGGCAGCAACAACGACGACGTAGACATTTGCTGTTATGCTGGCAAGCCGACGATGGCGTCATAGACACACAGATACAGATACACACACAGACGCACATGCTGGCTCGCTGGCCATATTGATAAGCGTACTGCGCCGCTGTGTATTGATACCAATTGGCGTTAATTACGCGCTGTGTGGCGGCGCAAAGTGGAAGCAAATGCCAAATTCGAAATGTTCTCTTTCACCTTCTTTTTATAATGGCAAACTTAATTAAACCACTTTTGTACACATGTATTTATATAAGCATTATTTGAAAATATCTCGAGGCGGCGACATAACAAATTAACAGCTAGGCTGGACGTTAACATTTTTCGATAGCCGCGACTGTTAACTCAATTTGAGGCCTATGTACGTACAAACATACATAAGTAAGTATATGGCGAATGCATTTTCGACGCTTTCAAGAGCATGCTCCTCAAGTATTTTACGAATTATGCTGGCAGCAGGGGAAAATCTTGCACACACTCAAATATGCTCGCACACTCACGCACACTACTGCATTTATGTAGTTTTTCCAAGCAGGTACGAACGAACGTCAGCATAATATACAACAAGCCAAGCAAGCAACAGCAACAGCAACAGAGAGCGCACGCTAGACAGAGAGGGAGAGAGAGAAAGAGAGCGCTGTGTGTGTGTTTGAGTGTTGCTCGCTGCGCGTAACTGTAACTCGTCGACCGCTCGCTCAGTCTTTGATAGCCAACTCTCGTGTACAGACCGATAAGCGCTTATTGCGAGTCCCCTTCGTCGTCAACGTAGACGCCAAAGTGAACAATCAAAACAATCCAAAATAAAAACATATATTGAAACTTAACAGCAAAGCAGTAACAACAGTGACATCAGTGTGGCAGCTTCTTAATTGAATGCAACAAAACACATTGGGTAACCCCCAGCAGTAACAACAACAACAACAACAGCAACAAAATAGTGCAGCATCAACAGCAGATTGCATCCATTTTGCTCTCTGACGCTTTGTTAGTGTATTCTGTGTGCGTGTGTGTGCGAAAGGAAAGAAAAACTTGGAAGAAAAAGTGAAACGACCGGCAGCGAAAGCAGTGTGAAAGCAAATCGAGCAATAAATATATATTATATATATATGCATACCTATATATATACTTATATATTTATTTATGTGCATATATAAAAAGTAAAACGCCAATCAGTGCAAACCAACAACAACAACAACAACAACAACAGAAACAACAGAAACAACAGCCACAACACCCAATAACAAAGAACAATAAAAAACATATCGATAAGCAAAAGATTAGTAAAGAAAAAACAAACATTATATGTGAGATCGCCCCAGCGATTCCACCAGGTTATTCCAAAAACATTTGACATTTCCGTGAAGAAGCCGAAGAAGAAGCTGACAAGCTGCCGTTAAAAAGCGTTAAAATTGGATTATGCTTAGGCACAAACGCAACTGCAACGCCAAACAGAAGACGCACAGCGAGCATGTGAAGCTGCCCGGAACGCCAGATGCACTGCATCCGCAAGCCAATAGGAATACGCCCGTCCAGCGTCTCGAGTTCAATCAGCATCTGAAGCAGCGTGTTACCCTCTGCCTGGAGCTCTATCACAAGAACATTATCAAAAAATTGTGCGAACTCAACAAGATTAATGTTTACAAGTTAAGCAAAAACGTTTCCCAGACTTAAGATACTTTGATAATAATAATTGCAGAATTAACAACAACAAAAAACTGTGTGCAACAAGTTGTCCAAGTGAAGCCCAAAGTGTGTGTTGCTGTGTGTGCAAAAAGGTTGCAATATTTTATATGCAGACGTATGTGCAAGAGTAAAGTTTAAAAAAATTTGAAAAACAAAAGTGCAATAAAAAGTGTGAAAAAGTGGAAAAATGTCGAGTGCTAAAAATGCTGCTGCCAGCCAAACAAGCCAAGTTCAAGTCCTAAATTCATAGTAAAACTAAACAAAACAAAAAAAAAAAAAAAACAATAGTAAAAAGCTAAAAGAAAAAGCGTTGGAAAGTTCTTCAACTGCAATAACAACCACAACCAACGATAAAAACGCTACAAAAACGCCAGTAAAACGCGCCAAACCCACAACCCACAGCCCACAATTCCGCCACGACCGTTTACAAAAAACCCAACACAAAATTTACACAAAAATGTCAACCAGAAGCCGCTTGGCCAAACGCTCAATAATTGGCACCAAAGTGTGCGCTCCCGGCCCGGACGGGCTCTGGTACTCGGGCGTCATTCAGGACGTCAAAACGTCCGCGTCGATGTCAGCGCGCGAGCCAATGCCGCCGCCCACCCTCCTGGCGCCAGGCGATGCCCAGTTGAACGCGGACACGCGGTACATTGTGCGTTTCGACTTTAAGACGCAATCGCTGCCGTCTGGCGTCGCCGTGTCCGCCGCGGAATCGGTTATTGTGGAGACGCGACGCGCCGCTGCGGCCGCCAACGTGCACATCAGTCCGGCGCAGGCATTGCGCCGTAATGCAATGACAAAGGAGTTTCGCGACTTGGATCTAATCGGACCGGGCTTCCGCACCATCACGAACATACAGCTGCAGCCCGGCCAGCGCATCTTTCTCACCTACAATGGACGCGAGCAGAGCGGCGATGTGGTCCACCATGATGCCGCCAAGGACGAGGTGTTGGTCAAGATAAACACGATTGGAAATGAGGTGAGTGTCATTTATGGGGTATCAGCTATCAATCAACGCACATCATTTCAAATATTTTAATATAAGATTATAATCTGCACAGACTAAGCTTTTTAGAAAACTATTTTACAAAAGAAATAGAGTCGTTCGAGTCAGTATTCAATATTAATATTATTTAAAAATAAATTATAAAAATTTAAAAGAGAAACATAAAGTTAAATCGTTTTTATTCCCAGGACGATCTGCATTCGATTTAAGCAAATTACGCGAACCGGTTTCGAACTGACTTCTTGGCTAATTAACTCTGTCTAAAGACGAAAACAAAAATAACAAAGCTTTAGTTATTTAATTTGTGTGCGTTCAGTTGGTTGCACGTTGCGTCCGCCCACAACATGACAACTGTGCAGCTGGCGCTGGCGCTGGCGGCGTGCGTTAAAAAGTGTGTCAAGGTCGGCCCCAGTCACAGCTATAATGTTGGGGACGCTGCACATACGTGTCTATATATCTATGTATCTATGAATCTATGTATCTATGTATCTTAACAATGCAAGGGGAGCGCAGCATAGCACACATTATGTATATGTATAGAATGCAATCGCATTCTATGTGCCATGGCAAATTGGTTTTGAGGGTCGCATTTCGCGTTTCAGAGTCACGTAACTGGGTTAACGCGGCTAGCTGAGTGTGGCCTTCTTCTTCGGTTGCCCCGGGATGGCCTAAATCCAAATCCAAACCAAACCAATTTATATTTAAGCTACAATTGTCATCATACCATATGAAATATAAAATTCAAAAGGCATTGAGGTTAGATCTTAACTTGTGCCACATTTATATTTCAAAGTACATTGGGAGCGTGACGAGTTTCAATATAAAGATAACATAGAAAATGCATACAAGTATAAAGAAAATATGACATAAGTTTATCTTGTTTTACATGGTGACTTTGTATACAAAGGTAATTCGGATACCTCCAAGATTTATTTATCCATTAAGAAAACTCAACATTTAATAAATTATGAACTACATTTTTAATTTAATGTTTTTTATAACCCACTCGCCATAAACTTGATAATTATGCACTCAAAATGCTCTCTTAGTTTTAAAAACAACACCAATTAATGTTGAATAATGAATAATAAAATATGTATTTGTTGGTAGAGATATATGTTGAAACATATACTTACTTGTCTTATACTTTTAGTTTAACTAACAGAATAAGAGTAAGATTGTTATGTTGCATAAATCATGAAAAATTGCTTGAAATTACTTTGGCATCGGCCAACTGTTTGTTTCTGCGGAAAGCTGAACTCATCAGAGTTCACGTTTGGTATTGTGAGCTATGCTCCTATAATCAACCGCCTCCAGGCCACAGCCCCACCACAATTACGTCACTCGAGCGTCGACGAGCAGCCCGCACGATTCCAGAGTGAAACATCGTTGGGGCATTTATAGAATCTCTCGATTTTTATTCCGATGCCGGTGCCGATGTCGATGGCGATACCAATGACGATGCCATCGATGTCGTAATACGAAATTTGTTTAGCGTAAAGTTCGTGAAAGAATTCGATAGGCAAGAAAAAAAAAAGGAAAACAAAAAACAATGTGCGATACATGTTCAGGGTTAAATAAACATACAACATGCTGCTCAGATGGGTTGTTAAATTTGAAATTCTCACAATTCTTACGCTTTAGAGCTAATTATATAGATTATTCGCCGTTGGTGCCTAATTGCGTCATAACTCAGGCAGCAACATGAAAATATTGTTGATAGATGTCATAGATAGTTAGACAAACAACGCTGCATGTCGTACTATATGTATCTGTGAGATACACACACGCTCCACGACTGAGACCGGCATCAGCCTCGAACTGCGTTTTCTATATGCCTCTCTATCTCTCTGCCTGCCAATTTCTTTCTCTCATTTATCGTATCTACTTCCTACACTCGTGCCTTGTTTTGTTTTGTTTTTTTCCGCCTGCTCTCTATCTGCTGTAGCTTTGCAACTTATAATCGCTAAATACTCGTACGTTTGCAATTGTTGCACCGCACTGGGGCGTGTGCTAACTATGAGATACACAAATGCACAGACACACACAGACACAGATTCAAATACAAGTACGGATACAGATAGCAAGTCTCAATGCCAACTCAGCTGCGCGTATCTGTTCCGTGTGGCTTGTCAATACATTTGTCAGTAAGTGTCTTCATGTGTGTGTGTATGCGTGTGTGCGTGTGCGTGTTTAGTTGTATCTAGAAGAGCGCGTGAGCCTCAATGTATCCAACAGATGCGCAGCGACAACATCCCATTCAAATGCTTCCCAAACATGCCTAAGGTTTCTCGAGTTTGCTACATTTTTTTTACTTGTTGTATTTCCCAAAATTGTTTTGCTATCTTATAAAAAATGTGGACACACTTTTTATGGTGTATCTATAAATATATCTCAACGCGCTTTGTTTGACCCTGGACTCATGTCAAAAGCAAACAATTTATGCACACGAACGCTTTCAACAAAATGGGCTTTAAGCAAAAGCTTCAATGTAAACGTTTATGTAAGGGCCCTTATCTGTTCTTAATATATTTTCAGATATTAGTTCAATTTACCAAATTATCACATATAGGTAAATTCGATGAATACCTGTAAAAACAGCTTTTAAAGTAAGATTATGTTTGCATGCAGGAGCTACAATTAATCTAGCTTAAGCCCAACCAACTGGAATCCGCTTCCAGCTAGTTTCATTTAGCCCTTATGCTTTACAGCCGAAATTTGTTTATGACCTCATCAGTGGCCACGTTGTCAGCCAGCTGGTCAGCCAGTTAGTAAATAAATTACACACCCAAAACCAAAATTCAACTCAAGCTAAGTAGAAGCTTTATGTTGTTTTATTTCTTGCTCGCAAGTCAATCAACAATTGGTTTTGGTCTGAGTTTCATAATCATAAAATGGGGAGAGGAAAACAAAACTAAAATATGCAGACGTTTATGCTTATGTATTTGTATCTATGGTTGTCCTCGCTGAATGTTGGAGCATGTGATGCTCACGTGCGTTGTCTGCTCCGAGCCAGTTTCATATTTTATACAATGATCCATTGTTGTTTTGCTTGTTGCTGTCGTTGTTTTTGTTGCTACGTAAATGGGGAAAACGCAGTCTAAAAAAATATTTGAATTTGAATTTTTGTTCGACTTGAGCAACAGCCTTTTGTTTATGACTTCGAGTAAACACACACACAACACACACACACACACGCAAAAGTCAGAGAGCCGGCCAAACTAGTTGGGGAGCGTAGCAATATGTGTGTGTGTGTGTGTGTGTATGTTTAACGGAAACGTGAGGCAATTTATTCTAAGGTTATTTGAGCGAGAAACTTGTTGCTCGCATTTTCATTTCAATTACGATGACGTATACGCAGCGTCAGCCGCCTAATTACCAGCCAATGAATCAGTGGCCAGCACGGTAGACAGTCCTATGCTATTATTTACCAGCCCAATATAATTAAAGGTTCAAATTAAGCCCAACTCTTCGTACAAATGTCAGGCACCATTTATCAAGTTATTCTTTTATTTGTTTTTTATTCTGGTTATTATTTTTTTTTTTTTTTTGCCTGAGGTTTGCCGTTTATGTGTTAACTGCGGCAGCAAATGCTCGACTGCCTTCTCAAGACGGGTAGCCAAGCAGCGATTTGTTAGCTCGCACTTCCGCCGGGCATGGCCAGTTCCAGTTTCAGTTCTCTCCCTACTGCCAAGTGCATTTAAAAGCAAATTTATTTTAATGACATTGAAAATGCGGCTCGTATTTTACACGCAACTACGTCGAGCTGCGGCCTGACATAGTTTCATGTGTTTCGTGTTTCCAAAAAAAAAAAAAGAAAACAAAAAGGCAAGAAAAAACTGCGTTAAATGCCAATTTTGTTATGGTTCGCTTTCGACTTTATGTTGAGTTCTGTACTTTCATTTGTCGTTCGGTCTTGATCCGTCATGCAATTAGTTTTGGGAGAACTTCACTTCTTCTTTCTACCTCTCTTTCTCTCTTCATGCGACCCATTTTGGCAGTAAATTAAAAGAATACAAAATAAATGGTAGCGCATATAATTTAATTTATTTTATTTTTACTCTTATTTTTCATCAAACGAAAAGTGCTGCAATTTTTGTTGACCATGTCAGTGGCAGTGGCAATGGCTTTGTCCCAGTCGCAATATATCTCGCTGCTCGACTGTCCGTCTTTCCGTCACGTTGCCAGCCGCAAAAAATGTTGACCCAAAGAAAGTGAAAAGCGATTTTTTTCGCGGTAGCTTAACAAGTTCTGTGAGCTTGCTAAACGTAGTTTTGGTACATTTTTCAAGAAAGCAGCTGTAACAACTCAAGCGAATTGCATTTATTTTAACAACTGAGTGAAAGGGCAACTGTTTCGGTACTTCTTTCACCTTTGACAAAATGAGTTTACCTCTGTGTCCTTTGATTTCTCTTAAGTAATCACCATTCGTATAATGCTCAGAGCTCTCTCTTACGTTCAGTTATCTATTTGGGTTCACTTTTACAAGATTTCCGGTATTTATCAGCATGAAATCTGTGCAAGTGGTCAATTTATCAGTATCTGATTTTTGTTTTCTTTCAATCATTCAAGCGGCTCTTTTGCATTGATCAAAAACCATTTCAAATTGACCCACATACCAAGCTGGCATAGACACAGAGCTTATATATATATATATATATTTATATATTATATGTGTGTGTGTGTCAGGTGTCCATTTGTGATATGTGTGCATATGTGTGTGTACGGGTGTTGCTTTTAAGGCCGCTAAAGCCAAACCATTAAAGCCAACAACAAAAAGGCGCTTTGAAATCACAAACTAAAGGCCCAGAAAAAAAAACCAAAACTGAAACTGAAACGAGCTGCCTGCATTTATTTTTATTTTTATTTTTTTTGAAAGTCGTTTAGATGTTTTTGGGCTTTGGATTTTGGTCTCACCTTCAGTTTGAGCCGTTCCCTTTGCTCAGAACCAAGCACCCAAAACTTGAGATTGTTCAGTTAACAAACGAGTTTTTCTATTGAGGAAGAGCCCAAAGTTAATTTCTGTGCTTTTCTGTTTTTGTTTTTTCCACAGTTTTTGGTATGTTTTAAAAACCGTTGTTGTTGTTGTTGTATATTACTAAATGAGTCATTTGTCACTTGCTGGCCATAACTGGGCATTTGGGTCGCCAAAAAGTGTGGGGAGAAAGAAGAAGAAATGAAAACTATGACATTTGATGAACAACAGGCAACATTCTTTATACATTTCGTCACAGTCACACGACGTTGACATCTGTAAACTGAAACTCCACTTCAAAAAAACAAAAAATATAACCGAGATAGACCCCAGACACAGACCCAAGGGGGGAAAAGTCGTTCAACCTGCCAAGCTGACCACTCGAAAAAGGTCATTGCAGCTTGTTGACCGATTTGAAATAATGTTCAGAATAAAATGACAAATATTATGCGATACATATATATCTGAGTTTATTTATAATACTAAAGTACTTTACTTTTCTGTAATTTATCGTTTCCAATTAGAGCGCGCTGTATTTTATTTTGTATTTTTTGTGAGACATTGCTGAGGCTCGGACAATACTGTACTCTACCTGCCGATTGGGCCGCAAGGTCGATTAGTCATTAGAGTGCAGGAAATATGCAGAGCTGGCTGCCTGGACGTGAACGAGGGTTCACTGCGCAGTTCAAGTGACCTGCCAGCTTGTCATTTTTTAGCTGAACTCGACAAAAAAAATGAAAAACCAAAAAAAAAAAAAAATGAAAAAAGAAAGAGGCAACCAGCACGCAGGCCAAAAACAGTCAAAAATGTTTGCTGCTATCATAAAACCATAGCAATGCAGCGAGCAAAAACCCAAGACCCCTTGGCAGGTCGTTAGCCGCTGCCAGACCAGACCAAACAGCAGGCAGTCCCATATCCCGACAGACAGCAGGAGCAGGAAACAGGCAGCGACAGGATTGCCAAACGCTTTAACTAGAGGCCAGGCACAGGCCCCGCTATGGACACGTTTCGGTTTGTCCACTAGGTTTTGCTTTTCTCTTTATTTATTGAAAAGGGACTCTGTCAAAGAGACATTTTCACAAAGTGCTTGGCAAATGCCTCATAAATGGCGGAGATTGAATAGATTATTGGCAGAAGGCGTAAATGCAGCATATATGTGGGTAGAGCAATAGATAAATACATACACACATAACTATTCAAGAGATGTTATCGGGAATTTTGAATATCCATAAATCACAGCAAATAGATTTTTTCGAGCGGTATTTATGTGTTTATTAAATATGTAATGCTTAGATATGTAATATTATGAAACCATTTATCAATTATTATTTTTATATCAAATAATATATATAAATAGAAAAGAAAAAGAGATCAACACTTTCATTTTCATTTGCAGAAAAATAATAAACACAAAAAGTAAATATAGAGTCTATGTAAAAAATAAACAGTTTTGAAAAATTATTAATTTCAAAAGTAAATATATCTCAATATTAGAAAATTAAGCAAAATAAGGGGGTTCAAATGCGATTCCGTTGTGCCACATTCGTTTTTTGAGTTTATGAAATAATATTGCCTGCCTTATAAAGAGATTTTCTTAGAAAACTGTTTTCAAGCCACGCAGTTGAAAATGCTTTCGTTTTCTATTGTCCAGTTTAAAATCAAACCGGAAGTTTAACACAAGCCTCAAAAATATTTCAAACCTTTATAATTTTTTATTATTTGACAGAAACCGTTAAACCACTTGATAAAAGCCACCGTCTCAACCGAGTTTTATATCACCTCTTTTTTTTTTGGGAATCTTTTATAATATGCGCAGTTTTTATACGCTCACACAAAATGTAGGTTAACTTTTTTTAAGCTTTGCTTTGGCCTTTGTATTGTTTCGTTTTTTTTCTTTTTTGGTTTTTTTTTTTGCGTATAAAATTATGACTTAATTTAAAAGTGAAAGCTTCGGCGCTGAGCGCGGTGGGTTATGCGTGGCTAATGCGCTATTAAGTAATGGGGGGAGGTTTCGTCATGGAGCTGCATTGAAAACCCGATGCGCAATAAGTGCGTACAGCCTGCTATATCAAATGCAGGACGAAGTTAGACCCCAAAAGACGCGCGCTGTATATCAAAGTAATCAACTTGCCAGGCACACACACACAGCTACACACGTACACTCATGCACAGGCTGGGCTCGTGTTTGCGACTGGGTATCTCTCTCTGTATGTGTGTGCGTGTGTGTGTGTTAAACTGTAAGTGCTGCTGCTGCTGGGTCGCCCGACGGTCGTGTGCGTGCCACAGAACGTAAACAAAAACACGAATGTAAAGAAGAAGCAGAAAGTGCGAGATAAACAGAAAACAGCTGTACACACCATGGTATCACGGCGCTGGCCAAGTGTGCGACAGAGATGCTCAACTCTAGACAAGGATAGAGCGATGTGGAGGCGAGAGCTGTTTGTTGTCTCCCCGCAGAAAACCCGTTTCAAAAACGGAGCCACAGCGACAGTTACGCACTTTACGCACGCTCTGAGCTGATTGTGTGTGTGCGTGCGTGTGCGTGTGTGAGTGTGCGTGCGTGTCTTATTGTTGTTGCTTTTATTGGCTTTGCTTTGAAGAAAAACCGGCTCTCTGGGCCTGGGCTTGGGTTTGGGTTCGACTTTGGGCACTGTGGCGGAAATACGCAGCAATGTTGACCGCCCGCTGACACACACACACGCGCGCTAACACACACTATCACACACACACACACACACACACACATAGTTTATATATATATTTCAAGCGTATTTAACAAAGAAGAAGCCACGCATGAAAATTGCTTTTCATGTGGCAGGCAGCACAGCGAAAAGTGGATAGAAAAGAGAAGACATCAACGTCAGCAAAGTCGCGGCAACGTCATCGACAATGTCAGGCGGTTGTTTGTTGTGCTTTGTCTTCGCGTTGTTGGCTGTACAAACAGAGGAACAGCAATGGGGCAACCCTCGCATAATTCAGACACCCTCCACCCATTTGGGTGCCCCACCCTAAACATGATTTGGCTCATTCTTCTATTTTTTCGCCGTATCTTTCTTGCGTTCGTTCCTTTTATTTTATTTTTCTAATGTGGCGGCCATTGTCACTTTGGGGAAGCGCGTCTGGGGCAACCAAAAATAACTGTTTCCGGTATTTGGGTCACATGAAATTTAATCAAATTAAAATGTTCGACAGCAAAAAAACGGGGCCAAAGTTGGTTGAAAGAGGGCACAGCAATTGTTTGATGTGCAGTTGTGCGTGTGTGTGTGTGTGTATGGAAAAAAATGCGTGCTGTTCGACTGTGTGTGTGTGTGTGTGTTCGCTGGCATTTCAACGCCATTCAAATGCATTGCAACAGTTGCTGCGCCCCGAGGCTGGCATCCAATTTGATTGTAATTTGAAGTGGAAGTGGAACTGCAGCAGTTTTCCTGCTGCTTTCCCAAATTGCTACAATCTGAGTCAGTGCGAGAGAGTGTGTGTGTGCTGTTGAAATCAACAAATTTGTGGGCCAACGATGCGCAGTTTAAGTTGACAGTGGCAACTCCATGCCCCCAGGGGGAATCAGCAGCAACAGCAGCAGCAGCAGCAGCTCAAGTGTCAGTCGCATATCAAATCCTGAAATCCCGCGACGCACTGCGATTGTAAATCTTGCATGCTTATCGTATATGGCTTATCACAGCTGGCAGAACCAGTTAGTTGAATTTGTTGAGCAGCGCCAAGTGTCGAGAACTCGAGTGGAAAGCTATTTCACTGCAAGCACTTGCCACAGCGCCAACAAATGTGTCGATAATTGAATAAGCTGCATTGATAACTTTATGAGCGTGTCTTGAAATATTCCTCAATTTGATTTCCTGCTACTTGTATTGTATTGAGCATTAGAAAGATAAAGCCATAAAGAAGACAAGTAATAATTGTTGACAATTGCCAAGCAATTTTTATACTTTATTATTTTAATGTTTAAGGATGATGAATTATGTATTTACTTTAAATGAACTAAAAGGCGAATTTATACTTTTATGACTTATTTTCAATATAGAAAAAAACAAAATTTGGTGTTATACATAAATGAATATTTTAAATTCATTTGAATTTACAAATGTCGTTAAAAGTCTTTTAAAAAAGATCACTTTAACGATTAGCTTCAGTAGGAAACTCCCTGAGTAAAGATATTCCGTGGAAATACAACATTAACTCTTAGGAATTTTTATGAAACTTAGATCTAAATTGTTTCTCCTATTCTATCAGGCTGATCAGCCCAGATTCACATCTACCTTTGAAAGTGTTTTACTGTTCATTTTGTCAGCCGGCGGGTCCAAACACACAAAAAGTGCCAGCACACACACACACACACATACACACACGTTCACACACCTTTTCAGTTTCGAGATGGTGCGAGTGAGATGGCGCTCCAATAAAAAAAAGAAACCAAAAAAACAAAATGGCAGCCGCCCAAGCTCTTCATTCAAAATACTACGACGCAATATGGCCGCCATTTTGGTTTTCGCCCGTTATGTTGAGTTTTGTACGCGCGTTGTCGGCGTCTATTTTTCGATTTTGTTTTGTTTATTTCGCTTCTTCGCTTTATTTCGTTTTTGGGTTTCCTTGGCGCGTTTTTTCAGCTTTTTTTTTTAGCACCGCGTAGGCGGCGACGTCATCACGCAGCGCCTCTCACGCATTTTTACGCATCGCCCTCTCACGCGCTATTTTTGTTTTATTTACATTTCGAAAGCGCTGAAAACGGAAAAATCGACAGAAAGCTTTCAAGCCGCTTCAGACGCCGCTGCCGCTGCCGCTGCCGCTGCCGCTGTTGTCATCGGGTGTAAAACATTTTTGATGCCAATCATGCGTAAATTACGCGATTAAATTAGATTTTACGGTATTTCCGTGCAGCATGCAAAATACCGCGAACAGACAGAGAATCCGGCCCGCTTTTCGGTTTAATGTAGCGAGTGGCCTTAGCTTCACAAGTTTTCACCTCCAAAACGCATAACAATCAACCTCGATTTTCGTTGTTTGCCGTTTGCCATATTTCTACTCTGCCATAGAAGTGGCGCTGGGCGTGCCAGGGCGTAGGTGTTGGCGCTGTTTCCGTTTTAATGGCATCTGGTACGCAACTTTTTTATTGTCTCTATCGCACGTTGCGTATACGTAATGTGAGCCGCTTTTCTATTTTTTGTTGTCGCTTTTCTTGTTGGTGTGTGTGTGTGTGTGTGTGTGTGTGTGCCCCTCTGTCTGGCAGCTTGTTTGCTTACGTGGCACTTCCTTTAGGCATTCAGCAGGCGTTTATCAGGCGACTGCTAAGCCGCCTTTAACACATTCTGCACCCGGAAAAAAGTCTTTTCAATTTTATTTGACTCATTTTCGCATTCGCTTTTCATGGCACTTTCCTTGCAGTCCTATATTTATGGCTTCCCACTTATTTGCTCACCATGCCATACCCCCCCTTCGAACAGCTGTGTGTGAGTTTCATTAGCAGCCAGCCCAGCGGAGGCCCTGCCTTTGCAGGGGCGTGGGTGTGAGTGTGGGCGTGGGCGTGGGCATAGGCATGGACGTGTAGGCGTTTCGTACGACGTCATCGTGTAAATATAGCACTGTGTTTATTATTGTCCTCGCGCAGCCTCCGCTTTGCGCAGTGAAAACCTGTCGATGACGTTTTCAGAGCGGAAATTGCTTAGGATTCAATTGAATCATGGGAAATTCCTTCAACTCCTGCTCATAACATACACCATATACTGTCTATATTTCCGATTTAGTTCTGTTTTTTTTTTTGTGCGTTCTGCGTCTGACTTGAACTTTGTGCCAACATTTTGGCAGCGAGTACGCCATGAAATTGCTTTGCATTTTCATTGGCATTTTCTTGACATTTTTCTCGATTACAATAAAAGATCGTTAAATTTTATCGTCACTAATAAAATTTAATTGAAACAGGAAACTCTCGCATAAATTTGAGCAGAGTATGGAAAGACACACACACACACACACATGAGCAAAACAAGGGGCGGGCTGTAAAGATTTTCAATGCAGCAGCCAATATGAAAAGAAAATCTTTACGCGTTGAGGGGTTGACGAGGGGTTGCCCAATGCCAGCATTGGGTAGTTTATGCGCATCGGAAATGCAATTCGATATGGTCAATAGACTAAGTGAATCTGGCAAGGGTATTCCATGCATTTGAGTAGTTGAAATGTGAAACGTTGCTAAGCTGTTGATTTGACAGCCCTAAATGCACATGGAAATGTTTACTAGCTAACTAGTTAGCTTCAGCAATGCCATAAACAAAGGAGAGGAAAGTGGCATTAAATTATATAATGTTTTCCTCAATTTTATTACTGAATATTACTGAAGTTAATATATAATATTTTTATATATTAAAGGCTTGATTATATTGAATAATTTAACATTGAGCTCCAGCAAAAGACCCTCATCACAGGGCTACGTCTGCGCAGTTAGCAACTGGAGCTCTGACTGACAAGCAAAATTAGCCGCATGATTTCGTAGAATTCCGTATTAATCACAGTGCGGTTCCAGTCCAAGAGGATGGGGAGGTGCCCGCGGTAACTCGGTGCGTCATTTTCCAAATAATATAATGCAAAAAAAAGTGTTGAATTCAAATATGAATCAAATGCAGAGAGTTTGCGAGAAAGAGAGCATATTGAGCAGTGTCTCCCGGCGTTTTACGTTGTGTTTATACGCCCATTTGGGTTATTCAACTTTCGGGAACGACCGATGCCGACGCCGACGTCGAGCCGTTGATCCCGTTTGACTCTTCCAACTGTTTGGGTTGTACAAAAAAAAAAATTGTTTTGTATACGTGCTTACACCCCGTGTGCTCGTGTGTGCGTGTGTGTGCGTGTGTGTGCGTTGGTTTGTGTTTTGGTATTTTATTTATATTTCACCAAGGGGAACAAACGCATTTACATATTTTAGAATTGTGTGTGTGTGTACTTTTCAGTGTGGTTTTTATCGCGCCAATTGGTTTGCTGGGCCTCGCTGTTTAAATCGCAAGGAATTTCAATTGCAGCCCGTCGTCTGGCACTTGCCTCTGTTGTCTCCCTGCTGCATTCGTTTATTATGTATTTCATTTGTTATTACTGCTGCCGAGTGGCACGAATTATGTAATAATTTTTGTAGGCGGCAATCGCAAATTCGTATTGAGCCGCTTACAAGTGCCTGCACTTGGGAAACATATGTGCATATGTATGTGAAATCGGGCGCATGTGTTAAATCGATATAACAACAGCGATTTGTACAGCAATTTTTCAATCCTGTACGTTCATATAAGGTTGCCTTTATGCAGGGTTAACATTTTATTAAATGCAATTCCCTGTTCCTTGCAACAACAACATTATCTTTTCATCGAATTCAGGATCAACAACATGGAATGGCATTCAACAAGAATTTCAGATATCTTACAGCCCAAGATCGTACAATCAAAGCGGGGGTTTCCTTTGCCGGCAACACTAGTTCTTGTTTCTCAGCTCTCACACAACGTTCCCGCTCTCTCTCTCTCTCTCTCTCGCTCTCTCTCTCTGCGTGTTGAAACTCTGTGAGCGTCATTGAGGGTTCAACGGCTCGCTCTCCAACAGCAGCAGCGGCAACAACAACAAGCACGTCGCGACGAGCAGCTGCTGCAACAGGTGATCCTGTGCCAGTGCGTTGTCTGCCTTTTGCCGGCTGAAGGTCAACAAACTTGGTGGTGGCAGCGACGCTATCGGCGTTGGCGGTGGTATTGGCCAAAGGCAAACGAACTTCTCGACGCCGCCGTGCTTGTCTCTCTGAATACATATAAATAAAAATGTGTGTGTGTGTGTGTGTGCTGTTCCTTTTGTGGCGTCGTCGTGCAACGAAGCCTGAAAAAACCGTAATTTGAATCCAATCTTTTTGGGGATTCTCTTATACACGCACACGAAAAATGCCAACGACAAGCAGAAGAAGAAGAGCAGACAACGTCGAAAATGCCGACAATCAAAACAGAAACCATACGAATATAAAACGAAATTCACTCAAAAATTAACCATAAAATAAAAGACGAAGTAAAGAATGCCCAATTTCTATAGGTCGAAGATTAAATACACTCTTTTGAATACACACTTTTATATGTATTATAAATTTATTGCGTTGTATTTTATCAAGGTTTTCAATCAGCTCTAATCAATAACAAAAATTTCGCTGTTCGATTGCTTAAAAGATTTGCGAACATTTAGTTGCTTTTGTTCCAAGCTTAAAAACACACAGATTTCGAAAATATAGAATAGAGCCAGACTTAGATTATATTTATGTACGTATATATAATTCAGCCCTTGGCTATGTGCCAAAAGGATAAGACCCTCATACAGTTAGGGTGTATGATAAGTAAAGTAAAGCGTCGACTTGAATGCGTGTCAGATTTAATTTATTTATAAACGAGCGTTAGAGAGTGAGAAAAAGGGACAGCGAATGAGAGGGAGAGAGCGTGAGAGAGAGCGAGCGAGCGAGCGAGAGCAGCGACCGCAGGTGGGAGATTCAGTTGGTTTCGTCATGAGTCCAAAAATATGCCGTTGCCGTTCATTGCCGTTGCCGTTGCCATTGCCGTTTTGGAGTCGGTCAAGCAACCCGAAGCCAGAGCCAAAGTCAAACATATATCTAAATCTAAATCCAAATATGAGACACCGTTCGTTAGACAGTTTCGTTGGGCATCGTGAAGTTTATTGACCATCCCGGGCTATGACGAAATTTATGCCAAAGGTAATTACCAGTAGGCCCAACAATTTGTTGCCGTTGTTTGTTTTGGACTGGCCGAAAGCTGTGCAGCGCCCTGGGAAGCTGGCCATTGGTGGCCATTACCAACAATGGAACATCGCACATACGTTCTGCGTGTGTGTATGTGTTTGTGTGTGCCTTTTTTTCTATAGGGTTTCTATTTATTTAGTTTTGCGTGTGCGTTTCTTTAATTGGGTACGTGACAGGGACGGCGACGCTTTCACCCACAGATTGAGCCCTCGCATCAATTCATTTGCCAGCATGGCCCAGGGGCCTAATCAAAGCAATTTGAGACGCATATGAGTATGTGTTGGCCAGCCAACAACTAATTTGTAAAGCACTTTCGCTGCCGAATCGCTGCCCTTAACAATCTGGCAACACTGGCAGCTGGCCAGGCTCAGGCCGTGTGAGTGTGACCCATTTTGCTAAACGTAGTTGCGCCGCCCATCTCCCGTGCTGCTCCTGTTCTTCTGTCCCACTGACTCTGCCAATCGCAAGTGGCGTCAAATTCGCTTCCTGCTTTCGGCTGTTGCCATGCCCCGGCCACGAAATAGGTCAAACAGTTGTTGCCGGCGGCGTTGTTTTGGAATCGCATTCGAAACCTGCAACCGAGCAACGTTGCGCATGAGTTTGTTATGACTAAGCTTTGCCTCCGTGTGCCACATGCAAATGCAAATTGAAAAGCAAAAACTAATAATACATAAAAAAAGAAAAAAACAAAAAGAGTACACAGCTCCATGGGAGCAGCCCAACAGAATCAACATCGACACAACAACAAACAACAGTTTCAGCGGCAAAATGACACACATTGGTTTCGTAACCACCCAAAATAAAACAACTAGGCAAAATATTAATGCTCAAGATTACCTATGCAGAGAAAGATAAAGAAAAAGTTAAATTGGGAAACTAGGTCAAAATATGAAATAATAAAAAATAAGAACAAATTCTAAAATCTACAAGAAAAGTTTGACACAACAGTAAAGTTTGATATAACAAGACTGAAAATCTTAAACCATTTTCCAGAAAGCGTGAACCAAGCAAGAAACCAAAAATGGTATACAAATAATATAAGTTCTATATTTCATTCAACTGCAATATAGCGATCTGCCAATATGATGTAGGTATTTCTTTTTGTAGCAAACACGTATTTGTGCTATTTTAATACCTGCTGCATGGGCATGTGTGTGTGTGTGTGTGTGCGCGCAAATATTTCGTAGCCGCCATGGGGGCCAACTCTGAATGCTTTAGCCGGCATTTGGCGTTGCGGTTTTTCTAAGAGGCGCCGCTAGCTGCTGTGGCAGCGGCTACTGCAATGTGTGTCACTTGCAGTGTTTTGCTCATATTTGAGTGTAGCCCGAAAAAAACACACAAAATAAAATACTGCTACAGCAGCCGCAGCAGCGCAAAGTGTAAAATGTGTGCCAGCCGACCCCCGGTCCCGCTTTGCACTTCCCCCGCTTTGCTCAGGCGGTTGGGAGTCATTGAGTCTCAGTCGGCGTAAACAAATTTAGCGCGTCGCCTTGTCACAGAAATTAAATTCAAAGCAAGTCAAAACAACAACAACAACTACAACAAGGCACATTAGCAATGCCAATTGCAGTTGTTGTTGCTGTTGCTTGTTAAAATTTTATTGCAAATAATGTATTTGGTGTCACTGTTACAATGTTGCGTGTCATGTTTTGGAGTTGTGCCGCAAACAAACAAACACAAATTATGCACGTTCATAATTTGGGGGCAATGCGTAAAATATAGTAACAAATTAGACACCCACATAATAAACTTGTCTGGACTATAAGCAAATGTTGAACATTAATTTGTGATATATTATGGCAATTATTCAAGCTATTAATTTAAATTGTTCGCTTGTTGATTGAGGGTCAAAGTGTTTTGTGCTGCTGAGAACCAAAAAATTAATCTTATCTTTAAACCTAACTGTGTTTCCTTTTACTATTGTATGTTGATTAATTTATAATATTATAGGCAATATAGTATAATTATTCAAATTGCAATACAAATTTAAATATTAATTATAGAAGATTTTGTACCCATGTTGATAGAAAACCCATTTATGTAACTATAAATTTAAAAATACCGTCTTTGTTGTTGTTTATTTATTGATTCATTAATTAATGGAGCAGCTTAACTTTGATCAACCTTATGCAGCAAATTTCGGTATATCTAAACATTTCAGTCTTTACGTTGAGTGTACATAAAAAATATTTCGCAATTTAATTGCTTACATCAGGCATTTTGATTGAAATTTATGGCCAGCGGTGTCCTCAGTTTCCATTTTCATTTTCGTTGTTCATTTAAATTTTCATTTCTCATAGGCACAGACACAAATGTTGGTCAATGGCACAAAGAATTTGGTGCGTACCCAGTACAGCTCATAGGCCGTGAGTTTAAATTTGGCATCGACAATTTTTTATAGCGTTGCGGCTTTCGATGAGAAATGTGTAATAGGCCCGAATGAAAATAGAAAAAAAATCTTGTTTACATGCTCTGTTTACATATTAAAAATGGCATAATTAAAAGAAAAACTTTGACAAGTCCATTGATTTGTGGGCGAATTTCCTATATGTATGTTTGGATGAAATCATCTACATAGCCCAATACGCATTCCGATAGATAGAAGATTGTATAAGATTTTTGTTTACTCTTCAATTGTATTAATAGCTCAAGCAGTTTTGAATTTTCCTATTTATTTTGTATGGGGCAATTGATTTTTCTTCCTATATACAATGCACTGTAAGCTGTTTGGTCTTATCATTCGTGTAAATATTTATCCCGATAATTGAAAGGCGGACAAAAGATATTTGCATAGCGCTTGCTTGCCAGCCAGTCAGCCAGATAATGTTTAGTTGTGCCTGCAATGATAAACTTTATACAAGTAGCTGCCACAAAGCACAAAGAGTGGCCTAATTAGTGTCAAGTGTTGCCCCAGCGAGAACGACAACGACAACAACAACAACAACAGCAACAATAACAAAAACAGCAACTTCAATGAAAATGACAACATCGCTGCAGCCATACAAAAGAGGGAAGTCAATTAGAAAGATACAAAGCGCAGACCGGGCTAGAGCTCGGGCTTGGGTTCAGACTCGGAGTCTGCGCTGCACCGCACTGCGCTTAGAGTGCAACATGACAAAAAAAAAACTAAAACGACAAAAAAAGAAGAAAAATATAGTATTGCATGCCGAACAGTAGCTAAAACACAAGTATCTACAAGTACGTATGCTGTCGACAGCGCCAATGGGCGCTGGCAAAACAAAATACAAATCGAGAAGCTGTTGCTTTTGTGTCGCTTTGCTAGTCGAACTGAATCATGACCCAATAACCTAATTTTCCAAATGCCTCCCCTCTCGCTCGCACGCGCACATCGTAGGCGACCGCAATGACAACGGCAAACTGCAAGTGGCCCCGTCGACGGAGCAAAATGTAGCGCACAGATACAAAACGGCAACAGCAAAAGCAACAGCAACAGTAGCTACATAAGCTTGGATACGTATTGAGCTGGCATTGAGCTAAGGCTGATCAGCAGCTGCTCGCCTGCCGACTGCGGGGTGTAGCGGGCATAATATTATTTTTTATTTTTCTTTTTTTCTAAACTGCCATTTGCAGTGCATTCGTTTTCATCAGCTGCTGATGCAACGGAAGACAAAGCAAAGTGGCAATAAATAAGCTTATTTTTAGTTTAGTTTTTCAGTGTATTTCTCTTCATTTGTTTTTTTTTTTTTTTTTTGTTTATTTATTGTTTGTTATTCGTGCTGGCACCAAACAAATTTCGAGATGCATATCGAAATGTGTTTCAAGTGTGCGATTGCCAAGTGTCGAGACTTTCAGTACACTTCCTCAGACTCAGTCTCGCACACACACACACACACCCAATTGTTATGTGTTATGCAAACGGCAACAGGGTTTTGTCTTTGATCTTAATAAATCTAAACTTATAAGGCACTTTCAACTTGATAATGTAATTGAAAACGCATCTAAATCAAATTAATTAATGCCAATAACTCAGTTAGTCATTCATTTATTTGACCAGTTAGTCGAATAAATATACCTGTATGTGCATATGTTTGCCTGTGTGGGCATATCAAATATTTATGCGTTCAACTGACTTTTGACTGAGTGCAATGACACCCAAGAGTTGCCTGTTCAATAAATTCACACAAGTTTATGGAACTCCGTTTTCATACTTCGATGTACAATTAGTGCTGGGCAAATGCAAAATTCAATTCATTTATTCAAATCGCCAACTCAAAACATCATCTGTATGAAATTGTTTGACGTTATGAAAAGCGTAATTAATACAGTGCAAGTGAAATGAAATATTGTTTTGATTTGCCCGTAGTCCTTTTTATTAAATAATAAATATACATTTCGCAAAATAATTGCGTATACGCATTGTTGCCCAATGGCCTGACTTATGCTACAGAATTTTCGCCTCAAAATATATCATATAACAAAAGCTGGTCGCTGCTTTTAATTTGAACATTAAGTTTACTATTATGAACAATTTATGACGTAGATAAAATTAAATTGTTAAGAGGCACGCCTTGAATTTAAATGCATAGCCTTGAATGCTGTCTGATTTAGGCGCTACAAGTTTTGGACAAAAGCTAAAGGTAAACGTGAAGTGGCATACAAAAAAGAAAACAAAAAACTTGTATATTAATAAATATATAAACAGCACAAAAATTTATTTTTAGGCGATTGCATGTTGCCATCACGTGCACACCCGAAAATTATGTTTGTTTTATGTTGATTTGATGACTTCATAAATATGATTGCTGATGCATGTGTTGCCATTTATATTAATTCAACAGAACGGAAAACTAATTAATAGAAAAATAAGCAATAGTAGTACAGTATTGGAATATCTGAGTGTATGACAAGTTTAATTTGATATTAATTTTATAACGTCGTTAAAATAAACAGTATGATGGAGGAGCCAAGTCTGTTAGCTTTATATTTACAATAAATTTTGCCCAAACCTAATGACCTTTGCATTCCATTATTTTTGTCAAATAGTGTGAGTTACTCAAAGATTTTATTTGGAATAAATTTCCATATTTTTTCCACCAATTTGACTTGTTAATCTATATAGAAAGTGTTTTTTTTACAGTTGAAATATTTGTCTATGTGAATTCTTTAGCCGGTTCAGCACTTAGAGTGTTTTGTTGTTTTTTTTTGTGGGGCACGCACCAAAAAATAGTTCGGCTGTCCCGAGTTTGTGTAGGCGCGTGTGTGCGTGGCTGTGTGTGCGAGTGCGTGTCTGTGTGTGCTGTGTAAATAAACAAATTCAAGGTTGATTACCAACAACAGCGCCCCCTCGCGGCCGCTATCGTCCAACCAGTCAACTCTGAACGCTATCACCTTCAATGCTTTGAGCGCCTCGTGAGTTTTTTCCTCTTTTTCTAATTTCGGTGACATATGAAAAAAATAAAAAAATAGCTCGTGGGTCGCCGCCGTTAGCTGTTAAGGGCCCGACGTAGTACAATATTTTCAGCTAGCGTTTTGTTTTTGTTGTTTTTTCTGTAGTTTGTTTTCATTATTTATTTGCTGGCGCGAATATTTTTTTGTGGGTTTGTTAATTTCATAAATTAAGCTAGCATTTCTTGCAGCTGTGTTCGTGCCATATATTTGTACATAAATACACATTTATTGCTATATGTATATTTGTATGTATTTATGTATCTATTAGTCCAATGCGTGTAAAGTTATTTCGTACTGTCTATTTGACAGTATATGGAAAATCATTTTTTTTTAGACAGTAGGCATGTAAATATAATATTGTGTGTGCCGCAATGTGGAAATAAATTGTTCGTATTTTATTTCAATTTATCTATCAAGTGTACGCCATTTCCTCATACCTCACACTTCTTCAGCGTACTTTTATCAGGCCGTTGTAATTTCGAATTTATGCTCGTGTTCATTTTTTGTTCGCTGCTTCATTAGTTTTTTTTTTTTAAGTTTTTTTCAAGGTGAATTTGATTAAACACGTTGGAATGGCATTTTTGACAGGCTGAACTGGCGTATACCCTGTACGCCTTTATATCAGATTGTATTTTATATGAGTTTCACAAACCAAAATAACTTATGCATCTTGTATGTATATTACATGGTGCAAAAAGTAGCTTCCATTTATTTTAACTGGTAATCAGTTGCTTAACCACGAGTATTTTGATAATAATATACAAAGAAGTGTGAGAACACCAGACAAAAGCTTTTACATGTATGCAAATGAATTAAAGGAATTATCAATAATTAATGAATTGTACAAGGTGAACTGGTTTAAAAAGTCTATTTTTTACAACACTAAAGTTCTTTGATGGATGGTAAGAGTTTAAGGTTTGAGTATAAAAATGCTATCAACATTTTAAGGCAAAGCACATTTATATAATCTATTATTTTATTCTTGTGATGCTTAAATCAACAGAAATACTTATTATATGTATTTTTCTTTTCCTTACAGGTGAGTTGACATTTTTCAAATATAAATTTAATGGTAAGACTTCAAGACTGCATTATACTGTATATCAAATGAGAATTCTAAAGTTAATTAAAAGCAAATGAGATATAGTTTTATAAAAACTACTCTTTATTTACATTGTAGGACAATAACATGTTGTAATATTAATTAATATTGTTGTTGCTGCTGTTGACATCGTCAATAAGCAACACAAGCTGTGCTTGCATAAAAGTTTTGTTATGCCAATGCGCTGACTGCATCTTTCTCTCACTCGCCTATTACCTCACTATCTCTGACCGGTGCACAACTCCAGCGATAATAAAAATAATAGTAAAGGTACCAGTAAGCACATAAAATTAACAACTATAGCCGGCATTCGTTTACAAGTTACGTAAGTGTTTGCAGCGTTGTTTGGAAAAAAAGCCACACTGTAAAAACAAAAAGTTAGATGGCTTTAGTCGAGCGTTACGCATATGTCGAGTATATTGATCTACCTTAGATGTTTTTTTTTGTGTCCTTTATATACGTACTATCAACTTTTTTTTTTTTATTCTGGGTACAAAGCTTTGTAAACTCTAAAACTCATTTAATTTCCATCAAGTTTTCCAAAGAGACGCTGCAGTAAGGCCTCGGTAAATGTGGGCCCACTGCAACTGAAACAAATTGTCCAATTGATAACACCTGTCACTGTCTAATAAGCTGCTAAGACGACCTTGTGACGGGCAGACGACTGCCATTGCCGATACCCTCATGGTCAGTAGACGTTATATGTATTATGCATGCTCATAGATATCAGACGCGGCTTTGCCAATGCAGCCATGTGCCCTCATGGAATGCCAAATGCAGCCTTGGCCCCAGAATTTATGTAGTATAGTCGCCTAGGTGCACATGAAGGCGTGCCAAATGGTATACATGAACTGACATTGGCAATGTCGGTAAACACAATGGGTCTTTTAAAGGTGTATAAATATTTTGTTGCATTTAAGTGCGAAACTAAAATATTAGAGATGAGACTATTAAGTATTAGAAAATAATAGTTACCTTATTTTGGAGGCACTTTCTTTTTTAGTAGAGATCCATGGCTTACGAATAGAAAATTCATTTGCCTGCTTTTTAAATTTGTTCTGATTTGGCCAGTAATATGTAATTGAATTTTCGAGACTTGTTTCCCAAGCACTTGTAAAGCTCTTCACAGCTATAATAAAATCTTTTCGAAATTAAAAAATGGATTTAGCATCACAACCGCCTTTAACATTCCCACCCACAAAAGCTTTCGATTGGTTGTGTCATTGACAACGTTATTGGCCTTAGACTCTGTCAGCTGCAGTTTTATTTAGTTTGGCTTTGTTGTTGCTTTGCTTAGGCATAGCTCAAGGATCAGTCAAAGCCATTTGACGTGCCGCATGACACAGCTCAACGGAAGCTCAAAATCAACAGCAACGCCCCCGCAAGGTTTGCACTGTGGTTGTGCGCTTTTTGCCCATGGCGCTAATCCGCCAGCCATTGTCAGCAGAAATTCCTTCTAATGTCATTTCCACACAACATTTTCCCTGTTAGCTTAGGTAGCGATAGCAACTGCGACTGCGGTTGCCCGGGGCCATCAGTCTGGCTGCCAAATGGACGTCTAATTGTAGGTGCCATTGCCATGTCACTGCAAGCCACAAAAGAGTGGGCCAGCAGGAGAGAATGAGTGGAATGGACAGAGCGAGGGAGAGGGAGCGAGGAAGAGAGCGATTAAGGGGTAAAGCGAGTGCGATAATCTAAGCTAAAACATGCCAGCTATTTTAAGGTATTTGCTTTCGTTCATATTATTTGATAGTTGTAGTTGCACAGTTGCGTAATGTTAACAATCATTATTCATTTTGTTGTACATTTTATTCGATTAGTTGCCCGCCCACGGCTTCTCACACTCGCAATTGTTCACTTCAGTTCCGATTCAAGCTCCAGCTCCAGCTCCAGCTCCAGCTCCTCTATATATATATATATGTACGGTATCACTCGTATGCCTAACCTTGCGCAAATATTGCGAATTGACCTTTACATAAATAAACGTTTCGTCGTCAGCGTCTGAATGTGGAAATTCATGCAGTTCCATTGCATTGCAGTCGCTGTTATTCCACTGATTGTTATTGCTACTCGTTATAATTTCATGCTTTTATTTTTTGTACGTGTGTTTTTTGCTCATTTCCATTATATACATCCATATATACTTTAGTTTTGTATTTTTAATTTAGCTTTTTGTGTTTCTTTCAGTGTGTTTATGCAACGTTTATTTGGTTGGTAGCCTTTAATGCAATTGTCAGTTTGATATAGAAACGTGTATATTTAGATAGAAAATTGTAGTCGTTATAATTGTTATGCATTTGAATGTCTAAATAATAAAAAGTTAATAAAAGCTTAACAAAGTGTAGTTGGGAAAATTCATAAATAGTAGATATAACTAATTACAAAGCTGAACATAAAAAAAAGGTATTTGGAAAAAACTTTTAATGATGTTTAAAGAAATCATCTTATCGTTTCTTAATCTTAAAAGCTTTTCCATGTAATTCGCCAACTATGAACGAAAAATCAAAAGCACTTTCAGCATTATTCACAGGTAGTTAGCCATAAGCACTTCATAGTATTTATTTAAGATTATAGAAGAGCTGCGGCTTTCAGTTAATTATCAATTTTTAACTTTCAACAAATTGGGTGCCAAAAATAGCGTTCAATCTGTTTTTGAACTGAACTTTTTGTTGAAGCCATTAACTGCAGCCAATTAACAAATTTACAAATTAGTAAGTAGTCGCTGGCTTTTGACAGAAAACCAAGCAATATGCTACACAATGTTGACGGACATTAGTGGCTGAGCCACAGCGAAGCCAATTTTAATGGCATTTTAATGGGTTCGACTCTAGCAGCAAACAATGACAGATGAAATGACCGACACACAGACGGACAGTCATATAGCCAGTCTGTCAGACGTCTGACAGGCAGTCCTTGTAGAATGTCAACTGGAGAGAGAGACTTATATAAGACAACCCCAGCGATAAATGCCAAATATGTAATTTGCATTTAATTTGACATTCCAAATGCGTTGCCATAGAATTTAACAGCAAATAATTATGGGCAATGGGGAGTGGGGCAGTTGCAGGTAATTGAATTGCTGTGTGCTCGACACTCGACGCACAGTTGCTGACAGCTGGTAAATGTTGTGCTTGCAACGCATCGTCAAAGCTGAAATCTCTTTGTCTATTAGCCAGAAGGGCTTTTTCTTGCTTTTACTCTTCTGCTGACGATGTCCTGTGCTAATTAATGAAGTAGCTCTTCACTGGGCAAGTCCTTATCGTCGTTCGTTTTTCTTAACCTTTATTTACCTGTTTCGTGCTGCATTGAATCACCAGCGGACCGGCTTACTTCAAAATGGGTTTCGCATTTCATTTAGCTATTTTGCTGTTATGTCATGACATCGCCGCTTGCTGCCCGCCCGGGCCCCCACTTGTTTGTAGTATCATGTCAGGTGCAGTGGCAGGAGTGCAAGCTGCTTCCGCTTAGTGAACCGTACAATGCCCCACTGCAGTCACTGGATACCATTTCCTTGGCCTGCTCGTTTGAAAATATATTAAATTTCAAAAGCGTTCCTGCTTATCCGCCGTTACAAAGCATGCCGCTAATCAATGGCATCAAGCTGCCGGTCAAGAATTTATAAGTTTATAAGTTTTTATGCTACTTGCAGGCGGATAGCCCATAAATGGTTGCATAATGTTGCTGCTCCTGTCATTCGATGCTCTCAGACTATGAGATTTATATAAATAATTTGCAATTTGACTTCTAGATTTTCCAACATCATTAAACTAATATAATATTTCCCCTATAAAATAAAGTTCTTACTTACTGCCTTCTTACCAACAAAAAACTGGGAGTTTTTGTGTTTAATAATTGAGTCATCTTTTGAGAAACTGCAAAATGACTGAAAAATAAAAATGCTTGATTACAATGATTTCAAAAATGTTGCAACGCTTTCAAAAAGTGGCGATGGAACTTAAAATGCTATAAGCTTAAGTGTCTTAAGAGGTTGTTAATTTTTCCCTTTTCATGCTCATTTTTTTATTTCTTTATTCATGTTTTTTTGTGCAGAAAAGACCAAAAATTGCAAAAGCCAAGTGGGGAAATGTTTTTTAAGCACGTCGTTTACAAGCTATTTCCATTTCCATTTTCATTGTAACTGCAATCGGCAGCATTAAAACATGTCGAAAGCAACAAGAACAACAGCAACATCTAAAGCAGAAAAGAGAAAAACAAAAACGAAATTGCGTGTAAAGTCACTGAAGACTAAAGCAACAACAACAGCAACAAAGTGCGCTTAAAGTTGTATTTTCTTGCGCTTGTTTTATTGCATTGCATTTTGGCATAACAATTCCAGTTGGCAATTTCTCTATGACCTGCGGGGCTTTTCACTTTTTTACTAACATCCAATTTACCCACTCCCCCCAAACCTTCGGCAACAACTCGCAACTAAAGTCGACGTAATTATGAAACTTTTCGTATTTTAATTGGATTTTTATTGATTTTACGCACGTGATGGCCACAGTCGCAGTCGCAGTCGCAGTCGCAGTCGCAGCCGCAGCCGCAGCAGGGGTAAAGATACAATCACAACAACAAATACTCACACAGTGTATGGATATGGCCTAACGGTAACTGCCCCAAAACGCAGCTGCCACAGACAGAGCCCCAGTCCAGTATATGGCCCGAGACAATGGGCATAAGGCACAAAACGCCGAATGCTAATAGGAAAACGTGATCTTCGGCTATTGCTCATTATTTCGATTTCAGTATGACTGCGTATGGTCTTAGCTTTTTGTTTATAAGTAAATGTATTTATATACCATATGTATATATTTATTTGTTTTTGTTTGGCGACTTTGCAGCGATGAAAATGTCGCTGATAAATTCCACGGCAGCCCAAGGAGCGTGATATGCATATTTGGTGATCATTCCATAGACGGAAACGCTGAACAGCTGTGAAGTGTGTGCGTGATCTCCTCTTCCAAAAACTCCCCTCCCTGCCACATTATAACTATGTGCAACAAGTTCGAGCTGCAATGTCGTAGTTTAACCCCTTATTACCCAATTATTTGGATAGGCAACATTTGGTATTTCTCTTATTGTGAACCAATTTTTGTTTATTTACTTAATGCTTTAATTTCGACTAGTTGTTTTCTCTTCTTACCCATGTTCGGTTTATTAATTAGCCATTTGTAGTTGGTTTTCAATTATATAGATTTATTTGTTCAGTTTATTTGATTTTTATTGAACAATTCAGTCATTAATATCAATAACATTTGAAGTACTTATTCATTTATTGCTTTGTTCAATTTTCCATTTTCTCTTGTGTGTTATTTTACATTGATTGATAGCTGAACTTTTATTTATGCAATAAAATTTTATACCGTATTATCAAAGGGAGAGTTTCTTATCAGAGTATATATAACTAGCTATAAGTCTCAACAAAAATAGCCACTTAAATTTAATAATAATATATTCGTGTTAATTGCATAGAAGATAAAAAGAAAACAAATAAAAAGTCAATAAATTCTCTAAGTTCATCTTACGCAAGTTTCACATCTGTTGAGTCACTTGGCTTTGTAAACGTTCAAAGTCGACTGTCCATTAATTTAAGACTCTTCGATAATATATAATGCATAAAATACAGATTTATAGTCTACCGACTCTAACGGTAAACGTGAGTCAAAGCCCAACGCCCGAAATTTATGTGCCACAACCGGTTGAGGTTAAGATCTTTTGGGCTGAATTCGGCATTGGTGCCGAAAGTATGCGAGAAGAGGAACACAAATGGAAGAAAAATAAAAAAAAGTCCTGGGCATTGTCGTTGAAGGGCAACCTTCACCTCGAGCTTCTCGCACTTGCTGCAAGGCAATGCTGACCCAAAAATACAATAAAAATTTCGTAATTGGAGGAGAAACTCCAGAATGCAGTGTAATTCGAAATTCGAAAGTTATTACGCTTAATTTGTGGGTCAAATGGCAACTCGGATCGCGACGGGCTTTTCCCTTTCGCGGCGAAGACGCCACTGATTTGAAAGTAAAGATATACGAGAGGTTTTATTTATTTATTTTTTTTTTTTTTTTGGGCCTCCGAAACTCATATGAGAAATGCAATGCGGCCTTAATTTATATGATTAGCAGCTGGGGCGCAGTGTGCTGTATGCAGATAAGTCCGTTGATTCATGAGCTACCCATAAACGGTATACGCAACGAAATGAAATTTCAAACAAGTGGGTCAGAGGTATGGCTGAGCACGCAGCAACACTACATACACACACTCACACACACAATACGTTGAACAATGCAAATTTCGATCTTGTACCCGTTGTTGCTGTTGTCATTTTGAGGCAGGCGTTTCGAATTGCAACAACGCAAACAAACAGCTCCTTTTACAGGCAGCGAAAAAACATGCAATATACACAGCAACAGCAACAACATCTAAATTTCCAAATATGCAAAAAATGCCAAAATAGCGCGTCGTGTATTTGAATAATTGAATCTGTCAGATCGCACGAACCCACCCGAGCAATGTCAGATAAAGTTTTCATCCGCTTCACCATCAACTGCTGAAAATGCCTTTGGCAGTTGCTGCTACTGTGCTGGTGCTGCTGCTGCTGCTGCAGTTGCAGTTGTCGTTGCCATGACAGCTGCCCATTGACTTTCTGCCAAATATTTGGCAAACAAAAGAGCCGTCCAGTCATTATTTCGTATGCGTAATGCATTCAACGCCGTGGCGTTCACATTTTCGAATGTGCCGCATAGAAAACTTGGCCATGCAACGAATATAAGCTCAGGCTCACACACACACATACACTTGCATTCATGAAAATACGCAGCTCCAGGTGTCGGCTGGCAAGTTCTAGCTAATTGAGTAATTTTGCAATTGGAATTGCATGGGCAACCAAATGTCCTCAAAGGAGACTTAATTAAATGGAACCGCGTTGCACTTTTAATTAACTTGTCATCCTTTGACTGGAGCTGCAGCTGCCCCTCGGCTGCTCTGATTTTGACAGCTCAATGAATTTAAATTTGCCTAGCCGATAACTTTTATGGCTGGCCTTATGCGAGATCAATTTTGTCAAATAGAACTTTGCTCGTATTCTTACCCAGCGCATATAGTTACTGCCTATTGTTAATCCTTCTTAGTAAAGTTTTTGATACCCAAGGACTGTAAAAGTAAAGAAATGAAATGACCGTAAAAATCCAGCTTTTCTACAATTATAGTCAAAGTTGTAACATTTTGTTCAGAAACTTCATTTTTTTAATCAATTTATTCCTTTATTTAAATATCTTTTTTGTATATATTTTTGAATATCATGTTCTGTAAGTCGGATTTCAGCAGTCGAGCTCTCTCCACCAGAAAATTGTTTTCAGATTTTTTTTCCTAATTTCTCTAAATCATTTTTAACTTCGATTGCCTGCAGCAAATGATCGCTTTATTTTTTCAACTTTAAACTTAACTGTTATTTGATTTAATAGCCATAACCCATTTTGGCCAAATTGGCCGGCACCCGATTGATACGAGCCCAGTTAGCACGAGCAATTTATTTAAGAGCCATCATTAATACACGCTGCGAGATAAGTACAAATGAATGTTTTTCGATAGTGCGCCGCCATGAATCAATCGTTTACGTTTATCTGATCTGGCCGGGCGCGTTAAACAATAACAACAACAGCAACAGCAACAAATTGCCCTCGCCACCGACTAAGTATAAACATGTTAGGCCAATCTTCAAGCGCGAATCTTTGGCTTTATACGGCACAGGCCATAAATATGAGTACATTATCAAGTTGCGAGTGTGTGGGGCAAATTGAAATGCGGCATTGCATCTCTCAATCTATTGCAAATTAAGTGAGCAGAATTGATGGAAATGCTGCTGGCGGACACATGACATAATTGTCAAAGCGAGGCAATGACTCAGAGAAATGCTTAAAACTTGATTTATGAGTACCCAAAATTCACAGCTTCGTAATAAGCCATACGTTCAATGAAATTCTTTGGCCAATTATGCAGACTGTGTTCCGTACGCACTTTTAACAACGCACATCTGCACGCGACGCATAAATCATTGTGACAGCTTCTGGGCTTTTCAATTTGGCCAGGCTTTTGATGCAGCTGAAGCAGGAAACTGGTTAGCCAGCCGCACTCTGACTGGGCAGGCACCGCAAACAATCGAACTCCAGGCCTCCGGCTACGTCCTGTCGGTCAGCGCTCCAAAGGGCAACCAGATGTGCTGGCCAATATGCGACTCAATGAAATTCTTGTTAATGCATGCGATAAGCATGCGTCCAGCATAAAGCACACAAACACACAGCATGACACCGAAGAGTCATTCAATTTGCGTATGTTGCGAACTGCACTGCAAAAAAATGAATACGCTAAATATGGACTTATTTTTGTTCAACTATTAAATTCTTTTTTTATTTGCTTTTATTGTGCGTCTGTGAGTTTTTACGAGCGCTCGTAAAACGTCTGTTTAAAAACTAGGCTCATTTCACGTAGCGACACCGAATCATTTCTTGAACTTTTTCTTGATGTGGCACATTGCTCATACGCCGTGTAGTGCTGCGCTCCTTTGCTCCACTCTGCACATGCATTTCAGTGTCGTTGTTTATCAAAAGAAAACTGAAAGTTCACACGTTCGTCTGTTTGAGGAACAATTACGTGACATTATAAGCGCATTAAATCGAAGACGGCAAAAAACATATATTATTGCACTTAAAGTACAAAAGTTGGACACGTAATTGTGGAAAATAAAAAAATAAAGAGCTATCAAAACGTAAAGAAATGTAAATGTCGTATTGCGACAGATACTTGAGGTAGAGCGGTTATAACTATACTATATTTAATTGGGAGCCATTGAATTAAAATAAAAGTATAATAATAATAATAATAGTAAATGGATATAATTTTTATAACAATAATATAAACAACAACATTAAAACCGTCGTTGGGTATAAAAATTAGAGGTCAAATCCTTACCTTCAATAGCGGTGAAAAAATTGCGTTCATACGGACAGCAAGACGGACATTGCACAAACTCAATATTCTCTTTTTAATTTTTGAATGCGTATAAAAACATCAAAAGCATAGTTTTTTTTTTTAAACGTTTCTGAGACTAATTATTTTATTAATTTTAATTTGTTTTGTCCTCTAGTGTTTTTAAGTTAGATTTAAGTTGGAAAATGTTTGAATACAATCTTTCGTATTGGTAATTTGTGAGCATCGGCATACTTTAGAAATTTCAGTACCATGACTTGATGAGCTCTTGCTACCACTTTTATGCCCATCTTAAAGCGTTGCCAAACTGCCCAAAGATTCACACAAAATGCTCGTAAATTGATATTGGCTTAGGTATTAAACATGCAGTTGCCCTCTGATATGCCTATAGAGACAATTGTAGAGGATTAGATAATTGGCAGACCATTAAACGTAAGTCATGCGCAACTTTATAGCCAAGTGCCACTGGGCACAGCCTTTTACGATTATGGGTAGTTCCCTAAAGCAACGCTCCACTTGCTGCAAGCTGATATTTAAGGTTAGTTAAATGCAATTTACCACGCCTCTACGGCTGACATTTAGTGGTTTCGCTGCAGTAAAAGGCACTGTTGACATTTCACTAAGCTAATAAATGTTGGCAAGCATTTTTGAGGTTAACTGTGAAAAGTACAAATTTAATTATGTTAGGTGGCCAACACGAAGTGCAGCTGTTAATTGCACCGCGTAGACAAACAATAAAACCACAAGCCAGCTAAGCCGCAGCCTTTGTTGGCCAACTGTTGGCGCCAGGGCTAGTCGCCGGCTAACCGGGTAAACACCAGGCATAAGCTCGAAACCTTGTCGGAATGTTTTGTAATTAATTGCCATCATAATTATGCAGACACTCGAACAGAGATATGGCGGAGATGGTGGTGGTAGTGGTGGGGTGGGTTAGTGTCATTTGCATGCGTTTGTGTTTGAGATTCACTTGTTGCCATTTGCCTTTTATTTAATTACGCAAACTTCTCATATGCAAAGAGTTGCAGCAACTTTATGCACAAAAATGTTCATAATTAAAAACTTCGAGAACGGTGTAAATTTGTTAAGGTTTTCTACCAGTTGCGTGTTGTTGTTTTTAGTTTTTTTTTTTGTTTTTGTTTTTGTTTTTTGTTGCAACTGCCACATACGGCACGACGGCTCAACTTTTGCTGCTATGCTTTAAAATTTGAATTTGATTGTTGGCAACAATGGTTTCATGGCCAGGTTATTTGTTGCTGCACTTTGTGTTGTGCTCTCCTTTTGTTGCCACTGCGGTTGCCACATTAATTTGCATAATAAACGTATGAAATCATAATTTTCAGCCCCATATTATAGATATTACTCATATTACAACAATGCAGAGCGCCACAAACATTGCGTTAATTAATTCTTTACATTATCTTCTTTTATTTGCAGGTGAGTTAAAAAACAAAATTCTGATGAAAATCAGTGCAGACAGCATCTGTTATTCCCAATTTCTGTGCGTAATTGGCGGAGCTTTGTGTAAACTTCAGAATAATAAGAATATGAAAAATTGGGAAGTATGGAAAACTGAGGAAAATTTTAATTAAATAAGTTTTCACAAACGGATTTTACTAAAATATTTAAAAGTAAGTGCAGCGTAGCAATTAAAGTTAACAAGAAAGGTAGCTACAGATACTAAAGAGCTCTGATACATCGGGACTTAAATTGTATTTTCAAGTTTTTTTTTACATTAATTTAAGTATAATCATTGTGCACATCGGTTTTTGGAAAAACTTTCGAACAAGAGGGCTTATTTGTACCGTTGCTGCCACGCCTATTTAGCATACTGTGGACAGCATGCATATGCATAGTATTTAGAGTGCAATAAAAAATAATAGGATAAACAAAAGCACGACACGCATAAAGTTGCATAATTTCATGCGCATAGAGCAAATAATCACAATCATTTCTCATACGCCCTGTTGGCCGCACTCACTCAATCACGCTCTGTCCCTCTCTTTCTTTGTGTCGCTTTCTCTCTCTCTCTCTCTCTCTCTCTCTCTCTGTGGGTTGCATGTGTTTATCGCTTGACATTTCAATTTCTCACATATTTTACTACTATTAATATTATTTTTATGTCGCATTGTTGTTGCTATAAAAATTTGCGTGACATTTCTCAATAATTTCGCTTTATATCGCACTGAGCCGGCGACGGGGTTGGGAACGCGGCTGTCTCATTACGTGTCCGGGTCTGGAGCTGGGTTCAAAGTATCATACATAGATTTCCGCATATTTCTCGCGAGCGTTGCATTCTTATTTCGTATATTTTAATGGTAATTTATATGAACAACAACAACAACAACGACGACGACGACAACAACAAGTTTGTTCATGCAAAGAATGCCAGACCTCGCACTTGCCACAAAATCGAAACGGCACTTTTCACAGCAGCAGGAGCAACAACCACAACGACAACAAAACCACAGACTTAATGACCTGCCCCTGCCGGGCAACAACAGTCCCTCCTGGCTTACCCTTTTAGGTCGCTTGCATGCGGGTAACGCACTTCCCGCGCACTCATCCAGAACGAGAATGTGAACTCTCGTTGGCAGTGACTGTTGCCAGGGAAACCTGCAACCAGAAAACCTCACACACGACAACAACAATACAGCAATACAAAGCTGGAACACAGTCGCAACCATAAACATCATAATTCAGGTATATTTGTTCTGCTTCCGACTTCCGGTTAATGTGCTGAGGAATTTTTACTAATTTACATACGAGCTCGGTTTGCACTCTGGATTTCCTTTCTTTCTGTCTGTTTGGCTCTTTTTGCACTAACAACGGGTTTTATTTGTTTTCACTCTGTTGCATTAGTAATTGCATTGTAAAACCACAAACATTTTCTTAATTGGAAAGCGAAGAATGTCTGAAACAATAGTTGTTATCAAATATTGAAGAATTTACTTGTGTTATGCATTTAAGAAAGGATATAATATTTGTGAAATGTAATTAGAGCAACGGCCTGAGTTGTGATATGGAGTATGTATGTATCGTACAAATGTGAATATGTATATATGTGCATGTAAATTTGTGATTTTGATTATTCAAAATATATACTTTAAAGTTCACGGGTATGCAATATCATTTATATTGAGTGTATACAATTATTTTTTTTAAATCCGACAACTAATTACACTTCATGATACATTCGAATCTTATAAAAAAAGGATTATTTTCACGATTGTAAAATTTAATGTTCACTTGCAGTGCACTCACGGCAATCAAATTGATATCAAATTATCGAACATTCACATTTTACAACTTCCGCGAGCATAAAGTGAGGCAACGAACTTGAAACATTAAACATAATACCCTAAAATTTTATGTTGATTACTTCCCAATAACAAAAAAAAATTTTTTTGACTTTCACTTGCACGAAAATCATAGAAATTGTAAAATCATACATACAAGTCAGTTTTTTTTTTTTTTGTAGATATTGATGCGTCTTGTTATTTTTGTTGTTGTTGCTGTTGTTACTGTTGTTGTCGCTGTTGCCCTTCGGCATATCGTTTGCTCAACAGCCAAGGTAAATTAAGCTAAATAAGTTGACATGAAAATAATAAAGCGGCTTAAAAGTATCAAAAAATAAGCGGCCAAAAATGAAAGTCGCAAGTTCACTTTCAATTTTTTGTGCCTAGCAGTTGTATTTATTGTTGTTGTTGTGCAATTGCCGGCGCCACGAGGCCAACTGCAAAATGTGCCGTAATCATTACTGAAACGAATGGCAAGCGGGGGCGGCGGCAGCGCATAATTCAATCAAAAAAATACCGCATATTTCGCAAACGATGGTGTTGGTAGTAAAAGTTGAAAATTCACTTGCCGCACACACATAGACGCACACAGTGAGTCGGAAAAGTCGGCGTCGCTTTTCATTATACGAGACGTTTTAGTGGATTACTCAATCTGAATGCGAGTCCATTCACTTGCGAGCACGAATGAGAATTTGCCCGTATCGTAGAATGCACATTAAGCATACGCCGCGTTGTCATTGAGAATTTGTTAGCTGCATGGGCTGTGCCGTATTTTTAGACCCCTAACCCACATGGCAAGCGATTTTTGTTGCGTCGTTGTTGTCTTTTTTTTTATCAGTCTCTTGTGCCACATATTCCTATTAATAATTTGAACCGCCAACTGGTTTGCCGTAAACCGTAATTCATTTTTTGCAACTTGCAACGTGTTTGGCTAGTGGCCCAAACCAGTTACCATTTGCTATTCGATACGCCCAAAGGCCTCGTTGTCTCTTGGCCGTTTAAATGCTAAGCAGATTGATTTCGCCTGCCGAATGAGTTATAAAAGCCATATGCAAATTGCCATAAAGAATTAAATTCGATTGAGTAGCCAATCGACACATTCACAAATGACCAATTCACAATAGTCTTATAGCTTGCATTTGGCAGCTTTTGCGATGAGGATTGAGAAATGTACACAGAACACAATAATGCCGGGGGCCATTGTATTTAAACGTCTAATTGGCAGAAATTTAATTATTTTAGGCATAATCTGTTCGCTAAGATTTACAACATTGAATGGCCTGAGGCAACGGAGATTGCATTGTTTTTGTTAAGTCTGTGACAAGGACAATAGACCAGAATTGTACAAGTTTATCCAACAGCCACACAATGCACTGCGAACATCCTCATTACATGTTAATTTACTGATTGTTGCGGCTTTCCGGACATGAAGCCCTCGCTTCATTGATACTGAACTGAAATTTGCAAAATTTCGATGTGGCCAGATTGAAAGTCTATTTTAATCCAAGGATATTAAATGCATTCGTGCATTAAGCTGCAACTTAATTACAACATGCACTTTTTCCATTATTACTTTTACAGCAAAATAAAACTCTCGCCTGTTTGGTTGGCGATTTTTATGGTGGATGCCCGAATGTCAATTTCATTACAAGCCTATTGTTTACATTACACAGCCATAGCCGATCCGAAAAGCAATAAAAACATGTTGCGGAAAACAAATATTTATAAACCTTTTCGTTGTTTTCTGTTATTAAATTATTTAAGATTTAAAGCAGGTATTTTGTTTTTCATTCAATCAGTAAAATAAATTGATACGTTACAAAAAATGTAATAATGTTGAAGGGGAAAATTAAAAAATTGTGAATATAAATGTAAATTTTTATTATGAATCCATTTTGATTACATTGTCAAGTTATAAACCTGCTTTAAAACACTTCATGACATCACGAACATTGGCTGGATTTTATTTATTGTCTTTTCGCTATTACGTAAATCTTGTATTTAAATATTAAAATGTTATTTTCTTAGTAATTGAAATGCCAGTTTGCCTTTTCTCTAAGTAAATATTTTGATTATTTTCACCAAAACACAAAGTTTACTAGTGAAATTTGACATGTCCACCTGAACAACGCCCACATGTAATTTCCTTATTCGAACCTTAGAAAATTGCTTTTCAATTCGTCAACACCTGGAGCCAAGTGTGGCCTAACAGCGGTCAATTTTCTGCCACAATTCGTTCAATGTGGCTAAAATTACAATAATTGCCATGGCATAGGACACTCATGAGTGTGTGTGTGTGTGTCCTGTGTACATGCTGCTAGTGGCATTTAATTCAATTTTATTTAAATTTCATGGAAAATTGCCAAACGCCGGGCAATATCCATTGAAAGCCTGCAACGTGTTCGTTAAAATTATATTTTACTCGTAATGCTTGAGCCCAAGTGGCCAACTGAAGCAAAGTGTAATTTCATAGCATAAATTTCCAGTTAATTAGCGGGCCTGCTGAGTCAAGTGGTGGAGGGAGGGGTCAGGTTGCAGGTCCTTGCAGCGGAAAAGTCCTGCTGCCTGCTGCCGACTGCCTGGTCAGCAAATTACGCTTAAATTTCCGCTGCACATTTTTCAAGGCGATTGCGTACACGCTTTTCAACTTCCACTTAGCCCCGTAATTTATGTTAATTTACGCAATTTTCTCGTGTGGCATATGGGCAGAAACTGCAACGGCAAGTGGCACGTTCAAGGGCCGCTACCTAGGCCACTTGACGTGCCAATTTAGTTATCCATGGGATATGATCACATTATGAACGTTCAACGTGCAACATGCAACATGCAACTTGCAGCGTGCAGCGTGCAGCTTTCTGCTTGCAGCGTGCAACGTGCGACTTGTAAAATTGTCAATCAGTGCGCTGGCAAATTGAGGAAAATTGTGAAAACTAAGCTAACTGCACACACGACGAGGCCAATGGCATCCGAATAGTTGTGTGTCGACAAACGGACAGTTTCGCAAATTTATTTCACGCACCTTGGACTACTTTGAGGCGTCGCCAAACAAGTTTTTGCCAAGCGGCTGCTCTGTTGCACACGCACTTGCCAAGTCTCGCGGCGCCTTCGATGCCGCCGCCTCCTCCTCCACCTTTGCCTCCTACTCCAACGGCAACGGCGATGTCAACACGCAGCTCGTTTTGATGCCGGCCGGCCAAAAGCGAATAAAAATTGCATTAAAAATCGAAAACACGACGAGAAAAAACTTAACTCGCTCAAAGTGGCACAAGCAACGGTATACACACAAACACACACACACACACACATACACACACAGTCACTCACGCATATGCAACAACATTTCTATCACTCGCACTTAATTCATTTTGATTTCTGTGCAAAGTGGAAATTTATTTGCATAAATTAAAATGCAAAATGAAAAAGAAATAATAAAATGTTGAAAAAATTGTGTGTATTTTTTATTTTATTATTAACTCATGCATGTTTTGCGCTGTCTACATGCAACAAAGTGTATGTGTGTGTCTGCATTTTGATTACATACACTTGTATATCATGTGTTCGTATGTATGTGTGTAAACGTATTCGTATTCATGACAAGCTGCTTGTCGACCGCTTGGCCCGTTATGTTGCCATATGCCAGCAGCAGCAGGGAATGCAGCGGGGAGGTTGCCCACCTCCCGAGTTGACTGTTGCATAAATAGGAAATTTATTTATTGATTACGCTGTCTGCATTTGTATAAATTACTTAGCAACAAATGAGTTTTGTACGCATTTCTCATTTGATATTTTTATTTAGATTAACAAAGGGGAAATCATCACATAGATATTGAGTGCACTAAGAAATTTAATGCTGTAAAAGCATTTGAAAGAGTGAAGTTGATTAAAGGCATAATTTAAAAAATTGTTCTATTGTTTTGCTGATATCTCATCGCATTAAACACTAAAGGCTGTTTAACTAATTATTCCTAGTGTTAATTTAAATGTATTTATGTTCAATAACAAATTGCTCGGCCTTAAACCGCAATCGTAAATTAAATCCAATATGCAGCCGCAATGTCAGCGATTTTGAGTTATGTGTCTACTTCCTCAACAACCTTATAAACACAAACCGAATGGCCTTGTCTAATAGGTAGCAGAAAAACATAACAACATTAGCAAAAGATCGCGACAACAACAACAATACAACAACAATAACAACACAATGTGAAGACTAATTGTTAACAAGCATTTTGCACATTGTTAGCAGGCAAAGAGGCATGCAACCAATCATTAGAAGCTGCTTTGCAATTTGTTGTGCCTCAATGTCAATTTTAATTAATTAATATAGAAAAAAAACGAATACACACACGCATGCACAGAACTCGAAAGCGGCGACTGAAGGACTGAAAAATGTTGCACGCAGCGATGCGTTGAGACAGCAACCCCCTACGAGTTCTCCTTTAACTCTTTACAGAAATTATAATTCAGCAAACGATATCCGACACTCAATAGAGCGACGACGGCATCAGCAGTAGCAGCAGCATCATCATCAGTCGCATTATTAATGATTTTCATAGAAGCCACAACAATAACACGAACAACAACAACAACAACAACAACAACCATGCTGCGACTACATTGATATGCATCAAAAGTCGTTTGGGCATACGTACACAATGATACGGATACAAACTGCAAGCATATGCTTGATTTCAGTTCTTGCTGCCACGCCCTCCCGCCTAGTATGCAATTGTTATGCCGTTCGTAAAGTATGTGCATGTGTATCTGTGTGTGTGTGTGTGTAAATGCTTGGCCTGAGCAGCGAGGGAAAGCATGGAAAATATCATGTTGGCGATATCAATTTGTTAGCACCCAGCAGCAGCAGCAGCAGCAACAGCAGCTGCGGCTGCAACAGAAACTCAACCAACGATAATAATAAGAGTAAACACAAAGCAGAGAATAAGATAAGAACAGACAAGAAAGTACTATCACCCACATAAAAAAATAAAAAAAAAAAACAAGAAAATAAACCATTATAATCCTTGTAAAGTTTATGTCGTGATTTTCATGCTGCAGAACTATGATTGATGCCTGATTGATTTTAATCTACTAGAAAAAAGTATCTTAAGTACAGTGTAAACATATTTTTATTTAAATCTTTGTAGTCTTTAAAATGTACAATAAAACTTCTCTGTAAAAAGCTCAAAGGGTATGGGGAAATATTTAATTAAAATTGCGAAAAGTTTTCGCTTTACAAAATTACAATTGCTAAGCTAACTTAATTCAACACAGATGCGAGAATACTTATTAATGCTGTTAGTTTGAATTGCTTGGGTAATCTGTTTTGGAAAAACAGAAAAGAAATAATAAATATCGGGGAAAAACCTAATATAGTTAGGAAAACCTACATTAGGAAAACTAATTCGTCGAATTGAGGAATAACGAAAGAGAAAAAGAATTGTAATTAAATTAGTTTGAGCAAAGTTTGTTATAGTGTAGTTTGACTGTACTCACATTGTAATAATGTGTTGTAGGCAAACCAGAATTTTACAAACTCATCTTCAGTGCATTTTCCCATTGTTTCTCGATTGAAAAACTGGAGCTGGCTTTCGGTCCGCCATTCTCATGTGCATTTGCCGCTCATATTCTCAGATTTATAAACATCTCAACTACGCTCAGCTCAACGCTCCAGCTGCAGCTTTATACCCAACCAGTTCAGAGTTTGCCATGGCGATGCAATAAAATGATGAGCAGAAGATAACTGAAATTACTCGGTACTTGTATGGCTACGTTGGCCTAAAAACCTAACCTAACCGTGAAAAACACATTTAGATTTTGCCTCTTAGCTTCTTCTACCTGTAGCTAGTTAGTGGCTAAGCGAGCATTGTTGTTCTCGCCGTAGTTGTTTCTGTTGTTGCTGCTTTGGCAGCTCCACCTCTTGCCACAGTTGCGCTGCACTTTAAAATCATTTTGCAAAAGTTTGGCGTTGGCTTCCAAATGCCACAAACAAAACCCGAAGCCGAAGCGTTGAAAATTTCACTGCAAATTACATTAACTGCTTAAATCCACACAAGTTGCAATTGTTGTGAAGTTTTTGCTGCTGCTGATGACGCTTGTGTTTTCTGGGGAAATTCAGGCAAAGATAACAAGTAGAACGTGAATTAAATGGGTCATTTAGAAGTTATATAATTGTTTACTTTTACTGAGGATTTGCTGGAGGTTGTAGCAGTGGTCCCTATAATATTCAAGCCAGTGTTGCATAGCTATCAAAGAGTTTTTAAGACACATTCAAACATTTCATAAATAAACATGCGTTTTAGAGCAAATAAAAGCTTTATGTTATTGACTCGGTGTTTTAGCTTGAAGCTATTTTCTCGCTTTAATCCGTTGGTTACTGGCTTTGGGCATTGGAACTTTATACAATGGCTTCACTGTATTGCCAACAAATCAAACGTACACCTTTGTCTAGTTTTATTTTAGCTGCCAGCCAGTTGGTATTTTCCGCCTTTGCTGCGCCTGACCAAGCCCGGACACGCCAAAGCCCAGCTCACCTCGGATCACCTTGTCTCATCTCGTCTCGCCTTGTCCCGTCTTGTTGTATTTGGTCAAGTCTTGCAGTTTCACTGCCTGCCTCAATGTTACTGCCTCCTCGATCAGAGGTTAAACATTGCGTTTGGTTTGCGAGCAGCAACAAGTTAATAATGAAGTTGCTGATCATCAGCATAGCAGGGGGAGAGGGGAAGAGGGGGAGGTGAGAGGGGGATACCCTCGGCGTCTAAAGTGCAGCTAACCTATATTTTAGGTCATAATATGCTGGCCAACGTTGTTGCTGGTTTGTGGCCAGCATTTGAATGGCGTTGTGAAAAACATTATTAACCGATTTTTATTGCATTTTGTTGCTGCCGCTGTTGTTGTTGTTGTTGTTGCCGTTGTGTTGTTTGTGGTGGCTGCTGCCGTCGTCGCAACATTTTAAGGCGGTTAACTACCCATTAAGGGGCGTTTCTAATGGCACAAACGGACGGCCGAGCGGGGCTTTTGGCCAACTCCTTTTGACTTCGCCATCGTCATCATCGTCGATTCGTGCCACATACTTAAAGATGATGAAGAAGAGGAGAACCATTTTACTGCCATTTTTGCTGCTGGCTAAGTACAAATTTTACTTGCTTGGCATTTTGCTTGCCCCCCCTCCTTCTGCTCCCTGCCAACAATTGCAGTTGTTGTGGCTAGTGGGCTGTGCCAAGTCGTAAAATCATAAAACAAATTAATCGGCAGAGTGTGTGCAATAGATGAATGCCTCCGCCTGGATGAAAGCTGACCTGGTCAGCGAACGGGGCTGGTCGGCAGCGAAGCTGTTTTTATATTTCTGGAGAGGGGTCTCCAGTTCTTGACTTGTCATTTGTCCTTGTCATCAATTTTCGTTTCATGGCTCAGTTTCCGCTTAGCCAATTCGCCATGCATTTTGAGGCTAGTTTTGAATGCAGCCCAACGATCGCAGCGAAGCGTTTTTGTCGCCATTTGAATTCTGGTTTATTTAATGGCTTTTGCAATTGTTTTCGTGAGCGGATTTTCAAAATTGACTTCAGTGAGCGTTGCTTTGGTTTCGTTTTGTTTCGTTTTGTTGTATTCACTTTTTTGCAGCTCAAGGTTAAGCGGCTTTTGGCTGCGTACAATTTGTTATTGCAAGAAATAAAATACTGCAGCCCCCCAGCCCACACCCCCTCCCAAAAAAGCTCATTGGCGTCGACAACGTTTGTTGTATGGTACAATTTCAATGAGTGGCAAATAATTGCGGCTTGTGTTTGTAATTTGTTACTGTTGCCTGGCTGTGGTTATTAAAGTGGTTGATTGGATATGAGTTTCAAATGTGGGTTGAGGCAAATTGCAAGGCACAATAAAAAGCGAGCGAAAATTGTATGACAAGGCCCACAAGTCGACAACAAGAAGTTGTTTGATCTATTTATCATACCCTGTACCCATTGGAAATTATTAGAGTGGCATAACGGTTTTCTGTTAGTATATGACAATTTTGCCAAATTATATTTTTTAAATCAAAAAGTCATTCCTTATCAAATTTTATGATATGAAAGTTATATATGGAATTATTAATAATTATTAAGTTGTTTACATGTAATTAATTTAGCTTCCAGAACCAATAAAGGCACTTTTGATAACGTTAGGTTACTTTACACTTTTGAACAAACTTTTGATTTTCAGATTTAAATAGATTCAATTGGTTTTTATAGAGTTATGGAAGTTCGAATTTCTCCCATGCCCGGATGCAATTACTGAGGGAACTGAATATTTTTAAAGATAATTCCTATGTGCAATGCTTTCAGCTTAAGTTATTGATATTTAGGTGATCCGTTTTATCTTAAACCTGCCTAAACTTATAAAGAATTTTCAGAACGCGCGCTTGACATTGATAAATGGAACTTTGGCAAGAAGTTTTGCGACTACTCTGATTTAAAGAAAGAGAAACACAAAGCTAGCACTCTCCACCCACCCTATGCCCCTAAAGTCCTTGACAGTCTTGACAAACATGGTCGAGAAGCGCTCTTAACATGGCGTCGTCGTCATTGTCATGACTCCATTGCGGGGCAGCGCATGATGGCAATTTACGCATTTTATTTGATTTCAGAGTCCGTTGTTGTGCTGGCGACCTTCCTTGTTACCAATGTGCCATGATGAAATTAACGGCTATTAACTTGATTCACTTTGTTTCCAGCTGACCGCACCCGTCACTCCTCGGCTCCACGAATGCATTTTCCTCACTTTTATCGGCACGCGGCATGAGGTAATAATTTACGAAATTGACAAGTGAATCACTGAAATGCCGAGTAAAGGAGGAGTGTGGTCTGTTGTCCGGCAGGGAGTAGGGGGCGCGTGAGGGACGCTGCTGCGGCGACTAAGCAGAAAATTAACGCGTAATTAGTTGTTCCTTTTAAATGCAGCGGCGTCATCTTTGCTTGTGGAGGAAGTGTCGCCACTTGACTTGTTGCTTTCTTCTTTGTTTTAGTCAGACATTGATTAATGAGCTGCGGCTGCTCTGTGGCATTGACTTTGATGTGTGTCGCCGTTGGCCGCAACGCAACGCCAACTGGTGGCTGCCGTTTTCCCAATGATCGTGATTCAAATTCAGCTTACGTGGCTTACCTATATGAGAAGTTTGCAGGTTGGTTAAGATCAACGAGCAGCTGATTAGAGAGCAAAACATGCTGGCTGATGCTGGCCTCTTATGTGGGTTGTTGAATTTATAATCATATATCTTACGAGCATGACAAATCTAAATAAATGCGTGTAAAAGCTGATATTATTATATGCATATGCATGATGAAATCCATGTCATTGATATATCTTCTGGCTTGCGTTCTGTGATTTCAACAGTAGATTAGCAATTCATTCTACGGTCGTAATGAACTTTCACACAAGAGTATCAAATATCATACCATCGCATTCTAATGAAAACATTGCACTTCTGATGCATAAGTCAGGCGCAGAGATAGATCATATTAGATCTATCATTATTTTATTTATGTGATATTACTATCTTAAAATAAAATAACTCAAAAATAAAATAATAATAAAAAGCTTCAAAATATATTAACACATATAATATTAGAGTGGAACTTTTTAAAAATGAAAGTTCTGAACTTCGTTTTAATAACACCTGTTTACGTATGTCTTTGTTACGTATGGAAGAGGCTGCTCCAAAACGAATTGTTTGTTGTTGCATTTTTTTATTATTTATTTCTTTTTTGGCTGCTTCTACTTTATAAATATTACAAAGGCCCAACCTTATTTGGGCAGCATTTAATTGACGCCCCACCCCTTAGTCCGATTGCGGCAGCCTCGACTTAAACTGTTTGTGACTAATTTACACAATGAAAGGTCATTGTTTCCACTTCAATTAGCCTTTTACTCAGTTTTAGCTGGTGCACCAGCCGCTTTTGTTGTTGTGACCAAATTGAAGTGCCTGTCATTTTGATGAACTGAGCACGACTCTGGCCAAACACTCAAAATCTGAGCTTATGACAAAATGCCGCTGACAGTCTGTTGCATAAAATGCCAAATTGTCTGGGCCGAAACGGCGCTGAAATTTGCCCAAATTTGGCAGCGGCAAGTGGAAAATGCAGTCGGGCCTGATTGTTGCCGTCTATTTAGTTTATGGCATAGACCGGCCGGCATGTACAAAATTGGTTGTCGCCAGCCAGCCAGGTTGGCAGCTAGCTTGTTGCATGCAACACAGTTGAAATCTTATAAACAGCTGTTTGTCTCGTTCACTCGCAAGCGGAATGTCAGTGCGTCGCGCAAATTAAACAGTTTTATTATGACAGGCAACACACACTTGGACACACACACACACACACACACACTACGTAAATGACCAATAACAAGAGTCGCGCAAGTGCAGCGCACTTTAGACAGCAATAACAAAGTAAACGAAAGTCATAAAATTAAATTTAATCCGCTTGCAAGTTGCTGGGCTGACTCCTATCGGCTGGTTAAAAACTCGTGCCACACCCACTGCGACCCCCACGCCCCTCCCGTCCCTTAGGCCCCCCACGGCGCCTGGAGACCGTTTCATCCCGTGTTAAACTTACATGTAATCCGCTTGTATTGCCAACATGCATATTGCCAACTCATTTGAGCAAATGACCAGGCCAAGACATCGTCCGGCCAGATCGCGATAAACACACACGCACACACACACACAGACGCGCGCACCGGGCAGATGGCATTCAACTTTTTTAATAAATTGTTCGCAATGCGCTGCCTTTCTTATTCCTGATTGTTGTGGTTCTTGTCTCTTTTTTGTTGTTGCTGCTGTTTTGTAGCTGCTTATCGGCTTGTCGTCTGCTTAAAGTGTTAAAACATTTTTTTTGTTAAATTGCTGCTGCAAAAATTCTTGAGCAGCTACTTGAGCGACTTTCGTGTGCCTTTTGTTTGCCGCTCGGATTTTTATTTTCAGCGCATAATTAATTTAAGATGCACATTAATTCCGAATCGGGCAACTTCAAGTGCCCCGCGCCACTTGAGTGATTCAGATATATTGTGTGTGTGTGAAATTAAGTGATATTATAAAATAGATTTTTCGATTGTTTTTTGAGAAAGTGTCATAAAACAGGCAATTCAATAACATCAGCAATATATGTTAATGGTATATAATAATTCACATGCACATAAATGAATTCTGTTAAATCCAAACACATTTATACGTATTTTAATCATGTCATAAATTCAGAGAAATAAATGTGTGTTAACTATAAAATCGACACCTATTCAATGTATTCCATTTGGCATGTTTATATTCTAATAACCAATGTTGACTCTTTTTTAATTAACTTGTTATTTTAATAGCTAATGTAAATAAGCAACGTAAGCACTTTCCAATGCACTTTAAGTTCCAATCAGAAACGACACAAAACTTATTGAAAAGTGCTGATATACCGTAAGCAAACAGCCGATAACATTGCAATAAAAGTCACATTAAGCGAACTGCCCGAACATTGTAAATCTGTGTAATTAATAAATCGGCGTAGTGCTCACCGCTGTTGACAGTAAGGATAACATTTTTTTTATAAAATGTGGCTTAACCATTTTTTAATTTTTAATTAATATCGGAAAGGCAGTGACAAAATGTGTGCAAATGACACGACAAAGGCTTTTGTGGACTTTCCTTGTAACATGTAACATATAACGCCAGCGGCAAAATCTTCATTCTTCTGTGTAAGGGTATATATGTGTGTATGTGTGTGTGCTTGGATTTCATTATGGAAATGTAAATAACAGCATCTTAAGGTATCGAACGGCTTGAATATATATTTGTATACTTATCGTATTTAAGTGGAAGGGTATTACGAGGCAGCGCCGCAGGCAATTCATGCATTCATGTCAAACAGTGCCTACCACTTGTAGGCCTTCATGGCTAATTAAGTCGCTTAAATTGACGCGAAAGAAGGTTAACGTGTGGGTGTTGGCATTTATGAGGTAACATATAACACACACACGCACACCATATAGACATATTGCAGCTGCACTCGCCAGAAAATATGTAAATTTTGTATGTATTTCGTTAATAGTTGTCATAAACGAAACACCCCCACAAAATGCTAAAAATGTGAGGTGTGAGTGTTCGCCGTGTGTGTATTTGTGTATGTGTGCTGAGCGAGTGTTTGTTGCCAAGGCAAAAAAGTGGGAGTTGCCCCAGTCGCCGTCTTTGCAATAAAAATCAAACAAATTTGTTTGTAAGCGGAGCAAGAATTTTAAATTAATTAAGCAAATAAGTCAGCTAATTTGAGAGTGTGTCAACAGACGAAACGGGAACTTTTTTGATACCCTGCAGAGAGGAACACAAAGTATGAACATTAATAATAATTTTTTTTATTAATTTGTACAAATATAAATATTTTCTGAAATACTATTTGAAATCGCTTTTATAATGCACAAATGAATAAAGGTATGTTTAAATATATTGCTGCCAATTTATTCCCATGTTGCAGTTAGCTCTGCAGTAAAATTGCTAAATATGAGTACACTAAAAATGAAGCAATTAAGCAAATTGAAAAATTGCATGTTCCAGACAATGTTCCACACACTTTTTATGATGTCGGGCGTAATGCAAGTGTGTGCGTGTGTGTGTCCGTGTGTGGTGTATCTAATGCAAAAAGATAGTCATCGACAAAGGCGCAAACAATGTCGCTGTTGATGCGGCGCTCGACGCCTAGTGCAAATTAAAATCCAGTTAAAAACAAATTTACTTAAATTAATAAAACGGCGGCAACGAGCACTTCCAGTTTTCAATAATGATTGGCCACTGGTTTTTGAGTAACAGCCAACACACACACTCACACACACACACACTCACACACAAAGATGCTTAAATGTCAGCGCCAACAAAGAGGCGCTGCTTAAGCTGGGCCATAAAATCGCTTATAAATTAATCAGAAGTGCGCACAAAAAAAAAAATGAAGAGAAAAAAAATACATAAAAAAACCAAAGCAACCAAAAAATGCAAAGCTGCAAGATTGTGTCATGCGCGGGCTCCCGGTGCCCGGCTCAAGGCTTTTGTGGCTTGCATAAAATATACAGCAAATTTATGTGGCGAGCGTCAAGCGGCCAAAACGGTAAACGCTGAAGTAAAGCGGCCGCGCCTGCGCTTGAATTTGGCCGGGTTCTGAGGCTGCTGGGAGTGGTGCCCAATTGGCCTGCCCCGACTTGGCCCGGCCAATCCGGAACCGGGCATGGGCTGTCGGGGGCATTGAGGCTAAGCGTAGCGTTTTGTAAGCATATTTTCAGTATTTTTTGTTTTCATTTTTGTTTTTCGTGGCTGTTTTTTTTTTTTTTTTTTTTTTTTGTGTTTTTGGTTGCCCAAACGCTGACAAGCAAATGGATGACCGGCTGGCTGTCTGCTGAAGCTAAATGCTTGTTTGTTGGGTTACCAAAAGACCTTGGACTATGATTTCCAGCGCTCTGTTCTCTTTATTACATAATTTTGCTGTGTGCGAGTGTGTGTGTGTGTGTGTGTGTGTGTGTGCGTGGGGGCCAAAGTCGAAGGCAATAGATTGTTAATTGAATTGGAATTGAAACCGAGAGCGTGGAGTTCTCAACTGAACACATAACACATAACGAAGTGCAAGCAAACGTCAAAACACACACAAAGAAGCTTTTGTATTCAGTGTACAATAATTAAATTAGGAAAATTGTTAACACCCTTATGCTATAATGAACTCAATGGATTACATAAAAAGCTGTAAAGCAAAGCTTATTGAATGAATTAATATGTGAGCATTCGTATGCACATGCAACCTTTAAGGCAGATTAATTGGATTGCAGGAATCCCTTGTGATATTTATAGCTGCGAGTCGGCTACAATTTCACATTAACATTTGCCACGTTTTCCAAACTAAAGCTGACAGCTAACAACCAGAAAATGTCTATACAATTTTCCTTGACTAGTTTTCATTTCGTTTGGTCTCTCTCCTTTTTATTTTTTGGGTGCGTGCGCTGCATAAACAAGGTCTTGTTGTTGTTGTTGGTTTCGTTGTTTTTGTGGTTGGTTGGCTGGTTGTATTATTGCCCCACCTTCTGATAAGGCAGACGCTTAACGCTTCGTCAATTTGTTTTCTTCTTTTTGTTGCTCTCGCTGTTGTTGTTGTTGCTGCATTTGGTAGGCTTTTTACAATAGTGACCTCATTTTTTTTGTAAAAACCCAAAAAATGTACTCCCAGTGTGCGTCTAAGTCTGTTTGTGTGTGTGTGTGTGTGCTGACCATCTGTGGTTAGCTGCACAAGAGAGAGAACAAATTTAAATACAATTCATAAAGAAGCCGCCAAGTTGGCGTGCATTAAACGACAAATAAATATGAGGAGGGTACGCTGTTAGCTGTCAAGTTTGCCTCTGCCTGATTTCTAAACCAATTAACATGAATTACAAATGTCACGTTGTCTTCTTTTCGCTGCTATTGTTGCTGTTGTAAACTCTTAATATGCCACACAGCGTTCAGGTTGAGGCATTGGGCGTGGCTAAGGCCAGAACTGGGGCAATGTATGTGACATTGGCTGTCGTTGTTAATTTGAAACACTTGCTGACCGCTGGCCAAACACTTCCTGGTTGCTTTGACATTTGTTGACCACACACACAGACACACACACACACCCGCTGTTACCCCCCTCCTCTTCTGCCTTAACGCTACGCTATCGCAGTGCAAAGATCAAATAGTCAAGCAACGGCAACGGTTGCTGCTGCTGCGGCTGCTGCTGCAGAGGCAACTGCAACTGTCAACTGGTAGACGTAATTAATTGCCAGAGCAACATGAACGTCAACAGCAACAACAACAACTTTTGACCATGGCCACATCTTTGACTGCAACAGCTCGGCCACCGCCTGCGTCTCGGTGCCCGGTGCCCGGTGCCCGGTGCCGGCCTCAGCTTCTGCCGCGGCACTTGCCCCAGAGCGGCAATGATGCCCGCAGTTTGGTTGGACACTTTATGTGCCAGATGTGCTCGTAAAGATTTCCTCATTGTTGAGCGTGTGCATAAAAGCATTTTTAGCATTTTACCTAGGCAAACTCTACATACGATATATGGCGATTCGCCGCCCAGCCCTGCCCCGCGCCACGCCTTGCTTCGGCAATGTAAACAATTTCGAAAATAAAATCTATGGAAATGTGTGTCACTTGTCGCTCGAGAACGTCGCGACGCGGTCGCCACAGGGAAAATTCTTTTCCACATAATGAACCGAAAAACATTAAACGGCAAGCGGCGCCATAACTTTAAACTTCTAAGTATGTTTATAACGCACATGAAAAGTCCGAGCTGGGAATGTTTCAGCTTTGGAAACGGGTGCCAATTAGCAGCTGAAAATCTGTTAACTGAATGGCTAAATTTTTGTCTTTTATTATAGAGCAATAATAACAGAAAGCTCTATCAACTTTATCTTAAACCTTAAACGAACTCAATTTGTTTATGAATAATCCCATTCAAGTGAAAAAGGAAAAGATAACATATAAATAAAAATATATAAAGATATCCCAGTGTTTGTTCTTTTATCGACAACCATTATCTCTTTCTCGGTAGCAGCTTATAAATTCTACTGAACCGCACAAAAGAATTTATTCTTACCTGGTCCATACATATATGAATATTTATTTCTATATAGATAAGTCTATATATTGCACTGCGCAGAAAATCGAGGACATTTCTCAATATTCAACTGCGCATTTAGATGACAATTAAATGCATTTAATTATCGATTACAGCTGTTCCAATGACAATGAGCAATTAAATCAAATATATAATGAGCTAATCTGAAAAAATGGCGCATGCAAATCCAATAAAAAAAATAGTTAATGAAAAATGAACAAATAATAATATGCTGTCTATTTAGACATGCACATTTGTCTATAATGCGAAGACAACACAAATCACTTGAGAATGCAAAATATGTATACATTATTTATATATACGATGTATATTTTATATAAAAAACTATCATAAATGAGTCTGAGCTGACTTCAAGTGCACGCAGCTGTGCAAAAATATGCAAAAATTGAGATTAATGTCAACGGCAATTGCATGCTTTGTGGCTGAACACACACGCACACACAGATTGAGTGTGTGGCAATCCAATCTCATCCAATCCAATCCAAACTGGAGGCCGCTGCTCCAAAACTGTCGACACCAAAAAACGGGGACGTGACAAAGTTGCCATTTGCGAATGACACGTGTGCGCTGATAGCTGATTTTTGTTGTTGCTGTTAAAGTTGCAACTGACAAACGGAACAAAGCAAATAGAAATCGCAATTCGCGTTTCGCATTATGGATGTATTTAGCAGATATGACTTAATCGGGCCAAAAGCAGCTAAGTGTGCAACTGCAAAATGCAAGCACGTGAGAGCTGATAACAGAACGGAAGTGTTTATTCTGCTTCTTGCGGCTGCGGCTTTTGTTGTTCTTGCCGTTGTAGTCGCTGTCTGTTTGGCCTTTGTTGGCTTGCACTTGCCACACGGCCACTTGTGCACGACGGCGATAAGAATGAGCCAATATTACGAAACTGTTAACGTACGATAACAGCCAAACAGCTGGTTGGAGAGATACTGCACACTCTGGGCATGGTGCAATCTATACATTCAGGTGCATGTGCTGCAATTGCCCGATTACAAAACCAGTGCCATCGATAGTGACAGCCGACAGCTAAATTCGCAAAGGAAATGTGCTGACAACAACCCAAAGTGCAGCACATTAAGTTATAACAGAAAATGACTCAAGAAGATTATTAAGCAACGGGTATAATTTAAATACTTGACAATAGTTTAAAATTCGGGACAACAACTTGAATATATTCTTATGAATTAAGCTCCATTCATTTGTTTATAGAAACGGAACATTTATTATTTCCGACAGCCGTTCAGGTCCGAAAAGAAAATAAATGTACTTGGCATACTTTAGAGTTCTATAAATCCAATAGCTATTCTCAAAGCGCCGCAGGGCAAACGACCCCATTAATTTGAACGCGCGCACAGACAAAAGCTGCAGGGGAGAAAATTCGTCGTCTGAATTGAGAAAATTCCTTTAAAAACAGAATGAGAAACAAAAAAACACCGGCGCTAGTTTGAATAAATTATTTAGAAAATGAATGACCAGCGATTTTCATATGCCGCCACTCAAGCATTTGCCTTTAATTAGATGCCCGTTGTCTCAAAAAGCCAGAAACCCTGTTTGTCTAATTAGGCCCCTTTAAGAGCACCTGAACCCATACAACTCGAATTTATTAGACAAAGGCAAATAAATAGACGGAAAAGAGGCTGAAAAAATACAGAATAAACGTATTTTGAGGCCACGGCTGCAGGTAAACGTAAAGGTAAAGGTAAAGGTGTTGAAAATAGTCGGTTCTGGTAATAGCCTAAAAAAAATTGTGTTTTCTTTTTCGGTTGCAAGTGTTTGCCTTAGTTGGGTCAAAGGTCAATAGCACAGAAAACTAGCTAGCCAAGTGAAAAATGTAAAACGAATTTAAACAAATTGTGTAAATATTGTTACAGAGATATCTTTTAGTTCTGAGGTGTGGCTCTGCTAAGTGATCTTGAGGCAAGAGAAAAGGAGATAAAGAATGGAATAAAGAAATAATACAGGAAATAGCATAGAGAACTCTCAATACTTTATCACATCTTAGCAGGCCTTACTAATAATTTAAGTATTAATATATATTTATTGTACATATGGTTCTTCTATTTTTATTTAACTACACACCCATATGCCAGCAGCAACAGGCCTTTGCACTGGTGCTTGATGGTTTGTTTAGGCCAGTGCTAACGTCATAAGCAAATACATAAACAATTCGGCCACATTATGACCATATGACTCAGTCACACTGAGGGGCATTGTATTTACCTGGGATATCTTGTTTTATTTGATTTTTCTACAGTTTCCGCATTTGCTACGCGCTGCTCAGCTACGCAGCCTTCGTCTTGATTGTGTCTAATATCTTTTATAAGCCACATTTAATTTTTATTTATTTATTGTTTTTGACAATTTGGCTTGGCCATTTCCTCATCAGCTAACTGATGTGGTCGAGTCAATTGCGCGCTTTAGAGGTGTCTACATGTGCATATCTCAATTATAAGTCGTCTCGCATTGTTTCGCATCTATGCAGATGCCACAGCGAGCTGCAAGTTGTTGTTAGTTGTTCCCGCCGCTTGTTGATAAATGCGGAATTTGTTGTTTGCGGTTGTCGTCTGCGGTTTGCTGCGATCGTTGCCATGAGATTTTGGCCAAAGCTGCTCGACCAGCAATGACAACAAGTAGAGTTCAAAACAAAAAAACAAAATGAAAAAAAAACTGAAAACAGGTGCGCTGCAAAAGCAACAACACAAATAACTAGATGCAACTTTTGTGAACTTTTAACTTTTAGCTCCCCCCTCTGATAATACTTGCACTTGCAACTGGATTTTTCTCGGCTTGTTGCCAGTTTCGTTTTGCAAATTTAAATTCATTCACCTGTGGAAATTTATATTTTTCTACTCGCTTGTTTTGTTTGTTTTTCCAGTTAGAGTTTGTTGTTGCTTATGTTGCTGTTGTTGCTGCCGTTGTTTATTGGCTACTGTTTGTTGTTGCGTTACTTTCACTTTTTTTGTGCTGCTGCAGCACAGAGCTGTGCAAAAATCAAAGCAACGGTTTCTTCTATCCACTTCAGGCGCAGCTGTCTCTCTGCGCTCCCAAGCCGCACCGGCCCAGCCCCCACCGCTCCACCGCTCCACCGCTGCCCCAGCCACATGACGCTGACTGTTTGCATTTGCTTAAAGTGCCACATGGACTTTGCTTTATGCAACAACTTAAACATATCAGCTGTCTTATTGTCGCTGCAGTTGTTGTTTTCTCTCTATGGGCATAAAAGAAGCAAAAAAAAGCCCCAACGATTTGTGGCTTACAGGTGTTTGCCTCCAACACAACAGCAACATCAACAGGCGGCAACTGCTGTTGCTCTATAAAAAAAAAACCATTTAAAATAAGAGAGAGAAAAAAATTAAAAATGAGGAAAGCTCTGCGCCAATTTATGGCACACGCTTCGCAATACGTTACAAAAGTGCAATTGCCGTGCATTATTTTCGCTCGTATTGTTTTTCGTTTCATATATTTTATTTATTGTTGCGAATGTTAACGGCTTTCAATATAACCGCATTGTATTTTTAAACAATTAACTACATTTTAACAATTTTCCTCTTTTGTCATTCCAGGTGCGTATTCATGACTTTGTGCGCTTTAAACGATAAGTAAATGAAGTTTGTCGGATAACAGGTAAATGAGTTGAAAAACAAAACTTAAGGAACTTTCGTCTGGGTGTATTTCAGAAAAGTTTGCTGACGACTGCGAGCTAGCTAAAAAATCATAAAAAGTTATAAGAAATATATAATATGTCAACAAGTAGACTCCTTGTACCTATTAAGTTATTGACTTTAAAATGGTTGTTGTACATTTTCAATACACGCTGGGTAAAACCCAGACCATTTGGCATTGGCTAACGTCCACTTAATGTTCGGCTTTTGAAAGTAATACAAAACTGTTAAATGGTTTAAGAGATTCCTTAATTAATCTTAAGCTGCGAATGCGCCTTGCCTCAAGTTATTTGTATCATAGCAAATGGGGGAAATTATTTCAAAACTTTTTTCAAGCTGCCCGGCTGGCGGCGACGGCGACGGCGTCTTAGCTATTTTAGCGAGCGCAAATACTTTGAAATGGCGGCAACAGCAACAACAACAGCAACAAATAACGATAACAACAAATGCCAATCATTGTTTGCGTAGCGCATCAGCAGCTGTTTGTCAGTGCGTGTGTGTGTTTGTCTATTGCCGCGTTGCAGTTGGAAACGCGCTACACACTCGCAACGGCCGCGGCATCCATGAGATACTTTTTATTTTGTTTAGCTTGGCCGACGCTGCCGCCGCTACTTACTCAAGCATAGCTCGTACAGACACACACACACACACACACACTTGAAAGTGTGAAACTATTGTGAAGTTGAGATAGTGACTGAAACAGGGGCTGAGGCCGAAACTGACGCAGGGGGGGCTGACGGTGAGACGTAGTAAAAAAAAACTTCTTTGTTGTTGCTGTTGCTATATGTGACGTTAGCATGCGAAACTTGTTTGCTGCCGGAATTTGTTTATGATTTTTATATTAGTTGATTTCTATGCCAGTCGCTCGGCGCGCTTACGAACGCCCCCGCTCCCCCTCAGCACTTATATAAGCGTCTTTTTGACCACAAACTTGACTAGTTTTAAATCAAGTTCGTAATCTTTTAAATTTAAATGAGTTTTTGTTAATTCAAAAATTAATTACCTTCATTTCTGCGATAGTTGTTAAAAGCAATAATCAATTATTAATCTGATCTTTAAGTGGCACTAGCTTCAGGCTTTAGAAATATCTTATAAACATTCCACGATAAAGGATTGACCCTCAAATACTTTAAAGTCACTTTTGAAACAATTCGAAAAACTGTGTTATCGTGCACTAAGTGAAAATTGGCTTTATGCAATATCCGCCTTTCTGCCCGTTCGTCTTTTATATATATTTATATGTACAGACCAAATTTTGGAACAATATATTAAAATTTACAAAAATATTGAAAGAGGTCCATAGCTGCCAAATTTCAACTAACGTTTGTGGCTGCACTTTTAGCGCAATTAGTAGAGCAAACTGCAATGTTTTTACTTAATTTTTTAATTGTTATTAGAAACTTTGTCTAAGCGAAGTGAACTTGTGTGTACTTTCAACAACTAGTTAAGGGTCCTTAAGTTAAGCTACATATTATGTATTTATATCTATATGTAAGTTTCAAAGCCAATCAATCCAAATTTGCTTTTCATATTCAAATAATGTAGACATCTTCAAAAGACAATGCGTAGAGCAAACTTTAAGACCACCAGCTAAGCCATCAATTTATCTATTTTGTTTTTAAGCTGTCGCCTGTGCACAATTTAAGCAAAGTTGTTCCATTGACTTTGGTCTGAGGACTTTTTGGCAAGTTGTTTTTCGGCTAAATAGTTGTGCAGTTCTTTGTGTTTGTGCGTTTAATGCTAATTTCGGGGCGTGCAAAAATTCGCACTTTCCAACTCGTTTGGCATGCGAATTCCTAAAGAAGCAAAACAAACGAACATCAATAGTTGTGCAAATTTAATAAGTAGACGAATGGCGTCAAAGCGAATAACCGAAATATAAATTAGGGTCAACATGTTGTGAGTTTTCACTTTCTGCTGGCGCTAAGTGGGTCAAGTGGCCTCACATATGGTTGGCGTGAAAAGCTTGGACGAGTATGTCGGAAAATCAGTTCGGACACATGGAAAATTGGCTGCTCTGACCCACTTTTCAGTGGCTAACCAAATTATACAATTAGAAACTATAAATTTCCGCCTCAAATCGTTGGGCAAACAAGTTAAGTTCTCACAATTGGACGCCGCCCCGGCTTGCAAGTGGCCCAGATCCGTTGTGGCCTGGCCGGGACCGGTGCTGGGGCTGGGGCTCCGGCTGGGCCACACCTGCAATTGACGGTCATGAGTCAGCAATGGACTTGGCCAAGCCACTCGCAGCAGCTGCGTGGCCCGTTTGGGGGCAGTCATGCCGCAGTTTCCGGGTTAATGCTAATTCAGCATTATGCCTCACTTATAGATACAAATGCATAGATATGCAACTACGGCAGCCGCAACCGCAGCCGCAACCGCAGCCCCAACAAATTGCGGCTGGCCAAATGTCAAAAGTGAAGCCACATAATTAGAATGTTTGCATTTTCAAGTGCCAGCTCGGCCTGGTTAAAGTCACTTGAATCTGGGCCAGTTTCTGTGTTTGCTTTTGTTGTTGTTGTTGCTGTTGCTGTTGCTGATCCTCCTAGCAATTACTGCCTGGGTGCAACAAGCTGCACATTAGTTTTATTGTTGGCTATCATCTATCTACATATAAGAGATAATAGCACGGCAATAGTTTACAGCGTTGGCCCAAACACAAATTTGTCATGTTTTCTGACTTCTGGCTTATCAAAAGCTGGCTAATTTGAAAATCATTTAGTTTTATGGCTCCATTCCAATGAAAGAAACGTCATTTGGCTTTGGGAGTACGCGTGTCAAGCCACAAAAAAGAAAAGCTCGCGTGAGCCGCCTGCCAAACGCGGAAATTATGGCCGCTAATCGCGGTCAAAGCTGGCGTCGCCGTTTGCCCCCCAGGACAATGCGAGTGCTTGGCGACTGCGCTGCTGGCCCGCTTCTAATTTGCCGTTTCCTGTGCCTGCCGCACGTAATTATACGGCCAAGTCAAGCCGACACCCCTCCGCACCAATTGCCCCCGCTGCCCACCCATTCCATGCAATATGAAATAGCAGTCAGCCAATTTTGAAATGCAACGCTGACAAGCGCATTTGGCTGCCTGCCTACCTGTCTGCCTGACTGACTAGCTGACTGGCTGACTGCCTGGCTGGCTAGCTGGCTGCGTGCTGGTTGCGAATAAAACGACTGCAGTTACAGTTAACGGCATCTAATAGATACTTTGGCACCTTGGCATTACCATTACCAGCAGATGTGTGGAAACGAGCAACGAGCGCAGCAACTGCACACTAATACAGAGATTTAAAAACCATCCACATTTGTGGCACACACATCAAAACATTTTAATTTGTACAATTTTTAGAAATTTTTACACGTATTATTTTTACCATTGAGTCTTGAAAAATGTCAGCAAAAAGCGCAATATGAATGATAAATTTAAGCGTAAATATCTTTAAGCTTAGCAAAATGTGTTGAAATTGCTTAATATTAAATTATATTGATAAAAAACGTTGCTTGATTCTTTTTAATACCAGCTTAACGTATTACTTAAAAGATGACATAATCTAATAAAGTCAAGTAATTAAATATTAATGGGAAAGACAGAGAAAGAGGAATGCGATTAGCAGCGAATAGAGCTTTCAATTAAGTTGCATACTCAAGTTTTCATGTGCTTTGTAAGCTTTGCACTTGTCCCAAAATATATAAGAAAGTCATGCAGGAAGAAAAAAGAGATTGTTGTTATTAAATAAATATAAAAGACTAAAGAGGGAGAGAGGTACGAGGTGAGCGTTTCTTGAAGAGCTTTTCAACTAAGATTAAAATTCATTATATGCTGTCAGCAGAATTAATAGCTTAAAGCTTTAAAGTTGTCCGAATTGCTCGCTAAAAGAGATTGTAAACGTACTTAAATTGATTGAATTCATGAATCTCTACCGTTAGATTGGTATCTTGGTACAAAAGTAACCTTGCCGCTTCAATTAAAATTAAGCTGTCTCAGCTCTATAAAGACAACATAAGTTCAGGTACATGCATATGTATGTAGCCTATAATGAATTCAGTCAAGCATTTTGCACTTTCACCGCCCAATGGCAGGCAAGTGAATTACCTGGCAAAGCAAACAGCAACACATTCTGTCATTAGGTGGCAAAGTGTAACAAGCAAAAGGCGCACTCGAATTGCGGCCAAATTTGTTGGGAGCCATTAATTTAAATCGTCCGCCAATCGCTTAATTAAAATCTTTATTGCTGAGCCGGGCAGAGCCTGCCCAAGCAAACGCCACCTGCTCTGCAGCAGCAGACAAAACTAACAAAGCGCACAAAGCTCTTAGTGTGAGTGCGGCATACAACAACAGCGACAACAACAAGAACCGTTTGCACATTGCATATGCGCCTGTGCAACAACAAGTGCAAGCCATGGCTGCCACATAACCCGGCCAACAGATTTCAAAAGCGTCCCGGGCCAGTGGAGCCGCTGCTTGGCAACGATTTCGAGTCATTGTGAAATCTGCGAGGCGATGCCCCTCACTTCAGTTGAGTTCACTTCGCTACGCTTCCAGCCAAGCGGAGGGCGTTGAGTCGAGTGTGCGAGGAGCCACCCGCAAATCTTTCACCTGCTTTGCGCCTCCCCCTACACCAACTCCATGTGTGTGTGTGTGTGTGTGTGTGTGTGAGTGTGTGTGTGTGTGTTTGCAGCGACGGTAAAATACCTGCGCTACAAATTGAGCGCAAACGCATAATTAATTTCAGTGCCAGTAATAAGAAAGAGAGAGAGAGAGAGAAAAAAGCGAACAAAATAACTTGAAAAATGGAGAAAAAATTAAGTTAATGTTTTGTAATCCACAAGTGCGGGAGCTGTGGCAGGTGCTGCATGTGCCATAGACAGTTGCTCAGATATAACGGTAATTGCTTAACTAGTAGCAAAGCGCCCAAGGCGTTGTGGCTACCAAAACTTTTGCCGACTGGCCGAGCAACAGTTGGCCATTGGGTCCACCTGGAAATATATGTACAAATAGACGATAGAAAGTAGTTACATGTAATCGATTTAAATTTAAATAAAAAATACATTGTCTTTAGTCACATTTTATGTTACAATATGAAATATAATTATTTATTATTATTTATATATTTAGCAATAAAAATATTCTTTTTTTTTCCTAACTTTTGTCTTCTTGCCACTTGCATAACTTCTGACGCACCTTGAAAACCTCGATTTTCGGCAGGGGACTAAAGCCGACACCTCGAGCATTTCCATTTTTGAGCTCTTCTCACGCTTAAGACAGAAAGTCAACTTTCCAAAAATGTTGTGGCGGGAAAAACGCGAGGCAAAGCAAAATAAGAAACAAAACCAAAAGCTGAGTCTGTAAGCGCTACGCACGTAACACAAATAACGGTTAATTTTGTTGGGTTTTGTGGGATTGTAGAGCCACATTAGCATCAGCCAGCATCAACAACAGCATCAGCCAACAGCAACACTAGCACCGGCATAAACATAACTGTAATTGCCGGCAGCATAATTGCGGCGTAATTGCAGCTAAGGAGGCTGCGAAAAGCGGAAAATGAAAGTGCAGCAAATAGAAAAATAGAAAAACAGCTCAGCAAAGATTGTTTTCAAAGCTGAAAATCATTTGGTGCAGCTGACTGGGGCAGGGGTGCCGGGGCGCAGCTACAATTAGGCAGGGCTTGATGGCGTCGACAATTACGATAGGAGATTGGGGGAAGGGGAAGAGGGGGGTCCCTGCCGGCCGCCGCACTTAAGACGCGTTACAATTTCGTTCAAAGGCGAATCAAATTTGGCTGCAATTTAGAAAGGCAGACAGAGACGCCCAGAGGCCAAAAAGAGGGCTAAGGAAAACAATGAAATTGATTTTAGTTTTCGTTTTTTCTCTTTTTGGTTGTGTTTTGTGTTTTTTTTGTAACTGAATGCGCGCGTGCTCGCCAAAAATCTGGAAAGCCGCAACACCGGCTACGCCGGCAGCAGCAGCAGCAACAACAACAAGAGCAAACGCAGCCGCCGAGTGAAAGTAAAAAAACCAACAGCACAAATCCGAAAAAAGTGAAATAAAAGGCAACAACAAACAGCAGCGTCTCGACTACTTGGCTTTCATGGGTATTATGAAACGCAAGTCAGTCAACCGAGGGGACCGGGAGGTGCGGGGCAGGCTCGAGGGAGACGCCGCTACTACTGGCAAGTCATGCAAACACTGCGCGCCGGCGCCTCTGTCATACGGGGGAGGGACGGTAGGCGGTAGGGGCCGGCGTCAGACGGCAGGCGGCAGGTGCGCAAAAACTTTCAACAGCCGCCAACGGCATTGACTACAAATCTGAAGTCGGCGCTGTTGTTGTTCGCACATTGGCAAAGATTGGACGGCTGACTAGATATAAATACGCATTCACAGTTAGCTGTCAAGTGGCTCGAGTGGGTCAAGTGGTAAACAAGGTGAGAGATGATACCCGACAGCTCATAAGGAAAAAAAATTGAAGACTGAAGATCATTTGGCACTGGAATTTGCCTTGAAATTCAATTGAATTGGTTTGCTATTGGTATTTCGTGCAGGTATTTTTATATCATACATTAGTCATTACATACCCTATAAAGGTATGTCTTGCTCTTGAGAGAGATACTTCTCCTTCTCTTGCTATCCTTCCTAACTTCCTGTATTATGTAAGCCTTTTACAATCCCATGTTAGGCATTGAAATACACTCAATTCGTTTAATGATTCAACTGCATTCAAATGCAGCTGCAACCACCCACAGCCACAAATCCGCACTTGCAGCATTCACATTGTCACTGCGCGGCATTCAACGCAACTGCCATAAAAGTTGCATCATTCAATGCGAGTAAACAAACAATTTGCGACGTCTCTTCACACCTCACGCTCCTGTCCGGCCCAGAGCGGATGGCGGCAACCAGCTGGGCAGAAAATCCAACGGCTGTCGCTGGCCATTGCGAAAGCAGAGCTAATCGCGGCACCAGTGTTCGAAACATGTGCTGCAAGTTGAACGAATGATCGAACGATCGCCCCATCGATCGCACAACTTGCGGCAGCGGCAGCAGCAGCGGCCCCGTGCCCATTTCCAGCTCCCCTCCTCAAAGCAAACCGGCCCCGCTGCGACCCCTTGTATAATGACCCACAAAACGCTTCAGAGGCAGTGCGAATGAAAAACAGTTGCTTTAATGACTTTTTAAAACTTCATTAAACGATAAAAGCCCCGGCCGATGCCATATATCAGGCATCATCTGTGATATTCCAAGCACGAAACCATATAGCAGACGCAGCTTCTCTCACTCGCCCATCGGTGCCACCCCCGCCCCCACCCCACCCCTTGACAGCAACCGCTTGTCGCCCGCTTCGAATGTTTCGCATTATGCTGCAAATGGGTTAAGTGGTTTTCAATTCGGACAAAAAGAAAAATTGAATTCCATTCTGTGCAATGCGCCGAATGGCGAATGAATCATAAGACTATCCGCGGCCTGCAGCGAGCAATTCTTCCGGAATCCAACATTGACTCACTCTCTTCTCTACATGCGATCCTGAACGAACAGCCGAACAATTTGTCATAAATCTGAAATCGAAAGCGCTACCATTGGCAAGTACTCATAGATCGAGGGATCAGTGCGTTCTAAGTATGATCAATGGGTGTTCAACTCCAAAAATGCTGGACTGAAAGCTGCCCTGTTTTTTAAGTGTTGTGGGAGAGTATCTATTTTAATTTTTACATATCAAAATGAAGCAATGACAACATTGAAAGAAGTATGTAATTTAACAATTTAATTTTTTAATTTCCAAAAAAATATAAATATTTTGTATGAAAACACTAAAGTATGACAAGAATTGTCACATTTTAAAAATCCAAAAGCTATTCAAAAAGTCGCAACTTTTCAAATTTTCTAAGATATCTAATTTTGGGGTCTTTTCATTATTAATAATATATTTCCGCCTTTGTGCATACCCAATTGGCCATGCTTCTGCAGGGTAACAACAACAAACGGCACATTTATTACGTAAGGCATGATTATCATTTACCATTGGAGAGCAAACAAACAACACAACGACAACAGACAGGAACAGCAGCAACAACAACAAGTCGCACTTTCAGTTTTGTTTTTTTTTTTTTTTTTTTCAAAACGCGTCGAATGACGCCTAAAATTTATTATCGTCAAAGTCGCGACGTTGCAAAGTTCAATTCAGTATTCTCTGGGGCTGACTCAGACTCGCGCCAAGCATAATTTTGTGGAACAAATCGCATATGCCCCCACCCGCCCCGCTGCGTTATCGTGACAGTTTTGTGCGCCTTAAACATGCGCCATATTTTACAAAATTGGCAGAGAACGCGTGTCAGAATGCAAGGCGTTAAGCGGCTTTGGGGTTTTTTTTGTTGGCTGCTTATTTTGTACTTTGTTTTATTTTATTTTTTTTGTCAGTCAGCACAATGGAGTTGCAGTCGCAGTTGTAAACGTAGACGTAGACTTGATCCATAGACAATTAACCCAAATTGCAGGCAAACAGCACGTGGGCAACTTTTGGGGCGCCCCATTCGTGAATTTGCCTCGTCGCGTATTCTTGCAACAGACAACGGCAACAAACAGCGCCTGCGATCGTTGCATAAGCAACGTCATCTAGCAGCTGGTAACGAGCCGCCTCTCTTGGCCATTTGAAAGGCATCGAGTTGCGAAAAGGCGCTGGGCCGCCATTTGGGCTAGGCCGGCAAATTAGGCATGCAGCATAAGTACCCATGAAAAACGGAGCTACGTTTGCCTCCAAAACAAACAATTGACATGAATATGGGCAATTCAGCAAAATGGTCAACAAGATGGTCTGCGGAGATAGCCTACTAATTGCCAGAGGTCTGACATAACAAAGAAATGTGTAAAAAGAAACAGGAAAGAACTGTTGTCTACTGTTGTCAAAACATGTAACATAGCATTATTTGTACACTTAACCATATTCAAATTATCATCAAACATTTTTGTCAAAATTGGAAAATTTAATGTAAAATAACATTTAAAAAAAAATATGGCATAATTTTGTAGCCCCATCAGAATCCGTTTTGATCAATTAAAAATATAAATTTGAAATTCTAATTTTTGAAAAAAATATTGTTTCAGTATCTCTAGATTTATATAGAGGACAAATCATAACTATAACACCATCAAACATGAAAATCAGTTCAGTTTGGCTTTACCTATTATGAATTTTAATCTGCCAATAAAACTCTTAACAAAAAATATAAATACTCTGCTTTTGACTTCACAGTTAGAATTAGGCAAGATGAAATCCAAATCTTCTCTGAATAATTGTGTTTATTAATATCTTCATTAGTGAAAATTATCTCGAATTCCTTTTAATTTCAAATTCCATCGACCCAATTCGCGGTGTGCTCATTAATTATGTGAATTTGATATCATATTCTGCAACTGTCGGGCAAAGCTCATTTCGTATTGCCGCTGGCCAAACCGCAAGTGGGATGCAATCAATATGCAAAGTGTTGCCCCTAAAAAAGTATTTACGAGTACACTCATACATAATCACATCTCATTTGTGCTGCGATTATGCATGCAGCTCGTGTTTTCGGCACACGTTTAGCGCATTTCAAGAAGGCTCGTACAGATCGCAATTGGGAATTGACACGCGTTTTAGCGATGATGATCGCGATCAACATCATCATGATGTTGGGCGTCATAATGTTGCGGCAACAAATATTTGTGGAGTGTCAGAAGTGACAAATTTTGCGCATGCGCCACTGCAATTTATCGTGGTATCTGTTGGATACATAAGCAGAAACAACAATAGCCGAACCAAGCAATTGTTCGTTTATTTGACTCCACATAACTGCTTTGACGCATAGCACTTTATGTGAATTTGTTCAATTTTTAAATTTGTATTTTGTTATTTTTGTGGTTCACAACAATTGACCGCTTGGCCTTGTCCTAAGCGAGCCCACGGCCACAACAGTTTCGTGGTTAAAAACTTATCGGAAATGGCCTTATCAGCACACATGACCGGCGTTATTCCCAGACTACATTCGCCTATTTACTTACTGGGCGTAGTCTCTGTGGTTTTGGGCGTGCAAACTCGAAGCATAAGTCGGCGTCGCGTCGCACTCATGTGAATAGCCGTTAGGGCTGATAAGCGATATCTCGCCGCAAATATTGTCCATTATCAGCGGTAGCATATCAGCAATGCGAACCCACATACATAAGTACATACGACCCTCGCCCAATCTTTTTTGGTTCTTTGTCTATCGGAATCGAAAACCACATTTTTTTGGTTGCGGTCGAGTTTACATTCTGCCGAATTGGAGCTGTAAAGTTTTCACTTTCACTGGAAATATTATACGTAGTCCGTCACAAATAAGCTCGAGACCCAAATTGCATTTTGTGGGCAGTTTGTCAACAAAAATTCCTTAGTCCAAAGCCCAAACAAAACAACAATATGAACTAGGCCGTTGATAAGCGTAAGCTAATCTCTTATTTGTATTTGGCGGCGTAAAAATAGTAATAATCTCCTATATAAATATATTTATTCAGAAGGATTAGCTGATTCACAAAATATTAAATATGTAAACTAACTAGCTGATTATAATCAATAAGCAAAATTTATTGCTATATTTTTGTAATTTTGTAAAACCTTTATATTCAACGTTTAATTGTATTTATTTTTTGTAATTATTTATTCAGCAATCAGGGTGCAAAAACCCTTTTATCTGGGATAATACTATATGTAATTGGCACCATTAAAACAATTAATGCAATTAAGGCAATAATATTAATATTTGTTTGTTTAATTATTAAAAGCGGTGTTAACTTGAGCTAAATCATCTAAAACAAACATCATTCATTCTGCAGTGAAACATCATTTGCGCTACTTTTCAATCAGACGCTATTAAATCTGTCATAAACACTGCATAAATATGCTGGTATTAAGACCTAAAGCTCAAAAAATCCCCTAGCTCAGTGTAAAAATCCCAGCATGAGCTCAGCTCAAAGGTGAGCCAGCAACAACAACGATAAACTCTGAAATCATCGCATGGTTGGCAGCAGGCATCTGTTTCGTCATCAACGCTAGCAGAACGTCGTCGACGGCGTCGGCGGCGACTGCGACTGCGACTGCGTCGTCATCATCATCGTCAGCGGCCGGCGCGTCATAAACAACAAAAATATTTCTCTTAAGTCAAAGTTAATTGCTCTTAAATCAACGTGAACAACGCGATCGGCGAATGCTTCAACACGGCCTTTGTATGTTCCGCTGAGCGCTGCGAGCTGCGCTGCCTGTGAGGAGCCTGCTTCGTGCCGGCCGAACAACAAAGGGCCAGAACGGGCCGTTAAAGTCAGGCATCGGGCAGACAACAGGTAAACATTATATAAAGTTAGTTGAATGCAGCTACCTGCGGGCGGCTACTCAGTGCAAGTAGCCGACAAACTCACAGATACAGATACAATATCTTTCGTTTGTTTTTTTTCTTTTTGATTTTGTATATTGTTGTTTGTGCTTACGTAAAGCGCTCGAGTGAGTTTTTGCCAATTTGAGTTGCACTCGAAGAGAGCGCGCGACGGCGCAGTGAGAGTGCGAATTGGTTGGCAACTGGGACAGGAACTGGCGCTGGCGGGAGTGAGAGTGCGAGTGCAATTGTTGCAGAGATACACAAACACAGATACAGATACATTTACCCGAGTACTCGTTCACTGCCGATACATAAACAAACGGCACAAGCGGCTGTCGGCGGTCGGCGACCAAAGCATGCGAAAAGCCAGCACAAAGCATAGAAACAAAAACAAACGTCGCAAGTAGCTCACGGAAATGTATCTGTATCTGTGAGCGCGACCGGAAAAAAAAATTGCCAACGAAGAGCGCAAACGCCGCAGAGAGCGCCGCCGAGCGCAAGCCGAACTCAACGAGCACAGCCGAACGAAGCCAAATGCCGAACCGAAGCGGCAGCGGACCCGGCAACGGCCAGCGAACGCCGCACAGAATCATTCTTGAATGCGCGCGCGAACCTTTCGCACCAGCCAAGAGCAACAGACAACCAACAACCGTAGAAACCAAGAAAAAGATACAAGAGAAAGAGAAAAACAGTCAACAAAATCAAGAGTCCAAAACATCAGAAACCCAACAGAAGGCCAGCAAATTTTCGAAAGCGTGTGAAACGTGAAGCCAACGGAAAAAAGTGCAAGTGAATTTGTTGTGTTTCGGCCAAGTTAAGTGTAAAATCGTAAGCGCGCGCGCCTAACCAGTGGAAGAACCGCAAAAAAAATTATAAGAAGCACACACGCCGTGAAAAAATACATAAAATTAAGAACGAGGCCTAGTAGCCCAAATTCAGCAGCAGGCGAGACATTGGCGAAAATAAAAAATAAAAAAGAGAAAAACAAAAGCAACCAAATATTTAAATAATTAAAAATAAACTGACGACGACGGCGACGACGTCAACGAATTCTTGACTACAGCAGCGCTGCCCCGCCGTTAGCCGCGTGTGCGTGTCTCTCCCTCGCGCGCTGCCTGTGTGTGAGTGTGCGTATGCTAGTGTAAGTGTTTGCCTTGTATCTGTAAGATACGCGCGCCCCGCTGACGCATTTGCTCGACTACCGCTTCTTACGTCGCCGGCCGGCGTTTTGTGCCCAATTAACGCAACAGCCAAATCAGGGAAAAGTGTTCGCTGCCCTGGCATTCAAAAACTCGTTGCGGGCGTATTACATTTAATTAGTAACCAGTTAAATACACTTCAATATCTAATCAGCCAGATACAGGTGTGCGATATATATACAAATATATATGTGTCTGCTGCAATATTGCATATACCCAATTAATTCATATTTAGTATAGCCAGCATTGCCGATTCGCTAGCGCTGCAGTTGCAATAGCCAAAGGCAAAAGTTTATAAATAAATAAAACAAAACAAAACCAATCAAAATAAAACAAAAATACAACTAAATTAAATAAAATAAAATACAAATTCCTGAAATAACTAAATACAGATGTTTGTCATAATCAATTGCTAAAGTGTTGTAGAAAACAGCCGCGAGCAGCCAAGAGAATTGTGTAAAAATTCACATTTTGAAGGTTGCCGCTGCAAATCAAAAGGTGATTACATAAAGATACAAATACTATACAGCTATATACGACCGTGTGTACAAACGAGTAGAAGGTGTGTGCACGGCTTATAATAGATGTGAAAATGTGAAAGGCGACAAGCAAAAAAAAGAAAAGTAGAAATAATAATAAGTATATAATTTGTTGTATCGAAGAACACGCGCAGAGTCTTGAATTTGTTTAGGGCGTGCCTTACAGCCGACTGACCCCATTAGCTCTAGGCCTCCCTGTTGGCACATTTTCAAGGTCACTGCGCGTTCTTTTGTAAACGCCTAAAAGCCTGCGGATGAGCCTCGTCGCATTGTTCGCAAAATTTACCCTCAAATTTGTATTTGATATATTCAATAAATTGGTTACATGGAAATTGTATATTTATCTGATTGCTTGTGTCCGTGCTTACATCTAAATAAATTGGATTAATGAGCTCAACGTATGTTCTCTGTTTCTCGGTAAATTTGCTGAAATTGATGACAAAACCTTGCGAGTTGCATTTGTGCATGTACTTGCATTAGTTTTTGTTTTTTGCGTGACTGCAGCTTTCTGGGAAAATGCCATTGATATCGCATTAAATTGACCTGTAACAACTTCTCTTTTTTGTATCGCATATTTAATTGACAACAAATAATTATAAAGTAAAGGCAAAACCAATTTAAATTGTATGATGCTCGCCAACAATTAAAATCCAATGATTCACAATTGCGGCTTTACTTTGTTGATTTTGTTGTTGCGAGCAAAACAAACAAAAAAAACCCAGCAGCCAATACGATAAGAAATTACTTAGAAAGGCGATAAACAATTCAGATTGAACGCTGTCTTTTTGCTAGATTCCAAGCTAACTGATTCTCTTAATATTCCATTTCTGCAGGAACCCATCGAGCTGAAGAAGCGTTTGGAGGAAGTGCGCCTGCTGGAGTCACGGCGCTCCGCTCGTCTGGCCGATCAGGATCGCGACACGGACTTTGCTCGCCTGGCCGACATGGGAGGCGATCGTCGTCGTACCACACACAGTATTGAGGTGCCATTGACGCTGACGCCGCCGAACAAGTGAGTTACCCGATTAGATAAAACTACACTACACGCGATAAAATAATAACGAAAATAGACAAGCGATGAATTTACTGCATTTTTACATAAATTCATAATTTCTTTAGGCATCCTAAAGTAATTAGACAGTTTACAGGGTATTCTATGAGCGAGCTGATTATTTTTGTTATGTTTGTTTTGGTATTTTTTTGCGTTTTACGTTAATGTTATTTGGTGATCGCGCAGTTTGCATAAATATGCAACCCTGGCGTCCATGGAGTCTAGGCTATATCAATAATTCATAGGCAACGACAAATTAGCGGAACAAGCCGACAAGTCACGGACAGATACAGTCTGCTCTGTGATATTCGTACTAAGTACTCTCGTATATGTACATGCATGTGAATACGTGTGTGTGCGTGAGTGTGTGTCGCCATAGTTGATTCGACGTTTTTGTTGGTTTCTTATCTAAGCGAGACCGGCTAGACACCGCCCGGCTATTTAGCATAGACGCCGTCCGTAGCTGCAATTACACTTATATAAAGTGGCCAGTGCCTAATTTTCCCCCCTCCGTTTTTCTGACAGACAGCGACGGTGAATACGCCGTTTTGCTTTCGAAATGCTCCGGCGGGACAGCGACGACGGCGACTGATTGCAAAATAATTCAAATTTTCAATTACTGAACGCTCAGACGCGTCGACGACGACGTCGATGTCGAAGTCGAAGTCGAAGAGTCGACAATAACATTTGATTACGACGTCAAAAAGTCGCGCGATATCTGGACTGTTTAAGGGTGTACAATAACACTAGACGATGTTAGTTTCTTGATTATACTACATACTTTTCAAAGTAACTCACATAATAAGTATTTGCGGTTTGTTTTTTGTTTAAAATAACTTAAGTTATATTGAAATACTTTTCTTCTACAAATTTTTTTTGGAAAAATGTTAATAAATTTGAAATTTAATTGCAATTTATGCGTGAATCATTCACGATCTTGACATATGTTTCCAAGAACTTTTTCAAAAAAAAAAAAAAAAAATAAAAATTTAACGAATGTTTGCCGTATGTCGTAGAGCATTCATATTTCGGTTCGGAATTTTTTATTTGTTGTCTGACTGTTGTGGCGTATTTCATTTCAATTTCAATTGATAAGCTTCGCGCGCCGCACGGCAAACTATTAGTCAAGTGTGCAAAAACAACAACCGAGCAGCGACAAGTGTGCCGGGCGGCGTAAAACAAATAAACGAAAACAAAATAAAAAAATATAAAAAAAGGAAAACAAAATGCCGGCCACGTTCTCAATTGATAATAAAAGTAATAGCAATAATAATCAAAATAAAAAGGCAAAAAAAGGAAAAAACAGAGAAGAGAATTCAGCGCGTCATGCGCTCGATTACCCCGGTCTGGCTTGAAAGTCGGACAGGGAGGCCACTCAATTGCGTCGTAATCAAAAAACTAAAACTAAAACTGGAGAAAAAAACTAAACAATAATAACAACAACAATAATATAGAAACTGCAATGCGCAAAGAGCAGCAGCCGACAATGTCTGTAATAAAATTCAAATAAAATTCAATTGAGTTCAACGCGAGGCGCTGCGCCAGTTTAATTTAATTACTTACATACAATGCGAGAGACTCGCGGCACCCACCCAGTACTCAGAGGGGCGAGTTGGGGCTGATATACCCTTGTAGCGCGTGTGTGTGGATGAGCAGCGTGGCGCAGCGTTGACTTTTTGCCGGCCGCATTTATCTTAGAGCTTCTCGACGCACATGCCGTCCAGTTGATGTTGTTGATGTTGTTATTGTTTCATTGAATTCGAACTCGAATGCGGAAGTGTTTATTTCGCGCACAGATACGCAAATACAGCTACACACACACACACTTACGCTCTAGTTGTGTATGGGTTATGGGTTCTATCTGTCGTCGCCATTTTGTCGTCGTCTTCATGCCATACGATGTTTTGATATGCGCAGCTCTCTCGCCCTCTCTCTCTCTCTTATTATAATGTACTCGTGTAATGATAACAACACCTCCACACACAACAATAAAACCCGCTCACCTTGCACACACAGCACATACACACACACACACTAATCAAACTATTGCCACGCGTGTTCCAAACGTAATGCGACGTAATATAGTTCCCTCGATCATCTTTTCCCCCTCCCTCCTTGCATAGTGCTAATCTGAAATGTGATTTTCTCGCTTACGTACGCGTGTTTTCGTAATTGAGAATTGTGTTTTTAAGGTTTTTTTTATTATTAATTTACATCGTTTGCGCCGCTCTGAAGTTAATTGCGTCTGCTCCGTTAGTTTAAGTAAACAAAATATATAATCGAATTCGCTTAGCATTTTCTTCTTTTTCCTCTATTGATAATTGGTTTTGTAAACAAATCAACTATTAAATAATATTTACATACGATTCAGCCATAAGTTGTGGGGAACTTAACAGCACGCACGTGGCCGCAATCGGTGTAATAAACATATATCCATGTATGTGTATTTGACACTGTCCAAAGTGGCAATTATAACAGTGAGTTGGTCGGTTTGTTATTTATTTACATACGTTATAATCCTCCGATTTACCTTGGTTAGGTGTGCTTGCAGATAACATTATTTTCGAGTATTTTTATAAAGATCTCCATATATCTGATCAACATTCTGTTGTTTCCGTTTTGACATACGTTGCCCTTTGGCCTTTGCAGCCTTTTGGGTACGCCCAGCAATTTACTAATCGCACCTTAGTCACAATCCAAATGACGTCGTTACATTTAGAACATGTTTAGCATGGTGTCTATTGCTATCTGGGGCTTAATAGACTCCTCAGCATAGCTGACAGCTCTCTAGTTTCAAGGTTTCTCCCCTGCCCGCCTCCCCCCCATTAGCCGTGACAGCCATTACAGAAAACACAGCACTGCAATTCAGCTGAATGACGTGCCCCAAGCACCAGACAAAGAACGCGGTGCACAAAAAAAAAGTACAAATAAAAAAGAAAAAAAAAACAAAAAGAAAAAAATTAAATAAAATCGTACTGAAAAAAGAGAAAGAATTAAATGCGGAAAAAACTGGTAATAAATATAATAAGCTCGTAATTATCGCGTAAATGTCAATTTACGCGGCGAACGCGTTGCGTCAGTGCTAATTTTCAACGCTAGACTGAATAGACCGGCCGGTCTCCAGATCCGAGACCCGCGAGACCCAAACCCCCCGACCTTACCCCTGTGCTGTAGCTGCGCAGCTGCTCCTGGGGCAGCCACCGGGGGCTGTTGCTTAATGAAAGCGTGTAAGCGCCAATTGGCCAGGCATGTTGTTTGTTGCTGTAATTGCCATGATTAACAATTACAACAACAACAACATCTGTCGTATGACCAGGCGGCTGCCTTGGTTTTTGCCATTGTGGTTGTTATTGTTGTTCTTTATTGCAAAAACAAACAATATGAGAAAATTGCAGCGCGCGAAGAAAAAATATATAATAAAAATAATTTACAAACGGGTTTACCGTTGCAAAAATACCAACAACAACAATATCAACAACAGCAACAATGACGCACCGAAACTTGCATGCGCTTTTACAGTGACTTTTCAAAAACTTCTGTACGAACTTTGGAATTCAAAACCTAAAAGCAAAAGCAATATAAAATGGGCGCACAGCCAAAAGGCTTATTGGTAATTATTTTAATAGAAATTCTTTTATTTTAGTGCTAATTAATGCACAGTAAATATCCCTTTGAGTACTGTTGAGTGTGCTAAAATGAATTGAATGAATTTATGTTTATTCGTAATAAATATATATGTATGTTTAATCAACTTTGTAGCATTCATTTAGGCATAATGCAGTACTCAAATGCCAGATTTCAGCTAATGTCATTTGTATTTTATTGGGTACGATTGGACGATTCCACTCGGTATGTTGCTCACTCGGGCGTTGCAAACTGCATCACAAGCTTTGAGTACCCACTTAAGGCATGTGAAAAGCGTTTGCGAAAAATGCATAAGCAACAAGAACAGCGCACAGTGACGTCAACACAGCAACAAAGACAAAAAATGCACACGACTAAAATTACACAAAGAAAAAAAGTAAGAAAAAATCATTAAACAAAAAATACACAACAAAAGCAAATTCAGCCAACTGCCGACGCGGGCAGCGGCAATTAGCCAAGTCTTGAAAAATATTTGCAGTTGTTTTTGCCGCCAAGAATATGTACAAATATTATTCGGAGCGAGTGTTTGTGTTGCCCTCAAAAAAAAAAAAAAGTAATAATAAAATAAGTACAACAAAAATACTTAATTTCAGTACAATAAAAAGTCAAGTCGAGCGCAGAAGTGGGTCAAAATTATTATTGAAGCAGAACAAAAACAAAGCCAGCAACAACAACAGCAGCAGCCGCAGCAGCAACAACAAGGCAACGATAATGGCAAATGCAATGCAAAAATGGGGGAAAAAATAAATTTATAATCATTTTCTAAGCATTGCTTCATAAGCGACGTCGGCGGCGGCGGCGGCCCCTCGACGGCAAATTATTGAAATGGATTCGTATTCGCAGCTACCCAGAGATACTTTGGATCTGGCTTTGGGATGGGGGGTATCGTATATACGAACACACTTACTGCATATACATTCATAAATACGAGTGCCCAATGTTCCGTTCCCTTTACCGTTCCAATGAACGTAAATACAATTTTCCGATGTTCTGCACGAATAGTTTGTTTGATCGTAAAATTTTATTTTTGCATTCAAATCGCGGCGCAACAAATAAAAAGTCGAAATGCTATTGCAAGTTTAGTTCGTTGCTCGATGTCTTTTGTGGCCATTGCATTTTGGGGTATTATTATTTTTGTTTTTTTTTTTTTTTTTTTCTGTGTTTGAGCCGTCCACAAGGAGGCGCCTTGAATGAGTTTCGTGCCAGTTTCGAATCGATTCAGTTGGCAGGGTCATTCGATGTGTGTGTGTGTGTGTGTGTGCTCAAATGCAGTCGCAGGCAACAAGCCATGAAATGCATTTGCATAGAACAAAGGAAGAGCGCAAAATAACATTCAAAACTCACAACGAGCTTGCAGAAATTTCATTAATTTAAGCATGGAAATTGTGTTAGCTGCTTACACTTAATCACAAATCGAGCATTCAGCTGCACTAAATTAATCAAATGCTGGCATTATACACACTTTGCTCTCATAGCTTTGCTGCGCGGCTTGATTAATTCTTGTAGATCTTTTTCTATTAAAATATTTAAAGCACATTTTCCATCGCAATTGGTTTTTAGCTGAACATTTCTATTACGCCTGCCCGATGGCACAGCAGCTGGAGTCCACTATCTATATACATATATAAATACATATTGGTATCGGTGTAAGGCAGCAGGCTGCTTAACACGTTCTCAGTGGCCACGCACGGCCAATGGGCCGGTGGCTATATTTAAAAGTGCATTTGGACCCACTAGCCCAAGCGGCGGGCAGCGGGCAACTGGAAACTGGCAACAGACTCGGCCAACGTCTTGCATTATTTATGCACGAATACATTAATAAGCCCGCGGCCGAGATGTCGAAATATATACGAGTGCGATATATGCATGTAAGCATGTACAGATATTCATTTATATATATGCAGATATATATTGGCATATGAGTATGGGAAAAACTAAAAACGTGTGTGTTGACGACGCCGAGATGTGGCCGAAACAAGCTGTTAAACAACACGTCAGGAAAAGCGAAATGAAAATGGACCATTTTCCGACAGCTAGTAAATTTTTAGTACACGCTGACGTTGCCTGCCAGGGATATGCACAGATAGATGCAGCAGCAACAACAGCAGCAGCAACTTTTAGGCAGCAACAGTTGTTCATAAGTTGAAGTTTAGTTTTCCATTTGTTCGGTTTTGTTTTTTTTGCTGTGTGTCGATTCCGATCGGCGGCAATAAAACTTAATGGGCACACTTATGAGCAGTGCCTTGGGCAGAGATCGGTGGGCGTGGCGGTGGCATGCAACAGCACACGCAACATTTGCAGTTGGGCTCTGCAGCCGAAACGCAAATTCTAAGAACGGAAAATGCGCAAAAATTAGATTGAATTGTTTTGCGGCAATTGCCGGTGGGGCGGACGGCAGGGGGGCGGGCGGCGGGCGGCGGCGGCGACGGACGCATAATTGCAGTTGCGAGCAGCGGCTCGGACTGGGTCTTGTCTGGACTGGATCTGGACTGACCCAGGCTGGCCTGGCCCGGGCCGGCCCGGCCTGGCAATTTGATTGAGTCGTTTCCAATTGTAATGGCAAACGCTGCGGGTGTTGGCACTGACGATCGTCGACTGTCGACGGACGACTGACGACTGACGACTGGCTGACTGAGCGGCTGTCCGAGTCTGTCTGGCAACCAAAGTCATTTGGCAAAGTCAAAAACGCAAAAGGAAAACCGCACACTATAATTTTCCAGCGCTATACGAAGTTACAGTTACACATTTCGAGCCTTTGGTGCCAGCAGCAGGCAAGCAACAGCAACAGCAACAACTGGCAACAACCAGCGGGCCTAAGATACAAACAACAAGCAACAACAGCAACAAAACTGCAAACTACAAACTGATTTGGCTTATTTTGCGACTATTGCGGTCGCTGGAAATTGCATTAGATTTCTGTTGTTGTTGCTTTTGCTGTCGGTTGTGTTGAGACTGTTGTCAATTAAAGTTCAGCCTGGTCGAAAAGTTCTGTTAATGCCTTTGGGCTTTGTCATTGTGCGACCTACAACAGCAAAGGCAACAGCAACAACGGCAATACAATGAGAGACATTTACATGAAATTGTTGTATCACGTTTAATTTGGCAATTTGAATGCAAATCCATTTGCGCTCGCGCGTGTATCTCCAAGATGCTTGGGTCTAATGAAGGGATTTTCATCTAGCCACGTTTCAACTTGACTCTCGGGCAGCAGCATGAGCAACATCAGCCTTGAGCCTCAATGCGGCCCACGGCCAGAGCCTCTATATTTCAAATCAAATTTTCGGAAAGCACTGCGGGCCCAAAAAACCAGCTAAACTGAAGTAATCAAGGCTATAAACTGCACTGCGGTTAGTAGTGTGGCGGTGGTTAGACAGCCGCTTGTGGTAGCTGGGTGGAGTGGGGTGGGTGGGGTTCAGTATTTCCATATAATTAAAGTGCCGGGCGCGTTTTTTGTTTGCTGGCTGTTGCGATTTGTTAATTGAATTAAATGTTGGCCATGCAGCGGCGAGCGGGTCATCAAAATGCAGCTGGCAACATTGCCCCTGCGGGCAACGGATCGCGCTGTGTCGTCTCTTGTCTTTCGCCTGTGTACGTGTGTGTGTGTGTTCTGTGTGTGCAACCCATTTAGCCACAGTGTGCGGCAGCTCTCGTCGCTTAACTGTAAAAGCAAACGCACGTACGCGACGGGGCTTAGCCGCTAGTCCAGCACTGGCGAGTGGGCCAAATCCATGAAAGAAGCTGGCACATTGGTTCTGGTTGCTTTGTAGGGAAATCGAATCAGATATTGTGTTTTTATTAAAAAAAAAAAAAAAAAATATGCAATTATCACTTTTGTAATAAATTCAATAATTGAAACTTATATTTTTGCAATTGTTATAGGTATGCGATGGGCTGTAACGGTAACGGTCATTTCACAGCCATTTCCAGAGCTATTTATTAGATAACACTTGTACACAATACGTTATCGATAATCGATAATTTTGCATTACTTATCGGTATCTATAGCAGTTAGGCCCATCTCATTCCAGTGCCATTTGCGGAGCTACTTACAAGTTAACACTTTGCCCACTGTGCGCCACCATTGCGTCGGCGACAGCGCGTAATTCCCATGGTCTTGGTCGTGGTCGTGGTCGTGGACTTCATCGCATGGTCGACCAAGTACCGCTAAATTGTTGCAGCCAATTGTAGTGCAGCAGAATTAGCAGCAGCGATTGCAACGCTTCCTGACGCACGCTGCGCTGCATGCTAAGCAGCTCGAGGCGTTGGCAGCGGCGCTGACACATGAGTGACAACAACAGCAGCAGCAGCAGCGGCAGCGGCAGCGGCAGCAGCAGCGGCAGCATAAGCTGCCCACATGCGAGTCACCTCAGGCAGGTGTGTCCGTCTATGTTGTCTATTTGTTCGCATTCGCATGCGACAACTGCCAGCTTGTTACGCCCTTTCGACTGTCACACGCTTATTGCTGCTGTCACTGGGCGACTGCCTGGCCGGCTATTGTTGACCCGCTTGTGTTTGGCTAGCTGGTGTGGGCCCCGGCGAACAGCAGCGGAAATCCTCAGTATCACGTGCGCTATCCACGCAGCCCAGCAGCCGGCCAGTGTTTACTGATTTTCAAATTGAATTTTCTTGTGATTTATCAATTGGCGAAGAGACAATAGAAAGTGCCAATGCCTGTGGGCCATGGCCGAGAGCTTTTGCCAAGCCAGGCCAACGATACAGCACGGTACAGTAGGCACCGCAGCAATCGCTGTCACTGGCCGGCAAGGTGCAGTCGCTGAACAGACGCCGCCTGGGGAAAAGTAGCCGCGACCGAGGCCTGTCACTCGCTGAGGTCCGCGCATTTCTAATGGAAAATACACACACACACACACACACACACAAATGTGCACAAATGCCCAGGCAAACAGGCTAGCCGGGCGAAGCTCAAGTTCAAGTTGCCTGCTCCTGTTTGCTGCCCTTGGGGGGCTCGTCGCGAAAAAAATCGACTCTGCCTCAAATTAATACGATTTTTATTCATGACTGCTGGGCAGGGACCATGGGCGCCCCTGGGGCGATTGCCAATCTGCCACTGTCACTGCTGCTGCCACAGCCAACTGCCACTGGCATTGCTGCTGCCACGTTTCTAGTGGCAATTGCAAAACATTGCCGCTGGCTTCCGTTGCCGGAATGTGGTGACAATGCCTCGTTCGGGTTTTTCCCTGCTTTCAGTTTGTTAATGCTGCTTTAAACAATTGCAATTCTCCTGCCGTTGCTGTTGTCGTCGATGTCTTTAGTCGCTGTCGCAATGTTAGTAATTTGTGCAAATGAGCCTCTAAATGGCATAGAGGAGACCTCTAGACGTGAGCGGCAGCAGCAACAACAACGAAAACTAAATAGACAAAATTTAAATGCGCTATTTGGCTATGTAAACGATGCGGCCCCTGGCCAAGAATGGAAAGCTGTTAACTGTTTTTCCTCAACGTTTTCCTTTTATAATGCTACAGGATTTCTGTTTGTTGTCTCAATTGCTTTCTCTCACAAATTTTATTGAAATATAATTTATCCAATCAGTAAGTTCTTCGGCACGTACCACCGGATTTAAAGCCATTCAAGAGCCAATCATTAACAATCACTTTCAATTCCAAATCACATAGTGCGAAATGCACAACACGTGCTCTAAATACCTTGATAATGAAAGCCGAAAAAAACTGCGCCTCAAAAAAATAACAATGAATAGAAACTAGTATTTACTATGCTCCATGTTGTTATCTTAAAGCAAAAAAAAGCCAAAAAAAAATGAACAAAAATTCAAAAGTAAATATTGAAAGAGCAACAACAAATTGTCGAGTGATAAAAAAAAGTGAGCAAAAAAGCACGCAGGTGCCATTGAGTTAACTTTACGGATTCGTATCTCTCGCTTAGCTTCCCCCTCACGCATTCGGGCACTCACGTATTTACGCACTCACAAATACAAGCGAGTCACGACACACATTTTACAGTTACGCATTAAATACACACAAATTAGCAACAGCTCGTGTGTGAGTGTGTGTTGTATGTGTTGTTTACCCTCCTTTTCATGTGGTGTTTCCGCCTTCTGGCCAAGTTGTCTGCGTGGCTCACCTGCCTGCGCGAAGGCCGCAGTCAAATTTCAATATTTGTTTACTTTTTTTCTCGTGTTATTTTGTTATGTTTTGTTTTTGTTTTTTTTTTTTTGCGGTCTGGCGCTACCTCGCTTTGGAATGGCCCCGCTATAGGCACACACTCGCGGGGCCCCAGTCTCGGTTTCTCAGTCCCAGTCTCGGAGCCGGTCAGGCTTTTATTTGCTTTATTCGATTTTATTGCTGTTTTCATTTCAGTTTTGGCAAAAAATATACGAAATGTGTGTCACAGACAGAGGCACACAAAAAGAAACCCACAAATTAACAACAAAAAAGAGGTCGCCTTTTAAAAAGAAAACAAATAACAAATAATAAAGCGGCAACAACAACGCAACGAAATCAAATTCAGCCATGCGAAATTTTTGGAAATTACGCACAGGCCAAAAATTTGAATCAACACACGCAACTAGTAAAACAACAACAACAACAACGACAACCAGCTTGTCTTCCACAAGCACAACAACAATCCTAACAAGTACTTGTCTGTATTTTGAGGGACCTAAAAAAAACCAAAGTACGTCATGAGCGCTCAAATAACTTGTCGTGAAGAAAAATCACAGAATGTATAAATAGAAACCAAAATTGGTGTGGGCTTATATAGTAATACGATCTCGAGCAACAACAAGCTAAACGCCTATGTATTTCAAAATGCCGCTTATGAGTTATCATAGAGCCTTTTCTTTATTGTTTTGGAATCTAATCGAAATATTACGTATACGCCACAATGGCTCTTAACATGTATTTATTTTTATTTTCGAAATACTTAACTTGTTTAGGCTCTAAGTGCCTCACTTCCTCTTTTGTATGCGCTACATTGCTTGGGGGACCCATTTGTTGTCATTTCACAATGACTTAAAATTCGTTATCGTACAAACTGATAAGCGATGGCGAAAATAAAACGCCTCAATGAAGTTCGCTTGCCATTGAGGCGCATTTGGCATATATAAAATACCTTATCAAGATCTACGCTTTTTGCGGCCTGCTCTAATCAAGCACTGACTTGGGCTTGTGACACATGATAAGCCCCTGAGAGATTGTTGCTGATATAAACGTCGCTCTTTGATTCGACAAAATCAATAGAAGTTCGCAATATTCGTTAGCCAAGCAGGCAGCCAAGGGACTTATCGATTAGGAGCAATGAACCCCAGTTCGGGAATACTCATTGCGAATTTGGCTGAAACTAATTTTAAAGACTAAACTAACAAAGAAATAATTTTTCTAGATATCGGAGTCCAAATAGGAATTGTACCCAGTCGCAATACTTAAAACTTCCTCCTTCTGTCTACAAAGTATTATTATAAGATTTTATTTCGTTGACTTTATTCAATTATTGCTCGCTTTTACTTTTATTTTGACTTCAAAATGTCTTCGCTTATATTTCTGGTGAAAGTTGTTGAAATAACAATAACAAAAGGCAACAACTATTGTCTAATGCCTGGTCCTGGCCCCAGCAATTACCCGATCCAATTTTCGAGCACGTGTCTAATTCAATAAACTCATTTCGGAGGGGACTTTAATTGCACTTCAGTTGCTCAGCTCAACCACAAATCAAAACCAAAACGAATGCAGCTCAATCCAACAGCAACAACAACAGCAACAGCAGCAGCAACAACAACAACAACAGACAGCTGCAACAAGAGGCTATAAATTGCAGTTGCAACTAATTTTGATGCGGCATGCAAACGAATAGTCGCAGACCTAACATCCAATGGCCCCCCTCGGAGCGCCCCGCTTTGCCACTCTGGTCGGCATATCATATCGCATCTCTGGAGCGCGCATATTTCCGACAGCCGCCGCTGCACATTGCAATGTAATTTTGCTTTCAACACCTTTTTTTGTGCCGCATGCAGCATGCAACGTTGCTGGCAGCGTCGCCTGCTGATTGCAACCAGCGGCGTGGGCAAATAATTGCCAACAAAACAGCAAACAGCAAACAGCGTACGGGCCAAAGTTGCTTGGCTCTGGCGCATCGCCTGGCCAACAACAGCAACACATTACGAATACAACCAAGTGAAAATCACTGCGCATTTCCCAGGCTCCGCTCAAGCGCTGGCCCCGAAATCGGCGCGAATATATCGCATTTCAATCACGCGCCAGAGCAGCGGCAATCCCCGAGCTCCTGGGCCCGTTGCTTGGACCGATCTTCGGCCGGCGCAATTTACGTGCGGCCACGCAGTGAACCAACCGGAGAGAGAGACTATGAGACTTTGAGACTCGGCCACCAATTTTCGTACAGCAACAACTGCAGCTTGCAGTTTATTAAAATTGCTGCGCAATCGAGCAGAAAGCAACGGCCTGTTTATTGTTGTTGCTGTTGCCGTTTGCTGTTACTGTTGCTGTTGCTGTTGCTGCTGAACCTAACGGTACCGATTGTGCGCACAAAATGGCCACATCGTGATGGCTAAAATACCCAGCCGGCCGTCCCGACCCGCGGCACGCGCCTCACACGACAAGCCGGCCGGCAAAACGACAACGCCGCTGACCACTGCCCCCCCCCTCCTCTCCCTTCCCGCTTCCGCTCTCGGCCTAATGCAGAGATTTGAAAAGTCGATTTATGCGCAAATTTACTTTTATGCGATTAGCAACGAGCGGCAAAAATTTATCGTCAAGTTTAGTCAATTTAATTGGGGCGCAGATGAGGCGGCCGAAAGTAGCAAACGAAGCAGAAGGTGCCAAATGGATAAAAGCCAAGCTCCGGCTGTCACGCTGGCCCCCACGTTCCGCCATCCCTCACTATTCGCTGGTCACATTGAATACGGCTACCCGGGACAGCAGACAAAGCGCGTGCATTAGACAAAGGCTAAAAACCAAACCTGGTAGCACAGCAATAAAATTTTATGGCAGCTGTTCTGAGAAGGAGCTGCATTCACTTCAATGCAACAGCAACAGCAGCAGCAGCAGCTGAACTCAGTCGCCGCTGCCCGCGGCCTCTGAATTTGCACAATGGACCAAAATGTGTTTTGCGAAAGGGTTCGCGGACAGCAGCAGCAGCAGCTAGAATGCAATTTCACGTTTCGGCTTAAACGTAGCTGAAGTGCTGATGCCAGCGATAAGAAATGTTAACAAAAATAAACTCCTGAAACGCTCTATAAACTGCATGATGTCAGCTTTTATAGACATACGTACCATGTGTATGCATCGATTGAACAGCTACAGAAGTTCAATGTTTGGCAAAAATAAATAAATAAAATAAAAGTACTGTAGGATAACCAACTAATGAACTCCTAAAGTTGTTTCCTAGTTAAAGCTGGCAACGGTGGAAGAATCTAGAAAAAATATATCAAGAGGTTTGTTTACAATTACCCCGACTTAGCTACAACAAATAAACAATAAACTTATATTCAGTTATTTCAATCTCTACTTAAAAAGCAATTTTCAGACTACAACTATCCGCACTTGAAGCTTAAGCTGCATGCAAATAAAGCTCATTTAAAATTCTTGGTTCGCCCATTATTTAGACTCCGCGCTGCAGTGAAAGTAGTCAAGGGCTGCATTAAGTTTGTTTTGTAATCTGTAACAAGAACTTCTCAAGCGGCTTACAAATCGAAACTTTGAGATTCAACTGCAATGCTTTTTGCCTGCCTTTATGATCTGCCTGAATTTGCTTTATTCGATTCCTTCGAAACCATTCAGTGCAACTAAGCCGCTTAAGTACTATTATTAATAATTGTCAACTGGGGGCAATAATTGACGCATCAGGCTTGGCAGATCAGCATTCAGTTCTCGCAATGCAACGCAGGATTTAATTTAGCCCCCCAAATATTAATCCTGGCACGCAGCCGGCAAATGCCAAATGAGAACTTCTTACTGGCACTGACAATGACGACGTCTCAATTGTTGGCATTTGGCTTATTTTTTATATAAGAAGATGCCATGGCAGCAGCAGCTTTTCTTCCACTGAACTTGATTACGAGTATTTCAAATCAGTTCGCTGCCGTTTGAAATGTTTTGAATTTATGACACGCCGCGACAGTCGCGTCTTTATTATCCACCATCCTCTTTACGCCGGCTTGCTCTTCAGCTTTGTGTCCTGCTGCCTGCATCTATTTGGCTGCATTCTTGGGCGACAGTTGCCTTTGTCCAAGTTTTTGGAGCGTAAAAATGCTACTCATAAAGCTAACGCCAAGGGATATCCGATTTAACTGCGCCTTCGTTGTTGTTTGTTTTTGTGGAGTCCAAGGTTGCTTCAAGGTGAACTTAAAGCCAAAACTCTAAGTTGACGTCAGCGTCTCTTCAAAAAAAAATAAAATAAAATAAAATAAAATAAAAACGGAGTAGGTAACTAAAAAAAATAATAATCCAAAAAAATGTTTTGCGCAAGGTCAGTAAAATTCGCACAGCAACAAATTTGCCATAAAATATTTGTGAATATTGTATGCGATGCTATCGTAGCTGCCAATTAATGACGAATGAGCAAAATCAACAGCTAGAACAACGGCAGCAACAACAATAACATAAATAACAATGCAGGGGCATTCAAAATCGCTGGCCACAAAATTAGCTAAATGGAAAAATAGTTTTGCGCCGCTTTTTGCATTGAAATGCCTCACGGGGCGATTATCGTAAAGAGACCTCGTCACATTGTTGTTGCAAATTACATCGTCAACAACAACAATGTACGGCGGCTGCTTTGATGTGCATAGCGTTTAGGCTTATGCGAGGGCGTCTAATTAAAGCCGAGCCCCAGAACAACTGGGCCAATGCTGGCCTTCTAAATTCCTCGAATTGCCAACATACAAATGGGTCTCTTTATCTGCGAGCGTGATTCAATCAGTAACCGCCGGATTACAACAGAATCTGTCTTATCAAACTTAGCTGGAAGTTTGATTATATTTTTTGTATATTTGTATAAGCGATATCTTTCGATAACACGAGATAAATTGAACGTTTGAATGACAGTTAAGATGTGAGCTTAAATAAGGAAGTTAGCAAACATTATGGTTATAAAGGTTTATCAGTTTGTCAGATTATTATCTTTAATATTTCTGGGTAATATTAAATGCTTTCGCTAATTTTCAATTACATTTTTAAAGCTTTTTTGAATCATTTACTTAATTGTATCTGTATCTACGTCTGTTTTGCAGCTCGCGAAAGCGTCCGCCAAGCGACACTTACGATTGCACCAGCGATCAGTGCAAGGGGGACGAAATGAATGCATGCAATGCAGCATTAATTTTAATGAATCTACACAACTCGCCGAACACAGGTAGGTTGCACGGACTTTTCTTAAAATCATCATTTCGATTGTATTTTGTTTTTGACGTCGATTCAGTTTCAGAGAAATGGCTGGCCTCCAGTCCAGGCAGCAGCTCGTCGGCCTCATGGAGCTCCGGCTCGGCCTCGCCGCCACTGAGCGATGATGGAAATGCGTTGCACGGTCACATTATTTTGTCGCCACACGATGCGGCCAATGCATCGGCCAATGCACGTATACGCACAACCTCGGTGTCCACGTCGGACGAGGGCATTGTCATCGACTTTGAGGAGGACCGCAAGAAGAAGGTAGGTCGCATACGATACAGAGACTTGGGGCAGCCATGCTGATTAGATCAAAGGAATGCGGCCAGTCGGCCAAACAGAGCGCGACGCCACAAATTTGTTGCATTTTAATTGCAACTTTGTACAGCGATTTTAATTGCTATAATTATATTTATGTAAATGCCTGTGCATCGTTTTTGGCACACGGCAGCAAACAGCAGTGGCATATATACGTATTACGCGGCGTATGCTTAATTCGTCGCATCTTGATTCATTACCCATACGCGAGACGTGGCGGCAGCGGCGAGAATTGTGAAAAGCCAGGAAATTAAATAAATGTCGAAAACGAGCCCGTAATAAGAACATATCAATCAAAGGCCAACGTCAACAGCTCGTTAACTGTACAGCAAAAATACGCACACGCACACACCCACGCTCCCGTACACACCCATGCACGCACACACACACTATGGCTCTGGTTTTTTCTGTATTCTGTTCGAACCCCCTTCCCTAGAAGTTGTTGCAAGAACTTTGCGCGACTTTACTTTATTAGTTATGCTTAAAAACTCCAAAGTAGACTCCGCACTCAAAAGCAAAGAAGCTTACGCAACTTTTGGACCTCCCGCTTGCGTGCACCCTCGAGCTGCTAGTTTTGTGAATATTTTCGGTCTGCAATTTGTTTGTCCGCAATCTGCGTGCCCAACTAGTTATATATATATATATATTATATATATCTTTCTTTTCTGTTTGCTTGTGCCTCACTTTGTCAGCTCGTCTTTCACTTTGTTAGTGTGTGTGTGACTGTTGCTTTTAAAGGCTCTCAACAACACACACACATAACACACAAGGCCAAGTACGAGCAGTTACAACACCAACAACAACAACGGCATGGATACATATCAAAAGTGAGCATCAGCAGCATTTTGTGGAGCTTTTGTTAACCTTGAATACGTGATTAAATTTTATTTACATTAACGCACACAGCAGCACCCTCGCCATATGCACACTTTTAGTTTCATTTTTTTAAGGGCTCCTCGAGTGAAGAATGATAAACTAAGGGGCCAAAGGTGGGCATTGATAAATCGCTAATATTAACAGATCATTAAATATTTATACGATACTTACGGCCAAGCAAAGCCCTTTCAAAACTTTGGTGATTTCATGCAAAATTTCAGTTTAGCTAAGATCCGTGTAAAATTACAAATTTAACCAACAACAACATTAAACTAAACTTAAAGTAGTTCCTTTATCTAAGTTGTTTAATGTCACTTTCAGCTAGTGTCATTTTTATTATCACTTTTCTTTGGTTTTGTCAGTCTGGCAACTTCACTTTGTCTCCTTTCCCTATAGCTAGACTTTCACTTTGTGCCGTGTCCGGCTGATTACCTGTTGCACAAGCAGGCCACACAAAAACTAACCGAAAATGTCATGTTTCCGGTTGCTTGGCTGGCCGAGCGCATTTGAATCCATGCTTGACAACCTGGCAGCTGGCACGCCCACTGGGCGCAGCTGAGTGTGCTACTGGAGGCGCAACAATGCCAAATTGATTTGCGCCCAATTGCATTGCGGTCTATTTGAAAGACATTTGCAACATTTCCGCATAATCTTGAATGTGGCAAAAGCAAACACAAAGCAGGCGGGCTGCCACAGATATGTGAATAGATAAGTGGATAGATAGATAGATAGATGGATAGATAGATGGATAGATAGATGAATGCTTGGATGGATGGATAAATGAGCGCTACGCAAAATGATCTCAGCGCTGGCATTGAGCTGCAGTTGTTTCTGTAAGCTGCAATGAATGCAATTAATGTGTAATTGTGCGCAATTATTGCCGCTGTCGGGCAAGGGAAGAGCTAATGCAGCCAAGGCAGCTAAAGGCAGTGAGAAGTTGCTTTAAAACGCTCGACAGCCACGGCCACGTGGCGTATACGTAACGCGCATTACTCATACGCACCGTGTCTGTGTGCGTGTGCTCGTTGGAAGCGTCGCTGCTTTGTCTGCCTGCATTTAAGCAGCCGCAGAGTGTTTGGCACAAGGCACAACATGGCGCATGATTAACCTTCATTACTCAACCAACGGCGACCGTTTGTAAATTACTCATACGCCATGAGGGCTTTTGTTTTGTGTGCACTTGTGGTAAAAATGATTTTAAATGCAGATTTATGTGCATTTTACAACAACAGCAGTGACAACTGCAGCCACAGTCACAGCCACATCCACACTCACGGACTTTTGCCTTTTAATCAAGGCTGCGATTACAAGGCTGGCGCGCCGCTCAACTGCCAAGCGGGGCAGGCACAGTGGCTTTTGTTGAAGTGTTGCTCGTAAATTGGCCTGCACACTTGTGCAATACAGCTAAGCAGTGAAGGGTAGTTGGGGTCAGATTGAAGGGTCTCTAAAAAAAGAGAATCAGAGCAAAGAAAATCAGACTAACTGTCATAAAGCACAAGTTAAAGGGTCGTAGTTTAAAAAACTGCACTTTATAATCGCTTGGAATATCGATAAGAAAAAGTAGAGTTTTTCACTTACAATTTCTCGTGTGCCATATAGAATATATAGTTAAATTGACAAATTTCCGCCGCTCAAGAAAACTTTGTGGCACATTTCCTGCCAGCAATGCATTAAAATTGGCCCGCTGCCTTTTGTGGGCAACCGTTTATTGGGCAAATGCGCAGAGCGCTTCTGTTTTCCGAGTATTTGTAGTAGACCCGGCTAATTGCATGTTCTATGTATAAGATTTGCGAATTTTGTTTTACGTGTTTGCGGCTCTTTTTTTATTGTTGTTGGTGTTGCCGTTGCCGTTGCCGTTGTTGTTTTAGTTTTTGTTTTCTAACTAATTTGTTTTATAACATCAACAGCAGCAAAAGCTAACAAAAGCAAACGCAAATTATAGTGCAAAACAACGCAGACAGCGCGGCGTGTGCAAAGCACTGACATTGGCGCAATTTCGCGGAGGAGGGCGGCTGGCCAGGGCATCAGGGCGGATGGGGCTTAGCCTAATGGCAGCCGAATGCAAGGGCAGGGTATGCTATTGCGGTTTAGCTTTTGCAATGCTGACAGTTTCAACAACAACAACGAACAGTGCAGGCAGCCGCTGTCACTACTAGAAAAAGGCAAATGCAGTCGTCGCTGCCAGCCAACATGGCGCGGCACACGTGTCGCTAAAGCTGTGTGTGTGTGAGTGTGTGTGTACGTGTGTTGGCAGCTTAGCTGCATTTGCCTTTTTCGACATAGCATGTGGCACACCATTTGTGCATTTGCTGCATTACTTTTGACAGATTGAAGTATCCACGACTCTATAGAGCAATTGCTCCATGTGATTGATTTCACAACTTTTCTCACACAATATATCATTACAATCTCTCGTAATACTGCGGCAAAAAGCTTTGAAAGTACACAAAAGCGAGCTTAATTGATTTCGCAGAACACAATTAAACAGACTTGCAACTAATTTGGAAAATTGTTGTGTGATTTATTTATGTGAAAAAAGCTTAGCGGACAAGTATTGTATAAATATTAAATAAAACCAGTTAACAGTTTTTGTTTGTAGATAAAACTTAAAACACAAAATTGTTCGCCAAGTAAAGGGTATTTTGGAGTCCACCACTATTTATGTTTAGAAAAGCCGTTTGTCTTTGCACAATTTTTGCTGCTGTTTTGTTTGTTTTTATTTTTGTTACATTTCTAAATAAGCTTAAATTTATATTTATGATTTTCGGTGTACACGGCCATTGTCACATGTTACCTATCTGCCGCTCTACTGCTCTCTGTCTGACACCCAGTAGGTGGCCGTACTCGTATCTCTTACTGTTAAATGGATTTTGCAGCGTGTACATCAAATTTGGCTTTGGTTTTGGCTTTTGCTTTACTATGTGCATTTATTTTTAACCGGAACGAACAAAAATATAGCAAAATTTAATTAAAAATTGTACAATTCAAGTGGCGTTGTGTGTGTGAGAGTGTGTGCAGCAACCTTGAAACAACATTCACTTGGCAAACACACACACACACACACACGTTGAGAGACACAACACAACCGACACAAGCACAACCACAGATTGGCAAACAGCTTCGGCGATGCCTTTGGCACTTGATTCATAAGCCAACGTCGTATTAATTTCACTCATATGGCAAAATAACCTTGAATTCTGATTAGGAAGCAATTTAAATTTATCTATCAGTCATTTTGCCTGCTCTTTGCGCTCACCGCTCAGTTGACTTTATTGAGTTATTGAGTTGGCATTATTAAAACTTAATTGTACTGCTAAAAAGCCATTTATCGCCCTGCGCGCAGACCCGCCTTCTCCGCCAGCCGTTTCTAAGCCACCGCGTGCCACCTGGCACCGGGTGCAATTTGTAAATCATTAGCGCAACAATTGTAAATGACTTGTCCCAAGTGTCGTCAACGTCGACGTCTTGGCTATGTGTGTATTGCTTGATTGGGCAACACGGGGCGTATGAGTAATGACTGCGCAACAGCTGAGCATGTTGTGTGTGCTCATAACTGATTATACCCTAAACCGACAGACTGTCTACCCACGCTCCACGCAGCTCTGCTTTGAGTGCAATTGTTCGCAAGACAATTGCTAAATGGACGTTTCTTATTTGGAAAGAGCTTTCGTAGATCTTTTGAGGTTTTCCGTCTGTTCGATATCTAATACCTATATTTATATCTTTGCACGTCTCACAAGGGAGTTCAACTTTAAGCCATCTTACCCATACACTGAAGTTGAAAAACCATTCTGGCCACACTCTGTGCAATTCCATAATGCGTGTTATTTGGGCAAAGCAGCCGGCACAAAGTGCAAAGTCATACATAAAACGAAGTTTAGTGTTTGTTTAGCTCAAAATTTATGTGTTTGAAAATTGAGCGTAAAGCTGTCAAATGCACTGAAATAAAACTAAAACTGAAAACCAAAAAAACCAAAGCCAAGACCCAAGTCTCAGCGGAAACGCACAGCAGAAACTTGCGAGGCGAGCTACTTGCAGCAGTGCGCAACAATTCGTCTGCGTCACTAGCAGGAGTGGCAGCCACAACAAAAGCAACAACAACAACAAAACAAAAGTCAGTGAAGCGCAGTATTTGTACATGTATGTGTGTGGCGTGGGTGTTTGTATGCGTTTGGGAGAAACGAACTCATAAATTTATCATAATTGCAAAAGGCAGAAAAATGTGACTGAAATGTACAACAACAACAGCAACAAGATCCGCAACAACAGCAGCAGCAGCAGCAGCAACAAAAATAACTGCAAATGCAATGCAAATAAAAAAGTCGTAAAGAAAAAATGCAATAAAAATAATTTGCCATAACAGTCGGCAGCAAGAAAAACAAAAAAATGAATAAATTATAAAAAAAAAAAACCGAAGGAAATAAAGGCATTCCACTTTTTTCCCATCCTAACAATAAACATAATTATAATGCCACTGCGCATAATTTACAAATTGCAATTTCCATCAGTAGCAACATTGGAAGCTGCGGCATCTGAATCATTCATTCAGTTTTTGTGCGCTTGCTGTATTGGAAAATTATTTGCTAGTTTTTCACGAAAAAAAGATTAAATAAAAATAAAGAAGAAAATCTGTGCCAAGTGCAAACAAACAGCGCTTTTCATGTTCAAGGTGACAAAAATTTGTAGAGACCGGCGGACACTCGAGCCAAATGCCGCATCATTTGGCCTCGTTTCGGTAATTTTTGCGGTAATCTTTTTTCTGCTTTTTCGAGCTTTTTCTGGCTCGTTGCGGTTTTGGTTTGCTTTTGCCTTAGGTATATTTATTTAGGATTCGTTTTGTAATGGCCATTTATTTGATTCTCTTAGCATAAATTATACTCACTTGAAATGCTTTACTGACAGATAGGAAATAATTATAATATATATATTAAACTTGAAAGTATTATGAAGTATTGTTAAGTTTCTTAGGGAATCGGGATTTCCATTAATTTTGGAAATTTCGCAATATATAAGAAAAGCTTTAATTTGATCTATCAAATTAATATTCTTTAAATATACCGATTAATTTGGCATCGTTTGCTCAACAATGTGCACCGGTTTTTGCCAGCCGCCAGTCATCGTTGCCTTTGGCAAGCGGCCCAACTGACACAGTTTGCCAAGCCCCTGCCGGCCAACTTTCCTTATCTGAATCTTTATCTTAATATTGTTTGCTTTTTTGCCTTTTTTTCCTTTTTTTTTTTGGGCTTCTACAATAAACACTTGGTGTTGTCGTACCATTTGCTTGGCTTGAACAACATGCAAATTACAAATGTCACTCAGTTTGTAATGAATTTGAATACACTAGCGCTGCACGGCGGCTGCAGATCTCGACATTGCTGCGACTTTATAGTCAGCCCCAGGCGAGTCCAATGTCGTTTGCGGTAAATTGAAAATGTTTGCGAAATTTGTATATTTTCAGTTTGCGTTTTCGTTTTTGTTATTTCTAAGGCAAATGTTTGCTGCTGTTGCCAACTATGCCACGAGCCGGCTCTGACATACTTTTGCCAAAAAAGTTGCAAAGTTGCAAATGTGGCAAGTGCGGCAAATGTGGCAATATAGCAAATTGTCAGCGTTGCATTTCGATTTCATTTGCATTGAAATGAAAACTTTTTAAGCAGTCGAAACTTTACAAACTGCCAAGATGAGGCCTCAATTAGATCTATGTATAAGCCACAGGCTCACACACACACACAGACACAACTGAGACAACACACAACTGTACCCGGCGAATTGGCCCAGTTTCACTTTTGCCCAAACAAAATGGCGGCCATTGCAACTGTTGTCGTGGCTGTACTTTTTCGCCAGTGTATGCGAGCGCATTGCCAATGCAACTGTGTCACAGTTTTGTAGGTTATACACCCACACACACACAGACATGCAAATACACAGCGACACACTCACGCACACATATGCCACTGCACACTGTTGCAGTCTTTGGTTGCGCCGGCCGGCCGGCAAACGAATGTTGCGCAATGAAATGCATTTCCCTCATTCTGGCACGCTCGCACACTGACGTGCACTCGACACGGCGCTCTTTCGTTCTAGCTCTCTTTCTCTCCCTCTCTCTCGCACTCTCTGTCTATCTTTCTCTTTGTTTTATACGCGCTCTCTTTCTATTTCTACCAGTACCATACTCCCTACCAGCCTGTCGCTGACGTCGCCATCTTTGCGGCCATGCGCAAAAGCTCACTTCCGTTCAGCCCGCCGCGTTTTTCACACGCCGCAGCGAGGGGCGCTGCGACGTGGAGGGAATTACGGCACGTGTTTGCTCACAGATGCAAAAATGTGTGCAATTTGTCGCTGCCAACTGCAACGCTGGCGTCGCTGACGTCGTCAAGGGAAAATTACAGTGCTTATTTTTTTGCGGCGCCTTTTTCTTTTTTATCTTTAGAGAATGCAGTGATCCGGTTCGAAAATGAACCAAAACGGGTTCAGAGTCAAAACTGAGAAAGATTTCAGGCTGTAAAACAAACATTTTTTATTTTACCATTTAATAAATATTCTGATTAAAATTAGTTTTGCTAATAAATAAATATAATGATAACGAAAGAATATATGTATATATATATATTTATCTGAGTTATTATTAGCCATAAATTTCTATGCAAATATTTGAGTGGGAATCAGCTGAAATGAATAACAAGTTTATACAAATGCCAAAGATTATTTTCCACACAAGAAATATATAATTATTATGTTTTTAATAAACAATCTCTTGTTGATAAATCAATGCTAATAGCGACACATGTATTCTATTTGCACGTACTTAAATTTCCATATATTTTGCAAAACATTTCCGAAAACATCGATCATAAATTCAACGATCTGCGAATGCAATCAACATTTTATTTTTTCTTTCTGTTTTTTGTTTTATTATGTATGGTGGATGTGGTTGGGCCTGTGTGTGTATGTATGTGTGAGTGTGTGCGTGTGAGTGTGTGTTCGGGTATTTGCCGCTTAATTGTGAACAGAGTGAACAATTTGCAATGCGTCGCAGTGGCGAAACTTGGAAATGTTTTGCGCTCGATTCACTTTTCATGGCTAATTAATTTTCGTATTGCGCAAAATTAATTAATACTAATGCTAATGCGAATGCCATGAATATGCAAACCAAACATTTAATTGCACATACATGTATGTGTGTGTGCGTGACTGTGTGTGTGTGTGTGCGTATGTATGTATTATTTATAAGTAGCTGTATGCACATCAAAATTTATTGTTGACGTCGGCGCAGCGCGCCATAATTAAAAGCCAAACAAGCTGCGTCGACGGGCGACGGCAGCAGCAACCAGGTGATTTCATTAGCAAGTTTTGCTTTTGGCTTTCGGCAGCGACTTCGGCTTTGGCTTCGACTTGGCAATGCTGTTAATTATACGCTACGATATTTTATTTCAAATTGAGGGAGCCAGAGAAATTAAGCCAAGCGGCCGCGCACGGGTCGTATGCGCGATATGATGGCCGATAAGCAACAGCCTGTTCCGCTTTAAAACCAGTGAAATAGATATTCGAATCGCATCGCACAAATAACGCACACGTCCACTTACATCACTTGCATCACTCAATGCAATTGGGTTTGGCAAACAAATAGTTTGTGTTTTTGTTTTGCAATGATTATTCAGGCAGGCGGGCAAATTGCAGCCGCAGATAAACAAATGAAGTGGCCAGAAATGAAGGGCGACACGTGTCATGGAAAACTTTTGTCTCTAAATGCGCAACAAGCGCAGCGTAGGCCGTGCTTGTCGTTGTCGTTGTCATTTGCATTTTGTGGACGTGCTAGGTAAGCGGGGACTGGTTGGGTGGTGGTGATATGGCGTGGGCGGTGAAGCTTAATTAAAGCGCAGCACAGGCGCATCGGCACGCCTCGGAGCGCAATGCCTGACGGCATCCGTCTATAGAACGAGGGCATTACTTTTAATGCCTGGCCGGGATCTGCAGCTGCTGCTGTTGTCTTCCCAGTGTGCTGGGGCAGCCCAACAAATGTGTGACAGCCGCTGAGGCGATACCGACGCCAACGTTGGCGTCGTTGTGGGCGGGAAGCAGCAGAAATGCATTGCAAATTTAAATGCCGGCAAAGTCAAGGTAGCCGCGAACATGGAGGGCGAGCACATTGGGATTTGCCCGTGCTGGATACAGAAATGGGAGCACCATTGCTGAACAGGTGCTGCCCCAGCTGTCCATCTTGTTCATAAACTGCTTAAGTTAATAATTAATTAATGAAAACGCGCAGCAGATGCGAGTCTTATGCTCTGATTTTATAGACTGACCTTGGTCTACTATTATGCAATACTATCCTAAGTTGTTTTCACAGAACTCATCTTGCTTTATAGAAAATTACATTTTATTTCATTGAACTTTCCTCAAATTAATTTGAAATTGGCTTGGACTTGCAAAAATATATCGAATCATATCATATTGCTTTATCTGTTGATTTACTACATTGCTTTACTCGCTCATTCACAAGAAATACGTATTTTGAAATTAATTATATTTGATTTTGTTGGCTAGCGAAATGTTCAACGCTTTTGTCTACGCTTTGCCATAAGCCGAAACCAATTAATTTTCCACCTAAGCAAAAAACATGACAGGAAAAATTTAACTTTTTAGCCAGAGGAAGCCGAGGAAATTATGAAATGTCAGCAGGCATGTCAAGGCACCCACAATAACAGCAACAACAGCGGCAACGGCAACTAGCTAGCAAACAAACAAAAATCAACAATAATGAGTGCTGCACATGACGTCAGCAGCAACAAATTAAAATAAATGTTATATATATATACATAAGTGCGAGCTCTTGCCAAGGGTTTGGCCGGAACAAAGTTTTGCATAAAACAAAGCGAATGATTAAAATCGCAGCCAAAGCAACAGCAGAAAAGTTAAAGATACAAAAGACACACAAACACACAGAGAAAGAGAAAGAGAGAGAGAGAGAGGTAAAGAGAGAGACTCATGTACATTAGTTGGCAGTGCATAGAGAAAATTTTGCAGATGTATTCAAGGTCAGGCAGCAAAGTCAGCGCTGCCGTCGCCGTCGCCGTTGACGCTGCCGCTGCCGCGCCGTCGCCCACACACGTCACCGCCGCTTTAGCAGCTAAAATCAATATGGCAACACTTTTAAGGGTTGCGGCGAATTTCCCCTAAGCAAAAATGGCCAAGCGGGCAAACCTTTCCCTTTGCATCGACGTCAGCCGCTTAGTGGTTCAGTGGGTCGCGTGCAACATCCGCAGAGGCAGCAGGGCCAACAATAACAACTGCAACAATCGTTATTCGGTTTTCCCGCGCAATTTTCGCTCTCTGCCCGAGCTGCGCATGCCCAAACCAACAGAGCTCCTCTACTCTCTCAACCACACAGCCAACCCACCTGCATTGCACCCCCCGGCGGTCAGAATATGGCGCGTTTTTTTAATGGAGCCTGGGCTTAATTATAGCTGCCAGCTCAGCGAATTTAAGGCTTGGGCTTGAGTTCGGCTTTTGGCCCGTGTGTGGCTTCTGCTGCTGTGGCTGCCGCTGCGTTTGCCTCTCAATTAAATCCAGCCAATTACACACACACACACACTTTGTCAGCAGCTACGTCAGCGGCAAAAGGCACAACTAACTGCACATTTCGGTGGGCGGTTTTTTGTAAAAGCAATCGATAATTCTTCAAGGTTGCCAGTTGCCCTGCGTGGGTCTTTTCTGTATTTTCTTTACCAACAGCCAAAATTGGCAGCTGTCAATTGTATGCGAAGTTTGCAAAGTTCGTGCAGCAGCTGATGGCTAACTTTAGCAAAAAAAAAAAAACATTAATAAATTGGATGAAAATTCTCGCAGGAATTGCCAGCACTTTGAAGTGGGATTGTCAAGTGCGTGCAATGCTGCGTATGCGTAATATTTTATAGCCAATGCAACGTTTTTATTGGCTCGCCCATGCTTAATTAATATGTTAATTGCCTGATATTAATTGCTTGTTTAAACTGTCATTTATTTTAAAGTCTACTTTTCATATTTTATCTTTACAGGTGAGTAACTTGACATAATGCGTTTAATTGGCCTCTCAGAACTGGGTTTTACTTTGTGAGTATTACAAGTATTTTTTGTATGTGACGCAGTTTTATCCGATTTATCACGACTGCTATTCATTGTACCTATATTTCCGTGTGGGCTTGTGCACCTTGACAGGTACAAGCCAACACAGAACACACGCTTATATTGTACGCAGTATTTATATTTATATGTAAATGGCCAAGTCAATGCAGCTGAGCTTAAAAACCGGGTAAATTGCTCGAATGTTATGCCATTTCAGTTGCTTAGAAAGGTTGTTTCGTAGCTAGCCAAATCTGAATACATTTGCCATTCTCAAATGTTTGTTACAAAACATAAAAAACAAAAGAGACTCGTATTTCAGCGGCAAACGGTTTCATTAACATAATGACACTTAAATTTGTCTAGACGGCAATTATTTGCATTAATTTTTTTTCCGTTGTTTGTTTCTTTCTTTTTTTTTTTTTTGCTGTTGCTTTGGTTACCAAAATAACCTAGTAACAAAGCATTAGTTACATTTTTCCCCCTTTCAGTAAACGCATCTCAATGCTTACTTATCAACAAATAAAAATTGAAAAGCAAAGCATAAGCTTAAGCAAATAAAAGCCAACAAACCTATATGAATAAAACAATTTGAATTAATGCAAGTCATAAACCCAGAGTATTCCGTAGTTGTTATGCATGCCCAAATAATCCTTATTTTTTGCTGGGTATGCTGTATTTATTCAATTCATAAATTGCAATTTCAAAAGCGAACAATCTGCTCAAATACAGTGCAATTGCATAAATCAATGTGAAAAATATTGCAAATTACAAAACAGAAAACGAATGGAAAAAATTGATGACGCGCTGTTCCGATTCCGGTTTACCGCATGTATTTCTGTGCCGGACTTTTACGCATTGGCAGAAGCTTTTTGGCCAATTAATTTCGAGCATAAATCACATTTTTGTAGTTGGTAAAATTTTTTGCAAGCCCAGCTAAAATATTCAGCGAATTTTGTGCAGTTTTGTTGTAATCGAAAATGTCACTATGTTGTTAAATCACAGCGTAGTTCGATACAAAATTGTATTAAACTATTTCAATTCTTTATTACCTTTTTCCTTTGCAAAACGGTTATCAAAAGTGCGTCAGCCCATTATTGCATTTCTTACCGGTGATAAAACAAACGAAAATCTAAACGCAGTTACTTTAACGAAATAAAAAAGAGTTCCTGGAATCGTGCTCGTGCCGTATTATGGGCCAAGCAATTAGTCATTGACATTGTCCGGCAATTTGTTAGCCTCTAGCCCCAGGCCCACCCACAGCCGTAAAATGACACAAGACGCGCATTTCGTTGATTATTTTGTTCGCATTTTATTAGCTATTTTCCTGACATTTTCATTACTTTGATTCTGTTGCCGTCCCGCTAATAAGTCACAGATATTCGCGAGCATCAATACAGCCACAGAAACAGATACGTGTTTATATTCACACACGCACACCTACAGCAAAAACCGCTGGCCACTTGGCCTTGGAATAGGTTGATTGCATTCTAGCGGTCAATGCCGTCGCCAGCGTCAGCGTTGCTGCGGACGAAGGTGGCGACGGCGACGGTGACGGCGACGGCGACTAACAACAACGAAAATTGGAAACGATCGCCGCAATCTCTCACTCCCACCTTAGCTGCTACAGTTACGCTATCCCATTCTAACCCCTCCGCCACTCTCTCTCTCTCTCTCACGTTCTTCCTGTCTCCCTCTTACTCTCTCAGTCCAAAGATCCCGTTGCGCTGCAAAAACTGTCGAATTCATATATTCGCACGTACTTGTATTTCTATTAGTATACGTATTTGCATTAGTATCTGTAGCTGTATATGTATCTGCATCTGTATTTGTTTTTTGTGTTGGCTATCATGAAACGCGCAAAGCTTTGTATTTTATTTATTGTTTGTTTTTGCAATGACAAAATAAAAAAGCCAACAAACAACTTACTGTTGTTGTGGTTGTTGCCGCCGGTGTTGCTGTTGTTGTCGCTGATACTCATACATTTTAAAAGCCACAGCAGCGGCAACTATTTATAAAATGCGCTTTTAGCTACCGCGCCAAATGTATCTCTCTGCCTGTATACGAATCTGTATCTGTATATGTGCTTGTACTTGTCATTGCCCGTGCGCGACTTGCAATGCCGGAAAGCAATAACAAAAACCAAAACAACAACAACAGCAGCAGCGGCAAAGAAACGTCGTATAACTTGTGACGCTGACTGCCAATGACGACAGTTCTTGTCCTATACGAAGTATCTTTTAGATACTACTCACAAAACGTCCGTTCGTTCACTTGCAAATTTCATACTGAAATTTGAATTGCATTTGCATAGCAAATGTTCGGCGAGCGCTCTTCTCTTTAGTGCAGTCCATTCCAGTCGAGTCCAGATCTGTAGAGGGCCCTACGAGTTTCCCTAACTCAATCCTGTGGATTGCGCCTCAGAATTATGCGGCGGCCCCCACATACATAATTCAATTTTTATTTTTATTTATTTTTCTTTTTTGTGTGCTCTGTTTTAGAACTTTCGGTTTAGCCAGGGAGGAGTGCATTCAACCGATCCGAACGGTTTATTCGGTTCATTCGCTTTTTAGCGTTCATTCGCATTTGGCAAATATTTGCATTTTGAAATAACTACGCGCAAGTATTATTAACCGTAATTTTCGAGTGTCGTCGTTGTTGGCATACAAAGTGTTTTGTTTATTTAAATACCTATAATTTGTTGTTTAACTTTTTGCCTCTCTTTTTATTAACATTATTTTTTATCTGACATTGTCATTTATTTTGCGCTGGCTTTTTTATGCTCCAACTGCTGCTGCATTCACATTCGCGTTCGCTCATTTTATTTATTTAGCTCTATGCATTGTTTATATTTCCTGTTTTTGCGGCTAAACGAGCGTCATCAGCATATTTTCAGATCGTTTAACATATAAGCATCTAATGGATTAGCAATCCAACTTGATAACTTGCCATTGAAACCACTTAGCCAAAGCGTTTATATCTTTTATACTCAGATATGACTCAGCTCTAACTTGGCCGCAACAAATCGTTACGTTTGATAAAGCGAGTCTCAAGATCACGTCATCATATAATGCCTAAAACAACTTAGAATTCCCCCTAATAGTTATACTTGGAGCTTTCTAGAGTTGGATTAATTGCATTTTCTATTATATGACTTACTTTTTGTAGGCTACAACGCATTATTTTTGCTTACTGCTGCGCTGCCATATCTTATGCATTGACTGATAAACAAAATTATTTTGGTGGAATCGGTTGTCGACTTCGTTGTGGGGCTAACCTTGACGCCCAGACCAATCGGTCAAATCAGAAAAGAAATATATAAATCGCAGTACACTTGCTTTGGTATTTATATATTTTGTTTGTTTTTGCTGTGTTGACCTTGCAAGTGTTGGCTTGCATGACTTTCAGCCAATATTCATTTGAAATGTAGCACATTGAAGTAGCCAAGAAGTGTTGGCCAGGCACTTAGCCAGAGCCGTGTCTGCGGCCGAGTTCGAGTTGGCAACCTGTTCTCCTGACCACTTCCTGCTCTGCATGTGGGCGCAACTTGTGTTGCTTTGGCTTATTAATTTTTTTCGCATGATGAATGACTGCAGCAGCTATAAATATATAGTCACAGTACTCACGCATACACACACACACACACCCAGAACGCACACACCAATCATCATCATGAAATAAGCTGAGCATAACAAATGCGGCGAAATATTTGCGACAGGTTGCAACAGCAACAAAGTAACACAAACAGAAAAAAATGGTTTTAAAATTATATAAAAGCACAACGTGAAAAAAACATGAACAAAAAGTCGAGTCAGTCAAACTGCATGGCCTTGAAGATTTCACCGCAGTGAGCAAAAAAATAAAAAATAATAATAATAAAATAAAAATAAAAGACACACACAAAAATTCACACAATGCTCCAAGTTTGAAAGCAGCACAAAAAAACAACAATAATGAAACTAATTTGCCAAAAAAAAAAGGCAACCAAAAAAGATAAAATAGAAAAATTAGAATGCTTAAAAATACGAAAAGTTATTGGGGGTCGTTATTAAAACACCTGAAATGATTAGCTGGCAATTTGCATTGTGCCAAAGTCATAACAACATGCAAAAGATAAGAATAATTTGTTAAACCAAAAATTTGTTGACTAATAGCAAATCAAACCTGAAGCCAAATTAATTTGTTAACAACTTTTTCTATGATGAAAACCGTTGTATAAGCCATAATTTATCAAGCGCTCGATGTTTCTTTTATAATAACATTTTGTTTTTATATGCACACATTTTGAAAATGCAAAATTGTTTCGCTTGTTTGGCTGGTCATAGTTTGGTCAATTGATTAATGGCAGTCAAGAGGTTAATGGGGATTACATGCGGGTATTTAGCGTGTTCTCGTTGTTGTTGTTGTTGCTGCTGTTATTTTCGCTGCTGCACGCTAGATGGCGTGACAAGTTGATTTCTTTTGACATTTCATTTGTTATTCAATCTTTTTGACAACTCAGCGGCAATGGACGTCTGTCCGACTCGTTGTTGCCACCCACTACTGGCCTTTGGGCCACGATGCTAACAGCTGTGCACCGTGCCGAATTCTGAAGTCGTGCAACAGGCCGCTGACAGTTGTTGCTCATTATATTATGTTGCAACAATATTGCTGCAAGTGCCTCTGTGCGTCATGCGTTAGCTCGGTCGGATTCTCTCCCGCTCCGTCTCTCTCTCTCTCTCTCTCATATAACATAATTATTTTGAGCATCTATGCATATTTCGTTGTAGTTAACTGATAATCGGGTCTAGCATGTTGAATTATTATCGTTGTTTATAATCTGTGCATACGCTTTCTTAAATTCCCTCTCTCGCCCTACTTTTCCATTTCTCTCTTAGCTGGTTTGCATTTAGCTTTTGTTCAAACTTTGCACTGCATTTGGCCAACGTTTCATAAACTGCACAAATACAACGGGAATTTCCTGTGCTTGGTAATTGCTATTATAGACGTTGTTATAACCCGTTGGCGAGTTGGCTGACTGACTAACTGACTGTTGTTTTATAACAACAACAACAGCGATATGGTGGCAAGCTTTATCATCATTACACGGAACTTTTCAGAGTTTACTTTGGCGTCAAGCTGTCTGAGTCTAACGTTGAGTGGCTTTCCACTCGCATGTATCATGTTCACATTCAGTTTTGCGCACTTACATTTTGCGGTACAACAATAGTAACTCTAACTGACACTCACTCATACACACACACACACACACACACACACACACACACACACACACACTGTGCCATAAGCCATAATTACGTTAACGATTTTGCGCTTTTCGGTTTGACTGTTTTAACAAGCTTTTGGCTAGCGTAATTTGATGGCAATATGATTCCGATTGCTGCCAACTTGCAGATGTGTTATTGATTTGTGGTCGGAATTCAGACAGCCGCACCCGTTGCACCAACATAATAACTGTGGCCACACGCCGCACATTCCCTTCAATTAGTGCAGCTTTCATGCGACTCAAAAATCAGATTGATAAGTAGGCAAACTAATTGCCAAGTGACATTAAAGAGTGTGTGTGTGTGGGTGTGTGGGTGTTTGACTCCACATATATGTGCTAGTCATATTACGTGCAAATTGTACTTCAAAGGTGCAACTTGAGCTGCATTAAATTTGCACAATGCAATGTTCGACTGGAAATACATTTACATAAATATTATATGGTACAAATTCGAAGCTTTTAATTTTCGATGTTGTGTATAGGAAACACTTCGGTAATTCGAGTGTTCTACGGGTTACTTTAGATATTTGGCTCTTTTTGCCTGCCTTCAAAAGGCCAAGGGTTAATTTTAATTGCATAGTTTTGGGCTGTACGCGTTTCACAGAGTATCTGCAGGTCGATAAATCTTTTAAAATAATTTCAGTCGAGCTGGTGTCAGTTGGGCCACGTACGAGTGATTTAAATGTCACCGTGACAGCTCTGAAATGGGTCACAGGTTGTTCTCGGTAATTGCGTTTTGTGGTTAATTAAATGGTCGAGCTGGGAAAGTTGCAGCTGAGTTGCTTTACCTGCTGGCCAGGAATTGTGCTTTGTGCTCGTTAAGCCTGCAAATCAGCTGGAATCGAGCAGTTCACCTGCACGGCCCAAGCAAATGGTTCATCATCAGCGCCATTTCAACAGGATATGCGCACAGACACACGTGCAAGTTTTATGCGCTCATCTATAACGAACCCAATTTCCGCCTTTGTGCGGGCCCCCATATGACGTGCACATACATATGCCTGGTTTTATGGGAAAGGGGAAACACACAGCCGGCAATTTCACAACGCTGAGTAATGCAGACTAAAGTGGCATTCGCCCGATCGCTGCACTGCTCTTATCGCATGGCCCAAAGAGAACGCGTCAATTGAACTCGAGCTGGTCGGCAAATTGCCGGCAACCCAATCGGTCGACTCGCAAATCAAAATGAAAAGAAAGAAAGCTAGAAGGCAAGCAGCCAGTACGCTCTTGACCAACATTTGAAGACAGCTGCCAGGCAAAGCCAAAGCCAAAGCAAATGCAATATTTCACCAGGAAAATTGTGGGTACCATTAAATGATGTTAAGTCCAGAGCTGAGATGTCGCTGCAACAGTTGTTGGGTGAAGGTGAGTGCGGTGGGCGGATGCGAATTTGCTGATAGTAGATATGCAATTATACTCGTATTAAAGTTCCTGTAAGCTAAGCCAAATGCCACTGCATGGAAACGGATATCAAGAGCGCCAAGAGCGCTTCCACAAAGAAATGTGAATAGGGCGGCTGGGGGCAGAATGTGTGTTTGCGTGTGTGTGTGTGTGTGTGCGTGGGTGTGCTGACAAAGTGAAAAGGGATGTCAAAGGCGCTCGGTGACAAGGACGCCCGCTGACATTTTATCCTTTCGTTGGCGCTCGACAAACGCTATTTATTTCTATAGAGACAGTTGCCCCCGCAGCGAGCCATTGCCTACAGAGCAAGGATATTTCTTTTATTCATTTTTTGTGAGAGCAGTCCGCAGGTGCTTAACAAATAAATAAAATAAAAAGCGACAGCTTACAGATACGGCGTTGTTAAAAATATCAACAGAAAAGCGGAAAATAAATTATGGTTGTGGAAATCCAACGGGGCCAGCAGCTCAAAATAGCCACAAACGTGGGCGTGGCCGCTCAGCGGCAAAAGCCAAATGGCCTGGAAATGTTGGCAGTTCGAGGCCTCAGCCTCCCGGATAAGCTGATACCGTCAGCAAGGTATTAACCCTTTGGCGAAAAACAAACCAGCTGGAAACTTGCCAAGCGCGTTCAGCTTTAAGATCTGGCTTAACTCAATATTATGCACGATAGATACTGGGATAGATATGTCTTGCAATTCCCAACTGGTTAATGGCAGCTATTTGTTGTCGGCTGCCGCCTCGCTGATTTGCGCATTCGGACGGCGATTCAATATGGCATTTCGCCAGTCAATTCTAACGAGCCGTGACATTGATGTTGATTTTGAATGTGCTGCTGCTGCTGCTGCTGGAATCAGCGTATCATTTGTTATGTGTCATGATTATGCAATATTCGTGGCACAATTATCGCCGGCATTTGCATAAATGGACGGGCCCGACAGCTCGGTGAGTAGCAATTTTCCAGCCAAATGGGGAAGAAAGGGAGCAACGCCAATGGAGGAAGCCAAGAAATGCAACAAGAAGAAAAAAATAAAACAAACAAACAAAGCGAAACTGAGCGAATAGACAGGCGGAGGAAGTCAAGAGCTGACCGAAGGCAAACAAACAGTGGGTCCAACTGAGAGTCGCCAGCCAACAGGAAGCTGAGCCGCAGGGTGCCCCCCTGCGTATGGAATTGGCACTGGCCAAACGCTGCGCATGCGCCGCGGCGAGTGACAGACGCGTAAAGGGACTGCGGAACTGATTTAGAGTGGACCGAGTGGACAGAGTGAACCGGCCAGAACCGGTCGCTGGTCGCCTGCCGACTGCCGACTGCCGGCTGCCGGCTGCTGGCTGCTGGCTGCTGGCTGCTGCAGTGACAGCTGTTGATTGATGAATCCTACAGTAATGCCCCCGAGTGGCAGCGCTGGCCGCACTGCAGCCTGAGGCGACTCGGGGTCCGCTGTCAAACCCGTCAACTGGGTCTCCGCTCTCTTACTGTTTTTCTTTTTGTTTTTCGCGACGAGATGAGGCGAAAATGTGGCTCGCTGTGATCGTTAAGCAAAGTCTCTTCTTTGATGATGACGCAAGCCTCATTGGCTGGACTCGACTTTATGGCTGCGCTTCGGCAATAAACACTTCTAATTGTAATTAATGAGGCGATTGTTTAGTTTTTATGTGTGGATTTTTCTGATTTACTGCCCAGGCGGCAGTGGCCCTTGCAGCGTGTGCTTCCTTCGGCCAACTCAATCTGTTCCATTAAGCAAGTGGAGCATTGAACTGCAGCTGCAATCAGCACCTTATTAAATAAAGAGCAGACTCGCATGAGATCCAACTATATCTAGTTGAATACGTTCATTTAACTGTTGCCGTTTCTGCTGCATAGTGTAATGCTGCAATTGTTGCTCTTACCTATGGTAAGCCAGCCTGTTTCTCTGCTCGTCTGCTTCGTCTGTTTCGTTTGCCAGCAGATTGAACGGTAAGACAAAGTTTTAGCCACAAAACGAAATGGCCAATAAGTTGTTCGGCTCGAGTGCAGAGTGCCGTCCTTTGGCCAGGTTCCTATTCCGCTGACTTGTTGCTGTGCATTGAACTTGATTGCCATTTGCTGCCGCTGTCCATGCCCTTATACTCCGAACTCCCAGCTCTCATGCGCCCAGCTCCCGGCTCCCAGCTCCCAGCTCCCATGCTCTGTACTCCATACTCCATACTCCGTGCTACAACGTGGCACAGTCTGTCTGGCCAGGTCTACGCTATCGTCGCAAATTTATCTTAAATGCTGCGTTTAGTTTGTGTTTTTCTTTTCGCTCTCGCGTCGCTCGTCTATTGGCAAACACTTTTCGGGCTGCAGAAATTAATGGCTCCAGGGCGCGCCTAATGATCCAGTTGAAGCCTCAACGTTGACTTCAAATGAAAATGTGAGCTGTGGCGGCTTTTATTTGCTCTAGCCATGCCATGGATGCAAACTCTGGCCAAAACAAAAAAATCACAATAATTGCATTGCTGACACGCCAGCTCCACGGCGAGCGGGGCCGGGCCGTAGACGTGGCCAAATGTGTTGCTTTTGCTGTTCTTGCTGTTGACATGGGGCTTTGCATGTTGTATGCTCATGTGTTGAGCTCATAAATTGAGCGCAGCAAAAAAAGGTCAAGCGCTGAACATGCTTCGAAATTGTTAACAGAAGCTAGATAATTGTCTAGTATTTTGTTTGGGTGTCGGGGGACGCAGAAACAAACCAAAGCCACTTCATTTGATACAAACACGAACAAAATAATGAGTTTGACAAATATGCGTAGTGTATTTATCAATTATAATTTATTATCATTTTCTAAACTAATCCAAAAGAGGAATATTGTATATTGATTTGATCACATTTCAAACATAGAATTCGAAATGGTTGTATACGAGTAACATAGAAGTAGAAATAAAACAAAAATACGGAGTTGTGGTAAATTTCAAAGAACTGAATTTAGAATTTGACAGAGCAACTATTGCAGGCCGCTTGAGCAACCATTGCGAACAACAACTGGCTTTCGCGGAGCGTTTTCGTTATGGCTGCTATTTTGTTTTGTCTTGACTCTTTTGTCAACATTAACATACGTAAGTGTCAGTGTCAGCCGCATGTTGCTACTGTTGGCCCGTCGACGACGACGTCTCGAAGGAGGAGGCGCTGCAGGCACGCCAGCAACATTGTCGGCTACGAACTGCATGTGGCTGCCTCGGCTGCTGCCGCGGAGCGCAAACGGGTTGGCTGGTTGAAGTGGAGGCCAAGAGTGCAATTGATTTATCGTGACAATGGGCGCACTGCGAGGCAGCTATCGATGTGTAAATTTAAATTTCGTGTCTCATAAACTGGACAATGGACCAGCAGCAGCAGTAGCAGGAGAGATCGTAGCAATCGTTTGACAGCTTGAAGCGGCACCAATTGTAAATGCGACCAAAGTTTCTGCATGATAATAATTGATTGCCGATTCGGCGGCAACTGTCAGTAACATGTTGCAGCAACAGCGAAAGCAACAGCAGAAGCAACAGCGGCAAAAGAGTGAATGCCCTCAGTGACGTCACGCGCACAATTCCAGTTTCTCGCCTCGCTGCAATTATCAGCCAGAGCCAAATCGCGTCGAGAGAGTCGGGAACGGCGAGCAAAATACAAAATCCAGAAGAAATATGAATAGCAAAACAAAGTGCACGAAATCAAAACAAAGCGAACGAGCCAGCGCAAAAAGAAGCAGGAGAAACATAAATAAAAAAATCCGAGTGGAACGAACTCTGCTGCACTCTGAGCACAAGAGCAACTGCACCAGCAACTGCAGCAGCAGCAGCAGCAGCAGCAACTGTGGGAAAGGCAGTCCGCCGGGTGTTGAAGTGGAACGCAGAGCAAATGGGGCAGGCAGCGGACAGGGTACGGTGAACGGCGGACAATGATAATTATGATGGTGATGATGATGATGATAATGGCGAAGCAGGAGGACGATGACTAAATGCAACAAGCAGCGACTTTGGACTTGCAGTCCGCGCTCGCATGTGCCAGTAAATCCAGTTGATGAGCAAGTCCACGGCAAGTGGCAGCGGCAGCAACAACAACATTGTTGCCATTATCAACAACAACATCGCGACTTTGTGTGTGTGTGGAAGTGGCACAAAAAGCAGCTGGTAAGAGGCTTGGCCGTCGTCGTCGTCGTCGTCGTCGTCGTCGTCGTCGTCGCTGTCGCCGCCGAGTGCCGAAGCACTCGCAAGTTGTTGTTGCCGCTATTGTTGTTGTCGTTGTTGCCGCACAAACATGTTGCTCACTGGCTCCGCGACATGATTCTGAGGCGCAGATATAAAAACCGAAAAACAACAACGGCAGCAGCAGCAGCAGCAACAACAGCAACAAGGCGGCGACCACGACAAAATCGAGAATGGGTATGGGTAGAACAAAAACAATGTTGGGCTAGGTTCAGTTTAGGATGCCGCTTGCCAGAACCTGAACAGCGTCATTATTATCATCTGGTTTTGGTTCGGTTCAGCGCAATTTTTACCTTTCAATCGCAACAACAGCCACAGCAATTGTCCCAACTTCAGTTTCTCTTTTGTATTTTATTCGCTGCATCTTCCAGAGTTTTCGAGAATCTTTTGAAATAGTAACTAATATATTTTTTCTATGGAGCTGCAAATATATGATTCTTGCATTATTTTATTTTTTTGCCATAATATATACATAAATTCACCGAAGCATCTCTAAAATTTCGATTTTCTCTCTTTTTTTTCAGGTGAGTTGCAAACAAATATATAAAGTGATACACTGAATATTTATATATATGTCAATATCTGGGTAAGTTGTAAATGCAGTTACCGCGAAATGAAGCTAGAATTAAATATAGCTTCTGCCGTATACCTGGCTTTAAGGCAGGAAACCAGGACTTCAATCTAGACTTGTCGCAGCTGTTGGTGGCACGATCAAAGCAGCAGGCGGCCGACACATTAGCAGCGACAACAACAGCAACAGCAACAACAACCACTTAATGTTTAACAAGAACAAAGGCGAGTTACGCATTTTTAATTACCAACTTCGATGGCGAACGGCGACGGCGACAGCAACAATACAAAAAGAGAAAATTGCCTTGGCGGCAATTAAAAAATTAAGCAAAAATTTGCACAAAACAACTGCGACTGGGAAGGCTGTTGCGAAGGGGGTGTGGCATTCGTTTGGGGCGGCAACGTCTTCAGTTTTCGAGTCAACGCGAAAGCTTCGCAATGTCAACGATGCGACGCTGCGGTGGCAATGCATTTCCTGCAAAACAACAACAGCAGCAGCAGCAGCAACAACAACCACGGCAGAAAAACAAAAACAAGAGCCGAGCCCCAGACGGGGGCCAAGCAGCAAACTGCGCTGTAATTTATGCGCCTCTTGAACGCGCTTGCCAATTTCTTGTTCTGGCTTTTTTTCGCTTCATTCCGAGAAGCAGCTCCCCTCTACAGCCCCCGACACCTTAATCCATGCATCCGCATGAGCGTGCGCCCCCGCCAACATTGAAGATTTCTTTATTACTTGGGCACGTTCGTTGACGCTGCGTTCCCGGTTGCCGGCTGCCGTTGCCGTTGCCGTTGCCGCCGTTCGCTTGGGGTCGAGGCCGGTCATTAATATCCACGCATGGAGTTCAGCGCATCGACCCCTGGTTGGCCCCCACGCAGCCCCCACACACCCACGCACACAACGCCCCGTGCTTCCAATCAGAATCAGCTGTATGCATAATGTTTGCTGATTCAGTCGACGCCGATGTCGAGAGGATCCGCTTTGTCACTTCGTCACTTCGTCATTTCTTCACTTGGGCCACTTGTCCAGGTCAGTGCTGTCTCTGTTTGAATCTCCCCCGCTCGCTCACTCGCACGCATACGTGAACTGCTTCGCCAAGCAAAACTTAGTCAGAGGCTGCATTGCTTCTGTCGCGCACGACTTATCAATGTTGTTGCTGTTGCTGCTGTTGCTGTGATGCGACAACAATCACGAATGCACCATGATAATGACGTGGCCCAAATGCTGATAATGATGTTTGTTGCTGTTGATCGCACACAATGGCCCACAGTCGCATACATAAATATTACGTTCATACGTTCATATAAACCTAAGCGGGCAGCTCAGTAAGTTTCAGCAACACATACAAAAAAAAACATTAAATGTTAAACAAGTGGGGCACAATTTTTGGAAAGATATTTCCTTGTCACTTTTATTTATATTAAAGTCCATGGAAAGTGTTTGAGCAGCCCTCGTTGCAATTTATGCACAACTCGGCTTGTGTTGTCGGGGCAGCTCCGTAGTCCCTCTGGAGTACAAAGCTCCCATTCTACGCCGGGTCAGGTGCCGGTGCCGTAAAGTAGCTGCTGCAACTCGTTGCTGTTGTTGTTGCTGCTGCTGCTGTTATTTTGGTTGTCTTCGGGCCGGCCGGCCGGCATTATATCTCATTACTGGGATCAGCATAAACAAGCAGTGAGCATGCTGCAGCAATAACAGCAACAACAAAGGGGCAAGCAACGATCAAGCGATACATTTAGACTGCATGCATGCGGCATAGAGCAGGCGAGAGCGCGAGGGAGATAGCAACAGGGAGCGAGAGGGAGAGCACGCGTGGCATCTCTGCGTATCAGAGGCAGTTGAACTCGGTTTGCTGCGCGTGAAGGTGGACATGACGAACCGAGACGCTAACCCGGTCCCGCTAACCCGGTCCCAGTGCCGGTCCCAGTGCCGGTGCCGGTCCGTGTCCAAGCGAACAAAATTGAATTAGTTGTATCTGCTGTTGAGGCAGGCCAGTGCCGGGCCTGAAGCTCCAACTGGGAACTGGGCTGTCTTTCATGCATCGCGATGCGTCATCATAATCATGTTCGTTCTGCGCAAAAAACGAACACGACCATTTTACACACACATTCGCACACACATGACTCGAGCTGATTCCCAGCTGAACGTGAAGCTGATCGATGCGCCTTGTTCAGGCGTTTTAATGATGCGTCAGAATATTGTTTACGCATCATTTTACATGTCGGCAAATGGGGACCGCAGCCCCGAGGCCAAGCTCCAACGTTGGTAACTGGCCCAGTGCACACACACACACGCGCACTAGTATGTGAGTGTATCTTTAGACCCCAGGCCATGCCGTCTATGAAGATGCTGCTGCGATCCAAACTATGAAATTATGAAATATTCTCCTCAAGAAGGCCGTTCCCCGAGTCAACTTTATCGTGATGTGTACATTAAAGCACGAATTCCCCAGCGGTTGCAAAGCTAAAAGCTAGTCTATTATTATAAAAGAGAAAAACAGCTTAGGTTTTATTCAATTCATAGTAGGCTTTAAGCATCATAAAACTACAAAATATGAACATTTTGCAGCTTTAATTTCCATTTGTTGCCACACTTTGTATTGAACCCAACTACACACATTTCGGCATCATAGACCCAACAACTCTCTGGTTTACGGGTCTGAAGTGCATTTCAAAACTTTTTTTGCTAGCCTGCCCAATTGGCAATTGCATTTTTTATCGTTGAATTTATGCTGCCAAATGAATTCATGGCGCATATTGTATATTGTGTGTGCCCTCTGGCCACCGTCCCCGCCCCCGCACGACCTATACCCTATATCTGCTGAAATATTTACACATGCTCACAGTTTATGGCATTGGCTGCCAAAAAATGCCAAAGTCGTCCTGCGCCTGGGAATGCAAAGGGATGCAAAGTAAATTGCAATATAGTTTTTTATGCATAAAATGTCCACCCTATTGGCATAACACAGTGCGCAGTGTTGCCAACGTGCGCTCAAAGGGTTGCCATGGCGCCCGGACCAACTGCTGTTTGTTTTAGCTTGTTTGCATTAAGCCCCCGTTCACTTGGCCGTTTTGTGTTTTGTGCTTATTCGGCTTTTATGCTTAAGCTTTGGGCCGGCGCCTTTTCAGGCTTCTAGCTGGCGTGTCGTTGCAAAAGTTGTCATAGCTCTGTGTCCCGCCCCCGCTGCCCCCGCGTTGGCAAAGTCAAGTGCACCGAGCTGCCATCTTCTCAGTGTGTGTGTGTGTGTGTGTGTGTGTGTGTGTGTGTGTGTGCTGGGGCGACATGCCATGGCAGCGGCATAGGTACAGGTATTGCTTCTATTCCTTGGCACCGGTTGTGAGTTCAACGACACACAGGATAAGCAACAGCAGGCAGGCCTACCACAACAACAACAACAACAACAACAACAACAGCAACAGCCGGCATAAACATAGCCAGCAACAACAAAAAACACACACAGAACCTAAACGTTGCAAAAAGGCTTTAAGCAAGAGGCAAAACTAAGCTCAAATCGAAAACAAAGCCACGAAGACCAGCACAAGTATTGCAAATGGATGTGCGAGCTCTTCGAGGAGCACCACCAGAAAGGAGCTGGCGGGGAGCGGACTTGCCTCCTGCGCCCCGCCAGGCGGCACGTACGCCCGGCCAACTGCACTGCCTGCACTTTGGGCTTAAGGCAACAACGAAAGCCAAAACCTGTGTGCCACACCAGCGCTGGGGCAAGGGCATTATTTTTCGGTTTTCGTTTTGCGGTGGGCCCGAACAGGTATACGTGAAAAAAGCACGAGCCGTGCCCCATCTCTGGCCGAAGCGCTGCTGCTCGACATGTGCCCCACCTGCCCCCGCACTTGCCCCTCCGCCGTCAGCTGCGAGCGCTTACTGTGCCCCGTGTATCCTGTTTGCTGGCCTGGCACACGTTCCCAGCACATATGTTCGAGTTTCGGATTGAAGTGGATAGATATTTTTCAGTTGGGCACTGGACCCTTGTGCCTGTGTGTGTGTGTGTGTGTGTGTGTGTGTGTGTGTGTGTGTGGCTTTCTTTTGTTGCTCCGGGTACGCTTTGATGCACTGGCACTGCTAATTATGAAGGCTCCCCATTGCGCTTTCGCTCACTTTATTAAAGCATTTTCTTTGTCCATTGCGAGTATATAGGAAAATTCCATAAGCCCCAGGTGGCCATTCAGATTACAATTTTAATAAAAGTCTTTTCCTTTGAGCGTTTCGCACACAATCGCGGTTTGGATCCAATTGTGAAATGGCATTTCACAATCGATGGAACAGGTAAAAATCCCCATTCGAGCTGTGTGAGGGCACCCAGAAGTGTCCACAATAAATGCGTATAAATAATATATATTGAGTCGGCCATTTGCTTGGAAGACGTGGCATTTGCTATGCGCTTTGAAATTTTCCTAACAAAACAATTACAAAAGGTTAAAGAAGTACACGAGCCGGGCAGTGGCAGGGGCGGCAAGTTGGCAAGCAACAGCATAAGCCGGAAATCCTTTCGAACTCGCATATGGCACGCAAAAACCAAGGGCCCTGTTGGGTGGTTCGGCTCGGTTGTTGGTTTGTTCGTTGTAGCTGTTGTTGGTTGTTGGCTGCCATGGAAAATTGCCGCTTTTAATATTAGCTTTTATTTGCAATTGTTGCTGTTGGTGGCTTTGTAATAATGCCATGCGCATGTAATAGGAGCCAGGTGCCAGTGCGCCGAGTCGCCTACATGATATTTATATTCCCCACCGCTGCAATCATTTCAAGCCGCACCCGCCCCCCCTTAGACGCTGTTGTTGTCATCTGCCACAATTTGTAGGCTGTTATTAACCGACATCGCTCGATACGGCTTTTCAAATTTTAATGGCATGACATAAACCAATGTACAGTCAATTTAGCCATACACTGCTCGAGACCCGTTTATTTGTAAAGTCGTATTGCCGCACAGTTTATTTGTTGAGTGCGGCACTTTTAATAACATATGAGACCCGACCCGACCAGACTAGACCAAAACGACCCTACAACACAATACGTACTAGCTATTTCCGCTAATGCATTTCGCCACAAGAGCAAACCAAGATTAGCATGTGCTGGTGTTGGTGAACTTTCGCAAGCTCCATGAGAACACTGGTCACTGAGTCATGTCGGTGTGAAAGCCCCGCATTAATACGACTTGCGAAAAAAGAGGGCTCTAACCACACGTGCCGTAGTGCAATCGAGTTCTTATCAGCTTTTGATACTGTCTCTCATCTAAATCGCACAAGTATTGTTTGTGTATTTAAAAGGCAGCATTATTTTAAGATATCTACGCAATAATTAAAATTTGCATTTTTCTTTGTAAACAAATGCGTCAGCGCAACAACAGCAAAAGCGGCTAATTAGCCGAAAGCAACCAGCCCCTGAAATTAGCCTTACTTTGGAAATGGAAACCTTAGAACAGGGAGCTATCATATATTGGGGCGTCGTAAAACCAAAATGGGGTGCACTACCGCCAGACTTATTGGCAGCAGCAGACAACTGAAGTTGGTAAACAGTAAACAGTTTCTTTATACTTTGGTCGCGCACTCCTAATATTTATGATGCAAATTGTGTGTGTATGGCTATCTTATCAGCGCGATATGCCATAAAATAGATGATTTTATTTTATACCCGAGTTTGTGTGCTGGCACTTTTCAAAAGCAAAACGCAACACTTGACAAAACGATATATGTAAGTATATACATTTGTATGGCAGTATTTACGAGTTATATATTTGTGAGTTCATTGTCACCAAGGTCGTGTGAATGCGACTGCGACTGCGACTGACTGCGACTTGACGGTGAAGTGTTCAAAAACAGATTATAGATTGATATTTGGAACTGCGGTTCGCCCGGCCTTGAGATAGAGGCTCGTGCTGGCTGATAAGGCACCAGCGAAAATACTCAACGCATCGAAATCGGCCCACTGATCATAATATATACTTGTGTATATTTGCCAGACAAAGCGAATAACAGTGATTCCCGAGTTCATTGAACTTTGCGCCGGTGCAGATTGCATTATAGTTAACTGCGTTAACATGCTAATTAAATTTAGTTTAATTAAATTATAAACGCAGTCTGGAAAAGCAACTAAAAACGAGTTGTTATCGTGGTTAATGTTGTTTTTGTTACTGTTGCCGTTGTCAAAAGTCAATGCACTGACAGCTAAGGAAATGAATTTGAAACAACAACAGAGAGAGAGAGAGAGCGAGAGAGAGGAGAGCGAAAGCAGCTACAAATTAAATTAAATCGAAAATAAAACAACAATAAGCCGTGCGGCGATCAATGTTCATCAGACAACTACGCGCTCCGCGCTGCATAGCCCCTAAGGGGGCATTTGCACGTGAAGCCGGAGCGTTGCCAGATCCAATTCCAGTCCCAGCCCCCCGCCGATCTATGAGCAAGTTTCATTGACTCGCATATCACAAAAAATAAAATTAAAATGAAGAAAAAATAAAAACAGTAAAAAAACGAAAACGCGTAGGTAAAAGCTGCAATAAAATTACATTGTTGGGAGGCATCGGATCGGGTTTGGACTTGGGTTCGGGTTCGGGTTCGTTGTCTAAAGATTATTTGCAAGTCGTTGCTTAGTCACGTTTTTCAGGCGTATGCTAAACGCCGAGCGAGTGCGATTGCAAGTTGCTTGAACCTCGGGAGCGACTGCGACTGCGGCAAACAAATCAAAATCAAATGGCACAAAAATGTCAATTACCAAGGCAAATGACGGATGGCAACGAATTAAATCAGAACTAAAGGAATTTCCTTATAGTGTGGAGGTCGATAGCGAACTCAAATTTCGTGTCAGTTTATGCACAATGGAATGCCCTAAGTTCTTAGCCGCAATGACCTTCAAAGTCTAGACATATTTGACAATTTTACATACCTAAATACATATATCAAGGAGCACGCACACACACACAAACATAAATATTGTGAACGGCAGTGAAAAAAACGAACTCATTGAGTTTATTCAACTTGCGGCACGGCGAACTGCGAACTGTGTGAGCTGTGGCAGCTACAACAGGCGCACGCCGAGTGGGCGGCTTTCTAGACCCGGTCCCTGGCCCAATAGCTAGAACGTTGGCACAGTCAACGCACCAATTGGCAACCGGCGCACGAGAGATAAACATAGACACAGGGGGAGAGAGAGAGAGAGATGGGTGAGATGCCCTAATGAAATTTACAGCTTTTCAACGCGCACTTCTCCAGCAGCAGGAGCAGCCAGAGTCCAAAAACAGCACGAACTTTTACCCAAGGCTTCATTTAATGGCTAAACGGCAATTAGTGTTAACCCGATAAGCGAATGAGCTATAAAAGAGCAGAGCTCTTACAAGCGACATTTTTTCTAAATAATAAACCTAAGTCCCACTTAGATGCGGTTTTAAAAAGAACAGCGTTACCTGATAGTATATTATGCAGATAATTATATTAAACAAACGAAATAACTTTTTGTTATGACTTTAAAAACTGAAATACTCTTAACTGCAATATAGTATTTCAAATCGGCTTAGGTTTCAGCCAATGCCAGCCAACTTTAGTTAGCATTGTTTGGCATTAATCTCTGCGCCCGCCAGCTGTTGCTGAACTGCCACCCGCGGGCAGTCGCAGGGCCCCGATGTTATTCAATTAAATGGCGCTTAAATTGAATGAGAACTTTTTCAGCAGCAGACAGTGCAATCCTTTCCAATTGGGAGCCATTACCCCTGCTAATGTTTGTCTATCTACCTATCTGCGTACCTATCTACATTTTACGATTAAACATTTAACTTTTTGCGCTCGATGCGTGCCAACGACACAATAAAATACCAAAAGGCAGCCAAACAAGTCGAAAGCGCAAAATATCCTTGAAACGGGGCATTCGCACGCATACAGCGACTCCGGCTGCCAAAAACGCAGACGACGCCAACGCAACTCTCGCCTGCCTCAAAGCCATAAAATCCCCACGACAATGACAACAGCAACAACAACAGCAAGCATAATACACGCACACTAAAGTAAAGCAAAGCATAGGAAAAAGAAAAAGTAAAACCCCGCACCAAAACAAAAACAAAACGTGGCCAAAGTTGAATTGGTGTAATGGGCGAGATGGCGGAGAAGCTGTCCAAGGGAACGGGCAACAATAAGTGCGTGAGCCTCTCGAGCAATGACTTCTTATGCGCAGCTGCCTTCTCCCTCTCGTGGCAAATAAGTATCTCTTACGGGGCCGACCGGCAGAGCCACCCGAATCCGCAGCCTCTAAACGCCCAGTGTCAATGGCATTCAAGCTGTGCCGAGAGCCCAAGCAGCGCCGTGCAAAAGGTTATTGGACCATCATCATCATCATCAGCATCAGCATCAGCATCAGCATCTTCATTATCATCATCGTTGCTGCTGTTGCCGCTGTGTGTGCCATATTTTTAGCCTACTTTGCGGCGCAGGATGCCAGCTGAATGGGTTTCGACTTTTTAACTGCTTGCATGTGTGAGTGTGTCTGCCGTCGACTGGGCCAAGTATATTTAGAGGTCAATTATCTCAGCACACACTTCGTCCAGCCAACCATCCATCAAGTCTGACGACCGCACGCTGTGACGCCCACAAATATGCAACACTCCGCTGCGTGCTGCTCCAGCCTAATGATGACTAATTTCGCGCAGTGCAATCGCCAAATGTCTTTAATAACAATTACAGAAAAGAAGAAATTAAATAAAGAGATGAGAGAAAAGTGCTTTAATCAAAAGTCGAAGCCTTTGCACTGTCAAGTCATTCAACTTTTGATTAATTGCGCGTACATGACAAATTGCTGGCTGCTGCTGCACGCGTCCAGCTCCCCGCGAAATTGTTTTTCCCAGTGCTTGGGGTTTTTAATTTGCCCCGAACGACGTTTTTGCTAATTAACCAAAATTTATTGCCGACTCATGACTTTGACTCGCCAGACTTTCTCTCTCTATCTCTATCTCTGTGTTTATCTCCTACTCTCTTTGAGCTCAGCCGCTTTTAGTCGTTCATTAATATTATTAAAACAGTCAATTAAATGGCTTTTCCGAGAAATGTTACCTACCAAAAACGGAAAAACCAAAGCGTTGCAGTCCCGACATGCAATGCTCAGCGCGAGGGCCAAACAGGGCCGCAGTTGAGTTTTACAGGGTGTCTGTAATTGCGCACAATTAACGTGGCAATTAGACGAAACGCAAAACAAGTCGCTGAGAAAGCATGTCAATGTCTGGCATTTGCCATAAATGAGCGCCGACATGAAATGTCAGAAGAAGTATTCCAACATCTAGATATGTTTTTTTTTTTTTTTTTTTTTTTTTTTTTTTTTTTTTTTTTTTTTTTGTGGGGGAGTTTTTGTGTTTTTTTTTTTTTTTTTTTTTTTTTTTTTTTTTTTTTTTTTTTTTTTTTTTGTTTTTTTTTGTGGGGGGGGGGGTGGGTTCATCTAGATATGAGCACAAGAAAACATGAAATACGAGAAAGTGCTCGACTGGCAGTTACCCCCTGAAGACAAATATCCCCAACTCAACTTTATTTCCTAAGCTCGAAATGAGCATATCCTTAACTGTTTAAAATGTCCACCAAAAGTGTGCCGCCTCTTTCGAGCACCCTGCTTACAGGGTAATAAAAAGCAAAGAACATGCGATATGAAACCCAGTGCTATGCATATTTATAGGCACAATTCCAATTGGTTTGCGCACGAAAGTCGGCAAACTATTTGACCCCGACATGGTAAACTTGGAAATGGGCACACGAGGCTATCTCTCGACTATATGCGACATGCAACAAACTCCAGCAAGGTAGGGGGGAGGGTGAATTTGGTTTTTTCTTGTGCGGTGTATCTGTATCTAGTGTCGCAGTTTCTGTGCCAGTTTATGACATCGCGGCGCGAATGTGTCAAGCCAAATTGGCAATGCCAACTGAGGGGAGTCGGCAAAACCCGTGAGGCTGAGGCTTTGCAAATCGAATTCATGGCGAATCGAAAGCAGAAATCGATTTGATTGCCTTAAAACAATCAAACTGTAGGCTCTATATCCCAAGGCATATCTGCAGATGCACACGGAAATCGTTTAAAGTTTATGCAAATTGTTGTTAACCAATTTCCTTAACTTGTTTGTCTTTACAGGTGAGTGCTTGCCACACAGCATTGCCACACTGCTCGACATCCCGACTCCGCCAAATGCCGAATACCGTAAGTAAACCTAGAGTCAACTTAACTAACTTTAGCTTTGTGTTTTGTCTTAACTCGTGTTGTCCGGGCCGCAATTGAAGCGAAATCAAAATTGCAAATAACATTTTAAAGCCAGGCTAAAAACAACTGGCAACAAACATTTAACGCCAAAGGCTAACGCAACGGCAACGACAACAACGACAACAACAACAACAACAACAACAACGACAACGACAGCAACAGCAAATACCTTTTCGGTGTCTACACTTCAGCTTGAAGGAGGCGTGGCTATTACGCCCACCTTGCCATAACAAAGTTAGCCATAAAAATCCGTAGCTCGACTAACGAAAATCGCCCATTGAGCAAAAAGCCAATTTGATTTCGATGTTTTTTTCCTTTTGTGTTTCTTCGTTTATTTTGTTGTTGTTTTCGGTAGTTGTTAGTTTTGGGTTCCAGGTTGTGCATACGCTGCGTTTGCCCGGATCCAGGCTGTCCGGACCGTGCCCCGTGATTACGAAGTTATTCAAATGAAATATTCGCGCTGGCCCATTACATCATCGGGCCGGACTACTGCATTTTTTTCTTTGTTGCTTTTGTGTTGATTGCGCACAAAAAAACAAAAAAATGCGGAAATTTCTTTTACCGAAAACTGGAAAATTTATGAAAATTATTGTGGCCAACCAGTCAGCTTTTTCCCTCTTCCTTTATTCACTTTCGCTTGTCGATGGCGATAGCCAAAAATGTTGTCCAAATTATTTCGCCCGAAGCAGCTGGCCCATGGCCGTTTTAGCCAGGCCGAGCCATTTTTTTATTATTATTTTGGCCTTTGCGCTATTCTTTCAACTTGACTATGACAGCTTTTTTGTTCAACTTATTTGCATTTTATCTGTTTTCTGTCTTTCAAATAACAATTGTCATTTCATCAATGCAAATGTTGTTCGTTGTCAAATTGAATGCCATTTTAATTCGCTTGAGTTCGATTCGTTTTCAACTAAATTGACAAAGTTTAAAAAGAAATAGCTGAAATAAACGTGCAATTAAGCTCACTTTAAGCTTCCTTTTGCTTAAAGCTTTAATGTGCCATTAAAACTTCTTCAATTCATATTAATTTACAGCCTTAATGTGCTTTAAGCTGTATGCACGTATTTGGTGGCCAAAAATAAAAGCATTTAATGGTAACCTACACCCCGGCAGCTTATATAACTAAATTCTGTTGGCCACCCGGGGTCACGATATTATTGTTTCGGTATCGTATTACGATTTATGATTTTGACGGCGGGCCAAAACCACAAGTTAAAGGAATTAATTAAGAAATACTTCGTATTAAATTGCAAACGAAAAAAAGCAAAAGCAGCGGGTAGCTAAATAAACAATGGAGTTGACGAAGGGACAAACTAGCAAAGCCCCATTCAGAGCCAAAGCCAACAAAGCCGCTGTCGAGCAATGGAAGAGATTATTAAAATGATTTAAGCTGGTAAAATACTTAAAAATATTTTTGGGTTTCATACACAAGTTGTTTTGGGGGGAGAACTAAACAAACGCCAATTTCGAGCATTGTTTGCTTTTCACTTGAACTCCTTTGGGAGCCAAAGTTCTCAGTGTCCTCCCATTTGGGTGCTGCAGTATTGTTTAGAGTCAATAATTGAGTTGAGGTCTGGCGGGCGTTAGGCGTTGGGGGAGAAGAACAGAAAAAATTCTAATTAAAAATCTTCCGGTATTTGGCATTTTATCTAAACAGGAAGAGACGCCGCAAACAGTTGAAGGCAGTACCAGACTCCGATCCAAGCCAAGCGTGAGCGGGTGAACACAAATAATGAAAAGCCAGCAGGAAAATGGGCAAAGATGACGACACTTTCGCTGGAGAGTCCTGCCTGCTGCTGCTGCGGCTAAGGCTGTTGTTGCATAAAAATAATGAAAAAGCTGCAAATTGGGTCAGCAAAGTAGAAATTAAAAAAAGTAAAGAAAATGCCAGGCAAGGGAAAACGAAAAAGCGAGCTGAGAACTTTAAGCATGGCCTGTTATCATTTGCAATTAAACGCGTCGACACTTGCCGGGCAAAAAGTTCGAAAGAGCACAGAAAACAAAAACCAAAATTTAGAGTGCAAAGTTTTGCAAAGCAGCACAAAAATATAAAATAAAAAATCTAATTCTATGCTAACAAATTGGATGGTTAGCAGCAGCTGCTTGGCCTGGCTGAAGAGGAGTTATGGGGGGGGCGCGGCGCCACTTGGCTGCGAGCTTATGGCATCAAAATTGCAAGGGCCCTGGAATTTAAGAAATTGAATATTTAAATCCCAGTCTAAATCCAAAGTTGCGCCAAATTGAAAAGGGTTAGAACCCCTCCAGGCCACGCAGGCCCCACGAAATATGCAAAGATAAAAAAAAGAACAGAATACGCATATACATACAAGATTGGAATGAAAATTATGTATAATGCACGCAAAGACGTAGATGTTGCAAAATTTGTTTTTCCAAAAATGAAATTGGTTTTGAATTTTGCTACAAATATTTTGCTATTTTTCTTATTCTTTGGTACGTGCGTGCGCAATTTAAAAGCGAACTAGAACTGAATTTGAAATTGTATTGGTATAGCGTGTGTGTGAGTGCGAAGTTGGTGAAGACACAACGATATCGGTTATGCTCTTGATATGCTTTTGTTTATACAACTGCCACAAGTTTTCAAACCATTTCTATTTGACTTTCCCCGTACTCGCAATATTTACTTTGGGAGGTGGAAAACTTAAAGGGAATATAAATTCACGTATTCCATATTAGTTTGGACGAGAAACGCCAGAGTTGCACATTAATTACCCTTTATACTTCAACCTTCAACCAAAATGCCCATCTTGTGCAAAGCTGATGCGAGGAGCTTTCAAACCGAGTAATTTGCTGGCCATAAGCGGCTTACAGTCGCTGGCTTGAAGGCACATCAAATGGCATTTGAAACGCACAAACCGACCACACCCAACTCACACAGGTGCAGTTTTAAAGCCGCAGAGTGCTCGCATTGTAGGTTCTGAGGTGCGCTATAAACCGCTTTTTGCGCCCGCAGGTAATCCCCACGAAATGGCGGCAACATCGAGCTCTGCCAATATTTGGCGTCCTTTTGGCCAATACCGAGTGCACCTTTGAGTTCATCTATAAATGCCCCCAACGATGTTGATGTATTCCATTTTTCGTTTGTTATAAAGCTATTTCCCCGCATGAGTTGATTATTTTTGACCATTGCCTCTGACATTTTTTGCCACTTTGCGCAGCATTTTAGTTTATTTTTTTCTTTTTTTTTCATTTGGATTTTTTTTTTTTTTTGTTCCTTTACTTTGCTCAGTTTTGGGAATTATTATGTGGCCATTTTACCATTAGGTTGTGGCAGACACGTGTCGCCTGTCCCCAAGTCTGGGACGGCTCGTACATCAAGTTCCTTTCTGTCAGTTTATGTGTTGCCCTTCAGAGCTAAATTGAAATGTGTCCCGTGGGCCGGGGGCTGCCCTTAGAAAAGGGGCATGGATCTCCAAAATTTGTTGTTCAATTTGTAGAGTTTAGGGTTTGGGGCAACACAAAAATTTAAAGCATAAAATGCTGTGTGGGCAATCTAGTTTAAATATGCTTTTATCTCTGTGCATTTTGCATGTGCCCCAAAAAGTATGCTTAAAGAAGTGCACATCAAAAGAGGCTGCGAAGAAGATGGCCGAAACCCCGTGCAAAATGGTTAAAAAGTCAACATAAGCAGGCGCCTGCATCAGTCAACGAAGCCCCGAGCTTAAGATGTACACACAAAAGCAAATGGTGAGAGCACATAATGGCGAAAACATGAATTCATCATCTGCTATACAGGGTACATACACATGCACATAGATTATATGTATCTATGTATGTATAGCTTCGCTTGACGCTTGACCTGGTTTACTTTCGCTTGCATACACTATGCGAAAACGGAAAGACCTTGCGCTGCTCTGTGATAAGTGAACACACATATCTTTCCAATGTACAGTTACTGAAATATGTATGCGCACTCAGCTGAGTTGGGCCTTGATGCAGTCGCCGCTGCTGCGTTTTTTGGTACAGTCTGTGGCAAGGTCGTCCCAGGCGCAAAGCCTTGTGCCATATCGACGTGCAGCAGAAATCGGCAAGTGGCAAGTGCAAAGAATGTGCATACTTTTCGTCAATTGTGCGGCCAAAGTGACCTAGTTACGGTTCCAGCCGGGCTGCTTTGGCAGCTTCGATTGCATTCTGGGTCAGCATGCGGGTCAAACACGAGCGCAGCAACAGCTCGCAGGCATCCGGCCCCTATAAAGCTGACCCCCCAGTCGGAGCTTAATTGAAATAGATGGACTGTCGTCAGGCTGCCCACACACGCTTACACCCACAGACACACATATTTATATAGTTCAGCTACTTTGGTACAGTCATGCTCAGCCATCAGTTAGCTGAAGCTCGGGGCCCGCTGCTGTCACAATTTCATATTTATTATAAGCCAATTACTTGGAGCTAAGACCCAGTGGGGTCTTTAAAGCGCTATCAAAACCGCAAACGAGCTGCCGCCCTGCTGTCCATTGTGCACATTGATTGACCCAAGACACCAGCATAGGGCGTGGGGGCATGTACAGGATACAGTCGACGGGGCACAGGACCCAATTCAAGCTCCATTTAGCAATTACCGCAGCAATAAAAGTCAACGGCAAATGCAGACCCTGGCTGGCATATACACAAATTTTATTATCAACCCAGAAATTTACGTGTGTCAAATAATAATTTCGCCTTGCTTATCTCTGGGCGCAATGGAAAACCCTTTTTAGTTGAAAGTGTTGACACAAATTTACATTTCACAATTTACGCAAATTTTTATGTCATAATTGGATTTCAGCCATTGTTGGCTCAGCTCCTCCTCGCTGGCTGGAGATGTGACAATGGCGTTGATAATCAGACCAGTTTTTTGGTATGGGGACCAGGCTCTTAACTTGTGCCTGTGGCTGGTCCATTAACTTGCGGTTGCAGAACGGGGTGGTTTGGGCTGTGGGCCAATGCTGTGGTACTTGCCACGTTTTTGCCTGCTTGTAATTCGAGCCTTTTCACTGATAAGCCATTTTATGTGCATGTGGCTTGGGCTGGAAAATACTGAAGAATGGGCACGGGGCAGGGGGCTGAGTGCTCCGTAGTGCCGTCATGTTGTGGTAAATTGAGCCCTGCCGGATATTGTTGTCGCTTACTAGCAGACACACAGACACACTGCCAAAGACATTTGCCTGGACACAGGTGCCGTACTTTTGAATATTTAATTTGTCCCAGCATATTCCTTTTTAAATTTTTGTGTGTATAAGACATAGACTCTGCAATTGAGCAGACTGGAAGTTGTAATAAGGGAAAATTCATATACATATAATTTTAAACCTATACTTGATCAATTTCAAGAAATATTAAAGCTAAATGGTTTACTTCTAGTTTGCTATTAAATTTATTTGCCCAGTTTTTCTTTTGGCCTTTTTTTATTTGGGGTTTTTGTTTTGTGGTTTGTTTTTCTCCGGGGTTTTTTTTTTTTTTTTTTTTTTTTTTTTTTTTTTTTGTTAAAAATTTTGTATATTTTATTTAAACAAGTTTCCTGCTACCTTAGTGGCAACTTAATCTAGTTGTACATTTAGGGGAAAAAACGATTGATCACAGCTGATACTTATATAAGATTTATGATTATATATATGGGCAATTGTATATTATTTACAGAATTTACAAGGAGAAGGTTATTTTAAATATTACTGTAGGAACCTGGTAGAGAGATCCAATGGATGGCACCTTTTGAGTCTTCTCTTTCTTGGTTTGGCAGTTAGTCGTTTGGCTAGAACGTTAGGGTGACCACCAAGGCGTAGTAGGTAATTCGATGCAAGTAGTTGCATTACATCGCCCACTTTAGGGACTTTAAGGTCTCGTTCGATGTCTCTATTTCGAATGTACCATGGTGCGCCGCATATTCGCCTTAGGATTTTTGCCTGAGCAACTCTAATTTTATTTAGGTTTGTTTTTGCCGCAATGCCGTAAATTTGAAGTGCATATTTCCATATGGGGCTTAGGATCGATTTATAGATGGTGACTTTGCTGTACAATGACAGCTTGTTCCTCGGAGCCAGTAACCACCCCATCTTTCCGGCCTTTGCCATTACTGACTGCCGAACCATTGTTGTATGGGCTTTGAAATTTAGTTTCCTATCTAGTACGACACCTAAGTATTTGTGAGAGCTCTTTCAAGAAATATTAAAGCTAAATGGTTTACTTCTAGTTTGCTATTAAATTTATTTGCCCAGAATATACTTCTCAATTTGAGCCCAGACATTCTTTACACTACATAAATTGGCAGGCTTCTTGTCAAATTTGTAGCATGCACATTGTAAATATTTATAGCTCGACGCAGCTGGGTTTTATTACACATAGGAAAAACGGTTCGAAATCCGCTGGCTGCTTTGATTGAGACGCAACGCTTGAAAGCGTTGCCTACTTTCGGGCGGCGCCAACAATTCCTCACATGATATTGCTCTGGGCCCTGGGCGCCCTCTAAACAATTTCAACTTGTGCTTTGCACTTGAATTGCAATCTCATTCATTTTTGGCGCGCAAATTGTACATTTAAACATTGAAGCTGAGCTGGCAAATGTGATTTTGGCAACAACTTGAAGTACTCACGAACTTTGCACATAAATTTCGTATATATGAATGCAAAACATGAGTGTGCGCGTGTGTGTTTGTGGCAACCCTTAAGCCGATTGCGAACAATTTTTGTCATGTCAAGTCAGTATGTTTTGTGCTTTTGTCTGTCCGGCGTTTGTTTGTCGCACACATACTGCCTCATATGCATGTGTTCGCAAATTGACGCCATTTTCATTGTCTTGTTTTCACACATGCACACACACAGAGGCACATACGCATACTCATGTGATATCAACAACATGAATGAACACTCAACTCAGCTTCCATGTCGTTTTCGCGACATGCTCAATCATGTTGGCCTCCCCTCGCCCCGCAACCCGCGCTCAGAAATGACAATTTCGCGTGCGATTGTCACATCAGTTATGTATGCATATGATATCTACATATGCATAAGTATGTGTGCATGTGTGTGTGCGTTGTGTACACATTTCTATCAGTTTGTCACTGTCGACCGCGTCGCGTGTTTATTTATACGCAATCAAATTAAGTTTGAAGCGAATTTCAAAACGAGGGCGACAAATTGAGGTAATCATGTTTTCCAAGTGTGAGCTGAGCTGAAAATCAAATAACCACACATACACACACACGCACGCATGCCCCTAGCGCACCCACATTTAAACATTTCCGTGGAGTAAACTATTTAAACAGCAAATTTCAACCGCAAATTTTGAGGCGCAAAGCGCTTTAGCTTGCGGCAATTATTTTACCTGTAAGCCAACGCCTCAAAGCTACCGAAAATGTTGTTTTTGTCGAAAGCGCCTCCCTGCCCTTGGGTCCCACCCCTTTCTGCCCCAGTGATGCTGCTTGTCTCTCAATATTTGCGATGACCCAATTCGTTTGTTGTTGTTGTCGGTGTTGTTGTCATTGTTGCCTGCTGGCGCTGTGATAAGGTTTTGAAAGCAAACCGCAAACCGCATGCAAATTACCCAGGCCCAACAGCTCGACAGCCCCGGTTACAACTGTCAGAATGTAGCATAATCAATTGCATTTTCAGTTACTATATATACATGAATGTATATATATATATATATATATATATATATAGGTACACATTTACATTTATATAGACATAGGTTGCCTATGGCATTGGTTGCCCTGGCAATGCAAATTATATGCCCAAACCAGCGGAAATTGCCATCAGGCGCTTAAGCAGCTTTAATGGTGCGCATAAAATTGCCAGCTGGCCCGCGGATAATAGGACTACGTTTTTCGTTGCCTACTTTTGTGCGCCCTGCTGACTTCCAAGTCGCGCTGTCGCAAAGGGGCGTTGAAGTATAAACATCGCTGTGAGTGCAATTCGAATGTTACTAAAAAAATTAAGCCTTATTAGGCAGCCGGGGGACAGTACGCTGAGAGAGAAAGTAACAGCTTTCTGCCTATTAAATTGGCAACAAGGGAAAGAAATGCCCGAGTCGCAAACATACAGGAAATATGAATGCCCTTTGGGGCATTGCGCACACACACAAACACACTTTCTGTTTCGTTGCAGGATCGACAGCTGTAGCAAACCTGATGCTGAGTTTCCTACAACACTCACACACACACACACGCGCACACAAATTGTGCTATTTATAGTCGTTTGCCCGCCCTGCATAAAAGTCAATAATTTATGCTTCCGCTTCCACATGGCTCCAGTACTCCACAAGGGGCAAACAGCTCCAACAGCAGCAGTTAATGCGCTTCCATTGACCCAATTCCTCTGCTGCAAATCAAAACAAACATGGTTCCAGGCGCGCTCTTCTGGCCCGGCCGCTCTCTTATAGCCTAGTTATAAACGGTTTCTCCTGCTCTGTGGCCACACTGTTGCGTGCGCGCGCATTCTGTTCGCCAACTCTCTGGCACTGTTATTGGCCCGGCCGCTCTTTTTGCCCCAGTTTTTTGCAAGTTAACAGCCGCGACGGTGACGCTGACGCTGACGCTGGCGCTGGCGCTGGAGCTTTTCATGTGGCAGGGGCATCAGCAGGGACAGGGCCAACCCCCAGTTAAATATGCTTACCTACACAGACGTACAGACGTATGTGTCTGTGTGTGTGCACGCGTATATATTGATGTTTGCTCGTGGATTGTGTTCGTTCGCTCGCATGGCTATATACAGTTGACCCAATTTCGTGTTTGTCCTTCCCACAGCTGTTCTGTTTTCTGTTTGCTATTGCCTCGGCGCTTCGTATTTTGGATTTGCGCCTTTTCGGGTGTGGGGTTGTTTATGTTTGCGGCCCAAGAGCTAAAAATGGAAAGCGAAGCCCGAAAAAAAATAACTTGTTATTTATACAAGGCACGTAAATGTGTGTCTACGATGTGTGTGTGTGTGTGTGTGTGTGCGGGGATGGGAACTTTATGCTGTCAAGTAAATGCTCATTGATTGTGAAAGCTGTAGGAAATTACATACAAAGCAACAACGAACGCTGATAACGCAGTTTAACGAATTTCATTACTTGTAATGCAATACAACAGCAAGAATTTTAATGAAATTCATAGTAGTCGCTTATTTCAATATCTGCCACCATCAATAACCGCAGAGCTTGGTGAGCTTGCCAGTCGTTAAACTCTGCTCAAATTTAAGAGGGCCGCGCCATGTGTGCATGCGAAAGCTCCGTCTGTCTGGGCATATTTGTTACAGCAGGCAACTTGGCGATTAAAGCAGATTAAACCAGTTCACGCAATGCATACAAAGCACGTGAGCAGTCAGTAAATATCATGCACAACCTGTAATCTTTATATGTGTGCGTGTAAGCACAACTACTGCACACATTCTGCTGGCGCAGGCACGCCTGTTCCTTGCGCCAGCAACTGCGTGTAACCAGGATAAGGCAGCCGTAACGATGCCACTCAAGCAGCCCCCAGCTCCATAAAGCACACAGAGAACAGGAGAAAAAACGTAACAGCAAATGAAGCTGGAGCCAGCCTGAGGCGAAACGGGAATGCCACATCAATTTCGTCGTGCTCGCTCACTCTAACTTCGCATTGCCCCCTCTCGCTCTCTCTATATACTCTATATATGTATATCTTTGCAACTTCAGACTGCCTTAAACAAGATTTGTGTTATTCCGGCCATATCCGCACGCTCACGTTACCTATTTATGCGCTGGTCCAGGCGCCAAATCAGGACTCAGTGCGGTAGGCGGCAGGCGCAGAGCGGCCATTTGGGGGATGTTGTGCTCTTGGGAGGGAGGGCAGTTGGCAGGGGCTGAAAATGCCAACTGAAGTTTCAGTTGTTTTCTTTCATTAGTAGATGAACGACTGTCCCCCGCTCCGCCCGCACTCTGACTCATTAGACAACGCAACATAATTATCGCACGCAGGGAGATAGACAGTAAAAGAAAGAGAGAGAGGGGGGGGGGGGGTGAGAGATATACAGACTCCACCGTCTGGTATCATTTACTGGGCTTATGCAACGCGGCAGGTGGCAACTGCGAAGGAGTAAGCGGACTGTTGCCGTGGCAAGAAATTGATAAGCTAAAATGATTTCCGACTTATTGGCGCATTAATTAAAAATAATAAAGGGCAGCAGTCAGCGCCGTGTGCTGTAAATTGCGTATACGCCACTTTGTCAGTTGATGGACTTAATCAAATTTCTGGGAAGTGAGTTGTTGTTGTTGTTAACACACACACACATACACACACAGGCATGGGCATATTAAAGACAGGCTTGCATATTTATATGCCAGGCAACTGGGAAACTTGAGAGCTGCCACTGCCACAAATGGCAACAATTGTTGAGCGCCAGCACACACACACGCACGCACGCACACAGACACAGCACACTCGCACACATATGTGCACGTTAATATTTATGACCAGGATATGCGCCATATCCTGCGCTCTGTTCGCTGGCCGCAAACGAATTATGGCGCCCACTAATTGCGCTGAGTTAAAACGAAAAATGTGTAGACCCTGCTGGCAGGCGCCAGGCAGTTAATGTTACACACTCGCACACACATCTACTAATGTGTGCGTGTGTGTGTGTGTGTACAATTTACGCCGCTTATGGAGCCCAAGTTATTTATGTTTATGATTACGTTGCGGTTGGCAGCTTTCACTTCACTTTCGCTTTCTGCCACTCGACCAGAAAGAGCTTTAATTGCCAGTGCTCCTGGGATGCTGCAGAACAAAGCTCAAGTCATCATTAGATGCTGTGAATTATGGTTCTCCCAGGCGGTAATAGCAATAGCCTAGACAGCCTAGAGTCACTGCCTGATTAAATTATCAATTTAATGAATACGAGCTGTCAATTTAATTAGCTTTCGAAACAAACGGCGCACGAGTCTAAATTAATAATTTCAAAAGCGTGCCATTGATGTACGTTTATATATATATTTGACTTATAAATGCCACCGGTTAAGGGACAGCTATCATCCCCTTCAGATTCAAGTTTAACTTGAAAACTTCCTAATTGAATTAAGGTGTCCATAAATTGGGCCTTAGGTAAAAGTACGCATACCAAATTACCCAAAAATGCCTTATCACCCTCTAAGAGAAAGCTTTGCTTTCATTTGCCACCCCGACACTTTGTCAACAAATCGTTAATCACTTGGCAGGCGAAATTTAATTTTCAATTTGGGCAGCACGGCACACAAGGACGGCGCTGTGCAACCAACACAGCCACAAGGACACAATCAAAAACACAAAACACCAAAAATATAAAAAAGTTGAAAGAGAAGAACAAAAAGCCAGTTGCCGAACTGGGTCAACTGCGCTGCCAGCGTCTAACCTTCAGCATAAAGCGCAGCATAATTGCAGTCGCACGGTCGCCAAATAATGCAGAGCTCGCTTCGGGCGAAAGTGAGAAGCGTGTCAAGGCGAGCAGCGAGCAGCGAGCAGCGAGCAGCGTGCAGCGTGCAGCGTGCAGCGTGCGACCAAGGTGACCCAGTATAGGGGCGCACGTTTGCCAATTGGGGCAGGCGCTCGGCAAGGACAAGGCGCAGAACGCCAGGCCGCGTTATCAGTGCAGCCGGAACCGGAGTCCGTTCGGCAGCCTCGTGCGCGCCATCGTTTGACGCTCGTGTGGGCGCATCCTGGGAAACCGGGCAGCCAGCCAGCCACGCAGCCAGTTGCATTGTCCGCACCAACACAGTCGCATTTAGCACCGGCCCGGCACCGGTTCACTGGCTGCTCCTGTCCCGCTGCAGTTGCTCGCGATGCACGCCACGGCTCTGAACTACTACGTGGAGCGCAGCGACTACGAGTCCTATGGCGACTGTGACGCCAGCGAAAGTGAGGCCAGCCCGGGCTGCCTCTCCTCGGCCTCCTCGCGTGCCGGCACGCCGCCCACGCGCCCCCACAGCCAGCGTCAAGTACGCGAAATAAGCTAGTGCATAATCATTGTTCGCATTTAATTCTGATTCTCGATAAGTACTCTAATCCACGATTTTGTTGTGCTCTTCTATTTGCAGTCGAAAAAATTCCGCTGTACCTGGAAGGGATGCGGCTTTGTAGAGCCCACACAGCTGGGAATTGAACGACACGTGAAGGACAGACATTTGGGGTAAGTGCGAGCAAACAACAATGCAATGGGGGGCCTCTTAAGGGCACTCAGAAAAGGTGGCAGCGGCGGCCAAAAGCAACAACAACCGAGAGCAGCAAGTGGCAGGGCCTTGACTTAGTACAGGCGACAACAACAACAACAACAATGCCAAACGACAACAACAATAGCAGCTTTACAATGCGCGTCACAACTGACGCACAGTGTAACGAAATAGTCTAAAAAGGCAGCTCAGTGATATGATTGTTGAAAATTAAAGAACAACTTATAAAATATTTTAAAATTTATAACAATTTTTAAATATTTTGTATATAGCATTGAGTCTGAGTTTAAAATTAAAAATAACTTATAAAACATTTTTTAATATAGTCTGATATTCTTAAACACTTCTTTGGGTCAACTAAAGTAGTTCAAAAGTGTCATGCAAATTAAATACGATTTTCAGACCACTGTGCAAGTCGCTTGGAGCTTGTTTAAAACTGGAACACTTATATACACAAGCATGTGCGTGTGTGCAGTAACCAGGTCACACACACACTCATACACACACACATTTGGGTCTAGCGCACCTGCATTAGAAGTGCCGCAAATGGCATAAGCGTACGGGAGGCGTGGCATTTATTGCGGCTTGTTGGGGGCGACTGTGCTGCACTTTTGAGGCCAAGGTCCACGGCGTGGGCCGCTTAAACGTTGACATTTGCGAATGTTAAATGTTGTTTCCTATATAAATTGTCCGGGGGCGAAGGGTGATCCACTACAGGCAGTACACAATAAAATGAAAGGCAGTTTTTTTTTCGTTTTTTTGGTTTTCTTTTTGTTTTTGCTCTCAAATTGTTCTTTTTTCTGCTTAGATGCATGGGTATGTACTTATATAGAATTATAGTTTATACTTGTATTGAGTTGCATGTATTGTATATGTGTTGGTGGTGTTTTTGTTGATGATTTTATTGTTGTTGTTGTTGGCAAACGAACAGCTCTAGGGCTACACTACAAAGTACAATGCACATACTCAAATGTATGTACATATATATAAATATATATATATATCTATGCGTACGTGTGTGTGACTGTGTGTGTATACAATTTATGCTTGTGTATGTTATATATGTTCATAATGTCAACTATGCGCTTGGCAGGCTGGTAGCAACGTAGGAGCTATTGTTGTTTCCATTTACGTAGAACTGAGTGAGAGAAGCAAATCAGAATTTATGAAAATCGGACGACACAAGGAATTCAATTGAAACATATAATCTCTCAGCGCGACTAATTTGTAAATACATATATATATATAATTATAACTTAATAGCTATATTCTATGAGCGATTCGTTAAGATTTGAAAAACTTAGCATAACCATTGAAATTGAGTTAAACATACATACATTAATTGAAGCTAGGTTCTTCATTTTCGTTGAGGTACATGAAATAATTGAAATACAATACAATGATATATACTTAACATAATATAATATAACATACATAGATACAGTTATTAATTGAGTTGGTTTTAATTTTTGTTTAAGTTTGTTCGTTTGTTCAAAAGCTTTTTCCAAAACTTCAATTGGCATTAACTAAGAAGTACTTCCTGAAGCTGCAGTTGATCTACGTTGATTATTATATGATACTCGTATTACATAACATATATACGTTAAAAACTCTAAATGCTATGGGGGCTAAAATTATCCTTATCGATTATATGCTGCTGTTCTAAACAACTACATACTTTAGTCTGCCTTGATTGTTTATCTATGCGATATTTAAAGTTCTCTTCGATTCTCCTTTGCTTATTGTTATTATCGTTTATCGTTTGATATACAAAATATCTACAACACATGCCTAGGCGGGGATTGAACAATTTTCGAGTACTTAAAGTCAAACACTTAACCTTCGGTGCATATAAAACAATTCACAATCTTTTTCAAAATAAATAAGATAAAAAATTATATAAAAAAAGGAAGAAAATGAGTAATCGTTAGACAGAATTAAATAACAAAAGTTCGCAAAACAAAAACACTAATCGATAATTGTGCTTATTTAGTATCAACCCAGATTATAGCCAATATAGATTACGCCAGCAAGTTGTAGTATTTGCCTCCGTCAACAAACGTCATCTCATGCTTATCCCTAGTGCGGATGCATGAGTCCATGGGTAATGTCCATGCCAGCATCACCCATTCCATTCACAGACAGGGCGCCATTTAGCATGCTATTAGCTGCAAGAGAGCGCAGTAGAGTTTAGGATATACCATGTGCATAATGAAATCAACATTTTGTCTACCTACAATTGCGGTTGCCCTGCGTATCCATCTGTGTCCAGTACTGCTCCGATGGACTCTGTGTATTAGTCCCCGGCGGCGCCTGCACCGGCGCCCCCGTGTACCGAAAATACGGATTCTTCAGATCGAGTGTATTGCTGGATGATATCAAGGTGCCCTCGATGTGCAGATCGATGGTCACATCGTACGACTGCCTCCGGTTAGCTTCCAACAGAACGCGCCCCGTCAGCGTCTGACCCTGCTTGATGAAAATTGGCATGGGCAGCAGACAGCGCACCTGATACCAATGCGTCAGTGGTGCTGTGGGCGAAGTGGACAGCCAGACGTTTTGGCTACTGCCGCTGAACTCGACATCAAACCAAAAAGCCAGACCATGGCAAATGCCCGTCTGCAATATGTGAAACTCGAGCGGAATGTCTAAACAAAAGTAGATTAAACTCAAGTTCTAAATTGGGTCAACTCTTTCGTATTACCAATGACATGCAAATCGTCCTCCTTGTCGTTGAGGAAGTCGCACACATGCCGCACCGACTTGGCCATGCAAATGCGTATGTCAAAGGTGTCCACAATTGGCTGGCGGAAGTACTCCTTCATGCCCTCCTTGTGCAGGGTGGTCAGATCGACGCCGTGGAAGGCCGACTGATACCAAAAGTTGGCCTTGTTGTACTGCTCCGAGTAGAGCGATTCGTCCGAGAACGGCGCAATGTGCAGATCGCCGTGCGTGGGATACATTTTGCCGTGCGGCTTCAGCCATTTGCGCGCATGCAGATACGTTTCCAACATGCGTTCGTTGTAGAGCATATAGCCCATGGGCTCGGATATGATGACATCCACCTTTTCAGGCAGCTCAATCTCCTCAATCTTGCCGGGTATCACTGAGATCTTGTGCTGCACGTTGTTCGACTCCACCAGCTGCTGTGCATACTGCGCCATATTGGAGGCCTCAATGGCGTACACCTTGGCTGCGCCGGCCTGCACGGCAAAGAACGACAATATGCCTGAACCGGCACCCACATCCAGCACGACCTTATCCTGCAACAGAGGACATAACAAAGTTTTAGCCAAATGAGGGATTATAACCAGTCAGTTGTCGCCACCTGAAAGTCCATGGAGTTGCCCAAGATGGCGCGCTGGTATGTGCTCGTCCGGACGTAGTCCTGCATCATGTTCTGCTGCTGACTGAGGTAGCCGTAGAACTGGAAGTACTGCGATGCGGACGACTCTTCGGTGCGCTGCGAGAACACAGACTTGGGCCGCAGATGCTTCACATTCTCCACAACCTTGCGGAAGAGCTGCTGGTCCTTATCGCTGCCAAAGCGCAGCACCAGATTGTCCGACTCCAAAGAGACCGCATAGCAGCGCCGCCCAAGCTGCGCCGCATCCGTGTCCGCCGAGATCATGTACTCCTTCAGCACATGCCCCAGATCGCTGTCTGCAAAGCGCAAAGAAAACCAGGCTCAAACCAGGCCAGAGATGGCATCCAAGGTCGCTGCCTTCTGATGCTTACCCAGCATAATGCGCAGCAGGACGCCCTGCGAGTCGTAGCTGCAGCTGAGCGTGCAGCTGCTCTTGTATATGTTGTTGAACTCGAGCTTCTGCTCGTCGGCTATTGCGCTCACAACGACGCCCTTGAATTGGCAGTTGCTCAGCGGGCAGAGGGCCGCGGCGACGCTGTTCACGCATTTGTTGTTATCGACGGCGACGCGGCTGCCGCTGCTGCTGCTGCTGGTGGACATTTTGTTGCGTTCTGTTCTGTGGGTGGGATTAGGAATGGGCTGATTGATGATCGCAATGCTTTTTGCTGTAATTGACAATGTAGGCTGTGAGATGCACACACACACATACAAGTTCACACAAGCACACGCACACACACACACACACACACACAGGCAAAGGGAGACAGACACAGACGCACGCGAGACTTTTGCGACGCGCAAATTTTTTTCACAAAGCTAAAAACTTTTCACAGCTAAATTGGATGAGCGGCAAGCTTGCGTTGAACACTGTTTATGTTACTGGCAACGAAGTATGAATTTGTGGCGCGCTCTGTCTCGCGAGTATTGCAAAAATCGATCGATTTTTGTTGATTTCGTATTGATTTGACACAGAACGTGCGTGTTTTTTGCAAACGTTGCTACAACCCTGCAGCTGTCTGGCTAGCGTAGGCAAGTGAATGGCTGCAGCGTTGCCATTGGCGAGGCAAGCGGGTGGCAACGCTGCTGCGCACGAGTTGGCAGCGCCGTGTTCTCTTAGAGATGCGCGGGGCTGTGATTTGTCAGTCACGATGTGACTTGTGAACATGATTTGGAATAGTTAGCAACAATTAATAACGAAATATAAATATGGACATTATATAATCATACACTATAAATAATGAGAACAAAGCAAATCGGAGAGACTGGTAATTTTTTTAAAATTTATTTGTGTTACGAGTTAAATTTTTTTTTACGACAACACTTATGTGTAGAGTCGCAAGGCTGGTTGAGTCCTCCGGCGGTAACAGTGCTTCGAGCGGCAATAAGGCTCATCTCTAATCTGATTGGAGGCGCCCAACACAAATGAAGTTGCGAACAATGAATTAATAGCAATGTGTTTTCGGTTGCAGCAAAAAGGGCAAAAAGTACGAGGAGGAGTTCTATTACACGGAAGACGATGACGATGACGAGCTGGTCAATTCGCCTAGTCCTGCCTCTCAGCCCACGCTCAGCCACCGGGACATGGCCCGTCCGCCGCACGAGGATCCCGAATACCAAAGACAGATCGTGGGCAACTTCAAGTAAGTGCGCTCGCTGCAGTATTTGGTGTGAATTTGATTAATTTGCTTCGTTTACAGACAGGGACGTGCTTTGAACAACTATCACCACCTAACGCATCAGCAGCCACAGCCACAGCTACATCACAGCAGCAGCAGCGGCAGCAGCAGCAGCAGCAGCAGCAACGGCACCAGCAGCGGCAGCAACAATGGCCACATCACAAGCACCCAGCAGCAGCAGCTGCAGAGCAACAACACCAGCTGCATACCGACCTCGCCGCTGGCGCACCACAATTACACTTGGCCATCCACCGGCGTGCTCACGGTGAGCGCCTCCTCGACGACCCACCAACAGCCGCACAGCCACAGCCACAGCCACAGCAGCAACAGCTCGGCGACGCCCAACAAACATGCACGCGCATCGTCGACGCGTCCGTCCCACTCGACTGCGCCGTATCCGTCGCCGAGCTACGTCCATCATCATCATCACAACTACAGCAACAGCAGCATTGGCAGCGCCGCCAGCAGCAGCCACAGCAGCAGCAACAGCAGCAGCAGCAACAGCAGTCCGGTCATACACAGCCACAGCAGTGCCAACAACATGTTGCAGCAACTGTCGCAGCAGAACGTCACGGTGACAGCGCACAGCCACAGCAGCAGTGGAGCGCCGCAGCACCAGCAGCAGCACCAGCAGCAACATCAGCAGCAGCACCAGCAACAACACCACCACCTGTCTAGCGTGACCATCACGCCCAACTACCATCCGCAGCAGCAGCAACAGCAGCAGCAGCAGCAGCACTTGCGCGGCCAGCAACAGACAACTGCCAGCAACAATCTGGTTGCCAATTCCGGCCAGCACTTGCCACTGCAGCATGTGGCCGTGCAGCAGGCGGTGAGCGCGGCCAGGAACACGCCCAACTCGCCCAACCGACGCACGCGCGGCGAGAACAAGAAGTGCCGCAAAGTCTACGGCATGGAGCGACGTGATCAATGGTGCACTCAGTGCCGCTGGAAGAAGGCTTGCAGTCGCTTCGGCGACTGAAAGCGACAGAAATCGTCGACGGAGGCGGCAGCAGCCCAGGCGTCGGCGACACTGCGGCAAGGCGACATGTTCAGGGCAGGAGCAACAGCAGCAACAGCAACAGCAACAGCAGCAGCAGCAGCAGCTGCCAAAGGGACATCAACTGTGGTGCGCCTGGCGGCCGAAGTGGCGGCTGGCAAGCAGCTGCCCGCCTCGCTGACCATCAAGACCAACAGGCGCTATGGCATACACCACATACAACCACAGAACAGCAACATTTTGAGCAGCAGCAATAACGGCAACAACAGCAGCAACAACACCAACAATATCAATCGATCGACGCGCATTAAGAGCGTCGCCACGTCGGTGATTGTGTCGCCCATGGGCGCAGTGACCCAGCCAGCGCCCACCCCCTCGCCCACCGCCAACAGCAGCAACGATGAGGGCGTTGGCGGCGACAATGCGGCCGCCAATGAACAGCTCGACGAAGTTGCTGCTGCCAACGGGCTGCTGGCCTGGAGTCGAGCTGCCGCTGCGGGCCAGCAGCAGCAGCAGCAACAGCAGCAGCAGCAGCAGCAGCAACGCCAACAGACAATGCTGCTGCAAGTCTAAGTTGTTGCTCAGTTGTCGTCAGTGTAATTGTCGCTGTTGTTGTTTTTGCAGGCAAGCCTCCGCCGTCGTGAAAAAGATTAAGGAAAACAAACAAACAACAAATTAATGAAAATTAATATATAAATGGTCTCTTCTTATTTACTCTGCATTGAATTGTGCAAACCTTAAACGTAACGGTATCTCTTTGTTGTTGTGCTGGTGTTGCCAACTGCCGTGCAAATGTTGCTAACATTTGCGCCGGGCAACATTTGCAATATACAATAATAATAATTATTATTATGCATAAATATATATACATACGTACATATTTATTTTAAAACCCGACTTTGTTAATTCTTATGTTAAACGCAAATACAAAAAACAACAAAAACAAACAAACAAACACAGTGGCAACAACTTTTCAGCTGCAATTTGTTTGGCCAGCAATTTTTATATATGTACATGCAAAAAACAACAAAAAAATGAAAAACACAAGCATATATATAGTATACATAATTATGTATACAAAAACGCAAGTTTATATATAAAACAACAAAAAAAAGAAAAAGGAAAAGAAAACAACAAACAAATCTTAAACAAATATACATCTGATTTTTTTAGTTTGTAAGTCTCTAGTAAATTTTTTCCTAGTATTAAGTGAATTTTTGTTCTTCTTCTTGCTCCTAAAAAAAAAAACAAATACAAAATAAAACTCAACAAAAAACAAAACAGAAATTGCAAATCAAAATATACAAATAACCGAAAAGAAAAATATGCATATATAAATATTCAAAGCGTTACATCAACATATTAATCCAAGAATTCAAGAACCTACATACATACATATAAATAGTGAAATTACTTGTGTATAATTAAAATTCAAAACAGTTAAACCAATTGTATGTGTGTGTTAAATCGCTAAGAATTAAGTATTAAGCAACTTCATGCATAAAACAAAACGAAAAACAGATAAAACGACAACTGCAATACATACGCGTACTCATATATACATGAAATTTAAAGAATAAAGGATGGAAATTGCGTAGCATATGGAAAATGCTTTGTAAATTCTATCAGTTGAAGGCGGAAGCAGAGGAAAACTAACGTAATGCGCTGGTAAAATATTATAGATAACGTAAGAACACACACACACACACACAGATAGACCATCTATAGAACAATTATCCCCCAACCCAGCCCAAAACAAAAAACAAACAAACACAAAAGCTATCCATGCTACTGTAACATATACCATATAAAGAAACTTTAATTTAAACGTAGTAAAATTTAAAAATAAAAACAAAACAAAACGAAATGCAATAGGCAGATTAAAAACAAAAGTAACAAAGAAACAGACAAACAGTGGGACAGATGAACAGTTAAGCAGACAAACAGACAGGCGGACAGATAAGCAGATTGAAAGCGTGAAAAATGATTTTGGAGCCAAGAAGAATAAAATATTTTTTGAAAAAATGTTCAAATTTTATTTCGTTGTTAAGCTGATTATTTCAAATGATTCTAAAAGCCTATTAATTAATTTGTAATGAACCTACGATTTATAACTAATATTTAGAAATTTAACTGTTCGCGTTGTGCGACTATTGTGAATTGTTCAAATTACGGTATCAACAATGACGGTCACAAAGGACCCATCCGGGCTTGTGAAATGCAAAGAGAGCAACTGGAGAAAGTTAGACAGCGAAGGCAAGAGAGAGAAAGATAAAGAGTGGAAATCGAGAAAAGAAAATACACAAGGAATTCTTAACCAAATTGGAAGTACAAACTACAATCTAGAATATGTATAAACTATGCAAAAACAAAACAAAACAAAACAAACAAACAAACACACACACATGATATATGAACATACATATATTTTTCGAATTAAGCGCAGTAGCCAACTGGCTCAGAAGAGACAGAATGCAATGGAGGACAAGCCGATAAATTGAGCTTAGAGCAGCAGCAGCTTTAAACAAAAAAAAAAAGGAAAACTAAATTTTTTGACGAGCAGAAAATAAAATGTAAAAAACATAAAAAATGAGAAATGAATAACACGCAGGCGCGCACATTTCTTTGAAATTGTTTTGCCGTGATTTGAATGAAATTCATAATGGTGGCCATTGTTTATTTTGGAATGCGACAAAGTTTTAACAATTTCTTTAAGCAAGCAACATTTTTACAATTGTATTTCGTTTTTATTAAGTATAAGTTTAAAATAACTACAAACGCCAACAACAATGTTTGTAATTAGACGTTTATATAAATAATTACATACAAAAAAACATACACGCATATAGACATATAGAAAGAACAACAACAAAAACCAGATGGAGCAAAAGTTTAATAAATTCTTAGACATATTTGAATGCAATTAACACGACTACGTTAATTGTCATCATTAATTATTGTTTCTTTTGCTAATTCTCGTACATCAACAACACTCACACACATACACACACAGAGACACTGACACTGACACAAAGAAAACATTAACACACACACACACGTACACACCCTCGATCTTTTTCGTTGCGTTCTGGAAATTATTTAAATATAAGTGATATTTTTACAAATTATCCATTATTGTATAATTACTTCTAATGCATACAAACATACATATATCATACTATTTTATGTTTATGATTATTATTATTACGAAAACAACGCAAAAAATGCAAATATCTATCAAAAGGATCCTCAAAATGTTGTACAGAGCGCTGATCAAGCATCAAAACAAACATCAAACAAATGGCACAATTGTTATTCAGCAATAACAGACAAAAGCGATACAAATTGTGCAAGACGTACGAGTATGTAAAATAACAAAAAAAAAAAAAAAAAAAAAAAAAAAATGGAAGAGAACAACAAAAATCGAGGGCTCGATATCATTATTTTATGATCCATAACGCCGAGAAAAAAAACCATCATAACTGCAATTTGTCTTTAAATGGTGAACAACTAAATGACCACAAATCACAACAGCAAACAGCAAGAAAACACCCGTTTTATTAAAAATATACAATTGTTATTTATAATTAAAAAAAAACCAAACAACAAACGAATTTGTTTTTATTTGATTTGATTTCAATTTCAGTTACTTTTGAATATGATTTTACTTGACTTTGTCATACCTAAAACGGTTTCCAGAACCTACAGAAAACACATCAAAACATTGTGTATAAGTAGATCTCTTTTGAAAGTCTTTCTCTAACTGACATGGTTTCTCCTAGGGTCTCAGATATTGACTAAAGATATCTTGGTTTGTACTTCTTACATGTAGATATGGAGATCCTATACAATCCAAATAGATATTCCTTTTTCCTATATTTATTTGCCTTAGTTATTTGAGTTCATTTTAATTTCAGATCGAACAATGTAGAAATTGCAATTGTAACCAGATGAATAAAATATTGATATAAATGTAATCAGTCATATTTGCCAATATGTATGTGTATGTACTTATAAGCAAATGTTTTAGCTATAACAAAGCCACAAGAATATCTAGATTGATACTTATAATATTTCCTCTGATATTTACTGTATTGTCGTTATTGATGTGTTAACCTTACAAGAATTAACATTAAGCGATCAAGTCAGGAGATCCGATCGATCGAATAGGTCGAGTGTACGAGTGTACGAGTATTTACAATTATAAATCTCATCTGGCAGCTGGTGGTCGGATCTGTTCCGGCACAGCAGTTGCTGGTACAGCGCGGTATGTTGCATCCACTAAACGATAACTAAGTAAATACATACATACAAGTATATTTATATTACGAGTAAAGATACAAGCATATAGCCACATATTATATACAGTACAGTGCATAATTAACTCTATATGTGGAACTAAGTGCGATCTGACCAGAGAGCAGCTTGAATTGAATTGAATTGAATTAAATTGGTGTTGTTATCTTTAAGTACTAATGGTATATTGATGATAAGCATAATTATACAATATACTATATAGAGTTGTCTATGAATTCGACGATTCTCTGACCTGGGCGTAGATACGTGCATGTATTTGTACGTGTGCATGTGTGTGCGGGTGGATGAACTTTTCTAATTGGAGAGCTAAATTAGTTATAACAAAAATTGCATTCAAAATAAGGCTGATTTATTTGACTTGTTCGTTTTTTTACTCGTATATAAAATGTAATGTAGTGAGCCATGCGCGCCCACCCACCCACACAACACACACACACACACAGACACACACACAGACACACACACACACTCACGCTCGCCAGCGTGCCATATCAACAATTTATGAACCAGGTCCAGAGATTTGAAATAAAAACAAAAGAAAAAACAAAAAGAGAAATTCCATTTAAAATTAAGTACAATTTATACAAAATGCTCGCACATTGCATTCAATTGATTAGTTTAGATTAGTCAAGCAAAAGACTTGCGCATTATTTATTCGGCTGCATTCATTATCGGTCGCCAGACTAAGCCACACCATAGATATAAGGGCATGCAGTGTAAGTGCGAAATCCACGGCTACTCTCTTCTAGTGGGGGAAACGGGCAAGACATCTGCTCAACACTGCCAGCAACAGCACATACATTCCCATACGTGCCCATAACTTATACGAAACTTGCATGGGACATCAGACATCAGGCATTATCCATCATCCATTAATTCAAACCTTCAAGTTCACAATAAACTCTTACTTATACTGAAAGAAGCAATAAGCTGTTTATACAATCACACGTATGTACGCACGTATGTATGTGTATGCTTAATGGGGGAGAAGAAGACGAAGAATAAGACACTAAAAGTTCATACATACATCGCATCCGAGTGCTACACAGACGCACTCATTCTTATAAACTGACTGAAAACTTCAAACCAAATTAATTGAGAACTAAAAACAAGAAACAAAATAAATTGAAACATTTTAATGATAATGATATAAGCCACATCATTTTACAAGGGCTCTTAGGAAGGGCGCGCCTTTTGCCATTGAAGTAGGCGCCGCCGCTTAAATTAAGTGACACGTAAAATAATTAAATAATTTCAATAATAGTTTTTAAATAAGTTTTTCTACCCAAGAGTTGTTGTAACTTTTTTACGATTTAAATTTTACGATAATTGGCATATGCATTTTTTGTAACAATTCAATGAGCGCGTTCAGTGCGAGAATCATGACTTTTGATTTGCCTATGTCAGCGAATGATGTAAAGAGCTTTGGCATAATTCATTTTATGTATACATAAGTATACACATATGTATTTATATTGCACTAATTTAAGTTGCATGAATTGGCAAAGTAAAAAACCAACAAAAAAAAAAAAAAAAAAAAACCACAAGATGTCTTCAAAATTGGCTAAAGAAAAACCTTACTTTCAAAAGACTTTTCGCTTGGGCAGTGATTTGGCAAGGAAAACGCCCAGCAAAAAATAAAGAAACTAAAAAAAGAAAAATAAAATATTAAATTAAACTTTGAATACATATATAATTTGCACATTGACAAACATTGTACTGAGCGTGCGTCAAAAAATCGTATATATATATATAATTAACTAACATTTACAAAGATCATTTAATTAAGTTTACAAAGTGAATCAAGACGAAATGTGCTACTTTAAACGTTTTTAAGATTTAGACGTACAAAACACTTCAAATGACTCTATTAACATTAAACTTTGTTATCACTGGGCTTCTTAGGAGCTTATCTATAAGCACTACTTAAGAGCTTAGTTACAATCACATGCTCTAACACTTAATCTCTAGATAACACTCATTCCCAAGCTATGTCCTCGATTCGCATGCACTTCAATTCATTTATTCGCCACATACATACAGACATAAGGAATATACTCATACACTTGTAGTATGCATTATGAATATCTCGAGTAGTTCGTAAACTATGATTAATAATAATAATTACTATATGCATAATTGTTGTTGTGTCTTCATCCAAAATCCTTAAGGATCATAATATGTTTAAGCAGCGTTTATAACACACACACAAAAGTGAAAGATTTTGTTATGTTTATGGCTCATCCACATGTTGTTTTGTTCTATTTAATATGTATTATCTATACATATGAACATTTTGTTGAGATCTTTGCTGTCGAGCGGAAGAGTTTACACTATATATCTATGCATTATGTTAATGAAACGATTCTTAATTCCGCTTTGATAAACTACAAACTAGTTGAACTGGTTGTCATGGTGTGCATCAGCATTAGGATTGTAATTGTCAAAACCGAATGAGTTAATTAAATGAACACCACTTTACAAGGTACAAATAAGGCACGCAGTGTGACAGCGCCCTTAGACGGGCCCGGGCTGGGGTCCGACCCAGAGGCGTAGGAGGAGCAGGTGAAAAATCAGACACACACACACACACACACACACACCCTCAAGTAAATGGCAAACATACTTAGAAAGATAAATTTAACATAACTATGTTTTCAGTACGATTAAAAAACTAAAAATTAAAACGAAAAATTGATTAATAAAGAGCAAGCAGATTAACCAAGCAACTTAAATGTCGTGTAAATTCATGTTAAACGTACATAAATAGGTAAATACATACATATATTAACATAAACATTAAAATAAAAGTAATATGCAGTAAATATACATAAATACATATATATGCGATATAAACCATATACTACTACATAAATACATACTTAAAGACATGTAACCAAATATTATGAATAGAGAAAAGCTTGAAAACAGTTGAACTTGAGCTACTTTCAGACCGATTACAACAAGAAATTAATTATGGAATCTTAATATTGATATACACATATGTACTAGTGATTGAATGTGACATGCTTAAATATACATACACCGCTATCGATATCGCTACGGATATCGATACCGATAACTGCAGATATATACATACATAGTATTTACATACAAGTGGAACCAACAGAATTCAAATATTTGTGAGCCCAACTACATACATAAAACATGCATTTGCAACTTTTTAACCCAAAAAAACAAAGCAGAAAAAAGTAAAAAAAAAAAAAAAAACAAATGAGCAGTATAAATGTTTAAGAATATATTAATTAAACATTTTACGTGAGAATCGTGTACCTACAAAGCAAGGAAACAAAACAAGTGAACAGAAGAGTAAACAGTAAAGAGTAAAAATGATATACATTCTATATATTTTGCAAAGCAAACTTGTAAAAAATGAAACTAACTAGAGCCAGCAAGAAAATCCAGACATTTTAAAAGAAAACAGACTATAACAACATTTTTTAATTGATACACATTAAAAAAAAGAAAACAGAAACAAAAAGTGAAACTCTCGAAGTTTTCAACGCGAACACAAACTACAAAAATAATTGCATATACGAGTAAATCTTTTATATGTACATATATACATATATTTTGCGTCTTTATATACAGCAGACAACATATTTATATATTTACACTCAACAACCACACACGACCGCAACCACACACAGAACATATTTGATAAATGGTGTAACACATTTACCTGTCTACATATGATACAACAAAAGAATATACAAGAAATATAAAGAAACAAATTCACATATTGCTACTCGGTTCGCTTTTTTGCTTCATAGAACTCTGATTTCATGCTATGTTCGGAAATCGATCGATTATTGTGTGTACTAGACATTGAAAACTCAGATACATTATTCATACCAATGTAAGCGGGCATCTTTCGTGCTATCTATATATGTATGTGAATCTCCATAAATGTATAAATGTATCAATCTACAACCACACTAAATGTAAACAAAGGAGAACATTCACTCTCACTCCATGTGCATCCATTAAACTTCTCATAATTGTCGTGACACCATTGGCAAAATGCATACTAACGTATTTTAAGCAGATGAAATAGAAATACACGAAAATATATATTCAACTTCTTCGAAATCATTTAAATGTTAAATGTATATGTTAATTTTAAACAATAAACCAAAATATACAAAAATGTGAAGAATTTGGAAAAAATAAAGCTAATTAAAATCAAGTACATAAATAAGCAAACCAAACGAAATGAAAATTCTACGATATAATAAAATAAAACAAGAGCAAAATTATACTTTAAATATTGTTGAAATTGTGTTTTTATTTGTGGTATTGTGTGGATGGGGAATAATTTACATTAAAATACATAGAGATTAGTCAGAGTTCTTATAGGACAGATGTATTTTTATTACATACCTAAAAAAAGGATATTGTCGCTATATATTTGAATTAAGTAAGCATGGCGCCATTATCGATGCGCCACAAAACAATCGATATATTAGTTATAAAAGTGTCGTTAATTTTGTAGCAGTCAGGTTTGTAGAGAGTGCAACTTGCACAGTGTGGCAACGCCAAACAGATGGCAAAGAGTGTTTTTACATCAGCAAAACAAAAATATTCGTACAATATAAATAAACTAAAAATACTGACACGGCGATTACTTCCGTATTTAATAAGATTGCCATTAAACCCGTTGCGCGTAGATACAAGCAAGATGAGTGACAACGATGCGAATGACAGCAAAAGCGAGCAACACAAAGATGGGCTGCCCACAGAGCCATCTTTGACGTCAACGTCGACGGCAACATCGACGTCAGCGGCAACAGCAACAGAGTCAGATTCCGACAGCCAAAACGGAGAAGGTTTTGTAAAAGAGATTTAAGTAATTCTTGAATTTGTTGTCAAGGAATTATTTTTATTTTTACAGATGGCACTATGGATATGATTCGTCGTTTTTTCTCACAGAGTTTAAATTTGGCATCAGGCACATCGGCAGACAACGAAGGCGCAACTGTGGATAAGGTGCGTTCTATCTATTTCTCTAATCCAAATGCAGATTGCTTCAAGTCAATAAGTTATTCGCTTCAGGTAATACCTGAGCTGACCTTTGAAGGTCTTTCGACACACTGGCGCGAACATGGCTTCAAGAACATTGTCACCATGGTGGGTGCTGGCATCTCCACGTGTGAGTTGATATTGCTTTTAAAAGCATTCGGAGGTGCTAATTGATATGCAAATATTGAAAAAATTCCATAGCTGCGGGTATTCCGGACTTTCGCTCGCCGGGTTCGGGTCTGTACAACAACCTGAAGAAGTATAAGTTGCCGCACCCAACGGCTATATTTGACGTGGACTACTTCCAAAGGAATCCGGCCCCATTCTTTGCACTGGCCAAGGAGCTGTATCCGGGCTCGTTTGAGCCCACCCCGGCACACTACTTTGTGCGCCTGTTGCATGAGAAGGGCTTGCTCCAGCGCCACTACACGCAGAACATCGATACCCTGGACCGCTTGGCTGGTCTGCCCGAGAACAAGATTATTGAGGCGCACGGCAGCTTCTATACCAACCATTGTCTCAAATGTCGGGAGGAATACGACATGGCCTGGATGAAGAAGAAGATATTCTCGGATCAGGTGCCCAGCTGCGAGCAGTGCAAGGGCTTGGTTAAGCCGGACATTGTGTTCTTCGGCGAAAACCTGCCTGCCAGCTTCTACAACAGTCCTGAGGAGGATTTTAAGGACTGCGATTTGCTCATCATCATGGGCACCTCGCTGGAGGTGCAGCCCTTTGCCTCGCTCATCCATCGGGCCGGGCCGCGTTGCATTCGTCTGCTGATTAATCGCGATGCCGTTGGTCGCTCGAGCTTTGCGCCCTGGATGGAGCACAACGGGAAGGCGCTCCTTTACGGCAAGCCTAAGAATACGCGTGATGTGGCTTTCCTCGGGGATTGCGATACTGGTGTCTGGGCCTTGGCCGAGGCGCTTGGCTGGGAGGAGGAGCTGCAGGATCTGATCAGTATTGGACGAGAGGAGGAAGCAGGGGAAGAGCACAAAGCAAGTTCCGATGAAGATGAAGATGAAGATGAGCCAAAGCCCTCTGTGAAGGAGAGTGCCAAGGAGTAGACAACAAAATGAAGGCTAAATTAATCTAGTTTATCGATTAAATAGGAGATTTGTTAAGGGTGTGCAATATGTATATAATTACATAAGGAGGGTCTGGGGAATGTATACGTATTTGGCATATGTAAATATATGTATATGTTTGTTTAACAACTGAACTGAGCATGTGTTCCATTTGTTTTTAATTATTCAAGCGCCATTAGCGTCGCCGTACGACATCGCAACCACAAAAGCTGTTTTCAGTTGGGCAGCAAACCGCCAACAAAGGTTAACTTCTCATCTCTGGCAGCCAGTTGTGACCGCACACATCGTCAGTATCGACAGCATCGACAGCATCAGCTGCCGTGCAACAATCAGCTACAATTGTGGCACTCGTTGCCAATCGGCCAGTCTGCAATCTATCCCAGTGCCACCCACACATATGTAGTCGGTTTCCGGCTCCGGTCCGGGCTTGCAATTGAAGCTGCTGCAATGAATTGGCCAATAGAATATAGGTAGCTGGAAACGGGGCTTTAGCCGTTAACGAGGGCCACTCGTGTGCACTAATTAAAACCAAGCAGAGATACGGAATAATCGAGCACTCCGCCTGCTGCTGCCACAGATACTAAATCAGACGGGAGCGATGGTAACATGTCAACTTTGCCTTCTCTCCGCTTGGCGGGCAAATGTGCAAATACATTAAGTAATCAGATGCAGCAGCAGCAGCAGCAGCAGCATCGGAAATGTTGATAGCCGCAATTTGTTGCAGTTGCAACTGCAGTCGTTGCTGGCATTGGCGCACATCCTGGACCTGCCGGGTAATTAAACTAATGGACTTTCTTAACGGCTTTCTAAGCGGTGTCAGTCAAGTGATGAAGTCATCAGCTCTGATCTTAGGCCCCATCGATACATTACCTATATTTGCGTACCAATTGACCCAAATGACTTAACTTGGCTTAGGTTTTGTGAACTTCAACAACGCCCCGTGTGTGTGCCGCCCAAATCTGTTTTGGAGCACTATTAAACGCATTCGACACACGCACACACAGTGCACAGTGGGTCAAAAACTATTTGCGTTTGTTGGTCGAATCTATGAAGTTACCTGTATTAACTAACTTTAAGTCAAAGCTAAATATGAGTAATAAATCAGAATTGTAGAAGATTAATAAACTTGCTAAAATTCAACTAAAATTGATATCAGAGTTTTGAATGGGTGAGTCAAAGTGTTATACAATCTGTGTTAGATAGCGAGTGTGCGAACAGAATTTTATGACTGACTGATGTAATTGGCCAGCTGATAACTGGTTCTACAATAAAAAACATCCTTGAGATGATTCCAATTTGCAAAATTAAAAATTATAAAATTAAAGAGGGAAGAAATATAGGTTATGAACAATGCCTATGTGTACTAGCATTTATTTTCTGTTTTATTTTATTAATTTTCTGTTTTCCCATTGTTCACAATTGATTTCTGCCTGTTCAAAAAGTACTTTAGGCCCACAGTGCGATATTAGTTTTGTGTGCGTGTGTTTCATGTTTTATATTTGTAATCAAAACGCGAGAAAGTCCCCTCAGCCTGCTAGCCCTCCGCCTAACTGCAAGCCAGTTCATCAATGGCACCGCAACATGGGGTTTGGGGGCTGTTTGTTGCGTTCCCCGATGTCATCAGCGACAGCTGTGCGCGTATTTTGATATTGAATTCTTGACATGATTGCAGGGCCACAGCTTGTCGTGCCGCCATTTAAATGAACATATCGTAGTTACACACACTCAGGCAATCATTTTAAAATCCCGGCTACACATAGCTCATGCATGGCATGCGCTAATAAACTGTCAAATTGTTCGGGAGGGGGATAAGTAAATAGCATCGCCAATAGTACGCGTAAATATATATTTATATAGAGGTTTACAAATGTATATAGAACATGTGAGGGCTCTACATATTTATAGGCATTATTGTAAAATGGGCGGTAAAACGTTGTCATCGCTGCGTAAACGAAATCTTTATGAATATTTTATTATTGCTTTAATAAAATGAGAAAAAGAGATGAAATGAAAAGGAAAAGCAGCAGCGGCACCCACAACGACAGCCGGGCAAATGGCAAGAGAGCTGCGTTCTGAAAAGCAATTTGTGTCAATAAATATATATATGTATTAGTCTGCATGTGTGTGTGTGCGACCGTTTAGCATTGCACATGTGTTGATGTTTCGTCTTTGTTGTTGCTTGGTATTTGGTGTAATATCAGCAGCAGCAACAACAACATCAGCTACAACATAATCGTCATAATCATTTTATGCGCATATTTTGTAGCATACTTTTGTGGTCATAAATTTTTATTTACGTCGCCCGCAATGCTCCAAGTGTGATTCCATGGGGCTGGCGGGGTACGGGGCATGAGTGCTGCTGGTTCGTATAGAGAAATTAAAGTGCGATAAGCTTGGTTTATTTTCATGCCTCGTGTTTTACAAGCACCTTAAAATGTCCTGCAACACACACGAAAAGCACACGTTGCATACAATCGAATTAAGCGGTCAACAAATGCATAATTTCGATTTCGGTTTTGCGATATTGATGTTCCACTTCTGAAGTGTGTCTGCGTGTGTGAGATCCTATTTGTGGGCGTGTTTAGGGCATCAGCCACACTGGCAAATTGGCGGTTTTGGTGGCTTCAAATGAGCAGTGCGGCTTATGCGGCGAGCCAAAATAAAAATAATAAATTCTGCTTGCGGCTATTTGATGAACAATTGCAAAATGAACTGAGTGGCGAAATAAAACAATTAAAAGCTTACCGGGATAGCCGGGTTTTAGGCAACACCACTTCCGAAAACAATGTGAGCGGACCCCCATGGAAAACAAAACAAAAAAAATGCCCATTAATTAACTGAGCGCAGTAGTGAAGTGTAACGAATTGGAAAACCAAATAATTCGCATTGATTTTGTTCGTTTCAATCACGTTTGACACAACCACACACACACACACACACATTCATAGGCGTACGCACACTCATAGGCACCCACAGCGACCGCATGTGCATTGATTTGCTGGGGAAAATCTCTGACAGCGATGGAAACCAACAGCATTGGACGCACTAGGCCATTGATTGCCAAAGCCAATCGGATATGAATAAATGAACGCTAGTTTTGTGTGTCACCCAGCTCTGATCCCAAACAAGAGCTGCGAGCACGGGTTTGTTTGATCTCGCTGCAAGTGGGTCCGGTGAGGCAGGGGGTGGTGGGTGTCCGGCGGTGGGGAGTGCGCAGCACGCAATGCAATTGGCTGCATTTAATTGTTGCACAGCGTGCACGGCTGGAACAAAAGGCTTTACGCTTTGTACGCAACAATGAGATGAAAAAAGATTGCTAAATTAAAAACGGGACAAATAAAACAGACAGTTCGTACAGTCCGGACAGACCGAGAGCTTTACAAATAGTTTTCAATAGTTTTAATTCCGATTTTTTTTCATTTTAGTTGACCGGAGCAGAGCTTTGGGCTGGTATTGGCAATGCTTTGAAATTTTTATTCAGCTGCTCTTCGAAATATTTAATTTATGGCAAACTATTTTATCTTAACAACTTAAGCTAAATTATGGCACAACATGATTAATAAAGTACATAAAATCAAATAAAATATAGCATGAAGAGTGCAAGTCAATTGCACTATAATATCAAAATTTCCGGAAAAAAATGTCGCAAATAAATAATTGTGGCCGCATTCATAGATTAACCAGCTCGAATGCTCATTGGTGCATGTAGAAAAAACGATTTGTAAAAACAATTATTAATATTTAATTTGTTGGCGGTTTTGCGATTGTAATGCAACTATAATATATAAAAATGTGGTTTAGACAGATAACTCGTATTATAGACAAACTCACATATCTACAAAACCGTGCTTTGTGAGCTGATAAAATTAGCATGCATTAAAACAAAATTAATGAAACTAGTTTGGTTTTGCTCGCTTCAGTAATTTAAATATTATATTTCCTGCACGTATCACTGATAAGTCAGCCATTCAGCGCTTGACAACATTAAAATTAAAGGCATTTAATTAAAGAAATAATTTAGCAAGCAAAAAACCATTTGGAACACTCAAAAGGTAGCGGCCAGTCTCTTGCATTACGAAACATTTCGTTCGTTCTGGCCACGTTTAACTGCTTCACCTTTCTTACGGCAGCAATTTGGTGCTGCATAGTTACCTTCAGGATGTGAGCGTCTCGCATCGCCTCGTTTTACTCGCCTTATCGCCGTGTCGACATTGGTAATTTAGAGAAAGGCAGCAGGAGAACAAGAGAGAGAGAGAGTGGGAGCGAGAGGGGGCGAGAGGGGGCGAGAGAGGGTGAGGCAGCGGCAGATAGGAAAAGGAAGCAGCATTACAAATGCCTGCCAGCTAGCACGAGTATTTTGTATTGCATTTTCGATTTGCACTTTACACGCTTTCATTACACTTCGTTTCCGGTGCAAAACACTTGACCGCTCCCTGGGCCCGAGGGCCGAGGCGTTGTTAGCATTTAAACTGCTGCTGTTGCCGCTTCCACTTGCAACTTCAGCTGCATTGCACACTTGAGCGACTGGCGATTATCAACAACAACATCCAAATGCAACATTTCGTTGCCAGTCTTTAATGTCCAACTGAGGCTGTGTCATAATCGTCGAAATTATGTTGCGTTTCATGAACGTCACATTTATGGCTTACAGCGAAGACTTCAAGTGGTCTCCTCACCCCTCTTGCCCGCTAAGTGACAGCAGCCAGTGCACTGAATTGACGCTTTAAGCTGCAATTTCGCTAAATAAAAAAGAAATTTCCAAATCGATTTTGCTGGTTTATCGCCAAGTTTGTTTCCACTTTGCTTCTGTTGCTTGGCTCGCTGCCACTTCTAGTTGCAGCTATGTTTGCTGTGTGTTTCAAGTCTTTGCACAGTGGTTGCAAGCACACACAAATGTTGCATTTCCAGAAACAAAGCGAACTGCAGTGCAGCACATCTACATCTAGCGTATAAAAAGATAACTCAGCTACTTAATTACCCAAGCTCAAGTGTTTTGCATGACATTCTTTTCAACCCAACGTAGACCAGTGTGTTGCTCATACATGCGTATCAGTGTGTGTGTGTGACATATTCTGTGAACAGAACTTACGGAAATGAAATGTGTTTCTATTTTAGTTTTACTTCGGTGTGTACATTTACACGCTCGAGTGTTTGCGTGCCAGCCACAAAATGCGAGTAAGTACAAAAACAAGCGCAACGGAAAAACTGAAAACACAAATACAAATACCCGTAATACTCAAGTCTATTTACAAATCATGGCAAAAATGCAATTTGCAATGCCCAAAAAAAGGTGAAGTGAGCAAATATTCCCGGCTGCAGTCGGACAGTGAAGTAAATATGACGTTCGGCTTCAACTAGCAAATATTTGCGCATATTACGTATACGACCCGCTGCTACGGAAATTGCTTCATATGTGCGTCCCCCTAGTTGATCATCCCCTCCCCGCGCGCTTATCACCATCTACACAGCCAATCTGCATAATTGTGCGGGAAATATTATAGCAAAATCCTTCGGCCTTGCAATTTATTTTGTTTTATGCATATAGCGGAGAATTCATGATGTCCTTTCAAGGACAAACGGCAGTACGTGCCGTCGGTTGTGCGGGAATTTGATGTGCCAGCTAATTAAAATGTAAATACTGTCACATTTCTATGCATTGCTTTGTTGTGTGCGCGCGTGTGTGTTTGCGTGTGTTTTATGAGTCGCAGTTATGTAGATGTTATACGATATCTGTCACATTCTGTGGACCTTCTGGGGAACGTGATGGACTGCAATTGTTTGGAGCGCTTGTGCAATGATGTGTTAGTTATTGGCTCTAATAAAGCACGTATAAAAATAAATGGAAAATTATGAAACTATGATACCTAATAACCTCAGCGCATTTTTACACCCTCGACCCATGAACAACGAAGAAAGTTGCGTAATCGCATGTGTCTGCTCAAAGTTGGCAAGGCGAGCAAGTCAGAATTATTGTAAACATAACAAGTACATCAATCAGACTTGTAATGAAACTATTTTAAAAGCTTACCGCATTTGTTTAAACAAACTTCGCAACGCTTTTCATTAACTCGCAACTGCGTTTTATGTGTAGCAAATTGGCTAGGATAGAAACATAACAAAAAGCTTAAGCGAAAGACCAGAAAAAATGTGAACAAGCTTTGAGCAGACCGAGGGATAAACAGAAAACTATGGCCGGGCAGTGGGCTCGTAGTAGGGTCTTACCACGCTCTTGGCCATATGTTGCAGCAGCCGGCAGCATCCGGTCTGTGGTCGGTTTGTTGGGCAGCCTGTGGCGCATTGGCGGCCAAATGCGAGTGCTGCTCGATACCTGCGTGAGCGAGGTATGTAAATTCAAAAGTGGACTTGCCATACATACATATAAATATATGCATATATTCACATCAATAAATACACGCCTACAAACAGTTGGCTATTTGGAGAAACTAACAAATTTAGGCAGCGCATGCTGAGCAGACTAAATAGTTAATTTTTCAAAGTTATTTCGGGCCGGGCTTGGCCGTTGGCCACAGCATATTTGGTCAGCCACACGCCAGTCCGAGTCGGGCATTGCCTATGCCAGCTTCAGTCCGGCACACTTACTGTTTAATTGCCGTGCTCCTGAAGAGTGAATTGGGAATGGAAATGTGTAATTCTGTGTGTGTGTGTGGGTGTGTGTTTGCCCCTTACAGCAGGTTACATACGCAATGATACAGCCGCCTACTCTGCACCCAAATGGCCAATACTGCTCGACCGGCTAACGACCTCTCTTAAGCCCCGCTTTCGTGATAGTCTTTTCCTTTCCTTTTTTTGCCTGTGTAAATCCTTTAATCTGTCCTGCCAATGCGAGTGGGAGCTAACCACTCGCACAGGGACTACCTACACACACACACACACACACGCACGCGTTTGCCGAGCAATTGAATTGTTTCAATTGGTACTTGGTCTGGGTTCAGTTTCAGATCCGGACCCTCTCGCTGCTTGGCCATTCACATTCTTAATGAAAGTCAATGTGTTAACTGGTCGCGTTTTGTGGAGATTGGCTAGCTTTCTGTCCGCAGCTGGACGCTGGAGTTGTCGTTGTGGCTGTCTTCGGGTTGTTTGTTCCGTTAGTTTAATTAGCTATCCAATTATATTAAAACCAAAGCCCGCGGGGAAGCTGTGGCAATGTTGGTTTGCAGATAAACAAATAAATCTTTTTTAAATGTGTATTACCGTTTTAGCAGATTAAAAAAGTTTTATGCAACTGCAACTCATTTTACTAAAATGTTGATTGCTTACATATTACTTACTTGCTTAACTTTAAGCGAATAAAAAATAGTAGCGTAAGGGTTTACGATTATGCTGCCACAAGACAAATCGACTGTAAGCTCAAGCTTAAGCATATACAAATATATCTCTGACATATAGGATGTTATATTACAAGTTAGTAAACAACTCCTGAGGCCCACAACGTTGGGTCATTTAATGCATTGACTTCCGGTTAATTTGAGGGCGACTTCAGCTCGAACCCTTGCCTACTTATTTGCATTGTTTGTCGGCTTGAAGGCCTAACCAAACAAAAATTATATATGAGCTGCGCTGCGCTGTGTATCTTTAATTAAGCTAATGCCAGTGCAAACATATCGTCAGGTAAATATACGGCAGCCTAGCTTCGAGTGTCATTAAATTAAATTTGCCAGCCAATTGCTGGTCAGCAATTTGCAGAGATGCGCCTATATAAGAGGCCGGACTCGGCAAAGCTGGTCAAAAGCGGTTCAAGATGTTGCTCACACAGCAGTTAAACCACTTGACCAAGCTAATCCAGATTATAGGTAAACTTGTGCAACATTTCGCTAGCTGTTTAACTTTCTGCATCTGTGCACCTGCCACAGTAAGCCAATACTTTGCGCCACTCTCCTCGCTGCTGATCGTTCACAATAGCACGGATGCGACGCATCTGCAGGTGGCGTATCTGGACTCGGTGCAGCTGGCGCTGCGTAATCTCAGCCGGCCGATGCTGCTGCAGTGGATCAACGTGGCCGAGCTACCCGATGACGAGTCCCAGCCGGATGCCATTGAATGGCAAGTCCTGCGCGCCGTTAACGCCTCTGTGACCGAGGTGCGACCAAGGAACTCAACCATAATCCCACAAAGGGAATTACAAACAGTTCTCTTTTATCTTGCCAGGGTTTTATTACGATATTGCCGCAGACAACGCGTTTCCTCCATGCTCGCTACTTCGCCACCCGCAATGCCAATGTGAGACTCAAGGATAAGCTGTATCTGTTTTTGTGTGAGCATGAAGATCCCAGGGATTTCTTAACCACGGCAATATTGCAATGTAAGTGAAAAAGCCAAAGAAGAGGTCGTTGAGATATTTAAGTTGTCCAAGTGCTCGCTAATTACTTAACGCATTTTAAACCAGGATTATTCCTGCAGCTCTATAACCAGAAAAATGAATTTTGTTTAAAGTACAACACATTAGGAAGTCGATCTTTCGCTTAAAGTAAGATTCATTTGAGCTTTCGTGCGGCTTAAGCCTTAAATTGATAAACTATTGAACAGTAATTTTAATTGGTAAAATTTTATAGACCTAAGCTATCAGCAATTTGTTAATCCAAAATTATTCCTATGATTAAGTGCGCTTTTCAAGAACTTCTATTAATCCTTTTCAACCTGACTCAGTTTAATTCTCAAATGAATTACTGTAAAAATGGCTGTCTTTTTGGCATTAGTTTTATTTAGTCGGCAATAAAAGTGGACTTGACTGAGGTTCCCGGCGGCATTGACAAAAGAAGTCAAACTCAAAACTTTGCCACACACACCCACAACACAACACACGCACACCCATAGAGAGTCCAACCGCACACAGACGTGGCAAAAACAGCCACGGGGCGCATCAGTTGATCAAACTTTCAACTTTGGCACTGGCCAATAATTTCCACGCTTGGCGGCGTCTTCTTCAATTGTAAACTTTTTTGTTGTTATTGGCTGGAACTTAATTTGGTTGTTGTTCTTTTGGCTTGTTCCACAATGTTCCCATGTTGTAATGCGCTTTAGTCTACCCACACCATCTGATGGTGCGGCCAGAAGAGCGGGCAAATAAAGGATGTGGCAGAGCAGCAGTAGGTGGATTTGGAGCTGGAGGTGGGGGCGGATGCGGGGAGGCCGCAGCGAGCTTGCCGCACTCATACCGCGACATCAATTTGGAGCTGTGGACACAAAAGTTTGTCGGTGCCAGTGGAAATTTGGATGCCATGTTCCTGGACGCATTCTTGCCGAACGAAACTTTTGCCAACCGTGCCGAACTTTATCCCAACAAGCTGCTCAATCTGCAGCGGCGCACGCTCCGCATGGGCTCCATTACTTATGTGCCATACACTGTTACTAATTATGTGGTAAGTAATTGCCGGTTAAGTTTATATTTATCGTTGTTGCTGCTCTAACTGTTCTTGTTGTTGCTGCTGTTGCTGTTGCTGTTGTTGTCGGCACGCCCAATAGCGCACACAAATGTCGTTGAGATTTGCACCCCGGCATTAAGCAAAGCCAATTGGTCGTCCTCACCAGCCTCATTCGCCACATTGTCCACGTCGTTGTGTCCTTGTCGCATTAGGGCACTGTGCGAAATGGTCATGAATAAATGGCCAGTGGTTGCCCACCCACCACCACCACCTCCCGATCTGAGCGGCTGCTGCGTGTGTGTCTCTGTGGTCCGCTTGCTTGGTGGGCTTAAAGAAACTTATTTCCTGTTGTACTTAGTTGTGGACTACGATTTCGGTAACTAAAACTTCAAGCATACGCTCTGCGGCGGTCTTTTTTGTCCGAAGCTGTCGCGAATGCTCCGATGATGGGCTTCGCACGGTGGCATGTAATCTATGTTCAAGCTTAATAATGGTAACTTTAATCATTTTCGATAGAAATTTGATCGTTATTGCCCTTAAGCTCCACATCTATTATCTTTTTATACTTATATAAACATACATTCATTTATTCAGCACATCAGATTGCATGTGAAACTTCCATTTCCATTCACACTTTGACCACTGTGCAGGTCCCTTGCCCAAGCAAACAAATACAAACAAAACAGTTGGCAAAAAAATTCTTTGTTGTCACTTGGTGGAAGTTTGGTTCGCACTCAATTGTTTGCCTTAAGGACATTCGCACATTTGTAAACACACTCATACCAGTAGGAGCACTAACTGACACACACACACACACACACACGCACACCCACATATGGCCGCAAGCATGTGCATGTGGTTTTGTTTATGGCCGGCTTTAGCACAACATTGATTTAAATTACGTGTTTCCATTTAATTGGCGCCGAGTGTCGATGTCCATGTGTGTGGGCGTGGCTTACATTGTGCCCGGCCATTACGAGGCCATTTAGTAAATTAGAACAGACACTTGAATAGCCAACAATGGACGCCAATTAGGCGCTGCCGTCCAAAACTTAATAAACTCCCGCAACTTCACAGCCAGCTGGTGACGGCAATGAGGATCCAATTAACCCGCATGCGGACAATCGCACGGTTGCCTACTACGGCTCGGAGGCCAACATTATGAGAACCTTCTGCGAGGTGCACAACTGCCATCTGCGCGTCGAGGCCTGTAAGAGTGGAGAACGATCCTTATCAAAATCGATCTGAATTTGACAAAGCTAAAATTATGAATGGAATGTCATTCAGATTTAAATCTAAGGTGGCAAAAACATGGGCAAAAAGTGATACCCTCTAAAAATTAGCTTAGTTTCAACAAAGTTCGAGGATAGGATTAATTACTACAACTTATGTTTTAAAATTTGGAAAATATGTACTTTACTTTGAAAACAAAAGCTTGCATATTTAAGTAGAGAATTAATCTAGAGACCATATTCAAAGCAGATCAGTTTTGATAAAGTTATGATAGTTTCGACATTGGACCCAAAACATACTAATCCCATTTTCTATTCGTAGACGGCGCTGACAACTGGGGCAGCATCTACGGCAACGAGAGCGCCGATGGCATGCTGGGCGACATCTATAAGCAGCGCGTGGAATTGGCCATTGGTTGCATTTACAATTGGTATGATGACATCACAGAGACCTCCCACACCATAGCTCGATCAGCAGTGACCATCCTTGGCCCGGCTCCTATGTAGGTCGTAGGCTAATCGCTTGCTCTCGGCCAGGCTAATTCGCCCACTCTCAGCCCTTTGCAGGCCTGGTGCAACGATATTCTGCCCTTCAATGGTGGCACTTGGCTCCTTCTGATTTTTACGATAGCATTCTGCAGCCTGTTTCTGTGCTTCCTGAGACACTCGAGCCACTTTCTGGCCAAGCGAGTACCACAAAGGCTATTTCTGCGCGCACAAACTCTGGAAAAGTCTCTTCTGGATATATTCGCGCTCTTCATTCAGCAGCCGTCGGCGCCCCTGACGTAAGATCACAAGTAATCGGTGTCTGAATATTTGTTGGTAAATCAGGATTCGTTTCAGCTTTGATCGGTTCGCGACACGTTTTTTTCTGGCCACGTTGCTGTGTGCGACGATAACGCTAGAGAACATTTACAGTGGGCAACTGAAGTCGCTGCTCACGGTGCCCCTTTATGCGGCGCCCGTGGACAGCATTTGGAAGTGGGCGCAGGCGGATTGGAAGTGGGGGGCTCCATCCATCATCTGGGTGCTTACGGTGGATAATTCGCATCTGGAAACGGAGCAGATACTGGCGGACAACTTCGAGGTGCGCGACTACAACTTCTTGTACAATGCGAGCTTTCAACCAAACTATGGACTGGGCATTGAGCGTTTGGTCTCCGGTGCCTTCAACTTTGGCAACTATGTGACCCGTGCGGCTGTGGAGAATCGGATTGTAGGCGCGATCAAGCGTAGTTCAGATAAAGCCTAAAGCTTCTCTTTGACTGTGGCAGGTGATGCACGATGATCTGTACTTTGACTGGACGCGCGCCGTCTCCATCCGCGGCTGGACGCTGATGCCGCAGCTGAACAGGCACATCCGCGTCTGCCAGGAGTCGGGTCTCTATGTCCACTGGGAACTGGAGGTACGCGAAATTGGACTTCTCGTCGGTAAATGCTTAACTGTTTGCCTCTGCAGAATGTTGTCAAGTATTTGGATAAAAAAACCGGCCAGGTGCTCATCAATCAGGCGATGGGCTATGCGCCCAAGAAGGCGCCCAAGCCACTCGTAGTGGATGACATTTCCGCTGCACTGTTTGTGCTGGCCTTCGGATTTAGCATTGCCAGCTGTGCTCTGTTGCTGGAGCGCTTGCATCAACGGCTGCTGCGCTCGCAACACCGGCGCAACTAATTTGCGGTTTTCAGTTGGAGCTGGAGCTGGAGCCTGGCCAGTGATTGTTTGCCTGGCGGCGCACACGTGTCGTACAGACATTAAATCGCACACAAACCCACACACACACACACCCAGCGCACCATGTTCCCACACACCAAAGCAAAAATTTGATAGCCAGACTACAGGTCAATTTGGTTGCATACATCTCTCTGCCCCAAAGAGTGGCAGCGGGCGGCAGCAGCCAAGTGGCACAGGCTGGGGGACTGTGAGCACGACCAGGATAGCCGGGAGGCGGGCTGAGGTCTGCTCACAAATCCGCAGGCAGGCCTAATCGGGTTGCTTATGCTGTTTCAGTGCGCCACGTTTGCGGATATGCAAACTGAAAATGACTTTTGCCCGAGACTTAGCTGCCCGATAATTGGAAAACCATTTAGAGCAACACACACACACACACACACTCACACACACTCACATCACTTGACTGCAATTTCAAACAGTTGCGATGTAGAAACTGCTCCTGGCAATTAGGCACGTTTTAATGATGCACTTAATTACCGCTAGGGAAATTATTCATTATCACTAATTTGTAGCGGTTTTTACAGCACCTGCATGTCAGAAAGTCAGCCAGTCAGGCTGCGGCTTAGCCAGTTGCCAGCTGCCACCTTAGCAATCAAAGTAAATTTCATAAGTCTACGGCTAAAGGATGTCAGCGTCTCATCATTTTGCATCGCTGCCACGCTCGTTAGCGACTCCTTTGAGCCAGGCCAAGCAAGTGGCAAGCGAGCCAGCTGCAACGGCTTAATGAGTTGTGACTCAGGCATACCCTGCAAGGGTAATATGACTTATGTGTCTTTCCCAGCTTGCAGTTGACTCCCAAAAATATACAAATAGCTGAGATATATGAAGTAAGAGTTTGATATGGTTGAGAAAGAGGGCGAAATTCCAAGGAGTTATCGTGGTGCATGGCTTGTGAGCTGCCTGTTTGCAGGGTAGCCAGAGCAACAAGGTGTTCAACACTGTGCAAACATGGCGGCTGGGTCATTTCCGTTTCTGACCCAAGCTCTTGCATATTTCCGTTTTGTGTTTGGAATTTATAAGTGAGTAACTCAACTGCGCTTAACTTTGCAACCGTTGCTGTTGTCGTTGTCGTTGTTGTTGCTGTTGTTGTTGCTGCTGATTTGCGTCTGCTAATGCAGCTGTTTGTTTCCGTTTGTTAGCATTTACTTGTTTGCCGTTTGTTGCTCTTGCTGCTGATGCTGTTTTGTGGCGCGGCCAGATTTTTGCAGTTGCGGCGATTGTTGCACAACCTTTTTTTTTGTACAACTTTGAGAAAAGTATTTGACAGTTTAGACTGGTTTTTAGCTGCTCTATCTGACATTTGCCGGCAACAATATGCAGCTCTCCTTATACTCGTTTTATTCATTTTTTGGCCCAGGCAAAGTGCCCGTTGAAGTGTCAACGAAATTTGTGACCGGACTGCGAGATTTGTGCAGCGCTTGTGCTCGGAGAGGCGTAACTCGCCGATAGGAGAGAGTTCATAACTGTGCGCTTGCAGTTAATTAAATCGCTGGCCAAGAATATTTCACGTGCAATCAGCGCAACGGGCAGCTGCTCAGATTTATGATGTTGCCAACGGGCGATAATTGAAATTATATAAAGGATGCGACCGTATGCTGTAAATGAAATAAATCTGTGCAGGGCGTTCTTGGCAACTGTTGAAATTCACTCTACGGCAGACTATGGGGAAGTGGCACGTGCAACTGCAGCAAGGCAGACGACAGCGTCGATAAAATATGAGCAGCGCTCGCAATTGGCCGGGTCGATTGCGAGTGGATTTGCTGGCTCACTTGAGGACTTAAATTGAATTAGCCCGCCTGCCAAGCAGTGCGAAAATCTTATGAATTTTTTAATGGTACTATCTTTGAAATCGTTTGAGCAGTTGTTGCCGCCACTTCTACTGCTGCTGCTGCTGCTGCTGCTGCTGCTTTGTATGCCATTCACATCGATCCAATTAGATGCTGTACATTTTCAGCTAACATAATTGCTGCCTTTCGTTCCGCCGCTGTCTCAGCCTCCGAGGTTGCCTACAACAACCTTTGGCCGCGACCGGGCTCATTATCACCGTCAATGCCGCCTCCGTCGCGACAGTTTTTTAACGCGCCTGCAAATTTATTGCTCATAATTATTTTATTTTACAGTCTGCTGAAGTTCTCAGGCAACGACCTACACGAGACGAAAGCGCCGTCTTCTTGTCGCCGATGCTCTTTAAGTCGAAACACTTATGAAAGCTGAGGAGGAACTTAAACAAAAAAAAACACTTTCGGCTGTTGTTTGAGTTGAAATTATTGTAATTTTTGAGCAAAAAATTAAGGAACTCGAGGATGTTTAATTATATGTCCATGTGTTTATTTTTAGTTAAAATAAAATATATTTCAAATAAATGACTGATATCAATATTCAAATATTCAACTTTATAACCATTTCGACAGACGATGATGATTGGCACGTGGAAACTGTTGCTGCTTCCTGTTACGCACATAACGAGCAGCTTTTGACTTAGGGTAATGCTACTTAAAAAGTATTACACAAATGCATTGCACTTGCCAAAGCCTCTGACATAGTTTTTAACCGCTGCCCCAACCCACCCAGCTGCCCGACTCCTCCCCTCCAGTGCCAACAAGATATGTGTGTGTACACAACAACAAGCATGCAGTAAACGCGAGACGGTGGCTGCCAATCAACTGGCACAACAACACGATGCTTCAGGTGGCTAAATAGGGGGATGGGGACGGGGGATGGGCTGACGACTCTGCATTAGCATAATAAAAGAGGTAGGAAGGGATGTGCACGACGCACAGAGGCGCAGAAGCGCAGAATGCAAATCGGCTTATAGAAATATATTGAAATAATGAGCTCTTAAGAGCAAAATGTTAGTTTGATAATTTGAATTATTACTCAGCCTTTGTCTATTGAGAGCAAAAATAATATATGCTCTGTTGATCTCTTTAGTGCAGGGTATAGAAAGCAATGTTGCAGAGTGCGGAACTAGCCAAGTTTTTAGCAGCTTTGGTTGATTTTACAAGCATGCTGCTAAAACAACAACAAAAGCGGACCGTGCGGCGGGGGCGGCAGCGGCGCAAAGCGGCATTAGTCGGAAAACAATTAAGTGTGTGTTTGCGTGTGTGTGTGTGTGTGTGCTAAATGTGTGCACGCGTATTTGGGTAAATTGTTTTGCACTTAGCTGAAAGTTGGTCTCAAAATAAACAGAGTGCAAAAACTGTTTCCAGTTATCTCCCATGTTGTTTCACTTAGTTGGGCTTTTCTTTTTTTGTGGGATTTTTGTTGCATCAAATCGAGGGCGGCCATTAATCAAAAAGCATAGCAACTGAAGCTAGTATTAAACTGTCGTCAGGCAGCAAAAATATTTATAGGCATTGTATAGGCACTCTTATAATTGAGGAATTACAATTTGAATGGCACTGCCGTCTGTAGGCTTTCCGGCCCAGGCCAGTCGACTGACAGCAGCCGCAGACAAAGTCACAACATCCAAAAAACGTATATGTCTTAAAGCATCGCAGAAAAAATGCCATCGGCAATAAAGCGAATGTAAATGGGCTCAGCATTGACTATCGAAGCTGCTGCCAGAAGACAAATTGCGCTTTGGTTAGTCTGGTAAGGCTCCTACGTATGGCTAAAACCAGCTGCAAAATGAAACAGAGCCGAGTCTGGGGCCAGATCCCGACCTTGTTTTTTTTCTCCTTTCTACTTGATACTTTGCCTTTGTGCCAGTGCAAAGAGTTGATCTATGAGAAAGAACTCTGCCGAGATGAGCATAAAGCCCAGTCCTGCTGGAATGTGACTGACATTTCACATTCAAATGCTGTGACAAAAGCAAGAGCAGAAGCATAAAAAATGAAATAAATTATAACATAAAGTGGAAGAGTGTATGCACTTTTTTAAGGGAAATATTATCAACATAAAAGATAAGAATACAAAAAATACTATAGTATTTCTTCTTGTTTTAAAAACTGTATTGCAATTTTCTAATTTTTATTTTTGTTCGGCTTGATGGTTGTTATATATTCACAGACTCGATCCCATAATATAAAAATATTTTGAGTACACTTTAGGTTGTTGAGCATGCCAAATGAACGACTAATCGGATATGCTCAAAGGAACTGAGCCCATATTGAATATGGATTGCAAGTAAATACAAGCAGGCGCCGCAGATGCTTGCGAATCAGCAGGAAAATCGACTCGCATCGCCACTTCTGTGATGGCATATAAATTTTGCGGTCTGTGGCCATAAATCAGCGTTTGGCTGTCAGCCGTTTGTCGCTGTAAATCGCAGCCGAGCCAAGTCTCTCACTGCCGCTCTAGGTTGCGCTTTAACTGGTCATTAATTACAAATTATGTGCTACTGCTGTAACTGGAGCCGCCTCTCAGCTGTCTGGTGAGTGTCGCCTGAACAAATTAATGCTGATGTTGGTGCCGACGATGACGACATGGTCGTTGCCAGCAGCAGCAGCAGAATCGCAGCAAGCGGACCTCATCTAGGGCTACAGTGCGGCTTCATTAGGCGTTGGTGGCCAAGTGGCCAAGTGTGTTGCCCTTACGGCACTTGGAAGGCGCGCAAAAGACGCATAAATAATTAATATAACTGTAGAAAAATGCGCAACGCAGGCGGCAATTTCAGGTTGTGTTAAATGACTTGCCACTTGCCAGTTGCCACTTGCCACTTGCCACTTGCCAGTTGCAAGGCATCTGACTATCAGCTCAACCGCTTGGCTCTCACAAGTTTGCGTATGCAAATATTTGGCCTCGTCATCGTCAGGGCACTTGCCGCTTTGCCGCAACGCACTCGCTTATTCCGTTTCAAATTCGGAAAAGTCATTAAATCATTTTCCACACTTGCACTTAGCATGTCCGGGCCCGACTCATAAACAGATCTCTCGGCTTGTGTGTAAGTGTGTCTGCGAGCAATTCGATGTATAAACAAAATGCTCTAGTGTTTTCATTGGCTTTCCCTGTGGCACCTCGCCGCCACTCGACACTTGCCAAAATAAGTACATGTTTAATATGTAGATGTAGATTGGCGAGGCAAGCGATGAAATGTTGAATTAGGGGGGGCATACGTGGCGTATGCTTATTTAACTTTATGCAGACGATTCTAATTGATTTCCAGCTGGCTTTTTAATTGGCGGCTTTACAGTTGAAGTCTGCAGACACGTAAAATTATTTACACAACATGGGCGTGGATAATGCGAAAATGTGGCTAATATAAAGTCACAACTGCAGACAAGGCCAACTGAAGTGGAGGCCACAGCCTTGGAAGGAGCCCGAGCTCAAGCGGCAGCCACGACCGACATTTCCGGCTGGATTGCGGCTTATTTGATTTTCATTAGGCATAACTCAATTTGAAACAAATAAAACGCGCTCAGCCGCAGATGAGCTACTTATACAACAAACGCAACAAGAGCAACAACAATTCCTTACCGACTTACAGTCATGACGAATGAAACGAACGGAAACGGAGATGGTAGATGGCAGTTGGCAGACGATGGGGCCGCAATCCAAACCAAGTTAAGCAAGTTACCGACCGCCAAGTGCAGATGATGAAGCTAAACTACAAGTCGCACGAACAATGAGTAGCAGCAGCAGCGGCAACGGCACTCGGAATTGGGGGAAAATCAAGTAAAAGGCAACCTTTTGATTTCATTTCCTGTTAATATTGCCCGGGCCAGAGCCCGCACAGACGCCAGCCCAACAGTCAGGCATGGCGAGCATAAGCAACTTTGGCAGGCGATTAAGGTGATGCTGAGAAATGCCGCAGGAATTTCAATGGACTGCAGTTGCGGGGCACTTGTGCGGCTGTTGCGGTGCCGGCGGTAACGTGGCAGCTCCCCAGGGGAGATCATTATATCGCCAGTTTGCCTATGCGTCCGGTCTGGCGAGCAGACCGCCGAGTGGGCAAAGTTTTCAGCCTTTCGACTTTCTAGCCTTTTGTGGCTGATGAAGTATTTATGAGCACGCATGCCTCAGGGTGTGTGTGTGTGTGTGTGTGTGTGTGTGGGAGAGGGGGCCCATGCAAATGCTCATAGCCAATTAAGGGAGACAGGCGACTAAATTGATTAGATTCGATTATGTTCAATGAGAAATTCAATAAATGAAATAAGAAAGAAAGAATACATATTTGATATATCATTTATGTTAATAATGGGGATGGATAAAAAAATTTATCTCAAAAATATATTTTATAAATTTTAATCAAATCAAATCTTTAGTATGGCCGGGTTTCTATAGCTTTAAGGCCGCTTTTTTCGGTTGTTGGTAACTGTTAATACACACACAGACACGCATTCAAACTCACTTATTAAATATATTGGGATTGCTTATAAACTTTGCGCTCATTGAGACTGCAAATCCTGAGGGAGTCGAAGATCTCTTAGTTTGCAAGCGGTTTACTCCTCTTGTCTTTTCTTTATTTTTTTCTGTTTTTTTTTTTGGCATCCTCACGGGCCATTTTCCATTTTCAGCAGCAAGAGAACTTTTGTTTGGTTTTCACTTGAGTTTTTCTTTACCTGTTCAGCCACGTTTAGCCTCAGCTCAGTTTTCAATTTCATTATATTTGCTCATGCTGGTTACGTTTATTGTTATTCTTGTGGTTCTTGTTATTGTTGTCGCTGTTGCTGGTGTGCTGGTTTTGTTTGAGCTAAAGATTTATGCATCGCGAGCATTTTCTGATGGTATCAGCAAATATCATGTCTTTTTCATGAGACTTATAAGCTGTTTGGCACGACTCTTGACTTATCTGCCATCGAAAAGTTTGTCTTGCCTGTGTTTTTAATTAACCACCTGCGAAATTGATGAAAGCTTTCGCTGAAGTTTCTTTAAGATACATCTGTTAAGTGCCCCAATTAAATCAAAACTAAATGCCGCCCTTCAGCATTGCTGCCATTTATAAAACGAAGTACAGCAACGACTCAACCCCCTCTCTCCACATACACACACACACACACACACACACACACACACACACACTGAGTTGAGTTGAGTTGTGCCCGCAAAACCATAAAACAAAAGCCCGAACAAAAGCTAATTAAGTTTATGTCACCGGAAATTTGTTTCACCTCAAAAACCTCGAATTGTGTTGAGTTCGGAGCAGAGATAAAATGCACGTGGTCTCCGCTTGGGTGTCACACAGACCGAGACCGGAACCCAGGCGGAGACAGAGTCAGAGACGAAGAGGGGCGGGGCGGGGCGGGGCAACGGGACAATCGAGTGAACAGGGAAAACTCTGAAAAACTTTTCTACTCGAACTTGTACACGCTCATTGGCAATTAATCTGCTCTCCAGCAGCTAAGACAAAGGTAATGCGCGCGCGTGTGTGTGTGTGTGTGTGTCTGTTGCAATTTGGGTTGCATTTGAGCCAAATTTGTTTGCCATTGTAGGCGACAATTTAATTTTCATGCGCAGCAGCGCGAGTGGCACTCACAGTTGGACAGGGCCGGGGCTCCAGGGAAATGCGGAGTGCGGTGTGCAGAGTGCAGAGTGCGTGGTGCTAATGAATTGATTGGCTTAATTTGCAGCTGCTCAAGTTCAATGGGCATAACTTATTCCGGTGTCAACAAGAATTATTAGTTCGACCGCCAGCTAGTCTGAGGATTGGCTTGCCAGCAGGCTGCCACAGTTGATTAACGGCCCTTTGAGTGCCGGGGAGCAGCTTGGGCGACAGGCTTTATGGTATATTTTTATGGCCCTGCAACCAACTTGGCAAAGTGCAGCGCGAACGCCAGCTTATGGGCCATATAAACGATCCCGGGAAACGATTGTTGCGACAACTTTTCGCACCTAGCCCGCCTTCATTTGCCCAATCACAGCTGCCACTTAAAGTGGCTTTAAAGTGGGCGTGGCATCGCAGCAGAAGCATCCTTGACGCTCTATTGACACCGTCCGGGTCGTGTGACAGCTGTCAGCAGTCGAGTGTGTACTTATGACGTTCTTTTTCTATTTTTCTATTTTTTTTTTTCTTTTTTTCGTTTTTCCGTTTATAGTCGTTTTGTAACTTTAGCAACTTTTCTTTGGGCGTGTTGGCACCTTGGCGGTTGTCGCCTGTCAACAACTCAAAATGTTTCCGTGCAATCGCTTTTTACAGCTTCCGAACAATTTGATTTGATTCCATTAAAAAAGTTGCTCTAGTGATTTCCTGTGACACCATCCACCTTCCGAACGTTGAGCTGCAGCTGCAATATATACCACACCCGGGCCACGCCCCTCGCTGCACGCGCCGCTGCGTTCCAAATAATTGTGACATTGGCAGCGCTGTCTAGTGTTGCATACTTTTATGCGGGATCCTTAGAGTCATCGTTGACGGGGCTGCATGTCATTTGCTGGTACAATGACAAACTTTCGCGTATGTGGGTGTGTCTGTGTGTGTGTGTGCACGCTGATGTATTAGTTGCACGCCATATTGAACGTCAGCGCGTAATGAAAACTTATAACTTTTGATGCGATGCAATTTCAATTGATGGCACCCGACGACAACGGCAATTGCCGGCTTAATACAGACAAATATGCTTTCGAGTGCGCGCGCTTGAGAGCGAGGATGTTGCCAATGGCAAATAATCATGATGGAGCTGGGTGAGCTTGTGATTGTCATAAAATGCTCTGGAGGGCAACTATGCATAAGTAGCTGTAATATCAGGCAACTCGTCATGCTGCCACTTGACCTTAAGGATTGGCACAGCTGCTGGCTCTTTTCTGTTTGCTTTTAGCACTTATAAAACAACAGTTATTCTAGCTTTGGCTTTTATGCAAATCAGAAATTGGATTAACAACATTGCTGGCAGCAAATCCTTTCTGGGTGGGGCTAAACTGTTAGTTATATTGTCATCACTCGTTTGTGCAATTTACATTTGACATCCGCCCGTTGCGAAGTGCGGAGAGTTGCAATATAAAAGCAAACAAATGTGCTCGACTAACACTTACCCTGTGCGATCAAATGTTAGATTAAGAAACTCTGTTAAAGTAATAGTTGGGTATTATTAATATTAGTCAGTTAAGTCTAAAGTCAGATAAAGGCTTATTCTGCATTCTGGTTGGTGAATAAATAAGAAGAAAGAGCTGCTTAAAATTTCAGTAAAATTAAAATTTTAAATTATAATTAAAATTTTCTAATTCTAAAAACAAAAATGTCTAACTAAATAAAATAACCAAAAATTAAATGTCTCAATGTAGAAGTAATTTTTGTTTTAGGTAGATTACTTAAAACACAAAGTACTTTGTTTTTGAATGTACCTTCGGGAAATCAAACTCTTTAAAGTAGATATAGGTGTAGTTAAATTCGTTTGGGAATGCTGATCCTGAAAGGTGAAAGATCCTTTATACGCTCACGAATTCCTTTTTCCCTGCCTTTTAGTACACATCACATATCATCCATTTACAGGGTATACATACATACAGCAGTTGCGGCATCTTTGCGAAGCATATGAAAAGTTTGCGTTTCGCTTTGGCTCCCATGCTGCCGCATAAAATTTATGATGAATTTTCCCCCCGACGCATATTGCAGAACATTTTTGGGACCGTTACATGCCTATGCGTGCATGTGGGCAATGTGTATGCGTGTGTGTGTGTGTGTGTGTGTGTGTGTGTGTGGTGTGCTGGGAATCGTTGCCATGAACTGCAACCACAGCAGAGCAGGGCAGCAGCTGTTTCAATGCGATGTCGCTCAACATTTTGCTATTTTTCGGTTTATGCGTGAAGTTCCATCATGCTTGTCGTTTATCCCTTATCGTTGTTGTTGTTGTTGTTGTTGTTGTTGTCGGTTAGTCGGTTGTTTGACCACATGACGGCCTCGTTCTCACTGCTGCTCGTGTCCCAAGTCCGTTGATGAGTTGTACAATTGAAACTCTTTTAGTGCTTTAGGAATATATGAATTGCGAAGATAACAGTCTAACAGAAACTAATTGGACTGTTCGTTTATGCGAGTATTACCCAACAATCCATAACGAATCTCTAGGTGGCATAAGCTAATGTTAATTTTTAGCTAATGTTAAGTACATTTAGTGCTGTTCTGTTAAACATAGTCATTAATTTCAGGCTAACCAGTTCGCTATTTTATTTGTCAACGATAAACCAGCAGATTTTAAACACAACTGCAAATGTTAATAATTTAGATTTAGTCCGCAGAGCAATTTAGCATTAGTCCATAAATCCCATAAAATGAATATTCTACATCGACATGAGGGATAAATAAATATTTGCACACATAAACAAACTCTCAGATAAATCGCAATTCTGAACTGATTGGCATGCAAACATAGTTAGTCCTGCTGTGGCTATAGAGTGGTCGGGGCAATTATTGAAACGACCTGTTATCAAAGAAATGGCGGCCACAGGCTGTAATTGAGCGTGAACATATGATAAATAGATCTAATGGCCCATAATGACAGCACTTTAAGCTGCTGTTGGGGGCAATGGGAATTTTAATTTGGATTTTGGTAAGATTCCTTCAATGGCCTCAATGCCTGCGCTTTTGCAATTAGCCAAACAACAAAATGGCCAAGCAAATTGTCAAAGAGCAAGTGAAATTGTTTACAAACCAATTACAAGCGCTAGACAATGGCAACAGATTTCAGATTCGAGATTTCCAACTGGATGACCTTTGGCCCCGGCCCTGCAGCTGTGACGGTGGCAGCTGCGACGGCAAAATTAAGCAGAGCGCCAAAAATTGCGTTATCTTAATGAGTTTAAACGTTAATCAGGCTGTGGCCGGGGCAGCGCGGGTGCGGCAACTGCGCACCGACAAGCGGAAGTGGCCCCTGCCGCAGCGGAAATGGTGCAAAGTTTGTGGCAACTGTGTCACAGGTCGGGTCGAGAACGTTGCGAGACGCTGCGCGACGCTGCGCGACGCTGCGCGACGCTGCGGGCCCGAATGCCAACTTTTCAAACAACAAATTCCAACTGGCAAAAATAGCCACGCCAACGAGTTGTGGCTGCCACAACGGAAGTCGAAGTCCGAGCGGCGCGGATACATATTAAATTAATAATTTGACCTCATCCAGCTGCAGCCCACTCAAGGCATAAGCCAAATTACAAAGCATCCGCTCGAAAAGATTTCTGTTTTCTGATTGCGGCAAGGACAATGCCAAAGCGAGCCGCATGACGACGATGTTCTGGCCATGTTGCACTAATGTTTCGGCCACAGCGTCTGGCGAGATAAACAATTAAAAACTTTCGCAATTTGCGGTAATTTCACTTCAACTAACCGCCAACCAGAGCGCATAATATTAGGACAGCGTTTTTGCGGGCCAAAGCGACCCACTTGCAATTACGATTATGTCATAATTAGGACAGTCAAGTGTTCGTACTCCTACTTTCTTACTGACGGAACGGCTACCAGGCTGACTAACTGATTAACTGACTGACTGACGGAATGATTGACTGCTCAATTGAGTACATGCACACTGGCCCTGCGGCTTGTAACATTGCTATCAAATTCTTCTTATCTTTTGCTGACTGATTGAGGTAAGCTCGAATCGCGTTGCACACGTTTCTGTTGATTTTGCACACGTTGAACACTCTGACGTACGTATAGAAATCCCAGGTGAGTGCAAAAAATTTCACTCGGCACTGGCCAAGCGGCGGCAGCTATAAATATGTTCACCTAAATTCTTGCGGGCCAGTAAATTCACAAAGAATCCACGCGCAGCACTTCAAAGCTTTTAAAGAAAATTGGAAAATGGTTTGCAAGGGCTGTGGCACTAGTGAGTACAAATATGTTTTTCGGTTTCCACATTGAGTTCAATGAGTTATTTCCGTTCGCAGACTGCAAATGCACAGACACGAAGTGCGGCGACAACTGTGCCTGTAATCAGGACTGCAAGTGCGTCTGTAAAACGGGCACCAAGGAACAATGCTGCAGCACCAAGTCCAAGTAAACAACCATTGTGCGAATTAAACAGAACTGAAAGGTTCGCCCCCTCTCCGAGTATCTGTAAAGACATGGATAAATACAATGTGTCTCCCTTTCATATACTGTATCCATTGTATGAAATAGTGAGGCAGAAGCATAAGTAAAACAATATGTATCAAATGAATGCATATATTTTTAATTGGCAGCTATAGCCCAGTATTTTCAGTACATATTGTCTGTAATAAAAGATCGCAAATCTTATTACAGATCCAAAATTGTTATAGTTACAAGGAACTGTTTTTCACACACTTCCCTGAAGTGGATGTAATTACTTTGCAAATTTAATTTAACCCAGGCAAACGCAAATACTTGCTGACAGGCGGGTAAACAGTATGTGGAGGTCCGTCGGACTTTCTGCGTTGCAATGTCACATATATCTATATAATGGGTTTCATTGAAATGCGCACATTGTTGTTGCTGTTGCTGTTGTTGTTTTGCCTGCTGCGTGGCACTGACAAACGGAACTGCAGTTTATGCGGTCTCATTTGGCCAATGAAAAACAACATGCAACAGAAAATGATGACAGTTGTAAGTGTGCGAATGTAATTTGGCAGACAGGAGGAGGGCGTGTTTTTTAAGCTGCGAGTAAGTATACGCCGCGTTGGCCACAACAGTTGCCAGTCCGCAGCCATTGGAGGGTGAAGTACTTAAACAATTAATTAACGCTGCTCGAGCTAAACATTTATGCAGGAAACAATGAAGAACGGCTAGACAAAAAGACGCCAACACACAAAATGTGAAACTTGCCACAATGCGATACCCTCTTAAGCTGCAGTGGAGCACCCCAAGTGGAGTGGGGGAGGGGTAGCTCCTCTGGGGCTAGCTCATTATGAGCTGCAGCTACTCTGGCCATAACAATAAACGCGAAACATTCCCCAACCAACAGTTCCGCCGGGACTGTCTGTTGAATTTTCTGTTGCCTCTTCAAATTGTCTACACATTTCTAATTAAGCGCCAAGACCACCACTCAACCCCCAATCCCTATACGAGGGCGGCGTTTTGGGGTGTCTAATACTGGCGTTAAGCTTTCAGGGTTTGCAATATTTGATAAGGCAGCGATTCCTAATCAATTAAGACAAATGGCTTATGGACTTGCGACGATTAAGTTCTGGTGTTTGTCTTGTTGACCCAACTGGCCAACAAACTAGCCGCAAACATTTGCAACACTCCCTAACCAAGTTGACTGCACAAGACTAACAGAAAGTTTTCAACACTTTTTAGGTTGCTCTCTCGCTCCACAGCGCCCTCCTCCTATCTCCCCCTCTTTAGACAGTTTAATGAGCATCCCTCGCATCCTGGTACAGTTTTGCTTTGCTCTTTGTTGTTGTTCTCTGGTTTATTGTTGTGGCACAGCTTTATTTTCTTGGTGTTGCCGTTAGCTGTTGTTGTTGCGCGTGCTGTTGTTGTTGTCTGTGGCACTCGTAACTTTGCCGCAAAATTGCTTGTTTCCGTTTCCGCATTCTCGCCTCTCGACGGCCCTCGACCGACGCCCACTGATAGATGCCATTATGACCTACACTTGAGGCACGAGATTTTCTTGTTGGCTGCCAGCAAAAGTGGGCACTGCCAACAATTAAAGCCAATTATGCTGAGATGTAATTGTTTTAAGCTGATTTCTTTTGCGGCTGCCATGGCTGCCGCGACATGGCCTTTGACTTTGTGGCATACACAGTTTTTTGGGGCACGCACTTTGTAGATTTGTTTTTATTTCGAGTATTGCTCGGGGCCTATGGGTGACATTTAAATCAACTAAATGCCTTGCTTAAACGCAATTTGCAATGAGCTCGTTTAAATAAATTGTCACAGTTCTGTTTAATTAAAAACTTTTAAATGACTGTGTGTGCGAATGGAATTCCTATGACTGTGTGTGTACGCCATAAAAACAATTAACGCATCTGCATTGTATATACATATGCATATGTATATTTATTTGCAGTTTGCCAAATTCAACAATTTCATTTTGGCTGCAATACAACAAAACAGAAAAAAGCCAAAAAAAAAATTCTCCCACAGGGACAAATTGTGTGTTGTGTACATGTGAGGGGGACAATAAAATTTATCGTTGTAGTTGCAATTGTTGTATTTGTGTCTGCGGCCCCCACAATGTCGACCAGGACTTTTATTGTTGAGCCACATAATTAATTGTCGTAGTTTTTGGGTGTTAAATAATTAGAAAACAAGTTTTCGAGCCATTAATCACATTGAAGGGATTCTGCAGCCCACACAGAAAGTACACAAAAAAGAAATAACCAACGGACTGCTGTCCAATTTAATAGCTAAGGCCTCTAACATACATACACACACTCACACACACACAACAGCCGCACACATCAACACCTTTGGGTGGTGCCATGGCGCAAATTGACGCAGGCTGTTTGCCTGCAGATGCATTAGAGTAGGTCGCCCCAGACATGGCCCCTGGCCAGCTGTAAGTTGTTCCAAATCACAGTATAATCCCGTAATTTACATAAAATATAGTCACAGGGCAAAGGGCAGGGTATAAAGAGCTTCCATACACACACACACACACACCCTCTGCTAAGTTGTGTGTCTGTTTCATTTGCTGTTGCCACAATTTGCCCCACTCAAACGTCATTATGTCATAAATTGCTGTTGAATCCTTGATCATTTATTAAATTTGTCCTCATTTTAACTGTGTGTTTGTGAGCGTGTGTGCCTGTGTGTGAGTGCTTGTGCGGGCGGACGGACTAGTCTGTGTGGGGTAAGCTAGTTACATTAACAAGTCCGATTTGATATGCGCCGCGTGTGTTAAACCTAATAAGGGTTTTTACGACTTGACCCACCGAAATTCTGGTCATCATTGGGGGGCTCCTCCTAATTATGAGGGGCTACTTTAAAGCCTGCTCCGTGTGTAGAGGGCTCTCTTTGTTGGCCTCATGACTGATAGATATTTGCATGGTAATGCGCTTAAAAATGCTGCTAATGAAACGTCAATTATGTGAGCCTCTTTGGGGCAACGCACGTGACCGACTTGTCAACGCAAGAGGCATATCCAATTTAACCCTCAAATGACTGTCATTATGACAGGACCTGCGGCAACAACAATGCCAACAGCAACCACAATAACAATAACAACAACGTTGAGGGCAGCTCTCGTCGCTTTGCCACTGAGTTATTAGCGAATCGTGATTGGCATAAATCAGTGCACCACGGGAGAGACTGAGCTAGAGAGAAAGATAAAGAGAGCGAGAGAGACAGAGTGGGAGGGAGATGCTGACCTGGTGGATGCACCTGCCCTACATACATTGAACTCAACTCTACTTGGCTGTTCTTCCACACCAGAATTTATGAGCGACAATGTCGCTCTGGCCTTGGCGAATTGTCTCTGTTTGCGCCCGTTTGATATTGTTAGCTTGAACAAGTAAGAAGATTTTCAAACAATTGATAAACATTTTTACATGTGAATCCCTAGGATACAAATTTACATTTTTAATCGATTATGGATGTCAGAATTACTACAAAAAAACACATAAAAACCGATTCTGAGAGGGTCAAATTTTTTGTCAAAAATCATGCAAAAATGTATAAAAATTTTGATATGTAAAGCTCTCAGATCCATAGCTCGCATATTTCAAACGCCCATAACTTTGTCAAAACAGATCCGATTTTCATGTTTGATGGCATTTTTTTCATGGTTTGTCCTCTAGATTGATTCTGCATTTCAACTATATTCATTATTGAAAATACAATTTTTTGGATTTTTTGAAAAAATATCATGTACTCCCCCCTTACTCATTTTCGAAAAAATTTTTTTTTAAATTTTAGAAATGCAAATTTACATTTTTAATCGATTGTGGATGCCACAATTAGTACAAAAAACAACATAAAAACCGATTCTGAGGGGGTCAAATTTTTTGTCAAAAATCATGCAATAATTAATAAAAATTTTGACATGTAAAGGTCTCAGATCCATAGCTCGCATATTTCAAACGCCCATAACTTTGTCAAAACTAATCAGATTTTCATGTTTGATGGCATTTTTTTCATGGTTTGTCTTGTAGATTGATTCCGCATTTAAAATATATTCTTTATTGAAAATAAAATTTTTTGGATTTTTTGAAAAAATACGATGTTACTCATTTTCGAACATTTTTTTCCCAAAATTTAGAGTATGTCTTTGCACTCTGTGAACGATTATAAAAATGCTCAATTCTGTTGGACTAAAAGAAACCCTATGTGTAGACGCTTCAAGTAATTGAAATTAGTGTATTTTATGATTTTTTCTTGACAATAAATATTTTAATGCTAAATAATTCAAAAGAAATTCGAAATCAAATGTTGTATGCTTGATTTCGGCAGTTTGTATATTTGTTTATTCATAGAGTCTAACGAGGAGACAAAACTTAAGCCACTAAGCTGTCAACATAAACTTGATAGGATTTTGCAACATATTTTCAATCCACCTTTTTACCATTTAACGGGTACAGGGTATACCAATGCATAACTTAAGCACACTTACATTTAGATAGATGTCGTTTATGTGGCAGTTATGTCGAAAACGAAAGCATATTGATTTGCTGCTGGCATTTACATAGCCAAAGCGATATTTTGGAAGCCGCTTTGGCGCATTGCAGACAGCGACGAGGACGCCTTAATTTACATGACATTTCATCGAGAGCTGCAGTTTTGGGTTTGCAATCATTATGCAAATCCATAGCAGCTAGAGAGGATGCTGGCGCTTAAACACAACAGATAAGTGACGACCTGTTAATCAGTTGCCCACATCATTGACGAACAAAGGCATATCAATAGGATTAAGCGGAGCACACCCTGCATTCATTTTGCAACAGTCGGCGAAACGCTTTGTTGCACAAAGGATTTAATTAGTTTTTCTTTCATTTGCCGGACGCGCAGTGTAATTGCTTTTAACACTTTGGCAGTCTGAAGAACGACGTTAGCCAAAAATGAAGCATTTAAATGAAAATGGCATTAGGAACATGGCGAATAACGAGTCCACGTCGTCCGCTGTTCCACTAATGAAATACTTCGTGTCGTGTGCCTGTCCACATTATTACCAGCTTCGGAACTTTTGAATTTGCGAATTAAAAGCGCACAAGCGAACTCCCTCACAAATAGACGCACTCACACAAACAGCAGCGGGTCAAAATGTGAAAAGTGTATTAGTTCTCATTGAAAAAGAAATATAGAGAAAGAGCCGTTGAACCGATCGCTGCACAAAGGCAGCGCTGGAAAAGTGTTTAATTTAAATTGTGGCTCAAAGGTAAATGTCTGTTCTGGTCATAGCTATGATTCCGAGTATATTCCGAGTCGAGTGTGTGCAGCTTGCTGCTGCTTGCTTTATTTATGTGTACTTTGTCAAAGTTGTTGTGGGTTCACGGCCCCTGCAATGTCTTGACTGTTGTTGCCATGGCTATAAGTATAAAGCCAATTTATGGGTTTCTTTGCATTCTGTGTGAGTGCGCAATATATTTTTATTGGCAGTACAATTTATGCACGCATATGTGCATTATACATTTATGTATAAATGTATTTAACATTTGATCGATAAGCTTAAAATTGTCTCATCAAACTTTAAACATCCCTAGCATTCAGTGCAAGCTGTAAAACTATAATGGATATTTAAACTGATGGACTGTTACCAAATATTTTTGTTTTAAACCTATTTAACAATAAAATATACCATGTTTAATCCGTTGTAACTTTTCTCTTCAAAAAAAAAAACAAAGTATTTTTTAAGCCGAACAAAATGTGAATTTCAGACAAGTTTCAGGGCAGTCCTTAAACGTCAGTGGATGCTTTGATGAATTCAATGCCTGGAACTAGCTAAGCACTGCTGTGAATACGAGCATATGAATCACAATTTGTATGATACACGTTTTGGCTTATTTTAACTTATTTTTATTTCGTTTTTGCTGTTGTTGTGTGTTGGCTTTTTGCTTTGTTGTGCGAAGCTTTTAAGAGTTTATAAATCCTTTTAACTTATACCATCCATATTTCAATGGCATTGCAGCTGCTGGCGTTGGCATTTGGCTTGAACTGAGAGAATCGCTGGCAACCATGTGGATATCCTGGGCCGGCATCGCGCATCGCGTATCGCCCGCAAAAAGGTCGAAGGCGACGGGAAGCCAACCGAATGAAGGCAATTCCATTTATTGAGCCGCATTATTCAAATGGGTGCTCGGCCTGCTCCCGGAGCTCTTGGCTGACAAACGGAAATATTATTAAGTTGTATTGTGCATTTGATTTGTGTTGTGCAGTCAAATTTGTTGAGCATTTGTCGGCTTGATTCCAAAGACTGGGGAAGTTTTACATTCAGCGTCATTCATTACGGTTAGTGGCCATTTTACGTGACTGTCCATTAAAGATTCCATTTATTTCAATTCACAGACACTCAGCTACCCCACAAGTTACCAGTATTTAGGCTCATATATTAACTGGTCGTTGTCATCTATTTCGTCCTGCAACTAAATACGTTATTCTAGAATTTTTGATTTGTTGTGGCAGCGCACATTTATATTCCTTTATAAGTATTTCGTTGTGCGGCCTCTTAACAATTCATTTTTTATACAGCTCGCAGCTGACTTACAGTAAGCCCAGTCGCAGACCCAATTCCATAGACAGGCTGTGGCCCACTTGGCGCTCTTTTGTTGCCTGCTCCATGTATTTTTATTATTTATTATCCGTTTTAAATCCCAGCTAAAGATCATTATACACATCAGTGCGCCCGATTGTGAGAATCGCAGCTTCTCTGATTCCTGATTTCTTGTTTTCAACGTTTGCGCCTCCCACACAGCTAAACTCCTCTAACCCCAACCGCTCGGCACCAGACAGCCCCAGCTCTGATCCAAATCCAGAGCACAAGGCTTTCTAGATTCTGTGTAGGTTGTCTGAGCAGCGGGTCGCCTTCAGCTTTTGGACTGGAAGTCAGCTCCACGCCGGAGACGGCACGGAAAACGATTTAACTGAAAATTGAGGTTGAACTTAATCATAAATCAATGCTAATGATGCTAAAATGCTAGAAAATTTCCCAGGCATGCCATTTCGAGTGGATATCACTTGCCGTTCAAGTCGAGGATTTGCAGTGCTGGCATTTGCCAAGCGGCTGCCCTTTGCACCAAGCACCGACCCACCAGCCTGCCCCACCCCAACCCCATCTATCTCCAAATTTGCAGATGTCTGCTGTCATTTATTACAATAGCTTTGACTTTTGTTAGAATGTTGTCGTTGTTTGACTTCCTGTTACCGACTTGAGTCGACTATTGGATTTTTACTTGGGTCTGACGCGGGGACAGCAGCTATTGAGATTATACATATTAATGTTGAAGAGGTGTCATGTTCGTTCCAAGTATTGTCATTTGCCCAAAACCTAAGTTTTGCGAATGTTCACTTGTAAACTCTTTTTATTACTGACGTTCAATTGGCAAATATGAGTGTAGAGATATTTGGGCACATATTGATTAACACCATGATATGAGATTGTATCCTTATACAAATTGGGTCGATTTTGGAATAGTTTAGGTTAAATTTTAAGGATCCTTGTGTTTTCACATAGAAAATCATTGTTGTCAAAAAATGGTTAAAATACAAATGATGTCAGTTCAGATCTAAAAAAACAAACCTAACATTCCAGCTTTTATAATCTCTGAGATCAACATACAAGCCGCACAAATGGACGCACATTCGGATATGAGTAAATCACCTCGGCCAGTGAGGCGATTCTTTCTCCTTGTTAAGTACATTTGCAGAAAACCTCTTTTGCCCAATTTCAGGGCATGGACATTTTTAAAATGTCTGTAAGCTATGTAAGAAAACAATAAACGCAGCTGTGAATTTAAAACACTCGATTATATTTATATATCTAATTTAATACAATTTATTTAATGCAAATATTTTGAATCGTAAACAAGAAAAAAGCTAAGCGAATTGTATCTGGGAATTGAGGGTCAGAGTTGTAAAAATTGAAATAAATGTGTGAAGGGACTGAGACACACGAAAGCTCACTTATAAGAAGTATATTAGCTTGTGTGTGTCTGTGTGTGTATGTATCTATAACATAAGTTATGCGCTGCTGCCGGGCGCATGGACAGCGCGAGGGTAGTTGGCTCGGAACCTCATCACGGCGAGGCGGGCAAGATTTAGCAATAGAAAATTGAGTTAGCCAGCAACAACAACAACAACTACAGCAAACGCAAACAACGAGAACAACAACACGCAGTAAATGTTTAAGTATTCAAAGGTGAGCACTGGAGGTGCGTCGAATTTGTGGAAATTGCCTTTTTACGAGCATATTAGCATGCGTGTTAGTGTATGTGTATGTGTGTGTATTAGCGTATTTGCATTTGTGCCCAAGCGTATGTGGATGTGTGTGTGTGCGTGTTGGCCACAGCATCGGCGTCTGTCTTATGGCTAATGTGTCCCCAATGAATGCCTATGGTGCCAAGGACGACCCTCGAACGGTCGCTGGCGCTTTCATGTGTTGTGTGTGGTGTGCTGGTGTCGCCGGTGTCGCGGGTGTCGCGGGTGTGTGTGTGTCTGTGCTGTGCGGCAGATAAATCAATTTACTTTCATTTTATTTGTGTGCATAAATTTGTGCCTGCGTGTTGGTGTGTGCGGGCGAATAAGTAATAAACAAAGTGACGCCGACGTCGCGACGACGCATCCGGCAAAGGCGTTTGAAATGATTTCATAAAACGCGTGCCGCCCCAATTCCCTTTTTTGCACACTCCTCTCTCCCCCCCCCCCCCGCACTCTCTCTCTCGCTCTCTCTGTCTTTACCTTGGTTGTTTGGTTTCATACTTTGTTTTGAGGGGACTAACTTTAAGTAGAAAGCAGAAATAGCCTTAATTGTATTACTGATCGTAATTATTAACCTCTTTTTCGCTCTTAACGCCAAGACTATATGAAGTACATATTTGTAGAAAATTTAAATGACTCTTTTATAGATTTTTTTGCATACCAAATCAAGTGTATATTAAATTTGTTGTACTTGCTCCTATTCCCCTTGTAAATCTAAAAAGAACAAGTCAGAGCGTCTCTGTCGGGTGTAACGGATCGCGTATATGGGTCTTAATTATGATTGTTATTTGGAAAAATATCGAGTTTTATAATATGTGGGCGCGAGAGGGGCTCACCTGCATATTTCGGGTCGATATTTAAAGAAGGTCATCAGACAACTGAAATGTAAAGATATTTAAAACAAAACTTTGTTAGTGGCCAATATGATTTTATTTTCCAAGTTTCAAGGCTCTAACTTCAGTGCACAAGCCCGCTGTTCACTTCGTAAACGAGTAGAAAAATGCATTTTTGCGAAATATTTTCAATATTCAATAGAAGTTCGCATATGCGAAACAGTTTAGCATGTTGTTCAGGTTTTATGTGTTGGGTAACTGCACGTCGAGCACTCGTGCTTCGGTCATACTTGCTTGTTTAAAGCCGATTTCTGCTGGCGTGCTGGGTACACATTTAATGAAATTTCAATTTACACGCGCCCGCAGCTATGCTATATAAATATATATGTATATGATATATATATATTAGGTTCGGGTCCTTTTTTGTTGTTGCTATTTGCACACGAGAGTATTTGCGCATAATTATTCAATTTGCGAGTATTCAAACTGGCACAGGCAGCGCTGGCAGCAGTTGGCGAATGCTTTTGTTTCATTTTTATGTGTCAAGCCAGATTTAGCTGACGATTTGTTGTATGGCAGCTGCCCCATGGCGGCCCATGGAAAGTAGGCAACGCTTTTGTGCCACCTGCATGTCTGCCACTGAATAATGACAACAGCTAGAAAAACATTTTCCAATTCATTGAATTTTACAGTTGCCACCGCCGTTATCCCCGTTGTCGTTGTCGCTGCTGCTGTTGCTGTTGCCTGGTGTTGATTTAGCTTTGCGTTCTGTTTGTCTGCCCCGCTGCTCTTTGAAGCCTTGGACTCAATTGGATAAGAATGGCAGCCCATCCGCATACCGCCACACAGCTCACATGGTCACGTGCCACGTGTGCCTGTGTGTGTGTGTGTGTGTGGGAGGGAGGCGTCAACAAATGTCTATACACGATTTGTCAAATTGTCAAAAAATGTTCCGGCACAGTGGGCCAAGTGGAATCTTTGGCCATATGCCATCATTGCCTCAGTGTAGACCTCGATTGCTGATTTGTTGGGGCGTAAAAATGAAATTAGATTGACATGTGATATATATGTATGTGTATAACTCCAAGCGAGCCAAGTGATTTTCCCTACAGCTTGCCGCTCACGAGCGCGGCGCCTGTCCGACGTCTGTCAGCTGCCACTTCGAATCTGCGGCAGTCTGCCACAGTCGCACCTCGGGAATATCGCCGCCCGCTGACTTGCGGCACACTTGGAGTCGCGAGCCTGTGCATCAATATCGCAGCAACGGCAACGCTTGACATGAATTCGATTTCCAGGCAACAGAAAAATGTCGTAGATAGAGATAAAAACAACACAGCACTAAAGTGATAAGTGTGCTAAAACACGAGAAACAATTTACAATTGACATGTAAATAGGTACATGTTGGCTAGAAGGAAAATGTGAGGGAGCGGGGCGGGCCGGTGAGAGTGCAAACATTGCCAGCCCTTCGGCTCCTCAGGTGGTTGACATGGCAACTGCTTTGGGCTTAAGTCCTGGCCCAGCAAATGCCTGCAGGCCATTGGCAACCTGTAGTTAAAGTAGCGCCAACTAATTGAGCGTTGCCAGGACAATCGTCCGAGGAGCGACGTTGGCCGCGTAATGAGGTGCTTCAGTTCCTTAAGCAGGGACCCCAACACGTTTTCGCACTCAAATGTTTATGCGCTGAAACGCGTATTTGAGCCATAAAATATTTAAACGTATCACCATGCACTTTGTCACCACTTTCTCTCCCGCTCTCTCTTTCCTATGTCTCGCCCTACTCGCTCCGTGGTGCTTTTCTCGCATAAATTTGACCTTTACACAGTTTTTGGCACATCAATCTCGAGGCATGCCACTTGGCGAAATTCCATCAGCAAAGTGGGGCTCTCAAGTTTCGCTTTTGCGCGTCTTCTTGTTGTTTGTGGCGTTCGCTGTGGCATGACAAGGTCAGCACTCTTGCTTACTAGCTTTTGTTTATGGACAGGCAGCTGTTGCAGTGATTGCAGCATCCACCCACGCCCCCACCCCTGCCACTGTTTCGTAAGCTGCAGCTTGTGGGACGGCAAGTTCCATTTTTCTTCATTTGAACGAGGCAACTTCCGAGCTGACTGCCTTCCGCCTGTGATTTATCTGGCGCTGCCAAAATGTTGCACTCGCTGCTACCTGCTGTAGCTTATAAATATTTTAAGTGCTTGCATTTTAGTGCACGTGTGCCGCATTATCATCATTGCCCCAGTCTCCATCTCGGCCTCAGCCGCGAAGGGAGAGGCGAACGCGCTTTTAATATGCAACGAAATTTCACGGTGGGCGACTCCGGAGTCTTCTGCAGCCTTTGTCAGCGTATGTTGAGATTTGTACCCTTTAAGACATATGACAGCCATTAAAACGATGCAAAAGGATGCAGAGGTTCTGCGTGAATAAAAAACTATTGCTTACCTTTTGGGGTTTCGTCAAAAAGAATAAAGCGCTTCATTTGACATTTAAAGCCCAGCTTGAGCCTAATTAAAACAAATTACGTAACAAACGCACCACATTTAAAGTGACATAAACTCACAAACCCAAACAAGCATTTTCTTTATGGCCTAAGTAATTTAAAGGCAGCAGACTCGCATACACACACAAACACACACACTTTTTAACATAGATACGTGCGGAATATTAACTAACGCACACACGTACAAACTAAATGAAATTCATGGCATATGTGCGTGCGTACTGGGAGTGTGTGTGAGTGTGCGGTGTGTGTGGTGTGTGTGGTGTAAAGTGGCTTGCGTTGCATAGTGATAGTGTCTGCCTGATGGTTGCCGCAACCGCCACAAGCCTTAAAATAGCCTTTTTTTATACTACTTACTCGCCCGCACTCTTTCATTCTCTTACTCTCTTTCAGTCTGGCGCTTTCAAAATTCCTGAGCCGCTGCAGGCCAAATGAGATTTAAAGTACATGCAGAGCCACACACACATACACACGCACACACGGACAGCTATATTTCTAGAAAAGTTTTGGTGCACTTTGTGGGCCATACTTGGCCTTATTTTTCGGGATCTGCCGCTGCCGCTGCCGCTGCCGCTGCCACGCGGGTCTGGCTCTTTAGCATATTCCATTCCCTTAGCATATTTTTATTTGTAGCATTTATAAGTGAATAAATGCGCGCATTTAAATGCCACTTCTTGCGCACTCACATGATTCGGAAGTCAGCGTCCAGCCAGCCAGCCGACGTCTACAGCGTTGGGTTTGGGTTTTGGTCTTCGGCTTGCGCTTGGGCTTGGGCTTGGGCCTGGGCCTGGGTCTGGGTCTGTGTTGGGTTTATGTGTGCTGGGTCTCTAGGCTCATTACGTATGCAGTGGAAATTTTTTCTGCTCAGCATTTTATGCACGTCGTGCCAATTTATAAATCATTTTTGTTTGTCTGTTTGCATTTGTTTGTGCTCAACGTGGCCGGCTACGTGGCGTATACGTAATGCCAGCTCCTGCATATGTCTAGCAGGCTGCTTGCTGGCTGGCTGGCTGTTTCTATCCCACTCACTCTGCTTTCTGTAACGCCTAAAATGCTTTATAATATGATTTATTTTAATCATTATGCTAAATGATTTTTTGCTGCCTCATTTCTCATTTCTCGACTTCTGCATCAAACAACAAAATAATTTTCTTCCTGCATACATAAAGAATATAATTATATGCGAATGTACGCTTACGTATACGAGTTGATTCAGTATATCAATGCAAAACAGTCCGACTCTCGTAGACACATTAATAAGTAAATCATTGCAGTGGTATATGTTAATTCATTTTTCGTACATTTTGAACAAGAAACTCAACAAACTTTTTTGTGTCGGCTCGTTCATCAAATTTGGCTAGATAAAAGCATTTTCTTGTCGCTGTTATAGATTTTTGTGTCGTTTGATTGCATTGTTTTTCGTTTTATTATTCGTTGTGTTACGCAACAACGAGAAATGATGCCAAAATGATCCGGAGAGATTTTCTGGGTACCGCCGGAAAACCTTTTAGATTCGTGAAAATCTTTGCCACACGCCGGCAAACAAATGAACCTCATATGGCCAGCTCTTGTACAGACGGACAGGGACACGCGTTAACAGAACGGTACAATTCAAGGGCATCCTCGAACAGTCATAGGCAACACTTGTGCCGACACATCTGAATAGATTTCAATCTACTCTTATTATTGACGAGCACAGGACACAGGACGCATAGCTGTCAGAGTTGGTCAGTGGTTGGGTCGTTGGACGGGTGGGTGGTTGGATGGTTGGGCACCACAAGTGGGCTTGTTGTCCGCTTGTTGCGCACTGAATTATTTATTAGGCATGTGTTCATGTCTCTGCACTAGGTGTCATCTTGTTGGCCAACATGGTTCCTTATTTCTCTCATTTTTCTCATATTCCACTCGTTGTCCGGTTTTCTGCTTCTACGACTTTGGGTCCTTTTTCCGGCGTGATGGGCAACAAAGTGCGACAAAGTGCTTGCATTTTTTATGAGTTCTCAAATGATGCACAAAACATGCTCAAATCATTTGACGTTCCCTTTTCCCGTTCTCGTCTTCCGTTTCAAATTGACTTAAAGTTATCTTTCGTCTCGCTCTCTTAATTGGGTTAGAGATTTGCATAATATGATTACGAGCAGGGTAAGCAGCAGGGGCTCGTTTGACATAAATTTAATATGCTTGTACTTTTGATGTGAATGAGTGAAAGAGGCATTGCATTTCGTTTTGGCATTTTCTCAATAGAGCACAGAGAATATCTAGAGAAATTCCCAAAGTTGCCAGCAAGAATGTGCAAAATTTGCACTCGAAGATTTCATATCTCGCCAGGGTGTTGGCTGCTGATGCTGCTGCTGCTGCAGCGGCTTCTTCTTGGCATCGGAATGCAATCAATTTGCAAATTTTCGCTACTTTGCCGCGTTTGCAAATGTTCAAGTATTTGGCTCCTTAGCATTTTTCGTTGCTGTTACCGTTGCCAATCCACCTCACCGCCCCTTATCTATTTTGTGTTTCTTTTTATTTTCGCTTCCTACACTCGAGCGCATCGAACGCTGCCGATGTCTGTCTAAGCGTCTTTATGTCCAGAGACTTGCTTAGCTTTGTTCAGGCACTCTGCCCGACCCATGGGGCTATGCAAATGATGCATGGCTGGCTTCTGGCTCCTGGCTTCCAGTTCCCTGCTCAGTCCTTTGTTTGCTCCACTCGCCGTGTGTGTGTGTGTGTGTGTGTGTGTGTCTGGGTCGTGTTTCGGCCAAAGGTGCTGAGTTTGGCAAATGGCGTTGTAATATTCGTTGCAATTGAATATTGCACAACTCACACTTTTGCGCGCGGCCGGCGCCAAGCTATCGGCACTGGTCCATTGTTGTTCATTGGCCAACAGTTGCATCTAATGAAAAGTAGGCTCGACGACTCTTAACCTTAACATTCTCTGCTTGCTGGAAGCCCAAATCGCCAGCTCTCAGCATCTTTTTTCCAACCCAACCCAATGCTTTTAATGCCCTTTTTTGCCATGTGTAAGATCGACAAATAATGGATGCCTCTGCTGTCGGCTCTGCCGATGCCTTGGCGTGTTCGCAATGCGCATTTGAATATCAATTGAATTGAATTCTTTGTGCTGCAGCGCATATTTTGCAGTGCCAATGTGGTTGCATGGCAATATAGATTCCCTCAGTGTTATGCAATGGAATTTCTAATGGATAACTGTGCCTTGGTGTGCAGCCCAAGCAAGGATACGCCCGCCTTTCACAGCAGCCTGCAAGAAAAATGTTGCATACTTCCAGGCTGCCAAGTTGAAAGTGCAATTATTTTTTTTTTTTTTTTTTTTTTTTTTTTTTTTTTTTTTTTTTAAATTTTGTATATTTTATTTAAACAAGTTTTCTGCTACCTTAGTGGCAACTTAATCTAGTTGTACATTTAGGGGAAAAAACGATTGATCACAGGTGATACTTATATAAGATTTATGATTATATATATGGGCAAATGTATATTATTTACAGAATTTACAAGGAGAAGGTTATTTTAAATATTACTGTAGGAACCTGGTAGAGAGATCCAATGGATGGCACCTTTTGAGTCTTCTCTTTCTTGGTTTGGCAGTTAGTCGTTTGGCTAGAACGTTAGGGTGACCACCAAGGCGTAGTATGTAATTCGATGCAAGAAGTTGCATTACATCGCCCACTTTAGGGAGAAAGTGCAATTAATAACAATTTGCAAGTCGATTTCTTTCTTTTTCTTGTTAAGCCATAAAAAGTTAAGTCAATAAACGGATTTAAATACTTGGCACGAATATGGCCATTAATTGCCTCATCTCCCCCTACTCCTACAGACACACACGCACACACACACGGGTTTGTATTAGTCTGGCATTTGTTTTGTATATTTGAAATAAATTATTCTGCTCACTCATCAGCATTTTGCGCTGTTATAAACACGTTTTTAATTAAAATTGCAAAAACAGGCAAAATGTAGATGCGGCAATAAAAGCAACAAAAAAACATACAAACCCAAGCTGCCTGCTATTGTTTGTGTGTGTGTGTGTGTGTGAGTGTGTGGAAAAAAAAAAGAAAAATGTGATGGCAGCAACTTCAATTAACAGAAAATAAAAGGCAATTCCAAGCAGAACAAAGCGCTGAGCAGCAGCAGCAACAGAAACCAAACAAAGCACACCGACAGGCAGACAGAAAGAGAGACAAACGGACGGACAGACAAAAGTTGCCATTACCGTTGCCCTGGAGGTGGAGCGTATGTGGCGGGAAAGGTAAGTAGCAAGCAGCATGTGGCATGTGGCATGTGGCAGAGGCACGCCGCAATAAACGCATACAGAGAAGCGCAACAGTTTTAGTGATAAAATGGCAAACACGTAATGATAGCAGGCAGATAAATGTGCGTGCGTCGCGGCCGCGGCCGCGTCCTCAACCCCAATACTGGTACAGCCACACGCACACACACACACACGCACACGCGCATGCTGGCTGTGACATAAAGCGCTGCCTGTACCAACGACATCGACGCAATAATAAACTGGCAACGAGAAAAATAAAATACGAATACGCGTCGCATTCATTGCGATTCATTAATTTGACATTCACGTACCACAGAGACCACGCACAACCCAAATGAGTGGCATATTGTGCTAAGGGGAGGTCGCTCTCCCCCTTCAAATTTGTTTACAATTTTCACAGCTATTGTTGCCAATCGAATTATTTGCTAAGCATTTGCCAAACAACACGCTGAAAGATGCGATTTAAATTTAACTGTGCCTCTGTTCAATGTAAACCGCAAATTCTGGCGAAGCGCACAATGAAGTTTATCATTGTGTGCGTGTATGTGTGTGTGTGTGGCTGCTGTTCATATTTGTAACACTTTAGCCCCTCACGTGCCAAATGAATTGGCTACTTGTCAAGTTGTGTTGGCAATTTCGCTTGGCCTGGTTCTTGGCGCCGTTGGTGCCATCGAAATTGTTCTCACGTCTAGACATAATTTCTTCAATCATTTATTACCTAATTAAGTGGAAGTATAAATGCCAAGCTCAGCCACCCAGCAGCGCTGGCGAAATGGGCGTGCCAGGCTACTTCAGGGTCGAATCGGCTACGGTTTTTGCAGTTCCTTCTCCTCCCACTACTACATCCGCCTTTTGTGTATGTGAATTAACTGGCAGCATTCCAATGATTGACCTTCCTCTTTACACCAGCCTCAGTGTGTGTATGTGTGTGCGTGTGGTTGTGTGTTTAAGCTGTTGTGTGTGTGCGCTGCTTGAGTGGGGGCCCTCGAGTTTAAGGCTCGCCTTGAGCATAGCAACTGCCTTTGTCTTCGGCTCATCTTTTGTTCCATCTTGGCCAAGACGGCGCCTCCAGAGGAAGGCATTGTGTGCATTTTGTATTTTCTGCTGCTGTTGTTTGTGGCTGGGTGCTATTGGTGTTGCTGTTGTATCTTTTCTTGTGGTTATTCTCAACAAAATGCCGCTTCAATTGTTTTCTTCAGCTTTTTTTTTGTTATTTTTTTTTTTTTGTATTTTGGTACTCTTTATTGTTTGGCCATTGTTCGCTTTTGGCTTGGTTCAATTGTGTCACAGCTTTGATCGCTGTATGACTTTTTGGGGGTCAATAATGAAGTGCACGGCAAGCAGAGCTGACAACTAGATAAAACAACATTTTGGTATACGGCACAACTAGAAGATGCCCTGTGGAGATTTTTAAAAAGTAGCTTCTAGTGCGGAATTTCCCATTTTCAAATAAGTTGCAGGGTATACCAATCTGCATCTACAAATGTTTCAAGTTGAAATATATGCTTTGATGTTATTTTCAAACGTGCTAAGCCCTCTTTTTCATTGGTACTTACTTTATCAGAGCCCAGTTGTACATTCCTATCCAAATAACAATCAACGTATTTATTTTCCATACTTTATTATTATTATTTTATTTTTTTTTATTTTGTATTTATTTTTGTTTGTGTTGGTTTTACAATGGTTTTTTCAATATTCATTATAAATGTGCCACGACTCACTTTCGCCTGGCTGCTGGTTGTTTCATGGACTTTGGTTTACATAGTATTTTTACGTAAAGCCCTTGACATAGTTATAAGTACATTCATATATGTCTATCCCTTACTTAAGTACACACTCTATAGCATATTTCTCTATTTTCTATATTGTGTTCCATTTAGTTTGCTGTCGCTAGGCTTAACTTGAATTCCTCAACTTATTTGATATTCCTCATGCATATTTTATGTGATTTGGTTTTTTTTGTCTTGCTATCGTTTAACATAGATTCCTGCTACATATTCTATGTAGTTTTGCCCTTAACAGTATAGATCTAGTTGCAGTTTTCTTTACTTTTCCTTTTTCATTTTAACGGTACTTTACATTGTAGCTGCGCCTCGTGCTGTGCTGCCCCGAGAGCACAATGACAAAGTAAAAGGGACATAAACAATAATCGAATGGCTAAAGCGGTTAGATTTACATATATGCAGATATCAAGAGCTGCAATGCAGATTAGTTGCGTAAGTATTCCCGCCAACTCCTCTTCTTTATTATCAGTTTCCTTTTTTTTTTGTTAACGAAGAGGGGTTTCTCTTTAGAGATTGCAGGTACTTACAATACTTATGCGAAACTGTCTGACAACGGCTTTTACATTGTGTTGATATCTCTTTAAATTCGTCTAATATTAAGTAGCTACAAGCTGTTCTATAAGCAGGTTCTCTCCATTGAAGGTCTCTTGCATTTTGGTGGCCTAGGGAACTATTCAAGTGCATTGCAATGCTCAATGCTCGAACTTAGGTTGTGTATTTAATTTAGTATATAAGTATATATATTTATATATAGGTATATTATATATTTATTTAGGGTATAATTCTCTCATATGTATCGTAGTGTACTATGCATAATTATTTTTGCTGCTTTAAGGTAATTACTTTTTGCTATAATAGTGTCAACAGTGGTATAATTTGCAAGTAAATCGATAATCGATAATCGTAATTATCTATGGTTGGTTTGCGTAACACTTTTCTTTTGACTAGTATTCACTAACTGAAGCGTAGGCTAGGGTGCACCAATAGCGTTATAACGTATAGTATATAGGTATACGAGTATATTAAGGTATATCAAGTTAGCATGTACTATATGTATATGTATATATATATATATATATATATATAAATATGAATATGTAACACATATCGTCGTGTATATGCATTAAGGAAGACATTTTTTCATGATTGTGACCATTTCTTCAGCGCACTTGACACTCTACACTTTACGCTTTACACTCATCAGATAAGTATGCATACATGTGTTGTGTATGTGTGAAATTTGCTCAACGCCTTTGTCAAATGGTCAAGCTTAGGCTTAAAGTGTGTATTTATGTATGTTTGTATGAGTGTCGTATATCGAACACACTTAATTTATATTCATAGAATTTGTGTAACTTTTTGTTTTAAACGTATTTACAAAATATAGTAGTTTTTACATACTTTATTAAAGGCGCAACTGAAGTTCGATTCAATGTACAAAAATTTTATTTTACTGATGCTGCTGTTAGGATAGATCATAATATTAGTTTTCAATTTTAGCTGGTTTCAGAAAAAATTTAAGTTTACTTTACTTTTCGTACTTATCTATATCGTTGTGTATATTTGCATATACATATGTATATAGAGGTATGTACAAAGGGTTTGTTCATACGACATTCTGTGTATATTTAGGTGTTCTCTTTGATATGTACTGTTAGTATTTTATAAAACATAATTTATTCTCAATTTATTTACAGCATTTTGGGTAGGAGCAAATCAAAGTAGTGCGTGACATGAAACCTCTTTAAGAGATACAAAGGAGTATGTGCAAAAAACGAATTTAAAATCTGTAGTAAGAAAGGCAGGAAACACACAATAATTTAACTGCTCGTCCATGCAAAGTATAATTGATAATGAAACCGTAATTCTCTTCGCGCCTCGAAGTGCTGGGCATCGTATGAAAAACTTTGAAATAAATTAACAATTATTATTCGCATGTGCAAATTTAATTATCAGAGGCGAAAGCAATATGTGCGCAAAAGATGTTCGCACCTCAACAAAAATAATAATAAGAATAATATGGTTTAAGCCATTCATTATGTATACTCTTGCAGAAGAAGTTGCTATACCGAAACGAAATTGGAAAGGCATTGAAGTATAAAATATAGTATTAACTTCAAGAGTAAAAATTATCACCATGTTAAAAAATCTAAAGAAGTTTTTACTGTTGAAGATCTATTTCGAAAAGAATTTGGCGTGCGTGAAATAACTATACCAATGAGCAATAAGTTCTGCAAGAGTATTTAAACTGCAGCTTGCCGATGGCGAAATTTTTGTTCTTGTATTAAATTGTGTCAACAATGAAACAATAATGGGACATTAAGTGTAAAAAACTGCAATTAACTCTGGGCTGTGTGGTGTGGTGATGATAATAAATGTTTAATGTAAGTTAATAATTTGTATATATTGTATACCTTTATCGTATAAAACACTAGCTACATGTATGCTCTCCATATACATATGTCAGAATATATATATGTAAACCTTAATCTGTAGCCAAGTCTATTTACATGTTTCTGTCAGATGTTATTCACTATCGTTATGTATGTATATCTACTTTAAACGCTATGGCTATTGCTATCATTTTTAAATGTATGTAGATAATTTCCTTTAATTTTAAGATAATTATTATTTAGACAGCAGTTTCATGCCCTCACACTTGAGTATGTGAAGTTAATCGTTATCGCTATCGCTATCGTTAGTCGAAAGGTGTATCCATTACTTTATGCCTCACCAATGTAAGTACGTATCAAAAAGTAGGACCGCCTCTTCAAGTTCAACCTCAACAACAAAGCGCCCAAATATTTGCTAGCCCCTAAAAGTATACAACACATTTTGCTAATTCTTTATATCATATATAGACGCCTAACTCTAGACTAACTCACATTTAATGCTGCTGCAGATTATTCGAGTATAACGCTCTTATAGGTTTTTGGTAGCTACACACACATCTAGATTTCGCGCACACGCACACACACATTCTTTTCCTATGTATTTATATACTCTATATATTTATGTTAGTGTAGTATCGTATTTTGTGAGCACTGCCACATCTGACCCCACCCCTTACACCACCTTACAAATAAACTACATACAGTTAGTAAGCGCCGCTTTAACTGCCGTGTCATGTTGCGGCAGCTCGCCAGCTGTGCGCATTGCTCATACGCAGCGTGCCACGGACGGTAACTGCCAGCGAGAGCAGCAACAGGGAGAGCAGGCGGCTGGCTGCCTGCTGGCCACTGCGCGCCGCGCTCGTGCTTTCCGGCCAGACGACATCGACCTCGGACATTTTAAAAATGCTCAACAGTCGGTGGGATTGCAGCTCATTGTGCTCGGTGTTGATGTGATGACTGATGGTCTTCAGTATCGCGGTGCATTCGTCCTGCAAACGGCCAGATAAGCAACAAGCATTGTTATGGCGGAGCGTAAAAAGGACTCGTTGACGCCAACAGCTGGTTAATAAAGTTACAGGAACGATACAAACCTTTTCGCGGCGCAGCAGCTCGATGTCCTTAAGCTTGCCATCGTGCGGCAACCGTGCGGCAATGATGATGTTCTCCTCGGTCATGTTGAAGAGCGTCAATGTGCATTGCGTCTGAGCAGCAGCGGCGATTGCAATTAATATACGAATAAGTCCGAATGGCAGGGTTGAACTTGACTGCTGTCTTACCTGATTATTGATGTAGGTTGTCACGTATTGTTGCAAGGCGCGCACCGCATCCTGCACGCCCAGGTTGGTGTGGGGTCGCAGCAGCGCCTCGTCGGCGGCGCTGTAGCCCAGCAGCAGGAAGATGCCACCTGCAAGTAGAAGTATGCCATAAATCACAGAATATACTATATGCATGATTTACACGACCGCGTCTCAGCTGTGCACCCGGCGGAGCACGCAAAACGCACGTAAGTGCTGCTGCCCCAAAGCGACAGCCATGCAACCCTGGACAGCTTTTGTCTGTGCCCCGACTGAAAAGAGGCAGCCCAGTGCAGCTGACTGGCACAAGAATAGCGCCAGCCCTGAGCTGCTCTTTTAAAGCCATTGTTGGTCGCATGCAGAAATAGAGCTACCCCGCCCCGTGCAGGGGCTGAATGAAGCGCACTTGTCAGCCACGCTCCGTCATTGCCTGTCGCGGGCGATAATCGTAAAGTGCTCAACAGGAAACAGACAACACACAGCAATGCAATTTATACATAAGCAGAATGGGTGGCGGGGCAAGGTCGGGGCGCGGGTGCAATTGCAACGAACCTGGCAGAATGTAGTCCCCGAGCGGCGGCTTCATGCAGATGAAACGTCCCGAGTAGCAGAGGCAACGGCCGCGGAACGCCTGATAAGCCGGCGAGGCGTGACTGTAGAACGCCAGGGCGGTGCGGCAGGGCGCAAAGGGCACACAGAGGGCGTGGCAGGTGAGTGTCAGCGAGTCGCCACAGCTGCACAGTTCGCTGCATTCGGCGTCGTCCAACGAGTAGATCTGTAAGTAAAGGAGGCGCCGTTGAAAGCTGAGAAATAGTTGGCCAACACTTGGCGATAATTTCGCCAGGCATTAGATTACGCATACGCCTTGTTGCTGCTACAATTCAGCACTAATTGCACTGCACATGCACTGCAAATTGTTGTTGGCAGCACGTACAGCATACTGAAAAGAAAAGTGGCCAAAGTGCAATCTTCTTGATGTTGTTATTATTATTGTTGCAGTTTTGTGTTATGTTGTTGTTGTTGTTTTTTTATATTTTGTTTTTTTTTTCGATGTTGTACACGATGTTGTTTTGTATGCGCTACCATTGCCTTTTTCATAGCGTTGTTAAATGTGGTAATATCTTTGCGTTGGGCACGTGCCGACACGTAAGCCAGGCACACACACACACACACACACACACACGGTTACACACAGCTTCAACTTGTTGTGTTTCCAACAAAAAGTTTCGTCCGTTTGTTTTGTTTGCAGCCGTTTTGCCAACTTTTAGTTATGCAAATGCATTTTAATAACACTTTCTGAACTTTAGTTGTGAGAAAAAAGGAAGGTTAAATAAATTTCGCGGTCGTGCTGGAAAAAACTTGCGACTCGTTTTATTGAAATAAAACCATTTTAATTGCTGCAAAGTGTTGACGATTTGTGGCAGTTACATAAACGTGCTTCATGGCATCTCGCATTTGGAAAAACATTGATGATATTTAACTTACCCGCTTACTGCTGCCCTCCCGTATAAGTTGGTCACTTTGATGAGGCCGCTGCACCACACAGTTTCCTGAAAAGCCAAAGTATTAAAAACATTTTCAAAAAAGGAATTATTCTATATATATGTATGCAGCAAGACCCTTAACACATGCTGGCACATCTGTTTTAAACCCAAAAAGCCAAAAGGCTTAATACAAAAAATATTTGACAATTTATTAGCATTTTCCATCGTTGACAGCGAGACAAGCAAATGCCCGTCATTCATTTTGTCCATTCATCATTTGCATGAGTGTGAGCATGAATATGAGGTGTTTGCTGACACGTGCATGTCACAAAGTTGCGCATGTGCGCCGACTGACTGGAGGAGGGGGAATGTTACCCGTTTTGGCAGCAGAGTGTGTTAATTGCTGGCCTGCAGGCCGGTATTAGGTGTTGCCCAACAATAAAAACTAACGAACCTGAGCCCAAGCTCTTTTAGTAGCGCCTGGGGCATTCACTTGGTACGAAAATCATTTACGAAACTTTTCCAATAAATCAACAACAAAGAACCGCAAATCTTATTTACATTTTTAATTATTAATAATCTGCTGGCTCGAGTGCAACACTTAGTGGCTTTAAATAAATATTTAAGCAGTGTTATCAAAACCATTTATTGCACAGAATACTTTAATGTGGGACTTTTAAATTGTTAAATGCCGGTGTGAACCGCTCGCTCGTCCGCCGCTTGCTTCAAATCAATTATAGATGAGACATGCAAACTGCACAACTCGACGCTGTCCGGTGACTAAACAACAACAACAATTCATGCAAAATGCACACACGAATGTCCCAACGGTCCATATAATTACAGCCCATACACATCGCTTGTATCTATCTATATCTATCTTTATATATACTATATGTGTGTATATTTAGGCTATAGACCTGTGGCAAACAAACAAACTCATTTACATATTTAATGTAATTTGTAAACAGGTTTGCCTGTGAAGTGAACAATATGACGGAAGTATTTAATACATGCGTAAAGAATATGAGCTATATGGCAAGGCCTAGGGTACAAAAAGGGTCTGAAAACGAAGAGATTTCCAAGGAAAATCTTATTGCATTTGGATAAATGATAAATAAATCTGAATAGGTTCCATATAAACTCTTTAATCGGATTGTGAATATTTTAAAAATACGCAATAAACTATTAATTGTCACATACTATCACAAAACAAACTCATTTCCGGTTGCTTCCGACACATAAAAACACTTGAATATGTTGTTGCATTTTAAATGGAAATAAATATCCATATAGCATACAAACAGCAGTGAGCGGCTGTTTCAATTAGCCGCAGACCCACATCAACCACATCAATTATGTTGAATATTTGAAAAACGGAAATGCGCAGCTTTATGTTTGGGCCAGGATGTGAGTTATTGAGCTGCCCGCTGCTGCTGCTGCTGCTTATCATGCGTCCCTCGACACACGCTAATTGTGATAAAGTGGCATAACTTTAAATGATAACGCGTTAAGCAAATCGAGCAACTGAAAGCCCGTGCGACCAGGTGAAAAACTTGTGAAAAGTGCTGCTCAAAAATGTAACCGGAATTTAACCGGAAGCGTGGTTACATATCCAATAATGCCGGCCCAGTTGCTGGAGTGCAGTTATCGCCACTCAGCAGGCAGCGGTAATACATATAATGGGGGACATGCCAACACACACACGCATACACACACAATGTACGCAAAGGGGTCACACACATGCATTTACTTACTTGGAGGCTGTGTTGTTGTTGTGGTCGCCATTGTTGTGGTCGTTGTGGTTGTCGGCTCTGTGTGGCTGATGCTGTGCACAAGCTCTGTTGTTTCCATTTGGTCAACAAAAATTACCGGCTCGTCGAAATCTACGCCCGGCCTACCAAGGCCAGCGTTTTGGCCATTTCCATTCTTTTTGCCCTGTCGCCGGTGGTCGCCCTTGCCGTTTCCGTTACCATTGCCATTGCCGTGCCCGTGTCCATGTGCATGCCCCTTGCCATGATTACTGTCGTGTTCATTGCCGCCATGATAATCGTCAGTTCCGCCATTTCCGCTGGCACCGTTTCCGCTGTGCAGCGGCACCGAATCGGGCGGATCAGGATAATTGTGTTCCACCGATGCTGGCTCCGATTTCTCCTTCGCCTGGCGAGAGGAGTGCGATTGGGTTGTTATTTTTTATTTTTATTTTTTGGAGTGGTTTTTCAATTTTGTTGCACATTTATTCGTTGTTTTTTTTATGTTTTCGTTTTATTTTTTTATTTATTTGCATTTTTTGTTGCGGTTTTTGGGATTGTTGTTCGCAATTTTTGTTGTTCGTACGGTTGATACATGAAAAGAAAATGTTTTAAAGGTTTTCAATGCGAATACGAATATTTTGTGTACTACATTTAATCTTGTTGATGCAGCAACAGCAACTGCAGCAGCAGCAGCATCAGCACAAGGACAGAAATTGATTGCTTTGTCGGTTTGAATTCATACTCAATACTGCGATACTCGAACGTTGGGTTTACATTGTGCGCTTGGCTTTTCAACTCTGTGCAGCCACTGATTGAGTGCTGATTGGAAAACAGACGGCTTGAAGGATAAGTGAATGAGAGGACGGACCGACAGAAGGCTGTTGTTGAAGCTTGTAAACCGATCGGATACCAGGTTAGCCTGAAGGCCTGACCGCAGGCAGGTGCACTGTTGCCGAACTACAATTAGTTCTGTTAATGCCTTGACCCATTGCCGCCGTGTTGGGTCAGGTGCGGGCAGCGGCAAAGGCCCAGCGCAGTTACTTACCTTAAAGATATGCGTTGCCGGCTTCCTTGGCGTTTGCTTTGGTTGTAAACTGGTCGTTGTTGTTGTTGTGGTTGGCGGCGGCGGCGGCGGTGGCGGCGGGGCGCGTGTTGTTGTCGTCGTGGTTGTCGTGGTCGTCGTCGTCGTAGTTGTTGTTGTTAGAAAGCCCAACTCAGCCAGCCGCTTCATATGAAAGTCCTTTTGTGCCTCAACTGAAACGTGAATTAGTTGTTAGTCCGCTTTCCCCAGCAATTAACAAGCTCTCCAGATCTACTCACCCACGCAGGGGTTCATCCAGAGCAGGCGACGCCAGCCGACGCACTGATAGAGGTGCTGTGAGTCCGTGCCTTGGCAGGCGCATGTGGTGCGCAGCATGGTGCCCAGGATGCCAATCATTGCGGTGCGACATCCACTGGGACGGCCCGCACACTTCTTGGTCACACTGTCCACGGCACAAGCCTGCTCATAATACTCCAACTTGAGTCTGTGCCGATTACGAAATAGAAATAGTAAATAGAAATCCGAGTGTTAACATGTGCATGCCGGCAGTCATCCAGCTCGTCAGCCAGCTGCAGTTAACGTCTGGCTGTCTGTCTGTGAGTAAGTGCCCAGTTACCTGCAGTCGCCGTAGCTTGCCAAGTCTGAGTCTGAGTCTGAGATTGATGTCAGGCCATTATGTTGGAATTACGCTTGCTATTCTGCTGCATTTCATGGTGCTGCAGTTGGTTCTAACACCGCAAAACGGCTACACAATTTATGGCATCAGGTTTACGACCTACGACCTGGCTGTAAAATCCTAGCTGCTTTGCTGGCAATGCGGCGTATGCGTAATAAGCGAAGCACTGCAGACAAGTGTGGACTACAATTGAGCCGTTGGCATTTCAATCATTGCAATCAGCTGCAAGTTTGCCAGCAAATTGTAGACAAATAAAGCCAACAAATATGTTCAATTCTCAGCTGGCTGCCAACTCTTAGCTAAGCAACTTTTGTGCTGACCTCTTCGGGCAATTTGTGTATTTATTGGGTACCATGGTACCATGAATTATAATTTCCAACCGATATTAATTGCATAATTGACTGCATTCACTGGTCGGTCAGTTGATAATTAAAGGGATTACATAAATTACGTTTGGCTTTGTTTGGCCATAGTGTGCGGCGTGACTTATATAAATGCATGCATTACAATTGAACAGTTACGGCACGTGGCACGTTAAGGCAGCCATCTAAGAGTTAATAAAACAATCTGCCACCCGCCGGCCAGGCAGCCAAACAAATGCGCAACACCCACCCACGCCTTACATGCGCATTGCACGTGTCTGCATGCAAGCGTCGTATACGTAATAAGTCAACATAAGCACTCGAATAGCGAGACGCAGGCTGCAGTTGACTACGCTCTTGTGCACACATGTATATATATATATATATGTATATATATATATATATATATATATGTAGGCAGCGCAGCATACAAAATGAGCGTCATTAGTCCAATTTAGTTGTTTACTAAAGCAAGTGAGATTCACTTAAAAGGCAATTAATTTTCACAGCCACAGCCAGAGCCACGTTCGCTGCGGTTGTTCAGCTGTAACATGACAACAAACACAAACCCCGCGTCCGCGTCCCCTATGGCACACACCCACACGCGCACACACACAGCACACACACACGCATGGCTGCAAGCCATGGCTGCATCGTATTTATCACTTAACTTTGTGTTTGACACATTCGCGGCCTGGCTTGAAGTTTGCCAGCCAAGTGAAGTGGCCCAAAGTGCAGCTTGGCTGTGGTTTCTGCTGCCGTGTTTAATGAAGAGCTGCGCGCACAAAGTGGTAATTTAACGCCCGGATTGACAGTGACGTGGATTTTGGCGTAAAAGCCATACAACTTGAGCTGCTGCCAGTTAGCTTTGAGACCGGTTTTGGGCCTTTCGGCTGTTGTCAATTTAATGACTTTGGCAAAAATATCATCAAAGTTGGGGCTGCCTTTGCCCTGGCTAAATACGTGTAATTCAATAATCACATGAAACTCAATTTTGTTTAATTGAATTGCAGTTCAAAACCGCTCTACACGCGCACACACCCACACACACACACAGACGCACAGAGACGACCCTACACACGTACAGATTCAAACGAGCTGCGGATTTACATGCGATGCGCATATTTCCGCTTCCGCTTAGCGAGCATTTGAATTATGGACACAACGCGTTGCCATGGACCACGAATACGTATTTGACCCACCTGCATTCGCGATCCTCTTTGCAGCTGTCGGCCACCACATGGCACGCGGGCGGCGGATGGTAGTAAATGCCATTGGAGCTGGCTGCATTATTGTTATCGGGCGGCCTCTGTGCGCAGACGGGATGCAGTTTTTCCTGTGCAATCATGCACATGTCGTGCCGATTGCCGTTCTGCTGGCTCGGACTGTTGTTGTTGTTGTTGCCATTGGTGGCTTTTCTGCCGGGTCAGCGGCAGAGGAGGGGAATAGAAGATTACGCTGCTGTAGTAGCTGTTGTACTAGCAACGAGAACAACTGCTGCCACTTACTTGCATAGACAAAAGGCAATGTCCAGGTTTAAGTCCTCGTGCGGTCCTTTGTAAAAGGACTGCAATGATGTCATGCACGCATTGCGATTGCAGCGATGCAGCTCGCAGTGCATCAGCATCGGCTGCAGCGATGACGAGCAGGCTGGATCCTCCCGGCAGGTATCCAGGGCTGTGTGGCAGGTACTCTGCACAGGTGGATAGAAAAATATGCATTGTTGTACACGCAATATGTAAAAGGAGCTGCAACATATTCAGTCCTTTGCATTTGCCCGTCCAAGGGGACGTGGCTGCAGTGCTGTAAAATGACCAAAGAACCTGACCACGCCCACTCCAGGGCGAACTTACCTGAAAGTGTTGCTTGATTATTTCCGTTGAGAGGTCAACTTCGACATCCTGACCACCTGCAGCACCAGCAGCAGCAGCAAACGTGCCCAAGTGACCATTGGATTGGCGTCGATTTAAAGTTGCATTTTCCGAACAAAATCACCAGAGTATTCAGAGCCGGTGCAACATCGTTTGCCATAATTGTAACCGCAGTGATTGTAGAAAAATGTTTTAAAGGTTTCCATTAGTTATCGCCTTAGACTAGGACAAAACACTTGGAAATATTGCATTGCACTTGGGCTTTCAAGCACTTCAAAAAGCTACACAGAGTGCGTCCACCAACATGAAGGATTCAAATTGACCGGACTGTGCCCCAATTTCATCGACTTATTGCCTACATTTTAATATCTTTGCGGAATATTTGCAAAAATCATTGCAATTCCTCAAAAATGTAGCATTTATTTTCCATATACGTATTAAGTGGCATGCAATTAATTAATTTCCTTCTTTTTTTCAAATGCAATAAATAAATATGCCATTAAAAGAGGGAATAAACTGACAATACAATTTTATTCATTTTTTAATGGCATATTAATGTGTTGCATTTATAACTAACTAATTAACATATGAATGTGCATATTTCATATTTTTAGCTCGGGCTTATCACAACAGCTTTGGCGTTTTGGCGTTATTCATAACTCAATAACGTAATGGGATTGATGGTAAATAATCCTAATTAGAAATGATTATCAACGCGCGTGCTCACTTTAGAGCGGGGATGGGGGCGTGGGGACTTTTTCGCATCATGTTGGGGGCGGCAACAGCTGGTGCCAGTTATAGATTACATTTTAATTAACCAACTTGTTGTTGGATTTCGTTTCTATTCATTGCCATGGTTAAGTACATTATGACCCAACACAGATCCACCCATAAATTATCGAAATAATCGAATAATCAAAACGAAAAGCATAAATAACGAAATTAAAAGCAAATACATATATATATTTATATATGTATACATATTTATTTTCCAAATTTATTGCCTACAACTTGAAAGGGGGCGTTCAATAGGGAATCGATTCTCATTACTTTCAACAGCGGGGGATGAAGGGGTGGAGCGTTGGCTGTTATTTTTAGTGAGCAGCAGGGCTACAGGTGCAGCGGGGCTGCGGGAACTTATTAAACACAACTAAATACTATATATAGTTTTACGCATATATATAATTAATATTTCAATAGATTTGTCGGCCTTTAAAACTACAACCTACTCATAAAAATACTTATTCGGGGATCGCCAGGAGCGACGATTACGAACAATGAAGGTCTGTTTTATGTCTGTGTATGTGTTAATTGTGTATATGCGTGTGTTTCTTTGAGTTGGCAACACTTTTGAGCTAGGGGCCGCATGAGTCAATGGAAATGTTGTTTCAAAGTGAGCTGACTGTTGTTCCTTCTGGCTACTAAATACCATTATTTATTTTTGAATTTTCAAATTAAGACTAAAATCTGTCAATGCACACAAAGCCAAGGGGTTTACGGAAAATTATGAAAACTTCAATGGGAGCGACGGATAAAAAAAATATGCATCTCAATGTTAAACGAACATTAAAATTCAGCAGATGTTATGCAAAATAAACAATTAATACGGGTAATTTAATTTAAGGCATCGAATCGAATCTAATTTTTAAAATGGTTTTTGAGTTAGCTGAGCTGAGCCTGATGAGTATTTTTTAACTTGTATGAAATGTAAAGAACACATTTTGAGAGTGTTTATTTTTTTATGTGAAGTTACCGGGCTTTCCTTTGAAAATAATGTTTATTTTCATATGTTACCAAAAAAGATGGCATGAGTGAATGTTTTAACTGTTCGTATCTTAAGTAAATACTTAATATTTGTTGTTTTGTTGGTGTTGATCGTGTTGTTGTTTGTTGTTGTTATTTAACTTGAACACGCAACATATGAAACATATTGGTAAAAAATTTGCATTTGAACAAAATGTTTGAGTTGAAAAAAGAAATGTATGTTAACGCATGTTGTTTGTACTTAGTAGTTGAATTATTTGTGATTGTAACTGTTATTGTTCTTGTTTCAAAAAACAGGTGCATCGAAGAATTTTGTAAAAAAGTGTGCTTGAATTAAATGTAACAAAAATTTATTTTCAGCGTTTAAATTGATTTTTAATGAATTTTGTTTATAAGTTTTAAAACTTTCAGCTTTTCATTTAATAAAAAACATTTACAATTTTTTTTTTAAATATATAAACAATTTATACACCTCTCCCGTCCTTTTGAATAAACAAAATTGCAAACAAAATTCATTATTAGAAATTTTCATACCGAAGTTGAAGCAAATGTTTTTGTTTTTGTTTAAATTTTAGAAAATTTCCAAAACATTTTGAAAACAAGTGGCAAGCTACATAAGGAAAAGTATTTAACTAAAAATAAATAGTAAGATATTGATTTTTGTTGTTATATATATATAGTAATATGTATATATACGAGTATGTAGGCAGTTTTTGTTGTTACTGTTTGATATTTATAAAAGTTGAGCAAATGCCAAAAATTATGCACAAAGCCAAGACGAGCTCGGAGCGCGCCTCTTATTTGTTATGTTCTGTTTTGTTTTGTTCGTTTGCTAAATAAAAATTTGAACGTTAAAATTATTGGTACTTAAAAATTTACCTGCAACGGGGTGTGTAAGTTACAGGGGACGACACAACACGCGCAAAACGTCAAAAATATGATTATAACAAAAACAAAAGAGGTAAAAACACTATTTAAATAATTACAATAATCTACCTAACGGGTGAACAAAAAATCACAAACCGTTTGCCTAGGAGTTTCTTTCTTTTCTATCATTTCTTTCTTTTTTTTTTTTTTTTTTTTTGTAGCATATCATTTTCTGCTGATGATATTATTTGTTGTTTAATTATTTTGTCTGTTTGGTTTGCCTAGTTTGTGGTCTGTTATTTATTTATTGATTACGTTCATGCTAATACATGTACACATACTTTGATAGTAAACACCGGCATTTCCGATTCCGTTGCCATTGCCATTGCCGGCGTAGCCGTAGCCCGTATCAACGATATCGAATGGCGACTCATTTCCGGCGGCTGCCGACGCACCCGCTGCCATGTGGCGCTGATGAAAGCCGCTTATATTGAACGGATAGCTGAGCACGCCGTGCAGCGAGTTGGACACCGAGCCCGGATAATTATAGCTGCTCGCCGAGCCGCCCGTCGCTATTAATGGCGTATCAATCAGCGCCAAATTATCATCGAAGATTCTCTGATGCAATTTCTCGTCCATGCCCAATATTCTTACTGGAATTTTAAGTAGCAAGAAGAGAGAGGGTAGAATGGTTGTTGTAGTTGTACAGTGGCTTTTACTTAGGTTGTTGTAGATACGAGTAGTTGTTGTTATTATTGTTCTTGTAGTTGTTGCTACACAGCACTGGATTGGAACACAGCAACATTTGGGCATCCAATCAGTTGGCATAATATTCAATCCTTATTGCTTTTTTTTTTAGTAATTTCTGGTCGTAACTTTTTATTTGTGTTAATTAAAAGATAAATTAGGTATATATGTGTGTGCCCATAATGGGATAATACTTCATAAAGTTTTTTCTATGAACTCAAATTAGATTAATAAAACCAAATGACAAGTTAAAATCTTTGAAAACAAGAAAACTTGTAATTTACATGGACAGTTTGGGAAAACGGTGCTTTCTATAGGTGCTGCCGAAAAACATTAGTGTGTGTGGGTAAAACTGTTCTTCAGTTCTTAATACATACATTCAAGTTTTGCAAACATAAAAATGAAAGATTTTTGAGTGGAAGCGAGGCGTTTGCGGCTACAATTGCAGTTACAATGACACAAGTTGAAAGTGTTATAAATATGGTGAATAATCCTTGCTTAACATTTAAAGCAATAGGATCACAACGAGATGGAATTGTCTGGAAATGGTGTCGTATTTTATATTTAAATAAAAAGCTACTAAAAATAGCAACATGCGGTGATTTCATAAAAAAATAAAAATAAAATATAAAATTTAGACGTGCGCTTAGATTAATCTGATGCTTAAGCGCAACTGTAGGCAAGTGTCATCGGTATATTTAACGGCATAGCTTAGCCGATTTTCAGTTCGATTTAGCCAATTGCTTATTGTGTGGCTCGCCACGCATCGATTGCCATTGCAGGGTTGCCGTTTCCGCTATCAATGTCAACAGCAGGGCCAAAGCACACAAACACAACGCTAACAGAGACGTGCTCTGCGAGTGTGGGTGTGTGTGTATATCTTTCAAATGTCATGCGCTGTTAGAGCGAGCAAATGGTAAACGATTCAATGGAGACGCTTTGCAACCACAGCAGCATTTGCTTATCTCGCCCAGCACACGCCAAAGTGCGCTTCATTTGAGGCCCCCGACTGGCTATGGCAATGCTCAAAGGATGCGAGACCCTCCGCGCTTTAGCTGCGCCTGCTGCTGATACTGCTCGAGGAGGAAGCAGACGGTCACTGCGGGGCGCTAAATGGCAGGGATTTGCCAGAAGTCTGCTGTGCGTTTGCCTTGCCTTTGCCTTCGCCTTTGCCTGCCTGCGATTCGTATTTATGTTTGTCGCTTATTTTGTCGGGCAAATATTTGCGCAACAAACTGCTGGGGAGCAACAGAATTGGCGGAATTCGAAGCGGAATCGCAATCGTAATCCTAACTGCCTGTGCAGCAGGGGCGAATCAGCTGGAAATGAGATTAGCGCTGTTTGTTAAGTGTTATCGCCCATGTAAGCAGTTGTCGACGAGTGGATCTGTCGCGTTCAGCGTCCTGCAATCGTTGCGTATACGCAATGTAGTCAGACAGCAGTTGGCATGTGATGCAGTCTATTGCATATTAAGGAAAACAACAAAATTAAAGAAACTGCGTTGATTTAAACAGCGGGACATTTACTGCGATTTATGCTGTTGATTGTTGGCCACGCACGTAAATATAAATTCCTCACTAATACTAACACGCCATGCTTAAAATGGCGCGCCAAATGTGTGCAATATATTTGAGAATGCGCTGAAATTTCACAAATTACGTTAGCACAGTGCGTGCCTACTGTATGTGTTTGAGTAACCGGCGGCAGCACATTTGTGCCTAGCTGGAAACAGCGGTTTCCATGTCCTAATTTGATTCGCACACACATACAAAGGCAGACAAAGCATTCGGAGCATGTGGCATGGGGAGCCCTGCAATAAAGCGGAGTTTGCAATATTATGAAAATATTTATTGCACGCAAACAAAACGCCATGGTAACTAGGTGTCCGTGTACTAGACACAGCCACTGTCCGTGTCCTTAACTTGTTGTTGGCGCATTGCTGACAAATCGCTTTAATTGTTTTCACTTGTGCCTAATTAAATTTTCAAATTTTGCGCCGAAGCATAATTTTTAAAAATTCAAAGGCGGCTTTCGAAGCAAAAAAGACGAATCAACAGGCAAACAATAAATATATTTAAATTGGCCAGCGTTTTGGTTGGCATCGATTACCATTTCAACTGTTATTAATTACTTGTATCAGCCCAATAATAATTGTTGTTGCTATTGCTGCTATCTCGCAACGGTGTGTAATTACAATTTGTTATTGTTGTTGTTGCCGCTCTTATGTGAATAAACTGCAAATAATACGAGTGCATATGAATATCTGTGAGTCCTTGCATGTGACATGCATAAATATTTACCGATATTTGCGCACAATCACAATAGCTGTATTACTGCTGTGTGTGTGCGTGTGAGCTTGTGTATGTGTGTGCGTGTGTGTGTCCCATTGCAGCATTGGCAAATGAAGTCACCGACCAGAGAACACAATGCAAGCAGGTTCAAATTTATAACCCCTGTCAGCAGATGGCCGACAAATGCCGCAGCACATGCAAAAACAAAAGGGTCAGCATCGATGGCGATGCTGCTTATGATGATGATGACGCCATAATCATGTTGCTGATGATGATGGACGACCAATGACAATGGCCAATGAAATTTGTGGTAATAAAGACGAGCGAAATGCACAAAATGCGTAACAATCAAAAGTCCAAACAATCGTGTAATGCACAGTGCGAGGGGCAATCGATCGGTTAACATAATGCGCCATGCAGAGAGAAAAAGTGTGAGAGAGAGAGAGATAGAAAGCGAGCGAGCTGAAAAAAACTAAATAGTAAGCTGACTGTGGTGTGCGTGTGTGTCAATGTGTGTGTGTGTGTTTGGGTGTGTGTGAGTGACTGAAAGTTGTAAATAAGCAGCAACTGAATATAATACACTTAATGGATGCCAACACAGACCAAAGGGCACACAAGGATGGAGCGGGGTGCACTTCATATCAATAATGTGCTTAGTTAAGTTTTTGGCGCGCTTGGTTGGGGGTTGGGGGGTTGGGGGCTTGGCGGTGGTGCTTGGCGCTGGGGCACAGAGCTAACAAACAAAATGCTTATTTATGGCACTTCTGTGCATTCTAAGTGGACGTGTGTGTGTGTGCGAGTGTGTGAGTGTGTGTGTGTGCATTACTTTAACTGCAAGTGATTGCAGTGGCAGATAGCCATAACTATACTCCAATAGCTATGGCAAATGCCAAGTACAAGACAGCGAGTGGCAAACAAACGGCCAGGCACACAAAGCAGCCAACAGACATTGGCAACAGCGATGCACAGGATGCAGGATACAGATACACTGGCCGCTATTTGCCGCTTCGTTTGCTTGCCCGCCGCTTGTTTGTCTAATATAGTAGTACTTGGTGCCACAAAAGGATGCAACCGTGCAGAGCGCAAGAGATAGATGGATGTACATAGAGCGAGACGCTGTGAGTTACAGTGAGCGAGTGTGCCTTTGGTGCAGTGGTTCAGTGGTGCAATGTGTGCTTCAATTGTCGAATGTGCAGTTAGCTTACCCTTGCCTTACCCTTATACTCTACTTGGTTTAGAAACGAGAAAGCCGCAAAGCCCCAGTGCTCTAATTTATTAACTTTACCTGATCACAGTACTAGTAAAAAGTACACTCTAAATAAAGCGCATAGCCTTTGAATTATCAGTAGAGTTTGTCTTTGAAGAAAATAATAAATGAAAATTAAAACATTTTTTCCAGCAAATAAATATTACCAAACACAGAAAAATTGCAAGAATTATTTTCGAAAAAGTTTAACTTAAATTGAAAACGGAAATTTGAAACCAAACAAACAAAATACACATGTTAGTACATACAGTGTTTTAAATTAATGAAGCCACTTTCAATTAAAAAACTCTGGTATTGAGTTTACAATTTATATAAAAACCTGATCCATTACTAATTAAACTCAATGTATTTAATGCTCAACCCCGTTCTTTTTTTGCTTTTAACAATAATGCAGGAAAAACTTTCGTTAAAGGGTAATTTTTTAAACTCTTGAGCCACGCGAAAAGTAAATATATTTATTCAAAAAATCTGAAATAACACAAAGGCTGTTAAGCTCTGAGTTGGCTTATGATAGAAGTGCATTATTCAGAAATTGGAGACCAATAGAGCAGAAGAGGCCCATCAATTAATGCCCATTTCAAAGCTTAATTTAAGTGCATTTGAATGAATGTAATTTCAATTATTTATTTACTTACCTCTGTCGTCCATGGTGCCAGCGGAGTAGGAGCGGTGGGTTATATCGCTACCGGCGACTAAATCGCCAAGATGTGCAGTTTTGTACGTGTTGGTGCCAATGCTAAATGCAGTTGCAAGTATTTGGGAAATTGCAAGTATTAGGAAATTAAGTGCAGAATACAAAGAAGATGGTGTGAGGTGTGTGGTGAGAGAAGTGAGCAAATTAGCTCCGTTCTGCATAACAGAATAATATAGTACTTAGAAGTCAAGTGCGAGTGCAAGTGCTTGTGCGGTGCTGGTGCAAGTGCAAGTGCCTGGTTGTTGCTTTGTTGTGCTGCATAAGGAGATTTTGTCAAGGACATAGCTACTGTTAATTCATATGGAAAATGCCTTAATGCTGGCACAAATCGGATTAAAGCATTACTAGCCAGAGTCGGTTGACTTTTCACTTCCGCTGCCAAATGACAATTGACAAAGCTGCAGGCATTATAAATTAATTTTAGAAGCCACATGGGATGCCCCGGCCAGGAATACAAATGGATAGAAATCGGATGACGCACACAGAGACTCTCTGTTTATCAGTTTATGCTCGGTGCAGGCATCATTTGAATATTTATTAAGATGGCATGCATTAGGAGTCGATTAAGTATTTAAATGCCCTACAAGTGCCCAGGGAGCTGGCGGGCAGCGGTCGAGGCGGGCGGGATTCTATTTATTTGCTTGCTGCCCGTTGTTGTTGGGCTTATTCATTAGTCGACTGCTGTTAACCGGAAATTGTGGTATACCCAAGTGAGTCAATTATTTTAAAAGCTTTGCTGCATAAACTTTTCAGATGCAGTCGTTGCTGTGGTTAAAAGAGTTTTTGGTTGAGTTAATGAAGGGCTTGCTCTGCCAGACGTGGAAAGTGGAAGTGCAAAGTGCTGCAGCATTCGGACTGGGGGCAATCATATGTAAAAGTTTTAACAAAGTTGCCGGCTTAAAGATGCCAACTTGAGCTCGGCCTGGCCGAGTCAGTCGCTGGCTGCATACTTAGGCACGCTCGAGGTGGGACTGGTGGCTCCAACGGTGGTGGGTGGTTCCATGCCGTGCGCGTAGTAGGTGTGCGTATGTGGATGGGTGTGCGTATGCTGATGCGGCCCTGGACCAGCATCGACCACCACCACAACATCGTCCCCAACGCTGCGCTCCATCTCGTCGACATGCGGCGGCCGTGAAGTCGGCGGCTTCTTGTGCCCATGGTGCGTGGTGGTGGGCACGTCGACGACCACATCATCGTCCTCGGAGGTGTGCGGGCTGTGCGAGGCCAGCACCAGCGGATTGTTAATGCCCCACGACGGTGGGTGCAGATAATGCGGATAGTTTGAATAAATTTCAGCGCGTATGCGATCATCATAGTCATCATCGTCCGAATCCTCGTCATCCTCCGCCTGCTCCTCTGCTTCCAACTGGTGTTCCTGGCCCACGCCGGGCCCGCTGTTCGGCTCGTCATGGTACTGGTACTCGATGTTGTTCGACATGAGCTCCGTGCCATTAAAGGCGTGGCCGGTGCGTGGTCCGTGCTTTTGTTTCTGAATGCGCGTTGTCTTCGGCTTCGTTTTCGGCTTTGCTTTCAGCTTTGGCAAGCCGTTGGGGAAAAATATTATTCTATCTGCAAAGAGCCAAAGAATGGGAAAACGGGGGGCGGGGCGCAGGCATGCGTGAGGTGCAAAAACAGTTTAGTGCCAAAATGGTGCAAATTCGTTTCAGGTGTGAGTGGTGGCTGTGAGTAGCGTGAGTACAGTGAGTGGTGGGGGTACGCTTATTTAATTAGTGCCATTAGTGCCTAGGGTGCATTTAATCCAAAGGTGCGGGGTGCCAGTGCTGGTGCTGGTGCTGGTACTGGTGCTGGTACTGGTGCTAGCGAGGTGCGGATGTGGCCCAACAGCGCCAGCTGAACGTGTACAGGAATTAGCTCAAATTAGGTTGAGCTCGAGTTTGAATTAGAAGTTAAGGTTTCGGTTTCGGTTGGGTCGGTTGAAAATGTGGAGATAATGAAGTTTATTGGTTTAGCGTGGAAAAGCATTGACCAAGCTGAGAGTCTACATAGTAGAGGAAGTCATGTGGCACCTAAGCAAGTAGCCCCGCTAAGCCTGCCCTAAAGTTGTGTAAGTATTTAGATAGAGTGTATAAAGACAGAGCGAGAGGGAGAGAGAGAGTTAGCGAGAGCTAGTTAGTACAGCAACGATTACGTTTAAAACAAATGTTTAAATTACAGTTACCAGCATTTGATAGCATTTATTGATAGTTCTAGAGGTGTTTTCTTTTAGTATTTGGTGCAATTAATCAATCAATATTAATATCAATATCAGTCTATATAAAGCACAGTAACAGAACCAGTTAGCGAGTGACATATCAAGTTCAATAGGCTGGCAGATTGGTGAGGTTTTCGGGTAACGCTTACTGCTATTTATTATATATATATATATATATTAGATACTTAGTTCGATATTACGATACTTTGATAGTTGGATGGTGTGTGTGAGCGAGAGAGAAATAGAGAGAGAGAGAGAGAGAGCGAGGGAGATAGAGCGGTGACAGTAAACACGGCAGCTTAGATTTACATATATAGTATGTACGTATACGTGATATTTACGATATTACTGAGCATTGCTAAAACGTATAGTATAACCATATATTCATGTTCTGATATAGGCATATTGCTAATAAGTTGTTTACTGATCGCATATCACGCAAATGTGGGTTTCATTTTTCACTAATTTGTTTATATATTTTTTTTATTGTTTTGGTTTTGATGCAAAAGCGTGCGATTTTAGTTTCAGGTTTTTTTTTTGTTTTAAAATTACTTAAATTATTAGGCTAGTTCAGTTTTTGAGCGGTTCACAAAGTACCAAAAGGAAAAGTACAAAATAGAGATCTAAATTGAAATGAAAAGTAGACAGAACCAAAGGTAAATTCTCTTGTGTTTAAGAAAAACGGAAAAGATATAATTAGATACTCATTTTTTGTTAACCATTTATATAAAGAACAAATAACATTTAATGTTTGAGAGAGATTAAATCAAAAGATTGTTTCTTTGCTTTTCGACGAAATTTTCAGCGTTTTCGCGCGATTTGAGGTTTCTGTGTTATTGTTGTAGCTGTTGTTGTAGTAGTAGTTGTTGTTGCTGTTGTTTTAGCAGTAGCTATTGCCTGAAAACTTACCCACACACGGATTGTGATTAACAATATTAAAAATACGATCACAGCGCTTTTTCATATGATTATTTGGACAGATGCAGCCGAACATGGGCGACAAGCGCAGATTAGTCCAGGCATCATGGCAGGCATCCCTAAAACGAAAAGTTCTCCATTGAGTAAAGTTGTTTATGCCATAACCGCAGCAGCAGCAGCAGCTAACCCGACCCACGACCACAAGCAGCAACTAAGCTAATTGAATTCATATTTAGCTCAGGTCCCGACCCCTAAAAAAGGAGGAACACTGCGAACTAAACCTTAACCCGACCCAAGACTCGACTTCCGCTCGACGCAGCAAACTTTAAAATTGGCAATTGCATCAAAAATGCATACATACGGCAGTTCAATTAATATTTTATCGCATAGGTGGCAGCAGATGGCTGGCGGCATGGGCGGGGTGCGGCGGGGCGGGGCCAGCCTGCCGCATGGGTTGTGCGTGTTGAAAGTTTAGACGGCGGCAGTGAAACTTTAAGCCTGGCCAAAGACCGCGTCGAGGCCGCCGCAAAAAGTCATTTCGAGTTATTAAAACATTCAGAACGTTTGTATACGAGGGTATTGAGCCAGGCGCTGCAAGGAAATGGCCTCGGCGAAGGATATGTGAAGGCTGCAGGAAGCAGCAAGAACTTAACCAGCAGGAAATTTCATTTCGCTGCTGTTACTTGAAGTTTGGCGCCAAGCTGCCAAGTCTGTGTGTGTCGATATCGAATATCGAAATTAAATGTTGCTTTTGCCATTGCCGTTTCGAAGTTTTTGTGGCAACAAGCTAGAATACTCAAGAAGTCTGGTATTGCCAGCAACAAAATCAATTTTCTCATTAAGCCAAACAGTTTAATTGAATCAAGTTTTTTTTTCTATTTTCTATTTTGTTTTTTCAAGTTTACCGACTGCGCTGGTGTACTTTTTGTGGCGCTGTTGTAATTAGCATTCATTCGCAATTTCCCCCATTTTCCTGCTCGACCTTTCGCAGCTACTGTAGAATGAATGTGAAGTGAGACTGTTGCGCAATTTGCAGAACTGAATAATCAATGATTATAATTGATACGAAAGAACCTAAATAATAGTTGATTATGGCTTATTCCTTTTAATATTTTCTCACTTCCTCTTTAAATCGCTCTAACCTGCTCTTATCCTAGATCCTCTGTTTCACTCACCTGTTCTCCATTTTGCACTTATTGTCGCGCACCTTGCAGTGCGTTTTGAAATCCTCGAAGAGCTTCAGGCATTTGCGCTCCTGCTGGCAAACGGACAGTGCATGATTGCACGTGGGCAGAGCATCAATTGGATAGGGATCCTTTTCGGCTGTTCGAATGGATTTAAAAAACAGCAGCAAAATCGAGTTCGTGTTAACAAAGCTAAAAAATCAATTAATGAAGGGTGTGCACAGTTTCGAATGTGGCCCCTGCTAAGGGGTTAAATGTGTTAAAATGTGCGCCTGGTGGCATGCCGCACGCATTGGTGGCGCTGGCACGTGTGCGATGAGTGGCACTTACCTTTTTTGAGCACAAATCCGCACGGATGATCGAACAGAAAATCCCGGAAATGATTGCAATCGGGATCCATGCCGGGCTCCTTGCAGAGGCAGGTGGGGCGAAAGAATTGAAACGCCTGCAGCGTGCGCAGTGCCGCTTGGCATTTTGTGACCGTCACCGTGCTGCAGGACACTGCAAGGACAATGGTAAAAAACACACAATATAGTTGAATAACAGTGGGCGAGAGAGAGAGACAGTTTTGTTTAATGATCTATAAATGGCAGCAACGCTTAAACTTTGACATTTCGCTGGACGTGTCCATGTCCGTGTCGCTGTCCAATTTGGAATCGCTGCTCACATCGATTACCCAAGTTGTAGCCAGTTGACAGTTGTTATAAATGGCAGGCGAGCGAGCAAACAAGCGGCGGCCCCAAACAGACAACTACAAACCAAACACATGTCATAATGGCCAACAACAATAACAGCAATAACAAACAACAAACAACAACAGTGGCTGCAACAATATGAATAATTGAGTCCCCAACAAAACGGTCGATTTAAGCGGCCAATGAAGCGAGCAGGCAGGGTGGCCCGTTGCGAGAGAGATCCGATAATACTTTATAACATAATAAATTATGTTTCATATATGACAGCTTATTCGAGCATATGACAACTACTGCCATACACTCATCCACTCACACACACGCACACATAGTGCGAATGAATGCGACGGCGTGGGGGGGGGCGAACCAAACAAAAGGCCAACAAACATCTGTTGGCCATCCATTGTCCCTTTGACCATAAAGCATAAGCCCTACTAATAAACTCTGCAACGACTACACTTCAGACCAACACACACACACACACACACACACACACACACCGACACAACTCTGGCTGGCCATAAGCCGTAAAATCGCCAAAAAGCAAAGCAAACCAACTGCCGCAACGTCCGGACAATGGCCAGCGGACAGCATATGAGCTGGATGGTCCATTGCTCATGTCACTCATACGACCCGTTGGCCCGCCCGACCCCGGACATGATTATTTGCTACTCGAACATAAAGTTGCCCATAGCTCTGCCCCGGCTCCTGCTCGGGCACGTTGTTGGGGGCGGTTGTGTTCGAACTACGCAACAAGTGACATTTTTCGCAGGCATTCATCATATTTATGACATGTCCAACACTTGGAACACCATTTGTTTTTGTTGGCCAACACTGGGCAGTCTGGGGGTTGCAGCCTCAATTAGAAGCCATTCGCTTAAACAGCTCGCAGCAGCAGGTGAGAGGGACAGCGGGCTCATTTTCCGACTTGGCTTAAACGGACTGCAATTTCTAAGCACTTGTTTTTTTTTATTTGTGGGCGCCTTTGATTTTGTGTGTGTGTGAATGTGAGGGGGGCCATAAAAGGGGGCGAGTGGTTTTTATGCTTCGTCGCCATCATCAACTGACGCCATTTGCAGTAACTGTTAACCTCGCATTTTGTTTTCGTCCTTTTGCCTTTTACCGTTAACGTTAAGTCCACAATTCGTTTTTATACGAATCGCGTTTCCGGTTGTTGATTTGGTCGCTGAATTGGTTCAATGATTTTTTTGTTGTTGCCAATATGGCCAAAAGCGCATGTGTGTGAGTGTGTGTTCAGCCGACCTTTTGGCTCGATTTTATTTGATTTTAGCTTGTTATTTGTTTTCTATCCTTTTTTATATATTTTTTTTCGCCATTTTATTGCTAGCTGTTATTGCCATAAATTTGTGCACTAGGTGAAATTTATGTGGCATTTATTTAGTTTGCCATCAAACGAAAAACTGGTCGAGTTATGTGGCCGCCACGCTGACCCCGCGCGACCCCAGAACGGACTACACGACATATAAAATATGATAGCTTTTATTTGAACAGCTTCAGCATGCAATTAATTAAATTAAGTAAACTTTTATCTTTGTCTTTGCGCCTTTGTGCATTTTTGAGGGCAGAGGAACGCGATGCAACACATGTCCCTTTGTCGTATTAAACAGCCGTGCCTTGAGTAAAAGCGTACAAGCATGTGTGCGTGGGTGTGGGTGTGGGTGTGGGCGTGGCGTAATGTGCGGTTGTTTGCCTTGTGCGCAGTTGGCCGCTTGCCGATTTCATTGAACCATCGGCCAAATGCACAAAGTGAACACAAAAATGCGAGCGCAACCCATGTACACGCCCACACACACACACACACACACACACAGACACACACAGGATGCAGCTCGAGTCGTAGCGCATGAGAAGAACGTCAAAAAGTATGCAACGGCAGCTGGAAGCAGGACCCGCACCGCAACGCGCCGTTGCTTGTCAAAATATTTATTGCCAACAGAGAGATAGAGAGAGAGAAACGAAGGGAGAGCCAGCTTGGGAGCCTGCTTTTAAAGGATTCAATGCGGTCATGTCATCGCATAAAGGCGGCGAGAGAAAAGGCAACAACGCTGCATAAAATGCAATTATCATAAATATTCAGGCCGCCTTGGAGCGTGTTGGCTTAAAGTGTTTTTGCTCTGCTTTCACGTGTGCAATATATGTACATATTTTGAGGACATTTAAAGGACAATACGACAGCCATTAAACCGGTGCCAACTCCGCCCATTTCTCCTCCCCTCCAACAAGCAGAAAAGTAATTTCAGTTTTTAAATGAAAAAGTTGAAAGTGCGTTTTACGTTTGTTTTGGTGACGCCAAACGCCATTTTGTTGACTCCAAACACACACACACACACACACAAGCACGCACACAGACACAGGCAATAAGCTGCGAGTGCTCGTATGACGTTTGCCATAAAAACAAATGCCAAGCGATATTTGTTTGGTGCTTGTTCCGGCCAAGAATTAGACGTTGCCCAGCGATTGTAATCGTCGTTTTTATTACCATGCTCACCCACGACTCCACTGCAATTGGCTATTGGCTATTGGCAATTGACAGTTGACAGTTGACATTTGTGATTTGGCCACGCGGCTACTCGATGATGCCCAGGGTGCGCGCCTTGCTCTGGAAGTCGGTGCGCTGCACGTAGGCGCCGCTCATGGTGCGACGACCCGTGTAGGCGTGGCGGCCGTGCAGTACGCGCCAGTTGTCGAAGATCACAAGGCTGCCCGGCTGCAGCTTGAGCTGCCACTGCTGCGCCTCGTCGCGCACCAGCTGCAACAGCTGCCGCAGGCTCGCATAGAAGCTGGCCATCTCGCGCTGGGGCAGCGTGTCGAAGACGGCGCGATCGTAGATATTGAGGCGCAGCTGCAGCAGCTCGCCGGTCAGCGGATCGGTGCGTATAATGGGCGCCGTGTGGCGATGGTGTTCGCCCCGCTCAACGTACTCGGCGGGCACCGGAACGCGGCAGAGCAGCTCGTAGGCAGCGGGATGGCGACGCCGCAGCTCGTGCACCACGTGCAGGCCGTCGACGAAGAAGTTCTCGCCGCCCGTGCCGTCGGCAGAATGCTCGATGCAGTGCAGCGCCTGCAGACCCGCCGCATCGCAGAAATAGGTGTTGTCCGTGTGCGAGCCCAGGTAGAGCTGTGTGTACGCGGTGTCCGCGTGGTCCTGCTTGTCGCTGAACGTCCACATCTCGCCAAAGAAGGTCTTCATCAGCGGGAAACAGCGGCGCAGCGCCAACTCAGTCATTGTGGGCGTGGCCGCCACGTCATCTATAAAGACAATGCCATAGCGCACCAGCGCGGCTATCAGCTGCTTGACCTCCTCGTCGCTGGCCACCAGCGCGGGCAGCGCGAAGCGCAAATGCCGCTCGTTCTGTAGCACAATGCTCCGGTTCCAGGGCGTCAGCGCCGTGGACTCTGTACGCCGGCTTATCAGTTGCTCCAGCTGCGCGTCGTAGATGAAAGCCCACTCGTAAATCGAACGATGCCCGTCGCTCCCTTGTTGAATTGTAAACATGCGTGAGCTGGGCACTGGAGTGGCTGCCACGGTACTTACATTCCACCACGAGCTGCTCAGCAGAGTCCCAGTTGTGATGCAGTGCGTGCACGTCGGCGGGCAGCTCCAAGAGATCGTACCGCCGCTGATTGGTCTCCGTGTTGAGGCACTCGGCGCAGCGACAATGATCACGCAGCCAGAACTCATCAATATCCAGGCTCTTGCCTGTCTTCACATGCTTCAAGTGCAACATTGAAATCTTTGCGCAGCGCGAGACTCGACTGATCCGCAGCGGGCTGAGTCTATCAACAGACAGCGCATAAGATTAGCGCCCGCCGAATCGTGTGTTCTTATCAATGCGAACACACATTTAAATCAATTGAGGAGACTCTGGTCGGCAGCGCCCGACTAGGGGATACCCTGAACCGTGTCTTTCAACCTCCTTGCAGAACCACACATACACACAAACGCACGCCGAATGCTGCGCTTATCCCCCTTTATGGAGATGAAATTCGTGAATAACTTCTAAAGTTCCAAGAGCATGATCTGTATGCAATTTTCAGTACTTAATAAGAGCATTCAAACATATGGAGAAACCTAAATTGATTCAGCTCGTCGTCCTGAGCAAGAAAAAGTATGCTTTATGCGATCGAAGATGCTGCCTTCTGGCTGTTACACACATTTGCACAAAGCCATTATACCCTTTTCACCCATTTTCAACGGGTTTAGGGTATACAAATGTTTTCAAATATACAAGCACACTGTTTTCAGACAACCGGGTAGATGGAATCGAGCCGGTTGTTTATTATTGATCACGAATAATGGGGTCGGGTGCTTGTAGAGTATTTAATTAATAATACCTAACACATTTATGCCCGCTTTCTGTTTTATTGAATATTACTGAAATCTCCGCCAAAGTAGCTCTGGAAAAATATGTTCTGATATTGAGTGGGTTTTAATGTTTCATTCATTGAGCTGAGCTGAGGCAGTTCAGTTTTAGATTTATTTGAAATATTTCCAGGAACTTAGACAAATTTGTAGGTAAGTTGGCTGCAAATGTAAGAAACTAACCAGCCAAGTAATTCTTAACTACATCAGAAATACTAAAATGAAACCGGCAATCACATCATGGGCTGATGAAGTGGAAGCAGACTATGTAGATGGGCTGCCGCCATCCAAGGAGTATGTGGATGGCAACTACAAGCACGTCACCGAATACAAATACAACGAAGAGGGGAAGAAGATCAAGGTGGTGCGCAGCTTCAAGATTGAGAAGAAGATCGTCTCGCGGGCTGTGGCCAAGCGCCGCAATTGGGTCAAGTTTGGCGACTCGAGGCTGGACAAGCCGGGCCCCAATTCGTACACCACCAAGGTGGCCGATGAGATTCTTATGAATTACATGGGTTCCAAGGACTTTGAACACACACATGATCCACTGGATCCCGGCAAGCCCATGGCCAAGTGCCGGATATGCAATGGGGAGCATTGGTCAGTCAAATGCCCCTACAAGGGCACCTCCATGGACATGGAGAGCCGGGCAATCGCCGCCGCCACTGCTGCCGTGAGCGAGACCAACAAGACGGGCAAGTATGTGCCGCCCTTCCTGAAAGAAGGGGCCAAAGGACGCGAGCGCGACGATTCGTCTGCAGTGCGCATCTCCAATTTGTCCGAGTCGATGACAGAGGATGATCTCGAGGAGTTGGTCAAAAAGATTGGCCCATACACCAAGATGTATCTGGCGCGCGAGAAAAACTCGGGCCTGTGCAAAGGGTTCGCCTATGTTCACTTCAAGTATCGCAAGGACGCAGCCGAGGCAATTGAGATACTTAACGGACATGGATACGATCACCTGATCCTCAGCGTGGAGTGGTCCAAGCCGCAAAACTGAACAACTAATCTGATGCTCTGCTCCAAATGGCCTTCAGCTGGAAGTGAGCAAGTTGCGAAGGAATCAGGCAGCTACACAAAGTTGAAACAAAGCCAAAAAGTTCGAGTAAATCCGTTAATGCTACGTTTTAAATGCGAATTTTTTACACGTGACAGCACAAAGAAATTCCCACACGCAAACACACACACAAATACAGACACAGAAAGGAAAAGCCACTTAAATGAAAGACAGACGAGAAGAAAAAGCTGGCACAACACCACTAGACACTGGCTGACTGGAACATTAATAATTAAATTTAAGAAAAGAAAAGTCTTATGCACGGGCTCACAATCCAGCTAAAGAACTTGGCCCCTCCACTCCTGGTCCTCACCTCAATAGTGTCGGGGCCTTCGGTCAGGCCGGGCCTCCTGATGTTGGCGTTGGAATAGTGCACGCCAAAGTGAACTTAAATACACTTTTAAATGGCTTGGCATTTGGCTTCGGATAGGGGCGGGGGCGGATCAAAGCGAAGCCCACATAAGAAATGTTTACCTGCAGCTGCTTTGTTGTTCTTCTTATTGTTGTATGTGGGGGGTGGGAGTTGGGCGACGAAAGCGAAGTCTCAAACAAATTACTGAATAATTTATAAATTAACTTTTTCTTAGGCTCGCTCGTTCACCCGCCTTTGTGCGCGACGACAATGAGGGCGAAGGTGGAGCGTGGGGCTGGAGTTTGTTTGCTTTGTTGTGCACCTCCCACTTTAGTCGGACTATATAGTAAGTCGGAATATAACCGTATGTACGAGAGTATTCATAGTGGTGCGACTGGCACGCACATTCGCCCGCTGAGCAGCAACCACAATAGCATTTGGCCCATCGACTGGACGCGTGGGTCAGTTCTCATGGGCATTTGAATATTCAAATGGTATTTCATGGCACTCGTTGTTCCTGTTGTTATTGTTCTTTTTTTGTTGTTGCTATGCTGCGCTTTAAGCATATGACCGTTATTTACTGTTTTATAGCACGCGGGCGCACACAAAAATTGCTAAAATAATTACACAGTTGTCGGCGCAACACACGGTCTCGGGCCAGGGGCAAACAACAACCACGAAAAGCACCAACTAAATAAAATTAATCCTCAAATGGCCTCAAGCCCGCTCCGACGCCAACTGCTCGACTGCCGCCCCCAAAGCGCGCTCCACCTGAGAAGCCACAGTTTATGTGCGCGTATTTGGCCTGCAGACCAATGCATACTATTGGCAAAAGTTGGCTAAAAAAACGAACGTTTCAGCCATTAATTTGCTGCGCTCTCATGCTTACCTGGTATGGGTCCGCAGACGCGCGGTATAATTTCCAAAATTGCGGAACATGAGGGATCCTCAAAGCATAATTGACGCGCCAAAATGCAATTCAAAATCGCTACGACGCCCTTAATGGTCGAACCTGAAAATAAAAGAGCGCAATTTAATAAAATAATAGAATGTTTACTATAAATTATTTTGCATAAATCGAAACACATTAAATTCATATATATTAATTTGCGATCGTACATAGTATCTTATAGGTCTCTTTGCGGCAAACGTCACTCTAATTTAATCACTGTATCAAAATAGTTGTAAAAGACTGAATATCAACACAAATGCGACAATGGAATTGGATCCAGACTTTGTGAAGGAATTCGCGTGTCTAAAGGTCTCCACCCGTGAGATAAGCGCCGAGGAGCTGGCCAAATTCGATGAGAATGCGCCGCTCAAGCCACGTGTCCAGGTGAAGCATCCGTCCTATAAACATGTACCGCAATTCTTTTATGTGCCGCCGCCGCCGGATGATAAGTTGCGACATCTGCTGCGCAAGGAGGCGCACTCGCTGTTCCTGCATCAGAAGTCCGAGGAGCTGCTGAACAACGCCGAGCTGAACGAGCTCTGGGGCCAGCTGGAGCTGCATGTCACCGAGATGAGCGCGAAGAAGCAGCAGCTGATCAACTACGTCGACTACTGCCGGCTGCAGTCCGTGATCAGCAAAAAGTGCCGCAAGTATCTCACGGCCCGGCTCTTTGCCCAGCTGCTCACTGATTCGCGCTACCTGGGCAGCGTGGAGATTTCCTCGATTTTCAATTACACCATGCGCAAGGTGTGGCTAACGCAGTGCCGCATCGGACTCTCCTTTTACGATGAGGTCGGCCAGGGTTACTTGCGCGAGTTCGATATGGAGAACTACATTTTGGATATAATACCCACGCTGGTCCAGATCCGTGATTGTATGCCGCCTGCGTTCGAAAAGTTCTACGTGTGCACGGTGGTTAAGAGATTTTACTTTTTCCTTGATCACTTGCGCACGGGGCGTATACGCATTCGCGACATGCTGGCTTCGGGTATGATCAGCCAGCTGATGGAACTGCGCGACGAGCCGAAACCAGTGGAGTCGAAGACTCCACAGGAATCGCCGCAACCGAACTGGTTTTCAATGCCAGCCGTTCTTTCCATCTATGGTAACTATCTAACTCTGGACTTGGATCACAATGGCTTACTGAGCAAACAGGAGCTGGCCGGATATGGCTCAGGCACGCTAACTTCAAAGTTTCTGGAGCGCGTATTCGAGGAGTGTCACACTTACGATAGCGAAATGGACTACAAAACCTACCTGGACTTCGTGCTGGCACTGGAGAATCGAAAGGTGCTTTCAGCTTAAATGCAGACAATTTCAAAGCTTACTTTCCGGTTGCTACCTGAGTTGAGCTTTGGTATTTTATTGGACTTAATTAGGCACAATTTCTCAATCGGCTTTCTTAGTGGTTCACCCCACAGAGATTGTTCCAGGTCAGTTCATTGCCTTATAATGCCACCATTTTCCGTCACAGACTTCGCCGGCACTGCACTTCTTGTTCCGTATGCTGGACGTGCAACACACTGGCTACCTGACGATGCAGACGCTGCACTACTTCTACAAGGGGATTGAGGAGCAGTTGGTGGCGCTTAATGCGGAGGTCGTCCGGTTCGAGGACTTCAGCAATGAGATATTCGACATGGTTAAGCCCAAGGATTCGTGCAAGATAACACTACAGGATCTGAACAATTGGTAGGCTGTGCACTTTTCTCTTTCTCCTTTTTTGTTTGCCTTGCACAAGATTGTTGTTTTAACCGGTTGCGTTGAACGCCTGCCTTTCGTGTGCAGCGGCCAGGCCGAGACTGTGGTATCCATATTAATTGAATTTCATAAATTCTGGGCTTACGAGAACCGCGACGACAATCCGCAGAATGCTTAATGGGCACATGCCAGACAACAGCAGCAACAGGACCAGCAGCAGCAGCAGCAAACAAAGTAAATGCGCCAACAACATTAAGCGAAATTTAATTAAAATCCAGAGAAGACAGACAACGTCAGGATACGTACTTTTATATACACTGTCAAGCCAGGACTTCGACTACCAAAGGGTCCTACACCCCAACTAAAATTTATGTGCAATTTTGAGAAGTGTTGTGAAATGTTACCTTGTGTTGTAGTCAGTGTTGTAAGTCCAGAACATTTTATGTAACTATATTTTCACATTACAAATTGCAACCAAGTGCCAAAAATTCAAAGAGAAAGATGTTTAAATTATAAACTTTAAAACGCTGGAGAAATGCAACACTGTTGCCATTGTCAGATTTCTGTCACACTTGTCGCACACTATTTAGATCGGAAAGTCACATCTTAGATACCCTGATCGAACTTAAACAAACACTGTTTACAATACACATACTTGGGTATATGCCTTGTGTTTTCAGTTTGTCAGCTAATGTATTGGGCTCATTAAATTGCCAGCAGCTGTAAATGTTTATTTAATTCGGTCGGCTTTAAAGATGTTATTTGTTGCATCTGCCGTAATCTGGTGCTGCAAGTGAGTGGCAACATGCGGTTGCTGCTACCACCGCTGAGATTATAATAATTTTATGACTCTTGGCAGTCGTAAGGGCGGGAATAATGCAGAGTCCCTCTCTAACCGGGCAACGGTTTATAAAACATTCATTTCAATTTCATTTCATTACGTAGAAATAAACCAAGTCATTCAGCCAAGCGAGCAGGCAGGCATGCTAGCATGCTAGCTTGCTGGACATGCCGTCAGACCGACAGACAGCTGAAGAGTCAGTGTTAGGGCACAGTTGGTGCTTCCATCTCTGTGGGATGTGCGGCCAGCGACCACTAGCTCTTCAGTCGCCACTGACCATCCGGCGGATGCTCAGTAAAAGTTGTAGCCATTTCTGCTCTCCCTGCTGCGTCTTGCCCGGCGCTCATTAACGAAATGACCGTTTGCATATTGCAGGCAGCTCCAGCCAAACTTGGGGGTATGGGCGGGCGGAAAGGGAAAGCAAGCGAAATGCCTTCAAAAATTCAGGAATTGCATGCAGCGGCAAACAGAAGTTACCCCGTTTTGCAGGAAGTGGCCTACTGCCAGCGGTAACTGTAACAACAATGGCTGCGAACTGTAGCAGTGGCAGTGGCAGCTGCTGCTGCTGTTGCAGTTGCACCAACCGTAGCAGCAGCAACAGTGGCGAATGCCGCACAGTCAAAAGTTTTGTGGCAGTCGCGGCATTCGAATTGTTTGCGGAAATACAAATAAATAAAATGCTGAACGAAAATTGCTGCAACTTGCAACGTGCAACGTGCAACTTGCGGCAAAGTCGCTCAGTTGCCACGTGTGTGTGTTTGTGTGTGTGTGTGTGTGTGTGGGTGGTCTCTTGGCGGCGGAATGCAAAGTGTTTTATGGTTATTGGGCGCTTAGTAAGTAGTTCTGCACAGCCATGCATCTGACCTGAACCCCCTCCCGGCCCTGGGCCCCTCCACTGCCCCGGCTGATGACAGCCTAGAAATTATCAACGCCAGCTGGCCAACACACAAATAGTCGTCCACGGCCCGATTACCAAGCCCCATGCGACCCATTCGAAATCACTTAAAAACACAAATCAAGCAAAAGTTGAAAACACACAATAACAATTGTTTCGGGACACACCATAAATTTGCATGCCAAGTGCGGGTGTGTGTGTGTGTGTGTGTGCCCGCTGCGGAGCCAGGCGAGACACTCGCTGCTGGCTACATAGAAAAAAAAATAGGCACATAAATATACGAGGCCCCACAAAAAAAAGCGACCTGAGGACCAGCGACCAGCAAGCGGCAACCAGAACAATTCGTTTCTGTCACAATCAGATTCGGATTGGGCACAAAAATTTCGAGTCCGCGTTCGCGTTCGCGTTCGCGTTTCACATTCGCGTTTCGCATGTTGCCGCCATGTTTCATGAATTATTTTTCCAGCCAAAAAGTTTTCCAAACTTTGATGGCAAAAGAAAGGAGAGGAGCGAACGAGACCAAGAAAGCGAAACAAAAGAAAAGGCAGGCAAACGCAAGACATTCTCACTGCGAACTGCAAACTGTGCCTTGGCCCGGCTCTGTGGCCTCTTTGCTGCGCTTTTTCTTGTGTTGCTTTTTTGCCTTGGCGCATATTTTCGATTACCATTTTGCCTGCTCCCGTTGCCGATCGAACTGGAGGAGCTGAAAGCCAGCGCCAATGTTTCACATTTTCTGCAACTTAGCTCGGCCCGAGCTGCTGCTGCTGCTGCTGTTGCTTAAATTTCAATTGTGTGCCATGGGCGGCCGCTCGACTGGAGAGCACTCCGGTGCAGGCTTTAATAAATTATGGCCACATGGCCACCATGGGGACGAGTTGGGCGGGGAACTGGGCTTCTGTTACACAGCTTGCCTTGCCGGCGCACTGGCCGGTGCCATTCACGTCACTTGGAAAAAGTTAATACAACAAATGCGCTTCTCAACAACAACAATAACACTCAACGAGGCCAATAACAACAGCAGCAACAGCAAGAACAACGACAACAATGCTGTAAAACGACCGCATTACGAGCTCGCGAATTGTTGGCGCTTCGCATTGCCCGTAAGCCAAAAGAGTCCGACACGGAGTTGGGGCTGCCAACCGCTGGCAATGGAAACAGCAACAGCAACAGCAACAAAAACATGGCCAAGAAATGGCAGCTTTACAACTTCCGCCAAGAGCGACTGCGGCTAGTAGACATGGACAAGGACATGGACGTTGGCGAGGAGTAACGGGGGTGGCGCTGCAATAGCTGTAGTAACTGTGAATTGTACGTTATAATATTCCGCTTGCCTTTACGGCGGCGAGTGGCGGAGTCGTCTCATGTCATTCGGGATTATTTTGTGGGTTAAAAACTAATTTGCGGTCATGAAGTGGATTTGGTTGTTCGTTGGCGTCCTTTTCGCTGCTGTCCCCTGCCGTTGGCTGCCGTTGACATTGCGCCCGGTCCATAAATATGCAACAAAGCTGGCAACTAACCAGCTCCGCCTCATGTTTGCCCGGACGCTGACAATTGGCCGCATTCGCATGTACTTCATTAGCATACCAAAGCCGGTTGGGTTTAAGGCATTTATTTCATATACACAGTTTCAATTGAAACTCATATTCGGGTTCAAGTTTAGCTGCAGGAAATGCAATTCAAATTGCCCAGATTCACAGGCAAAAGGTAGCTGACCAATTGAAAGTTCGTGACCGAATTATTTCATTTGATTTAATTTATATGCCAGAATCTCATGATGGCCGTCGTGCGATGCCATTTAAATTTAAATAGTCCCACATAAAATGCCAACAGTGGCTCAAAAAGCTTCGATACCGCCCATTGACATCGACATCGACATCGACAACGACAACAACAACAACAACGTAAAATTGTCGCCATGGGCATTTTTAATGTACGATCCCTTGAATCGAGTGTTGAAGTTGGCTTCGCACTTGCTGGAAATCTGTTTCACAGCTGTGGGAAGGGCGCTAGGGGTTGTTGTTGTTGTTATCGCTGTAGATTATGGTCAATTAAGTGAAAATGTCATTATTGTTACTGTCGTCACGTCTGCTGAAATTGTTGTTGTGCTTGTCCTTGTTATTGTGCTGCTTAATTTTATAGGTTTTCATACATATTAGCGAGAGTACTGAAAATTATAGATTGTTTGCCTTTGATATTTAAGCGAACCGACCGTAAAACGAAATACTGTAAAATATCTCGACTGCGATTTTGTGTGTCTTTTAAGCTGTGTATTCGTCTTTCAGTTTGCTTTCATCACTTGTTTTATTCAGCATGTTTCCTTTTCCTCAGTCAAAAGCCATCATTTCTTTGACAGTTTTTGTTTCTTTACTGTCGGCCCAACTGTCCGAGAGCAGTTTTTACTTGTGCTTTTCTCAAGAGTACTTGGCTTTGGGATAATTTTCCTTTCATCACTGTATCCTGTATACCCCATAAATATGGCCCTAAAGAATTTCAAATTATTCTGCTTATCATCTACATATTTGAAGCTATAAGGCATATTTAAAGTATGTATTCTATAAAAATATATAAACTCTTATAAACCGTTGTTAGCCAAACACACAACATTTGGTATGTGAGGTCTATTTTAAAACATGTTTATTACGTTTTTACCAAATTTAAATATATATTTTCAAGCACATTCAATCAAAACGAATACAGCAACAGTTTGATGTTGTTTATTGCAATTATCGCAGACAAAAAAGAAATAAACACATCAATAAACAGAGTTCACAATGATTTGATTACATTATTATAAAACAATTTGCATTCGATAAAAGCCAAAGACAGCAGCAGACAAAGTCATAAAAGTCGCGCAATGAAAATTGAGCGAGTTTTTCGCCGTCATCTTCTGACTCGACTCGACTCGAATTGATGGGCCATTTTTGCTGGCTTTGAAAGCCGCACAAAGAAAATATGCAAAATGCGCATACATCTCACAGCTCGATGGCTGAGAAGGCCGGGGGGCTGCAAATCACAGAGACCCCATTCAGAAAGTCTGTCGAAATCGAAACGCGTTAGCGGGGAAACAATTTTCCGCGCGACGAGGGGCAGCTGTCAGGGACGAGGCTGCGCATGCAGAATAAATGATTTTCTATTTGTTAAGTCAAAGTGAAATTCTTAGCCTTAGCGTGTGTGCGTGTGCGTGTGTGGGTGTGTGCGTGCGTGTATGTTTGTAGGCTTTGAGTGTTGACATTTCTTTGAGCCGCCATCACTCACTGCAAATACAAACGAATGCGAAACGAATGCTCGTATTCAGATGCAAAGAAAACATTTGAGCATTTACATCTCCACACTCGTCTGCCAAATGTTTTGGTCCCGCCCCCCGCCTTCCGGCTTCCTGCCACATTCGCCTCATTTACGAGCTGCACATATCATAGGCGTGTCAGGCACTCCCGCACTTTCCGAAAGAGGTCAAAAGCCGGCACATATGTCAAGTGCTGGCAAAAGAAGCGCAAAGCAGAAGAGAGGACAACATTTTGTGACCAGGCGACCCTGCGACATGCTCCCCTCTTTGCCCCTGTGCCTGTGTTTAGAAAATATAAATTTTTATTCTTATCTTTTGCATTCTTGCTCTCACTTTTGTTCCGTTTTTATGCGATGCTGCTGCTGCTGCTTTATCCCTTTTCCCCTCTGTTATTTTTTAACGTGTGTTTCGTTCATTGTTGTAAATTATTTATGCCTGCGTAAAATATTCAAAGCTCGGCGCAGTGACGCGAAATGTGAAAGAGCAGGGAAAACGCACTACAACAACTGAGAGGCAGAAACTGGCAGCAGCAGCAGCAACCAAAAGCAGTCCAAGTTATTATTCATAACACAGCAGCATTAAAGTGTAAGGGAGTATGCGACAATTCCCACAGCCATTTGTCCAGCCTACCGCCCACCAGTGGGCGTGCCAATCCAGTGCTTCAACGCCTGACGGGCTGGATAACTGGCTGGCTGGCTGGCTGGCAAGTCTGCATAAATCATTTACAAGCTTCACGGGCCCAAAGAAAACACAACAAAGTGAAACAAAAATGAAGAAAAAAACAAATTTGACAATAGTACCGAACCGTCTAATTCAGGACTTTGTTTGCCGTTTCGATTTCCCGGTCTGGTTGCTGTGACAGCTAAAAAAGGATTCGTTGTGTTCGCTGCCTGTTTATTTTGTCAACTTTTCGGGAACTTTTTAATTAATTAAAGTGCTTTGCTCGGCTTATTTTGAGGCACTTTGCACACCTTGCAATTAGGATTGCGTCAGCGAATATTGAATTTGAGCTCCGTTATCAGGCCGGCTACAGCTCCAGGGCCTGCGATCCAATTTTCCAGCCGGCATTGGCTTAAAGTCGCCTAAAGTCTTAAACAACTGGCTCCGCAGCGAGTTCCTGTTCCCTAATGCCAGACCCATAATAATATCAAGCGAAACAGGTCATTAGAGCACGGCGCACAGAAGTCCTAACAAAAACTTACATTACAAATTGAAAAATTCTACACGTGCGCAAAACCTTTCGCCACTGCAATGGCAACTGTTGAAAGTTAAAAGTCGACACCAAAGTCAGGTCTTTGTATTAACTTAACATTTTGACACCTGGCGAGCGGCAACACGCCCACCACACACACTTACCCACAGTCACAGTCACACCCACACTCACAGGCACACTCACCCACACAAGTGGTGCCTGGTTCAAGAGTGTGGCCATAAGGTTTTAAGTGGCAATCGGTTTCGGCTTGGGTTATCAAGACAACCTCCAAAGAGCTGCGGCAGCTACACATACAAATACAACTACAACTGCCGTTGCTTGTAGCATTTCCCAGTTTTTTGTTCTGTAACAAAGGCAGAGAACGCCTCGCTTTTCTTTTACCGCTGCCAAAGGTGTTCGAGTTGAATCCAACACCGAGCATCCATTGGCAACACAGACTCAGCAGTCGGCATCATTATACTGCATACTGAAAGTGAGTGCAAAGGGCATATTTGCTTGATATCGCGAAAAAAACCTTTATTCAAATGAGCGAATTGGGCCGAACTTAGAAATGTCGGTCAAAAAGTTATGCTAATATCTTATTCTATTTTAGGAAATTTTTGTTCTTAGTTAATTATCTAAAAAGTTATTGTTTCATAATAAAAGTACTTGCATTTTAATTTTTTATTTATATTTTTGTCTTTAATCTTGGTTAAATTGGTTACACAATGTCGAATTCAATTTTATATTTTTCAATTCTATTTTATAACCGATTTTTCAAGCTTTCAGATATGTAAATATAATCGGGGTTACAGGGTATATGCAAGTTAAATGCTCATATCTCAGTAGTTACTGTTACCTACTTACGAGCGTTCGCTGCTTCGAGATTGGCTGCCCGGGGGCGTAGGGGGCGGGTGGCAAGTGCCTGAAAAATATTGTCGCGCATTTGTTCGCAGCTTACGAAAACATTTTTCTTAACACGCTCAGCCATTTTTTGCACGCTTCTTGTAGTTTTTCGCAACTTTTATTTGCCGCCCGCTTTAAGCGACGCGTTTTTCTTGCTCAACTTCAATTTGGACCGCAGAGTGCACAATTTAAAGCATTTACGAGCGCAATTTGTCTGCAGCGCCAAAGTCGCAGACCGCAGTCACAGTCAACTCGAGTTCCAGTTGAGTTTACATATATATACAGCTTTCTGCTCCTCTTCTTCTGGCCCGGTTACGTGGCCTGTGTCCTCTGGGCAGGTGCAGGATGCAGGCACTAGGCAGACTCCACGTCTGACTTTCTCGCTGACTGACATTTTTCTTGGCGTAAATCTGGCAGCAGCAACTTTAGCTGCTTTTTGCAGCTCATTGAATTTCGTGTGCTTTTGTCTGCCATTCCCATAAAGGTATATGCACCAGCTCCAACTCTCCCGCACCGTTGCTTTCGGCAACTTCGAAGAAACTAAGTGCCAAACAGAAACTATTTTGCAGCATTTCTCTCTCATGACATTGGGCCGTCTGCAACCTGCGGGCTTTATCTGAAATCCAGGAGTACTGTGCATATGCCTGACTCTATTTAGGAAGCGATGGCAAACACTTTGCATTCCCCGCTTGCAACGCTCCCCCGCTCCTCGTTGCAGCTGCAGCTTGCTGGCGTTTATTGTCAATACAAAAGTTTTATACATTTTATCAACTTCGTTTTTTTTCCAGCTTGTGCGTAAAATTGTGTAAGCGGATTTTTGCAGCATATCCTGCGGGCACAATTGCGGGTGGCGGGTGTGGTTAGACAAAAGTTGAAGTCGTCTGCAGCTAGAGCCACACGTGTGGGCTACACTCCGATTTGAACAAGTTTTACAAAACGTTTTAGCGTTTAGTTGTGCCAAAGTTTCATGGAATTGCTTTTGATATTGCCACGCCCACACGTGTGGCGCGTAATTTATGGGCAGTTGCCAGACACAACTTTGTATGCAGCGATAATCGCAGGTCAATTTCATAAACAAATAACACAGCTACTATCTGACCACAGGTGCGACCCGGACCCGGCGCCCCCCGGCCCCGCTCACTTTGCATACAAGCAATGGCCATAATGAAGCCGTGGTACACACACCAACTGTAGCTTATCTTAATTATAGATCGATACACAGAGCCCTCATGTCCAGAGGTGTCTGCCCCTGTCCTCCCGCGCGCCCTTCCTCCTGCGTGTCAAAACTAATTCCTGCCGCTAAGCCTGGTGGTCCGCCTGACTCTGGCTTGCCATTGGGGCAGCAGTTGCTCGCGCTGTCATGGGCTGACATAATAATTTATACCGATTGTATGCCCCCACTCCGTAGCCCCACTCAGAGAACCACGCATTGACTGACTGCCTCTCTGCTTGTCTGTCTCGTCTTGTCAGTGCATAAAGTATGACTCAATTTAAGCTCGCCAAGGCATTAGGCAGAATGTCAATGTCAGCCAGTGTGTAACAGTGTGTGTGTGTGTGTGTGTGTGGGTTTGTAGTTGTGTATCCGGACTGCCAGCTGTCATACCAGTACCAGAGATTTTTACCTTGAAGCAGTCGAATCTGCCGACAGTCAACAGCAAGGGCTAACAGCTTCATCAGCACGCATCTCTCTCGCTTTCCCTCTTTCTTTGAAGCTGTCTCTTTTTCTACCTCTCTCCCCCTCTTGCCCACTTCCTATACTAATTGAGAGTAATTTCATGTTAATCAGAGCAAATATCTCCAAGTGCAGGGTATGAAAATTACAAATGTGGCAAAGCAAACTCAATTGATTTTCAGGCCACAAAATTCAATACTGTTGACGAGTTGCCCCCTCTCACTCACCCTCATTGGATGCATGCACTTTGCATTTTATTGCCGCTCTAATTAGAATTTAACAGCAGGCAGGGGCGGCTGGTTATTCCCTGCATTGATGTACTCAAGGTGGAGTCGCTCTCATTTGTTTGTATTTATGTGTGTTCGGCCGAGACAAGTTCAGACGGTTGCCAGTTGTGTTGCATAGTTTTGTAGGGAGACAACAACACGACACTGAAACGAGGTGAATCCAAATGTATGCACCAACAACCGAGGGCCAAGTGGAACACGAAACACAAATGCCAACAGCAGCAACAACAGCCACAACAGGAGCACAAACAATCGGTGTGGCAGCAGTGGCCAACAGTTTTATAGCCAGCGACAACGCAACGTCTACCAAAAAACTACACTCAAAGAAACAGAGTAAAGTGAACAGTAATACAATTTTAAAAATAAAAGAAAAATCAATAATAAATAATTTAAACAATAAAAGATCAAGGGCAATATTTGATGCAAAATAGCCAAAATAGCAGACGAGGGAAAACACAAGCCGAATAAGGAAGTTGGACATTGGCGTTTTTCGAGAGAGGTTAAAAGAGCTGTTTCCAAACGAGATCTGATGATGAAATCCCTTGTAACTAACTTGATACATTTATATTATTACTTGTTGCTTGTTTACTTTTAACAACTTTACTTTTTTACTTTATTGCTACACTTTTTCTCAGAGTGCAAGATTAAGAAGCTAAAATTGCCTGGAAACAAAACAAGCACCGAGGTCGCATTCCCACGTGCATGTGTGTGTGTATGGTGTTTGCTTTGCGTGTGTTTGCACGAAATTCTTTACAAGCCAAAAGCCACATTGAAACAATGCTGTAGTGCAAAAAAGCCATGTAAAGCCCTCACCATGTAAAGCCCTCACTTGCTGCAAAATGCTGTGGCGAGAAGTGAGGCATTGACGTTACTCATACGCACCGTGTGCGCTGATGAGTTGACCGATTGGCCAAGGACCATAGCTAACGTCATCACTGTGAATGTGGCGCCACTCTATAACAACGTGACACATATCCAATGGCATTGGCCCCACTTTCGGAGTTTGTAAGCACGCGTCACCAGCCCGACGAGCCTTGTGTTGCTTTGCTGGGGCCCGACATGGTTTCATTTTGCCTGTAAGCCACTTGGTAATTGCTTTAACTGCACAAAAGTGGACGGCAAAAGGTGGCTCGTCATCTTTTAATACAGCTCAATCGAGCTCCGGCCAGACTATGTATGTAGTATATCTACCTAAGCCATCTAATCGGCTGACAAATCAATCATAATTCTGGCATAGCTCACTAAGGCGATCCAATCACCGCAAGACAAACAATAACCACAAGGTAAACAATTAAATGAAATCCAAGCGAATTGCAAAAGGACAGCAGCAGGATAATGGCAGCCAAATCTCCAGTGAGTCCCAATGTACCCAATGTTGTAGTATGCTTGCCCAGCAGTTTCAATGGGACGCGAGTCCCAGAAGCAAGCAATGAATTTCATTTTTTTTGTTGGTACTCAATAAACGACGACGTCGAAGCCAAAATGGCAATAAAAGCGGCAATTGATAAGCGCAGGCCCACCAAATAAGCAAACAATCAAGTGAACTGCGAACGGCATACGGCGAACGGGCAGGGCAACCAAAAGCCGAAACCGAAACCGATACCGATACCGATACCGAGACCGAGACCGAGACCATGAAGGAGTGCACGAAGTGTGCGGCCGCGAGGGGTAAGCCAACAGGCAAACAGGCAAACAAACAATCAAACGATAAACGGATGCCAAGTAGCACGGAGAAGAGGCGGGGGCTGGGGAAGGCCGAAAGCATTTCAACCTCAATTTGGCAAATTCTATTACGATAATAAGAGCACAGCGGGGGAAGCGAGGTAGGAAGCAACGCCACCAATTGGTAGAGTGGGTGCGGGGGGGGGGGGGGCGCAACAGCAGCAAATAGCCGGAAAATGCTTTATGTGCTGGCAATAACAACAACAATAATAGCAACAGCAACAACAAGCGGCAGTTAAAAGCAAAACAATGCATTGGCCGCCACTTGAAGTGTGTACAAAAATGAGTTAGATCCAATTTCAGTTCGATTGTTATCCAATTTCTGAGCAAATAAGTGAAAATGTTTTCATTCTCATGCCTCCGAGGCATACAACAATGAATTTACTATATACCAGTGAGTAAATTTGTGTGTGTGTGTGTGTGTGTGTGTGTGTAAGTCGTGTTGTTGTGTGTGTTAAGCGTGTCAATAATTTGTCTAGAGCTCTGTAGCCTAACTACCCGAAGCGAAGTGTAAATAACAGACAAGTCGATACAGAAATGGGCAAATATCAGCAAATGAAATAAATGAAAGCAGCTCAAAAGGATTGCGATACAGTAATAGAGCGCCAGCAACCGAAGTGGCAAGCCTTAGTCCTGCGTTAAGCGGCTTACCAGCTAAGCTCTACGCCTATCTCAATTTCTCTATCTCTATCTCAGTCTATCTCGTTTGTCGTTTTCCGCCACAAACAATTGATGAAATCAAGTCGGAAGCGTTTTCTGGTTTCTGTGTTTGTTTTTGCTTTATTTGGTTTCTCAGTGTTAAGCATCTTTTGGATGCTAAGCCCGATTAGGAGCATTAAAGCACCGCTTATCCATGCGGAAAAGGCAGCAACAATAAACAGCAACCAGTCGGGGCTATTAAACTTACAGCGTCTGATTTTCCCCAGCCGAGAGCAAAGCATAAAATGCAAATCTGCGATTTGGTTTGTTAAACATTTGCTTAACCACAAAAATGAAAGCCAACATAAAGAAAAAAACAACAAAAAATCCAACAAAAAAAATAGCTCAAGCACAAGTCTCTTGCTGTTGTCACACAAGGGGAGTGACACAGTCACGACAGCAACAACAACGGGGGAAAAACAAAAGCGGAAAAGCACATGGCACGGAAATATGCCAGATTATGAGACAAGGGCAACATATGCCAAGCAGCAAGTATCTCAAGAGAGAGACAGAGAGATAAATATGGGTAGCGAGCGAGAGCGAAGAAATAAGCTGGCCAGCAAGCGAGTCCGTGGATGACAGGGGCGGGGAGCTAACGCAAATGAAGGCAAATTACGTTAAATAGAAAAGAAAACTTTTCCACTTTTTAACTTTGGCGTACGACTCGGAGTTGGTAAGCGGCAAGCGGCATGCGGCAACCAGCAAGTGGCAAGCGGCAAGCAACGTGCAGCGTTCCGCGGTTGTTGAACATTTTACAAACAATTTAAGCGTCGCATTAAATTATTGTTGCGCTTGCAGCTTAAGCTTTAAGGCAGCTGCCAGTGCCAGGTCCAAATGTTTTCCATTTGCCTGCTGCCTTGACTTTTATGGCCCAACTCGCGCTTTCTCCCACTCACGCTTGCTCGCTCTATCTCGCTCCAGCTAAGGGACCCGCGATAAGAGTGAAAAATGGTAAATTAAGCTAAAGAAAAGCGGCTACGTCTTGAAAACAAAACCAGAGACATTGTTACGGTTGTTGATGTTGTTGCTGCTGCTGAAGTTGTTGTTGTTGGCTTTGCGGCGTGCGTCAGACTAAATTAGAGCAAAAACTTAATTTGCCTTTTGGCTGCGCCCAAAAGTAGGCAACGGCAACGGCAACGCCAGGGCGAATGCGAAATCAAAAGGGAAAATGGCGCAAAATAACAATTATGTTTTAAGGCAATTGTATTGCTTTGTTTTCCTGTTTCTCCGACCAGATTCTCGCTGTTGTTGTTGCTTTTCCTTTCTTTTTTCTCTTTTTTGTTTGTTTTGTTTTTTTTACACTTGTAATTGAGAATGAAATAAGGTTAATTAGAGTAATGGCCACTTTGCTGCTCCGGCTTTTGCTCTTTCTCTTGCTTGGAGTCTGCTGCCGTCAATAAAGACATTTCAATTTGAAACAGAGCTAAAGCATGTTATTGTTGTTATTTTGAATAGCTGGGGCCAAGCTTTGCACAACGGTCAAGGCTGCTTCCGGTCAGCCAGGCTGGCTTTTTAAAATGCCAGATGATTGCCGTTGTTGCATTTCTGTTGTCCGGTTATTTATGGCCCAAAACTTTCGGCCAACTCAATTAGTTAGACAGCTAACAGAAAGCCACCCACTCGTGCGTATACATTCTGGATTTCTCTCCAGAGCAGCCTCTCGTATTCGGCCAACCACTTTTGAACTATCAAACACTTGAACCCATTAACTCCATTTGGCCAGGTTTTGGGGCTGGGAGCCAAAACACGTGCTACTGATACATGTTAAATCAGTTTTAATTGGTGTTAGTGCATTATATCGTTCCAGCATTTGGCAGATCCCATGGTTGTTGTTGTTCTTCTTGTCGTCAATGTGTTAGCTTGTTGTGCAATAGTTTGCATGGCAATTTACCCTAAAAACTTTGTGCGCAGTAAGTTTTTTGTTTTTACCTATTACATATGTAACCACAATATACACATACAAATTTATATACGATATATGTAGTTAAGCAAGCCAAGAGGTAGCTGCTCCTCTTCTTTTCCGATGCAGCCCGTAAACTTTTCATACAATAATAATCACTTTGTGAAAGTTTTGCCTAAGCCGTCATAGCTACCAATTCGGTGACACCCAAACTTTGGCTCTAAGGCTAAAATTACTGCGCCCGGAATCTAAGGGCAAACTTTTTGCCAACTATCTGTCGACCAGCAGGCCGGCAGTTTGCAGGCCAGTTAACAGAACCGACAACCCCCGCCCTTCCTTTCGACCAAGACCAATTAATACATGTGTCGTAAAGTTAGCCGAGATTTTCGCATATGTCTCCTGTCAAATGTTTGCGTTTATTATGTCAAACCCGAAGAGCGTCACGAGAATGTCACACCGCATAAATGGTCATATGAATGATTAAAGCATACAATTTTTATACCCTCGTTGTGATGACCTTTACAGATTCCGTCAGAAAGCATTCGGTACATGTTTAAAAATGTCCACAATTCTTGTTGCTTCTGGTAGAAGAAAAGTTTAACTTGGCAGGAAACTGAAATTCCATATCAAAATTATGTTGTAAAAATAAGTTGATTATTGAGACAAATATTTTAGAACAAATCAAAATAAAATTTTTATTCAATTACAGTGACACGCAATTTGTATAGAAAAAATCAGACCAAAAATATTATTATTTAGCTTATAACATTGTTACTTACTAACTGATTATATATTTTCGGTTATTTGGATGATCGCCAAAATAAAACAGTATAATTTTAATAACTATGTTTGTCAAGGGTATGAAATATTCGGCTTCCCAACTAATTAATTTTTTTCTGGTAAAATAAATTGCATTTGTTTTACGTGGCCACACGAATTGTAATATGCGCATTTGTGTATTTTTGTCGTTGTTTTATTTTGTACTTTTTTTAGCAACGCATGTTTAAAAATTTATGTATAAATTTGATGTGCAAATTTAAATTAAATTTTCGCTGTGTGTGTGCACAGACATATACACATGGCGCATAGCTTTGCGACAATTGAAAGGCACATACACACATACCACGAACGTACACACACAAACGAAGCCATGTTGTTGTGTTCATATGGCAAAAATAAAGCTACATATTTCATGGCAGGCGGAAGTTCAAAAAACAAGCAACAAAAGTCGGCAAAAAAGGGTTGGCAGCTACAACGCGAACATTTGGATGATGTGTAGACCTATTCAAAAGCAAAATAAAAAAAAATGATATAAACAAAAAAATATACACAGCAACACGCAATTTGTTGTAGTTGTTTTTGACATTTTCATTTTGGGTATGTGCGAGTGTGTGCTACTGTGTGTGCTTTTGCCTGACTTTTTGCCTACGCACACATGCAATGTAGCGCTCATTACCCACACAACCACACACACTACTACAAAACGCACTCAATCATAAATGATCGCACACACACATCCACATGTGAAAAGCCGGGCGAGTGGCATGTGACCAACCGTTGAACATTTACACAAAAGGAAGTTGTTATTTCGGCTTCCGGTTTAGCGGAATTGTTATTATTTATAAGCGTACACGAATCAAGTGCATATATAGTATATAGTACATTTGTGCGTGTACATGTTTGTGTACATACCCATTTACAATATCAACTGGTTCGCTTCAATTTCGTCAAAATGACTTCCTGTTCAATTTGTACAAATAACCTTTAAGCGGCTTATAAATTTCTACAGTCTGAACACTCTAAATGTTCTCGATACTTGATGATTAGATTATTAGATAGTGACCGTAGCGTTAAAGTCCGGAAAAGGATATTGCAAATTTTATATTAAATTTAAATATAAATGGAAAATGTATACAATTACTTTTCAGCGTACCTCTTTATTCTGCTTGGATCTTAAGCAGCTAAGCTTGTGAAAGCATAATACATTTTTGACTATAAGTAATGATAAAGTTGACTTAAGAACAAAGTTCAGAATGATTATACTCATGAAAGGTATGATAGATTGTAAAAGTATACTTTAACATATAATTTTCAAGCTTTATTCAAGTTAACTATTTAAAGTTCACTTTAAGCTCCTAAAATCTGTCCAGGGTATATGATAGTCGCATGCTTTCTCCGGTTCGAGCTTGGACTGTGTTGCCTCATAATTTATTAACTGAGTTTGTGTAATGCCATCCAAGTGTGCCGTCCATCAATTTACACTCAAGTCAATTTATTGTCGTTGCAAGTGCAAACAATTTGGCTACAATTGGCGCCCGTCTTTGGTCGTTGCCCTTTGAGCCGGCTACCCAAATGGCCAAGATTGACCGTATGCTAAATGCAGCAGATTAATTTGTGTGTCGTTGTCAGCTTATTTGTGAATGCAATGTTGCTGGCTTTTATTAGCTTGTAAACACGCTGTGGTGTGGAAGGGGAAAGGGCAGAGTGCAGAATATTTGATTTAATTGCTGCATGCATTGCCCTGTCCCGTTATTCAGCTGTCCGCCTGTCCAGTAATTTATATTTCAATTTGGCAAGTGAGTGGCGAACTTTAAAATTTTTTGAATGGCATTTGCTTATTTTATGCCCTTTTATTTTTGCAAAATGTCGGTTTGTTGTGGCTGCATATGCAATTGTGAAAAGTATTTATTAATAAAAATAATTCACACATAATATGTCAATAATAGCATAGCGCATTTAAATGTGTGCTTTAATTAACAGCACACTTAAAACCAGACCACAGAATGTATGCAAGTTATAAATAATAAATTATTTTTGTAACAGGGCTTCCAATGTAAGAAATCATATGAGATCGCTACCAAAGCTGCTTTTGCTGAATTGGTTAAATATCCGCATAATATGTTCTTTTGTCGCAGAGAAAATAAATGCATGCTGCACAAAGATTACTTCGATGTGTCAACAAAGGGATGCATGCAAAATGTGAAAGTATCAAATGGAAAATGTTGCAAAAAAGGGATGCGACATGACTGCAAAAGTAAATGCTCCAAAATGTTTTTCTAGCTACAGAGACACGGGTCTTCAGTGAAAATATGCAAAGCAGCTGCGCTGATTGCAACACACGAAGCGGCAAGTGGCAAGTAGCAAGCGCCAGGCGGATGCAGCCCAACAAGATGTCAACAAAAATCATCGACTTGCATGGCGCGGAAATGAAGCTGGAAACGAGCAGCAGCAACAGCAGCCGCAGCAGCATCAGCCATGCCAGAATGAAGCAATGGGAAACCATCAGCTAACTCAGCAGATTTGCCATTAAAAGCCAGCGCAGACTGTGCAAAAAGCCATGTTACCACTTGGCAAAGGCACTGTTGCACTGTGGGCCAGACACATTTTTTATTATACAAAATTGTGTGCAGCATTAGAAATATTGCTGTATTTTATTAATATTATTATTGTTAAAGTATACGATAAACTATCAACCTATTTTGTAAATAGCACGGGCTGTTGTGGCCTTCGGGTAAGACAAACACTACATCCACTCGCCTGAGGTTTGAACGCAGATCCACGTTAATAAGCTGCCTAAAAGCCTGAGCACTTAGACAACTTATCTGCCGAGGACTACTTGCTTATTTTTATATTGGTCAAAATGTCTCTGCACTGAAGTCTGGAACTACAATCTTTGGGGCAACTGCTATTCGAAAATCTCAATAGCAACTAGCTTGTACATTTTCCAAAAATTTGCTCAAAAAGAAACATCAATATATCGGTTTTGTGTAAATGGGCGAGCCTATCGTTGATTTAAAATCAACTTGATCTGCGAGTGCTTTAGATAGTATATATAGAGAAACATGAACAAAGCTGGATCAAGTGGCCTTAATGCTGACCTGTGATGTCGGAGATTCACTCGTCTGTATAACATTGGCTATGACTATATCATTCGATTTACTGAATTTCAGTCAGTGAAATAAGAAATCAGAAATTATCGGATGCGCCACTGTGGATCGCCTGTCCCTAGTTCGTTAGTGAATCAGGCAATAAAAATACGCTCGAGTGTCGCCTGCTTAAACGAATTGTGTTCTCTTCGATTGTTGTTGTTGCTGTTTTGTCATTACAAGAAACCTGTGCAATATTCAGCGACGAGAATGCAACACACAAACTGTACAACAACAAAAGCAGCAGCAACAACAACTTATATAAAGTTGCGCGCACGAAACACTTCCGCAGGCGAAGAGCTTTCCGCTTCCGGTTGTGTGTGGCGCAGCGTGGTAGCTGCCGTTGCTTCCTCTTCCTTCTGCCACAGCTGCAACTTTAAATGTTAACAGCTAAGTGGCGTGTGTCGCGATTCGTAGGTGTGTATGTATGTGCACTCGGGTGTGTGTGTGTGTGTGTGTTGGAGCGCTGTCTCGATTTTTCTTGCGCTTATCGCTGCCCGTCATCGACTGCGTGCAGCAGCGAGAACAGCCCGCACTCTAAGACCAGTCAGGTAACGTCCTGACCTGCCCCTGCCCCTGCCCCTGCCCCTGCTTCTGCCACCGTCGCTCTCGCAGCCCGCTGCCGTGCCCCTGTCAAAGTGTCATTTAGATCGTAATGGTTTGATAGGAGCGCGCGCAAACACATTAAAACTCTTGCGTTACAACAGCAACAATCGCAAGTATCGATATTTGGCATCGGTTCACATAAGCTACTCATAAGCTGATTGCCAGCCATTTGTCCTGGGCCTTAAATTCACTTACTTATTGTTCATCCGCATTGTTGTGCGAGTGTGCGTGTGTCGAAAATCGCTGGCAATTAATTGAAATCAATAAAAGGCTCATTGAAGTCGCGTTACGTATACGCCGTGTGCCACTTAATGAACATGATTCAGCAATTATATAAATACACTGCATGCCCTTAAATATCGTTGGAGTGATGGGAAATTGAGTTAGGAATTGCGAAGATTGCGGTCGCTCACCTGCGGTAGGGAACAAAGGGCAGCGTATATCAGATAATTAATTGGCTAAAGAATTTAAATTTTTCGCCTCACACTCGAGTTTTCAATCGTTTGACAGGCCTCATCAAAAGCCACAAATAAAAAAAAAAAACAAACGACAGAAAAGAAAATCAAATGCCATACCAAGAGTTGGCAGCGCAACAATTTTTTAATTTTATGCCCAACGATTTTGCTGCTTTGAGGCGGGCGAGCAAAGTGACTTTCTAATTAGTTTGGTTTGTCAAGCGAGCAACGCCAAGACGAAGATGACACACTTGACTCAATTTACACACACACAAATATACACACACATGAGTGTTTCAAAACTCATATTTGCCTTAGCTTTTGAATTTAAAGAATGCTTTGGAGAAACACACACGAAAATGAATAAAAGCAGAAAAATGTGAGGCCATAAAAATATGTTACAATGCTTCGTTGCCTTATGAAGGAAATTATAAGGCGAAATTCGCCGTGTCTGTCTGTGTATGTGTGTGTCCGTGTGTATGTGTGTGATGGCAACGCGATGCCGCAATTTCCGCAATTAAATAAAAACGCAAACTTAAGCCGCGGGCGGCGAGTGGTGGCGAAGTGAATGTCGAGTGTGTCGCTGTAGCGAAATATTTACATATGTTGTTGCTGGCTGCGGTTGCTGTTGCTCACAAAAACACACATTCGAACACACACATACATACACACCTGCAGAAACACACCCACGCAACGACACGCAACGCGTTGACGCTTTTTGATTTGAGTCTCAGCACCTGCCATCAAAGTTGCCCACCTGCAGAAGTGAGTGTGTGTGTGTGTTTTGTTAGTTCATTTGAATATCAGACGCATGCAATGGTGGTAGACACACACACATGTTAATAGCTATCAACACCGTTGGCCCCTGTTTATTTCTTGTGCGCATATATATTTAATATTTCTTGGTGGATTTTTTGCCATTTGAAGTTAACTTTTTGCCGTTTGTCTTCCTGACACTGCCAAGGGCAGAAGCAAACAGCTAAGAAACGGATATTTTTGGCAGTCGTAAAGGCCGCGAGCAGCAGCAGCTAAAAAATCAAATACGAGCACAAAACGAAAGTTTGCTCATTTACTGGCTGCGTATCTTAGAGATACACACGCAGTGCTGTGTGTATCTTTGTATCTTTTGAAGCTGCCGCTGCTGTTGCTGGCAGTTAAAAGAAGTACAAATTACAAATATCAACAACAGCAACAATCTAAAGTAAACTCCTTGCCTTGCCGCTTGGCGCCTCAAAATATGCTTTTAATTTTATATGCATAACAAATTTATGCAAAGTGCGCGATGCGAGCGATCGCCAGGTGTCCCCACTGTATGTCGGTGTGTGGGTGTGTGTGTGTGTGTGAGAGAGATGACAGCCTCATGAAATTATATAAAGATGCTTACTAGGTCGTTGATATGCCTCATGCCAAGAGGCGCGAAGAGGGTCGGCCTATGCTTAGCTTGCCATTATATTAAAATTGCGACTACGTGCGGGTTAAAAAGTACGCCAGACCGTCAGACTGTCAGTCAGTCCACCAGACTGCTGGGGCACCGGTTAACTGCCGCCCTATGAAAAGTGAATTTTGATAGATGATGTGCTCTAAGGTTCATATACAGAGTATATAAATGTGCCCTGCTTGCGAGCTTTTTTTGTTGAAGCGGCTGGCAAAAATTCGTGATTTATACGAATTTTTTTTGCTGTCTATACTAAGTATATTTATAGCAGCCGTTTTTTTAATTAAGCGAAATGGGACAACGGGTTACGGCTTGCGGGCCAATGTATTGCCAAAAAGGGTAGGGGGCAACGTCAAAGGTGTTGATTGTATATGGGCCACAGAACAAGACCACAGCGCACTTCGGTGGCCAAATAACAACCATAAATCCCTCAAAATTTGATGCTAAGCTCAGGACTTAAAACGACACACGCACACATAGGCAGACAAACAGACACGTACGCATAAAGCAGTTTTAAACCCGCTTAATGTGTGACGCACGGCAGACAAAATCTGTGGCAAGCGCCTTTATGCCAATATATGTGTAAAAAACCCCAAAAAAATAACACATATACTGTATATATATTTATATGGAAATAAGAACAAAAAAATAAGGCACTTAATTAGCAACCTTGACTTTCAGCTCTGACAAGTTGAACCGCGGCCGCTCTTAAATTTAAAGCAGCTACAAAAATAGCAGCTAGCTTTAAAGGGTCTTCTAAGGTGGCGGACTCGCAAGCGGGTGGCAACCACGTTAGTTACCTCGGGTGGCGCCACCCGCAGGTTTTTGCCTTTTGCTTTTCTGGAATTTTGTGCAAATAAACACACACAATTTTAATTTACTTTTTGCGCGCTTCGCTTTGCGCATTTTTTCTCATTTGAAGTGAAATCGAGACAGCTAGAGACCCATAAGCAGCGGTTGCCCCACAATTCACGTGGCGCTATGGAACATTGTATACCACTGCCACTGGCTGTGGCAACGACTGTGGTGGCTATTGCTAAAGCCGGCAGTCATTGCCACCGCTGCAGCTTTTTGTCTTGTGCTGAATTTTTAATTTGCCTGGCAAACATTGCAAGAAAGCAGCAGCCACGAGTTACGAGTTCGGGTTAAGTGTCTGCTTCTACCTTTTCTACATTTGATGAAGGTCAGGCCCATGTGATTCAGCAACAGTAGCGGCAGCCGTCGAAGGTTAAGTCCTGAGTGCTTCTACTTGGTTGCCTTGTATCATGGCTTAAGAGTGCTACAAATTGAAATATTATGTTAGGGTGGCATTGCCGTTGCATTTTTCGTCTGCCTAATGTGGCACATTCGTATGGACACACATGGCGTATACAGGCGATAAAATTTGCATTACTTGTGCTGGAGCAGCGCATTGAATTTAATTACAATTTTAACAGCTATAAACGCACAATGCTCAACTATTGACACAGCATGAGAAAGTGGCATGCGTTGAACGCATGGCCAACGGCACGTATACGCAATAACACGAAAGTGGCATACGCGCCGCACAAATATATGGCAACATTCAGCGGTGCACCAACCACCACCGTGGGGTAGCTAAAGAGAGTGCAGTAATGCAGGGGCATGCTGGAAGAAATGCTGACCCAGTTTGACTTTGGCTTCATAACTAATTCACACACACACGTTTACACGCGCGGACCTGGGGCAGTACATAAAGCATCCTTGTTACACGGACCTTCTGGCACCTGTGCGCGTTGTGCACACACACGGCCAGGACTCGCACTGGCAGCCAGGGCAGGTTGAAGTTGGTTTCGGGTCATGTCGGGGGTCGAATCGGGTGTTGCAATATAATTAAGCTGGAATAACATAAGAGCATTGTGCGCGGAGCCTGTGTACATGTGTGTGTGTGTCTTTATAACATAAATTGATGCGATTTAACCGTTAGAACTGGCGTTCACGTTTGAGGGCAACCATGGTAAAGTACTTTAAGATGAGTTGAGTGTATGTGAATAAGAATTGATAATGCCTAGAAAAATAGCGCAAGATAAACACTCGCAGATAAATATGAAAAGAAAATAGAAAAGGAAAAAATTAAATATAAGTTTTCCTACCCCTGCCCATTGATCAATTTTGTATAAGGCCGAGCGGAAAATGCAAACGTAAAATGAAAATTTTATTCTGATTAAAATCATACAGACATATGTCATGCATAGTTCGACTGTGACATGAAGCTGAACTGCGGACAGAGGGAGGCGCTGGGGTCAGAGGTTCCTTTTTCTTAGCCACTAAAGAAAATTCCAATTCAAATGCGAATACGAAAGTGAATGCGAATTCAAGCAGGTTGTGTGTACATGTGTGCAAACTCAATCTAAATGCTATAAACTGCAAGACGTACTCAACGTTGTCGTCGTCGGGCTTGTCGTGTGACAGGACCAAGGACTTAGCCGGACTACGTTGTTATAGACTCTGCCATATGTCGATAAAAAGGCATACGGAAATTTTTATGTCCCTCAACGTCAACCTCATTGCAAATTGTTATGTATGTCGCCCTCTCTCAGTCTCTACCTCTCTATCTCTCTCTCTCCCTGTGTGTCCTTTTACGGCTTTTGCAGTTTTCTTACCGGCACACCAATCGATTTTGTAGTGCCTGCAACGCTTAACGTCTTTGGTTTGGCCATTCAGTTCATTTTTTAATGACTAATTTTTTGCCAGCCAATTTAATTGGCCAACGTCTGTCTGGCCTGGTCCCAATCAATCAATCAGTCAATCAATCAATCTATCAATCACATGTATTTCTAGCACACCACTTGCAAGAATTTTGCATTTTTTATGTCCGCCTGCTATTTTTATAGCGACATCGCGTACCGCGTCGAAGGGGTTGCAAATCGAGGCAGAAAACGAGCCGCAAACGAATCAAAAGCGGAACGTAATGAATTGAATCGATATTTATGATTATTTAATAAACTCAATTATATGGCCAGCCACTGCCATTGCGTGTCACCTCCTGCCACTGCCTGTTTTTATCTGTGTGTGTCAGTGTGTCTCTGTGTTTGTGTCTGTGCGAGGTTATTGCGCCTGGAGTTTCTTTTGAATTGTGGGCAGAGCTGAAGCTCATTCAATTTGCAGGCTGGCATTTTTAATTTGTTGCTAATTTGACATTTAAATGTATACGGAAAGTCTATGAAGCCCAATTTACAGTGGCCACTCAATAATATATTCGCATTTCCATTTGCATCTTTTTGTTTCCTTTTTTTCTGCTACATTTTTACGTCTCAAAATTGTATGCACTTTAGCCAAACTTTTACAGTTGCCATTTGGCATGGATTAATGGATGCCATTGGATTTCGAGTGAGGGAGGATGGGGGATGAGCTGGGGTCCACTGTACAGTTGGCTGTAGTTGGGCACTTATTATCGATGAATTCCGAGATGAATTTTTAATTTGAATTTCGATGGTAGTTTGGCGTTTCTTTTTTATTGAAGTCTCGATGGACATGAAAACCTCGTTAACTACTTCAAATTCATTTTCAATTCCACAATGCAGCACAAATGTTGCTGCAAGTGCAACAAACTCAATGGAGTGGCATGTATATTTACTGTGTTCCCGTGGCCAATTGTAAAATTGCTGTTTCCTATGCTATTTTCATTCATGTTTGCAGCACGTAGCAACGCTCAGCAAACATTTAAAACAAGTCAAGTTGCCGTGCAAGATAACAAACTTACTCGCACACACACACACACCTCTCGGTTGTTGGCTGCCACACAATAAAATACGAAACAAAACCTCAATTCAAAGTGAATATAAATTGTTTTACAGCTGACGTTTGCTTTGCATTTCAAATAGTTCAGAGACTCAGTCGACTCAGGCAGACAAGCAGACGACAACGCTCACAATACCCTCCGGGGTGCAAGGTTGTGCCACGTAGTCAGTGCATGCCAAACTGCTTGCAGGCAAATTGTCTCTGTCCCGGTTGAGCGGCTTCTTCAGCTCACGTCAGCTAACTACCGTCGATGGCTCCAAAGGTCATCGTGTTAATTGGAGCATAAGTGATGGCAGCTGGCGCTATCTTCGTTCCAGTTCATACATAAGTATAGTTTCCACATGTGGGCGTAGAGTCTGTTTGTGTGGCCACTGAAGCGTTAAGTATTGTTTACCAATACTGCATCCACTTAGCTTGCAGCTCCCATATATATTTAGACACTCTGTAAATAGCAAAGGTCCCCTAAGCACAGGTTGAAACTGACACCCAGATATTAGCATCTACTGTTATTGAACTAACAAGTAAAAACGCTGCTGCCGGGTGTATCCGACAGCATAATAACAACTAAAACATATTTTGTAGAAAATTTGTTTGGATTAGTTTGTAATCAATATCGAAATCAAATGCAAAATCATATATCTTAAAACTACAAATCAATACCATCATAAACATACCAGTATAAGAATCGATACAGTTTTGACAGTTATGGGAATTTGTAGTATATGCGGTATAGAGCCCAGAGCTTCACATGCCAACATTTTTGTCAATTTTTGCATTATTTTTGACAAAACATTTGACACCCTCAGAATCTGTTTTATTGTGGTTTTTTATACATATTGTAACAACAGCAAAAAATATAAATGCGACATTCTAAATTTTGAAAAAAAAATTTCAAAAATGAGTAAAACAAAAAATGTGTAAAAAAAATATTTTTAATTTAAAAGCAGAATCAAACATGAAAGTCAATTTTCGCACTGTTCGGCAAGTTTGAAATATAAGATCTACGTCAAAATTATTGTCTATTTCAATCTGACGCGGATATATTCGAGCATATATTCCAAGTTCGAAGTCCTTGTATCACTAGCGACAACAAAATTGTGATCATATGGACAGTCGGACGTACAGCAGGACCGACATTGCACACTGTGAGAAATTAAATGACTCAAATTTTAACATATGAAAACATATGCTTAAGTGTTAAATTTTTTAACGAAAATATAATGTATCTTGTTTAATGCTCTTACAGCTTCTGTTCCATGGAAGCATCTAGATGAGCAGGCGCTTACTTACCCGATCGGCCAATTGTTAGATTCAGATCTGTCTCCAAGGCCGTTGTGGCCGACGATAACGACTTGTCGGTGGGCAGTGCCGGCGGCGGCAATGGCAAAGGACCCACTGTCGAGGTGGTGGTCAAATCGCAGCATTCGCGCTCGGGAAACTCACTGCAGCGTGCCAGATGAAGGGCGCCGCCAAAGAGCGTGACCCAAACACTGAGGCAGCATGAGAGAATCTTTAGGTTTTTTATGCGAAAGCGGGTCATGTTGGGGGCGGGTCGCTCTTTGTTCTCCTGGACGGTGCTGGAGACGAAGCCGGTGTGCCCGACAGGTTGCTGATTTTAATATTTCTATTGTCAACACTTTGGCTGTGCTTTGCGTTCCTTGAATTCTATAGTTCGTAACACCGTTTCACACTTTATATTTATACAGATATAGTAGATGTAGGAGTGCATTTAATGGCATTGTTGCTGCTGCTGCTGTTTTCTTTGACTCGCCATTAACAAAGTTGACTTTATTATTTATTTTGTTTTGTTTTAGCACACTGCTCAACATTAAAACACTTTGTATTACACCTGCTATTAAAATTTTTTTTTATTATTACTATGCTGTGTAATCAAAAATTGTCATAAAAGAGAGAAGCGTACAGAAATGAATATTTCAAGGTTTGTTCTTTGCATTGCAACAGAATTGACTTTAAACATCGACTAAATTGTTGAAAAACAAAAAGCTCTTGAGAAGCGCAACCGAAAATTGACAGCAACCAGAAAGAGACAGCCAACCAGCCAGACAGAGAGCCAGTCCAACTATGAACAGCATTTACAATTACTTTCGACAAAACTTCTATAGACAACAATAGACATAATGCAGCAATAACGACAACAACACAAATGTTCGTATCCATAGGAGGCCTTAAAAACGGAAACACACAGCACGCTGCTCGAAAGGAAGCGTGAAAGGGAGAGAGAAAGAGAGATAGAGAGAGAGACAGAGAGGGCGCAATGACGGAAGAGCCGCCCACAGCAAACACTGAATAACATAAAAAACTTTTTCATTTACAATTTGTTCACTGGGTCTATGGCAATGCAGCCAAAGTAGCACCAACAACAACAACGACAACAATAGCAACAACGCTAACAAGAAAATGTTGAAAAGTTTTAGTGAATGCGAAAAGTTGTTGCTGCTGCTGCTTGTTGTTGTTGTTGTTGTTGTTGTTGTTGTTATTGCTGTCGCGACTTGCTGCGGTTTTTGCGTTGTGCCAAGCTTTTCATGTTGCTATTCTTGTTGTTGTTGCTGCTGTTGGCCAGCTGACTGGGCAGCCCAACTGGGAGCCAGGAGCTGCACAGTGGCCTCTGGCACCCTGGCGTATGCGCAATATGCAACTGTTTCCTCAGCTCAGTGAAATTAATTCACTTTGCTGCGCTTTTTATCGAGCAAATCGCGCGCAAATGTTGACAGAATCAATAAAAATATAATTTGCTGTGATTTGGCTCAAAGGGAAATACAAACCCCCGTCCGCCCCGCACTCCTCGACAAAGCCCGCTCTCTGGCGCTAATGCACTCACAAGTGCCGGAAATCGTCAGTTTGATGGCAGCCCGGCAGGCTGGCAGCCGGGCAGGCAGGGGAAGCAAACACTTCTGGGCACAATCATGTAAACAAACAGGCGACAGCGGGGACAGACAACAGGCAAATGCCGCACGCGTCTGCTAGAGCGTTAAAAAATTATTGCCAAACAACAACGACAACAAAAACGATGACAACAAACAACGATGAACATACAGATACAGACATGTTGCAGTCAATCACGGGCGGGTGCGAGTGCACAGGCGACGAAAGTTGCCAGTCAACGAAGCGTACGTAAGCAAACACAGTGACACACACACGCACACACTCGCACACACCGCCATAGTTGACAGGAAGGAAACTGCAAGGCGCGAAGGCGTTTTGTGCATTTCCCTTGTTGTTTCTGCTTGAAATGATTTTTTCGCTGCTGCTGCTGCTGCTGCCTCTGTTGTTGGTGGTGTTGCCTCTCTATGTTGCCCCATGGAACATAACGAGCCGCACACCACGCAATAACATTTTTTTTTAGTTTTTTATTCTTTTTCTCATTTTTTGCAACGCGTCGGCCGTTTGAGCTGTGCACGTTGTCAGCGTCGTTTGCTTTTGAGCCAAAAGTGTTGCCATAACGAGCGTAAAATGACGGCAAAAGGACGCTGAGGACGAGGGCGCTGCCAAAGACAACAAGCGGCGTGTTCTAAAACAAACACAGGCCAACGTTGCCGTATCTGTGTGTGTATGAAAAAATAACGAAGTAAAAATTGAAACTAAAATAAAGCCATGTTTGCCTCACAAATTGTTACGTGCGCCTGCCTCTGCCTTTGCCTCTGCCTGTGCCTCTGTCTGTGCCTGTGCCTGTGCCACTGGCTCAGACTCCACCTTTGCGTCGGCTTTTGGCTCAAACTGAAAATGTATTTATTTAAAGTTGCAAGTTGTTGCATAGGTTAATGCAACGCTGCTGCACCTGAACTGAAAGTCATTGCCAGAGCCACGGCTGCCGCTTCTCTTCTGCAACTGCCTCAGCCTTGTGGCTGGTAAATTTGTTGGCAACATGTTATAAACATATTAAAGTATATATATAAAGACCAGTTTGAAAATTGGCCAACACAAGCTCAACTCAACTAAGCAGCTGTGCAAATAAGTGTGTCAATGGTCAGGCTTTGAGCCTGGTCAGCTTAACAGGCCAACAATTTCGGTTCGCAACTCTGCATTCAAATATCTCTGTCCTGCTCAATGTTTGTAACTCGACGTGTGCATATGTGCTACAGACCAAACTAGCCAATAAATATACCACAAATTGTATGCAGCCAGTGTCAGTCGGAGAATTAGCACTGTATTTGACATTGTATTGACTTGGCCAAGTTTTTGGTGCAAAGATAAAATGCCAAACCACATGCCATTCAGATGCCGGCCAAAATTCGATTTAAATTGAAATTCTTTAGCTGCAAAGTCCGATGCTAAGCTGAACGCCAGAGAAAGCAGACAAATCAGCTCGGCTTATCACAATGCCACACAAAATCACATTCGCCATACTCCACATCAGCCTTGCCACAGACAGCTACTTAAGTGCATCTCTCACATAATTTACTGAGCTGATTCATGTAGTTGTAGTACTAGGTGGCAGATCTAATTAGGCGTCTGTCAGCGTTTCATAAAAGTTGCAGTCGCGTTGACTGACTGCCGACAAATTGCAACAAACTTGGCTCAGATTGCACTGACTTTTATGTAATTAAGTGCGGTCTACTAGGGGGCTCATGAGGTGTCCCAGGGAATACATATGCGAAAACCCTTGTGATTACGACTTGTAGCTGCGACAGACTCGAGTGGCAGTTGTCGTCTGTGCATTACAAATCCAATTTGACGACCCGCAATGACATTACAACAAACAATTATTAACCTTAATTTATATAATTTGATCATGTGTGGCTTTTATATGCAGACTCTGCTGCGCCATTAAAAACGCTGCACATGACATTTATTTCAGCTAGTTCTTTAAGCTTAAAATGTAGCTCACCAGATGTTTGAAAAAATTTATGATGTTTCTTATATTATATATTATCTCTTCAATAAAAGTTTCTTTTAGAGCTGATTTTAAAAGCTGTTGCCAATTTCAGCAGCTTTAAAGAGTTGTTTCAGATTTCAGATGCTTCATAAAGAGATGTTTTATCCTGTATGATGTTACCAATAAATTCCATTAGAAGCTTTTTTTTATAAGTAATACCATTCTTTTTTACAATTTGTGTAGAGCATCCAAAGTGGTTTTTTGTATGTTGCACGAAAACTGCACTGAAAACACAATCCTACTGCTTAGATTTTCCGAAAGATTTATAGTGAAAATAACTGACTAACATAAATGAAAACAAAGTTTCAAAAGCATTAAAGTCAGTTTCTATCTGTTTCGAACAGCAGCTGATTTAAATGTTGACTTCAGCCTAGTTGAGCGACACCTTTAAGGATCATTTAATTACAATTAGAAACGCTAATGATTTCGTAATATTCTCGCAGCAAAACAAACATTTGCCTACGTCACTTTGGCGGGCGTCACCAGCTCACAATGTGCCCGGTAATGAGTTGGAGTCGCTGCTGATGCTGTCAGCTTTCGCCTTTCAGTTGCCCCTGAAATTGTAGCGAGTTCTGCGTACTTTTTGACAAGAACAGCAACGGTGCAGACAACATTGAGCATGAGTAACTGCCAGTCTATCTGGCTGTCTGTCAAGGGGTCGCAAACTCTGTCTCATACATTATGCAATGCGAGCTTTATTGTTTCTGGAAGCTGCATTGAGCCGGTTCATCTGATCGTTTCTGTACCCCATTGCCTGCCGGTGGCCTTGTCCAAGTGCTGTCAAGTGCTGGCATCCACCTGCCAGTCTCAGAGAGTATCTCTTCCTGTATTTCGCTTATTGCATCACATTCACCCTTACTTTAATGAAAATACACATCACAATTATAAAAAAAAAGTATCTCGCAAAGTGGGTTCCGGCTTACAGAGCGCATACGTAACGTAAAACTTACTCAGTTATATGTTTCGCATGTGTTTAAGTACTTTCAAAATCTTATAGCCAAATTAAATCTATAAGCTTTAATGCTTTACTCTGAAACTCATGTGATTTAAAGCTTGATGCATTCATGAATCTTACTCTGAAAAGTCAATACGCAAATATGTGACTTGTCTCGAACCTCTGCAAGCTATTTAAGAGCGTGTTGCCATTTTATGGCCTAAATTTATGAGTATCGATTGGAGATGCTATGATTAGACCGAGTGTGTTATGTCAGTGAGCGTGAGGGTGGTGTGTGAATTAAGGCAGCTGACATATAGAACAATCGATCGATTCGTCAACTAAATAAACAATTTTAATTGCGTGGCACCAGCAATTCATAAAAGCAGCGGGGTACGACAGGTGGGCTGAAGCACTCGAGCTAGAAACAGCAATAACCTTTTCGGTTTTACAGTTTGAACTTTTCATTATCGATTTGAGTAAATGCCAAGAGGCACGGGCCAATTAATATGATTTCGAGCTGCGATTACGCAAATCGTTTTTGGGTTGCCCCTGAAAGTATGAAAGTATGCGTGAGTGTGTGTGTGTGGGTATTTGTGCGACGACTTTCGGTCGTATCATTAATAAATGTCGTAGTAAGCCGGCCAGACCAGGTCAGGCCCGGTATGAGTACCAAGTCTGGTCCTAGTTCCCGGCTAGAAGGTTCCGCAGGTTGTAGCATAATCCAATCGACCAGGCACACTCACACATACACGGTAACTCCCTTGGGTCTTGGATAGTACTGGGCATGGACATGCTTGGCATTAGGATAATGGATGATTACTGGCAAACGTGTGGCATACGGCGTGGCGCCCATTTACATGCAGCAGCAACGTTAGTCAAAGTCATGTTTCGGTTTAGGGTTGCACCGAACGTTCTGTTGGCAGCTACACACACACACAAACACGCACGCATACACCCTTGTAAAGTCAATTTCATGTACAATTTTATTTGCATACGAGTGCAGGACACACACATACACACATATGTGCACATAGACAGACGGCACTTAGACACACATTTTGGTTCGTCTTATTGCATGCCTTGCAATTTATTTGTCTGTTACCCCGCGCTGCCACCCACAAAAATTTGCTGCAAACATCACTGAATAAATTTTATGCATTGACATTCATTCGCACACCCGCTAGCCACCTGCCGCCTCTCGATTGTTGCCCCACTGCCGAATATTACAGCGACGCAGACGTCAGGAGTTGCTGCGACAACGACATGTCAAATTGACCCAGTTATGCATTGCTGCCACCCCTCACCCCACACCCTGCACCCACCCCAATCGGTTGTCTGCTCTTGCGCTCATTTTTGCGGTGTGTCTGCATGAAAATTTGGTCAATAATTTGTAGAACTGCGCCATGAACGTGGCGGACGGACGGGCGGACGGACAGGCCACCCACTTTAGGGCCCAGACCCGTCCATCAATCATGTTTTCGGTTATTGTTCTTGTTGGTGTTTTTGTTGTCCTTGTTATTGTTGCTGTTCGTGTTGTTTAATGTCTGCAATTGCATTGATTTTAAATTTTTTACAATACATTATTTGTGTTTACAATTGGTTAACAGCACTTATTGTTTATTTGCGCGCCAATATTTCAATAATTGCTTATTAAAATGCATGTGCTTTAATTTGCTGCGTTTTATTGAATCAACAATAAATATAAATTTAAATGCAACTGTCAACAAGTACTTGAAAGAGCGTTAAGAGGACAAAAAAGTATGGGACCACTCATGCAAATAAGGAGCGGATAGATCATACAAATATTTTCCAGTATCTCTGTTGCAGTTTGAAATTTATAATAAGGATAAATGCAGATTATTTAAGAGAGCTAAAGCAGTAGTAGTTAGACCAAAGCGTTGGGATTCGTAGAGCTACTTCTTACAGGAATTAGAGTTTTACTCTAGGGATAGGCCATGATCACTACCAACATTTGTCTCATTTCTATGATGAATAGGTTTGCTAATAGCTCCAGCATCTATTCAGCATCTATTTCGTTCAGCAAATACACACACACACACACACACCCATACAACCAACGCTCGGCTCTCATATGCAAAGTCGTAAATTGTTGATTATGTGCTGTAACACAGGTGAGCGGCAGGACAGGTGGCGGGTTGGCGGTTACCTGACCGACAGTAAATGCTAATAAATAAGCCAACTGCAACTCCATTTCAACAGCGGCCAGGCATTAATAATGCAAATTGAGCACTGATATGCGAGTAAATAGAATCGTTCACAATGCACTGGGCCAGAGCGTTTGGGGCAGGTGTCAGGTGTTTAAGTGATTGTGATTGGGTCAACAAACTGCCGCACTTTGCTACGAAATCAATTCGTTCATAATTAAAGCGAGAGCACGCACACTCAATACACTCTTAACCAAATATAAGCAATTAGCATTCCAGTTAACAGCCAACAGACAACAGAAAACGCTTTTAAACTTGAAAAAGAAAAAAATAATAACTAAAAGTCCAGTGGAAAATCCACACAGTCTGACCAAACAGACCGCATCAAAGCGCCGCATCGGTGCGACGGTGCGTATGAGCGATATGTGAGCAGGCGGCAGCTTCTCCAAATGCCACGCAGTTTTTTAAGCATGTTTCGTCTTGACGCGATGCTGCATGCCTGGTGCTGCATGCAAACACTCGTCCACGCACACATACAAGAACACATATATAAAGTAATTCAGTGTTGTTCCAATAAAGTGCTTCATAAATATTTATTGGATTATCGAACGTAACGGACGCACGCTCAAAAGCAGGCGAGACAGGGAGAGAGAAAGAGAGAGAGAAAGAGCAGTTGCCTGGTCCTGCTATGGTTGCTCCTGCTACGGGTCCTTCTTGTCCGTCCGAACGCACCGAGTGCCATTGCCGTAATGAATATAAAGCAATGAACATTGCAATAAGCTCACGTATGAATAAGTGAGTGCAGTATTGAATGGCACTGACCAAGAGGGATGAGAGGTTGCCATAAAAGTTATGACCAATGTCTAAGCGACTGTCCGTCCGAATTTGTCTGCCATGGTTGAACGAGTGAGCGAACATAATTTTAAGTATGAATGAATGCAAGAATGCCACAAATCAACTAATAGCTGAAGTACTTTAAAGAGTGTGCGCTCCCATTCATTCTGCCACCATACTCAACACACTCTGTGTGAGACTATGGGTTCTTTGGCCCCGCTTTACCAGATACAATGCGACAAAAGTGTTATGGCCAATTAATTAACTGAATGAATGGCGATCCGCTGCTAATTGGACTATCAATTAACATGCCTGAGCCCCAATTATAATATCAATAGCATAAAATGTCATTACAGTCGACTTTTCTCTAATTATGAACGTATTAAATGGATATTTAATTATAAGTATTAAGGCCTTATTAAAAGTCATCACATCTCGCGCACAGTTACCCAATTCTGGCTTTTTCAATTTGACAGCAGCTGCAGCAGCAGCAGCAGCTAATATGAAATTGTATTTATTATTTATTTTGACATTAGCATCAACAATCCGAATCTGGGCACTACCTTGGGGCTGCAGAGGTATTTCGGGTGAAGCCGCATACATATTTTATGGCCATGTCATTGTTTATATATATTGTTCAGTTCACATATGGGACACACGTATGTGTGTGTGAATGGCATTTTCTTATTGTGAGTTCATTTACACATTTTACAAAAACATTGAAGCGTGTAATTCGAAACGGGAGCTGCTGCTGATACAAGAGTCAAATAAAACTGATGCCACCGCTGCAGCTCAAATCGAAGCACACACATTCACATTTACATACACACACACACACACACTTATATGTGTATAATGTATTCATAGAAAATGACAACTGACACGAGAATCAGACAAATGGAAAATCTGACTTGCTGAGCTCTATTTTACTTAAATTTTTGTTTCATTTCGGTTTGTTTCTTCAACATCCAGACGATCACGAGACTGCAAAGATGACAGCATGAAAGTTAGACAGCTGGCGGAAAAAGATACAACACAAATCTCACAAATATCGAATCGATGACAATGGCTGCAACTACCAAAGTGCCACGTGGCAAAATCCAACTACATGACACTAAACTAAATTACAAACTTAGCGTACATTCAATTTTTACAATTGCAGCATTTTACAGTCAATATTTTGAAATCGTTTTATAATCTTTGAACAGCATATAACAAATTTATATACTCGTTCACAAAGTGAAAAGAGTATATTGGGTTTGTGCAATGTCCGTCTTGCTTTTTTTTGCCGCTATTGCAGCTAGAGACTTGAAACTTGGAATATATACTCGTGTATACCCGCCTTAGAGAAAGTGTTAAGATTTTTGTGCCACGCCCACTGGGAGGTTGGCAAATCGATAACATGACGATCGCAAATCGATAAAAGGTGAATATTTCCCACAACAATAAAACTAGAGTCACCAGATTTGGTATGTAGATTGCTGGTGACCCCAAAGAGATATCCCGGCCGAGACCACTATAACGCCCAGCGCTTCCACCTTAAAAAATCGGAAATGGAATATAAATGAATATAAATTAAATATAAATATACTAGTGGAAAGCTTCCGCAAACATCACGAAAGAAAATGAAGAAAATGCCATCAAACATGAGAATCGGTTCAGTTTTGACGAAGCTATGGCCATTTGAAATACGCGAGCTTTGGATCCGAGGGCTTCACATGTCAAAATATTTGTCAATTTTGGCATGATTTTTGACAAAAAATTGGACCCCCTCACTATCGGTTTTCATATTGCTTTTTATACTAATTGTGACAAATACAATCGATTAAAAATGTAAATTTGCATTTGTAAATTTTGAAAACAATTTTTTTTCGGATATAAGTAACTAACTTATTCACAGTACACAGTGAACGAGTATTACCCAGACGACTACGTCCGACTGCAACGTTCTTAGTTGTTGTTTTTTATACTTTCCACATTTTTTTGGATCTGTTATTAATTTTATAAATAAAAATAAAATTTGTCGTTGGTTCAGTGTACGATTCAAACTAACCTCTTCATAAGGTTTGGTTTCTGAACCTCCTTGGTTCGTCAAACTATTTTTAAAAAAAAGTGGTTCGGTTCGGAATATTATTTATTTCTGAACTGGTTCGGTTTACAGTGCGGTGAATGATTTAAAACATTTCAAATGCAGGTTTGAAAGTGGTTGGTTCAAAAGCGGTTTGTTGCCTTGGTAATCATAGAAACGATTGATTTTATATGATTTATTTTCTCTGCTCAAATATATCTCTAATAAATTAGATAAAAATCAAGCAACTACATGACATACGCATTTTAAGATTGATCACTTGAAATTCGACTGAAACCAAAAATATTATTAATTTACTTATAAAACAGTTTTGCAGTTTAAGACATTTTATGATTAAGATAACTTATATCGTGCAACTGCAATGGAAGAAACTTAGTTAAAATGTCTGCAAGAGTATAAAACTGTCGGCTTACTTGTCATTTAAAAATCTATACGAGCCTCATTGTCTGCAGTTCATAAAGCGTTCAGGGGCAAGGCATACAAATTACAAGAACACTATGTTCAGAATTATGCATAGTCAGCAACTTTTCAGCAAGTTTTGCCGTGCTACCGGAGCCTCTTGCTCCTTCCTCCTGCCCCTTACCCATTGTAAGTGATGCAACCGACGATAAAAAAGGCAGCAACGAGTATTCAACACAATGCGCTTAGTGGCGTCAATATGGCCGCACAATTCATACAATGTAATATCGATTACGAAGCACTCGAACTCGAAACACGTTACCCACAAGGCACACACACACACTCATACTCACGCACACACACACACATACAATACACAATGCACATACAGTCACGGGGCAAGTTCTACCTCATAAACGCCCCACCTGAAGCTCAACTCAGCCACTTGAGCCCAAATGCCGTGTGGTTTGTAGTTGGGCCACGCAGCGTATACGTATTAATAAAGTGGAGGTGGTGGCGCACATAATTGCAGTCATGAAAAGCATTATACTACACATACGCACTCACATTTCATACACACCCGTACATTCATCCACCTTTGTGAGGACATTGTGTGGAGAGACTTATTCGACTCAATGCCCCACAAACCACAGTCTGGCCGGGCGCATTGATTGATTATATCATTGCCGATTGATCGCTTGAGTATTTGTTGTTGATTTAATAATTTATTGCGGTCGCAATTATTTAAACTGTTTAACAGAAAACATTCCACAAATGGGGCGACTTAAAGCTGCAGCTGCTGTTTGCTGTTGCTCTTGCAATGACATCATTCGCTTTTAAACGGCCATCGATCGGGCAAGGAATGCGAGTAGTTTTCAAATGGAATGCATTGCAGCAGGGCGACTTATCTACACATTGCTTTGTTAAATCTGCTTAGGAGCAGCGGCAAAGAAAAAAACAAATGCCTGGCTGGAAGGTGAGAAGCAGGGAGTCACAAAGCTGTATTAAACCTAACTAACAATCGCACACGCTGGAGTAGGTGCAGCAGAAATGATTCATGATTCGTATGCAGCCAGACGAAGGAATGCAAAGTGAAAGGACCTTTGCAACAAAAGCTGTGAAGGATATGGGCGGTTTGCTCGAGCAGAAAAGCAAATATTGTTAGACTTGTGTTGCAAATGTTCTAAAAAAAAATGTTCAAAAAAAAAAACAAAAAAAATAAAACGCGCGCAGGTAACTAAGCAAAGAACTGCAAAACAACAGCAACAACAAGGTAGCAGAGGAAGAAACAGTTAAGGAACAGCAAAAAAATAAAAGAAGCGAAAAAAATGTCAAGGTAAAACTAACAAACTGGCGCCTGGCGAGGCGTAGCAGCGGAAACGGAAATGGCAACGCCGAGCGAACGTATTTAAAAAAAAATAAAGAACGCAACAACTACAACAAGTGACTTTATTTCAGTCGTATTGCAATAGCTTTCATTGATAAGCAACGCGAACTGCAATAAAGTGAAATAAAAAACTGCTGCGCAATAAATGGGCTTGTAATTAGAGTGTAAAAGAGCGACAGGCGCAAAGTTCGAACTGTCGTTCAAAAGTAATTAAAAACTTCGCAGCAAAGCAAAAGAGAAATAAGGCGACATTTCGCGATTGCGAGCAAACAAAGTTTTCCACAGATTTCTCAAGTTGTTTAGAGCAAGAGTTGAATGCGTTTAAGCCCTGATTTAATTTATCAGAGCGGCAAATTCAAACGCGCTTAAAACTGATTGCGCAGCACGCCCCTCCAATTGCCAGCTAAACGAAATGAAAATTTGCCATTAGCCCAAAAGCAAATGAGTGCTGCCGAATGCATTGTTTCTGTGTATTTATGTTGGAGTAGTTTATGCCAAAATTCCACAAATAGTGGCAACAGCAACAGCAACAGCAATGGCAACGGCAACAACAAGGCCAACGAATTGCCTAAGCGGCTCACAGAAAACGAGTCCAGGAGGAAATGTGACAGCGGCACAGGCACACGGGGGAAGGGCGGGTGCCAGAGACAGGCGTCGGCGCCGGTGGCATGTGCAATGGAACGCAATATTTAGTGGTACCATTTACCAGAAAAAGCTGCCAGCCTATGTGTACAACACCCAATCAGTGGGCGTGTCTTGGTGTGTGTATTTTGGGCTTGTGTGCCCGGGTAATCACGTCATTATCACGTGAAATTTCGGCATTAACGTAAATTTACGATTTGCACAAGCGCATGAGCCACAAAAAACAAGAAAAAAAAATACATAAAAAAAAGTATAAAATAAAAATATATGTGTATAAAACTACTAACGTGTAGTCTCAGTCGCAGTCTCAGTCGCAGTTTCAGTTTCCGTCTAGTTGCCTGCTAGCAGCCTGGCTGCCTGCGACGCACATAAACTCACATTAAATGCGATTGCCAATTTATTTACTAAGTGAACGGCAACGAGCCGAGGCCGAGGCCGCGGTGAGCTGAGGCGGGACGGGGCGATATGCGAGCGCGGACAGGCGGCGCAGGTCGAGGCAGCCAGGTGGCACAAAAAGAAGCGCAAGCGGTAGAACGAGCGCAGCTGGCTCAAAACTTGGCTCAAATTTTAGAGCGGAAATAGTGCTGTTGTTCTTGTTCTTTATGTTGTTGTTGTTGGTGGAAAGTAATTGAAGCAGCGCCCAAAAAGTTGTTGCAAAGGCTGTGCCACAAAACACAGCACAGACACGCACACTCACAGTTAAAGCGAATGTTGGCAAGTTTTATGCATACAATTAACGAGTGCGGCACACCTCCCATATAGGCAACTATATATATAACATACGTATACACTGTTTGGCTTAGCGCTCAGCTGTCGAGAGCAAGTGCTGAAGCACATTAACCCATTAGGCTTAAGCTGTAAGTAGTCGCAGCAATGGGAGAGGCGAGACGGCCGCCTTTCTTTTGCTTCACTGACTCGCTGGCTGACTGCTTGGCTGTGTGTCCTTGTGTCTCAGTTGTTGGTGTTGCGCTTTTCGCTTTGCTCTACAATTTTCCAACACATTTGCCAAATTAAATTATATGGCATATGCAGCAGCATCAGCATCATCAAGCACAAATCTCTGGCACTCGTTTGTGCCTTTTTTGTTTGGTTGTTTCTTTTCCGGCTTAAATCATATGAAAATCACACTCGACTGACTCTCGACTCTGCTGACACTCAATGATTTACACGCGGTGCGCTGGCTTCTTGTTTGTTGTTTCACTTGGCACTCGCTCCACGATCAGCCGCGTTCACGTCCACCTCCACGTCTTGGACTTTGACACGCACACACGGCAGTTCGGCGTTGCCTGTGGCACGCACGGCGCACCAATCAGTGTTCTTGGGGTCCAGGCCGGGTCATAATTCATTTGCATCAATTGTGGTCTAAGGGACACTCACATATGCTTTGACGAGAACTCGAGTATTCGTAATTCTGTTCGCACGCGTACGTAGCCCGCTTGCCATTGGCCGCGCGTCCGTTCCACACGAGTCTTAGTCGCAAACTGTTTGTCCTTATGCCCATTGTCAGGACTCCGGGCTTCGTGTTTCCTGCCACACGACCGTTCGCCCAACATCGGCAGTGTGTCGCTCGTGTCGGCACTTCGGCAAAATTGCGCCCTCGTGCGTTGAGAAGAGAGCCCGTCGTATTTGGCGCCAAATTTGTTGCGTGTAGAGTTGCGCACAGTGGCTCCCAAACTGTGCATGCCGCAAGAGGCCGTGGCAAATAGCGAAGTGCAACTGAATGAACACAGTTATAAACATATCTGTCACAATTATGTTTAGCACACATATTTTCCAATAAATTCCCAATGCAGTAAGCTGCATTCGAATGCAATTCGATTTCTGGTTCGATTTCATTCAGCACTATATTTCAAATGCAATCAATTAAGAGAAGCTTCAGAAATTGCCAGAGCCAAATGGAAGTGAGCAGCAAGTGCGCTAATTTGCTTTGCTCATGAATCAATTACAATTACGAGCCGCTGCTCTCGAATGTGTGTCAAGTGGTGCAATCAACGGGTCCCCAACCTGCCCCACGAGGCGCAACCACTGGCACACCCACCCACACACAAGCACAGGTGGCCCAGTGGAGACTATGCAACCGGAGTGGGCATGAAGACCAAGAGAGCAGCAGAATGGGCGACCGAGAGAGCGGCACTGCAATTATCCGTTTTGTTTTGATATCGCATTCGTAGCGTAGGCCGCAACGTTAGGAAAGCTTCTCATGTTAGCCTAGGACTCTGGCTGCGTGCGAGTAAAGCTCACGACGACCGCAGCGACGCGTGGCAATGTCCAATAAAAATAACGTATACGCTGCGAGCGCCCGAAGCGTCCGAATTGTGTGGCACGAGGCATGCGGTAATTGGCAAAAAAAAATTTACGTATGGTGCCGAGTATTGTAACTGCCTTTGGCCACTTGCCACCTTTCACCTGCAGCCTGCACCCGCTCTGTGGCCAGCGGCCAGCTCCTCAAGTTTGAGCACCAGCGACCCATAAAACACTGCGCTCGCGCTTGCCCTCGGGGGTGGCAGGACCGCCCTCCAGCAATTGGCGCCGGCAAGAACTTCAGACTTGAACCCAGACTTGGACACTGGCACGCGGCATGTCAACGTGTCGCCAACGCAATAAATCCATAAAGCCCGGCCGCTGAACGCACGACTGACCCGTAAGAGCTAAAACCCACCCAGTCACCCACAACCCACTCGGCATTCATAATGACGCATAGTTGCACGTAGCAGGCGGATTTGCTTTCTGGGTGGCGCATGAGGGCACGCTATAATTATCGCACGAAATCAAAGTATACCCCCCTTTAAACCCTACCCGGGCTAACCCCTAGAACAGGATCGAACGACAGGGCAACGTCTGGAGCATTAACGACTTCCTTTTGAATACCATTTGCCCATTTGCGAATCTGAATTTGGCCACAATATCAGTTATAATTATTTTAATACAATGCCAATAAAGATATAATTAACTGGCGAGCCAACTGCGCATGCCAATGCTAATTTAAAGGTACTCACGATATTTGGCCAGGTGTTCACAGTGAAAGTTGCCAAACTTACCTGTAAGCGAAAAATAGAAATGAGTCTTAATTATTAAGCGTATAATAGAACGATAACTTGTTGGTATAGGAATTCTTTTTATTTTAAACTAAACTAACAAATTCGGTTTGACCTATTTAAAACCAAGTAAAATTTTTAAAACAATTAGGTAATAATCGCTATGAACTTCGCTTCTCTTGTATTTATCCTTCTTAACGCAGTATTTAATTTAAATTTATTCCCATATTTAGGTTAGAGCTGTGTAAGTTATTAAATGCTTCTACATTTATATCTGGCTTTGGTCAATTCAGAATCCCCATCTACTATTCAAACCGGAAATGCTCGTTCGAAACAAATGCTGGCGAAATGAAAATTCGCTTCCATTTTGGCGGCCAACATCAAAGCTGAGCTATCAAAATAAGAAACGCACACAGTACCACACACACAGACACACAGACACACACACACACACACATACAATAGCTTTAGCAGAGGGAACAGATGAAACAAAGGAAAGAAGAAAAAAACTAAACTTCAATCGATTGTGTGTAAAAATAAAACAAATTTTTGTAATAAACAAAGTGAATGCAGAGACACATTGCAAAACAGCAGCAGACACTCTACGAGGAGCTCGGAGAGAAGAAAAGCATAACGCACACATACACACACACACAACTACAGACAACTGACTACAACAATTTGTTTGCTTTGAAGTACAAAGCGTTTTAGTAAGTTTTGTGTGGTGCAGGTGGCAGCACCGCGGCCCTATGGCAACACGCGGCAAACAGTTGCTGAAATTGAATTTGGAGCCTGGCTGAAAGACACCACAGGACGCCAAGCCAGCGATGAATACGTGAGAATTGCTTATTTCGCGAAAATTAAAAAACATCAGAAGCAAGCAACACTCACAAGCACACGTGCCACATACACACACATATATATAGTACATGTGTTTATACATAGCATAATAGGCAGCTGCATATCTTGGGGCTTGGAGCAGAAATCTTAACGCGACTGTGACAGTTGCAGGCACTTGAGTGCCCCCTTACCCCGCGTTCCCGTGGCCAGCGGTTTGTTGCCCTGCAGAAGGCGCATAATTAGAAGCAGAACAACAACAACTGGCAGCTAGGCCAGCCGGGCACTTGGCGCCGCGCCGAGAAGAACCAGGAAGCAGGGACAACAATGCGTATCCATGTCAGCGTCAGTCAAGACAATTGCACTCAGTCACTCAGTCACTTAGTCAAGTGAAGCAAAACTTTAAAACTTTGCCTAGGCATCCGGTGCTCAGCTAATTGACGCATAGCCAACACGTGCCCCCCAACTCCAAAACCCCAGGCCGACACAATGCGAAAACCCAAAGGCCAGGCCTTTCTTCGGGTGATGCATCAAATTGTGTGCGGCCCATGGTGAAAATGTTAATTTCCAGCTATAAACACACACGCGGCGCCCCATTCAAAAGGGCACACAAAGCAAATTGTGTGCACTTGGCCCAGGTAAAAGGCGAGCGGCTCAAATGAACACCTTTCAATAAGGCCAACTCATCAGAAGCTAGTCGGAGTCAACCAGCTGAAAGGTAACATTGGGCAATTTCTTTCGGAACTATGCAACGAATGGTTACGGTCTGAGGACACGTATAATGGAGCGCCAGTTAGTTGTCTCAAAAAGGGACGCCCAGTGTAGAGCGAACAACAATCAAGTACAACCCGTTGCGTAGACGCCATATTAACACATGGAAAGACACACACACAAGCAGAGAAACACACGTACTTTGCCCTGGGACTTGTAACCGGAAGGGGCCTAAGCAGAAAATTCATTTAAATAAAATTTTAATCGCATTGTTCACGGAGCCCAGGCAAGTGAAATCCTTGCTAAAAAGGTTCAATTCACTGGGGAGCCAAATGGGCTATTGAATAATTTTGATAGCCTAATGAGCTGCCGCTCTATTCAGGTGTAAACACACGTTTGCAATTATTTGATGGAACTTTTGACGACGACTACCGCTATGACACTTGCTTGGATCTGTACTTAATTGCCCAATTCAAATAATTTAAAACTTATTATCTAAATGCACATAAATACTACTCTACGTAAAATAATTGGAATGTGCTTTCAAAAGCACATTAAAGCTTTCAAAAAGCTTATACGTATTTACTCTGCGTAAAACAATTGGAATGTGCTTTCAAAAGCACATTACAGCTTTCAAAAAGCTTATATGTGGCAGCCTAAAACTGAAACCTAAAAAACTAACGCACCGACAAACTTTGATTTGAAAGTTAATTAAAAAGCTCTTAAGTAGCTTTTGTGCGTGCCTAATACCTTCAGCTGATAGCTTAACTTAACTTAATGTCAATTAACTAGACTTGACTTAACACAAAACATAATGAACTTTATAGAATTTAAAAGTATTTCAATCTTGCTCTATTTACGCAGTTCAAAGACTTACTTAAAGACCCTTTCAGGCAGGTTAATGTGCTTAATAAGCCAATATCATTGGTTTGACACATGTTGTTGGCGCAGCGTTCAAAATACGGCGGGCAAGTTGAGGCGAGCTGGTAAAAACACAGCTATTTGTACCTTTACACCACTTCACACACTCATCCGGGCACACACACACACACACACACACACACACACACACACACACACACACACACCCGCAGGCAGGCATTCAGCCAGTCAGCCACTTGGGTCGGGTCTGTGGATCGCGCTTGGGGTAAATTACTTGACAGAACGCATGAATTCAAAACATTTGCCAACACCAAAAGCCGTCAGTTTCAGGCCAGGACGAGCCCAGGCCATGACAGAGCAACTCTAGCATTCACGCACACACACACAACAGTTGGGCGTCTGGGCTGTCTAGTCGCATTGTCTGTAACTGTAACTGTGACGAAGTGCTGTCTGTGTGTGTGTGTTGTCTGCTTCCGTTCATAACTTGACTCGACTCGACTCTTGTCGCCTCAAGTTGACTTGACGGACGTGGCTTATTGTTTCATTTTGGGCTGCCGCCTGTGCTTATGACTGAAAACGCATACAATAGCAATTTATCATGACTTAATTGTGTGTGGGCGTATTTATGTCTGTGTTTGTGTGTGCATGTGTGTGTGTGCAGTGTACTTGTCAGTGGCGTGTCAAGAAAACTTAGATGTACTTAGTTTGTTGCACGTTCAAGTTGGGGCCAATTTAACTTTCGCTTTTCATCTCCCAGCTGTTGTCTCTTTCGCACTTTTGGCTCTTTAAGCCTATTGCAATTTGCTTGCGGCTGACAATTGACAAAAACTTGGATTGACACTTTCCATATTCTCTTAGCTCTATTTCACATTTTAGCGGCATATTTCATGCACGCGGATAAAAAGCTATTAGAGCCCAAAAAAGTAGACAGCGCCAGCAAACGACAGCTGTCTTCAACTGCAGCCCCAGTGCATAAATCTTCTGCCTGAAATGTCAGCCCAGGCACAAGGACAAGAGAGGGAAAAAACAAAAAAAAAAACAAGAACGTTGCAGTCGGGTGTAACCGACTGCGAAATACTTGTTCAACCGAAAACTGCCCGCCAAATTTGGTGCTTCTAGCTCTACGATTGTGGGAGATATGTATGTATTTTCCCAGTTTCTTCGGTCCCAAGATATGTGGATTAGTGGGCGTATACACAATATTTTTGTGCAATCTTTAGGGGAGCTTATCAGTAATTCTGTTTAAAATATTCTATGTATTAAATAAGTGGCGGAATTTATACATACAGAAGAATATATATAGTATTATAAAGCGACGTTGCCAAAACCCAATATACTCTTTTCACTTCAAGAAGGAGTATAAAAAAAAAGTTCTACACTCGCGCTGTGATAAAATGTCGCGGCGTGCAGCTTTTATGTGGCACTGTAGCCAGAGCTGTAGCTGTAACTGTAACTGTAACGCTCCGCTCGTAACTGTCTGGCATTTCTTAAGCCCGCAGATTAACTCGGCTCGTCGCGGGGTCTCCAACTGTCGTTGGCTCGCGCGGTTTTTGGCCTCGTCAAGTCAAATTGCAAATTGCATATTCAAATGCGCGCGGCTTTTTCTAGTCTGCGGCTGTCTCTTCTACAAATAGCAAAGATTTGCGCATGCAGCGCAAAAATAAATGCAAATGGAAAATGGCAAATGGCAAATGGAAAATGCTTGACAGGCGCAGCGCAAATGTTTTGGTCCTAAATTGAAATTAAATTCGCCTCGTCCTGCCCCTGGGCAACGCTGCACAATCATATGGAACTGCTTACATGACTCATATCTGAGATCTGACCCCAAAATATACAAATGCATGCAAATGTCTCGATGCGCCTCCCCGACCCCGCCCTCATAGCTCCACTCTGGCCTCTGCTGTGCCATCGTCTTAGCTGCTAAGAAAGAAATGCGCCCAAAAAAAAAATGGCAGGAAAGCCGACAGCTCAACATAGCCGAAAGCGGCCAACAGACAGAAGACACTAATGCTGATATGACTTCATCTTCAAAAGGCGACATGGCAGCAGCATCCGTGGGATCAAAAGGAGCAGGTGCAGCAGGAGGAGAGCTCTAGCGATTGCGCAATATGTGGGCGCCGTTTGTAGGGCGCGGTGTTTGTGCGGCTGGTGCATGGAGTGTACGCTAATGATTCTACTCATTTTCTTGGTCCCAGTCAATTTAATATTCTCGGCGCACCAACAACAAGAGCAACAAGAGCAACAACAACAACAACAACGGCAACAACAACGGCAACAGCAACCACGACAGCGACAAGGATAACAAAGTCGGCCAGCCAAGGGGCCAGGCCGTATGGCAGGCAGTGGCAAAAGGCATTGCCAGTACCAGTTTGAGTTCCAGTTTTCAGTGCGGATGCAGCTCGGCTCGACACAGCTCGAGTCGACTCCCGGGCTGCCAGCCACTGAACCACTGATGACAACTTAAGAATGTCATTAAATTCTCATACAGCACACAAAAGCTGCATGTGCTTCATGGCGAAAGAATTGCCACGAGGATTTTAGGGACAATTTAAGTAGCACGGATTTAGAGGCAGCATCAGCGCCCGCAAACTACAACAAATTACAACAACGACAGCAACGGCAGCGAGAACGTTGACAACATGAAGAAACACGAAGAACAACAACAATCAGAAGAACAAATGCAACCAGGAGAACAAGAGTAGCCACAGAAGAAGGATGCGGCATGTTGCATGTGGAATAGCAAACAGTTGTCTCTCTGCCTCTTCTGCTTACCCGCTCGATTCGTGTTTTGGGCCGAAAGCAGCAAAAAGAAAAAAGCCAACTTACTTGCAACTGCAAAGTAAAAGCAAAAACACAAAAAACCAGAAATTGCTTGCATCAAGCTGAGAAGGGAAAATGGAAATAGAAAAGAAAAACGTATTGCTGCGGGACGCTTTCTTTTTGCTTTCATTGGTGGCGCAACTTTTTCTAAGCGTATTTCCTACGACATGTGCAACGCATTCGCATTCAAAAAGTCTATTTCCCGTGCAATTGCAACAATGCTGTGTGGCCGTAATTGCGTGTGTCTGTCTGAGTGTGGGTGTGGGTGTGTGTGTCTGTGTCTGTGTGTGGGAGCGAGTGTGACTGAGCATGTTCTGGCAGCAGCCCCTTTGTGTTCTCCACCTTCTTATTCTGTTTCTTGTTCGGGTGCTTCTTGTCCCGGCTCGCCTTTGGGCGCTAAAGAAAACAAATGAGTGGCGTCTGTCGACTGCAAATGTGGGTGGCACGGGGTTTTGGAGGCACCCGACGAGCTGGCGGCTTATTTAGTATGCAAGTTTGTGGGCGACATCAAGTAACCAAAGTTACATACATGCATTCACACAATTATACATACATATACTTAGACACACACACGTAAAGCTAAGCTTTCTTTAATAATTCTTTTATGCAGTTTTTTGCACACGGAATTCAAATGCGGCTTGCAATTAAATTGTTTATACACAGCAAATATTTTATTTATTTTTAGCCTGCAATAACAGTCCAGTTACGATATTCTAACAATTCTAACAAATATAATAATAACTAAAAACTGAAACTGGTAAGAAGATATTTTGCATTATCTTTTACAAATTTTATCTTTAAAATAAATATTATTAAATTAACAATTTCCATTGGAAAAAAGTGTAATAGTTTTGTGCCAGGCAGTTGAAGGCATCTCCGACCCAATTAAGTATACATATATATATATTGTGTTTGTCCTTCTGATATGTACGCAGAGTTATCGGAAACCACAAAAGCTTAAGGCCTAAACTTCTTGATTATGGATTCTCTTATACTCTTACTCTTGCCCTTGTATCATTTATATCTATAAAAATCAATTTTAAGAGAGGAGAGGCTCAGCTTCCAGCTGAGTTTAAGGTATATCCTGGTCGGGCACTTCCAATTAAAGCACTTTTACCTATTTTTATAATACCTTTATGCACTTTCATAAAATTAATAATTAATAAAATTAGGTATGTTTGTACTGTTAAACTGTATTACCCAAATATGGGTTTTGAGATTGAAAGGAGATTTCTTTCATTTATCGGTTTATGGGTCCTAAAAGCGAAATATGTATATATATAAAGGAAGTGCTCTAACTTGTTCCTATTTTACACATTTTTAATGTTGATCGATAGCTAACGGAAATTCAACATAATTTATCTTTATAACTCCGTGCCAAGCATTTGAATTAGATAACTCTCAGAAAACAAAAAACAAAAGCATTTACTGACAGCCATTTTAGGTAAAAACAAACATAAAGCGGATATGGTCAGGACAGCTCAAAAGATCTGGTTACAGTTGCTGCTGCTTCTGCATCTGCCTTTACTGTTGCAGCCGAAGCGACATTTCTTGGTAATTTCTATTTACTTATGCGATAAGCATAAGTCGGCAATTGCAATCGGCCAACGCATGTCAAATGCAAGATAATCCGAAGGGAAACTCCTGTCAGGGGCTGCCACGTATCGAACGCTTATTGAGGACAGCCCACAAAGTCGATGCGTGACAGCGGGCATTTATATTAGACATTAAAAGGCAACAGTAGAGCGCATTTGAAATGCTCGACATGTTGCACAGCAGGAGCTGCATCAGCAGCAGGATCGGGAGCAGGAGCAGGAGCTGTAGCTGAAGTAAAAGCGGAAGCTGGATAGCTAACCGACGGCAGCCATTGTTGATTGCGCATAAAAATATTTATAAAATGCAGATTGCAAATTTAAAATGTGTTGCAGCTGGTCTATGCAACTTGGTTTCAACTTGGGGCTGGCTCCTGCAAGATCCAGCTCCAGTTGCTGCTGTTGGGTATTTGTTCAGGTTTATTTATTTATGCATATTGATTAGTTGTGCCCGGAATGGACGCATCGAGTTGTTAGCCACGCCCAGGGGCCAACGATACATTCCGGTGTTGTTACCGCAGCAATTGCCAATGTAATTGAAAGTACACAGATACGCACACACACAAAGCCAAACACAAGCACTTGAAGATAAATGCCTGTGTAGGCCCTGAGGCAGCGGCAATGGCCGTGTTTTTGTTTTTTCTTCCTGTTCGCACCGCGATTTTCATTTTATTTCGCAAAAGAATTTTTTTCCCATTTCACACATGATTTCTGATTGCCAGCCTAATGCGCCAGACAGCGATGACGGCGACGGGCGACGGCCGGCAGGAGGGGAGGGGAGAGGGAGCAGTGAAAGCGAAAAGCTCGAGAAATACGAGAAACCAGATAAACGAAAGTGAAAGCAGCGAAAAAAATTGCATGTAATGAATAAATTTGGAGTCAAGCAGGTGAGGCGAGGGGCGGGGCAAACGCGGTGAAAATGAGCCTGGAAAAACGTGTAATGGAATTGCTGTTGCGTTGAATTTTTCAATTTCATTCAATTTAGAGTCAACGACGCTGATGCCACCGCAGCACACGCAGGAAATTTTTAAAGTGGCTGGGCGCACGGAGTGGCCAGGGGGGCGTGGCGCGGCACAAAGTTTTTAGCGGAAATGTAGCAATTTGTATGCTGCGCCTAAACGAATTTTAACGATATGTGAAATGATATTCGACTTGGGCACTGATCAAAAATGCGTTCGTATTGTGGGTTAGCTGCCACTGCCACTGCCACTGCCACGCCCACCCACACAAGCTCACGCGTGTGCGTCTATGTGTGCCTGCGGTTCTTTACGTAATTTCACCTTTCGGCAAATTGCCCGCCCGAAAGCTCATTAAAAAGTCAACGTATGGCGTTCAGGCTCTTAAACTTGTAATGCCATAAGACAGGGGGCTGGCTGGGGAGGGGTTTTGTGGGCTGAGCCTGGGGCACAGGGGAGACGTGACGGCCAATGTGCAGTGGCATTCCGGAATATGGCCAGCCAATTCACACACAACACACTCTGGCAACGCTGCGTGACAGCCACAAACAAGCTGGCAGCTCAAATGGGCTTAAGACGAGCACAAGGACGAGCCCCGCCGGGGGACGAATGCTGCGGCATGTTGCCCATGGCCGCAGCACCACAAGCGCCCACCAGCTCCCACTAGCAGTGGCGGCGGGGGCAACTTTGTTTTTGCTTTGAGTTGTCGCCACAAACTGTAAAGTGTCAACAACTTGTAATCACCACGGCAGGCAGGCAGGCACCCAGGCAGGCACCCAGGCAGGCGGCAAACGTATCGCCCAGCAGCAGCAGCCTACACTTGGTCACATTTTAACACCTGCTCGTTATCAACTTTTGCTGGCTGTGCAAAAACAAAACCCACCTGCATAGTAAAAAATTAAAAAAACAGATGCAACACCAGAAACTTTCCCATATTACATATATATATATATATATAAATATATATATAATTTTTTTGGTTACTTTTTGGCTTTGGCCCAAAACCTGTCAGCCCTGTCCAGAATTATGTCAAACTTATGGCACACGAAAAATGAGTAGAAATAGAAGGCAACGAGCGAAGGCCATGTAAAAACTGCATAAAACAAATGCCATAAAGTTGCAACAGTGGGTGGTGGGTGGTGGGTGGTGCTCGGCTGGGCGTTGAGCTGTGGCTCATTAGTGTTGACAGCTTTGCTTGCTGAAAGCCAAACCTGGCAACTCTGTCATTGGCATGCGGTCGAGGCCCAAAACACACACTCGCACACATTGTTGACACTTCCCCCTTCCGATATATTTTGGGAACTCCCAAATACGACAAATTCACTTGACTGCTGACAGCAAATTAGAGTGCAAACAATCGAGTAGCCATTCATCATTCCATTAGCACATTCAATATAAACTCATTTGATATTTAGTAATCACATAGTGGGAATAGCTAAATTATTTTCTTGTGGCTGTCAAAGTTAGTACATAAAGTGGCTTTCTTTTGAAAAGTTACCTCAAAAATTACAAAAATTCAATATATAAAGTTCAAAAATCCAAAAAATCCAATAGAAAACACACTTTCCTTTAAACTCCCAGCTTTAGCTGTTGCTCGATAAAAACGAATAAATGTAATCAGCGCATGGTATAGTAGAATATTTCATTTAATTCTCCAGCTCTTACATTGATCTCCGAGGTCGACGCGTTTAAACAGACAGACGGAAATGGGTAGATCGACTCGACTATTGATACTGACCATGCATATATATACTTTATTAAATCGGAGTTGCTATCTTCTGCACGTAACGTACACTTGAACAAAAGTTATTTCCCATTTTTAATAGGTACAAGGTAATAAAAATATATTCGTGATTTGCGAAACGTTAAAACTCTAAACAGTAATTATTATATGTAAAAATTAGAGCTAGGGAAATAGTTTCTCCTCCGCAAAACGTTGCCAAATTTATGCACAACGAAATTGTAAAATCAAGCGAAATTATTTGCATGTGAAGAATGTTCGCGATGGAATGGGGCATAGATAAATTAAGTTCGTTGCTGGCTCATCGCCGTCCCCATCCGCTGTTGCTGCTGTGAACTGTACAGTGAATGCGAAATAACGAAAGCGAAATCGAATCGAATTTTATCTGTTTAGCATATTTGGCGGTGGCAGCGCCAACAACAACAACAACAACAACAGCAGCTACAACAAAAGGCGCAAACGACTGCCAAGGGATGCCCAAGCGAAAGGCATAAAACAATTTAGATTCAATGCGAAGGATGTGCGTTCGGCTACAGCCAAGGATATAGCGAAGGATATACAATATACGAAATACGATATGCATACGCCATGGAGGCCGAAGCGGCGATAAATGTGCAAATTTCCTCAAGGCTCGACTGATTAAATGCCACTGAAAACATAAATTGCCACTGAAAACAACATTAGCCGAGGAGGCTCAGCACACACACACGCACACACACCCAGCCGTCTTTGACCTTAATTTGAATAAATACCCAAACTCGTACTCGTACACGCAGAGATTAGGCGGCTGGCAAACTATATCGTGAATAGTGGATCGGGGCTTAGTCGGCTCTTGGGCCCGTATTGTGGCAGGAAGCGACTTCTAAGCAAATATTATTACCATATTGACCGTTGGCTGGCACTGCCCCTGCTCCTTCGTTGTTGCCACTAATTACTCGGCACACAAAACGCAAATGTCGACTAAACAATACGTTACGCATACGCCGTGTGTTTGCCATGGCTGCAGCCATCGACACGAAATATCTTCATAATGAAAATAATAATAGAAAAATGGAAAATGCAAACGAAACTAACGAACGAAAGAAAAAAAGGCAAACACGCCCCTGGCCACTCCAACCTGCGTTGTCTGCTTTGATTAATGATCGCCCACTTCAGGAATCGGTAGTTGGCGTCAGGTCATGTCCTGAACGGACAGACGTCAAACGTCGAACACTTTATTCGCTGAAAGTCGAGACGAAAGTGTCGAAAAGTGAGCAATCACTGCGAATGTGGCGCGTCCAGCGGCAAGCACGCAATTTACTTATTACCCATTAATGGCCAAACAGCAACGGCAGCAGCAACAACAACAATGCAAGGACCACCACCAGCTGGTTGACAATGTCAGAAAACGTGTTGGGCAATCGATCAAAGCCGCAATCCAGCGGGCTGAAGGCCGCATCGGCCCAATCGGCCGCTTCATTAAACGCGACTGAGGATGACAAATCATGTCGTTGACAATACTCGCACAGGACAACAGTCAACAATGACGCAAGGACATTGAAATAAAGCGCTGCCCATGTCGCCTGTCTGCCTGACTAACTGCCTGACTGGCTGCTTGACCGCCTGGCAAATGACGGAACTGCTCTGAAACGCAGCTAACAATATTTTAAATGCGTAACTCCAGACGGATCTCAAGTCACAAACTCGGGCAGAGCCTAGCCAGCCAGGAATTGTTCGGGCACACGCAAATATAATTAAGCACGGCCCAAACGCACAAGAAATAAAAAATAAAAATATAAAAAAAATCACCGAGCACAACACGCCAACTCATTCCAAAGCCGTGCAGTCGACTTCCGGCGAGCGCAGACGAGAACTGGGCGGAGTCGACATTCGTCGCATAAGTCGAATGACATTAGCTGAAGGTGGCGTTAACAGATTAGATTAATCATGCAAGCGCTTTCAAATTTAACTAACTTTGATTTGATTTACAGGCGCTTACAGTTAACAAATATATAAACAAGCCTCATTAAACAAGTTAAAAAATATGTGAAAATATGTTTAAACGCCTAAAGCTCGATTAATTGCAACTTATACCAATGTAGGCTACACTTAGCGAACATTTGATGACTTCACCTGTCTGCAAGTAATACCACTAAAAATTACACTCATATTTAGCTTTAAAAACACGTTAAGAGAATGTTTCATTTAATATAATGGGCTTACAACTAAAGTTTCATAAGCCTAATAAAGCAAAATCAAAAGTTTTTAAAAATAGCTTTAAAAGCGCATTAAAGCTTAAAATCCTAAATTAATAAACGAAATAAGCAAGATTTTAATTTGCTAAAAAGTTAGCTAAAGCTTAAGCCAATACCATTGCTTTTTTAGGCACTTCATTAGCAGCGGGTCCTTTTTAGAATCGCGTGGGTTTCGTTTATTATTCAACTGCGGCTGCAATTGTCGCACTAACTGCCTTATGCACCTAAGTGCATTTTCAAATATTTTAGTGCACTGCAATCGAAAGCCTCCAAGAAATGCGCAATTAAAAATGTGTGCGCCCCGCTAGAAATCATGTCATAAATATCAACGGGTAAACAAAAGCTGCCTTTATGCAAACTCAAGGCACGCCATGGCCAAATTAACCAGCTAGCGGCGTCTAATAAAATGTCCATACAAAAGGGATATAGTATAATATGCGAACCTCCTGAGAAAGAAGCCTTTTGGGTGCATTGAACTGCAGTGTTGGCTAACCCGCAAGCTTTAAGCAGCACATGGAATTTTGAAGACTTGACCAGGCACAACAAATGCTGCTTATCATTATATTTTATGAACTTTGCTGGCGCAATGTGTACGAAATGGCCACGCGGAGGCCTTGGACAGCATGGCACAAGAAACCCAAAGAAGCCGCCAAATTATGCCGCGTTTTTCTCTGCGTAGGCTTTAAAGGCCAAAGATACCCCTGAAAAAAACAGCATCACACAAGTCGGGTGTAACCGACTGCGCAATACTCGTTTACAGTATAATAACAGCTTAACACAGTCAGCTGAATTTTGTCACTCCAGCTCTAAAATTGGTTTACCCGTCCTCAAAATATTTATATAGCTTAGAGTAATTTCCCACGCCTCCAGTAGGGATGCGATCGTTGGAAGAGGTCATCAGTAATCTGTCTGCAATTTGATGTAGGGAAGATATACAGATTAAATCGAATTACCACGCCCCCAGAGGGCGTAGCCAAGAGATCTTAACACTTTATCTGACTCCGATATATACGAGTATATATTCCAAAGTTCAAGTCTCTAGCTTCAATGCGAACAATCGGGCGGACATTGCACAAACCCAATACACTCTTTTCAATTCGTGAACGAGTAAACAAAGAAAGGGAAAAGACACAAGTTGGAAGCTGCCATAAGTCCCCCTGCAGTGGGGGGCGGTGGGCGGTGGGTGGCGCGGGCACACGAGTTTAAGCAAATTGCCATAATGAACCCTTTTTTCACTCTTTTGGCTCGCTGGCGGGCTGGGGGTGGCTGACTGGCTTGACGCCTTGCCAATTTGATGTAGGCATGCCAGCTATGCGCTTGCCAAGGAAACGTAGCCGGAGAGAACACAAACATAAACCGATGGTGGGCGTGGCAAGCGGCAGGGGGCGGTGCGGCGCAGCCTTGATGCGTTTGCCTTTTCGGCGTTAAAATGAAATCTATAAAAATAAGTGTGGCATGTTCTACGCCATTTTTTTCCTTCTCGTGCTCAAGCTGTTGTGGGTCTGTTTGTGGGCCACTGTGTTGTATGTGTGTGTGTGTGTGTGTGCTTGTTTTTTTTGGGCGCTGGGGGGCGGGGCGGGGCGGGCAACAGCCTGGCAGCCTCGGCATTTAACCAGCTCACTTTTGGGTTATTAAATGATGAAGCAGTTTGCCGTTAATGACTGCCAAAATGGCAATGCCGACGCTCGCTGGCTCGGGATAGCTCGAGACAGGCTCGGTCGATGGGTCGGCCAGCTCTTTGGGTTTATTGAGCCTCTAAAACGTTACCAGTTACCAGCGCACATTGCCTTCGCCGTTGCCTTTGCTTTTGCCGGGGTCTCGGCCTCAACTTGTCTGCCATGTCAGTTTGTTTAATGAGGGTAAAATTAGCGCTGTCTCAAGCTTATTAGCCCCACTTGAGACTTTGGTTAATGCCACTCATTTTATGGCGCGACTTCTCTTTGATTCGGTCTCAATTTAAAGCGACTTAATTGTTTTGATTTATCACAGCCATTGCTGGTTCAACTATTGGCATGCATAATGCTGAGAAATTGATTTTGCCAGTCGCTTGATTAACATAAATGAAATGGATCAAGTGCGGCTCAAGGGATTGCCAGCTGGGTGGCGTCCTGTAGTGGACATTGTTTGCATTCGATAAGCGTTGACAATCAATTTCTGCCACTTGACTCAATTCAGCTTCGCTCGCCTGGACTCGCCTTCGGTTTGTTATGCCAGCGACGCTGTGCCCGTCGCAAAGGAGAGTTATGGCCCCGGCTGAGTTGCGGGTCGCTGTGAATCAAGGTAATGACGTGCACTTTGATTTGCGTGTGTCATAAGGGTCACACACATTTGCTGTGCATTGCGCAGACCCCGACACGCAAATGGCGAATGTGCTTAATTTCTTAGCATACTTTTTGGGGCTGCGAGGCGCAAGAAATCAAACACAAACTCCCCGCCCCCTACAGCCCAACGGCAGTTCTTTGTTGGCGCCACCGTACGCTTTATATGCAAATAAAATGAAGGACGGAGGCGCCACTTGACCACTTGGTGGCGACTTGCCGGAGCGTGCTGTGATTCCTCACGCGACGCCGCCAACTGCGACTCCCGGAGGTGTGTTTCAAAGACTGAAAGTGGGTGAGTGGGTGGGTTTGGTGGCTTCGTCTCCTGCAGGGGCTTTCGCATGTAGTAATAATTCCGTAAGGGCTTTTTGTATATGTACGTATGTATATGGTGGATGATTGTTGTGGCAGGTGACTCGGTGACTTTCTGATTTTGTTGCTTTTGCTGCTTAATAAGAAACGTACGTCACGCAATATAATTAAGATAAACATAATTATAGTTTGCTGTTTGCTGTTGGTTTTTTCCACCCTGTGCGACTTTCTTTTCTAATTTTTAATGGAAGCGTTGTAAAAGTTATGTTGGTTACAATAATAACGTATTCCGAGGCAGTAACTTTTATTCAAATGTGCCCATTTAATGGCTTTAATATCAAATCAATGTTAGTAAACTCTTAAGATCTTTAATTAGGAAAAACTGAGATATGGACAGACATTTTTTTTGAAATTGTATATCAATTTGTAACAATTAAAACCAAACCAAAATTTTATAATTAAATTCAAAATTTAAATTCCCACTTAACGTTTGTCAGTTATGAAGTCAAACGATAAGTTTCGATAAGTCATCGATAGGTTTGCTGGCGGTGGAGCACATTCGTTCAGTGTGGAGTAAATTACCCTTAGCCGCGTAACATTTAGCTGAGACTTAAACCAACAGTTCGTGGAAATTCGTTTAAAATTACCCTTCGTTCAGAGCGTATATACGTTAAGTTGCATTGCGTTAAGTTATATTTTCGTTATGTGAGTAAATTCGTTAAACATCGTTTACAACCCAAAGTTTGCTTATATTCATCACGGTTTATGACCCCCAAAGCTTTGGTTGTTGCACTTGCTAAGAAAAGGCTCAAATGGGTTGCTGTCTAGCACAACGCACAGTTGCGGAGCCATAACACAGTGTTTCTGAAACCTCAACAGATAATTGAATTCCGAAATGAAATTTGCAAATGGTCATTGAACAAAAAACCTCAAAAAACATGTCACCAAACGCACATACTATATGCACAATCAAATATCCATTTGTCAGAGATTTCATTCTGTTTAATTAGGACAAAAATGTTCGCACACAAATCGTTTAACGGCAAATATGACAAATTAATTTGTCGCTCTTTTTCGCATATTTCGCATGCCGAATTTCAATTAAAGAAGTGTCATTAATAATGCGAATGGATCTGGTAAAAAACAGGCACAAATATATATAAATAAATATATACCTACAACTCACCTAAATAAAAAATGCCAATAATCACGGTTATCGGTTTCAGCATGTTGTCATCGGTTGTTCAACAAATGAAACCCAGTTTACTTCAAGCGCACCCTTTACCTGAAAAAGGAAAGAAAAAATAAAAAGTTCAAATGGAAGATAGGCGTAATGTTAATTAAATTGCCATTTGCAAAAGGAAGTTGAATAATCTACACCTGCAAATAAATATTTATAATGTGCATTTGTGTAATCAAATGGAAAGCATGAAAAACCAATAACATTTTTTTTTTGTAACCAATTTCAAACCATTCCCTGCCCAGACAAATGTCTGACATTTGCGACAAATGCACTAAAAATTATGCGCATTTTTAGCAGGCAAATGCTAAACAGTCGAGCCAAGGAGTACTTCGTAATGCACTTTATGGCAAGAGGTAAAATGGCAATGCAACATTCAATCAAAATGTGTGGAAGCCTCGACTTGTGTATTCAGCAAATTTATTTATGGGCTTATATAGATCATTTATAGATTTATAGAAGAAATATAAGCAAACTATCAAAAAAAGTGCCCCTCAAAAAAGTCCAATAATTGTTAAGTCTTGTATACTATTTGTAATTTCAATTTACATAATTACTTGATTGATTTACACATTAGCTGACCTTTTGTTGTTGTATTTGTAAAAAATAATGAGCTGACTTATTGATTTAAATTCTTGATATATGCAAATGCTAATGAATGCATTGAACCATTGAAGCATGAAGCGAAAAAAAACGGAAAATCCTGCAGCTGAAATGCTCGCGGAGCATCAAAATGCATATTGTATGTGTACGCATTCTGACGATAATTAATGCACATTTCCAATTAGAGCCCCAAGTGCAATTATCGTAATATTATGTTTCAATAGACACGTCGTGTTGGCTGAATTTAATTAAAACAAGATAGGACGGTTATCTTCGGGGTGTGGCAGATTAAAGAAACATTAATATTATGTACATGTAATATTATGTAATAAAATAAAACAACTTTCACACGAGATAACAAAGCGCCAAACTTTCTTTAATTACTTTTTGCGATTATATAATATAGCGCACCAATATTAATAAGATTTTTTTGCAAGTGTGTTGATAACGTTGTAAAGCTGGAAAATATATCTTAAAAATAAAAGCAAGTATTTTACATAAAATCTATATTTACGACCGATATGACGATGATAGCTATATGATACAGGTATTTGACATGGTCGCAGTCGACATATGGAATGGAATTTATAGAAGTGCATGTTTTTATAGAAGTGAACAGACAAACAATTCTTTATATATAGTATAATTATATATACATTGCGAAGTCGAAGATTTTTCTAATAAGCATCGAACTGTCAAACAAATTAATAATAACCTCAGCAAACTCTCTTTTATACCCTTTAATAAAATTCAATTGCTGCAGCCCATAATCCTGGGTATAGCCAAATCGTTCCGACTCTGCTTTAAAGCCCTGCATCTTTGGGTGCGTGAGAATTTCCACACAGCTGAGCTCATTAATTTGGCGCTGGCCACCCCTTCAGCCGACCCAATGAGCTTGGTTATAATAACACGCCATTCATCTTGCCTTTTCGCACATTTACAACCAGCTCAACACAACTCAACTTGAGTCAACTCTTTCCTCCCAAGCTCCTGCTCGTTGCTCTCATCGGACAGCTTATTGTTGATGAAAAGCAGTGCAAACAGAGGGAAACCAGCGCAAGAAATCAACAACAAAAAATCACCTTTTTATGTACAGCGAACATCCAAGTGATTAAGAGGGTAACGTTGGCGTCTCATAAATTTGCATTTAATACTCGGCACAACAATGGGTTGCACAGCCTCCGCTCGAGAACTATGAGACACGTGAACGAAATATGCTGACCTCAACTCTAATAAGCTGCTTGTTTTTCTGCTGCCGCCACAGACAATAATAAATAAGTTTTGCATAAATCTGTTGTTAAGGCAAGGGCAGGAGCAACAACAACAACGAGGACTCCTGGCGCATGCCACAAGTGGTGCAAAAGTCAAGCACTCTAGCCAAATAAAACAAAGGCAAAGGAAATTTTCAGACTGTGGACGGAGTCTGTGCAGACAAGCCAGACAATTGAAGCGGCTGCAGGTGAACAAATTCGGACGCGGATCCTAAATCAAATCAAGCCACACACAGTGGCATAAAAGAACAAAAAGATACGAAAGAACAAAGGCAAAATACCCTTGCAGACTAACTGACATTTCTATGGAATTTATATTACAATTGTGGCTTAAATTTAATATTTAATAACCACACGTTGCCATGGAATTCAAACCTCGAAGTTGGCTTTTACTTTGCCCTAATCGGGTCGAGAGTGTTAGATTTATTTACCTATTCAAAGTGTTAATGTTTGCAAATACTTATTCATAGCGCTTAACAAAGCGTTTACTATTAATAATTGATTATAATATTAATAGGTATAAAGGTTTCTCTCCCATTTTTCCTTATTAATAAATATTAAATGTAAAAGGTATATGTTAGTTAAAGCATTAAATATAACTTCACAAATGAAAATTTTACGCACAACATTTGTATTTTAAGAGAATAAACAATAAATATTAAAAGCACAGAAATTGCCAAAAAAATAGGTTATAATAAATGTAATATAAAAAATGTATCGTTGTTTGTATTTGATATTAAAATGTACTAAGTAGTAAAATTAAACTAAACCAACTAAACTTTGTGGGCAACTGGTTCGGACCATGATTTGAAAAATATTGGTATTTCCAGCCAGAGATTCGTTTCGGCTTAAAGCTTATCTGCAGTCTTGATTGAAATACGTTATAAAAATATTATTTATTTAAGAAGCAATATACATGAAGCATGATGAAACATTCCATAAGAACATTTCCTGCTAAGGGAAAGGAATAGGGGTCAACCCCAAGTGGCTCAAAGTAGCTACACACACACACACACACATGCACAAACACACTGATTTTGATATTGACACACATCGTTAGACACAAACACACTGTGCTGTGCGCTCGTCCTTATTGAATTATCACGCTCAGTTTGCACTTTGGTTTTTGCCAAATTCAAATGAGCGCAAATTGATTTCGAATTGTCCCTGCATGAATGCATAGCATGTGTGAGTGTGTGTGCGTGTGTGTGTGTCCTTGTGTGTGTTTATTCAGTCAAACCGAAATGCATTTATGGCACTGCGTAAATCAATTTAGCCGTAAACGCCGCCTAATGCACAAACCATGTTAGCTAACGTTTAAAATACATTTTGGCCAACTGCAACAACAAAATATGTTTACAGTGCCAATGAAATCTACGCGCCATCAAATGCCGTGACTGATTTCTATATCTATGTAACGGCTCGTTTCTGGGCCAACGTGTGGGGCCTCCTCTATCGGCAGTTAACTATTTCGGTTCAATTTGCGGTTCTATTACCAAAACCATTGGCACATGCTCAGGCCCAGGCAGCTCTCGAACTCGGAGACTGCGACAGGATGAGACACACATTGGCCACAAGCTCATAAGTGTGTGTGTGTGCGTGTGTGTGTGTCCGTTCGGACCACACGCATCAGTGGCGCACTCACGTCGTCAATGCCATTTTGGTTGGCCAAAAATACGCCCCCATATGCCAATTTAGGTTAGGTTAGTGGCGGCAAGGAAGGGGGCGGGGTGAACGGCCAGGACGCATTACGCCCAATGTCACACAGCCAGATACGTGCTGAGGGCACGCCCACCGGAATGCAGAAGCCGTCAGCAGAAAAAGTATCTATGCCGCAGAAAAAGTCCTTTACCCGCGCTGCACCCTTGGGTAGATAGTTGATGCTCGTGGCACAGCTCGGCATTAGGTGTACAGACCATCTACGTGCCACTCAGCGAGCAGCTGCGTCAGGAACTGGATTCGTGGCATCGCGGCCTGTCTGTGCCCGTGCGCAACAGCAACAAGAGCAGCAACAAGAGCAGCAACAACAACAACTGCACGTACTGCGAAGGTGCCACTCGCATGGCTGCCAAATGAACTCAGCCATTTAAATTCAACATTAATTGGATTAAGTCTGCACTCTGTTTGCCTAGGCAAGGGCGGGCCTGAGCAGCGGCTGAGTACCGTTTTTAGCCGCATATACCTCACATTTATTTGGTTAACTCTAATTGCATAGTTACTTATTCAATTAACAATCAAATGTTGGCGGCAAGTTAAATTTGATTTCTATTCTCATAAATATTTCTTATCAAATTCCATCTACTTATTACTGGGTGAATTGAAATTGTAAAACATTGAACAAATATTTTCTAAATTAGCTTTAGTTCGAGATTCATAATCCAAGTGGGCGATGGGAAATGGATTTTTTGTTCCTCCGCTGGGAAAATCGAATGCGTTCAATTTTCATTCACCCTAAAATCAAATATCGCAAAAGGTTCGACAGCAGTTTGGGTAGCCAAATAAAGTGAGCAAAAGTAATCTAGTTGCTCGACTAGAGAATACTCTAAAAATACTAAAAAAATGCCATGAACCATGAAAATCGGTCCACTTTTGACGAAGTTATGGCCAATTGAAATATGCGAGCTATGGATCTGAGAGCTTTACATGTCCAAATTCTTGTCAATTTTTGCATGATTTTTGACAAAAAATTTGAGTTCCTCAGAAACGGTTTTAGTGTTGTTTTTTATACTAATTATGACAACCATTTCTAAATATTGAAGAAAAACAATATTCGAAAATCTACTGTGAACGAGTAGTACGCAGTGGAATACATCCGACAGCAACGCATTTTCGTCTTTTACTACCTTTCTTTTTCTGCTTGTTAACAACTTTTGCAGAATTTTAATATTCCCCCATTCAGCCATCAATAATGAGTACACTGCATATAAAACTAGGCCAACAACTTTTATGAGTATTGTGGCAAAAATTAGCTTGCCGAAATACCAGCTAGCTGGAACAGCAGCAACTCATGTTATGCACACACCCACGCACACACTTACACACATGAGTGTGTAAATAGCAGCCCGTAAACAACAGGGCGTATGATGAAGCGCCCCTGCACCCGCTTTGAACAACTGTCAGAAAGTTTACAACATGTACTTTTTTTTTTTGCTGATGCTTTTTGGCACGCTCCTTTGCTGTGTTGATTCGATTAAAACGTCAACAGTAGCAGCAGCAAAAGCAGAAGCGGCAGCAGCAACAGCAAATGGCAGCAAAAACAATTCACAGACGCCCCCAATTCGACTTTATTATCACAGCAGCATATATGGGCGTGTGCTTGTGCGTGTGTGTGTGTTTGTGTCATGACCTTGTCATATCCATCTCGATGCCTTGCAAAGTTGCCACACCACAATTTATTTGACTTGTATTTTGCCATCATTTGCTGTATATTTTTGTTGTCTTTCCGTCGTTTTGCAACGCACTGTTGGGCCGCCAAACAGCAGCCCCCGATTTCGCCCATTTCCGCAACTGTTCTTGCGAGGGGTTATGCATGTATATGACAGCCTTTTTGACATTTTGTCACAGCCGCAGGGCAGAGGTTGTCGCAGGGCAGGACAATGTCCTCGTCCTGTCATGTCGTTTGATCTTTTATTGCGTTTGTTTTACGAGCCCCCGTAAATCCCCTTTAAATTGCAAATTCTTTATGTTCGAATTTTCAGCACCTTCACCGCTCCCGCCACCTCCTTCATGGCACCTAATCCATTCGTTCGTTTGCACGCACTTTATGAGCGTGTGTGTGTGTGCCACACTTGTTTGTGTGTGTGCGGGTGTTTTGTGTGTATTTATTTGTGCATCCGGCTTTCTTCTTTTATATTATTTTTTTTCCTTTTTTGCTTCTACCGAGAGTGAAAGTATTCCTGCTCCTATCGCTTGATATTTTACAGCCACCACGCCCATGTCCTGCCCCCAGCTGCCTGCCTTTATGGGCATGAGTTCGCATTGAAGAGTTTGTCACTCTGACGGATGCGTGATAAAAATTTATTGAATCGAAAACAATAAATATTTGATTTGATTCATTTCACAGCACGACACTTCATTCTCTCTCGCTCTCTCTGTCTGTTTGTGTGTGTGTGTGCATGTGCATGTGTGGCACTCATCATTGATTTCAATTGATTTCGTGCCGTGTCCACTGAGGTAATTGAAAATAAGAACAGTATACAAACTTTTATGGGCTGTGGCCTTTCGGAAAGCTGCTTAAAATAAATTGTTAATAAGAAACAAAAATTATGTTAAAGATATTATTGTTAAATATTTATGAAATATTTAAGAAGAAAATGATTTAAAAGATATTTATAACGGTTTTATTTTTGTTGCTGTAGGCAGCACCAGTAGCAGTGAAATGCACAAGTATGTAAGAATTTTCTGAAAACGTTGCCTACTTTTTGGGGCCTTCTTAAATTACATCTTGTCGTTAGCTTCATTTGCAGCTCATAAATGAGACCCGTGCGGGTCAAAGTAAAGGATGTGAAAATGCCGCAATGAAGGGGCTAAATCCCCGGCATTCTGACGCCCATTACAACTGCAAATGAACCCGTAAACCCATTTAAGCAATGCCCGAAACACGAAAACTTCAGCGACAACTTTGTGGGCGAACAAGCGTCCAGCCTTTCTGATTATTGCTCAACACTTGAAAACTTTTTTCTTGCCTTTTTGCGCAGGAGTTAAGTTGGTGGGGAGTTGAATGGGATGTGAGTTTAATTTGCCAAGGCTTACTACTTACTTTTTAGGGATAAGGTATAGGATGGGGGGCAAGGACGTTTGGGCGTAGCAACAAAAAGTCGTGGGCGCAACTTTGAATAACAGATAAAAATGTTACGTGCCTGGGCGCACGCTTCCTTCTATTTCGCTTTCAGTGTTGTTGTCAAGTTGAATGAAGAAATATTTCTGTTATCGCAGTAAAAAGATGTTTCGTGCTCTGCGTGTTTACCTTGCCATTGTTGCTATTTTCTGTAGTTATTGTTGGCGTTGTTGTTGTTGTTGTTGTTATTGTTGTTGTTGCTGTGCTGACGGGCAACGTCAAAGTAGCGTTAGCTGGAATTTTCGGTTGAAAGCGACTAAGCAACAACCTTGCTGAAATTTCTATAGCATCTAAATGCACAAAGCTCAAATGCTTTAAAAAGCAAATGGAATTCCTTTTTGTGCAGAATACGCCAGCAATAGCAGCTGCTAAAAGAAAATGCAGAATAAAACCGTAGATGGCACTGGGCTCGTAGACAAGACCACTGCAAATTGTGTCCAGCTAGCTGAGTTGCCGCCCACTCGGGCTATAAACAAAAGCATGTTGAGTGTTTGTGGTCGAGTCCTTCGCCTGATTTCCATGCGCATAGCCCTTTGTGCAGCTTGCCCTTTGCCTGCCTTGCCTGAGCACCCCTCGGTCCATCCACAAACCTTTGTGCCAACATCATCAACAAATCGTCAATAACACTTGACACTCGCTTCGGTTTCGTGCCCCTTGCCGCAAAGACCCCTCTTCTGTCCGGGGCTGCTCAACCGCCATGAACTTTCTAAGAAATTACTTTTTCGGTTGCAGATAAACGCTGGGCTGTCCGTTTATCTGTCCGTCCGTCTGTTTCTCTGACTGCCTGTGGTGCTGCTGTAGGTGAACGCATTGCCAGCTCCGTTGCGGGTTTTCTTTTGCGCTCGGGCTGTGTTGTCTGTCAACTTGCCACACGCATTGCGAACAGCCATCCGGGCATTGAGGCAGCTGTCGGTAGCTGTGGAAGCGGCCACGGTTAACCGAAACCTGACCCAACAGTCAGGACCGTGACGGGCCCAAGTAGTGTCAACATCTTTGGCCTTGAACAAATTGTCGGTCGTGCCTTTTAAAATTGATAAGGCGCCCTGGCGCCTGGCCAAACCAGACCGCAACGTGCAATGAATCAAAAAATATCAAATATAATCAAAATCGTAGACGTAAACTTTTTTCACTTTAATTATTTGTTTCCATGTTTGAGATTTTGCTTTTCGTGTTTGGGTTCTGTTTTTCGTTTTTATTTTTTATCTTTATCTTTTGGCGTCTTGTCATTCTTTTGTTTGCTTTGCTGATTTCGCTGTTGGTTATTTTTCCTGTCGTTGGCAGCATTTCCATTCAACGTTTTCCATTTGTGCAGAAGCAACAGTCAAAGAATGTTTGAAATTCTGAAAGCGTTTTTCACGTATTTTTCACTTTTATTAGTATGCATGTGTGTGTGTATGGTGGCTAAAATGGATGACTTGCTTGACTGGTTTTTTTGTATTTGTTTTGAGACTGTGGTTTGGGCACATATTATCCTGCCAATCGCACATGTATGTTAATGTCTATTGCCCCTGTCCCTGTCCCTGTCCCTACCCGCAGCCCTGTCTCTGCCTTTGCGTCTCGATAGTGACACTCATATCCGTGAAATGCAAATGTATGCGTGCCGCTTGAACATTATGAATAATTCCGGTTAAGATTCCATTTCTGCCATTTGCCGTTTATTTTCATTCTCATTTCCATTGTCTCTGCTCCGCTCGCTACCTGCGCGCATAAGTAGTTAGTTGTTGCTTGTTATGCGGCTTGTTTTGCGCTTGTTCTCATTTCTGTTCTTATACTTGCTCCCGTTCTGTCCCTGTGGTGCACACTTTCATTGCCATTGTAGTTCATTCTCGTTACTTGACGTGAGCTCCAGCATTTATTATGCAAAACGTGAAATAACAGAAGCAGAACAAACAGTCCCGACAGCCAGCATTGGCAATAGTGCTTACCCCCTCCCGTTCACCACCGCCAGCCACACCCACACCCACAACCTGTGTGTCATTAAGCCAACTAACCCAACGAAGAGCGGAATACATGCATTTTTCATTATTTCCGCAAATTTTTAATGCTAATGAACGGATGCTGATAAAAGCTATTTGTGCACTTGACTGATGACAGAGTGGGCCAATTTGACCCAGTTGTCGGACTCAGTTCGAGGACTTTTGTCCGCCACTTCAAAGCGTCAAATTAATGACCAGCCATTAAATCACACACAACACAACAAATGACAAAAACTAAATCCAATAGCGTGACCAGTGCTCCATCAAACACTTGCCAAGGCTGTCACACAACAGCAAACATTGATGGCATATGTATATATTAGCTATATATGGGCCACAGGTAACACTAGATAGCAATATTTGATGGACTCTTTTGTGTAGAATTATGTACTCCTCCTACGATAAATGAAACCTTGATAATATAATTTATGATGGTAATAAGTTAAACTATGGACTAAATAAATATTGATTGTATTGCCTTTTAACTAATTGTCGTTAAATATAGAAAGACCCCCAAGCTACGCTTTCATTTCAAAGTCCGAGACGCCTTTCTATGCGATCCTCATCGCATCATGTACCATAAATATTTTATTAATATTGTTAGTTAGTTTTCTACTAACTCTCTCTCTCATTCTCGCCCAATCTCACTCAGCTGTTTACTAAAGTCACATTTAATTTTGTAAGCTTTCCTTGCAATGCAAGTTAAACAAGATATCACCGACTGTGTTGCCCACTGTAATGGGTGTGTCTGGTACAAGCACTAAGGAGCCATGAATAATAATAGCAAACAATGAATATTCGTGTGATTCATTTATCAGCATCATTACAATCATCAAAACCACTTTTTCTTCAGTGTCGGCAAATGTATTGTGAATTATTTTCTATCAAAAGACGCTTAATTATACTAAGTGACGCCAGTGCGGCAATGATGTCGTTGATGGTCAACAAGACTACAATTAATAATAATGCCATACGCCCCATTGTTCCTGAAGTATGTGTGTGTCTCAAATGCCACATGGATAATTGAAAATTAATTATGTTGACATATTTGGAAAGTGATTGTTAAGATGGCAGCGGAGTGTTGATGATGCCGCAACATATAATTTTGGAAGCATACCAAACAGTGGCCCAGATCCCGTCCCTGCCGGCCGGGGAACTGGCCTAGCCCAATGGCAAATTGCCGAGCTATGTGGCGCTTTAATAGACCCCTGTCATGTGTCCATTTGTTTGGCCAGCGACGCCGTTGAAAGGAGTCGGTAGTCCTGGCTGGCCCGGCCTTGTGGGCGTTTTTATTAAGCCGGCGCACGACAGAAAGCCTTTCGCTATAATTAGCTGACGTTGCGGACTTTAAAGGCTTGTTTTGATCTATTCGATGGGCACTGTGCGCTTGAGCAAATATTAACTTGAGCATTACAGTTGAGCTATTTAAAACAAAGGATCCAGGATGCAAATGCTAAATTGCACAACAAAACAAGGCGGAAGGATGCTGCCCAAATGCTACGACCGTTCGGGTGTTTGTGTGTGAGTGGGCAAACAGAAATACGGAAATGTAAAAGCATCAACAGCCAACTTGCAATTGCAAGAGTAACCAGCAACAGCAGCTGCAGCAGCTCCAACAACAACAATAAGCTGCAACAACAACAGCTGAAAACATTAAGACAAATGGCAGCAGCCGCTGCATGAATAAAAAAATATAAAAAAGAAACCAACTACCGTGGAATGGACGAAAGGCAAAAGGCAAAATAATAATTTCTAAAGAGCAGAAGTTACGTTTGCATAAATAACGGCAGTTTTGTTCCCATTCGGTGTGCATACCAAATGCATTTTGGCTTTTCAGACAAAACGCATTAAAGCCACGTTGTCTGAGCCTACAGTGTAGAAACCGCAAAAAAAAGTGAAGCAAAATTCAAGAAAATGTTACATTTAATATGCGTCTGCAAAAAAATGTTGCCTACTTTTCAGACGCGAGAAAAATTCAAACGTTTATAACTTTAGTGTAAATAACAGTAAAATTCCATTCTTATCTTTATTTGTTTTGTTTTGCTTGTTTCTATCCACATATAACTAGCTTAAGTTGCCATTAATAGGTAATTCTTGTAATATTGTAATGAATTTATAAATAAAACAAAAAACAAAACAAAAAAAAGATATCGTTTGCTAATTGCCGGCAAATATACATTTAAAAATTATAAAAAATTTTATAAATTACACAAACTGCTGTGCAACGTTCTCATTATGTGCTCCCTGGCCATAAATGCATGCCGTGTGCTTCAAACAGACAAACAACTAATCAAGATAGAGAAAAAAAAATAATAAAAAAAAAATGTAATATAAATAGAAATGAAAAACAGGTCTTAATAACCCGTTTCATTTTGGTCGCCTCTTAAAGCATTTTGGCACAAACGCGCAACTGTCACGCAAACGTTGTTTAAGTTTAGTGCAATGTGCTGGAACTCGAACCGCACACAGACAACATATATACACACACATATATATATATACACCTGTATTCGCTGCGACACCCACTCGATCCGGATACGGAGCCATGATGGTGACGCTATCAGGCGGAAGTGGCACATGTCACGCTCCACGCTGCCTGCTCATTCAATTGCGATGTGTTTGTGAATACGAAAGACTCAAAAGAATTCACATTCGTTGGGCCCTAACGCGGCAATTATGGCTGAATAGTTTTCAGTCGTGTGTGGACGATCTGCGCTTATGTGTGTGTTTAATGTAAGTGCAATTAACATTTATGATTACACAATAGTAAAAACGACAACAACTGCAATACCCAAGCGCTTGCTATAAATATTTAAAAATAATTTACAGCTTCGACTTGCAGCTTTACGCATTATTTTCTGGGTGCGTTCGCACAGTAATAATTATGTGGGTTAAACGGTTCCCCAATGGCAGAGGCGTGATGTGTACGCTACCAGAGACATTCAGGCAATCCACACAAAACAGACACAAGCACACAAAACGTATACACTTGCACATAGACAACTACATACGGGCATGACCAGGGCCACGGGGCAGCCGTGCCAGAGTTTTCTTTTTAAAGCGTAATTCCATTTCAGGCTTGCTGCCCGGCTTTTATGTAGGCACTGCCTGTCATTCACCGAGTGGTTGACTATCTGACGTCATCAGCAGATATCTTGTAAAGGGGTTAAGTGCCTGTCTCTACTTTTCCTTATACCCACTTTTCATTAGTAAATAAAAATCAATAAACGACCAAAACGCAAGACAGCAAACAAAGAAACTCGTAAGTCAAATTCCTTGACAGACTATGCCAACAATTTATTTATTCCATCCTATATAAATAGACGAAATTTTCTATGTTTGCCTTCTTTAGTTCTTCTTTACGTTGGGTGGCGACGATTTAATACCCTTGCACATTTATAAGTTTAAATTGCTTCTGGAGCTGCTACACGAATATATAGTAGAAAGACTTTTCAATTTAGGAATCTTAATTCATCTTTTAAAACGAGGTAATAGCGTATATAAGAACAATCTATATATATTAGACTATAAATTTATTTTTGACATTTTAAAAGAATAGCAAATTCCAAGCGTGACAGTATTAAAAATACAAATATACATTTACGGTTTATCCTTAGTCTTTAAGTTCAATAAATATTTAATGGAATATTTAAAAATTGTTAACAGCCTCTTATAGAATATTTTAAATACATCAACACTTAACGTCTGGTTGGGTTTATTAAATGGCGTATGTTGTTGCTGGTAATTGCCTTTGGCTCAATGTCGTCCTGTCAAATGTTTAAGTGCGCCTCCGACTATTATTCCAAGCTGAAGCCATAGGCTGTCAACATTGTTGTTCTATTTGAAATTGGCTGGCTTGAAGCCCTGTGAACACATTTCAATCGAAGTCAGGCGAACACACGACATTAACTGTTGATTTTTCCAAAATTTAATTTACTGCATGGCTACACTGCGTATGCGCAATATCAAATTGCATGAAGCAAAACCAACATTTACATTTGCCGCTGCGACAGCAAATACTTGCATTTTGTTGCACAAAAACATTAATTAATTATGTTGTGCAGTTGTGCTGTCAGACAAACTGAGCCACGCTGCGTATACGTAACGCACACAAGCTGCGCGGGCTAATCAAACTGCACAAGGGCAACGCTATCGCGAAGATAGTCAAGGGGCCGTGTCCAGCCTGTGGCCCAACCACGCCCTCGCCCAAGCAACGCCTTCTAAGTAGACGGCAAACATTGCGCATTTCTTTTGCGGCTGCGTTTTTCCCGACTGCCTTTGGGTATTGCTTGAAGCCCGGAATTTCAACGCGCATAATGTGCCGCAATGCGGTTTTTCCCGAACGCCACCAGAAGTCGCGCTGAAGACGACGCCGCCCCGCAGGACAACACTCACACACTCACACATTCACAAACACACACACACACACACACACACAGGCTCAGATACATTTGGCTCAAGTGAAATTTCAAAGTTGTGTGCTAGTCACCAATACATAGAGTGGAGGGCGATGGGTGGCGCATGTTGAGCTGAATTTTGAGCATAAACGGCATAAAATATGTGCGCAATAAAACACACGATTGAAATGCTCAAGTCAAAAACTTTGTGAAATGCCTTTAAGCGCCATTGGCTTGTGCCGGCTTGTGGTAGCTTGTGGTTGTGTTTATGTGTGTTTGAGATGTGTGTGTCCTCCATATGCTTGATTTATGCCACATATTCGCATATGCTGCCTTGCTTAGTGTGTGTATTTAAGCCTCTCAATGGCTCCCATCGCCATTGAATCAACCTGCGTGCCTATGAATTGCCTCATCTTTTTTTTTTTGAAGCTTAACCCGACTCTCAACGCTCGTCTCTCGGGCTTGTTTTCGCATTTATTTCACCGAGTTTTGAAAAGCGTGTGTGCATATTTTGGTTTTAAGCAAAACCGTGTGAATTGCGAAAAAATTAGATGACTTTCATAAGCTGTTTTGCCAAGATTTTCCTTTCAACTTATTTGTTCAGGCTGTCCAATTTTTGGTAAACAACATGACAGGCCTCAGCTGCCTAGCTGCCTAGCTGCCTAGCTGCATAGAATATGCCATAAAATGTAGGCCTTGGATTTTCGACTTATCTATGCATGCCTGCTCACATCATAAGCATTTTCTATCTTATACAAGCAACAACAACAACAATAATTGACAGACGGCACTCGCTCCGTGTTCTAAGAGATTCGCTCCTAAATGAAATACTCCCTAGGCAAATGGCTACAATCCAATTCCAAATACAATAACACGCATATCATATATGTATGAGCGTTCATACTTTGGAAAAGAAATATGACGTTCGAATTATTAAACAGTTAAACGAACTTTTCAAAAAATTCGACTTACAAAAATCTATTGACCTAATTGAAGTAAACTTTGAAGTGCTGGTTCGAGTGAAAAGTAAAACACAAACTACGAAACGCGATTAAACTGAAGAAAAAGGTAGCTAGAGCAAAAAGAAAATTAAAAAATTAAATTTGTGATGAATAGCATCATCATTATCAACCTGCGCATATTAAACTTCACTAATATAATAAAAAGAAAAACCTATAATGAAGTTCATATGTATACAGTTAATTAGTCTGCAATTATATTTAATTGATGCCATTTTAATATAATACCAATGCAATTTACATTTGATTACTTATTATTATATATGCATTACCACAAGCTTTTTAATTAATATTTTCCACTGTCTCTTAGCACTGTAAACTATTTGCGTTAAACTTTTTCCAATGTACCTCAAAGTTTTAATTAAGATGAATTGTTTTAAGTGACAGCTATTCATTTCACTCAAAGTCAAAAGTCAAACAAACTGTCTACTATTTTAGACTTAAAAGTCATTATTGAGACATCGAGAGCTTATCAAACATTAAAAAGGGTTTTCAGCGACAGTTGAAGTTTAAATTGTTCTTCTGCGCGACTGTAATGGCAGCTTAATGCTATCGGTAACATATACCATATACCAACGCAATGGGTCAACAGATTTTAAATACGCTGTTGGTGAAGTTAAGTAAAATAATTGAAGTAGTGATATTAAGTAGCACAGTTAAGGCGCTAAATCATCCGCGAACAAAAGTAAAGTAAGCTCATAAAGTAAAGCAAAAACTGCAAACATAAAAATCAAACGTAAAAACACTCATCAACTTACTTGAAATTAATCAGCAACATTTGCCACAGCAGAGCTGTATGGGTTTTTTTCTGCTAGATCTCCTTTTTCTATGCACTTCGCTTGCGTATCTGTAGTTGTGCTTGTAGTTGTAAATGTATCTGTGTGCGCGGCTCTTAAGTGCACGTACATCGTTAACAGCTTAATTGCTTGGCCATTTCTACAGTGTTGACGTCATGACAGGTGGCAGAGCGTGCACGGTGCCAAGTTTCAGCCAGGAGGCTGGCCTGAGTCTTGGACGTTTGTTCTTCTTCAGAATGTTTGGTATGTGTGAAGGTTTTCTTTTCTTTTCTTGTCTTGTTTTTGTGTTTTTTTTTTTGTGTTGTTTCTTTTCTGGTTTGGTTTTTTATGTTGCAGCTAATCCGTTTGCGTGTACGCGGCTAAACTTCTGCGGCTTCTATAACGCCTCGTTCAGCTTATGGCGAGCATGCGTGTGTTTTCCTTTATGCATATAAATCCATGGGAGGCTTTTACTTAGCGTTTAAGCACTTGATCCGTTGTGCGACATAAAGATATTACATGACAAAGCGATTTGCCGCTAAGTATACACAAAAAACACATGTACACACACACACACACACACACATATAACGTACACCTATACACGCTCACGAAGTTCACTCAACGGAGCAGAAAATTTCGCGTGTACCGTTTTTTACGAGCTATTTCGATTCGCTTTGGAATTTAATTAACTAGCAAGAACCGCGGGTATTGTAATTGTTTTCATTTGTATTTGGTTAATTAAGGTTTACATACATTTACTTATAAAACGTTTAGTTCATTTAAAAACACACACAAAAGCCTTGTTGATATGAATATCGATATTATTATCAGTATATTAAATTAATTTTGATTCATTTATAAATCAAAATTCAGACTAAAATTGATATGTATCGTTACAAGTTAAGATTTTATTAAATTATGTTTTTATATTGCGTTATTTTTGTGGCATTGCATTACACCGGCACCAAACATCCACCAGTTTTTATATATAGTTAATCTGCAAATAAGAGGAAAAAAGTGTATATATTAATTAGCAAGGTACACGAAAAAGGTAAATACGAAAATTTCAAATATAAAACTTTTTCTGCCTTTCGCAATTGTCATCTGCAGGCGGGCTGTCAGCCCCAACCAGTTGTAGCTGCCATTATCTGGCGGCGTCTGCAAAGTTTTTACCTGCCTCTCAGGTGCGCAACTAAAATTAAAGCCTTTGGCTGCTCCACCCACCACTCAGGCCTCTTCCACGGCGAGTTGTAATTACATCAGCGCCGAGATTTTTATTGCCACACAAACTCACACAGAAACACACAACCCTCCACATACACATATAGAGTGGGCATATAATTAGAGCATAATTACGGCTCGACTAATACTCGAGTATCAAGTAAGAGTAGCAGAAAAAGAATTAGCTACCAGAAGGGAAGCTTCAGTCGGTCATCTATTAACTATAATCAACGCCAGGGCAAGCGGAAATAGACAGATTTCCGGCTATTAAACACTCACCAGCGCGGCAAAAGACGTCAGGACGGAATCTCAGCCGAGTACACTTGAAAAAATAACTGAAGGAAAGTCAACTGTGTGGGAGATTCCTTGTTCACAACTCCACCCGCATATTATTAGCTATTTAACTCAATCTATGTTCACATATTTTAGAAAAGTTTTGTTTACCTTTTCAAATTAGGTCACAAAAACTTAATTTTTACAGATAATTTTTACAATCCAAATATTATTGTTTAATTATCTAAAATAAATGTATTTATATTTTGCACAGTGTATTTCTGTATACTTGCCGTAGGGCAAATTGTGTGGTATAAATTGAAAAAAATGTTAATTAGCCGTAATTTGCCTGCAGCGCGTAGCACTCATGACATTGACATAGACTCGCACAGTTACATACACACACACCTATGCAGCAGGTGTTGCCAGCATGCTTAATTTAGTAATGAGCCCATTCCCCCCAACAATTGACACTCCCCCATCCAATAGGCCATCTTGACAGTGAGCTCATATATTAGCATAAACAGTTCATTTATAACAAACTGAAATTCACAGCATGGTTTCAGGGCGTGGCATACGAAATTCGCACATATATAGATAGCTTAGGGGAATGCATGACAACAAAGTTCGATTAGCCGAAAGTACACAATACACACGCCCAATGGCAGAGCAATGGCGACTATCAAATATGGCAATGTCGAATGAACAAAATAAACAATTCCAATGAACTCTTGCTGAGTATCGCACAAAAAGCTATCAAGTTTCTTGTTAGCAACAATTTACACATTTTGAGCGCCCAACTGCGCCCACTTTCCCCACCCACTAAATATGAAAGAACAATATATTATTCGATTCAGTAGACTCCACTTGCCACATTTCTTTTTCATTTTTATTTTTGCTTAGTTCATTTGCTTTTTTTTTTTTTTTTGTAATATTTGGCGCGCCTGAGCACGCGATATGGCAATTGATAAAACGCCGGGTATTCGATACTTCCCGTTACTCCGGTGCCCCCGGCACTAGCGGCGGCGCAAATAATAAGCTATCCCCTGCACCAAATGAACGTAGACATTACTAAAACAAAAACGTTTCTTATTTTTACCATATACCTTATGCATATATATATACGTATACGTGCGTATGTGTGGTACCTTTATAGGTATTTGAGTATTTTTTGTATTGCTTTATTCTGGTAAAATGATTAGCAACGACATGTTATTTGCCTTTCGCTAATTTTAAGCAACAGCAAGGAGCACATTGATTTATAGCAAGCATATTAAAACCAAAGGAAATGGAAATGGAGCGTATTTACTTTCCTTTTATGCCTTGACGTATGCAACACAAAGTGAAATTAACCTGTTACTGTTACTTTGTTAATGTCACTGTTACTGTTACCATTGGTGATATTTACTGATAATATTTTGGATATTTTTACGATTACTTTTCACTATTAATATTGCTCTTACTATTACGATTCCTGTTACTGATACTCTTTAAGTTACTATTACCGTTAGTGTTAATATTTTAATTTGTATTACATTTACTTTTAGTTAGCATTACGTTTTGCTGTTAATGTTACTGTTACTGTCAGTATTATGTTACGGTTGCTATTACAGTTGCAGTTACTGTTAACTGTACTTTACTTTTACTGTTACTATTTTAAAAAATTTTTTCTTTTGATTAAATTTATCTCTGGTCAATCGCTTGGAAATCTCTTCATATCGGATTTCAATTTCAAACTTAAATATTATGGTATATTGAGTGACTAATGGGCTATACTCACTGCCCTTGGCTTTAAGCGAGTACATGCTGGAAAATGCTTGAAAGCAGCCAAAAACAATAATATCGCATGTGTGTCCGGTATTGGGAAATATGATGCATGGCCCCACATACATAAATCATGTTGCCTTTTGTACGTTCTAATGGAGTTTGACTTAGTTTTTGCCAATTTTTCAACGAGAAAACCGAGAAAACGGCCCGCGGCTCCAAACGACATGGCTAGGCATGGCTTTGTTCTTATTGAACAGAAAGACTGAACAGAAACATTATGGAGCCGGGTCGAATGATGGAAACCCAAACGAAAAACGACAAGTTTCGGAACAGCAGCAACAGCAACAGCAGCAGCTTGGGCAGCTGCGAAACCGTGTCGTAAATTTTGATAAAATATCTGAAATTTAATTAAGGTTGGTCAGCTCAGATGCAGCAGTCGGCCTCGACATGAAGCCAAATGCACGGTGGACAGCGGCTGTCGTGATTGTACGCACAGCCAACCAGGTAATTTATATTGTGGCCCGGTGCATTCTCCATGGCAGCCAACGTCATTGCCAGAGATCGCGGCAACCAGCCACAGAAGCAACGTCAAACTAAAAATCTATATAAATATACACAGAGATATCACTTACACGGCCAGCGATGGCGACTGTTGACTCCACGCACCGACGAGAGCGAGGGGGCAGCTGCGGGGCCCACACTCATATACGCATATCGCTGGCATACACAAAATGCTCAGATAATGGAACAACTAAACCGACATTTTTGGGCCGCCAGCGAAGCGCAACGCGACGCGACGCGAGAACGCGAGTGGGGAGGGGAAGCCAGGGGGGGCTATGCTTGTGAAGGTGTCAGGGTTTTATTTGCGGCTACTGCGGCACGTTGCAAGTGGCACGTTGTGAATATTGCAGCTGGGCGTTGAATTTGCGGTTTTAACACCAACTCCAGTCGGACCGGAATGTCAACGTTGTTGTCGCGGTGTAGAATGATACCGAAATGCCGCTGTGGCGAATGCAACGCCTGTCAGCGGCTAAAATTGCGTGGCTCATTGTTGGTCACCGACCGATAGAGGGACCCAAACGCACACACACACGCACAATTTTGAAGAAACACACTCTAACAGCTCAGTGCGTGTTCTTGAATATTTCACTAAAATCTTGCGTTGTACGCCTTTGGCGGCAACTCGCCAAAATCACTCAGAGACGAGTTGGTTTTGTTAATAACTGAACACCTCTCAGAGTACGGTCGACGTTAATCTTATCCTTAGCATTCGCGTGCTGCGCGTTCACTGCTTGACTGCGGCAAACTGACAAACACGGCCAAAACGTCGTTTGCACTAACCCAGCTCGCGCTGTGACACGAACACGAGCGGCAAACGCAGTCCGGATAAAAGAGCCACAGGGCCACACAGAGCCCGTTTAAGAGAGCAGCTCTTTGAACGAGCCACTTGTTCTCTTTGCTTGCCTGTTTTGGGGGAGTGCGCCGCCTTCTAGGGCTGGAGCTGGGCAAACATTGACTACCAAGGCTTGTGTGTTGGCTGTGGCTGCGGCGCGGACTGTGACATGGAGGTGGCCTTGTTTTTGATTTGCAGTGCGCTTAAGATTCAATTTGGCAGCCAAATATATTTGGAGAACTGCTGCCGACACCGGCCCACGCCACCCACTTTAAAACCTTTGCACATGCAAACCATTTGGCGCCAACAATTAGGTCAATTGGTCAGGGCTGTCAAGGTCTTAAACTTTGGTATTTATGGCATGGCATGCATTGTAATTTTTACAGTTTTTTATAATTTGTTAAAAACCCATTCCAAAACATCCCGCATGCCGCATGCCACATGCCGCTTGCCGCATGTCGTTGTGGACTCGGGACTGCTGCGTGTGCTGCATGTGCCAGCAATTTCCGTCAGAGTCGCGTGCTTCCGTTTACAAGCCGCACACACGCAGGGCCCGCTCGGTGGCACTTAAGTATCTGTTGGCGCTGCCAAAGCCAGTGACACCCCTCTGATAATATCCGCAATTTGACTGCTAACCAAAGGAATATATTGTAAATGCCTGCAACTCTGTTTTGCTGCAACGTCAACTGCCGACAGTGGTTGTCACAGCAGCATTCGCTATATGCAATCCAATTTCTAGCAGTGTACATAACATTAATTCAAAAATTGTATGTGCTTTATCCAGTATACCAATATGTAACCAATTATTGTTTCCTTTTAAAATATTTTTATGAACATGGAATTTCAAGTTAAGTGTGTTTAAATAATAATAGCCAAAATGTTCGTCTTTTAATATTAAAATAGAAATGAACTGAGATCACAATAATGTATTTAATATATTTTCATACACAAAATTTCACTGTAGACCAAAAATCAACATTCAAGCATATACTTATATATAAATATCGATGCGTTCATTAATCCAGCTTTAAGTTTCGTTGGGGCAACCATAAAGCGATATGGATGAACGATTGGGATGCGTCTCTGTTGTGTGGTGCTAAATGTTATTTATTATTTAACTTTTAGCAGGCGCAACTTTCTTCTTTTATTTATTTATTTTTTTTGGCTGTCAATAAAGCGACCAACTCTCTTTGCCACTTTCATTGTGGTTGCTGTTGTTGGGGGCCATAAATGGCTGACAGTAAATTAATTTACGTGCGTCACAAGTGCGCTTAATGGCCCAATGTGGGCGTTGCGAGGCGTGGCTATGCTTTTCACTCAACAGTCGCTCGCCAAACAGTTTGCAAAATCTAACTCTGTCATATGTTGCCCCGGCTGAAAGAACGGTACCAGCCATCCTTTCGGCATGTGAAATGAGTGTTTGCTCGCATCCCGGCAACCAGAGTCGCTTCGCTTCATGTGCTTTGACCATTTTTGTGCCACATCCCTTGTCCAGCATCGCTGACATTTTAATTGCATTCAGACAACGCTGCAGCTGCAATGGCCAGCGATGATTACTGACAGCCAACAGTCAAACAGTCAACCATTCAAAAAGGACGGCCATTCAGTTCGGTAGCTGCACTCCCTGGGGCCACTGACTCTGTGATTTGCTTAATCCGGAACGTTTGAGCAGCGCAACTGAAGAGCATCTATTAAATATTTTAACGGCCAGCGAATTCAGCAATTGGCACACGCCCATATATGTATTCAAGCCCAAGCAATGACCATTAGGCATACATTTTCCCATTTGACGTTGCGCTTTTCCCTCAAATTTTTAGCTGCAGAGCCCTGTCTAAGCGACTGCTGCCACTGGCGTATGCATTTTTTTATTCTAACTACTCCATAAGCTCCATTGACCTCCATGAACCCAGCGCCATCGTAGGGCCAGACAATGCAGTTAATCTTTAATAAGCACAAGTGCGGCAGCAGCAACGGCAAAGTCTGGCTCCAAGAAAAGAAGTAGAACAGAATTGAAAGACAACATTTGGGCGTATAAATAAATAAAACACTACAGAGGATAAGAAATGCAATTGAAACAAAAAAACGAAATACGTTTTTTTTCAATGTAAAAACGACTAGAGACATGTGGGTATTCAGGGTTTAAATTGATGGCTCCACATATACTTTAATCTCTTATGACTTTGTCGAAATCATGGAAAACTAAAACAAAATTTCGGTCATCAACCTGGTTTTTCACATTAATAATTTTTATTATAATTCACATTATTTTTAAATTAAAAGGAAAATATCATTTTCTTATAGCAACATTTATTTTTTAATTTTTTTTTATTCAATTTTTATAAAGGATATATATATAAAGATATTCTCTTTTGGCGAATTTTAATGTATGCAAAACCAATTCAAAACCGGCCCTTATTATATTTGACATTTAACATTTTATTCATTTTTCATATAAAATATTTTAGAATTTTTTTCACTCAAAACCAATATACTCATTGTAGAAACAGAGCTTTAAAACTTAGTGTCCGACGTTCTACTATACTTATACAGTTGTTTCACTGACTGCCACTTATATTTGACCACTTTAAAAGCTTCACTTTTTCGAAATACATGGAGCTTCAATAGATTAAGAGCTTTTGTGAAAAATATATATATAATGTATATCTGCATTTATTTATTAACCAACGAAAGGGATTCCGTGTATTCTACCTTTCGAGTTGGCCAGCAAATAATAAAAAACTGATGCCGAGTTGAATGAACTGCCCAAAGGTCAACTACCCTTGAGCAAGACATCAGCTACACAGCTTGGTCCAGTGTAGCTGCAAAATGCTGTCACGTATTTTGTTTCCTCGCATATGTTTGTATCACAATGTCGACAAAGTTTTCAACGGCTGCCCTTTTTAGCGCAACTAAAGGCTCAGGTTTCTAATTTAGTTGAAAAGCCCGTAACAAACCAGAAGAAAATAGAAAACTTGCTGGCCAAACTTGTAGGAACTGTGTACATTTCAGGTAACATATGTTACTTTATAAGCAACCAGCGCAACTAAGCACTGACCTCTGTTTGATTTGAGCTCCTTTTTTCGGCGCCAAACTGCAAACTGTGTTCGACCAAGCACGACCACATCGATTGGGTCAACTAAATTTAGCTCATTACCAGCTTAAACCGAATTAAGGAGAGTCAGTGAACCATAAAGACACACGACACACTTCAAAGATAAAAAAAGAAATGATTTAAAGCTATAATTAGTTCCACGACTTATTCTATTTTGCTCTGAAGCAACAAATACAGGATGTACAGCACTTTTTCGTGCACGAAAAATGAAGTCCGAAAATGCTTGACATTTTTTGCTATTCACACTTGACCGCATTTATGGCTTGCGTAAGACGTCACTTCCACCGGCGTCATGCATTTTGCTTTGTATACCCTATAGAAAGGCGTGTTGATGAAGCATATATTAACATAAATGCTGCAGAAACACCTTCTGGGCTTCTACGCTTAGTAAACGGTCAATTACAGGGCATACTCTGAGCGCAACACAATGCTAATAGTCAGCACACATGTTTCCATTGTTGTGCAGACTTTAAAGAGGTAAACGAATTTAATTAGAGTGCAGGGGAGCAAACAAAGAGCACTTCTGGCACACCTTTTGTGGCTGCTTTGCAGCAGTGGCACACAGCTCACCTGCCCGTGGTGACACCAAAATTAGTACACAATGGGCCAAAGTGCGGCATGAAACTGCCGCCGAGCGCCAGCAATAGGTCCCCAAAGTGAGCTCATTGAGTCAAATGAAATTGGAATTTTTGCCGCCATCCGGGCGACGCAGTCATGGCTGCACAGCAGTCGACGTCTGTCCTTTCCATTTCTATTTCCATTTCCACCTGCGTAGCTGTGCTCGAGGATGTCTCAATTGACGTTTTAATTACGAATTGCTTTGGCGCTGCGTGTTGTTCTTGTGCCCTAAGCGACAACGTTTGTATTTATGGCAAATTATTCAACGAGCACAAACGGAACTGTGAAACCCAGTCGAAATGGTCAGGCCATCGATTACACTGCTCCTCAGATAGGTTAAACAGTAGCGGCCCTTGGCTGTACAGAAATGTAATATTTGTCTTGGCAATTTGCTTAATTAGATTGCGAGCATTCGGGCAATATATCTTCCAGCAGCAAATTCAAGCGAGGACAAAGACTTTCTCGTGCATTGTGTTGCATTAATCAGGCGGTTGCATTGAGTGCTTATGCAGGACAATGTGCGAGGATCCCTTGAAACCTTGACAGTATGCAAAACAGCTAACCAGACGAGGGTGAACAAGCCAAGCTGTGCCTCTTTTATCTTATTGAAGCTTTGAAGTCGGACATCGCAGGCTTACAGCCGTCTGATTGAAGCCAAGCGATTGCAAGACGTTCAACTGGGCGTATGCTCAATACGCCAATCTTAAAGTAAACACATCAATAACAAATTAAACACCTGTGCCCGAGCTTCTATATAATCGTTTAATTGCCAGCTGAAAGTTGAACGCCCAAGGCTTTGAAATTGGCAACGCGCCAGGGGACCCAAAAAAAAACCTGGGCCGACAAATTGGCTCGCGCTTCGGCTGCACTTTGAGTGGCATTCCAAACGGCAACGAAATCAGCGGATTATCATTCTCACTCTCTCGCACACTAGCTATCTGTTTTGTGCCTTATATTTCAGTGTTTTGCTTTTGCAATTTAAATAGCCCCAACCCCCAAGCGACTTTCGCATCCTGGCAGGCCACCGGCTCTCCAACGGAATATGAAATTTGAATGCCGTCACCGTCTGTTCCTCTCTGCGGCGGTGTTTGTGCTGCGATTGCGCTTCGCATTTCAGCCAAGTGAATGGGCGTAAAAACTTTAATTAAAATGGAAACCTTACAATTGCATTGTGGCCGTGACGCTGTCCGTCGCGACTTCTTAATTTAATTAAAAATGCCCCAGCTGCAAACATGCCGCCCAAAACAGGAAGGGTGTTTAAGCTAACAGACGCACACGTCCCTCTAGCAATTCAATTGAGTTCAGATCGCGACGTCATTCAATACATCATTTGCAGCTGAATACAAGTTTTTTTAAAGCTAAATAAAATACAAACAAGTTAAGAAAGGAGCATGAAACTGATTGGGGGACTGTCCGTGTAATCGGAGACACTAATGAAAATCAATAATTCAGGCGCACAATTGGACGACAGCGGGGGGGCTGGGGCTCTTAAAGTGACTTTCAGGACATCAGCAGCAGCAGCAACAACAATAACTAAGTCTGTGCGAGCCATAAATAAAGCAAAGTATGGCCCAATGAGCCGAGGCACCTTCTGTGCCTTAAGCTGCCGAGCAGCCGACCTGCCTATTGTTGTACGGGCTGCTGTTCCTTTGTGGCGCCACAACAATGGCACAGCAGAGAGACACCGAGAGAGAGAGAGGTAGGCCAATAAATGGCATAGAACATTAAATACAGTAAGCGGGTGCAGTTGAAGGCGTGTCTATGACAGACAACAAGCGGTTCAAAGGCTATGCCAATGCCAGCATTTTAATTGGTCTGTTTGCTTTTCTCTGGCCCCGGCTTAAAGCTATCGTAGCAGCCGCTCGTAGGGCTTGTAGCTAAAGTTGTGCAGCTCGCCTGGTGTATTGAATAATTGAGCATATGAAAATGTTGCCGAGTAGAGTATTCCCCACACATGCCCGCACACTCAACCACACGCACTTCACGCCGGGGCCGAAAGGAGTAACGCTGACAGAATTTGTAGCATACTTTTATGCGCGCTGCTTGAACTTTTCAGCAAGTTATAAATAACATTAAATGTTTGATAAACAAAATAAATCAAGCCAAAAAAGAAAAGCAGCAAGCACAATGACAACACTGCCACAGCAGTGTATTAAATTTGCCCAACACAAGCAGCAGCAACAACAGCAACTGTGGCAAACAGCAACTGACAACACTTTGCAACTAGACGTTGCAACGTCCTGTAGCGCATATAATTTTACTTTGCCACATGTAGCCCCACATAGCCCCTGCGGTACATTGTTTCACACCTTGTGGCACCAAAAAAAAAAAAAGGTGGCGTTAAAATGAAGCAGCTCCAATGACATGCAAACTTTTGGCCCCAACACACACACAATTTAGTCGCAAACCAGCCCCTCTGGCACACGTTGTGCACATGCACATGAGTAAGTGGGTGTCGGAGTGTGTGTGGGGCGAGTGTTAGCCATTAGCATTTGTCAAGTTGCCAATAAAATGCCTTTGAATGGAGTAAATTGACTTTGGCATGACAAACAATTCTATGAACGCTCTGCTTTCGTCCCGCTCTGCCCGGCCCCATCAGACTTGGCTCGAGTATTAAAAGTATTTTCGTCGGATGACTTGCACTATCATATGTACTCTATCAGAGGGTGTGTGTGTCAGTGTGGGTGTGCGTGTGTGTGCACGCTTGTAGCTATCAGTGAGTTACCGAGTTACTTAGGGGCGATTTATGAACACACAATAATGCCTGATGCTACAAGGCGCGGCTTGTCTCAATACCTACACCTGTTGGGGTATCTCCAGTTTAACATAATATTTGTGCACTTCCATTGAGCTGGGCACACTTACCATGCATACGCACAAGTACCCATTGAAGTAAAAGAAATATGAAAATTCTTAAACACCACAAATAAATATTTAAACATGCCCTTTTACTTATTTAAAGCCCATTTAATCTTTCGAAGTAAATTTATTTATTTATTTAAACATATCGTTTACATTATTTACCTAAATAATATCACCAAATCGAAATTCAAACCTAGAATTCATTAATATGCTTAAAGTAAATTAATTTTACAATTTAAGTATTATTAAACTGAGTTGAAGAGTACTTCAGGTGTTTTGCCATGGAAATGAGATACCCTTACCATCGACTTGGCCTCTTAGTGCGGCTTGTTGTTTCCGTTGAGCTATTCAAGGGATTTGACAGTCATGTAGAAAATGGGGGTAAACAACCAGGAAGCCATTAAAGTCATTTCCTATTAAACTGTGTGAAAATGAGCACTAAATAAATGATATTCAATGCATATTCGAGTACTTTTTAATGACAGCTACAAATATGAAGTGTCGCTTTCAACGTGGGTGGGCCAATTGTACAAATGTTTATAGGCGTTATCGTTATTGTTAACACGAACATCAACAATAAATCCATGCAGAAAACCAATTAAATGTGCCGCCCCATACCCAGTTCCAGTTTGTGAGCGTGTCCGAGTGTCTGTGATTAATGGTTGGCAATATTTTTACACTGCCAACAATTAGTGCAAACGAAATCAAATTTAAGCAGCGCTCCTCCAGTTTCAACTTAAGCAAATCATTGTGTAATTCACTCGAAACACAAACGAATCCCGCCCACGGTCGAGAAGGGGCTCGCTGGCCTGGCCAGCAGGCGGTCTCTGGTATTAAACTTAGGAAAAACGAATACATAATAATGATGTTTAGGCCGTCAGGCATGTTGGGGCCCTACACATAGTTGCCATTTTATTTATGACACTTGCACGTAACGCCCAGCAGCAAAGATAATAACACACACACAAACACCAACACCAGCACGAACACACGTTAAAATTACACTCGCACAACTAGTCTCCAGGGCACAACTTGCCAACAGGCGCAAGGAGCATAAAGCGCTGAGACATGAAAGTAAAAGTAGATGTGGATATGTAAATGGAAATGGTAGGCAGCGGCCACTTCAGATAGCGCACCCGGCCGAGACGAATAATTATCGTAGCGCATAATCTCGATCTGATGTTTCGGCAACCAGCAGACAACCGGCCGAACTGTCAGCCCTGGCCAGATCTTGCCTTGGACATGCTGGCTTTTGTCTTAATGCCTCGACCTCGGCACGAAAATCTCAGCTTGACTACTAACACAACATTCTCGAAATGCGAGTGTGTGAGTGTGTGAGAGTGGCTTGCCTTTACTTGTGCCAACATGAAAATTATGCTGATTATAAGATTGGACTTTAACGCGCACCACAGGCCTCCAGCCGAGCCGGACACGCCCACTGGGCGTCACGACAAAAGACGCAACTTGCAAGTGTACAAAAGTGTCAGGGTCCAGGAGCCTAATAAGCTTAATACGCTTAATAGATTAATTAAATGCGCACATTTGGCCAAACACACAAAGCGAGCCGCATAAATGGCTCACAAATGAATAATTCGAATGGCGAATGCACTCCCAGCTGAGTTACTGAGTGCCCATCGAGTCGACAAGCCCCCAAGAGCAATGTGTGTGTTTGTGTGCTGTTCTGTCTGCTCGCTGCACTCGAATGAAGAACACTTTTGAGGTGCTAAATTAGCGCACGCATTAAAACCACATTACTCATACGCAGCGTTGCCCACTTGAATGCATAAACACCGCACACGCACTCGCACTCAAACTGAAACTGAAACTGAAACCAAAGGGCTCAAAAGCACCATCGATATGGATATGTATGTGTGCAGTTTATATAAGCATGTACATTTATAGAGCCAAAATCATATACAAATGCCCATAAATCCAAAATGTAAACTACATAAATTAGAAATTTGTATTTATACGAACGTTTTCGCATACGGAATGCGGGTCACGTGCACGGCTTTATAACCGCAACTAGGCGAACCTTTTGCTGATTACGACGTGACCAGCAAGCGAGCCATCAAAATATATATAAAAGCACACAAGTATAACTGCTGTAAGTGTGTGTGTTGTACACATGAAATTATTTTAAATTATTTTTGATAATTGAATGAAACACACGAGCATGAAAATGATTTACTGCCGTGTTTCGTATTTTTAAATCACCAAAGGGATAACGGATTGTTGACACGCTCTTGGCGCATGTTCCAATGGCCCCAACTTAAGGACGAGGGATGAGGGAGCGAGGGCTGCGACGAAGTCAGCGCCAAGTGACACGTGCCTTTGTTTACACAAAGTAATGAAATTTCATCAGCAAACAGCATCCAAGTGCGTACGCTAGTGTGTGTTTATGTGTCTGTGTGTGTGTGTGTGTGTGTGTGGTGCCGGAAATTGCGCATAAACGCGACTAATTTCATTAAGCAACAATGCGGCCAATAAACATTTCCAAAGCATCCAAGTCCCATCCAAACTTTGGACAACAACAACAGCAGCATGTTTCGAAATTCAATGCATATTAATGAGTTCGCTGCGAGCGCTGATAAATGTATTGAATTTTCGCACAATTGTTGGCAAATTTAAAGGAGAATCTCTACGCACGCAACTCACGGATATTAGCTGGCATCTTAATGCCATTCACTATATCCTGCTGCACATAACTGTCGACCTTGGCTGTTTTTGCATACCTTAACTCGAAATATATTTAGCGGGCTTTCAGCTATATTTCTGTACGTGGCCACATAAATTATAGTTGCCTCCCACAGAGGCAAGCATTTATTTTGGTCATACTTTTTGCCAGCCTTGAGTGCAGCAAATGCAAAATATCACGTCGAAGAACAAAGCACTTGCCGAGATATCTGTAAGCCTTGCTGGCCAAAATATGCAGCTAACCGCACGCTTCAGAGCAGCTGAGGCTCTGGCCAGGGCAAGGTCAGCCGCAGAAGGCCAATACGAAACTCGTTTAAAGCAGTTACAGTTTAAGATTCGAAGTAATTAAATGGCAATTTCAAAGTACACAGATCCTTAAACAGAATACGGAAAGACACTAACGGTTCATTGGCAAAGTTTTTACTGTAAAATACATACAAAATACTTTTAATCCCAATTTACATAAATATTTATGCTGATGGTGCTGAAATTTGCTGCCCCTCACACCGCCGACGTTAATGTGCCTTAATCTTTAATGAGCCAAGTTTAGCTAGTCGCGGCTGAGCTTCGGTTCGGTTTTGGTTTTGGTTTAGGAATCGGTTTTCGCTTTTCCCCCTTGGTTTTTGCTTATGCAGTACGTGTTGCCATTTGGCGCGTTGCTGTGCCGCTGGCGATGACTAAAACTTGGCATTGTAAACTACTTGCCTGGCAGTCTGAAACGTAGCTATCAACGGCATATCGGCCGAAAGATACAGTTGCCAAGATCTAATTATAAAGATAAACTGTTATGCTCGCCGGGGTGTGCCTATGTGTGTGGCATTTAAATGTTAGAGCCATTCACGTAAATATATTGCAAACAGATGCTGAGAAGAGCATTGAAAAGTGTTTACAATAAGTAGAAGGCAAACGCAATTCCAATAAAAAAGAATATTTAATCTTGACGATGAACCCAATGTACTTAGTGCGATTTAAGCTTAAATGCTATTAAGAAGCAAAGCATATCGACTGCTCGAAATATAAATTTCTAACTCAAAATCAAAGCAAACATCTTTCAAAAATGAAGAGAATTTAGGTGAGCAATCAATAGGCAGGACAACCCATGACCAAAAAACGTAATACCGAAGGAAATCGTTTCAGTTTTGGCTAGCAAAAGTGCAGCATTCCTATGTTTAAGATTAATCTTATGTTTTACTGTCATTTTCAGCCACTCTCATTGGGGCTAGGCTATCAGCCAGTTTAATAGCAGCACTGTGCAGTTATCTTCTGTTTTGTTCTTGTCTGCATTTTCATTAGCTACCCGCTCGGTGCACTTTGCTGACAGCGGAATCCACACGAAGCTAAAGAAATATCAGGACTTCTGTTTTTACTCCCACTCCCTTGTGATATGCTAGCTACTTATTTTAATTGCTCAACATTTTTCACAACTCTTGTTTCGACTGCGTGGGTGTGCGGATGCGTGTGTGTGTGTGTATGTGTATTTGTGCGTGCATATACACGAATATATACACGAAGCATGCTTTTAGTAGGGGCTTTGTTCGCAACTCTCAACTCGCTGCTTAATCGACTGATTTAGAAGTTTATTGCATTTCCCATGCTCGGCCCGGCAAGGGAAATGGCGCCGGACACGAAGGTATTTAAACACTGCGAGAGTTCCGAGCTGCAACTCGGGTCTTCAGTCAGCCACTTTATTGTCTCGCTTCCTGTTCCCGTCCCGACGCCAATATAAATGGACTTCCGTGCATAAAGCGGATAATGTTGGCTGGCAAAATGAGCGCCAGGACATAAAAGCGCCAGTTAAAAATGTGCTTCAATTTATTGGCCTGCATTTAAATTACCAACAATTGCAGCAGCTCCACGCCGCTCTTAACATGTTTGTCGAGTTAAGAGCTCAATTTTGTCATAAATATTTAACTTATTTTCGCAGCAACGCCCTTCCGCCGCTTGCCCGTCTATCTACCAACGGGTGCCCACAAGTGTATGTGTGTGCGTGTGTGTTTATTTGTCTGATATATTGTCCTTGACCGTTGCGCAAATAATTATGTGATCATAGTATTGTCCTTTGTCATTGCCAACGCCCACACAATGACAATGCGTACAATTAAATAAAACCGCAGAAATCCTCCGATTTATGTCGCAGGCGTCGCATATTAATGGCTCCTTATACAAACAAAAAGTAATTCATAAATATATTGTCTGCAGAGGCACATGACAAATTTACATAAATTTTGCGCATCCTAATGGCTGTTATAATAAGAATTCCATTCACATTTCATGTGCATACGCCGTGCTGGCTATACGGATCAATAAAAATCAGCCTAATCAAACCGAATCTCCGCTCTATTAATGTGAGCATGTAGATTTTATGCATTATTAGCTTATAATCTTTGGCGCGGAAACCACGCTTACTCTCACTGCTGTACAGCCTCCAATGAAGTGAAACAAACCCGTTGAAATGGCTTTGGGCGCCTAAAATCAATCAACTCCGTCTATGGTATTGTAGTAAATATTTTAATAAGTTAGAAGCATAGGTTAATATTAGTTAAGATATTTTCGAATATAAAAATTGACCGAATGTTCATATGGGAGCTATAAAATATAGTCATCTGATACTGATGACATTTCAATCACCTATTGGGAACATAGTCGTTCCACTAAATACTAACTTTTAGTTAATTATTAATCAATAATTAAAAAATTAATAATGTGTATCACTTACCATGCTGATCCGTCGAAGGCCTCCGAAGTTTCAGGATGTGATTGTTTTTCTGTTTTTTTTTTTTTGTCGTAAACGAAAATAAAAATATATTGAATTTTTCACCATGAGTTAATTTTTTTTTTTTCCTACACCGGGAACTGAGTTTTTTTGTACACCTTAACACATGCGAAATAAGCTAGTGAGAAACTACTTCCCTTATAATTTTGAGACTTTATTGGTCGTTTTGCATTTCCACACACACATACAAATTTGTACCTGAGCAACCAATTAAGACTTTAGCGTCAAAAATTAGCCAAAAATATAGAATGCTTTTTCTTTTGCAATTGGCTTTTATTCTTAATTTACTCGACTGTTGGTGCAGTTATTTTTGAACCTGCACGTTTATTGTTATCACTTATTAAACTTTGCGAGCTATGATTATGAGCACTGAACAAATTGTTTTTTAAATTTTTTTTTTGGTTTGCATTGGTTTGAATCACTGCACCGCTGCCAGGTGAGCACAGCGCCGTCGCTTGTGCAATTTGATGCGCTGTTCAATAACCAGCTGGAGTACCCGCTGATGCACTTGTAGGAGATTAATTGCCAACGTTGTTGGGGGTGCTGAGCCCTTGAATCTCGATGGACAAAGAGAAACTGCAAGTTCATATGCAGCGTTAAAATCGGGCAAGAAAAATGTTTTCATCAAAATATAAACTTTTGAGCGATTTTTCCTACGGTAGATATATGATATAGTAGTCTGATATTTTGTTTATATGTTGGCATAATAGAGGTAATCGTCTATGCTAAGTTTAAATAGGATATCTTTGAAAATAAACGAGTTTTCTTACAAAAACTTAGTTTTTTAACGATTGCTCCTATGGGGACTATATGATAAAGTAATCTGATACTGATGACATTTAATCCATTTGTTACGAGCATACGATATCTTGAAGAATAAAAATGTTATCTTACTAAAACTAATTTTTTTACCGATTACTCCTATGGGAGCTATATGATATAGTATTCTGATACTGATGACATTTTGATCGTCTGTTACGAGCATAGTCGTAATCCTAAATTCTGACTTTAGTTACGATATCTTCAAGAATAAAAATGTTATCATGCCAAAATTCAGTTTTTTACCGATTACTCCTATGGGAGCTATATGATATAGTATTCTGATACTGATGACATTTTGATCGTCTGTTACGAGCATAGTCGTAATCCTAAATTCTGACTTTAGTTACGATATCTTCAAGAATAAAAATGTTATCATGCCAAAATTCAGTTTTTTACCGATTGCTCCTATGGGGGCTATCTGATATAGTATTCTGATACTGATGACAGTTTGATCATCTGTTACGAGCATATTCGTAATCCCAAATTCTGACTTTGGTTACGATATCTTGAAAAATAAAAATTATATCTGGCAAAAACTCAGTTTTTACCGATTGTTCCTATGGGGGCTATATGATATAGTAATCTGATACTGATGACATTTAATTTATATGCTACGAGCATAATCGTAATTCTAAATTCTGACTTTGGTTACGATATCTTGAAGAATAAAAATGTTATCTTACTAAAACTAATTTTTTTACCGATTGCTCCTATGGGAGCTATATGATATAGTATTCTGATACTGATGACATTTCGATCATCTGTTACGAGCATAGTCGTAATCCTAAATTCTTACTTTACTTACGATATCTTGAAGAATAAAAATTTTATCTCACTAAAACTCAATTTTTACCGATTGTTCCAATGGGGGCTATATGATATAGTACTCTGATACTGATGACATTTAATTTATATGCTACGAGCATAATCGTAATTCTAAATTCTGACTTTGGTTACGATATCTTCAAGAATAAAAATGTTATCTTACTAAAACTCAGTTTTTTACCTATTGTTCCTATGGGGGCTATATGATATAGTACTCTGATACTGATGACATTTTGATCGTCTGTTACGAGCATAGTCGTAATCCTAAATTCTGACTGTGGTTCCGATATCTTCAAGAATAAAAATGTTATCGTGGCAAAATTCGGTTTTTTACCGATTGCTCCTATGGGGGCTATATGATATAGTATTCTGATACTGATGATATTTCGATCATCTGTTAAGAGCATTGTCGTAATCCTAAATTCTGACTTTGGTTACGATGTCTTGACAAATAAAAATTATATCTTGCAAAAACTCAATTTTTACCGATTGTTCCTATGGGGGCTATATGATATAGTACTCTGATACTGGGATACATTTAATTTATATGCTACGAGCACAATCGTAATTCTAAATTCTGACTTTGGTTACGATATCTTGAAGAATAAAAATGTTGTCTTACTAAAAGTCAGTTTTTTACCTATTGTTCCTATGGGGGCTATATGATTTAGTACTCTGATACTGATGATATTTTGATCGTCTGTTACGAGCATAGTCGTAATCCTAAATTCCAATTTTGGATACGATATCTTGAAGGGTAAAAATTGTATCTTGTTAAAATTCAGTTTTTTACTGATAGTTCCTATGGGGGCTATAGGATATAGTATTCTGATACTGATATTATTTCGATTATGTCGTACGAGCATAGTCGTAGTCCTAAATTTTGATTTTGGTTACGATATCTTGAAGAATAAAAATGTTATCTTACTAAAACTAATTATTTTACCGATTGCTCCTATGGGAGCTATATGATATAGTATTCTGGTACTGATGACATTTTGATCGTCTGTTACGAGCATAGTCGTAATCCTAAATTCTGACTTTAGTTACGATATCTTCAAGTATAAAAATGTTATCATGCCAAAATTCAGTTTTTTACCGATTGCTCCTATGGGGGCTATCTGATATAGTATTCTGATACTGATGACAGTTTGATCATCTGTTACGAGCATATTCGTAATCCTAAATTCTGACTTTGGTTACGATATCTTGAAAAATAAAAATTATATCTTGGAAAAACTCAGTTTTTACCGATTGTTCCTATGGGGGCTATATGATATAGTAATCTGATACTGATGACATTTAATTTATATGCTACGAGCATAATCGTAATTCTAAATTCTGACTTTGGTTACGATATCTTGAAGAATAAAAATGTTATCTTACTAAAACTAATTTTTTTACCGATTGCTCCTATGGGAGCTATATGATATAGTATTCTGATACTGATGACATTTTGATCATCTGTTACGAGCATAGTCGTAATCCTAAATTCTTACTTTACTTACGATATCTTGAAGAATAAAAATTTTATCTCACTAAAACTCAATTTTTACCGATTGTTCCAATGGGGGCTATATGATATAGTACTCTGATACTGATGACATTTAATTTATATGCTACGAGCATAATCGTAATTCTAAATTCTGACTTTGGTTACGATATCTTCAAGAATAAAATTGTTATCTTACTAAAACTCAGTTTTTTACCTATTGTTCCTATGGGGGCTATATGATATAGTACTCTGATACTGATGACATTTTGATCGTCTGTTACGAGCACAGTCGTAATCCTAAATTCTGACTGTGGTTCCGATATCTTCAAGAATAAAAATGTTATCGTGGCAAAATTCGGTTTTTTACCGATTGCTCCTATGGGGGCTATATGATATAGTATTCTGATACTGATGATATTTCGATCATCTGTTACGAGCATTGTCGTAATCCTAAATTCTGACTTTGGTTACGATGTCTTGACAAATAAAAATTATATCTTGCAAAAACTCAATTTTTACCGATTGTTCCTATGGGGGCTATATGATATAGTACTCTGATACTGGGATACATTTAATTTATATGCTACGAGCATAATCGTAATTCTAAATTCTGACTTTGGTTACGATATCTTGAAGAATAAAAATGTTGTCTTACTAAAAGTCAGTTTTTTACCTATTGTTCCTATGGGGGCTATATGATTTAGTACTCTGATACTGATGATATTTTGATCGTCTGTTACGAGCATAGTCGTAATCCTAAATTCCAATTTTGGATACGATATCTTGAAGGGTAAAAATTGTATCTTGTTAAAATTCAGTTTTTTACTGATAGTTCCTATGGGGGCTATAGGATATAGTATTCTGATACTGATATTATTTCGATTATGTCGTACGAGCATAGTCGTAGTCCTAAATTTTGATTTTGGTTACGATATCTTGAAGAATAAAAATGTTATCTTACTAAAACTAATTATTTTACCGATTGCTCCTATGGGAGCTATATGATATAGTATTCTGGTACTGATGACATTTTGATCGTCTGTTAGGAGCATAGTCGTAATTCTAAATTCTGACTTTAGTTACGATATCTTCAAGAATAAAAATGTTATGGTGCCAAAATTCAGTTTTTTACCGATTGTTCCTATGGGGGCTATCTGATATATTATTCTGATACTGATGACAGTTTGATCATCTGTTACGAGCATATTCGTAATCCCAAATTCTGACTTTGGTTACGATATCTTGAAAAATAAAAATTATATCTTGCAAAAACTCAGTTTTTACCGATTGTTCCAATGGGGGCTATATGATATAGTACTCTGATACTGATGACATTTAATTTATATGCTACGAGCATAATCGTAATTCTAAATTCTGACTTTGGTTACGATATCTTCAAGAATAAAATTGTTATCTTACTAAAACTCAGTTTTTTACCTATTGTTCCTATGGGGGCTATATGATATAGTACTCTGATACTGATGACATTTTGATCGTCTGTTACGAGCATAGTCGTAATCCTAAATTTGACTTTAGTGACGATATCTTCAAGAATAAAAATGTTATCGTGCCAAAATTCAGTTTTTTACCGATTGCTCCTATGGGGGCTATATGATATAGTATTCTGATACCGATGACAGTTTAACCATTTGTTACGAGCATATTCGTAATCCTAAATTCTGACTTTGGTTACGATATCTTGAAAAATAAAAATTATATCTTGCAAAAACTTAGTTTTTACCGATTGTTCCTATGGGGGCTATATGATATAGTATTCTGATACTGATGACATTTTGATCGTCTGTTACGAGCATAGTCGTAATCCTAAATGCTGACTTTAGTGACGATATCTTCAAGAATAAAAATGTTATCGTGCCAAAATTCAGTTTTTTACCGATTGCTCCTATGGGGGCTATATGATATAGTATTCTGATACTGATGACAGTTTGATCATCTGTTACGAGCATATTCGTAATCCTAAATTCTGACTTTGGTTACGATATCTTGAAATATAAAAATTATATCTTTCAAAAACTCAGTTTTTACCGATTGTTCCTATGGGGGCTATATGATATAGTACTCTGACACTGATGATATTTTGATCGTCTGTTACGAGCATAGTCGTAATCCTAAATTCTGACTTTAGTGACGATATCTTCAAGAATAAAAATGTTATCGTGCCAAAATTCAGTTTTTTACCGATTGTTCCTATGGGGGCTATATGATATAGTACTCTGATACTGATGACATTTAATTTATATGCTACGAGCATAATCGTAATTCTAAATTCTGACTTTGGTTACGATATCTTCAAGAATAAAAATGTTATCGTGCCAAAATTCATTTTTTTACCGATTGCTCCTATGGGGGCTATATGATATAGTACTCTGATACTGATGACATTTTATCCATCTGTTACGAGCATAGTCGTATTCATAAATTCTAAGTTTTGTTACGATATCTTCCAGAACAAAAATTATATGTTGCAAAAACTCAGTCGTTTACCGATTGTTCCTATGAGAGCTATATGATATAGTAATCTCATATTAATGATATTTTGGATATATGTTGGCGGCATAATCAATTATATATAATATATATTGTATCATTACAAAAACTCAGTTTTTATGGAAGCTATATGAAATAGTAATATGACACTGATGACATTTCGATCGTCTATTAGGATCATTGTTATAATCCTAAATTCTAAGTTAGCTATATGATAAAATAGTCGGATGATAAAAACATTGTAGACATTACTTAGGTCACTTAGTGATTATGAATGAATAGATAGAAAAATAGATACAAAAATGTTTCCGTATTTATTTATTTTAATTTTATTGATTTATGTGATATAGTTGTTCAATGTGCCGCACATGTCAGGACAAGTAATTGCCAAGTTTGGTTATAAAGTTTTGACCATTTGGGTATTTTGTTAAATTTTGTATTATGTTGTGTGAAAATATTAACATATTTAACAATCAAAAAATGCCGATGGCGCACTGCCACGACGATAAACGATAGCCGCGCAGTGTCGATGACATTTGCCGATTAGTAGCAACTAGTGATGGCAAAGTATCGCGTGACGATAACACAAGTCGTGCACTATCGATTACAAATCAAAATAGATATCGATTTAGGACTGCAAGATATCAACGTACATAGATATTTGAAAATCGAATTAAATTATTCTGGATTATTGTGTTGGAAACATTTATAGCTTTTATAGTTTGGGTTTTGCGTTTATCACCCATCAGTCTATCATTCAGTCTATACAGAAAGTTATATAAATATATGTTTTTACAGATAACATACAACCTTTTGCATACTTTTAACACGAGAGCTAAGTGGCAGGCAAACGTTAGCTAAAGTGCAACAATCCATGCGCCTCTTGATGCAATGTTTAACCACCAATTAAACTTTGGGAGTAATGGAAAGCACTTCTCTGCGCGGGGCAGCATTAGCCTAATCAACTTTAGTAGATTTGCATGGCGCTGCAAATTGGCTTTATTTACAAACGGGCCAGAACGCTTCTCAACCAGATTAGCCAAGCTACGAACTCCGACTTGACCACGTTTGACCACGATTGACAACTGGCCAGAAAATCTAGCAGCGTTGTAGTTTCGTAACAGTCCAGTCAACGGAAGCTTTATCATGTTCTTAATATGGTTTAACGTGACTTTTAATAGCGACTCCAGTTTGTCTTTAACCAATTAACTAAGAATAGAATAATGCAAATGGTTAGAAAATAAAGTTCCATGTGGACAAGGGGATTTTACCCAAAGTAGACGCTGGCATACTTCAGTTCACGTTAATATGCTGACAGCCGATCAGTAGCACATATTTAATCCTCTATATCAGATGTTTTTAACTGTCTTTTGGTTTGCTGCGTATACAATTTAAATCAGCCAGCGCCAAAATTATAAGCGTCACTCTTGCCTTAATAGTGATGAGAGTTTATAGTAAATAACGATAACATCGTTATTAAGTTAAGTGCCCATGACAATGACTTTTAACTCTAATATTATATTATAGAAGGCTATTTAACAAATTTTGCGCTTTAATAACTAGGTAAATTTTCATTATCTTAAGAATCGACTTATAGCTATAAAATATTGTAAGTGTTGCGCTACCGATAAACGAACCACGCAGCGAAAGATGGTCACCCTAGCTGCAAAATAAAGAATGGTATTTGCGTGCTATCAACACACGGTCACCTTGGCTGACAGGCGAGGAAAATTATTTATATTTTAGAATCCACGACGCTTCGCACACGAAAATTGGCAAAATATTATAGTTACGGCCAAATTGTAAACACACTGAAAATTAAACGACAAAGTGTGGCGCTAAACAAGCCAGAAATAAGTGCTACTAGCATCGCAATGGTTACGCAGCAACCAATTTACACATAAAAATACAGCCAGGCACCGCGGCCATCAACAAAAAAAAAAACGAACACCACTAAGGAAACTTGCGTGCGCAAACTGCAATACTGCAAGTTCAAAGAATTGAGCAAAACGTGAAAATCATTTGGAATTGCAGCACATCAGAGAAAATGCGCACCCAAGCTGTAGTGTAGTGCAATTAAAAAGCAGCTAAATTGCTGCCGCTGCTTTGCGGTGGTGGTGCAAAAAGAACATAAAATCGGTGGCAAGAAGAAGAGCCGCCAAGTGAGAAAATTGAAATAAGAAAAAACGCTAACCATCGAAATCAATTAATCATATCAAAAAAAGAGGGAGAAGAAGCAAAAATACAGTTAATTATTGCAACGTGCAGTGTGTTATTTGTGCTGCAGGTGCTGCTGCTGCTGCTTGGCAGACGCTGCCAACGCTGACGACATGCGCGCGTAGAGTTGCCAGCTCTGAAAGAGTTGCCAAGATAATCTCGCATTGTGGCGGCTTCTACACTGGAGATTATTAACAAATTCGGACGGACTTTTCGCGCTGGAAGAGATGCACTGGTAAATGCTGCAGCAATTAAATAAATCCACACAATACTCACCGAGTGCCTTTCTCGCACAGGTTGGCAGCCCTGTTTGGCTAAAAGGAACCAAACAATCCGCTCGTGCATAGAAATCGCACCCAAGCCGCGTTTCCAAGCAATCTTTATACCCATTTTTTTTTTGTTTTGGATACACGCGTCGTGATCCCGCGGATCGACGACGCCATTAACTAGAAATTTTCGTTCGCCCCGTAGTTAAAGAAAAGCTGCCACCATTCGGAAGAAAAACACTTCGAATATGACCCACAATATCGGTATGGCGCCATATCGTTTGCCGGGTCCAGCGGGCGGTCTCTGTCCGCCCGATTTTAAGCCGCCGCCTCCGACGGATATCATCTCGGCGCCGAGTAATCCGAAGAAGCGACGGAAAACATCAAATGCGGCCAACTCGGCGGCGGCGGCTGCAGCAGCGGCAGCAGCTGCGGCGGCTGCCGCTGCGAATTCAATGCAACAGCAGCAATCAGCGCCGCCAACGCCGCAGGATCTGTTGCCACCGCCGCCAATGGGCGGTTTCGGTGACACAATCGTCGCCTCCAATCCGTTCGATGACAGCCCTCAGGTGTCGGCCATGTCCAGCTCGGCGGCCGCTGCTATGGCGGCAATGAATCAAATGGGCGGCGCCGGCGGTCCTGGTGGGCACTTTGGACCCCATCCGCATTGGGAAGAGCGCATGGGAATGGGCATGCATCCGCATATGCATCCACATCATCCGGGCGCTGGCGGTGGACCCATGGGCCATGGACCACACGGACCCCATCATATGGGTGGTCCGCCGCCCATGCGCGGCATGAGCCCCTTGGGACCTGGCGTACACCCGCATCCGCATGGCATGGGACCCGGCGTTGGGCTGCCGCCGCACATGAATCATGGTCGAGCCGGTGGCGTGCCCATGGGCAGTCCAATGGGCGCAATGGCTGGCATGGGCGGCATGAGTCCCATGGGCAACATGGGCGGACCAAGCATATCTCCTCATCATATGGGCATGGGTGGACTCTCGCCCATGGGCGGTCCCAATGGGCCCAATCCGCGTGCAATGCAGGGCTCTCCCATGGGCGGCGCTGGAGGACCGATGCCGGGACAGAATTCGCCAATGAACTCGCTGCCAATGGGCTCACCTATGGGCAATCAAATTGGCAGTCCACTGGGTCCAGGACCAGGGCCCGGCCCGGGTCAACAACAACAGCAACAACAAGGAGGACAGCAGCAGCAGCAGCCACAAAACCCGCAACAGACTCACATGAACAATGGACAAATGGGTCCGCCGCCCTTGCACAGTCCGCTGGGCAATGGGCCGACAAATCACAGTCACATGTCGGGCGGGCCGGGTCCAGGGCCAGGTCCTGGGCCGGGCGGTTTGGTTGGACCCGGTGGCATGTCGCCTGCCAACAGCAACAACAACAGCATGATGGGCGGCAATGCGTCCAACAACAGCAGCAACAGTAATAGCAACAACAATGGAAGCAATCCCAACAACAACAGCAACAACAATCAAAATCCTCATCCACATCTGTCGCCAGCGGCGGCGGGTGGACGTCTGGGCGGTGTGCCCAATGCGATGCAATCCAACGGTCCAATACCAGCGGCGTCATCAGCATCATCCACAGCGACGACGACGTCAACAGCGGTCACAGCGACCACATCAGTGCCTACGTCCTCACCAGCGCCGCCCGCCATGTCACCGCATCATGCGCTCAATAGCGCCGGTCCTAGTCCGGGCATGCCCAATGCGGGGCCTAGTCCGCTTCAGTCTCCAGCGCTAAGCGGCGGCCCGGGTAGCAACAACAACAACATGAACACCAACAACAACAATGGTCCCATGATGGGCCAGCAAATGAACCCAAATGTTCCTATGCAGCAGCAGCAACAGCAGCAGCAGCAGCAACAGCAGCAGCAGCAACAACAGCAGCAGCAACAGCAACAGCAGCAGCAACAGCAACAGCAGCAGCAGCAGCAGCAACAACAACAACAGCAGCAACAACAACAACAACAGCAGCAGCAGCAGCACGGCCCCATGGGCGTCCATATGGGTGGACCACCCGGCGGACCTGGTCACGGGCCTGGCGGTCCCATGGGCATGGGCATGAATCAAATGCTGCCGCCACAGCAACCGCCGCATCTTGGAGGACCACCGCACCCGCAGCTCATGAATCATCCGCACCCGCATCATTCGCATCCGGGCGGTCCACCGCCGCATCACATGATGGGACCTGGACCGGGCATGCACGGTCCCGGTCCGGGCGGCATGCCGCCGCACATGGGCGGCGGTGGTGGCGGTAATCCGCACATGATGGGCCCACACGGCAATGCCGGCCCCCATATGGGTCACGGTCACATGGGCGGCGTGCCAGGACCGGGCCCGGGGCCAGGCGGCATGAATGGACCGCCACCGCACCATGGAATGCCACCTCACCACGCACATACACACCCACATCATCACAGCCATGGACACAGTCCGATGGGCGGGCCAAATATGTTTGGCGGCGGCGGTGGCCCAATGGGTCCGGGTCCCATGGGCAACATGGGTCCCGGCCCAATGGGCGGTCCCATGGGCAACATGGGTGGTCCTATGGGCAAACCCATGACAATGAGCGGTGGAAAAATGTATCCACCGGGTCAACCAATGGTCTTTAACCCGCAGAATCCCAATGCGCCGCCTATTTATCCATGTGGTATGTGTCACAAGGAGGTCAACGATAACGACGAGGCGGTCTTCTGTGAATCTGGTTGTAATTTCTTTTTTCACAGGTAAGTTGAGTTTTCTTTTACCCGGCTTTGTACGGATTTCCTTAAGTGATCGTTAAAAGGAATTTAAAAAATCAGTCAACATTTTTATATTTTAGAGATGTGTCCGATTGGACAATATTTGACTTTTTCGCCACATCTTCCAAAAAGGGGACGTAGATTTTCTGAAAATATAAACACATGTCCAAGTGCTTTCGTCATAAAACTTAAAAATTGTTTTCATAGCGCTTCGGATGAAAACCAAAATGTTGCACACAACAGTTTTACACTGATTTTTTACCTCAAGGAAAGACCTTCCAATATCGGTATTTTATAATAATGATCTTTCGGTATGTTGTGTGAGGCACGTTTCCAAAGATTTTTTAAAAAGAGTGAGAGCCGTGTAGATAAAGAAATAAATTGTAGAACTGTTTTCCACCAATTTTCCACGCTTGTAGATGAAAGATCTAAAACTCCGTCGTAGTGTTTGCTTATACAACAGAATTTCACTGCCTTACCTTGTCATAAATCAGTCAGCCAGTCAGGACACATATATTTAAAGATGAATCCATACTTTAATTAATTTTCTATTTCCAGAACGTGCGTGGGTCTGACGGAGGCGGCCTTTCAAATGCTCAACAAGGAGGTGTTTGCTGAGTGGTGCTGTGACAAGTGCGTAACTTCAAAGCATATACCTATGGTGAAGTTCAAGTGCTGAATAACCTCAAGCAACAGCGACAACAACGATGATACCAACAACCACCACCAGCTAGCACTCATTCACTCTGTATAAATATATCCAAGCATTACCTATTTTAATTATAGAGTATAAGCAGTTTAGGGTACCTATCATCATACAATATGCGCTCATAATAGTCAAAGGTCCCCAACGAAACCATAAATTTAAACGCGACGACTCACTATATATATATATATATATATATATATATATATATATATATATATATATATGTGTGTAAGTATATGGCCGGAGCAGTGTTGTGAATTTTCGCTTCGGCCAAGCTCAATGCGCGCATCCTTAAACAAAAAGAAACACAAACAAAAAATCAAACCTTAAAAAACGAAATATGTATGCTAATTGTAATATAGTATAGCATAGTATATATTTATATATAAATCTATACTTTCATGACATGTGAGACGATGCGGTTGTCAGCCTAGAAAGCAAGATAAGCAACCGTAACGGAAATGGCATAAACAAAACAAAAATGAAAAGAAATACACTCTAAGAAAGGCGAATGATACCGTCGAAATATGTGTAGATGATAACGAACACAAATATCAATCTGCTAGTGTGTATTATACAACAACAAAAAAATTATGAAAAATCAGCAAATTCAGAAAAAAATTATATATATACAAATAACTAATTATTAACGTTTGTGTTAAAGCAAAAGATAACAAAAATGAGTTGAGAAATGAACATAGAACGTTAATTTTACAATTTGTTTTCGAATTATTAATTTTAAGTGTGGAGTGCATGCATATACTATACATATATACACATAAGATTATCTTTAAACCTAATAATCGGTCTGACAATGAGCATAAAAATTTGTAACGTACAGAAATTATCAGTGTGTGAAATTGTTTTTCAACAGCAACATCAAAAAGTCGTTCATGTGTGGTGTTTTTTACTCTTGCGTCAATTTCGCATAAACTTTTTAAACAAACAGAAATACTTAATATGTTCACTAAGCGAAAGAGTATTGACGTATCGATTGAATTGATTAGAATGTGTCTTTACAAATTATTGAAAATCGACAAAACTAAACACAGAATGCGAGTGAAATCGATTGCGAACAAAAAGCACAAGAAATTATTGAATGCAGCAAAAATGAACTAATTTAAGCATTAAAGGTTAACGCGTGAATTAAAAATGATGAAAAAACTGTATAAATTGCAACTTAAGTTATTTATAATTAAATAAAAACAAAAAATACATACAGAATAAGTTGAAAAACTTTGAAGGTTTTTATATGATAATGTGAAAGGAAATAATGGGAAATAATAATTACTTAAAAAATTGTTTTATGAATTTACTTTAATGATTACAAGGCTTATAAACCTAACATATAATTATTCTATGGGGTATACGCGGGTACTCTAAGGCCTTCAGATAAGCCATTAAAATATACAATACCTAGCCTGGAGATCGAAACCATATTCTCATCATTGTTTCCTGAAAAAATGCAATTGATTAGGACTGCAAAATAGCATTTGTTAGAATACCTAAAACTCGTAGGAGACAAGTCCGATCTCATAGAGTAATATATATTCGTGGTCAATATCAATCCTCTCTCAATCCCTACGTAGGATTCAGAAGCTTCATTCCACTTTTGTAGCCCTTTGACAGCTTTTGATGGAACCTCTACACATTTTTACTGATCTTTAAAGAACTCAAGTTCGTCGCCAGCTGCTTTAACCAAGTATTTTAAAAGAAATCCATTAGCGTTCCCTCTTAACATGCCGCCGAAAGTATGCGCCGCTACAAGCAAACTCTAGTTCATGTTTCATATACTCCATTTACCTCAGTTATTATTGCATATGTATTTCAGTTATTGGAATACTTAAACTAAACACGCACATGTTAAATCTTTAATAAACAAATACAAATATATAGATTGATTCATGAGTTTCAGCTAAAACAATATAAATCTTTTATCGAAACTCGTACAACAAATACATCAAATAAATGATTTTGTTGAGGCTTCATGATGTGGCCAACTAAATGCTCTTAAGCACGAATCTTGGCAGAATTGCAATCGTACAGGAGCGCGACTTAAAGCTACAACATTATATATTTTTTGATTACATTAAACTTTTTGCTTTAATATACTTTTCATAATCATATTATATGCATAGCACGCAGAAATCCGATAAGGTCTCTGCATGGACCGTAATTTTATCCGATAGCTGCCGTTATTAGCTCGGCCACATCCTGATCTGTGCTACGCACGGTCAAGTTAAGCGTGACGCCCTCAGAAAGCGCCAATTTGGCACGCACCAACACCTCGACGCCGCCGCGGAAGGTTCCTGAGGAAGGATTAAGAAATGATTATAAAAGGCCGGACTGCCTGTTTGGATTTTTCATACCCGAGCAGAGTACGGTGTGCAGATGCGTGCCCTCGGGCACTTTTTCGGAGAGATTTGCAGCGCCAAGGCCCAGTATTTTAATAATAGTATTAACGGCATCCTGCAAATTGCTAACAGCCGATAGTACAAAGGTGTCCTCGGCTTGTAGCCAATCTGTAAAGCAATATGCACAGTTATAAAACCTTCAGTTTATACAAACTCAAAACCAACCCTCGCTATCGGCTGCATCCCAGGCCACCTGGAAATTGTTCTTTTTCGTTTTTTGTATTTGGTCGGCGACTGTTATATCTAAATCCTCCAGCATATACTCATCATCGTAGCCCTCATCCGAGTCGGGCTCGCCAGTATTGGGATCGCAATCTTTAACAACAAAACGCAAAGTGGCGCCAAATGTAGCTGCAAGGGAAAATATAGATATAATAACATATATATTTTAAACAAGAATAGAGTTTTACCTATGGAACTGCTGGCATCCGGCGGGAATTCGACAATTACGAATGTGGTTTGCAATTCGTTATAGGCCAATTTGGGGCAGGGAATCACGGCCCGTGCCGTAAAGCCCTCGGGCAGCGTCAGCTCCACGCGCACATTCTCCAGGAACTGTTCGGCAAGCGTGTTAAGGCAATCGAACTGGAATACCACATGCTGGGCAAAGATATGCTTGATGCACTGCACCGTATACTCGGTTTCGCTTTCGGTGAGTTGTATGGGCGCCGTGCTGCGATGAATGGGTCCCAGAACTTGAATGCCCGGCAACTGAGCGAGACGAGCGGCGCTCTCCTCTTCTCGTGTGATTTTGGGCGCACGCGGCGCACTGGTGACCATCATCACATCGTTGCTGATCTCTGGCTTAACGATAGCGGCCTTGGGCACAATGGAAATGTCAAAGTGTGTTTGCAGTTCGCCATTCAAGTGATCCGTCAGCGCCTTCTCGAGCAACGCCAGCGAGCAGTTCTCGCGCTCGATAATGTAGTTCTTGTAGAGCTCCGGCTTTGCCGAGTTAAGTATGCTTAGATAGTAGGTGGCACGATCGCGCACCTCATCATCGGGATCCATTTGGCAGCGGCCCAGCAGCACAAGTATATTGGCCAGCAGAGCGGGACACGAGGCCCCAAATTGGGCCAGTGCCGTGACCGCTGCAGCACGCACAATAGGACTCTCGAGGATGACGCGATTGTAGATGAATCGTATATACTTGGATGGCATGGCCGCAAACGGCCCCTCCTTGCCCAGCAAGTGCAGTATGCGCACGGCCAGCGAGACGTGCTCGCAATCCTCAATGAACTCACACAGATGCGATAGACCCGATTCCTTGGCATCGACATTCTCCTCAATGATCGTGATAATGGTGTCCACAATCGATGTCTTGTACTCCAGACCGCCCTCCTCGCGCAGCATGCCACTGAGGAAGTTCATCAGCACAGTATGCTTGCGTGGATATTTGGCGCAGAGTGCGCAAATGGCATGCACCACCACCACCTTGAACTCATCGGAGATCTCGGCCACAAACGTGGAGATCTGCTTCATCAGACGCTCCACAGAGGATTCAGCGCCTGTTTTTAAAAGTGTTGTTATGGCCAGCGTAGCTACCGAGCGATTCGAATCGGTAATAAGTCCCTCCAAGTCCAGATTACATGTGGTAACAGCAGCCGGATGCGTCATGGCCACCTTGTTGAGAGTGCGCACGGCAGCGAAACGCAACGTGGCCTTAACCGAGCTACAGAACAACTGCAATATGGAGAAGGCCGGCGAGAGCATACGTGGATTTGTGTTCTTCAGATTTACAATGGCATGGGCGGCCTCATAGATGACCATTTCGCTCTTGTGCCGCAGACACGATTCGATAAACGTATACAAAGGCGAATCGGCCAGCTCCTCAGCAGGTATGTCCTCTTCCTCGATCAGTTTGCACGCAATGCGTATCTATTAAGAATGGGAATAAAGTGTTTTAATGAGTGTATATAGCACTGATCGTAAATCCCGTCTAGCTTACCAGCATGCAAACAGCGTAGGGACTCTTGAGCGAACCGCGAGTCAATTTGTTCACCAATTTGGACACTGCCAGACGGTCCGATTTGCGTATATGATAGAGCAGACCCAATGCATGATACTGCACCATTATATTATCGCTATTCAACGCTTCCTGTGCCTCGTTCGCCCAGCGCTTCACGACATCGCCGGCAGTGTTGGCCAGGCGCAGGGAGCTGACCAATGCAGCACACGAGACTGCGGCATTTTTGTCCACAATGCACTGCTTCATATAACGCTCGACGGCCTGGAGCATGGTGTGATCTGTGATGCTGCAGAGGGCGCGTATTGCGGCGGCACGATACAGATCCTCCTTGCCGGTCATGTCCTTTGTCAGCGAACTGGTGACAATGATCACATCCTCGGCAATGGAGCTCAGCTCCTTAATGCCCAGATAGACCATGCGTCGCAGCACCACGTCCTTGGATTGGAACAGCTTCGTCATGGCAAAGAAACAATCGGTCGCCTCACGTGCCACTAGCTGCTCACCCTGATTTATCAGGTAGAGTATCTTGGTCAGTATATGAATGCATTTGCGTGCATTCACCGGCGTCTCATTGAACGTGCGCGTCTCCTGCAGCACCGAGGTCTTCTCCAGATTCTGGTACGCGTTCGTAGGACCTGTGCGTTTGTTCAGCGAGTTCGAAATAAAATATTTCATATTTTTGTTTTGTTGAACCGGCAGTAGGCAATATATAACAAATTATAACTTTAGGAAATTGTGTGTGCTATTCGGGGTATTTTGTTAGTGTACGTGTGTGGGTGAGTGGGTTAGTGTGTTTGTTTTATGCTCTTTCGACTGCCAGCAGAGCACCTTCTTATGGTTCAGTCAAACGGTAAGTGTTGGCAGTTGTTGTTTTGTTGCCGCTCCGGCGGCGCTGTTAGTATTATTATTGCGCTGTTAGCCAGTTAGAACTTACCGTCCTCTTCTTCATCCTTCTCGCGACGAAATGAACCCATTTCTATTGAGTTGACTTCAAAATTGTGCACGCAAACAAATTAAATTGTGAAATTCTACAAATAAAATTTCCTTGATTTTTCGCTACGCGTACACGTCACACTACACAGCAAGAAGAAGTTTAGTATTTGCCATTTCGCTGTCAACGTTGCTGTTCACCTTAACAGACAGTTAACAGCCCTGCTGCTCAGATGTTCTGCTATACCGCACATCGGTAATATCGATATATGGTAATCAATTATTTTATATTCGAAATTATCGAGAAGCAAGTTCAATACATCAATGGTGCTACATATGGATGGTCTACAATTATTTGACACTCATTTCCAAAAATTTATTTATTTGACACTGCTGGAAATCGACTCTTTCTTATATATTTGTATTTATTTATAATCTGGTTCAATTCTGCAGTTTAGATATTATCTTGAGTTAATTAAAAATAAACTACCATATAATTGAGTATTTAATTTTCAAAATAAACAGACCTAGAAAGATGTTATCGTAAAAACATGGTTACATTGCAAATTTATCGAAATCATAGCGCGCTCTTTCTTCCTATTGAATAATCGAAAAATATTTAAATTTAACTTGTTCATACATTTATTTGTACAGTGCGTAAATGGCGGTAGAACATACCGTGGACGATATTATTTAAGAACTAATAAATAGGTGAAGCGGAATGTGCTCTCTATGATTAATGGTAAGGCGAATGTGCAGTGGAATACATTTGTTTCGTTGTCGTTTTCTGCGCTTTTTAGACTCGGGCGGCGCGTGTGCGGCGTAAGTTTACAATATTGATGACACATATGGCAATCCAGGCAAAGAGCGCAATCCAAGCAAGTATTAGCGTAAAGTACAAGCAAACCGCGGTATTAATGCGTCCATAACGACGACGCTCATACGAAATGCTCTCTACCAAATAGTCCATAAAATCAAAAACCGCTGCACAGGACAAGCGTGCCTTGATCACGGGCACAATATTGCCAACGCCTTGGATTTCCTTCAGCAAGGACTCGCGATATTGTTTGCAGGTGACTTCAAAGCCACTGGTGAAAATGGCCGCATAGATCAACTGATAAATTGCCATAATAACCGATATGACCGTGGCGGGTAGCCCTGGGGAACAACAAGAAGTCAAATCAGTACCGCGATCATTGGCTGAGCATAGCTTGTACTTACAGTAGTAGGGCGAAAGGCCATCGGGCGTTAGTTCGGACTCGGTAGTCACCACAATCATGTCACCAGAGCTGCAAGAGGAAGAGCGGAAGCGAGCCAAAGCGTGAGTAATGGCAAATTTTAATTGAATTGGTGTAAAGTATCGCGATTGCTTCATTCGTAGCTTCCATTAGCATACGGCTTAATTAGGCCAGACTTGCGAGTGTCGCAAGACGCTGCGGCCACCGATTAACCCGCCTGACCCCATCTGAATTAGAATTGGTCGGCTAATGAGCGCAGCACTCACCGCTGTCGAATGGTTGTGGTCCCCGCCTTCCGTTCACCCTTGCCAATGCACACGCGATAGCCATGATAGACACCCAGCACCACGGCAAAGATCAGCGGCAATATCAGTCCATATGTGGCATAGTGGCAATAGCCGATGCTGCCGCCCTCGAAGCTGTTGTAGGTGGTGCGGCCGTGCAGCACACAGCCGCAATTGGTGTCCGGGCAGGCGTTTAGCACATAGCGCCAATGCGACCAGGCCACTGCCGAGGTAATGCAGCAGACCAGCGAAGTGACAATGATGAAGGGATAGAAATAGGAGAGCGCACGCTCCGCGCTATACGACATCCTTCTAATGGGTGGGCGTGATTTTGGCTGGGCTGCAAAAAATAGCATGCTAATTTAATATTAACTCGTTTTAACTAATGCAACGTCGATACCCCGCCCCATTTTGTTAAAATCGCTAATTATCAGTTTTGCGTCCCGATTTTCGGAGCATATCTCAGAGACTATAGGAGCTAGATTATGTACGTAAATTCTCGTATAGTTTACGCAGATGAAGAATCTTTCACTTTTTGAATACCCTCCCCGGATCCCTTGTGTTTGAACCAGATACCATATTTCAACTCAAGTCGGGCACTTCCGATTAATGCATTCTTTTATTTCTTAAAATGTTGTTTATGCATCTGTTGGGTTTTAGGCCAACTGCGCTGGCTGAGACGCCGACGACGCAGTCGGTGTCGCTGTCGCTGTTGTTGTAAAATGCACACCTGCTTTTATAGCACTCTCACATTGGCTCTCTTTGTCTCTCTTTTGCTATACGCTCTTGGGGCGTCATACACATACACAACTGCATTTGCTGCACTGTACCCAATATAAACAAACTGTTGTCGTTGCACTGCGCGTAAGTTTTTGTAAATTATGAATTGTTTATTTACATTACACATATTCAATATAAGCAACGGCAAAACCAAGAAACATACGCATAGAAAGCAGTCAGTCTTTTGGCGAAGACTGTCCGCTGACACATACACTTACACAAGCGCACTGAGCTGTTACACCTACGTCAACGAGCACCGTTCGTTCAATGAGCAACCGTCTGCGTGCGCAGCAATAAAACGACTGAATCGTCTTGTTTTGACTCTGATCAGAACGAGCCCGCGCTCTGACGCAGCGAGAGCGCACCTTAGCAGAAAAGAGCGCGCGAGAGCGCCAATGGTTGCGTGTGGGAGCTGCCGCACGCAGTGTAAACAAACAGCTTGGCAGCTCTGTTCGTTAAAATTTGAACTTTAGCGACTTCCAACAACGCCGTATAGTAATTTACATACATATGTATATACGTTTCTGCATAATATGAATGAAAGGTGTACGAAAACAACAAAGACGCTTTGCTCTGCTCTTGGCCAGGCGCCATCACTTAGCACGCCTGCCAAACATCTGCCGGTCACAACAAATGACGCGCAGTCACCAGCGGCCGGCCCGCCCCATGCTGCTTCATCCTGCTGCTCACTGGCTGGCCGCCACATTACCGGGCCATGTTCATTTTGGCAAAAACCATTTTTCGCGGACGCCTGATCTCAGTTGCATGAGCGCTGTGGAGCTCTCAGCTACGCGGAACAGATTTTCGAGTGCAAACGACAAACGGTATACAGCAAGTACCCAAAGTTTATGCCAAATTATTGACTAAAAAGTAGTTTGAACTAGCCTGAGGCAAAGTGAAAATAAAAGTGCCAATTAACCAATAAAAAGTGCTTTCAATTGTGGGCGTTACGAAATTGCATGCAAATTGCAAAATTGCAGCAGCAGCTAAATATTGTTCAACAACTGCCTATAAATAGCCCAAAAGGTAGAACTCATCTTGTCTGTTCTTCCCAGAACATTATAAAATTATAAAAAATTTGCATAATTTTTCTTTTGTACGTAACAAACTAGGCAATTTTATAGTACAGTGCATTGCACTGGCAATGACGTCATTGTTGGCGAATATAATGAACGTTTAGTTAGTCTAGTTAGTTTATTTAGTTCTACGCATTATTTAACAACGAGGATATCCACGTTCGAATCCAGGATAACGAGGATACCATTCATCTTAGTCAAAATCAGTTAGTCGTACTATTTAAAAATGATGTATTTGGTTTGGTAATAAAAGTAATAAACGCTTTAGTTTAGTATAATAACAATTAACTCTATATAACTATCTATATTATTTTCACTTACATATTTTATAGTTGATTTTTTTGATTGTACTAAAACGACAACTTACGTATTTTAATACAAAATGGGTAAATATACTGTAAAATTTGTAAACTTATAGATGGCCATGGCAAGCTTTTAGCATTAGAACCTCCTTTTTAAATAAAGCCTTTAGCGATAGAAAACCATGTCATCTTATGTATTTATGTATATAAAAAATTTTCTTATGAAAAGAGATTAAGTGCTTAAGTCGGAACAGTTCAAAGCTTAATACTATATACAGATATTCACTTATGTATGAGTAATTTGTGAATAATAACAACTTGAAAATGATTAAAATTTAAATTCCCCTGTGAATAACTTATAGTTATTCGACCCGTTCGTAATGTTGATATTCGTATTCGAGTAATTTGTGAATAATAACAACTTGAAAATTATTAAAATTTAAATTCCCCTGTGAATAACTTATAGTTATTCGACCCGCTCGTAATGTTGATATTCGTATGAACAGAACCCCTTTAAAATAAAAGATATTAAATTAAGTTAGACTTGCTTGCTGCCAATTCTCTTATCAAATTTGTCAAATTTCACCATAAGTTTTCTTTTTAAACTTTTGTGTTTCCAAAACCGATATTGACCAAAGTTGTTCTATTAGATTCTTACAATGGTGTATTTAAATATTCATGTGAACTAAATTTGGTAATTTAATTTAGTTAAATTTACGAAATAAGCTAAACAAATATTGGAAAACTTAGTAACTATCTCGTACTTTGTTTCATACTGAGATCGACGCATTTGCACAAAAACATTTCTTTTACCTTTGCCTTTTTACCCATTTTTAATGGGTATAAAAAGAACAATTTGATCACATTGTAAATGCAAGTTATATCATTATATATTATAATTTTTTTATTGAAATTTGAGTTTGAATAATTTTCAATTTATGACGAAGCATATTTTAAAACTGCCCTTTTCTAAGGGGTTGGGTGATTCCAAAACATTATAGGTGAAAAATTCAAATCTTTAAATGTAAGACTGAATGAATTAAACCCTCATAAGAATGGCCTTAAGCCTTCCAATATACATGCAATTTTGATGCAACAATATATAGTAAGACATGCTTTATTCCCAATTCCAAATATTTACTTATCTTAAACTTAGAATGTAGTTGTAAACAATTTGCCTAATCAACATAACTGATGAATTCCTTGGCTACTTATAGAAACCACAAATACACCGACACAAATCGGCGCCTGTCTTTACCCGCCTACATGCCACATAGACCATAGATCTAGAAACCGAGTGCAAGTCCCGCAACAATCAGCTAGAATACAAAGCACACAAGTAATTTAAATATTAGAAGAGCATTATGGATAATTGGAACGTTTTGGCAGCGCAAACCTCATCCCAGGCCATTGGACGAGATGATCTCAATGCGGCGGCGAAGACGCGTCTGGTAAGTGCCGCTGACAAAATCCCCACCCCAATAAAAAAAAAAAAAAACCAAATAAATAAATACAAAAAACCATGCAGTAAACAAAACAAATGAAAATGATTGCGTAGAATGCGATGCAGATAATTTGTATACAAGTACATAAGGCTATATACAAGTTCTGCTCGTATGAGTGAATCTATATACTGCCCAGTCCCAACAGCTGTTTAGCAGGCCCAGAGTTTCTCGCTCTTCTGACCACCAAACAGACATGCACTAGAAATTCTTGGCATTTTGTTGCGTTGCTTTGCGGCTGCTCTGAACATTACTAGCGCTCAGCTATAAATAGGATCTCATCGCTGTCGGGTTTCTCTTAGCTGCCTGCCTGCCTGCGAGTGTGTCAAATGTTTGTGGGCCATTTTGGAGATTCCTCACAGTAGCGCCAAGTAGCCGCGGCTAATCTCAGACGAACGTTGAAGGTGCTCGGCAACGCGCGTATCGCTCGCACTGATATATCATTTATATAAGCAGAGCATATAGTATAAACGCGTCTGTTACTATATAGAACAATGGATATTTCTACCGATATTTGGGGCCAGCTGGCCGTGGAGGCCTCCCAGGTGTACCTTTCCGACGGCACCATGCGCAGTCCCTTCGCCGATACGGTAGTTACTTGTAGACCCAGCCCAGGCTGAGTGATGTGTATTGATCATATATATATATCTATATAGTATGTATATTGTGATCCACTCTCTTGCAGACGATTGAGAAGCTGCCCGACAAGGTGCTGCTGCACATATTCTCGTATCTATCGCATCGGGAGATTTGTCGCCTGGCTCGGATCTGTCGTCGCTGGCGCAAGATCGCCTACGATACGCGCCTGTGGAAGAATGTATCGCTGCGCCCGGAGGTCTCTGGCCTGCACGTCGGCTCCCTGGAGATGCTGCTCTCTCTGATTTCGGTGCGATTCGGGCCAACGCTGCGTTACATTGAGCTGCCGATTGAGCTGATCACGCACACGGTGCTGCACGAACTGTCCGCTAAGTGTCCAAATCTAACCCACATGTTGCTGGACTTCTCAACGGGTAAGTGAATGGATTTTTTGCTTAGCATCCCATTCATATTTCCTCTTTCCCCTCAGCCATGCAATTGCACGATTTCAGCGAGATGCAGGCCTTTCCCACGAAGCTGCGCTACATGTGCATCTGCCTGTCGGAGGTGATCTTTATGGAGGGTTTCATGCGCAAGATCTACAACTTTATCAATGGCCTGGAGGTGCTGCATTTGGTTGGCACCTACGAGAAGTGCGAGGAGGAGGAGGAGGAAATCTATGAGGTCATCAATGTGCACAAACTCAAATCGGCCACGCCCAATTTGCGTGTCATCAATTTATATGGCATCAATTTCATAGACGACTCGCACATCGACGCCTTCAGCTCGAATTGCATACAGCTGGAGTGCCTGGCGGTCAACTTTTGTAACAAGGTCACCGGCTCCACGCTGAAGACGCTGGTGCAGCGCTCCAAGCGCCTGACCTGCCTCCTGATGAATGGCACCAGCTTGAAGTCGGAGTTTGTGATGCAGGTCGAGTGGGACAAGTGTGCGCTGCAGGAGCTGGACATAACGGCCACCGATTTAACCAGCGAGTGCCTGGTGGATATGCTCACGCGCATACCCAATCTAAAGTTCCTGTCTGCTGGCCAAATCAATGGATTCAATGATACCGTCTTGAAGCAATGGATGGAGCAGGGCAATACCAGGTCATTATCAACCAGATCGTGCTCTATAATGTTCTTAAGCTTCATCGTCTTGAATTCTCGCAGAGCCCTCAACTCCCTGGACTTGGACTCCTCGGATAACATCACGGACGAGGGCATGCTGAAGTTTCTGCAGCGCCATGGCCATCAGCTGAGCGCCTGCTGCCTGTCCGGCATGCCGCACATAACAGATCAGCTCTGGATGAGCATACTGCCCATGCTGGGCAACTGCAAGTGAGTAAAGCTGCACGCACTGGGCGCCCGCGATCTGTAATTGACGAATTTGTGCACCTGCAGAATAATCGTTATGGGCACAGCTGAGAAACTGGGCGTCAATATACACGTTGATCAGCTGATGGACACCATTGCCTCCAACTGTGGCAATTTGGAGCGTCTGGAGCTGCGCTGGGATCCGGATAATTTGCGCTTCTCCGACAAGAGCCAGAAGGCTATCGACATATTGCGCGTCAAGTGCCTCAAGCTGCGCTGCATGGTTCTGAGGTAAGATCGCGACCAGTCTGTTTTCTTTCCACCCTTCTGACTGGTTTTCTTTTCTGCCCGCACAGCGATGGGCGTTACTATGAAACCGTAAAGGCCAACTTCGAGCGCGCCGATCGGATCACCGTGGTGCGCACAACCACCTGCTGCCGCGTGTCGCCATATCATCTGTTGCGCAACTATAACGATTTGGTTTTCAACTAAAGAAGCTTATAAACGTTGTTCTATGTTAAACTGTTGCTTTATCCTAGTTTTCCAATTCAAACTGGATCAAAGAACATCTTCAATAGATTCTGAAATGTTGCAATTTGAATTATATTGATAAATTGGTTCAGTTTAAGGCAATTTTTGTATTTTGGTTAACATGTTGCAATACAAAATACTTGTCATTAAGTTACATATGCATATATATTCTATATACAAATTTGATACAAATCTCTAAATTTTATACATAAGCTGCCTTACAAGTTTTGATCCAAAAAGCCACATTTTCAATTTGCAGTGCTTTCCCTCCAACAAATAAGCCACAAATGTTTAAAATTAACTAAGAAAAAAACGAACTTAACGAAACCGCTGACTGATGCACAGCCAGGCCCAAGAGTTGCAAAAAGTTCCATTCAATTTTGTCTAGTCAAAATACGCCGCAATTGTTTATTGCTTACACATTGTACTGTATTTTCTGTATTTTTTTTCGCTTTTCTTTCGTTAAATTAAATTAAATTAAATAAGTAATTAGAAAACAAGATTTGCTAATTTTAATTTCTTGTACATTACATAATTATTTCGCGATTTGTTAACTAGCTTTTTTATTTTTTTTTACTTGGTACTTGATTAAATCATTCTCAGACTTCACCGCATTAACTTTTCTGCTGTTTGTTATTTTTGTTTTTTTTGTTTTTCTTTTTTAACACCATTTCATTGTAAACTTAAAAACTAACCTTTTCAACATTTTTGGGTCAACTTTTTACCATAAACTAAATGTACAAAGATCTCTGATTGAATTCACATTTCCTTCGGCACGGTCATCTATATAGGTATGTGTACTTATATGCAAGATATATAATTTAATTAAGTGTGGAATCGAAGCCAAACAAACTAACGCGCCTTTGGATATCAGTATGTGTGTGTGTGTGTGTGTGTGTGAGTGTGTGTATGAGTACGCATGTGTGAGTGTGTGCATGTGCAAATGAGGATCGAGTGCTGGGGTGTATAGGAATAGGTTTCCCGAAATGTTCAATAAGCATTCATGTTTTTGCTCAGGCATTTCGCATTTTTACATAAGTACACTAACACGTAAAACAGTTACATCTGGTATGATTAAGATTAAGGATAGTGCTACAATTCATTGCTGTTCCTGCGACAACCGAAATATGTGCGTCGTATTGCTGGCCGCAGCTGTTGCCACAGCGGCCGCCGAAGTAGCTGTCGATGGCGGCGGTTGACCCGACGCTGTGATATAGCTAGCATTACTGTTGCTGCTGCCACTGCTGCTGCTGCTGCTGTTCACGGTGGCTCTCGTCTCTGCTGCAATCGCAGCCGCCTCACTCGCCAAATTGGCTATCGCATTGTCAATGTTCGCCAATGCCGCTGTCGCATTGGCCGCCGTTGCGCCATACTCTGGAGCTGCTTCTGCTGCGCGCTCAGGCGTGCGTCGCGGCGGAGCGGCATTGTTTCCGTCCTGAGTAGAAAAAAGTGTTGTACATTTACAAGAATAATTAATAAATGTCATTGAAAAGCTTCTCTTTTTTATATCAAGTCTAAAACTTAAGAAACAGACGGAAATACACAACAGTATTATTATTATAATAAATATATAAATAACTAGCTGGTACCCCGAGGCTTATTGTGTGCCAAATGTATTTTTATACCCCTGCAGAGGGTATTATAATTTGTCACGAAATGTGTAACGCATCAAAGGAGACTCTGACCTTAAAAATATATTTTTCATCAGCAGTCTGTCTGTCTGTCTTGAATCAATCATCATGTAATTTTGCAAAGGTCCATATGTTGGTGTGGGTCGAATCGGAACACTACAGCATATGGGTTCCATAGAAACATCGATCGAAATATATTTTTTTTATTAAAAAACGTGTTTGGTTCCAAAAACTCAAACTACTTTGCCCTTGCAAAATATTATCAATATTGGATACATCTCCCATATGAACAATCGGTAAAAAAATTAATTTTGAGAGAACAACTTATTTGTTTACAATCAATGAAAAATTGTGTGAGTTGCAAACTATAGAAATTATATACAGCGCACATGTTCCATATGTCTGCAATGATATATAATCTTTAACACGCTAAATATGATATACATGTTAATCTAAATTTAATCAAAATCGGTTTAAACAAATGATTTCTCAGTAATCAAACCAATCGGTTAATCAATCAAACGGTTTCCTAAACAGTCTTTCAACCTTATATATGGGTTTCTCTAAAAACCCCTTCATTGTAAGCACTTGTGCTCAGGATCGTAACAACAGTTGGATCTCAAGATAAGCAACGACTACTTACATCTCTTGGATATATGCGAATCGGCTGTTCGGCTTGGGCCGCCGCCGCCGCCGTCGGGTCTGTGTCTTGAGCATTCTCCTCCGCCTTGTCGGTGTACATCATTATCTCATGGCACAGGGGACAGCGATCCTGTACATAAAGCCATTTGCGCAGGCAAACGCCATGGAAGAAGTGGCGGCAACGCGTAATCTTAGCCGAGTACATTTCCTACAAGCAAGACAGTTATGTTAACCATGTCTTATGACAAGCTATGGAACTTGCCTGATAGCAGATGGCGCAAACATCGTCGAAAGCCTGCAGCTGGGCAGGAGTTGCTTCCGGCAACGCTGATATCTTGTGGACCGCCGAGCGTCTCTTCATGAACACTGACCAGCCAGCGCGTGCCTCGCACCAGATATTGAAGTAGGCATGGATGCACATCATGATTGCCCTGATGGCGCCGCCTGTAGCATTTTGGGCTATCAAGTTATAGTTATCGATACACAAAATCAACCAAATAATAAAATTACATGCACACGGAACAAAAAAGCTGGACAGAAGCACTCACAAAACTCACATGGTGAATTTAAACGATGATTGATATAATATATATATATATATATATATATATATATGTAAATTTCAATGATTCATGGCGCGGATGTGTTGGATGTAATTTGACGACGTGGACAACTTACACTAGAGCTACCAGTACTTACCCGATTCAAAGACCAATATCCAGGCGCCGTTTATAAAGAGCAGGATGCCAAAGCAAAACTCCACAGAATTGCCAAAGGCACGTACATAGTATAGATAGTCATCTAGTTTCTCCCAGAAGAACTCGCGCCGAGCGTCCAGCAGGAAGAGCGTATAGGTGGCCAGCGAAACCAGCACCTGCCAAAGGGAACACATCAGCCTTTGGGCGTATTTGTATTACAATGGTATCACCTACCTTGACAATGACTTCCACGGAGAAGGCGGTCACTGCCAGCAGCCAAGTGGAGGGCGAATGGTGCGCCCATAAATAATAAAGCAGCCCGACTGGCATAAATATGAGAAACGCGCAAACGGATAAAGCGCGCACATGACGTTTACGCGACGGATTTCGCGCTGCACTCAGCGACATCAATATGGGCGACACAATGTTATGGAGGAAGTGCAGCAGCGCAGTGACCAGCAGGCACAGGTTGCGGCATAGGCGCACGAAGCGCTTATCCGGCGCCAGCGATGTGAGCCCAGTTTGCAGTGCCAGTATATAAAAGAGCACCGCCGAAACGGTGCCCAGCGACTTCTCTTCGTCATTGTCGTAGGTTAGCAGATACCACTGAAAGCCGCGTCCAATATAATGGCATATCATCGAGATGACACCAGTCATGCCCAGCACAGCGGTCAGCGTGTCACAACCATCAACGAGTAGCTTCTCCATTGCTGGAAACAGTTGAAGGGGCACATCCCTTTCGGCCGTGATCAAGGTATAGCCGCCCTGGATGATTCTGTAGAGCATGGGTAGGTTGTCAATCGAAGATCGTAAGGTTTATTTTCAAGCTTAGAATATTAGTAATTAATATAAAGTCAAAACTACCAAACTGTTTTTATAGTAGTCAAATATTTCTTATAGCTCGAAAGAGGCTTTCCGAACTATAAACAAGTGAGCAGGCTCCAGTCGGGAGCGCCCGACTGCGGGATACCCTGTTATTATACATTTCAGTGCCCTTGCATTCATACACACATACACGGAATCACACATACACACACACACACACAAAACCATTATACCCAGATTTACCCATTTTAAATGGGTTCAGGGTATAAAAAACATATACTATAATTATTATCAACCCAAGTATTTTAGAAAGTAAATGGTCTTCAGCTAAGATAAACACTACATAAAATATCTTCACATTAACAGTTGTTAAGTACTTTGGCAACTTATCTAGCGTGGACTGTAAAAAGAATATATAATGTATTAATCAATAGGCCGAGCGAAGTGTCGTCTGTCTGATTTCTATGCATTCTAGCGTCACATTTTTAGTATTTCTTCCATGTCTGTGTAAATTATCTTTAGCAGCCAAGAGATAACTGCTCTATCTCTTCTTATAAAAATTAAAGCGATAATTAAATTTGCGCTTCAGGTACTCAATTTTGTTTCATATAAACGATAAATAATCAAAATATGGGGCATCATATGATTAAATGTTTTCAGTAAAGTATATATTTGGCCTAAAAGGAAGTTGGAATTATTTCTAAAAATAACGTTGAATTTATCAGTCCCTATACATATACTTTTTTCAAACATTTCTGCGTGTACTCAACATACCTGAGGGTCCAAAACAGACGCAACACGTTGGGCACATTCAAGCGCTGCCATTCGTTCTCAATGAGCGCGGAGAGTCCAAAGTTGGATACGAAGTTCATGGCGTATTGGTAGCCATTATACACCGTTCTGCTAGCTTCCATGGCGTTGTGCATTAGCGTGATTTTGGTCAGTATGATGGGCGTGAGGCCGGCAATCACGGGCAGCTTGTCTACGATGTTCGGTGAAAGGGGCAGCATGGCAAGCAGAATGGGACTAGTGAATATAATGGGCATAGTTTTCTGGAGTAGCGCAAAGCGTGGACCCAGATGTATATAGGCGAAGAGCATGCCCATAAACCATTGCGCAATTATATGTGGCGCCAGCATCATGATGACTCCGCCCGAATCCAGCAATCCGGTCGTGTTCATAGATAACAGATCCTCCAGTATGCACGGACTTCGCGCCATCAGCTCCAGTGCGCTCACATTGGACCAGTAGGAGAGAAATGTGAGTCCCAGCGAGGTCAAAAACAAGTACACCATCACCAAGTGCCGCGTCCACAGCATGAAAATGCAAGCGGCGCACAAGAAACCTGCAATAGCCAGACAAGGTTTAAAGTACAAACAAGCGCGTAGTAATCGCCGCGATAAGCGGCTGCGGTCACCTCACCTAGTAAACAGACGACGAACTTTACCGTCGTTATGTTTAGTATATTGGCTAGCATCCCGTCGTTGGCCAGCTCGTCTATAAGCGAGTTGAAGCTGGTGCTGAGCATGCCGCCGGCTTGCGCCGACTTCGAAGCATTATCGATGGTGTGTTCCAGCGTCTCCTGGCTGTTGTTGCTGATGGGGCTGAAGGCATCTGCGGTGCCCATACCAAAGAACGCACGGATGCTGGCAAATGTGTCTGTTGTGCTGTTGCTGGCATCGTTGTGGCCAGCTCCTGCTGCTGCTGCAGTTGTCACTGTGCTGGTGCTGGACACTTTGGTCGAGGCAAGCTGCGTTGGCAAACCCATGCCGATTTTGAGTATCTCATCGATGACGATGATGGGCGGCACACGCATCATGACGTCGACCAAGCCGAGCACCTGTGTCCGCACGGACATTGCTAAGCTGTTTAACTAAAGCTGACGCGGCGTGACTTGGCAAATTGCGTTTGCTGCTGCTGCTGCTGCTGCTGCTGCTGCTGCTGCTAGTCGATTCACTTAAATCTACATCAACTTTTGAGCGCCGCACGCATTTGTTGTTGTTGTTTTCGTTGTTGCCGTGTTTTGTGAGTTTTGTGTTTTGGTTGCTTGCTCGGCTGCTTGGTTAATCGGCTGGCGTTGGCCTTCGTCTTGGATTTCGCAAAGCGAAAAGAATCGTGTGCAAGTGTTATTGGTGTTTTTTTACGTTGTGGTGTGCGTCAAAAGTGTATATTTTGTTGGTAGAGGGGGGACGGCAGGTGCTGGCGGCGGCGTTGGTGGTGAAGGTAAACGTTGAGGGTTTAGATCGATTGCGTACGCTAAACTACGTTCGTTACGGCTCACTTTAGTCTAGCGCACTACTTACGCTTGACTTCTACGACGAGTTTAGCGCGATCGTAAAACTTTTTCACAATTAAATTGAATTTTTTGTTTTTCCTCTGCCCTTCTTCGTCCGTTGGATTCGCGAGTGTTTCTATCGATATTTGTAATCACATCGATAGTAATATCGATAGTTGCAAGGGTGACTTACAGCACCGTTAACAAGAGTGATAGTGTTGCCAGATTGGTAATCAGCTGGTTGCTTCTTTTGGCGCGTACACACCGATTTTCAAAATTAACCTTGCAAGGCAGTTAGCAAACACTTGCAATAGCAGCAACGATTTCACGCCTTTTTCATTCGGTATTTTTTGTTAAAGGTACTTAAAATTTATACAAAGTTATTTTCGAATTATGAAGTATTGCTTATGCGTCGCCTACTATAAAAACTTACCGACATTCATGCCCCGCATTTATAGCGTACATTCTTTAGGACTCGCCATAAAGTGCGATTTTATTATTGCTTTCGCAAAACATTCTTTCTCAACAATCCTTTGCGCATGCATTGGCAAACAAAAGACCCATTGCAAACGACCAAACTAGAAACTGACTGGAAAAGTATGTGAATTCATAGAAAATATTTATATATGCATAGTTGTTATATACTTGCGTGTATGTAACAAATTTACAGACATTTTTATAGATATTTAGCGAAGTTTATCATACTGTACAATTCTTAAAATGTTGGTAGTTGGTTATGAATTTATTAAAATGATTCAAATGTATTCAGTTTTATCTTAAGAATTAATAGTATACTTTTTGATCTTTTTTTTTCTTAATAATTACTCTTTGTTGTATTATTTAGTAAGAGTATTTAAACTAGTAAAATTTCTTAGCATGTATTTAATAACTACATCTTAGAAAATAGCTGTGGACAAACTGACGTCTTACGTGACTGCGCGAGCACCCATCAATTTTCAATCTTGTAGTTTGTGGAATCTACTTAGCTCTAGTATAAATTATTAGCATTCATTCAAAAGAAAACCGTCTGGAATTGAATGCGCTCTGGGTGTACATTTCCCCGATTGTGAGGTCATTAGCTTTTTCCATTTAGAACTTGAAATGCGGTTGTTGTTGCTCGAGTTATTGTTGTTGTTGCCCACTTGTATGCAAATGCACAAATTGAGGCAATGCAGTTGGACCCCGTCCGTAATTATGCGCAATTGTTTAGTGCTTAGCTCCAAAGGTTCCACTCTAACTTAATTGATTTTTCGTTTCTCAACAACAACAAACAAAAATGCAGGGTTTCGTTTTTTATTATTTCCCATTTGTGGTCTCTGCTTTTCTTTACTTTTTTGACTGGGTGCCGATGGTAATTTGCATAGTTTTGGTTCGTTTTGTGGTGCATAGTTTGCGGGGCAGCAAATTGCATTACAGCAAATTACATTTTCTTTATGCCCATGGAGGCAAACAGTTAACACTCCCATGGCAGCACGGCTGTGGCCCATATATGGGCCTCATATATTTAATATAATCAGTGTAATTGTCAGAGGCGATGAGCTGGGGGACCTGTTCCTGTGCCACTGCCTGAAACTGGCCTCAGCGCGGCTCTCACGCATGGCAATTGTATAATTTATCGCTCTAGTTCTAATCGCCAGCTGTCAATAGCCGGCAAACCTGGCCAAACAGCCAGCCGGCCAGCGATCTCGAGGGAACGATTTAATTCGCTGGCCATATAAGTAGGAAATTTGTACGTTGATTAACGCGCCAATCGTTTTACACAACTGCAAAAGTAACGAACAAAGTGTCGATCGTGCCCCCTCCCCCCCCTCTCTCTCTCTCTCCCCCTCTCTATGCAAGGCTCTATCTCTATCTCACTGGGCCTGTCTATGTGTGATTTCATTACACTTAAAGCTATGTGCTCTGATCGGCGACTGCACTTCGCCGAATTGCCAGGACTAGGACATAGACATACACACACACACACGCACACCTCGCACCATATGCGCATGTGAATGTGTAGCAGTGCAACGCGTTCTCAGCATGATTACCACTCATAGATAGCCCGACGAGTGGCAACCTGCTGGGACGCCAAATGAATTAGCTGCCGCTCACACTGCGGCTTCCGCGGCTGCTGTCGATTTCAGCTGCAGCTTCTGTGGATGCTCTGGCCGAGCAGTTGGTATATTGGCTTTATGATTATGTTTGTGCTGAAATAAACAGAGAGCTTAATTTGGCATCTAAGCCTTCAATGCTGTTGAATACCAGTATTCTTGGAATTCTTGGAGAAGACAAACTTCAGCTAGCTTGAATTAATGCGTAACAATATGGAGATAATAGAATAGATAATAGAAATAAAATTAGCACGGAACACTCGTGAATGGACTGGGGGTGTATTCAATATATTAATACGAATAATTTATCATATCTTAATTGCAATAATATAGCCCTACAAAGCGCTGGGCCTATATGTGATAGTTATAGATTAATTATTATTAGTAAAATTATTCTCCATCAATTTAGGCAATACATATAAAGAAAATTGTCTTTTATTAATGTTATAATGAAATACATATGTTATTTTAATCTTATAAAATCACGTTCATAGTTTGAAACTATACTTATTTTTAAAAGATAATTATTTTATTTACTATTTAAGTTTTGGATTTAACAAATTTTTAAAAATAATATAGAGAAATTCTGTATAGCCAGACTCTAATCTAATCATTACAGATTATTTAAATTATTTTGAACTAATTAATATATGTCTTCTGTTTTTTTTAAGAAAATCACATTAATCTTAGCCCCAGCTGAGCCAATAATTTATTTATTTTTAAAATTATGTAAGTTAATTTCAGTGAAACGCAAAATTTCTACCTCCAAAACTTATATTAGGTGGCTGTTTTAAACAAGAACAAAAAAACAAGAAAATCCATAAGAAAACCCTGATTCTAGTAAAATGTTAAATAAACAGATACGCAAAAAAAAAATAGGTTGTTTTTTAACCTTTTGTATTTGGCATTAATCCATGAATCAAATCTATGTTTATAAAATATTTATTTGAAATATGTATACCCTGGCCTGACCCAGTGGCCTTAAGGGCTCGCTTAGTTCACCTACCCAGTTAATATTATATAGCAGCAAATCGAACATTTTGATACAATTCAAATAAGAGATTGTGATTAGATTCTTATTCCTATTGGTGCCTGCTCCCCGTGGACTTAATTGGATTTTAGTTGTGTTTATTAAGCATCCGCCGAAGATGCGAATTTAAAGCTATTGCTCCACAGGGCCTTGTTGTTTGTCATAATTGCCGCAGAACTGTCACCGGCTCGGGATCGGGCTCCCTCGTATATATTGTATATTGAAATTGATATCGTCGACCGTGGCACCCGAAACGCCAATTATCTTTTGCATTCAAAGAATAATTAGGAGCTTGATTGACATGCGGGATAAGGAGACATACACTTGGAATGCCGTAGCAAATTATCGAACGGCTACTGTGCTGCCGAGGCTGATCCACAAAAATCAAAGGCCGCAGCAACGAGGACGACGACAACGTCGCGACGCCTTCCACTTATTGATTGCCCTGCTGCTGCGCCTTTGTCTGCACATAGAGTGGTAATCTGATGCTAAGCCCGAGATACAGCGGCCAGGGCAAACAATGACCAGGCTGCAGGCCCCTGCTCCAGCTCCAGCTCCAACTTCAGCGAAACCCGTTTTGGCAAAACGGCAGCAGATCTCAGCCCAGCAATTACAATATGTTTAACTACGTCAGCGCGTTATCTGGGCCCCCGTTCGGGACTGGAGTCCATGGCCCATGTCAGCGATTAATCCAGCGGACCGCTGCCTCGTCACCGTGGCAAGCGCTTGTTAGCCTGGCTTTTTGGGGCAATTGCAACGGCCTCATCATCGATTGTGTTATCGATGGCGTTGCCAGTCTCAGTCTCAGTCGCAGTCGCAGCCGCAGTCTCCGTCGACGTCTCCGACCCCGCTCCTGTCGGAGATTCGGCTCTCCAGCTTTGGCTCCATGAGCAGCTCTGAATCTCATTTGCGATTAAGTTCTTATGGGCAACTGCGCACAGTTCGTGGAAAGTTGGCCAGCAGATCTTTATTGTTCGATTGGTTTATTTATAATAATTAGGTGCGCTGTCCGAGCGACTTTGTTTTTCGTGCTGCTGCGAATACCCTGCCAGCTTATCGACGTCTCAAGCCGGCCCATAAATTCTTTAAGCTCGCACCTTTTCATTGTGCGCACTCACACACTCGGTCTTGGCCAGAGCCTGTCTACGTCTTGGTCCCGGTCCTGGTCCCGGTCCCACTCCCGCTCCCGCTCCCGCTCCCGCTCCCGGCCCCGGTTCCTGTCCCTGGCTATTGCCACTGCTGATTGCAATCGCGTTTGCGCATGCGCGAGGACGGCCCGCAGTTTAGACCTGGCCGGGCCGGGCCGGGCCAGTTCATGTGCATGTGCATGTGCCTGGCCACGGTAGCCGGCGCAGCGCGTTCCTTTGGTAAATTGCTCACATTAGCAGGTTGTACGACTTATTAAGTAAGCACAATTTGCGTGGCCGCCGCCCCAAAATAATGGGCAGCCGTTAAGGTGGCGACCGGGAGCCGCCTAGCCGGACAAGTGATTGTTTTATAATTGCAATCGCAATTGCAGTTCGATGCGATGCGATGTTGGCTAAATTGGCTCTGGCATTGGGGCCGGCCCGTCGTGCTTTGGTAGGCTGGCCAGCGAAATTGCCAATCCATTTGAATGAATAATTGCTCAATTATTGAAGCCGCCGCCGCCGCCTAACGAGGCCGCAGAGTGCGAGAATAACACTTGCTGGGCGGAAAATTGCTGGAAATTTGTCAGTCGGCCCAACAAGTGATAAGTTGAAGGAAATGGAATATGGCTCTGTATACACTAAAGAAAATCAAATACACATAAAAACATAACAATTTATGTATTTAATTAAACTTCATTTTACAGTAGGGTTGGTGGTTCACAAAATGTGAAAGATTTTTAAATTGAAAATTTAACTAGTATGTACACACTGCTATGACGAAGTGTATCCATGTGTGTGCTGAAAATAATAAAATACTACGTGGTATATACTTCAAAAAGAAAGAAGAAAACCTATTTTTTGCATAATTTTATTGTTCAACGAAAGATTTATTTCCGTGCGATGAGCTTTTATCTCAACAACAAAAACTTTAGCAATGTGATTTTACAATTTTGGAAAATTCGTCAGCAAATTCAAAAAATGCCCAAAAACTTTTGTATGAATATTTTTTACACGAGTATATTTAATTGTCCGTGCATAATGCATAAATATGAAGTATATAATTGAAATAGTTTAATGTTTTAAAAATCACCTTAACATTCATATGCACACACTGTTATGCTAAAGTGTGCCCACGCTAAAGGCAGAACAGCAAATTAAAAACAAAATATTTTAGACTTTAGCGATTCGACCAAGCTGATTAGGCCAAGACAGAAGCGCCAAGCGACAAAGCGCGACAAAAATGGCGCTAAGGCCACTTTGGCCAGAGACAATGTCAGTGAGCAGCAGGAGTTATCGTATTAGGGTGAAATCGTGAAATGGAACTGGACCAGTTTTAGCGGAAGCAGCAGCAGCAGCTGAAGAAGAAGAAGAAGCTGAACAAGCTCAAGAAGCAAGAGAGGACTGGGACTTGAAGCTGGAGCTAAAGCTTCAGCTGAAGCCCGGTGCTGTCTGCAGGCACGTAAGAAATTTCATACTAATTGGCATAAATACCAAGTGTCGAAGAGAGGAGAGACTGTAGCCTGGGACTGGCGACAGTGACAAACTGACGAACTGACTACATGACTGACATTGAGCAGTGGGGCAAAAAGTCAGCAAAACATACGTATATATATATATATATATAAGTATAGGCAACTGCCTGTCGATGAGATCTTCACCTTGGCAATCATTAATCGTCTGCCCCGCGACATAATATCAATGATGGAGCTGTGCTCCAACGTTGTCTTTGCTCGTCTAAGCCTGTTTTTAACTTTTTTATTTCTTATTATCATTTTCATTTTATTTGTATTGTTGTGGTTTTTGTTTTTGCCATGATTCTCTCCGCTAGTTGGCCGCGTGCAATGCTGGAATGCTCATCGAACCAATTGAAATTGCTGTGACAACAATAAAAATTCAACTTTGGGGCCTCTTTTTGCTGCTGGGCTTCGTCGGAGTCGGAGTTGGAGTCAGAGTCTTCGCTGTGTTGTCTCTTTCTGCAGCCACTGTGGTTGACGTTGCCTGCTTGACTGACTGACAATTAGACGTGGCTAAAACGTTCGACTGATCAAGCGATTTGTAGCTGTAAATTCATCTCTATTTCGTTTTGCTGCCACGGCAAACAAGAGTTCATGTTCATTGTGCCTGCTGCTGGGGAATGTTGCAATTTTTTGTTGTTTTTGTTTTTGTTTTTTTGCTGCTCATTGGCTGTTGTCCTGGCCTGGCGACTACTTGTCGCTGTTAAAATCCAATTAATCGAACAATTTACTTTGCTGCGTTTAGCGATGGTGTTGGACTGTGCCGATGCTGTGCCCGGTTAGTGCCATGCTTTGGAATTGATAGCATTCAGTTTAGCTTGAAATATGGAACATTTTAAAAAAATTCAAGGTGTCGAACATTGAGGTATTTGGCATCCAGGAAAACATAAATATTTAAAAAAGATATGATAAATATAATTATATTTAGTCGGCTTAGCAACGAATATGTTAATATTTGCTGAATACAAATACTCGCATTTGCGTCTAGATAAAATTGTGATATTTTAAGATTTTTAACGTTTGACATTTTTAAGAATAGAGCATATGTAATATTATATAATTATAAATAAAGTGCAGTGTCTTTTTTGTTTATGTTTTCTCCGTTGTCTTTTGTCTTATATAAATTTACACAAAATAATACAAGTTACAAATTACTTAAATAAACTTTAGGATTTTGTTGTGCATGGTTTTGATATTAGTTCAGATTATGTTTTTATTTACTTTGCTATTATAAAATTAATTTATTCCAGTACTTGTGTTGCACAACAAAAAACATTTAGCATTTAGTATCTTCGTAAACAAAAATACATTTTAAATAAATAACACACTAAAATAAATTAAATATTTAAATAACACGTCTAGTTATAATAGCTTTTCGATAACTTAAGCTATCAAGAGGTAATAATATAGAAGTATAAATTTACTAATTTCAGAATTTGACTATACGTATAAATACACGTTACTTTTTAAATTGTTCCCGTTTCGAGTACACACTTTGATTGGCTACATCAAATGTTTCGTGTGCACACACTATTTGGTTTGCCAATACATGTTGTTAGGGCAGCACTGGTAGAATGCACAGTACAAATGATCTGTTGGGTGTTGATACATAAATTATTACGAGACTGATACATGACAGCATTACAAAACGTCGCTGCAGCCCCCGGCCAGACCTTCCCCTTCCCCCCCCCCCTCGCGCCAACCGTCAACAAATGGACGGCCACCCTTTTGCTTGGCAGCCGAGCATGATTAGTGTCAATTTTTGTCACTTTAATAGCGTCGTTTATGTGTTTGGCTAAGCGAGTCGTTCGAGTGCATTAAAAAAAGGAACCGTGGCCTATAAAATACGAGTAGGCCAAGAAAGTGCGCCCCAATCGCTGGGCAGGAAAACGGCCGTCGTTGGCACTTGGAAACGTTTTCATTAATAGACGCTCGAATATCAAAGTGAAACTTCAGAGTCATGCCGACGTCGCTGCCGCTCCCGCTGCCATTCCCGCTGCCATTGCCATAGCTGCTGACGTCGACAAACGCCCGCCCCATTAAACCACAAAATTTATTACACCAACTAAAATGAAATCTCTGCGAGACGCAGCCTGGTGCCGCGGCCTGAGCAGCCGGGCGGCAGCAACGGGCGCGGAATGGCAATGGCAATGCCATGAAGTGACATCTGAAAGGCGGCCAGCAGCAGCAGCAGCAGCAGCGGCAGCAGCAGGGAGAGGGGCAGCAACAAGCGGGGGCAACAGCGAGCAGAACAACTTAATTCAAGTGTTGTCACTTTGTCGTGTTCCATAAATGTTGCCTTAAAACGCTGCTCATTAATTTTCAAGTGTAACTTTTATTAGGTATTTAAATGCGTGCGAGAACTTGCCACCAAGCGGCAAGCCAATGGCAACATGCCGCTGCACATAAATTCGACAAGCCGCATCACTCTGCGAGGGAGGGTGCTGCTCCGTCTTATTTCCTCCTAAATGCCACATGTTGAAGCTCGCGATCTCGCTCTCGCTCTTGCGGCCCCCAGCCGCCGGCGCGTCGCACATACTTGAGATTGCATTAGTCAGTTTGTGTCGCAGCCACTTCGAAGACCATGATCAATGCTCCGTCATATGCCCGTGCACAACCCATTACATTAATAATCCATAACAGCGCGTTAGGGATGTGCGCGTGACGTGACTTTGTCGTGCTAGGTGGTTCATCTAGTAGATGGAGCGATTAGGTGATAACATATTTCTGGCGAAGATTCCGCCCAGGTGATGTCTGAATACGAACTTATATTATTAGAAATCATTGCAACGATTTCATTTGTATTCAGATTAAAAAACAAATAAATATTAAAAATAAAATAATCAGAACCAATTCCGTTACAATCAGTTGATTTATATATAATATGCATAAATGTAGATTTGTAACTAATTAAAATAAGTTAAATTGAGTTGTGAAGTGTATACAAATATAGGTACATATATAACATATAAGTGTTTCTTTTGTAAGCAAATCTATATGTTTTTTTTCAATTTACTTAATTTTATTCACCTACTACAAGCATTTGCTTAATGGTTTATGCAAATGCTTACAGTGAAAACATCTTAACTCGTTGTTAAGATTATCAATGTTCTCACAAAATATTTGCCTAACTTTTCCAGCTTTCGTGTTAGCAATAAGCAAAACCAAGTGACATTTATAGATAAAATAGCCAACACATCTCTAGTTGCCACCCAGTAAATGGCATTTGAGCGATCTGTTAATGCCAATAAATCAAGGGAGCGGAGAAAGCGACCAAGAAGATGCACCTCAAGTGCTTCATTGTGTCTTCTTCGGGTTCGGGGCGAGAGTGAAATATGATGGCTACTAATGCTGTTAATGAAACAACGTAATTATGTGTATTAGGAGGGGACGCACCCTACTTAAGGATCGCTGGCCCCGAAGCGGGTCGCAACGCACATTAATTATGCGCCCGGAATGAAGTGAAGTTTTCTAGTGACGCGACTGTGGTAAAAAAAAAACAAACGAAAACACACAAAACAAAACAAATAACAAGCTGTCTGGCAAACAAACGCGGGGGTAAGTCACATGACAACGTATTAAAAGGATTTACTGTATTTTAAATATTACCAGAACCACAAAAAAAAAATAAAATAAAATACAAGAGTGCGCACGACTAAGAGATACCCTGAATCCAGCTGCGAGCCGTAATTAGAAAATTAAGGCTGAATTACTTAGGTCTTAGTCTCTGAGATATTTATCGATATTATTGAAGATATAAAAAACTGATAAACTTCTGTTTATGGTATAGGAGAATCTAATCTCGGTCGAAGATGCTTCCTTCTGCCTGTTACCTACGTTTGCACAAAACCATTATACCCTTTTCACCCAATTTCAATGAGTTCAGGGTATACGAAAACCACCCGCCAAAGTAGTTCAAAGCAGCCGCTGTTAGTTTTCACGGTGACTGCAAATGCCGCTTGTCGATTGGATTGGCTGCCGTTTAACTGCAGCAGCCGCTGGCAATGGAGACGTTTATCAAATCGTTTGCAAATTAGGCGGAACAGTTGGCTAAAAACAGCACGCAGAACTTGGCACGCCCCCAGCTTTGGTGTTGGCCGGGCCATGCATGAACTCGGCTGAACTCAAGCGAGCCACCGGCTGCTGCCGCTCGAGAGCGTTTTGTCATACTCTTAGATAACACTGTCATTAATCGTTGTTAATTAATTATCGGCATGCCGGCTTTTATTTTAAAGTAGTTATTATTCTAACGAACTGTCAACACCTACCCATAAAGCGTGTAGCCAAGCCGAACCGCTCCACAGCTCGCCCGATCCGGGGGGCTACTGGGTGGTCGCCTACCATTCGGTGGCGGCGGTGGCCACTGAAACTCGTTTGCTTTGTGCATGTGCGTGTATGTGTGTGTATGTTAATTTGCCGATCGTTAAATACGAAAATTTGTTGATTTTATTATCAGCTCGTTTTCAGTTACTATAAGATGCGGCTCTATTAAAGCTATAGCTATTTATCTAAACAGACATATGCGTATATACCCGTGCAGAGGGTATTTAAAATTTGTCACCAAACGGGCAGCCCATTAAAGGAAGCATTGGTTGTCTCATAATCTATAATATTTAGATTTATTCATGACCAGTAAAATTAGTCTCACAGTTTTAAAACTATCTTGATGAAACTCTGTTTACACGTTCATTTTTTCGAAGTTTAGTATCATACAAATTCCATAAAAACATTCGGTTCTTGTTTTGCATTAAGTTTTTATTTGATTTGATCTGGACTTAATTATTAACTATTAACTATTTCTCCAATTTCCTGCTATTAAAATAAGAAACCTCCACATGCGACACCTAGATTTGAAAAATGATGTATATTAATATATGAAGAATTCGAAAATATAACAAAAATTTCCGCACTTTACACAAAAAGCATATCTGTACCCAAAAAACCTTGTTTAAGTTATTTTCTTCATATGGAATAAAAATGTTTTAAGTTATAATATACACCTATGTAAAGTCAAGTCTGCATAAATAAATTCGTACTTGAACATAAATTTTTTTGATTTTGTTTCGAAAACAAATCCTTAATTATACTCGTTTATAAAGTGAAAAAAGGAATATTGAATGTCCGTCTTGCTGTCCGTATGAACGCATTTTTCTTCGCCGCTATTGAATCTAGAGACTTGTAACTTTTTTTATGTTGTTTTTATGTTGTTTTTTGTAGTAATTGTGACAACCACAATCGATTAAAAATATAAATTTGCATTTCTAAAATTTAAAAATTTTTTTTTTCGAAAATGAGTAAGGGTGGATCTGAGAGCTTTACATGTCAAAGTTTTTATAGATTTTTGCATGATTTTTGACAAAAAATTTGACCCCCTCAGAATCGGTTTTAATGTTGTTTTTTATACTAATTGTGACAACCACAATCGATTAAAAATATAAATTTGTATTTCTAAAATTTAAAAAAAAATTTTTCCGAAAATGAGTAAGGGGGGAGTACATGATATTGTATCAAAAAAACCCAAAAAAATTTATTTTCAATAATGAATATATTTGAAATGCAAAATCAATCTAGAGGACAAACCATAAAAAAAATGCCATCAAACATGAAAATCGGTTGAGTTTTGACAAAGTTATGGGTGTTTGAAATATGCGAGCTATGGATCTGAGAGCTTTACATGTCAAAATTTTATATGAATTTTTGCATGATTTTTGACAAAAAATTTGACCCCCTCAGAATCGGTTTTTATGTTATTTTTTGTAGTAATTGTGACAACCACAATCGATTAAAAATGTAAATTTGCATTTCTAAAATTACAAAAAAAAAATGTTTTCGAAAATGAGTAAGGGGGGAGTACATGATATTTTATCAAAAAATCAAAAAAAAATTTGTTTCAATAAAGAATTTATTTGAAATGCAGAATTAATCTAGAGGACAAACATCTAGATTTATTCTTATTAATTACATTAAATTTACCAAAATTACCAAGACGGACATCGCATAAACCAAATATGTTTATAAATAATAGCATTACTTTAGTTTAAAATGAAAGCTTATCTTTGTTGAAACTTCCAACAATTTAAGCCTAACTTTGTATGTCTATCCTATGCATCCACTTATGCTTATCATAGTGAATCTATGCAAATGCCAAAAATTTATCACACTATCACAAGTTTCGATCTTAAAGAAACGTGCAATTTAACGGTGAACGACATCCAATAATAACCTTCAACTTGGCCACTCAACGCCCGCACTAAAGCAGCAAGGAGCAGCAGAAAGAAGAGGATTCCGCAGAGACGAACATTGGACAATTGGAATTTAATGGAGTCAATTTGGTGTTTGAGATGCATAAAGTGGAGCGTTGGTGTGAGTTCTACTGAATGCCGAATCCCGAATGCCGAATGCCGAATGCTGAATGCAAACAGAAGCCTGCTAACAATGCAGATCAAGAGATGAGCGCGTCCATTGCGGACTGGCCGGGATCGGCCATTGTTCCATTTGGCTTGTTGTGTGCTGTGTTGTTTTAGGAGTTCGCTAAAAAGACAAATGTGGTGTGTGGATGCAGCCGCAGTGGTGGGGGCGGGCAAGCGAGCGGTGCTGAGCGCGTGTTAGTTCCACTCGTTAAGGATTTACGAGCAATTTTTATCACTTTGAGGATCGCTGACAAATCCGGCAACAACAAAAACAACAACAGCGAGTAACAACTCGAATAAGCAAGAGCAACAATGCAATGCCAGCCTGCGCATAATAATGGCAAGTTGTCGCTCGAATCCTACGGACTACTGGCAGCCTGGCAGCCTCACTGGCTGGCAGGCAGGAAGCGCGCTTGTCTCATCGTTGTCGCTGATGTGGCCAAAAGTGGCCAATAAAACCCAAGCGACAACAACAATAACAACGAATTATAGCAAAGTAATCGCATTGCGACTCACCATTTCGGCCGTTGTCCATATTGGCTTTCATTTCTATACGCTCTTGCATAGGGTATTATAATTTGATCACGAATTGTGTAACGCATACGGAGTATATGTATACGAATGCTCGATCAGTGTCAGCAGCTATATCGATCTGTTTATCATAATTTTCCTATGAAAAATTATCTGTCAATTTTACACAGATCTTGTTGACACTTATATGCTCCGATTCGGTAGAAAATTGCGTATTTGTAAGAAAAACAACATATGAGCAAATTCTCATCATTATATCATCATCATTACTATATAGCTGTCATACGCACAATTGATTGAAAATTTAGTTTGTAAGGGTATTTCAGCTTCGGCATGCCGAAGTTAACAGTTCTCTCTCGTTTTTCTTTCGACTACTTTTTGCAGCTTTGCTGGCGTTGATTTCCCTTCCAATTTATGTGACATATTGATTTTCAATTGATGATAGTCTATTTTGCGTTGCCCCCCAATTTATTTCAGCCATTTTAAATTGGCATTTGTGTGCCGTGGTCGCTTCTGCAGCCGCAGCCGCAGCCGTGCGTATGACTTCATCAGCCCGAATGGCCATAAGACTAGGTATGCCGCGGACTCGGACGTGTAGTTGGCGCATTTGAATGTAAATTTAATTCAATTAATAATGCATCAAATGCTGCCTATGCCTAATTGCCATGCGATGATCGTAGTCGTCGTTGTTGTCGTTGTCATTGTTGTCTGTCTGCCTGCTCATCCTGAAGGATCCCTGCCACAGGCAGCTGCTGTTGCCACATTTGCTGTTGTGACTCGTCTCTCTGCTGACAATATTGATGATTTAGTACGAGTCGCCGTCGCTTTTGTGGTTGTTGTCATGGCACCATAGGCGTAATTAGACAAGCATTGTGCAAAAGCGTTAATTAAAAGCCACACAAAAAGTTGCAGTTGCCATTTGCTGCAGCCTGCTGGCTGTTGGCTGCCAGCTGCGCCAGCCATGACTTCATGGCTTTACCCTCGTAATGAGCCCGCGTCGATTGCGTAAGCTCGGCGGATGCATCAGCTCCATGTGCCCATGTAGCCATTGCCATAGTCGGGGGCTGGCGCTGCGCACACTTGGCAAATAATTTCCTTTGAAACGCTGCCACTGCTTGGATGAATGGATCTCTCATGCGTATTTATGAGACAGCTTCGATGACAGCATAGCGTGAGTGTATTAATTTTCGCTTGATTTTGACGCCAGTGGAAGACATGTAATGCACATGATGCATCACCTATTGGTGAAATGCTGGGGCGTTAAGAAAGGCTATGTCTACACAGAGTAGGACTCGGGAATATATTCATATGATCAGACAAAAAAGTGTCAATATATGTGTAATTGCTATCAACAAATCCAAAAAAGTTTAATGTATAAAATATAAAAACTTGAGTCTTTTAATTGCATTTGTTATAATTACAACATTTGATGACCTTTAATTTAAATAAATGTTGTACTATAATCCTAGTCTTATCGTGAGATTCTCAAGCCAATACACAAAGGAAACCTAATTTTCGGTAAATCGGATACCTTAATTGTAAATATGATCAAAAAATTTTAAGTGGCTGCAAACGTAATATTTCCATATAATTGTTTTATTTTTAAACCGATTTATTTCATTTATGATCTAAATTTTAAAGCAGTTTAAAGGAAACGAATGCATGAAATGTATTTCTATGAAATATCAATTTAGATCACAGCAATGTATCCAATTATTTGATGTGAGAAACTGCCAAAAACTACAAACCCGAAATTTATTATATATATATATATATATGAAATAAGTACATATGTATAATTCCCAGCTAACTCGAACTGCTGACTAGCCCAGGAGTCGAGAGTCAAGGAGTTAACCGCTTGAGGCGATTTGCATTAAGCGGATCAGTTCCAAGTGCTATTGAAAAACCGCAGAGTCAGGGCGATCGGCTCGTGCGCGCACCTGCACAGCGGGCACTTGAAGGGACCTAATCATGGAACAGTGCTCAAGTGTCCTGAGTCCTCTGGACAATGCGAATGGATAACAAACACTTCAAGCGGCTCAAGTGCCTGACTTTGTGACATGAAAAATATGCGGCCATAAAGTATCTGAGGTTCTTGAAAAAAAGTAGAAATCTGAAAAGAAAGAAAGGATTCTTGTGTTGTCGAACAAAGTCGAAGAAAATCCTTTTTGCGAATTTGTGCCGACTATGGGGCACTTGAACTTGATGGGAACATGATGGGTGGAACAACATTAAATCCTCTCGAGTTCGCTAGCGGCGAGTGCATTAAAATGTTGCGCAGGACAACAGACGCATTAGTGTAATCCTTGCGGACACACCCACCCAATAGACTAGCTGAATGGAACTCTCGAAATGAATGAACTGCTGCATTCATTCAACAAAATGGATCTTTGGAATTTCGGTTGCCCTTCGCTGGCACTTGAATTTCAAGGGGTCGAAACAAAAGCGCAGCAGGTCGCACGTCTCGATCGAGGTATCCTGGGAATCCTTTGGGCAGTCTCAATAATAACTTGCTGCTATCGTGCACAGAGCAATAAAAATTAATAATAAAGCAAGTGCCAACATGGCCGAGCCTTGGGCAGGGCATTAAATAAATTTAACAGCTCAATGACTTGTCGAAAGGTGCGCACCAGGACCGGGCAGAGGGGGCAGAGGGAAAATGGGTTGTGTTGGCTGGCGGCTAAGTGAAGCGCAGCGGCTCAGGCAAGCATATCTTAATTAGCAGACCAGCGCTTATATAAAACTTAATTTTTTATGATTTCAGCTTAATTACGGCGCCGTGGCGCTGCCACACTGCCAACAGACTGTTGTTGCCAGACTTCGAGGTCAATTGCAATTAAGAATATCATTCAAGTGTCCAGCGACGCATGCGCAGGAATTGCACTCCATTGCCAAGGGCTGACCACCAAGGTGCCGCCAGTCCGCCAGTCCGACAGACTGCAGTACCTGCCAATCCCTTCTAATTGAAACCATTGGGCAGCCTTCTCGTCCAGTGGCAGAGGCTGGGGCTGGGGCTTTTGTCTCTGCGGCCCATAAATTACATTTGGAAATGCTCAACGAATTAAGTGTGTGTATGAGTGTGTGTGTGTGTGTGTGTGTGTGTGTGTTTAACACCTAATCGCCCGAAATGCGTGCGTCCAATTGTGAGGTCCTCCAAGCCCGCGTTCATTCATTTATTCATTCAGTCCATTCAGCCATTCATTGATGGCTCATAATGAAATTGTTGCCTGTCCGAAATTTCTTTTTTCTGTTCAGCTTCAAATGCCCAGCATTGTGGCTGGCAAGATTTATGTTCATGAATGTAAATGCCTTCTTCAAATCGTTTTTTATTGGATCGCTGGGTATTATATTGCATTGATTTGTTACCTAGCTGGCTCTTTCATAAAATTATTATCACACTTTATTTATCGCATGCTCAGAAATACTCGGCTATTATATTTAATGTGTCTAACGATTTGTGTTGCATCTCCATCTTGAGAAAATTATATTATTAAGCTGATTTTAATTGCGCCCCATGATCCATTGATCCACACTCGTAAATCTAATTTAGTACCGGTGTATATGTATGGAATTCCCAATAAAAATCTGTATAGTCATATAGATGTTCTTTCCGTCTAATTATGCAAGGTGCCCACGACAATTGTTGAGCCGGAGCTTGTGTCGTCTTTTGATTGAAATTTATCGCCAATGCGTTCTCGATTCTCGATTTGTTGTTTCTTTTTACATTGGTCGCGATCGCTAATCTCTTCTCTTTTTTTTTTTTGGGGGCTATGGTTACAATCTGTAATTCGGGTTGGGGTTCGGCTTGTGGAACCCATTTCCAAAGCATAAATAACTTGAAGCACCCAACCTTTGCATATGTCTAACCATTTTTGGTGGCTGCCAATTTTGGATCTCAAATTATTAAAACTGGCTCGTTAAGCCGTTACAGATATCTTTACGAATTTACGATCGTGAGATCGTGACGATGTGTGTGCCTGTCTCTCTCTCTCTCTCTCCCTCTTTCTCCGTTTTTGTGTGTCATTTGATCATAGCTCATTTGTTAAATAATAGTGAAAATTAGTTTGTTTGTCTAAGCGACATGAATCGTGATTTATATATATTGTGCATTAGATAAATATGAGATTTTTATTGGGTGTGTTTGAAAACAAGATTGTTCAACGCGTAGTTTGATATTTTATTGGGGAATTATCTGTTTCGTAGATTGTATCTTAATCGCTTTTAACAGCTCGAAATATGCCATTTGTTGGCAGAAAAATTTTTAGGTTTAATCTAAAAAATGTTGTACAATATTCAACCAAAGTGAAAGTGATATTTATATGATGTGATTATATTTTCTATTTATTGCTTAACAATTAAAAGCAATAATATATTCATTTGTACTAGTTGATAACACAAAATAAGCATTTATATACATATGAACGTCTATTAAAGCAAACAGAATTGAAAAATTTAATGATTTCTACTTTCGTTTTATTTGTGTATATTAACGAAGTAAATTTATTCTGGATCAGAATGTCTTGCTAATTCGATATAAATATGTTTGTACATCTTTCTAGATTGTTTTTTGACTAATTACATTTTGGTTTATAATTATAAAAGGCTTGTCAATTATTAAACCAGTTAGAAACAAAATCCTTGTTATTTGTGGTATAGATTTTGTGTCCTTTTTCATTTAAGATAAGCAATAAGTATGCATTTAATATATTAAAACTCAATTTTGATGTCAACTTTAATATATTTCAAGCAAAAGAAAATGTTTTTTTGTAACTGAATATCAAATTTGTCATTCGATACGGCTATGAATTGATATCTCAAATGCTGTCTGTTATCAATTTCCATTTCAATTTCGTGCCTCCCGCTGACCATGCAAAAGCTCATCATCATCATCATTCTCAACCTGGCCCAAATTAGCCGCCAAGCTGCCAAAACGTTTAGTACAACGCTCTCACCAGTCCCCACCGGTTGCAGTTCATGAGGAAGAAACCAAAAAAAAAAAAAAGGAAAAACCCCTGTTGCAAACATTTGTTCATTTGTCATTCAGGACTGTTGCCGTTGACATACATTCGTGCTCTTTGCTGTAAGCCAGCGTCTTCTTCTTGGCCTGCGTTGTTGTTGTTGTTGTTCTTGTTGTTGTCGTTGCACATTGCGCAATAAAAGAGTCGCAGAGGGAAAAAAGCTGCGCAACAATTGAGGAGAATCCATCATTAATAAGCCCTAAAGTGGCCGCTGCTGTTGCCCGGTAGCTTCGATGGCCTCTCCAGGCGGGCAATAAAAACAAAAGCCAAAATGGGCAATGAGAAGGAAACAGGCAGCATGTGCACTTGTTGTTGTTGCTGCTGCAGGTTGCAAACAAGCGATGCAGCAGCAACAGTTGGCAGCAAAAAGCCAAACCGCTTTAGGCCATTTAAGGCAACGCAATTAATTATTTGTTAACTGTTTTGTCATTTCGGAATGCAGGCAGCGGCCATCATTGGCCATCGATTGGCCATCTCCTGCTGCCTGGTTGCCTGCCTGGGCAAAGGACTTTGACATGACCGGTGCAGCTTTCGCTCGTTTGATCGCTTGATCGATTGATTGCTGTCGTTGCCAACCAAAACAAAAACAGCAAAATCCAAAAAAAAAAGGGGTAAAAGGCAAATAAAAAGCTTGCTGAGATTGTAAAACGCGGCTGTAACAAGTCGTCGCGTTAATTTGCCGCCGATTGGCCGCCAACTGGGACAACAACAGTTGAAAAAGAAAGTTTTCCTGTGAAATGCAAATAAGTGTCATATTTATTTAAATTTATATTTATTTCGTTTAAATATTAATCAAATAACAACAAATTGAACAAGCAGCCACTTGCCAGGCGTTGCTTGCGCATGCAAACAAATAAATACACCAATAAATATAAAATTCATAAATACATACTATATTTTTTTCTTAAACAACCTCCAAGTTGGCCAAGTGTCTGTCTGACTGGTTCCAGCTGCTTATTTGCTTTGTCTGTTTTGATTATAAAAAGCATTCGGCTTTAATTTGTCAATTTCTTAATTGGCGTTTCGTGCGTTCCACTTCATAAACGCTCGTGTGTTCCAATAAGCGAGCGTTGTCTCGCTCTAGCCTGCGGTGAATGTGCGACAGTTGTCTCTTTCTGGTTGGGTGGCGATCATTGATTTTGTTGTCTTTGTCTTTTTGTCATTTGGCTGCTCATTGATAGAAGAATTTTAACAAGCTACGGTGTTTTGGAATTTCGTACGTGAAGAATCCAAAAATGTTTTACGCAATTAAAGAATCTGATAAAATGTCTACAAGCGGCGGGCGTTGGCCGCCAGTTTCGAGACTCAATGTCCCAGGCTGGACGCAAAAAGCCGCACACACACACACACTCACACACTCACACATGCACGTCCACGTCAAAGTGGCGCGTCTCAGGCAACAGCTTCGAGCCCCCAGCAGCCAGCATCAGCAACAGCCTCCAACATTCTGTATATCGATCACAGGCCTGGCCGGGCCGCGCCGGCGCGGCGTCGGTAAATATGACAAATTTCGCCGAGGCAAAAAAAAGAAGAGTATATATTTATATATATGTATACCTTACAAGACAAAATCAGAGGCAGAGGCACATCAATATCGAACGTCTTGACTCTCTCAGGCAGAGTGTTTGCTGTCTCTGTGTCTGTGTGTTGTGGCACAAACCAATTAAGCCGAGATTAATTGGCCATGTCAAGTGGCGTAATCGAGCGCGAACACAAGTTTGACATTTCATAATTATTTCAACTGTTCGGCGACTCTTCTCTTGCCTCGTGATCGATCAATCGCTTCGTGTCTGTGCGTGTGTGTTTTTCTGTGTGTGTTATAAAGATGTTTTCCTATAGATGCATATTTATGTTAAAGATCTCCAATTGTATTCCTTTTGTTGTGTTGTGTTGATCCCGTGTGGTCACCCCATGGGGTTTGAATTTATTTAAATGTCGCCACAATTATGTTGTCAGAAAAATAAATAGATAAACTCTTCAAATTTAATAATCGCATATTTCCGTTAATGATTTGTCTAGATTATCTTGTCTACTACTAATTTACAGATTAGATGATAAGTATCTTTAAGGGAATCTTCAGTGATCTTTAAGTCTATAACACAAAAATACAATAGTGATAGCGTTCTCAGTATTTTATATACATCTGTATATAATCTTTGTATACAAAATTAAACAAGTGATTAGCTTCTCAACTTTCATTTTAATATTTAGATATTTTGTATCATATGCTTTTTAAAATCTAACTTAGGACAATTTATTATTTCAACTATGAATTTCTTGTTTTCTTCATTAGAGATATATATCCGCTTTAATATAAATTATTCGTTTAATAATTGGCATACTTTGTTGATTTATGGCTCTATAAGCGAATTTAAAAATTAGAGGATTTAAAAAACAATAAGGTGTATTTCCGGAGATATTTTTATCTTTCTGGTGGTGTATTGTTTTTTTTATGGTTTTTCAAATTTGCATATCTAAATATATAATTAAAGCATTTAGCCGTTGTATATACATATATAATGTATAAGAAATCATATATCATCTTTGATAATCATATATAATCATATAATCATCTCTGGCAACCTAAGATCAAACGAAAAAAAAATATTAAAAAATACATATGAACTTATTATTATTATTCACTTATTCAATTTCATCTCTATAATTTATATTATATATATTCTATTAGGCATGTCATATGCACACATAGTAGTTACTGTTATATTGCTCACCCCGTTACAGATTTGTTTTCTCAGATCTTCAGCTTTTACCTCCATAAACTCTGCCCCAGTGAACCACTTTAAATTCTCCGTAACTCAGATTCTTTGCAAAAGTTTGACTTTCTCTGCATACGGCCTCCACACCCACACGCTGATCTGTCTTTATCAGCTTTAAACATATACACACACACACACACTCACACCCACTCACTGAAACGGAATCGGGCAACTCTCCGGCTCACAAGTCGCTCATTTTGCAGCTAATTTGACAACAATTTACTGTAATCACAATCGATTCGTGTTTGCCAATTTTTTAATTGTTTTCAATCCTCTTTTTGCGGGGCAGTGCCCAGAACCGGATGGCTAAGCGCAATACACGATCGGGTAATTTACGATGGCCCCATGGCGATTGCGTTGCCGAGCTCATGACACCAGCCCAGCGAAGCAGCCAAGCAGCCAAAGCAACCCAAGCAACTGAGCAAGCCAAGCTACCCGAACAACTCAGCAAAAGAAACGAACTCCATTAGCAGCTCTTAGCTGGGCGCTGGGTTTGTGTTTAGTTCGTGCGAACTTCTAGGAATTATGTTGTTCCAATTAAAATAAAAATTAAAATAAAAGAAAAGAAAAGTAAAGGAAAACAGAAACAGAAACAACAACAACAACAACAACAACAACAACAACAACAAATACCAAAAATAAAGACTGGGCCACAGTCGACACTTGGCGACCCAGCGACAGTCGCTGTCTCTCAGCCCGTTTGTCGTTGTATCGATTTGTGAAATGGTCGTTGACGCTCGCTCCCATTGATTTCAGATGTCCACGTTGGCTGGGACTGGGGCTGTGACTGGGTCTGGGGCTGGCGCTGATTTCCATTTAACCTGCTGCACCGTCATCGAGGATCGACTCGAGCTAACACAGCTGCACCCAGCCTGGCCGAGGCCGAGTCCGATCCCGATGCCGTTTCATTTCTTCGCGCACGATACGATCGTGCTGGCTGCCTGCCTGCCTTTAAAACGACTTTAATATGTAAATTCGATTTCGGAAGCCAAAGTAATTAATACTAGAATGCGGCGTGGTGCAGCGCTGCAGCGGCAGCAACAGCAGGCTGAAACTGAATTTAAAATTAATCCAAACAAACGGATTAAAGAGCAAAAGCCAAACACAAATGTTAATTTGCCTGCTGCTCGACTGGCGCTGGAGCTGGCGCAGGAAGCAACGACCAAAGGTGAGAAGATTTTCAACATTGACTCGATTATGCGAGAAATTTATGGTGCCCAGCGTTACGATGGGCCCTATGTTAGGGATCTTTAATGCGAGCTGAAACTGGTTTCCCCTTGGCATAGACCATTCAAATAAAAATTATGCTCGACATATTGGTATAACTTTTGTTTTTAATTATGAATGACATTGGGCCAAGACGCTCGTGTGGTCTGTCAATGCGCCTGCTGTGAAATCAGAGCTGCGGCTTCAACTCCTACTCCAACTCGCCGATGAGGCTCAAGCTGATCTTCGGTGCTGGCCATAGTCACATTTTGAGATAAAGATCTCGCACTCACTCTCTCACACACACAGCCGAAGGAGAGGAGCCCATCTTCATCGTGTGTTGTGGCTGTTCCATAATGAAACTCATTGATGTAGGTAAATTATCGCTCTGTTCTTAACGTCGTGTTTTCGTGTTTTTTAATTGGGCTTTGGGAATTTAGTGAAAAATGCTAATTAGTTGAAGGGCTTCGCTCTGAAACGGATTGCATTTCATTGATAATAGCGAGTGGATATTGGGAAAAATCAAACAGCCACGACAATAACAATCAGTGAGATTTACGTTATAGTGTATGCTGTCCTCTCTCTCTCTCTCTCTCTCGCTCTCTGTTATTCTCTATCTATCTATAAAATTAGATTAGCAGTTAATTGGTTAATGTGCAGCGAGCAACGTTTGTTAATTGATTCTTGGAAAGCGCTGCCTCAACAGAATCTTGTTTTAATTAACAACTATTTAAGCGCTGCTTCCACTCGCTACCGACTCGCTGATCGTTGCATGTTTTCTTTAATTTGGCAGCATAAAATAATCGTTTGGCTTTTATGATTTGATGTACAACGTTTGTCACTGCCTAAATTCGAGGCATCATTTGCCATCACGAATACTGTTTTATGTGCATATAATACAGTGGAGTGCATTTGACACGCTAAATATATATGAGACTGTTATTATTAATGTATTTAATTTTTTGGATTTTTAGAGTTGAATTAAAAAAGCGCTTATTTAATTTCCAGCAAAATTCTAAATTTCGTTAGTTTAATTTTATCAACCATTTTTGGAATTTAGGTATATGAAGTATATGATGTGTGGAACCGAAGCGTTCTATTTTCGAGCGTTCACTGTACTGAGCATTGAAGGAATCACCTGAACAGTAGCCAGTTTTCTCTTTTTGGTCTGGCCTGATCTTGACTCATCTCTTGCCCTGCTCTGCTGTGCTCATTTGTCGCGCATATCTCAAAGTGCTGACATAAAAGATTTCAAAAGCCAGTTTTGACCTTTAAAAATGCTTATAATTTAATGCGAGGTCTTTGCTTTTGTTTCGATTTTCAGTTGACATTTGTTAAGCGTTTGTTATCACATGCTGCCCAGATTGAACTGATAAGAGAGACTATACATACTAGTCGTAAAGCGCCTTGGGCATATGCGTATAGTTTTTCTTTCTTTTAGACCAGCCATAAACATAAACAGCGCAGCAAATTGGGTCAGCCAGCAATGATCGCATCTTTAATATCCCACACGCACACACGCACACATACACATCGCGATAAATTCTCTAACAAAATGCTATTGCCACTTGGCAGAGTCGCATCGCAGTGTGGCAGCCACAAACGTGCCACGTTCAACATAATCAACATATGGGCGGCTGTCTGGGGCGGCAGATCCCAAAAACAGCCGCAGCCGCAGCACTGCAGAACATGTTGTAGGTTGTCTTGTTGCCTCTTGTAACCCGATAGTTTTGTAGTTTTGTGGTAGCGCACCCATAAATTTTGTCTCAGCGTTGCGCCCGTCGCATCAGGTGTTAAGCGGGCAATGGAGCGCTATTTGGTATACCCTAACATTGCATATAAAACGGGTCATTTGACTTGATCGTTTGGATTGCCTTTTTGAAACTATCGTTGTCATAAGGTAGGCAAATTATGAATTGTGTACTCGCTCATATGGAAAGTTTTCCAACACTTTTCCTAAACTTTCAAGCAGGTCGATTTATATTCAGCTCTCAATTGTCCCATTCAGCTTACGTTGTATTTGTTCTTAACATTTAAATTGAGCAGCAGGCATCACCTGAAATAACCCATTGGGAATTCATAACTTTACAAATATACATATATTGGATTTCTTTTCTACTCGAACTATAGACTAAACCTAAGTTGTTTTAACCTAATTTGTAAAGTTTTCATTTAAAATAAGTAAATATGTATGTAAAAAAATAAAAAATATTTATACAAATTGAAAGAGCATAGCCTTATCGGATTTAAACAACGTATTTATTTGTGCCTTAAAAAGTTGATTTTTTACAGTTGTTGTTCGCTCGCCGTTTTTGGTTGTAGTTGTTGTTGTTTATTGTTTTTGCTGCTGCTAGCTGGAATTATTTATTGCACGAAAGTCATTCCTTTTAATAGTCATGCAAATTAATTTTGCTCATTTGTACAACAATAAAAATGTTAACTAATTAATTTTGATTGAAATTTGCATGCAAAGAGCGAAAATCAATTTGCACGCGTTGTTCTGTTCGTTGGAGATCGCCGGGTACCGATAACAGTGGGTATATTAGCTAAAGCTATTCCGTGTTAATTCCGTTGTTGCTGGTTTAGTTGTTGTATTTGTAGTTATTGCTGTTGCTTTGGGGAATTTTAAAATTTTCATGCATTCCAAATAATATTAAATCGACCGATAAGAAACCGCAATTCAAATAAAAACAAGTAGACATACTTTGGTTTAGTGTACTCGACTTGGAGATACCCTATACCGGTTATTATTTATTCACTTCCACATTCTGGCAAGCATTTATTTAGCTACTATTTAAATTACATGGCGTAAGTGTTTTTAAATTAGTTTCTGCTCATTATAGATCGGTAAGATATTGTTGGAATACGCAGATATAACCGCATGTTGGCGCTGATTGAGAATATACGCAATGCAGAAATTATATTGGCAGATTTAGGATACCCATTCTTATTATTTGTTGGTTACAGGGTAACCTGCTAGGCTGCACGCCATTTGGCAGCTTGTGAACAATAGCGAAAGTCTGTGATGGAATCAGCACCAGGTCGATTGGAGGAGGTGTGTTGGTATTGTTTGCATCTCCTGTGCCAAGTGATTGGACAATACCTGACTGCCTAATGCCCAATTAGTGCGAAATAATCAGCAACTGATATGCGCATTTGGCAGACGGAAGTTATGCTAATTAATAATTTTGACTATAAAATCCGTGTCCCGGCATAAGTATTCATGAGAGGGTAAAAGTTGGCGCGCTGATAGCGATCGGCAACGAAACTGAAAACGAACGGAATCTGAAAATATTAATGATAGAAAATTAAACAGCATTTTGTCAGCAAAGTTTTGCCTGCTGCTAAGGGAACGGAAACGGGGCATCAGGGGCTACGTTCTCAGTCGCTGAGGCAATGTATCTTGTATCTTTTCATCGTCTGCCGTTTGTGTTGTTGGGTTGCAGCCGTTGCGTCTGACTTTTGCCAATTATAAGCTAAAGACATTGAATTTCGCTTTATCGCGAATTTCGCTGGCCCGAATGGAATGAAAATAAAAGAGACAGCGCGTAACATCGCCGGACGCCAGAGGACACAGCACAGAACAGCGCAGCGCAGCTCAAGGAATATATACATATATCTCAAATTAGCCAACATTTTATATCTGTCAGCTACTGTTCTCCCTAATTAATAACAAGATGCCTTTTTAATTCCATTTCGTGCGTTTTGCGCGCTGTTGCGCCTTTTAATTGCCCCTCCAATGGGTAGAAGAACTGTTTGCCACTGTGTCAGTGGGTGCAGGGAGATGGTAAGGGGTAAGTCGGAGGGAGGGGGGTATACGGAAGCGACTTAATGTTTCGGCACGGTCAAAAGCTGTTGCTTGATAATTATAACTAATTTTCAAGCTAAGTATAAACGATTTTTAGCTGCGCATAAGTAAACGCAAACGAATACCATAATTAATTGATATCAAACAATACAAAATTGTAATAATAAATTCAAAAATAAATAATAATTGTTTCAACCGTGACACGAAAAGTTTTGCTAATATAACTAGATGAGTACTTCGTTCCTTTAAAGATTTGTCTAAAAGTTGACTAGTTATGATTGTTCATAATCATAATAAGAAAGCATTAAATTTGATGCATACGAAATTATCGCAAGTGCTATAAATACATTCAAAAATAATTCTTTAACAGAAAATGGGAAAAATACATGTTATATTCATATAAATTTATAATATTAATATTTGATAATATATTTTGTAAATTCGTCCACAGTTCAGCAATCCCTTAATATTTCATAATAATTTCATTGAAAATAAACAAGCAAGTTGCATCAGCAACAAGTGAATGTTGAGTAGGTAAACAAATATGTTTTTTACAAGTTTATTTAGTATGTAGACGTATATATACATATGTATATAGTACTTATGTGCCTGTATATGTTTATAAATAAAAGAGTTCAAAGAATTTTTTAAAACATATGCCTAGGTGCAATACAAATATTTATATATACACGCAAAATATTTTATGTTTTCATATTAAAAATGAAAAATTAAAGGCAAATGCAATCAAAATCAATTGTGGGTTAGTTATGAAAACCCTAGTCTCTAAAAAGGAAAATGTTAAGGGTCATATAGTTCAGTGATAAAGCTTAGCGATTAAAAATCGAATTTTATGAACTAGTTAACAATCACTATATGATATAGATAGCAGTTAGTTCATTAGCATATTTCTCTCTTGCGTGATTTTCTATATTTGTTATAGTTGAGCACTGAACTGAAGGATATAATAAACACTCAATTTGAATGACACTAAATTGACGTAAATTGGATCAAATGGTCATGACCATATGTAACTGCCGACGGCTGGCGACTTGGTTGGCTTGTAGTTGTTGTTGTTCTTGTCGTTGTCGTTTTGTAAAACCCATTCAGACGTTCAGCTCAAGTGTTACTGACCATAATTCAAGACAGGACGGGCATTTTAGCCAATATTTCGCTGGCAAACGAACTGTGAGCGCCATACACTGGCCAAGTTTACAGCGTCTTGGCCGTGTTGAGTTTCCCCTTAAATGCCAAACCAGTTTGGCCAGAAAGCTGCCAGTGTCTGTATTCATTTTAACCACGAAAACTTGTTTCATGCCAAGACGATCGTGCTGCCTGCTTCGGGGCAACGCCTACCCATTGGTAGGTGGAGCTTTCAAGCGCCTCGCAGGCTACCAAAGATGGTGGTGGACTGCTTAAAAATGGTGGCCGCGCTATTAGCGATCGAATTTATGGAATTATTTCATTGTTCTAAGAATTTGAATGCCGGACACGCCAGCGACTGCTAAAAATGGTGTTCCCTTGCCACAATGGCTGCAAAATTGATATATTGAGCTGGAGCTCCGCAGAGCTGGGCAAGGCTCTGCTCATATTTATTGGATGAGTCAAACAATTGGTGCAGTCCACCAGTTGCAGCGATCGCGACAGGATGTTGGCAGACTGTCAAGCAGCTTGGAGAGTGGGGCCTGGGATGTGGGACGTGGGGGGCGTGGAGAGCAGTGCAGTCGAGGCTCGTTTCATTTTGATGGCTTCATTATGCAGCTGGCTGTTGGCCTGTTGGCTGTTGGCTGTTGGCTGTTAGCTGTTGGCTCTTGGCGTTTTTTCGTACAAATTGGCTGTGCAGAATGCTGATTTAATATTTTTGCCCGGCAGTCAGTTAGTTGTTGCCAATTAAGCATTGCTAGCGTACTGCATTCTGTTTTGCTTTCGTTGTACCCACGTCCGAAACATTGGCATAATTGGTTTGCCAGCATAAAAATCACATGAATTGCCTTTCCGCTCAATGGCAATTAAATGTTATTGCCGAATGCTGTTCTGCTCAGCTCTGGTTATCCTTCAAATAAATATATATACATATATATATATATATATGCGCACTTCTCCAGCTAAATGGAGTAGCCAAGTGGCCAGTGGCAAGTGGCGGATGGGATCTGTTGACGAGCTCCATGAACGTTCCACAACTTGTTCGAGTTGGTCGTCGTCATTAAATGCTTGAACAAAATTATCTTGTTAAAATTACAAATAACACGAACATGAAGTAATAAAAAAAACGTAAGGAATGAATAATGTGCGCCACGTTAAATTGCCGCTGACTGACAACCCCAGCCAACCGAGCTGGCCAACAGCCAACCTGTCGACCGGTTGTCCGCCTGCCTGTCTGCCATAGTGCCCGTCAGACAGTTAGTCAGTCTGGCTGTCTGGCTGTCTGTTAGCCTGAGCATCATCCTGTATCTTCATCTGCTGCTGTTTCTGCACTCCCCAACATTCTCAAATGACTTCATTTTATGTGTCGAATTTTAGTGCGCACTGCGCGGTTGCAGTTTTGCAGATTCGTGAACTTTCCAAGTTAATTGGTTAGTGATTTGAGCGTGCGGCTGTAACGACTGAAACATTTTCCTGAGCTTCAGCAGTTGAAAAGTGCCCATTTAGACCATTAAGTCCTGCACTAAATGTTGTGCACAAATGGTTAACATTTTGGAGGGGCCTCTGCCGAACTAAGTTAATTTCGTTTTTGATGTTTCATACTCAGAACTCTATATAATATTATTCTAGGGGCATTTTTAGCAACATACGAATAAAGATATCCCCTAAAATGTGTGTTAACTTAAGATTGTGAATGCTTTCCACAGTTTATTTTTAGCCTTTAACCTTTAGTGTAGTTATAATCATTTTTGTATAGAATGCCTTGCATATTTCCCACATTGCTTCTTAGAAAATAATTACCGAAATGAAAGAATTCGGTATCTGTAATAATACTAACTCTTTAAAATTATAAATGAAAATGAAATGATCAACATTGCATCGTTTTAGAAATCGTTGAAAACTGGTAAACAAATGGATTTTGCTATATCGAACGAGCTTATAATTTTTTTTTTTTATATCTTAATTTGCATAATCGATAGAAATCAATTTTACTACTTGGTTTTCTTAGAATATCTTGGAGACTACGAGCTAGTTACCAAATCACGAATATTGTACATTTTGGATACCTTTCTCCCACTCGCCACAAATTGAAAAACAAAACGCAATGCAATTACCACAAACTTACGCTTTTGCTTGAACATAGATTTGAACGCTCTTGTTACGTACTAAAAATTGCATTAAGATCATGTTCTTAGTTTAGAAGATATTCACGAATTTAGTTTCCATAGAGGGGCCAAGCGCAGCCGTTGAGTAAAGTGCGGCGTGCGTTTGTATGCGTGTGTGTGTGCATGTATAATTTTGTGTATGTTTGTATGAATGCAAGAGGGTTGAAGTGTTTACTGTGACAGCTCCCGGTTGGGTACAGGGTATCTTCTAGTCGGGCGCTCCCGAGTAGAGCATTCTTACTTGTTTCTAATGTCATAATCAAATTGTATATCAGCCAGTTTTCTTTGTAGCTAGTAACATTAATTTAATCGTTAAATAATAATAATAGTAGAGATTATTAATTCATGTGGTATCGATCGCCTTAAATATATATTAAGGGCAGCTCACTGCTTTATAATACATACCTATGCTCATATGTATATATATTTGTGTATATACCTTATATATAATAAAAGCGAATATAAACTTGCGCAGCGCATCAACGCTTCTATATGGGCTCAAACGATTTGTGAGCTGCTGCCACTTCGTTTACGGTACGCGGCCTCAGACCATTGCCCTTCTTTCACTTTTCCATTGGCTGTGTTTAGTGCATAGTTAAAACTATTTTATGTCTTAATTAAAGTTTATAGCTCGTTTTTTTAGGCGTCAAAAAGAGTTTTTTTTTTAGTGCGCAATGCTTAGTCAGGTCAAGCCGCCCGCCGGGCTGACAAAGCTGCAGTCTGGGGCCAGCAATATCATCGGCAATCATCCCAAATGAGTTTTCCATATATGTGAACTGTGGACTGTGGCTCCAGGCTGTGGATCTGGCTCCAACTTCGGATCCAGCTCGCACTATATGCATCTGTGAGTGTTGGGCATGTACAAATCGCTTGATTGGCTTGCACTTAATTGCCAATGGCTGTTACTGCCTCTTCTGGCGGGCACCGTCCATGCTGTTTTTAGTGAGGTCGTGTCTGTGGCCGCAGCAGCTCCTGCTAATAGGCAATTAAGTTTCGAGTGCTACCTGCCATTTTGTGCCATAGCGCAGACTCTAGTCCTCGTCCACCGGCGAGTCGCTTGCCTAATGGCATAACACTGCCAGGTTATAGTTCAATGTCGCTATATGTAGCCACATGATAGCGAAGATATTCTGCGGCTTCCATTTTTATAATCTAGGATAACTAATACTAAAACAAATCTGAAACACATTTGCAATTACTATTAATAGTCTATTTGTTGTTTTGATAAAAATAGGTAATTGTTAAAAAGTTTTCGTAAAGTTCAATAGATAAAATATAGTATTGTTTGTTATATTAATTGGTATAATATAGAAGAAGACTACCATATTTAAATATGTATTAATTATTGGGCTTAGTTCGGTAAGTAGGGAGGGTTATATATAGTACTGATCTGTGCAAACAGACAGACATACAGAGCTACAGAGCTGCTTGGCATTTGTTCGACACTTTTTAAATTTGGATGCAAGGCATCTCCTTATCTACCACCTTCTTATAAATTGTTGTTATTCAATTGAAAATTGACTGTTCATGTGTTGTAGGGATTAATTGTTGAGCCTTTTGTACATTTGCGATTCCGTTTGGAACATAATCTTGTGCCATTACCGTGATTCACACACTCGGGACAGATGGCACAATAATTGCTTTTTTTTTGCTCCCCACTGAGCGGCAGTTTCGCTTCTTTCCTCTTTTATTTATTTTACTTTTATTATTATTTTTTTGTGATGACGCCTTGCACGCATTGCGTAATTAGGTGCACTTCCGTTTTTGAGTTGAGGCTTTGAGAGGCGGATCGTTGTCGCCGCTTTGGAGGCAGCTTTCTTCATATTTTGAATGCTTGAGTCTTTAATTGCGTATACGCCGCTTGTAACGGTCGTTGGGCAAAACGTCTTAATTAACTCGTTTGCAGCGTTTCTCTTGGTTTTTATTGCGCCTCTCTCGGCAATTATTATGATTACTTATTACTGCTGCCTTTTGTTTCGTTTCGTTTCGTTTTAGTTTGAAGCTTTTTTGTTGTTGGTACTTCGTGTCGGCAATTTAATGGCGGCGCAACCAATTGCAAATATTTTGTAAATTGTATTGTGCATTTCATATTTTCAAGTAATTTTCCAACAACTGCACATCCTTTCAAAGTTGCCGATCGCCGAGCCCTGATCGCTTAGCTTATTGTCACAAATTAAGACAGCTCCGGCCAAGATCTGAGCAGCCGGTATTAGTCCCACCGTCGACTTAATGCGGCAGCAAATTGGCAGCTACGGCCACGCCAGCCCCTGGCACTCGATGCTGCTTCTCTGTTATTTGGCCCAATAAAATTATGATGCAGCATTAAAGCTCTGCCTAACACCATATAATTTGGTTGGCCTCCAGTGGCGTGCGGCGAATGTCGAATGGTGAACGGCAACAGCTTATTGAGTTGTTACAGCTGAAATTCTTTGTAGTGCTTCCATAAATCTTAAGCGCTGGCAAAAAATTCCATCAATATGCAAAATTTTTCAATTAAAATTGCCCAGCCAAATGGCAGGCGGGACACCATACATACAATAGCTAAAGATAACTTCAGCATATGCGCAGGTAACAACAACCACAACAGTTACAATCGGGGAGAACAGAGAAATGGATGCGTCAAGCAACGACTCTGACACACCCGTTATTACAGAAATATGAAATAACAAATAATAGACAAATAATTTTATTTAGTTTAAGTATACGTATAGCTTCAAGACTTTCTTCTTATCGATTACAGCTTTTCTGAAATACAATTGCATTATAAATTTTGCTAGGAATCTATCCTCTATTGACTTGTTAAAATTATTGATGCTACCTAAAAGTACATCGATTACATTAGGGCTTTTTCCCGGAAACAGAATTTCTGAAGCCAAACACAATTGAAATTGAATTCAAATATTCAACGGTAACTTATTTTATTGATTTTTCTAAAATATATTGTAGTCCGATACGGCCTTGCATTAATTTTGGGTGCAGGTATATAAGCAACAACAATAAACACACGCAGCAATCGGCGTCAATTTATGTGCAGGCAGCGCCATTTTCACTTCATTGTATCGCGACCAACGTCAGACAGCAAAAAATTAATAAAAAGCCAAGTAAAAAATGGAGCAACAATAAAACAGAAATTGCAAAAAAGAAACCAAGTAAGAACGTTGCACTCGGACGTAGCCGACTGCATAATACTCGTACACAGTACACAGTAGTTACTCATTTTCGAAAATATTTTTTTTTAAATTTAGAAATGCAAATTTACATTTTTATTTGATTGTGATTGTCATAATTATAATATAACAAACAAAATTAAAACCGATTCAGAGGGGGTAAAATTTGTTGCCAAAAATCATGCAAAAATTGATAAAAAATTTTGACATTCAAACACCCATACCTTTGTCAAAACTGAACCGATCTTCATGTTTGATGGCATTTTTTTTCATGTTTTGTCCACTAGATTGATTCTCCATTTGAAATATATTCATAATTGAAAATAAATTTTTTTGGATTTTTTGATAAAATATTATGTACTCCCTTACTTATTTTCGGAAAAAAATGTTTTTTTTTAATTTTGAAATGAAAATTTACATTTTTAATCGATTGTGGCTATCACAATTAGTATAAAAAGCAACATTAAAATGGATTCTGAGGGGGTCAAATTTTTTGTCAAAAATCATGCAAAAATTTATAAAAATTTTGATATGTAACGCTCTCAGATCCATAACTCGCATATTTCAAACGCCCATAACTTTGTCAAAACTGAACCGATCTTCATGTTTGATGGCATTTTTTTCATGTTTTGTCCACTAGATTGATTCTCCACTTAAAATATATTCATTATTGAAAATAAATTTTTTTGGGTTTTTTTGATAAAATATTATATTAAATTTTTTTTTTAAATTTAGAAATGAAAATTTACATTTTTAATCGATTGTGGCTATCACAATTAGTATAAAAAACAACATTAAAATGGATTCTGAGGGGGTCAAATTTTTTGTCAAAAATCATGCAAAAATTTATAAAAATTTTGACATGTAATGCTCTCAGATCCATAACTCGCATATTTCAAACGTTCATAAATTTGTCAAAACTTAACCGATTTTCATGTTTGATGGCATTTTTTTCATGGTTTGTCCTCTAGATTGATTTTGCATTTCAAATATATTCATTATTGAAAAATAAATTTTTATGGGTTTTTTTGATAAAATATCAATATCAAATATCAAAAACTGTGGGAGATATAGCCGTTTCTGATTTTTTAAGATGGGGCCTGGGAGGGGGGGCGTGTTCTAGTGTTCGTGGCTGGGATATTAAGGTCGTTATCTTTGAGGGGGGTCACCCCCTCGATCGTCGCGTTATTGTTTTGCTAGCCTCCCAGTGGGCGTGGCACAAAAATTGTAACACTTTGTCTGACGCGGGTATACACAAGTATATTCCAAGTTTCATAGCGGCAAAAAAATTGTTCATACGGACATCAAGACGGACATTGCACAAACCCAATATACTCTTTTCACTTTGTGAACGAGTATAAAAATAATAAAAAATAACAACGAAGAAGGCGTAAGGTATTGTAAGCGACTGCTGCAACAACAACAATAACATCAACGGGAGAAACAACAACTGACAGGAAATTAGTTTCCATTTTTTGATGAATGCTTCGACAGGATTGCTGTGCTGATGCGATGTATCTTTTTTTTTTTTTGTTCCTGACGACTGCCTGCCCTCTTCCCTTCCTGTTTGGCGCTGAGGGTTGAGCGTTGGGGCTGAAGCTGGGACATGAGCCAGAATCGTCAGTCTGGGCATAAATTGCCAACGTTGTGACAACTGCTAGCCACGCTTCAGTCTGACAAGCCACAAAAAAGAAGAAATTGTTGCAACTTCCTTTCGTTCATTTATGCAACAATAAAATATTAACAGAAGGTAAATAAAGCGAGAGAAAGCTATCAATGAATACTCGTATATGTCCGGTTGTCAATAAATGGTAACTTCAGGGTAGCTAAGGCTTCTGGTGTGGTATATATTCTATAATAATAGTAATACAAAAAATAATAATCAAAATAACGTAAATTGAAACAATAATAACTCTCTGCAAATGTAAACAATAGTTAAAAATTGTCTGACCACGCTCAATTAAAAACAATTATATACTTGAGTCCTCTAAAAGTTTATTACTTTTCAATGCTGCTCAAATACAAAAGTTTTGAAAAATATAAACTCTTGGATTACAATACGATACAATACAATACCCAAGTACGTTAATAGAACAGGCTATAAGATGTTTGGAAATGGTTTACATATAAGTTATATATATTTTTAGTTACATATATATTTTTTAGTTGCACCAAAAAAATGTTTGTTGTTTGTTATTGTTATTCGTTACCATTTCTGCGTATTAATAAAAAAAAATTATCAATTTCATTTGCTGAAACTTAATACTCAACTGGGCGCAAAAAGTAATATGCTGCCAATCTTAAATATATGAACAATGTTGGTTCATCCTGTATTGTTTTCGTAGGGCAAAAAACTGAGATAACACCAATTGGCAACTCTGTCTAGTGGTATAATAAATCATATTCATATAGAAAAGCGTTAGTTCCGTCGTTTCCTGGAAACATTTTGGGAGACTTTGAGTTTCGTAGTATATTCGTTTATATAAAGGTTCATTCAAAACGCATAAACTTATCCGCTTGTCATTTATTTGTGCCCGTCAGAACATAAATTGCGCCATGTGTTGCCCAAAAACAAATTAACAAATTAAAGAAGCGGGTGCCATAAAATCATTGCAGCTTTTGGGCCAGTCACAGTCCCCTTCCAGTCTTAAATTACTCGAATTTCATGTCACAAAACTGTGATTTATTTGCCCAGAGATGGGCTGGCATTTAAATGCGCTTTTGATTTACAAATAACAAATAAATGTTATGATGAGTGGGATCTTTGGTATGCCGCCGGCAGCTGGAGCTGGTCTTGGGATTGGGAAATGGGCATGGAGAATGGAGTGCGGCCTGGTGTTGGCCTTGTTGGCTACGCTCGTAAAACGCCAACTAAGCGTTGAGAGCCCAAAAATCTTGAACGTCGAATGTTGATTAAAACATCTTCTTCATACAGTTATAAGCGGTTGTTTGTTTGTCCACTTAATAGCCCATTAAACCATTGGCATTTGGCAGCTGGAAATATATATGGATGGGTTCGTGCAGCGTCTGTGGCAGGCGGGAGGCTTACACATCTAGCGAGGAACAATAAATCCTTATTAAATGCACAGCGAGCATAACTATTAACTGATTTTCTTTTGAATGCGCTCATCGAGCATAAATCAATTTTACAACTCTTTTTTTTTTGTGTTTATTTTGAGGGCGCATTTGTGACATTTTAATTACTGCTTAAAATTTTGATTTAGTGACTAAATGAGTTTAAAATTCATGGTTAATTCGCCTTTATAATTAGAAAATACTTACGATGGGATCGATAAGCGGATCAACACTTTCATGTTGAGTCACTACCTTGGTACCCAGTATGAACCAAATATAGTAATGTTTTAAATATTTTTCAATCTGAGTGTTTTATTAACTTGAAAAAAAAACACTTGTGGTTAAGTTATATTATTGTATTGAAATTAAATTTAAATAATCTCCGCTGTTTTTGAATGTTGTTTAGTAATAATTAAATTTTTTTTAAATATTATTTCTTATTTAGTTTAATGGCTTTTTATTATTTTTCAAGATTGTTAATTTAATATCATTATTCTTATTTATTTCACAAAAGCTATTCAGTTAGGAATATTTTTTTCTCTGGCCTTTTCGCTTAAAGTTGAAGGAATTCTTCCTGTTCTTTTTCGATCAATAATTACAGTCTCAACACGTTGATTAATAGTTCTTAACTATTTATTCGAAACTCCTCGACGTTTGACATCGATATGTTGTTATTGAAGTGGTAACAAACTCATTTGTTAATTATGTTGCCTAGAACAAGGTATTGTGGAATAATTATGCCACGATCAGTAACACGATCAAAGGCCAGGCCAAGCAGTGAGCATGCTTCACCTTTGCCATTTAGCTGCGATCACTAAATACTTGGCCCTAAAGCTAAAGCCTGGCCTAAACGATCATGAAAATCAAAACAACATAATCATAAAATGCGCAAACTAAACGTGGCTGCTGCTGCTGTTTTAGCTGCTGTTGTAGTTGTCGTTGTTGTTGTACTCGTTGTTGTTTATGTTGTTGTTGTTGCTGTTGTGCTGCTGCCGCTGCTGCTGCTGTAGTTGTTCATTGGTCTCTGCGTCTAAATGGCACTTTGCCCAAACCCAAAGCGTTGACTCTGCCAGCGATAAGATCGTAAGCAACAACGACAACGACAACAACTTCAACGATCGACGACGACGACGACGACAGTAGTTCGCCTGGCTGGCTGCCTTGCTGGCTAGCTGCTCTCGCTGCACTTTTATTATCGGCAGGATCGCGCTGGGCATGCAAATTTCCAATGGTAGCTCGGGCCGAGCCCAATGCTCAACGCATGCCGTAAATCACCAATCCGACCAGCAACAACAAAAACAACAACAACAACAAGAACCAGCAGCTGCAGCGGCGGCAACAAATTTACAACAACTAGCCGTGCCTGGGATGCACGACGATCTGTCCCAGGCCGCAGCCTGCACACAAAGGAAGAGAGGGCACGAGAGAGAGAAAGAGAGAGAGAGTCATGAATCAGTTTTTCATAGCGCAACGCTTTTGTTTGGCGGCTCGGCGATAACTTCATTTTGCGGCTTAATATGCTTGTTGAAGGTCTGGTAAGTAGTTGTTGCCAGCATTGTTGCTGCAGTTGTTTCGTTTGTTGTTGCTGCTGCTGCTGCTGCTGTTGCCAAAAGCGTGAACTCTCCAACACCTTGAGCATTTTTGTTGACACAACCTTTTTCTGGGCAAACCAGCAGCGACTATGATAATAATTTTCCTTAAGGCATTTTGCCTGCCTGCTGCCGTCGATTAAGCAGCGCGACAATTTTCCATAGTGTGCCCGTTGTCTGCCCCAGTCCCTGCTACCACCCGCCCCCCTCCCCCGGGGGCCGCTGCCTTAGCCACCCACTCGAGTCAAGCGCTGAGTGTTTTACAGCCGCTGGCACTTGCCTCTGGGCAAGAGCACAGCTCCAGCTGGACTTGGACCGTTCCGTTCCTGTTGCCATTGCCTTTTCCCCATCGCCTTGCGCTCCGCTGCGGTCAGAAAGTCGTGAGCTGTCGGCACGATTTTCCATAGCACATGCTGCGTTCTGGTTGAGGCCTGGCACTGTTTTGTTTGTTGTCTTTGTTAGTGGTAGCAGTTAGTTGGCTGCACTTACCACTAAGTTAAGATGTTTTGTCTTGGGTCCAGGCTCAGCGAGGTGTATGCGCAATTATCGTGGACAGGCATTTGCAGGCCGCAGAGTCCCAGAGTCTGGTCTGCTTTGGCCTGGCCTGGCTTCGCCTGGCTTCGCCTGGCTTGTGGAATGCTGTAGCTTAGTTTTTCTTTTTATTGATTTATGATTTGTTTAACACAAAGGCGCATTACAATGCAGCGAGTGGGCTTTACGAAGAATTTCCTGCCCGCCTCATAAGCCATATCGCATGCATTTAAAATTGTCTTTACCAAATTTGATGGCAGCCTTAAACTTCATGCCACATTTGGTCGCAACAATAGTTGCAATCACGGAGCACCAGCCCCAGACTACCTGGCTGCCAGTCAGGCCGCCACACCGCTCCCCACTTTCAACACTCATAAACCAGGCTTAACTTAACATGAATGCAACTCAAATATCAAAATATTTTATAAGCACGCCTCCCCCTCCGGTTGCTTTTGTTGTGAGGATTTGGGGTCGCATTTCGCATGGCTGCCATTGCCCGTGCCCGTGCCCGGCCTGCTCGTGTCCTCCGCCGGCTTTCGATGTCTGGACTGGTTAGAGCACTTCCAACATGCAATTTATTTAGTAAATGTTGCAAAAATTAGACAACTGAATTAATTTTCATAGCGACAAAAAGCTTGAAATATTGTGATCACGGATTAAAGTCTGCGAGTCGCTTGCCTTGCCTCAAATGAGTTCGTTAGCCAGCTGGACAAGACGCTCAGGCAAACGGATAGCTGGACAACCAAACAACTTGTCCTAGATGAGATTACTATTGGAATCACAAAAACAAAAATGCACGTTGCGGTCGGGTGTATCCGACTACGCAATACTCCTTCACAGTAAAATAGCAGCTTAAAACAATAATGTTCATATGATCCTTATAGGAGGTCTGTCGAAAGTTGAGGGAGACTTTACTTTTATTTAGACAATTTGGTAATATTTGTTTTATAAGTACATTCATACAATAACATGAATAAACCATATATTCCAAGTCTTATTAAACTAAGGTCCAACTTCGCCTTGACGAATTCGTTTGATTCATTTTTACTCTTTCTTTGGCGGCATGATCATTAAGCCTGTCAATTTTCCCACTTCAGAGTGCGCTGCTGAAGAAGTTCTATTGACATAAGCCTCGTCTACCGTTGGGCTGCCGTTGCCTTTGCTGTTGTCGTTGACGGGCCCAGCCCCATAAAGATCGACAAAAAATAAGAAAAAAGTGCCAACTAAGCATGAATTGTGATAAGTCAAATTGTAAACAAATCAACGAGAGCAACGGCTCCAAACAGTCTGGCATATTGGCCACATAGGTCTGGGCATGATCCACGCCAGACGCACTGTCTGCCGATGCACCGATACCAAAAATCTCTGGCCTTGGCTGCATTGTTGATTGATTTATTGTGGCGATCGCGTCGATCAGAGCTCAGAAATAGTAATGATGAAAAATTAATTCTCGGCAATCTGGCCAATTGTGAGGATCGCGAGCGATTTTTATTCAATTCAATATTCAATTGAACCTTGAAGAAGTGAATTTCAATTGGAGTTTCAAGTGATAGAAAAAAAGAAAAGTTCTTTTCACGCACTCCGGAGGATGCTTAACAATTATTTATTGCTCTGTTTATCACACCAGATTCTTATTTTGGGCGTCTCTTTGTCCAATCGCACTTTCTTCTTTCGGGCTAATCATCGTTTATTGAAATTTCTATCATGGGAATGCAGAGCCGCAACTTTGACAATCGCCGCCCGTAAGCCAGTCATAATTTATTAACTGATTAGGCATTCATACGTGCAATGATTAATAACAAATGCAGCCAAACATTGTTAACCCCAGGTTAATTTACGCTTTAATCAATTGGGTTCATTTACACCAGCCACGGTCCCTCAAACTCGCCAACTCGTGAGCTGCCCCGGGGCCGCTCATTTGTTCTGCTTGATGACGCCGATGACCAATCGGTCAACGATCCAACTCAACTCCAAGCCGATGTCGATCTCTGCATGTTATTGTTGTCCATCGGTGGATCGCTTGGTCGGACGGCTCGGAGTCAAAACAGTTGGGATGGGATAATTGCAAATTGAATTATTGCTGAAAATATATATTGAAAATAACTATATTTTGTGCTACAACACATTCAAATTGATGACTTGATTGATCGAACCCGGCCCAGCGACTTGATTAAAGGAGGACCGCTCACGTTTCCAGCCGCGTCAACTCTCTCGATGGCGGCGCTCGCTGAAATTAAGTTAAACAAATTTTATAACACCTTTGCTCCGGCACACTCGCCACTTGGCACAAACACACACACTCACATGTGCCTCGGAATGCAATCAGTTTTTACAAATGATGATGATCATGCTGACGCCGAGGTGGGGTGGGGAGGGCGAGGAGGAGGAGGAGAGAGAGGACCCACTCGGGCGACTGAAACTCGTAGATTACTCTTGTACTTAACCCCACTCACTTATAACAATGAACTAAATTGCATTGGGCCTGGACCAGCTCGATCAGAAACAAAGTGTGCAATAAGTATCTCGTAGTTACATCTCTGCAGTTGTTAACGTCCAATCCCCCCTACCGCCTCCCAGTGCATTGCTTTGGCGTCCAAGTCCAAGTCGAAGCTGAACAATGTGCGCTGTGATTAAGTTGAACGTTCGCTGAAAGATCACAAAACATTGGACCGATCATTTTGATCATGCGGCGGCAAACAGGCAAACTAGCAGGAGGGTCAACACGATCGTATCGTATTATTTTAAATATTACGGATACTCACGAAATAGTTTAGGCTTATGAAAATAAGCATACAAAGTTGGGAATACTAAATTGTAAAAATCAAAATCTTTGCTATTCTTGACTTCCACAACCATATGCCGTAAGACATCAATTCTTTTGAAAATATATATTTTATTCTTTGAATGGCTGAACTTGAAGAAAAACTATTTTTGTTTTGCTTTCTAAGTAAAACTATTGACTATTGTAATATAATAATAAAGAACTATAATAAACCTGTGCAAAGATATGTTTTTTATTTAATCTATTAAAATTAAATAATAAATTGCTATGCTCAGAACACTTTGACATCTGGCAATATTAGCACCAAAGAACGTTTAATATAAAGAATTAATAATTGTAATTGATACCAAAATACACAGATGACAGTAAAATACTCAAAGATAAAATGATTTTGTATAAAATATAAACAGCTCTTTATACATATATATCGTATTATTATTATTCGAACTCAAAAAATCTCTTAAAACTAATGACAGAATAAGCAATTGTGATATGATTATGATAAGGAATGATCTAGATCAATCAAAAATTGATCGTGAAAGCTCATTTTAACCCCAGTTTTAAGATTTATCTTGCATTCAAGGCTGAGGCACAATTATTTTGATTATCAAAATTCTTGTTAACTGTTTCATAAACTTTATTGAATACCCTCGCTGTGCGCAGCGCATGTCTTCACATAATGATCGGCAATTTCAAAAACACCTCAAATGCCGCTAACGATGTCCGGCGGGTGGCGGGCGGCTGGCGGGCAGTTCAAGTGCAGGCGTCGACACCCGCGCTGCTGCCCAGTTGCCTAGCTGGGCCAGCTGGGCACTTGCTGTGCCCGGGCAGGCTCGCAGTAGGTTATTTATCGCGAATTGAGTAGTTAAATTACTCAATTTTGATGAGGAAGCCCGGCAACAGGCCCAGATCCGTGCAGATCTGCAGAGCAGGAGCTTATCGGCTGGATATGTGTACACATCTTTTGGCAAACTGGCCAGATAAACCAGTCAATTATTTTGCCAGACGACGGCAAGATCTAATCGCGCTGCAGTGCAGCGGAAATGCACTTGGCCCCGTCTCTATGGTCAACCGCAACCGTATCGCATGGCAATCGGACTCGGCGTCTCATTGAGCTGCAATTAGCTGGCTCTTGGCTGCTGACTGAGGGCCAGGTCGCTTGCACTTTAATTAAAAGACGATAAATTTGCCAATCTGAATGCGGGGCAAGCAGCGCGGAGTCTGCGAGTCCCCGCGTCTCCGTGCCTGACGCCTTGACAGGCCGCGCCGCGTGGAGTGATATTTATTTATTGTTTGTACCCAAAGTGGCAACACAAAAGCCAAGGTGTTAATTTGTTGTTGGCCCCGACTAGAAGGATGGCTCGTTTGCAGCAGCAGCTGCAGTGCAGTTGCAGTTGCAGTTGCAGTTGCAGTTGTTGTTGTTGTTGGAGTCTTCGATATGGAGATGGAGTCGCGTCTGGGTTTCCATTCATGCGCTGGCCTGGTTTGGAGCGCTTTTTGGCCTTTTCATTGACGCTAACGAACATTTTTGTGCGATTTAATCCCATTTCATGGTGATCCTGCACAATTGCCACCCCTGCCCCCATCATGGACCCGAGTGTGAGCTTCAGCTTTAGCTTGAGCCCGTGCCCAAGCCTCAGACTGGGCCTCAACCAGGCCTGGCAATTTATTTGCCGCGCATGCAGACGACGACAACAAATTCGAGCGCCAAATGATGGCAAGCGGCTGCTCTCGGGCTCCCACTTTGGGCTGACGTGATTTATTGGCTCGCCCGGCCAGTACCTGAGGGCGTTTTGTCGCAAATTAGTTGCATTCGGCTTCTGTTAATTTAGCGAGCGCGACTTCAGCGTCTGCAGCGACTGCGGCTGCGGCTGCGGCGTTAAATGCAACGCAAATTGTGATAATTTATCGAAGCAGCGCGCCCAAAGTTAAACAGAAATTACGGCCAACTGACAGGCCGCACACATCCCCAGATCCGGACCCAGACCCAGGCCCAAGCCCAAACCCAAACTCAGTTCCAGTCGCAGGTCCCGTCGCAGGCACAAAAACCGAAACCGAAATCAAAAAAGAGAAAAAATGGAAACCCGTTCGCTGGCAACAAATCAACGCCTCAAATTGTGCAATTTATGCGCCTTAACCTCGACTTGTTCACTGGCCACCTTCAACTTGATTATTTATTAATTTGACATATAAACTCGATTGTGGCTAATTGCGCTAAACGAGCTTCCATCCTTTCCCTTTCGATGTGCAATAACTCAAAAGGCAAGGCTGACACGATTTTTATTGTGTACAATAATTATGCCAATTAAAGGCAAATTCATTATTAATCTTGAATATTATGATTGAATTGAATTCGCACCTCTTTTTTTTACACATTTTGTGTTTGTCGATGCATAATGCAGTAACTTAAGTTTCCGGCTTAAGAATTTTGATGGTCGAACACAAAACATGTTCGCTCTTAATATTTTCAATCAAGTCCTTTTAATTTCAAATTGGTCTCCGCTGCTATATTTCAGCTGCATATGAATTGTTATACAGATTTCGTTATTTTAGCAGAAATTAATAAATTAAAGGAAATTGAAAAAAATTAAATTTGAACAAATTTGTGGCATTATCTCAGTTAAACAAATGACATTAGATAATTGGTAATTAAATATATATATTGTAAATATCAAAAACTTAATGTTTCAATTATAGAGGTAAATAGTATGCAAAAGTGCATAAATTAGAAGGATTTTAAATTTAACGCAAGCGGCATAGGTTTCATCAATTGTTGAACAACATTTTTCTAATCTTTAACTTCAAGTTAACTTAACTCGAATATAGTGCAGTTTATTTGCCGTATTGCTCATTAATCACAAGGTATTTAAGTTGGGTTGCTGTCACTGTGGCCCCTGCGTGTCCATTTATCGTTGGCCTGTTTGTGGTTTCACATTTAATTTTAAATGGTGTACACGGGTCTATTAGCAGGCCATTATGGCGAGTCAAGTGCGTCCGCAGCACATGTCACTTATCAGCCAATGTCAGCCAATTCTACCGTGTGACATTTCGCCGCGGCCATTGTTAAATGTATGTGTGTGTGTATTGTACAGAAGTAGTGTGCGTAACCCTCGATTCTCCATTTATTTGCTCAGCCACATCTACGCTGTGCATCGCCGCTTTCTATAGACTCTCATGTCTTAATTATGTCAGAAGGCAATCGAGTGTAAATAATCGCATATTTATAATCGTATTAGTCGATGTCGCTGCATGTGCCGCCACCGGTCGCCTGTGACAAACAAACACTAATACACCAGTGCCAGCGAGAGGGAGAGAGAGTATGCGTTAGCAAGTGAGAGAGATGTATCTAGAGTAAATTTGTTCGCCCATAATGAAAACTACACCACGATTTTTTATGCCATTCATTGGCACTTCAAAGCCAATTGATAATGCCAATGCTCCTGGCTTTTGTTTGCTCATCTTTTACTCTTTTCATATGACACTGGCTGTAGTCTATAGAGAATCGCTTGACATTTAAAATAATACTCTGAAATCGAAATTGGATTGGGTCATAACATCGATTTGTAATGGTTGGATAGGTTTTTTTATATATGAGACAGATGCAAAACATGCTTAAGCTGATCGTACTTTGAGAGCCTTAAATGAGTTTTGCTTGGTAATGAGAAAAGAGTTCGATGCTAGCTGCCGAATATTAGATAGCCTTGAATCTTATGGTAAATATTAGACAAATTATTCAGAATAGACGCTTATAATAGGTTGTGATTTAATATAAGAAAAATTAAAAAGTCATAATTATAATACAAGGACCCAATTTTCATTTACCTATTGGTCTGATAAAGTTTAGTTTCTGCCTCCGTCAGCAAAACAGCACTATAAGACAGAAAATTGCATACATACATAGAACAACGGTAAATTTATTATATACTCTGCATGCGCAATAACTGTATTCAAATGAACTTTAATTATACAAGTTTTTAAATTTGTATAGAATAAATATAATCAACCTGTCCTAACAATCCTAAAGATAGTGTTGTATTCTGGGAATTAGGTGCATTTCATTGTAGCATACTTTTACGTGCATCCATCTTGGTCACAATACACTTTCCTATAGCACATGTTCGCCCATAACACGTGGAGACGCCGACTTTGAACAACAACTAAAAGCCGTGCCGCGATCGTAAATATCGACGAAGAAAGGCGATTAATGATTTTCTTTTTAAAAAACTAACGCACAGGCGTTGTAAAAAAATCTAGGAAATTATTTGACACCGTCGCAAAGTAGCCAACAGTAGCGGCAAAACAACTTTCATCTGTTATCCTTTTCATTCCGACTGGAATACGACTCCAAATTTATAAGCAATCATATACGAAACGTTGGTTATGCTTTCTGGCTCATTGGGTAGTATTCCATAAACATCAATTGGTTTCCCTATTTAGGACACAGCGAGTCCTTCAGCCTGCTGTCATTTAATTGTCCTTGAATGGCGGCATTGCCGAGTCCTATATGCGCGTATGTGAAAGTGAAATCACGCGCTAACAATTGAAAGGATTCATTAATAAAATGTTTAATAGCATATCCATATCTCTGCTCTCTCGGGTAGCTGCAGCCGCCGCATGTCCTTTTGTCCAGCTCCCGTTCCTAGTTCCCGCACCCCAAAAATGACGAGCGTCGAACGACTCGCGGCGTAAAATGTTTTACGCTTCGTTGCATTGAAATTCATTTGAAAACGATTTTTCTTTCAGGCCACTTACACAAAACACAACACACACACACACACACACACACACACACACAGACACTCGAATAGCAAACAGTGAAGTGAAGTTAATTTATTAGACATTTTGTACGCATTAAATGGCAGAAGGACATCATCATCATCAGCTCAATGAGGAGCATCAGCATCAGCCTGCGCCGAGTCTATTAAATGCGTGTTCTGCCCATTGTCTGGCTCGAGTACCAGTGTGCGTGGACCCGGGGCTCATGAAGTGGTTGTTATTTGTTTGTCTGACTCTAACAGGATCAATTCATGGTAGGATCATTGCCGCAGCCGCGTTTTATTTTTTCTTTTTACCGCCATGCATCTTTGTCGCCTTTAATTTCTCGTTAATTGTGAAAATATTTATACTCATTTGTGCATTTTGCACCTTTTGCCTTGTCGCTTGTCCCTTGTCCAACCCCTGCGTCCTTCTGCCTGGCTAATTTAGCACAGGGGGTTGGCCAGGACCCGGGTCGCGTTGGTTTGACTTGATTGCCCAAAACAATTCCTACATAAAAGTCATTAGGGGTTACTAAAGTGGCGATGAATTTTCAAATTTTTACTTGATTTATAATAGAATCTCGCTCCATCTATCTCTGTCACTCTCGCAGAGCCTGCGCCGAGCCTTTAATGAATTTCATTTAAATTAACATTGAAATTTATTGAGCATTTCAGCTGTGGGCAGTTGGGTCCTTGACTTTGCATCTTTTGCCAATGGCCAGCAGTTTGTCTGTTATATCTTAAAGATCGTCTAGCTGAGATAATTTGGTCAGGCGTCTGCGCCCAGGCTCTATTGAAAAGGCTGCTGGTTGGGCAAAAACTAAGTGAGAATTATTGAAAATAAATGAAATGATAATCAAGCAATTAAAATGCCTTGCACAGGCTTTTGCAATACAGTGTGGGAATACAATATGAATAGTATGATTATGATGGTTGTTAACTATTCAAGTCAACTATACCAGACAATTGCCAAATAGATGATTGGTAGAAACACAATTATCCCAATTAAGGAATTTTATTAAGGCACTGTTCATATTTTTCTGTGAAACAATATAATGCTTATTTAGAGATAATATAATGTAGATATGGGAATATTTCAATATTAATTTTTATTACAAAGATCGTAAGGATATCAGCAAAAGTTAAGCATTTGAAATAACTTTTTATGCACAGTGCTTATACATATTATCATTATTATTAGTTCATTCAACAATTTCTCCTTTTTGTGGGCAATGAAAATAACATTAAGTTTTTAAATATTGAAAACAAATTTATTCTTGTTGTACGATTTTTGCATTGCGAGCAAAAATATAATAATGAAACTTAAGATTGTAAATTGACTATATTAATAAATGTAAAAAGAAAAGTTCTAAAGTTTTTGTGTAAATCAAGTTTGTCTAAGCTCGTATATCGAGGACTTTTTTTTTTTGTAAATTTGTTTCCTGTATAATATGGTTATAATATATATTAGTAGAGACAACCCATAAACCCTTGTAATCCAGTTAGTTGAATACTGAAGAAGGCTTCAAGTGACTTGGTGTCATTGGGTTGTTGTTGACACGCCTGGCATGCGATGATTTATAGACGCGGTCAAAACATGTGTTGGAAGTGACAGCTTCTTGCAGCATCTGTAACGCCGCCGACGCCTTTGCTGCCGCCCCCGCACCCGTCTTGGCAGAGGAAGGCCTGGAAACGCCGCGTGTGGCTGCCGCTGCGTCTTTGAATGTGGTTTTCCCGGGAATTGTGTTGTTGCGGTTGCGCCCAACTTGTCTGCCACTAACGATCCTTGCAGCGGCAATCAGTCTGACAACGATCCTGGCAGCGACCGCGGTGTGCGCGTTTCGGTTAGCGCTCGTATTTCCGCCCCGTGTGGGAATTTCCGTGGTGTAATTGGAGCAGGTTTGTCTACATTAAGCGCCGATGCCGCCACCAAATAATATATATAATTATCAATTCTGTTCAAACAATTAATAAACATTTAAGAAATTTTCAATTCGTTGCACTATACCAACGGAAACAGCTGCAATTGGCGGCTAACTCTGAAGTGTTCGCACAATTCATTAAGAAATTAGATTTATGATCTGCCAAAATCTAGATCTCCTAACTTTTAGTTTAACAGCAGCCTCGGCTAGCTCTCATATCATTAAAATTGTAATGCATTTTCCCCTTTGGTAGCTGGCACTTATCAAATTAAAAGAAATGAAATCTATGTAATTTATGTGTATGCCAAAAATTTCACACCATGCCAAATGTTTTGCATAGCTTTTCGCAGCACTTTTGTGCTAGCTGGCTGAGATTTTAATCGCTGGCCGTCAGCTGCCCGCTGCGAGGCCCGACGCGGCTCGGCACGCACAGTTAGCTGGGAACAATGGCATTTGAATGTCAAACGACGGCATGTCAGGCGGCCATTTTGCGTTGAAAGGATAACAATACACGTAATAGTGGCAATAATATCCCCCAATCTGCTTAGCCCGCTTCACTGGACGCCGTGTGTGTGTGTGTGCATGTTAATAATGGCAATGATTTTGGCAATTGACCAGCATGAATATGCCCAGTCGAGTCGCATCTCCCCTGCCCCTGTTCATTCCCTGACAGCATAATGCCTGTATAATGGGACAGAGGAGGCCATTAATGCAATTGCCATTGCCATTTGCATGCCATTTTGCCAGGCAGCCATTTGCTCGCACACTCAAACGCACAACAATAGCAATAAATTTTGATGATGAAAATTGCATTTCATACCATTTCATGCCTTATGTGTCAGTGGGTTGATTTAATTGCCCCTGTTCAATACAAAATGGCGACAAATGCGAAGATTTTTGATTGTTTTAGCTGAGCTTGAATGAAAGCCTTTTAGTCTGAGCAGATATCATGCGCCTATTTTCATTTAAGTTTAAAAATAGGAAAAGAAAAAACCTGAAACTATAACAAGTCATTTACTAACGATCTCTTGTTTCTTTGGAAACTCTTTGACACAAAGCCATTAGGCAGAGACTTTTCCGCTCCGTGGCGTGAAAAATATGAGCCATATTAATGAGGCGTGTGAGGGAAAGGATAACTCCCACGAGCAACTGTTGCTGTTGCTGCAGCTACTCCCCTCCCCACAGCGGTAATGCGATACACAAAGAAAGCGACGCGTCGCGGAATGTGCGACAAGTGTCCACCTCTGGCGCCAGTTCTGGGCACGCTTCACGGAGAAAGTAGCTGCTGGTCATGTCTGGCTGTCTCTGTAGAGTGTTTGCATCGCAGCACAATATTTACAACTGTCGAGCCTTACTCTCTAATCGCATTAACTACCGTTTAATGTTTGGGCAGTCGAGCTGCCACGCCCCTCCAGTGTGCTAGGGCCAGCTGCAACTATGACTGGCTATATTACACACTCACAGAAAAATATTAAATACTGATCTGACAGGAATAGAAATTATTTTTGTTTTGTTTCTTTCATATTTCATATATGTTCTTGAATTAAGTAACTTCCCTATAATTGTACTATTATTTGCATACCTTAGAAAACATTAATTGTCTTTTAAAGGTTTTTAAAAATTAAATTGCCTAAAATGACAATTTCGTTCTTAGGTTGAGAAATTTAGATTTTGTCTGAATTTCAACACTTGATTCGAATAGAAAATTCTTCGATTTTTCTTAGTCCTTTATTAAGGAATTTATGGCACAAAAAATGTACAAGCATAAAAACTTTGTTCCCTGGTTAAGCTAATACAAAACTTCTCTGAGTGTACTTATGATATATTCATACATTTGCAATGCTTGAATAATTCCAATATTAATTGATAATTACAGTGCTGGGTAACGGCGCGACTTTTGGGCCTGGGCACAATAATTCACGAAATTAGACAGGCAATTTCAATTTTCCAATGGCAACTGGGGAATAGCTGAGACCCGACCAAAAGTTATCGGCGCTAATTGTCAGCCCAAGTCCATAAATCTTGCACAGCATAGCGATAGTTTGGATGCCAAAGGGATACTTGGATGCTGCTCGACTCCAGCGACGGGGGTAAGGGAGGTTATCTCTTGCACATAATTACGCGTGTGTGTGTGTGAGTGCGAGTTGGACTGGGGGCCGATAAGCACTTGCCGTTGGGGCTAGTCAAGCGTTATGCCGGCTGATTAGAGCGGCAAGGGGAATGGGGGGCGCGCACACTCAACGACAGCCTCAATTACACAGCGGGTCCGCCGCCGATAAGGCCGCTCGCTGTCAGCAATGTTATCCTGCCATGGCCAATTACAAGCGCAATGTTTTAATTTGAGCTGATAAGGTGCTGGAAACTATCGCTGATGCCCCGTAATTTTTTAGAGTTTATTGAATTTGAGGTTCGGGGTTTATTGAACTTGCCACAAAAATCTTCAGAAAACAAATCAGTTTTGATAAGACGCAGCGAGTTCTTAGCGAGGGCTTGGTCATAGTTTGGTCTCTGGTTTCAGATTGTTGCCGTTTTTGTTTTTATTGTTGTTGTGGTTGTTGTAGCGCCTCCGCTTGCAACACAATGCACTGGCATTGTTTTCTGTGCACCTTTTGGCCGTGGGTCGCCTTCGCCGTCGTCAACGTCTTTTACACGCTTTCAAATTGCAAAAACTGTAGCAGCCGCGTCTTGGCCATTGTCTGAGCTGTGCCTGCATCCTGGGCCGGGACCCTGGCCCGCTCCATTGTTTCAATCAGTGGCCGGGCATTGTTGCCAGCGGCTTTTGCGAAGCACACAAACACACACACACACTCAGTTTTACACCTCTTTTGTCTGTGTGTGTGTTTTGTTTTTGCTAGCAATTGTGTTTTAAAGAGTTTCAAGTGAAGCGCATCTAATTGCCAGCGTGCCGGCGAAGCGGCCAACCAAGTGCCAAGTGGCAACTACCAAAGTGTTTTCCAAACTGTTTTAACGCCCCATGCCCATAGAGAGCTGGCCAATTTTCCCGGAAATCAAAAAAGGTGCGCTACAGTTCGGCCACGTTGATATATGAAGCGTGTCAACTGCATCTTTAGTGGTTTTTAATTTGAAAATTGCTTTGGTCACTCCCACAAGATGCGGCCGATCCTGATGCCGGGGCGTGTGCGTTTGTCCAACAACTGGCGGCCTTTGCAGCAGTCTACCTATATACAATGCCAACTACATTTCCAACTGGCCCGCTTTTGTGTTGCCTTTGTCAAATGTGTGTTGGCACCTCCAAACATGCTCCGCAGCGCCCGCATAACGATGCGAATACAAATGCGAGTCCTTGACTTGCAATTTAATTGCCCTCCCCAAACGAGCTGCAATTAAAGCATATGTTCCTTTTAGCCAAAGCCACTCGTGTCGCACTCGCATCCCAGACACAAAATTCGTATCATGCGATCTGTCCAAATCAGCCCATTATGGAGATGTTTATCATGGCATTTGCTTGTCTCTCTGTTTGTTTTGATTGCCTGAATATATGAAAATCTGTGAATTCGTGAATCTGTGAATCTGTCGAATCCCCGAATTTGCCTCCCCCACGTTTCTATTGTACAATTTATAATACCGTTGATATTGTGCACCCTCATTATATTTGGCTTTTGTGCAGCGCAACAAGCCAATTATGTTTAGATTAAGCGGGACAACAGCTGAGCATTACACACACATATATACATATTTGTGTATATATATACATGTATGTGTATATGAGCATTAGAGTACCCTTAATTGATTTACTCGACAAAACAACAAACAGTTATTTTTCCATATCCATAAATGGTTGGAAATTTCATCAGCTGTCCCAAAATCTGAAAATCTGCATATGAAAAAACCGTTTTGGCCAAGTCATGTCCAGCTGTAAGTGAGTCCATGTGTGTGGCCAGATCACGTGTCAAATGTCTTAGACAAGTCAAAATGATTTAATAATGAACTCGACGACAATGCGACTCGAATGCATCACCCACTCTATGAATACTATATATATGAACTGTTGTAGTCTGCTCCCTTGACATCCACATTGCTGACAAGCCAATTGTTTGATATTTTTTCCACTTTTTTTTTCGAGAGAATTTGCTGTGTGAAAAATCTGAAAACAATACCAATATGCAAAAGATACACTCGCACACACAAACAGAAAGTACTTGAGTTTCACAAGTTGTTGAGCCGTTTGATGAGTGTCAAAAAGGCAGCAGAGACTACAAGCGGATTAGCAGGATTTGGCTCTTTGTTGGCAAGGATCAGCCAATTTGGAAGTCAAAGTGCAGGCGGGGCATTATGCGCTTATCGGCTATAGAGGTTGCACTTTTCAATTGGTGCCTTACCTGGTAAATGCCATTGTTTGGGGGCTCAGACAGCTGCCCGAGTTCGGGCTAAACATTATTGATTGCCAGCGCAGTTAGAAATGTAATTAAAAGATATTTTTTCGACTGATTTTCTATTTCATTGCTGAAAGGCGAGGTAAATGTGCTTAAGAGACAATTGCGAATTGGCTATTTTGATAAAACCTCGAAATCCCCTGACAAATAATAATTGAATGCGTACCGATTCAAAAAATGTGATAATTCACAGCAATTAAAAAAATAATACTTATAAATTAAAAACTTGAAATTAAATTGTTTTTTTCACTCGTTCACGAACTGAAAAGATTCTCTCGAATGCATAGTACCGATTTTCATGTTTGATGATTTGTCCTCTAAGTTAATGTGTACGAATACTGCTAATGTGACTGTTCGGGTTGCTATTACAGTAGTATTGCGTTGTCGGTTACACCCGACTGCAACGTTCTTAGTGGTTTTAGATGGTAAGCTTATTATTATTATTATATATTATATTATTGAATATTCTATTGAATAATAATAATAATTTTATCAATAATTAAGGTAAATTCCAACAAAATAACAAAATATTTCTCCATATTTTCAAGTGGGATATGGAATTTATTAACTGGGCATCGAGCTTACATTTCCATGAATCAAGTAAAAACAGGTTAACAATTCGTTTTCGAGGGAATTACCGATGCATTAAAACGAAACGCAATGTGTCATCATCCAACATTATTGCTTAATATTAATATTAATTATATTAACAATATTTGTAATAATTATATTTTCCATTTTTCTTGAAAAATAATTAGCTATAGTATATCTCGCTCAATACTCTATCTCTCCAATTTGATTTTGATTATATTATGTCCTTATCGATCTTTATCGAACTTTATGTTATAATACACGTTCATCTAAACTTTCGTTGTTGTTGACTTTCGTCTTTCTTTTCTTCTATGTTCCATTAATTAGCAAACCATAAAGCCAAGTAGCTCACAAATTTCAATCAGGCGTCGGCGAAGGGCAAGGGGAAAGAGGAACTCCAAACCTAGGTACAATAGTTGCCATAAGTTGGTCATAAGGGCGACGGCTGTCGGGGCAGGGTTTGGGCTACCAAAGTGTCGACATTGTGTGCTGGGTGCTATTGATATAGTAAATTTCCAAAGAAATCTTAGAGATTGGTGGCGGTTGATAAGCGTGGAGCAGCAGCAGATGCAACTGCGCTTTATTGTGCCTATAGGAGGATATGTATCTGTGGGATAGCTAGCGGCAAATGGCGCGCGTGTTCATTAGCCGCCATAATTTATATGAGCCAACATATTTATTGAATGTTTTGGCAGTCGTTTTAACGGCTCGGCTAGCTGGCTGGCTGGCTGGCTGGCTGGCTGGCTGGCTCTGACATTAGGTAATAGGCATGGGGCACAGCTGCCATGTCGGCGTCATAAACTTTGGACAGTCGGACAATTACCACGAGGTCTGGCTGGTGGCACAGGCTGTGCAACATGGGTGTGGTGCCTCTGCGTCTGCGCTCGGAGCTGGCTAAGCTCACAGCGTGCAATTATTTTCGAGTGTGAAAATAATAAAACTGCCAATAGCCAATAGCGGATAAAAAGTGTCCTGCGGTTCTCGGGCCCTCTTAACAATTGTCGAAAAAGTGCGCGGCACTTGTTGTTGCCGTTGGCTTGCCTGAGTACACCCAGCTGCCTGCTAACTGAAAGGCCAATTTGGTCTACCTACATACGTGCACAGTCGGCGCACTCGAGACGCTGTGGGTGATGGATGAGGCACTCGACGGTCGGCTCAAGTGCTTGTTGTGTCCTTTTGTTTGAGCTAACATTATTCTTTACTTTAAATACCAATTAATAACTGCAGCTGAAGCTGGCAACTGAAAACTCAGCGCAACTTGACTAAAAACTGGAACACACAAGTGGACATGGAACTGCTCTCAACTCTCTCTCTCTCTCTCACTCACTCTTGTTTTCTTACTCTCGCTGAGTTTTCTGCAAATATCAGTCAGTTGGATCCCTTTCGTGTTGTTGTTGTTGTTGTTGCGGCTGCCGCATGGCTGGCGTGAATGCGTCATAATCTTGCCACTTGAAAATGAGCGCAAATATTTGCGGAAGAACCGCCGCTGCGTCGCGTCGTCAACTTGAAACAATTAATGTGGCATTTGTGTTACGCCGTATGACTTTCGGCTTCTGCGGCAACCGCCGCCCAGCACCTTCACAAACAAATGCTAATGGGTATGACAAGTCGCCGCCGTTGCCGCCACTTACTCAATTACTTTGCCAAACACGAAGCCAATGGACAGCGGGCTCAGTATTTATGATTTATTTGCGTCGGCTTCAACTTCGACTTCGACTTCGGCTACGTCTCCGTCAACCTCTTCATCTCAGTCATTTCGTCGGGCCATTCCAACTACCAATCGTCAATATTTACCATGTGTCAATATGGCAACAGTGCCCGGCCACAGTGTGGTCCGATCGCGTACTATTGTCAGGTGTTGTCTCTTGTCCACTGTGGCGAGTCGGCACTTCAGTGGCTCCGTGGCTCTGCGTTCGGTCAGCTCGAGTTGGGCATTCTGGCGGCGCGGCTGCAGCATCTGCAACTGCCGGCTCTCGGATACATCTATTATGACTTCAAAGTGCCGTCACGCCAATTGTTTGTGGCAGATTTCTATAAACTTTGACTCACATTTGCCAATTAACTGCGACACTTTGAGTGTGTGGCACAGCTACCGGGCTCTATAAATAAGCCCAATCACAATGTGTAGCTACCAAATTAGCAAGTCGCGCCACAAATACCCTTTGGCCAACCAATTGAAGCTAGTAAAACATTAGGTGAGAAATTGTTATAAAGCTATCTTAATGATATCAACCAATATTAAAAGTATTTATATTTATTATTATGCAGTCAATGTATTTAACAAATGTTTGCTTTCTTTATTTAATTATTTGCTTTCTATATTTTTCATCGTTGAATATACGTATTGTTTATAAATTTATTTATTTCAAAGTAAAATCTTTTTTGATTTTTAAAATATATGAACAAATCGGAAAATAATTTCTTAATTAAATACTTTTATTAGTTTACTATTAGTTTAGTTAGTTTTATATACTTATATACTGTATTGTAAAATAATATATACAACAAATTATCTGTTAAAAAAACAAATAAAAATAAATGGAAACAAATAAATGAACTCATAAGCTCATAAATATTTCTTGTAGGACATTTAAATAAAATATAAAATATTTAACATTTTTATTAAAGATTTGTAAAAGTATATTTTGTAAGTGTTCCAAATAATGAACTATCTAACAACCTAAAAGTACCATATGCGTATAGCCTGTTTGATATCCCATTCACTCTAATCTCTTGTAAGGGTATTGAAACGCGCCGCGCGCGCATTCAAATCGCATGAATGGCGCAAGGTGACAGGGAGGAGAACAATTGGGCGAGTATATAGAGCCGGCTATGGGGCCGCGGATGGAGCTACCGGGCTGGCAATGTCTGGCGGCTGTGTGCGATGTCAATTAGCAGCTTCGGAATGACACTTTATGTGCGTCGCGCGAGAAGCTACCGCCAGATCCTTGTGCAAAGTGCAATCAGTGCAAAGCAGAAAGCCAACGAAAGCCAGCGACCATGAACGGCTACGCAGTTGACAAACAAATGTGCTGAGAGCTGTAAGCTGCAAGCTGGTAGCTGGTAGTTGGGAGCTGGTAGCTGGGAGCTAGGAGATAGCCAGTGGCAGCCTAGTCAAGCAGTGAGATCTGAGCCAAGCAAACAATTGATGTGGCCCAGAGTCTGGGCCTGGCCGAGAGCCAAGTCCCATGGCAGACAACAGTAGCGCGGATTGTCTGTGCGTCTGCAGCAGCTTCTGAAAGCGATCCGCAAAGTGACTTGTAAACATTTTAGCAACTTTTCAACTTCAACTTGAACTTCGGCTAGAGGACGCCTAATGAACTGCCCGCTCCGGACCGTGATTCTCAGTGATTGGCAGCCTCAGTCTTAGTTGCTGCATTCGCATTTGCATTTGCAATCGCGTCTGCCAATTGACAAGATAAATACATTTAGCTAATTTGATTTTAGACGTCGTCGCGCCTTGTATAGGAAGCTGAAAATTTGTACGCATAAAACGCAATTAAGTTGTAATTAAGCAACACAAAGACAGCCGCGGCAACGGCAAAGCACAAATAAGCCCACCATCTAAGGCAAGTCAACGACAGCACAGTCCTCCCCTACCGAACTCGCCCCCGACCACGCCCCCGCCCACGCGAAGAGACAATGGCAATCAAAATTCATTAGCCGAGCGGCGACAAATAAACCAAAGGCCTATAAATTTGTGTATATACATAAGTAAATATGTGCACTGCCCCAGAGGCGGCACATAAAAGGCGACAGAACCGCACATCCTGTGCCAGGAAGCAGCCGGCTGAAATTACAAAAGTCAACCAACCCCCAAAAGGCACATAAAAACGCTTGAAAAGCGTATGCTCTGCCCGGCCTGGCTGGGGGTTTCTCAACAACTTAAACACATCCTCAACCCACAGCCCCCAACGCAGCATCATCAGCATCCGAGCCGAGGCAGAGGCTTTTGAAAAATTGCAAATTGAATTAAGCCAAAGTTAAATGGCTAAATGACTCGGGAGCCAAGTAGCCCAGAATGGCATGGAATTCAGAAATGGCTGCTTGCCACCAGTCGATCCTTGGGGCGGGGGTTGGCGTGTGGGGGTTGCGGTTAGGCACATGATAGCAGCTAATATGCTGAGAAGGATAAACGCACGCTGAAGTACAGCAACAGTGGATGAAAGCTAAAAAAAAGATGTCAAAAGTAGTTCGGTTGAACTGACGTTTCACATAAGAATTGTGTTATCCATTATCCAAAAAAATATAAATTCATTTTAAATAAAAATACCTTTGCTTAAATTATTATTAACAAAAATATAATATTTATATTTTAGATGTAGAATATGATTCATCATTTAAAAATGGAGAAATTAGAAATACAAAAACAATATAAATTTTGTTATTAATATTACCAAAAGAAAACAATATAATATTATGATATCGACAGAAATCATATTTTTATTCTGTATAAACATGTTTTAATTAGTTTTTTAAACTTTCAATATTTTAATTGAATTTGTCCCACTGTAGCGCTGCTGCACCACAGCCGAAACCCAAAGACCCGCAAACCAACAAAGCTGAGCTCCCCCTGGCGCGCTTCTGCCTGAGTGTTAGTGTTATTTACCAGGCTAAATTATTAAACGATTGTTAAACGAGCGGATAAAGGATGAGCGTGAATGATGATGATGATGGCGCACGAGGGGGCTGGCGGGACGCAGGGCCAGGAAGCCGGGCACAGGGCTGGACTCGGGCTCGGGGTGGGCCATCGAAATGCCTTGTTGGTTTGTTGGTAGAGCTGCAGCGAAGGGGAAATTTGATATTAGGTAAATTTATTTGATTTACATTTTTATAGGGTTGCTTGGGCTAGAAGGCAATGGAACGGGGGCTGGCATGGATGGACGGGAGGGGTAGAAATGGGATCGCCTGTTGTTTGCCAACGTCGTTGACGTCGTCGTCCTGCGCTTATCGCATTAAATGCCGGCAATGAAGATAAGAACTTGTCTAGCATGGAGCCAAGTAAACGAGCATAGAATAAATACAAAATAAATTAATAAAATGGCCGCGTGAAAAGAAATCATAACGAGTTTGAACGTACGTCGAGCGCAATGCGCCGTGTTGGCAATTACGTGAGCAAAGTGGCCAGGAACAGCGTGAATTGGTAGCGGGTCTCTTGACTGTTGGCAACTGCCAGGCGACTGTCAATTTCAATGCAAGCGATGATTGACGGGCTTTCTGGCCAACCAACCAGCCAGGGGAGTGGGCGGGCGACCTTGCACTGTGCACCACAACCCCCGCACAGCCCGTAAAGCAATCAGCGCCAAATCAGAAGTTTATTTATTTGTTTGTTGTTTGGCAAACATTTACGCCATCAGCAAAACGACACCCAAGAGCTCGTTAAATGCGCAGTCATGCGGATGTAATTCAATAAACGAGCGCGCCATCATCAGAGTGGCATCCCTGGCCCCGTTAACGTCCCGCTCGCTCGCTCGCTCTCCTCTCTCTCTCTCTCTTTCTCTCTGTTCCTGCTATCCCTGCTCCTGACAGCCTTTCGCCATCAACACCCAACCGTTTAGCCAGCTATATGCGAGGCAGCCGCAATTGCCACAACAGCCGCTGTGACTAAATGACTGACTGACAACCGCATTGTATTTGTATATATAAATGTATGTATGGCTGTGTGTGTGTGTGTGTGTGTGTGCGGGGTTGCTTTATTTACTTGCGTTGACAAACCACCCCAGCGCAAAACTTGAAACAGCCTCATCGCCGCTCTCATGGCTTGGCTCAATAACGTTTATTGACTAAAATTTCGCACCAGCTTCGGGCCGCATCCCCCGGCAAAAATCTGAACTGTCAACACGTCAAACGGGTGGGCGTCGGGATTCGTTTTGCTCGCTCGAGGGGTAGTGAGGGGGTGGAGGGTGGGTAGCATCGTTTTTAGCATGTTTAAGCGATTTAACGCATCGTGGGGATAATGAAATTTTGATTATGTAGCGCTTGGCTGCTTCTGTTAGCCAAAAACGAAGCGTATTTATCGCTGCTAGTGTCAAGTGTGTGTTTGTATTTCAGTTTGGATGCCACCAGCTCGTGGGGAAGTTGCCTTTGTCAGCTACTAATTAACATGGCTTGTTAAGCCCTTGATGTGTCTGTGTGTGTGTGTGTGTGTGTGTATGTGTGTGTAACGACTATATGTTCAGTCCTGATGAAAAACGATCGAAATTTTGCTGTGATGTGTGAAACATTGCATTACATTAGTTTAGTGAATTTCTCAACTGTGACTCTTATGACTCTTAAATTAGCGATTTTAAATGTGCATGTGGAGAAAACAAACATTTTGTAAAATATTTCTTATCTTAAAGTTGAAATTTTAATCAAATAAATGTTGAACTAAAGCAATTTAAGGGATAACCTCATTGTTATTATAGGACTCGAATTCATGACCATAAGCGCTATTTGTCAAGTCTAATTTTCTTTTTTATTAAACACTAGGGTGACCTCAAAATTATAAATTATTTTAATTGAAATTTAAATTTTGCCTTTCTATACTTAAATATTTACATTTTCTGTTCTTTTTCGTTGTATAAATGTAAAATGTATAAAAAAAGGCTCTCTCACTCCTTCTCATCCTTTTCATTTCACTCTATCTCTCTCTTTCTCGCTCTCTTTATTTCCCTACTGCTTACCTGCAATCGTTCACTATTATTTGTTCCTTGAAAAATCGCCTTTCTATTCGATTTTCATAACCTGAAGGTGGGTTGAGCATTTTTAATGAAATTCGAACCGCCCCTTCTAAACACTTTCTCTGGTCTTAAGTATTACTTTAATGGAAGTGGTAACATAATAATTAATAACTCAAAAACGACAAAAATATTGAAAATTTTTACAAGTTTTCAGTATGTTAACTTAATTTAATTTATAGAAAGTGTATGACAATATAAAGCTTTTTGAAAAGTATTATATTCGTTTCGAATAAAAAATTATAAGCATTAAAAACTATTTATATTGAAAATTGAATAATTGTTGAATATCAGGTGCTAAAATTGTGCGTATTGTTAATCAGGCAATTACGCAATTTAATTATGAATTAATTGCGCCATTAAAACAACAATCTTGTTTAATTGATGACGGCTGCGGCTATATGAAAAGCTAACTGCCCACATAAATGTGCAACACCCACACGCACACACACACACACACACGCACTGCACATGGCAATTGGATCTCCACCCTCTGACGGCCTCCCCGCCCTGCATTGCTGAGTCTTTGGCTAAGTGGGCGCGCGGCAAACAAAATCAAACACAAATAGCAGCCAGCTACAAAATTGAAGAAAAAAATCGAAAAAATTATGAAAAACTATCAAAACATTTACATGCGGCGGCTCCACGCGGCCAACGCGACGGCCATTTATCAACTGACCAACTTCCCAAACCGCTGAGCGTTGTTGTTGCTGTTGTTGTATCTGGTTGGTTGGCAGTCGTTCTGCGCTGCCGGCGCCGTTTCATCTTTGGTCGGCAAAGAAAAAGCTTTGAGCGCGTTGAATGCGATTGGAGGCGTAGCAGTTGGCGGGGGTGTAGAAAGGCGGCTGGTCGATACCATGAAGCGGTCGGCTCATAAGTAGTATATGATTATGATGTTTATTGAAAAATTAATTTGCGCCTCGTTTTGGCTGCGGGTCTCATTTGCGTATTTCAAAGCGCAATGAATAATGATGAAGATTATAAAAACTCTTGACGCGTTTCGTCTGAGAAATTAATATTTGTAATTGGCTATAATTGTTCGTGCCAACGGCCAACTACACATAGTCGAATTGTCGAGTAGTGTAGAAAACGATATTAATGAGGCCCACTCGCACTCGCATTCGCCTTTTGTTATTTCAATATTTTTAATTGAAAAGAAAGCGGCTTTGTTGGTTTTTAATGAAGCGCTTAACTGACAGCATCAAAATGTTTTAATCAGTCACTTGTTTCGGAACGGGAATGGGCGTGGAAGTGTGGGGGGAGGCGGGGAGTACGAATATTGAAATCGAAAATATGTAAAATAATAAGATTTATCTTAAATTAGATGTTTTGGAATGTTGGCATATTCATATTGGATGAATCAAAATGTTTTGAGAATATAAATAGGTGCATTAAGTGTTGGGAATAATTTAAGATACTATAATTAGCAAGTTCAGTTAATTTATGCGACACGTGTTCAACGTTAGCAAATATCAGAAAGTTTATGACAAATTTTAGTAATGTGAAATAAATTAAAAATATCTCTTTTTTAGCTAATAAAATTTCACATTTCAATTAGCTGGCAAATTTTTGGAATTCTTAAATTTTTCTTTTTAATTTGTTTTTTATTTTTTTCTTTAGTGAGTTATGCTTAAGAGGTATTTTTATATTTTGACCGTGAGTATGTGTATTTATATACATACAGATATGTACATATATGAATATTTATTTTTTGAGAAGCTCAGGTATCATAAAATAAATTTCTCTAAACACAGTGATCAATTTTTCTAATTGGTTATTACGAATATAAATTTCATTACACATTTTTAAGGATTTGAATTTTAATAAAAATAATAGTTGTCTGCTTAATTGCTTTATTCAGCTGCTCTAATTGAGTTGATTATTCCCGAGCAGCAGCTTCATTAAGTATATAGAGCTTTGTGGACCCCAAAAACCCCCTACGGCAACTTTCGCCCGTCATTAACCCCAAACAGCGTCTCGGCGACAACCCTACTTACCCCCCTTTCCTGTGTCCCACCAACGCGCACAAACATAAAAGCAAAGCAACAATGGCGGCCAAAACTTTGGAGCCAACAATTTTCACATAATAATCCTTAAAATGAGTTTAATTTGTAAAGTAAAATTATAAGCAGAAAGAGAAGGACATAGACGCAAAGGGAGAGTGAGAGATAGATGTAGAAAGAGCGAGGAAAGCAAAGTGAGTGAGCAAGACAGAAAGGCAGCTGCCTTTTGTGCCATTTATGAAATATATATATAATGAACCCCAAAGTTTGGCTTATCCTGGGGAACCTTTTGTTGTCGCTTATTGGGCTGGAGACGTTGTGGTTGGGGGAGCAAGAAGTGCTGTTTATTTTGGGATGCTGCATATTTCAGATTTACTTGTGATTGATTTGCCATGCTGGCTACTCGATTTATGGGTAGCGATAAGAGTTTTATGGTTTATCTTTGAGGTGTGCGCCGTAGACATAAATTTTGTTTATTTATTTTTATTTTCTTTCTTTTTGGGCTGGCAGCATAGGATTCTTTTTAAGCAGAAGCGGCATAAAAAACATAATTTCCTGGCAGAGATTTCAGCTTTGTGATAAGATGCCGTCGTCAATGATTTCGCTTTTCATCATAATGATGGGCTTATTGTTTATTATTTTTGTGCTGTATGTACGAGTGCGTGCATATACTGTTATTCGGCCAGCCAAGGGACATTTATGAAAAGATTGCCCATACGCCGTGTGCACCCGCTTGGAGCACCAATTAAATTTTCCCTTGCGCCAAAGACGGAAAAGCTGGCAACAACGGCCGGGACTCCAAAACGTAAGCAGACAGCGCGACGACGCTGCCGCCAATTACGTTGACAGCAGAATTTAATAAGAAGCGGCAAGCGGCAGGCGGCAGGCAAATGAAGTCATGAATGTGGAAGCTGTGACGTGTCTGAGCGAGACGGCGCTTTACGGGGGGAGAGAGCAACAAAAAATCCAAAGTGGAAATGTACAAGCGACGGCTGCGGTGGCTGCGACAGCGGCAGCGTCAGCGGCGGCTGCTTGTTATAAAATGCTAATACGCGCAGCAAAAACGCTTTGAAGATTGAATTATTCAATAATAATTAGGCGTGCGAGCGGGACAGCCGAAGGCAGCAGCAGCTACAACAATGGCGCCGTCTCGCTCACGCGGCGAGCACAAAACTCACCACACTGGAAATGAACGGCGGTAGAAAAGAAGGCGGCGCAAGAAATACAACAGAAGGTAAATAAGAAGAGAAAAAATGCGCGCTGTGCGAGAGAGCATAACCGAAACAGTTAGGCCAATAAAAATGGTGTCGCTGCATTCGCCCGACCGGCGAGTGGGAGCGAGAGAGCGCCAGAGTCGCGCGAGGCCGGTTTATCAGCCACCACCAACAGCAGGTTTCATATGCGCGCGTGTGTGTTTGCGTGTTTGTGTGCGTGTGTGTATGTGTGTGTGTAGCTGACAGCGGCAGCAGAGCTGTGGCTGCGCCGCCGTCTGCGTTCAGTTGTAGAACAGACGTGATCTCAAGAGGACGTGTCTCTCTCGAGTCTCAGAGCCGCCGAACAGAGTCGCTGAACGTGAATTGAACGCCACATACTACAGCAGATGAGCAGGCCGCGTGCGTGCGTGTGCGTGTGTTTGTGTTTGTGTTTTCGCTGCGTGTGCGTGTGTATTAGTGAGTGCTTGTGATGAACGAGCGAATTAATTAAAAGATAATCAAAACAAATTAACGACACATATATTTTCTACCGAGCGACCCGTCAAGTGCCAATTTGAACTCGCGCGCACCTCTCTCGCCAGTGCAATGTTTCAATAAAGGCCAACAACAACAACAATAACAACAACAACAACAACAATTAACACTTAATCAAAGCAACATCAGCAAAACGGAAAAGATAGCAAAGTGAATCCAGAAGCAATTGCGAATCACTGGCTTTATGTTAAAGCTGTCCAACAACACCGTGAACGTGAACGCAACGAGCGCAGCAACGACCAGGAGCACGAACAGGAACAGGAGCATGACAGTGACTGGCCTGCGCCAAACGATGACCAGCCCGACGGTGCCGCCAACCACAACGCTCAGCAGCTCCGGCAGCAGCAGCAGCAGCCTGAGCAACACGCTGACCTCTGCCGTCGCTGCCGCCGCGGCCGCCGCCGGCGGCACTGGTGCACTGCATCCGCTGGCTAGCCCAACATCGCCGTCGGCGCTGTTGCTGGCACACCAGCAGCATTTGCTGGCCCAGCATCAACAGCAGCAGCAGCAGCAGCAGCAACATCAGCAGCAGCAGCAACAGCAGCAGCAGGCCCTGCATTTGGCTGCAGTGCATCCGGCGCCTCATCATCTGCACAAGAGCAGCTCCAGGCTGAGCAACTTCAGCGTTGCCTCGCTGCTGGCGGACACGCGGCCGCGCACTCCGACTGCCACCGATGGACCCACGAATCTGTCCAGCTCCGCAGCCACATCGCCCATCTCGCAGAGCAGCGCCGCGGGCACGCCTCCGCCAGCCGGGCCACCAGCTGTGCCGCCCACGCATGCATTTCATCCCGCCGCCGTTGCGCACCACGCCCACTTGCTGCACGCCGCCCACGCGGCGGCGGCAGCGCACGCCCAGCAGCAGCAGCAACAACAACAGCAGCAGCAGCTGGCCATGGCGCAACTGCGTCAGGCGCAGGCAGACGCGCGCGCCAGCTCTCCACCCGCCTCAGCATCCGCCAGCTCCACGCCCAGCTCAACGCCGGTGGCGCACGCAGGCGGCGCCAGCTCCATGCCCGCCAAGAACGAGCGCCACTCGCCGCTGGGCGGCAGCAGCCACACGGACTCCGAGTTGGAATACGACGAGGATATGCTGCACGAGCACGACGCGGAGCACGACGAGGAGGAGGACTCCATTGTGGACATCGAGGACATGAATGCCGACGACTCGCCGCGCTCCACGCCCGATGGCCTCGACAGCAGCAGCAAGTCCCTGGAAAGCGGCCACGGCGGACCGCCCGGCTCCGGAGCCGGCGCCGGCCAAATGCCAGCCACGATTCTCTCGCCAGCAGCGCTGGCCGCCAGCGGACATGTGCCCATACGACCGACGCCATTCAGCGCTCTCGCCGCCGCCGCGGTCGCCTGGGGCGGCATGGGCGGCGGTGTCCCGTGGCCGGGCGCCCGTCAAATGCCACCCTTTGGGCCGCCGGGCCTTTTTCCCGGACAGGGATTTGGTGGAGGTGAGTGTCAACAAAATTAGAGCTATGACAATCATATTATATATTCAGTTTTGATTGGATGAACGTTACTATAAAGTACTGTTAATGCAAAATATTTGTTTTGTTTACAAGTGCAAACTGCGATGAATTATTGCTAAAAGAAATTTCATTATTATTTTTGTATTGCATGTGGCACGTGTCTAGTTAATTGTTGGGGATATGCTAAGAATGCTATATCGACCTTTTATATATTGTGCTCTTATGAATTTGTGTTCTTGAGGAGCCTTTTAAACTTTTAATATTCCACTTGTCAATTTGTCTTTCCGAGAATTAGTCTAATCAAAATAGGAAAGCGAAATGACATAATTCCATAAAGACAACTATAGCACCTATATTCATAGATTTGTAAATCTAGAAATCTCTTTCAATTTAAAGAAGCTTAAGCCAAAGACCTTTAGGAAATGTGTTTCAATTCAACATTAATTCCACTCACCATCAATTCTATATATTATATGAATTCACGTTAATATTGAGTACAAATTAATAGATCACATATCGTGGCCTGCTAACTCCATTTTGTGTGTGCGTGTGTGTTCGCTCTTGTCTGTGTGTGTGCGTGCATTGTTTAATTGAATTAAAATGCCCGCGCCTTAATTGGCACCAACGGCAATGCGACAATGGCTGCCAACGGCCATCGAGGCTGCGGGCGCTGCTGTCCCTGTTGTGCCCCAGCTCTCTCCCCTCCCCATCCCCTTTCCCAGCCCCTCGGACACTCCCTCAACCTGCGCACTGTCTGGCGTTGTAGTCAAAGTGCGTGGCAATTATTCCGTCGCTTTAAATAAAACAATGAAATGTTCTTGATTGCGCTGACCATTTACTCGTATCATTCAGAACATTATTATTATCATATGTTGTTTTTGCTGTTGCTGTTGTTGTTGTTGTTGTTGGTGTCGCGTCGGTTTTGATTTAACTCAATTGGCGCGTCTGCTTATTCACTGCACTGGCGTTGTTTTCATTTTTCTTTGTTTTTTGTTTTTGGTGTTTTCCGGTCTATGTCAGCCCCCCAACACAAGACCCTTAACATATGGGTATATATATTTATGCATATATATCTAACTGAACTGACTGACCAGACTAATTGAAGCGAGTCTGGCAGCTTTGGGCGATTTGTATCTGCATGCACAGTTCACACTTTTCTTGCATTTTCCGGCATCCAACAAAAAGTGACCAAGGCACTTGCAACACTTGCAACGCCGTTGGTCACACCTTGCTGCAGTCCACACGGCTCCAGTGCGAGAGGACAAAAACTCCGACGGCTGACAGACATGTGAACTTTACACGTTGGGGCACAAAAAAACCCTTTAGCGAACTTTTCATTTCCGCCCCGCAATAACAATAACAACTAGTTGTTTTTGTTGTTGCTCTGCTGCACTGTTTTATAAAGCTGTCAAGGAGCAGACGCCTACGAGAGGCGCCACATTCAGTTTTTTTATTGGGTTTGTGTTGTATAAAGAAACAACGCAAATTACCTTAGTGCCAATTAACATATAAATGCAGCTGTAAATGGTTTAAAATACCTAAAAAAGTAAAAATTAGAAATCATTACAATAAATTAACCAAAAAATTAAATATACTTTACGTGTGACAGCTGTTTTGGAAGTACAAAATAATATATATTTGCATATATATATAAACGTAACAACTTAAGAATTTTTAAGCTGAGAGCAACAATAATAGTATACTTGAAATAACTTTTGTTGTGCAATTGCTAAAATTCTGAATACCCTAGGCATCAGCTAGCAAAGTTTATGAGAACCGCTAAAGACTCAATTACAATTGCGACTTTAAACGATGGAGTAATAAAAACTATTGAAATAATAACAATGATAATAAAAACATCAATAATAACTGTTATATTGCAATTAACAGTAATGTTTATAGCGCAATTCATAAAACGGCTAATTTCTTATTTTTAGTCAAGATATAAATAAATCTATAAGTCCAATGCAAATTGCGGTTCCAAGCGATTAAACATTGCAATAGAATTTATAAATAATAATAACACAATAGATTTTAAAATAAAATTTAGAAACAACAGAAAAATGAAATATGTAAGTTCTACATTCAGTGTGAATAATGAGAAATATTATTAAAAATACAAACAAGAATCTAATTAGAAAACAGAAACCTCTTCAAACGCTCAATTCGATCGCAATATTAATAGCTTCCACACTTGATTAGCTCTGCGAAGGAGCCAATTCAAATTGTCTCCAAGCTGACAAGCGACAACAGCAACAACAACAATGAGAATAACAAAAAACTATTTCAAACATTTGCCGCTTATTTTGTCATTTGCTGTCAACTGCAGCCACACACACACGCACACACACACGCTCGCACACACACAGATACTTTAGTTTTTATATACAACTTTATTTTCATTTCATTTTGGCAGCTGTTTTTTCTCCTTTGGAACCATCCTCAGCAGGTCTCATTAGCGCAGCAGGTTGCTGCCTTTGTGCGTCCTCTCTCTCTCTCTCTCTCTCTCTCTTTCTGGCTCGTTCCCTGTTTCGCTCTCGCTCTGTTTTCTTCCTGTCTATATTCGTGTGACCTGTGCCGCTATCTGTTGCCGCATTATGTCAAGTGTTAGGTACTTAGTGCCTTTGGGCAATGTATCTGTATCTGCAGCTGTGTATCTGTATCTGTAGCTGTGTGTCGGGCTGGCAAACGGTAGCCGCGCGCTTGCTCTTAACTGGGCTTTATCAGCGGCGCTAGTTTCATGTTTGTTTCATGGCCCATTCAATTAAATGAAATACCACAGGCTGGCATCTTAAATGGGCTGCGATTAGGGAACACACAAGAACACAGGGAATACACAGGTGCAATTGCAGTTTGTGTGGCACCTCGCCTCTCCACTGCTCTCGACTCACCTCGAGGATTCCCGTCATGGCTTTATGCTTTGAGTGAGGGTCTTGCAATTGATTTACATTCGCATGCAGTTAAAATGCCTGCGACGGAGCTCTATAATTTAACTAATTGCAAAGCGCAGTCACGTCACGTACCTTATGGTATATCCAACTGGCAAAGGGAGGAGCGGAGAATGGGGGAGGGGAGGGGGGGCCTTGGGTGGGGGCAACTAATGCAGCTGCAATTCTTGGCAGCCATTATAGAAATTAATTTTCAAGCTGAACAAACGAGCAACAACTTGGGAGTCGTTGCATAAATACAAACAACAGAAGCAGCAAATACACACACACACACACACACACACACACGCACACACTGCTAGAGGGAGCGAGCGAGACAGAGCCACAACAACTGGCAAACTTGGTAGGTGTGGCATGTCAGCTACGCCCACCTAAGCACGCAATTTTTATTTGCAGCCAGGCAGCAATTTAAACGTTGACAGACGGCGACAGCCGACGGCCAACGGCTGCTGGGCGCGTAACGGGTTGGGAAAGGGGCGGGGGCGGGAGGGACGGTTACCACTTGCATGCGTTTTAACACCATTCGCAAAAGGCCCCAACGAAGACGCCAAAAGCTAAAATAATATTTGCATTCTGCACGCCATCTAACGTGCATAAGCTGTACTAAATACACACACACACACACACACATGTTCATCGCATAGCTGCATGCAATACATAGAGAGGGGGCTGAGCAGGCTGGGGGCTGTGGTGAGGTGTGCTGGCGCAGACATTTTGATGTATGTTTTGGTAAATAAAATTTATTTGCATTAAATTACCAGGCAGACAAAAGCAGCAGCAGCAGCGCCAGACAAAAGGGGAGCAGCAGCGGCTAGAGGGCGGAGGGGGGCAGTGGGGCATCGAGTTGTTGCCAATGACTTGCATATGTGCCACAAGGTGTTGCTACCGTAGACATTTGGTCATATGTATGTACATTCAGACAACGGCAAACATTTGCTAAATGTTTGTAGACAATTGGTAGTTCAACTAATTTGAGTCACTGTATGTCTGTGTGCACGCCTTTCAGAATGTGCACGCGTGTGTATGTGTGTGTGCTCAGCTGAGTAATTAAAAGAGAGCTCAAACACTTGAACTTGCCAGCAGGTGGGCAGCAACCTGCCCGACGCTGCGTGCCCAACCCACGTGGGCTCCCCTCGGCACCCCTGCGCCGCTCCTCTTTTGGCCACTGGCCTCGTTATCGCCGCTTATCTTGCACAGAGGCAGCCATTGGTGATTAAAATATGCACTTCATTGCCACTGAGGCAACAACAACGCATTCCAATTGCCAGCAGGCTGGCCGGGTAACCGGGCAAACCTGGCAGCCGGACAGCCGGGCAGCCGGGCAGCCGGACAGCTGGACAACATGCAATGCGACAAGATTTGTCCACTGATCGCAGCCCAGTTGCTGGTGCTAACTTATCTATGGCAGCCGGTTTTAACACGCTCGCTGCTAATTAATAGGCTCTAATGGGCCGGTTCTCATGGACGCCACGAACAGTCCACCCAGTAATTGAGTTTACATATTAGAAGTACGCCTCGAAAGGTACTAAAACTATAAAATAATGAGCTGCAGTTGAGTGCATCTACGCTTCAAATAATACTGCACTAACCTCCATATACAGTTTCTTAATTTGCTCTTTTACTGTGCTTGCGACGTTCTCCTTGCGCTATGTCCTCCATGTTCTCTTCATTTGTATTTTAGTTACTTTTTCCCACACTTATCTTAGCATTTAAATACATTTTCTTTGAGCATGGGCTAGATATCTGACATACACATCCAGGGCACTTACCATACATTTTACTTTGACTGCTGATGCAACCTAGCCTTTATACAAAATACTGTATGTTTTATTTACACATCTATTCCCCATGGTCACTTTGTTCGCATAAGCCTTTAATTAAACAAAAACTTTGCAGATGGGTGTAACCGACTACGCAATAATCATTCGCCAACTTTAGAGGAGGTCAATGGAAAACTGTTTTTAATCGATTTGTCATGTATCAAAAATATCTTTGCACTTTATCTGATGCGGGTATACACGAATATATATTCCAAATTTCAAGTCTCTATCTTTAAAGGTGGCCTAAAAACTTACATTCATAAGATCACTTTTAATAATATATAATACATTCTGTTTTATGGAAGATCATAACGTACCACTCCCAAATCATAGCGGTAATTAAAGCTCTCCATCGATTGCTCATTCAGGTCAATTTCCATATATCATTACACGGCTGCCCATTTGTAGAACCAATCTGATCTGATCATCACCTGCTGCTGCTGCGCATTCTCTCCCCCACATCATTTCCAGCTAATTTGGCACTTTGCGCACCTCGCTCACCTACATATTTGGTGCTAATTAAAATCCTTCATTATGAAATCAGCGGACCCAATCAGCGGCGGCAACACCGGGATTGGCATGGGGTCCCCATAGCAGCGCTCGTTTGACCGTAAGCGTGTAATTGCATTAGCCAAACGTTCGCTGTGCTTTTGCTCCAATCGATTGCAAAATGGGTTTCACTGCAAAAACGCTGTGTTGCCGCCCTGCCCTGAGGAGGGGAGGCGGGGGGGGGGGGCTCTCCCCTCACCTGTTCGTACCTGCCAGCCTATTTGGCTATGCGAAAACGCTTTAATGAAGAATTAATTGCCAGCAATTTGCAGCGCAAATCAATCCACCGTTGTCACCGTCGTGTCGTGTCGTATCGCTCCGGGCCGTAGGCCTAGGCCCGGGCATACGAATTGCCATAGAGGCCTCTACGGGCGATTGCCTATGCGATCGATACGCGTAAATTTCACAATTGCTGCTGGTTTGTGTTGCTGCTGTTGCTGTTGTTGTTGCTCGAGTCTTATATGTCGTCGTCTACAATACACCGGAGAACTCAAATTAATTGAAAATCCATTACAAACATAGGCTAAATGTCACAATTGGCGTTTGTGGCATGTATTTGCTCTGGCAATGGCGATGGCGACGCTGGCGACGTATTGCCCCAGCAACAGCAGCAACAGCAGCAAACCAGCAACCAGCAACCAGCAGCAGCAACAACAATAGCAACAACAATGCCTATAAAAGCACAAAAAGGCGAAAACAAGTCTCGCACTCTGGTTTGGACGTGCGTGGCCGTCTTGGTCCCCAGCCTGCCCCCTGTCCCAGTCCATGCCCCTGTCCCCTGTTCCCTCGCCCCACTCAACGTCTCGATCTGTGCAGTCAGCCTGAGTTGGATCTGTTGCAGGTTATTTGTGCAACAGGCGGCGAGCCAAGCTATTGGTTTAGTTGATCCGGTTGTGGGTCAAGGGGAGAGAGGGGGACAGGGGGCTGGAGCTAGCAGCAATTCCACTTGCTACAGTTTTTGCTTTTGGCCTGCAATGGAAATCGAAACCCCATTCCAGCAATTTAGCGACAAATGAGCAATTAATTTTGAAATAAATGCAAAGCGCAAAACAGTTTTAGAAAAGTGGCATTAAGTGTGTGCGTGTGTGTGTGTGTGTGTGTGTGTATACACAGTACTTTATATTTATTTACGACTCATTCTGTGGTAATTGCTGATGGGGCCCGATGTCTAATAGAAACATTGTAGACTGTCAAAATAATTATGCCCAAGTATACACAAAGAATCAGATATATGGTACGAAATTATGATACGAGCCAAATGGCATGTGACAAAGGCAGCCAAAGCTGTAAAACTTGACCGCATCGTTTATATGCTAATTTGGCAACTAATTTATGGCCATCACAACAAGAGCGACAACAACAACAATAATAATAAAAATAAATATGTATGTATACATATGTATACACAAAACAGAATCAGAAATGCACGAAGTAAAAAAAAAATTCAGAAACAAAAAAAATAACATTCGAAATATACAATATATTTTTATGTATATTTATAGATGCATGCGCCCGCGTCTTGAAGTCTGTAACAAATTTCTCGCTGCTGCTGAGGCGCATCCTCAGCAACAGCAACATCATCATGATCATTTTTATAATGATTATCAATTTTATCTGGGGTTTTCACATTTCGTTTCACCTTGTTAGGCCATACAAAACGCTTTTACGAGACTGCATTCAACACAAGGCACACAAATAAATGAAATTAATATGCATATACTTATGCCCGAAGCAGCAGGCACCGGGCAGCAGATAAGGCCCGCAATCTGTACGATCGAGCTTGGCGCATTAACATAACTTTGACATGTCACACTAATTACTTAATGAGCTGATCAGTCCCACTGTCCAGATGCCAATGCAGATGCAGATGCAGTTTGCTGCAACTCGTTGTTGGACATTATTAGTTTTATTATGGCAGCCGGAGTCGATCGGAGCTAAGCTCTACGACTATACGAGTGTATCTGACATGTGTTTCTTTTTTTGTTTTTTTTTTGTTTTTTTTTTTTTTTTTGTATGTTGAGGCAACTTTGACATTTATTTGTTTATTGATAACATAACGTGACACAAAATGTGTGTGTGAACACAGGCATCAAGTTTTGCTATGTGGCAGACTTGTAGTCGAGCTGCGAATTTGCGAGTTACTTGAATTGACGATCATGTACACTGAGAGAAAAGTAGTCAAGCCTAAAATATCTTATCCTGTGAACGAAATTATTATTTTCATGCGAAAAGTATACACTAGACTCGTGCTTTGTGCTTGATTCAAGCCGTTGCTTGTGTAACAAAATATTTTATAATGTTTTTGGATATGCATGTCGTTTTTCTCTGAGTGTACAATTGTCATTTGCAGAGTTTCCACACTGTTGGCCCATCTGGCCTTAGCCTGGCTACTCATTTTTGTTGTTGTTTAACGCCTCATTTGCGCTGGCAGCCATCAAAGCATAAAAAGCAATTACAATGCAACAAGTAGAAGTGGAAGCAGGAGAAGAGAATAACAACAATTTTCGGTTTGTCACTCAACAATTTCAATTTGTGTAATTATGCATAAAATTAAAGCGCTGCATATCATTTGCATGCGCCTTTATTTTGATTCCTGCCCCAGCAGCGCAAAATGCTCCATAAATTACGCGTGCCTGCGCCTCAAGACTGGCGACTTGCGACTGGATATGCCGTACGAGATACGGCATACGAGATGGCTCGGTTTACTCTCTGCCTGAAGCTGACCCGGGGATGCATCTTTAAAATGCCATTTGCATCTTTGTGGCTTGGCGCTGGCAGGCCCAATGGCAGGCTCATTACTTTCATTAACAACACTCCAAGCGAATGCCACAGGCGCACGATGCTGGAGCAGCTGCAGCGGCTGCCCCAACCCCGCCGGTGCCCCAAACAGCGCCAGCTCCATGCGGCTGCTTTATAAGGCATGCACGTTCTTTTTTTTTTTTTTATTGGTTTCGAGCTTTTTTTTTCCTGCTCCTCAGCCTCGTCCTCGTCGCGGTCTTTGTTTGCCAAAACAAAATGCCCAAATTAAAATTGTTTTGCAGCCGCGAGAGAGAATCGAACTGGGGACATTGCATTTCCCGTCGCTGCTGCGGCTGCGGCTGCGGCTGCTGCTTTGTCTGACAAATAGTTTAGACAGCAAATTTATTGGCCACTTAAAGGAGTAATTACCGTTTGCTGTAGACGTTGCCGTTGTCGGCTTGTTGTTGCTGCTGCCGCTTTTAGCCATGACAAGGCCAAGGACAGCCGGCAGCAGCAGCAGACAGACGAGGCCTGTTGACAGCATCTCATTCAGCGCCTCAATTGTATGCAAATGTTGCGGATTTAGTTGCTTTTAATTGGCCGCGGCTCGTTCAGCTGGTAGCTAATCAACACCTCTCTCTTAGTTAAGCAATCAACGGGATTCACTTGTGTATACAGCCGACTAATCAACACTCTCTCTCCTGTTCGTCCTTTCCAGATGCCAATGAGCCGCCTCGCATCAAGTGCAATCTGCGCAAACATAAGCCCAACCGCAAGCCGCGGACACCCTTCACCACACAGCAGCTGCTCTCGCTGGAGAAGAAGTTCCGGGAGAAGCAATACCTGAGCATAGCGGAGCGCGCCGAGTTCTCGTCGTCGCTGCGACTCACCGAGACGCAGGTGAAGATTTGGTTTCAAAATCGACGCGCCAAGGCCAAGCGGCTGCAGGAGGCGGAAATCGAGAAGATCAAAATGGCGGCCCTGGGCAGAGGCGCCCCCGGCGCTCAGTGGGCGATGGCCGGCTACTTTCATCCGAGCCTGATGCACCTGGGATAAGTGGCGGCCAAGTTGGTGTGCGCTAATAAATAGTTGACGCACCAGCCAACCACACGAGCAGCCAGAATGACAACCAAATAACTGAGCCACGCCCAGCCCAGCAGCCGGCACGCACCCAAAAGTCGTGCTCGCTTCAAAACCCCCAAAATTTTGCTGTGATGTTAGCGCATTTTATTTACGATACTTCCAAATGTTTTTTGTAAAATGCACTCTGTAAATACTGTAAGCATAGAGAAAGAGAGATGAGAGCTGAGAGCTGGTTCGACATAGATCCAAAACCGAACTCTGTATATATCTTAACAAAAGCAAGCGAATATGTTTCCTAATTGTACATAAATCTAGCGAGTAACCTTATCAAGAATTCTTAAGAGCCAATTTGCGTTTAAAAGTATTTACCGTTTGTTAAATGTAAACTGTAACATAAGCTTTCAAAAATATTAACAAAATAAATGAAAACACAAAAAAAAAAAATAATAAACATGAATAATTTATTTGCAAAACTCAAGTCAATAAATATACAAACAAAAATCGATGCAAGCTTAAGCCGTGAATGATATTTGACTTTGCATTATAGGTCTAGTTAGAAGAACGCATGTATTTAAAAAATACTTTTAAGGAACTTAACTAAACAGCTATAAATATGCCGTTAATTATACATTAAACCTAATATAATACGCAGCCCTATATATATAGCTCATACATTCATACGAAATAATACCATATAGTGTTAATCCTCTGTAGTTGTTTACACTTAAATCATAAAACAAAATCCCCAAGAAAAAAATCAAAAAAAAAAAAAAAAAAACAACAAAAAATCAACAGAAAATCAGTGGAAAATATATATAATTATACGAAAAATTTAATGAGTCTTTGTTTTTAATGAACTTTCCAACACAAAATTTCGAGAATTTTGAAATTATATTTTTTTGCCCTTGCAGAGGTTATTTTTTACACTCGTTCACGAAGTAAAAAGAGAATATTGTGTTTGTCATTCATACTTATATATAGCCGCGATAGATAAAGTACTAGAATTTTTTGGCTAATCGCGAAACGCGGTTACATTTGATTTTAATATGTTTTTTTTCATCACGATTAGCTGTGCCGATTAAATCAAGTTCGCCTTTTGACTTATTTATCAGTTTCTATACAATAAAAGCAACGTATGAATTTGCATTCATTAACAAATCAGCTAAGAATCAGCGTTTACAGCTATATAGTATTACTTACTATATTAGCTTTGTACGAAATTGATTTGATTATGATCGGACTATATAATAGTGCGGCTAAGCTGCACAATTTTAAACGAATGAAGGTCATACTATTCAAAACGAATATTTTTAGGCCTCGTTTGAAATGGGATCGCAAACAGGTTACATTATTTATCGGCAATAATATAATAATAATAATAGAAAAACACCAATTTTGTCTCATTAGATATGTATATATTCACGTAAGTTCCACCGGATTATTTCATTGATAATTCTGAGGTTAGGATCTCAGTTGATTCTCCGGCTCAGTGCAATCAATGGAGGATATAGCAGTTCACCAAACTCTATCTTGTCAGCCTTGATGGCTTTCGTTTCGTGAAGTCTCACTAACATTGATTGACACTGATTATCTAAAAGGCTATTTGACTTGTAATTCTAATTAAATGCCAAATTGTCATTTGTCAGCTTAATTGAACATTCCTTTTACTTCATGGCTTTGCTTTTGCATATGTATGAATTACGAAATATATAAAGTCTAAGAATTTTTATTGAGGCAAATTTCTAATACCAGGAATCGAATTAGACATCAACATAGTATAATATTATAATATACTTAGTAATAGACCGTATGACTCATTACTTTACTCATATTTTGAATACAAGTGTAGAGAATTAGTTATGTAAGACAGAAAACGTTATAGCATTTGACTCAATTGGTTTTATGAGATTGTGTTACACAATGTATAATCAGGCCATGCAATTGCCATTAGTCTGGCAGCTGAGTCTGCTGCTTGAATCTTGCTAAACTATATACTTATGTATATGGAATCTATATAATTGCTGGATGTTTATTTCAATCGCTTGAATTTCACAATCATCCAGTCAAGTGCGAAATGCAAAAGCGCCAGCGCGTGCTTATCAGCGATCAATTAATATTTAATTAATCAGGCGAGGGCCCGAGGTGGGGAACGCTTCGGTCGGCGCACATGGCGTATGCGTACTCTTGTTTACTCGGACTTTTGCTGTCGATCAGCTCGCAACTAAATGGAGGTTAAGCGCAGACATCAGCACCGTAATGATCATCAGTGCGATCATTATTAGCAGATGTAGCTGTAGCGAATTGAGTGATTATCAAATTGTAATTTTTATTTCTATGCTATTTGTCGAGTGTCAGACGGGTTCAATAACGGACTCGGTGCGCAACATGCGACGGGTATTTATTTATTTACTTATTTATTTATTTGTTGTTGACAATGCGCGAGTGTTAATCGTTGTTGATGTTGTTGTTGTTGTTGCTGTTGTTATCGCGCTGAATTAAACCCCAATTAATTTAATTACAAATGGAAATAACGCGCCGTTGGCAGCAGCGTCCAAGTCGAAACATGTCAAAATTTTGTTATTTTGATTTATTTGCCATTTGTTAACAGATGCAGGAAAATACACGCGTACACAAATATACAAAAATATATATATATATATGTATGTGTGTGAGTGTATTTATGTACATTTGTGTGTTTGCATGCGCTCAATAAATAAATTAAAATATTATTTGCCACTTTGGCGCTGATAAGCAAAATGCGTTCGTTCGGTGTTTTACAGTAGCATTTCCATTTAATAAGAGTGTTATTAATTTTAAATTATTACAAAGTGGACATTTCCGACTTAATTATATTTTATATTTTATTATTGATTTTTGAGTAATCTCTATTTGAATTATGATCATAATAAAAAGCAATGCCAAATATTTAGGCTGCTGTTTAACCATTTGGGTTGGGAGCTTAAATTTTGGTGTTTATGTTAAGTTAATTGCGAAATTAGTTAGCAATTAATATGCGAGTATCTTTTGACGTTTTATTAGCTGGAAATCAAATACATAATTTAATTGTATGCACATTAATTACGTACGTGCATTTACATGTCCGCATTGATAAATGTGTTGCCATATGAATGCAAATTTCTACAGCAGCCAAGTATTTTTATCTCAAATGTCAAATCGATTGTCTCTGCAATTAATTACTCGTATATAATTACAATGTGGCCCACGCTGACGCTGTCGATGTCGCTGACGCCGACGCCGACGCCGACGTCGTTGCTGTGGCGCTCTCGTCTCTTTATTAATTAGCCCTGATGCGCCTGCAGGTAGCCACAGGTGGTGCCGCATGCAAAACGCGCCGCGGCGGAAAGTGCAACGCGTTAATCAAAACGTAATCAAATCATTTGGCAAGGGTCGAGCTGGCGGAGCCAAACCGTTGCAGCAACAAGAACATTATAATCACGGCCTGGTCACATTGGTCGCCCGCTGAGCGTTGTCGGGCCCAGCAATTAAGCTTTATATCTGGCCTAATGGACCGAGCGCCGCCTGCGCTGATTGCGCGCATTTGTTTAGCGTCGCCGTCGTCGACGCTCGGCTCGCTCGCTCTGCACCCAATCAAATATGAAGCTGTATCTGCCAGTCGCTGCGTCTCGCTATCCACCAAGACGGTGGCACAGCATGATATTAACGCCCCACCGTGAGGCGGCGCATTTACAATGATAATATTTGTGTTCAAAAGTTATCAATGAGTGCGCCGCGCTCAGCGAACGGGATATTGAATGGGTCTGGCATCGAGATTGGAGTAGGTGACGGCAATGATTGTCATGAGAACTTTTTTTTTTCAATAAAGTATAATAATATTTTATATTAAAATATTGAAAAAATGTTGTATTTAACAAATGTAAACTAAGTATTTAACAGACTCGGTTCTACAATTGTAACATAGTAATTTAACTTAGTATTATCATAATTATTTCTCTAGTACAGGATTTAAGACAAAAGTATTTCTTATTTCAGTTTCTATATTGACTTGGGATCCATAATAAAAGAAAGTTTAAACATTGGTTGGATATTTTTTTCTAATAAGTCAAAAATCATTTAATTTTTGGTTTCCCATTGACAAAGGATCTTCTTTGATAAACAGGCAAACTTAAAGCAAATTTAATATAAATATATGAAACAAGGTTATTATACGTATAGTTTTCTATGTAAGTACCTATTATGTCAGGATGAACTCTTTTACTACGTAAACAGATTTAACTAACTAATTATAAGCTTAAGTCAATAAGTTGGAAACCTAAATAAACACCTAATATTAACGAAAATTCAATTAACAACTGAAAGTTTTCTCAATTGGCTTGTATTTTTTCGTTTATCAAGTGGCATAGTACGAAAAACAATTTAAGTAACGCCTCTACAGCGAGGGAACCACTTTGCCAGCCATAACATTTTTAATTAACACCACACAGACAGCCTCACGTCAGCGCACCGACCCTTGTCCACACTTGCAAATGAGCTCATTATGAGCTGATTATGCAATGCATTTGGTTATTTCAACTGCGTCCCCAGACTACGTGCACACACACATACATACGCACATACATATACTTACATAAATACATAGGTGCACAAATACGCTTTTTACGCTAAAAGCAAATGTTGTTTCCACAGTAGGTTCAACAAACGAAAATTGCCTATAGCATAGTAAAAAACAAGTAAAAACGTTGCAAGCGGGTGTACCTGATTGTTTAATACTTAATGTTTAATAACCGCTTAAAATCTCCAAAATGTTCTTTATTGTTATTGTTCTTTTAAAATATCGGTTTTTGTATATTGTAGGAGATATATAGATTAAATCGCATTCACACGCCCCCAGTGGGCGTAGTCAAAAAATCTTAACAGTTTATCTGACGCGGGTATACACGAATATAAATTCCAAGTTTATTGTCTGTAGTTTCAATAGGAGCGATAAGAATTGCGTTCATACAGAAAGCCAATATACTCCTTTTACTTCCTAATCGAGTGTACAAAATTAAAATACAACGGAAAATTCATTCATAAACGTTAGCGAATTGGAAATCCGTTTGCTTAACCTGCTTCGGGGGAGTGATAAACTCAAGACTACTCGGACCCGTTCATTATAGACATATATATTTATCTGTGGTCGGCACTCAAAACTCTGGCAGACGGCATGGCGGAGCACTTGGAACTCGGGTATGGGAAGCATTCACAATTACCGCGAATAAATTGAGGTAATTAGGTAATAAAAATAATGTTTTCACCTCATTATGGCAGACAGGCATCAGCGGCCAGCAGCTGTACGTCAATTGGGCTGCCATTTTTTCCAAGAAGCCAGCTAACCACCTGCCGACCATCGGCATCGGACCCCAGCTCCCCACCGAAGTGGGGCACATACACATACACTAATGGCCGCAGTTCACTTGCAGTTAGATCAATATGCAAACTCATTCAGACGGCATTAAAATGCATTTTTAGGAAAAGTATTCGTATACCCTGCACTCGCTTTGGGGTGCACTGTTATGATGGGAAGCCAAGTACTTGTGCTAACTACCCTTTGAAATTTAAAATATTGAGAATATGTGAGATATATAAAATTAATATATCTGATATATTTGAATATTCTATTTTTATCATACATAAGTTGTATATGCCAATTATGTCAAAACAAACCACTTAGGATATGTACCTCGTCGACATCAAGGGTATTTCACACACTTTAGTCTCATATTTTATGCGTTCTTTTATGCATTCTTATGCTGTACTTAGGATATGGTCAATAGTCGAGCCACAAACGAGTGACAAAAGCATTTGGAGGCACTTTTATCGTTGTTATATATTATGCAAATTATTAATTTTTCATGGAATTTTCAGGTCAATTACAGTTTTCCCTGCCGCACTTCGAACCTGACCCGAACTTTATATGCGCCCACGGCTATTTTCACCTCGCAGCGTTGGCAGCGGAACCCTAAGGCTTGAGTTAATGGCTCAAGTGAGCGGCTTTAATTGGTTGAAAATGTGCGCGTAATTATGATGTGTAGTGTAATAATATTGTATATAATGAGTCGCTTATTGTGGGTGCTGGTAACAGTCGGGCATAATTTTACTGCTGTTGAAACGCCTTCGAGGCGTTTAATGAAAGCAGCGCCATTCAGATATCAGCTAGACGTGTCTCTTGGCTGACTCCTGGCACTCCTGCATTAATTTTGTGGTTAACTGCAAAAATTCCGGGAAACAAAATGTGTAGAATGCAATTAAACAAAATAGCGTGAGATACGCGACCGATATGCGGCTCGGAAGCAGAACATTGTCGTCGCTCCCATGGCTGAAACTGAAACCTAATTTCCAAGTTTAGAATTCTGCGAAAACCGTTGCCAGAGGTGCACGGCGCAAGCGGAGCGTGCGGAGCTCTCCATCTGCCTCCATCTTCAGCTGCATCTCCTGGGCTGCCCACGAGCCAGAGTTTACGTTTTTGAATACTCAATTAAATTTGTGTGCCCAGTGGCTGATTGTGTTTGTTGTTGCTGCTGCTGCTGCTGCTACAGTTTCGCACTATTTTCAATTGAATTAAATGCAGTTGCAGTTGCAGTTTTCTGCTTGCATTTTCATGCGAACAATTTCAAGGAATCGCGCATATCAAGCGCGTCGACGTCGCCGTCTTCGTCCTCGTCCTCGTTCTCTTCATCGTCATCGCCGTTGTTGTCGTCTTCGTTGCCGGCACGCTCCGTTTGGGCGCACAATTAATTTGCGCCCCAAAACGAACGCACGTATCTGTGAGATACATTAGCGAAAGTGTAGGCCGCCACCGCCGCGTTCGCAAATACAATTTAATTTGGCATACCCTATGAAAGGAGCCAATGCAGCGCTTGCTGAGTTTGTTACCCTTACCCTGAAGTCAAGTAGTGCAGCTGTACTTTCGGTTCAAAGTCGGTTATATTAGAGAACTCAATTCAAGAACTATTGCACAACGGTATTATGATTGGGCCTAAAATTCTGTAACACTTTAATAGAGCTCATAATAAGCTCATAATAATAATCATGGGAATCATCGAAAAAAATTTAAGAAAACTATATAATTTATTTATTTAATATTTGTTGGCATTTCGATATTTGTATACATATCTTCTAGAAGGCTGCAAGAGCATTTCAACTTCGGAAGCCCAAAGATAACTGTTCTTACTTGCAGTTAGTGTATTTAGACTTCGGCGAGCTTTTCTTTGTCGTATTTTAATTCATGGGGCCGCTTTGTGTGCGACAGGGACGCCAGCGAAATGCAAAATTTGTCTGAAGATTTTAATCGTCGGCATGCGCGCTCAAAACGACCCCAACTGCAGCAACTGGCAGCAGCAGCAGCAGCAGCAGCAGCAGCACCGACCAATGATTCCGAGATCCGTGCCGGGTTGTTCCCATTGAGTTGGGCCAGGCGAGCGTTTTCTAGGTTGCCCCAACTTGGTAGCTTTGCCAGCGGGCGGTGGTGCAGGGCGGGGCACGGCTGGCTGGGCAGAGCAGAGCATGTAATGCTTGCTCGTTTCTCTAGTGGCACGGTTGTTGCTGTTGTTGTTGCAGTTGTAGCTACAAGACAATTCACTTTTGTGCGAAATTAAGTGGCATCTGCAGCATGGCATTCCACTTGACTCCACCAGGGGCAGCTCCTCTCTGCAGCAGCATCTGCATCTGTAACTATCTATGTGTGAGTGTGTGTGTGTGCATTTCTCGCTCTTGTGGGCAATAACTAATTACATTCGCAATTATTTCATGTTTTGGCCAATTTAGTGGGACAAATTTATCTGCGCGGTGTCATCTACTTAGAATTGATGGCTTGCCACATGAAGCCCGTAGATGCTGTTGTTGTTGCCGCTGCTGCCATTAGGCGCCCGGGCTCTGAATGATGTTGATTGTTCTATGCCAAATAGAAAAATTTATCTATCTGTCTGCCAGTTGTTGTTGTCGTTTCTAATGCAACGCTGTATAAAATGCAATTATTAAGCAAATTAGCAAACATTTAGATATTCCGGCTAGATTGCCGCCCACCGAGGGCGCCATTGATGGCAATGGCTCATTCATAAACGAGTCCAAGAAGGAGTCGGGCCAGCAGATTATCTCATTAAGTTTTATCGCTTCCGCAAGATAAACACTGATTGGTCTGCATAGATAAACTGCTGAGATTATAGTCCATATCCGTAATTAACTTATCTTAGACACAAGGAAACTAAATTAAAATATCTCTAGATTATATGTTTAAAATTTAACATTTTATTTTAAACTAAAGTGTTGCCATATTGCATTGTTTTGCAAATATGGCAGAAATAAAGAAAAAATTACTGCGATATACAGTTTAAAAATAATTCTGCAATTTAATTTTGTCAGCTCGTGTCTCATTGCCAGAAGGTACTGAGTAAACAAAACATGATTGAACTTAATGTCAAATTTAACCTCTTGTTAGTACGAAACATTATCTTCTTGGCACGACACTTTCATTTATCATCTGTATGTTTTTATCTATCCCCAGCATCTGTGGACATGTTGTTTCTGTTATGCAGGCTCCCTATGTGTACGTTAAACCTTTTCAGTGTGTATGTGTGCATATATGTTTTTAAGTAACTGTCTGTGTACATTTATTGCTTTACACTTCCAATTATAACTCAAAATCCGCGCCAAGTAGAAACAATAAAACTCACAAACACACCGAGATTTATGCCCGCGCGCACAACCACACCAGCATGCACACATTCTCTCACACACACTCACACACACACACACACACTCTGCAGAGAATTCACCTTAATTCAAGTAGAAACGATTTAACTCCCCCGCCTTCATTATGAAATTGCTGTTCTTGTTATATTTTATTTTATACGAACTTAATTTCGCTCAACTCGACCACATGCACATATTTTACAACACACGTTCACACACACACACACACATGTGGGGCGCGCACACAAAGCCACTCATACAAACGACTGGCAACCCTTTTTAAAAGTAACGGTAAACGCAACCATTTATTACATTTACCCACCACATGGGAGAGCCAGAGAGAGGGCGAGCGAGAGAAAGAGAGATACCCGGCTCAGGCGAGTGCGAGGGAGAGGGCACAGGACAGGCCAAAAGGATATGACGTTTTGCTTTTCACTTGGCAAGTGAGTGGAAATTTGTTTCATTATAATTATTTTCCACAATTGGACATATTAGTATGGTTGCGTCGACGTCGACAGCGCAGTCAACAGCGGCAACGGCAGCGCAGTCGCCCAGCTAGCTTTATGCTGTGCGCCGCCATTTTTGCAATTTAACTGTGCAAATAAACGCAGCCAAGTGAAAGAAACGTTGCAGCCAGACAGGACAACGCGCCGAGCGCCGACCGACGCAGACAGAGAGCGAGCTAGTTGGAGAGCTGAGCTGTGGAAAGCGCTCCACGGCACTACGGCTGTCCCTGTTGCACGAACTGGCAGCGACACTGCGACAACTCAGTATGCGCATGCCCAACAAAACGGCGCCGTGGTGAGTTTTGGCCAACAGCCGCCCCCCTTCCAGCCGCTATTGGGGTGGTTTTTATTGATTTCAGCCATTTACTTGCCCCTATCGCCGGGGCTTATGTACTGGAGCCAGGTACATGGATACGGGAGCAGTGGCACCCAACTACGTGCTGGGAATGACAAAACATAAAGTTATAATAATTTTTCTTTCCGCTTAATTGTGCCCCTGCGCAGCAGACAGATAGCCTGTGTCAGGACATTCTGGTGCTGATACTGTGCTCCATCTCGCTCGCTCGCTCGCTCGCTCGCTCCCTCTCGCTCTCACTGCCACACACAGTGACCTGGCGTTGGCACTTTTAATTTGATGCTTTTATGTACCACGTTGGGTTCTGGCCCACAGATTCTTGCTTCTTGCTGCTGTCAGCTTCCAGTTTATGTACATATATAGCTATAGTCGCTATATAGTCGGCGCCTGGGTCTGGCTGAGAGCAGCTGGAGCTGGAGCTGTGTCCATGTGCGTGCTGGTTGCAGCCTTTGGCATGGCGAGAGCGTAGGAAATACAGCAATTAGAGCCATATTAACCGTAATTAAATTTAATTGTTTAATTAAGCGCGAAAAGTGAGAAAGGCATTTTGTGATTTTGCAATGGCGTCACTCGTTACCCTCTCCACTCCACTTCTTATATACATGCCAGCTATCTATATACACAACCGCCATGTACATACATACATACACACACCAGATGTGGGTGGCTCTGTGCGTGTGCTGAGCTTTGCGTGTTTTGGCCGTCGTCTGTCTCTGGCCCAGGCGCTGCCTGTTGGTGTTGATGTAACAAATAGCCATGTGATTTGATGCGACGGCTTTGATAGCCAGCCAATTAAGCATTCAAACGTTAATTTCAGCAGTTGGCATTAGTTAGGCGGTTGGGTGAGCGCTGCAGTTGTTGTTGGGTTCCAAATGGTTGATCATTGTTGTCCGCATAAAGCGGTGTCCATAAATTTAAAGACATTAACGATACTTACAAACTGTTTAGACACTGGCTCAAAAAGTTACTAATCTATAGGTAAACTAGCTCATATATTGCCTACTCTTTTATTTATTTACAAAATATTTGCATTTATTGATATATATATTCTGAAACACTATTAAAGAATACTCACTTAAAATTAATTACATTATATGGGATCATTTTTTATAGGAAAATTTGAAATAAAAATACATTTTCTTTTTAAAAGCCGAGACTTAAGATAAATGACATGTCCTAACTGACATGGCAACTGACCAGTTGATGTCACAAATAGACATGTAAGGGTTGCATCTGCTTTATATATATATATAAATATTCCGCTTATCATATGCATATTAAATTCGTTCAGCTGGTTCCATCTGCACCCACATGCATATCGATTAATAATAGAAGTAAGGAGACGAGCATGGCGGTCATATCGCTGCATCAGTCATGTGAACATTTCTAGAATTCTAGAATAAGTTGCAATAAAGTCGAGTGAAATTAGCATCAATCAAATGCAGGTGCAGACGTCTAGGAATGGGAACAACAACAGCCGCAACAACAACAACAACGACAAGCCGGCAGGCAAATCTCTAAGCAGCCTGACGGCAAACAGATGTCAAGTGGCCCGCATGGCCAGGCGGCGGGATGAGGATGAAGGGACGTGAGCGTCGGTCAAAAATGTCAACCGCAACGCTGACATCTTAATAATGATGAATTAATGGGCAAACAAGCCGAATGACAACAACAATGAATACAACAAGAGGCATTTAATAATTTTTCTATTAGAAGGAGAATCCATTGCGGCTTGCGGCTTGGGAAAACCAACAAATGCTCAAGAATCTATTTGGGCATTGATTGAGAGCAGAAGCATCAATTACGAGCACCCAGCACACAGCTCTCGCCTCTCCACTCTCGAGTTCCCAGTGATGCCGCAGCCAATGTCCACGGCTGCCAACAAATTCAGAAATATCACTTAATTTTTCACATGTAGCTGTTGCAGTTGCTGTGTGACTCTGACTCCGGCTGGGGCAGAGCTTGTGGCAGCCAAAAGCAAGCGATGTACCATGGCTGCATAAATCATGCGATGCGAACATGTCAAAGGTGCAGCAAGGATTTGAATGCCCCGGTGCCAGGCAGTCAGCCAGAGCGAGAGATGAAAATATGAAGCCATTGTTGGGGCCGCATTTCCATATAAAATCGAAGCCAATAGCATGTCCGGGGGGCGGCACGGCCCGGCTCGGTTTGGTCTGGTTCGACTCGGGTTTTATTATGCATGCGGCTAATGTAGTCATCGCTGCGACCGGACATATGCAAACAGGCCGCTCGAAGCAAATAAGAAACCCATCAGAATTTCTCACTCCGACCAGGCGCTACGACAAATAAATATTTTAACTCACAATAACAAAGGGCAACCGAACAGCAATGGGACAACTTTGGATGCAGATGCTCTGCCAAAAAGCTGAAAAGCAAACAGCCATGGCCGAGGGCTGTCAGAGACAACAGCAATTTGTGTAAGCCGAAAGAGTTTGATTTCGAACATTTCCTAAGTTCAGCAATCGATTTGAAAAAGAAAAGAATTCTTAAGACTTGAATAAGTTCCTTTAATCGGATTTTTTATATGGTTTGGTAGATTAGATCACTTTTGGGTGCAATTGAAACCAACTGAAATCTCCTCCAGCTTCGATTTATGTGTCCTTCGTGTCATTGAAAGAAATGTAATTGTGATGAGGCTAACATTTTTGTTTTACATTTTATACACACTTGATTATACAGCCCTCGCAAGAACGGGGTTCCAGCGCCCCCCTCCACCTCTCATAGAGCAGCTCAGAAGATGTCCGTTTTTCAGTGCAACGCAGCAGAGCCGCCAAATCTGGCCATCATTTGTTTAAATATGCGCCTGCAATTCACAATAACAACAACAGCAAGGGGCAACAACGACAACATTCGAAGTTGCACGTTTAACAATTCAATTTATTTGCAACATCAAAATTTAACGAACATGAAATTGCGAGAATTTTAAGATTTTCAGCAGAAACAAACGAGCGACACGATCCTGTTGACTGTCTGAATGGCTCAGTCTCCGAGTAAGTCTCAGTTTCAGCTTCAGTTTTCTTCAGAGCACTCCCCATAGCCCCCCCCCTCCCCCCAACACACACACACACACACACACACACTCATACACCCGCAAGCTCTGCTCGCTCTCTCCTCTATGCGATCATCATTCGGTTAGCTGTGTGTTTGCTTTTGGTTTTGTTTGTCGCGCGCTTTTGTTCTTTTGTATCTTTGTCGTGGGGTTTGTTTAGCTGGTTTCTTTGGTCGGGCCGGTCTTTGGGGCTCTATGGCCATGGCTAAGCGCTTGGCTGACTCGGGTTCGGGCTCGGGCTCGGGTTCTGCCTGCGGGTGCAAAGAGTCAACAATTTAGCATTCAAAGAAATATTTTAAATTAAAATTTCTGAAATTTTCGTCAATAAGCCAACGCGAAAACAATGCAACCAACATTCTGAGCCCCAAACGGGCCCATAGAATTACCGGCCATGCCCATGACATAAGCTCTTTAAGCCTTTAAATACTTGCACATACTTGTAGCTGTTGTAGTTATAGCTGATTTATTGGCCAGCAACTTACAGTGGGCACTCCAAAAAAAAGCCTTCTAATTGGCCAAGCCGCAACAGAACATAATTTCGCATTGCAAGCGTATTTTGTGTACATATCTGTATTTTATTCCGAATATTTATTTTATTTTGTGCAACTTACGTACAGTTGCTTTATCTATTGAATGAAAACTTTAAATAATATTCTATACTCGAAAAGAGATGGGCAATAAAAAAAATGTACCAAAAATAAGATAGAAACTTCAAAATACTTAAATTCTCTGTCTTGGATTTTTCTTATTAAACAAAAGGCTTAAGGCTTTTAAAAAATTGGCATCATTTAAATAAATTAATCATCTTTATCAGTTTAATAGCAGAATTGAAATTCGGTTAAAACTTATTTGGTATTAATTACAAGTACAAAATGTTACTACAATTTATAACTTGGCTGTAATTAAACCAAAAGGTATTGCAATATTTTATGCCGAAATTAGGAAAAGCTGCTCAAAACGTATTGAATTAACTAAAAACGAATATTATTACATTTTTGTAAAACTTATATCTTATCATCATCTAATCATAAAGAAAAAAAACTTTATTACAATTTTACTTATTTGAATGTAGATGTTGTAGAGGTTCCAAAAATCTCATATGTGAACTCTGTTTGAAAAGTGGCTGAATATATGAATGTTGGCCTTCGCCCGTGCCCATGCTGGATCAGATAATTAACTGACTGTTTCCATCAGCATAACAAACATTTTTCTATAATGGGTAAAAATATAAATTATATCGATTTGTAGGATAATCGCCAGATCCTATCTCATAATTTAACCGATTTATAGATTTAACTGATCCCACGCTCGCCTCATTTGATTTGCCATAATAACTAACGCCTTGCGGGCATTTGCATTTATTGGTCCTGGTTATGGTCCTGGTCTTGGTCCTGGCTGCTGCGCATCACATTCAATATTTACGTTTCTCATCATCATGAGTTTGCCATTGAGGATGAGTATTTTTTGTGTTGTTTGACTAATAGGCTAATCACACATCAAAAAGCGAGGCACAAAACAACAAATACACACCCAGAAGGAGGCAAGGATCAGGACAAACACACGGGAATCAAACGAAATCAACCCCTAAGTGAGGTCCATGTGAAAGTCAACAACGCTAAGCGGCTTAGCGCTTGTAACTATGACAAGGAGCAGGCGCAGGAGCAGCAGCAGCAGCAGCAGCAGCAGCAACAGGACCAGTACCAGGACTTTGCCCAGGATTACAGTAACTTTTTGTAATTGCTTGTTGCTAGCAGCGTCGTTGCCTGAAGCGATTTTTGGATTATTTGTGTGCGCGGCACGCGGCAAATATAAATTAACGAAGTTCGTGAGAGAACTCTAAGAAGAGAGAGAGAGGGAGAGGGGTAGACACAGGGGGGTAACGACCGCGAATTCTCAGCTCAATTGCATATTTGATTTGGCTGAAAATTGTCAACGCATTGATTTGCATATCTGCATGTCTTGCATGCTGTTTTCCTGGCTGTCCTGTCTTGCAGCCTCCCATGTCCGCGATCCTCGTCTTTTTGCAAATTGAAATGTCAAGCCTTCCGCTGAGCGCTTTATGACAAGCGGCTTGGCAACGTCTTCGACTTTGGCAACAGCCCGTTGAGTGACTGATATATCTGCATAAAGCCGTCGATGTTGATGTCCATCTCGATGTCGTTGTCGACGTCAAGGCATCGCAACGCATCGCACACTAAATTAACATTTTGCAGGCGCTTGTCAGGCAGGCAAATGTTATAGCAAATGCAAATCGCCTCGACTCGCAAACCAGTTGCCAGTTACCAAGGATATAAAACCGGACTGCAGCCAATTCCACATTTTTAATAAGGCTCAACGCGTGCCAGGATACTAAATGGCCATCCAAGTGCTCAGCAGCCACGTTAGCAGCCCACATTACTTGATCCTTTCAGTGCCTGTGCGTAATTTGCATAATAAAATTTTCACTGCTTTTTTTATGAGTCACCCACACTCACAGCAAGACACACGCACACACATGCACACATCAATTTCGAGTCTCGAGCGCAGCATGAAAAATTGCAAATTAATGTAAATCACAGCGGCAAATATTTTTCATAGGGCTTTCGCCATTTTTATGAGCCCCACTACAAAAATGGCACTTGAAGCTTCTAAACGCCTACACAACAATAAAAAAAAACAACTCACAACAACAAAAAAACTGATTCAATGCAGCGGGATCGACTGCTTAATACCCTGTAGTCATTACTAATAAAGACAACTGCAAACAGAGAATTTAACAGAGAATTAAACAAAAGCATTATTTGTCGGTTATTTAAATGATCAACTAAAAGTTTATTGTCCTAAGCGACAATGATTCATTTCAGTTTTTCCCCAAATAAATATTTCAAGAGCCCAAAGTTGAAAAGTCGGGAGTATACATATTTTCGAGCTCCGAAGATTCTTTTTGACTGCGTGGACTCAATGGGTGCTGAGTGTGTAAACGTCAAAGCCAGGGCTGGGGCAGCGGGTGCACCCGGAGCTATCAATATGTTTCGAACATTTTTGCATTATGTCGTAAGTTGAGGCGATAAACAAACCGACAACTGGCATCCACAGCAAGGACAAAGCAGCCGCAAGACGCAGGCAAAACTTTGTCCTTACATGTGCGCCATTTTGTTGCTTGCGGTTGTTGTGGTGCCTCCTCCTTGTTGTTGTTGTTGTTGCGGCGCTTCTATTGCCTGTTATGTTAACGGAAAATGACAAACGAATTAGTTATTGACAACAACAGGAAACAAAAAAGTTTGCGTTCGTGCGAAATTTCCGCTGACTATTGCAAAAAGTCGAAGTCGATTTGAGGCTACGATGTTGGGACGTTGGCTAGGTCTATGGATGTTAACATGTGCTAATGATGCCGGATGTTAGCCTGTATGTGTGTGTGTGTGTGTGTGTGTGTCGAGTGTTGTGTTGTTGTCACAGGTATGTGCAAAATTTGACACTTTCGTCAATAACAACAAATTATGGCTTAAATTTACACATTTAAACAAGTGAAAACTGTTTGTAGATACTTCCAGACAAATATTATTCGATTTTAGAATGAGATTTTCAAATGTTGAAACAGTTTCATAGAAAAATGTATTGGATCACAACTTAATGTGGTTTTGGGGATACCCTTTGTGGCATAATTTCCTATTTATTTTATTTATTAAATCTTTCTTCTGTTCAAGTTCTTTATGCAGCTACTAAATCTATTCCAATATTGATATATTTGCAAGTAAAAAATGTTGAGTCAGATTCGTAAGAATAAGTGAACCATTAATTTATATTTTTATTTATTTGAATAAATTACAACAAAGCTCATTTTAGCTGTGATTTTTGCTGGCAATAATTTGATTTTTACCAAAGCCAAGAAAATCGGCTCAGTTAAAGATCAACTTATTACAATCACCGTTAGCGCTTCGGATGTCACCCATACCAAGTCCGACTCCAGGACCCAGTCCAAGTCACGTGTCAGCAGTCAGTCAAACCCTTGGAAAGTGACCGGGAACGTTGGCTGGATGTGCGCTTATGATCATTCATCAAGCTGAATGTCAATGGGACACGTTTTTCACGTGCCTTTTGACAGGCGTTCGCCGTTTGGCGTTTGCCCAAAAAATTAAGCCTCTTAATGCAGGTCCTTCTGGTCGGTCCGGTGATATCGCAAAAGCCTTTAATTGTATTTAGGCGCGATTGACATTTAAAGCTGATTGTTCACGTGTGTGCGTGTGTGTGTATTCGAAAATCGGTGTTAAATGTTTGCCAGTTAAATTGATTGATTGGCAATTGCTGTGATTGAAAGACTTGAAAACCTTTTGAAATTGCTCATACGCTAGGCTTGCCCAGTACAAATATCCCTCTTTAATTAATCATTTGTCAGCGCATTAAATTGAAGTCAAGCTAAGCTTACAATACAATACAATAACAATTCAATTTGGTAGTACGTGTAAAGTAAACTTGGATAAGTTTTCAAATAAGTCTTTCAATCTTCAATATCATATTTAAATCTTTCTATATGCATACATACCTCGATCTTCAAGCCATCTTACAGGTGATGAGCAAACCCAGGCTGAGTAGTTTTGCGGCGCTGGTTCAGACACGATGCGCCCACAAAGGACACCGCCTATTAATCCGCAGGAAATACAGGACATCAAAGACGCCTGCCTCTGCCCGCATGGCCTGTGCCTAATTAAATATTGACAAATCAATTTGAGTTAAACGATTTGTGCGCAGCTGGCAACGCGTCGACAGGGACATTAGCGATATCCTTGCTGCCGCCGACGCGTCGTTTTGGCCATTGGCAAAGGGCAAACAAAGCTGCGATTCGTTTGCGACTTGATTTCATTTTAATCGATTTAAATTCCATTTGACTGTTAGCCATTTGAGCAGCCATTTTTTCCGAGCATGCCAGCCAAAACGTCAGCCTGATGGAGGAGCAGCCAATGAAAAACCTTTTCACATGCAAATTTTCGGTGAGCAAACATCACGTAGAGCCATCATCAATATGGCGCCAGCTGCGAGAGGGGGGACGAGTTTGATTGCCATGCGATTGGCATGTGATTTTTATGCTCGCAGCAGCAACTGCTTTGCATTTCATTTTGCATTTGAATTTGATTTGATAAATTTTATGCTGATTGGAAAACGCTGCTAAATGTGTCCCTAGGTGATGTTCAGTCCGGGGAATTTAATTTGATTTCTCGCTCCACCATTATTTTCCAAGGTGGCCCATTATTGACTAGTAATGTGAACGGGGAATGCGTACAGTAATCCTCGCGACCAGCAGGGCAACCATCAATGGCAAACAATGCTGCCTGATGAATGCATTCTGCGCATGCAGCCCCATCAAATTGGCGACCCATGCATAGTCCAGGCTCTCTGGCGTCCCACAAATTGCCGTGCGCCTCGCTGATGTCTTCATAACACACATACCAACAGAGCTAAGCGGCCAACTGGCCAACTGGCTAACTGGCTTCGTTGCCGGGCTCCTCTCTGCTTGCCAGTCCATATACAGAGCTCAATTCGATTACGTTTTCGTTAAATGTAAAATTTATACGCCCCACGTCAATTGTGACAGTTCACTCAGTCACATTGCAGCCAGCAGCGACAGTCGATTCATTGAATGGCCAAACAGACCACAGAACCAAACTGGCCAGCGAATTTGCGAATATTGCACCTACGGTGCATACCAGGTAAGACGGCTGTACCGAATGGCGAATTCTCTAATGTGATGTAATGTAGTTTTAGCAAAGAGTTCGAGTTAGGAACCTATTCCAAGATTTAGCTCCTTTTTGTATGTTTTAGTAAAAATTAAAAGTTTCGCATTTCGCTATTACTCAACATTTACTGTAACAATCTCTCCAGTAAATTTCTTCTGAATATTATTTCTAGTTACTATCACAGTTAGGCAATGAATGGGAATAGATACCGCAATAGTTCTGCTTAGGCAGTATCTACTGTAGCAATATGTACAATGCATGCATTATGGGCATTCTAGGCCTTATCCCCGCTAGCCCTTGTCCCCAGTGCGTGTCTAGGCCGTCCGTCTGTCCTCCAATTGCGCATGCAAGAGGAAATTGAATTGAAATTCACAAATATCACAAAAAAGGAGCTCGTTATGTGCGTTTCTGAGGCGCCGTCCTGTGCTGGCCTATCGCCAGCATCCTTGCCTAAGGTTTCAAAGTCAATTGCAAAAATTAGCGCGGTTCAGACACCCCTTTCGATGGCGTCGTTGTTGTTCTTCTTGTTGTTGTTCCATGTGCCAAACTGTAAAAGTATCAAATTACACATCCGGCGGAAACAGCGTCGACTTGGCAGCGGCATCGTTTGCTGTCACCGTCGACGTTGTCGCTGTCGCTGTCGTCCTGCGGCACTTTTATTTTGTTATCGGACATCCTAGCGGCAAGGCTTCGATTTCTGTAAAATTTTAAGCAGTGCCGTTTGCGGTTTTCGACTGGTACAATCATAATCAGGCCTAATCCCCATATGACACCCGCCCCGATGGCAAGCATATTGAGTGCCCGGCGCCGTGCTAAGCCGCTGGTGCATTGTCCTGCGTCGCTGTCGTCCAACCACTAAATGACTATAAAGTAGCAACTTCCGCGACTGTTGCGCAAAATCATTCAATTTCCGTTTAGGCACACTCTCCTCCCCACTCCGGTGTCCTTGGGCCTGCCCACTCGGGTGGCCAGGCGCGTGCATGTTTGCCCATCATAATCGAGGGTGTGATTTGTCCTTTTCTGCGCTTGCCTTTTGCCAGCATCCTTATGAAACATTACCGCAATTTAGTTGCCTTTTGCCACCCACCCGCTGACGTTTCTCCATGTCGTTGCCTGCGAAAAATTTGAATAATTTTTATTACGTGGCGCGTTATGAATTTTTGATGAGCTCTCTGTCCCACAATGCTGCTCGTGTTGCTGTTGTTGCGTTTCTTTCTGTTGTTGCTGGCAGCGGGCGTGTGGCCAGTTATCCTTCACTAAGCCAAGTGACAGTGCCACAATTTATTAGATTCTCAGCCTCATTGTGGGCTGCGTTGCCTTTTCATTTTTTTCGCAGCACCGGCGACGACATCGTCAGCATCAGCATCAGCGTCTGTGCTGCAAGTTTCCGGTACGTGCGAGTCGGTGGCAAGCAGCGGTGCAGGGTCAGGGTGAACTGAACTGGGCGTGCTGTGTAATAAAAGCAAATAAAATATTCTTTAATATGCGACACTCGCCACAGTCATCCCGGGTCTCCTCTCCCCTCTCCACGCACCCCGCACCCCGCATTGTGCACCCTGCACCCTGCCAACCTTCAGCTATCCTGTCGGGCTGTGTGTGCAATTTGCATATATATTGGCTCGACAAGCATTAATATGTGTAATCCCGTAATTTTTTAATTAAATCAAATTGTTTTCTTTCTTTTTTTATTCTTGCACCCATCGGTCGTGTGACTTTTGCCCTGGGCGTTTATTTAAACAACAGTTTATTCATGTCATGGAATACGCCATAAAGCAGTATTTTATCATTGTCACGAGTGCCCATTGCGAGAAGAATCTGAAAAATATATAATGTCATAACTTACACTTTTTTATAGAATATATATTATGAATATATGGGACAAACCACGAAAAATGCCATCAGACATGAAAATCGGTTCAGTTATGGATCCGAGAGCTTTATATGCCAATATTTTAATAAATATTTGCATGATTTTTGACAAAAAATTTACCCTTCAGAATCGATTTAAATGTTATTTTTTATACTAATTGTGACAACCACAATCGATTAAAAATGTAAATTGGCAAATTGGAAAAATTGGAAAATTGTTCGAAAATGAGTTATTAATGTGTACTGTGAACGAGTATAACGCAGTCGGCTACGCCCGACTGCAACATTCTTGTTTGTTTAATATTTAATTAGAAGATCATTTACAATTGTTCTTATTATTATTATTATTATTATTATTATTAGTCCATTACATCTTTTAATTTTCTACATCATACTGCTGCTAAATATTTTGTAAAGTCTGTTTAAAATATTTTAATATTGATTATTTATAATATTTCTGTTCTAATTAGCTTACATTTTCATCTATTAATTTTATAACTTAGGGTTCAAACTCTTTCCATTTGGTTGGAATTTTTAAACAGATTTTATTTTACACTTCATGTTTTTAACAGCTTATAAACATATTTGGGCGCTGGTTTATTGTCAACCAGCCCCTATCCATCAAGTTGCCCCCATCGCGAACACATGGATCAGTGCCTAAGCTATCATAACTACAACCATGCTAACTATGCGTAACTGTAATAAATTTGGGTACAGCCATAGCCCAATGTCATTGGCGTTGCCTTCCGGATTTGAAACGATTAAGTGATTTCGTGCACACTGCATGATAATTGGATTAATATGCGCTGACAGCGGACCCAACCCAGTCCAGTCAGCAGTCAAACAGGATGATGGCCATGCAACCACCAGGGTGGCGGTGGATGTGGGGGTGGAGGTGGAGGTGGGGTTGGGGTTGGGGTTGGGGTTGGCTTGGCTGGATAGCCGGGCTGCTGCTCTGGCTAAATGGCAAATTATAAGACTGTCGCACTGGGAGAACGTAGGGGTTATTAAGTAGATCAATGCCCAGTGAAAGTAAGTGGTTCAGTGTGTGGGTTAAATGCTCTCGTTATCGTCAGCATCAAAATCAGATATATACTCTCTCTCTCTCTCGCTCTCTCTTTCTTTCTGTGTACACCATATATCATGGCATCATCAGGGGTGGCTTGGCTTTGCCTTTGGCTACGGGTGGTTAACGCTAACCCTCCGATTGTGCTGCTAACCCTCGGCTTTTGTTGGTGTAAACCAATTTAAGCAGCGCCCTCGTGGGAGGAGGAACATATTCCAAGTGCCACCACAATGAATCCCAGCGTATGCTGTGTGAAGTCAGGATTACGATATGATGAAGTTGTATTGTTAATATTGATAAATGCAGACGGACCCTTTTGCATTGATTCCTTGAGTCAATTGTGAAAAGAACGGCCAAATTTGAATTTGAAAATGCTTTAAGCAACACGGCCGGCCGAATGCCGCCTCGACAATTTGTCAGCCAAAATGTGAGCGGTAAACAAGCAAACAGTTCGGCATTTTGGTCAAACAACTGTTCGGCCACTTAGCTGTCCATTACCAATCGCTGCCGCTGGACAAACAAATTAAATTGATTTGCTTGCCGGGCCACAGAAGCCGCTTCCGAAGTGCCTGCCCATCATCACATTCGGGCTGGCCTGGCCAGGTCCGGCACCGGCGGCGGTGCGATCAAAAAACCAAAATTATTTGACAACCGATTGGTGCAGGCAAGGGTTAAGTTTAACCAGCTAAGTGCCGGGTTAGAGGATCTTAGCTGTGATCGGTGGCTGCCTAATTGATAAAGTAAACCGTATGGAAATTAGCGGCCAACTTAAAGAAAGAGCTCGTTTGGCCGCCGATTTTCTTATGATTAATATATTTGCACAATGCCTGGTCCCCTGCGCAGTCGAGCGCCCAATTGCCCAAAGGCGGCAACGATTTTCACACCTCCGCAGCTCGGATCAGCTCCGCGCATAAAGATGAGCTGCAAGTGGGTAGCCGGCTGCTGCCGCCTTTTGTGTTTTGGCTGCTCATTAGTGGGTTGCCGTCTTGTCTTTTGAACTGGCCGCGAGGCGCTCTTTAGACACTTGTTCTCTAATTACCAAAGCCACCCGCAATGGCACGTCCAAATGGCCGGCGTTCTCTTTTCGCCAGTTGGAAGTGTGGCACTGGGTGAAATCGTCGCCGAGCCAAGCGAAAGCCAAAGTTTCTCTTCGCGCCTGCTCGTTAATCGGCGCTGCTGCTTTGATGCTGATGCTGATGCTGCTGCTGCTGCTGCTGATGCTGCTGCGATTGATGCTGATGCTGGGCTACATCATGAATCTAATGATTTGCTCTTGCGCTTGTTGTACAGCTTTTGGCCTCAGTTTGCTTGCTTGCCTCACAAAAGGTTCGATCTGGCTCAGATAATGATCGAGCGCAATAAAATTGAAATGCGTCTGTTAATCGTTTCGAGATACATAATAATTTTGTGATCAAACATGCCCAGGCGGCGACAGGCCCAACGATGCCAACCAAAGGCGATCGGCGATCGGCGATCGGCGATCAGAGATCGTCTTCGCATATCGATCACTCTGCTTGGCCAGCCGCGCCTGGCCGACAAAATACGCAAAAATCACAGCGGTAGCTCACAAGTTTTTAGATCGGCCACAGCCGAAACTTTAATGCGCTGTAACAAAAGTTGGCTTGATGAATGAGTATTTATTTGTTGTTAGTATTATATTTAGACAATATTGGAATGAAAGAACGATATTTAAACAAATTAAAGAAATAAAAAATGAACAATACGAGTTCATTCTTATATTCTTACTTTGATAATCCTAATCCTTTTTATTTTCGATATGCGACAGCTTAAATAAGTATCTGGCCAGTCAATTGCGTTCGTTGTGCCAAATGTAGAGCATCGAGCATAATAAATCTTTGGCTTGGCGCATTTCTTCTTCTTGGTTCCGCTAAGCACAGTCAAATCCAAATGCTAAAACAGCTATTGTTCGCCAAAAGGGCCGCCAAAAAGAAGTCAAGCCCAAAAACGAAGACAAATTCGGGCCCAGGGCACAGGACTACGGCACAATTTGATAAGCATCGGCGGCGCAAGCTGCGTCCGCTGATCTCAACCGATCCGCCGCGATCCTTTTAACGATGTCACGGCCAATATTTATGGCAGTGCCCAAAAAAAAAAAAAGACAAAAAAATAAAGAATGTCAAGCGATCGAATTGGAGGCCAGCCCAAGAGCCACGGCTGCTTAGCTGGAAATTAGAGCAATTAGCTCTAGCCCCTGCACTTGGCGAGCTGTTCATAAAAAAGCAACTAATCAGCGTTGACATGGTGGACATAAATATATGTGTACTATATACAACAACAACAAAAAAAAGAAACGAAAAAATACTGCTGATTGCTGCTGTGACCTTTTGTGTCTGCTCTGTGGCTACTGTGGGCGTGCTGGATGCAAGGCGCAGCTTGTAAACAATTTTCATTATCAGATGATTACGTAATTTATAGAGCCAGGAGCTACCTGTGCGCGCGTTCTTGATCTGCCCTAAGCGATAAGGTATATGCAGTGCCCCACACACACACACACACACACACACACACAACTCATACTTATTCTATGTTCAGCATATAAATGTCAAAGGGCATTTAATGAAGTTATTTAACGCCGCGTCCCAAACCGAGGCCAAGAGGCGGTCCCACAGGCTACCGTTTGAGGACGAAGGCCCCGGCGAGGGCGTGCTGCGACTGCGACGGCGACGGCGACGGCGACGGCGACTGCGATCGAGTCTGGTGATCATAATCTGCGGAGCTGGGCCCGCTGTCTGGTTTGCATTGGGCCAAACTGGTTGGGCAATAAAACGCTTGCTATAACGAGCAACAAAATTTGTAACGATTCAATTTAAGGCTATGTACAAGCGTCGGCAAAAGATGAAATAGTCAAATAGACGCAAGTCCCCAATGGCAAGCAACCCACCTGCCCCCAGCCGTCTCCCCCGAGTGGCAGTGTGCCTCCAACTGGCGGCAATCGCAGACACGGAGCCGTTTTGTATGTTGGGCGCATGTTGAGACCTGGCAAGCGGTTCAATTCAATAAAATTTATGAAGACATGACTGGCAATTGTAGTCCCGACGACGTCGGCAACGACCACAAGCCCAGCCCAGCAGTGCGCAGAGTTCGACGATCGAGTCCGCATCCTTTTCAAAACAGTTTGACGCCTACTTGCCCATTGAGGATACCTGGCATCAATAGCGACAACAACTTACAACTCAATTGAAGTAGCTGTTCAAATTTTTAAACTGACATTTTGCCGCAAATATTTCAAATTAATTAAGCGCAAAATTTGGTAGTCTGCTACGGCGGCATTGCACAAAAGGACGCAAAGGTCCTTTCGTGTACAACAAGATGCGCACTGATTTTGTATACCTGTCGCCACAGCGATGGGTGTGCCAGAGTCATAAATACCTTCGACAGTGGTCAAGGCAAAGGATTTCTAGGGCCACTGACTGCCATTGATATACTTGCCCCGATAATCGCCATATCGCAAGTGTTATCTTTTGTGCCCGCTCGGCACTCTCGCTCGGTGTGTGTCTTGTGTGTGTGGGAAACTTGTGCGTCCTTTGTTGCCGCAAATTGTCATAAAATTTCACATAAAAAACTAGTTACTCAGATAGCCAGTTAGGCATTCGGGTGGTCTGCCAATCCAATAGTATAATATATATATGGCTTGAACTTAAATTAATTATTTTCTTAAGATTTAACTTGCAATTTATCCACTTGTGTCGCAAACTTCACTAGGAAAATTACGAAAATATCTGCTTATAGCTTAGTTTATAATGATACATTAACAGAGTTTCTAAAACAAACATCATGCTAACAATTAAAAGAATTGTGATTTTTAAAAATGCTTTACTGCATAGAATTGTTGTTGCTGTACTTGTAAGAAAATGATAAAAAAAAATATACATGCATTCAATTTAATCGTGTACAGGTGATTTAATAATTTTCAATAAGGTGGAGCCCTACCAATTAACCTTCTGTTGTTGTTTGCTGTGGTTCTGTGGTGGTTGTAATCGGTAATTTGCCGCTCAGGCAGCCGTTCAATCCCTCATAAGTTGTGGAGGTATCCTCAACGTACTTGCGCTCCGCATTGTTGATGCAAATGGCCTTAGTTGTATCAATCGAGCGATAATAATCCTTGACCTCAACAGCTGTTTCAGTTGCAGTCGCCGATATGGTGTACAAGGACTTTGACTCATCATCGCCCTACAAAAAAGAAAGTCCTCTATAGTTCGGCATGGTATCTGCGTTGCAGGAGACACTCACCACCTGGGCGTAGCACTCGAAGGCCTCGACGTAACCCACAATCGTGGAGCAGTCTCTCATCAGGCTGCAGGAGTGTTCGCCACGGGACACCATCTTCTGTCGAGGTTCCTGCCACTTGGAATCCTCCAGGGCGGTTTGTTCGGCATACTTGTTGTTGCAGTAGTTATATTCGTTTTCGTAATTCTCCGAGATCCCGTCCAGCTTTGGCCTGTAGAAGTCAAAGCAGACTGGACCGTTGCTCGGGTTCTGGGCGCTGAGCACCTCCGTCTGTTTCTGCAAGCGCTGGATTTTGGGTATTTCCAGTTTGACAGCCGACACTATGGCCACGCCCAGGAACAGCAAAATACCGCTTGTCAACGACATTGCAAAGCTTTGAGTTAACTTAATACTGAGTTGAAGATTCGCGCCCTTTTATAGGCCATCGCGCTCGATATTGATTGCCCCGCCACTCGTATCGTTGACAATTATATTTGAGGTTTGCCGAGTTGTCTTAGCTGTCTAGGTTTGTTATCGGATCGGAAGTCTGCTAATTTCTTATTAATTAGATTTTCTTGGAGCTTGTCTCCCATGTTGTTGAACTTTCTATTGAAAGCTATATCTCTATGTAGGAGTAAGAACATTTCAATTTAATTGGCTTTTAATTAAATAGCTGCATTGCTATTTGTCTTTCGACTAAGCTTTCAGCTCTCAATGAACCCTCAAAAAATTCAATTGAGCACTTTGTAAAAAATGGCAAAGGTCTAAAAACTGTATGCCAACAATTTAAATGAATTAAATTGAATTATCAAGTATTTTATAATATTATTATAATACTCTTCGTAGACCCCAAGGACTAGATTTACCATATTTAAAGACTCAACTTTCTTTCCCAATATCCTTTTTAAAAGCAATCTTTATTTAAGAAGAGTGTACATTTTGCATTTAACATAAATAATTAATTTAATAATATATATATTTACTTAATAAACTATTTCGTAATCAGTATTTATTAAATATGAGTGTATTATACCAAAAACTTAGATAGACACCCATCAAGTAAAAAAGAACAAGCACATAAGAGTAACTTTGGGGTCGAGTTCCTTCAGAATCGGTAAATAGTCAGACTGTAAATTATAGTTTTCGCAATCATACTTAATATATAGGAATAATTTGTTATGGCGGAGTTACCAAGAAGCAATTGTAAATTTATAGAAAAGCGTGTTCCTATGATAAAAACAATTTAAACAAATAGCACAAATCAAAAATTTGCAATGTAGAATTCTTGGAAAATGAGTTCTCTAAGTAGAGCTGCCAGTGTATGGATGTAGTGTTTGTCCTGACATAACAGCCTGTGCTATTTATAAGTGATTACGTTATAGTTAATATCTATAAAGTATAGGACTTTAAATAATAATAATAATAATTACTAAACACTCGAATTTAAATTCTCAACACGCAGAAACTATTACAACTAAGCAAATCATTGGCAAATTCTGACTTATATATGTTACGTAAAACTGTAATGTAAAACCACAGACAAGTGATGTAGGATTTAAAGCTCTTTACAGTAGTTGGAAACTGATAGAATCTTTTGTGTAATATTTTTTCCTTTTTTGTATAAAAACTATTCAAAAATAGATTTGCAAATATTATTTTAATTGAATGCATGCAGGTTTTTAATTATGAATTCCATCTTTTAGTTAATCGTCGGAGTAGTCTGGTGTTGTGCCATCATTGGGCGGAGTAGGGGGTTGAATTACATTGTTGCCCAGTAGGCAGCTATTCAACTGACCGTAGACGTTAGAGGTGTCTTCGACATAGCTCCGTTCCGCATTATTAATGCAAACATCCCGGTTGGAATCAACTCGCAGATAGTCGGACTTGCTCTTGGCAGCAGCATCCGTAGCGTTGGCAGAAATCGCGTAAAAGATCTTGGCGTCTTCAGCAGCCTGGAGAACGGAGTTCATAATCGAAAGTCAATTGTTAGAAAATCGAAAAGGCAACTTTACCGTCGTTGAGGCACAGTCGAACGCAGCGTAGGCAGTCGGGGACTCGTTGCAGCGCTGCAGAGCGCTGCAGGACTGGGAGGCACTGGACTCTATGTTCTCGCGGGTGGACTTGTAGCAGTCCTCAATCTGCTTGCTGGCTGTCTCATACTTGCTGATGCAGGTGTCGTAGCTGAGCTCGTACTGTGCCGTGACTTGGCTCAGCTGAGGATTGAAGTAATTGAAGCACTTCTGTGACGTATCCTCGTGCTCCTCGGCCAGAACCATGCTCTCGCTGTGTAGCTTCTGAATCTGAGTATCTGTCTTGAGCGTTAGCCGAGGTCTGTGGGCCAACGCAAGGCTGATGCTCAGGCTCAGCAGGAGCACAGATAACTTTGGGGACATCTTCAGCAGAATAAGGACGGACAATTGTGCAACTGTTCCGATTCGTCTCTACGAAATTAGTTTTCCAACTCTGAGATTTTCGGCTGTTTTTATATCAATCCGGTTCCGGACAGTCTCTTAAGGCACTCCATTATCTTTTAATTATAGTTGTCAAGTCAAATATCATTGTGTGTTAATTTGATTTACAAGCCAATAAACTCGTGCTGAAGAAACACTTTCGAGCAATAGTCTTTTTGATAATGGTGACATAAAGCTGAGCAGAAACTGATTAAGATTTAATTTGTACATAAATATTGTTAATGAACAAATTTGTATTATCTTTAATAACAATTGTCAGAAAGGTCTGGGTTATTGGAGAGCTATTCGCATGACAGATAAGAAAAGGTAAGGGAAACACTACACATAACTAATGCTCAATCGACAATTGGTAACTCCGAGGCAACGCGGTACAACATCCAGAAGTAATTGTTTATGTTTTGTATATCTTTAATCCATATCGAAAGCTTTTATTCGAATAAATAAATAAAAATAAATGATACACATATATATATATGTACTTTTTATTGTGTAGTGAAGAATACACTTCTGTGCCCCGCAATATATAAAAAATATTGATTGGTTGTAATCGCCAAAAAGCCCGGCTATTATCATGAAACTTTCCAAAGTTCCGTTTATTTCGGACCTTTTTATCCTTTTTTACTTAAGAGAGTATCATTATGATCCTTACATACTTAGTATTATAAATTTTGTACTCCAATATGGACAGTCCGTCCATTGTTAAGTTTTTGTAAATATTACATAAGTCTGCAAGGGTATTTTTCCTTGAGCACTCTTGAAATAACTATTTCTTCTTGGTTTCAACGTTGTCTTTGTATCACTGAAAAGACCTTTGACGTATTAAGCTCTACTGGCTATATATCAATTGATATCTGATAAGAGTACTTGAACCAGTGATTTATGGCCAATGCTGAATTTTGACGAACAGCCTAAGTCGTTACGATTGCCAGTGGGCAGTTTGTCTCTTTGGAATTAAAATAATAGATAATTTAGCAAACTTCTTGGAATTGAGATAAATATTTTTTTTATTAAATATTGCACTTGATTAAAGATTCTAAATGTCTAACAGTTAATTCAAACAATTGCACTTTATAACTACTAATTAAAAGTAGTTACGTTCTCTGCTCAAAGAATGTTGATATTGGAAAGATTTGAAAATTCTTAGTGTTATTTTTATTATTTTTATTATTATGTGATATACTCATAAGATACAAATTTGCGCTCTTTGTTTTTATTTCTCAATGGGATATCATAAAACTATGAATATCCATCCATATACTTGACTTGGACTCAAAACCCTGATTTTGATTATATTTTTCCTACGTAAACCCTTAGTGCTCGCACTCCAATTGAGGCATTCCAGGCTTATAAACAAATTGCACAAAATACAGTTATTGTTATAGGTTCATATTTTTCAATTGAAGGGAATAATTTATTTTAAAAAATAATTTAAAGTTGATCAACTATTTACAAATTGGTGTTAAATTAATTTATAGATTAATTAAACAGTTTTGTTGTTTCTTGAATTGGTGGGTCGCTTGTTGTCACGGTTGATCTTACGGTTGTTGACACGGTTGAGGAAGGCTCAACGACGTTGCCGTTCAGGCAATCCGTCAGCTCGGCGTACGTCTTGTCGGTGTCCTCCCAATAGATTCTGGCGGCAGCGCTGGCGCACAGATCGGCAACGCTTTCTGCGGCGCGATATTGCTCCCTTATGAGTCCTGCGTATTCGCCGGCATCTGCTGCCAACGAGAACAGTATTTTGGACTGATCGGAGCCCTAGAAGGAACAAAACGTAAATATATGGGGTCGTCTAGGTTGGCTGGACTTCAGTTCACTTACTGTGCTGGCAAAGCAGTCGAAGGCGTCGACATAGCTCTCAATGGTATCGCACTTCTCGAAGGCCTCGCAGGTGTTCTTAGCGGTCCTAGAGACGACGTTACGGGACTCGGAGTATTTCTGGTCAATTGCCGCACACTGGGCCACGTAGGCGTCCACACAATTGTTGTAGTTGACCTCGTACTCATCCGCGATATCCTTAAGGATCGGCAGGTAGCGGTTGAAGCAGTATTGGTTCAGTGCCGGGTTGCCAGAGCCTATGCTGCGCGATTGGAGCATAAAGTCCACCAGGCTGCGATCAGCATCGATCTTGGGCTTCAGCGGCATCATGGCCAGGGCCGAGCCGATTGTCAGCAACAACGCAAACGATTTCAAGAACATTATTCCTCGCTGAGCTACGAACTGTGAGTGCCTTCAAAACTGTCGCGGAGCCCCTTTTATTTGCCACACTTGAATATGGCTCTACCGCTTTATGGCCTTACACATTTTTCGAGATTGCATATCTGCTTATCAACACAAACGCAGAATGGGTGAATTTTCTTATCAAACAAGCATATCAGAAGACTTCGCATCGAGATTGATTCATGCCGGGATAGGGCTCTATGAAATACGCTATCGACTTGTCGTAAATACGCCATAGCAATCTGTAAGAACCCAAATCAAGATAATTTATTTAATAAATAAAAAAGTTCTTTAAAATTTAATTTTTCATGATAGATATAGACAATCGTCGAGTGAGGTTTTGTATTCCTTACACATTTACTGTCAAAATTAAAATACCCTGAAATATTCACCGGTATGCAGGTTGTTCGGTCTTAGAAATGCTCATCAATTTCTTGGAATTGATTGTGCTAAGTACATTTACTTGGTGAGATAAGCAATAGAAATGTGGAGTACAATTTCTGGAATTCTCATCTAGTTTTTAGTAAGACTCTATAATTAATCTTTGAACTTAAAATATGTTTTGATTTTAGGACAATAATAATGTATACATGATTTTCGTACAGGGTAACATACGTCGACCGCACTTTCATACGTGTCCGAGCAGAAAGTATCTTTGGTTTTACCATTTATGACCTCATCTCAGAGGGTTGTAAATAATAATAAAAGAGTTCCCCGCACACGAGTTCACCAAAATTCTTAGAAATAATTATCAGAAGCTTCACCGTTTGGTTTAATAAAAAAATTATTATGTTTCTTATCACGCCGACAGAAATTTCCCCGTGTACTGAAAAGTCCCGGCTCAAGCTCATCGAAAGGGATTATCGATAATCAAATAGATTGCGAAACTCGTAATAGAATTAAGCATAGCTAAAAAATGGATATATTTTAATAATAATGTAATTAAAGTGGTCAAAAATAAACAGTTTTTAATGTTTTAAACAGATTTATTTCCTTAAATTAAACTTTAAAATTCTTATAATTGTTATTATTATTATTATAAATATTAAAAGGATATACCTTATATATAGTTATAAACTATCAACCTAATTATTTTTTAAGTAGCTATAGCCTTCAGCTAAGATAAACAATATATTCATACACTAGCCTGGGATCCTTATATAATACACAAGTATTAAATTTGGTGAATTTGTATTTCAAAATATAATATTTTAATATTCAAACCATTGTGTCACCATATAAGACTAAATTTAAGGAAAATATTAAAATTTGTATAAATTTTAAATTCATAGTAGCGCCCTCTTGCGACTTTGGTGCGGAACCATTGAATGTATCAACCGATGTATCGATATTTTACATACAGGGTTGCTGGTGCATGCTTGAATAATCGAGTGTTATATCGAAAAAACAATGCATAAAAATCCAAACGATGTATCGATATCCATTAGATATAAACGTCATTCGATGCTAGTTTGTGGTTGTTTTTTTTTCTAATCATAACATACATTTGTTTGCATTATTAAAATATATTGAATTCAAAAGATTCTATAGTGATTAATTTCCGGGCCGTTAGTGTAATTCGTGCGGTGACGCACAAATCAAACAAAGCAAATTTTCGTGTCGCTGCAAAGAACAAATACACACACACACGTAAATGCCAACAGGCAAGTGATTGCAAGAAGCAAAAGAATCGGAAACGAAAAATCTACAACTCGCGAGGTGAAATATAATTGGTGCGTTTTCAACAGTATAGTATGTTTTTATCCATGATTGTGCAATTCGCTGCTGTGTAAATGAAAAGGAAAGGGCGTGTGCATGATCATGAAATTTTGATGTTTCATTATCTACTTTTCCGCGTGTTACCTCCCCCTGCATAGAGCTGTCAACTGCGTTCAAATAAACCGAATTAGTGATGAGCTTTATTGTGAATTAAAATGAACAGTGCCAGTCACTGTAAAATACCTGTGATTGTCAATGCAGTTTAATTAATTCACTTAGTTTTTAAAAGTAAAGTATTAAAGGATTTTAATAAAAATGCTTAAACACTTTTTAAATATCGTTTAAAATGACTTGCGGCTGTAGTGCAGATAATGCCTTGTGCGAGTTGCACGCTGGTTTCACTCATCTCTATGCGGGCTGTTTCGCGCTTTCAAAACCATAGAATTTCAATTCCCAGAAAGAAAAAGAAAAGGAGTAAAAATTACACAGTGCAACAACAAGCACGGTTCTTTAGCTAACACCTACGCTAAGCCGCAGCTGTGAGGAAGCGAGTGGGCGTGCCCATTCGGACAGCGCTAAATTTAGCAGCTGAGCGTCGCGTCCTTGACAAATCGATGTGCAAAAGGAAAGGCAAAAGCCAGCAGCGGCGTTGGCGGCAACACCAGCAACAACAACACAATAAAAAGAGCACAAGTGCATTTGGTCGAGTATAGGCGGTAACAGCTCAATACACATCCTTGACTCCGTATATCTGTGTATGTGTGAATGTGCGTTTTGTTGTGAATGTGTTTTATTTGCTTTTGCATTTGGGTTTTGGCATTTAAATGATTTTTGCATGCCGCGCAGCGAATTGTTTCGATTGGTTTCAAGCGCCCACTCATCCATTTCAATTCTCTCTCTCTCTCTCTCTCTCTCTCTTTGCGTTTCTCCTCGCACCTCTCTGCCGCACTAAAGCAGCCGAAGTGACGCCAACAGTAATTCCAGCTGCGTGTGTGTGTGTGCAGTACACACACATTATGTTAAATAGATATGGGAGGATTCCTGGATAAGCCGAAAACAGAAAAGCACAATGACCAAGGCGAGGGCAATAAGCTGCTCTTTGGCGTCAGCTCCATGCAGGGCTGGCGCTGTGAAATGGAGGACGCGTATTATGCTCAAGCTCATTTGGGAAATACGCTGAAGGATTGGAGCTTCTTTGCCGTCTTTGACGGACATGCGGGCTGCAAGGTATCGGAGCATTGTGCCAAGCATTTGCTGGACAGCATCATCACCACAGAGGAGTTCAAGAGTGGGGATCATGTGAAGGGCATACGCACCGGCTTCCTGCACATTGACGAGGTGATGCGAGAGCTGCCCGAGTTCACCCAGGAGGAGGAGAAGTGCGGTGGCACCACCGCCGTCTGTGCATTCATCAGCTCAACGCAGGTCTATATTGCCAACTGTGGGGATTCGCGTGCGGTGCTGTGTCGCCAAGGGGTGCCGGTGTTCGCCACCCAGGATCACAAGCCCATTCTGCCCGAGGAGAAGCAGCGCATACACAATGCCGGTGGCAGTGTGATGATTAAGCGAGTCAATGGAACGCTGGCAGTGTCGCGTGCCCTCGGCGACTATGACTTTAAGAATGTCATGGGGAAGGGCCAGTGCGAGCAGTTGGTTTCACCGGAACCGGAAATCTTTTGCCAAAGCCGCCAGGACACCGACGAGTTCTTAGTGCTCGCCTGCGATGGCATCTGGGATGTCATGAGCAACGAGGATGTATGCAGTTTCATATACTCGAGGCTGAAAGTGACCACAGACCTGGTGAACATTGCCAATCAGGTGGTTGACACCTGTTTGCACAAGGTACGATTATCAATTGTTATCAGACATGCTCAATCTCTATAACTGTCTTGTTCAATTTCTTTTCTCCTTGTCTGTCTACATTTGGACCCACAGGGCAGTCGTGATAATATGAGCATCATAATAATTGCTTTCCCCGGAGCACCAAAGCCAACTGAAGAAGCGAAAGAGGCTGAGCGACGGTTGGAGAAACAAATCGAGAAGATCACAAGAGGTTGTCTAAGTCGTCTACTATGTTTATAACTAATCGTAAACCTAACGATAGTCGTGACACAATTGTGTCTATGTCTCAGTGCAGTCGCGTCCCTCCTCCCTCGACGTGTCCATCGACCTGATCGCGGCGACTGAAATACCAAACATTGTACCTTACGTAAAAAGCAAAGATAGCCCCAATCAACCGTTTGCCTAGATTAGTATATTATAAATCATATATACACACACACTCATACACAAATGCATACACCAATGTATTTGTAAGCTAGCTAGATAATTGAACAAATCGAACCCAATGCAATGCAAACATACTTGCAACAAGATGTTCCTTCCAAGTGGATTTCGAAACGAAAACCCGAACGTTAAAAGAAAACCAAAAACGCAAACTAGATACAGAACCATTGCTATTACCATTGCCAATACTAATTTGTTGTATATATATATATAGATATGTATATATATATACATTCATACGTACACACGTAGATATACTTACCTATATTTGTGTCTCCTATCGCTAATTCATAGTAAATAACTGTATAGCGTGTTAGTTTATCATATCTACTACTTCCACTGGCTGTGCGTGTGGCTGAGTGACTGACCATGTATATGGCTATATGTGTGTGTGTGTGTGTGCGTGAGTGTTACAGTATTATTTATTTATTTATACATTTGTAGTCGAGCGTTTGTGTGCTACAGCAACTGCCAAAGCGCTTCAAGTGAGCGAACTCCTTGTAGAAACTAAAAAACTCAAAAAACCAAACCCATTTAGATCCGAAATGTCACACGCATATATCTCTCTAGTCATATAGTTATGTAGTACCATAAGTTTATTAGCAGTAGTCGAAACCCTTACCTTCCAAGGTGTAGTTACGGACCCCGACAGCCAGTGTAAATATGCTTGTAAATAATCCCATATCTAAACACCCATACTTAAAAAAAAAACCCCCAAATCATACTTGATCTAACTCGATCAAGTCCAAATTGTAAGAATTAATGCAAACAGTAAGAGATTATTAGCTAGATACAAATATTATACAAAAATATACGAACAGCGCCTTAGTTCTCAAGAGTCGAAAATATCTATGCACTTACGATTGTAGTTGAATTGAGGGAATTGATGAGTCATTAACTTAGGTATTTGCAATAGGTGCGCTGAGTGCAAGCTCAAGTATTAGTCATACACCAAGTATAGGATATTTTCTAGTTTGTATACGTGATCGATCTTAGTACACAGTATTCATGACACCAAAGTGAAATTTTGAAAACGTCCCTTAGGCCAAGTTCTACCACAGACGTAAACTTTATATATGTACAATGTAGATAATTACTTTACGTAAACGAAATTGTATATGGTTTACAATTAGCCTAAAACACGCCCCACATATTATCACAATAGTCAAATATAGTGAAATCTAGTATTAAGTACAATAGAAGTATAAGATAGTTAAATGAAATGTCCAGACAAATTACTTAGCCTAGGGCAACGATTTTATTGCTAGGCCTTAGGGCATCTGTGTATGTATATCAGATGAGCCCAAAGTAAAAGAGAAAATTATACAAAACGAAAAGAAAAGAAAAAAGTGAAAATATTGTAAACCTTATGCTCACCAATTGTTGTGCTTGTTGTCAACGTAAACAGTTTACTTTAAATTACATTTAGAAATGCAATTGAAGCGACGCAGCGAAGCTAATCAAAATGAGATCGAACATCTCTTCGATATGCTGAGAACATTTGTACCTAAGTACTATAGCAATCATTCATAATTTAAATCGCTTGCTCAAGCAGAGGCGTTTATATAGAATATAATGGAATATCAACAAAACTAATTAAATACTTTTTCGCTGCTAAGTAAAAATATAACTTGAAATGAAAGATTCGAAAACCAATCCACCAAAAAGTGTTTGTTTGCTGTGTTGTTCAGTTTTCAGTTTCCATTCGATATACACTCGCTGCAAACCACACGCTGTCCCCCCGCCCAACCTCCCGCGCCCTTCCAACCTGCAACACAAACAAAAGAACAACATGTACATTTAATGTGATGAAATTTCAATTTATTTTTGTTTTCATTTGGATTTCTTACACACAAATTTAAACAACACACAGCATTTGTTCAATTAATATTCATTCTCATTTTTGATTTCTGAATTCCATTTAACTTTCTTTGGTTGTTGTTTGTTTGTTTGTTTCAAGGATCAGTCGTAACTAATGACTAATGAGTTTTTTTTCAAGTATTCTTTCTACGAAATTTGTTAAAGTAAATTTAGCAACGCGTTAACCTTGTTTTGTTGTTGATCGCGCATCGTGCTATAAATCGCACTCTTAATGTACACAATCAAAATGAAAATGGGCGTGTCAAGTCAATGCCAGAAAACAGAAAGCCATACAAATTTTATGATGAGTGAGCATAAGGTAAGGCACATAGATCCCACAACACACAAATGAAAAGTAAATGATATGCATGCTCTTAAGATAAAACCAATATTATACATGTTATCCAATCACTTTTAAAATTCGATATTTTCAAATGTTTGTTGTACACTGAATGCTGTAAACAGTTTTCTCGTAAGCAATTCCCAATGCAAAGATTATACAAAAAGGGGGCAAGGCAGAGCACTGCCATTCTCATTTGTATATATATATATATATTTTTTTTTTTGTACTCCCGACCTTTTGAAGTGCCAATTTTTGCGACACCCCATTTGTTATATTATTTAAGATTACGATTACAATGCAGGTCGATGGAATGCAATATAAATAAATATTGTAGTATTGTGGTCATCTGATAAAAACAGCATTCGATCGGCCTGCATTAATTAGCCAAGCCTCACGTTATGTTTGTTGCTCAATTTTTGTCGGCTCTCGCTGTTGCAACATATTTCGTGTTCTATTTTTATGAATTGTAATTTTGCTTTTGCGTAGCTTGAATATGTATATACATAATTCGTATTTTATTGTACATAAAATGCCATTAACATGAGCCATACTTTCAAGTAATGTGCATTGTATTTACCCGACTAATTAATTATGTGCTTATTTCTGGCATTCTTACAGAGGAGATTGAAAGTAATCAGATCACGGAATATGTGGAGCTGTTAAAGTGTCTACAAGACAAAGATGACATTGAAGGTCTTCCACCCGGCGGCGGTTTACAGTCCCAGTATGTATTCTACGATAAAAGAGCTTCATTATTCTTAGGTACTTATCATTTGATATTATTTCAGATATCACGTTATCGAGCGCACATTCAAGGAGGTGTTTCCAGATAGTCCATGTGAAGTACGAAATATTTTTTACAACATATAAAAATTGCAATTTCTGACTGCGCCGCGCCTTTAAAGGATGCTTACAACAAATTTTTATTTTGCTTTTAAGATCTGCTTTAGCTTTTTAATTTTCTAGATTCATTAACATTATTGCTTATTGCTTATCATGCTTAGTTATCAGCTTATTTGTTTATCTGACCAATTTCACTTTTATCACATTATCTAAAAACACGTTTATTATTCTTTTTCTATCAATGAGGCTGCATCCCGATTAATTGTTGTTTAACAAAACGAAAGCTCTTTACGTATTCTCTTTCTTTTATTTCTAGCTGTATGCATATGATGAGCTATGAATTTTTTAATGCTAAATATTGTTCATTTCTAAATCAACAACAAACCAACAACCAAAACTACCAAAACAACCAACCAACCAATCAACATGAGAACAAATGATACTAAAAACCTTTAAATCCGTATAATCTAATCGTAACGCGAAAACTATAAGTGGTTTGCGTCTCCTCTTCGTTTGTTTTTTACATAGCTAATGAACCTATTGTAAGATTTGCAGCACCCAACAAAAATTAATAATAACAAAATAGAGGCGCTCTGCATGTTCGCTCTGCTCTATCCCGCATGCTCATCCAAAAACAATAATAATAAAGAAATTAATAATTATAATAGTTGTACAGAAATAATTCACCAATTCTCTGCTCCACACACCTCATGTAAGCCCTAGTCTCTAGGTGTGCTTGTCTTTGAACTTCAATTGTTTCCAAATTTTTATTAATTTGTCCTTTTCGTTATTATTGCAGAGCCCAACGCATTAAATATGCAATACAAACAGTCAACAAAAGCAACTACAAGAATGTTAAAACAACAGCAACACAAAAACACACACACACACACACACACACATACACAAAATACACTACACACAACACACCAAAACCGTTTTCTACTTTGGTTGAAACATAAGAAAAACCTACTAATTATATTATTAACCATTATAATATAGTTTAAATGAAGCCAGTCCTAAACACAACTACATAAACCTTGTATTACGTAGATCATACTTATAGAAAGGAGCGAACCTAAGCAGACCTCAGAGCTAAGAACCGATAACAAAAACAAAACAAAAATAAGAAATTAAAACACAAACGTAACGAACAGGGTTTGGCTTAAAGCCAACACAAAATTTCAACGCCAGCAACTTTCTTCAACTAACAACAATAATTACTAGAGATACAGATACAGTTACAGAATCGGATACGGATGCGGAGACAATAGCGACACACGATACGTCCTGCTCTATGTTAGTAATCTCGAGGCTATCTATCATTGTAACTGTCGTTCCGTCACGCCTCGTACATAGCATTCATTCAGAACTGTTGTCTCGCCTTTGTTGCCCGCCTCCAAACTCTACGGAGAGTTCCACTGTGTAAAACCAAAACAAAGAAAAAAAAAACAAAAAAAAAAAAAAACCTATTTTAGCCCTGTCTAAGAAAGTCGCTCGGGTGATGTCTATACAAGAAGTTTTTATTTTACTTTTCAAACTGTGTATTAATATATTGATTCCGAAACTCGGATTTTTGTAAGCTGTATAATGTTTGTTACTGAAGGATCATTTTTGTTCATTATTTTTATATATGTATATGAGAGATATCCGATTTAAAAACAAAACAAAGCAACTTAAGTAAAGCAAAATAAAACTGTAATGGAAAAGAAAACTATTAATTTGTAAGAAGTGTGCAAGATGTACTTCATCTTGAGAAACTTAAAGCAAAACAAAACAAAAAGAAAAAAAGAAATAACGCCCGAGTTTGTAGTAAATGTTGATAAAAAAAAAAAAAACAAAGCATACTTTGAAATTATTCGTGTTCAGTCGGAACTTTGATGCACAGTGTACCAGTCGTATCACCTCCAAACACGACAAGTGTTGTCCTTGGAGGCGGTCAATATGGCATCGCCCGCGTAGCTGTAGGCGCAGCTAAACACCTCCGACTCGTGCCCGCTGAGCACCTGGGAGCACTGCCCCGTCTCAGTCAGCCACAGACGTGCCGTGTTGTCCGCCGAGGCGGTAAGCAGCATACAGCCGCTGGGACTGAAGCACACCTTGTTCACCTCGTCGCTGTGGCCGGCCATTAGCGACAGCATCTCGAACGGCTCCAAGCTCCAGACGCGCGCTGTGCAGTCGCTGCTGCAGGTGGCCAGCAGCTTGCCGGCCGCATCGAAGCACACGTCGAGCACTTCGTCGCTGTGCGTGGATACCAAGTGCAGCTCCTGGTCAAGGCGACGCACATCCCAGATGCGTGCAGTGCGATCCAGGCTGCCGGTCGCAATCAGGGTGCTGCTGAAATTCCAAACGCAATTCGACAGCTCCGCAGAGTGTCCGCGCAGTTGTTGGCAGCAGCTGTGTGTGGCAAGTGGCAGCAATATAACATGGCTAATGTGCCTCTCAAAACCCACCTCTTGGTGCGCGTGTCCCAAATGGCAGCCGTGTGATCGAAGGAGCCCGTCAGCAGCAGCTGGCCGTCGCGGGAGTAGCGTGCGGCTATCACCTCGGCGCCGTGGTGGGTCAGCTGGTGCAGCTCCTGTGCCGTTTCAGCATCAAAGATGCGCGCCTTGCCATCGATGGAGGCCGTTGCAACGTCCTGATCCTGCACGGGATTGAATTCGGCCGCCACCACCTCGGCTGTGTGGCCATACAGCGTGCACTGGCACTGGCCGCTGCTCGCGGACCAAATCTTGGCGGTGCCATCAAAGGAGCCCGTGATGATCTTGTCGCTAGAGGTTCCAGACATTACCCATCAGATCAGTCGATCAGATCCTTCGCAACTTACCAGCGCGGCGTGTTGAAGCCCACTGCGAACACCACGTTGTCGTGGCCGGTGAGCATGTGCTGCACCTCCCCGTTGCTGGTGCTGATCACGTGGCAGGTGCGATCGTAGCTGCCTGTCAAGCAGCGCTCGCCGCTGCGATCGAAGCACACGTTGGTCAGCGGCAGGATGTGCGAATTGTAGCATTTGTGCAGATAGAACTTCTTCTTGACCGGCTCGCGTAGCTTGGCCTGCAGCTTGCCTATTGCCTGCTTCAGTGCGCTGAACATGTCCTGCGAGCTGGAGGCTTTCGCTGTGGCGGGGAGGCACAGCGTGAGCTTATCTGCAGCGGCTTCATCCCGGCCGCGTTCCGACTCAACTGTCTGCAACTCCTCGAGCAAAATGCTATCCGCCAGCGCCTCCACATTGGTTCTGTCAGGGAATCAGTTTCTAAAATGGACATATCATGATTCTTGCCACCTACTTGGCATCCAAGTCCAGCAAATCGAAGTGTCGCAGTCGCTCCCCGCCCTTGGCGGACCGATAGCTCAAGGCCAAACCTGTCGAAATAAGTTGCTTCGTATATTCAAGACCGATCCCAAAGTCCGGCAGACTCACCCGGCGGATAGTAGCGCAGAAATATTTTATTGGCGCTCATTTGGCAGCTGTTGTCTGCGTAGCCACTGTCGAAATTCCTTTGCCAGGACGAGCTGCCTACGCGCTTGAGTTGCGCTTGCTGACCTGCTTTAATTTGCTGCGCGTTGCCTTGTCAGCCCCGTCAGTGGAGAAGCCTCTGACATGCCACTGTCGACTAGTTTGGTCGATTTTCTGTGTTGTAGGTCTGGGTCGTTATGTGGGTAGAGCTTACTTTGGAATGGATTGTTGTGTCTGTTGTTTGATAATGGAATGTGCTGACATATTTATATTTATATAAACGTATATTATATAAAATATTTATGGTTGGAAAGATTTTGAATATATTCAATATTTAAGAGATATTTCCTAGTTATTACTAACCGGAAATTGTAATTATCTTTCAGATAAATTCAAATAAATGTCTTTCTTTTTGTGCCACCGTGACAGAAACCTTTGGTATGCAACCGAAAGTTTTAGACAAGGAAGCTTTCGCCAGTTAGCGCAAAACCCGTTGAATCTTATTTGCTTCGCAGTGAAAGAAATGCTGCCACACCAAACAAAATGGCCGTTAGATGTCGCCATCATTTGGTTTGTGTACTTGCTAATACAGCCAAAACACAAGAAATTGAAATTTAATTTTAAATTCAGTTAATAATTAGAAAACTTGAATTTTATTTATTTTTGGCAATTATTGCCAAAAGTATTTCAACAGATTATAACAACAGATTTTTGGAATATATTGTGGGTGGTGAATTTTGTTTGCACAAAATGCAAAAAATTAATCCATAAATTAACTTTACGGCTTTAGAAGACTTGTGACAATACTTGTGAGCCGCAACCCTATTTAATCGAAATAAAAAACATCGGAATATAATTTTATTTCTTTTGCCCATTAAAATTTGTAATTCGGCTTGTAAATATTTATTAAATCTGTGCCATAACTCAAATACTGTACAAATAATAGATATTTTTATAATTTGAAACATAATCTGCATATTATTTAATGCTTATTTCCAAATTGATTTTAGCCTAAAACGCTTTCGTAACCACATATATAATTTGTACTTGTTTATATCTATAAAACCAAATTAGCTTGTTTAATTCTATTGGCCCCAAAGGCCAATTGATACCAGCACCTGTGCACATTGTCGGGCGGATGTAACACATGCAATTCATATGTATAGGTATGTAGGCATGCCGTATGTGTCGAAATACAGTTATATTTCGATACCACAGACAGACAGGGGCAGACACTGGCACCCGCAATGAAGGCAATTAGATTGTCTTACCTTGCTCGTGCCTCGTTTCGGCATTTTCACTAATTTAATTTGTTCGGTAATCACTGAGACGTGGCGGCGGGAAAAGCAGTAATGTCCATTAGGCTAATACATGGACGCAGAACGTCGACATAAAGAACAGATAGCGAGAGATGAATAGGGAGTGCGCCGGGGGCAACACCAAAATGACCATAGCCAATAATGATAACAACTTATTAGATACTTATTATCACACCCAATTTTGTGCCACTGAACACAACTGAAACGGACAGGCCAGCGCGCACAATGGTCAAATATGGGGGGGGGGGGGGAAGATATTTGGAAATGTTTAATGTGAAGGAATGCGCGAGGAAGATTGCTTATTTATAATGAGACATTTCATTGATTTGGCCTTCGAGGCGCAGGCTACAAGCGGCAAACAAAAGCCAGATGTTGAATGCATAAACCTGGAACGGCGTCTCATTATGAGGCCAACAATGTCATTGCTGTTCGACAACAGCAGCAACAGCTGTTGCCGCAGATCATGTCTTTATTTGGCCACTTTTTTCGTTATGACATACGCTAGTTGTTGCGTTGTTGGCGGAGTCGGAGACGGAGGCGGATACGGAAGCCGTGTAGGAAATGACCGACGAGCTGAAAGCCGGGGGGTACGAAATGGGAAATGGAAATGAAATCAATTTAAAATCGCATAAAACGCTCTCGTAAGCAAAGTAAAGCAAAACAGAGCAAATCCACAGACTAGGCAGGCATTGAGCATCAAGCGGATTTAAATTTATGCTCAATAAATTTTTGTTGATTTCCGGCAAGTCAACAGCTGCTAGCAGTACTTGAGCTGTGCGTGTGTGGATGAGTTCCGAAAAAAATGCGGCGCTGCATAAATTAAAGACACACACGCACACACACGTACATCCGCCCAGACACAGAGTGAATGTTACCTTTATCCACAAAAATTATTATTGCCGCCTTTTTTATGTGTGTTTTTTCGACAGTTTGCGGCTCATCTTCGAGCTGGGTCGAGGATAGGTCACCAGACTCACTCTCCTGGCTTCTGATGTGCCTTGGTTAAGCAAATTATGCTTAAATGGCATAAACGTTTCCGGGCCGATAGAGAAGAACCTCGAGGCTTAAATTGAGAATTCCGACTGATAGAGTGATACATCAACAGATTTTCAGTTCTTTCTTATTTAATATCGGACTATTTTATACCCTGTATAGCAGGTTATGCCAAAAGTAAATTATATTTAAAATAAAATCGTGCGTAAGTTTTTTTTAGATTCCCTAAATTTTACTCATAAGCTTTAGTGCATAAACATAAATATGCATAAACTTTCGAAGTGATTTTTCCATTTTCCTTTAACTCACTTTTTCGGCAGATACCAGATATATTTTAGTCGAGTCCCGACACTTTACTTGTTTTTACGTACCTTGCAAACATTTTTAGCTGCACCATTGCGCAAATTGGTGGTGTACTATGTTTAATTGGGGGAAAGCACGCTTGATGTCCTCGTAATTATATTTGTCACAGTTTGGCAGCAGCTTGACCAATTTGGTGGCCCCAGGGCTTTGAGTGAGCGCATCGACTGACACTTTTTGCGGAAATATTCCATCGTTAAAAAAAAACTACGCGTTATTTTTTCCATAGCTGTGCAACCAAAAAATTTATAAAAGGATACATCAATAATTCAAATTAAATAACCAATTATACAGGACACTATTAATAAATTATAAAAATTAAAATACTATCATGCATTCACAAATCAAAACTGAATTTTATTCAATAGAAAACTAATTAATTCGCTTTATAAAGAATGTAATGTAATCTATCCTACTGGGAACAGTCAATAGCTTTTCATTAATTAAAATATATATATGTTTGAATGGAAATTCATTTGGAATTTGAGCCAACCCTTTATCCCTTCCTCAGCTTTGTAAGTAGTTTTTATGTGCAAGATTTATGTTACTTTTATACCTATATATACGCTCGCTTAATCGGGCATCTTGTCTGACATTGACAAGATGCCGAAGCTGTCGAATTGTATGCCGCCTGCCAGAGCCCATCATTCATGTAGTATTTTTCGGTAGAGTCGTTTAAAAGTTTATGACTTTGATAAATTAAATTGGGCATGGCCGGCTGCAAACACGCGCATACATTACGGCTCAGCCTTGCCCCCACGGGGCGTATGAATATACATACTTATTTATTGAGGCCCCTATTACGGCTTTAGTTCAGGGGAAAGTTTTAAGCTCAGGACTGGCACAGCCGTAAATCCTTAAAGCCGTTTATTGTTCAATTGAAATGCAGACGCATCGAAATGTTATAAAATTTAATAATATCAGATCCAATGACTCAAAGAAAACGTCAGAGTCAGACTTTGTCTCATCTGCAGCCCCCAACGCTGGCGAATGTGCGTATTTTAAGGTTTGTTTTGAGCTTTATTAAATGAGCACAGCGGTAGCAGCAGCAGGACCGGCAACAGTAGAGTGGAAGGTAGCAGCAGCAGCAACCACGTTTTGTGCGGCTTTGCGGCTACATCAAGTATACGCACCATAAATCAGAGCAACGACCCAAACCGCCCGCAACATGCCCAATGACGTATTGAATGCATTAAACTCTGTATTAAATTGCGCACCGGCCGTTTGCCATAACTTTAAGTGGTGCTTAAAATGAATTATGCATTGTTGGTGTTATTATATACGAGTTCATTGATGTGCGTGTGTGGGTGTGTGTATATCTAAACACACTTACCTTATCCGATTGGACGCACATTAGAGCACAGATTGATGCCGAGATTTAGATCTATATGAATGCATGCTAATTTGTGTATATTACATTGCCCATATATCTGGAAACAAAGCGTTTTGTACATCTTTGAAGTTGGTTTTTAAGGTTGTGTGGATAACTGCTCTTGACAGATGCATACAATAAGCTTGCATTCCACTAATCATTAAGCATTTAAATATTAATCTTGTATCTAATCATTATCATTTACCCATTGTTATTATTCTTTTTTATTTACAGCTCAATGCAACCACATATTTTGTACCCCTTTAATGCATGCCACCAAATTCCTGGAAATTGTCAAATGTTTGCATAATACTCAATGTGCTTAGGTAAGCTGCTGATAATACATTTTTGGCATTTTGATTATATTATAATTAATTGAAAAGCACAAACGAGCACATTCACAACACATGACACACTTATTATGTAGCTAACTGATTGCTTTCATGAAAAATTCACTTAATGTCCAACACAAAATGTGCGCTAAATTTATACAAACAAGTGTCAAACATAATGAATGAACTCCAGTGTGTGTTTATTTGCATATGTATGCATGCGTTCGTGTCAGTGTGCGTTTAGAAAAAGGGTCGTTTGAAAATTCAAATGTAGTTTGCCCCACTGAATAACTTAAACTACATGGACTTAACTTATTCTCTACAGATTTGGCGAACTTAAACGCGTCCTGCATTTGTATACTCGATTACGACGAGAAAAGAGTATATTAAATGGCGAGTCAATTCATGAAAATCTATATATCTTCGTCAGATTTAAAACTATATAGAAAAATTTGCCAACAAATTCAAATCGACAAACTTTTGGTCGAACATAATTTTTATCATATAAAAAAAGTTGTTATTTTTCAATGTAGAATTACTTGTTGTTGTCAAAATTCGCAGTCGGTTACACCCGACTGCAACGTTCTTTTATTAACCGTACAAAAAAATAGCGTTTTGATATTATATATATATTATTATTGTAACATTCCAGTTTTTTAATGTGCGTTGATTTATATTGCCAAATAATAACAATACAATTTCGATCCGAATTCAAGATGTTTTTTTATGTAAAGAACACTATCTATTATTTATTTATTAATTCACTCTTATTATTTTTACATTTATTGTTAATATTAATGTTGTCGTTACTTGGAGAATTTATTATAATCCCAATACAATCAAAGCGGTCTACTATTTTGGAATGTTGTTTAAATACTTCAAAATGCAATATAATATATATATTATATTACCATATATTATAAAAATACTAAATTTATATTATTATGGAACTATATATTAAACAACTTTATATCTTAATTAACTCAATTAACGAAAAATTAAATATTTAAAATGATAACTATATAGGAGCTCGTTTAATTGGGAAGAGCATGCAAGTTTGTCGATGGACTATCATTTATCCTCTTTTTTCAATATTGCACCAATGGTGTGTGCTATGATGGATGAGAGAGTGTGTGTGCGTGCATGTGGTTGTGTAAACATGTTGCTGTGGTTGTGTCCGTGTGTTTGCCTGTGCGCTGCCCGAAATTAAACGAAATCAACAAATTAAGTAGCGAAAAATTTACGCAGCGTGACCCAAATGCATTTCAGCAGCAGCAGCAGCATCAATGAAAATGATTTATTTGGTTTGGCTTTTGTGATACTTAAGCAAAGTCAATAGCAGCCAAATAGGAAGTGAGCCAAGTAGCCAGCCTGAAGTTAAGTAGCTCTGCTTGTGCTGGGGTTTTAGTATTATAAATTTGTATAGCCAAAATATGAATTTAATTAACATTAATTGCCGTCATATTTTTGGCTAGCACCTGCGCTGGCGAACGTAGCCAAATGAAACTGTCCAGTTAACTGCATATTACGTAACGCAGCGCTGCCAAGAGTTAAGGGCCAAATGTTGTTGTTGCTGTCGCTTGTGTTGTTGCCGCTGTTATTGCTGGCACGAGTTTTGCACACTTGTGTTTATGGCCAAAGTTTCTTGGGTTTGGCCGAAAAGGCGAGAACTTCGTCCAGCTAGTGAGCACAGCATATTGAGAACTTGAGATTTCTGACTCGTGATTCAATAAAATCTTTTGAACCGCTATGAACTTCGCCAACAATACCGCTGCTGCTAGTTTTTTCCGCTGCAATGCAGTGCAAGTCAATTAAAATTTATTACACATACGCGCCGTTGTACGGCAACGGGCTGAGAAGCCAAAGCAAGCGCAAAGTCCAGATGTTGGAACGGTTCCTGTTCATTTTCAATTTGTTTAATGGGTCACTTGGGCGTGCGGGCCAAAAGTTTTCATGAGCTGGCAAACAAGCCATAAAAGTAAATAGCCAGCGTCAACGACGGCTGCGGAATCTCTGCTCAGCCGGCTGGGCAACCGCAGAAGCGCACGCGACCGCACACCTGCACGCTCAATTGTGGCATGCAGCATGGCCACGCCCCACAGCTCCATGTCAGTTATGCCAATCACACACACATATGTTCACACATATACACACATATGCGCATACATACATAATCGGTAAATGTAGACATTGTTGGGTTTCGTGCGAAATGATATCTGAGAAAGATAATCGCGGTAATCCAAGGATATCGCACACACACCCAAACACACACGTCCACGTCCGTATCTCGACAGTGAGAACTGGTGTTTATTTGTCGCACAAAGTTCCGCTCTCCGTTGCCCGTCGACAGGCAGCCGCTTTGCCTATTTAGCTTACTTTTAAGTCAGCCTTTGGCATTTCTGTGTATAATAAGCTTAACTAAACGTGTGTGTGCCCGTGTGTATGCGTGTGTGCCCCACGCTGTTTTCTTAGCAGTCGCGCATTGCCTTTTTGGGCTCATGCAACAGCGAAGCACGCAAATGGCGCCCCAAGCAACCAGTCAAGTAAATCTTCTTCTGAAGCCGCTGTAAAAATATAGGATAAGAAAAGAGAAAATGAATGCTCTACTGGTGCAAGCTATATATGCTAGAGAAATGAAACACGTATATTTGATTATGCTTGTGTATGTAGTCATCAATAAATATACTTAATTTATACTTTTATCTATACATAAAAAGAGCACCGAAGATTTTTAAAGAATTCACAAATTACAAATATATAAGGTATATAATCGTTCATTTGAGAGAAAATTTATATTACAGCACTTTTAGCCAACACTTTCTGTCATTCTGTTGGCGTGTGAATTACCTCTCGTCGGCATTTAAAATAAATAGCCATAGATAAGAAATAAACTCTAGCACATGCTGTTAGAACTTATATAAACAGTACATGATTCTCAAATCGGCACCGCACATCAAAACGAACCAGCACCAAATTGTTAAATTGTTGACACCCCACTGTAAGCCCCAGACCGCTAACTGTGATTTAGGTGCGATTTAACGCATTTGGCGTGCTTATAAATTATTTTTATACCCATTGCAATTTAGATGAAATCGTATTTATAAAACGATTTCTCTTTTGCAAAGCCGCCTTCAAGGTAAAAAAATACATTTGTGTTTCCGCTGTTTGTGTGTGTGGCGGGAATCGGATGTGGGTAGATTGTGTGGGAGTATGGCCATCCAACATATTCACACCGGCGCATTTTAATTGCTCTCCATATAAAGCAAAACAAAAAGTTTCGTGAGTGAATATGCTTTCGCTTAAAAATGCATGGGCCAGAGTGGAAGTGGAAGAAGCCTTCATACACTACTGCGAGTATATACGAATATATATTTTGAATAAATCGATTGTTCAATATTTTAAGCTAAGCAGTTTTTTTTTTTTTTTTGAAACTGATGTATTTGCAAAAGCTAAATATAATGAAATATGATCTTTAGTAAGTTTTTAAAAAACAAAAAACATTTACAGCATATTTTTCTGGTCTAGTCGATTAATATAAATTTAACCATCCATACTTTGTGGACAGAACTACAATTATAATAAGATGTTTGGTTGGTTTGGGATAATTTACGTTTCTCACTGTAAATGATGTAATCAATTTTAACATCACTTTTCTGACCTTTTTCCCAGCACATTAGTTTAATTATTCCAAAATTTCGTTTCCAGTATGATTATATGTTTTCCACATTTACATTAACTATTTGCCAATTGGTGATATATTTTGTTGTAGGGTGTAGCTGTACACTGTGCACTGTGTTTCAGTGTTCCTTTCATTTGTTTTGGAATATTTATGGTGCATCATCAAATAAGGGCAAACCAAGCTGGCGACCGCCAAGGGCGCCACCTAGCGTTGATAACGTGCAACTCTTTCGTGCTGGCACCTTAATTGAAATACGTGGTCCCAGGTGAGGCCAGGTTTTCATCCATTGACGAGCTGCGGCTAAAGTTTGGGCTTGCAGTTAAGCGTACACCCTACGTGCCCAGTGTGTGTATATGTGTATGTATTGGTTTATGCTGTCATGTGTGTAGTTGGGTGCCGGGTGTGGTGTCCTGGCTGCCTGTTGCCTCGGATGCTCCGTATTGGCAACACGTTGAATTACATAATTTAAAGTTTTCACAGCTGCATAATCCCCGGCTGAGATTGCAGCTGCGCCTCAACAAGTGCCGCAAATGGTTGCGCTTGGCCACGCCCACACAAGCCCATCACAGGCCCTCACACCTATTTTATTAGATCAGCACAGTCTGCGGCGCTGGAGCAAACTTTGCCACTACCAAAGTTGAGTGTGCCACATGCCAAACGTAAAAGTTGGAAATTAAATTCCTTGGACAAATACACACGCACACACATGCACACGCCCGCAAACATGGCCGGAACTGCAGCTGGTTGCGGCAGGATTTGATCGCCTTTCGTAGCCCTTGCGGCACTGCAACCCCATCAATATGGGGTCGGGGCTGGACGGGTTGCTTATAATATGCAAATGTAATCAGTGCCTACATTTTTTTACAGTTCTCTGTGTGTGTGTGCGTGTGCGTGTGTGGCAGATTCTGTGCGTGCTTTCGAGTTTTATGTCTACATGCATTTGTTTATGTGCATTTTATGTGCCATGAACTTTGTATACAGCCTTTGGTCGAGCAATGAGCAAGGACCTCACACGGATTTATGTTCCAGGATTTACACACACACACGCACAGCCAAACCCGTACGTGGTCACTGGCACGCCACGTGGCGTTCCCTGACGATTGCCCAGCCAAGGCAACGGAACGGCAAGAATCTTGAAAACAACAGCGCCAAGTAAGCCAAAGCAGTGCAAAACAAAAACAATAAGAAGAGAGAAAAAATTGGACGTAAACATGCAAATTGCTTTATAAAAAGCATCCTTGTTTCTTTCTCTTTTCTGCGCACGCCGCCCACAAAGCTGCTGATCAAAAGCGTGAAGTAAAAGTTTTCTTGCTGATTATGCTCTACTTTTTTATGGGATTCGATGCAAACTAGCTGCCCCAAGCTAGCAGTGCGCAGAAGAAGAAGAATTTGTGAGCTAATTGCGTGCTGATAGGTTTTATGGTAGCAGAGAAAGTCATAAAGTAGTCAAGAAAAAATATAATAAAAAGCTGCAAAATTAAACAAAAATAGAAACAAACATAATATTGCTTATCAATTTTAATGAAGTAAAACAATAATAAGCTCCTGAAATGTCTGTCTTCGAAGGTATTTCATTTTGTAAAACACATATAATTTACACCCATTTTCCAACTTGTCCTAGAAAAAAAGCTCATTAACTCTGTATTTGTTGTTGTGTTGAGCTCGGGCACCTTCAATCATACACTGTTCCATCTGATCAGCTTGAAATCGTTGGCAAATGCTTACAAGTTCCCATGTGACCTGGCAGCTGCACAGATGCATATTTGAATGCACAAGGGGACCAGAGGCATTCCAATTCCAAAAGGATGCCACATTTGAAGCACTTAAAACATGCGTCGCTTTTACCAACGGTTTGGCTTCTCACGCACTTCCCCAAATGCCATTTGCATTTTCAGTTTTCTCATGAACTGTTGCATATTGCAACGTTGCAGGTACCTTGATAAAAAATAAAAGCTGACTTCCGGTGCGTTTTGAAAAAATTGCAATCACGTTTGACAGCTGTGGGGACGTGTATTGGTGTGTGTGTGTGTGTGCTCCTTCGTGTACCCCCATGTGCATATGACGAGCGGAAATCAGTTAAGAGCTTCTCCTGGCCGCCACCACCCATGAGCCGTGAGCCGCCCTGAACCTGGCCTGGCATTTTTCATTTAGCAAGCAAAATTGTTTTTTCACCAAAAACGCACACACACACAGACGCACGTACACATGCTGACAGTTTAGCGTGTATAGTCGAAATGGAAAACTGTGGAATGAAAATTTCGAACCTGTCGAGTGTGTGTGTCTCTCTCTCTCTCCCTCTCTCACTCACTCACTTTTTCCATATGCAATCAGCTGTTTGGCTATTCCATGTCTAAGCGTTTCATAGTCAGCTTCAGTTTTGTTTCCGCTGCCAATTTTAATCAATTCAAACTGAGCGTGCAGCAACGGGAAAAACAACAAGAACAAGAAGATGAACAACAGTGGCAACCGCAACGACCCTTTGGTTACCGTTGCCTGCCAACAATGCCATTTACCGTGGCCAGCTCCTAGAGTCAACAGTCACCTGTCAGTCATTAGGAATGCTCCCGGCCAGCCATTTGCTGCAACATTGCTCCCTATCGAAGCGTATCCAGCTGAGTTTGCTGGGATTGGCCAGATGGATCGAAAAGAGCGATGTGGTCTAACCCGAACCTCAGGCTCTGCCTGATGAATATTAATTAGAGCACTGGCATAATCCTTAATACTCCCAAGCATACTGCATTGCCGCAGATGAGAGCGATGTCGATTACCATTTTTTGTACTGCATCCATAAAATGGTTTTGTGCATGTCGCTGCCTGTCCGTCTATTCCCATAAGCATAATTTTCTGCGCTAGAGAGCTAAAGCATGCAGACTGGGCAAATTAACTATGGGGCAAGGCATTGAAATAACCATGTTTATAGAGATTAAACTGGAATTATAGAAGCATATGGTCATTTCTGCTTGAATCTTGAATCGGAAAAAGGAGACTCGCTTATTCCCACATCCGGATGTTTCCTACGTAACTCTCCTATCACTATCAAATAAACAAAATAAAACTCACCGTTTTATCTTTTTTCTTTCGCAAGGACAGTTGATATTTGTCCTGATTCAATGCTGTAGTACATGCTCGTAAATTGAGTTTGATATCGTCTATCTTCCTTGCGATTAGCACAATTATTTTATAAATTCTTAAAAAATGCTTTTTAAATTGCGGGTGCAATTGCTGTATCTGTGCATTTGGAATGAATCCTAAAATGAAAAATATTTACAAAGCAGAACCGAATGCTTGTGCACGCAAGAGTATGTGTGTGGGTGTGTGTGTGAGCGTGTATTTTCATCTTTGCTGTAGTTGAATGCTTCAGTTTAATTGGAAATGTATGCCCTGTTGAATTCGCATACACTCCAAGTGCATAAATATTATTGAAAGCAAGCCGAGCCGAATTGAGTTGAGCCGTGTCGGGGCACTTGACACTTACAAAACACACACACACACACACACACACACACACACACACACACATGCACACCGGTCGCAGACACCTGAAAAAGCCAATTTGCTGATGATCATTATTATCAACATCATCGTCACCAACAACAACATCGCATCGAACATTGACTCATTCAAATTGCGATGACTGGGCAAATACTTTGACGTCGCGCTTTTTTTACTAATCAAAAAATTGGTGCAAAAAAATAAAGTGAAGAACGAATAAAAATGAAAATAAAACTGAAACGAAAATGGAGGGAGCGAAAAAAAAAATAGCAGTCATGTGATTTTCTATGCACAGCTCGAACTTGGAGGCGGCACCTCTAATTGCCATGGCAGCTCGTTAGCTTGAAGAGCCGAGCCGCAGTTTGGCTAATGGCTAATGCCATTGGCCGCAGGTTAAACGGCCACTTGTCGACCCATCAAAGCCGACACACGAAATTGGCTGGCCAGGTAAACAAGACGCAAAATTATTAAATGAACCGCAAAATTGTGCAGCTATCCAAGCAGCAGCAGCAACAACAACAATAGCAACAACAACTGAAGCGAAACTCTTGTCGGGCCGAATTTGCTCGAGATGAATATCTAAATATAAGCATAGAATATGATACCATTGCTGGCCTTGGCACTGTTCAAAATAGGTTGCCAACCAGGCTATGAAAGCAGACAAACAAAAATGAACACACACACACACACACAAATTGCTTGCCACATTCATACAATTTTTAAAGCCCATTAAACCCAATTTTTATCTTTCATTTCTCTGTCTATCTGCGCATCTCGTCGTCTCTATGCTAATTCTCACTTTAGGCCCACTTTTCCATTGCCAGCATTTTCATTACATTCTACAAAGCGCGTCCAGCCGCAGTATTACAGTAGATAGAGCCTGGCTTCTTTTCACCCAACCTCTTTCTAATAAAAAAGTTTGCCTGCTGGAAAAAGCGTTGCCTACTTACGAGCTTTGCAACTGCCTTTTGGCCAGCCTGGAAAATCACTTTTGGACTGCAATGCACATTGCATTCTCTAGCTAATGAATTCAGACATAAACAAAAAATACGTTATTAATTTTTTTTTGAGACGTGCTAATTACAAAAAATAAAATCTTTAAGAAAAGAAGAAAGGAAATCTAAAGATATAAAGAAAACAACAGTTAGTCTAGTAAAAATTGTTAGACTTTTAAAATTTGTTTATCTACAGTTATAGCGCAAATACCCTTTTTGAAAAGGGCATTAAATGAACACCGAGAGCGATGTATTTAGTTTTGTGGGACACTCTCAATATGGCCGCAGGCAGCCCAATCGTGTCTCCATTCGCCCTTTCAATTGCTCCCCCACCCCTACTTCGTCAACCACCAACCACCCACGCCCCATCCCTGCGTTCGCTTCCTTGGCAATCGTCGCAATTTGTATTATGCGCCTCAGCGCCTTTGCACTTAATGCCTTATTTGTATTTAATCGCGGCTTCCGTTTTATTGGCATCCGCCTCAGCCTGCTGCTGGCGAATTTGCTGCTCAGCTCACAGTTATATTCAATGAACTTCGAGCAGCGCAGCAAACTCACAGATATAAATACAGATACAGCTACAGCTACAGCTATAGCGATATTCACAGATAAATGAAAATGACACAATTTGCCGCTGCTGTCGCTTTTTGCGTCTGGCGCTCTGCTGATGGCTGCCACTTTACTGTCCCGCTGTGCGCTACACTTGTGCGGCATTTCAATAGCTCACTTGTCTTTGGCAATTATTACCTATCCATATATTTCAAATGTGTGCAAATATATTTGCTAAGCACTCGCTGTTCCATGGAAGTGTAGAGTATTTGGTGAGTCGGTGAAGCCCATGCCGATAGCAAGAACCAACCTTTTGGCAGCACGGCCGGAGGCACATGAGTTGTATTTTGCGTCTTACGTATGACTTACGGAATTATTATGTGCGATAATGCCAAGAAAACAAAGCATCAAAGTAGGGGCCGGCTGGTTGGGCTGATTCCCATCTGTTGGGCAGTTTATTTTTTTTTTTTTTTTTTTTTTTTTTTTTTTAAATATGTTAAAAAATTTTGTATATTTTATTTAAACAAGTTTTCTGCTACCTTAGTGGCAACTTAATCTAGTTGTACATTTAGGGGAAAAAACGATTGATCACAGCTGATACTTATATAAGATTTATGATTATATATATGGGCAAATGTATATTATTTACAGAATTTACAAGGAGAAGGTTATTTTAAATATTACTGTAGGAACCTGGTAGAGAGATCCAATGGATGGCACCTTTTGAGTCTTCTCTTTCTTGGTTTGGCAGTTAGTCGTTTGGCTAGAACGTTAGGGTGACCACCAAGGCGTAGTAGGTAATTCGATGCAAGTAGTTGCATTACATCGCCCACTTTAGGGACTTTAAGGTCTCGTTCGATGTCTCTATTTCGAATGTACCATGGTGCGGTTGGGCAGTTTAAAGTTTTCGCATTTGTCGTGCGGCATTTACATTCGCTGTGCCACATGGCACGGAAATTGCGGCAGACAAAGGGCAACAGCAGCAGCAAGAACGGAAACAACAGATAGATACGTTAGCCAGGAATGCGGCGTAATGCCAAGAACGGAAATACAAAGAAGGGGCAGAGCCAGCCGAGCCGCCTTGCGGTATGCAATAAAAAGCAAATGTAACGCAAAATGTTATTACGCTTACGCCATGCATGTGTGTGTGTGTGTGTGCGTGTATGTGTGTGGGTGTTGCCAACGTCATGGTTGCCTTTAAGTCCTGCTCTCTGCGAGCTTCACCCTCATATTCACTGATGTTTTTGTTTTCTTTTTTTTGTTGGCGCCTTTTAAAATGTCATTGTTTGCAGCTGCGCTGACTGCCCCTCGCCCCCGCAGTGACCTTATGATCATTCGCTTGGCCGGCACTTAAAGCTGCCTAGCGTGTGTTTTGTGTTTCACTTTAGGATAATGTCATGCCCCCAAGGCCCAGTAGATTAAATTTGCGCAACTATAAATACGTAGTCCAAAATGATAGTCATAATGAGGCACTGGACGCATAATTATTAAGATTCGAAATTAGATAAATTGATATTATTATTAGTATTTTCTATAAGCATTGCATTCTGTCAATGCAAGAACTTTTACCAACATTAGAGTTTGTGACTGGATAGGTAAAACAAAAAATGATATATTATAACTGTGGCCTAAGCATTTATATTTGCGTAAAATTAATCTACCGGGAACAGCCAGACCAGGCGGCTCCAAGCGCCGGGACAGTCACGTGCTGTGGTCCAGCACGGTTTTTGTCTGAGTATTTCCTCAAAATTGATTACCAATCTGTCTCCGGCTAATAAATGATAAACATTCCACGAAAAACAAGTATGGGGCTCTATTCGGGAGCGCCCAACTAGGGAACAGCCTGAACCGTGTCTTCACATACATTTCAACCCCATTGCATTCATGTACAAACTAAAGCGTGAGTCTGTAGTATTTGAATTGCGTTTGTTTCATATATGGACGAGTGAGGGGAGCCTGCCTATGCTTCTCGAAAATATATTGACCCAAATTTGGTGGCCCTAGCTCTTATAGTCTACGAGATTTGGACATTTGGGTAATCAATTTATATAGCAGTATGTGTAGCTAAAACCGGGCTGGTTGACGGGCCCAGTGCATGGGATAGTTTTGGGACAGTATGCATTGGGTTTTCGGACACGTTCGGGTAATTTAAAATCTATGCCGTTATACGTGAAAATTTCTTGTCCGCATTCAAAACTAGCTTGTACATCCATTTTATCTAAGGATTCATATTGTTTTTCCAAAGATAGACTGCCCTCGGGCTCTGTTCTGTATAGAGTAGTCTCAGTACACCCAGGGCACCGGTGCATACGATCAGAAAAGAGTTGTCGGAAATTTGACTACGCACCCATTTTTCAATTATCTTCCAGTTGCCACTGTTAATTGAACTAAACTGCGGCACCGCATTCACATACTTGAAGGTGACGCGGCTCTGATCGATAAAGAGAAAGTCGACGCAGGCAGTCAGACAAGCCCGTATCTATGACATTATTTTTAATATAGTTCTGATTACAGCCATAGTTATTAAGGAAAACGGCATAAATATTGCTTAGCTTAAATGAGTTTTCATGGTCAACTGAAATGATATCGTCACGCGTAAAAAATATATCTTTACTAATCAACAATATGGTGATGGGCATCTCACAATTATAGATTAAATCTGGATAGAGTGGACCCACATTTGCTCCTTGTGAAAGCAAGCACGATATAATTCCAATCAATTGTCAAATTCATAACCAGCGAAAAACATTGTTGCTTTGCAGTTAGGATTGGTAGTTGATATCTTCTTGGCAGTGATTCAGAAAACTTCTTGATTTTTGCACCTGCTTGATGCACTTCATTACCGCATCGTACAGTGAGAGTAAAGCTGATCCAACAGTTTTTATCCTAAGAAGCTCAGTGGTGCCACTAGCATTTATAAAAGTGACAGTTAGCTAGAAGTAATTTCCAAAGATCCCGTAAATCATATTTACCAAATAGCGAGAGCAAAAGTAAAAGTAGCATGTTAATCATCTCGTGGTCTAGACGAACCAACTCAGCCAGAGCACAGTCGGTTCTATTTTTATTGCTTGATTGCTCTTATCATCTTTATGTATGCCAACCTCGTTGTTCGACCCCTGGTATTAGCAAGAAAAAGTTAAATTAATTTATAAAAGCGGTCAAAGAATGATGTCAGTTGATTTCGAAAAAATTAACAAATTGCTCTTAAGATACAGAATCATTGCTTGCTTTTTCTATTCCAAGCTCGAGCTATCACAATTGTAATTTTGAAACTTAATTTAATTTGAATTTAGGTTAAAAATTTGCTCATACATATATAGACAATTCAACATTAGAACCCGACTAGAATCACCAGATTTGCCAAGTACACGAAAAATTTAAAAAATATGTTAATGATGTGAGTTTAAAAAAACCATTTAAACCATTTTTAATTATTTTTGCTTGTTATGACACTGTGAACGGGTATTGAATATTCTCACTTGTTTTATTTTACTGTCACTGCCTTATAAAAAATCATTCATTTGAAATCAAATATTTTCTATTTTAATAAATATTAATATTATTTAAATCATAGGCTGTGGTTATAAACTATCGACATAACCTTTCAAATTGCAATGGCCTGATTAAAACAATGCACCCCGTTATTCAGTTGCCTGAATGAGTGTGTATCTTTCCCAACTTAGCTCTACCGACGAATGCAAATATCTGCGTGTTTGAGTATGCACTGTTTAATTGCTAGAAAAGCCTGAATTATGTAACTTTAATTTAAGCTTACGTCTGCTCTGCATTGCCAATTTGTATGACTAATGCTGGTGAATGTCTCCTAGTCAGACATTTAAATAGTTGGCATATCCACTCGGATACATTTAACCCAATCGCTGCCAGTTGCGGCTGTTTTGGGGGGCTATCAATCACGTATTGTGGCTAGTGAACCGCCAAATTTCCAGCTGCAAATTTCTTCTTATAGAGCAACCCGAACAGAAAAACCTAAAAACTTACTGCATAATAAATCACCAATGGATATGACGACAGCAAATGTCTGTTGATTCAGAACGTGGGTTGAAATCAGCACGAGTCTGAGGCCAAAAACTGCTCAACTACGAGATACCTACACTTAGCGAAATAGAATATCTAAAAGACAGATTCGGTAAAGGATATGAAGACGCGATTTTTGTCTTTAAATAGTACAACAGTTCTTTCGCGTTTAACCATATACACAAGTATATAAAATTCGTGTTAGGGTAAAGTTTGGCTAGTGCATTCTTACTTCACTGAAAAAATGATATTTCGAATATATGTATTATAATAAAAAAGAGAGTTAAGTTTGCTAATTACTTTACTTTACTTTAATTAGCTTTTTTCGAATCGTATAAAGTATTTTTCTTTAAATTTTGTCTGTTTATACTATTAATGGAGAGAAAAATCCAATAATATTAGTATGTTAAATTATATTATATTAATAATAAAAAAAGAATAGACATACATATCCAAAAAATGTTTCGGCTAAATACTTAAAAATATATAAATATTTGTAAAATAGTGCTCTGCTCATTTAATTGCTTCCACACACTTATACATCGCACTTATTTTAAGTGTGCGAGTATTTCTACAGAGACTGTTTTGTTTCTAGCCTTTTGGCAGCCCCCTTGAAGTCAAGAACACAGTCGGCTTATGTTTGTTGTTGCTCATATTGCAAAGTGGTTTTAGGTAACAAGACGTCTGCTACAGAATTGAGTTGACCGTAGACCTGAGCTCGGCCAAGACCTGAGCACACACCAACACATACACACACACTTTTGCACACACATAGACCCAGTTGGCATTAGCACCATTAATTTTGTAGGCTACGCCATGCCAGGCGTTTCTCCCCTTGTAGAGTGTCGGGTGGATGTTGGTTTTCTGTTTTGCTTCGTTTTGTTTTATTTTGTTTTATTTTGTTCTGTTTTTGTCGCCTGGTTATGGCTGTTGTTGTTTCTGTCGGAGAAGTGGCAAAGTAAAAGTGTTTCAGTTGCAAGCAGCAGATAGTGGTCTGGCCGGCCACATTTATGTATGTAGCAAGTGCCACATCAAGTTGCAGCCGCAGTAGATTTCAACTTTTTATCTAAATCTGACTTTAGTAACAAGTTGAAACCACAGACAGATATTTCAGCACAAAGTGGCTTAGTTGTTTGGCTCATGACTGAGCTGATTTCAATATATATGATCACAAAACGCACACAGACGCACGGTTACATAACACACAGGTAGCCATAAATTTTCTTGCTTATTCAGAGGGCTGTCATTCGCCATGAGCCGATGTGACGTATACGTAATGCGAACTGGGGGCGTAGGCTAGATCGATATGCATGTAAAACTGGTCCAAGCTGCCGGCCAAAAGTAAAGGGCGTAAATAGGTAGATAGAAGTTAGCGGCAGTGGAAATATATATAATGGTGAGCAAGAAGAAGAAGAAGTAAGACGGCAGCTAGTGATAAGCTTTAACAAACCAATAAAGAGATGACAATTTTGGACAGGGACAGCCGGACAGTTGAACGGCTCGTGGCCAACAATAATGCACAAACACAAAGGCACTCTCACACACATACACATAATTTCTCATTGAGCTGACGCGAGTGTAATCCCCATGTTGGACTAAGTGGAGCGCTGGCTGAACATAAGGGCCACTTTCACTTGGCCGGCCAGCAAACACAATAAAAGTGTAAAGAACGTGCTGGGGCTTCTCTCCGCGCCATAGTTGGCGACTGTGTGGTTTTGTATTGTGTCCCTGTCTCCGGAAGCGCATTGTCAGCTCCATTAATGTTGATTATACGTTAATGTAAAGGATCTCAACCAACTGGGCGACGGTAAGCGAAGTCCCAATGGGGCCAGAGGGGGAAGCGGGATGGCGGGTTGGCAGGAAAGCGGCTACCGCAATGCAATTTTCCTGTGCTTTGCAGCGACGCGACTTTAAGTGGCGTCGAAAAGTTTTGTGCAAAGTTTTAATTTGCATTTTAGAACGTGCCTGCCAGGTAGTCAGGGTGCGTGGTCGGCACCCCAGGGATAATTATAATGCCATTAGCGTGTTTAGTTCACAATCAGATTTAGCTGGTAATGCCCGAACCGCTTGCCCCGCACAAATTGGCTGCTGCCACGCTTACCCAGGCGGGCTAATCTGCTTCTCGCTCTCTATTTTCCTTTTTCGACCAGCTTGTATTGCCATGCAAATTCTAATGGAATGCTAAATGTTTATTTACGCAGCAAGGGCTGCCAAGTGACTGGGCGTGGCGCTGGCCCCAACTATTTTGTCGCATTTTGCATTTTGCAAATGGCCGAGCGCCGCTGCCAGGCAACAATTTGGATCCACGTGACCGTTGCGCCACTGCAACGCAATTTGCGCCCAGTGAAGGGCACCGTTTTTTTCTGGCTCCTGGGTGAATCCTTAAAGCCAATTTCATTATAAGTGACCGCAATCACTTTGTATGCAACTTTAAAATAATCAACAGGCGTCATAACCAAGCTTGTTCTTGCAAAATCATTATAATGTTCAGATTTAGATTTAAGTTTATTCAAAAAATATAATGCACAGGAACATTGAGAATAAAAATTAATAAGCAAACTTAAAATAACTAAAAAATCGGTATTTTAAAAACAAAGAAAACAATTTTAAGTAATTTCGGTGTACTTATGATTTGCGAATTGCAATATTCCGATTGATTAAATATAAAAACTTAAATATATTGTAAAAAGCTAATTTCAATTTAGGCCACTAGCTAACTAGGAAATCGAATTTTTGTTAAGTGCGCTATAATTAAATACTCCTATAAGTCCCTAGAATTTTCCAGAATCTTAAATTTTAATTTGTATATAACTACAATTGTCTATTATAATTTCAGCTTGTCCCATTAGCTGACAATGTGCGATTGAGCTGCATACCATAAAATATGGATTATACTTGTAATATGTATAGTTTTCGCATCCTTAAAATATTTCTTTTAACTAAAACCCCAACTGGTCAATGCTTTAAGGTCAATTTCTTATGCAATTCAGGAATTTTCGATTTACCAGCTCTTGGCCATAATTTGACCAATGTCGGAACCAGTGCCAAAAAATAAATAAATAAAAGGCTGCATGCGTATAAGAATTGTGACCTTTGTTTGAATCTCAAGGATCTTTGTTTACTGTGCTTCTCGCCAAAAATAAATACCCGGCACGGTCTGGACTGAGAGTTGGCAGGGACGCAAACTTAATAATTCGTTCGCCAACGCACTAAAATCTTCCAGTCGATTTGCACTCGTAACTTTCTCGTTGCCAAAACTCTGGCCCAAAGCCGGAGCTTACCTGCCAATTCGGGTTGGGTGTGTTACTGGCGTTTGCCATAACGCATCAATAAACGAGCTGCACAAAAATAAATTTCCCAAGTTGCAGATGAAACTCACTGGCGGTATATGTGTAAGTGTTTCCCTTCCTTTTGTATTTTTATTTTTTTGTTGCTTTACCGCTGGCAGTGCTCCGCCTGCACACTGTTAAAATTAGCATGTGACGCCGGTGCCGACGCCAAACTGTTGATTCAACTCGGCTTTGTGCGCTCAGCGTTGATGGAGTCTTCATATATCGAACGACCTTATCATTTTAGCATTTCACACAAAAGCCGTCCAGGTCTCGGGCTATTTCGCTGTTTGTCTGGCTGGTATTGGAACTGGTTCTAGTTGTTGCTCTGGCTGCCGTTGCCCGTGCCTGGTGGCTTGGTCTGATCTGGCGGAGACGATGCCGCACATGGATTCATTCAACTTTACGCTAATATCACATGCTTTGATTACAGCAGCGTGAAATTTTATTGATTGGCCAGCGCTAACGTCGCATGAATGATGAGCCAGCCCACCGCCCAAAGGACGATCCGTTAGGTGAATAAGGGCAAGGAGTAGTTAGTACAAGTAATGCTGGCAACGCTGGCGAAAGTCTTCGAAGCCCAACTACACGATGTTCTATAGAAAGAACTTTCCATTAGTGAATTGAGGTCGTTTTGCTCAAATGTAAATACTTGATTTACTTTTTAGAGCATTCGGATGCATTTATTATCATTTTAATGAACTCGTTATTTATTTGATCAGAATATCAAAAAAAAGACTATTTTTTATTTTTAGTATATCAGGAGAAATCAAATATTTTTTAATGTGAGAAATAATATTTGTTTAATTTTATAATCATGAAAGGATTAGTATAAAGTTCGACAAACTGATTGTTTTTTCTGTGAAAATATGTAAACATATTTATAAATGTTTACTTATAATTAGCTAAGTCAATAATTTTATAAACGGCATGATATTGCTGAAAAATTGGATTATAAGCGCTATGCTTATTGCAAGAGGATTCTCACTTGCGTGTCGCATATGTTACCAGCTCGTCGATCAAACCCTGTGTGGCTTATTCAGGCATTGCCTTTGTAGATGGCTGTGTAATACGTCCGCGCATTCAATTTCACTCACAATGTCCTTCTCACTGAACGCATATGTGTGTTAAGAGTGTGTGTGTGTGTGTGTATCTGGCAGGAGTTGACGCCTTCGCGACCATATTAACTGCCGCTGAGGCGGTTGGGGCACTGGGCTCTTACTGTCGGGCACTGTAGTAGTAGTATGAGTAGTTTTATCTGTAGACCCTCGCTTGACAGTTCCAGATTTTCGTTTTTTGCTTCTTCTCTTGAGCTGCGACCAGGCGGTCTGATTGCTTACAATGTGCGCTTTCATTTCTGTTGCTGTCCTTGTTCGTCCTCGATTTCTTTTTAAAAACACGAAAATCCCTCGCAGTGGCAGAAAAATGTTGTTGTCGCTTAAATTCAATTGAAATCGCTTCAGCTGCAATGGCAGGCGAACGACAGGCAATCTGTTGAGTTGCTCTGATTGAATGAAGCGCGAACGCGCGAAATGCGGCTCGCTGGATAAATGCTGGGACGGTCCACGGATTGAATGCTGCCACGCGATATGAGCGCGATACACTCACAATATACCCTTAATAATAATAATTCCATCAATATGGAGAATGCTTAAGTAACTAACGAACTATGGTTTCTTTAAAAAAAATCTGTGTTTTATATTAAATTTTTGTTTGAGGAATATACAAAGTTACTAGTCAGAGCATATGTCTCTACCGAGTTTTACAGAAAAATAGTTAAACAAGATAACAACAATTATACAAAACAACTATATTTTATCTAAAAGTATTTAAAACCATGTGTTCTTTATTACTAATCTAAAACAATGTACAATTAAAACAATAAACTTGATTAAATCGAAAATTACGTTTTATATTTTTACCAACAAATGTTTAATGTTGTCAAAAGTTATCGCATGTAATTAAATCGTCACCCGAACCATACTTCCGCCTTTGAATTTACTATATAAAAACTTTAAGCTATTCATAAAAAAGTTTTAAAACTTAAAAAAATAGATAACTGCAGGATGTGTGTTAATCGTTCAGTATTTATAATGACCTTGCTCTTACTCGGCTTCGTATATCTCTCGAAACCGTACTCATACGAACAAATTTTCGAGGATACCGAAATTTTTAGTGATTGTGACAACCATCCTAGTAATGCACTAAATATCAATGGATTGATTAATATTTCTAATATTCAGTTTGACATTGAGTCTGATGTAGTAATTGTATCGGGTAATGCAACTGCAGTATGGGATATCGAGCATTCTGATCGTATTCAGGTGATTCACAACTACTTTTGTTTAACTTAACTTGAACACTTAATCAACCAAGAAAATGCATGAATGATACTACAAGGTACCCAGTACCCAGCTCCGAGCTTTGAGCCGCAGCGGGTGTTATGTATATGAACTATATATATTATATGTACATACATACATATTCGTACTTTTGACATCAGAGATGCCTCTTTCTGCCACTTACATATGTTTGCGCAAAACCAAAAGTTATGCATATTTCTACATTAAATTATTTTTTAGGTTTCGTTGGAAATCTTTGCATTCGATCGTGGTACGTGGCAACCAACTACATTCGCAATAAGTATATTTGATTTTTGCAAAATTATGTATAATAAAAATCAATATTGGTACAAGGCCTGGCTCCAATATGTAACCAATAAAGATGAAACCAAGGACAAGTGTTTCTATCCAGGGGTAAGATAACCAACAATACAAAATATTTTATATTTGTTTTTAATTAATTGAGAAAAATATGTAATGCAAACTCTTTGTTGAAGGTCACATTTGTGCATCAGCGCTTCCCCGTAAAAATTACTTTTGATACTAATGCCAATTTAAGTGGACGTTACAAAACAATGATTAAGTTAAAAGCATTTGATCAGTGGAATCAAATGCGTCGTACAACTATCTGTTTCCAAACGATATACGTACTATTAAGAAAATAAAACATATTGAAAAATAAAATATGGGTGCTCGTAAACAGGAACGATTTTGCCCGAGAGGTAATTTAATTTTGCAAAGAGTTATAATTTATAGATATTCGAAAATTCAAATTAATTGAGTGGAATATATCCCAAATAAATATGATTTAAGATAAGATCCTGTACATGTAAATTACTTAATAAACATAATGCACTGCAATGCACAAAATTATTTTTAAATTAATCAATGAGAATATATTTACAATAAAGAACATTGAACAATTCGTTATACGATCTATTTATTAAGAGACAATTGGAGCAAAGCAAACAACTATAAAAATAAACAATCAAGGTAGTTGATTTAAAAGAGAACATATAACTTATATAAGTATAACCCACTGCAATTTTGGCACATCCATAAATACGTTTCTATGCATGTAAAGTCAATTGCATCAGCTGTTGTTGGGTTGTTAAGGGAACAGCTGTGCACGTTTAATTAGCAACAAGTTGTTTACAGAATCAAAAAAATATCAGTTCGAATCAGTATCCACATACATACATATTTAGATTACATAGCTGATTAGAGCAATTATGATAAAAATTTGGCAAACATTTTTATTGTGCTGCGCGATAAGTGGGAGGTAATAAGTGCTTAAGTATCGCTAACACATAGAAAATAGATGTGAGCGTCTACATACGTATGTATAGATGCAGGGAACAGATAAATAAGCTAATTACATAGATTTTGGTGTACACTTGTACTTAACTAGGTGCATTTAAATACGTTGGGTTCTCTTTACCTGTTAGATTGTATGGAAGTGAGTGTACCCAAGTGAGTGAGCAAAAGGCACAGCTGTGCGGCGTTTAACAACACCGTCTTGACCAGTGAGAGAGCAGCTGAGAGCCAGAAAGCGAGCCATCGGCTACGTAGAGTTGTCAACAGTTACGACACACAATATATGTTTTTGCAAGACCCCTTAATAAGTTCAATTAAGAAATCATTTTAAGGTAAAGTTGGGGACGCAATGTTTAATAACTTTATTTAAAAATAAAGGCATAAGTTTCGTTATTCGACAAATCAATAATAACACATTCACAGTATTTCACAATTGGTATGCGCGCGAGAGCACAAGTTGTTGGCAACCCTTACTGTTTCTCGCGCCGTCGCTGTACACGTCATCAGCTGAGCAACAACAACACAAATCGGCGGATTGTTATTGCTGCACAGTGGTTTGTGCTCTTCTCTATTGCAATTTTGACATATAATTTGAGTAGTTTTTCGTCGCACAACAAGTTACAATTTGGGGGAGACAATATTACAACAGGGGAGAATAAACAAAAAGCGGCGCCTAAAAATAGGAACATTCAGTGACGACACACGCATATGCGTCCGTGACATTGATTCACATTCAAAGAGCCAAAAAGAGAAAGCAGCTGCTGGGCGAAGGCAGGCAGTGAGCAAAAGCAAAAATAAAACGAGGAAGTCACTGTACGTAAGTACATACGCAGGCACACGTATGTCGCCACCCGCTGCCTGTATCAGCTGCTCGCTCTGGCCGTAAGCAAAAATTCATTATTAATCGACGGCGCGCATAAAATTTTAGTTTATTTTTTTACATTCCCCACAAAACCTTCGACGAGTACGCAGTTGAAACCGAGACAGCTTTGGTAGTTGCAACGGCATCGGCGACAAGCTTGACTGGAAACTGGAAGCAATTGAGACCGCGACAAGCTGTGCATTTAATCATAACATTGTGTGTTGTGTAATCGGCAAGTGAACGGAAAATTCGCAGTGCCAATATGTCAGATAAAGAGTCCAGCAAAAAGGTGACCCCGCCCAAGGGAATGAAATATCTGATTGGAGGTGCCAGCGGCATGGGCGCCACCCTGTGCGTGCAACCACTTGACCTTGTCAAGAATCGAATGCAAATAGCAGGCGCGGGTAGCGGCAAGAAGGAATTTCGCAACTCTTTCCACTGCATTCAGACGGTGATCAGCCGCGAGGGACCGCTGGCGCTCTACCAGGGAATTTCCGCGGCGCTGTTGAGGCAAGCGACGTACACCACTGGACGGCTCGGTATGTACACTTACCTCAACGAGGAATATCGGGCTCATTTCAAAACCGATCCCAATGTGGTGGCCAGCATGGTCATGGGCATTATTGCTGGTGCAAGTGGTGCGTTTATTGGCACGCCGGCAGAGGTGGCTTTAATTCGCATGACCTCCGATGGTCGCCTGCCGCCGGAGGAGCGACGCAACTATAAAAATGTGGGCAATGCGCTGGCGCGTATAACGCGCGAGGAGGGAGTGACGGCGCTGTGGCGCGGCTGTTTGCCCACCGTTGGACGCGCCATGGTGGTGAACATGACCCAGCTGGCCAGCTATTCGCAGTTCAAGACGTACTTCCGTACTGGGCCACTCCAAATGGACGAAGGCATCAAGCTGCACTTCTGCGCCAGTATGCTGAGCGGTCTGCTGACGACAATAACATCAATGCCGCTGGACATTGCCAAGACACGCATCCAAAACATGAAGACGGTGGGCGGCAAAGCGGAATATACTGGCACGACAGATGTGCTGCTCCGGGTAGCACGCCAAGAGGGCATCTTATCGCTGTGGAAGGGCTTTACGCCCTACTACTTCCGCCTGGGACCTCACACGGTGCTCACCTTCATACTTATGGAGCAGCTCAACGATGCCTTCAACAAGTACGTCCTGGGCGCGGAAAAGGGCGGATCCGGACTCTAAGGGAGGGCCTTCAACTGGGGCGTGCTGTATGGCTTTGTTGTTGTTAAAGTTTAGCTGCCAATCTGCACATATGTTAGCCAAGAGGTTCAAAGTTTTAACTGCATATTCCAAACAACTCCCCTAACGATTTAAATCATGGACAATACGTGTAGCGATTACAATATATATATATATATATTTATGTACATATATATCCATAGTACGAAAATAACCAATGTTGGGCATTTACATGTCGGAAATTCCGGTGACAATATTTCATATTTTAAAATTTGTAGTGAGCATTGTAGATGTTTTTGTATGTGTAATTGATAGAGCCTTAAGTATAAAGTGGATTCTCAATAAAGCACAGTAGAAAAAACATTATAGTACCCTATCTCATTCCTATTATTATTTGATTGCGGTTATTTGACTAGATATTGACGATCCGACGTCAAATCGGGCTAATTGGCCTACGGGGGATGTAGCGGACGCGACCTGCAAGCAAGCGTGCCGATAATATTTACTCACTCGTGTCGAAAAATATCATTATTGCATATTAAATGCCGTGTTTGGCTGGTAAACATATTTCCACCCACTCGCTGCTCTTAACTAGCACATTTCATATGGCCACCGTTTGCTAATTCCTCTGATAAGCGTTATCACTAGCTATATTACTTAATGGTACAAAGTTGAAAATATTCAAATTCTGGCTTTCATTGATACCATAACACAGATAACGCTTTGGAGCAAGGCAGCATTTGGCCGGAGCTTTAAGTTAGTTATAGATTTTTTCCCAAATATGCTACAGGGTAGCATCTAATTGGGGAATTATATTTGTTTGTGTGGTATCTGTAAACTGTCACTGACTTCTATTGCCTCTACCTAATACTGCAAATTCCATAACTAAATCAGTTTATAATGCAGTAAACGGCCCTGTTATCAATTTTATCTATATATTTGAATTTAGCTCAACAAAATTTCTTTCGAAAAAAAACCCAACGCAATTTTAATACTTTTAAGGTTTGCATTTAACTTTGCCCACAGTTATTTGTTTCTTTTTTAATACATTTGAATGTGAAGTTGTATTTATTACAAGCAAACCATAAAATATCGCGAAAATTTATTTTAAAACTTTAGTACAGTTTGAGAGGATGTTACAATTTTGTTATACAATATGTCACGCATTAAAAAAGCCTTTGTTACAAATTACCCACAAATACGTTTCTGTCTTTATGGATTTTGTAACAAATCTAATTATACTTATACATATTTGATAACATTCAATTTAATGAAAGTTGAATACCTACAAGTTTATCAGCTGAAAAAGGAATCAACACAAAAGCCAGAAATTTAATATATTTTTACATTTTTAAAGAAAACATTTTTTTCTACAAATTTGAAGACACAAATTTAGCAAGAATATTAATTGTAATATACATTTCTACTAGCTGGAAAATATGCTAATGAATTTTGATAAATATAACTTAGCCGGAATGCATTACATAGAAAGAAAAAATAGCTTGAAAACTTTTTATTTTATACATTTTGATTGTGACCAGGCTGAAAACAGACGCCTTCATGGCATAAGTATATTAATATGTGTAAGAGTATCCAGTGTTTGTGACCACAAAAAAGTATTTCTTTTGCCTCTTTTTCTAAGTTTGTTAACTGAAGCGTTACGATCCTCAAGAATTGAAAGCGAGAAATATGCCCCCAGTGGAAATAAAGGAAACCGTCGTTGGCCACAAGCAAACATCGCATTTTATACGCAGTTTATTGGCCTGTGAGCAGGAGGTAGATGCTTGGCCTGGACTGCTTCTGTTGCCAAATACTATTTGCGTAATAAAATTTTTAGCTTACTCAACTGAGGAGTGCGGGGTAAGCGGCATATGCCCGCAACCAATTCAGCTATAACAAATCAAAAGTTTATCTCATAAATAACTGAAAAATAAAAATCTTATGACCAGGGGGCACAGTTAACCGAGCTCTGGGTTTTATTTAACGCCCGCTTTTGTTGTAGCAGCCAGTTTAAGTGAAAGCACACTTAAAATTCAGAAGACATCCTCCCTTGGCCTTTATGCCGATTGCTGCTCAAGTTCAACTCCAACTGCACTTGGGGCTAATTAAACTCTTCAGCGCTCTGCCATTCCGCACACATGGCTGGATGGGGAGTACTTTGAGCCTTCTGGCTCCAAATGGACTTCGATGATCCACGAAGTGACGAAGCAGCACTTTAATAGCACTTATTGCTCGTTTCTGGCTTTATTGCTTGTACACAGTCATATGGCACTTCAATTTAGTGAGCAGTTTGCACAGTCTTACAGGCATATGGCATTCTGGCTTGAAATTGCGGCGTTTGCACTTTGGAAATCTATTTAAAATGCGTTTTATTTTTAATTAACATTTCCAAAGAGAGCGCTGAGCGGTAAATGCGGGTACTTGCACGTGGACCCATGTCAAATGTTATTTGATTAACGATACTATTGCAAACACACACACACACACACACACAGTGACACACACAAATCAAATGCATTCGCTTTAGCTTTTAAAATGTATCTCCGATTTTTCCATAGCCAAAGGACACAGTTTTCCGCCAATTTGTTAGTGTTTTCGGTTAGTATAATAAAAAATGGCATGTTTTATATATAGTATATATATATTGTCTTCTACAGACATTTTTGTTAAAGTTCTCTGAAAAGCCAATTCATTCAGGTATGTAGATGCCAACAATATGTATTTTGTTTATAACTTTTATTTATTTATTGGGTCATCACAGCGCTAATTATGTTGTTTTGGGTTTTAAAATATAGCCGTTTTGATTTTGGACACTAATGCAACAGCAAAACGAGCTAAAACATCAATAAACAGAGCTGGTGAATTCTGCCCGAATTCTGAAGGCCGCAGATGTTTTGGCGTAGGCGTCGCATGCCCGGCCCGGGCTCATAATTCATCGCATTCAGTTAACTGGTTGGTTACTGGGTTGCCGGGTTTTCGGCCATTTGGCGCTGTATTGTTTTTCTGATGCTCGTTTTTGTAACGTTAATTGCAATACGATGCTCAGCGGCCCTGGGCGCCAAACTAATTGCTTTCGCTGAATATTTCAAACGCGAAACTTTTTTATTTGAAATTTATGAACGTGTTTTGTAATGGGTGCTCCTCAGCTCGCCACAAAATATTCTATTACATGGATTCGTCATAAGTACGAGCAACAACAGCAAGGGCGCTGCAATTTTCATGCTCGCCTCTTTGTGGCGCGCGACATACGCGCCATGGCGGCACCTAAAAGCGGAAACGGAAATGCAGAACAACCGCTTTGTTGTTCTACTGTTGTGTTGTCGCCGCTTGTTGTCTGCTCGGAGTTTTGTGATGTTGCCCTTTTTTCACATTTTGCTCTCTTTACTCCTGAGCTCCATCCGCTGACTGCGGTGGCAAACGAACCGCCCAACCCACATTTCCAGAGCCATTTCAGTTTTCCCATTAGTCGTGTACATAACGTTTAACTAGCGCTCAAGATTTAGTTTGGCAAACTTGAAAGTAGACAAGAGCATGCTACAAACTTTGTGCCAGTGGAAACTTTTAAATTGATTAGTAGCTGCTACGCCGAGTACCCTTATTCGCTTCCATCTTATCGGGCCCCGCCCATTGGCAGACTAGCGGCTGCATTTCAATTAGCCAGCCAGTCCCGTACAAAGTGCTCATGCCCAGCGCATGTTTAATGATTTTTTATTTGGCGTTTCCAGCTAAAGTTTTTTCAGGCGGAAATGTTTCAGATGTCGCCCCTTGTCAGCTCTATTTGGTTGGAGATATACTACTACTAATGGTAGAATGCTTATATCCGCTCGTTCAAATGTTTATTTAGGAAAGGAAGAGCTCAACCGCTGGGTGGTAAGGACTTCGGTACGGTATATTGTACGTCTGATTGGCTGAAAAGAACCTCAAATCTGTTTGAAAACAAGGGTAAATATGTATATAATAAACAAATTTCATATGTGTATTTCGAACTTTTAGCTGGTTCAACTGCAGCTTGTATTGGCTTACATACTTGAGGTTCAAGCTTTCTTTAAACCTATTTGCAACTATTTTGGATTAAATAACACTTATTTAAAAGCAGTTTGAATTTACATACATCCTATATTTCATATGAAATTTCCTTATTACTGAGTTGAATATGTCACCACTCGGTTTGCAGTTGCGTTAGTTAAAGTATATATATACTCATATCTGTGCAATAAGACGATTATAGACTGTTTAACGCGACTATGTAATTTTGATTATGTTAGTCATGAATAAATGTTTTTTAACGCAGGTAAACTTTTTAATTGTATTGGTGTTTACAGTTTCAGTTATATTTACGTGGGCCCGCTAATCGGGAAAATCGATGTATTGTCGAGCTTTAAATTTGCAATTCTCCCAATTTTATAGGCAGCTCAGTTATATATATTGAGCCTTAAGTATTTCGGCTACTTTCATTCCCGCTTCTCTAAAACGAAAAAGTCTCTGCTGGTAATACGCTGTGAACAGAGCATTGCGCAATCGGTTGCACCCTTGTTTGGCAATGTTACATTTTGCGCTGCAAAAGAATTTGTGTGAAAGCGGAATTGGAAAAATTAAGTATATACACAGCAAACAGGCTGAAGATGAATTCCGACAGAATTCGAAATACTCAAAAAAAACTTTTAATGAATTGTTTTCATTTGATAGACAATTAATCTCCTTTCGAGCCGGCTAGCCGGCGGATGGTAATGAGAAGCATGTAACAAACTGTGAATGAAATCGAAATAACGTCAGGACCGTGCAATCGGGTAATACATATATTTTCTTGTGTTCGAAATTTCGAGGCTTTCAAATTGTATTCGACTTGATTTGATTCAAAAAATCCGATTCAAAAACCTCTTGTTCTGTATGTCAACTTTTCAACTGGCGCTCTTTACATTGTACCCTCTCCTCTAAATTGTATGGCTTCTATTTGTGTTTACGCGCTTTGTTATTTGTGCCACAAAAAGAGGTGCACACATGCCACCTGTCTGCGAGCGCGGTTGTCGCAGCTATATCATTTATCAAGTTGAGTAGCGACCGGCCCCAAACTCATCCACGGAGCCAGAGCTAGAGCCGCAAACCTTTAACCCGATAGCAAATGAACTTTTTTATTGACTGGCAAACTTTTCAACATGCGCACTTTTTATTAATGCTTCCTCGAATCCTTATTTAGCTTACGAAAATTTGCCCTTTATCCCGTGCCCGTTAACTTTCCATTCTCATTGTTTTAACTTTTGCTTTGATTTTCCTGTGCACTCAGATTGACTGTCTGTAAAATTGTAAAGAGGAAAAGTTCTCTCACTGCGCGCTCCTTCGCCCCTGCCCTATTTTGCGCTATACTCGGAGCTGCTCCTGCTCCCGCTCCTGCCGCTGCTCAGGCTCTTCATAGTTGTGACATTTAAAAGTGATTTAATTTCTTTTTATTACACTGCAACGTTGCTTATGTAAAATGCACTTTAATTTATTTAATTCAATTTAATTTGTTACGAATTGCAAACGAATCTGGCTTTGTGTGCGTTTCCTCTTGTCTGTTTGTTTTATTTCGTTTCTGACCTGGCTCGGATTTATTAAAGCATTAAATGTAAGACTTGCAATTTAGTGTCAAAGCAGGGAGCTTTAGGGCAACAACAACAGAACAACAACACGAACAACAGCCAGTGGCAGTGTCAATGTCGCAGTTTAAGTTGCGGCTGCCCTTTGCTTCCGTTGTTGTTGCTGCTGGCGCTGGCGCTGCTGCTGTTGGCACAGGACCAGGCCAGGACATGTACGTGATTACTATGGCAGGACAGTGCAACAGCGGGTGGTCCTTCTGGCTGGGATTGCGCTACTGAATGCCCACTGAATGAATGAATGAGCCTGAAATTTGTACTTGCACTTATAAACAACCGCGTCCACCGCCTGGTGTGTGTGCGTGTGTGTGTGCGTGAAGTTATTCAACACCAAATGCGAACAAAAAATGACGATGCTGAGACAAAGACTGGGTCTGCTCCCTGCCAAGGTCAGCCCAAGGATAACGCATATTTACGTGTTGGTACTCCACCTCCTCCAAACGTCGACACTTTGGCGAGCTGCTTCCTGTGATATTTCATGCTTTTGTTTTGTTGCCTCTCACGAACACACACGAACCCACACACAATCGCACTCTCCCCATGTGCGTTTATCTGTATATTATGCTTTGTTTTTTTTTTTTTCAATTTTATATATTGCAGAAGGCAAGGAAATGGCGCATGTTTGTCCTGATGCTGGCGATAATCCACTGATGTCATTTATTTGGCTCGCTGCGTCGACGCCTCATCCAATGCAATCCCCCCCATTACCTGCTGCCACTGCCACTGGCCAGGCCAGACTTTATAACCTTATATCTCTATCAACAGCTTGAAGCTTTGAGAATTGCTCACTGACGCAGAGTGAAATTCACGCTTCAATTGAAAATTGCGTGCGTGATATTTAGAACAATGTGTTGCCATCGCAGCGGTCCCAAAAAAATAAAGGGCCAGCTCCCATAACAGTAACAACTCAACAACTCTCTACATATTGATACAAGGGGTGATGGCCCCTACGCGTTACCAATAATGTTCTTTTTTAATATATACCCTAACCGAGTGTCCTGAACTTTTATAATGAAATTTGTAACATTTTAATTAGACGCTAAGAAATTGCTTTAGTATTCTTGCTCAGATGTCGAAAAGGCTAAAAATATACTATACACAATAACTATTAAATTAATGGTTAGAAAATAACATTTTACTAATAAGCAAAGCTGAAGGTTTTGTTAACGAAAGAGGGACTGAAAAAGAGAAACAGAAAAGTATTTAGTAAATGGAAACCATATTCCATACGAAATTTTAAATGTGAAAAGGAAAAATCATATTTCACAGTTAAGTTTAAATTTTCTTCGATATGACGAAAATTAAAGCGAATCAGAAAGTTGGTCAACATTCAAAGCAAACTCAATAGACATGTTAGGGTATTTTAAAATTAGTTACCACAAAAAGCTGTTGCTGGGTTTTTATTTTCTCAATTTTATGTATACATGTCGCCGTGCCATTTGGTAATCATTGGAATGGCTTCTAATAACATTGAGGTGGGCGTTTATATTTATAAATTGTTAAATATAAGCCAAGGTTCCCGGGCATAATAGAAATTGTGAAGGCATCCAACGAAAATAGCAACGCACTGTGTATATTGTGTATAGATATGGAAAATCGACAGAGAGCACACAAAAAGGCTGCGCCTCAATTGGTCCATTGTGCTCGGGGGCTCGGAGCAGTCACAGCCAGAAGGCAGCAGTCAACAGCATCCTGGCAATGCCAACTTAATGCCGACCAGACTTCAAGAGGAAGGGCGGCGGGCGGTAAGAGGCAGATAGAAGTTGCAACACGGAGCGGCCTCTACACAGTTCATTGATTTCGACTTGCTATTTGTTTTATTTCCAAACGCGCTTTAATGTCGTTTATATTTATACAATTTAGACACTCATCCCCGCACCCGTCTAGAGTAAGAGCCAAGTGCAAGTGCCGCTTTGTGGGTTCACCAACATCATCTTTCGAGCTCACTCCTCTTGGCCTCGACGAACGGGTCGATAGATTTTTACAGCGTTCCCTCCTTTTACGACAAGGACACAGGAACCGCCACCAAATAACTCCTTGCCAGCCTTTTGTGTTTGCGCGTTCGCCGCAGTTCATCAATTTATTTAGCATTTTTATGCGCTTTGCGAACTCGAAATTGTTTAAAACGAGCTATATTGATTTAATTAACGTCTCTTGAATGGTCCTAAAGGGAGCCCATGTTTCAGTTCCACTTTTGGCCACTTAACAACATGCATATTCAATTCAATTCAGCTCTTTCTATTGCACACCCTAACAGCATTTTCATGTACGGCATTTCGAAACCGTTTTATGTACGGAAATAAAAAATAAATAACTAATAAATCAAATACTGCATTTTTACATATTTAATTTAATTAAGCCAAACAAGTTTTTAGTACTTTCAAAATAGCCAAAAGCAACATAAAGTTGATTTAAAGTTAAATTTTGTTAATATACTCTAAGATAAAAACTTACGAAAGCTTATTGTAAACTTTCTCTAACTATTAATGAAAAAGTTATTACATTTTTGTAAAAAGTTTTTTATCTTCAAATTTACTAAAATTTAACATTACTTTATACTACTTACCTCTCAATAATATTTTTTCATTTTTATTATTACATTCTTTTGTCTTCTCTTACCTGCATTTAATTTAAAAACCTTTTTTCCGCAATCTCATTGAATGATGAGACATTTCTGAAAAAGCTGAATGCACCCTAATTGAAATCAATAAAAACCATTTTAGGAATTCAACTTTGTAAGTAAAAATGATCTTGATTCCAGTTCGCTGACGTCTAGAGTACATTAATAATAATAAGCATGGTGGAAGCAACGCGATTGAAGCTTATTACAGCAATTTGAACCGATTTCTGACTTCAGCAAATGCCTGAGACATCAGCCAGCAAACTGTCAAAAACATACTCCTTTAATGGAGAAGATAAATGGCATAAACATAATTAGATTATAGCATAGCAACAGAAGAGGAGTTGTATGAAAAGCAGTGTTAATGGTTGGTGGGTAAGCGTAAGCCAAGTGTTATTTATAGGTTAGCTGTGTAGTTTCTTATAAATATGAAAACGAATGGGTAAAATGCTGACGATGCTTACTTATAGGAAACCCGGTTTGAAAAGATGAAATTGTGAAAAACGCCAAGAAAGAGGGAAACCAAAAAGACAAATCCATTTTCGCCAGACAAGATAACAAATGCGATTTATGTATGTAATTAAACATATTATGAACTAGCGAAGTAGAAGCGTCTGGTATTTCTATATGTATGTGTGCTGCCAAAATAAAATAAACACACATTCACTGCGTAGCATAAGCAGGACGCAATAATCAAAACAACCAAATAACCCAAATCCCCTCGCAGACACAACTCCCGCTCACTACTATTACACACGCACACACACATTCGCCATGCCCCATGGGACTAGTGAATAACGCCCGGGCGTTTGACTGAAGCCACCAACAAAGTCATCAGGACAATGATTGCTCTGGCCTTATATTGGCAAACAAATTCGCTGAACAGCTGAAAAAGCGCAGCGAACCCGTCCAATGCCAACACCAAAACCCAGAGACAAACACGCGTTTCGGTTCATTAACCAACCCAACAAAAGAAGCTAAGAAAACAACAAAAAAGAAGGAGAATAGAGCATAGAGAAAGCGAGAAACTGTAAAGAACTAGCAGCGAGGGGAAACAAAATTACCAGCAAGCAAATAAAATGTTTTCGAGGGTTCGACGCTGCTTCAAATTTAGTTTGGGTGATAAGTTGCTCACTCCTAAGCCCCCACACACCAGCTCATCGCCCTCGCCCGCAAAAGCCGAAGATCTGTGCAGCTTGCGATTTGATGGCCCCCAGCCCCTTAAGCTATGCAACGTTTCTTTTTTATTAGTTCAGCGCTTATCCGCCATTTTGACAGTCGTTATTTGGCTGATTACAACAAGGACAATGGCCGGGCAGTCATTGTGTCAGTGTTTGTGTGTGAGTTTTTGGACTGATGTGTTGTAACCGCACTACAACACTATGCAACAATTTTGAGGGCTGTGCAGCGTAGTACACTATGCATATGAGATACTAAAGTCGCAGTCAACTGGGAAATACGCATGTGAGACACTCAAAACAATCAAAGAGAGAGAGTTTTATACTTGGCGTTGTCGAAATCCGGTCAAGGTAAATAAAAATACTTACTGTAAACTCTTTGCTTTAAGCAAATACTCAAGAATTGTCGGTTTTATTTTTGAATAACATGTAAAAATTTATATTTAAGAAAGAATTGTTTTTGCTTAAATAACGCAATGGTCCGAACTCTAAACCATTTCCTTTTTTATTTTTTTGATTGAAAAAAATTACGTTTAGCTTTAAAAACGTTTTCGTAAAGAAGTTGCTCAGTGCTTTTTCGGCCAAAAACTGCTTTAAGTCTAGTTGCTTATGTGGGTCATTAGTGCGTTGAGTTGCGTAGATTTTGGCTGGTGGTTGCTGGTTGGTGGGTCTGTGGCTTATTTTCTCATTAGTTAGTTGCTGCACGTTGCGCGATTTGTCCCCACAATGTTAGCGCAACGATCCAATTTTCAGTGGGGCACGCACTCAGCTTAAACTTTATGGAGCTCAACATGGCAGGGATGTTGTCTCTTGTCGCTCTGTTTGCCGTTCGCTACTTGTTTTAGATGCGTTGCTTGCATTTCGCGCTTTGCTGACTGCATTCATCTTGAGGGGGCCCTCTAGCACGACAGCTCATCCGACTGACTCTCTGACTGACTGACTGACTGACTGACTGAGTGAGTGTTTGCTTGAGCGACAGCTGCACAATGCAATCCATGAGTTGCTGGTGCTGGTGGCACTTGCAATTGCAACTCTATTGCTTGCCCCAACCCAAACCAACCCAACCAACGGAACAAGAGAGCAGAATGTTAACTGTAAACTGTAAACTTTGTGTCTGTAGTTTAACCTTCGCCCCTTGCTGCACCGCCATTGAGTGTGTGTATCTTTTTGCTGCGTGTCCATCACAAACATAAAGTGTTGCATTTCTTGCTGCGAGCCACAAAAAGTTCGCACTTTGCCGAAAAAATGAAACGCAGTTGGGTGCAACTGGCGGCGCAATACACTGCATGCTCATATTCGAAGTCTGAAGCCACATTTTATACAAAACCAATATACTCTCCTTTTCACTTTGTGAACAGCGTATAAAAACGCTTCACATGTCTGGCCAGCTGAAAATTTAAATAATGTTAGGTCAGGCGCCAGTTACTGTTTCAGTATGTTTTAATCTTAATACACATAAGTAAGTACATATACTTATATATAGAATACAAATCTGTTTTACTGCTTAACTAAATGGTTGGGATATTCAACTTAGTTTTTTTTCTCTTTCCTTATTGCAATTTATTGATGCACTGAAAGGTTGGCTCAATTAATTGCTCACTTACACTTTTAAATTCTTGCTGCAGATGCTTTTACTTAATTTGCTTCGCTCTCTCTCGCAGGCAGCACTTAGATGGCTATAAATACACATATATGCACAATTAGAAATATACTTGATTAAATGTACACTTAGTGCTATTTATGGAACGCACACACACATACAAGTACTCTATGAGCTATGAGCTTATATGCTATACATATTGAATATTAATAATTGCCATTTGTGTTCATTATGGCTTATATTTCCTTCTCTCCATTCGGATTTGTTTGTTTTCTAAACAATGAGCACGATTATATTTTTCTTCTTCTTTTTTTTATTTCTACTTTTTTCCATTGTGGGATTCTATGCTATTTTTTTATTTTTATTTTTTAGTTTTGTATTGGAAAGTTGCTCGCTTAGCTGAGCTTTTATGAGTGCAACCATTTTAGGGTACCCAATTAATACTTATATAGGTAGTTAGGTATCCTATTACAATATGTTATATGCGGTGAGCAGCTTATGAGCTTATGACATGCCACGTTATTAGCTATTTACCCATTGGTGTTGTATCCAGTGTTTACTTAGTATGCCTGTGCTACCAGTTTAGAAAAATTTACGCTGTTTGATAACGGCAAACTGAAAAGTTTACAAACTATAAAAATATATATGTCGCTTACACTAGTTCTAAACTGTTAATACAGCTTATTAAATTTACGTCTTATGACTTTAAGTAGCTAAATTTTACGGCTAAGTCCATTACATCCTAGACCTTATCGGGGTTCATGCGTGTTGTTTTTGTGCATTTGAAATTTATATTGTTTAGTCAACACTTGATAAGCTTAACGAACATTTATTTAATGCCAGTTCCACATAACCGAGTAAGAACGTTGCAATCGGGTGTACCCGAATCAATATACTCATTCATAGTGTAATATAAACCAAAATACATTTTCGAAAATGAGTGAGGGATGGTCCAGCAATTAAAAAATCCGATCAAAAAATTTTTATTTTATATAGACAACAAACCGTGAATAAAATGCCATCAAACATAAAATCGGTTTAGCTTTGACAAAGTTATGGGAGTTTGAAATATAGGTTCTTTACAATGTTTAAATAAGGGTATACACGAGTATATTTTCAAAGGTTCGGAAAGACGGACGTTGAATAAACCCAATATGCTCATTTCACTTCATGGACTTCATGGATATAAACTTCGTGACCTTTTTGCACCAGGTGTGCTTGGTTTGGAGTTCTTTTTTTGCCACACTTAATCATATTCTGTTTTTTAACACTCTGACAGGGCCCGTTTCCTGCTGTAAAAGTTGACAGCCGCTTTAACTTGTCATACTTAAGTTTGCTCTCACATGCTTGTTAACTGAACTGCCAAAATGTAGCAGACCGTTTATCGACCAATCGAATTTGGCTCTAGTGTTGCCACCTTACAATGCCTTCCTCATAGAAAAGGAATTTTCAGCATAAAGGCGATGCAACTGAAAACAAAATAAGAATTTAAAATTTCTTTCCGCTGCTTGACTTGATGTTGCCTCACTTTTACAATTTCGTTAACAGCACAATCCAGTTTTATGCAATTTAACTTTGGGTCAAGTTAAAGCTCTTGTCAAAGAACATAATCTTCGGCAGGAACATGAATAAAGGAGTTGTGCTACAGAGTTGGAATAGTTGGAATAAATGTGCCTTATTGTTAACTCGATATAGCCATGTTGAAGCCTTTTGCTATTTCATTAATTATTTATTCTGAGGCTGATCTAGGTTTAAATTCTTTTGCACCCGTAATATTGTATAGTTTGAGTTAGAAAAGCAAGAGTTTATAAATTGCTTATTTAATTTTAGTTAGGTATAAATAGAGAAAGAGAGAGGGAGAGAGAGAGAGGAGAAAGAGTGTGTCAGGTACGTGGACAGGTTAAAGACGTAGCTTTCAGTTAAATTTAATTTAAAGATGAGTTGACATTTACAAGATGCATGGCATAAGAAACTCAAAGGATATAATCTATTCATGGAAGATCTAAGATATGACGACTAATTGTAACTACTTATGCAGTAAATAAAATCAACTCTCGGCCTTGTAGCAGACACCCAGGTTCCGCTATCGGGCCAGTAATTAAACTAGCCAAGTGATATATCGCTTTATACAACTAAGTATGCGGGTCTTATCACTAATATGGTTGTGTGCTTCGGACGAGTTTACTTAACCGAAGCGCTTGAGGAACTCGAGGCCATGCCCGCCTGGTACTCCAGCTGGGGCGTCGTCTGCACCAGGGCCAGACCGACGCTCTCGCTATCGCTCTCGCTGTTGTCGCCGTCGCTGTTCTCCACGTCGTCCACGTCCTCCAGGGTTGTCATCTGGCTCTGCACGCTCTGGCGCAGCTCGAGCGCCGCATGCTGCGGCTCAGTCGGCGACTCCGCGGCCTCCATCAGCGAAGGCGCCGAGCCGGTGGCCGCGCCCGTTGCGATCTTAGGTGAGCTGAGCGATGAGCTGGAGTCGCGGAAACGTTTCACGCCCATCATGGGCAGCGGCATGGGCATGAAGGATACATGGTGGCCCGAACCCGACGCGTTCGCTGGTCCCGAGGCGCCGGGCGTCAGCGCAAAGCTGGTGTGCTTCATAGCCGGCGCGATCGGCGTGTTCGCCGCGCTGACCGAGCCACTTTTCAGGCCGCCCACACCCAACGAGGCCTCCAGCAGCAGCGAGGGCGGCACCGAGGCCAGCGTCAGCGTGGACACCGAGGAGGGCCTGCCACTGCCACTGCCCAGATGGAGCGCGCTGGCCGAGGCAGCCGCCGCCGGTGGCGCGGTAATTGTCACGATCGTCTTAGCCGCGCTGTTGACCGCCGACGTGGAGCTGTAGTCGCCACGCAGCTGCATGCCCGAGCTGCGACGCCGGGGGCGATGGTGATGCCGGTGGAAGCTCTGGCAGCGCGTGCAGGAGCGCTGCGAGGAGGAGGGTGTGCCTCCAGCCGACGAGTGATATTGATGGGAGCTGCGAGCGATGCCGCCGCCCCCGCCCCCGCCCCCGCCGCCGCCGCCGCAGTTGCTGCTGTTGCTGCAAGTGCTGCAGCTGCTCGGCTGACGTCACATGATGTTCCGGTCCAGCTGATTGACGGAGTGGTAGCCAAAGGATGTGGAGGCGGCCACCATGGCGGCGGCAACGTGGCACTGTGCGAGCGGAACGGATTAGCCGGAGAGAGAAAGGGAGAGGCAGAGAAAAGCAATATGAAAATCATGTAGTCAAATTTAAATGTAGCATACATTTTACAGGCAGTGTTGGGAGTGTGTACGTGTGTGTGTGTGTATCTGTGTGTATCTGTGTGTGTGTGTGTGTGTGTGTGTGTGTAGGTATGGCAAAAACAATTTGCCTTTTAGCATCGCCACAGCGGCAACAAAGATGTTCCACAACAACAACAAGTAGAGCAACAACAATAATGAGAACAATTTGAAAATGTTGCGGGTTTGCTTTCAGTTTTGTGTTTTTTATGTGCACTTCGGTGCATTTTTTTGTTCGGGTGCAGTAAAAGGCAAAGCGTAATGCATGATTGAAAAACAAGAACAAGAACAACAACAACAACAGTCAGAACGAGAGCAGCAAAATAAAACAAAAGCGAAAGCAATGCAACACAATAAAAGAAAAGCGGTTCTCGGGAATGCCAGCAGCAGCAGCAGCAGCAGCAGCTGGTTGCCGTTTTTGTGGCAGGCTGGGGGCGGGACTGGGTGCAATGCCACACAAAAACACAATTTCCAAAATATTAGCTGCAACAGCAACATATCGGCCCACATGAGGCGCCACGACCTGAAATGAATTTCAATTTTCAATGGCCCCCAAAAACCAATAAGCAACAAAAGCAACAACACAATCACCAGCATCATCATCATCGTGAGTGATCATCATCATCACGTTGCCCCGACATAATGGCTATGCAATTTCGTAAGCAAATCGACCATGTGGCTGCATTTCCTTTTTTGTGGTTTCTATGTGTTCCTTAAGAACTGCATATTGCAACTTGTTGTTTCCATTTTACTTGCTTCCTATTTTCTTGGTGACAGATTGGCCCTTCAATTCAATTACAGGCTGACAACCAATTGTGGCACATTCTAATATCCGTTTTGCTTGGGAACGACTTTTATTACGCATACGCAACGTGTTGCCGGGTCCTTGGGCGCTGCCACAATTTGATTAACTGCTTGAAATGGCTTTTCATTTGAACTTTTGAGCCTGGGGCTCTTGAAGTCACACGTGTATGATATTAGGTTCAACCTAACGTTTGCTAATCTTCTTTTTATAACATTTATAAAACATAAAAATTACATTTTTATTTAAGTGTCACATTCGTTTTTTCCAAAACTATAAAGCAAATGAAAATTTATATAATTTTGTATTGCGTGCTTGGACACGCGATTTTTTCTGCTTTTTTCTTGACTCAGTGTTATCTAGAGGGCGTGCCAAGCTCTCAGATATAGGCTCGCCTTCGGTCAAAGTTCATTAAACTCTTGAGGCTCCAAAAATGATTTTTCTTTTCGCGCGCGAATTAGTCACAGCCACGCCCTTTTCTTGTAATTTATTACTTAATACTCTATTTGCCAGCAGACAGGATACAGCCGCAAATCAAGCTGTCCTATCGAGGGGACAAAGGCAACGAAAAGTGTAAAAGTTTCGGACATTACAGACACTGCACATACGAGGGCAACCAAAAGTTTAAATGCAGGGTGTATCGACTAATAAGTCACCCGGGAAATGAAAACGTTGCCGATGGGATTAACAAAGGTTTTTTCTAACTTTATTAAGTCTCGACGTTTATTGTTATAAATATAAATGTATATACTGCAGGGCAGTAAAATATAAATAAATATAAATACAAATTTATCAATTGATATTGATTACCTAAATTACCAAATACACTTGAAAAGCTATATACCCGTGGAATGTGGCTGTGCTACAGGGTATTAGACAGGGACCCAGTCAAGAGTTTTTGGCTTTGGTGCGGCTGTGGCCACTTTTGGCGACTCTGTCACATAATTATAAACGTTAATTTCACGTTCACAGTCCATTAGGGATAATTGATGTTTTTGCAACATTTGTGGTAAATTACATTTTGATGTCCTGCCTCGCGAAGGGTCCCAAATAAACCAAAAAAAAAAAAAAAGAAAATGAAGAATAAAATACAACAAAAAATACACAGAGTCTGCAATAACCGGCGACAAAATGTCGGCTGGCACGACATCGCTTTAATTTAACCGTCACTTTGCGAAGCGGTCACGAATTAGTTTGATTGATTGTTTTAACAATAATTATTTGGCTTTGGTTATTTGGGCAGGTTCTCATAAATGGCACAAAGCGCCTGCCAATAATTAATGCAATTAGCAGCGTTTAGCACAGCAGCAGCAGCTGTTCAAGAGGAATGCGTATAATAGTGAATACATGATAATTGCCTGCGGCAAGGTCGAGCTTCTGTTCGACATTGGCCTCTACTCGAAGGCGCCGAAGCGCAGCAGCTCCGTTGTGGGCCCCGGTCTCAGGCTGGCCAAAGAGTTCTTCTGCAAACATTTAGAATTACAATTACAAATTATTTGTGCAATATAGGACAATTCCAAGCGCAAAGCAATGTGAGTGTGTGTGCGTGTGGCTGTGGCTGTGGGTGTGTAAGTGCTGGTGTGTAAGATATGTATGTATGTGAGTATGCGTATGTGGGTGTTCCTACGTGAAGTCATAGGGAATGATCATTGGCACATGTCCACAATACACAATATTATGCAAATTCATTGCCCATTTAGAAGTCAATCTGAATACTTGGGTTAGTCATTTTAGCAATACACGGCGACAAATCACGAATCTGTTAGAGGCCATCCAAAGATGAAAGCTCAAGCTATCTTTAATTATATAAATTGTGACGTGTTCATTCGGATGGATTCATTATAATTATTTTAAATTTTGTTCAATCAAAGTTAAGTACTGTCAAGTACTGACACTTTTAAATGTCTTAACAAATATGTTTGCAAATTTTATTGGATTGTCTAAAAAAAAAAATATAAGAGAAAAACATAACCGATAATCTCCTTATTTTTGTTTGCTAAATATAATGTTATGTACATATCAGTAAAATTAATGCGAAAGTTGAATTCAGAATAAAGCTCTTAATTGTGTTAATCCTATTTTATGGCATAATTCAAAAGGTAGAATACTTCTACATTTAAAGGACACATTTAATAAATATTATTTTGTAATGTATTATAATATTTATTTGAAATAAAACATTAAGTTTGTTTTTATTAAAATATTCCAATATTTGTATATTTTTTTTTAAAGTGTATCAAGCCTATATGTGTATGTGTTTGTGTAGGTGTTTGGTGTGTCTGTATATGTGTGTATCCCTGGCAACAAGCCAGAGGACGAGTCAAACAACAGACAGAACAGCAGCAAACGTCAATGAAGTTAATTTTCAGGAGACACACTCACAGATACACACCCACACAGACACCCACTCAGCTTGCGGTTGTCCGCAATGGACTTGAAGATAAGCGAAAGGACAGCGAACAAACACAACGGACAAGAGATGACTCGAGCGGGCAATAAGGGGACAAAGGGCGCCAGCTGCACTGCGGTCCAAGAGCCAAGTCCCGCAAAATAGGCAAGCTGAATGAAACCTGCACACACGCACACACACACACACACACATTTGCACATAAACACCCTTGAACACAGCGCTGGTTAACGGAACCCATCTTCATTTGCTGCCCGTCTGGCAAATGGCCAACGGAAGTTGACTCATTTGCCGCTAATTTAGGCATTAACGGAAGTTGTGCATGTTATTTTAAGTGTCCACCTTTAATGTTGGACTTAAATTGTTACTAACGATTTGTAAACATTGACATTGTGTGTGCCTCACGTTTGAAGAGTATTGACTAAAGAGGTGGGACTTATGTAATCTTTGCTTTTATTAAAAAACTTGTTGATAAATAAATAAATTTAAATGCTACCAAATTAAACGATTATTGTTGTTGTCTCTTATAGCACCCAAGCATTATATTTCATCAATTAATATAAACCCGCTATCTACTTATGAATAATAGATTTGAACAAATATTAAATTTCTCTATATGTAATTATTTCTGTTGATATAGTTTGAAAGTTTAGTTTTTTTTAAATTCAATTATATCTTTATGATATAAAAAAGTAGTTGAATAACATTATAAGATATTATGTTAACTGTAGCATTAAATAAAATATTTAATATAAATATTTATTGCTTGTATGTTTGGCATCTTAAATGTTTTTCGTACCAATATGTATCGATAGATATTCCAATGTCAATATGCAGCTATATGGTTAATCGAGCTAAATCCCACAGCGTAAGAGATTAAAAAACCCCTAAGGGAACTTAAATTAAGTGGATTATAAGCTTTTTGATTAACATATCGAACCAAGCTGAATTCGATATGCTTTTATTTCCTTCCGGTACTTTTAAGTGCCTGGCCCCAATAATTCAGCTGCCGCTTTATTCGAGACCCTTTTCAACAAAGCATTCACAACAATACAAATACAATTGGGAAAGTAAGAGGAATTGGCATGCTCTGGGTGTAATTGATATCATGTCAGCCATCCGATAACCCAGGACCAAAATGGCAACGAAAAGAAACATCAATGCCCGCTCCCAAAGGTCATTCGCATAGTTACTATTGAGAGCTGTAAATAACATTTTCATCATTAAATTATATAGTATTTGTTGTGCATATGTATCGTTTGTGTGAGTGGGTGTGTGTGTGATGTTTGTTGAAAATTGAGTTGGAAATTTAGAGTGCTAAAAGTATTTATGGTTAGCTCGATAGCATTTCCAAAATGTCGGATGTTGTGCTACGCCAGTTGATTTCAAAATATTTCCAGCCACAGTTATCGATGGTTGCGGATGTGTGTGCGTGTGTGCGGTCAGTGTGTGTGGGTGTGTGCCACAAGAGCCAAGTCAAAAGGCCAACAAGTAAAAGTCACAACAATAACAGCAAGAATGGCAAGTAAAAATTGCAAAGTAAACACAGAAAGAAACACATATAAATACATACAGTGGGAAAGGGATGGAGAGTGAGACAAAGGTTGAAACTTAAGAAAAAAATCAGAAAACAACTAGATAAACGTGGGCAAAGTGTGTGTATGCGAATGTGTGCACATGGAGATTTGTAGTGAATGGTTGGTAAAGGCAACAACAACAACAACAACAGCAATGACAAAAACGCAACAAGGACATACTGTCCTTGGCCTGCGTGCTCGCCAGTGTAAGAGTCCATGTAACCAGAGCGATTTTCGTAAATGTTTCTCCTCACTCTGTACACAAGTATTCAAAAGATGTCTAAATGTTGGCCCACACAAGTTGATTCACTACGCGTATACTTAATATTGAATATCTTATATGCGTCATGTTGATTATATGTTTGCGATTGCGAGGTATCTGATAGTACATCATGTTGTGCAACACCTTTTGCGCAGTACATTCAACAACAATAACAACAACAACAAAAAGCAACGAAACAACTGCCATGCCAAAGGGAATTGCTCAAACAAAGGCATTGAGCCAAGAGTCGGGACTGGCCAGAACTCGGCTGCACCCCGGACGAGGTGTGGACGTTGATGATACATGTTGTGGGGTGTATGTGTGTGTGTGTGTGTGTGTGTGTGTGGGTTCAGGTGCAATACATTCAACAGGCGGAATCACGGTTCATTTTGCGTTTTCTTTCGCATACAGTTAACAACAACAACGACAACCAACAGAAACAAACAACAGTGTCAGGCGCATCAGCGACTGAAACATTTATAATGGAGACAAAGTGAATGAAAGAGAGACACAGCGAGACAGAGAACGAGCGAGATAGAGAGTAAGAGTGAGGCGTGGGGCAACAATGTGCTATGTGTTTTCATTACACACATGTAGTTTATATGTGTGCAGCCCGTCGCATTGTTTATTATTTTTATTGCTCTCTGCCTTTAAAGAGGCGCCACAAGACGAACACGAAACAGCAAATAAGTTAGACAAGTCGCTTACCTCGCCATTCACTTACAAACTTAAGAGCTTGGGGAAGGCGCCACAATTTCATTGGGAGCGAGCGGGCGCGCTAAATCTATGCTAAACTATATATAAGTCTGCTCGCAGGAGTTGTGGCGCACGTGCTGAATGCCGTGCAGCGAGCAGGTTGAGTAGCAGCGTCTTGTCGCAAATCTCTGTAAGAACACCACCAGAATCATAATCAGCAGCCGCATTAACAACTATCAAACGCCCCCGTTGGCATCGGTCAATAAGAGGAGTTCTCGTAAACGTTCGAGTTAAACACATTTTGATATGAACGACGTGATGTTTGATGATACAAATTAATGCATGTGCTATATGTGCATCGCATAAAATGTCTAGATTTCTTGTGATCATAATTTTAAGTTTTGTTTATTTTTTCAGCGAATTTGATTATTTATTTTATTTTATTTTCTTTTATTTTATTTTATCACTACTTGTAGAAAAGATGTGAATTGAATAAAGCAAACGTAGAATTTTCCTTTCAAATTTAACATGAAACCCCTTTCGCGTTGACTCTCATTCTGCTCTTATTAATATATATGCAACATGTGTGCAATTGACATATTTAATAAGTCTAATGGATCAAAGGGCAACAGCCTCCTAGCAAACCTTTTAAATGAACTTATTAAAAAATAAATAAAAATAATAATAGTTAAATTTTGCCTTTTAGATTATTTGTATGCATAGCGAGGGCCAAGTTATTTACGTGCATCACAAACACAAATAACGGTTCGAAAAATCCAAAAAAAAAAACTATATAGTTGCAATGAAAAAATTTGGGCTGTCGCTCCTGCGACAACTACGTACCCTTTTTAATTTGTTAAATGGATCAAATGTATTTTTGTTTGAAGAGAAAACATAAAAATGATTTCATTTATTACTCAAGTAGGTGGCCTACTCAATGTGGCCAAATGATTGCCATCATTCAATAGATGGCTGGCGCTGACCCACTTAGACAGACGCACATTAAAAAATTATTCATTAAAATCCCAACGAAGGTGGGCGGAAGTGGGCGCAATTGTCGATGACGTTGACTGATGCGCCAAGCTGTTTATTTATGCTGAATTATGAGGATGTCAGACTCTGCCAAAGCTCTAAGTGTGCTCTCCAATCCGGCAGACGTGTGTGAATGCTAATGGCAAGAGCTACGGGTGGGCAGGATGAGGGGAGTGGGAGTGGACGCGGATAGAGGCACGACAAGGCTAAAACTCGCTGCGTTTTTTTCATTTTTTCTTCTTTTCATATTCATTAAATTTGTAAATTAATTTTGTCGTTCGTTGAGTTTCGTTTTTGGAGCATACAGAAGTGGGGAAGTGGGAAGTGGGAAGCGGCGGCAGCTGGTGCATAATTCATAAACCGTTTTTAGCAGCCCCACAAGAAGAGTAAATGTTGATGAAATAAACATAAACGTGTCGCTAAGTTTGCCAATGAGAGAGAGAGAGAGAAAGGGCTAGCAAGAGATAGTCGTATTCCGGCATGAATGTGACGCGAATGCATGACAAATCCCAGCAAATGAGAAACCAAACAAAGTACCGCAGCTCAGCACAATTGGTCCGAGAAGCTGGACAACAACTAACCTGTGACTTGGAGCGCATTGTGGGCTGATACTTGCGGCGTATCTTGCGGGGGCAGCACATGCACAGGAGGCGCACAAAAGCCCTGGAAATGAGGCCAAATCAAATCGGGCATTAGATATCAGCGTAGGGGGTTGGGCAGCTGAGGTTACGTACCTGCGAAAGTCTCTGCTCCAGCAGGCATAGATCACAGGATTCATGCAGGAGTTGATCCAGCCCAGCCAAGTCACAATTGCGGACACAATCTCCTCGTGCTCAATGCACTCGATGCAGAAGCCGGACAACAGGTTGACCACAAAAAACGGCAGCCAGCACACAATGAACACGCCCATCACAATGCCCAGCGTCTTGGCCGCCTTCTTCTCCTTGGCAAACTTGGCCAGCTTCCGCGACAGCGAAAAGTTCTTGCCCATATGCCGGTGTCTGGCCAGGCCATTGTTGTGCAGCGCCGATAGCGGCTCATCGTCCGGCTCCTCGGGCGTGGATGTCGTTGTGCCCCCGCTGTGATTATGATGATGGTGGTGCGAATGGGAGTGCGAATGGCTCAGCGAGCCGCCGCCGCCACCAGAAACTGGGTGTGGGTTGGTGGCGGGATCCCGCGTGGTCCCCCCACGATGGATGCGCAGTGTCAACTGCAGCTCCCCGGACGCCATCAGCACCTGCTTGGTGCCGATCTTAAGCGAGCGCGTCTGAATGACCGCCGCGCGATAGATGCGGCAATAGGTGAAGACCATCACCAGCAGCGGCAGATAGAAGGATATGGTGGACGAGAAGACCAGATAGCCCAGGTGCTCGGTGAAGGTGCACTTGTATGCGGGCATCTCACCGTCCCTGGCCGCCCGCCACCACACAATGGCCGGAAAACTGATCGCACTGGAGCAGATCCAAACGGCCGCGATGAGGCCAGCGGCACGCTTCACGGTCATCCGCATCGGATAGCTGAACGGATCCGTGATGGCCCAGTAGCGGTCCAGCGAGATGACGCACAGGTTCAGTATCGAGGCGGTGCTGAAGAGCACGTCCAGCGAGCGCCAAATGTCGCACCAGTCGGTGCCAAAGAACCAGGTGTTCTCCAGTACCTCGTACAGCGCCGAGAAGGGCATGACCACCAGACCCACCAGGCAGTCGGCCACGGCCAGGCTCGTGATGAAGTAGTTGGTGGCCGTGTGCAGGTAGCGCTCCCGGATGACGGCCAGGATGACCAGCGAGTTGCCGAAGACCGTTGCGAACGAGAACAGGAAGAGGAAGGCCAGCAGGCCAACGCGATCGTTGGGCAGCGCCTCTAGGAACTCGGACAGATCCGGCTCCCGTGTGGTGGTGCCCGGCGCACCACTCGTGGTATTCAGGTTCAACGCCAGCTCCGTGCTCGTCGGCGCCGCATTGAAGCCATTGAAGTAGTAGAAGACATCCTCCGAGATGTTGTAGCTGTTGTAGAAGACCGGGGGGCGTGTCTGATTGAGCACATCGCCGCGCAATAACGCCAGCACGGGAGCCACGATGTCAGACGTTGCCGCATCCGTTTCCGGTGCCGCCAGCTGACGTGGCTCATCATTGCCCTCAGCCGTGGTCATGGCGCTGACAGCAGCCTAATGTGATGATAATGTCAGTGCAGCTGACACAATACCTAGTTCCTGTTCCAGTTCCTGTTCCAGTTCCAGTTCCAGTTTCTGTTCCACTCTCTGACGTCTGCGGCAGGCAAGCAAATTAACGCGTCGCATTTTTGCGTCTGGGGAAAAAAGTCACGTGTGGAAGACAATTATAATTCGCATTCAAAGAGTTACTACTAAGAACGAAAATAATTGAATTCTGCGAAAATGTAATCGTGTAATCCTGCAAGCCCCCCACCCATTGCATGTTTCCTTGGAATGCCAGATTAAATATTTGCAGCTGATTTCCATGAGCCAAGTGTACTTAGGCTTGTTATGGATGCTGTTTGTAATGTAATTAAAATCATTCAATTAAAATGTTGACTCACATCCGTTCCCGACACACAGCTGTGCGCACAGGTAACCACACCTAACAATTTTCAAAACCCCAAAAGCTAAACAAGCATATTAATTACAGACTTTCACGCTTCTGTCCTTGATACTGTTCTTTGTCCTCTTGATACTGTTCTTGTTATTTTTGGACAGTTTATTTTTTTTTTTGTTTTTTTGCTGTTGACTTAAAACCGATACCATCACCCACAAAAATTCTAGCCTGGATTCTGAAGTCTTTTAGTGCTTCCGTTAGCATCAGAGGCCACCTGCTCTCCGCCAAATGCACAATTAATTTACATGCAGACACGTTGGTTGTCACCCTCCCTTCCGGGCCAAGCAAATAAACAAATTAAATTACATTTCAAGTGCCAGAAAGGACAGGAAGCTGCGCATAAGGCACTCGATGTAGCCGCCGAGCATCCCCGCAGCGTTCGAAAGCGGAAGTCAATAATTGCACAGCATTTAGCCAAGACTTGTTTTTCTACTCTTGTCGAGAGTTCACGGCGCAACTCAGTTGATACGCCCATTTACACACTATACCGAAATGAGGTAACACAAAGTCTGCCAGAAGTATATTGATTTCTACAAATTTCTTGTTTTTAAGCTAATTATAAAGCAACAAGTAATAAATTCGTTTTAGTTTGTCAATCAAGAGAAAAGAAATCATTTTTATTTAATTTTTAAACGATTTTAAACCAGAGATAATTTTAATCACCTAGTTTTGACGATTATCATAAAGACATCACATCTATGTGACAACGTTGTTCAACCGTTTTAATTTGATATTATTAAACTGTTTATAGTTATATCTTCATCAAACTTATATACAACATTTTGTGCTAGAAGAGGTTAAAATTCTTTAGGGAATATTTTCATCGCTTTTGAGGCTATTTTATTTAACCTGGCTCACTGGCTCACGGGCTCACTGGCAATCAGTTTCGAGAGTGGCAAAGATACAAGTTCTTTAGCAATTGCTGCCCAAGTTGTTGGCTCTAAATAAACGGCCAGAAAAACTGCTGACAATATGATTGAAATTGAGTGAATATTCGGTTGACTGAGGATTGGATTTGGGTTGCGATTCGCTCTGCACACACTGAATAGGGTTTATTCACCACTACCACTCGGGACAGTTGAAAATTGTCTTGCCTCTGAAAAGACCTGTGGCTAGGCTAAGGCATTTGTTAGTTTTTGTTTAGGCAGATTCTCGGGCTTTGTCACATCGTCCGGGCTGTCAGCTGCTTTTGCGGGCTATTCATTTTATGTGTGCGTGTGATTATCACCTGCCAGTCTAAGGCCAGAGTGATAAGGCGATGTTGGCAAGCCAAATGTAGCCACATACCTTGGCTTAGCTTGCCTCCCAGCCTGTCAGCCAGCCAGTCAGCCAGCCAGCCAGCGAGCCAGAGTTTTGCCCCTCATTTCCGGCGGATTCGCGTCGCCTGCATGCCATAAATTTTCCTGCCTGCCTGCCTGCTGTCGTTGGCTTATCTGTCCCGCAACCCCAGACTTCCTACCTATCACTACCAATTTCTGCCGTCGTTATGGTTGCTTTCTTCGCAGCAGTAGCAGCGAGTTTCCTCCTAACTTTGCCAGTTTTTCTGCTGTTTAGTACAATTTCCTGGCGCATTTTTCACGCACAACAAAAAAAATATAAGAAAAGCTGCGTACATTTTTTCACTTACGAGGAGCATGATGAGGCCGTTGATGTGCACTAAGTCAAAATGTGAGCCAAGTGGAGCTCTGCACGGAAAAAGTGTTGACTCTTCAAGTAGCCCAACAACCACCGCCCGAAGAAACTAACCAACAAGCAGCCACATGAAAAACCAAAGAAAACAGAACGAAAAAAGCAGCCAAAAACCAAGAATAAAGCCAAATTCATATGGCGTACGAACATGACCGCCCTTAATGTGTGTTGGTGTGTGTGTGGGTGTGTGTGGGTGTGTGTGGGTGTGTGTGGGTGTGCTTGCGCCCTGCAGCATTGTAACTCGGGCTGGCATGGCGCAACAATTTAATTGAGGCAACCTTAAAGCTGACCTCCACTTGGCACTGTGCCAAATCCGACCCTTTTTGCAGTAGTCTCTATGCAAATAACGTTGGCCACGGCAGCAATTTGTACATGTGCTTAAGCCCCAGCGACCCTCTCCACCGTCCTGCGTTTCTATCTCTACTTTTTCGGCAGCAAAAGGCCCCAAAATGGTTAAGTCATTGAATAGCCGAATGAAAGTTTACCGAAATGGTTGCCGGCACCCATTTATACGCACTGATTGCGAACCATTTTGTTCACACTTCCAAAAGGTCTTACAATTTAGTTATCAACTGTGCCGCGCTATAGATATAGTGAGTAGGAGATTCTTATGGATTGAAAACCAACTGAATAATATGATAATTTGCATTTTAAATATTGTGTTTTTTATATATTTTTCAAATCAAATCTCTTTGAACTAAATAATCATTGTGACCTGCGTGACACGAACACACACAACAAAGTAGATCAAAGTAGTGCTTTATTTGTTATTTCTACCCTTGGGACTTTTTTGTTGAAGTTGTGTTTTGTTATCATACAAAAATGTGACATTGAGCAACGGCCTCCATTGCAGTAAGTCATAGATTCTAATTTGGATTAGAGTCCAGCAACTGGCATAACAAATCCCCAGGTTGTAATCACTGTTTGGCCGCTATTCCACAGTGCTTGTCAAAATTAATGCGCGAATTTACAATATATTAACGAATAAGTTAATAATTGTTATTAAAAAAATTCCTTCAGTCAAGTATGTGATGTATAAAATATTTTATACACATCAAATATTCTTGAGTCTCAACTGTGTTAATGCAAAAATTGATTTATTTTCTCCATATTTATTCATTTTATCATTAATAAACTACCATGAATTCCAATTACTGCTATCTATATCTATAGCATAGTTTCAGCTTTTTCAACAGGAATGCCCACATTTTATATGTATAATATAAAATGGTATTTTAATTCAATTATAAACCTCTACGGAGTACACAAAAAATGCTCAGTTAAACAACAAAACTAAACAAAATTGTGTGAAAAATAAAATATAAACTATAGCCAAAGGAGTTTCTCGACAAATAAGAAAACCCAAACGAATAAATAAACAGCAACAAACAAAAGCCGAAATCAATACGTAAATAGAAAAGTTCAATTGGCTTAAACATTAGTTTAGCAAGCAAAATATTGAAAAATAACTTCATTTTGATGGAAACTAGATAAAACCGTATTCGTTTATTTTAAAAAGTTTTAGGAAAACTTTTACATAAGAACAAATTTTTTTGAAATTCTGAAAACATTATCAATTCACATCTGAAATTTATGCGGCTGCGTGTCATTAAAGCGGGCCTTGCGGCAAAACATTTCAGGCAAAACAGCTATCGTATTCGGTTCCAGTTTCGATTGGACAGCAATTGCAATTGCGGCCGAAGTTTCAACGTCAGCTGTAAAAACAGTCTTTGAATTCCAATGATACAAAAGCAACAGCCGGCCTTCCGGGTCAGATGCCATCGACAGTGGTCCTCCACTCGGGTCGCTTGTTCTTCTTCTTATTCGGCTCGCCCATTTGTTGAATTTTTCAGTGAACTGTAATTGCATGAAACGATTTCACTTGTCGCCTGTCGCATTGATGTCCTTTCAATTTATAAAATTTCTATTTTTATTTTGTGTACTCTGCATTCTGTATTCTCTTATTTTAATGTTATTCAAAGTGGCCGCCTGCTGACAGGCAGTCGACAACTATCTGCACATGAGTGCTTATGGGGTCTGAAATAGGTGGGAAAAGCTATTTTTATGGCCAAAGAAGGCGAGCATCAAGGACATGCTCCCTAGATATTGCCAAGTTATATGCCTAAGCTATTTCGACAAGCCCTCATACAATTTTTTAAGGCCCTTTTGGCAGCCGAATTTCCGATGCGAGTACATTCATTAATTTTATGCACTATCATTGAATTGAAATCGCTGCCCCTAGATAAATTCGAGTATTTTTGGCGACAGCAGGTAACCCAGGTTGGGCGCTGACATTGAACAACCTTTTTCCCATGCGAGTTTCCTATGCAAATTGCCAGAGAGAACGATATAAGTAGGAGCCGTTATCAGTGCCTATCAGCGTCACCCACTCAGAGTTGTGCGATAAATCGTGCCTTAAATCTCTCAAATTGCTCCCCAAGCGTTTTTAAGTAAACGCACAAATGTCAGGCGAGGCAAGCCGAAAGGCTCTCCGAGCCGTGTCGACAATGCAGGGGAATGGCGAAGGCGAAGGAGAAGGCGAAGGCGAAGGAGAAGGCGAAGGCACTGGCGTTCAAATCTTGACAATCTTTATGTGAGCCAAGCACTCAAACACGGTGTCCAAAAGAGTCGGTAAGGCACTAAAACGTCGGTAAATATGTATTCCGAGCCGAGCTGAACTGAGCTGAGCTGCGCTGTGTCTACAAATGGAATTTAATCACGCGTGCGTCGAGCTATCCACACAATCCGATGTTTGTTTTATTTTCGCCTTTGCAACTTGTCCCTTTTCTGATTTGATAATGCGCTGCCGGTGCTAGTCCCTGGCGGTATCATGCCGAGCGCTGCTTAATTATGTCACAAATATTTACACCAAAAACCGAATGGCAGGACCTTTTGAGCCTTCAGTGTCATGGCACGCAAGGAATCCAGCGAAAGCAAACAAACGAACGGCAACAAAAACAGTCAGCCAAAGGAATCAACAATACAAGCCAAAATCAAATTAAATGAGGCTAACTCCAGCCCAACAAGCGGAAACGGAGAGCGCCTCGCATTTTTGCAGCAATCAAGGACAAATAAGGACGCCGGCAGCAGCAGCAGCAGCTACCAGGACAACTGATGGTTTTACGAAAGTGGATTTCGTGATAATGGCAAGCATTAATTTTAGCCATAAACCGATGCGATTTGTTTTGTTTCTTGCACCACATTTTTTAGAATACCCTGTAAGTGCACAAGAGGCGATTTAATTAACCAAAATATCAACCATAAACTATATATCCCTATCATTTGATTTAAATAAATGTAAGACTAACAGGGTGCTTTTTAGTCGTCTCATATAAACTATAACATAATCGTTTGTCAGATTTTGTCTGATTTTGCAGTTTTCCACTGTCTATTATTGTTTTTCGCTTGCGTGTCATTATTTGATGTCGTTATACCTTTGGCATGCTCAAAGTTATTGACAAACTCAGCCGCGCAACTGCTGGGATATAGGATAACACCGACTCGGGCCCACGTGGGGACACGTTTAGTGCGCTTGTCACGCAATGAATAATGATTGGGCAGTACCAACAAAAACAACGACAACAACTAGGTGTACTGACAACAGCAGCGGGAGCTGTCACCCGGCACAATCAACGTCTGCCTCCTGTCACTGCGCCAATCGAGCGTCCGTTAAGTGGCATATTGCTCATACGCCGTGTTGTCCCCGTACAAATTCACATTCGCAATGACAGACGTCACTTCCCCCAGCAAATGCCGTGTTCAATAATTAAATACTGTTAATGCGAAGTGCGAAGTAGAAAGTGAAAACCCAGAAGCTGCCTGTCCAGATGCTGATTGGCTGTTGGATATCCCATAGCAGGATATGATGTCTTGATGGGGATCTTTTTTGAAAAAAAAACCTACTCGAATCATTTCAAAATTGACAGCAGAAAATGCACTGTGCGATTTAAGGCAAGTTCTTGTTTGTCAAATTGGTAAACAAGCCCAAATTAGAAATAAACTATTGTCTTTGGTCGGTATTAAAAAACAGCCAATTTATTTATTGCTTTTTTAACACCCAGACGAGTTGTTCTACAGATACTTCGCAAAAACATTAGCCAAGTTTGTTGTGGATCCTATCCAAAATTTCCAAGCTCAAAAAACGTGTATCATTTATAAATATCTAATTATGATAATTAATTGATCCAAGGTCCAGCAAATACAACAGACAAAGAAAATATTTTCAACCCAATAAGCTCTTATACGAATATATACAATTATTTAGACATATTGCTGATCACTTTCAACTTCAACCCTAAAGCAAAACACAAATGTATGAGTAACATATTTCACATTTAATACTATATATACATATGCATAGTATATATAGTAAACATTAGTCCCAAAACCCCAAGATAATTACTTTTTTTGTAAAAAAAAAAACATGTCTGCCACTAAGTGCTACTCCATAGAGCTTTCCAAAGCTTCTAACAATGAATTATGTCATTCTATAAATCAGAGTGTGGACATAGTCAATATAGCTTCAAGGTTAGAAATTAACGATTACACACAATATACAATTTATGTGATTAAAATGCACAACAGTTTAAAAACTTAGAGAGCTTTTCGGAAAATGTGCATATAAATGTCTCCAAAAGCGCAAGCTTTTAAAAATTTAACCACACCATTCCTAAGTTAAATACAACATTTCAGTAGATAGAACAAGTATACTGCAACTTAATCTTAAATTTGGAAAAGTGTTTTCATTAAAGCCTTAAAATTAATTTGGTATGTTTATCATCTGGTATGTTTAGCAACCTTTTTTGCTTAATCTGCTTATAAAACACCTGAACTCGAATTTAGTCACATATGTAAGACTTGCACCCAATTATGATTATTATTATTGTTCACAGGTTCAGCATCCATATCTGGCTGCTGGCTGTAAGGTACAACGCAAATAGCTCTTTTCATCTGTGCCCCGTGCGATTTACCCATCGGTCCCTTTCCGCCTCAGTGAACCACGCACTGCTGTCAGCTCGATTCACTTTCTATATATAGTATGGTATCCTTTAGGTTTGCTCTGCCGTGCTTTCATTTGCGGCACGCACGCATATCATTGGATGCCCCGGGGGCATACATATTTAAAGTTTAGTTTTTGATGAGTTCGCATATGTTTTATTAGCAGCGTGCCAACTAGTTATTTGGCCTCAATTCCAAACTTGATCAAGTCTTTGCAGCGTAATAAAAGTCAACGGCAATAAGTTCGAGTTAAAGAGTATCGCATCATTTGCGTGCAGGCAACGTTTCTGATTGCCAACTCCCTCTCAAATGATGTCGCAGCATATTTTTGAGTTTACATCAAATATTTCGCTGAGAAATAAATTCCAGTCACATGCTTAGCAAAAATGTGTGCCAGTCGCCTAATATGATAACAAAACAAAGTACGCATTCAGTATTATCGAGAGTGCAAGACTTATAGATACCAAGTTAACGCTATATGCGACTTCCAATGTAGCTGAAAATAATTATCATTTTTTTACCCCAAATTCTAAAGCTTGGCAGCACTTTTCTAGCCTTTTGGCTTAGGGTCAAATATGTATATAGACCCTAAGATGCCTATTCGACCTTTATATCTACCCTTTCAGCTATCATTTTTGTTGCAGGGTATGTAAACACGTATATTTATTAAACTGAAAAAAAAATAATAAAACTGGGCGCCATGTACGAGCATGAGTAAATTACAAATTGGCCAAGCTTCCGCCCTGTTTCCGCTGGCGTCCAAGCACGTGTGAACGCAATAACTCCATTGCGAAACAATTCAACTAGCAGAGAAAATAATTTTGATATAATGACAAGCTGACAAAGTCACGTCGCAGCGAATAGAAGGCAAATTCATCAGCGAGCTAATATTGACTGAGGTCCCAGACCCAGCACCAGAGGCAAAAGACAAAAGCCAGAAATATACTCCACGTGACTCCAGAGACATACCATTAACATCGAATCCGAGTGAGCGGGCAGCGGCGGAGGAAGCAGAGGAGTCGGAAGACAAAGATTGGGCCGTCGCTTATTGACGGGCTCTAATGATGTCGCAAAATGGCCACTTATATATTTTTATTAGTAATATGCCTATATCTATTTTGATTACATGGCTGTGCGAAAACAATTTTCCATGCTATAATTTCTGTTGTGGAAATTGCGCATACGCCATGCGTGTGTGCCTGGCCCCTTGTGAGACCCTATGACTAATATGATTTACACAACAAATGCCATGCTTAAAATCTTTGCCACATCATTTTGCCTCACACGCAAGTCTTTGCCACACATAATGTAGTAGCAATAATGCAGTCAAGGAGACCAGACCTGACCATTTGCACACAATCTCCGAGCCCAAGTTTATCGTATTTATGGGTTTTGCTGCTGTTGATTTTTTTTTAATGTTTTTAATCTGGACTTTGTGTGACAGCTCAACAGAGAAAGCAACTAAAATGGTGGAGTTGGATTTGCGTTGGGGCTTTTGGGGCTTTCGAGTGACATTCTAATCAAGTGCATATTAGCATGTTGAAATGGGGCAACATGCAACTCATTTTCATGCTCCGCTTGCCTGTTGGCCTGGCTGCACCAATTTCTGCACTTGATTAAAGTTTCATTTATCGCACTTGCTGCTCCGGCTGCTCCTGCTTCTCCTGCTGCTCCTGCTGCTGCTGCTGCTTCCGCTCCTGCTGTTTTTGTATTTGGTGCACAATTTTATGGCTAATTAAGTCACAAAATTAACATTAAAAGGCAATCTGGCACGAAAGTGCAGCCATTGCAGCCGCGCTTGACATTTTACCAAACTAAACTTTCATGTGATAACACCCGCAGACACGCATCGCTTGTAGTTAACCTGGCTAGAACCGTTGAAGGCAAGTTGAAATTTTCATTTCAGCTTAATTAGCTAAGGGAAGACAGCACACACACTCCAGCACAGCCCCATATTTATATACACACGGAAACAGACACCTGTAAGCCCCCAAATGGGGGGCGCGCACAAAAGCAGGCTACAGTTTTTTCAATACCTTTCGTTTTCCCTTTTCGCTGGCTGGCAAATAAAAATGAAACATGGCAAACGTCATTTTAGAGTCCCTGCTAATATTATTATTATTTGTGGCTTGATTTTTATGCCAACTCCGGCGCTTTATTAATGCCTGAAATTATTGCGGCGTATGCAAGTACAAACGTAAAAATAAATTTTAAGAAATACCCACGCACACACATATACACAAACACATTATTCAAGCGCAGAACCGCCGGAACGGCATACAAAAGCAAATGCAGGCCATAAAAAAAAACATCGCTGGCCAAAAAGGCGAAAATTAGAAATATAAATAGACGGACAAAAGTGCTGGGCAAAAACAGCAACGAACAACAAGAACGAGTAAGAAAGTTCCACGCGACATTGCCCGACTGTGCCATACTCTGTTGACAGTATAATAAACATTGTGAAGATATATGTTGATTTTGATGTAGCTATGGATTAATTCAAAGGATGGTTTAATATATTGAATATAAAACGATAGCATCTTTAAATACATTATTTATTTATCTTTAAGGTAGATCATCAGTAATCTTTGAAACCAAATTTTCTGACTATAAAACTTTGATTCCAACACAATTACTGTACATATTTTATTCAAAAATTACTATTTAAACAACAATTTGCAAAGGATAATTTGGTAAAAATTGCTTACCCGAGATAAACACGAAATTTCGAATACATTTAGTGTGATCTCTGTCGATTCATCTATAGTCTATATAATTTATACAATCGATCGTGGTTTTTCGCCAATTAAAAAAACCAATATACTCTCTAAACCTATACAAGCAGCGTATTAAAAAGGCATAACAACCAAAAACTGCTTTCTGAGCCTATTTGCGATCATGAAAATATGAATTTAATTTCCCTGCTCTAATTTGCAGTAAAAAACATAATTCAGCCAGCAAGGCAGCCAAATGCGAAATATGCGAAATCCTTGCCAGAAAGTAATGAATTCAAATACCTGTGCGACGCGCCCAACCAGCTCAGCCGCAATGCGGGCGCCCCGCTGACGGCAGCGCCCAAATGTGGCCACATGGCCACACACACACACACACACCCACTTACACCCATACACACAGAGACCGAGCACAGCAGAAAGCGGCTTGAGTTGTTTACTCGTCCTGCAGCCGCTGCTTGTGGATTGTCATTCAAATCTGTCGTGTTGCCCCACGGCGACTGCCTTGCGGGTAGCTGGGCGTTGGAAACTTGGGGGCGGCCGAGGGGCGGGGCCGTATTCGCCGAAGCAGCACGCGGCAAAATTGTATTTGCGACAGCAATTTTGAGCGATTTACGATTAACAGCTGTGGGTGTGTGTGCGTGTCATTCATTATATTCAATTTTACAATTCACAAACTTTTTGCAGCTACTGTTGAATGCGTGCGTGTGCAGACGCCTGTGCGGTTGCGTTTTTTCCCTTGCCGCAGCCAATTTTCGTAAATATTCAAATTTATTATGAATTTCATTTAATTTTTTCGCTGCTCACACTTCAGCCACAGCTTCAACAACAGCCGCGCAGGACAAGGCTCAAGTAGAGTTTTAAACTTTTGCAGAAGTTGGCTTGGATTGGATTTGCGCAGCAGCCACTTCGATTATTACATGTAAATTTCGGCTTCTTTTTTCTCTTTTTTTTCGATTTGTATCCGTCTGCCGTTGTTGCTGTCACAAACTTTGTTGTTGCGGGGCCAGTTTTATATTTCAGTTCTGGCGCCGTACAGTCAAACAGAAAGTCAATTAGCGCAATTGAACTGCGACTTCCAGGAAATACGAAAGTTTCCAAATTATTTATTGGCCCCGTAATGTCTGCACCATAAGCCAGACAAATTGTTAAGTGATGGCACGTGCTGAGATTTAGTGACAAAATATTGAAACGTGTCTGGGATCGGATAGGCAAGGTTTCTTTCCAGCCCCGGGGAAAAGCTGTTATCTGCGAGCTCGAAACTTTTGTCCAAAAACATTTCTTATGATTTATTCATGCAATCTCAAAGCGAATTCAGTTGAAATTCGACGGGCCCTCTTGGGCCCTTCACAATGATTAAGCGCATTTGATCGAACCTCTGTGGGAACTTTGTATGTATTTCATGTAGTTATCAATTTGCTTTAGCTGTCAGCGGCAAAGCACACACATTTCTCTGGCTTCAATCCTTTTGGCCAAATGCCCATAAAGGAGAAGCCGTTACATTAATCATTTCCAACCAACAGTAGCGACCGCAGCAACAGCAACTGACTGTGTCAAGGCGCTTTGTTGTACGCTCTTCCTGCCCAGCAACCTGTCATAAGTTATTAACAAGACGAGCTTGAAGCCAGCCCACATACGAGCAAAGCAATTCACAAAGTGCTGTCACGCGCCTACCGCCCACAAACAGCCTCTCCTCGCCCTTTGGCTTCGGCAAGTGGAATATTTTTAGCTTCTGTTACATTTGCAGTTCGTTCGTTGAAAAATTTCAAGTTCGCTGCATTTTGGGCTGACGACACCAACACTGCCATACCACAAATAATGACCGCTCGGACATAATTTACTGGCTCTGTGCCAAGGACGCTGACGTAGCCCTTGTGCCTGACAGTTCATTGGAATTTTCATTAGTGTTACAAGTGTGCCGCCATTGAGACGGCAATGACGGCCAACTCGTCGCGTAGACGGTGACCTTTCACAAAAACCTAATGGACACACGCATCTAACATCAGTTCCCGCCAACTGCCCTCTTCAGGCTTCAGTCAGATATTTGCATATTTTCCATGCATCATCTTCAATCCGAGTAATTAAGGAAAACACTTTACGTGCACTCTCCCAATTTCATAAACTTTTTATGATTACTACCCCCTAAAAAAACATGCTATTTACAATTATTTATCATCCTTCTTTCATTCGAATTCAACAGAATCGATTTTTCAATTTTCATTGTTTAAGTTCAGCAGTTTTGAATATCAATACCAATAATATATCTTAATGAAAATTCTCTTTGCTGGAATAATAACTAAGAATAATAATAAAAAATTCCTGATTGCTTTCTTTACGTATTTCATAGAAAACTATTTTCTGATCAGCATGTTATTAAAATACTCATAATCTACCTTTAAAAAAAACTATTAATCTCCATGTTGACTAGGAGCTGAATTTTCAGTAATAAATTGTTTGTGCTCTGAAATAAAAGAGTGATATTAAAATAGCTTTGTTTGTTATCCAATGAAGTGCACAAAATTTATGAAACTCTTGAAGACGTTGTATAGTTTTTATAGCCGTGGACGAAGTAAAAAGAGTATATTAGGTTTGTGCAATGTCCGTCTTTCTCTCCGTCTGTCCGTATGAACGCCTACTGGAGGCGTGGAATTTCGAAAAATCCATATATCTTGGCAATGGTTAAGGGGAGAAATTCTTTTAAAGACCGTTTTATTTGACTGTGAACGAGTATTGCGTTGTCGATTACACCCGACTGCAACTTTCTTACTTGTTTTATTTTATTTCTTTTGTGTTGTCAATCATAGAAAACTTATTGTCAAAATGGAATATTGAGATTTAAAGTTGTGCTAAAGTTTGGGTGCTTATGAAAACTTAAGCAGGTGTGAAAAACCAAGTTAACAAACACTTTTCTTTTTTAGTGATGTTATACTTATGAAAATTTCAACGAATTTAAAACCATGTGTGGCATCAACTTTGAGCTCCCTCAACCTTAACTTATCCATGGCGATAGTGGGTGAAACATTTTAAGTGCCTTCCCGTTACACACACGAAGCACGGCCAAACATTGTTGCACATTGCGGCACTGTTTATAGTTGTTGCTGTTATATTTGTTATTGTTGTTGTGGTAATTGCACTTACGCTGCTTTATGGACGGCACAATCGTAAAACATTATGTACATCATGTTGGTACTTAAATGTCTCCCGCTTCCTGATGCTGCCTCGAATTTTGACAACCAACTCGCACAGTTTAGTGTTCAATTCCGGGTCTATCTCTTTCTTTCACTTTTACGCGCTCTCTCTCTCTCACTCTGTTTATTTGTACTTTAAACTATGCAACTGATTTTACAAAATGTTCTCAATTAATGCGCTGGTTAGTAAAGCTTTCGGTTTTTAGTTGCTTGTTTGCTTTAAGTGGAACACAAAAGCCACATGCCGCATAGTGCATTAAACACACACTCATATGTGTGTATATGTGCAGTGGAAACGGAAATGTGTACTTGATGTTTGGTGTTCATTGTTCTTCTGCGGCGCCTACTGTTCAAAATGTAAACTAAACAGAATTGGATTCGCATTTGCCGGTAAAAACAACAAAGCAATGCGACAGAAATAAATTGCGACGATTTGCAATGGCATAGGGTGCCATAGAATGTGTGTGTGTGTGTGCGTGTGTATTTTTGGACGGTTGCAGGCGTGTGTGTAAGCGTCTCATTATTTTTGGGCGCTGAGCTCGGCGGTGCTGTGCGTAAACAATTACTCCTGTGACAAATGGATTTCCTTTTGTTTTATTGAAAACATGTTCAGCCCACACACGCACACACACACGCACATACACTCGCTCCCATTTGTACATATACCACATGTGAGCCACATTGCTGGTTGGCAAACTATTTCAATTACAGCTGTGCGGCTGTTGAAGCCTCCACAGAACACGGCAGTTGCCTCAGTTCACCTATGCGAAACGCGACATCCTTCCCCCATCCCAGTTCACCCCTCTCTTTCTCTCACTCACTTGTATAGCGGCAGCAGCAGGCACAACTTATTCCAATAACAAGTGTAGGCCGTGTGTGTGCCTGAACTGAGGCATTTGCCTTTGCCCCAGCATTGAAATATTTATATGCAAATAAATAGTTTAGCGAGCTCTCAGCTTTGGTTGCGTTGTCATTCGACGTAATGTATACGCACGTTTGTACATACATTATTGGGGGCGGAATAGGAGGGGGCGTGCTCCAAGCCAAGTCGTAAAACACACGCTTACACACACTCAGACACACACACACACCACCGCGCTGAAATAGAATACACCAGCTTGGTGTATTATTACCCGTTAATTGTGCGTGGCATTTAATTGTTAATCTATTGCTTCAGTTGCGAATACGCATTATAATACCCTGTAGCCAAGAATAATGACAGATAGTTTGAAACAAATATAATTTGGTATCTACCCTGTTTCTTATCTTTACCGTTAGAGGAAATATTGTGGATGCAGTCAAAAATAAATTACAATTCATATCGCTTTTGCTAACAGATCGTTATGCTATACCCTAACATCTACTTTACATTTCCCTAAACCCAGGTCAAGTGTGTTTATACATACGTAATATTGTCACAAATCTACATCTTTAATACTCAGTTACTGGTTTTTCACCTAGTTAGTACGAAATATCGCTTATTAGCAATGAATTGTATATCACAGTGAGCTGCAGGGTATATTCTTGTCTAAAGCATTAATTACTGTGGTTGTTGTTTGCCAGTCTTTAATGACAAACAAGATAAGAGATTGTATATTAGGTTAGGTCATGTGTTGTGGGAAAATATTACTTGGCAATTAGATTTAATTAGTAAGCATTTTAGATACCTTCGCATGTGCGTGTCTTCTAACAGAATTACAAAATCAATAAAGACCACACGATGTAGGAAAACATCACCGCACAATACTCAGTGTTACACTTGTAAACGCTTGTGTTTCTGGAATTCCTTATCTTAATTGAACAAGTTTCAAGTTAGCTTATTTAATTCCCAACGCCATAATTTAGGCCCAATAGCAAGCTAATGTACATATGTACGTTTGCTAAACAAACCTCAGACCATATGCGATAAAATAGTATGTAATTGAATTTCAATTGCAAAATTCTGCACTGTACGAGGCCAATCAATAAATATTTTAATACGTTAACAACCAACATTGTGCAAGAATAGAACAAAAATTATTAATATTTCTGTTACTGACTTTTACAAAAAAATGTTTAAATAAAATTGATATTTGCATTTGAGAATTGATCAACGACAAGCTGAATATCCTTATAAAAGAGCTAAGCAAAACCTCATTTCAATATGTAATGTTGGTTCGCGTAAAGTCGACTTAAAATAATTAACTAAAGATTGTGTGAAAACTTCATATTTACAATTAAAACAGTTGTCTAAAAAAATTTAAAACAAAGTTTAGAGTATAACAATAACTAAATTATTTTATTTTAAGTGTTGATAGTACTATAAATAATATCTAGACCTATCAAAACCTTAGAATGTCAACTAAAAATATTATAGCTATCACTTTCGTAATATTAAAGTATGTGGAAAATGTAACTTTGTAAATTTATTAAGCCCAGAAAATATGGCGGCTCACACGAAAAACAATTTTCAGAAAAGCTCGTGAAAAACATGCATTTGCATCTAAAGTAAGTATGAGCTAGGTATACTGAAATTGCGCATAAACATAGTTACGCTGTTGACTTTCATTACCTTGCGCAAATAGAGAGAAAGTCATTAAAAATTTTAATGAAGAAACTTTTTTTCTTTTGTTTCCGCCTTCATCATCGTCATCGTCATCTTTAACAACGTTGTCATTGTCGCCACCGCTTTAATTTTCTATTTGAATTTTGTTTTGTCTGCAGTTCTTCGCTATATGCTCGCATATTTTGCTAATAACAATCAAGTCAGGCCCAGCAGAGCCAAGGCAATCCAAGCGAAGCTGAGGAGCTCTGACGACTACTGGCCGGAGCTCTGGTGCCACTTGCCTTGTGCGTCGGCCTGGTGTATGATTTATTAGAACGATAAAATGATTAAATTAAAATTGATTTAAATAAAAAGCAAGTGAAGCAGCCTCGGCCAGAAGCAGGCAAATGCTGCAGACGACAACTAGCGGCACTTCACCTGACACCCGACGAAGCCTCCTTCAAATTTTCTTGTTTTGAGCCACGATTATTTGCCTGTTTTTCAAAGAATTTTATTTCCGTCAATGCCAACAGTTGGCCGAGGGCCACAACGTTTGCTTAGACAGCGCCCCAGCTAACACCAAGAGTGAAAACTTACTAATTTATGCTAAATAGTCAACAACGCAGGAGTCTAGAGCCATTGCCGCTGTACAACATGGCGTATGATTAACCTAAATGTTATACTTGTCGTCGCCGTCGACTTGCCGTCTGTCCTGCTGTCAAACGTCGTTTTACATTTAAAATGAGAGAACAACAAAATAAAAAAATAACGCTCGGGGCTTTGAGTAGCCGGAAAAAAGGTCTTCGGTCCCAGTGCGTCCTTGTGTGCTTGTTATTTGTTTATTTGGCACATTCAAAAGGCCAACTAATTTGTCCAGCAATAGCACTGGCCCTAAATAACAGGCAAAATAGCAAACTTTTGTTAACTACCTTCAATATTTACATTATTTTTTGCGAATACACAAATATATCTTCATTTAAATTTTTTAATTAAACCCAAAATGTAAAATATTGAACAAGCTGTTTTTAAGCTCACAGCTATCAGATTTGTTTAAGGAAACGCTGCAAAAATAAACCCATATTAATTTTCACAGACTTTAAACTACGCACCGTTTGCAGACAGCGGCTCCGACCTCTGGGGGATTTTTGCTGCAGCACAGCAGCAGCTCCCGTTGCTGTTCCTGTCGAATGCAATTTCTCGTTTCACTGCCTGCTGCTGTTGTTGTTCCTATCCTTTTGTTGTTGTTGTTGATTCCGTTGGTATTTTGGGTAATTTTTCTTATATATTGCTTGGTATCCTGTCGCTTGTGCTCGTGTGGTGCTTGTTACTCGCGTTGCGGTCGAAATTGAATTTCACTTGGAAAATATATTAGCATGATTAATCACTTGACGAAGGAGCCTCTTTAACGCAACAGGATGGCAACCACACTCGGCAAACATTAAGTGAAGTCTTCTTAACTTGTTCTCTTAACTAGTTTCCAACAGTAGCAGAGTTAATTGTTTATTTAAATATACATTTGGTTTCTTATTTTAGCTTCGAAATTAGCGAGCATTACATCAACAAAACGCCAGTATCTCTGCATACCAATCGAATTATAAAATTAAATACTTTTGTACATGAAGGAAAAAATATGCATTGAAAGCACTATAAGATAATAAACTATAAAATTAATTTGTTATAATTTGCCTAATAAATACCTATTATTCCAATAATGATTGCACTTAAATAAACATTCTTACATTTTAGTTTTTGGATATATTAATATTATTTGTTTTAAAAACACGATATTTTTACGTCGGGCATATAAATTCTAAATATTCGATTGCAATGTATTTAAGAAAAAAAATTAAAAACTTTCAGTTTCGTGTGGTGTTAAACAAAAAATTGCGAAAAATGATTGTAGTAACAGCATATTTAAAATTTTCTATTGTTTTAAAACATATTGATTTGAAGCACTTAGTTGCTTTTATATTGCAGGAAACTAAAAATATTGGCACAACTTTATATAATACATTTTTTATGATAGTTTCAAAATGTTTTATTTATTTTTATATTGATTTTTTTTATTTTTATTTTTGTTGTATTAATTGACACCTTTTACACCGTAATTTTATTTTATTTGATTAACTACAGTTCAATTCGCTTTAACGGCTTTAGTTTCATTCGCTCAGTCGGCTGTGATGCGAGTCCATTCACAAATATTTGGCAATCGCGAACTAAGGACCAACGCGTTCTGAACGTCACTGATGTAACTAACGCGAGTGAATAACTTCAAAAACCACGCGAAACTTGGAAAAAGCGGCGGCGACAGGATATGGCACGACAACGACTAATGGTGCCGACAGCAGCGCGGACAACGACAACAACGACGGTGTTCGGCTTCGTGCTTGGCACTGAATGACGAGCCCAAACATTTGCTGGCATTGAAGAACCTCAAATCGAGGCGCGCACCAAACACGAGGACGATGATGGCAGTTCAGCCTGCAAGAAGCTACCATCGTACAGCTCGTAAGGCAGCACACACAATATATACATATACATTCACACTTATATTTATTGCAGCGGCCACTGTTCGCTTGTGATAGCATACTTCTGTGCGCTGCGCTCGGCATCAGCGCGCGCGCCGGCAAAACACACAGCTGACGAATTGGCGCCAAAATTCTGCCCACCACTGCGCACGCGTGAAACTGTTATACACTTGCTGCAGGCACTGCGTAGCACAGCTCTGACCAGGACCGTCTCAGCACAGAAGTGCGCCCGAAACTAAACGCTGCATGATTGGGCGATTTAAATGTTGAATCACGCTAACAACTTACAGCATTTGTTCCAGAAACAGTTGCTAATGAAACACCTTCATAGGTTTATACCAAATTCAAAAACAAATAAAATTAATAGTAACAATCAGTAGTTACATTACTAATTTTTAATTGCACAAAATAAAAATATAATTATAATTTAAAGAATATTTTTAATGTATAATACAATATATAATATTTTACGTATACACAATAAACTTCGGAAGTATACCAAGTATCCGTAGTAACAAATAATGTGCATTTTGCACAAAAAAAATTTAATTTAAACTCTGACTACTCTGACTCCCCGTGTTGTCAGGCAGGCAACAGGTGCTCTAATTGAGCCAAAAGTGTGACGGCCTAATTTTTTTTATGTACCTGTATACACGAATTGATTGAGATGCTATAGTTCGCCAACTGTCAGGCAGTCAGCGGCAATTGATTGATTGCAATAAGTTCATATTGACAAATTTCATATACAAACATCGATAGGCTACACGTAACTTGACGAATATGGACTTAGCACCTGGTAACAATTCGTTCCATGGATGTTGACTCGCCGAAAGTATAGAAAAAAGGTTTCATTAACAAACTAAACATTTTAAGTGCTTTTATAAATAATTGAAAATTGTAATTTTTTAATTTAATAAAAACTGAGTTCGTCCTGCTTAAATTCACATCCAAGCGCGCTGAACGGTATTTAAAAAGTTGTTAAACAAACTTTCAAATTAAATACTCTGGTGCTTAAATTGTGCAAATGCCTTTCACACAACACAGGCAGCTAGACACACACACACACACGCACACACACACATGTATATACACTGGAGCTGCTGCAGAATGTTGACGTTGTAGCTTAGCAGTTTACTGCTTCTTCTTCCTGCTTTGCCGTTTATTGCATTTTGCACGTGTTAATGCCGCTTTCATTATTATGTCCATGTCACGGCGCAGATGTGAAAAGCCCCAAATTAATATGCCACTGCGAGTCGTTTTAGTAATTAAACAAACACAAAGCGAAGCTTGTCTGTGGATACTATATACATTTTTATTTAATGTGAAAGCAACTCTTAACTAGACAGATTTTTGCCAGGAGCAAAAACGACTCGACATGACGTATTTTTTCAAACGCATTTCAGCATCTGTTCAAACAGATAAACTTTGAAAAACCTGGGTAAGTTTTTCCCACATTATGGTTGAAGTTATCGCATTAACTCCATAAAACTTACTTTCAACAGTTTAAAAAGTAGTTATAACGATAGGTTTTACTATGTATCGTGCTTATTATTGAACGATATTTGTCGCATCCAAAAAACTTTCCGATGTTGTTGGTAGTATATTTGTGGGTATTATATTTGTGTCACGAATTTATTTTATTTATTGTTTTTATTTTATTTATTTATTTTTCAGTATATAACTATGCAAACTAGTCTCTCAGTTTTAAATCTATATATACTAATGTTTTTGTTGCAGCCGGAACTTAAGTCGGAGTTGCCCGGATCGAACTATTATATTATATATCTGCCATAATAACGATCGGTCGTAAAATGAGTTTTTGTGTGAATAGAGTTGTTGTTTATCAGTTACTTTGACCAAACTTGGCTCCTAATATATGTCTTTCAGAATGAATTCTGTGATATATAGCGAAACTAAGCATATACATTAATAGGAATCTCACTCCAATGCTCTTTTGTTTTATATATTTAATAATCCGCCTAACTAGCTACCTAGTCATAAAGAACAAAAACCAAATTCTAAATGCAAATTTAAATTTATTAAAGTCAAAATCCCTCAAGCGCCCATCTCTACTGTAGAGTGAGAAATTCTTTGTGTTTGTGGCCTTTTCATGGAATTTCCAACAAATTGATGCGCTTACACGCTCAAGCCGCTCTAGCAGTAGGGTTCAGTCAGTGGGAACTGCTGCAGCAGTCTAAAGGAAATATGCAAAACTGAGAACAGGAAAACTGAAAACAGAAAACCAGTGTTTAACACAAATGAAATGGATTTAAAATGCATAACATCAATTATAAAAAGTTTTCTTAATTTTCTCAAGTTCATAATTCAAATTGAGGTTCACACGCACGCAAGCTCTTTCAAAGGCGAACAGCAGCAGCAGCAGCAAGGACAAAAGGCAAAAACTTGCCAGGGCAAACACACACACACAGCAATTCACAAAAGTATGCGCACATGGTGTGCATTTGTTTATTCCTCGATTGCGTACAAACATTTGCATTTGCAAAAGAAATGCTAAAAGCATTGCCATTGCCACCAGGACCTGCCTTCGCACAATTTGAGTCCTTGCAGCTGCCATTGCAAATGTGTGTAAAAACTGTGCCTGCCCCCGGCTTCAGCTCTGTCTCTGCGCTGTTGTTGCAGTTGGCATCTGGGATCCACCGGGATGCAATTCGCATTTTATATGCAAATTTTGCACTTCTTCAGAAAATTATTCAAATTACTTACTGGGAGTCAAAATGCAGCTAAAATCAATGCAAGCGGAAGCGGATATAAGCAAAATGGCGTCGCCTGTAACAAAAGTTAGCTTCAACATGTAGCAAGAGGCAAGTGACAAGTGGCAAGGGGCAAGTGGCAAGTAGCAAGTACAACCTTGGCCGCTTTCGCAGCACATCAGCCAAATTGGCAAATCTTTGCTTAGAGCTCAAATAAGCGCAAATATGTATTTTACCCAGCGTTTGGCAAGCCGTCAAAGCAATCATCAATCAACTCAGCGATTGGCTTCGTGCCTGGTAATCCTTTAATATTATTAAATAATTAACACGCATTTGGTGGCTTGTTTACGATTTTGACACGAGCACAGCACAGCACAGCCGCTAACAGCAGGAGTATTTATGAAGGTCTGCGGGGATTCACTCATCAAAAGATAAACGCAATTATAGCGCAGTTAGGTGGCAGCACCAGGGGAGAGGGGGGATTCACAAATGAAGACAATGCCGCGGTGCTAAACATGCAAATTAGCGTGCAAAAGTTTGACACTGATGAGCACCACGAAGGAGTTAAAGTTCCTTTTAAGCCAAATTTGCATATTTAAATGGCTTAAATGCGGCACTTGGCACTCAGTGCTTGGTGCTGGGTGCTGGGTGCTCGGTGCTCGGCGCTCGGCACTGTTGGTAACATGCAGAAGCTCCTCTTGTGCCCTGTCAGCGACTTGTTGTCACGTTTCTCTTGGCTCATAAAAGTAAGATTGAATTTTGAACGGACGAGCGACAAACGACGACGGAATCCGGGAGGAAGTTGGGGAGTGGTGGCTAACTGGGATGGCTTTGCATGTCTAACCAGAAAGTTTACATGACTGTCGCGCTGTCTGCGCTTAATAGGCCAAACGAACTTGAACCGCGGCAACGATGGAGTCGACAAGCCGTCAGTTCGGTCTAAATTGTTGCACACGCGTGTGCTGAAAGTTAACGGGAAAGTGAAAGTTTTTGATCCTGCCACGGCAACCGGAAGTTATTAACGCACGAGCTAGAGAGAGAACTTCTCGGCCATATAAGGGGATGTCTTTGCATGTGTCACATCATTGAGCAGGAAATTTAATTTATGCTCGTCAGCACATAAAGTTTTTAGTATTTCATACTTTTCGAAATCCCAAAAATTGATTCGTAAAAGATTTTTACCAAGGCAATAACGCATATCACTTCGGTGTTAGTGACTTGGCATTTCAAATTCTTTAGTGCACTCAGCCTGAATATTTGAAAACTTGTATATTAACTACACTAATTAGCATTGCCGTTGGTTTTCACAGGAATAGATGTGGCAAATTATAATTAAAGTTGTTGTATCGATTGCACTCACATCGTTGTGCCTATGTACGCAATAAGCTGGACACAAAGAACACATAATAAGGTCACCTAATAGGTTTCACTGAACCAGACAATCCATGCTGACCTTGCTCTACCGTCTGTACGACGCCAAATAAGCCGAAACGGCAGCTAATGATGCTCTTTAAGCCGCCCAGTCCCCACCCGCTGGTAATGTCTTCTGCAGAGGCACCCCGTTGACATGTCCCATGCTCGGCTTTCATTTAGTTTTAAGCTACTTCACTTACAAGTCCCTTTGTTGGCCAAGTTTGCACATTGCGTATACGTAACGTGTTGCTGCCAAGGCTGCTAAGTAGCACAAGTTTCGAACAGCAGAGTTGTCTTCCATTCGCACGAGACTTGCCGTGCTGCATTCAATACAATACTCTTAAATTATACATAAATTTTGGTCTTGGCCACTTGACTTACGTATAAACTTATTAAGAATAACTGGCAGTCCTTGGCTGTTCATTAGGCTGCGTTAAGCTGTCTAAGCTGGCTCAGCTGAGTTGGCAGACAAACATGTGTTGCGCCCCGTATACACAGAAGAGTCTCTCACGTTAGTCGCTCTATTATTGATCATATCAATTGACTTTAACTCAGACAAATCACAGCAAAGTGTTTGCTCCACAAATTCGTAGCATTCCTTGGCGCAGTCAAAAAGTATTCGAACGATGTGAGCAGAACAAATAAATCATACTGCCAAAGGCAACCAAACAACAACTCAATCGTCAAGAAGTTCTTCACGAAAACGCGCAATGATAAATCGAAAATATTTTTAGTTGTTTACACAAAGCAGAGTCGAGCACCCGACGGCTGGGCAAGTGGAGGCAAAGAAAACTGTCGCAGAGCAGCTCTTCCTGTCCGGCACTCAATGGAAATTCTTCAACCACTCGACGACACTCAATGGTTGGGGAAGGGGTAGGGGGCTGGTGCTTAATGAACGTGCAAACAGTCGAGCAAACAGGAGATTATGCTGCCACTGGGCAGAGCCTGTGCCACCCCCCGCCCCCCAGCCGGAATTGTTGGGTAAACATCTTGCGCGTCCTTGTCCACTTGTAGCTGGCCGTCCCTCCCCCCCCCCCCACACACAGACAGCATTCAAGTGTTAATTGTGTGCGTGATTTAAGCTTTGGCCAACGCAGCACGCTCCCCGCCCATTCTGGTCGCCAAGAATAATTGCTTTTTGATTGAGTTCAATGTACATGGGGCTTTGTCTGGCCTATAAGCTGAACTTGAACGCTCAAAAACGGTCAAAAACGCTTCACTCGTCGGCTGCGTCGCATTCCAGCAGCTCCCGAGCAACATGTACTATCCGGAGGAGCTGGCACGTCCACGAGCACGTCGCCCGCTTTATGGGAATTACACCAGTGAAAGTGCGACTCCTCCTTATCAGAAACGCCATCGCTGCTGCAAGGAGAGCAAGTTTTTGGGGAAGATAACACCCTACCTCAAGGAGTACTGTGCCAACTCTACGGTGCATGGCATTCGCTATTTGACGGATCCAAAACTGCATAACTTTGAAAGGTGAGCTCAATTTGTACGTAAATTGTATTGTGATCGATAAATATTTTTAAATAATCAAGAGAACTTAAGGTAGAAGATATTTCATAAGAATGTCAAAAAGATTTTGAGCATAATATATAGATATATCTGGGACTTATATAAAATATAAAAATACTAACTTAGCGTCTGTTATAGAAGATTTAAGGCACAAAACCCAATTTTTTGAAATCAATTTGTACACGTATTAAATTATTAAATTAATTAAAATATATTTGATATGACATACTTAACTATGTAACGCTTTAGATTCATCTGGCTAGTAATCCTGGTGGGCACCTTTATTTGCGCCTCAATTGTCTACGTGGACCTGACCGAGTTATATTACTCGGCACGCGTTCACACAACCATTGAAGACAGCATGCGACCGATATTCTATATACCTTTCCCTGCCGTGGGTCTCTGTCCACGCAGTCGCATCAACTGGCCGAAATTGCAGAAGGAGGTGCCAGATTACTTTCTGGGCCAAAATGCCACCGAGGAAAAGAGGGAGCTCTTTAAAAGTTTCTTTTCGGCCGTCTCTGGAGTGCACTTTAATGATATGCGAAGTCTGATAAAGTTCTTTGAGAATACAAGTCTGGCTGCAAATGTTAGTCAGCTGGATGGCTTGGATATTACGAAGGTGTTGGAGTTTATGAATCTACAGTGCAGCGACTTCTTTCTTGATTGCAACTGGCGGGGAAAGCCGCACAACTGCTGTGAGATATTTGAACTGCAGCGCACTGAATTGGGCTTCTGCTGGGTGTTCAATTCGGCTGTTAGTCCTCAGATGCGCAAACGGCAGGTGAGCGCATAGAACAAAAACTATAACCCAACCCGATTTGGTACCATTATTTCCTTTTTTCTATGAGCCAAACCCACAACCGAATCTGTTGGCCAATAACCAGCCAAAACTAAAATTGTACCAAAAAAACTTTTTAAAATTAATTTAAAACAAGTTAAAACTTTGCAATCGGATGTAGCCGATATCATGATACTTGTTTATAGTGTAAGAACAACCAACACACGTACCCTATTATTTTTACAGATAAAAATATATTTAAAAAAAAACAAATAAGAACGTTACCATACGTTGGACGTAGCCGACTGCATATTACTCGTTCACAGTACATGGTAGATACTCATTTTCATACTCATTTCTTTTCAAAATTTAGAAATTCAAATTAAATTTTTAATCGATTGTGGTTTACACAATTACAAAACAACATTAAAACTGATTCTGAGGGTGTAACATTTTTTGTCAAAAATCATGCAAAAATTGACAACAATTTTGACATGTAAACCTCTCGGATCCATAGCTCGCATATTTCAAATCCCCATAACTTCGACAAAACTGAACCGATTTTTATGATTGATGGCATTTTAGTCATGATCTATTCTCTAGATTGATTCTATATATAAAATGTATGCATTTTTGAAAATAACTTTTTTTTTAATTTTTTGGCAAAAAATGCATGTACTCCCCCCTTACTCATTTTCGAAAAAATTTTTTTTTCAAAATTTAAAAATACAAGTTTACATTTTTAAGCGATTGTGGTTGTCACAATTAGTATAAAAAACAACATTAAAACTGATTTTGAGAAGGTAAAATTTTTTGTCAAAAATCATGCAAAAATTGACAACAATTTTGATATGTAAACCTCTCGGATCCATAGCTCGCATATTTCAAATCCCCATAACTTCGACAAAACTGAACCAATTTTTATGTTTGATGGCATTTTGTTCATGGTTTGTCCTCTAGACTGATGCTGCATTTCAAATATAGTCATTATTGAAAATAAATTTTTTTTTAATTTTTTGGCAAAAAATGCAGGTGGGGAGTAATAGTTCGTATATTTTACCGATTTTCGTGCTTGACCAGTAACCGATCTTTATGAGCAGGAATAAATAAAAATAGTGAAGTTTACAATCTTATATTTTTGTTGGGCTTATGTATCTTCCATGTTGATCCTACTTCTAGAAGGAAGACAAGTACTATCCGCGTCACACCGCACAATCTGGTCCCGGCACGGGCCTGGAAATAACCATGCGCCTCAACAAAACACTCGCTATGCCCAGCGCACGTGGCATATACGTTATGGTCAAGCAGCCGCAACAATGGAGCGAGGCAGCACGTCTGGTGCCACACGACTCGCACAACAAAATCAGTGTGGCACCACGCCACACTGGCTCCGATTCCAGGACCCGAGTTCTCGCGCCAAAGGTCCGACGTTGCATCTTCCCCGATGAGATTCACGATCCGCACTACAAAAACCTGCCGGGCTTTGTCTACTGGCGGGGCAACTGTCGCACAAAATGCCACCAGGAGCATGTGGTTGACCTGTGCAAGTGCTCGCCAGCTCTGCTTTTTCCCCGCAACCCAGAGGGTGAGTGCGAAGTAGGCATTGGGCCTAATTGTTAAGTTCTTTACATTAAATTCCCTGTTACACAGATAACTTTACGGACTGCAAAGCCTCCGACTTTAAGTGCCTGTACGACCATAGATGTAAGTAGATGCCCTGGCACATAAATTGGCGTATATTATATTCCCATCGTCGGATTACTCAAAGTAACATTTAGCGTGGAGCGCCTTCCTCTGGAGCAGGAGTACGTGGACGATGTCTACAAGAATACCATGACCTGTAACTGCCTAAACAGCTGTTCCCAGCTTGTCTACGATACCATCTACAGCAACAGTCCCATGGAGTAAGTCGATATCGCTAGTGGATCTTAGCAGGGCAATAACAATCGCATCTTGCAGATCGCAAGAATTGAACACTGAGGTAATCAGCATGCATCTGGACATCTTCTTTCACTCGACTTGGTTTATAAAATATCAGACGCATATGCGCTTCACGTTTGTGGAGTTGTTGGGTGGGTTTAAATCATAACGCAACGCAATGCAAATTGAAACATCTCTGTTCACAATTTACAGCTAGCTTTGGTGGCATTATTGGTCTGTTTCTTGGCGCCTCGCTCCTCAGCGCCATCGAGTTGTTTTACTACTTCACCATTGGCCTATATTTGTATTTATCCAGCCACCGCAGGAACTCCAACCAGCAGCCAACACCTCCCATCACACTGCACTTCCGACGCAAGATAACACCAAATAAAATTGGCTATTGAGGTTGACTAATAAAACGCAAAAGGAAGAGTAACTTTCGGTATCCCGATGAATAAACACATGTCAATGCACTATATATATCTGATATAAACATAAAAATAAACCAACGTTTGACCTAGAACCTGCCACCTTTACTATACACTATCTACTAAAGTGGATCACTAAATAAACCACTTGCATAATTTATATTAACTGACCACAGAGGTTGCAGAATTAAAACTTCGCTAGCGAAAGTATATTCCCTACTAATTAAAAATAAACAAAAAGAAATAAATAAAGAAAATTAAATATTTTCCCTTAAATTTAAATTTAATATTATGTGACGAAAGGATCGAACCAAAAACCAGCTTTAAGAACCGAAACTTGGGTTTGCAGCCATGTTTATAACTTCCTAATAATTAGATCATATTACAAATTTTCAATATAAATATTGGATAAATGAATTTTATTGAGTTTCAGCAGAAAATTTAATTTTTAAATTTCTTCCATTTTTTGGTGAGTATTTAATAACAATCTAATATCAATATTTCGATTTGTTGGCCCTGGTTGAAATTGCAAGAGTCAGAAAGAAGGCCAAGTTCGCGGTAAGCTCAAATCTTAATAAATAATATAATATTCACCAGGCGTTGGTTACGTTATTAAACGGATGTCGTAGTTTGCTCTTGGTTATTGCTTCCGCAGGCGCTGCATCCGGGTGGGCGTGGCTCACTTCATTGCGTAAATAGCGCAACCACTTGGCCCGCTGCTTTTTGAGGTTCCTACGGAAGACCACGTAGTAGTTGTTGTTATAAAGGTGAATGGCAAAGCCCACAGTTAAAAAGTAGAGCAGCTCAACTGCACTGACCATAGAGGCGCCCAGGCAGAGGCCAAAAATGCCCCCAAGATTAGCTAGGATAATGCAGTTATCAATAAATAATATTCACTGTTATGTGTCATAAGTGATGTACCAATTAAATCAATGCTGCTAAACTCAAGGCTAGTGCGATATGTTATCATCATTTCCACTTGATAATGCACATCCACCTTGAAAAACTTCAGAGCAGGCGATGCGGGCCTATCCCGAAAAGAGATATAGGTATGAAAATAAGGAAAATTCATTGCTGTAGAGTTAACGTACACATATTTAGCAGGCAATGGCAGCGTAGTTGTCGACGTATAGTATTCCAACAGATTACAGCTGACCAAACAGGGGCAGGTCATGCCCGGCTTGCTGGCACTGAAGTAGTCATCCTCCTCCAAATGCTTGTTATAACCGAAAATATCTGCAAGATACATTTTAATAGATGCCTTTCAGACATTGATGCCAAGTTTTCGACTTGCCATTGTGACGCGAAATGCAGCGCAGACTGGACGCAGTGCAGTTCTTGACTGAAATACAAAAAAGACGAGATATCTTCGGGGTGCCGAATATTAAATACCCTTGCCGGCATATCGAAGATGTGCGCTTAATGTACTATATTCCACTTATGTAAGCTTTTGAGCTATTGCTCATATTATAGGCTTTTTTATATATTTATCAAGTAAATATAGCAGTCCGATGTTGGTTTTTTTTTTGTGGGGGATTTCAAAATAAATATTTTGTTAAAATCCAAGGATATTGAAAGATTACCTCTTTGTGTTTACCAACATACAAATATATATTCAGATGGGGTGGTTAGCCCAAACCCTCCCTCCGCCCCTGCGCCTCCCTGCGTTGTGTTATGTTTAAATGGCAAGGTTACTCAGTATATGTTTTAAAATATTAAAAAAATGTATACAAAATTTAATTATAGTTAATTATAGTTACAACAACAAGACGGACTGAAGCTAAGTTTCATTAAGATAGCTTTCAACTGAGAGACTCGTATGCATTGACGGACATAGCTATACTTTATAGGGTAGCTGCCCTTTGTCCCGTCCCGTCAAGTCCCGCTTACTTTTTTGGTTACGCCGAAAGAAAATTGGCACCGTGCAGTTGCACAGTTTGACCAAATAGGACTCATGACAGCTGGTGAGGCAATTGGAAAGTAGATAATTCCGTCCGAAGCGACTCGCAGCATCGCTGGTGCCAAAATCCACGTGCTCATCCGAAAAGTGGCAATTGCGTCGCTTCGGCGGAATGTTGCGCGTGGAATTGTCGGTGCGTGTCAGCAGAGGGCGCACTGTAACATGGGTTTCTGTGTTGGGCATAATGGAGTAGGCCACATTAGATATTTGATTGGGCTTCTTGATCATTATCTGCAAATTTGCAAACCAAATAAACAACAAAGAATTTAATTAACAGCACGGATCTATTTACAAAGACTTTGTCCGTGACTGAAGAATCTGGCCGCTTGAAACGCTCATCCAGCTGTAAATTGAAATTGAGTCCCGAGCTCTGGCCCGCCTTGGCGTTATGCTTTGGATAGTAAGCGGCGCCCTCGCGTTTTCTAATCTGACGTGAACGATTCGAGAGCTCCGAGTTGAAGACCAAGCACAAGCCGTACTCCGTCTTCTCCAGCACGAAGTAGTCACAGCAATTGAAGAACGATTGCCGCCACTGACAGGAACCCGGCACCAGAATATCCTCACAGCGCAGCGTCAGGAAGTCGGCCAATTCGCTGATGTTGATAAAATCCACAATCTCCAGATTCTGATCCTCCATTTCGGAATTGCTGCGCTTAAAGTTGTCAAACCGCAACGATTCCAGATATGTAATTAACGTGGTAAACACTTCGACCACATTTTCGCTAGCATTTGCCGGCAGGAACTGTGCCTTGGCTGCCTCCAGCTTGCTCCAATTGATGCGATTGTCCGCGCAGACGGCCACAGCCGGGAATTGCACGTAGAAGACAGGATACTGTGGATTATCAATAACCGTCTGCAGCTTCTGTGCTCCATAGCGATCCGACAGCAGCAAGTAGAAGGAGCAGCAGAGCGTAACGCTAAAGATGAGCAAGACGCTCCAGATGAGTCTAGTAAGGGAGGGTATCAATTAGTGGGCCCGATGTACGGCGCTTAGATCACACCTCTCAACGTTGTGCAGCCGGGGGTCGTAGAGGTAGCGCACACAGTGTATGGTTGATCTTTCACAGTAGTAACGAAAGTATTCGCGCACCAGCTCCATGAAGCACTTTTCCACATACTTGCCGGACTTGTCAGCGTTCTCTGCCTTCACCATTTTGTCACTGTGCTCGCGGTCGGCGAGCGCTGGCTTTATTAACGTGATTCCCACAAAAGTTTGGTCGTGTAATTGCAGTGTCGAGAGTATCAATAGTTATCCATTATGCCGCACAACTGCTGTAATTGAGTTGTTATGTTTCGGTGGCCCGATAAACCTATTGACAAATATCTGGCAATGAACTTTTGAAAGTGATATCAACGCTGCTCGTTGATTAACGGCCTGGCCTGTCAATCAGTTCATTAAAATGAGTACAGTGATTAAGTTGTCTGATTTCAATGAAGCTAATGATGATGACAAACCGTCTAAAATTAGGACAAAGGATACATGCCTCTGCCTCAGGCGGTGAGCACTTAATACCCATCTTCAATTATATACTTAACTCGTCTGCAATTGTCACCCTCAGCTTTACCCGCGTCATACTAATGTTCGTCGGCGCAGCGATGACTATTTACGTTTGTATTTTGTCCTCGGAGCGGTACTTTGAGTACTGGGTTCAGACCACCATCGATCGCACCGATGTTCACGTCTCGGAGATCGCCTTTCCAGCGATCACGATTTGTCCCTCGCACTTGACCCTGCACACCCTCAAAGACCCCAGAGAGCGGCGTTTAAATAGGCTCTATAATCTAGTGCAGAGCATTCGTTGGCGGAGCCCTCATCCAGCTCAGGCCACGCAAGTGGACTTCAAGGAGTTCGAAGAGTTTGGTAACCAATCTTTGCTTAATGTCGACAGTATCTTTAACTACGGCTACGCCTGCGAGGATCTATTTATGCAGTGCATGTGGCGCCGCCGAGAGGTGGATTGCTGCACCGTGATGTTCAGGCGCCTGAACGTCGGCTCCTGCTATGTATTCAACTCGGCACTTGCCGAAAATCCCGATCCCACATGGCCCTGGTCAGTGGCCGATGCTGGCATCAAGAGTGCGCTGAATATCAAAATAAATCGTTACGTCAAGGGCAATACGCTGGAGGCCACTGGGGTAAGCATTTACACAAAGCACAAGTATATTTTTTTATCTGTCTATCTTTTCGTTTAAATGTAATTTTATTAAAAAGCTTATATTATAACGAAAACGATTTGAAATACCAATGCGTGTCAAGTCATGAGGTGTTTGTTCGTCCTGCTTATCATACTCATTGGTACGGAACTTTAGAACTTTTTTTTATAATTTTTAACTAGTTTTTTAACTTTTATTTCAAAGTTATAAAATAATAGTTACATTTCAAATTTGTATTTAAAAGTGGTGTATTTTTTTCAAAACAGTTTTTGTATAATATCTTTTAATTATCTTTAAATACATATATGCAAATTTGCATATATGTATATATTAATATATTTTATTATTCTTTGAAATGTTTTATTATTCTTTTAAACAAAATGCTTCACTGCAGGTCATTGTCCAAGAGCCAAGTCAGTACGTGGGCTCCAGTGTCACCTATTCCGCGGATGAGCGCATTGTGGTGGCCCTGCAGCCGCTGCATTTCACAGCCGAGCCGGCTGTGAAGGCACGCCCGGTGAATATGCGTTATTGTTATTTTACGGATGAGCTACGTCAGTCGTACTCGGAGTGCATAATCGAATGCCATCTACACTATATATCCAAGAAGTGCGAGTGCAGCCATGAGCTCATTGCGCCAACAAAAGCAGTGCTGAGGAATGAGAAGCCAAGTCGCATTTGCACAGTCGCGGACTTGCCGTGCGTGCAAAAGAACGGGGGTAAGGACATCGAATTTAGTGCATTAAGTGCAGGGCTGTATTTAAGGGCTAATCAACGCTCTTGCGAAAGTGTCGCTCTTTTACATGGGCAACATAATCGAGGAGTCCTCGGACAATGTCTTCAATACCACCGATTGCAAGTGCTATCCCAACTGCGATCACACTCAGTATCACGCAGCTACATTCACGGATCGTCTGGGCAGCGCGGAGCACAGGAACAATTACGTGGAGGTTGATGTCTACTTTCAGGAGGAGACGCTTTTTTCCTATCGCTCCACTCTGCACATAACGATGCTCGATTTGATGGGTAGGTTTTATATACGCATATATATTTATATTGATTTCCCAGCATTTTCCACTCGCTGATTGCTTTTACTCTTCCATAGTCTCATATGGTGGCATAGCCGGCTTGTTCATGGGTATATCTGTGCTCGGAGCCATCAATGCCATACTTAATCGAATTACTTGCTGCAGCAAACCCACACCACAGCCCATTAAACCTGATCCCGAGGCTCAAAGGGTCTCACGTTTCTTTACCTGCAAGAAAAACACATGATTGAATAACACGGATAAGCAGACATAAATAAATTCAGTAGAAAACAAAAAAATAAACACCTGGCTCCATTGTCTTCCAAGAGAACACATCAGATTTCATATATCAGCTACCTGCGACCGAAGTGGAAAATTTCCAACTGATGCGATTGCAACGACTGTGAATGCGCTCTTGTTTTCCACTATTCCAAACGATAGCCCCAATATATATACCTTAGGGTAGAGCATGTTGTGCAGTTCAATAAAATTTGCTTTGTGTACATGGAAGCCTGACCTAACAACAAGATTTGAATCGAAACCCTCATAGAGGATCCAATGATCTGAAACCAGCTTTGGGTTTATCTGCAGGTCACCATGTGCGACCACAAGTACTTTGAACCCTATTTAATCGCTGAAGAACACTTGCCTGATTTACACACAGACAGGCATACCCTCAAGCACAGGGAGTATATTAAATTTAGCATAATCTTTGTTACACTCAAAAAAGTACATTAATTACACAATATAAAGCAATTAATTAATTGCACATTTGGAACATATCTATTTACTTTTACTTTATTATTTATTGAAGTTATAGAATTCAATTTAATATAAACCAATCGCTCAAATTTCCATATAAAAACGTTATATGTCATCAGACATCAGCTATATGTACTATGTAATAAAAGTATTTTTAGAAATTATAGGTTGCTTCATTTATAGGATTCACTTATTTCAAGTTTATACATAGATATATAATTGGCTTTCTGAGATTAGAACTTAGTTAAATTATAACTTCTAAAAAATATAAGTTTTTTACACACTTTACATTTATTTTATTTTATTTATTTTATGATATTGAAGATAAATCTTTTAGATTTAATTTTTGGGGTAATGGATGGTACAATGAGCTTCGACGTTTTTTCTTGTAAGAATCATGATAAATTACCTGATAACTATACCAATATCGGTTATTCAGTCTCCTTCAATGCTCTTCCTATGATAAACAAAATATGTATATAGTTTAATTCAGTGAAGCTCACAAGTATATATGTATCTGAAATGGAGATCAGTTGGAAATTCTTTCAATTTCAGCGGACTAACATATCCTCCAGGGCATTTGGTAGTCAGTGGCATTGAAAAATGTCTTCCTTTTTATTTAAGAGTAGGTAGCCTAATGAAGACGATCGCCGCAGATGAGTATAAATATCGCCTGTGCCGCCACAATCGTGCACAGTCCACGTTAGATCGTCGAGCCAAGCACTCCAAATAGAATCAGAATGAAATTGTTCGTTGCCATTTGCCTGCTGTTCAGCTTGGTGAGTACTTGGAGCAACTGGTTGGCTGATTGTGGTTCTTAACAATGTTTCGCTTTCTGCACAGGCCTCAGCCGAGTATGTGGTCAAGAATAAAGATAATATGCTGAGCTACCGCGAGGAGTGCGTCAAGGAAGTGAGTGTGCCCGCCGAGCTGGTCGAGCAATATCAGAAATGGCAATATCCCAACGATGCCAAGACCCAATGCTATCTGAAATGCGTGTTCACCAAGTTCGGCCTCTTCGATGTCCAGTCCGGCTTCAACGTCGAGGACATTCACACGCAGCTGACGCGCGGCGATGCCAACCACGACGATGAGCTGCATGCCAAGATCGCTGCCTGTGTGGACAAAAACGAGCAGGGCTCGAATGCCTGCGAGTGGGCCTGGCGCGGCGCCGATTGTCTGCTGAAGAACCATTTGCAGCTGGTGCAGCAGAGCCTGGCGCCCAAAGCCTAAGCTACACCTAAGTACATTAAGCATTCCACTAACCAACAATTTTGTAATTTCACTAATAAAACAATGATTGCCATGTAGAGCGTACTGCAAAAGTTTTCTCCCTTCGTCACACCCACAATCCCAAATTGACTAGAGTACGCCAAGACCTTACTCCCTGTTCAGTTGCCATGTTTCTGTACACCAGGGAACTCGTCGCGCCGCAGCCCAAGCTGAGGCAGGGCCTGCTCCGCTTTAAGCGCCATCCGCTGCGGGATAAATATGAGAACATGTTGCAGTGCTCCTTTGCCCACTCCACGATCCACGGCATGCAGTATGTGTTTGTGGAGCAGCATGTGTGCGTACGCTACTTTTGGCTCTTCGTCGTCCTGATGGCTATGATTGGCTTCCTGAGCATGTTCTCCCTACTGCAGCACCAGCACGGAGAGATGCAGCTGGTCAGCGTTGTGGCAACCACCCAGTTGCCAGTGTACAACATTGATTTTCCGGCCGTTGCCATTTGCCCCTGGAATCATGTTAACTGGCTGCGCGCATTCACGGCGGCCGACCGTTTTCTGCCCAGGAATGCGGATGCTCATGTGCACGAGACCTTTCGACAGCTGCTCATTGGCATGGAGAAGGTGACCTTTGGCAAGTTTCAGGAGCTCGGCGCCCTATCCGAGCGAAATCTGACCTCGCTGGCACAGCTGAGCCTCAGCAAGCTGGCCATCTATTTGGCCTACCGCTGCGATGAGCTCTTCGTGCCGGATTCCTGCGTCTTCGACGGTACCACCTACGACTGCTGCCAACTGTTCGTATCGGAGCGCACGGATAAGGGTTTCTGTTTGGTCTTCAACTCGCTGATGTCGGATGACTCACGCAAGAAGAAGCTGGTGAATTTGTTTTATCCCTACAAGCTAAGCACCGCCGGCGAAGGGTCCGGCTTGAAGTTTATGCTGCGCTTGAACGACTCCTTTTTAAGAGCTGGCACCCAGTTGCCCTTCTCTATGAATGTGGGTTGGCACAAAATGGATCATTACTCCATTGTATTATTTAACATTACCCTTACAGCTAATGATCAAGGAGCCAGAACAGTGGTTGGAACACACGGTCTATCATCTGTACCCAAATACGGAGAACTTTTTCTCGATAGATCCGTTGGTGATACGAACATCCGCAAGCACTGATATAGTGGGTCCCGACAAGCGAGGCTGCTATTTTGATGTAAGTGCACAAACTTACACTGGCCTACAAACTATTGATTAAACACTTGATTCAAGACCGAACGGCATCCCTACTTTCCGTATACGGAACTGCCCTACAGTCGCACCAATTGCGTTGCCACCTGCCTGCAGTGGACCGTTAAACACTACTGCAATTGCACCTTACCTCTGTATCTGCCAATCATTGGTAAGTGGCAGACAGCCCCACTATAAGATCCTATCCCGTGCAATTCCTCTTCCAGATGACACTCGCGAATGCAACGTATTGGACTTTCCCTGCCTGTATCGTCACACAGACGTCTTTGGCTATGTGAAGACGGCTGGCCAGGAAAAGTATATTAACGATCCACGCCGTGGTCAGTATTGCACGTGTCCGGATAGCTGCAATACGCAAGTTTACCAAACAGATCTGAATGTACGCCAGTTTATTGAGTAAGTTGGAGTACACTGCCACCTCTGTTTGACTTAATCTCTTGGCTTCTCCTAGCCCCAATGCTACAAATGCCGATTCGGCACCAAAGCGCATCAGAGCTGAGATCTATTATGGCCAGCGGGTGTTGACAAAGATAGAAACCAAAATGAAGTACACCTTGGAGGATTGGGTGGGCGGCTTTGGTGGCATTCTCGGTCTCTATGTGGGCGCGTCGGCACTGAGCTTCGTGGAGCTGGGCTACGTGGTTGGCCAACTGCTGTGGTCGCTGCTCAAGGATGGCTACGCCAAGTTAAGATCAATGTCATAAGTAAAGTATATTTCATCGGTTGCTCGATAGTTCATTAAAAATATTTATGGAAGGAAGCACGTTTATTTCTGCTTCGTTTCCTGATCAGTTGGGTAGCGTATATAAATAGCTGGATTAGGCACTGTGGTTGGCGTCTCTGAGAATTGATCCAAGTAGGAGCAGCCGATGGCCAGGGCACTACCGTCCGCACTAAAGTTCAGGGATGATATTGAGGTGTCATACTCGTGGAACTGGCACAGACGCTTTTTGTTAAAGCCATCCCAAATGTTAACAATGCAATCCGAGCCGCCGGTGGCGAATGTGTGATAAATGTTGTGGAAACTGACAGCGTTAACCGGATAGATTTGCTCAATGTTGTGATCCCTGTTCCGATGGCACTTAAAGGCAAATTTCCGGCGCTGCACCTCCGGATCATGATCGAGGTATTCGACAGCCACACGGCCCTCAATGGAGGACATGACATAGCCCTCCTTGTTGGGGAACAGGCGAATGCAGCGCGTTTGATACTTCAGCGAGGACTCGCGTTTCATGATATAGCTGTCCGTCTTTCGCAAATCCCATATCAGCACCTTACGGTCAGACGTGGCCACCACAATCTTCTCATCGATCACGGACATGGAGTACACCTTGCCGTTGTTCTGTTCAAAGCAGCCCACGCACCGCTTCTCGCGCATATCCCACAGCTTGACCGTCTTGTCCCAGCTGCCGGTCAGTATGCCATTGACGTACTCGGCATGCTCCACGCAGCGAATGGGTTCGTCGTGGGCACCCACCAGGCTCTCAGCTTGTGTGTTCACATCGTACATACGCAGTTGATTGTCCAGGCCACCGCTCACCACGTGCACAATGTTCTGTAACGAGCGTGATTAGGCTTATTACATAATGTGTGTGAGCATGTTTAGTACAAACCATGAAGGCACAATCCAAGATGGGCGCATCCTGTACAAATTTTTGGCGCATTGAGTTTGCCGCCACATCGTAGAAGCGAAGCGTCCCGTCCCACGATGAGGCAGCCATATACTGGTTGGATTTGGAGCCGAATTTCACTGCCGATATGAGATCCTCGGGCGGATTGTTCAATTTAAACTCTGACGGGCCCATTTTGTTTAGTTTAATAGATATTAACAGAAAAACAAATTACAATTCCCGGTCGCTTGGCTGAAGCGGCATTAAATAGTACTAGAAAATGCCAATAGAAATGAATGGTCACCCTAGCCTTTGTTGTCACAAGCAGCTCTGTTACGCGAAACGCTACAAAACTCTGACTGCTATAGCATTGCGCTGCATGCAACATTTAATTGTCAGTTAAATTTGAGTTTGTTCTTAAATTGACTTTTTATTTTTAACAAACAATAACTATCACAACTAAATGACTTTAACTATTACTCTAATATTTTGGAAGTACGTATTTTGGTGGTTGCGTTATGGATATCAGGTGAGCAATTTACTGCATTATTTGTTTTTATTCTGACACGGCGGCGATGGTCCATCATCGGCAGTGCTCAACGCAATGGCAAACTGGGCAGCATAATAGGTAATCATGATTTGCAGCCGTGGAGAGGGCACTTCCACGCTCAAGAACATGGTCACTGCAATAAGTGCATCGGATATGACGAACAGAACAGCGCCCACTGCACAGAAGATGGTCAGAAAACTCTTGGCATGAACTGCGCGGGCCAAGGAGCGCCAGAGCATTGTGGTAATCAGCGCAGAATAGATGGGCACTCCAATTATCAGTACCTCATCCAAGTTCGTGTGCACTAAAACGATAACTGTAATGCACACTAAAATTAGAAGTTAATAAAAATTAAGTAATTCTCACATTACATTTACTTACAAGCTGCAACCGGTACATATAGAAAGGCTCCAATAACCCACTTGAGCGGTTGCCAACCGAAAGCGTTCATATAGAATACGTGTGCCACACCAAAGGACATCATTCCAAAGGGAAATAAATTAACATTGAGCAGGGCATCACCACCGCACGAAAATACCAAGCCCAGCAAAATCAGCTGTGAACGGCGGTAGCTGAAAACAGAAAAAAACAAATGTCTGTAATAAAAACATAAAATACAACAAAAGATAAGAGCACGCTTACTGCTTATTAAGCGCAAATCCTTTGATCAAAACATAAAGCACCAATGCCACAATTGGCAAGCACTTGAGCACGGTTGTCCATAGTTCCCCCTCTGGATCTTTACGCACCAGCGAAAAATAAAGCACCAAACTTGTAAAAAATGGTATTAGCTTCAGGGCCTGAATTGTGGCCTTAAAGATAAGTGGGGAAAACAAAAATATATTCGACGATTAGCGTAAATCGATCAAGAGTACGAAAATATACAAATAGCGATAATAATAGCGAACAATCGGTGGCAGTATTAAAGGTGATTAGATTAATGGGTTAGCAACTCCCGCATACGCATGCATATAATAAATTTGCATAATATGTTCGTGAGCCAAAACTTTTACTTTCAAAGTGCGAGCTTTCCTCGGCAAAATAATGAGAGAGCGAAACTAAGAGCACGCCAATGCACGGGAGATGTAGTGAGCAAGGTCAAGGACAAAAGCTCCACAGACATTTTACATTTTTTGCGCTTAGATAAAGCATCCGCCGTGCACAAGGTATGGAGCACACACACACGCACACGCAGCGAATGCATGTGAATGTAATTGGGTACATAAAACAACAAATGGAAAATAAAAGCAAACAAAGAAAAGCAAAGCAAATGCCAGAATATCGCATTTCTGTGTATGAAATAAATAAATGTATATGTATGTATGCACACATTTGTATATGTGCATTGTATATTCACAGACATAACAAACCGTCTCTAAATTTCAATTTAAAATAACTGCTGCTGGCACTTACGAACTGCATTGTGTGGTTCATAATTGGCGCTTAGGTTGTCAGTCAAATGTCTGCGCTGTCACTTGGCAAATACAAGCAAGCAAGCTGCCGTTTCGCACGATGGAGCCTCGGTGTTACACACCCCCAAAAAATAAAATAAATAAAATGATGGACAACCGGCACGGGCAAACACGTTGCGCACATTTGACCAACGTCAATACACTGAATCAAAGCGTTGGCTGCGCCGCTTGCTGGACGTTAGGCTGGCCCCGACTTTGATTGCGATTGCACGCCGCTCTGCGTGTGGCGAACGCGGAGAGTGCGACCCGTGAGCGCCGGTGGGCCACGTGCAGCATAAGCAGCATTCTGCCAGATACACAAACAACTGCAAGCAAGCTCCTTGTTTTTATTGTATTTACCTTTTACATGATGTACCCCATTGCGCAGAGCAGGAGCGCCAGCAAAGAACTAGAGAGAGCGAGAGCGCCCGAAAGAGAGTGGCGTTTAAGAACAGCGGTGAATATCGTGAGGGCTTTTTGCTCACGCAACAGGTTAATTGGTATAACAATGCGCTACGGCATGCGGCATATGAAGCGCCATGAGAGCTTTGCCAATGGCAAACTTAATGTTTGGGGAAAGTCATGCGCACAGTCGCTCAAGTCAAATTAATGTATGCTAGAGCTCTGTCTCTCTCTCTCTCTCTCTCTCTCTCTCTCCACGCATTGACCGATATCAAATTCAAAACAATGCAACAATTTCTGCACACTTTCACTGCAAAAGCTTAAAGCTCCATTCAATTCGTTGATGCAAGCTTTTTTTCGTGTCGTTTGGACCAAAGCTCCGTTTTAAGTTGTGGCATTTTTCAGGCGTGCGAATAACTCGGAGGTTGTTTCGGAAATATTTAATAAAATCAAAAACGAACCTACGAGTAATTACAAACCGTGGAAATTGCATAAAAATTTTAACAAATAAAGGAAAACTTTCTACAATCAAATCAGAGCAGGTAAGGGACAAGAAAAAAATGTGTGCAATGGAAAAGTAGTTGACCAGTGCTGGAAAAATTATGTATCCATTGGGTGGGGGGCAGAGTTCTGTATGTTTTCTCAGTTAGGCAAAATTGTATGTTCTAACAAATAATCTTGAGTTAGGCTTGTGCACCTCGAAAGTATGCAATACTTTTGCTTATGACGCACAACTTATGCAATGCTTATAAGAAAACTAAACAACAACAAAACATTGTGTTTTTGCTGGCCAATTTTGTACATTCCTTTGAATACTAAATTATTTACAACTATTTTCGCATTCTCTGTAAATAGCTTTTAATTGAATATCAGCTATAATTACCTGTCCAGCTTGCTGCAATAAACAAAAGCTCTGGGGGCAGCGACGGTGGCAGAAATAAAAGCTGACCTCCGACTAACAAGTCTTAAAAGAAATAAATTAAACAAAGGTGCATTTGGCTAATGGGTTTCTTGTAATGAAAGTAAATGTAAGACTCGCCACATGCTGAATACACACATTCGACCTCCGGGAACGCGCATTCGAGCCCACAACAGAGGGGCGGAAAATCCTGCAGCCACTCAAGACGCTCGGAGCGATGGGCAGAAGGCGGCCATGGTTTTATGGGCCAGTGGGTGGGCACACGTACAAGCAGAACAACAGGCGGGCAGACGCAAATACATGAGTGCACGTTGAACTTGAACAACTTTTTGCATAGCATTCTGCGCTGACATCATGAGCAGGCCAAAACCATGAAAATATACATATATGTATATTAGCTTCTTAACGCTATTCCCAGTTTGTGGTTTGGTAAACACTATGATATATGGCTCATCCTCCCCCTCGAATTAAATTCAAGCTCATTTTCATTGACGACTTTGAGTTAAAAAAAGATTTAATAGATGACAACTTTAAACTAGATGTAAAGGCTTTAAAGCTTTAAAAGATTTAAAGACTTAATAAAAATGTGTCCTACGGATTTTTATATATCCACGCGGAAATAGAAGGCCCATTTCTTATAATTTATAAGACATACTTTGCACGATATACAAGCAAAACGTTAATTATCTCATACATAGCTAACTCAAATCGAACTTTGAATATATTCAATAGGCTTGACTCTCAATCAATTCATCCAATACAAAGCGGCCTGTCAGTAGAATTCGCACGCAACATGGCGTGTCCTTTCTTTCGTCGAGCCGATTCGCTGGTGCGCCAGCCCTCGGTCACAGTGGAGCCGGGTGCTCATTGGAATTTGGAGGATGAGGAGCTGGCCCTCGCCGACGACGCATTGACACTAACCCATCTGCAGATGGCCATACAGCTGCTGACGGCGCCTTCGAACGAGGATCTCAATACAGCCGTCACCTCGCTGGTGGCCAAGTATCGCCAGAGCTGGCCCAACATTCATAAGCTGTAAGTAGCAGTTGGCAATCAGCAGCTGCCAATGGCAATTAATATATACACGTGGCCCGCAGTAAGCTGGATCCCAAGTTCTTCAAGAGCTGCGCCAACTACGACTATCTGGCGGACATCCAAGAGCTGCTTCTGAAGATGGACGAGGCCAGCGCCAGCGAAATTCTTGTGCTGCTGGGCGAGGAGCTGATCACGTGCTGCTGCACTGGGATCATCGAGCGAGCGTTTCGCTGTCTGGGCACCGATCTCCAAGAGTTTCTTGGCTCCCTAGATGGGGTCTACGATGTGCTGAAGTTGCAGGAGGTGAGTAAATGGCAGTCTATCTATCTATCTTGAAAATGCACACTTTATATTCCGTGCACTTATCCAGGAAGACGTCACCGACACGGGCTTTGTGTGTGCAGGCGATGGTGAGTTAATCTTCACCTCGGAGCGTCCGGTTATAGCCTGGCTACTGCTTGGCTCCCTCAAGGCACTCACTCGCATGCTCTACAAGGTTGATGTCAATATCAAAATTGAGCCGGTGGATGGAGACGCGCGTCGATATCGTTATTTGTTCTCTTTGGTCAAGGACAGCTCCCAGACCCTACAGATGGGTCGCCCGGATGTGCCCGCTAAGGAGCATGAGGCGGTGCAGCGGAGCAACTCGGCCAATGCATCGGTTCTGCAAATGAACTCGTCCAGCTTCTGCAAGATGTTTCCCTGGCATTTCATCATGAACGAGCAGCTGGAGCTGGTCCAGCTGGGACGCGGCTTTAGCAAGCTCTACAAGCCGTACTTGGCGGACTTTGGCTGTCAGGCCACCACCTACTTTGATTTCAAGCGCCCCAAGGGCTTGACCATGAAATTTCGAGACATTGTGCAACGCACCTACACGCCCTTCCTGATTGGGCTGAACAGCCCGCCGGGCGTATCTGATTTTTCAGCCATTGGGTTGGAGATCAAAGGTCAAATGGTGCACTGCCCGGAATCGAATTCACTGCTATTCATTGGCTCGCCCTTTTTGGATGGCTTGGACGGTCTAACCTGTAACGGGCTGTTCATCTCCGACATTCCGTTGCACGACGCCACGCGTGAGGTCATCTTGGTTGGCGAGCAGGCGCGTGCTCAGGATGGCCTGCGTCGTCGCATGGATAAGCTGAAGAGCAGGATTGAGGAGGCGAACTCGGCGGTGACCAAGGAGCGTAAGAAGAACGTCAGCCTGTTGCATTTGATCTTTCCGGCAGAGATTGCCGAGAAGTTGTGGCTGGGCTCTTCCATTGATGCCAAGACCTATCCGGATGTGACCATACTTTTCAGCGATATTGTCGGCTTTACCAGTATTTGCTCCCGGGCCACTCCATTCATGGTCATCAGCATGCTAGAGGGTTTGTACAAGGACTTTGATGAATTCTGCGACTTCTTTGACGTATACAAGGTGGAGACCATTGGGGACGCCTATTGCGTGGCCAGCGGATTGCATCGCGCCTCCATCTACGATGCCCACAAGGTGGCTTGGATGGCCCTCAAGATGCTTAGCGCCTGCTCCAAGCACATAACACACGACGGAGAACAAATCAAAATGCGCATCGGCCTGCACACGGGCACCGTGCTGGCGGGCGTGGTGGGTCGCAAGATGCCCAGGTACTGTCTGTTTGGGCACAACGTGACCATTGCCAACAAGTTTGAGTCGGGCAGCGAGGCGTTGAAGATCAACGTGAGCCCCACAACCAAAAAGTAAGATATTGCTTAGGTAGCTGCCAATATTTGTTAACCGTTTCTCTGGCCTTTCTAGTTGGCTAACCAAGCACGAAGGCTTTGCCTTTGATCTGCAGCCACGCGATCCCTCCTACCTACCAAAGGAGTTTCCCAATTCGAATGGCAATGGCACCTGCTATTTCCTGGAGGGCTTTCGCAACCCGGCGCTGGACAGCAGCCTGCCGCTGGACGAGCATATTAATGCATCTATGAAGACCATATCCGAGGGCGGCGATGCCTAAGCCTCTTAGAGAATCACTTGCTCAATAGCCACTTAAACATAGTTCAATGCACATGTAGTCTAATTTTGTTGCCCTCTTGCAAATCCTTTAACAACCAAACAGAAAATAAACTTTCCGCCAACGAGTTTGCGTTCAAGCACAAAAGACACATTTATTGAGCTGAAGCCTTTGCTGCGGCCTCGGCCTGCTTGGCCTTGAGGTAGGCCCTGACTCGTTCGCCGATCTTGCTGGCCATCATGCACTTGTGTCCGCGGAATGCCCACACGTCCGCTGGGCTCTTCCCCTCGTTGCTGTCAATGCAGCTCTGTGCAATTTGCAGTGCCTCCTCCTCGGTGAGATCCATCTTGAACTGCTTGGCCAGACGATCGGCGTGGTACCCTTCGTGTGTGCAGAAGATGTCCAGTTTAGTGGCAGTGCACAGCAGATACTGGCGCACCTCAGGCTCGTCCGGGAACTCCAGCTGCTTCAGCTTGTTGATTTGATCGGCGCTCAGCGGATGCGCCTTGAGACACTCGCCGCGTATCTCCCTGATTTGATCAGCCGTCTTGGACACCCATTCTCCGTCAGCACTGGCCTGTATTTAAGCAATTATAGAGGAGGTTTTAGCTGCCCTCGGAACTAATGTCACTGCTTACTGACCAACGTGCAGAGCGCCAAGCAAACGATCAGACACTTGAACATTTTCAATACTTTAGAGTCGCAGCAAAAGGTTTTCACTGAATGGCCGACGGCTGCGTTACTTATATTTATAGCTCATTCCCCTCGCAGCACACAGTCCAGCTTCCATGCTCGGCAGCTTGAAATGTGTCAAAAGTTCAGCGATAAGCAACACAGCCGGACCGTCACTACACATTTGTTTCAACAACATATGAGAGTATTTCAATTTATTTTTACTTATATGCATTCCCAATTAGTTGATAAGTTTGTTCTAGAGTTCGATCCATTGTACAGCCAAAGAACAGGCTAAATATCTTGAGTATTTTTCCCTGGAGCTTTCGGTTTATATTTCACTTCGGTAATCAGTAAACAATAACAATGTATGTATGTATGTATGTATGTAGTTATTAAAGTTTAGTGGCCTGTTTCCGTACGCTCTACAGCTGCGAGCGATATTAGATGGACCCCCTTATAATCACAAATCAAATTCCGGACCGACCTCGCCCTTGCAAGCTTATCAACCCCACACAGATGATGTACTTATGTATGTATGTCCATACGTCTTGACAAACGTTGATTTTAGAAATAGACAAGCCGAATCATTTTTTTATTATATAAATCGGCATAATAACACATAATATTGCGACATTACGCTGTAGTATTGCATTAATTCAAATATTTAATACAACTGCGCACGAATACGTTTTAATATAGAATTAAAAAGCGCTTTTTTATTTAAACAAAACGAGACTTTCGCACTAGGCGATACTGTGAGTAAAACAAAACAGTTTTTTTTTTTTGCATAAGAAACCATTTCTGAATATGTCTCCAAAATGCGCCTTTATATTTTATATACATATACATCTTCAAAGCCAAAATTTTGTTAACTAACATAGAGTGATTTCGTAATACATCGAATTGTGTATTCAAATATTCCGCCAAATAGCGATATATTTCTGCACACAACGAAAACATTTCCTATTGCAATCGACAAACCCTCGATAGACACTAAATGCCAATACACTTGCCGCTTCAAATCTATTTTTAACAACGCATTTACGACAGGAAATGCAAATACCAACAATCGATAAATAATGTTAGGCAACAGATGTGCTGTAATAGCTCTGTTATCGTGTTTTAGATATTTATTTGTAGACACATAGCAGTTGTTTAAATCGATTGCGAACATTATACGTAGCTGTATTTACACTTTACGTTCTCTAGAACAATACACTTTCATTTATTACACAGTTCACATTTGTTATTTTGTGCAAAATTAAGAAACAAGTAACGGCCGCTTTTCGTAAACCAAATCAGTGTGCGTGTTAATAACATTTTAGCAAATGCTAATATTTTTGGGTGCCCATAGTTGTGTGTGTAGCTGTTAGTGTTGGGTAGAAACTCAATAGACCCATAATAAGCAATTTTCGACTGAAAAGAGCCCGAGGAAATGCAAACTGTTGTAACATTGACATTTCGCTAACCGCTACTCGAAATCTAGCAATGTGAACAAATAATAGTTAGTGCCGGTTAGTCAGTTAGGTTTGTGACAGCAAACTGCTGCCTGAGAAAGCGCGCATCGATTTTCTATCTGGGCGAATGTGGATGCATCTCTTGTCTCCCGTAGTTACACATTGCGCCGAAATACCCCGTTTGCTGGTTTGAAAGAAAGGGTATAAAAAACGACTCGAAACATGACAAAGACCGATCACGTTGCCCTCACGCTTACCACAACGGGCATAACAGGCGGCGCTGGCACCGATGAAAGTAATCTCTCCCGCAGGAGCTTGCGACGGGTAAGGTGAACAGCTTCCAGTCTATTATACTCTGTTCCAAAAACGAGCATGTGTTCAACGTATAAATATGTATTCGAGTGCTATACATATATTGGCATTTTATGACGAGTGTCGATGCGTTAGGCGAAAAGCATACATACGTGGCTCATGCTAATTTGTTATTTGCTTTGAATTTGTTACAGTCGTGGAACCAACTACCCCGTTGTCAACGTAATCTCATTATTATGGGCATCACAGTGTTTCTTTTTACGGCACTGCTCTTTTTCCCCGGCGATCAGCTGATCAGCATTAAGGATGTGAAGCCTGGCACGGCGCCGTTTCACATACGACGCGAGAATACCCTACAGAATCCTCATCACCATCCTAATATCGATAGGAATAACGACTTACCCGACGATATGTCCGCAGCTGTGGCATCTCCCATGACAGATGGCCACCTGGATAAAACGAAGCCGGCGAGAGATAAGGTTAAGTAATTTCTCTGCTATCAATAAATAGGCAATTAATTTCTGTAGTACCTTGAGATAGTCTTTTATCAGTAAATTATGTGCATGTTAGGGGCGCGACCCACTTGAAATTTCATTTCTGATAACAACAGCAATCAATACTTTTTTACGATTATGTGCTTTGGTTTATTGACTCCAGATATTTAATAGATATTGCACTGATTGTATTACAGTTCGAAGGCAGTTTGGCCTACGTCGACGCCAATTTTGAGGAAAACGTTGTTAAACTTCCGGAAACGGTGGCCGCTGACAATGATAACAACAATGGGCTAATCGATATAGTCAACAATGTGGAGCAGTCCATTGAGCAGCAGTCTTCATTGCCCGTCAACGACCCGATGAACATCCGTGCTGAACTAGATGAAGCTATTCGGCAACCCTCCAAATTGGCAGATGTTAGCATTGAGATGCATCTGCAGAAAATGGAAGCACAGCTGGCCAAGACGCACCATTTCCACGGCGCCACTAATGAGCGGCAGTCAAAGGTTGTCGCAGCTTTCAAACACTCCTGGGCTGGTTACAAGAAGTACGCGTGGGGTCATGACAACCTAAAGCCGGTTTCCCAGAGCTCACACGAATGGTTCGGCCTGGGACTTTCAATTGTTGATTCTCTGGACACTATGTACATCATGGGCTTGGAAGATGGTACACATGCGGCACTATTGTTGTTGAGCTACTCATGAAATACCCAATGCCTTTCCAGAATTCAATGAAGCACGCGATTGGGTCAAACATTCTCTACACTTTCACACAAACCGCGATGTGAATCTCTTCGAGGTGACAATACGTGTGCTGGGTGGTCTGCTGTCTGCGTACCACTTGAGCGGCGACAGGATGTTCTTGGTCAAGGCGTCAGAGCTGGGAAACCGTTTATTGCCCAGTTTCCTGTCGCCATCGGGCATACCCTATTCGGACGTGAATCTGGGTGAGAGATCAGCACATTCGCCAAAATGGTCTCCGGATAGTTCAACCAGCGAAGTAACGACCATACAGTTGGAATTCCGTGATCTCAGCCGCTCCACAAATGTTCCTATATTTGAGCGCGTAAGTTCAATTAAAATATTTGCCTAAATTTGGATCTATTTATGTTAATCTGATCTACATTTTAGGTGGTAAACATCGTGAACGATAAAGTACATGCGCTAGATAAAAATCACGGCCTGGTGCCAATCTTTATCAATGCTAATACGGGTACCTTTAGGAATTATGCGACCATCTCGCTGGGTGCTCGTGGAGATTCGTATTATGAGTACTTACTTAAGCAATGGCTGCAAACAGGTCGCAAGGATAACGACAAGTGAGTAAACTACTTTTATATACTATATCGCATCGATTCTTAACCCTCCGCCTTCACAGTCTTATATTGGACTACATGCAAGCAATTGATGGCGTCCTCACGCAATTGATGCGACGCACGCCACGCGAACATTGGGTCTACATTGGCGAGCTGATAAATGGTCGCGACTTTAAGCCTAAAATGGATCATTTGACATGCTATTTGCCTGGCACACTGCTGCTGGGCCATCAGAATGGAATGCCCGACTCTCATTTACTGCTCGCCAGGGATTTGCTGGACACCTGCTATCAGACGTACATCAGGCAGCCCACACAATTGGCGGCTGAGATTTCGTACTTTGCGGTGAACGAGAAGGACGACAATGATATTTATGTGAAGCCGAATGACGCTCACAATTTGCTGCGACCCGAGTTTATTGAGAGTCTTTACTATTTCTATGCACTTACCGGCAATCGCACTTACCAGGATATGGGATGGAACATTTTCCAGGCATTCGAGAAGCATTCGAAGGTCGCTGCCGGCTACACATCCTTGGGGAATGTGAAAAACACGCTAAACACACGAATGCGCGATCTCATGGAAAGCTTTTGGATGAGCGAAACTTTGAAATACTTCTATTTGCTATTTAGTGACAATCGCAAGGAGATCGACCTGGATAAATGGGTCTTCAACTCTGAGGGCCATCCGCTGCCCGTATATCAGCACTAATTGTAAATACACGACCGCATTGCTACATCAATACCAACTAAGATAGTGTATAAGGTTAGATGAACCCCAGGAAATGAGCAAATTTGGCAATAACCTCTTAGTTGTAGCTTAGCGCAAATGCCAAATACTATGCCAAGCTTAGGATGCAAAATCATATTAGTGCACTTGGCCAAAAAAAAAGATAAAGATAATCAAGAATCAAGCGATATGGAAACATGTCACTGATTTGTATGATATTCGTACTGAGTTAGCACATTATAATTATTTATTTATTAACCTAACATAAGCTCCGAAAAAATGTTGCACTCAAACTTTGGTACTCTAAACTGCCGCAATGTTGATAATTATAATTAGTAGTAATGTCAAGTATATATAGCAATTAGTAATATATAACTGGTAGGTACTTAGTACATGTGTATGTAATTTCTAATATGTAAAAGCCAGCACACAACTCATTGTTTAGTAAAATAAACAATATTTAGCCCGTTTTTAAACAAAATAAATAAAAAGTATATTGATAAAATTAATAATACAAGACAATTTAAAGCTCAATATATGTGTGTTTATATGCATATTACCCAGCTGAAACATCGAACAAATCAAACAAATAAGTTTCCAATGCAAGAGCAATAAATAAAAGACGCTGATTTAAAATTGTCTGAATTTTGTTTATTCTTATGAATACGTATTTTTCAATTTTTTTGCGTACGATTTGCACTTGCACCCAACAACATGCATTAAATTTGATTGCAGTTTTGTGGGTTTTTGTTTTTATTTTTTAAGTTTCGTTTCTGTATCAATTCGGGTTCTTGTTATTTGTTGCGTTTTTTGTTTTCTTTAATACGATTATGTACTTAATGTTTATGACGACTATGAATGGATGGGCTTAATAAACTATGAAATATTAAACTTGCTTGATTTCTCTTTTAAGTTGATGCTGTAATTAAAACTCACAATGTTGCGTTAAAAATCTTTGTTTTGTTTTTTTTTTTTTGTTTGTTTTTGTTTTTCATTAAATTACATTTAGACACATTTAGCTGAACAATTTATATTACGATATTGGGATTTATTTTGTTCTGTTTTTTTTTTTTTGTTGCTTATTTTGGTTTATAGGGAGAGAGGTTCTGTTGAAGCCGATTTGGAGTAACCGCTTAGTTTAGAATATAAATTGAAACAATGCCTATTCAAGTTATAAATTATACATATAATTGAATTGGGCTCCTAGCGAGTGATAAGTTCTGTTTGCATTTATTTCCTTCGGCAGCTATATTATCGAATGCAATTTTTCCTTGACTAACTTATTTTTAGCTATTACATATAAATTTTTACACAAGTGTTTCATTATTTGTCTTTGTATAACAACTAGAAAGTGTTGCGTGCGCATCTGTTTCACAAATCCATACAGAGAATGGGGCATGAGTAAGTCGGGATCTAAACCAATTAAACTCGATATAGTAATAAATACAATTGAATGGTACCGGTACCATCTGAAGTTTACTTACAAACTACGCGCTGTACGGATCTGTCGTACTTTAGTCACATCCCATACTAATTTTTAGTATGTTTTGTAGTAGTTAGTTTTTCTTGTTGTTGTGGTGGTGGTATTTAAAGTAGTAGTAGTATTTTTTGTAATTGGTATGGTATTAATACGTGTTATGTACGACTTATTGTTGAAGTCGAACATTTGTTTGTTTGTGGGGTGTGAATCTTATGCGCGGCTTCCTAACATTTACAATATTTGGATTAAGTTCGTAGTTGTTGTTGCTTACGGATTATGGATTCATTTAATCTGTTTTAAGTTGTGTTTACAAGCTAATCAGACATCGATATTTAAAACGTGGCACAAATCACAAATCAGATTTGTGGCAAGATCAAGATCAAGATACAATGATACGATTCGTTTTCCTTTTTGTTTTGTATTATTGCATGTACACTATACATACAACTATATATTCATAAGTATATATATATTTCATAATTTATAAATGTTTTAAACTAAATTTGCTAAAATTGTGATTTTTGTTTTCCTTTGAACTGCTTTTGGTTTGCTTCGTCGTTTGTAGTTTTGTCATTTGTCGGCGTCGTTTCACGCTTCGAACTCCCTAAGAACTTTTATCTTTTCTTTTCTTTTTGTTTTTTTTTTTTTTTGCTGAGTCACCCGTTGTCAAAGCCAATTTGGAACTTGGCCTACAGCTTTCTAATTAAAATTGAGCACATTGATTATTCGAATTATTTATGCATGCATATTTTTTCTGTGTATTTTTGTTTGTTAGCTCAAAAGCAGACAGACGTTAAGCGTATTTTAAATAATAATAATTTAAATTGCTTAAATTCAATTTATCAAATTATTTTATTTTTTTTTACGTATATTTGCATGCTTTTTGTTACACATTTTTACACTAAGAGCAAATCCTTTAGTTTGTATTAAAACTGAAATTGTTGAAACTGGCGCATGCTTCACATAAATATATATATATACAAATGCTTAATAATAAATAATTTAATATTTATACATATATATATATATATATATATATATTTTTTTTCTTTTGTATATATATATTTGTAATGTATATCGATTTTTTGTGGTTGAATTTCTTTTGTTTCAACAAAATTGGCAACGATGTTACAATTGTTTAGCATAAATCTATAAATTACGAATTTTGAATGCTCTCGACTGAATCGTTCGTTGTGAATTATACAACCAATCAACTTTGCTTCAGTTTTATTAAACTTTTTTTAATATTCTTGCAGAGAATATGGTTTATAATCTGAATTACTTGAAACTATATTATTGCTTGGTATACTGTAGAAACCGGCAAGATCGGGTCCCAAAAAACATACACATTTTATTGTTTTTTAAAGGTCCTTCCCAACAACGTGGTGTAATAGACCGGACGACATTAATATTAAGTTACAATAGAAGATCTGCAAGGGTATTTCATCTTCGGCACGCCAAAGCAATTTATTATTTCTTTTAGGTTTCTTTGCTTGGTTTACGTTCCTGTTCGCTTGTTCATAGTTAAGATATAATTTTAATAAATTGTCTAGGCATTTTTCACTTATTTATTGTAGCTATATAATTTGTATTACATTAGAATTCATTCAGTTTACTTCTCTAAGAAGCATTTCATGCTATTCGTCGTTTTGTTTTCAATTCTCCGCGTTAATTGCTTTACTGTTGACTTTTAAGGACTTGCTGTCCCTTAATAATGTTCCCAATTGGATTACTACAAATTTATACAAATAATTACCAGGCTGGCTTAATCGTTTTTGCTTTTTTTTTAGTTTTAAAATATTGTACAAACACATTGGACTAAAAACGAAAACAAGAATTAAAACAATTTACGCTAGGCTCTCAACTTAGATCTAAAATGAAGAAATAATTGTACAGAGCAGGGTGCAAAATAATTTGGCAACTGTTGCCGAAAACATTCAGCACAGTGGGCAACAACTAAAGAGAACTAATAACATGCAGGAAGGGTTTTACTGTACAATCAATGTGTTATTGCTTTGTTATTGCCTGTTCACAACGTGGTCGCATTGAACTCCAGTATCAGACTGTTGGCAATTGTTGTCGTTGCCGCCGGAAGCAACTCGGCTGCTGTGGCTTGGGCCGCTCCAGCTGCCGTTGTTGCTGCTGCTGCATGCAGCCCAAGTCAAGACGTCATAATCGACTTGACGGCATCGTCCAGGCCAGCGGCCACGCAGCTAAAGTCGTTCAGCTGCGCATGAATCGGCGGCTGAGCCTGCGACAGGGCGTGATGGTGTTGGCCATGATGTTGCAAAAGTGGCTGCTGCTGACCCATGTGGCTCTGCAGCAGTTGTTGCTGATGTTGCTGCTGCTGCTGTTGTTGCTGCTGCTGTTGCTGATGGTGGTGATGGTGATGATGATCCAGCAACAGATTGCCGCTGGCATCAGCAACAGCGTTCACAGCCGCTCCAGCACCACCGCTGATCAGACAATCGCCCATGTCCTCGCCCAGCTGACGGCGTCTGCCATTCGCCTGCTCCTGCTGGCAGCTTGGCAAGTTGGCCGCCTGTCGCTGATCGTCCAGTATGCTATCGCCCAAAAAGGAGCCGAGCGAAAACTGCAGCGAATCCCCGCTGTTCTGAAGGTTCAATATGCTGTCTATCGCACTGGCCACATGCCGGCTTATGTCGTCGTCATACTCGCCCGCCACCACGGAAGCGGCGCCCATGTGGTTTACGTGCAGCTGTGTCTGCTGTGGCTGCTGCAGCTGCTGTTGCATGCTGTGCTGATAATGCGGGTGCTGTTGCTGCTGCTGTTGCTGCTGCTGCTGCTGTTGCTGCTGCGGCTCCAACATATTTGCGAAAGCCTGATGATTGACAAAACTGTGTTGCTGCTGCTGCTGTTGTTGCTGCTGCTGCTGCTGCTGTTGTTGTTGCTGCTGCTGCTGTTGCTCCATCAGCAACTGTGAAAAGGCCGCGGGACCATTGGTGGTGACGCCATCGACGCCCATGCCATCGTGTAGAGCCAGCATATCCGCATCCAACATGCCATGCTGCGGCACCTGGACATGCTGCTGCGAGGACATGGGCGACGAGGACGTGGACGAAGCCGTGCACAGACGCTTGCTGCTGTTCTCATCCTCCAGGTCGCTGCTCGAGCCCATCAACTGGCCGTTCCAATGGCGCTTCCGCGTCTCCCCATTGACCAGCATATTGTGTGCTTGGCCATCCACGGTGCTGGTGCTGCTGGACATGTAATCGCTGTAGTGGGCTTCCATGCTTTGCATCCAGCGCGGATTGTTGTTGCAGTTAAGCTCGATGTGATGCTGTTGCTGCTGCTGCTGGGGCTGCTGTTGCTGCTGCTGCTGCTGTCCATACGACTGCTGCTGCTGCTGCTGCTGCTGTTGCTGCTGCTGTTGCTCGCCGCTGTAACCGGCCGTGAAGCCCGCGTCCGGCGCCCAAATGTTTAGTTTGCTCTTGTGATTGACAGCCGGCGATTTCGAGTCGCCGAAAATCTCGTCCAGATTGGATTCAATGTCGTGCGCATCGTCGCTGCTGTTCTTCACATCCAAATCCACCGGCGACTCGCCGAACATGGCCTCGAGGCGTGTCTCCACGGACTTCTGCACGTCCGAGTCGCTGTTGAAGAACTCACTGATCGCCGGATGATGATTCGGCGGCTGTTCGGCCTGCATCGCCAACGGCTGCTGGCGCTGCTGGCTGCACGAGCTGCCGATGGGCAGATTGTTGTTGCCGGCACTGCTGCTGTTGCCGCCAACATCGCCGACACAGCTGCTGCTGCTGCTGCTGCTGCTATTGCTGCTACTATTGCTGTTGCTCTGGTTGCTCTTGTCAATGCAGCCATTGGGGAATAGATCGGACAGATGATTGCCATTGTTTAGCAGGCTGCCGGCATTGTTGTCATACAGATGTGGTTGTGGCAGGTGTTGTTGGTGCGTTGCATGTTGCAGCGGTGTATGTTGATGTGACGGCTGTGGCAGCAGCACCTCATTGTTGATTAGATTTAGCTCTTTTTGCAGGCAGTACCAGCCATCTTCGTTATCTTCATGGCTGAGATTATTGCTTTTAATATGATGTTGCTGTTGTGCCTGCTGCTGCTGTTGCTCTGAATGTTGCTGTTGCTGTTGCTGCTGCTGCTGTTGCTGCTGTTGCTGTTGCTGTTGCTGTTGCTGTTGCTGTTGCTGTTGCTGTTGCTCTTGCAGCACATTGTCCGCATAACAGTTCTCAGTGTTCTTTCCGCCTGCCGGCTGCATCTTCTGCTCCACCTTTTTCATAATGAAACTGGGCGTTAGCTCCGACTCGATATCAAAGTTATCGTAGTCCTTTTTGATATACTCCGCGTTATCCTTGGTCAGGTGCTCCTTTTTGACAGCATCGCCACTAGCCTCGGACTGGCCCAGCCACTCGCCATTCTCCTCACGCTTGACCTGCTGCTGCTGCTGTTGTTGTTGCTGCTGCTGCGGCTTGTTGTACGCCTTGTTCACATCCGCGCTATTCTTGAGCAGATCAAACTTGTCCACAACTGCTGCTGCTGGCTGCGCGGTTGTCTCCGCAACTCGTTCCAGCGGCTCCATTTTGATTTCCTCCTTTACTTTGGTGTCCATCGCCGTCTCCAGCTCGGCATTTGCTTCAGGTTTTTGCTCCTCTTTGAGCAGCTGCTGCTGCTGCTGTTTCTCTACCAACTCCTTCTCGGCGGTGCGTATGTCACTGATCTCGCCCTTGAGATCGTCTATCATCAGCTGCTGAACTTGCAGCAACTCCGAGGTGCGATGTTGCAACTGCAACAATTGCAAATTGCAAAAAAAGAAAAAATAAATAAATAAATTATAGAAATTTTATTTCTGTTGATCTTTAGATTGCTTACCGTTGACTCCTGGAAGAGAATCTCCTGGAATTTGCCACTCAGCTGGCGGAACTTATCGCGAAAGCCGAGCGCCGTTGCCTCAAACTCCTCATCCTCATCGGATTGGAGCTCCACATCGTTCTCGTGCATGCAATGATACCTGCGAAGGGGTTGAGAGTTGGTTCAGCTGCATCAACTTGGGAGCAACTTTTGCTGCAACTCACCTGATCAGGCGCTTGACCGCCTCCTCCTTGGTGCGAAATGGCTTCACGTAGTCCGGCTTCTGGCAGCTCTCCTGATCCACCTCCAGTTGGCGCACAAACCTGCGAAGGAAATGACTGTTAATTGAAAGTCCAACACGGTCGGAGTCGTGTGTAATCAAGTTGGCCTCATTTCGTTAAAATCGGCATTTTTCAACCAACTACTCACAAGGAGAGGCGTGCAATTTTTGGTTTAGGTGTGGGCAGCAGCTCCTCCGGCTTGGGCACGGGCAGAGCTGGCAAAAACACGGGCAGCGTTGGCGCAATTAGATTGCTCAATGCAGGCGCTGCTGCTGGCGGTGGTTGCGCCAGCGGCAGCAGTTGTTGCTGTGGCTGCTGCTGTAGTTGCAATTGCTGTTGCTGCAGTTGCTGTTGTTGTGGTTGCTGCAGCTGCTGTGGTTGCAGCGGTGGCATGGCCAACATGCTGCCAACTTGTATGCTGCTGCTGCTGCTGCTGCTACTGTTGCTGCTGCTGCTAATATTGTTGTTGTTAATGTTGTTGCTACTGCTACTGCTGCTGTTGCTGCTATTGGATAGCAAATTCGTGGAGCTGGCAAAGATAAGCGGCGGTGGTCCGTTTTTAATGCAGGCAGCGGACGGCTGCTGCTGCTGCTGCTGCTGCAGAGGCACACTCAAGATATTCGTTTTCTGCTGCAACAAGTTGACAGTCGCAACTGTTTGCTGCTGTTGTTGTTGTTGTTGCTGCTGCTGCTGTTGTTGTTGATTGGGCGCATTGTTTTTGCTGCGACAGGGCGACTCCTTGAGCTTGGCTTGCGTCGTTTGTTGCTGTTGCACGTTGCAAATAGTTGCTGCCTGCTGCTGCTGCTGCTGTTGGTTCTGCTTCTGCTGCGCCAGCTTTTGCTTATTGGCCAGTTGCTGCTGCTGCTGGTGCTGCATGGGATAAATGTGTATACGCTGAGCCACATTCAACTGCTGTTGCTGCTGCTGCTGCTGCTGCTGCTGCTGCTGCTGCTGTTGTTGCTGCTGCTGCTGCTGCTGCTGCGCATTGATAGCTGCTGCTGCTGCTGCTGCTGTCGTCGTGCTGGTGGTGGAATGATTGTTTGGCTGCACCACATTTGCTAGAATGACACCACCAGCTGTTGCTTTCAGTGCTTCTGCAGACTGTTGCGCTTGTTGCTGCTGCTGCTGCTGCTGTTGTTGTTGTTGCTGCTGCTGCTGCTGCTGCTGCTGTTGCTGCACCTGCTGGAATTGCTGCGGCATCAGGCTAAAGCTGCCATTCGCATTGGGCGTCGGCACCATCCCCTCCGGCGTGGGCACCTCCTTGCCCGACGCCAAAATCCGATGCTGCTCGGCGAACAAACGCTGCAGCGCCAAATTGATCTCGGCATCCGACATGGGCTTGTTGTACATGCCGATCGCATTGGGATCGACATCTGGGGAGATGGGCAGCGTGGGCACAAACGACTTGTTCTGCAGCTTGATGGTGAGGAACTGTATCTGCATTTGCACCGTGCGGAACACCTGCTGCATTTGCGGCGTCAACTGAATTGTTTGCACGCGCGATATTGTGTTTTGTTGCGGCTGTTGCTGTGGTGCGGCTTGTGGTTGTTGTTGCGCTTGTTGCTTCGGCTGTTGTAGCTGGGCGGGCAATTGCAATTGTGTGACAACAGGCGCTGCTGTTGCGACGCCACTGCTGCTGCTGCTGCTGCTGCTGCTGCTGCTGTTGTTGTTGTTGTTGATGTTGCTGCTGTTGCTGACTACCGCACTGGGCGTTGATGTTGTTGCTGTTAAGCTAAAGCTGCCGCGTTGCTGCTGCGGCTGTGGCTGTTGTTGTTGCTCTGCTGCTGCTGCTGCTGTTGCAGCTGCACAGCTGCTCCCGTCGCTGTCGGCTGCTGTTGCTGGAGCTGCTGCTGTTGCTGCATGGGCGCCGTGACGCCCACCAGCTTGGTGCCGCTCGTCGTCTGGAAGGGCTGGATGCTGTTGCTCATGATTGCGGTTGTTGTTGTGGTGGTTGACTGGGTGCCGCTGGAGTTGACGACAACAACCATCTGCTTGCCGCTGGCCACGTTCGGCTGCACAATTTGCACGGGATTGTTGTTGGGCTTCTGCGAGAGCGGATCCAGCTTGGGCATGGGCTTCACCACGCTGGCATTCTTCAGGCTCGCCAGCTCGGCGGCGGTGGGCGTTGTCTTGGGCTTGCGCACCGGCTTCTTTTTGGCCACGGCCCCAGTGCTGCCCGCTGCTGCTGTTGTCGTTGTTGTGCTCGTCGCCTTGGCCGGCTCCAGCTTGGCCTTGCTCTGATCTATGATGGGCGCCACATTGGCCACCTGTTTGGTGACCGTTGTGGAGTTTGTTGTGGTGTTGCTGCTGGTTGTCAACGTGGTTGTCGTTGTCGTGCTAATCGGCAGACCCAGGTTGAGACCATGCCCATTGCTGATGGGCTGTATGGGATGCACGATCTGCTGTTGCGGTGGCTGCGGTCGCAGTGGAATGGGCAATGTTGCCGTCGTTGTCGCCAGCTGCTGCTGTTGCTGTTGTTGCTGCTGTTGTTGTTGCTGCTGCTGCTGTGTGGGCGGCAGCGGGTTCACATCGTTAAAGTGCAACTGACCCAGCTGCAGGCACTGCGCCAACTGTTGCGCATTGATGCCCGCGGGCGCAATCAGAAGCCGCTCCGTGGGCCCAATCGAGGCCGCCGTTTGGCCAGCACTGATTGCCGTTATTTGATTGGAGACGCTGTTCAGGCAAAACAATTGCTGCGTGCTGGGATCAATGGGCGGCAGTGCCACATACCGTTGGGCATTGTTAACCGCCGGCTGCTGTTGCTGCTGCGGCGGCGGCGGCGGCGGCGGCTGTTGTAGCAGCTGCTGCTGCTGCTGCTGCTGTTGCTGTTGCGGCTGTTGTAGTTGCTGCTGCTGCTGTTGCTGCTGCTGCACGAGCAGTTGCGGCGTTGGCGCCGTGTTTGACGGCAATTGTGGAAAGCTTAGAGTTTCGTTTGGTTTAGCGGGCATGATCGGTGGTTTAATTGCAGTGGTGCTGTTGGTGGTTATGCTGTTGCTGCTGTTGCTCAACAGATTGTTGGCGGATAGCTTCCTATTGTTGGCAGCTGAAAAAAGACAAGAGCAAAGAGTTAGCAAACATGAAGAAGACTTTAATTTCATCTTCTGAAATTACCTTTAACTTCACTCTTGTTCGCTGTTGCCGTTGCCTTGGGCAGTTGCTGAACTGTTGTTGTTGCTACCGTCGCAGGCAACTGCGGCTGCTGCAACAGCAACTGCTGCTGCTGCTGCTGCTGTTGTTGCTGTGGTGGTGCAGGCGGTGGTGGGGGCGGCGGCGTTGGCGCTGGCGGCTTGTTGGTGTTGTCCACGCGCGTGGGCTCATTGATGATGGTCACATTGGGCAGCGCGCCCTTCAGCAATGCCTGAAGTATCAGGTGCGACTGATGATCCTGCGGCGTGTTGGGATCATGACGCAGGATCAGGCGCTCGCAGTGCTCGGACACGGCCAGCGTTAGGCTGCCCGTCAGCTGCGGCACGAGGGCCGCTGCCGAAGCCGGTGAGCCCACCGAAATGGACACGTTGCCGGGCATGCCCGTCAGCTGTGGCGGCAATATGGTGGCACCACCTGCCGTTGTCACCGCTTGCATTGGCGCCGCTGTGGACGGCGGCGTCGCCTGGGGTATGGCCACCAATTGCATTTGGCGACCATCGCTGGAGAGCTTTATGGTTGCCGTCTCCGCTGCCGTTGTTGTTACCGCCGGCGTTGGCTGGAAAACGAGCTGCGCTTGCTGCGATGCAGTAACTGTTGTTGTTGCTGGCGCTGCTGTCGCTGTCGCTGCTGCTGGCACAGCACCACCCATGACGGTGGCACCCGGCGGCAGTATGGGCATTATCTGAATCTTGTTCTCGACGGCGCTGCTGATGGGCAGCGCTGACTGATGATGATTCTGCACCTGCGATATCTGAATGTTGCCAATCTGGCTGGGCACCGTTGTTGGCGTATTGCCGCCGCTGCTGGCTATCCCCAGGCCGTGCGGCAGCAATATGCTGCTGGAGCTGCTGCTGCTGCTGACGGGCGTTGTCAATGTGATGGTGTTGATGGTGCTGCTGATGTTGCTGCTGCAGCTGCTAATGGTGGTGGTTGTGCTGCTGCCGCCTACACTAATAATGTTGCTGCTGTTCAGATTGCCGTTGCTGTTGCTGATGATGCTGTTGCTGTTACCATTGCTGATGCTGTTGAGGTTGTCCTGTTTCTTGGTGTTACGCCGCACGGCGGGCTTGCGACGCGGCTTAACGGCAGCTGTGGTTGTTGCTGTCGTCACTGTTGTCGTCGGCGTGGTCAGCGTTATGCTAGCCGCGATGGACGTCGGCTGCAGCGTGACGCTGCCAATGGTCTGGGCCTGTGCGCCCAGACTGAAGCTAATCGTGGGCGCCGGCGTTGTCGTCGCCTGAATGCTGGTGCAGATTTTGGCACCGGCGGCTGCTGCGGCCGCTGCAGCGGCTGCCTGCTGGGCGAGGTGCTGCTGCGCCTGCCGCTGAATCTCCTCGGCGGTGGGCAGGCGCGGCGTGGATAGCGTATACGGTGGTACTGTTGCTCCAGCGGCAACGGCGGCTGCCGTCGCGGCATCGCTTGGATCGATCTTGATGAGGATATTTGGTATTTCGGTGGCTTCGTTGACCGGCGCGGGTGCCGGGATGGTCAGCGTGAAGGGCAGCCCATCGCTGCCGTTTTGGCTCGGTATGGAGATCATGATATCATTGGAGCTGGGCGCAGTTACTGTTGCTGTTGCCGTTCCATTGCCAGCAACTGTTGCCACTCCGTTGCTTATGGGCGGCGGCGGCGGCGGTGGCAGCGTTGGTGGTGGCAGTGATTCCTCAACATGATGATGGTGGTGCTGGTGGTTGTTGTTGGTGTTGCTGTTGCCGCTGCTGCTGTTGTTGTGGCTGCTGCTGCTGCTGCTGGCACTGCTGCTGGTATTGATTGTTGCAGTTGGCGCCGAGTTTGCGACCGCATCCATGCCATAGTCATCGTCGTCGTCGTCGTCCTCCGTGATGCCGCAGAACTTCATCACATCGCCGAGATCTAATTTGCCATTGCTGGCGCGTTGTATGTGCGTGGGCGGCGGCGATGGCGACTTCAGCTGCGCCGCCTGCGGCGTCGGAGCACGTGCTAGCGTCGTCGTCGTCGTGGGCGTGGCAGGTATGGCAATCTTTTGCGGCGTCGCCGTCGGCGCTGGCGTCTTCTTTTTGCGCGCCCGCGGCTTCTTCTTCGGCTCCGCGCTCTGTTGTTGCTGTTGTTGTTGCTGTTGCTGTTGCTGTTGCTGCTGCTGCTGCTGCTGCTGCTGCTGCTGCTGCTGCTGCTGCTGCTGCTGATGTTGCTGTTGCTGCTGTTGCTGCTGATGTTGCTGCGGCTGCTGCTGATGGTGATGATGATGTTGCTGCTGCTGCTGTTGCTGCGCCTGCTGCACCTGCGTCTGGGTCTGCTGCAGCTGCTGCTGCAGCTGCTGGATCTGCGCCTGCTGCTGCTGTTGCTGCTGATGCTGCAGCTGTATGGTGGCCATGGCCGCCTGCTGCTGCGCCGTCGGCTGACGCAGCGGCTCCGGCGTAACGGCCAGCGGCACATGCGCTGGCGAGGATTGGGCAAACAGCTCCGCGGCATTGTTGCCATTGCCGCCGCCGGAGGCCGCCGTCGTCGTCGTTGATTGCTGCGGTGGCTGCGGCGTCTGGAAGGCGGTGGCAATCTGCTGCAGGTGGGCGCCACTCAGCTGATTCAGATTGATGGTGGCGCCGCCCAGCGTCTGCTGCAGCTGGGATATGGCCGCCAGCCCGTTGGGCATTTGGATCTGGGCAATGCCGTTGCCGGCCGCCGCAGCAGCCAGCTGCAGGTTCTGCAGCTGTGCCGCAACGCTCTGGCCCAGCAGCTGGGTGTTGATGGTGGCCGTTGTCGTAAACGGCTGAGATCGTGGCGTCTGCGCGGCCAGCGCCGCATGGAGGCCGCTTAGCTGTGTGCCGGTTTTGATGGCGCTTTGGAATTGGCCGGCGGCAGCCGTCTGCTGGATGAGGTTGCCCTGCGAGGACACTATGAATGTGGGCGTGGCGGCGGCCAGCTGCATGGTGGCGCCATTCGTGCCCACGATGCGCAACAGTTGCTGCTGTGCCGGCTGCTGCAGTTGCGCCTGCCCGCGCGAATTCTGTATAACCAACGAGGGCGTGGCCGTCAGCTGCGGCGTCGGCGGACGCAGTATCAGCTGCACACCCTGCGGATTCTGCTGCACCAGCACGGGCATCTGATTCAGCAGCAACTGCTGCGGCTGTGCTGCTGTTGCAGGCAGCAAAATTTGTTGCTGTTGCTGACTGGTGGCATTGGCCGTAGCACTGAGCTGTGCCTGCTGCGGCTGCGGCGACTGCGAGATCTGTGGCAATTGTGTGTTGCTATTGCTGATATTTTTGCTCTTGACCAGCTGCTGCCCCGGCTGCGAAGATAGCTCCTGCTGCGGCTTGGGCAGAATCTGCTGGGGCGCCTTGCTCGCCTTCGTGCTGGCAGTGGACAACGCAATGCCCGCATTGCTGCTAAAACGTTGATGCTGCTGCTGCTGTTGCTGCTGCTGGTGTTGTTGCTGCTGCTGCTGCTGTTGTTGTTGCTGTTGCTGCAGATGTTGCTGCTGCAGCGACGGTTGCTGCGCGGTGGCTATGATCTGACCCTGCGGCCCATGAATAAACTGAAACACTTGCTGCGGCGCCTGCTGCTGCTGCGGCCCGCTCGTGATGGTGAACTGCTGCGGCAGCATCTGTACGGTTTGCGGCTGCGGCGTTGGCGGTTTTATGGCCGCAGCAGCAATCGCGTTGCTGGGGCTGGGTATAGGACTGTCCGCTATCAGTGGACTACTGCTCTGATACTGCTGGAATTGCGCCTGCTGCTGCTGCTGCTGCTGTTGTTGTTGGTGTTGGTGTTGATGTTGTTGCTGCTGTTGATGATGCTGCTGCTGCTGCTGTTGGCTCAGCACCGATGCGGCGCCCTTTTTCGCTTGACCTTTTGGGCTACTAGCCACATTTGCTGTCGCAAACGAAATGGGCGTGCTGATTGCCGTTGCGTTCGGTTGCCCATAGCCGCCGGCTACTGTCGAGCAGATCGAAGTGGGCGCCGCTGCGTTGGTGCTGAAGATTTGCTGCTGCAATTGCTGCTGCTGCTGCTGAAGTTGCAGTTGCTGTTGCTGGTGTAGTTGCTGTTGCTGCTGCTGCTGTCCAGTTCGCTTGTTGCCCTTCTGCAAAGGATAATTCAAATAATTCAAAAATCTAATTTATTCACTCTTCATTTCTAGCTAAACTTTGCCTAGTTTAGGTGTATAAGCTACGATCTGAAAATTCAATTGTTGAACTCTCAGAGGAATTTCGTGTTTTGGGTCGACCCTTTGAAGATCTTAAGAAATTGGATACGATGGTACGTTGGCTGCCAGATGTGCAACGACAAAAACCTAAACACCTGAAATCAGGAAATATATATATTTCAGAGGTCTGTTGTCTACCATCTTAATAGAATGCTGGATTTTACTCCTACCTTAAATACTTAGATAAACGTTTTGCTGTCAGTTGGGTATACAAAATAGTTCTACGTCATTGTTGTGACCTTTCAACTTTATTGGAAGCACTAATTGAGCTATTACTGGACAATACTCTATATTGACTGTCCTAATGAACTAATTGTGTAATTAAGTTATTTATAACACGGAATTACAATGGAAATATTTGAGTCTTTTAGTTCATAGTTTTGGGTTCCAATCTCCTAGTTGGCAATCTCCTTGTCAAACACACTCACATTTGCTTAAACATATACCTAGATTCCTAATAGATGGCTATGTAACAAATCTGCTTGTCTTTTTATATGCTAAAATTTAACGACAAAACCTAAGATTAATATAGATCAATTTCACATACATATTTATCAAATAGTTTAAATAATAACTTTAAGAACTTTGACTGCAAGTTTAGAATAGAGTATTCAAAAATGATTGTTCAATGGTATATACAATAATGTTCTTTATAATATAGAATGATTGAGACATTTTATCAAATAATTCATTATGCGTGCAATTCAAAAACAAACATTGCATCACTTTTGTCGTGGTATTCGTTGAAGCAATGTAAATGCGTGTTTCACTATCAGTTATCACTGTTCCAATTCGATAGGGATCTTATCTTATCAAGTGCAACTCAATTAAATATACCTTGTTCAGTTGTATATTGTTGGAGCCGACAAGCGTGGCATTCAGCTCAGTGCCGATTGCATTATTGTGACCACTGGCGGCGGCGGCGGCGGCGGCGGCTATAAGACCGCCAGCTGTCACGCCGATGACCGTCGTGGCAGCGGCCGGTGACTGTGAGGGACTCGGCTGAAAGACAACGGTGCCGGCATTGGGACTGCCATTTGTGAACTGATGTATGGATTGTCGCCTGCCAGGCGTCGCCGCCTTGCGCTCCTGTAAAGGATACGAATAATAAATGGAATATGTATATACATGGATAATATTAGTTAGATAACAATCAAATTGTGTTCAGACTTACGTGTTCCTGTTGATTGCTGTTGGCGTTTAATGCGTTGCCACCGGCTACGAGCACCACATCCTGTGGGAACGGCGATAGCGATGGTGATGGTTGCAGGCGTGGACTAGCTGAGATCGATGGTGATGGACTGGGCGTCAGAAACGGACCCGGAGGAGACAATATTCCTGCAAATGGCAAAAACACAATTAAGAATTAATACTCGTGTGTGTACATACAGTTTATACTATATATATATATATATATATATATATATATATATATGAGGAAGAAGCGCACTAATTCATTTTATTTTATTGGGCCACCATTGACCCACTAATGTCAGGGTCCAGGCGTGTTTATTGGCCAACTGAGTATCGGGTAACCGAGGGGGCGCGAGTTGTCTGTCCATAATGAACAGCAAGCCAAGGCATAAACATCGACAACCATTTGGGGGCCAGCAATCTTGTACGTGACCAGAGCGCAACTGAATCCATGAGATACAAACGAACGACACAGAGCAAACAAGCAACAGAGTATCTCGCAGATACACACACTTGGGCACACAGCTACATGTATATGTGAGTAAAATTGCGCGCCATTTCAAAGTTGTTTATTTTGAAGCTGGAACGCTTCAATTTGCCGACGGCTGCGCCCCTCAGTTGCCATTGCTGTTGCCGTTGCCGTTGCTGGTGGCTGCCTTTGTGCATACAAAACGAGGCAAGTTAACACATTTCGAAGCACCAACTAACCAACTCAGCTAAAGGGAAGTGCGTCAATACACTCACATACATATTTTTGGACCTGCGAGCAGGGAACTGCGAGTCCAACAGAAACAGAAACCAAACCAGTTTCATTAGTGCTCGAAAAAGTTCTTTGCACTTCTTCATTTTCAAATTGCTTTGCGCTCTTTTTTTATTTTTGGGATACCCTGTTGGATGTGTTTCAAAAGCTTAATGAAATTATGCGCATACAACTCTAAGTGAGCTACTAACAATTTAAGATAATAAAAGCTAATAAAAGCTGGTGCATCTAAACCGTATCAGGTTAAATCAATTCTAAGCAGAATTAATAGAACCTGTTTCCATTGGTTTAATAAGCAGTATAATGGTTTTGTGCAAATATATTAAGTACCAAAATGCATGGTCATTCAAGTCGATTTTGTCATATTTTTATATATATCTGTCTTAGTACCTACGTATCGCGCAACTAGAAACTGAGTACAGGGTATTCCCCAGTCGAGCACTCTCTACCAGTTTTGATTTGTGCCTGTAACGAAGTGTTCGTTCTGCAAACTTGTTTCAAAAATATTAGCCAACAGGCAGTCATTTGTTTTGGACATATTTATTCAGTTCTGCATCGTGGCTAAGTGTTGCAGTTTATTTTGCTTAAGAACGAGGTAGGTTTATGCCGCAGTTAAAACACTTTCGTACATTTTAAAGAAGTGCCGAAAGATGTAAGGAATAGTGAGATAAAATGATGAGATTTAAGTATATGAATAAAATGAACATAAACAGTGAAAAAGAAAATCAAAAAGATATAAGCTTATATTTTTATTTATACTTATAAATATATAAAGTTTAAAGAAAGATTAACAGGAATTGCGATAAAAAGCTAAAATTGATATCAAATATAAGTAAATATATAAAAAAAAAACATTTAGCTATAGCTATTTTCTCTTTCTCTCTACCTATTCTAAGGGCCGGATTTTATGCCAAAAAGTTTTGGAATGCACGTGTTACCGTTTATTGAAATCAGTTTAAAAATATGTAACTAGGGGGTGTGCCTCGGGTAGTTTTTCAATTAAAAGTTCAACTTTGTAGTTGCTGTTGTTGTGATTGGCGCTGCTAAACATATTGTTGCTCTTGTGTGTTTTGATAAACTATGCATATTGTTTAGGAAGTGAAATGAAAAATCAACAACAAAGAGGCGAAAAATTTACATAATTCCAAGATGGGTCTACGCTGTTACAACCACTGAGAGGCAGCAGCATTAATTTGCATACGGCTAAAATGAAGCTAGCGAGCATAAGAGGCCAGAGCGTCGCACAAGTGGGCGGAGCGGGGCGGAGCAGGCGGGCAGACACAAAGAGTATGCTACGAGAAGGAAAAAAAATTGTGGAATTACGGATAAGGCGGCAATGGAAAAACACGGCAAGAAGCATAGCGAAGGCGTAGGATAAACGAGCATAAGAAGCATCATCAAAGAAGCTGCCAACGTCCCCTACATCCACGCCGTTCGAGACGTTGTCAGCGATTGGCGTTGAAGCATGAGCCGGAGCAAAAGCTAAGACCCCCCGTCTGCCCCGTGACATATATACAAATGTACATATATCTATGTATATGTGTAGCCCTTGCCGCCATTATCGACAGCAAAACAAAGCATAAGAAGAATTTAACAAGCGCAACTGCCGCCCGTTTACAGCTGCCAAGAGCTAACAGCGGGAGATGCCGTCTTTCACATCATTCAACATGCAACATACACATCCACATATACATCCGCATCAACGCTTACTGTGAAATTGTCCTGGCAACGTTGAGAGAATTTCATATTTTTAGGCACTGGGCACAATAAATTTCGACGTAGCCAAAGCTCAAGACGGCGATGCCAAAGACGAGACGAGTGTGCAACAGAGCGAGAAGAAGCAGCAGGGAGCAACAGGAGGGGGTCGAGGGAGCATCTGTAGAAACGTTGCCAGCAGCAACGTAAATCAAAAGCCGCTCCGCGTGTGCTCTCAATAACAATAAGTGTGGGGGGAATATATATACCTAAATACAAAGTACTTAGAGATGAATGCCGCACAGTTTGTTAGACATGCAACAAACTGTATCAAATTAAGTTCCACTCAGGTGTGGCATCTTCTAAAATGGTAATTTGTGTAAGGAATAACTCACCTAAACAATTAATTACTATTTAACATTTTATTTATAAACTTGGTAGGAATTTGATTTAAATTTTATTGCGTTATAATTTTGAATTCCTGAAAACATTATTACTCATGAAATTAGAAAAATAAAAACATATTTTATAGAAATTTAAAGAATTTTTATTACAGCACGCAAATTAATTACGATTTATACAATTTATATTGAATTGAAAAATTCAAGGTATAAACGTTCTCTATATACGCATATGAATTTGTCATTTAATTTATCACGTAATCTCATTTGAATTAACATCCAATATTTCTTTTCGTCTATTTGTACCAGCCCAAGCAGAGACGCATTCAAAGTCCAGACAGACAGGGAGACACATAAATATCAAGAAAAATCCTATACATATATTTACATACATATGTATGCATGTTTTAAAAAGTACTCACATATATACATACATATAAACTTGTATGTAGCACATTTAGTGAAAAGTGTAATTTCATGTTAAGCAAAACCACAAACGCAACTGGCGCACAAATAAACCAAAACAAAGAGAGAGAAAAAGCTTATGTGATAAGCAAGGGAAAAACTATTTTAATACTGGCGAAATTTTAATACACTTAAATATTAACTCAATTTAATTTTTGTATTTCACTAACTTTCAAAAACAAATTCCTAAAGTTCAAATAAAATGCTTTTTCAGAGCCAAAAAGCTAATACAATACAAGTATGTTAACATAAAATCACACAAGTACGTCAATTTCTGGAAGTTTTACTCCAAATGCATATATATGAACTTTAGAAATTTTCAGAAAAAGAATGTAGTTTGTTGAGTCCTGCAAATTAGGTAAATATGTCGAGAGCTCTCACGCGTAATATCCAGGTTTTAACGTAACGAAAGGGCTTTCAATTTGCTACACAGATCTTCAGTGTTCACATTTTTGTAGAGTATACAAAAGCAAAGCGGAATCGACAAAAACAAAAAAAGATGTACACTTGATATGCACGTACAGCGTACAGCGCAGATACTCAAAAGTTTGACTAGCCGAAACGCAGATGAACGCACGAATAGACGACGAATGGTTGCAAGGATGGTTGGATAGATGGATGGATGGTTGTATGGATGGATGGTAGTTAACTGAGTGCCCGACTGCAGCCTGCCTTTCTGCCTGCCAGCCCATCTACTTGAGTGTCTAGCGAGAACAGAGGACGACGCCGGCTCGGAGGCAGGGCCAGATGTTGCCACATTATTTTGCATTTTGTGCAGAAGCATAAAAACTGAGCCAAGCGCAGTTTGGGGCATCGAGGAGACAGAGTCAAACGGCGGCTGCCCGCGCAGCAAGATGAATCCTATTTACGAACAACTCAGTGACTGACGCTGAGTGTGTATGTGTGTGTATCTCTGTGTGTGCATTTGCTCGAGTATCTGAAAGTTCGTTCTGTGTGCGCCGCTTTGCTGCCTGTCAAAGTCAGTAAAAATTTTGTTACCACAAAAAAAAAAAAAAAAAAAACAGAAAACAGAAAAAAGATACAAAAAAAAGTGCAAAGGGGAAAAGGGAAAAATTGTAAACTGCAAAGGTAATGGAAAGTGTAGTGCGAGTAGTTTTTTTGCTTTTTGTTTGTGCCCCCGCTTTGGCATCAACCAGAACTGTCGACTGTTGCCACAATCCTGGCGCACAGTCTATCCTTGAGTCCTGCTGTTTGGGCGGCCGTTGATGCCTTCAAGGCATTTGGCTTGTTAAGCAGCATAATTGAATTAAGCCAAATGCGGCATAGCGAGCCAAGCCGACTAAAGTAAAATCGCAAAAAGTATTTTTAGTCGACAGACACACAGATACAGACACCAATTCAGATACGCGCACATTGGGTTATTCCAGAATAGTCAACTTGAAGCCTTGTCGCTAAAGTGTTTCCTTCTAACGATATCCTTTCTACTTAGGTCGCCATGTAATCCAATTATGCATATTTACTCAGCTCTCATTAAACGAAGTCAACAAACTGCATAAATGGATCATAGTGCATTGAAAATAAATATATCTTATTCCAGGTGGAGGATAGCTAATCGACATTGTCGGCGGATGTAGGAAGAACAGTGTTGTGAGATTTTTGCTATGGTAAATTAAAGTCGAAGGTTACATGCTTACCCCCAGTTTTTCATCACCCAACGTTTAGCTATCTTTGTTGAGTAGAAGATAGAAAACGATACCTTCAGCTAGATTCAAAAATTTAATTTAATTGCAAATGTTTTTTACGTTTGTGTTAAAAATGTAGCTGCACATGTATTGGTAAGCTTTGAAAGTTTCCTCGTTCGCAGTACTGCATTAAGCTTAAGTGGATCAATCTGGCTTCAAGCATCATTTGCGTTGAAGATGCTCAAAAAGTATGAAAATGTGATACCTTACTCATCATAACTAAAATGCCATTCAAAACTATTTAAGTATTTATTATTCCCTTAATAAAGCACACATTTTGTTAGTATTTTCCTGATTCACCAAATGGATTTGCCTGAGTAACTTTTCAAATAATATTCATAAATGTCAAAACAAATTTAGCATTCGTGTCACTGCTGAAACTACAGTTCATATCTCAGAGGCTGGTCTCAGATCTGAAATTCAAAGAACATGCAGGAACAAAATTATTTATTTATATGCAACCGCGCACACACACACAGTTGTACATACACAGGATACTCGAGTTGCAAGAGCGCCTTCGTTGTTGCCGCTGGCTGCTAATGGGAACAGCCACGGAGTTGGGCTACAGAGCGGGGAGAGCGGGGCGGGCTCAGTCGGGCCTCTGAGTCCACCTTATGGCAACTGTTTTATGCTCTCGCATGTTTTATAGTCTCTCCTTTCGTGTGCTTGTGTGTCCCATCTTTGTTGTTTCATTTATTTGGTTGACTGGCATAACCTCAGCCTCGCAGCTCCTCTGCCTTGACGCCCCTACAGCAGCACTCACCCATCCCTCGCCCCGTCTGCCACTCTACGGCCGCTAAGTAGGAGCCGTTGTGTAGCACTTGCAGGGAGGACGGCGGAGACGAACTCTGCTCGGCGCTGGCTGCTGTTTCTATTGTCAACGTCTGTAACAATAGCGCAACGTAGGAGCGACTGTCGGACCGACCGACCGACCGACCAGCCGTGTGACAATTCGACCCCAAAAGGACCAGGGAGACACAGGCAGCGAAAACAAATAAAATAAAATAAAACAGAAAAGCAACAACAACAACAACAACAAGGAGTTCAAAGCAGAGTTCGCATTTTGTCGTCCTGTACTCGCGTCGTGTATATGAACTGTTGATGGTGTTATGGCGATATGTCGCTGACTACCGACTACAAGCGACTGGCGTCCATTGCCACAGTGCCCCATCCTTTCCCCCCACCCCCCTCCCGAAGTTTATAGGCAGCATACAAAAATGTTTGTGCAAAAACAATGCGCCAGCAGCAGGCATCGCATACAGGATAGTCTCCGTTGTGAAGGAGGCGAGGGGCATGAACAAAAATATATATAAAATAACATAGCGTCTCCGTACTCCGTACTCGGCTCGGATAAAAATGAAATAAAAATCGATAAGTGTAGGCACGTTTGAATAGTCGCTCGGTCTCGATGAGGTTGTGTGTCGTTCAATGTGAATACTTTGCGCAGAAGAGGGGATGGAAGCCAGTGTATTGAATGATGAGAAGTTGCGTGAGACGTTCTCTATAGCCTGGGCTTGTATTATGCCCAGACTATGTACTTGTGATGTTTGTTATTTCTAGGAAAATTAGACGACGCCTCATTGGCTATATTCGCCAGTTATATGGTGAATACAGTGGTTACAGCCAGTTTTTATTTTTATTGACTATGCATAAAAATTTATTTAAAAAAATTTGTAATAAAAAAAAGATAATGCCTACTTTTACAAATATTTATTTTTTATGGTGTTCAAATCTATAAAAAAATTACTATTTATTTATTTCACCTATAATAAAAATTGTGTTTGTACACTTTAGGTTTTACAATTATTAATTTCTTGTTTTTATTTACATTTTTAACTATATAAATATATAACTTAAGAAATTGATATCATACTGAAACTCAACCGTTTAAATGTGCTAGCATCCACTCTACATACAATATTAATTGTATAATAAAATGTATATATATATATATACATTTTTTTTTGCTAATTAGAAACATTTTATATGCCCTTTGATGACAGCGTTAATAACAAGCACACACACGCACAATATTAACAAAACGTGAAGCAGGGCTTTATCCATATTACGCATACGGCATGTAAGCCGCGCACAAAGTGCATTTAATGCTTGCCAATTTAACAAGGGAGACAAAAAGAGCTCCAGCAGCAATCAGTCGCTGCAATTAAAACTGTAGCCTTTGTACCCTTTCCACACCTTTGCTCCCCTTCCCCCTGCCCGGCCCTAGCCTACTGGCACTTGAAACAGAACGCCTGGCTACGAAAAGCAGGGCAACTGACAACCACTCGAGCCAAATAACTCATGTCTCGAGTGCTGTTGAAATGAGTTTGAGTTTCCATTTTTGTGACCAGGTGAGTGGGCAAGCATACAAATTGCTACAAGCTGGCTAACCGTCGATGACACCACATCATTATAATCATCATCATAGCCATTAACAGTTTTAGCACTCATACAAAGCACAAAAACACTCGACATTTATTCATTCATTCATTTCTTTACCCATAAAAGGCAGATTAGCCTAATTACATTCAGTAATCGCTTGGCTGCAAAACATAAAAGCAAACTCACCCAAAATGAACTTGGAAAATTATTTGATTTAGGCTTAGCAAATTCACATCGTTTACTCCTGAATGATTTTATTTTAATTATTTACATTTTACTTAATTAATAAATCCTGAAACAAGGTTAAACAAGGAAGAAACAAAAATAACAAATTCATAATTAGGATAAAGAACAGGAGTCTATATGGCCATTTTCTTATCTGTTCGTTTACGTTCTAGTTTCTCAGTTTCTCGAACACAAGCTGGAACTTCTAGAAATTGAAATTTATTTTTTAGAACCGTGATTCTACATCTGCAATGCCTTGAAAAAGTTGTTCTTTCCAATATGAAAATTCCATTTAAATGGCCGTTAAAAATAATTTTGTTTACTATATTGTAAATAATTAATAAATTTGGAATTTTTAGTTTAAATTATAAAAAATGTGAACATTGCAAACATTTAAATGACAGGGAACTATTTAATAATTAAACATGAAACATGTAAAATATAAACGGAATATTTTTATATTGTCTGATTATTGTATTGTATGATTCATGTTTTGCATATGTTTTTTTTTATTTTAATCTCCACGAAATATTTGATATACTATTTTTATTCTGTCTTCCATTACTATCTATTATTAACTCCGCACTAGCTCAAATCAAATGCTAATCAATAAAATAAATATTGGCGATTTATTTATAACATTCTTTGAACCAGATCAAGTTTGAAATCGGTTTAAAACGGTTTTACACTGGTTTTTCGATCAGCAATCGCGAAATAAATCTGCTTATGAAAATTGATTATCGCCGAATTCCTCCTAAACCGTTAACAATCCAGCTAGAATTCATCACGAATAATAAAATATCTTTATGGGGCATTAAAGTAGAAATGGATAAGTTAGTTTCTATACTGTGCATCATGTATTTGAATCCGTTTGGAATCTTACGTCCATCTCTGGCATTCAGAGATAGCTTTGCACAACTCTTGAGCGAATTGTTCTTAATGTAATTGAAAGGGGTGGCAGACAAAAGCCATTTCTGCATAGACATCGGAATGAAGCGCCAATTGTATTTGCCTGCCTGGCGCCCAACAAAAACAAACAACTGGGCGTGGGGCAATCAAATTAATTTAGTTTATGCATTTCGCTCGCCTGTTGACGGCTGGCTTTGAAACCGTGCATGGGCAGGAGGGAAATGTAGCCCTTTGTGCACACATATACATACATACACACATACTAAGTGTAAGGCGCATTAAATATGCATTAAATTGCTATGGGAAAAGTGGCAACTGATGTTAACAGCCTGACAATAACTGCTGACATTAGACATTACCAAAGGCAAAGCCAACGGCAAAATGGGCTGCGTATTTACAATTAATCAATACGTAACAACAACAAAAACGGCGACAACGACAATCGACAATGAGTCACATACTGTGCTGTAGCAGCAAGAATTTGTCAAGTCATGGCACAAACAACATTACACATACGCCGCATGTGACTGCCAAAAATTCAGCCGAGCTAGTTGTAGGTGCAAACTTATTGCCCAAGTGCTGAAAACCACAAAGCAGCCACCAGCCCACAATCACAGCTGCGGCTAAACACATACAAACACACACACACACACATAGGCACATTGTGCTCATGCATGTGACGTCGTGTTTCGCTGCTTGTTTCTAAATAGCAACGTCATTAACACGTCACGCGTCATTGCAAAAATATATAAACTTGCTGCGTGTACTCTCGACGACAGCTAGATACCCTGCAGTATGTTCAATTAAATTCACATTTGTACTTTATAAATGTAAGCAAACACAAACACAAACGCCTACACTTAATATGCAGCGAGCGTGCTCCGTTTTCCCCTCTGCTAAATACAACTAACTAAATTTTATATGAAATATTTATTTTTATAACTTCAGCATTGGATAGGTAAATTGAATTAATATATTATATCTCATGATATAAACCAAAATATATACCAGAATAGTTTCATTTCTGAAATAAGCTCAAAAAGCGAAAGTTGGAAATACATATTGATTAAAATAAACTAAATCGGTTTATGGATATTTATCACAGGCACAACTAAGCTAGTCAATACACACCTTTTGTTGTACAAGATGACTCCATTTGCTTGTAACACGCATTTACACAACATATTTATGCCCCTGGTACAAATTTTTATTGCGTGCAGGGTATAAAGGTATAAAGAAAACCCACAACAATGAAAACAATCACATGGCAGCAGACAACAGCACATATTTTGGGCCATTACAATCCGGCTGACAAGTCTGGTCAAAAGCGCTTGGCGCTTGTCACCTGCCTAACACGCAGTGCACGCATTTAGTGTTTGGTTTTCCACACGTTCGTGCGGTTATTATTGTGTGGCATGTTTACTGCTTGCCACATGTAACCGGTCGCTCTGAGATTGCTTTACGATGGTCTGGCATTGACAAGCAATTAAGTTTCGCAGCAGTTTAACTTGAATAGAACAGAAATCTTGAAAGTTTTAACTAAGGTGCACCGCACCAAAGCGTATTATATAATGATGCACATTAAGATTCCATTTCTATTAACAAAATTTTAATTTTATAAACACATGGCAGACATTAAAAAAATAATGCCAGAGACCTGCTAAAAGTAAATCGCTTTGGCTCCTAAATTAAGTTCTCAAATTAAGATAAGCAAATAACTAGACAACAATAACAATTCAACGTTTCAAGGTGATAAATTTAACAAGTGTTAATGGCGTGAAAAGCCCTTCAAGTCAATATTTGTAAATGAACACACACACATATAAATATATATGTGACAATTAGTATATATTAGTCTATTAGTAAGAACGACATCTGTGACATAACGATAGTAATTTTAGCCAAATGCTGCTATGGGAGCTAAGCTCGTATAATTTGAATATCAAATTTGACTTACTTGTTGCTTAAAACTATAAAATATATATGTGTACAATAATATGTGTAAATATGTGCCTAATATGTATTTAATTAAGCTTTATTTCTTAGCAAGCAAGAAAGAAGCAAACTGTCATAAGTCAGCTGATCACCAACTCTTAAATCAATTTTTATCTACCACGCTTTCAAACACGGCTCAGAAATTATTCTCTACAAAAGCAGTATTCAGTGAATTAATTGTCAAAGTGGATTACGATTCGTAGGGCAATTTAAGGGATATTTTATTCACTGTATCCTTTACTTATACATATATAAATTATTTTCGCAAGAAATAACAATTTTCTAATACCGTAATTTTTCGTCTTTTTACCTACTTTTTATTTTATTTTCACCATAATTTATCTTTGAATCACTCCGATAATGAAAAGGTTATAAATATTGTTAAAACGTATCATTAAATTACAAATCTTGTATATTAAAGCTATTTTATAAACATTTGCAAATAGATAATAAGCCTTTCAAACCTTAAAATGTTAGTTCTTTTAATTCCATTCAAATATCATTCATTCAATAATACCAACTTGCGAACGAATAGTGTTTCAATCTTCTGAAGTATAAATGTCAAAGTAATATTTTGCGCGTAGCCACATAAAATTAACTTTTCTTTTTATTAAATCTGTGTTTCATTTTCAACAAATTATTATATCCAAATTCAAATGCGTTTCAGGACACAAATTTTAATTAAAATATAAAAACATACAGCAAAACATGAAAATTGACCATCATATTCCAACACAGACAACAAAAAATGTTTGTATCCTGCATATTAAATGGCTGCTTCTTGACATCGATTTAATATCCCCATCAATTTTAGTTGGTGCTGTCAATTCATAAATATGAAACCGACGCCTGCAGCTCAATAAAAAGAGAAGCAAAAAGAGCAAATAGAATTAACGGTAAACCAAAGGCTGGCCAACAAGTAAAAAGCCAGTATTTTTGGACTGTAATGGAGGACTGGCCCCCACAACACGAGAACCAGCAACAATGACAAAGTGTGAAATGAGGCGAAATCAAAAACAACGACACGCACTCAAAAGCCAAAGAGACTAGGCGAAAGACCACAGCGACATCAAAGCACAGGCACAGGTATCTAATGGATACAAGCGATGGACAGCAGCTAAGATACAAGTCCTTTGAGAGCTGCGCTTGTCACACGAACACACGAATATATATATATATATAATATATATATATATATGTGTGTGTATGTGCGTGTTGGTGTGTATCATAGCTAGATAAAATACCTACAGATACATATACCACCAACGAGAAAGCAACAGCAACAACAACAATATGTAAGAACGAAAAAAATTGTATCTACATCTTATTTGTTTTGCTTTACCGCGTTGGGGGCCAAAGGCAAGCCAGCGGGCGGAGAGGGGGAGTGCACTGGAGTGGAGTGGAGAGTGGGTAGGGTGGGAGTAGCAGAGACTATGGGGTCACACGAGCGCGCATTTCTTCACAATTTACGTCGTCGTCGCCGACGTTCTGTTTCTTGATGTTGTAGTTGTACTTGGGCTATCTGTATCTAAATATATGTGTATGTATATACATATATGTGTGTGTGTGTGGCGCTATATTGACGTATCTGTGTATTCCTAAAGACGTGCCAGCAGCTAACAACAACAACAATCGTAACAACAACAGCCAAACATCATTTACACGCGTGCTCTTTCTCACACGCACGTTGTTTATACTAGGTGCTGTTGGCGCAAGGGAGCGCGGCGGTGAGTGAGTGAGTGTGTGTATGTGTGGGCGGGCATCTCTGAGATACTCACTAAATATTTGCGGATAAATGGTGAAAATTTTGACTGCTTTTTATGCACTTCACAAACACGAATAAAATTAACTAGAGAGAGCACTTCTTTTTGCTTCTTCTTTTCTTCTTTACTTTTGTTTTGTTTTTGTATAGCTATAACTTTTTTTTTTTTTTTTTGATTTGCACTTTTTACGGTTTGTTTTGGCACTTTTTATGCACTTGCAGCCGCGCGCGCTTTAGCCAATCAATTCATTAATTTGTATTATCAACTTTTATATGGCGATTTCGGAGGACCGCGACACCAACAACAAATAACTTTATAAACTTTATTGCTCAAAAGAGACGGTGGCGACGAGGAAATGTTGGCAAGAAGCGAGACGCATCGCGACGGGAGGAGACGAGACGAGACGAGACGACACATTCATTGCGACCCCGGCACGTACGTAAGACTAGTCGCGGCGAAATCGCACAAAACATTTTTATATCCCTACAATATCCTCGTCGATGTCCTCGTTGTGCTTCGCGTAGCAATCGTCGCCGTTGTCGACATCGTCATCGTTATCGTTGTCGTCGTCGTCGTCGTTGTTATTGCTTCGCGCGCGCCGCAAAGAATGAGAAGAAAAACTCAGCGCGCGACTCAAGCCGAAAAACAACAAGAGCGCAGGAAAAAAAACAAAATCATAAATGCGAGAGCGAGCCCAGAGAGCGAACGCAGAGCAACACGACTCGCCGAACGAGCGAGCGTAAAAAAAGAAAAATCGAAACGAAACCAAACATCACAAAGGTGGAGGGCAGACGTGTGTGGTGCACCAAACACGTAAAATCACTTAGTACCTCGAAAGAGCGCAACACAACACAAGAGCTCAAAACCAGAGCAACAACAACAGTGGTAATGGCCGAACAGCGTTGCCAGATTGAATTGACAGCCATACAATAAAACAGCATTGGCTAACAACTGCTCTCAATAACAGGTGGTAGCTCTGTTTTTCATACATAAATGCCGTTTAATTAACAGCATTCGATTCATTTTGAGCATATTTCGGACATTTGGGTAACTTACTTGACGACAAGTTGCATAAACTGTCATAAAGTGGCATCGCCTTTTAACAGGATAATATCAATTTATTAGTGTTGACATTTGTTTACCTAGAATGAAGAGAGAAAATGCAAATTAGTTCAATTTTGTTTATTGAAAATTCAAAATAAAATACGTATTAATAAATTACAATTTATTTGCTTGATTTAAAATTTTCTAAATCCTGTAATTAATTATTATTATTTTGTAATTATTGGATTCTGGAAGGTTTTGTTTTTTGGTTTTTCATCTAATTTGACCCAAAATATGCAGCTACAATAAAAAAAAAAAAAACAAACTTTTCCACTCTAAGCATAAACCATTAAATGTTAAAAACTGCGAACGAATGCAACTTCAAGTCTTCATAAATCAAAAATTTTCATGCTGCCAACAAAAACCAGAAATCTGGCAACATTCCGAAGCACTCTCACAAAATATGTCAAAAGTTAAAAGTAATCGCATAAGTAGCCCAGGCAAAGTCATTCAATAGACGCACACGCACACGCACACAAGCGCGTACACACAAACAGAATAACAAAGGGAAAGTTAACAGGGGAACTTGATGTTTCCGAGGCTCAGCTTAATTTTCATGATTTTTCCATTAACTACAAACAAATAGACGTGGCGCTCTCGGCTGTTCGGCTATTACACAGCGCCATCTATCGGCCAGCATTGTTTGGCGATATTTTTCAAATCGGCATCGGGGGATAAAGGTTGCCCAAAATAGAAGCACGTGAATTCGAGGCGTCGTAGTACGGGTAATAGAACTATAACAAGATAGCTGCAAACGAGAGCACCCAAATGCTGAGCAAGAGAGCACACACACAAACACAAACACACTCTCTCTCTCGATTCCTCTCTCCAAGGAGAGAGAGAGGACTCAGGCGCAGCCACACACCACCACCATTGCAGGATACAAAAAAAACAACCCTCAACACAACTTAAGCGAACAATAGATGAATCAAAATATGTATGGATATGGATTATTATAAAAATGGGGCACACAAATTAAGACGGCAAAGGGGGGGTAAAGGGCATGTGACGCGACGGAAGGGCATATCGAAGTGTAGACACCAAAATGTGGTGGTGCTGGTGTTGTAGTACTTGAATATGAATATAGATATATTGCTTAAGGCATAGGCACAGGGAGTTGCAGCTGCTGCGTCTTTTAGTAATTTGCATTGCGTTTACAACACCGAGAACTACAACAATGCCACAAAACAACAACAGCAATACAAACAAATCATAAAGGAAAATGTGTGAAATAAATACACGCAGACACAGAGGCCAATTTGCTAACTCATCGAAAAACCTGTTACAGCAACGACCCATTGCCCCGATCCTCTGGCACAGCGCAATCCTCCCTCTTTTCATATTCTTTATTTTTTGTGTTTCTTTGCCTTGTACCAGAGATCAGAAATCAAACAAAATTCTCGTTTAAACGTTCTCAGCTGCTGTGTAAATATTTCAACGCAATTCAATCAAAGTACAATTAACACATTTGCATAAGTGTGTGGTATGTGTGTGTGTCTGTGTTTGAATGCACAGCGTATCTCTCACAAGATAAACTATCACAACAAAGTCAATAATGCCAACAGCATGAGACGGCACAAATATACCCAAGACAGAGAAAATACACACCTTGATTTTATAACTGGCTGTTGTTGTTGTTCTTGCTGTTGTCGATACAGATTCTTTTGCTTATGAGATACAAATGTATCTCAATAAACGTATCTTTTCATCGAAATTAAAAAAAACCCAAGAAAAAAACAAAAACAACAACTCGCGTGAGACAGGCCGACAAGGCGGGACCAACAAAAGTTGTTGCCATCAACCATAATCCACATCATCCTTTTGGTTATTGGTGCGACACGCAAAACACAAGCGATTACAATCAAAAAAGAAACGTACAAAAAGCATACATAATTAATATGTATGATATATACAGCAAAGGTATGAAGGTATGAAGGTATGAAGGCATGAAGGCAGAATTTTTCACTTTTTATAGCTTGCCTGATGCTGGGTACATAGTGCGTATACGCAATTGAGAGTGCGCGGCTTTTCTAGCTGCAGACGGGCAGGCAGCAGTTAAGCAAACAATCCGCTTGACAAGCTATCGAGTTCGCTATTATAACTTTTCACACATCTGGCATCGTTCCAAGACAACGGTGCAATGGGCAAAAATATAATATAAAAGTCAACAAAAGGAAGGATATCCGAGTCCTGCATGTAATTATTTGTCAATTTTCACAGCACATACGTGTATACCCTATTTTTTGCAAATATGTATGCCTGTAATACAAATATTTTGTGGACAAAAAAGAGGAGCAGATAATGGTCGATAATAACATAAGGCAAAACAACAAGAAACGCAAATAAATACATACTCAAAAAGCCAACAAAGTTAACCAGTAAACTCATAAAAGCAAAAGAAAAAACTAAAAACAGCACAACGAAACACGAAAAAGCCACAACAACAATAACAATGGCAATGGCAACAGCAACAACTGAAGCAAATGCAACTCTCGCTCTCGCCGCTCTCGTTCCAGTGGCGTTTGACTCCTTGTTCAGTGAAATGCAAATGCCAAAACCGTGGAAACAGTGAAACAACAAAAATGGCGTTTAATTTGCTATGTGTGGCTGTTGTTGTTTTCTCTTTGATTTCATGTTTATTGCTGTGGCTGTTTTGCTGCGTGGTAAATGGCCAAACGTTTAGCGGCGACATTTTTGCACCCATGCATGAGTTGTGTACGTATGTGTGTGCATATATCCACTTGATGGAATCGAATTGAGCTGCCAACAAATGCAGTGTGCCCAATTGTTAGAGTCAGTAAAAAGCTGAAATTCTGAATTCCGCAGTCGATTTTTGTTTCATTCATTTGGCCGATGCAGGAGTTGCCACCGTATTTTCAGCGCGCTGCTGCATTGACTATTTAACAAAGGTGTTGCCGTTCCCGATAAGCGACGGAACGGGCCAAAGGTATAAAATAGGAGTGAGTCACTGTGCAGTGGTTTATCAAAAGCTTTTGCGAAAGCTTTTTTTTTTTACTTCTCGAATATTTATCGAAATTTTATTGTAATTAAATAAATAGACATCGGTACATTGATTAGATAAAAATTAATAGTTAATATTTTTGATTTACATAAGTATTAAGGTATAAAAAAATATAATACGTGTTTTAACGCCCAGTGATCAACAGGTCAAGTACACATAACTGAAATTATTGCTTTGTGCGTAATTTGTAGCTTATTATCTTAGATTCGTAAATAGTGAGATCTTTACTAAAAATTGCATCAAATTATACTCATATGTTATATGTTTACCCAAATCAAATTATTCGACAATGTCTATAGCTTAATTAAGAATCCCATTTAGCTAAATGACCACTTCTCGTTATTATTGTCTTTGCCACTTGACACCAACCGCTACAATTACAAAAATATCATTATCAACTTCATCATCATGATTATCGTATTCAATTTTTTTTCTCTGCTCCGCGCACGGCAATTAATGCCAAACTTGCATTAAATCATCACAAGTGACGCCCAATGACGAGATTCGTGCCGATTTGCTTTAATGAATTCAAACTGAAATTGCTGTGAAATTGAGATTTCCTACTTGAGCACAATTAAAATTAACTTCAAAAGAAGTCAAAGTGAAGCCCAAAGCGCTTCGGGTAAACCGCAGCGGCAATAGGGAGAAATGAAGTGAGCCAAGCTAAGCCAAGCTAAACTGACCCATAGATGAAGGATCCCATCCCCGCACCGAGAAACCGCAGTCTATCAGTGGCAGCTGCTGCTCAAGTTCTCCAGCTGAGCGGCAGTCAATTTGGTCGACTAATTGGCATGCATTCATCAGGGAGCATGAGAGTGTGTGCATGAGTGTGCTTAAGACCCAATGAGAATAATATGTGTATTTTTAGATTGGCCTTAAAAGCTGATGCAGAAATCGCATTAAAACCTGAATACTTTATTAATGTGGCATGCAACACACATACTAGAAGAAAGGGGCAAAGTGCTTTTGCTGTTCGATTGTCAAATCTATTGCTTTTGCACAAATGTAATGCTTGCGAAATAAAAGTACGAATGTTGAGAAAATCCTACTTTTTAAGATAAATTAAATAAATAAATATTATTATTATTTTATTATTTTCAAATATTTCCATTTAAGTGTTCTTCACCTAGTCCAAGCCTTTCCATTTAATTTTTGTAATTACCTATTGCCCATTTATATCTTCTATTTCTATATCTAGTCTTAATTAACTTAAGAATATTCAAGATAGAAATTTTAAAAATCCAACGGTATGAATATATCTAGATCATCTTAAAACTTAGAATAGCATCTTTCTCCAAGTTATATTTTTTATAGGTGAGCAATTGCTATTCTTATAACAATTGTACCTACATATATACTTTTAAATAGCCAAAAACAACCTTAAACTTTTTATATTCGTTGTACATATTTTACCTTGAATTAAATATGCTCTCATAGACTATGTTTCCAACTACCCCGCACTTCAGGTCAAAAACACAATCTTTTTATTGTGTACTGCATGCTCACAATAATGAATTTTACTCGTCTTTGAGTTCTCCATCTGCAACATCATTAATTAAGTCCGTCCGGACATGCCCCCAATCAGACCCATCCCTACTTAGTGCCACCTTTCAAATGAGTCCGTCTCACGTATGTCTGTCTGTGCTGAATGCTTTGTACCGTTTATGAATTGAATTCAATGCATATATGAAGTTGCACCACACAATAAATAACAACAACGACGGCAGCGCAACAACAATATTGGTACCAAGTTTACATTGACATTCATATTGCGTCCGCTGGCATTTCTCTTCCCACAACGCAAGAGATAGATTCTCAACTTTCAGTTCGGAATTCGTGCACAGATTTACAGAATCTGCTTGCATACATACATACATTTATTCATATGTAGGATATTATATGAGTGTACTCAGCGTAAACATACTTTGATCTTTGACAAAGTTGTTGTCTGGCCAGCAGCCGTTGAATGCAAAATTAATTGCGTATTCGTTTGTGCTACATACGCTTATATATGAAAGCATAAATGTATGTATCTCACAGATACAACAGGATTATTCAATGGTTTCAAGCCAACATACAACTTGTGAATTGCAATCGCATAATTGATGGATTGATGAAGTAACTTAAAATAAGGCTCGAAAATTATAATAACCACAGAGGTAAGAGTATTCGACTAGTAGATACTTTGTTTAGAGTTCACAAGTTTTTTTATTCTGTGATGTAATAATTTATATGAAATATAATTTACTAGATTAATAATATTCAAATTTATACACAAGTTATTTAAGCAACATCTTTTATTATTCAAGAGTTTTATAAAACACATAATTGAATTAAATCTATCTATTTAGTAGTATGACTCATACGTATGAACTTAGCTTGAATCATTTATGTTGCAAGCCAATTAGTCAAATGTATATATTCTAATGTTGTTGATTTTTCGATTAAGGTAATTAAAATAAAAATGAATATTTTTGTACCACAATAAGTCCGGGAGCAACAAAAACACTGACAACAAACAAAATATCATAATTACGACAGACAGAAGGCAGGAGGGCGCGCTGCAGGAGCTGCAGGAACAGCACAGCCACAACATCAGTTGGAAAGAAAAATATGTGGTTATGTTGTTTTCAAATTTTTAATTAATTTCGTTGCATAATGCAAACAGAAAGCAACAACGCCAATGACAACGACAGCGACAGCGACAACGACAACAATGATGTTGCTTTTATCGCATTCAGACCACATATGAGCACATCCGAGAACCAAGAGATTTTAATAAAGTTTACGCAAAATTTTCATTATTATTTGTATATGAAAGTGCACAAAGAAAAGTTTAAAAGCTATGAATGGATTATGATAAGAGACATGCTTACTATAACAATTAAGTAGATGCGATATGAAAAATTGACTTATGTGAGATATTTGAGTTCGGTTATGTGCATATTTCATTTCAATTTTGTTTTTGTGTTTTGATTAACTTTATGTTACTAAAGAGTGAAAACATAACATGCAAAATAAAAATGTAAGCAATAAAAATACTGAAAACAGAACGTATATTTATTTCATTGCCGCTAAATTCTCATTTCCAAACTTTATAATTGTGGTACACTTACTAAATTGACTTATATTTGTTTTTGTTACCCAATGCTTTAAGTAACATGCAAAACATTTAAACAAAACTCTCTCGGCTCGTTACAATTGTTGAAAGTATTTATGCAATTTGTACCAGTTGTAAAAATAAGTCTGTCTCGTCTAAACTGCCACGCCCTTTTACTCTAGATGAAATGGCTGAATTACGGCTGCGACTCACGTATTCAGCATTCGAATGCAATTAACGTTTTGAGTTTGTTTTAATGTTATTTATTTATGTTATTTATGCGGGCCTCTTTATGGTGTGTCATTATATGCATATGTATGTATATACCCGGGCGCACACACACACGTGCGCTCGCGTGTAGATACAAATCTGCTGAAGAACCGTTTAAAAGCGTAACGTGGCGCACCTGCAGTGCAATAAACACTTGACTCGAACAACAACAACAACATATAATAACAACAAAACGTACACGGTGCCATCTTTATTTGTCTCTTTCTACATTTGTGCATGTGTGTGTGTGTGTGTTTAATGGCGTCATCAATGGAGGCGGCTATCCAACAAAAAGCGTAGGCAACATTTTGTACGTATGTTTTGATTATGTTGATTGCAACAAATTTGTGTTATTGTTGTTGTTGCTGCTGCTGTACTTGGCTTACATTGGCAGGCGTGCTCGCATCGCTGGGCTCACGTACATGTCGGGCATTTCGTCGTCGTCTTCAGCCAAACGTTTATTTGCACTTGACATTAGCAAAGTCATAATAAAAATTTCCCGCAAGAGGCACGCACAAACAGCAGCAGCGACAATAACAACAACAACAATATCAACTACGAAAAGTGTGAGCTCGACTAACTACCAGTTCACACTGCACATTGAGGCAAGGCCAAATAAAACAGGTTGAATGTGTGAAACATAGAAAAATTCTAAACTCAAAGGTTGTGATAATTTAAATATTTGATTTATTTTTATAAATTCCTTATTTATAAACAAACAAGAAAGCTCATATAGCTTCTTAATCAATACAAAAAAATTAATAAACATTCATTAAAGACAAATTTGGCCCATTTTGCTTCAGATCCCACTTTTCGAATAATAATTTAGGTGAATAAAAATTAACTTATTTTTGACAATGTAATATATTTATATTTATATTTTGTGGCACAAAAAAATAATACTTTTTAAGAGAACAAGGTCTATTTGATTTCATACATTCCAGACTTTATAAATATTTTAATTTTATAGATAAATGTTTAAATTATATGATCAGTAGAATCCGTAAAAAATTAGCAAGCTTAATCTCAAGAGTATATTTACATATTTTTCCCTATATTTCTATAAATTTAAACTTGTTTTTAACAATATTTAAATATATTAATTATAAATTTTAAAACTAATTAACCAGGGCTGTTATTAATTTAGTGGCTAAGAAAAATATAAACAGTTCCTAGTATTTTCTTGTAGCTGTAAAAGTGCGAAAGTATTATGGACAAATAATGGGTACGTGTATTTAGTTATTTATTCGCCACTGAATTCGAAAGCAGTGTGCAATGTCGCAACTTTAACAAATTGCTGGCCCAGTGTAAAATGTACTTCAAAGCGAGGCAGAAAACAGAGGGGGCCGCAATACGGTAAAATTGTCATTTACAAAGCATCGCGCACAGGTAACAAACCAACCAACTAACCAACCAACCAGCCAACCGAACGAACGACCGACCAACCGACCGACGAAGCGGCCATCCCTGGTGCACGTGAGAGTCAACGAACTGGAACTCGGATCTGCCGGCTCTGACTCTCAACGCTTGGCGTCTGCCGTCTGGCGTCTGGCCGGGTTTTGCTCATAACAAAAAGGGTTCCGCTTTTGCTGCCAAATTACATGCACAACAGGTTCAGTTCAAACGGTAATGTTCAGCAGCACTCGGTCCCGTGCAGTCCCCATCCGTCCGTCCACGTTTTAGGCCACACATTGAAGCTAATTTGTTATTGTCGCACAATTTACAATGGCCAATGGGCAAATGGACAAACAGCAACAGCAACAGCAAGAGCCATAAAGGCGCTTCAACATAATCAACTTCAATAGCATCGAAACTCGTAAAGTGTCGTCTATATAGCCAATTGATTTTTTTTTTTGACTGTTTACTGCAAGAGGTCGAGCTTGAAGCGTATTATTGTGAATTGGATTGGAATTTTATGGCTGTGCGAGAGTCAGATGCTCACATACACCCTGCAATCTGGCCAGCAGACAATTGATAGTCAATCTGGGTAAGATCTCGAGCCGAGTTTGCTTTACAGATTTAAAAATTTAATTTTGAGTTAAAAGAGTTCTTCCAATCTCTCAAAATCTTTAACTGAAATTTATGCGAAACACTTTTTTGTCGTATAAACAACAATTGAATTAGCCTATAGCACTTATTTGGTTTATGTATCTTTTAATGTATTTACAAATATTTATTTCGCCCAATTTGTATTATAAATATTTGTATACACAATATTAGAGAATTATGAATATATTATTTAATTTACATTTAACTCACATGTTAGTTTTAACATTTTGTTATGTAAAGGTTCCTATAAATATTCTGTAATTTCGCTTCTTTTTACTTGGGTTCTTGCAATACTTAATATGACATTTAGTACGAATTTCGGGTTTTGTTTTAGATCAGTCAGTTTTATTCATACAGAGAACTAATTATCGCATTTACAAGAGCTTAAACTTGTTAATCATAATTATACTTTTTGAACATTTAAATCCTATTCAATTCCCATACAATTCCCTTAGTTTTTCTTAAGTTTTCGCAGCACACTTTCCAACTGTTCTCGCCTCACTATCCTATCGCAAAGGGTACTCGCAAGACCTCGATTACTTTTCGTGTCATATTCCCGCTTTATTATCACAATTCGCAACGCCCGAATCGCAGGTGTTTAAACATTTAGAGCAAATGGCGTTCAATTCTTTAACGATTTGCTTTGAAATGTGCACTTTGTGTGTGCCTGCCTACGTGCGTTTCATGTCAAGTACGTGTCCTGGCAGCGCCCCGCCAGCAGCCCTATTTGGTTGGTTTGGCGGCTAACCCTCTAATAGACTCTGGGGCTGGGTCGATGGGAAAGTGGGTAGCGGTTGTCTGTCGACAATCGACAGCATTTTGCTGTGTTGTTTTTTTTTTTCAGTTTGTTATTTTTTTATTTTTTACTCGTTTTGTCTCTAATAATAGCAGCGAATGTTCAGTCAAAGCTACTAAACTGAACTGACCTGCCATTTTCGAAGAGAGGTCGCCCTTTCAGCGATCTCATTCCACTCATGCGCTCAATTCATTTATTCAAATTCACTGCACACATCAAAGCCAGACAATAACACAATCGCGCGGGGGGTTGTCGGGTTGACGGGTTCACAACTTGGTTGCGTCGTTTGGCCCATCTGAACACGTCAGCCATGTAATTAGATTGTCACACTGTCAAGTGCTCCGTTCGTCCGTTCCCATTATGTTCGACCGACTGAATTGCCCGATTCGATGCTGCTGTCTGGTTTCAAGTACTAACACACCACGCACACACATTTAAGCACACACAATACGGCACTTTTTGGCCTGTTTATCTATTAACAAAGCATATACTATATATTCGTATAGCTTGCTCGTGGCAAAAGTGTAGAAAAGCGGTTCTCTACTGCTATAGGAAGGGCACGAAAAAACACTGTATAAGTATAGACAAGTTATGTAACCGTTTATAAAGCAAAATATACATTTTCAAATTTTAATGCAGAGAAACAAGTGCTTAATGTGTTTGTCGTGTTTAATTCTTGTATTTAGCAATATCAGGTCTCAAAAGTTCTTAAAAAATTATTTAATTTTCAGTTTAATACATTTTTATCTGAGCCGGATATTGACAAGGTTTATAATTGATTCGAATATTTGATTTGATTTTGTTTAACAATCCAGTCAATCTTAAGTTTTCGTAAAACTATTTGAGTATCTGTGAGTCGACTACTTTTCATACTTCAGTCCTTATTTTGTTTTTGTTGTCAAACTTCCATATTGTCCAAAAAAAAAGGGCTGCAATACGCGTGGCGATAAGTAATTTGAGATTAGAGTGGAAAAGTAAATAATGCGCTTGCCACCCCACGTGGTATAAATGCTTTTAAAACGCAGACTACTGCACTTTGTAAATATATTTTATCAAAAATAAATGTAAGCTATTGTAATTATTGATCGGCAACCCGATACTAAGACCTCAACATAGGCAAAAGGATGCCTGAGAAACTCCCTTCTCTTGAACCCATTTTAGCTTTGCCACATGAATGATTAAATACATTTCTGAGAGTGTGTGTGTGTGGATTTAACTTGAGTAATTACAGAAATTGCAACGCAACCTCGGTTGAAGCACAAAGGTATATTCTGAGAAGCAGACACAAAACGCTGCAATAAGATGAGAAACTGCAACAACAACTGCAACTGCAACTGCAACAGCAACTACAGTAGATGGAAAAGCAGCAGCAGCAGCAGCAGTAGCCACGTCAAAATGCATAAAATACGCCCCGCAATTACGTTTCGTTCTACAGTTCTGGAAAAACAATGCTAGAGATGAAGTAAAATACCGAAATAAAATTGTGGTTTGGGAAAAACTGCATAAAATATATAACGTCTGGCAAAAAGAAATGTAAGAAAAAAACAGATATGTAAAATATTTCCATACTGAATGCAAAACTATACTAAAACAATAACGTAAATATCAACGGTGTTTCGAATTTCAATTCGATTGTTTTCATAAGGTTTTTATACATTTTGATGTATAGACAATACATCTCTTGTATTATTTAACCTATGGGTTTAATAATATATTTTCAACCTTAAATTTCCGAAAATTCTTAATTTCAAATACCAGCCAATTTGGAGCTTTATTATCGTACAAACACTTTTATTTGTAGCACACTTTGAGCATTACCTTCATTATTTCACAGTGCAATGTACAAATTGTCACAAAATATATTTGCTACCTCTTCAGATTGTCAATTAGACAACCTTGCGAAAATGTCAAGCAGCTGACAATCTCTGTGGTGAAACTATTGCATAGTTTTAACGCCCGTCCCAGGAAAATGAATCTAATAAGCCGTAGAATTGCCAGACTGCAGCAAACAATAAATATTAAATGTGAAGTCAAATGAAAATACAACTCAAGGAAGTATTAAAACCAATTCCCTAGTGATAAGTATAAAATAAAACCGAAAATTGTGTCATTTGCAGGATGAGATTTAATCTGCAGGAAGCCTAAAATATGTATAAAAACACTAAAAACACATAGTAGGATATCTTAAAACATATTTAAAAGTTTTACTTTTAGTCTAGCCCTGCTAACACGCCCTATGCGTAATATGACATGCACTTTTTGCATTTTTATGCCAAATTTAATCATCAATTCTTAGTAAAGCAAACTTATACCGAAATATACCGAACGTATATTTTGACTATAATATATACAACGAAGAGAAATTGTTGCAACAGTATTTTCAATGTACTCAGGTTTGGTAGCTACCATAACAAATATATATCATAGCTTATTAAAATCTTCTAAAATTCGTACAACAAGAATATATTATTACAATATGCATAAAAAATCATCCATTAATATACAAAAAAATATATAGACTTTAAGCTATATGAAATTCTATGCAAAAATTTAAAAAAATTTTGACATGCAAAGCTCTAGGACCCATAGTTCGCATATTTCAAAAGCCCATAACTTTGACAAAACTGAACCGATTTTAATGTATGATGGCATTTTTTTCATGGTTTGCCCTCTAGATTGATTTTGCATTTCAAATATATTCATTATTGAAAATAAAATTTTTTTGGATTTTTTGATAAAATATCATGTACTCCCCCTTACTCGTGGTGTTTGAGGGGGGTCACCAGCAATCTACATACCATATCCACGTTATATCGATTTGCGATCGTCATGTTATCGATTTGCCAGCCTTCCAATGGGCGTGGTACAAAAATCCTAACACTTTGTCTGACGCGTGTATACACGAGTAGGTAGGTAGACGGACGGACTTTGTGAACGAGTATAATAACCAGGCAATATCTGCGCGACATATATACAATATACATCTTTCTATCTCTTTTGGCTGTCAACGCCATCAAAAAGATGCAATATACAAATTCAGCTATGTAGAGGAAGGTCAACGCTTTCTTAATATAATAATAACACATAATATCTCTTGAAAAATAGCGCTTTTCAAAAATTCATTTAAGCAATTGTCACCCAATTTGGCTCAACTCAATCTACAAATCCCAGGCGTCATTCTTGGCATCGCGTTAAAACTGTGCCGACAAAAAAATAAATAAATAAATAAATACAAGTACAACCACAATAACATAAAGCTTACTCTTTACATATTAAATTTGCTCTCTCAGCTAAATGCATTTTTTTGTCAATTAGCATTTTATTCATTTATTTATTTATTTAATGCAAGTTTAACAAATTTTGACAAACAATTTGTAAATTGAAAATAAATATAAAAAATATCATAAAATAGCCATTGTTACGTGTTGTCCTTTGTAAATTGTGTTCTGACAACTGACACCAAGAAACAAAGGATAAGTGTTAATTAGGGAGAGTTGGACTTGTAAATACTTTATGGGCAATGTTGTAATAGGCGATACTCTAAAAAAGAGAAGTGTAAATACAATTATAATACCATCACGAAGCAGCAAAATATAAACGAAGGAAGGAAAACCTGCTGCGATATGCCGATCAGATCGAGTTTTATACCGATGGAAAATAAGATGTTTTAAATAGCAAATATGATAGTTAATCTGGTTCATGGTATAAGGAGCCGTAAGTGAATAACGATAAGAATGGAATTTTTAATAATAATATTAATCATTTTACTGAGAATGATATATTATTGAAAATTATACAAAATATAAAAAAATATAATTAGTTAGAAATGCCATTTCTTTCAGTTCAAAATATATATTATAGGCTTGACAATTAAAAGAACAAGAGTCCCGAAATTCTCCTCCAAATCTAAGTTACTTTATGACATTATATGATAAGGTAAAATACCACGTTAAAGTTAAATAAATGTTTATGAACTGAATGTTAAAAACAACAACACTTTATATACGCTTTTAGCCACCGTTATGCTGGGTAAAATGTGTATTTGTTTTTAAACAACAATTAAGTCAACAACAAACTGTTGAGTTTTAGACGCGTGGGTGACCCAACTATGTGGTTTTATTTGTTGTTTGTGAGGTTTTTTTTTTAATGTTTTCAATTTTTGTGTTGTGGTCGCTCTTTTCGTGGTTGAATGAACGACAATAAAAACTCGCATTTTAATGCGATTATCTTTGTTGATTGGGGCTCATTTTTAGACTTTTCTGTGTACAATTGAATATCTAAGATACCAGTCAATTATATTTAAGCAATTCAACTGCGCAAATTAATTAATTACCGTGGCGCCCTATTCAATTTATGTACGTGTTCTCCTGACCCAAAGAAACAAAGCACAGTGTATAAAACGCAAAACACCTTCAAATAAAATGAGGCATAAGCAAAAATAATACATATAAAAAAAAAAAGAAAAATAATAATGTTTACGTGTCAAACCCACACAAACAAAATATAAACAAAAAATTCTAGTCGCATTCAACAAATTTCTTGTCAATACTTAAAATCACCCAATTGAGGCTTTTCTCAATGGGTCATACCCGAAACATGCCCGAAAATTGGGTGGGCGAGAAATGTTCAAAAGCAACAAAATGCTGACAGCCGAATAACATTTTTGTAGTTGGCCTAATAAAAGGCAAATTGGCAGCCAGGCAACGCCAACAGATAGCAGCAGCAACAACAACAATTAAAACTACCAACAAAATCAGCAAAAATACAAATTTATTATTTATCATATTTAGTTTTTCGCACAAAAGCTAAAAATAAATTGCGATGAGCTGCAACGACAAAAGAGAGCAAAATAGATGGTGAGAGAGAGAAAGAGTTCGAGAAAGAATGCGAAAGGCAAAAAATAAATGTACGAAAGAAATTTCGATATCCGTTTGGCCAGTAACGCTTTATGTAGGTATTATCAAAATTGAGGTCATTTTTGGGCTCTGTTTGGCCAAAACTTTTTGGTTCGTGTTTGCACGTGCTGTGTGTTATTTGAGTGCCTATGCCCCGTACCTCCCCCACAAACCTTTTCGTCTCTAGGCGTTAATGCCCCTCTGGTACTTGGTGCCATTGAATTGTTTTGCGGACCGGGTTCATTGGCACAACATGCAAAGCAATCATTTGGCCTGCTCCACACAACAAAATAAATGGCAATTTACATTAGCCCAAAAAAGAGAACTAGCTGAGAACCGAACGAACCCAAGAAAGAACCCGAAAGAGTCGGCCATTCATCATAAAGCCATCATCAGCCAGAGGGCAAATACACACTCACACACAATATATATATATATATATATATATATATATATATATATATATATATACAAAAACACACCTATTAATGGAGGAATACTTCATGTGCTATATAACGCAATCAAAAGAGCGTTAAACAAAAGCGTTTCCAGAATCATTAACAAGCAAGAAATAATCATATCGAAGTCATAATAAAGTTTTTTATACCCTTGCTGACCTATGTAATTATTGACCCAACTGATTAGCAGAGCTGAAAGCCCAAGATGGGAACTTTAGATATACCATTAAATTTAGCTTTCTTCTAGAGCGAAACTTGCAATATACTTCAACTTAATTTTAAAACGAAATACGAAATGGATTTATGTAGGGAATGCTGAAATTAAGTAAATCAATCGATAGTATATTAGATTAGAGATTTAAAGATATTAAAATATATAAAAAAAACCATACAAACATTTTTCAATTAAAAATTATTCATTACAAAATAAAATTTCAAAGAATATTTCTGTTATTTAGGGTAACACTCTTTGAGGTATATAACTTTGTTTAACAATTTTGTTATTAACCACAAAAACCTTTAATTTTTTTAAGACAGAAGTTTGCCACATAAATATATAGTTATACCAGTATTGTAATAATAATATTATTAATATTTATAAGAGAACTTTAACAAAGCTTAAAACTAGTTACTTTTTATTTGATCTATAAATAATTTATCGAAACTGTAACTCTGCATAATGTTAAGTACACTTTGCTGCAGGGTATTTAAAAACAGAGCCATAACAATAGATGTACTAAAGTGGCCCTGCTGGCAATAAAATTTCAAATCTGTTTTGTTGCCATAGCTCGGCAGCTTTGCCTTAACAACTCAAGCTCTATAAATATTAGGGTAATTATTTTTTTAACCCACAAATGTCAAAGCAGCAGCAGCAACAACGCTGACGACAAAAACGCCCCAATATTATAACGTTAGAAGTAGACTTAGTAGTAGGTAAAAGTACTCAAATATAATTTCAGTGCCAAGTTGCGCTTCGCTACGCTGCTTCTCAGCTCACCTCTCCTATTCTCTGTCTTCTTTTGCATCTCTCTACACATTTTTATTTTATGGCTTTTAGCCAGCATTATATTTGTTGTTGTATTTGGAGCGAGCTCTTTTGGGTTCTGCGCCGTTGACCAGCGGCACTAGAGAGAACTCGGTCGCTCGGTCGGTCGCTGGTTTTGGCTTTGATTGCTTTGTGTCGTTGAGTTCCTGACGGAGCATCTCCCGTCTACCCGGTATATATAAAGATATATATATATAGATATATGTGCCTGTGCATGAATTGGCCTTTTGCTTGCAACGAACGACCAAAAGCGTTACGTAGGAAATTAGTTTTAAGCTACTTCCGCTCTGGTTTCTGTGTTGCTTGTCTGTCGGTCTGCTCCCAATTTGATGTGTGGCATTTAAAAATGCGTTATAAATAAATAAGCAGCCATCAACAGAGCTAATCAAGCCACGTCACGTGCACATCGTCAGCGTTTGAAAGTCTCTTTCGAAATGCCTCCCACAGCGTTCAACTTAATTAGATGTGCTAATGCCCGGCCCAAGGTATAATAGGGCATAAAAACTGACCGTTAAGAACTTTGCGACAGTCATTAAATGGTTGCTGCTAATCAAGAAAACACAATTTGTTGGTTTTGGCACATGATATGAGACTATGGAGAAATTAAATTTTGGCTGTATTATCACAGGTATATTCTTACCATCCATATAAATATATATGTATATTCATATTTTAGTTGACTTCATTAAAATGTAAAATTTACCTGAAATTACACAAAATAAATCAATTAATATTAGACACTCTAAAACAGTTCATTGAATAAAAAAAATTTGAAAATAATATAATTATAACTTAAATAATAGTTTCAATTAAAAATGATTGATATTGCGGAGTTTACATAAATACAGCCACAATCGATAATCATCGATTCGTCACGTTATCCAACACTTCTTTAATGATTGCTTCTTTTATTTTCATTCTTTCATTTAGTCTAAAATAAAAGATGAAAGGTTATTCTAATAAAAACAAGAAAATAAAGCATTCAATAAATTGAAATTGCTTTTTTACAATAATTTAAAGTTTTGATAGTAGTAATGGTAACAGCTATAAAAACTATAGAGGTGTTATGTCACTAGTACATAAGTGTATTAGAAGCTTCTCATATTAATTACACGTATTTTCAAGTTCAATGTTGATGATGTAATGATTGATGTAATGCGTAAAGTCAAACTTTAGTGAAGCGCCTATAGAACAGCCCCCTTATTGTTAATAACGCCTGAGGTAGCTAAATAGAATGTAAAAAAATTATTCCAAACGCGAATTCCCACATTTAATGTGAGATAATTTCGCGCCTCAACTGATCATGAAAAGCGTCCGACACACAACTCTCTGTAGACTGGATCAGGTAGACAACCAGTTGAGTTGAGTTGTGCTCAGGTTCAGATACTAACGATGCGGGGCCCAAACTCAAGCAAATTACCATTTTAGACGCGCTTCAACGGCGCCCAAGTTAAATGTAGCCGGAGGTAGCTGGCTCAAGTTCAAGTCAAAAAATTGGCCAAAAGAGAGAGCGCGAGAACACGGCAGAAGTCATGCTGAGAGCAAAGAATGCGACTCAGCAAAGGTATAGACATTGCACGTACCTTACTCTGCTCACCTTCGATATTCTCTTTTTCTCTATATAAGAGGGATAAATGACAGATGCACAATCAAACAACACCAGCCCAGCAACAGCCTAGACATGCAGAGAGTGTACAATGGGGTAAATAGACACTGACTTGTTTTGGCATTTTGGAAAATAAAAAATGTATAATATCGGAAAGCTTAAATCGCTTAAAGAAATTATAATAAATAATTTAATAAATTAGTATACCCTTTTTTACACTATATTTCTAGAAGTACCAGAGTGACCGAAATCCCATCGAACATTACAATCGCTGTACTTTTAATGAAGTAATAGGAGTGTGAAATATGGGAGCTTGAGTTAATAATATTTGGCAAAATAAATCGATACTTGCTCCATGGTAAGTCTGCGTATGCCATGTGTGTATTTCAAAGTTCTGTGTGTAGTCAGACTTCTGACCACGACTAATGGATGAAGCTGATGTCTGTAGGCGTTACAATTTGAGAGTTGTCTGCACCAAAGGCAACAGCAGTTTCAGCTCCAAATTTAACTGGCGACTGCCCCACGCAAATCTTCAAAGGTACAAACGCTATGCACACATACACACACACACAATGACTCACATATTCAATAACATGGCTATTGAGATGCAGTTACCGTTTATGAAAGCGTAGAACCTGAAGACAATAGAATTACGAGTGCTGCACGAACTAGTTGCCAGGTCTGATTAATTTGGCAGCACAACACGTTGTTGCCCATTCAATTTAACATTCGTCATGGCAACTAGCAAGGATTTAAGTGGGTGCCGGGCATGGTTGCCAGGACGACACAAGCAGCTTTCCCAAGCGTCGAATATAATTCATTGCAGAAACACAGACACACACACATTTTTAAGCCTCGATACAGTCAACAAAAAGTGCAGCATAATTGTAGCTATCAAAACATGTTTACTAATGTTAACAAGCTTGCAGAGTGTAGAGATAAATAATATGTACTTTATGCAGTCTTTAGAAATTCAAAGGCAAGGGGGAAAACAATTGTTGACATGTTTGTAATTTCTTAACTATAGACTTATACGAATACCTAAGAAATTTCGACTTAGGAAATCAAATAAACCAAATTTTATAATAAAATAAACTATTCTTATAAATTTAAATTATAGAAAAAAATAAAATTATCATTTTTATTTCATTTGAATTGTTTAATGTAATAGTAGCGTGATAAGTGAAGCTGAAGAGCATATTGTAAGATTGAATCAAATTGATACATCGTCTGAAGCGCTACCTTGGAATCCATAATAAGTATGTATATGTATAAAAGTGTGTCTATAAACAGCCAATTTATTTATTTCGTGGAATCAACATTACAGCCAATTATTCGCGTGCTTATAGCCAATACCCACTTAAAGTGGCTCAAAGAAGGAACGATATGCAAATAAACAAAACTGGGTATAAAAACGGGCATCGACATGAATATATATAGAGGGAACTATATATGGGGACAACACTAAATATGTTTATTATTTTAACTGCATTTATATTAACTTTTGAATTAATTAAAGAAGTAGATTTCTATCATGCCTAGCTACAGCGTATCGCTTACTTATTTGTTAGTTTTTTCCATACTTATTTGTATTTTTCTCAGTGTAGCAAATATTCTTAACTCACTGGGCAACCGAGTGCACAGCAATTATGGCAGACTAAAACTGGCGTAAACAACCTGGACGAAGACAGACAGACACACAAAGCCACACACACACACCCAAACACACAGAAATGTAGTCGGGCGAGGAATAAAAGGAAAGCGAATGCAAAAGGTAGACAACAGACTGTGTGAGATGCAGGCAGCAACAGCAGCGCAGAAGCCATTGACAGCTGATGGACCAGCCACAAAAACAACAACAACAACAGTAAGCCAGTAGTAGCTCTAAAAAAAAACGTTGCTGATGATGCTGCTGATGATGGCTTAAACAATGGCCACCAAGGGCCAAACACAGAATGCACTCGAACACACAGCATCACTTCTTGGCAAGTGTGTGTGTATGTTTGTGTATCTTACAGATACATTTCGACAACAGGTAATAGCTGGTAGCTGGCTGTGCAGCCAAAATAGCCAAAATGCTTGAAAATTGGCCCAGCTAAATAAGAAGACGCGCAAGTGCCTTGCAATACAATATTTGCAGCTGGTAACAGGGGCTACCTGTTTGTAGCTGTGTGCGAGTGTCTGTGTATACTGTGACAGCTCTTAAACGCCTGTTATCCTTTGGTAAAGCCATGCCAGCTTCTTGTTACTGTTCTTGCCTGCCTGCCATATTCCCTTTTTGTCAATAAGCTTCGATTCGCTTTTGTGCATTTATTTCGGTTCATTGTTCTCGATTCAACCGCTTTTGGGCTTCATCGCATTGGCTTTGAGCTCAACAGATAAATTCTACCCATATACACATATATATATGTATATATATATATCTATACTTTTATCCCTCTTATATTGTGCAGGTATTGTTTAGATTACACGAACAACAGCTGCGTTCTCCCCGCTCCCCGCCACAAGATGCTCCCGTCTGACTACTTTACGACTGATTGTCTTTTCCTTTTTGTAATCATTAACCGACCATTACACGTTTTTCTATCTATAAGGTTGCCCAGGTACGCAGCTGTCGCTCTGTCCGTCTGTTGTTGTTGTTGTTGGTATTCTTGTTGTTTAGTTCCTTTGTCTTTTGACTCGATTATGAGCCATTTTAGGATTGTGCATCAGTGATTTTTCCGTTCACAATTTGACGACGGGCGATTTTGTGTTCAACTTAATTGCAGGTAATTGCTTAAATACACAAGCATTACAGTTATTATAGAGCGAGGAAAACCTATGTATAATACCTCAAAATAGGGCACAAAATAGGTTAAAAGAGTTGGATTATAATTGTTAATTTTTGATGGATTTATGATGAGATGCATTTTTGAATAATGCAAGAAATTTGATGTTTACATACAAAATGTATTAACTGTTGGTTGTAATTGTTTTAAGCTTCATATATGGTATCGCAATCCGATATAGCCAACTTCAACATATGTACAACAAAACAAAAAGACATAACATAACAGTACGTGCCCTAAGCACATCATACATATTGCATATATAATAATATATAATAATATATAATAATAATAACAGATAAATACACTGAATAGGATCTTCTACATTGTACGGTTGATAATTGCTGAAGTTTCTTCCCCAATATCCATCAATGACAATCAATTGACAACTCAAAGTCAAATATTCGCTGCCAATTTGACTACAAGTCAAGTGCAAAACTTTAAGATAAATCCTAAGCAGCAGACAGACACATCCATATCCGAATGGCAAAAGGCAAACTTTCGTCTCGCAGATACAAATTAAAAACTTTTGGTTGCGTCTCGACCAGTTCGAAGGGAAACCGAAACGAAAGGGCAACAGCCAACACCCGCAAAACACAAAAATAACTGTGGTTAACTTGGCAGACAGACAACAACAAAAACCAGAAACCAAAAACAAAATACAAAAAAAGAGTATCGGAAAGCAGAGAGCGGTGGCAAGGATACTGATACCGTTGTTTGGTAGAAACTTGAGTGGAAAACAAAGTGACCTCAAGGATTGCTTGTAGCTTTGGTTTTATGCCTGAGTGCCGCCAATTATCCATAAAGCAAGCGGGGGTGTGGCAACTAAAGCGTTTGGCTTTTGGTGCAAAATGAAAACTGACACCAAGTTGACACTCAATTGGTTTATAAGATGAGACAACAGTGCCGGCGGTCAGTAATGCGACAGCCAAATGTGCAGCACACAATAATGGAAAAAAAAGATCAACTACATAAATGATGTATACTATAGGTATATACATACAAACATATGTATATGAAGTAGCACTTACAATTCATGCAGCGCGTCGTCTGTAGCCAGAAGGTCATTTAGCTTGAGGGCTATGCAAATTCCTGCTGGCTTTACATTGGGCTAGGGCTAGGGCTAAGGGTTTGGTCAGTCAGCTTGCTTGCCGGTCAGTTTAAAAGTTTAGTCGACATTGGCCGAAGTAAATTTCAGCATAATTTTGCAGTCAAAGGTCACGAACACAAATTTAGGTCAGTCCAAACTGAATATGCTAAACTTAAAGTTGTCAGGGACTTTTTTTACAATTACTAACTTTCTAGAGGAGGAAGTAGTCTACGTTATCCGATGCCATTGAGAATTAATTTTAAATATTTCCTACGGGCATTTCTGATCAACATGTTACCAATTTAATGCCAACGACTGCTTTTTATTCCATTCAACCCCTTTCAAGCTTAGCTGAGCTGCAGACAAACATTCATTGAACCATGCTGAGAGCTAACAAAAAATGAGTACGTATATCCAAATACACACATACACACACACACACACATACACACTGAATGCAGCATTGCCACCAGCAGCGTCATGTTCATCATTATCATCCTCAGCATCATTAACATCGCTGCGAGCTCGAAAACGGCGAAAAAAAGCCACAAAAACCGCCGCTGCCACTTGTGTAAATGTTTACCATATGAATTTATAATGAAGCTTACCAAAAACTTTATAGAAAATCTCTCCTCAATCCACAACTTCGAGATACTCTTTCTATAATCAGACAAAACTAATAACCTAATAAGGATGACGCAATAAAGAAAAATAAAAAAACCAAAAAATATCGATGATATATTTACTCTTGCACAAATAAGTGTGAATAACATATTATCCTAGTTTCAATATGCTAATAAATATTACGTTCAGAATTGAAAATATATTTGCTCCCTCGAGAATATATGAAGGAAAGAGTTAATTAATTACCTTACGATATATGCTCTTAAAGTTATAATAATTAAGACGTTTACGAATGAAGCACAAAAAAGTGAGTGTATTATAATTTTTTTCATACAGTTGATACACAATCATTTGCTTATTATAAGAAGAAAGCTTAAAGGATATTCGGAAGAAAAATGTACTTTTGTACATGGGTACAGGGAGTCTGAAACACAAAGCTAGCAACTTATCGTACACTTCCTGCGCTAATCAGATTAACATTTAAGGTAATTGCACAAAGAATTGAAAAATGATATGCTGCCGTGTGCCTTTATTTCCGCTTAGAAACAAAATATTATAACTATATAAAAAAAGATCGCAAGCTACAAACAGTGTAACACAGCAATGTTGCCCAGGTAGAGTGTTAAAAATTAAATTCACAGAGTACAAACATTGCCAAACGTAGCAGAAGCCGAAAAACAAACCCAAATGCAGGGAATTGTTTTATAATATAACCCAACGGCGTTTACCATTTTATGTAGGTATATACATGTACATATATACTTATATAGATAAATATTTAGGTATCTAGTTCATTTTTGTTAATATGCAAAATTTATACAAAATGATTTGACTCGTAAGAATTTTCTTAGACTACAACAGAAAAGAATGAAGACACGAATACCGTTCCCCACATAAAGCCCATTACCCATTAGCCAAAACTCACGCCGGTTTACGCGATGAGGTTAATGCGAATGTCAAGTGCCATTGTAAAAGTGCGCACATGAGTGCGTTCTGTAGAGCAGAAGGTAGGAGTTGGTCGTAGGCTGCAGGCGCAGTGGATGGATAATAGAAATCAGGGTGCCGTAAATTTGTGCGCTCGAGTGTTATAAGATCCCCTTGTCGTACACGTAATTGTAATCGTAATCGTAATATATGTACTAATACTCGCCCAATAGCACCACAGGCGGCAAACACAACTGCTCACAATACATGGTTCTGGCTATTGTGTCGAGAAGAGTTTCAAGTATCATTTGCCATGTGTGTGTGTGTGTGTGTGTGTGTGTGTGTAGGAAATCCATGTGGCCGAACAAGACCAGCAACAGGAAACAGGCCAGTCAAATAACATCGCAGTTGATACTCTTGTTGTTGCTGCTGTTGCTGCTGCTGTGGCATTTGAAGCGATTTTTCGAGTTTATTGCCAGACGTCAATAATTATAATCGTTATTTCCGCTCGAAATCTTTAGCCAGCAATCACTGAACATATGTATTTTTATTACTGCACTCGGTCTGCTCGGTATACTCTGTTATAAAAGCAGGGGCATGGGGTATATTTAATTGCTACAAATTATATAAGAAAGAAATTCCACTATTTTAAATATTAAGCTTTACCATTATTTTATTTAAGAATTAGTTGCTGATAGTTTAAATGACATCCAGTTGGTTTAGTTTCTTTTATTATCTTAAATATCCATTTTCATTATACAATAAAAGCTAAGCTCGCTATAGTATTGATTAGTGTTTACTACATAATTCTATATTTTTTTTACTATATTTCAAATATTTGCCGATGGTATCGAAAGATAGATCAAACATCTATCGTATATCTTAGTACTAAAACGGATTATAAACAGAAATGGATAAGGCTGAAACTTTACATAGCACTTTATTTAAACTTATTCATTCAAATTAAACGCACCGAAATTCATATATTTCAGAATTAAGAACCTGTATTTTCCCATGCTAAAAGAATTACAAAAATATATCATACATCTTACTGCCGTACATAATACCCGGTTTACCTGTCAATTATTGTTCTCCCCTTTTCAATTGGGTTAATTGCATTTTCCTCTGAAAATGACACTATGGCAAGACAAAAATATGTGCAATTAAAATATTAATAAGAAACAAACTATGACATGGGTGGCTGCTATTTTTATGTAGCAACAATTTAATGTTGAAATTGTTAGTCACAAAAAAAAATGGACAGTTAACTAAAACAAGTCAAGGTGCCCTGGGGTAATTAAATTACTGTTCAATCGAGTTAACAGCAATTTTGATTAGGCTTTTATGAAAAGCAATATACTTAATTTAATTACCAAAAACCAGTTTTCGATCACTTACACACATAGTTTTCTAAGTGTTTATTAATAATTTGCATAAAGCGTAATAAATATTTACACAACGTTCACATATCAGTCTAATGGCTTTATTTAATTTTCTCGAAAATCAATAAAACAAAACACACAGAAAACATTTGAATTGCGACCGTCACATTAATCTTAATTACTTAATGCACAGAACAAACTTGGAGCTTACATACAAACAAAAAGTTTCGACTCTTGCAGCAGCGTTGCCAGACTCATCAAAAATGCTAAAAATCAACCCGAATCATTTTTGTTTCCTTTTTTTATACATTTTTCGCATTTGTACAAGCCAGAAATTAATTACTGAGCGGCCCAATCCCCGCGCTACCGACTCAAAAAAGAACATGGCACAACATATGCGAAATATGCAACAGCAGACAAGGACGGGCAGCGATGATGGAATGGGACAGGGACAGCGACAGGATGCTCACAGGACGTTGTTGAGAGTTTGCGCGCGCCAGCACAAAAACCTGTACACAAATTATCTATAATAAATATGCAAAACTTTGCGTTTGTGTGTGTTGTGTGTGCACACACTACGAAAAAAGGGTTGAATTCAAGCATCAAGTAGATTGGAGCAGGGAGAGATGTATGCAGCAGGCAGCGACAACATGTCGAAAATCAAAAACTCCCGACTAACTACAAACTCTCCTGAGAGAAGCAGAACAAATGGAAGCTGAAAACGCACGATGGCGGCCCGATGGCAGGCAGGACATGCGTTCGTCCTTTGGCCGAGCAGTGCACAGCGTTTAGTTTGCGTTCTACGGTCTCATTGTTATACCATTGCTCAGATCAAGCCGGAATAACCCTTAATGAAAATAGCAACACAACTGTTACCAAAATCGATTAAATGAACGTGTGCTACGGACTTTCACACACAAACAAAGACAAGCACACAAACACACGACCACACAGCGTCGAAAACCGCATCCGTTGACGCCATATTGTTGTACAGTGGGCATGGGAGGGGTGAGGGGTGTATGGGGGAAGGGACGTTAGGCAAATATAATTTATGCCCAACTGCTGCCGCACAAAACATCTTTGTGCAGGCATCGGAAATTGCTCGAAAATGGGGCTGCCAACTGGGAATAGGAATTGCAAAACAAACACAAACACACACACACACAGACTGACACAGAGCTAAGTGCTATGAATATTTGCAGCGAATGATTAAACAAGATTTACAGGTTACCAGATTATTTTTATATTATCAGAAGATAAAATATGTGGCAATGCTAATCCGTTTAATATCTAGATGCCATAATATTTCCGTTGCTGTTACTTTTTCGTTTGCTGATGCTATTTTTAGTTTTGTTTTGTTTTATTGAAAAATATGTATATGCCAAAGTGCTGCCTACTTTCGAGCGTCATTTGCAATGAAAGATTACTAACGAAGGAAAGAGCAAAAAGGAAACACAGTTGCAGCCAAAAGCAACTCTCGCGCTCGCATTGTTATTGGCGTTAATTTCGCTGTCACGTTTTCGTGGCCGTTCTCGTTGGCTTTACCGTTGCTGCTGTTTCAACAAAAACAATTTCTTGAGAGAGCGAGCACACGTTGCGCTCAAAATATTTGACGCCGTCGTCATCGTCGCGGGTCGTTGTCGTCGGCGTTAGCAGCGGGCATCGTCTTTGGCCATTCCGGGCCACGATTCGCTCGATTCGCCTCAATTTTTTAATAGATAGATACACATCTTACCCACCCCACCCACACCCAGCCAGCCAGCCAGCGAACCAGTCGACCAAAGCAACCACTTTGATGCTATCGATTAACCCCCAAAAATTGTAAACTTTTAATGGACACACACACACACACACACGCTTATAGCAGCCGCAGAGATTTCTATAATTCTGCGAGTGCGTTTTTTAAATGAGAAAACTTTTTAGACATGTAATCAAAGCCATTTTATTTCATCAAAGGCAACAAAGGTTTATACAAGAAGGATATACAAATAAGCGAGAGGGGGTGCGAGGGAAAGAGTGGGCAATAGGTGACCCCTTTTTTTGTGCGCCCAACAGAAGTTTCAAACACTTCACAAAAGTGTCATCGTAAGCCTGCTTTATGCTAAAGTGCTGCTCAAATTTATCACTGTTGCAAGTATTTTTGTTCGTGTTAAATTAATTATTGAACAATGCCAGCCACGATAGCAACAATAACAAGAACAACGTTTCAATGATAAGCTCAAGAAGCAAAGCGCATTAGTCAAGAGAACAAAAAACAAAAGAGAAAGAGAGAGAGAGAGCAAACGTATTTAGCCTGAGAGTGTAGTCTTGGTTCTTATATTGCGCTCTCTCACTCAAAGCATTTATAGACGACTTAAACTGATAAGCCAAAACAAATATCGTAGTACGAAAAAAAGAGCTCTATATTTTGTACAAATATATCTGCGCTGGCAGCGAGGGCAGACATAATTTATTCAACAAATGTCGCGTGAACTGCAAAAGCAACTTTTCGGCAAAAAACAAAAATTTAAAACAAGAAACTGTTTCAAATTTATACACTACGATACCAAATAATGTCCTAATCGTTTTAAAATAAATACATATATATTGTTTTTCAGCATATCACTGTATATTTTTCTTAAATTCTTCACATATGAAAAGTAATGAAACACACTATTTAAGCTACCCTCGGCTTTATTGGCAAATCACGTAGCGCATGTTACAGTTCTCCGTATTGTTATCAGTCATTGTGATGAAATCATACACCTTTTACAAACTTGTGATTAAAGCAAGTTAATTATGTGCTGGATGACTAAGCCATGAATCCGAGAATTCCGAAAAGAGAAAACCATCTTGTTATCTAAAAGCTACACAATCTGAGGATCGAATTAAGTACGCTTGTACTTTTGGCTGTTCTTAAAATTGAGTTCAAAAACCATTTAAGACACTTTGTTTATATTTTGAAAGAAGAACAGACTTAATTAAAAAAGAAAGTAAACACTCAGTGGGTAAACACTCCAGAGGAATGACAAATATATATGCGTTTTACAAATAATTAAAACGATATCATACTATATATTGATAATACTATCGATAGTTAAAGTTTTCATTAAAACAATAAGAATAAAACTGTATCAATCAGCTACAGTGTTTTTTTGTTCAAAATCCTTTATTTAAGTGCAATTTTGTTATTTTTTGTTACTTAATGAGTTACAGTTGTAATGAGATCTTAGGCAATTTGCGCAAGATTAAATATAATTAAAATTAAGTTGTCGTTTTAATATTTATTTATCTATGAATCGCATATATGTAAATAATATCAATAACCATGCTTATCAGTAAAAGTTTTGTCGAACTTGCTTGAATGCCAATTAAGAAAAAATAAAAATTTTATTTAAATTTTATTTATTGAAGATATAATCATGATGTGAACAAAATTAGGTTTTTTTTATAACAAATATAAACAATGGGCTCCCAGTTTCTAATAGACAATGTTAATTGGCGTCTAATAGCGTGGAAAATCGATTCAACATTTAAAACACATTTAATGAACTTTAGACACGCTTTGACAAAAAAATACGCCATGGCAGCAACTAATAGCAAAAATCAACCATTAAAATTAAAATGAATATGACATAAAAGCCAAAAGCTACCGTTAAATTTGATATATACATATACTGCATATATTATCACAGCATGTGTAATGCTTGAATTGATGACAAGTGATATCGCTATTGTCAGACTACTTTAATATTATGGAATCTACAAATTACAATATTTATAATGTTATGAACAACAAACTATTTTTATATCTTTGTTATTCAACACCACTGTAAAATTCGGAATCCGCTTATTTACTGATCTTAAATCGATTAATTAACAATATTCATTAAACGGAGATTAAAAATAAAAAAGGAAACATCGAAATATATTCTTTATTCATAAAAAGACACGTCTAAAATTATAATTATATTATAAAAATATATGAAAAACTTAAATAAATCATTATTTATAAGTAAGACATAAGAAAAGGAAAAAGATAGGCCTATACACCCTTTCGTAGCAAATAAATAAAAACAACTTTGGTAATTGTTGTTGTTGTTGGTCGCTGCAGCTGTTGCTTCGCGTGCCAACAATTTCTTAACATTTATTGCGTCGCTGTTTATGTTTTTTTTATCTATTGTTTAAATAAATTACGGGTTTGCGACAAGTACAAGGCATCGAACCCTAAGCTTTCTTAAACGCCAACAATTTGAGTCGGAGTTTGTTATTGTTCATAATTTATGCAGTTTTGTGGCTTATTAGCCCAGTATGTTGCCTCGATTGTTGTTATTGTGGTTGCAAGCAGGCAAACAGAGCGCGTTTTATTCATTCAATTTGCTGGCACGTTTTGCATTACACGCGACAACCCTGACCTACAAAATACATATATAAACAAGTAAGACTGCTCAAGCCGGAAGTGCCTGACTGGGAAATACCCTGTTCCCAGCTGCAAGCTGAAGTAAGATACGTTCGAGCTACTTTGCATTCATATACAAAGTCTCATTCACATACACATATACTCTGTAAGCTGCGCACTTTACTTAGTCATAAAAGTGAAATATTCTTTATGTTTGTACGCTATATGAAATATATATCGATATTTAAAAAAATGGGGTAAAATACCGGTTATAAAAATTTTGATCTTTATTGCAAATTTGCACTAAACCATTATACCCTTTTTTAACAGTCTTAATGGGCACATGGTATAGCTGTTGTAGTCGTTGCTGTAGCCACTTTGCATTGAGAACGATTTGTGTTGGGCTCTGGCGCTTAGCCGCATGAACATTGAATTTTATAAATAAATTAACGGGTTAATGCATTTTGCAGGTGTGTGGGCGTAGCCGCGCAAAATAACGAGGGTTGGTTCTCACATTCAAATTGATTTTCAACAGGAAAAAATTTAGTAATTGAATGCTATCAATGTATTTATATTTTTACATGTGTAAACAAATTAAAAATTTGTCGACTGTTGACATTGATATTTATTATAATTTTATAGACATCAGTTGTCAGGAAAGATTTGGAAAATTGGGAGGAGTAAATGATTAAAGAAAATTTATTTTCCGGGATATTTCATATAAATTAATGTGGAATAATGTGGAAGAATAATCTGAATATTAGAGGTTTGAAACGAGAATTATAGAAATTAAAATATAAATTTAAAATATATTTTTTCATTCCTATTCAATATTGATTTCTTTAAATGAACAAATTGAAATTTTCAAATTGTTGACAAATTGGAACCATCTCTAATAGGAATCATTATTTGTAAGCGAAGACCCGTTTAATGTTTTGCTTATTAATAATAAAAGGAAAAATATGAAAACATTTTGAGTTTTTTTTTTGTTCAGAATTCTCTTCCCCTTAACAGTATGTTTAGTTTCCTCGTCACAAGTTCTGGTGCACTATCAAGTATATATTTTTACATGGGCAGGTTTTACGTTACATTTGAATTTGTTGAAAATAAGTAACATAAAATGTTAGCAAATAAATATTAAATTTGTTATTAAATAATCCGTAATTTATTTATGATATATAATTAATTCAAAAGAAAAACAAATCTCAAAAGAAATTAAAAAATGAATTTATTAAGAAACAACTTATTTATTTGCATGTTGAGATTTAAACGATTTAATCGACCGGCGCATTGTATACACAGTTTAACTTAAATGCAGCTAAAGTGGCTATAATGGCACACGGCTAATTCCAATGGGGCGACCCTAGACCGGGTAAAGCGAGGCGACAAGTGCAAAGCAAAAAAAAATAAAATAAAATACACGTTGTAGACGGATGTCCAGGCAACAGTGTACAACAACAAAAAGATACAAATATATCTCAGCAGAGCATGAGTGTTTTTTTTTATTTTTGATTTTTTTGGTTTCCTCTTTCAGCTCTTGGCCTTTACCTTTTAAACGCGCTGCTTTCTCATACTTTTGGGTCACACATTTACATTTACAAAATGCTGCAACGTTCGCGACACTTTCTCTTTTTCTTTGGGATTTTACTTAACATAAATCGCATGAAAACAAAGGCATGGCTAAAATGCTTATAAAAATCAAATCAAAATTGCCAAAATTAACGAACGAACGAACGCTTTAATTGCATTTGGCTAGCATAAATTAGCGCCAATACGACGTCATTCCAGTTAAAAATTGTGTCTTGTCTCTCAATGGAAAATGTGTTAGCTTAAAGTGGTAAACGTACAAATTCACCACAGCTCAGCACACAAACGACAACACTGCCCTGTCCGTTTAGTACATTTGCCTTTGCATCTCAATAGTTTTTTTTTTTTTTTTTTTTGGCGTTTTGTTGCTGTTGCCTTGTTTTCACAGTTGTTGCTGCTTCTGCTGTTTGCTATAACTACAACAACAGCAAGAACAATAGCAACATATAGCCACACTGACAGCTCAAAGCAGCTGCGCTGCGCAGCATTTTCAGAGCAGCGAGAGCAATTTATTTTTAGCAGCAGCAGCAGCGAGAGCAATATAACGAGAGCGCTCTCTAAAAACACTGAGTGACGGCGAGAGAGCGAGAGTATGCGCGCTAAGTGCACGTATGCAGGCCGCCGCCGCTGCTGCTGATGCTGAGCAAATGAAATGAAATACTAATTACAATAGGTGAGGGAAACGTTTTTTTTTAATGCTCACCTGGTCGATCCAATGACTGTCTGCGACTCATTGGCAAAAATTTATGCGCCTTGTTTTATGCGTCGGGATACAGAGAATTGCGGTTTAAAATATAACAGAATTTGATTGCTTCATTTGTGTTGTTGCTGCTCCTGGTTGTCGTTTTCTTCTTCTTCGCTTGCTTATTCTTGTTGCTTGGCTGTTGCTGTTGATATTGCTTTTAAATTTCGTTGCTTGCGCTGCTACTTATTCAATTCTATACACTGAAAACACACACACACTGACACATACACGGACACAGGCAAAGACACATTTTATTTATTGCAAAGCTTGCATTGACTGTTGACCATCATTTCTATTCACGTTGAATTTGCGCGCAACGCGACACGCGGCCTGAGAACAGCGTGTAAATATATATCGTTTTTATTTATGTATGCAATTTTATGTGTGGTGTTTGGATTGTTGTTGTTGTTGTTGTTGTTGCTGCTGACTTTAGCTATTTAATTTATTTATTTGAAAACAACACGCACTCTCCCCAGCGCATACAAACACACACACACACACATACACATGCACACTCACACTCACGCGTCACGTCAATGAACGCAGCAGCTCCCAGTTGTTGTTGTTGCTGTTGTCGCCGTAGTAATCACGAAATAACGCCTTTTACGCATATTTCTCAATGAATTTCACCACTTGCACACTGCTTGCGCATTTAACAGTTGTTTATTTACACTTCTACACTATTTTTGTTGAATATTTAAAACACCGATTTCTTGCGTTTCGTTTTTTTCAATTTTATTTGTTACGCACGCACGAGCGTCTAAACGAGCCATATGACGAGACCCGCCGACGAACAAAGGGAAAATGCTGAATGTGAAAAATGTCAAACATTTGAGAGCGAGCAGACTTTGAGTCTGCGACGTGTGAGACGCGTGCGCGAAAGCGGGATGGCTGGCTGTATAACTGCCACTCGCCGCAATACTGTTGTCTCACTCACGCGCCCTTTTCTGTGGTAGAGAAGAAAAAAACCAAAACGAAACGAGAGATTGACGAAATTCACAAAACATGCCACCAATATTTTGTTGCTTATATTGAGTCTTTACGCTGCCGACATTCTTCATTGCAATTTGTTATTACCAGTTGCTGGCTCACTTGCTTATTTTGTTCAAACACTATTTGACAGTCGTCTCGTTGCAATGATTTCCCGCACTTTTCCATACACGCAGTGCAGTGCACTTGGCACTTAAACTACACTTTTTATCTGTGTTTGTATGTGTGTGCGTACAAGCATTTTGCAGCTGCTCCATTTGCCATTCACTATGTGAGATTGCCAGACCGTCAATATGTTGCCACACTTTCGATAAATTAGAAAATCACAATAACGAATCGTTCGATAAGTACAGATCTTTTCGAGCGAGATAATAACTGTCAACTTCAGTAATGACAGCAATTAATTTAATACAATGTATATAAATACTGGATCAGATTTGTAACTGATGACATGTTGATGACCAGCTGTGCTCTGTCATCGCGCTGTTATGGCGCTGTTATCAATTGTTATCGCACTGTCACAACAAACCAATCGGTCGAAAGCTACTATCGGCCGCTTATAAGCGGATGAACTAGCGTTTCTTTTGATCACAATACATTTTTATTGTTGATTTGTTTCCATAATTAAACGCAAGTAGAGCGTAGCCGCGAACCGAAGAGACTGCGAACACGATGCTGCGGGCGATAGGCAAACGGGACAGGGACATATTCGACGAGGTATGGCCGGAGAAGAGGAAAATTGTGCTCAAGCTGCTGCGCCAGGAGACAGTGTCGCAGCGCGAATGGCAGGATCTCTTCTTTGGCGTGCACTTCGTCTGCCTGTGGGACGAGAAGGGAGCCGCCAAAATCTACGACGGCCTCCAGCAGGACATCGTCGAGTTCATTGTTCAGGCCCAGACGAAGGTGCAGGCCCAGCGGGGCGAACAGGCGCTCCTGGCCACCTACATTGTCGAATGGCGTAAGTTCTTCACACAGTCCAATTACCTGCCGCTGCCATTTCGCCAGCTGGAGCAGTCGCCGCAGGTGAAGCCCGCGTCCAGTTCCAACGGTAGCACATCCACATCATCCGCCGCTACCGGCGGCGCATCCACGTCTAATGCCGCTGCATCCTCCGCCAGCAATCAGGCGTCCTCAAGCAGTTCCTCCGCAAAGGCATCCACATCGGCAGCTGCGGCGGCAGCGTCGTCGGCAGCCAACGCGAGTGGTGCATCCACCGCCGGCACCGTTGGCGCCGCCAGCAATTCGGCCACAGCTGCGTCCAGCTCGAAAAAGAGCCCCACCGAGGATAGTCCGGTGCGGAAGTTGATGCTCGACTCGTGGAACAAGCACATCTTTCACGACATCAAGGATCGCCTGCAGGAGTCCGCCATGAAGATTGTGCACGCCGAGCGCAACGGCGACGCCTACGATGCCCAACTGGTGGTCGGAGTGCGCGAGAGCTATGTGAATCTGTCCTCCAATGCCGAGGACAAACTGGAGATCTATCGGGAGCACTTCGAGAAGGCATACCTGAAGGCCACCGCTGACTTCTATCGGCTCAAGTCCACCGAGCAGCAGCAAGAGAACGGCGTCCTGGCCTACATGAAGTACGCGGACGCCAAGCTGCGCGAGGAGGAGGTGCGCGCCAAGCGTTATCTGGAGCCCAGCAGCTTCAACATACTCACCTGCCGTCTGGTCAAGGTGCTGATCGTCGATCACCTCAATTCGATCATATCCGAGTGTCCGGCCTTGATACGCGACTACGAGACGGAGCGTTTGAATCTAATGTTCCGCCTGATGGATCGCGTCTTGGACGGCGAGGGCGTCGAGGCGATGATGGGCGACCTGCAGCGGCACATCAAGTCCGCCGGCCTGGCCGACATGCAGTCCGCCTCGGAGATCATCACGCAGGACTCGGAGAAGTACGTGGAGCGACTGCTGGAGCTGTTCAACAAGTTTAGCGATCTGGTGCGCAACGCTTTCAACGACGATCCGCGCTTCCTCACCGCCCGCGACATTGCCTTCAAGATGGTGGTCAACGACACCAGCGTCTTCAAAATGGAGCTGCCCACGAGCATCGCCAATCGCGGCGTCAAGTACACCGCGCCCGAGAGCAAGTGCCCCGAACTGCTGGCCAACTACTGTGACATGCTGCTCCGTCGCACGCCGCTGAGCAAGCGCCTCACCAGCGAACAGATCGACGCCCGTCTGCGCGACGTCCTGCTCGTGCTCAAGTACGTCAACAACAAGGATGTGTTCATGCGCTACCACAAGGTCCACTTGACGAGGCGGTAAGTGCGAAACAGCATCAATATCCTGCTGGGAAACAGGAGTAGATAGCTTATTGTATATTGCGTATATTAAGACTTTAATGATATTCGAGATCAACCGATTCCTTTTACTTTTACTTTTTCACTTTTTTGTGTATATATGTCCAGCTACAGAGTGAAATTTTGAACATATTACCTCAAGTTTTGCAGCCGGGAACAGGGTATGTCCTAGTCAGGCACTCGCGGCTAGAGCAATCCTATTGATCCTGACCCTATTAAATATATATATTCTTGATCAGTATCAACGGTCCGATTTGTTTTTTTTTTTTTTTGTGTTAGCCTATTTTCTATTTAATAATATGTATTATTCTACAGCTAACTTACCTGTTTTTGCACCGACAAATTGTTATTTATAACTCGCTCGGACGCCTAGTAAAATCCATTATTCATTTTTTTTTTGGTATGATGTGTTTTAAATTATAATAAATTGAATCTGACAAATCGAAAAAAAAAACCCATTTCACCCATCCGACCCGTGGAGGTAAAATTTATTAGACCGAAAAAACACATATATATTATGATTCTAATTTTAGATCTGCAAAATGACTATCCAGAAGCATTAAAACCCGTTTTAAATAAATTAAAACACAGTTCCTTAACCTGTTGGTCGAAGGTGCACACCCTGAACGAATTATTTATAATTTTTACAATAAATCTGGATTTTTAAATCCAAAGAAATATTCAATGTAAAGGATAAACCATTTTGATGTTTGGCTTAAATGCAATTAGATGTTCGACATAAAATCAATTCACTTATTTCTCACACTTGGGATTGAAATGAGTTGCTTATAAGAGTGTTTACTTACAGTGGATACTTATTTAATAAATTTACATTTCATCATATTTGATTTATATAACCGTTATACCCATTTATATAACCGTTATACCCTACGATTGTTTAATTGTTTTTAGTCTAATCCTGGGCACAAGTGCGGACAGCGAAAAGGAGGAGGACATTGTTGAATGGCTGCGCGAGGTGGGCATGCCCGCGGACTATGTTAACAGGCTGGCTCGCATGTTCCAGGACATTAAAGTAAGTACCCAGCATATACAAGGTCGCCAGTTTTTAACTGTTTCCCAACTCGCTCCAGGTCAGCGAGGATCTAAATACTCAATTCCGTAACTCGATTAGTCGGCATGATGCCATCAATATAAAAATACTCAATGCGGGCGCCTGGGCGCGTTGTTCGGAGCGCGTTTCAGTTTCGCTGCCCATCGAACTGGAGGATTATATACCCGATGTGGAGGAGTTTTACAAGAAGAAGCATTCCGGCCGCAAGCTGCAATGGTATCATCACATGAGCAATGGCACCATCACCTTTGTGAACAATTTCGGTCGCTACGATCTCGATGTGACCACCTTTCAAATGGCCGTGCTCTTTGCCTGGAATCAGCGACAGCACGACAAGATCTCCTATGAGAATCTACGTCTGGCCACCGAGCTGCCGGGTTAGTATAAGAGCTCCTTAGCAGTAAACTTAAAACATGATTGCGTTAATTTTTCACAGATCCGGAGCTGCGACGCACATTGTGGTCGCTGGTTGCGTTTCCCAAGATTAAAAAGCAAATCTTGCTTATGGAGCCAACGGCAATCGGTTCGCCCAAAGATTTTGCCGAGAACACCATGTTCTATATCAATCAGGAGTTTGCCATTGTCAAGAATGGCAAATCTCAACGTCGTGGCAAAGTAAGCTACATAAATATAGTAGATAATATCTTCTAGAAGCTACTACATATTTATTGCACACCTACAGCTAAATCTTATTGGACGCTTGCAATTGAGCACGGAGCGTTCGCAGCAGGAGGATAATCAGTCCATTGTGCAGCTGCGCATATTGCGCACCCAGGAGGCAATCATAAAGATCATGAAGGTGCGCAAACGCATGAACAATGCGGCGCTGCAGGTGAGTCGAGGATTATAATAAGAATTCTTTGTATCCGAAGGTAACTTTCTTATTTGCTTGCAGGCCGAACTGATTGACATACTGAAGAACATGTTCCTGCCATCGAAGAAGATGATCAAGGAGCAGCTCGAATGGCTCATCGAACACAAGTATATGAGACGTGACGATGACGATATCAATATGTTTATTTATGTGGCCTAACTGTGATGGCCTTTGCGTCCGCCTTGCCTAGTAACCATTCCCACACCCTATACACACCCAAGCCACAGCCAGTCCCCTGTCATACAATTATGATCTTCATTTATCAATTGGTTGCGTGCTCTAAGCGTGCACTTTTCTCTATCTCGCTCTTGGGATCTCACAGTCGATTTCAATTTTCTTGGGATTTTTGTTTGTTTTGTTGACTTTGCGTCCGGGGCAGCATTTTGGAAAGTGAATTGTAAAATTGTTTTTTTCCTATTTGTATTTTCATATGTTTTTGGGTAAGCTCGTAATTATTATTATATTGGCCTATTGGCATTTCGGGTTAACGTCTTATTATATGTACTGTTTACAGCCGCCCTCTGATAATGATTACGATTAACACTAATCTGTAAAAAAAAAAAAAAAGAAACCTTTGCTGTTTTCTATATATGTGTAGTCTTTGTTTATATTGTGCATTTTAAATTATTACGTAGGTAATTTTGTAAAATCTCATTTCGTAATCACACACACACACACACACACACACACACACACCCCGCACCCAGCGCCCCTACACACAATCATTGGCATATAGGATTTGACTTTATAACAAGTCGAATCTCTTGAAAGACACAGACACATACGAAGGCAAAACTAAAACTAGAATAGCAATATTATATGTTTAAGTTAATGAAATTATAAAGCATATAAATTGTATTTTAAATAAATTAAGTATTACCACAAGAAACGATATCTCTGTGATTTTTATTTATTTATTTATCTTTCAAAGACGAACTCATTTGGCGACCAAAAGCTTTATTGAAAAGCGTCGGATTTTGCAATATAAATGTCTGAAATTAAAATCTATAATTGGATTTGTTTGTCGGGCAAAACTGTGAAGCAAAGTTGTCCTTAAATATCGAGCTAAATATATTCCGGCCACGCCTACTACACTATCCTTCACAGTTTTAAAGCTATTATAGGCATCAAATTGGGCAGCTGAATTACTGACGAATAACTTTAATTAAAAGATCATGTGCCCACTAATAAAATTCGCTTAAAGTGCATAACTTCCACAGTTTCAGAGCTGGATTTATAAAAATGTACCAAATCACTTATAATCGATAATATTCTTAATTGATCAGGGAAATACTATTCTCACTTAAACATATCTTAACTGCCTTTTCACTGTAACCAAAATAGGAGTTCAACTGTATTTTAGTAAGAAACTTAAATCAATTCTGAGTAAATCTTTTTTCTTCAAGCACTCAAAAATTTGGAGCGACCAATTTACGCTTACCAAGGGTATTAAAAACACATTCCAGTTCTTAACTCTGTTGCATAATAATTTGCGTTTTATTGTTGCCGAATTTTAAATATACAAATAGGGCTCAAAAAAGGACATGCAACAAAATGAAAAGAAAGTCGGCCTGATAAATGCACATGGAAATCAATTTAAAAACGAATTTTTACAATAAAAATGAAAATAAAAGTTAACTGAACATAAAAGAAACAAATTAAAATAGGGCTATTCCCTTAATAAAATGACAAATTTACATAGATTCTGGCAGCTGCAATCGAGACACTTAAGACTAAATTGGACCAAGGACTTGTACGACAAACAAGCAAAATACTCAAATTGTGCGATGCACGCACACTTTAAAAAATATACATACTATATCCATAAGCCTAGACGAACACCTAATGCGAGTGGTACTACGAGCTAGTTAAAGGTACACTTATAATACTAATGCTTACGATTACAGCTACTAGACTATGCTCGAATACTATTGAAGCGGAAGGCGCCTATCTGCGCTTGCGGCCCTTCTTGTAGCCCTTGCCATACCAGCCCGCCTGGGTGCGGGCCAGCTTGCGTGGAAAACTGTGGCTCAGCTGGAGCCGGCGCTTGGCCGTCTCGGCGGCGGCGATGTGCGCCAGCGAGATGTTCTCATCGTAGTCATCGTCGTCGTCGCTGGTCGGACAGCACTCGCAGACGACGAAGCGGCCGCTGCGCGCGCGCTTCTTGTGCTTGCGCTGGCTGAGATGCCAGCGTCGGTAGAACTGGCACTCGAGCTCCGCGTAGCTATCGAAGCAGAACTCGCAGCCGGCGGCGGAGCGATTCATGGCGAAGTTGGGCACCACCTGCGAGTTCCAGATGTTGAGATCAGCCGGCGGCGGTATCAAAATGCTGTGCAGGCCCGAATACGCGTACTTGGCATCGTACCAGCTGGGCAGCTGGCGCAGCAGTTCGTGATCGCTGTGCCGGCGCAGTAAATCCATTTGTGACATAACAAGCTGCTCCTTCTCCTCCACATCTCTGTCCTCATCGTCGCCATCGTCATCATTCTCGGTGGTGGACTCCGCCGAGCAGGTGGCGCTGTCGCTCTGCAGGTTCAGCGCCTGCAGCGCTGGCGGCAGCACCAGCTGCGATTGGAGCTGCGTCTGCGGCTGCACGAAGGGTGTGTAAAGCGGGGCGCCAATTGGCACCAGCGGCGGCAGCTGAACCGGCGCCAAGCTGGCCAGCGTTGGCTCCAGGCGTGGCTCGAGCCGCAGCTCAACGGGCAGCAGGCACAGACCCGGACAGCTGTTCACATCCGCGTACGGGGTCTGTATGGCGACTAGTTTGGGCAGCTCCATGAGACCATTGTGATGCTGATGTCCGTTTGTCTGCTCACTGGGCGGCTCCGGTTTGGGCGTGAGTGGCTCCAGTTTGGGCAGCAGCTCCTGCTTGACGTAGGTGATTTCCAGACTAGACTCAAGCAGTCCACGCTCCATCTTCGTCTCCTGCTTCAGCTCGCACATGGTCAACGTATCGCCTTCCGCGTCCGTTTCAGTCTTCACTTTGATATCCGTTTCCGTTTCCGTTTCCGCCTCCGCTGCCGTTTCGGTCTTCAGCTGCGCCGGCTTGATCTCCTCGGCGGTGTCATTCGGCAGTGGCGCATACTTCTGCCGCATCTCCAGGTTGGTCTTGATGCGTCGCCCGTTTTTGATGGGCGTGCGAATGCGTGGACCCCGACCAATCGGCAGATCGCTGTAGCTATCGCCCGATATGGTCGAGTCTTGCGTCTCCTCGGTCGTCGTCGTGCAGGATTGTGTGTCGCCCGCCTCCTCCTCGTCGGCGTTCTTGAGCAGCGGCTGCGTCAGCGTGTGCAGCTCCTCGGGCATGAGCAGCGTGGCGTGCGCAAAAATCGGATCCTTCTCCTTGCTGTAGACGGGCACCGTTATATTGAGCAGGCGCATCAGCTGCGCCATGACGCGATCGCACTTGCCATTGATCTTGACGCTGGCTATGCTGTCCTTGGGCGTCCACTGCAGATTCACCACACAGATCTTGGCCCGCTGGCGCGCCGGCTTGTCCATCTGCCACAGCCACGTGTACTTCTTGAGCACCTTCAGGCTGGAGCCCAGACAGAGTATGACATCGGCCCGCTCCGCATGCTGCGTGGCCCCGTCCCAGTTCAGCGGCCACTTCACGTTGCCGCGCTCGCCAAAGTGCACGATGGTGTCGTAGAGCGGCTCCGAGCACCGGTGGCACAGCCGATGCGTCTTGTGGCAGTACCGTGCCGTCATCTCGGTCACATCGAACTGGCGCCAGTAGACCGCGTTCGGCTTGCACTGCTTGCACACCTCCACATACATGTTGCCGTGGATCTCGGAGAGCGATTGGCGCGGCAGGCCGGAGCGCAGGTGCAGCCCGTCGCAGTTCTGCGAGACGACATGCTGGAGCAGGCGGCGTCGGTGCAGCTCGTAGAGCGCCATATGCGTGTAGGTGGGATTGGCGCTGGACAGGTCGTGCTCGCCAATATCCTTGCCCTTCTGCAGCAGCGTCCAGATGCCCTTGCTGCCGCGATAGTCGGGTATCAGCGCCGCCGTGCTGATCCCGGCGCCCGTATAGCAAATCAAATGCTTTGCCTGCGATATGATATTGGCCAGCTGCTCCACCTTGGCCTCGATGACGTCCGGCTCATCCTCCTTCTCGACGACGCGCTCCTTGTATATCTCAATGCGCTCCTTGCGCTTCTTGGTCGTCTTCACAATTTCCGGATGCTTCTCCAGAAACTGGCGATCCTCGACGGTGCGCAGGGCATCGCATTTGCGTAAAATCAGCGAGACCTGTCGAAATTGTATTTATTTGAATGCCAATCAATAATGCAATAAAAGCATGTGCTACAAACACATAAACAAGTATATGTACCCATACATATGCAAGTCATCAGTCCACACACACACACACACAAACAAACAAGCTCACACACACACAAATACAGGCGCACATGCACGTTAATTACCTTTCGCATAGCATCCTTGCGCCGCCGTTTCTCGTTGTCCTTCTTCGCCGGATTCATTTTGGCACGCGTCTTATATGACTGCACCGCCTCGGTGGACACAACCGGCTGCAGTTCGTCCGGCTCCATGTTGCTGGCTAAACTATTCGATTTCGCACTCAATTCCACATACATGTGTCTCAATGTGCGTCGCAAACGCACGTTAAAAGCGAAAGGAATTGACGCGCAGCGCAGTTGCAGCCCCCAGCCCCCTGGCGGCTAGCGGCACATTTAATATTTGGCTAAAATCTAGTTGGCTGTTTACATTTTTGTGTGTCGCAGATATATCGACCTTTTGGCGCGTGTTAAATTTGTTGTTTTTCCACAACTTTAATTAATGTTTTTTTTTTTGTAAACAACAATAGCGATGCGCGTTATTTGCTGTTTTTGTTACATTTCAACGGGTACTTTAAAGTACGCTAAAAATACTGTGAGAAAATACTGTTTTCGATTATGTAATAAATATTTTTCAATGCGTTGCTGACATTAAATATTTATATTTCACAAAATACACATTCAAAAGTATATAGTGTATAGTAAATATAAATATAAATTTTGCTTAAATTTAAGTTTTTTGTATGAAATGTTTGGTTCATCTCTTAGCTCTGACCGGCCTTGCCAGACTGTCAGAAATTAAAACCACATAATTTAAACAGCACACAGATTAATTACTTTTTCTTTTATAAACATGTGTTGTAAATACTAATAGCCATTATAATATTAAATATTTGTTTTTGTTAATACTAATTATTGGCCATAATATGCCTGATCCAATCCAAATAATAATAAACGCGCGTATAAATACTGGGAATTTTCGGTGTACCACACGAAATGCCCGCTGATGTTATGCCCATAACGTGGTACATGCAGGGATATTCCTGGTGATAGACAAGAATGGGTCCGCCCGAATCACCATTACAGGTATCCATCGGTCTCACAGAGCCCACGCACATTTGGCTGTTCGCATCGAAGCCATGGGGATAATCATCCCCTTGCTCAATGACGCGGTGACAAACCTGTATACAGAGAACGGTGTTAGTTGCAGCTAAACATCCCCTTATTAGGTACTTTGTGTACCTCATCTGCAATACGATCCAGTTTTACTTTCAGGAGCTTGGCCGATGATTTGCCCGCCAGGCTCGTGCTGCCCCAACCGATGGCTATGAAGGACTCCACATTCTGGCCAGTCTCAAAGGGCAGGCAAGCCGGATGCTTGTACCGATCGAATTTAACCCGCTCGGCCAGTTTAATCACTCCGATGTCATTGTAGAGCTGCGGACTGGTAAAATTTGGATGGTGATAGTAGTCGACCACAGCGTAGTCCCTGGGCTGCGCATCCTCCTGGTCAATGTCGAAGTCCAGATCCCCCAAGCGTACCACATTTACCTCGCCCCTAAGTCAGATGAAACGAGAAAAACACTTAGCTTTATGGTGCCGAATATTAAATACCCTATAGTTAACTGTGTTCCAGCACAAGGCTATTTTTGATATTTGGCAATTCAAAGAGCAAATCAAGCCAACTTACTTAAATCAAGTACGTTCTTTATAGACCCTAAATTCTCAGTTTGAATAGGTTTTTAGATCTAGTTTGCCTAATGTAAGCCTGTTGGGAGACTACTGCTAAGATTAGTCAGGAAGTTTGGAAATAGAATGAGTTTTTCGCCCGATTGGTCCAGATATCTTGAAAAATAATAATGTTTCTCGTACTAAGATCGTTTTTTTTTTCTATATGATATAGTAGTCCAAAATTGATAATATTTAGCCGCTGTTTTAAGACCATATATATTCGGAATTACCAAGTTTGGTGCGGCTATCTTTAAAAACCAAAGAGTTATTTATACAAAAACTAATTTTCAGACTGTGAGAACTATATTATATAGTTGTCGGATATTCATAATATTACCAAGTTAAATTCGAAAATCTCAAAAAAAAAAGGTTTCAAACAAAAACTCATTTGTGGACCGATACTTCCTATTGGAATTATATGATATAGTGGTCCGATCCGTCCGACGCAAACAAACAGACGCGCCCATGTAAAAATGCACGACGATACCTTTAAAACTGAGAAACTTGTAATCATAGAAACAGACGGACGGGCGGACGGACAACCGAACATGGCTCAATCGTCGTGGTTGTTGGCAATACCCAATAATGTATATATTTAATGTGGCCGGCGATGCCTCCTTCTTCTGCCTACATTCTACATTCGCACACAGCCCGGTTTTACCCATTTTCAACGGGTTCTGGGAAAACAAATCTGCTGGAAACACGTGCGCCTGCGGCTGCGGTGACTCACAGCTCCGACTCGAAGCAGTGGGCGGCGGTCAGCACGAATCTGTCGCTGATGAGCGTGCCGCCGCAGAACCACTCGATCTTGTTGCGCTGTCTGCGACGGCGGCCGAGGCGCGCCACATGGGGGAACTCCTTGGGATCGGCGGGCTGGCCGCCGACGATCAGAGGCGTGTATCGGCGGCAGTTGTCGATGGTCTGGTACATGATGGGCGCGTTGGGGAAGAGGAAGCTGTACCCGACCTGCTCCTCGAAGACGGCCCTCTTGTAGCTGGTGCAGGCTGTCGGGACGGAAGGGGCTTAAAGCGGTTGCCGCTGGCGAATGTTTCTGGCCCACTTACAGCTGACGATATCGTTGTGTTGGCCCAAAATCAGACCGAATGGGCGCAGGGCCAGCAGAAGAAGCGGCAGCAGACACATTGCCAGCTTGAATTTGTTTATCAAATACACAATTGGCCCGTAGTTAACCGGTTTGCACGAACTCGCCAGCGTACTGAAGCCGCGCTCTCTGGACAGGTTTACAGTTGGCCAACACCCGCGCACACTGTCGAACTTGGGCTGCGGCTGGTCGTCGGTGATCGGCAGTCAGCGATTGGCGATCGGTGATCAGCTGTTCGCGCTAAGCTCCCCACTAGCGCCGGCTAGGTAACGCGCCTTTTATAGACGGTTGACTAAATGACTTGTTGCGCATACGCCGTGTTGACCCGCCAATTGCTGAGCAAACAGCCATTTAATTGCTCCCAGTAACAATGGCACTTAACTTGTCAATACAATTAGCTAAAAATCCCCGCCAAGCGATCGCACTGCCAAGCAGCTCAGGAAGCGTTCGCCATCTCCTGCTTGATCCAGTCCAGGTAGAAGTGGACGCGCGTGTAGAGACTGGGCACTCTGGGCGTGCCGCAGCCGACGCCCACCGAGGTGACGCCCATCACGTGATACATGCAGGGATACTCCTCGTGGTAGGTCAGCACCGGACCGCCGGAGTCGCCGTTGCAGGTGTCCCGGCGCTCGGAGGAGCCGATGCACAGCTGGGTGCTGGCATTGTACCCACTGGGCAGCTCATCGATCTCGACTTTGAGGCAGTCCATGCCAAACCGCTCCAGCTTCACCTTGAGCAGCTTGCCGGACTCCGGGCCGGCAAAGGTGGTGTGGCCCCACCCAGTGGCTATAAAGCTCTCATAGCGTTCGCCATCGCTGAAGGGCAGGCAGGCGGGATGCTTGTAGACGCTGAACCGCACGCCGCGATCCAGTTCCACGATGGCAATGTCATTGTACAGCAACGGGTACTTGTACTCCGGATGCTCTGTGCTATTGCGCACGCCGAAGTCCTCGGGATCAGCGTCGTCCGTGTCGCTGCCGAAGTCCAGCTCCCCCAGGCGCACCACATTCACCGCTCCGCTGCAATTGCGGTTGCAAAGTTGGAAATTACGGCAACTACAATTGCTTTTGGCGCTTACGTTTCCGAGTACAAGCAGTGGGCGGCGGTGAGCACCAGGCGATTGCTAATCAAGGTGCCGCCGCAGAACCAGATGGTGTCGTTCTTCTCATTGCGGCTGCCCAGGCGCGCCATGTGCGGGAATTCCTTGGGCTCCGCCGGCTTGCCGCCGATGATCAGCGGCGTGTAGCTGCGGCACGTGTCCACCGTTTTGTAGACGATCGGCGCATTGAACACCAGGGCGCTGTAGCCCTCGGTTAAGTCGAAGACGCTCTTCTTGTACCGCGTGCAGGCTGGCGGAGAGAGGAGGCAACATCAGCTGGCACATACATGCCAAAAGTTCTGTTCAGCTTACCACTGACAACGTCCGGATCCTGGGCCCATATCGGACACGCTGCCAAACCGAACATCAGCAGGGACAGCCACGAAGCTTTCACTTGGAACAAACAGCGCATCATTTTTATTTACGCTTCTTAATTCTCTTTTCAGTTAGCCCAGCCGCTAATCACACCCGACTCCAAACTGGGCGCTCGCGCGACTGTCGCGAGAACGTCGAGCGCTGTTTTGAAATCGTTCCCGAAGTGAAAAGAGGATATTGGGTTTGGACAGGAACCGCATGAACTCGATTCTGTTCGCCGATATTGGAGCTAGACACTTGACACTGGGAATATATACTCGTGTATATCCGCATCAGATAAAGTCTTGACATTTTTTTGCTACTCCCACTGGATATCCTTGTATCCAATTTAACAACTTTAGAGCTAGCGTCAGCAACTTTGGCAGACAGAGCTAAAGATCGAGTCGAAAATTTTGAAAAATCGATATATTTACGAAATGAAAATCATAATTAAACCCGCTTGCGACTATTTTAAGCTGTTATTATTGTGTGCACAAGTATTGCGCAGCCTGTTACACCCGTCTGCAAGGTTCTCACTTGTTTGATTTGAGCTTTTCGATTGCAGGAAATCTAGCTCTATCTATAAGTCGCACTCTCGTCTGTTGATAAGAGCCAAAGCTCGTTTCCGGCATTGTTTACATAATTAAGAATCGTTCATAGATGTGGACGTATTTATGTGTTGTTTATCTGCCCGTTAAATGCAATATATATGCATACAATTTAATTTTATTCATCGATTTATATGGGATTTCCCATGAGAAAAGCGAATGTAGATTTATATAAAAATAAATTCTGTTTTCTTCGGATTAGCGACTACTAAATACCCCTGATAATATATAGCAGATTTTTAAGAGTGTTTATACTAAGATTTATATGCGTCCTATGTTCTATTCGTCCTATTTTTAAATTAAATTAATTTAATATAATTCCAAAATTTAACTTGTATGTAAAATATAATCTGCACCAGACTCTTTATGGCCTCCAAATTCAGGACACGGTGCAGAATCGAACCTCGAAAGTTCCAGCCCCAGCTTGGAGTAAGTCTTAGACTTATTCTAAGGTGCCTGGAACCGTTTACGTTTACAGTTGGTAAAGTTCGTTATTGCTAACTTGAGATGGAATATCTTGAAAAACAAAAAAGTTAGCAGCAGAAATACATATGTATAGATATATAAAATACTTATAGTTTCAAAACTGGGAAAATAGTTTACATAAAAAAAGTACAGAAAGACGAACAGACTAATATTGATAATGATCGCGAGTATAAATACTTCACGACTAAACAAATATACTCTTTGCTAGGGTATGTAAATACAATTGTTTTTCAATTTTAAAGTATTGAAAAGCTTTATTAGAAATTAAATAAAATGCAAATGCATTACTCTGTCGCTCTATAATCAATTGTCCCTGGCCATTTCCTGGTTGATCCAGTCCAGGTAGAAGTGGACGCGCGTGTAGATACTCGGCACATTGGGTGTATCGCAGCTGTTGCCCACCGAGGTGACGCCCATCACGTGATACATGCAGGGATACTCCTGGTGATAGTTCAAGATCGGACCGCCGGAGTCGCCGTTGCAGGTGTCCTTGTGCTCGGAGGAGCCGATGCAGAGCATTGTGCTAACGTTGTAGCCCCTGGGCAGGTCGTCGAAATCCGACGTCTGGAGGCATCTATCGCCAAAGTTCCTGAGCTGCACTTTCAGCAGCTTATTGGACAGCTTGCCGGCAAACTTCCGATGGCCCCAGCCGATGGCAATGAAGGTCTCGCTGCGCTGGCCATCGGTAAAGGGCAGGCAGGCGGGATGCTTGTATACGCTGAAGGTCACAGCACGATCCAGGCGCAGGATGGCGATGTCATCGTAGAGCAGCGAGATATTGTAGCCCGGATACTCGATAAGCCGTTCCACGCCAAAGTCCTCGGGCTCTGCATCATCCGTGTCGCTGCCAAAGTCCAGCTCACCCAATCGCACCACATTGACCGCACCGCTGCAATCGCGATTGCGAAGTTGGGAATTACCACTGAAACCGTGATAAGCTGTCATTACATACCTTGTCGAGTAGAGACAATGGGCTGCGGTGAGCACGAAGCGATTGCTTATCAAGGTGCCGCCACAGATCCAGGTGGTTTCGTTGTTCTCGTTGCGATTGCCCAGGCGCGCGATGTGCGGGAATTCCTTCGGCTCGGCAGGTGTGCCGCCGACGATCAGCGGCCTTGAGCCGTGGCAGGAGTCAATTGTCTTCCACATAACAGGGGCATTGGCAAAGAAGAAACTAACCGCCACACGCTCCTCAAAGACGTCGCGCTTGTATTGTGTGCAAGCTGTGTTAAGGTAGATACAAAGATAATAGATAGAAATAAATAGATAGTAAGATTTACCCTGCTTCACTACTGGATCCGGATCTTGGGCCAGTGCCAACGAAACGAGAATCGAAACAAACAGCAGCGAACGAACTGCGTTAAGCTGCGCCATTATACCAGCATCAGTTGAATATTTATGCGACAGTTTGAACTTTATTTAAGCGAGCTTCGAGGGCGACTGATCAATGCGAGTTGAATCAATCTCTTGATCAACGCGCTCAGAAACTGCGCTATTTACAACACTCTCTCACGCTCACTTGCGGCTCTTGAGCCTACGATCTTAAAGTTATAACATGTGTCTAACATTTCGTATGTATGCAAACATACACAGTTTAATAAAGTTATTAGGCGAGCTCTTAAGATAGCATATTTTACAGTTAACAATAAAGTCAAGCACCTGGGTTCAGTTAAAATGTATGCCAGCCGAATTGAACGCCAACAATAGACGCATAAACTCATCAATATCCATAGTACGCGCACGTGACCCGCTCATGCCCTGCTCCTCCAGTATTCCTATGACCTTTGCCTGCATATTAAAGTTTTCCTCGATTTGCTGAAAGAGCGGAATCCGCATTTAAACAGAAGAAGCGATTATGATTTGGACATGCTGCATTACCTCATTCCTCAGCGAACGATACAATTTGTAGTTCTTCTCGAGCATTTCAATCACAGAGTTCACTTTGAATGTGGCTGCGAGCGTTTTGTTTTTTCGCAGAAAAGCTATGCGTGTTAGGCCGTCCCATTCGGTGAAATTGACGGGCGGTGGAGGGTTCTTTGGTTCCAGTCGCACCACACTCGATTCCACCTTCGGTGGCGGCTTGAAATTGTTTTTGCCCACCTTCATTAGCATGTCCACCCGTGCCAACAGCTGTGTATTGATGCTCAAGCGGCAGTAGAGCTTGTCGCCCGGCTTGGCCACGAGTCGTTGCGCAAACTCACGCTGGAACATCAGCACGGCGCAGCGAAAGAGCGGCCGGTGCAGCAGCAACTTGAAGATCAATGGCGAACTAATCTGATACGGCACGTTGGCAATGCACAGATCGAAGAAGGGCAGTTCCGCCTTCAAAAAATCTCCAATGAGCACCTGTAGTTTGGGCTGCAGCGGGGTCGCCTGCACTCGTTTCTGGAGCTCGGCGGCAAGGCGTGTGTCGATTTCGCAGGCAATCACCTTTTTCGCACGCTCCAGCATGCGCACGGTCATGTTGCCCGTGCCGGGGCCAATTTCCAGCACCACATCGGTGGCACGCAGTGCAGCCTTCTCCAGCATCGTGGTTATGACCAAGGGATTCTTCAATATGTGCTGGCCAAAATCCTTGTTGAACACAATGCCTGTACAGATATTTGTTTATCCACGCATTGGGCGATTTTTGTATTTAAATATAATGCTGCAGTTACTTACCCTGCTTTTGCACCTCATTGTGTATGCGACTCTTCTTTTCTGTTTTTACCTTTGGCATATTTTTTATTTGTAAATAAACGGCAGGTATTAAATTTGTCTTGCTGCAGCGCGATTTTGTTTTGCTTCGTCTTCTTTACACCTTGTTGGTGGATGCCATGTGCGCGGCTCAGGGTTGCACGGACTTGTGGCGTTGCCAGATTGCGTTTTGGCGCGTTTTAAAGAGCAAACGTTATTTTCAAATATGTATACTGACAAAATTCAAACAAAACAGAGACTCATACATTTTATAGGTGTTACCTCTTTATTTATTATTAATTAGTTTTCTTTCATTAAATCTTCACTTAAAATTATAAATCAATTTTAGTAATATTGTTTTCTTTGGTTACCTTTCCTCACATAATCATACATTTTGCTACCATTTATTTAGTTGCTTGAATAACACTCACTGTCTTCCCTTAGTTCACTTTTTTTTACAACATTATCAACTGTTGGCTTTTGACTTTTCTTTGTAGCTTATTTATTCTTTTTTTTAAACATATCTTAAACATTATTTATGCTTTTGTTCTCAATATAATTTTGTGGGTTTTAAATACTTTTTCATCAATCATGTTCAATATTCTTTTTAGTGAGTAACTTCTATTTGTTTTCAGATTTTTGTTTGTCTTACATCAGTTAAGGATTTAAGATTTGCATTTTTATTCCTTTTTCATACTTTAAATGTTGTCTATGTATAGAATCTAAATTGCAGAAGGTACATGAAAAGGTGTAACTGTAGGCGTGGCATCTGACTGTGGGTATGCGTATGCGTGTAGTATGCATTTAAATTGATATTACAAAATGTACCGCACATCAGCTTGTAGAAGCTACTCAAGCAAATTCAATTGATTTAGTCACAATTTATTGGTGAAATTTTAGAAGTACTTTTGTTTTTAATATGCTTGGTAATACGCATTCAAAATACTGAAATCTTTTAGGTTGGCTTTTTCGATGACACAGTGCATGCCAATGGATTTCAATAAATTGTTGCACATGCTTATTTAAAACTATACCAGACTTGGAGTAAGGTGAACTTATTTGTGATCAAGCTAAGCATTCGCTCGGGCTGACATATTTTCAGTTCAAAGATTTGAGCTGGATAAGCATGGTGAATTGTGGGTGTACTCAGTGGTTCTTTTTTATGTCAATGCAGTTATTGGACAGACAAATGAATGCGTTACAGTTTAGTTAAACTTTGCTCTACACTGGGGCCTTCATGGCGATATTTGCAAATATTTAGTTTAATGAGCTTACAGCTAACATATTCTGTTTTAAACTTGTTTCTGTGTACATTTTGCTTGTAGGTTTTATTCAGGTTACGCGTTACATTTTGTTTTGTTTTGTTTATTTGTATCTTATTTCACAATGCGCTTCGGCTGTTGCCTTACAAGTTCGGTAACAACCAACAATGTTTGTATTTTTTGTATTTTGTTTGCTTGTGCCTCGAGCGAGACGTTTCATAGGTATAAACTAATGTAATTATGTATGTATGCTGGCTGGATCCGTATGTAAAATTTGTTGTTTGTTGTTTTTACAACTGCATTGTCGAACTTTTTGTTGCATCTATATAATTTTCGTATATGTTTTTAGATTTGTCCTGTCTTCATTTTGTTTTTTAGTAAAATGCGGTTTTGAGAATACTTGAGGTTAACATTTAAATGGGTAACTAGCGCTTGCGCTTGGCTTGCTATTTCATAATAATTATTATTACACATTTTGGGTTTCATTTGTTATCATTACATACAAAGTTTCTTTTTGTTTTTTGTGTATATATATATGTATATATATATATTTATTTTTTGTTTTTGTTTTGTTTAGTTAACAATGTTGCTTACAAATAGTAATTTTTGCTATATACTGCCATTCTTTTGCATACAAATTTATCAAACTTAGTATTCGGCAACCAATTTGCGCTCCTGTAAATGCAGCACAATAATCGTGTAGTTCAAGTTACAAATTCAATAGTTTTTAGTTTTTTTTTTTAAATTAACATAAATGAAAAAAAGAATGAAATAAATAGGACTTGATTGATACAAATCATGAAATCAAAACAAACAAATTTCGATGCCATGTTTATAACTGCAAACAGTTAAAATGGTTTCAGTTTGTTGGTTTTATTGTTTTGTTTGTTATTCATTTATATGCAAATTGTATTTGTTGTTTGAGTCTTTGGTTTTAAAATCAACACATATATATTTATTTTTTAATATTGGTATTATTACATACATTATCTCTGTATATATATATATTTATATATATATATAATTTATTCTGCTTTGTTCTTCTTTTACAGTTTTAACTGCATATTTCACATATACTAAATTAACTCTATATATATATATATATATACATATATATATATATATATATATATACATATATATACATACATATATATATATATATATACATACATACATATATATATATAGTTATACTTTACTGAAATTGTATATATTCTCCAACTTATAGGCTAAACACATTTTCTTTTGTATTTATATTTGTGTGTTCCATAAAATATATATATGAATTTAGAAATGTTTTTATTTTACTTTAAAGTTTGTTCTCATTTTACGACTAAGCTTAGTTCCTTTCACATAGTGTTATTGTTTTGTTTTCTGCATTTGTTTAGCTCTTGAAGTTGTTTTTTGTGTGTGGTGTGTGGGTGTGTGTGTGTGTGTATGTATGTGGTTGTATGTATGTACGTTTATTTTTGGCTTTCTTTTATTTGTTTTTGTTGTTATAATTATATGTTTTGTATGTGTATAACAATAAGTTAATTTTAAAATAATATCGCTTTAATACTTGAGAAGGAAATTGTGCAAGAGTTCGAATACGCATTAAGTTGACTAATATTTATCGTATTTTCTTTTGTGTACAGACGGCGTATTGTATTGGCTGTTGTGACATTGTCTTGAGATTCGCATAGGAGCAAGTGCCTCGCTCAGGATAGCGCTGATGCGATGTTCTCTGCATTTTAGGGGTGCGAAACTTGAGATTCGGCACATTTATAAATAAAAAACTAATAACAAAAAGCATGGCGCTGCATTTGCAACAACATTGACTAGATCAGGGCGTATTTTTTGGCAATCAACATAACAATTTTGTTGTTTTTAGGGGAGGAGTTGGGTAAACTGCAAAATAGGCGCCTTGCTTTGAGAGGCTTTGAGCATTAACACGAGCAAAATCAAAAGATTCAAAGGAGACAGACAGTGCGATAAATAACATAGAAATATAAACAAATTCTTTACAACAATTTGCCTGTGAGTGTGTGTGTGCGTGTCTGTGTGTGTGTGTGTTTTTGTGTTTTTATAGTTAGTTGTTTATTGGCACTGGTCATAGTTGACGACTGTTGGATTCTCTACGCATTTTCCGATTACTTGCAAAAGTAGTTAATGTAGATATAATTATTTCTGTCTACATATAACTTACGATTCTCAGCTTCTCATTTTGCATTTGCTTCTTAGTTGTGATTTCTTTTTAGAGCTACGCTTTTGTAATTTCCAACAGATAACTTAAAACGTATAAAAACAGTTCACTTAAAAAACGATAAAGGACGACAACTGGAAACAGACAACAATAAAGCGTTCATAAACTGTTCAACGAAAGCAAAGTTTGGTTTCAAGTGCTAGGGATAAGCTAGGTCTAGGAATAGGCTAAGAGATAGCATAGGGCTGCATCTAATTAAAAACCCAGCAATTAATTGCCCTGTGCTTCAAATTTCGACTGATCCAGTTTGCTGGTTTATTTCCCGCCAACACAAAGCGCATATCCATTCAATCATCCAACGATAGCCGCTTTAGAACACCTTGCGCTCTGGCCCAAACTTGGGATTGACAAAAGAGAAGCCAGCGAACTCATCCTGATTAATGCAACGAATGACATCGTTACCAATTGGTGTTAGCACCGGCTCCTCTTTGGTGAATTCGGCATCGAAATTGTTGGCATCACGTGGGTTTTTCTATAATATTTAAATCAACGTAAGTTAACTACATACTTTCAACCGATAAATATTTACCATTTTAGGTCGGAATGGTGGCTTTATGTTGCGCTTCTCCAGTTCCTTCCAGTCTAGTTTGTTGAAGAATGCATGCTTGCGGATTTCATTCTCATCGCCAGTGCAGCCCAAACGCTGTTCCGGATTCTTAGTGAGAAAACCTAAACCAGAAATTATTTGCATATTAATAGAAAGTTATTACATGAGAGCTCACAGCTTACCTTTCAAGATGGATACGGCTTCGCGGGACAACCACACAGGGTAGAGCACATCATCGTGCATTATCGAGTCAAAGAGCTCATCCTCATTGTCAGCCTCAAACGGCGGTTGGCCAGCCATCATCTCGTACATAAGTACCCCCAACGCCCACCAGTCCACGGATGCGCCGTACTCCTGCTCCTTCAGAATTTCGGGGGCTATGTAGTCAGGTGTGCCACAAAATGTCGTGGTCAGCATCCCGTTCATGATGCCCTCCTTGCACATTCCAAAGTCGGCGAGCTTGCAATGCCCCTCCTGGTCGAGTAGTATGTTATCCAACTTTAGATCGCGATAGATGACGCCATGTGTGTGCAGAAACTGAAGGGCGAGCGTCACCTCGGCGGCATAGAACGCGGCACGGGCCGCCTCAAAGCGACGAGCCTTTTGTATTTGGAACATTAGATCGCCACCGTTCACATATTCCATGACAAAGAACAAGCGATCCGGAGTCTGAAAACACGAATGTAGCGCCGTGAGGAACGGATGATTGGCGGCCAGGGCCAGGATGCGTTTCTCGGTCATTGTACAGTCAACATCATCGTCCTGGATGATGGCATCCTTCTTCAACACTTTAATGGCATAGATCTCATCGGAGCCCTTCTTCTCGGCCAACATCACCTTGCCAAACGAGCCCTTGCCCAGCACCTTGATAAAGTTAAAGTCCAGCAGCGAGCACTTGCCGGGACGCGAGTCGCCGCCGCCCATGGCTAGGCTCATGCAGCTGCTGCTGTTGTAGCCGCTGGTGAGCGTAGTCGTCGATGTGGCCAAGCTGTCGGCCGACATAGCGCCACTGCGAAATGAAGCGCCTGGCATATTATCGCCACCATCGCTGCCCAACGAGGCGCCGTAATTGTCCTCGCCACCCGGTTGACTCAAGTATTTGGAGCGGCGCGGCTGTTGGCCCTGCTTATCCGGTGAGATGCCCAGCGAGCTGAGTATCTCGGCCATTTGCTTGGTATTGATGCCGCACGTGTTGGCCACATTCTTTTGACACCGCTTGTGGACGTTCATATAACATGTCTCACACTGCAGGCCCTGCTTGATGAGTCCGTAGAGCAGCGAGCCGCAATGATCGCAGAATGTGAATCTCTTATAACTGTGCACCACAAACCGATGCGGCACATTCACATTGAAACGCTGACCGGCTGGCACCACTTCCACTTTGGTTTGCTGCAAATTAAAAGAAATGTGAGTTTTTTGGATGGATTATATAAGATTCATCTGTGTACTCACCTCATCGCGCATGCCAGGACATTTTGAGACCACAGACAGATGGCATTTTTTATGTACAACTAAGGTGCAGACTATAAACGATTAGATCATAATATTATCTCATTAATTTGACAGTTGAAAAGAGGTTTTTTTTATGCACTTGCAAGCTGCACGACTTATCATCCTCAGCATTTGAAGTGGAGTGCAGGATAATTCAAGTCGGCACCATGCAGTACGTTTAAGTTGATATTGTATGTGATATTTACAAAGCTACATTTGAATTTATTAATTTTGTACACATTCAGAGGTTAGACACACTGAGAGTTTAGCATATGCAATGAACTTTGTCACATAACATCAAATTATATACATGTATATATAATGTATATATATATGTGTAAGGGTATATGTAGTTTGTTTGTTTATTGTGTCACTTGTCATATGCAAATTAGTTTTTTTTTTTAATTATATGGACAACAAAAAAACTGTTAAATCACGTGTGTAACTGTGCAAATGTTGCTTATGGCGTGCAAATTGTCAAAATTAATATTTATATTAAATTGCCGCAAGTGCTTAAGCATCAACAATAAAAACATAACAGCTATTAATACGGTGAGGACCTTTCACTAAGTTTTTATGAATATTATATAGCATACAAAATAAAACATTTAGGAAATTTGTGTACAATGTACAGAAGAGTAATTTTCATTACGGAATACTTTCGATTTTTATCAACAAATACATATATGTAATTGAATTGAGTTTCATTTAAAAGAAGTTTAGAAAAGATATATAAATATATCTAAATCGAATTAAGTCATTTAATCATTTTTTTCTGTCAATGCGCTCATTTAAAAATACGAATTCGGAACATATTTTAAGAAAAGTTACCAAGAGAGCAATATAAATTACTTGCGTCATCTTAATCTTTTTTTCTGATAAACTTGAGATAATCGCTTAGCAACAGAGATGTCAGTTTAACATTGTTTACGACGTTTAACTTAAGCATATATGTCATTTTATTTAAGTTTAACAATATTCCGTTAAGTTGACAGAGAGCAAATAAGTTTACCCCAGAGTAAAAGTATAAAATATGAAATAAAATATTTATAGATAATTGAATTCTTGCTTAATCAGATGATAGCAAAAGCCTACATTATCCTAACTTATACATACTTATATTTTATAAAACTAGCAAATTCCCATTCTGATCGTTTATCGTAGAAAAAATAAACAAAGTTTACGTCATGATCATCTTATGCTTACTTTTAGTATGTGCTTCAATTCTGTCTATAAATCTTAACATATAACGATTAGTATGATGGCAAGACAGTGTAAAACAGAGTTACAAGATGTGTGTATTCAATATAAACCACAAACAGGATGGTCAATTCATTACTCTTGGTGCATGGACAATGCAGAGAAAGAGAAGTGACAACAGCAGCGATGGCGCAAATTAAAAGAATAAGATTCCTTATATTTGTAAATATTGATATTTAAGATATTCAATAATGTTTTAAATGCTTTAAATAGAAACAAAGGCGAATGTTTTGTTTCTTGGACCAAAACTGAACAACATCAACAAACAACGAACGAACGAACGAATGAAACGAGCAAATGCAAGTGATGGATAGCTTCTTTTTTTTAATTTTAATGCTCTTCTCAGAGACCGTTGGGTCTCCGTAAGATATTCCTTTTTTTTTTTAATTTTAAGCAAAACACATACCTTGACATTGATAGCCTTGTTTACCAATTCCCCTGCAAAAAGGCAAGAAATTCCGTGGCTATTGCATATATATTTCTTTTATAACTGAATGATGAGTGTTTTCTTGTGTAGGCATGAATGTATGCGAAAAAAAAATTAAGTAAGCCCACAGATTCGAACCAAAAAATTAAAATCAAGCAAATGGTTTATAGCATGAGAGACCAACCCAGTGAAAAACTTGCAGATGCACACGCCAAATTCAGCCCTTAAATTGAACCCAGTTATGTGAAAATGGTTAATCAAGAGAATATTAATTTAAAAACAAAAATAAATAAAAAAAACGTATATTTAAGATAGCTAAAATACGTAGTGGAACCCAAAGAATTGTGTATGTTACGATTACGATACATATAAATCGATACACCGAAGTCAACAGGTGTTTATAGAAAATTATGTAGTTAAAAATAAAACAGGATTATAAAAAATAAGATAAGAGGGAAGAGTAATGGCGATGCTGTGATGTGTGTTTTGTAAATCATATAAAAAAAATCCCGAAAATTATATATTTGTATATATATTAATCACTGCAATTACAACTCAAAAATGGATCTGTAGATGAACAGCCTAGCTGTGAATACGCTCAGAGCATACGAAGAATGAAAGGATGAATGCGATATTTTGTTCACTCACCAAATAAACTCGCGACAATGTGAACAGAAGGTCGGCTGGCGCAAAAAGGTGGCCATAAACTTATGCCCGTTGACCTGAAAGTGAGAAAAAAGATCAATAATGGATCAGTTAATTATCGAGCGTGTCTACTCCTTACTTGATGCACACGACGGCGCATAGCGCCACGGCGTCGATTGAATCCGGCTCGCTCTTTGAACTCCTTGTTAACGGCCACAGTCTGCACCACCTCGGCATCCGCTTTGGCTTGATCTGTAAATTTGCAGAGGTTATAGTGCCCTCGAGAAAATGATAATAACTAACCATAATGCTCATGCCTACCATTACGGTTCTTTAGCTCGATAATGACATGGATTTTGCCCTGAGGTTCGAGGTTAATCTGCAATATAAATGATTAATAGCACTTCAAGAACATATTAAACAAAAAACAACCGTATTGTACAATTTACGCTCTATAAGTTCGGATAATACAATTTTGGCAATCCCAAAAAGCCTTGCTTACTTTCCCTTACTATTTATGTATTATCAAGTTTATAACTCACCCATAGATCCGGCACACCCGACTCGCTCTGCATCAGATCCTCGAATGGTATAATACAGTTGGCGACAAAGTCATCTGGCGGCAGGGCGGCATCATGGAAAACGGTTAAATTGATGTTGCGCGCATTGGTCACGTCGTGGACGAACTGTTCGTTCCATACCGGATCGAACGTCTTTGGTCTGGTTGTCGAGCGATCTGTTGGGTAAATGATTTGGATAAGTGAATGATTTCAAGTGTTTTCTTTAGGACACAGTCCTCACCAAAATGACTCTCGTCGACATCTATGGAGACGTAGGGATCGATCAGCTGCTCATCGGCCAATTTGCCAAATGTTAAATTGTGGCGCTTTTGGAAATCTGTTGGACGCAGGCCGCTCGCCTCGCAAACCTTGATCTGCAGTTTACCCGTAAACATTGCCATGATCGTTCAGCTGTTCTGGTGCGTGTCGTGTGCTGTTGTTGTGGCTATTGTTTTTGTTGTTGTTTCGATCTGGATCCTGGCAGGAGTAGTCGGCAGCGCCGCGTCAATGCGGCTGCGGTGGTTACAAAACGGTGTCGTTCAGTTTGTGCCTGCCAATCGAAGGTGGTTGTAGGAGTTGTACTGAAACAAAACACCCAAAAATTTCAAGGAAAATCATTTAAATTCAATTTGCAGCGAACTCTTTACTATTGTTAGACTAGGTCAATGACACTCTAGAATTGGATAGATGTCTGTATATACATCTAATATATGTTTAAACGAATTTCAAGGTCGCACTCGAATTGACATTGATGAAAAATGGGAACATGGATGACAACAACAACTAAAACAAACAGCAGCAACATCTATAGCAAGCATATTCTTAGACGTTGCACTTCCGTTCGGCATTGAAATTTGAGTTAGTCAGCATTGGAATTTACTCGTCCGACGAATTATGAAACGCACAAGAGATAATCACATACATATGCATGCATGTATTAAATAAATGTATATATTTGTACATATATTATTTGTACATATAAATTCCTGTGCTTGTTTGCAGAATTCAATTTGATTTAAAGTTGCCCTCAAAGAAGTAGCTGTTGTTTTTGTTGTCGTTGCCTAGATTCGATTAGCTATTACATATTACTCTCATACAGTACAATTAAATTTCTTTTTTTTTTTTATGTATTTACTACCTTCAACTCATAAACACAGACACGCACACACACACACGCGCGCGCGGACATACACGCGCGCACATACAGACAGAGGCACTCGGACAGTGCATACATAGCAGCAGTAGCAGATATTTTTCACAAATAAAACAACAAAGAAAGAATAACAAGCAATCCTAATACCTCAGCGTCAGCCCCCCACCCTCGAACACAACTAACCTCCACACACCCATCCACCCACAAGCAGTATTGCGATTGCTAGCCCAGCGCACAAACGAGCGCGCGCTCTCGTTCGCTCTCTTTCTCTCTATCTTTTAAAAAAAAACACGAGAAATTCTCATGCACACACACACAAACAAACACGCGCACACATTCCAGCAGAAACAATACACACACCCGCAAGACAAAACAGCAATAGGCAGAAAATGCAAATAGCACAAGTAAATTTGACAATATGACAATTGCGACTAGTGTGTTAATTTACAATTACCGTTAAATCAACAAATATACGACTTGAAAACTTTTGTGTACGAGAGCGAGAGTGAGAGAGTGCGCGCAGCACTGCCAAAGAGCAGAGCAACAGAGAACAAACAGAAAAGAACCAAACAGACAGGCGCAGTACTTAAATGACCCAAATATGACAGTACACTGGTTGGAAAAGTGTATTTTCATAAACATGGTTGAAATTTTAAATCTATTAGTGTCAATATTTGTAAATAACATATCTTTCAATCTTTGAGATGAGATTTTATTGTTATATTTTCATTATTTTTAATCACATTTTTTTCGAAACCAACTAAACGTTTTTCCAATCAGAATATGCTGTCTGATTTACCTAGAGCCAGCTGTGTGAACATATACAATATGTATGTAATTGAAAGAGCTCTCGCAGCGCGCACAACAGACCTTCAGGGAAATCAGTGGACATTACATTACATTACACCTCAATTACTTACCTTTTCTCGCAAGGGTACCGTGGCTGTGGCTGTGCGCCGTGATGCTCTCTTCGCCTTGCTATGTGTGCGCTCTCGATTGTTGGTATATTAGAGAAAAATGTTCAGCTACATACATACATATGTGCGAAAAAATTAAGGATGGCACATACACGGGCACAAGCACACACACGCACACACATATGCAAACAGACACCCTGTTTGCACAATTCCAATTGAAAATGATTTCAAGGAATTTGCCTTTTCGTTTGGCAATGGCAATGTGTTTACACTATTTCGTCTCACACAAACACACTTTCCAACATTTTTCGACAATAGAATTTCATTTCGCGCACGATTAATTAAAGTAAAAATAAAAATTATTTATCGTCTCTCGCTCGCCTTTGCCTTTGACAATTACATACGACAGTGTGACTACAAACTCAATGCCAAGAAATACTAATTTCAAATGTGAAGTACAGGATTGTGTCTAACAAAAAAATACTAAATAAATAGAAGTGAACGGAAATTGGTCTTAATGGAAGATTTGTTTTTTTAATATAATAATTAACTCATAAATATTAATAATTACTTTCTTAATAAATAAACAACTCCTTGAAATTAAACATTCGATATTTGTAGTATTTTATACCACACACATTCATTGTTAGCTGTCACATTGGCACAACAGCTGATTTCGTTGTTTGGGGCAACTCTATTTATTTTCTAGATATTTCCCTTAAGTTTCAGTCTGATTTGACTTATAAATATTCACGAAATAAAATTGTATTTACTTCCATTTCGAACTATAGTTCATATGCAGAATGTCTGTGCGATATGACTGGTACCAGTCGGAGACCAAGGTGGTCATAACAGTGCTCCTGAAGGCCGCCACTGAGAAGAATTATGCCGTCCAGATCGAGCCACAAAAGGTGCATATGACCGCAGATGGTTACGAGCTGCTGCTCCATCTGCTTGAGCCAATTGTTGTAGAGCGCTCCTCGCACAAGGCCTATGCCACGAAAGTCGAAATAACATTGGCCAAGGAAACGGGCGTGCGCTGGGAGAGCCTCGAGCAAAAGGTCGATGCCGTTGCCGTGCAGCCGGTTCGTCAGGCAAAGAACTGGGATCGTTTGGTCAGCGAAGAGGAAAAAATTGACGAGAAGGAGGCCAAGGGCGAGGCAGCCCTCAACCAGCTATTTAAAAAGATCTACAGCTCATCCTCGCCGGAAGTGCAAAAGGCCATGAACAAGTCCTTCTCGGAATCTGGCGGAACTGTACTTAGCACCAACTGGAACGAAGTGGCCAAAGAGAAGGTCACCGTTAAGCCACCCGAAGGCACAGAATTCCGCGAGTGGGACAAGTAAACGAGAGCACACAGAAATAAATAAATAATAAATGCATAGAAACTACATTTATATACAACTAATATTAAGAAGCATTAAAATAAAGAGAAAAGACGCAACTGACAAGAATAATTATAATTATTAACATTAATAACAAAAGTATTTTGAAAATAAATTTCAGTTTAACATTACTAATGCAGATTTAGCTATCAATGGCATGTGCACACCATCAAGAAGGCCAGAGGCTCTGCAGAGTTCCGCGCTCTTAGCATTGTGACGTCACAATCCCAAAGCGTAATATATACAATAACGACTAAAAACTTGGCATCTTCGTTATTAAAGATAATTTGCTCAAACTTAAGAATTTCGACCAACAACTTGTAAGCAGCGAACTAAAGCAGAATATGAAATCTTGTATTATCGCGCGTTCTTCCATTTGAGCACCAAATAACGGAACTGCTCTCTGCGTAACCTTTAGATGCCCGCAATTGTGATATCTGTACGATTGCACATGTATGTGTGCGTGCGTGGGGGTTGGTAGCTCTATCAGCAGGGCAATCGGTAGCGCAAACAGCTGATCGACAGCCGGCGCACAACATTTTTGTTAATATTTATTTTTATACTACGACACAAATTTGCATTTATCCGCGGCAAAATGTATAAAAATCTGGAAGAGCACAATCGGCTGGTGAACAAATATCTTAAGATATTCTTTGTTGTGGCATTGTATTGGTGAGCATTGTTTAATTGGGCTTATCAGACCCAGCCGATTGAATTACATGTTTTCCACGTCGTGTTTGTGGCCAGGTGCACCTCCATACTGACTGTGTTTGTGAACAAGCATCTGCTGAGCAGCGATGCTGTTAATCTGGGCGCGCCGCTGTTCATGTCCTGGTTCCAGTGCGTCGTCTCCACCGGCATTTGCTTCTGCATGAGCCGTCTTAGTCGCAAGTATCCCAGTGTCTTCAGTTTCCCGGAGGGAAATCCCCTGGACATCGATACGTTTCGAAAGCTGTTGCCGTTGACGGTGCTCTATACGCTTATGATTGGCGCCAACAATCTGTCGCTAACCTATGTAACGGTGGCCTTCTACTACATTGGACGCTCGTTGACCACAGTGTTTAGCGTGGTGCTGACCTACGTGATTCTGCGCCAGCGCACCAGCCTCAAGTGCTTGCTGTGCTGTGCCACCATTGTGGTGGGCTTTTGGCTGGGCGTCGATCAGGAGAGCCTAACGACGGCCTTCTCCTGGCGTGGGACAATATTCGGTGTGCTCAGCTCCCTGGCCCTGGCCATGTACTCGATCCAAACGAAGAAATCGCTGGGGCACGTTAACCAGGAAATCTGGTTGCTCAGCTACTACAATAATCTGTACTCAACGCTGCTATTTTTACCGCTCATTATTTTAAACGGGGAGCTAGGTACAATTTTGGCATATCCGCATTTGGGAGCTGCCTGGTTCTGGGCGGCCATGACGCTCAGCGGATTTTGTGGTTTTGCCATAGGCTTTGTCACAGCTCTGGAGATAAAGGTAAGTGACTCAGCGATCGTTGGCTATGGTATGTACTTATCGAACATCTGCTGATTACAGGTTACTTCACCGCTAACGCACAACATCTCGGGCACGGCCAAAGCGTGTGCCCAAACAGTTATTGCCACGCAGTATTACAACGATGTACGCTCCGCGATCTGGTGGACCTCGAATATAGTTGTGTTGCTGGCGAGTGCCGCATATACGCGCGTCAAGCAATTGGAAATGTTGCAGCAGCATCAACAGCGCAACGCCGCAACATTGAAAGCCTAAGGAAACATTTTCAAAGTATTGTCTGCATTATTCGATGCCAGCTGAAATGAATTTAATGTATATTTTTGCTACTTATATGTATGTCATATATACGCATTATATAGTGCAGTTCTTCAAAGTGTTTAAACCGTATGCAGGTGTAAGTGAATGTCGAGTGTTTATCGTACGAATTCTTCTAAATTTTGTAGCGCACAAATATCTATTAACATTTTTATATGAAACTAATCGCCAAGACTGTAGACATAAGTGAACCCAAAGACGGATAACGGCTCTTTTTCTAAAAATAAAAATGTTCCTTTAAAGTATATAAATGTCTAAAGCATGTATTCCGACTATACAAACAAATGAATCCATAAGCAATAAAGCCGTAGATTTTGTGAATAGACAATAATATTATGAACTAATTTGCTGCGATTGCCGCTTCCGCCGCCTGTGGGTCCTCTTCCTTCTTGGCTTCCCTATTCAATTTGGCAGCGCTTTTGTCGTACAACTCGGATGTATATACAAACGGATCGATTTTCAGCTGCTCGCTGCTGGGCGGACTCTTGAGCAAAACGCGTGTTATGAAGCGGCCATCGCGCTTCGGACGCATTGTGTTCACATCCTGCAGTAGAAAGCGTATATTCTCCTCCAGATGTTGTGTGTCCATGTCCAGAGTGCCAACGCTGGCCGTTATCAAGCCAAAGTTCTGCTGATATTCGTCCTTGGCTGCGCTATAGCTGATGCCATTGGAAAATTTCACAATCATTTCGGCAAGATTTGTGCCCAGCGTTTCGCTTTTTGGATTGGGAAACTTGCGCTTCATTAGGCCACGAAGTGCGACAAGCTCAGCCAGAATATTGGGATGTGCAATGATGAACTGATAGTCGGACAGCAGCAGCTCGCCGCTTGTTATGTCTTTAATCAGCTCCACGCCGCCCACAAGCGTGGCGCCCGCTTCGCGCGCTTCCGTAATTTCATCCTGCAAACGATTTAGTCAGCATGCGCATTAATTCGCTTTCTTTATCAACTTACGTTGCCCTTCGTGAATACTATAATCTTGCGTTCTTCGCCGTGATGAAACTTGTGTGGTATCATGGCCATGCGCTGGAAATTATCCACAAATCGTGTCGCTTTTTCACCTTGCATATTCAGCTCGATTTCGACGTTGAGCGATGCATTGGGCACATTGTACATGCTCGGATGATGCGTCTCCCGATGACATTGTATGGCCTCAGCCACCGTATACACCGGCCAGCGGTAATAGCGGCCAACGTAAACATCATCTCTTGGCACCTGTTTCCAGGAGTCGTCCACGTGTTTGTCAGCCCGTTTCACATTGATTCTAAAAAGTGTGAATTATAGTATTTGATTTGCCTTGCAATTGCACCCATTTCACTCACTTCTTGTCGCGCTGATTGTGGGGAATAAATCCCACTTTCTTCACCTCCACTTTAACCTTTTTTTTACGTGCTTTTTCACGGGTACCTTTGCGAGCCGCATCCGTGACGGCGGTCAGGTGCAGGCAGCGCAGCGCCTCTCCCGTTTGCTGGCGCACGGCGAGAGCACGCATTGATGACAGAAGTGATAACATTTCTGTTATAATTATTATTTAGCTGCTGAAGTCAATTATTATGTTATAATTATATAATTTCAACTATTCTCCGGCTGTTCCATACAAAATCATAACACAACAGCAGAGTGACCATCGCACTATCGCAAATCAAGAGCTATCGATAACATATCAGATGTGTGCATTAACTAACCAGACAGAGTTACCAACCGATAAAAATGCAGATTTTATTTCAATTTGATTTCTCTTATCTGAATAAGACAATCCAATTGACAAATTGATGTGGTTTATTTATACATTTTTTTTCAGATCTGACAGTACAAATTTAAATTGTATATAGCTGCTCGCGCCCAACTGTTCTAGACTAGGCTTACCGTTTTCTTATTGGGAAACCCCAATTATGAAACAAACTCTGTTTCAATCCAAGTTTCAAACCATATAGGGTTGCCAAGCCGATTGATAATTATAGGAAATTTAGCAGAGACACACCAGTTAAAAAGGCAGTTATAAAAATTGGTGGAGATATTTGTTAAGGAATATGTTCAAAATCAATTTTTTAAAGTTAAAAGACAATTTTAAAATGAGAATCAACGATTTCTATTCAAGTTTCTTGTCAATTGATTGAAAGAGAAGTTCGTTAGGCGAAAAGAGCACAATTTTATCAAATGAACATCTTCCGATTTTCTCCTAAGCACCAAAAGCGCTCGCCGTGTGCATTTGTGCTCAGAATAGATTCGACCAACGAACAGCATAATACGGTTTTCGCGGCGTGAAAAATCGCGAAAAAATCGGACAAAATACAGCGCATAAAGGAGATTTTGTGGTGGGGCGTGTATGCATAACAAAAGTGCAAGTAATTATTGCTTGCTTTTTAATTATGCAAAACTAAACAAGTAAACACGAGCAATTGCCAGGAAAAATTTAGGTATAATTATTGAATTGTGTGCATTTCATAGAGTAAAAAAATGTGTATTCAATGTGGCAACATTTTCGATACAATATATTCGGAAAGTGGCGAAACGAACGCCAAGTGAAAGTAATGGGCCTTAAGATATACACATGATGTGCCCCACACTCACACACACACACACACACACACACACGCACGCACACACGCGAGTATACGCGTGCACCTTGGGGGCCCAATTTCCCCCAAAAATTGGAAATATTAATTGCGTGTAACCTAAAAATGAAATAATGGAAGTGTGCATACTTCAGCAAGCTGGGGCTGGGGGAGGTCTACAGAGGGTAAGGGGAAATTGGGAGCGGGGGGTCGGTGGGTGTGTGTGTGTGAAGCGAAACAAAAGAGTGTCAGCAATTTAAAAATAGTTTACGCCATTGTTTCCATTTATTTTGATTTTTCTGTGTTTGCCACGTCGAACGCTGGATTATTAAATATATTTAATTTTGCCAGAACAATTTGTGGCACAAAGTGCATTCGCTCTGATCCGAATCGAAGCGAACCGTTTTGTTCCGTTCCCTTTATTGATCACACACGCGTAAATATTTTTGAAATATTTTCAAAACTTTTGCACATGTGGCGAAACGTGCTAAAATTTCGTTTGTTCAAATTTTTATTGTTTATTTCATGTATTTTAAGCGTTACACTTTAAGACATTTCAAATTACCCTATATAATACACGGACACACACACACCCACTCAAGAGTCTGCCAATTTTTGTGCGAATGTGTGTGTGTGTGTGTGTGTGTGTGTGTGAGTGGCGGACGTTCCACATTTGTCTTCCTCTTTTATAAACAAATTTTTGATTTCGATAATTCGTGGGATATTCTTGTCTTGCGTGTATTTCTAGTGGCGTATCTCGTCGAGTAAACAAACAAAAGCCAATTGAGCATTTCAGTACGCACATACATACATATATGCATGTATATGAATATATGTATATACATATACATACAGATTAAATGTAAATAGAGGCAATCGTGCGCTGGAGCCACAACTTGAAATGGACAGGGCGCCACCGCCAAAGCCGCGTCGCACGCGTCAGAGAATCAACGCCATGCACTATGAATCCTTGCCGACGGCTCCGCCAGCGATGTGCGGGCGGGCCGATGAGAACATCTTTCAGTTTCCCGCGGTGGCGTCGCGTGCTCGCAACCTGTCCGCCTCGCCGAAGCTGCGCGAGGAGAAGGACCTGCCGGTGTGCGAGCATGGCAAGCACAGCTGCTTCTTCTGTCAGCCGTTTCGGGCCGATCGCGGCACGATTGAGCCGCTCAAGAATCGACTCAACACTGCCATCGAGGCCATGGATCAGCTAACGCGCACGTACGCCTTGCTGGAGGATCTGCTGGAGCAAAAACTGGAGGAGGAGACGACGAACGAGCCGGAACCCGAAGTGGCCGCAGCGGCTGGAGCAGCTCCCGTTGCGGCCACAACAAGTTCCACGGCCGATACCGAATTTGAGCTGGAGCACTCGCTGACCTGGTTGGAGTCGCTGCTGGGCACAGAGACGGTGCCGCCCATCAAGCAGGGCAAGTTCAAGCGGTAAGTGCACAAGGTGTTTGCATCTGTCCGGACATTGGGTAACCTTGAAAAACCCCCCACCCATCCCACACAGAATACGCGAGCGCAGCAAATCCATGATGGAGGATGAGATACACACGTATTTGAAGGGCGAGCGCCAGCTGAAGATCAGCTCGCGTCCGTATTTGCTGCGCCGCCAGAGCACCTACAGCGACAACAAGTCCAAGGTATCCAAGTGGACCAAGGTGAAGGCGGCCTTCAAGTGGGAGCGCGCCAACGTGCCGCCCACCAGCGGCCAGGAGCCGAACACCCTGCTGCCACTGAATCTGGAGGTGGAACGGTACGTCATGTTAATCCCCGAAAGCATTGACCTTAACCCGCCGTCCCTTGCAGGTACTTAAAGGTGCCCACCAGCCCAGCTGGCGGCAGCAGTTCCGCGGACAGCATCGTCAGCTCCTCGTCGGGACACTTTATGAGCGAGGCGGGCGGCACGCCTGGCACCATCAGTTCGGCCAGCTCCATGGATGAGCTGAATGCGGATGCTGGCAGTCGCCAGGCAATGCGTAAATGTCATGCTCGAATTACCTCAGAGTGCTTGCTGCAGCTGCTCCTTTCCTTGCAGGTCGCCACTCGTCCAAGAGCGACACGCAGGCGTCCAGCTTTGAGGTGGAGCTGCGCAAATCCGCCACCGACGAGCGCTTGGACGCCGCCAAGCCGACGCTGTCCGGCAAATCGGCGTCGAACAAGTCGCTGCGTCGTTCGAAGGCCTTCTCCGACTTTGAGGTGCTGCCGGAGGATCATGTGGCGGACATTAAGTCGACGAGCAGCCGACGCAACAAGCTGCCGCCGAGTCCACTCGATCTAAATCAGGAGTTCAGCGACCTGCCCCAGTTGCACTCGCCGCTGAAGAGTCCCAAGGACGGGATGCAGCCGATGTCGCGCATGCGTCATTTCAGCTCGCCGGGCAACTCCTCCGTACCGAGCAGCCCCTCGCGGCATTCGGATTTCTTTGGCGAATTCGGTGGGTGAGCTCTTCCTGCACACATAATATAACCACTAACGTCTGGCCTTGCAGAGAGCGAGGATTTGTCCAGTGGCGACTACTCGGAGCCCACGACGCCAAACTGTAAGACTTTCACACAGAAAGAAGATGAAGTATTTCAACATTATCAACTTCTACTACTCAAACTAGATACGGAGTTCAAGCGCAAGCAATGCGAATTCGAACGATCCAGCGCGAGTAATCGCAGTAAGCCACATGACAGACAACCAGGTAATCCTCCGACCTAACCAAAATCCCCGCTCCTTTCCAGGCGTCAAGCTGAGCGGTGGCGGCGGCGGCAGCGGCGGAAAGCGCAGCAGCGAGGAGCATTCACCCACACAGCTGCTGCACAACGATCTGATGTCCACCGAGCAGCTGGAGCAGAATCTGACGCCGCAGTTCAAGAAGAAGCTGCACAAGTGGCGCGCCAAGCAGCAGAGCTCCCATTGCTATGCCAGCTGCGAGCCGGCGGCGAGTCCCACCGCCAAGAGCCAAAGTGGCGGCGACCTGAAGCCAAAAATCGATTGGAATCTGTGGAGCTCCGGCGCGTTCAAGCTCGAGGGTCAGGGCCTGTGTGCGCTGCCCGACCAAAAGGATTTGCCCGAGAAGTTCCAAAAGAAACTGGGTGAGTTGCCCGCACTGCCGATGCTCTGCTCCCAACTTATGCACAACGTTTTGGCCACAGAGCAATGGAATCGCTTGAAGTGCACGCCCGGCGGCTGCACCAACTCCGACAACGACTCCCTCAAACGCAGCTCCAAGCACAACCAGTCGACGCGCCGCGGCTCCGACGATGATCGCTGGTACAAGCACAAGCCGCACGACAAGGAAAAGTGTGTCAATCCTTGGCCCACAGCCGGCTCCAGTTGCTATTAATCGTCCAATTCCGTTTACAGATTGGCGCGCCTTAAGGCCATCGTGGCGCCGGACCACACGTCCCAGAACATTGAGGTCAAGACCTCAGATGGCGAGGTCAGGAAATTCGAGGGCATCTCACGCAAGTTCACGCGCAAGCTCTACGAGTGGGAAAAGGCCAGAGGCATTGGGCCAGAGGCCTCCACCTTTGCGCTGCTGCATCCCGGCTACTGTCCCATCGATGTGCGCCGCATCAACAAGGAGTGCAACAAGGGTTAGTCCCGTTTTCCCGATCGATCGACTGATTCTTATACCCTGAACCCATTGAAAACGGGTGAAAAGAGTATATTGATTTTGTGCAGATGTTTGTAACAAGCTGAAGGAAACTTCTTCGACTCCGACTAGCTGTCTGTCTGTCCGCTCTCGAAAACTATAGAAGCTAGGCGCCTAACTTTCTAAACTTCTGTTCAACATCTTGCTCCATTAGCATATCTCGAAAACTTCAAGAGCTAGAGCCACCTAGTTTGGCCTTATATAATATCTCGTAAAGCAGGCGAAGATCGAGGATATTTGGTTTTCTTGGTTACCTCTCCCACCCGCTCCAAATATGAACAAAACGCAGTTCAAGTACTACACCCTTGGGCTTTTCTACATAGATTTGAATGGTCTTCTTAGGTCCTGATAATCTCATAAGCTATTCAGGAATTTAATTTCCAGTCTGCTAGTCTGGCATTCCTGACTAGAGCGCTCTTAAATGATATTATCTTATTCCTTCCTGCAAGAGAAAAAGTGGAAAATATGTGAAAAACGGTTTTGTGCCACTTTTATGCTTATCATTCGATCGGCTCTAAGTTCATTTTTTAAAGCTAATGGCGATTTTTAATTAATATCAGCGATAAGTCCGCTTCACATTATTCCCAGAGACCTATTTAAAAATTGATTGAGGATACTACTCGGAAAATGCTGAATAAACTAGAGTATACCACTTTTTGGCCAAGTGGGGGTCAAAGTTCTCCCAGCACAGACACTTCGAGCGGCCAAGGCCGGGTAATACTTGCTGGTTACACTTGTTTTCCAGCCACCGCCGAGCACTCGCCGACGCTGAGCCGATCCTTGTCGCTGGATAGCGTTGCGCCGAGCGTGAACCAGGCGCAGGTCATTTCGCAGCAGGCATCGTCTCTGTCGCTGAACGATGTCAACGATCTGAAGGACATGGAGGACTGCACGGACATGGGCGAGCGTGAGTACAAGAAGTACGACGAGCCCGAGGCGGTAATGGTCGAAGTGGAGGAGCACATTCACGACACCGCCTCCCCGCTGGTCACCGCCCACACGCTGGTCGAGCAGCAAACGCCCATCTACAAATACGAGGAGGTGCAGTGCAACGACTACGTGTAGGTCAACCGATCCCCCAATCCAGCAATGCGTGTCTATTGATCATCTATCCCGACAGCAACTCGCGTCGCGTTCAGAGCTTCGAGTCGCACACGAACCTGGCCCCGCTGCTGGGCGCACTGAAACGTGCCGACGAGCTGTTTGCCCAGCTGCGCCAGGCCACCCCAGACATTGTGGAGCACGTGGCGATGCGCGACAGCCAGGCGGCGCTGCTTAGCATTCGCAGCATTTATCCATACTACTCCAACAATTTGATGAAGCCGAACGTGCTCAACGCCGTCTCCGATGTGCAAAGCGATCTGGGCCGCCTCGCCGAGCTGGTGGGTCAAGTGGTGCCCCAGTCTGCGGCTATCGTCTGACGCGCTTTCCCTTATTTCAGAGCCTAAAGTCGCCGCTGGACGAGGCGTGCTGCCAGGAAACGATGGAGGAGCGCACCGGCGAGTACCTGCTGGAGCTGCAGGGGCTGCACGAATCGCTGCTGTGCCTCAAGCTGAGCATACGTAAGTCCTAGATGTCTGACTGACTGACTGACTGACTGACTGACTGAGTGACTGACTGGTTTAGCGGGTAGTTCACAACATCTTAGATATACTTCATCCTCGTGCTTTTATAAACTTATAGCAAACTGTTTTTTGGTTATTTTTCGATCAGAACATTTGGAACATTTTTAACCAAAAGGATTCATATATAAATTAGAAACTTTTCATAAGAATACTACTAAATATGGCTGTCCTTGGTGGATGAGTTGGCCAAGAGCGAGTTTATAACTATATACTATACCTTAAATAATAATAATTATTATTATAAAATACGTCATTCACCGGCAGTTAAGGTCAGAGGGGAGAAAACTGTTAATACACTTTTTCATTAAATTCAGTCGGGTGTAGTCGACAGCGCAATACTCATTCAGGGCATAATAACACCGAAACGAGTTGAAAACGGTCTGAATTAATATTGTTATTTTGAAAAACTATACATTTTCGTAATTAGTGCAAGGTGGAATAGTCGTGGTCGAAATTGTTCGGTCATCAAAAACTGTCTGCCAAATTTGGTAACTTTAGCTACAAAATTGTGGGGAATATGGATTTTCGTGGTTTACCCGCCCCACAAAAATATAGATTTTCTCGATTTTATCTAGCTTTAAAACTGAGGGAGTTTAGTTGTCAGTTTCCAGTTTCGTAAGGACAGACGGACGCGCAAATACACCCTTTTCTGCTTGTGAACGAGTATATCCAGTGAGCTCGGGTAATACTGGCTGGTAGATACAGCGCTCTAAATCCACTTGACCTTTCAACTATTCCCATGCAGAGGGCGGCACGAATCGCTATCCCCGCGACATTGTGCCGGACATCAACGTCACTGGCGAGGATGGACAGCAGCTGGAGAGCAGCTCCGCCTATGCCACCTGCGACGCCTCGAGTCGCGACCATCTGACGCTGGAGGAGCACAGTGGCGCCTCGCCGTCACCCTCGCCCATGGAGCACGAGACGGAGACCAGCACCACAGCGGGCACGCTGTGTCGCGCCGGCAGCGCCATCAACGCGTCCAAGAAGAAGCTGCGCCTGCGCAAGATGGGCTCGCGCCAGAACAGCAAGACGGAGAGCGACAGCAGCGATGCGGATGCACAGAGCGTGCTGGAGACGCCGCGGCGCATGCGCCGCAAGAACTTTCGGTTGAAGCAGCGCTCCCTGGACGATGACTTCCGGCTGGGCTCCATTGCAGGCACGCCGCACACGCCGCCCGCGGAGGCGGACGACATCATTTGCAGTTCGCTGAAGGTCAAGCCCGGCGAACGCATCGAGGAGTCGCACAGCACAGCCAGCAGCGGCCTGGCCCCGCAGCCGGTGGCCAGGCCGAGCGGCTTCGTGCCGCCTCCTCTGCCGGAGCTGCACACGCGCAGCTACAACACCAATGCCAACGTGTTCGTGAAGACCAAGCGCAAGCTCTTCACCACTGTGCTGGAGCCGAGCGCAGTCGAGGGCATCGCGCTCATCGAGAAGGAGCTGGAGAGTCCCGCGCACAGCGTCGAGGAGGCGCACTCACCCAACAGCGCCCAGCTGGCGGCCAAGACGACCCCGCCGCGGCCCCTCAGCCTCTACAAATCGATCAGCCTGGAGCGCCTGGCGCCGCTGCGACCCAGGGACGAGCTGCGTAAGTGCCAGAGCAGCGAGAGCGTGCGCCGGGCGTCGGTTCAGGTGCGGCCGCCCCTGGCCGGCGACAGCATGCAGCGCCTGGCGCGCTCCAAGCGCCAGCTGGGCAGCGCGGCGTTGCCGCAGGTGCCGCCGCGCAAGGCGCATCTCTACAAGAAGAACTCGCTGCACAAGTCGCAGAGCGCCACCGTTGGCAACAACATCGAGCACCGGATCGCCAAGACCAGCTCGGGCTCGACGGTGAGCAAAGCGGCGACTTCGACTTCGATGGTGGTGCCGAACAAGCTGGACAACACGCTGCCGCGCATACAGCGCAAGCTGGAGGGCAGGGGCAAGGCCCTGCTGACGCCCACCAAGCCCAAACACTTCGAGTTTCCGCCAACCATGCTGGAGCCGCAGCGTCCGGCGACGCCGCTCTCGGAGCGCGCTGTGCGGCTGCAGCAGGCGAAGGCGCAATTCCTGCAGAGCGCGCCCGTCACGCCCAGGCAGGAGACGACGACGCCCCTGGCGATGAACGATCCGGCTCTGCTGCACAAGTCGGTCAGCGTGGGCAGCATGCGCGGCGGTGCGGATCAGCTGCAACAGCAGCAGCAGCAGCAGCAGGAAGCGACCACGGATCAGGAGACCGTTAGCAACTCCAGCGCCTACGATAGCCTGCCGCGTTCGGTTAGCCGCTCGGCACGAATCTCCAGCAAACTGGGCTTTGCCACGCTGGCCTCCAAGCTGCGGCGCGGCGGCAAGAAGCCGAAGGACGCACCTGCTCCGATGCCCGCCGGCAGTGCTCTGTCCGCCCTGTGCCGCCAAACGCTGATGGCCGACGTGATTGCGCTGCCGCAGGTCTTCGCCGGCGACCGCCCGCCGCCCAGTCCCAGTGCCTCCCCTTACGCTCCCCGCTCGCAATGTGCACAAGTCCCAGAGCTCCCCACAGGCGGTCCTGGGCGCGGGATCCACGTCGAATTTGCATGCCAGCTACGAGGGCCTCAACAAGTCCCTCAGCGAGCAGTATGTGCGCCAGCTCAAGGAGAGCGACGTCTAGTCAGCCATTTACGAGTACCTCTAAGTCTAGATCTAAGCTGGTAGGTGTCCTGGCATTGCCTACAAAAGAGCTTTCTAAATATATGTGCACAAGGAATACTTTAGAAACTGCGTCAACTTGGGTGCGGGATGTGGGCAGATGGATCGGTTGTAAGCGACTGTGCTGTACTCTATTTTCTCTAACATCGAGGCAGTCACTTATGTACCTATAATCCCAGGAGATGTCTATAAGGTAATGAGATATCGAATTAATATTCGACCATAAAAACTTAAGATTCTAGCTCTAAATCTGTGGGAGGTATTTGCAATTTGCACAGGTGCACTGGCATAGGCAGGGGGGTTTTGGGGGTTAAATAAGCATATACATATTTGGAAATTATTTATTTATTTATTTAAATATTTACTTTGAAACCCCCCAAAATGTATATTCCAAAGAAATCGGAGGTCAGTCGAATAAATAGCCAAAAAGAAATTGCACAAAACCAATACACCCCGTTTCACTGTGTGAACAGAGTATACAAATTTAAAAGATAGTCTCATGTTTCATATATTTTTGTTTTAGTATACTTGTTATATACCGAAGCAACTGACCAATCTACCGATGGTCTACGTAGTCGTCCTCGAGATTGTCGACGTAGTCGTCGTCCTCCTCGACTTCGTTCTCATGGGGTATTTCCGGCGGTTCTGCTCCGGTGTTCCAGTAGCGATCCGCCTCCGGCTTGACGAACTCATAGTACGGCTTGTCCGCATCCACGTACGTAATGCACAGCGTCAGGTTCTGGGTCGTTTCCAACATGTGCGGAATAGTTTTGGCAAAGTCCGAGCCACACTGAGCCGACTGCAGTGCCGCGCCCGGCAACTGATTGTTAATCTTATCGTAGCCGGCGATGCCCACGGCGATGATGTCGTGCACCCGACGCAGTGCACTCATCACATTCAGCGTTCCGGAGAGTATTTTGCCCAATAACGTCTGCTTGGCGGCGATCTTCTTGTAGATCTTCACCAGCCGCTGCACGTTCTGCTTGAGCTCCTTGACGGACGCGACCGTTTCGTGCTGGATTTGCAGGATCAGATCCATGGTGTACGTGTAGCAGTCGACGCCGTCATTGATGGCGTCCAAGGCCTCCCTGAACTGCGGCACCAGCGCGTAGCTGCAGTAGGCGGCCTGCGTGCCACGGCCCCAGTACTGCCACATGACCTCCAGACCGCCGATGGCGGCCACCACAATCTTCGGCTTGTTCAGCTTTAGCAAATTGATCTCCATGTCCGTGGCGCGCTGCACCAGCTGATCAATGCCCAGCTGTGTCTCATCGATGACGTCCTGCAGAATGTCCAGCAGATCCTGCCACTCCTGCAGCTCCTGCTCTGTCATGTCACCACCAGGCTGGCCAACTACTTGCTCCAGCGTCGGCAGCGCTGTGTCGTACTCAATGCTGGGCTTCAAGCTCAAATAGCCGTCGAACTGGGCGGCAAGCTCATCAAAGATCCTGGCAGAGTTGCCGTCCAGCTGTGCGCTGCCATCGCCACCCTGCATGCTCAGGCTGTACAGGTAGTCGTGCTGTTTTTGCAGCTCGCTGTAGAACGGACGCAGTGCATCCACTTCGGCGGCGGACAAGCCCAAATCCTTTTGCTGTTGCGCCAGCAGATTCTCCAGCTCCTGGTGCGCCCAGGCGCTGGACAGGAACAGGCAGCCCACCAGCGGCAGCCACAGCGCAATTTTCATCATTTTGCTGCGTCAAATGAAGTAATCCAACTGGCTCGCAGTCCAGTCCGTGGCCAGCACCCTTATCACAGATATGGGCCATAAACATTATCAGCGACCACACTTGGATTTTCTTGACTAGCTTGATAAGATGCGACTAATCTTGTTTATGCCTATCGCGAATTAATATACAACTACAAGCACTTCATACAACTTTAATCTTCGGTCAGCTAATAATAAAACTACCCAAATACACAAACGATGAGCATAATCCAATACGTTATAAAGTCCAAAAACTGCAGCATCAGCGGGCTGTCTTCGCATTCTGATCAATCTATACTCACAGCTCTTTATCAGCCTGAAACAAACCAAAATTCGAACTCTTTTTATATTCATTCATGAAGACAATAGAGTTTATTGGCTTTGTGCAATGTCCGTCTGTCCGCATGAACTCAATTGGAATATAGATATATACCCATAAATACCTGCGTCAGATAAAGTGTTTAGATTTGTTGGCTACTCCCACTTAGGGCGTGTCATTCGATTTTATCTATATATCTCCCTCAGTTTTAAAGCTAACTTTGCAAACAGATTATTGATAATCTCTTGTTAATATATGCTTGCGATTTCTTCACGCACTTAAAGAAAACCCGCTTACTCATTTTGTTGAATTTTCTAGGAAGAATTCTGAATTTTCGATAACGTTTTAAGATCAAAATTGATGATTTTTGATCCGAGTTTAGGTTTTACATAATATGTCTGTCTGCAATATCTCCCTAAACGATGAGACCAAAAACACACTCTGAACACCAAGAGAGAGAGAGAGAGAGAGAGAGAGAGAGAGAGACAGAGAGAGAGAGAGGATATAATAATATGGATGTGAAAGCACTCAAATAGACACTTCTGATTTCATAACTTAAGTTAAACATACTCTAATGCCAAAAGTAGTAAAGTTGTAAATGTATAAATTTAAAAATAATATTTATATATAAAATTATTCCTCTGTTGTGCAAATACCTAGTAGTGCCTTGACAGTTTCACTTACCGATTGATATCTGTGCTATTCATTATGGTTAGTGGCCAATGACGACAGCCAGCACGGTGCGAAAATTAAGTTCATATTCTTGGTAACGATTGTGAGTCATGCCTAGGTACTTTAGGTACTAAAGGGTATTTAAAATGGGAATGCTGGCATTGTCAAACGTTTGAAGTAAGCGAAAAATATATTGTCGACTTTAAACACAAGTATGTATATAATAAATGAACGTGTCAGCGACTTGCAAGGAAAATAAACTTTTGGAATGCAAATTAAATATATAATATATATTCCATTATTCCATCAATTTGATTTGGGAAAAGAAAATAATATCAGAAATGCATTATTATAAAAAAAATTACACCTAACAAAAACAGTAACATAATTTTCTCTATTATCTCTTTAATATTCAGTTTAACGTATGAAAGAATTCATAAAATGGATTAAAAAAATATTTAAATTTTCATTTTTTAAGGTGTCTTGTTAAAAAAAAAATGTGTTTAAAAAGAGGTTTAGGTGAATCGCGAAGAATGATAATAGTAAAATAAAATTTTTTAGTTAAAAGACTTTGCTAAAGTATTTTGATTTCATGCCTTGTAAGTGTGAAAAGGCATCGGGTGTCGATTTTTCAATTGTTATCTTTGTACTGTATTCAATTTCTCATCATGTAAATTGAGAAGCTGTGTCAGGCTCGTGTGTTTTGCTTATCTTGGCTGACTGCAAATATATATGGCAGTATATATGTCAGGTCGCCAGAGGCACGACCAGCAATAGCATCTGAACCATCATGAGCAGAACAGTTGGAATATTTAGCTTAGTTTTGCTGTCATGGGCAGTTAGTAAATTTAACCTTAATATTATTTAACATTTAAACGAAACTCGCATTCCCTACGTAGTTAGTCCAAGCTGACACATCGAGCAGCACCGAAAGCCACACGGAAACGGAGACCACGGAATATGGGCCAATAAGTATGGTGGTTGATCAGCTGGCGGATGTGGCCGTGGATGTCAGTGATAAGAGCTCCGCACAGTTGCAGGCGAATGTGGAACGCGCCTTGGCGGACATTGCGGACAACATTGAGGCGCTGACCAGCAATGCCATGGCAGAGATAAGCATTGCCATTGACGACACCAATCAGCTGCTGTTGGCCAATCCCAGCTGCAATGCCGCCTTCAATCTGCAGGACTTCACGCTCAACGTGACCGACCAGCTGAGGGACTGCACACAACGGCTGGGCAGCTTGATGTCAGCCTCGCGCAACGATGGCCAGCAAGTGTTGGCCACGGTGCAGTCCTTTGTGCAGCAGATGGCCCAGCTGCCGCTACTCTGCCAGAACCAGTCGATGGGCGCCGCAATAGCGCCGCTTGGCCTAAGCTTTGATGGCAGCAACAATTGCTTTTTGCGCGGCATCTCGGCCATCAACCAGGGCTTGGCCCAGGCCATGCACAGCGCCTCCTTGTTGCTGGTGCGCACGCGTCGCCTCTCCCAGGAGCCACTGGCCCAGGCGCAGCAATGCAGCGAGGCCGTTGTCGCCCAGGTCACTGAGTTTCTGCGCGTTCAGCGCGCCAATTGCAGCTAAGTATCCCTGGGAACTATAAAGTTAAGGGTCAAATTATGAGTGTACCGTACGCAAATATATGTAAACGACAATTTATGCACCCGAAAGGATACGCTTGGGCAGGATGCATTGGGCTCATTGGTTATGCATGCGCATAAGTCAGCGGAAAAGGAATTGCAATTGGCCAGCATTGACATTTATTTGACAAGTTTTTGATTGATTTTACAGCTGCTCCACCTGCATATATATCGGTTTGTACCTTGCCCATTTGTTGACCTAAACGCAAGTTCACTTTTCAAATTCGCTCGCATACATCATTTGAATAGTATATTTAAATACCGCTGCTACTCTCCCTTCCTCAACACGGTCGTCCAATTGGCCAATGGGCCTTGCCAACGACACGTGGCAAACACACGAACCAAGCGGCAGCAACAACAACTAAAGGCAACAGCTGGCCAGGGAAAGAGATAGCATTAGGTGGTGGACAGCCAGCCCATGTCTACGTCCCTGCATTTCCGCAGTGAGCCAAATTATTTTGACCTGCGCTCATACACTGTGAACAATTCTTAAACTTGTTCTGCAGCACTGATATGTTACTTTCTTATACTCATTTACGAAGGGAAAAGAGTTTATTGGGATTGTGCACTGTCCGTCTGTATGAACGCAATTTTCTTCGCCGCTATTTAACCGAGACGCTTGAAAATTGGAATATATACTCGTATATAGCCACTTCTGCCCACTGGGGGCATGGAAAATCGTTTTTATCTATATATTTCCCGACAGATTACTGACCTCTAAAGATCGCACAATGTGGTCATAAAGTGTGTAAAGCATGAAGACGAAACTTTCTGACCCCACAAGATATTATATATACATATATATATTCATTATCAGTATCAACAGCCATTCTATGCAAATATATTTCAAAGTTTGTCAAGAAACTTTGCATGTGGACCTAGTTATCTTAATCTTTAGTTGTCGAAGATATTGTACCCAAGCTCAGGTATTACGATGATTATTATCAATGTCAGACTACTATTAGACTAGATTTTTTGTCTCAAAAACTTTTAAATATAGAAGATTTCCACACATATGCTTAATATTTGGAAGGGTGTTTATTCTTTGGTAGACCGAAAATTACTGTTATTTCTTGTGCTGTTTGTAATAATACAATAAGGTTTTTAGTCTAGAAGATGGCTAGGTTTTTGGTGTAGATCCTTTTAATGCGCATTCGATTTCAGAAACTGATCTTTGCTTGCAATACTCGTACCATCTTAAGGTTACCTCAAACAGCAATATCATAGGAATCCGTAATTCAAACGCTTGTGTCTTTAGTTTGCTACTACACAATTGTTGCCTCGAAATTTGTTGCAGTGCACTCAAAATTTCCTACGACTTTAGTTTTTTGTCTCTTTTGGCTCAATGGCGCAATTTTACCCAGTCAGCGTCTGAATTTTATCTTATTTTTACTGCTTGTAACAGTTGTTGATGATGATCGCATTATTGTTGTTGTTGTTGTTGTTGTTGTTGTTGTTGTTGTTGTTGTTGCTGTTGTAGTTGCCCAAACGCTGTGATACCTATACAAGGCCTACTCCAACATCTGGCGAGCGTTTTCTAGACAACTGACGGAACCTGGTGACGAACTGAGCGCCCGACTTTTCTCTAGTTGGAACTGTGGGGCGGAAAGTTAGGAAAAGTGAGTCTGCAGAGTGGAGAAAGGAGAAATGCAGCTAAGCTACTACCAAGTTGATCTTAGCCAATATATTGTCAAAAAAATAAAATAAATAAATAAAACATAATAATTATGCTCTGTTGGCATTAAAAATAAAACCTTAACCTTAACTAAAACATGTTTATATTCACTTAATGTTTTCTATATTGAGTTAATGTCACAAGTGAATAAATAAATATAAGAAACTGAATTATTTGCATTAAAATTGGCTTTGTTGTAGATCATAAGACGCTTACTCTTACTTAGAGCACCAACTTAACTAGCGATCATCTGCATGTTAAGTTAATTGTCCACAGTTTCTGTTGATACCCGGTTAAAGCCCTCATGCCCAGAAAGTCACAGACAGCAGCACTTTAACGATCCTGCTCTTTTCGCTGGAATCGCAGCTATATTTAGTTCGCAATCTTGCAAAACTTTCTACATTTCGTTAACTTCTTGAACAACATTGTATTTATTAATATGATTTTAATCACTTTTACCTTGATAATTGATGGTCTACGCGGGCTTTGGTCTACTGCTTTAAATCTTCCGTTTAATGTCTCCGCTTGACTTAATTGGACTCATTTTGGGGTCTTAATTTTGATTGATGCAGAACATTATGATAACACGTATTGAAGTAGTTCGGTGCCGCAGGACATCTAGAATTGTCTACTAACTAGAAAGGCGAATCCACAGCGGCTGCGTAGTATTTGAGGTTTTCGGTGCCAACTGGCGCGCTTTCGATCCGACCTGAGCCTGAACACAATAAGAAATTATCATTATTATTATTATTCTTATTATTATTTGCTGTGCTGCTGGCAGGGAACGAGCCGCGTGGCGTGCGAGTGAAAGCCTGCCAAAAGGACTAGGCCAAAGCGAGATAGAACCAACACTCAAGCCAAAGTGCAACATATGCTGCCCAAAGGATCGCTCAGAACAAACCGACGGCGCATGCCGTCATCTGGTGCTACTTTGACTTCGAAATTGGGTAGCATTTGCCGTTGCCGTTGCCTACGCATCTCCTTCGTGGGTTTTTGTCAATACCCTGGACTTATCGACAAATGGTAAAAAGGGCATAATTGCAAATGTAGAGGAAATATAAAAGAAGGCAGCTCAAAGCAGATAAAGTAATACCTCAAAAGCCGAATTGGGTTATAATGAGATTATAAAAGCTATAGACTTGATTGACTTATTTTGGAACGTAGGTTCATCTATTGTTCGTCAGATCCACTTTTATTATATAACCTTGGTCAACCATATTTGTAGTTCCTCATATAGTTCTCATCCCACTATATATGTTTCATCTGATGAAAGGGTATCTGCTAGTCGGGCACTAACGTCTGGTGCGCTCTTACTCGTTTAGTTTGTATTGTAGCTGTTTCTTTTACGGTTCGGTATTTTGCTGCTCTCGACAACTACTATACAATTTCAAGGAAGCAGAATGCTCCAGCTCCCCCTTCAGCAGTTACTGTTGACTTCCGATAAGCACGAGTGAGGAAGAGCGATCGTGAAAAAGGCAACGGCAAGAGGAGCAAAAACAACGGCTGCGAGAGCAACAGCAGGATAAACCGCTTAAAGGACATGGGCAGCAGTGCGCCAAGACAAATTGGAAAGGGTTGCCGTCTGCTGAATGGCAAGAGCGGAGAAGGTGTGATGCCGACAAGGATACACAGATGCAGCTCAGTTAACCACTCTCGGTGCCCGGGCTCGGCTTACAAATCCGAATTGAGACTCAAACTCAGGCGCGCATGCCCCGCTCTGCCTGGCTATGAACACGTGTGCCCAACCAGCGTCAGCTGGCCGGGTCCGGAATTGGGATAACGGCAGAAGGCTGCCCTTAACAGTTACTACACAAATTCATAGAAAAATGGCGCTTGGGTACTTACATATAATAGCCATAAGTTTTATAGATACGCAGCGGACTATAATTGAAGTACCTGTTTTGGAGTCTTAAAATATAGGCTTAACTTGACGAAAACCCAAAAAGACATTTTTTAAAAAGTTAACTAATCAGATAAGCAGAGTATCAATATGTTAATTATTATCGCATTTTGGTTTATGATAGCAAAAATTGTCTGTTCCGGATACGAACCAATTTTTACACTTGAACCACATAACACAATTTATATATCCAGGACAATATCCCTCTGATAAATAATCTGAATAAATGATATATACTCGTGGATGCCTGCCACAAATAGAGTGTTAGACTTTGCAGCTAAACATATACCATCCACAATTTTAAGTTATCACATAGAACAGGTAGAGAATTTATGACATTTAAAAAAAAATCATTAAGTAATATCACCATAAATCAGCACAATCTGAGATATTGTAGTGGAATCTATCATTAGCTGTGGACAGATTACCCAACATATATGTTTTAACATTTAACTATTGCAAGTCCGTAAAAACATAAGTCAACCGTTTACCTATTATAAGTTATGCACCACACTGAAGTAAATATAATAAATTGTATCGATTAATAAACAACCGAATCCAACAGCGTAAAGAATTCGGGACTATTATCAAAAATTGTTACACAAAAAAAAAAATTATACAAACCACGACAACAAAAAGTTAATTTACATTCAAATGCTGAAATATAGAAATAAATAATGAACTTTGCCTCCAGAGACAAATGTATAATTTTCCAGAGCGCGCAATTCAATTAGAAAATCGCCGCGGAATACAAAAAAAAATTAAGCAATAAAATTTGATTTGGTTCACGCAAATTGAATGCGGTTTGAGTCCTGGTCAGCATCAAAAGGAGCACAAGGACACGCCGCATAGAGAAAGGAATATAATATTGAGTAATAGCAATGAATCAGGACTTGTGCTCGGCAATAAAATGCCTATCCTAAGGTCAAGCCGTTTTCGTTTTCGTTACCAAATTCGTGTCATAATGTGTTGTAAGTAGTTGCCTTTGTGTCGTCCTGCGCACGCACAAAGGACTCAACTGGGCGGGAAATTGTGAGCGCTATTGTTCGGCTATTCGGTGTTCGCTCAAGGACCTGCTCCTGGCCACGGTGGGAACACCCGCACGGTTCTCAGCATCGGCATTCGGCTGCTGTTGCAGTTGCGACCACAAGTTGACTTTCTGACCACCAACATAAAATGTTGACAGCCGGAACACGCCTCTAAAATATTGTGTACAGCGATCCTGTGCGGTCCCTGGCCATGAGAGCCTTCAAGCCGATCAATGCGCCAAATCAATTGATTGCCTGATTTTGACAGTTATGAGCTGCTCTTCGGACGTAATCACTTTGCCGCGTCCATATCTTGATTTCTCCTGAAGTTCGCATCAGAATCAAAGAACAGGCGACGGACATGGGCCTGTGTGCGCCAAGGAATTTATTGTTATTGACATTTTAGTTGGGTGGAATCACACGGATTATATCTGCTAATTGCAGCTATTCCTTGGCGGCGCCCTTGATCAGACCGTTTCATCCACAATTATTGAAGCTAGGACTTAAGTTAGGGACTTGAGAGATGGTGGATTGTGCCAAGGGTAAAATCGTCAATAACATTTCGTAATTGCTTAAGCTTAAAACGACTTATCTATTTCAATTGTTTTCTGAGGACATATTGTAATTGAAGTTGCCATCAATTGATAAGGGTTGTTTGTAAATAAATAAAAACTATAAAATAAATTTAAATTATATAAAAACAAATCGGACGTAACCGACTACGTAGTACTCGTTCACAGGATACAAACGTTATTGTTGTTATTTTGACTATAGCTCTAAAATTGTGGGAGATATAGACTATAGATATAGGCCGGAGCAGAAAAATCGACCCACTCAGAAACACTTTTAAAGTTCCGTTTGACGCTAATTTTGGAGTAAAGGATTTTTTCGGAAAAAAAATAAAAAAAATGTATTTTCAAAAACGAATTAAACTTAAATACAGAAACAATCTGGAGGCCAAACCATAATGAAAATGGTAAACATTGTGGACATCGGTTTAGTTTTAGGCAAGTTATGGGGCTTTGAAATGTAGCAAGTAGGGATCTAGGGTAACTAAACTTGGCATAAATTAGCAGCGGATATAGATGTTCGTGATCTGTGGAGCCGCAGTGGTTACGGAGTGTTCTAGTGAGTGTACATAAGCTTTAGTAACTATCATAATATAGAGGAACCTGCTTTTTATTTATTTATTGCACAAACCATTTATTAGCACAGCCCATTATACCCCTTGCTACCCATTTGCATTGGGTACGGCCTATAATAAGGTGTTGATAGTGGACAATGAATTTGTTTGTCAATAGTTTGGGCGTGCTTTGCGCACCTGCAAATAACACGCTCTCATTGGCTTGTCCTATAGTAATTTCATTCCCGTGCTGCCAATCCGAAGCCCCACGTCTCATAAACGTTTAAGCACAAATGGCCTGGAAAATCACGGCCTGCAGCGTCGGCAAAGGTGATAAGGTTTCGCACATTAATACTTAATTACTTGAATAATTGGGGCCAGGGGATTAAATTCACACGCAGTCCACACAAAGCAGAGCGCGTCGCGCCGCAACTTCAGACGTCGCAGGTGAGCGTGGAATATAAAAGAAAAAGGACGATGCAAAAAATCACAAGCAGAGAGGCCGAAAATTCTCCAGACAATGGACAAAACTCGAAGTGATGCCAAAGCCACCGACGTCGTTGACATTAAATTTGCTGCTGTCCTGTGGTAAGTGCTGTGGCATGTTGTTGTTGTTGTTGTTACTGTTGCTGTTTGTTGTCTGCTGAGCTGAGCTTAAACACAGAATATGAGCACACCCTGGTCGCATTTTTCACACGAAATCCTGATTAATAAATATATAAGTACCGAAAATTTAACTGATAATTTGAAAAGTCGTCAACCTGAGCTAAAGTTGGCAGTCGACTGCCTGGACAACGGGACGGACAGAGATTTCATGTGGAGCCAGCGCGAACCTCTGGTGCCCAATTACAAGCAAATGAGCTGGAAAACTGTATCAAATGACCCTCGAATGCGAATACAAAATTACAGACCGCAAGACCAGAGCCAGAACCAGCCGCAGAGAAGAATCTTTGGCCAAAATACTGCGCCGACTGCGCCTGTCCTCCAGCCCCGACCGAACCCTTTGGACCATCTTAACGTGACAAAGCGATGGAGATGGCTTGCGTGTGGCAATTTCAGTTAAAAAATACAGCTAGGGCTTTGGGATTTGGACTTTAATACTCTAACGTGAGGCTACCAGCATTTTCCTGACCGTATTGTAGTCAAATCACTTGGTCTCCGATTTTTGTTTGTCATAAGTAGTTAATAACATAACATAATAACAAATTCTTTTGTTAAATATATCATACACTCAGAGAAAATAGAAAGAATTTTGTACTTAAAAAATACACAAGTATTGGTAAAATTCAGTCAAGGTGGAAATTACTTAACTCAAGATGAAAGATGAAAATTTCGTAAAGGAAGCTTTATTCTACTAGAATATAATAATTAACTTTCTTAGTTTGCATAATCTCATATAAGTCAATATGTAAAGCTTTATAAAAGAGCATCCACGCTTCTATGTTACGTTAAACTTTTTTTCGATTGTTAGCTCGTTTTTTTTTGCTCTGGGTTCTGCATCTTTGGTAGCATCTTTGCGTTTTTGTTGTGTTAATTTGATGCCTCGCCCGAAAATTGTCAAAAAATCAACGTCGACTTTGATTTTTGATGCACTTTCACTGGCCAATGGCCAACGGACAGTGAGGATCGTTGATGCTCGGCTGCAGCGTGAGATACTCGAGTCTCAAGGCTCGGCCAAGAGGCAAAGACAAAGGCTTAGACTTTGATGCATGCCACCTACTTGGCCAAGTGAAGTCAGTCAACTGAAGCGATGCGTCTGTGTGGCTAATTGAGTTGCCCAGTCGAGCGATCGGCCGTGCGAAATATTTGTCAAACGTGTAACGGTTAAATCTGTTGCTCCTGCAACGCTCCTCAACGGTAATCGTAATCGGAGCTACTGATTGATGGCTAAGAGAGGAGCGTAGCAAATGTTTGACTAATTGCCGCCGTGTTTGCTTCCTCTGGGCAAAACTTCCCTAAACAAACAGCGATCTATAATTGCGTTTGGCTTTGACTTTCCCCGGCCAGGTATCGATCCTTACTTTAACATTTCTCTCGGTTTCCTTCGGGCCGCACACAATGCGGGCGTGGGCGTGCCCGGCGTGATTTGGTGTCGCTAATTACAGACTCGGCATTTAACGCAGCCCGGTTTATGGCTTAATAATTGCAATCATTTGGCTTCGACTTTGACTTTGGCCAAGACTAAAATGGGCCCACACACAGATCGCTCCGCACGCGAATGGTCCGGGCGAGGTTCCGTTGTAAAAACATTGCATTCTTCTGCTTCGGCCGCAAACCAGGCCCAAAACTCGCATCAATCAGCCAAATGCAGCTTCACTGCATTTTTTTATTTTATTTTTTTGGGGTCCGCATTGGCGCAAGCAATTATTGCGCAATAATTAAAGGATCAGCGTAAAATGTTCACACAACAATGCCAAAATAAACCACCGGAAACGGAAACTATGTGCACTTCAACTAAAATTATTTATAACAAAAAAAAAAAATAGAAAAAGAAAAATAAAAACCTACAAAAACTGTTGCGGTTTGCCTCAATTTATTTTAAGACCTTTTGAATTGCAGGCAGAACTGCAGGTATATGTGCTCGGTGGGGCATAAAACATTTTTAAGGATCTCAGAAAATACTCTTGATAAATAAAAATAAATAGCAACACGTCATGCGTTGTTACAATTACTAACACCCTTAAAATAACAAAGTATAATTTGGTAAAGTATGTAATAAAAATACATGATAATAAATAAAATATTTAGGCAGACATCAAATAAATATAAAATTCTAAAAATTCTAATCTGAGTAAACATGGGAATGTGATTTATATAAGTTTTCTAAAATTTGGTACCCAGAACTACCCACAGAACAAGCTATGGAAGAACTCAAAATATTGTATATTGTTCGAATTACGGAGAGTTTAAAGGCAATAAAAAAACAGATCAGAAGACTTGGTAACGATAACAACTTAACAATTTCGACAGACCCGAGTATGTTACACTTGCAACTAACTTGAAAGCCAATTAGCTGTCAGCATTCAGTGGGCTTGTTATGCGGTTTCTTGTATCGATCCTTACTGGCTTCATTCCTCATTGGGACGCTAATAAGAAGTGACAAATTGATGGTGTTAAGGCTCATTAACTTGTTTAACGCAGATACAGATATACTTACTACGATCAGTAACGGCTTAAACCGACTTCTGCAGCACAATAATGGCCAGAAACCCAAAAAACCTCAAAATAAAGCGCGCCAATTATCGACATGACAAATTTTTGGAACATTAATTCCTTTACGACCTGTTGCCGCTCTTGCCGAAGCGACAACGAAAAACCCACAAAATATGCAACAGGGCGACGTACCCTAAAGCTGAGACCTGGAACTGAACTCCAACTCGAACGCATAATAATACGTGTTAATAATGCTCAGGCAAGCTGTCTATAAATTGACAAAGACATGCAAGACTCCGACTGGGGACTGGGGCACAGACTTTTCATACCCGATACCCATTGAAAACGGCTTAAAAAAAATTAATGGGTATAATGGGCATACAACCACAACAGCAAGAACGTCTTCGAGTCTCTTTTTGACCAAGAGCTGACAATAGCTGTCGATAGCCAGAGGCTTGAAAGTAAACATAAAAAATTTGATTTGTCAATTTGAGCTCTAAAAAAATCATAATAATCGAACTATGAAGATTTCAGTATAAACGTATAAGTGTTAAATTAATATTTAAAAAATAAAAAATAAAAAAAATAAATAAAACACATAAGTTATATTTTAATATATCTTTCACAGTATGAAATTGAAGGAAAGTAGAATAGAAACCGAGTCTGCACTTTGGGTAATCTATATAAGTAAGGTCGAATATATGTTTCAGCTACTCGAGGCTATATACGGGATATCTGTTAGTCAGGCACACTCAGCTAGAGTACTCTTGTTGCTTTTGCTGCGGCTGCTGATGTTGCAGCAGCGGTGGCATTGCGGCATTGCCAAAAGCGGCCTGGGGTCGGTTGCACGTAAGTTCCCATTGCCATTCATGAATTCTAACTAATTGTATTGGCGAGCAGTTGCATTTTGGTCAAAGATGGAAGCTGGATCGAATCTGTGCAGCTGCACAGCGATCGGAACGTAGCTCGGTTGCACAAAGCCAACCAAAGCTTGGCAGGAAGAGAGGACCCCAACGCAGCCGAAATCGAAGCGCATCCTCTGTTGTTTGTTGTTGCTGTTGGTGTCGTGGCGAGCCGAGACCTAAACAATTTGTGTAATTGACAAATTGACGGCAACGCTTTGTGCGGAAGCGTTCAAAGCCGTAAATTGTCGCTAACAAGAGAGCGCGATCCCAGGCGCAGCGGCAGCGGCAGCAGGATATTGGGGCTACCTGCATAATTGCCACTGTCAGGCTTCAGCTAGCCAAATGCGAGGGAGACGCGAACTCTAAATTAAGCCATTAACAATTTAACGAAGCGCTGTCGAAGTCGCGCCGCTAACTAATTATGTGAATTTCCTTTTGATTGTTCGGGCCGGGGCCAAGTTCTGGCTGCGAGAGCTTTGCGGCCACGCCCGAAAATCATTTTATAAAACAAACAGAACAACCCAAAAACAAAGAAAACAATGTCCTGCCGCGCCCCCAGAGGCCGCCTACAAGCGCCCCCACCAATTGCCGTTGTGACTGTGTGTAGTGGCAGCCGATCGTCAGTCGCCGCGCTATCAACAAATTGGTTTTGTATCTTCCGAATGATTGAATCGCTGACCCGACCGACTGACGGGAACTGCTCCGCTTTCTGCTCAATGAATTGGCCGCCCTATAACGCTGGGCTTGAGCCGGCTTAGTCCTGGCCTTTGTCGGTTATCCGCCAGCAACGATCATCGATCGAAGTTCGCTTTAAACGATTTGTTTTTGGTTTTGTTTTTTTGTTTTTGCGACTGCTGAAAGCAGATCAGCCCCACACTTAACTTAATTTGGCAGCCACACTCCGCTGCGCTCTGCCGTATAATTATTGGCACAATACTGTTTTCCTGCTCTCCCCAAAGTGGGGATCGCTTTTCGAGTATTTGTTTTTTCCGTTTTTGGCCAGCTTGTGCAGCCGGCGACTAATTTCGATGAACTGTCTACAAATTGATCGCGAAGCGCCAAATCGATCACCTTGCCCCATATAATAAAGCTGAACTCAACTTTGCGCGCGACTCGCCGAGCTCTGTGTGAGAATCGATGCACTGCGATAAATGAGGCGCCTGGAAAGGAAGCGCCAACAAATTCGCAAAAGGTGAGCACATTAAGTGAACTTCAGATTGCCTCAGATTGATGGACCCGGCTTAAACGTTGCGCTGGCCAAATGTAAACAGAAACTTAACAGCTATTCGCGGATTATATAATGGGCGTCAAATAAAAGAGCTTTAACATGAGATTACAAATATTAAGAAAATATCTAATTTATATTTACAGCTTACAGTTTGTACAATGAAAGGAAGCGCTAAAAACTACAATGTACATAATATTCCAATATTTGTATAATCCTGCCCATACCATAAATTTAATAATTATTGGTTAATAATTTGTGCACTCTATCAAGGTTTCCATAAACTATCTAAAAGCAAACATAACTAGGATATTTTATGTGCATTTGACTAATCATATGTTAAGACATATTTAGACACTATTATTTGTTATATTTTTGGTCTATGTAATTTCGAACCTAAAATGAATATTGAGTGACTTTAGAGACAGCAATATAATTAACTTTCCTAAAAGATATTTTTATAAAATAAATGGTTTCTTGAAAAATTAAAATTGGACTATTCAGGCTCCAAGAAAAATCTGAGCTAATAAATGGGAAAATTCAGTTTACGAATTTTTTGACTAAGCTTGCATATATAGTATATACAAATATACCAGCCATATTTTATGGGATTAGTTGTAAAAGTCTCCAAGATCAAAACGTGAAAATTAATACGAATTTATGCTTGCACAGATATATGTATAATATATATTCTTTGTGCAATAACTGTTTCGGATATTTCTCTTTAGATATTTGAAATTAACTTGGATCGATGCAATAGGAAGGTTCTTTAAGAAATACTGTGGAACAAGTGGGTTCCCTCAATATTCTGAGCTATTTTCAAAGCTAGAACTGTACAAAATGAGCAAATTTCTTTTGGTTTTCTTATTTTTATTTCAAGTCTTAGTATTTAATTGAAACTATTTAAACAATAAACAGCATAATACTTAGGCAATAATTTACTACTGGGCTCTAGTTAGACGTATATACAGGAAAGGTACAACATTTGGCAACTGTGTGAGTGTTTGCCGAGACCGCCTAGCGCAACAGATCGCCCAGGGCGGAGATGTAGGTCTGGGCCATTTGAAGGGTTTCGTGCTTGGACAGCTGCCGATCGTTGCCCAGACAGGGCAAATACTGGCGCAGTCGATCAAAGGCCTGATTGAGATTCTGCATGCGGCGACGTTCCCGGGCATTGGCGGCCAGGCGGCGTTTGCGCTTGACCACGGGCGAGATTTGCTTATTGCGACGCTTCTTGCCGGCCCCGGCTGCCGGTGCGTTGGGATTGCCAGCTGCATCGTCGCTGTCGCCATCGGCCAGATCGAAGGAGCCATCGTTGCCCTCGCCATCGAAGTCATCGTCGAAGAGCATCATGTCATCGTCATCCTCCACGCTGTCCTCAAACAGTGCGGAATTATCAAAGTCGAAGCTCTGGAAGTCGTCGCCATATAACTGCTGCACATTGGAGCACTGCGCTGCGGGCGTGGTTGAACTGGCGGCGTTTAGGGGGTCGGCGATGGGAGCTGCCGCTTGTTGGTTCTTGCGCGTGTAGCTGCGCTTGGGCTTGGTTGCCGGCGCTGCGGCCGGCAGCGTCTTGCAGGTGCCCACGTTGGGTGAGCCCATGATCTCCAAGGCTGGCTGCTGCACAGGCACAGGCGCCAGTGCTGGCGCTGGCTGCTCCAGCGTCAGGGGAAACTGCTGGGCCGGGGGCAAGCCGTTGCAGCCATTGTTGTAGATGGTGTTCAGGTCAACGTACTCGGGACTTTCGGAGCGATGGCTGGCCGGCGACGAGGTGATCCAGCCATCGGAGCTGGCCTGCTCGAAGCTGATGAACCCGTTGGCGGACAAATAGTTGCTGGAGCTGGCCAGCGAATTGCAGTTGAATTGATAATGTGTCACGGCGGGATTGTAGGCGGCCATGGGATTAAAGTACGGCTCCGCTGCGCCGGGCTTGAAGCCCTGCAAATCCTCAGTGGTCTTGTAATAGTAGCGATATATCTCACTGGACGACATGTTGACGACGCTAACAAACGAACTGCTTTTGTGCAATAAACAACTTGAACCGTTCGCTGCCTGCGAGTTTCTGACTGAGCCCTTATCCTGGCAGCGCTATTTATACGCGCAGCCCGAACCCACCACGTCGGCGCAGGTGAGGCCAGCGGGCCAGGGGACAGGTAAACAAGTTGCCCTACCGCCTGACTGCCTGGCAGCACGTGCCGTGCCGGGCCAACGGCCAATGGCGAACGGTGGTGAGTTTGCCGTTGTGTTGGACTTGATTTGCCCAGCAGCAGCAACAACAACAGCAACAGGCTCGTGAGTGCATGGGCATGCAAAATGGCGGCGGGCTCAATAGATGATGCGGATGCTGATGCGGATGATGCGCTGGGACTGGCGCTATCTGTGGCAATCTAAAGCCGCTAACAAGATGATTATGGGGTTGAGCTTGGCTGGCACCGGAACAGGGGCGGAAATGCAAACAAACCTATAACAGGATTAGTTTGACCACTAAGCGCTCCGAAATTTGCAAAAATCCAAACATAAGCACACCGATTTCCACAATGATTTGTCAGCACCAGAAATGGCCAGCAGCTAAAGAGCAACATCTTATCTAAATCGCTGCCAGACCAAAGGCTCTGCCGCCAGCAACTCTACCTGCTGCGTCCCGACCTTTACAAATTTGCCGCCGACCGGCGATTCGGCATGCCGTTGACCACCACCAAAGACCTGGCCGTTGGGTATCGCAATGAAAAATCTTGTTTATTACAACCTGGCAAATTTTCCAATTGATATGCTCGTGAGGGTTTAACTCGGCGCTAGCTTGTTAGCCGAGCGTCAAGGACACGCTCGGCTGTGTCGGGTCCCGGCCATGCCTAATAAGCGTGCCCGGCGCTAACTAACTCGCATAGTTAGGCTAACATTTTAGCGCTAACAATTAATATGGCCCCGCGTCGAATAGACAATTTAGTTATACCCCGAGCATGAGACAGCGCATTTGGTTGACGGCGCTGCCGCACACGGTGGTCGCTCCCGATCCTGGGCAACGCCCCGCAATGCGTAATGATTCGCCGGAATCATATTGTGCGAGTACATTTGATATTAAAAGAAGTCGGTAAATCGGTGCCTTTGATGTGTGGGCGCTCAACTAACTCGAGTAGCACGCCCCAAGTTGCATCCACCCCGGCTATCTGTCGTGCACATCTCCAGGCGGCAATAAAACGTTGTCAATTAGATAAAAATGTCACACAACAAACCGCACCAAGCACAACAAATTTATTGGCCAAAAACAACCCCTGCGTGCCTGGCTGTGCTCGTCCTGTGCTCGTGCCCGTGTCCTGTTGCAAGTGCAATTTACGAGTGCGTCGCCGCTTCGGTTGCGAGTGCGCACAAGTGACAGTTGTCCATGTGACGCCTTCGGTTACACCTGCAGCTGAGACGAACCGAAGGCGATCGTATCGCCAGCTCTCTTGTTGAGCTTATGTTTATCGATCCTGGCTGATGCTGAGGCATTTGCCAACTAAACGCTTGCATATCGATTTGAATTTTATGCGCATTGACAAAAACTCACAACGACAACAGGTAAAAGGGCACACGTGCTGCGGCACATGGGGAAAAAGGGTTAGCTACTATTCGCAGAGGCATCTTCAGGCTCTGCTTCGTGCCTTCCTGCCTTCCTTTCCGTGCTCAACGGCGCCTTGCGTGCCTGTCACTTTACGAGTGATGCCCAAACTGCAGCCACTTATTGCCGGTTAAATATGAACAATGCGGCATATACCTCAATACACACATCCACATCCAATACCTTCGGATTGCTAACGGGTCATACTTTTCATGTCAATACGCATAAAAGCAACTTTTGTCTGAGGCTCCCGTCCCCAGATCCTCGCCAACTGGAGAGCGATCTGATGTGGAGCCACTTCCAGAAAGCGCATGCCAAAAACTGTTAACACGAAATCGTTCAGATTGAACGAAGCTTTAATGCTCTATACCCAAACATCTTGACAGCTAGAAGCTACAATAGGTATATTTGTAAGGCAACTGCGCAGACTTATATATAACCCATATTATAATTGAGATTTAATTATCTGTAATTTTTTTTTAATATTTTTAAGCTGTGATTATTGATATTACTTTATTATATAATTTTTTTTTTATTTTATTTAATTTAATTTTCTGTTAAAATATATGTGAGTCAAAAATTTATTAATTTTTTTTTAAACCAATGAGACTCTGAATTTGACTTAATTCAAACGCAGTTTTCAGACTTGATGAAAAGTGCCTTATATATTATTTATATTTAAAATAAGGACCATTTACTCAGATATTGTATTACAAATATTTAAAAAAAAATCCTAATAAAATAGAAAAAATGTAATCTCAACAATATAGACAAAAGCTGCATGCCCAATATGTAGGTAAGGGAATAAGGGTAACTGTCAGCGTTAATGAAAATGAAATATGCCCTAATTTATTAAGTTCGGTATGTGAAACGTGTAGGAGCTGTACAGATGCCAATCATGAATAAAAGTAGGCGCACGTCAACGACTCCCATTAGGAAGTCCCTTTAGGCCGTGAAAGTGTTGTCCAGGCTGCGATCATTATCGGCAGCCGTAGCCCAGTTATTTTGCATATATATATGTATATATAATTTTTGTAACGTAAATTGAAAAATTTGTATGTTACTTATTTTATTAGCGTTTAACACTGGGCCGCTGCACACTTGGTCCCACATCGATCGAAAGGAAAGCGAAGAGCGAAAGTCAATCGGAAGCAGGACGGCGACATGCGATGCCCGATGCCCGATGCCCGATGTCGATGGATGGATGGACGAAATGACGAACGGACGGATGGGGTCGCATTGCATGCGATGCCTTTCATGTTTCATGTGGGTGGCCCCGACGCGTTCGTGTGCGGCATTTTGCCAATTGTCAAATTGAAAATTCATTAAAGCCAAATTACATATGCAAATGCTGACAAAGTCCAAGAGAAATCAGCTGCCGAGACAATATTGTAACATTGTTACATTGTGCGCCGGCATGAGCCAACTGTTTGACTTGCTCTGCAAATATTGACGGGGTGGAAACAGGAGCGAAAAAAATTATGAAAATATCATATGTACACTTGAAAAGCACAAACGGTCTAGAATTTGTGTCCTTTTGTTTTTAAAATGTTTTCAATGTTGAAAATCTTTCAAATATTTATGAAACCTTCTGGACTTTAGATTTGAAAATTAAATTCTCAAATTGCATACAAATTACTTATTAAGTACAAAATTGAAATTTTATTTTTAGGGGTGCACAACGTTTATTTGTGTTCGATATTAAGCAATTTTAAAATCAAAAATTTCCGTGATGAAGTTAAGTAAATTTCTAACGCTAATTTTTGATTGAAGTACACAACTCTTGTACTTTTTCTTTGAGTGTACACACTCCAGACAAACAGCGCTCGAGTGCAAAAAGTCAAGTGAAAATCAAAGCAAATAGCTGAAACAGAAGCTGAACCGGCCAGGACAGGAGTAACAATTTCTTTTTTATTTTTTACATACTCGCATATATCACATAAATTGCACATTGTTTACACAAAAATGGGCAAGGGCATGGGTTAATTCCCATGAAAATTAAAACTAGATTATACACACGGTCCACAGGCTGTTCGAGGCTGTTCTGGCCAGGTCAATGCAGCGCCCACTGTGTCATTGTTTGGGCACGCCTGCAGGCAGCCAGTTGTTATAGATTGCATACTGATGGTTATCACGGCTGCCGGCATTTATGAACACATATATATATGTATATTTATCTACATCTGATGGGATCAGGGCGAAGCGTAACAATTTTTGTCGCACGGCTTGACTTTGAAGCCGCTTTGTGCGTTTGGGTTTTGTTTTGCCAACATGAGCCTTGCGCATTTTTTTTTTTATTTTGATGGCTATCTTTGGTGATCTTTGGCAACTGCCTGGCGCCAGGCTGATCCTTAATCCTGCAGCTACACTTTGACTAATTCGATGGCATTCATCTTGCCAGCGCGATTTGTCAGAAATTAATTTCATACTGCAGTCAAATTGGTATCCAAATCGAAATCGGAATCGGAAGTAGGCATTATGAACGACAAATTGGGTTCTGTATTTTGATAGGCTCGGGCGCAGGACATGGTATGTTAAGGCGATCCCACGTTACCCTTACCCAGATCAAAAGGCAACGATCAATTCAAATTCGAAACAGTGAGAACTACAACAAAGAGCGCAAACAAAAGATGAAAACTACGCAATCACTTGAGAAAAATCAAAAAGGCCTCAAGGATCCGAGGACCTCGAGCTGCTGCTGCTGCTGCTGCTGCTGCCGCTGGCTGCTACACCTCCGCTCCAAACGGTAACCATAACAGGTGGCACGGAAGCCGCACAAAATAAAAATGATTAAAGCAATAAAAACGCACAAGAGAAAAAATGAAAAGTAAAATATAAAACAACAAGCAAGAAAAGGGCCACGAACGAAATAACAATTTTTAATAAGATTTGGGCTTGCAACATTTTGAGTGCGTCTAGGCCGATGCTGCAGCGGCACCACTTCCGATCCTTGGCGGGCGTATCCGAAACGCAGCGGGTCAAGTGTGAGAACATTTTACGGAAGGATGTGGCCACAGGATAAATTATGAAAAATGATCGCCCAAGCGAAGGGTTACAATCAAAGAAACACAAAACACGCTAGAACATCACGTGGTCAAGATTCACTTTCGTACAGCGAGAAGGTGCAGGAGAGGGTCTGAGTGCCGCAGTCCCTACGCTGGCTGAGTGCCTGAATTGCACCGAGATTATCCAGGAATTCTCGTAGAGTAATTGAGCGTCTAATTTGCGGCGGCTGGCGGCAACAATTGAAACTTCAGATGCGAAACGCATTCGCCCCTCTTAGGTGCTTTTTCATGAATGGGCCGGCGTTTTTCACAATCGCCCGTTTATTGGGCTTGAATGGAAAGTGTTTCTTCGGTGGAAACTGAAGTGCACGCTCCTGCAGTGGCCGCCACTCGAGCGCAAAACAATTAACAAGTTTCGGTTTCGGTTTCGGTTCTTCTCCTCTCCTATAATACATTTCTCAACTCTCTATAGCAATTGTTATATTGTTGCACTTGGAGTACGAGAGTGAATTCCTTTGAACTGAACTTAGGTCTGCATAAACATACACACATGTACATATACACGCATGTGTATATATGTGTTTATGGAATTGAAGTGACCTTAAGTTTTATTCAACGCTGAAAGAAAACGAAAATTTATAATAATGAGCCGAGGGGCGGCCCGTGAAGAGCGAGAATAAAATGTAAACTAAAGATACTATTTATATGTATTATTTCGGCTGAAAAGGAAGTACCAAATTACATTTAATTAGCTTTAGCTGTAGCTAAAGCTACATATATATATATATACATATTTATACTAAATTCGCGTACGGTACGCGCTCGTTGATGGCAGGAGCAGGAGCAGGAGCAGGAGCTCAAGAAGTCAGACGATTACGATTACCACCGAAAACGAAACCGTGGCGCATTCGCATTCTCATTGATCGACCGCTGATCAAAAAGACCCCGGGCCTGGACCACAACCTGAAGACCTGGCCTCAGTTTCTTTCATTCCTTTTTTTTTTTTGTTTTTTGTTTTTTTTCGTTGCCATCGGTGAAATTCGCACGTTTAACCTTTAGGCAAACAAAATGCAGCCAAATGTACAGAACAACGAACCTGTTGAACCCAAACGCAATTTTCATATCACTTTGATTGCTGCCCAGAATGACACGCGTGCGCCGCGGCTAGCTATTCCGATTGTGCCATTACGGAGGATCCAACGCGTGGTCGGAGCTGCCGATGATGGGCTCGGCCCAGCGGACAGGCGATCAGACCGTTTTATTTTTGAAGACGACTAAAAATTAGGGTAACAATCGCAGTTTAACAACAAGTAGGAATGCTCTAGACGAGAGTGCCCAACTGCCAGATGCCCTGTAAACAAATTCGACTTATCCCCTGTGACTTCTATAGCAAGTTGTTTCTTTGCACATCAAATAGTTCAATAAGCACATACGGATACCCCTTTTTTTTAGGCTAATAATAAGTTAATAGGTGGCCGATACTAATTACAAATATATTTCATTGAATTAAAAATGATGTAGAATGATGTACAAATGATATCAAAAATTTCTTGCATATTTCCAACTATTCTATCCTCTGCCCATTTTACTTCTAGGGTATTACCAGGCAACGGCTGCTGCGCCGCGCCGCGACGGCGACCAAAAAAAAAAAAAAATAAAAAAGGAAAATGCGAAACTTTCAAACGGTTTCAAGGATTTCGGTTGTCCCTGTTGGAGTCAGTTTATTATAATTTATATAATTTCCCATAGGTGCTGTTAGTTGTTGGCACCTGAAGGGTCTACTGTCTGCGCCTGTTGCTTCAGCCTAAAAACACTTAGCCAGAAGTCAAAAGTAGCAACACTTTTCAGAGCGACACTTGAGCCTAGAGTCTGGATGTGGGTCTGGGTCAGGCAGGATCAGGGTCCGGCACTCAGTCCCAGTGTGGCTCAAGACAAAAGAAATTGAAATGAAACACAAACAAATCCCAATGCCCAGTGTGAGAAATCACTTTCTAGGAAGTCCGTATATATAACGCAGTAGTTGTAATTCGGTGTGTCTGTCAACGGCGCTCGATTGTTGGTAATTGATATGTTGACCTTTTACCTTTTGCCAACGGTGCACAACTAAAATGTAAATCGTAACTGATATCGATGCTGGGCCATTTCTCAAACATCAGCTCATGAAATTGAAAAATTGCGGATCAGATAAACCTACACGCGATCAGTCTGCTGCGATAGCTCAAATCAATTTGATAAAGGCAACTTTATTCCTAATTCTCTAATCGTATGCAGACAGAAGCATTCTCGAACCTGGTCCGTTGACAGTTTTGTGTTTGTGTTAAAATCATGGAGGTCCCCAAGGTGACAATTATATTTTATGAAAATTGATATTTTCAACCGCAGATACGATTACGAGACATCGTATAATGCATATATATATACATACATCACTTCTAATGAATCTGACCACACAGCTGCAGGTCAGGTAATAGAACCAGAGTTTGGCAAGACCATCAGAACGGGCTACTTGTTCCCATCTAATTACCAGCATGATGAATAGATTTGCCATTTTGTCCATGTTGTTCCACAAGAGCGGAAGAGGCGTGCCACACATCATTGTAACTGGGGCAAACGTGTGAAAAACTAACTAGTGCAATCTCTTTGCGGCACTTGCGTGGGAAGAAAGGATCTCAAATTTCCGACTGTGTAATGCAAAGAGCTAATTATAGAGTACAATCTTGTTAGTTCGGTTACTTGCTAATTGGAATAATTGGGTAATCAAGACTACCAAAGTTTGTCAATTGTAAACTCTTTAATTCTACATTCAAAATACAAAATGCTTTTAATTATAAAGAATCGCACATGAAAACTAGCCCAAAATTATGGGGGAATTCCTTATTTAAAATATGCTCTCAATTAAATAAAGTAGGAAAATATGTGCTGCATTTGTTAGAAACATATTTGAAAATAGATAATTTTACTTTTTACGACGATTTATTCAGATAATTTATTTTTTTAAGAATGAGGTAGAATTTAATATAATTGCGCAAGTGCACTGATCATTGTGGAGGAAAACTTTAATAGACACTGAAAGTCTTATTTAGTACTGAAGTTAATTGCACAATATTATATATAAAACAAGTATAAATGCTTAACAATGTTTATATTGTAATAATTTAAATTTCAATGCTTCATAAGCATGTTAATCACGGCAATCCGAACAATTTTTTATTTCGGTCTGGTTTTTTATTGTCCAGATTATGGAAATTATCAACATGAAAATAAACAAAATTATAAAAAATATGGAATCAGTATTTAGCATAATTACAAACAAATGAGCCGACGCCAGACAAAAGCAATGCCAGGACAATCGAAAAAATGAAAAATGTTCAGGTAAACATAGCTTCAATCCCCATGCCTTGATAATCGCTCTATTTCGATTTCCAGGAATTGGTCGCATTATTTGATAAATTGACCAAAAGAACTCGTGTCCGAATTAACGCCCTCGCTCCCGAACCAATGCCGAAGGGGTTAATGTTAATTGCTATTGTTGTTGGGTAAAAAGGAGAGAGAAGCGCAGGATAAATCGTGGCCGTGGCCGTGCGGCGCAGGTCCAGCAGATATGTCTTCTATCACGTGTTTATAGAGTTATTCAGCCGTGAGTTGTACCACACTTTAATTGCCCCAATTCAAATGGATGCGTTGGCGTTGGCGTTGGCGTCGGCGTCGGCGTCAGCGTCGGCCTGGCTGCATGCCACAATGCGTCCTGCGTATGTTTGCACTGCATTCACATGCATACAGAGGCACAAATATAAACAATAATCAATCTCTTCAAGGGTTGAACAAACAAACACAAAGCCAGCACAAGGACATGCTTATGAAAAATGCAACAGCAGCGGGCCGTTGAAGGCGTTTTTAAATTGATTATTCCTTTGGGCCCAGGCCCAAATTAACCCGGCACAAGAGCAGTGCCCAATTTAATACATATTTATGAGGGGAAATAGATCAGCAATACAACAGTCGACTGCACCCAAGGACTGCTCCATCCCTAACAAAAGAAATAACCATGTTATATACTGTTTTGTGTTAACTGAAGCGCAGCTTATAACTGTTTAAACTGGCGCGCAGCTTTTTTTCTGCTGATCACAAGTTGATTTTTTAACGCTTCATTAAGTTTTTGGCCACACGCGTTCCCCACTTTTTTGTTGTTGTTTGGTTTTCATATACATAGCATATATATATATTTTTTTTTTGGGTCCCGTCTGACGCGCGTCTGCCAAGGAGGTCGCTCGACGTTGCGTTGCCTGCTTAATTGCTTAAGCTGGTTTTGGTGCTACCAGTGCGAAGGTGTAGTTTTTGGACTGTATGCGGCCTAAACACCTCGTTCTGACTGGTTATTATGGCATGTTCCTTTAAAAAAAAAAAAGACTAAAAAAGTTAAATGCTTTTTACTTCCGATTTCTTGTGTGGACATTTTGGAAACGAAGCGCCAGGCGACAACAACAGCTGCCACTAGCACACGCTTTTTTCAGATAATTTGGAATCCGTACAAGCTGCACAATAACCACACAGTGTGTGGCATTTTTTGTAACTTGCGTGCAAGAAAATAGAAATTTTAACTCGAAATTGAGCTGCAGTTAAAACTGGTAGCATATGGCGAAAAAGCTGCATAAATGGTAATGTAAAAAACGTGCCAACAACTTGCATTTGCTTTTTTAATTGCTCTTAATGATATAAGATTAATAACATTTTCAAATTTTAAAAAATTAGTATTTGTGTAACAGCGGAAATACTAATTATATCGAGAAGTGCGGTATAATCAATTTATCGCTATCGATAGATGTTAAGTTGCGCATTGTTCATCTCTATGGTGGTTAACAGCCACTGCTCAGTTTGAAATTTAAGGCTTCTTAACCTTTAATATTCCAAATGTGTTGCCATTAGAATAACTATTTGATATGAAACTATTACTTAAATCAAAATGAAGTAGTTATTTGTAATTAGGGTGTTTCCAACATAATAATAATAATAATATAATAATTTTGCAGCATGCTTGAAAAGCGTTGATGTCACTATCGCTGTTAAGTTACATTTCCCAAAAATTGCATATTAAGTGTGTACACACTCTTATCAAATAACAACAAAATATATTTAGTTATTTCTTAATAAAAAATTAAGGATATTCGTATCTAAGGAGCTCAACGTCATCAATATAAACCAACGCAATGCCAACAATTGGAGTTAAACGTGATCTGCTCTTCAAGGCACTCGGCAAGAAGTACAGTAAGTTAGCCGGTGCATGTCCACGTGGAATTGCGGATTTAATGTTTTCCCCTTTCCGCAGCCGATGACGAATTCCAGAATCTGTGCTTTGCCTTCGGCTTGGAGCTGGATGAAGTGGTAAGCCATGGTTATGTAGTGTGTGAGGAAACTAGGCCACTAATTTCATCATTTTGGTTTTTACAGACAACGGAGAAGCAAATGTTGACCAAAGAGCAGGGGGATGTTGCGGCGGCGGCGGATGCCAGCGAAGAAATCATCTACAGGATTGATATACCCGCCAATCGCTATGATTTGCTTTGCCTAGAGGGCTTGGTCACAGCACTGCGAGTATTTCAGGGCCAGTGAGTAGCAACAAGACCAAACTGTAAAGCTCAACTGAATCTGTAAAACTTGATTTCAGAGTTAAGCCGCCAAAGTTTGAATTTGTCGAGCCGGCGCAGCGTCAGGTGTTGAAAATTGCGACATCAACGGCACAGATCCGTCCGTTCGCTGTGGCCGCAGTGCTGCGCAATGTCACTTTCACGCAGGACTCGTACAACAGCTTCATCGATCTGCAGGACAAGTTGCATCAGAACATTTGTCGCAAGCGCACGCTGGTCGCCATTGGCACCCACGATCTGGACACCATACAGGGGCCATTCAGCTATGAAGCCCTAGCGCCGGATCAAATCAAATTTGTGCCGCTCAACCAAACTCAGGAACTGAATGGCGTTCAACTGATGGACTTCTACGCCACACATGCACAGCTCAAGCAATATTTGCCCATCATACGCGATTCGCCCGTCTATCCGGTGATCTATGATGCCAATCGTGTTGTGCTGTCGCTGCCACCAATCATTAACGGAGATCACTCGAAGATATCACTGAAGACCAAAAATGTATTCATCGAATGCACTGCCACGGATTTGACCAAGGCCAAGGTGGTGCTGGACACCATCGTGTGCCTGTTCTCCGAGCATTGTGCTCAAAAGTTTTCGGTCGAACCGTGCGATGTGGTGCAAACCGATGGCACCATCGTCTCCTATCCAGAGCTGGCGGTGCGTGAAGAGCGTGTTTCGGCGAAACGGGCCAATGCCTATATTGGCATCAATGAGCCCGCCGCCAAACTAGCGGATATGCTGACGCGCATGTATCTGGAGGCTAAAGTTGATGGCCAAGACAGCGACACGCTTAAAGTCAAGATACCGCCAACGCGTCATGATGTCATACATGCCTGCGACATCTACGAGGACATTGCCATTGCCTTCGGTTACAACAACATCAAGAAATCGCTGCCAGCCTTCATGCAGATCGCCAAACAGTTTCCGCTGAACAAACTGACCGAGCAGCTGCGCGAACAGGTGGCCCAGGCCGGCTTCACCGAGGCGCTCACCTTTACGCTCTGCTCGCGAGATGATATTGGGCGCAAGCTGAACAAAGAGATTGACGCCTTACCAGCCGTGCATATTGGTAATCCTAAGACGCTGGAGTTTCAAGTGGTGCGCACCACGCTGCTCCCGGGTCTGCTGAAAACGCTGGTGGCAAATCGCAAGATGCCGTTGCCATTGAAATTGTTTGAGATTAGCGATGTGGTCGTTACCGCTGAGAATTCGGAGGTGGGCGCACGCAACGAACGACGTCTGTGTGCGGTCAATTGCAACAAGAGCGCAGGATTCGAGGTGGTACATGGTCTGCTCGATCGTGTCATGCAATTGCTCTCTGTGCCCTGGAAAACGGGCAACTCCGACCAGGGCTACTATCTCCAAGCAACTGAAGGTGGGCTAAACTCTTTGAATAATCGGGCGCATACTTATTCTGTTTTCTCTTCCTGACAGATCCCAGCTACTTCCCCGGTCGTTGCGCTAATGTTATGTACAATAATGCCGTCATTGGCAGGATTGGAGTGCTGCATCCCAGCGTGCTGCAGGCTTTTGAATTAACCACGCCCTGTTCGGCCGTAGAGTTCAATATTGAGCCATTTGTATGAGGAACATAGCTAAAAAATATAAATGTTTTACACGAATTCAAGTCTTAATAAATGCGTCACAAAATCGTTTAAAAAGAAAACTTAAGCCGATTTTTTTTATTTCTTTTTATTTATGCTGTTTAATGTTCTTATATTTTTCCTTCAATACAATAATAATTATAAGAGTAATAATAATCCGTATAGTATGTATGTATATCATATATATGTATGTAGTTTTTTTTGTTTTGTTTTGTTTTATTTTTTAGTTAATTTTTGTTTTCCGCATGCATACTTTCATTCATATTTGAAGTACTTGTGGTGTATTTTTAAATTAATAAATCTATGAATTTCATATCTTTTCGCATGAAAAAAAATTCTTTATATTATGCTTGTTGTCAATAAAGAATCCTAATAACGGCTGTTCTTGCACAAGCAGCTATTTAATTTTAATTTTATTTTTTTGTTTGTTTTGTTTTTATGATCCGTCTGGTGTGTGGGTATGCATGTATTTATGTGTAGTTGTGTGACAAGTTTTGAAATTATTTCAACGAATCTTTGCATTTTGCTTTCATTACATAATTTGCTTGCAGCTAAAACAATGTTTGAAACAAACAAACCAAACAGGCAAACAAAAATTCTATCGTTTTTATTTTATTTTTTTTTATTCACTTAGTTTATTTAAGCTTTAACGCTGTTAAAGTTAATTTCATATCATATCATTTTTTGTTTTGTTTTGTATTTATGCAATTGTAGGCCATGTAGCGCAAATATGCATACATACGTATGTGGTTTGTCTATGAACATATATATATATAGTATTTATATATATATATATAAGTATATATCGTATATTCTTTTCAGTTTACAAAGCAATTTCTACTGCCAATTTGGCCAGTCAGCCCTCTGCGCTGTTTATCATCAAGTTGTTGTTAATCAAGTGTTTTTACATATTTTGTTGTTGTTGCTGTTTTTGTATTTCGGTAAACACATTCTATGCTATATGTATTGGTTGTGCTCTATCTCTAAGACTTCCTACGCGTAGTGTCGGATAAGCATTAAAAAGTTGGCAAGCCGTTTATCTTTTATGTTTTTCATCGTTTTTTGCTATTGATGTGTAATTGTTTTTATATTATTTTTTTTTCATTGTTTTTAATGGAATATTTAACTGTTACTCGACCTTAATGCTTGTTTTACTTTATGTTAATTAAGCAATTCAAATTTCTACTAGCTACGTTTTTAGTATTCGTTCCCTTTGCAAGCTTTTGAGGAGAACTAAAGTACAGAGTCAAAATTACAAAGCAAAATTTAACCAAGGAAAACAATGTCTAAAATGTTGTTTTTCTGTATAATTGTGTTTTTGTGTGTATGTGTAATTTGTTCTTAGCTAAATACGTAAGTAATTTTTAATGTATTCGGTTCATTTTTCTCGTAGATTTTTCGCAAAATGTATTAACAATTAGTGTAGTTAATGGTAAGTTTCTGTGTTTGTATAAGTAGTAGTATTTAAGTAATTTCTTGTGGATGTTGTTTTTCGTAGTTGATGGTTGTCGTTGCTGGAAGGCGTTGTTTATCGCTTCATTTACTTTTTTTGATTTTCTGTTCAACTGCAGTTTGTTGTTCTCGCTGAAATTCAACACAAATGTCCAACTGTTGCCTCATCGAGAATTCACACAAATATAGATATTTGAGAAAAGGAAAAAGTACGCGCCTAGATCTTACAGTTTCGATATTCATGTTGTTGCATTTTTATTAATTAATAATAATTATGAATATATATATATATAATCTGTTTTAGTGTTTTGTGTGTGGTAAATGTTTTTAGCTTGCGCTAATTTCATTTAAAAATTTAGTTTTCTTTCTTTTTCATTCATAAGACTGAGTTCTAGCTTAAAATTAAACGTGTGTGCATTTTCCTTCAGCTGAATCTTCTTTCGTTTCATCGTTTGATCACACGAAATTATAAGTTATACATTTGTTTACTTCAAGGAATATCAAATTATTCAATTACATTTAAAATAAATAATATATAATTTTTCCATGATTTCTGTCTTCGACTCCTTGGGTATGTTTGTGGGTGAAGGAATATCTATTCAAGTAATATGTGCGAGTCCGTTGTGCAGTTCTCTGTATGTGTGTACGTGTGTGTGGGGTGCGCATATATATTGGTGTGTGGGGGAGGGGGGGAGCTTGTTCTAATCGTAGTTTAGTTTTTTGCCAAACTTCAAGTTACCTGTGAATTTAAATAGTTGCCCAAGGTAAAGAAAACTTAAATTGTTAACTAAATGAACAACGCCAAGGTTCTGTTTCACTGCATTTGAGAGTCGGTGAATGAAGTGCTGTGTGTGTAGCTGTTCGCATGCGTGCGTGTGTTTTTGTGTGTTTATGTTTTTTTTGTGTGCGTGTGTGTGTGTGAGTGGGTGTGTGCGCGCAGCCGCATAGAAACCGTTGAAAGCGCAATCGAATTAATTGGCATTTTCATTTCTATGACGGGCAGAGGATTATTGTATTGCTGTGCACTCCTTTATCTGTTTTGGCTACGACTTTTCCTTGTTTTATATGTGGTCTAATCCGATACGAATAGAATAGATGAGACATCATCTGATCTAATCCGATGCAGCATGCCAGGCTGATGTCCGTTCGTTGCCCGCTGCCTGCTCTTCGCCGGAGCATCAATTTGACCAATTGGTGGTATAATTTGCCCAGGGCTGCTATATATTGAAATTAATGCGAAAATTAGAGAAAATAATTCAACTGGGCCTGGCAGGTTGACCACTCACGTGTTTGTCATGGTGTTCCCAGACCTCCACCTTGTCGGGCAGATGCGCCGACACATCGGCGGCGCCGTGCGCGCCTACAAAGTGTTGAAAGCCATATGAAGGCGGCATCAGATTAACATGCTGCTGCTGCTGTTGCTGCTGCTGCTGTGGAGGCGGCGGTGGTGGCTGCTGCTGCTGCATATTGTGATAATCCATGGGCATCTATAGATAAGAAATGCAAGTGTAAATAAATTGTTAATCAATTATTCGTGTCGGACAACTCACATTCATTGGCTCGTGCTGTTGCGGATAGGGCCCATTGTTGTAGAGCCTGTATTGCGGTTTTAGCCAATTGGGCGGCTGCTGCGGCTGCTGTTGTTGCTGCTGCTGCTGCTGCTGTTGTAGGCCCGGCGGCTGTGCCTTGGGCTCATGCACCCACGGCGGCAGCGCGTTACCCAGCGCATCTTCCATGCTGAGCGGTGTGGCGGACACATTGAAGTTATTGTACTTCCAAGAGGCAGCACGCTCGGTACCAATGGGCCGCGGCATCTTGCGTATGTCATCATGGTTGGGTGACATGGCAGATGGTGAGCTCAGGCCCGCCAGGGGGCCGCCATTCTCCAGATGCAACATGTCCCGTCCGCTGTACGCTGGATACTCCAAGGCGCCGCCATACCAGCGCTGCTGTGCCACAGCCGCTGCCCCACCCACCGCTTGCTGACGTGCGCCAGGCGCTTGTCTAGCCTGGTTGGCAAACATGTTCGACTGTTGGGCGGACTGTGCCGGATTGCCGCCACTCGGCGGCTGCTGCTGTTGCTGCGGTGCCTTGTTGTTGACTTGTGAAAACACAGAGGGCCGAGAATTCATGCGCATCATGCCATCCACCATATAGGGATTGGATGGCTCCATGGGATAGTTGAGCGGCTGCTGGGGAGTGCCCACCTTGTCATAGAGACGCTGCAGACGCTGCAAATCCTGCACCTGGCGATCGATCAAAGCCGCATTTGCCGATAATGCTGCAGCGGCTGCTGACGACACAAAATTGCTGCCCGTTGTTGGCTCCGTGCCGGCCATGTGCATGGGCAGCGTTGGTCTTTGTATCGGTGCCGTTGGCGGCTTGATGACGCCGGGCGAGTGTGCTGGTGCCGCATTGTTGCCATCGGCATGACCCTGCGTGCCATTTACAGACACAACGCCAGACGTTGCCACCCCATTGCCGCCTGCACCGGCCTCGGCCACAAGCGGCGATCTGGCTGCGGTTGTACTGCCGCCAGCGCCGCTGGTGATAATGTTGAGCGCTTGCTGGACGCTCTGCTGGTGACTGTTCTGAGACTGCTGCTGCTGCTGCGATTGCTGTTGCATGGGCACCGCTGCATTTCCCACTGGCGGCGATGTCGAGTGATTCGAGGAGGCCTTCGAGCTGCCCACCGGCGAGCTGAGTATGTTACGATTATAGCCCGGCGCCTTGGAGGCATCAACCTGCGGCGGCACATCACCCACCATAGCATTCAAGCCACAGCCAGCAATGTTGCCGCCACCCGTGCCCCCAGCAGCCGCATTGCCATCGACGGCCAATTTGCCCCACTGCGATTGCTGATAGTCGCTGAACAGCGAGTATGCGCTAGACAGCTTGGCGGCCAGCTGGGCACTGAAGCTATCGGCGGCCATTATATCGTTCAATATGTTTGTATTGATGACCAAATTCTGCTGTTGATTGTTATTCGTTTGGGATTGTGGTGGTTGTTGTTGTTGTTGCTGTTGTTGTTGTTGTTGCTGCTGTTGTTGTTGTTGTTGTTGCTGCTGTTGTTGTTGTTGCTGCTGCTGTTGTTGTTGCTGCGGCTGCTGTTGTTGATTTTGTGGTATGGGCGAACCAATGCGCTTGTTGGGCGGCGCAATGGGCGTAACTGCGCGCGGCTTTACATTGTTGTTGCTGCTGCTGTTAGCATTATTGTTGTTGCTGCTAGCGCTGGCCGCAGCAGCCGCTGCGGCGGCATTTACTGCGGCCACATCGGCCACGTTGAATGTGCCAATTGGACCAGCCAATGTGTTGTTGTTGTTACTGTTGCCCAGCTGTGAAATGGATGCACTTGCACCACCCACAGGCTTGCCACGCCCAAAGGGCGCAACAACGACACCGCCACTGCTGCGTCCACCGGTGCCACCAACACCGCCAGGCGCATCAAGCTTTTTGGGCGATTGCATCGCACTTGACGCCGACTTCATGCCAAACGCTTGCGAGGATTTAACCGGTGCCGATGCAGAGCTCTTTTGATTGGTGAATACGGCCGAAGATTTGAGCGTACTCACATTTTCCTGTTTGGTTTTGCACGCCTGAACGGAGACCAGACCATTGGCGGAGGAGGAGGCGCCCCCACGCGCCGACGAGGACTGCTGCTGCTGTGTGCTGCTGGTGTAGGCCCGACTGCTCTGGCCGCGCGCTGAGCTGGAGGCTTTGCCGCCGGCGGCATTCGACTTCAAGGCGCCACCGCGTCCGCTTTGTGCCTTGACACCGACGCTAGAGGGCGCCAGCTGTTGTTGCTTGGCATTGTGAACTTGGGCATTACTGTACGAAACGGCCGGCATTGAACTGGCCGAGGAGCTGGACGATGTGGATGTCGTGGATGCACCCGAGGAATAATTACCCAAAGCCGTTGCGCCTGATACACCAACGGCAGCCGTGCGATTATCCCACGTGCCGACAGTCATGGGCGCGGAGCTGCTGCTGCTGCTGCTGCCTGTTGCTGTGCCGGCTGCTGCACCGATTGCGCCCGCCTTGATGCTGCTGTTGATGCGCGGCAACATCTGCAGTATGTCCACGTCGGGATCCTTGATCAGCGATAGGATGAGCATGTGCGCCTGCTTGGTGGCATCGGTTGGACCCTTAATGGTAATGCTGCGCTCCGATTGATTCTTGCCCTGTTTCTCCACCTCAATGTGGGCGCCGGTGGTGGCGCGGATTGCGTTGATGTTACTGCCGGCCCGTCCAATCACACGCGAAATGGCATTCACCGGCACCTGCACCTTCTTGCAGGTCATCTCCGGTGCGCTGGTTGCCAACGAGCTCGAACTGGAGCTGCTCACCGAATGATGATGTTGACCACCAGCACCGCCGCTGTTCACGCTGGTCGCCGAATTGTTTGTCGTCACATTTGTGCTGCTGGCGCCGGCCGGGCCCAGCGAGGGTGCGCTGCCCGACGAGCCGACAACTGTCGTCTGCTGGGCACTGCTCTTGCGCACCACCTCTTTCCAGCCATCGACTTCGCTGCGCTTCGTCGGCCCAGTGCCCGCCGCTGGCGTGCTGCCCGATTTGCTCGCATCCTTACGCACTGCAATGTTGCTCACGGATTCATTGCCAACCGGTTGCAGTTTACTGGCCGAACCGGGTGTTTGTGGCTTCGGCGCTGGCATCGACTCTTTTGGCGCCAGGTTCTCCTTTTCGCGCTTATTGCTGGCTGTTTCCTTAGCTGATTTCTTGCTGTTGTTGGCAGTGGATGTAGGTGTTGTTGTTGTCGTTATTGCAGCTGCAGCTGCTGCTGCTGCTGCTGTTGCTGCGGCTGCTGCTGCCAGTGGCTCCTCCTTTCGCACATCCGCCTGGCGCTTCAATTGCTGGCCAGCCGTTTGCTGCTGACTGCTGGACGGCAGTTTAACGCTATCAGCGGCTGCTGGCAGCTTTTTAACCGTTACGGCACTTTTGCCAATGGTCGTGGATGCCGCTGCAGCAGCTGGCGATGTGGCTGCTTCACTGCTGCTGCTACTGGGCGGCAGCTGTTGGTGCGGTTTGTTTTTCTGCTGCAGCTGTTGCTGCTGTTTTTTAGTCTTCTTGGAGGCCGCGTTGCCGCCGCTGCCGTTACCATTGCCATTGTCCACCTGGCTGGACGAAACGCGCGCTGCCTTTGTATCGCCGCTGGAGCACGATCCCTGATCAATGCCCGAATCGCCTTCCTCGCGTGTGGGCGGCGCTTCCTCATCGTCGTCCTCCTTATCGGTGTCATCGTCCTTGTCATTGTCGCTGGCATCATCGTCGTCGCCTTGCTGATCGTCGTCGCCGCCATTGGATCCGTTGCTGACCTGTTGCTGGCGTCGCTTCTCCTCTTTCTTCTCCATTTTCTTCTTCTTCTTGCGCTCACGACGTCGTGCGGCGGCCGCCTTGCGACTCTCCTCCCGCGTGCGCTCCAAGTCCAGCTCCTCTAGCAATATGGAGGCATTCTTGTTGGCCTTGACTGCCTGGGCTTCCTTGGCGGAGCGGAGGATTTTCATGCAGTCGTAGCACTTCTCAATCAGCTCCTTATCGCTAATGGTGCCAATGAAGCGAATCATTTCCTGGTCCGAGGGAAACTGTGACACATACTGGACCATCCATTTCACGATTTTGGTGTGGCCCTTGCGATAGGCGGCCATCAGGCAGGAGACGCGTCGATTATCCTGTGAATCAATGTCCGCATTGTGGTTGTACAATAATTCCACGACGCTCAAATGACCGCCGTGTGCGGCCAGCCACAGAGGTGAGTTACCCTTCTTGTTCTTCACCTCGACGCTCGCTCCGCGTGACAAGAGCAGTTCTACGAACTTCTGGTGCCCCTTGTCGGCGGCAATGGTGAGTGCTGTGTCCCTGGACGTGGGCACAGGCGCTGCATTCACGTCGGCGCCCTTGTCCAGCAGTACACGACCCACTTCAATATAACCGCCAGATGCGGCCTCCATCAGAGGTGTCAGCCCGGTTTTGGCGCGATGTTCGACATTGGCACGGCGATCGAGCAGCAGGCTGACCACCTCATGACGTCCCTGGAAACAGGCGAGCGTCAAAGCCGTATTGCGATTTGTCTCAATCTGTGCGTTTATATCAGAACCCTGATCCAGCAGCAGCTTAACCGCAGCCGTATGCCCATTCATAGCAGCCAACATTAGCGGCGAGATGCCCAGTTTGCTGCCAGTACGGGAATTGATCTCGGCGCCATGGTTGAGCAGCAGCTTGATGATGTTCACATAGCCACCGCTGGCGGCCAAACTGAGAGGCGTATAGTCGGAGACATTCCGATGCTCCTTGTTGGCGCCGACGCCGAGCAGCAGCTCGACAACTTCGTAGCGACCGCCGGAGCAGGCCAGCGATAACGGTGTGTCCTTGGTGCGTTCAGATTGCGCCTCCAGTTCGGCATTATGCTTGAGCAGAATCTCCACAACTTTCTCGTGGCCAGCTGTGGCGGCCAGTATCAGAGGCGTGAATCCCTTCTTGTCGCGATGCTCAATATTTGCACCTCGACTGATGAGCAGCTCCACGAGCTCCTCGTGGCCACCCGCACAGGCCAGCGTGAGTGCGGTATCGTGATTGGACTCTGTTTCAGAATCAATCTCAATGGTTTTGTCCACGACTGCGGCGGCTGCAACCGCCAGCTGATTTTGTAGTTGTGCCTGCTGTTGAGCTGCAGCCGCCGCTGCTGCTGCTGCTGCCGCCGCCGTCGCTGCCGACACCGGCTGCTGATGCTGATTGGTGTTCACTGTTGGCCAAGAGAATATATCCGAATTAGCAAGCTTTTCTGTCAATAAACATCGATGATGTTTATCTGTTCCTACCTTGACTGCCAGCTGGTGTTTGCCGAAAACCGGAACAGCGACGATCCTTGCGAGATTGCTTATCAATTGCCTTCTTGGCAATGCCGCCGGGCATCGATTTGGGTGCGCCTGTTGCCGCTGCTACTGCTGCTGTATTGGGCGTTGGCCAAATGGAAAGCTCGTTCTGCTGCTGCTGTTGTGGCATCTGCTGTTGTTGTTGTTGTTGCTGTTGCTGTTGCTGCGGCTGTTGCTGCTGCTGCTGCTGCTGTTGTTGATGCTGTTGCTGCTGCAGTGCAAACTGCGTGAACTGCTGAGGCACCACAACGGAGCCAGTATGCGTCTGTGTGGCCACCTGGCGAATAATGCATAGATAACTTCATTGGAGCGACCGTGCTCTGGGATCAACGATACATACCTGATGCTGTACGCATGTGGGCGCTTGCATATGCGGCGGGGGATGCAGCAAGAGCTGCTCCTGCAAGTTAAAGTGCTTCTGCTTTAGGCCCTGGGGCATGGGCAATGCCTGAACACCAACAACGGGACCGACGGCGGGAGTCACGCGCTGCTGCAGCAGCAACTCTTGCGCCACCTGCTCCAATTCGCTTTGTGTGGGTGGTCGCTGCTGTTGCTGCTGAAGCAGTCGCTCAGCGCGTTGCTGGAACATATGCTGCTGATGTTGCTCACTGAGCAGTAGTTGTTGTTGATGCTGTTGTTGCTGATCAATTGCCTGATCGCCCAACTGCTGTTGCTGCTGCGGCTGTTGTTGCTGATTTTGCGGTTGTTGTGCCATTGTCGGTGGCAGCTGAAACAGAAGCTGCACTGGCGGTGTGTTCTTATCCCCGCTTTCCACATTGTACACAAAGTTGGCCGCTGGCTGTTGCAGCTGTTGCCCGTTTGCCGCTGCGACGGCTTTAATGATGCGCGCATTGGAGTGTTGCTGTTGCTGCTGCAAATGGTGCAGTTGTTGCAACTGCTGCTTCAGCTCGGGATCACCATCCAATGCCATCTGCTGCTGCTGCTGCTGATGCTGTAGCTGGAATTCAGTGCTATTCGGCAGTCCTGGATGAATTTGCTGCTGCTGCTGTTGCTGCTGAGCGGCAACACCAGCGGCGGTATTGTCCGCAGAGTAGGGCAGCAATGCAACGGGCGTCTGCTGGTGCTGCACAGAGACATATTATTAATCGTAGATAATTGAGTTATATTTCAGTTGCCGCCGAGTCTAACCTGCATATTCTGCAACGCCTCGGGATCAAGCAAGCGTTGTTGCAACGACTGCTGTGACTGCATGGGATAGTCCAGTAGCACGAGATTCGCCTGACGCTGCTGTGAGTCCGCCGACGCATCGCCGGCACTCAATAATGCCTGCGAGTGCTGGGCAGCTGCTGCTGCCAATAGCTGTTCTTGTCCGCTCCATTTCCCAGGCGATTGTGACCAATGGCCGGTGAACCTGCCCTTGCACATCTGATTAAGGCTGAACTCGGCGAGCTCTGGATAGTGCAGATTGCTGGCCAGCTCCTACAAACAGAAGAGAAAAACGTACAGAGTTTAGATGTAATGCTTTAGTAGGTTTATTGTTAAGTGAAAGTACCTGGAATATGTCCTCCATTTCACCAGTTATATCATACTGTGCACCATCGGTTCCATCACTGGCAAAGTGCTCTAGGCCTGCATACAGCTCCCCAGCTGCCGCAACTGCTGCTGCATCATCTGTTGGCATATCAAAACAAGTAAGAACGTTGCAGTCGAGTGTTGCCGACTGCGCAATACTCGTTCACAATATAACAGCTTAAAAATAGATTTTTATAATTTGTAAAAATGCAATTTTTAGAAGAGATCATCAGTATTCTGTCTGTAAAATTTGATTTATCTAGTTTAAAAATCCTAAAACTATTTGACGCGGGTATACATGAGTATATATTCCGAGTTTCAACAGTGGCAAAATAAAAATATAGTTCATACAGACAGACACAAAAACGGACAAACCAAAAATACTCTTCACTTCGTGAACGAGTACAAATAACTATTAAATGGAGAAAAAACAAAAATATTAATCCATTTATGTGCTCTCCGACAACTTACCACATTGCTCTCCATCCTGTTGCTGCTGGCTGTGAGCCTTAGCATGAACTGCTGCTACTGTCGCCGCTGCCAGTTGTTGCTGGAGTAGATTGTTTAAAGCTGCGTTGTTGGCGGCCGCCGCTTTAATGGGTAGCATATGCATCAGTTCTGAGTTGGGTATATCTTGACGAAAATCGCATAATGATTGAGACAACACATCGGGCTTGGTTAGTATAAGATTCTCCAGTCTTGTTGACATTTTGCGTTGCTTTGGCGGCAGAGCGGCGCCACTTTTTGAGTTATTCTCGCTCTGATCGCCAACGGCGACATTGACGTCCAAGAAGAACTCATCATCGTCTTCATCGTCATCGTCGCCGCCATCGTCTTCATCAATGTAGTCGACTTCCCCATCCGCATCATCGTCGTCGTAGTTAACTTTCTCAATTTCACCGCTATTGGTATCCGGATCATCCTCATCATCATCATCATCATCGTCCACTTCCTCCTCCTCAACGATAGCGTCCGTTAGCTCAATAGGTTCCGGTGGCAGCGTATTTTCTTCACCCTCAGCCTCGCCCTCACCCTCATCACTTTCGATATCCGTAACAATTTCATCGATATCTTTGTTTGCCGCTGTTACGGGAGCAGCCATCGCTGCCGCGGAGCAGAGCGTAGCCAGGTTCTTCATCTCGGCCCTATTCTCAACACGCTCAATAGTTGGTGACATGATCGTCTCCTCCATTTCGGGCGGCGTCTCAGTTGGTGACTTGGGTTGCTCGCCAAAAAAATTGTGCATCTTCCAACCATCCTTTAAGAACTTCAACTGCGGAGCATTAACCAACTTATCATTGAAGCGGCCCAGCGTCGAATGACCACCTCTCGACTCATTGACAGCCGTCTCAAGCAAGCCGCGAAAGTCCTCGATGGCAGACTTGTGCTGCAGTGCCTCACTACCTTCCATGGGAGGCTGTTGCTGCTGCTGCTGCTGTTCGGCAAAGCTGTTGCCACTGCAGCCTGTTGGAGAGGCCATTGGTGAGGCCGGAGAGTTGGAAAAGTCCACGGAGGCGGCACGCTGTTGCTGATGATGATGCAATTGCAGATGGTGTTGCAATTGTAGGTGTGTTTGCTGCATTTGCTCCTGTTGCTGCTGCAATTGCTGTTAATCGTATAAATTGGTCATTAGATAAGTTCCAGAGCAACATGTAATTTGTTTGAAATTTAAATATAAACTAAATTATTTTAAATTGGAACACTTCCGGGGCACTTGATAGTCGTGTAATTTATTTATACAAAAAAGGGACAATTTAATTTGTACCTTCTCCTTAAGTTCATTTGGGGTAGCACTTTAGTATATTATTACAATATTGGTAATCAAAGCCCGATACGTCATGTGGCGGTAAATTAAATTAATTTAAGTTTGCAGCTAAAAAATCGTTGTAATTTCTCCATTAGTTCGTTTTTTATGCAAGCCATTATATTAGAATGAATAAATAGCCTCGGCTTCAAATCCCAGGCTAGTGTATGTTTTCTTAGCGATATTGGCCAACAACAAAACGAAAAACTGTTTTTTTTAATTGCAAAAGTTAAACTAATCGCTCGCAAATTAAATAAATGCTCATTTTCGGGTAAATGCTCATAACAGCAGTTTATTATTTGCGGGCCAATACAACATATCCAGATATAGTCAGATATTAGATTTGGTAATGCTTACCAAGTTGTAAATGGAGACCATTTGATTCTGCTGCAAAGGCAACGCTTGACCACTCTGCTGTACTGCAGCGGAAGCCTGCGCTGCTAATGCGGCTGCCTGCTTACGATTTTGCTTGTTAATGGCCTTCACCTTGGGCCGATCGCTAATCGCAGTGCTCTGCAGCACTTCCGAGGAGTGGGTAATTGTACCAGAGCCGCCAGTATTGAGCTGCATGCACACAACATTAGTTAATATTGGGAAAAATAATTAAATCTATGCAACACTTACCGCTGGAATTTGTGAACCGTTCTCGTTAGCAGTGAATGTACTTTGATTGCTGTCATTGGCAGCGGCAGCTGTAGGCAAAAGATAACGTTGAGCATGGTGGGCTTGTTAAAACATTTTTGTTTTCTTTTTGAACATACCTTTCTGAGTAGCTTCCAAAGATGCCTCGCTACCATCACTAGCCTCGCATGGCGTATCAAAGACCCGTCGTCTCTGCAAACGCAGTTCGTCTCCAGCACAGGCAATCTGTTGTTGTAGCTGCTGCTGCTGCTGCAACTGCAGCTGCTGATGTTGATGTTGTTGCTTCTGCTGTTTATCATCCTCACCCAGTGGCTGTGAGCGCACTTGCTCGGAATGCTGTTCTACCGGCAAATCAATTGCCTCCAGCGGTAAGTCAATTGTCTTCAGCTCGTTTAAAAGCTGGCGATTCTTGCGGGAACCAACACCCTTCAGCTTTGGCTGCTGTTGCTGCAGCTGTTGTTGTTGCTGCTGTTGTAACACGGGCTGCTGGCAAACCGTGTGCAAGAGAACGGGCGGCGCTGGTGGTGCCTTTTGCGGCGGAGTTAGCGAATTGATGTGTTCCATGTCCAGATCAAAGTGCTTGCAGGGAACCAACTGGGCACCAGTTGGTGGCAGTGTCGTTTGCTGCTGTTGCTCAAACCCGGGCTGCAGATGAAACAGACGCGACTTGGCAATAAGGCCCTCCTGTTGTTGTGCGCTGAGCGTGGTCAGATCAATGCCACCGCCACCGGCACCACCCACTGCAGCAGAAACATACTCCTCAGTGGCTGCGGCATCAGTGACGCTAGCAGCAGTTGCCGCCGTCAGCTGAAGCTCACCGGCATCCAGAAAATCGCCAGTGCCCAGGGCCACAATGTTGTTGGGGGTATTGCCACTGAATTGCTGCTGATACAACAATTGCTGATTGTTGGCGCGTGCTGCCTCGGAGACCTCGTGCAGGCCGGGTGGAGCATTCAACTGTTGCATCTGCAGTTGATGCTGTATCTGCTGTTGCAATATCTTCTGCTGACGTATTTGATTCACTGTCTGGGCGTTCGCAGTTAGCTCCGTGGGTGAGATGTGCGGATAGCGAAAGAGCAGCTCCACAACGCGAGTGTGACCGCCCTTGGAGGCCTCGATCAGCATTGTGCTGTTGTCCTTGAGCTTGTGAAACGGATCAGCATTGTTCTTGAGCAACAGCTCAACCACAGACTGATGGCCACCGGCGCAGGCCAGCGAGAGCGGAGTGTGATCATTGCTAGTCGTCTGCTTATTCACATTGGCGCCCTTTTGAATAAGGAACTTGACGGTGCACAAGTGGCCGGCACGACAGGCCTTCATCAGTGGCGTACGTCCACCTTCGGACTCGTGCTCCAGTTCGGCGCCATATGACAAAAGCACACCGGCAGCATCTGTGTGCCCATTCTCGCAGGCATGCGTTAATGCTGTGTCTCCGGTTTGAGTCTCAGCATGGACATTGGCCTTGTTCTGCAACAGAAAACGCACCAGATCGGTGTGTCCCTCCTGAGACGCTTCCATAAGCGGCGTGGAAGCACCCAGCTCTAAATTAGAGCCTCCGTTGATCAGAAAGGCGGCCACCTCGCTAAAGCCACCACAACACGCAAGCGTGAGTGCAGTTTCCTGGGTTTCCTCAGTGGTGGCATTAATGTTGGCACCCTTTCTGAGTAGCAGTGCCACCATTTCCTCGTGCCCCTCACGCGCTGCCTCCATTAGGGGCGTGTAGCCTTCATCATTGACTTCCTCAATGTTGGCGCCGCGCTCAATTAAAAGCGTGGCGAGCTCCACATGTCCGCCACAGGCTGCCAGAGTGAGCGGCGATTCAAATGAATCGGTTGGCATATTAACCTGAGCTCCAGAGTCCAATAATAAACGTGCCACCTCCACGTGCCCATCCATCGAAGCCTCCATCAGTGCCGTGTGCATTTCATCAGTTTTATGCTCCTGATCAGCGCCGGCTTGTAGAAGGAAACGCACCATATCCAAATGACCCTTGTAACAGGCTAATGTAAGTGCGCTCTCCTTGAACTCATTCGAATGGGTATTGATGCCGGCACCATGTTCCAGCAGCACCTGCAATACCATTAATTTAATATGCAGAAGTTTCTTGTTTATAGAATAATTTATGTTAATAAATCAATGCATCAGATAAGATCAAACTAAATCATGGAAGATGCTCTTCCAAATATCGAAGAAATCAGTAACTCGATTTTCGAAATTGGCGGCTAACATATCAAATCTCGGATTTTAATCACTTGCCAGTTTTAAATACTTTACGGTGGTTGGTAGTAGCAATACATTTAGTTTAAATTATTCTTCTTTTATAATTTATATAAACTTAACGAACCTTGGCAACTTCCACGTGGCCAGCGGAGGCAGCCTCCATTAGCGGCGTGTGTCCATTTTCATTCTGCTCCTCAACGTTAGCACGATGTTTCAGCAGCACTTTCACGACGTCCACCTGACCTCCGGCGCAGGCAAACATTAACGGCGTATTGCCGGTCGCACAGTGCGCATTCACATCGGCATTGTGGCTGAGCAGCAGCTTAACAATGTCCAAGTGTCCAGCCGAAGCAGCTTCCATTAATGGCGTCGAGTCCTTTTGTCCCTTGTCCTCCACTTGAGCTGCTGACATAGCCAGCAGAACCTATTCAAAACACACAAAATCAAATATTTCGCTTAAAAAATCAACTTCTAAATCGGATTCCAAATGAAAATTCTGTCTATCAAATTAATCTGTGTGAAATTTTATTAAAGCACATGCAAGTTGTACTTTTTTCTCCTGCTGATTTTTCTATCTCTGGCACTTTATCGAATTATCGATATCTTGATATTTTCGAATGACAAATCTGTGCAACAGGAAGTTGCCACTCGGACATTTGAAATGATATTGCCACACAGGTTAGGACCGTTCCGAACTGAAATCAAATCGAACCAATGCAGATGGAAACGCTTGGTAACCAATTTTAAAATTTGTATTAGATAATCAATGGAAGCATTTACCCTAAATAATGTAAGGGTAAGAACTCTGAGTTGTGTAAAATATGTTGGCTCAATATTAAAACCATTATTTGTTTTTTTAATATTCCAATTCGTGCAGCTAATATTTAATTAATAAATATTAAATCTTTCGCCCATATATTTCTTAAATATATTGTCGATTGACAAAATTTGACGTAGTTTCTAAGGTTTTCACAAAAATTGATAAAGCTACTAATCAGTTTTGAGGAATTAAGTACTTTTCCGCAAGTTTCAAACTAAAAACTAAAGTACAATAACTCTTACATTAGACCGGACATAAAATGGAGCTACTTTCAAAACTTTTCATTACTTTAATGTCAAGTAATACTGAAACTTCTAATATATTCAATTTGTACATATTTAGACATGCTTCTTAGCTAGAGAAATGTTTGCTTTTACAGATTCTGTGCCGCATAAATCCCCACTTTTATTCTCTTCTAGCCATCTTTTGGACAAAACATACCTGTGCCAGCTCATAGTAGCCCGCAGAACAAGCCATCGACAATAGGGACTCGCCCTCATCCGTGGAGGCTGCTGCCTCGTTTAAGTTGCCTTTGCAGAGTAAACGCTTCACCGTGTTGACGTCGTTGTCCGCGCAGGCGTTGGCAAGGCTGCGCGAGAAACCACTACTGTGAATTGCAGGTTAATGTTATCAATAAGAATACATGTGTATAGAAGACGCCCACCCACATGGGACTCCCTTCTACTTACTTTTTGTCGCGCGGGCTGTTGGCACAACGCATTTTTGTTAGCGCCTGCTTGGTCTCATCGATCGCGTGGGTAGCGTGACGCAGTACGGGGGCTTTCTCGTTGGCGGCTGCCTCCAGAAGGGCCGTAAGGTTACTAGAGCGTTTGTTGTTGGGCTCAAGCAGAAAGTTCTTAACTGCATCCTCGTCGTCATCCTCATCGTCGATGTCCTCATCATCGGCATCGTTATCTTGCAGAACGTCTGTAAACGTGATTTAAGAGACGTATACATATATTAATCGATTGCTTTAAATTGAGTGAGATTATTATATGTTTACCAATCTCTTCATCTTCTTCGTCGTCATCACCTTCAGATTCATCTGAATCTTCAGATTCTTCTTCCGTTTCGTCTTCATCTTCACGCACTTCGCCCTCTTCGTGCGGACAACTATCGTGATCAGACTCGGGAATATCATCCTGAAATCAAAAAGACAAACACAACATTTGTTGTTAGCTCTAACGATGCATATCTTGCTAGTTGTTCAATATTTGTTATATATGTATATGTTTTCGTGCTCGTCAGTTAAGAGGTGATTAAAGAAGGTTGCTGGAATTAATTGTATTAAAGCTTGAACTAATCAGTGGAGCACATTAAAGAGCACATTCTTGTTGTCTAAGGCCAGCAATGTGATGCTTTGTGTGTTGTTACAGAATCCAAGTGGTAGTGGTAGTAAAATATTATTATTATAGTTATTATTATTATAATAATTATAATTATTATTATTTAACAATAAACCATTTTGGTTTGCAGCTGGTTTTATTAACTATATTGGTGTTGGTAGCTTTAGTCAAAGTGCATATACAAAATAAAACACATGTAAATCATTTTGGCCAAACTTCCAAACAACTTTTGTTTAACCTATGAAGCATTTGGTTAGGAGATATTTTGTTTAGTTTGGGGTCAGTAAAAGAGCTGCTAATTGAAAATTTAGACAAAACGGTAAAAAAAAAAATTGCTAACAAGTTTTTGAACGCTTTTTAGAAGGCACTTATAACGCGAAACTTACCAGGAGATCTGGCCTTAAACACAAGAATGCCAATAGGATCTACAAATAAAGAGAAACGTAAGAAACATACATAAATAATAAAAATAACTGAAGCTAAAAATGCTTGTATGTAAATTAATCCCATTTCACAATAGGGTATATACGGATACGGTTTAATCTGGTTTTAGTTTCTTTTTCTTGGCTTGACACTCAAGGAAACACATGTTGATTATTACTTGAACAAAGGACTGCAACACAATGTCCATGGTGGATAATGCACGCCGTACCAAATCTTTAACTGATGCACGCATAATACTATCAAAAATTAACGAAGTGACCATTCTTGGGTGGTATGAGTAGTTGTCAGATTATCAAATGCAATTAGAACAAGAATTTTTTTGAGTTATTTGAATTGTCAAAGATCATGAAATATGATTACATTTACACGGCGTACTAGTTGTTTTAAATTTAAGCTTACTGCAATGAACACTCAAGTGTTCCGAGTTTTGTGTATAAATATTTTAAATTTGAGGCAATACTTTTAAAAGGCGGCGTTGCCAGATTTGCAGCAAAAGTGGCAACACACACAAAAAAAAACACCAACAGTAGCGAAAACACCATCAAATTATTGTTGGCCGTGTGCTTTTTGCTTTCATTTATTACCATTTCCATTTTATTCCATTTCAACGCCAATACACATGCAATATTTGCGCTTGTGTTGGTGCGTGCGTGCGTTGTTTGCCTGCCTGCGGTTTTTTTTATTACAAATTTGCAAGTCAAAGGGGAGAAGCAAAGAAACGGTTTCTTTGGAATTTAAAGAATCGCATGAGTCATTCCATTCAGTTGCACTGTTTAGATATACGAGTGTATGTACTTTATATACATACATCGATTTTAGCACACATACATATACACGCACATTTTATAGTCCCTATCTGTCTGTGCTTGCGCCCACGCCTAAATTACTAAGGGGACTGATGCTTAAATCCCCAAATATACAAATACATACATATCTACATAATTTATGCTTAATGCAAATTATTACGAGGTCAAATATTGCCCGTAACCTTATTAATAGCACACATGTATATACATACATGTATATTTACAAATACATGTACACATGTACATCAAGTGCAAAATTTAAAGAACAAAATCCAAACGAGTTCAATCGCCGTCGCCGCGGCCGCCGCCACATCCACGACATGCGTTTTCTGTTGCTCGTGCGACTGTCTCTCTCCTCCGCTTGGCTTCTCGTTTCGGGCGTTGGAGTGCGTAAATACATGGCTGTTAATATGTATGTATAAGTGCCTTCTGTGTGCGTGTGTATTTTTGCGGAAATTAAAAACATATACATATGTATATTTTGTACATCCAAAAATTGTAAATTGACCTTTTAAAATTTTTTTTAAACCGTATATAGGATTAATCGGTCGTTACACTCTACGTACATTCTCTACGTTGATTATCTTTTTTATTATGTTTTGTATCTCTTATTTCGCTTTGTAGTTTTGTGCAATTGCTCTTCACACACGATTTCACTCAACAACAAAAACAACGAGTAAAGGCGCCCTGGCGTTGCCAGACTGCGGTTAATTTAACCTGCAAACAACGCGTCATTCAAAATGCCACTAATCCAACAACAATAATGTTTGATTGAAATGAAATGAATACATGAAGAAATTCATTAATAAACCCTGAGAAAGTGAGACAGAGAATATACACTTGGAAAGGTGTTAAAGGTGAATTGAACGGATAATGTACGTTGCAAATTGTCTTTATTAGATAAAAAAAAAAACAACAAAATTGGCTAATGACCTTTCAGAAATACATACATGCGTATGTAGAGGAGACATTATTTATTTATATGTTGCGCTATATTCACAAAAAGCGAGACAAAGAAATATTTGCGCACACATACACCCAAATACTAGCTAACAACAACAGCACCAGCTGCACAGCTGATTTTCGTTTATATGTATGCGTGTAGATACTCACAAACACTCGCACGGCAAATGTAATTCACAATGCACCGTGTAAAGAAGACAGACTAAGCAACGAGTCATATTTATACTTGAAACGGGTTCTTCAGCATACTCAAGTGAGAGTGTGAGAGAGCGAGAGGCGAAGTGCATTTATTGATTTCATACGAAAAACATTTTGAATAACGTGTATATATTGATTCAGCATTAGAAAATCCGAGTGCATTAATTCAAAACAATTTTTTTTGCATTTTTGCATTAACTAGCAGCTGTTTTATCTGACAACAGGAAATATATTTATTAAAGTCAAATTCTAAATTATATGTTTAGATATTAGAGGATTGCTCGCAATTTCAAAATCTTATCACAAAAAACCTCTGACGTGTTATTAAAACGTTATCATTGTTATCATTATTGGGGAATGTTAACATAACGTAAGTTAATAACAATTGATTTTATGAGCAGCCCAGAGATTTGCTTTTTTAAAAGAAAATAACGTAAGTACTCCCGTTGTGACTGACTTATTACGTGGTTCATAAATAGTTCAAAGAACTGGTTCTAGCAGGTGAGTAAATTGCCAACATACCCATACAAAAAAGCAATAAATATCGATCTGCTTTCAACACTAACTCGCAAAGAGCAGCGCGAAAAATAATTAAATAAGTACACAAAGCCAAAAATGTGTAAAACACTGACGTGTTATTAAAAACTCTTTTCTATAAATATCTGGATCATTTTTAACGGGAATTATAAGCTAATAACAAATTTTTGATAAAAGAACAAGTACCGATGTTGTGAATCACTTCTTACGTGGTTCAAAGATCTGGTTACCTGCGACTCAAGCAGCTGAATAAGACGCCAAAATGAGTTGCTTGACAAAAAATAAATACAAATAAAAAGAAAACCCTGTTATTTTTATCGATCTGCTCTCACCACTAATTCGCAATAAATACACAAAGCAAAAACGTGTAAACAAAACTTTTTTCAGTTTTCACCTGTATTTGAGGTGAAACTGAACAGTTTTGTTTATAAATAAATACATAAAAAAACAACTGATAAACTCGTAATATCTACATATGTGTGTACGTGATTTCTTTTATCTCTTTTGCACACTCACCTCTGAGACAGACTCCTCCTCCGACTCGGATAGATCTGTGGTGACGGGCTGTGGATAGAACTCGGTATCCGTATCCGTATCCGTCGTCGTTATGATGTTCTGCAGAGCTGACGAAATCGCATTCACAATGCCCACCGACGACGACAGCGGTGAGGAGTTCGAAGACGTCGACGATGATGATGATGAGGCGGCTGTGGCGCCGGAGCGATTCGCAGCGGCCGCAGCAGCGGCGGCGGCAGCAGCAGCGGCAGCAGCGTTCGATATGGCGCCCACATCCTTTAGCTTCTGCTTGAGCACGGCAACAGCCGTCGCCGCTGAACTGCTCGTCGGCTGCGCAGCAGCAGCGGCAGCGGCAGCAGCAGCGCCAGCCGCATTGCCGTCGGCCGCAGCGGCAGCGGCGCCCATCAGCAAAGTTGTTGCTGCGAATTTCAAATGCGCCGCGTCCTTGCTGCCAGTCGCAGCTCCCGTTGCTGCATGCGTGGGTGTGGCATTTTGCTGCTGCTGCTGCTGTTGCAAGGCCACCTGCCGCTTGAGCGCTGCGTAGGCGGCACGCGTCTTCTTGGAGCTGCTGGGCGTGGGGGCGGGCGCGGAGGCAACAGCTGCGCGAAATTTCGCAGCTGCTGCGGCGTTTGTTGAGGGTGCACTCATGGTTGTTGTTGCCGTTTCACCTGTTGTTGTTGTGCTGCTTCTTGTTGTTGCTGTAGTGGCGGGCATGGGCGTGGCTGTGGGCGTGGCTGCCGTTGTGGTGCCAGCTGTAACAAAAGCAGCCGTCGCCGCATCGCTTTGGCCGTTTGTTGATGCTGTTTTGCTGGCAGCCGTTTTAGACATTTTATTGTTGTAACTGGTAGTACTATTAGTATTGGCAGTGGCTAACAGGCTATTGTTGTTGCTGTTAACTTTTAACCTGACACTTGTGTTGTTATTATTGTTGTTATTGTTGCTGCTCGTGCTCTTCCTCAATTGAGCCAGCTCAGCTGCAGTTGTTGTTGTCAGATCCTTAGCAACAAGACCCGCCGTCTCATGCTTGGCAGTTGTCTTCTTCTTACCGTTGTTGTTGCTGCTGTTGTTGTTCTTGATGTTGTTAGCAATGAGCGCAGCCGCGATCGAGTGTCGGGCGGCTGCAATGCGCGGACCGTTATAGTTCACCTGTCTGGCAACGCTGCTGCTGTTATTGTTGTTGTTCTTTGCAGCAATTTTTTGTGTTGTTATTGTTGTAGTTGTTTCTGCTGCTGTTGTTGTCTTTGTTTTGTTTTTACTCAAATAAGCAGAGCGCACGTTATTTAAATTCAAGTTCAAGTCATCGCCATCATGATTTTTCGCATCATTATTCATTTTCCGTCGTCGGTTCGGGCTTCCAATTAAATCAATTCACGCGTGCTTTTCCCGTGTACAAATACGAATTTTTTTTATTTTTAGGTAAACAAAATATTAAATAATAAATTACTTCAAAGAATTTGACATTTTGGGTTATTTTTTTTTCTTCTCTCATTTCGCCATCGACAAAAACGCCAAACACTTTCGTTAAATTTTTCTTGTGTATTTTATAATTTTTCACAAAGCGTGCTGCGTTTTTATCGATTTTGTTGAGGAATTGAGCTAGATTATTATATATGCATGTGTTTTTGCGAGAATGCATTTAAAAGACACACACACACGCACATGCACTGGCAGATCGCGACCGTATGGCAACGCTACGCATTCTTTCACTTCTTCAGCATTGCACACTCATTCGTTCGCCGTTGTACGTATGTGTGTACACACATATACATGCACACATACATATACATGTATACCCGTTTTCCGTTTGCTTAATTCACGTTTTCGTAGTAACTTATTAATAAAAAGACAAAATAAAAAAATGGACAAAGAAAATTCACAGATAATGTAGAAGGGAAAACAATTATTTTAAATTTGAAGGTTTTTTTTGGTAAATTTTGTAGCCTTTAATTTGGCCCAATCGATGCGCAATTTGGTCATTTAGACGCTGGGCACAGCGTGCTTTTATGTTTTATATAATCGCGTGAAGTACACAAAATAATTGCCGGTTGCTTGCCGCATTTTAGACGATTTATAATTTGTGTATATACATATATTTAATTGCAGCATTTTATTTATAAAACTTTTTCGAGCATTTTCGACTTCGCCCCAAAACGAGAGCGCAGGCAAAAATCACTTTACACATTTTACAGCGAACGAAACCGAGCGAACGTCGCACGTCAAAGCGAGATAACAACGGCCAACCAGCCAGTCGGTGAGCATAACATTGTGTATGCGCAAGCGAGAGGACGCTACTGAGTCGAGCGAAACCACAATCACACGCACGCCAAAGTCGAATAGCAGGCGGACGACGATGAAGGCAAATTGAGCAACTAAGGGAAAATTTTTCTTCGCCACTATTCCGATGCAACTTTTCACAAATTGAACGCTGCGCGAAGCTTTGAAAACATGCACAGCATGTAGGGCACAGGTTATGCAATACTTTTACAATAATTTCGCGTATTACCGTTGCAGATTTTTGGCAAATAAATAAATTTTTCAGCAGCTTTAAAATTCACTGTCTGTCATTCAGAGTTTCGGATCGCCATATTATTCCCGGATATTGAATTGAACTAGAACGCAACGGAAAAATGAACCAGTTGGTTCCATTGCTTACGTTACGTTAGCGACTTGCGTGGCGTTGCGGTTCGAAATGCGATTTACGCTGTATTTGGCAGGATATAATTAATAATATATATACATATATATGTTATTAATTCGCAATAGCGGATTTTTGTTACTACTTCCTTTGTATTATATAAACTTGTGGCTATGCTATATTTAACTGCATTTATTTAAACTTCTTTTATTGTAATTAAAGTCAGCAGTTTTAATATAATAGTTAATATGTTTTAATTGCAGACTGTAGTCTAGTATAGTATAGATAATAATATTTCTTTTGTGATACACCAACCTACTTAATAAACATATTAGTTGTTGCTAGTATTTTATGCGCACAGTATACTTTGCCTAATTTGTAAATAACAAAGTGTCAAAAATTAATCGAAGTTATCGGAAAAACAGCTGGACTGAAAGTGAAGTATAAAGGTGCACAGACAAGCATTAAAGAATGGGAATAACGCTATATATTTTGTTTGCAGTCGTACAACATAAGCATTAAAATAGCACATTAATTTATTACTTAAATTCCGTTTTAAGATATATTGTTAAACTAGTTACCCGCTATCGCATGCATGTCGCTAGTGCCGGCGATAGTTGTACATCTCTAGCACGCACATATATATTTTTCAATCGCCAACTACGTGTCCACAGTTTGCTTCTCTACTGTAAACTTGGCAAAATGCATACCGTATTAACTCGAGGAAATGCAACTGTTGCCTATTCCTTAAGCGTATTGGCGTGCTTGACGTTCTGCTGCTTTTTGTCGACGGTTTTCTTGGATTATCGAACCGATGCGAACATAAAAACCGCTCGGGTGCTGGTAAAAAACGTTCCCGATTACGGTGCATCGCGAGAAAAGCATGATCTAGGTTTCGTGACATTCGATTTGGAAACAAACCTGACGGACATATTCAACTGGAACGTGAAGCAATTGTTCATCTATTTGACCGCCGAATATAAGACTCCGACGAATCGTTTAAACCAGGTTGTACTGTGGGACAAGATCATTTTGCGTGGCGAAAATGCTGTGCTCGACTTTAAGAATATGAACACGAAATATTATTTCTGGGACGATGGCAACGGTCTGAAGGATAACAGGAATATAACGCTATCGCTGTCATGGAACATCATACCAAATGCCGGGCTGCTGCCGTCGGTGCAATCGACTGGAAAGCACATATTCAAATTTCCAGCCGACTACTCGTCATCCATTTAAGAGTCAAAATTTGTAAATTTATGTATATTTGCACTTAAATAAAATCATTTATATTAAATACATAAACATGTTTACAAATGTTCGTAAAAAAGGAAGCGAGCGAGAGAAACTTGACAATTTACAAACAATTTTGTGAGGGTACACACTGATACTGATACTGAACATGAATGCATAATGTATATATGTGTCTAGAGATACCATAACATCTTAAAATTTTACATAAACTCATAGTTGCCATCGTCAAAGTTACGATTGGCCACCATGGGACCGCCGGCGCCCATTTGATTCGGCTGTCCGCCCATCTGCGGACGGAACTGATTGCCGGGCGTTTGATGCTGCAGCAACTGGCGCAGGCCGGGATTATTGTTGCCCAGCATGGGACGGACCATGCGCTGCTGCTGCTGCTGGGGTACCTGTTGCTGCTGCTGCTGCTGTAGTTGCTGTTGCAGACTGGGATTGGCAACGGGCACACCCAGTGGCATGCGCTGCTGCTGTTGCTGCTGCATCATATTCATCTGCATTTGTGGCTGCATGGGCATGCCGCCGGCCCCATTGCCGCCGGGACCACCGCCCATTTGCATATTGAGCTGTGCATATTGATTGTAATGCGGTTGCTGCTGCTGCTGTTGCGAATTGTCCTGCTGCATTTGTTGTTGTTGTTGCTGTTGTTGTTGTTGTTGTTGCTGTTGCAATTCCATGGGCGATTTACCCTGCTGCTGTTGCATCATTTGCTGCATTTGTTGCTGGGGGGGCATTTGCTGCTGTTGTTGTTGTTGTTGCTGCTGCTGCTGCTGTTGTTGTTGCTGCTGCTGCTGCTGTTGCATGTTGCCGTGCGACTGCTTCTGCTGTATAACCTTGCGCAAGCGCTCCACAAACATGGACTGATTGTTGGGTATGAAGCCCAGGAAAGCATTGCGATCGGGCGTGTACAGCAGGATGAGCACCTTGATGTCGCAGGCGGGCGTATTGGGCAGCGCCGAGAAGTGGACGCAGCCGGCGAAGCCGGATGTCATCATTTTGGCAAGCGAATCGAGCGCCTCGCCGGGCGTCGGACGAAACACAACCATTTTCGAGTCCTTCAAAAACTGGCCGCCAATGTTGCCCACCAGATGCTTAGGCATCAGCTGCATCAGCAGCTTGGGCGGCCAGTTGTCTGCTTTGATTTCGGGCTCGCCATCCTTGCTGTTGGTGCAAACGGTGCACTGCAGCGAATGTGGTATCTTTTGTTGATCATTTTTCGCTTTCTCAGCCCACTCGAGCACACCGGTCCAGATCTTTTCACGCAGAGAAGATTGCTCCTGTGGCTGCTGCTGCTGTTGTTGTTGCTGTTGTGCGAGTTGCTGTTGTTGATTGGCCTGCTGCTGCTGCTGCTGCTGCTGCTGTGGCCCCGCCTGTTGCTGCAGTGTGGGCACATTCGCCGCACTGGAGACAGCTGGCATCATGCTGGCATTGGCATTGGGATTAACCTGTTGCTGTGGATGCTGCTGTTGTTGCTGCTGCTGCTGCTGCTGTTGTTGTTGTTGTTGCTGCTGCTGCTGCTGTTGTTGCTGCTGAGCCAACTGTTGTTGCAGCTGATTGAACTGCTGATGGTTCAGCATTTGCAATCTCTGTTGCTGCTGCTGCTGCAACTGCTGTTGTTGCTGCTGCTGCTGCAGTGAGCTGACCGTTTGATTGGGCGGCGCATTTATGCGTGATATGAGCGCCGAGTTGGGATTCTGGTTTTGCTGCAGCGGCATATTGTTGCCAGCTGTCTGCATGAACGCCGGACGCTGGCCGGGCTGATTCGGATACATCCAACGGTTCTGGCCGGGCACAACATTTTGCTGAAAGTTTGCGTTCTGCATTTGATTAGGCACAAATTGTTGTTGTTGTTGTTGTTGCTGCTGCTGCTGCTGCTGTTGTTGTTGCTGCTGCAGCAGTTGCTGCTGCTGGGCAGTCATGAGGCCTGGTTGGGCGCCAGCGCCAGGCTGCTGCTGTGGCTGCTGTTGTATGGAGTTCATGTTCATCACCTGCTGCTGCTGCTGTGGAGGACCAACCGGTTGCTGCTGCTGCTGCTGCTGTGATGGCGTCGTATCCATGGGCATGCCCTGACCCTGGCCCGTCTGCTGTGCATTTGGATTATTGTTCATTGCTGCCGCTGCAGCGGCTTGGGCTTGTGGTGCGCCCATTTGATGCTGGGCAACCGCTGTGCCGGCGACGCTGCCGGTCATGCTGTTGGGACTGGGTGCCCGCTCTTTCAGGCTGTAGCCCTTAAGCAACACCAAGTGCCGAATGTTTTTCGCATAGTTTTTAGTCGTGATAGGTTGATCGCCGTCGGCTTTCATGTAGAGTTTGAACAGCACCGGGATTTTGCGTGGTGCTATAATGGAGAGATTGATCTTGCGTTCGTTGAAGAGTGCCGCTAGCTGTTCACAGGATTTGCCCTTGTATTTCCAGGATTCGTTGGCGACCATCTGATACGGCGGACTATTGCATATCAATATGCAATGGCGCTGCAGATTCGCCTGCTCCAGCATGTGGCGACGCTCGTTGATCTCATCGAAGCAGCCATGGGCAGCGGCAAGGCCCTCAGCCATATGGCCGTGCGATTCCATACCGCCACCGACCAGCGGCAGGCGTTCGATCGTCTCAATCACTTTCTGGGGCTGCACGAAGGGGCCATAAGTGGTGCACGCCGGCTCCAGCAAGTTGGAGGCGGTGCGGTATGTGACAATGCCGTAGAGTGTTGCGTAGCGCTCCGCAATCAGGAATTCGCGCTCATCAATCGAGCCTTGGGTGAAGTGCTCCAATGTGGGCAAGATATAGTTGGTTTTCAGCTCGTTTAGGTAGGCGCCGTTGATAGCGCTGCTCTCTATAACGAACATCACATCGGCCAGTGTTAGTTGATCCACTTCCATGTTGTGTTCGCGAACAAAAAACGGCTTTCTAGTGAAATTAAATAAAATATATACCGTGAATTTTAACTTTTAACCCATATCAACACTTTTTGTTGATCTATCGATATGTTTGCATTGCATTAGAGAGGAGACAATCAGGCAGGGCTGCATTTGTATTATGTTTGCAACACTCGATAGGTGTAATATTGTACAGACACTTTGATATGCCAATTATTGTAAGTTTCGAACATTTAAAAAAAACATAACAATCCATTTGGAGCTCATCTCACGAAGTTAAGTTAAGTCGGCTTTAATTTGAATATTCAATTTAAATATTAATTTGAACAATATTCTTCTGGTCAGTAGTATTTATTATTGTGAGCAACTAATCGAAATTCTAGCAAGCTATTAAAGCACAAATAGAAATGAGAAATACATAATAAAAATGTAAGAAAAATTATACTTCATAATAAACCGTTACACTCCATAAATATACAAAAAAACAAAAAAAATATTAGAAGTACAATCGATATTATCTGGCGAGATTGTGTATCGATAGTCGACGATATTTTCTGCTCATCTCTCTTTCGCGTTTATGTTTGTCAAAACAAAAATTAAAAATCAAAAAAATAATTTTATTATTGTATAATTAGCGCCCAATTAAAGAAAACCCCGCAAAATGCGAATGTAAATAACATCCCATTGTGCTTCTGTGTGTGTGTGTATGTGTGTCTCCTCTTCAAGTTGTTGCGTGGAAAGTAAACAGTTCGTCGTCTGAAAAACCCTACCCCGAGTGCGAAAAAAATGAACAAGTTGAATACTCTACGCACTTGTGCTAGCCGCAGCTAAAGGCATCGTTAATATCTCCAAATATTCGTAAGGCTGCCAAAATAAATCAAAACAGCAACAATGCTGCAGTACAAGAATGCGAGCGCCGCCAGCGTTGCCACAGTGGTCAATAACAGTAGCAATGGTCAAGCGGCCACTGGCACGCCCAGCGCCCCCGCCAAGGCTGCACCAGCCATGGGAAATGCAAGCACCGCGTCGGCCGCCCCTCAAATGCAGCAGATCATAAACATACATCAAATGGCACCGCCGCCGACGCCACAGTTTGTACAGCAAGCGGGCGGAGGTGCCGCCACGGTCGCTGGCCTGCCGCAGAACATGTTCCAAATCGTGCAGCCAATGGGCATGCAGACGGTCAACATAGACGGACAGGAGGCTATCTTCATACCCAATCTAAACGCCCAATTAGCCACCGCCCAGGCTGTCAACATCAATGGCCAGCAGGCTTTCATCACGCCCAACGGCCAGATTGTGCGTGCGCCTCAAGCGCTGTCAACGCACGATCCGACGCAGACGCAGCTGTTCACAATACCGGGCACAAACATACAAATACCGCTGGCCAACATTGTGCAACAGCAGCCGCAGCCGCAGCAGCAATCGCAGCAACAGCAGCCGCAGCAGCAACAGCAGCCGCAACAAACGGCAGTTCAAGTCCAGCAGCAACAACAGCAGCAGCAGCAACAACAACAGCAGCAGCAACAGCAACATCAGCAGCAGCAGCAGCAGCAAACCTTTACCATTCCGGGCACCAACATACAGATCCCGGCATCTGTGGCCGCCGCGAATGGTCTGCTCACGAATCTGCTAGGCGCAGCGCCCACTACAATCAAGCTGGAGAACGGGCAGACGCTGCAGAATATTCAATTGCGCGCTGCGGCGCCGGGCCCGGCACAGCAATTGCTGCAATTTCCGCAGCCGCAGCCGGCGGCGCCAACACTGCAACAAACGGTGGCCGTTCAGATACCCGTGCAAACGACCAACGGCCAGACCATCTACCAGACCGTTCACGTGCCCGTGCAGGCGGCCGCCGCGGCAGCGGCACCAGCGCAGCCAACACTGTCCAATCTGACGCAATCGATCCAAGCGTTGCCCGCCTCCATGCAACAGGCGGCAGCCCAGATGCAGATCATACCGCAGTTTGCCCAAATCGCCCAAATTGTGACGCCCAACGGGCAAATACAACAGGTAAATCTTGAGCCCAAATGGAAGAACCCTTTGCTTTGGAGCTGTCGCAGATTAAATACCCTGCTGCACATTTGTGTGTGTGCGTGTCGCAGGTGTTCCCATTGAAAATGTGTGAAAACGGGTTGCTTTAGTGGAAATAGGTGTAACAGGCAGAAAGAAGCAGCTGCGAACCCTCGATTATCCGTTACGAATAATCGAAAATACCGCTTAAATGAAGTCACATATAAACATTCGAAAATTGTATTAATTGTTGATCTTCGATATTTAATCTGTGATAATTAATGGAGGCATAAAATCATCCACTCGGCTGCCCGGGTAAAGACACCTGGATAGTCGAGTTATATTCTTGATTAGGACAACGGGCTGAGTTGATTAAGACATGTCCGTCTGTCTGTTGTGTTGTCCGGAAACTAAAAGAACAAGTTTATAGTTTTTTAAGCACTGTCCATCTGAGGCAGAGATTCGGAAACTTGGAATGTATAAGGAGCTAAGGTTTTTATTGATATTCAAGTTTAATAATATTTCGACATGCAACCACAGCTCCCATTTTTCAAGCGATTTTCATGTTTAAAAACAAAACATTCGTCTAAGAAGCGATCAATTTGATATCAAAGCAAAACTAGATTTCATGGGTATGCATGGAAATGCCAGGTTCGCAAACGGAACCTGAACGCGGAAGGGCATATATTGATCAGTTAGCTATCCACCAGAAATTAATGTGTAGAAAAATCAAGGCAAATAAACTATACAGCTGATTTTGTTTTTATATATTTGTGTGCAGGTACAACTGGCGCCGTTGAATGCGTTAAACTATTCACAGCTGCCGCCCAATGCGAATATCATCCACATACAGAATCCCCAGCAGCAGCAGCAGTTTTTGCAGCCCCAGACGCATCTACAGCAGCAGCAGCAGCAGCAGCAGGCTCAGCAGCAGCAGCAACAGGCGCAACAACAGCAGCTGCAGCAACAGCAGACGCAACAACAGCAGCATCAACAACACCAGCAGCAGCAACAGCAACAGCAGCAACAACAACAGCAACAGGCGGCCGCAGCAGCTGCTGTACAACAGCAACAGCTCTTCAATGCAATCAACGAGGCGGGCGGCCAATTGCCCGCAAATCAGCCGATAACCATAACCAACTCACAGGGGCAACAGTTGACGGTGATACCCGCCCAGCAGATGCAGCAGTTGCAACAGTTCCGGGCTAATCAAAATGCGGCGGCTGCTGCTGCTGCTGCAATGCAGCTGCAAACGGGCAATCTGCAGGCGCTGCCCATACAGAACATACCCGGTCTGGGCCAGGTGCAGATCATACAGGCGAATCAACTGCCAGCGAACATGGCTGCGAACTTCCAACAGGTGCTCACGCAGCTGCCCATGCCCATGCAAACGACGACAACGACAACAACAACAGCAGCAGCGGCAACAGCGAGCGGCAATCAGACGTCGAACACGAATACAAATGCTGGCGCACCGGCCATGAGCGTGTTGCCCAAACAGGAGCCGCAGAGTCCAACGCAGCTGATAACGAATATTAAGCAGGAGCCGCCAGACACGTGCGCGGTGTCGACGGCCTCGACTACAATTCAGCTGCAGTCGCCGCATCAACAGCCGCAGCAGCAGCAGCAGCAGATCAAATTCATAATGCCGCAGTCGCCACAGCAGCAGCAACAGTTGTTGGCTGATGGCAGCAGTAGCAGCAGCTGTTTGCCCGCCGTAAACATACCAGCCTCCATACAGATAACCGCCTTGCCGCCGCCGCTAGCCAACAGCGCACGCAGCACGCCAAAGCCGAGCATGCCCAGCACCAGCACCGGCACTCAGATAACCATGAGCTCGGCGGGTCAAGTGCTGGCCGTGACAACGCCGGCGCGTGTTAAGCAGATGAAGCAAGTGCCGCCGGCGAATGCGGCAGCGGCCAGCGTCAATGTGAATATCAATATGGGCGAGAGTGCGGTGCCGGAGATAAAGCCGCGGCTGAAGCGTGTCGCCTGCACCTGTCCCAATTGCACCGACGGGGAGAAGCACTCGGATCGGAAGCGCCAGCACATCTGTCACATACCCGGCTGCAGCAAGGTCTACGGCAAGACGTCGCATCTGCGCGCCCATTTGCGCTGGCATACGGGCGAGCGTCCGTTTGTCTGCTCGTGGGTATATTGCGGCAAGCGTTTCACGCGCTCCGATGAGCTCCAGCGGCACCGGCGCACCCACACGGGCGAGAAGCGGTTTCAGTGTCGCGAGTGCAACAAGAAGTTCATGCGCAGCGATCACCTGTCCAAGCATATCAAGACGCACTTCAAGACCCGGTCCGGCATTGACCTGATCGAGCTGAATATTAAGCAGGAGCCGAAGATGAATGCGCCCAAAAGTATTAACACTATGAGCGGCATTGTCACCATTGAGATTCCGACGAGCGGTGCAGCGGCCAATGGCAGTGGCGCCTCCAGCGTAGCGGCAACAGTTGCGGGCTCAACTGTAACCTCAGCGCCGGGTGGTGCCACAATTGTCCAGCTGCCCACATTAAGTGCTGACGATGTGGTTGGCGGCGGCGCGTCCACAGATAGTTTTGGCGAGGACGACGAACTGGAGGATGGCGAACTGACCGAAGAGGATGAGGAGGAGTTAACCGAAGAGGATGAAGAGGACGACGAAGACGAAGACAGTGGCGATGAGGAGAAAATGACCATCTCTGTGAGCGAACTGGGCGAAAACTCATCCAACTAGCATTCGGAATCGCTGTTCATGGAACAGTTCATCTTTGACCACTTTCCATAGCCATAGCAGGCCTCCGAAACGGGGCTACTGCTAAACGACTTCCATGCTGTACAGTTGAGTCCCCTAAGCCCCTGCCCCCCCTAAGTAAGACTTAATTTTGTATGTACTTTGTATGTATGTAATGTGTTGTTATAAATCTTTGTACATAATTCAGTTTGCGAATAAGTTATCCTTCGGCTCGCCGAAGCACACAAATCCTTGCAGGGCCTGATAGCAATAGCTAACATTTTACAGTTTGATCCTAACTAATTGAATGGAATTATTTAAATTTCAATAATTATACATTTCAAAATTAGCCCAGAAACAAAAAATTCTAGCAACTTTTTTGTGTACATTATGAAGTAGAATGTTTTATTCTTTTTAAGCATGTAAAAATATATATTTTAAACTTGTTCAAAGAAAAACGAGGTATTATATATAACATTTAAATGTTGCTTCGTGTTTTTTTTTAACTTTATCAGCCCAGTTGAATGTATTGTAAGGATATAATTCGAAATTTGTATGTACATTTTTGTAGCATAAGTTTTTTACTATATATAAAATATGAAAAAAAAAACAAGCAAAATAATTCAAAACACGCGATTTTATCTAGTATAGTAGCATTAAATAAATATATATTTATGACGTTTTAAGGAAATTTTTATACTCAAAACGCACAATAAAATCGAACAATGTAATATATTCAAGTGAAACTTTAATAAATTGGTCATAAATAAATTCATTTTGACAATTTCCATACTATATAATATATAAATCTAAAGAAATGGTTCGCTGCATTGGCTTTGCGTAGATGTGGCGGGCACTTGGGTATTGAAAAGGATATAGTCCTCCGAACTGTGAACAATGGGTTGGCTCTGGGTTGGCTGAGTCAGCAAATCTAACGTTTCAACCGTCATGGACTCTGTGTTAATTTGAGCAGCAGCCAGGGCCCAGTCCATGTCCGATGTCTGTTGTGAACGCGCCTGCTGTGAACCTAACTCCTGTAAATTTTCCACAGGCTTCGGGCTATCTGTAGTCTCTGGGGACTCTTCTATGATCCAGAATTCGGGGTCATTCGTAAACATGTCTAAAGTAGATGCCGAACTTTGTGAATCAATGGGAACAGGACACGTCAATTTATCTGCAGTTGCTGCTGCTGCTGATGATGATGATAATGATGATATTGATGGTAATGGTAATGATGATGATGATGATTGTTGCTCGGCACGCTGTGCTGGCAACAAAGGTGAATTTAAATTGCTGTGTTCCAGATCGGACTTTTGTGAGCTCTTGCGGCTCCAACGATTCAGCCTACAATTGTTCGTCTTTTTCAACTGACATTGCCTAATGTGATTGCATTTCGCAATCTCATCTGGCGTGTAGGGCAATACCATTTTTTTGTCCACAGCTTTCACGAGCATCGCGTTGATGAAACGCTCCGAACGATTGGCCAAACGACCCTTTTTCTCGAGGCGCTGCTTTGCGTCCCAAACGCAGTTAAATAGTGTCATGTCTACACGAACCTTAGTGCGTAAACAGAGCTGTTTCTTCTCGGCCGGACTGTATTCGCGATTCAAATCCTCACTGGTTATTTTCTACGAATGTTTACAGCACGATTAGAAAGATGCCGATACTCAATATTGTTTGTGTACTCACAAGTGGTTTATACAATTTCCGTACGAATTTTTTACCTGGCTCATCTAGATCTTTACCTATGCTTAAGATTTTGGCTTCCTCCTCATTTTGATATTTTACTAGCATCGCGGATAAGCAGCGCGCCATCGTAGCAATTATATTGTGGAAATGGATTGCGGTACTTTGTATTCGTTGTAGTCAATATGACCATGCGTTGCATTCGCAAAAATACTTACAAATTTACTGAAAATATGCTAAAATACTAAAATTTGTGCGTTTCACGTAAGCTAAACAAAAAAAAAAAAAAAAAAAAAGTAGGGAAACGGCGGAAAACGAAACAACGGGTAAAACGATAATTTATGGCGGACAAAAAATGATTACTTGAACAACCTCCTTATGTGTCATTTGTTATATAAACTTGAGTTTTAACAACTATTTACATTATAAACTAGATAAATAGTGCTTTATTTAATATATCTACCCAGTGACCTTAAGTAATGGGGCGTTTTCATGGTTCCTCTGCATGCGCGCCTGATACGCATCCCTCAACTGCATCAACACGTTTGCGAAGAGAATTGTGCCAAAGAAAACGAGGGCGGTGCCAATCCAGTGGCTGAGCGTAAAGGGATTGCGAAAGTACAGAATGGAGAAGATCAACGAAATGAACTTGCGCAGCGTAACCACCATGGTGACGATTAGGGAGGCGCATTCGGTGGTCAGCACGTAAACGGCACTGATGCAGATGTATTGCGTGATCACGTTGCATAGCAGATAGAAAAGCATTAGTGGAAAGGATCCATTAATGCCCACTGTGTGCAGCAGCGGTACGGCAACTCTCTCCGAGGCAACAGCAATGTGCCAGTGTTGCCAAATGTTTCCAGCCATTACGAGAAAGCCCGGCAGGGGGAGCATGTGCGTGTAGAAGAGTGCTTCGCTCGGATGCTTGCCATAGCGCTTGTAGATGACCTCCTGGTATATGCCCATGTAGGCCGTGACGAGCAGCGCAACTGAGAGCAGGCCAATGCCCACACACCACCAGAACAAGTCCGAGAACGAAGTAGCCGCCTTCAGCGCCGGATGTGTTTTGTCCCTGACATCGCCACTGGACACCAGGGTGCAAAGTGTGATGCCCGCCGTTATCATCAGCACCGAGCTGTATTGCCGCAGATTGTAGCGCTTCTTCAGCAATACAATGCCCATCACCATGTTGGCCAGCAGCGAACCGCTGCGAAAAATCATGTGCAACGGCATGGGTATATTGAAATTAAACGCATAATTGTTGCACACGTTTGCCCCAAAGAACAGCACCACGAGCAGCACATAATCCCGGAGACCGATTTTCGGGCTAACTGTAAAGAACTTGGAGGTGAAGATGAGTCCGCTGAGCGCAATGAAGAGAAACTGCAGGAACGTGATCAAATTGCCGGCGCCCGGATCGATTTGGATGATCAGCTCCAAAAAGACTACATTGCTGCAGCATCCTACGAACACGAAGAGCATGGCCAGAAGGGCTTTTAAACTAGCCATGCTATATATGGACAATTGCCGATCTGTAGACTCTTGAAAGTAAGCGAGAACTGCGGCAACTGTTACTGGCAACAGCAGCAAAAACGCGGACAAGCAAATGATTGCACAGCTGCGGCAGCTTCAACGTAAACAATTGAGAGTTGTCAACAGAAGCGCAAAGCAAATTGACAGCGCTTACGGTTATATTTGGACGTAGTTAGAGAGAATATAGATACATGTGTGTGTCTGCAAATTTAGCTAATTACATCAATTTCTATAAAAATATAAAATATTTATAATATATCGTACAAGTGAGATTTAAGGTTAAGACATATTTTTATGGGCGTTAATCTACTAGCCGAAGAATAGAAAAATGGGACACCCAAAAAGAAACGTGTCCAGTATTTTCTGTGTGACAGGTTTCACAGCGATTTTGGGTTTGATCGGGTCCTTAGGTTGCGCACACTCTTAGATAGCAAGAGCGTAAGCGAGCCATTTGCTTTGTGAGATCGCAGATTTTGTATCATTCATTGATTTCTAAGTCAGCTAGGAAATGTAGTATGTTTGTACATACTTACACATACATAAGTCGCACTGATCGTTGGTGAGCGTTTGTGCAAAAGTTTATGCATAGCTCAGTACCGTTATTCGCCACTGAAACAAAAGAGCGCAATTTAACAGCGTGTGGCGTTACAACGTCGGTTTGTTGTTTACTTTGTGTTCTTTATTAGCTTGTATAGCTATAAATTGAAATTTGTAAAGCTTGATCAAAATGTTCAAAAAATTGAAAATTTTACATTTTTATCCGATATGGGAGCTATAGGATCTAGTGGTCCGATCGGTACTATTTCGATAAATATGTACTTATAATTCGAATTTCTGCGAAGTTTTAATTAAGATAGCTTGCCTACTTTAGCTGTATCACTCCTTTAAGAGCGAAATTGGCGCTGCAGAATTCTTTGCCGCATATTCAATTTTTAAAAATAGTGTGACCAGCTTTTTTCAACGTGATCTGTTTTTAAATGGTGCGACCAGTTGATAAACGTTGTGATCGAATAAATATGCAAATACTGGAATAACGCGTTTTCTCCGTCATATAGCGCTGGTCACATCGTGCAGAAGAGCGTGTGCAAGAGATATGCAAAAAAAGAAAAATTTGTCGGAGCGAAGCCACGAATAAAACGAAAAATAGTTACAAGCAAGATAAAAACTAACAATAATTACAAATTAATTATTTTAAAGTGGCTAGTAAAGCAAAAAGTACGAAAATTCATTGTGTGTATGTATACGTATGTTTGCATCTGAACGTAACAGTGTGTGTATGTGTTTTGAGTGTTTATACGTGCTTGTTTTGTTTTGATTAACCCACCTTGTAAATTACTTGTGCATAAAATAACGATGATAAAATAAACATTTGAAATATCTATCAAAATAATTCATAAAAATTATCAAATTTAATGTATATTTATATCCAATTTCATCCCAATTCCAATATACATCAATTCTCTGGACAATAAGTGGCAACTCCAAGCCAACATGTATACAAAAACAAGAAGCGACTATGAAAACGAATCGCACAATAAATAAATGGAAGGCAAACGCGCAAAAAAGAAAAAGCGACCTAAAACGAGAAGGAGAATAAGCAATTTCGTCGCTTTAATACAAAATTTCTAGTAACGCGCATTTCACTCAAGAACATTAACTGTACAAAATACACTAATAACAACGAAAAAAACAAAAAAAAAACACCGTTTAGTATTCAAAATTGTCTGATAAACATTCAATGAGAAAGCGCGAGTGAAGAGGCGGCAAGAAACAAAACTAAATTAACAGAACTAGGAAGAGAGAACTAACTAAGCAAATATATATAAATTTTTATATATATAGGTAAAGAGCGCGCTGGGCACATTTCACAGCTACCGCGGCTGCACTACACTCCCCCCCACACCCAAAGGAGCAGCTGCTCAACTTTGACGCGAGACGCATAATATACAAATATACGATATAAAATATAACTGTGGTAAAAACTATCAACGCTAAGCCGCTTTTCCGTTTAAATCGTATCTATTCGCCGACCTTTCCACCAAAGACATTTTAATTGTTTTCCAACATCACCCACCATGTGTGCATACATACAGACATACATGCAGTGGCACATTTTGCTGTATTTATGTGCATGTGTATGCATATTTATATGCACTTTGCGCGCGCGCTTGCAAAATCCTAAAAACAATTAGTTTGCATACTTTTTTTTTTATATTAGTTTCCAATTTTGTTTAGTTTGCGAATGTTTGTCTATCTTTTTGTTTACTAATACAAATAATAATTCAACCACTTTGTTAATATTTTGCAGAGACGCTTAAATCATCAGGCGGTTATTATGAAAGGTTATGATTTGTTTCAACATACTCCCCCACCATACATAAAAAAAAATAAATATATATATGTATATATCCATTGAATGTTTATATATATATATATATATAACATATATGTATATGCATATGCATACATATATGTACGTTATTTTTGTTGCCGTTGCCTAAGCCAGGTTTTGTCTCCTAACATGAGCCCTAACTTGCTAAAACAAAAACAACAACTAAATTTTCAAGCCAATTTTCCCCGCAACCTGCAAGTCATTTGTAGCTAATATGATTGATTTCATTATCCAAAACAGGAATTTACTATAAAATGTCTCGTAACAAAGACAAATATGACAGCACAAATCGAAGGCAGCAGATCTTTCTGTCTGCCGAGGACATTGCCGCTGGCAAGAAGACAAATTGGACGGGCCTCGAGATAACGGGTATGTTAAACACTCACTTCCCTTATCCAACATCTTAATGTAAAACACCAATCGGTTCTTTTAACTATTTGCAGGCTGCGTGCGAAATATAAGCCCCTCGTTGTGGGAGTTTGAGCACCTGACCGCACTCTATCTGAATGACAACCAGCTGCTGCGACTGCCAGCGGATGTGGGCATGTTGGTTAGCCTGCGCACGCTGGACTTGTCCAGCAATAAGCTGCGTAGTCTGCCCGCCGAGCTGGGCGAGCTCATACAGCTGAGGTGGGTGACACATACTTCTTCTGTTCTCATATTCGTTGAGCCACAATTTATACTCGTCTTGCATTTCCAGAGAGCTGCTGTTGAACAATAACTTTCTGCGTGTGTTGCCATATGAGATCGGCAAGCTCTTCCATCTGGTCATACTCGGTCTGATGGGTAATCCGCTGCAAAAGGAGTTCATGAACATCTACAATGAGCCAAATGGCACGCCGAAACTGCTCACCCACATGTTGGACAACTTGTCATGTGAGTAACGGATTGTCACTCCACTTCAATGTATTTGTAACTGTGTGCATGTGTGTGCGGCTGTGTGATTGCGCGAGTGTGTTGGCGCGAGCTCCTGTTTGTGCGCCACTGTATGGGCAAAAAGGAAAGCTTAAAAAGGCGCATGAAAAGAGAAAGTTCTCTCGTGTCGTAAATATCATTTATTGTTGTATACTCTTGCGTAGGGTTTCATTATTCTGTTACGAAACGTGTAAGGCAGAGTTATGAAGACATTACCAGCTTTATTCATATACGTATGTAAATTCCCTCTGTCATCCATATCTTTTTTATATATCTTGGATTGAACTGGGAACTCGTATATTTTTTAAATCATTTTGACATCATATGGTGTATTCCCATAGGGTATTTAAACTTCGGCACAAAGTTGTCTTATTTTCTGTGCAAATCGTTTTTAATCTGAATTACGAGCCATGGTTGACAGGATGGCAAAACGCAACCGGTTTTCAGACGCCCAATTGGACAATTAAAGTTCAAACTTATGAATTTTTTTTATTTTTATTAATAATGCCAATAGCAGCAAAAGCATAATGCAAACATCAATTAAAATTTAATTGAATGCAAGCGCCAAACTGATATGCAACACAATTACAACAACATCAACACTGCATGACCTCGACATGCAAAGCTGCTGCTGGACGTTGGCCCGAAGCTGCTGCAGCAGCAGCTTTAAAGAGAGCGAGCTTAAAAGAGAGAGCGCACGCTTGCAAGCGCCAGCCAGCGAGAGAGTGAGAGCGTGAGAGTATGAGAGTGCGAGAGTGCGAGTGCGAGCAGCAATAACGGCTTCAAGTCCGTTTACTGTTAGGCCGGCAAAGCTTGTGCGCGAATGAAATTGAATTTGCTGCGATCAGTCTGCCACAAGCTTGGCTCGCGAGCGGACGCTTCAACTCCACAGCCGAGGCCAGTCGAAACTAGTTCTCTAGCTGTCGCGTCGTTTTGTCTCGTCTCGTCTCGTTCTCGTCGCTGGCTGCGACTGCGCAAAGTGTTTCGTAACTTCGACAACAGTAACGGCAGCAACAGTTGCTGCTGGCAGCGAGCGAGCAACATTTGTGCCAGTTTCTTTTGTGCAGTTCGCATTTTTTCAGACGCTTTTCATTTCGTTGGCGCGTGTGGAAATGTGTGTTTTGAACCGAAATGCCCGCCTGCATATGCATTAAGTGTTGAAATCGCAAACGCGGCCAAGTGATGTGCGTTACGCACGACCGACGAGGACAACAGACGCTGCTGCAACCACCACGTGAGATACGAACGAGGCAGGATTATGAGATCGCATGTGGCCGTTTATCGTGCACCAGAAAACGCAAACGGTTGCCAGTTCGCTAGATACGCGCTCCACGCGCCGCCAACGCGCCAACCGCCGCACACACTTTGGAACGCCGCGCCCACAGCTGCCTGCTACAATCTACGCGCGCAACTGCATCATGGCCTCTACCATGCAGCGGCAGCAGCAGCAGCCGCGGCTGCAGCTTCAGCAGCAGCAGCAGCACCGCCGCCGCCAACTGCGCCCCAGGCGCAACAGCTGCTGGTGAATCAGCAGCGCATCAACGAATGTGCCGGCATACCGCTCATCTCGAATGCCTGCGGCCACCTGAGTCCGGCGCAGCGACATCGTCTGCTGCGCAAATCGAGTGCTGGCAAGTCCTGGCCCGCCGCTGCTGCGCACTCCATGTCGCAGCTGGCGGCACATGCGCAGGGACAGCCTTTGCTGCAGAACAGCAAGCAACATCATGTGCATTTGCAGCAGCAACATCAGCACCAGCAGCAACAGCAGCAGCAGCAGCAGCAATCCTGGCCAGCGCATGCTGCCAGCTATCAGCCTATGCGGATGAACAACTTTCAACTGACGGATAAATCGCGTACTTTGCGTTATCAGAACTCGGCACCAGCCGTGCTCAGCTCGCAGGAACAGCAAAAGCAACTGAACAGCAGCAGCAGCAGCAGCAACAATATCAACATTGCTGGACAGGAGCCAACAGCATCCGTGGCGGATAGTTGCCTGCCGCGTATTATAAAGCCGCGCAAGCGCCGCAAAAAGGATCGCAAGCCGGCCAATGGCGTGTTGCTCAAAATGGATGTGGATATGCAGCCCAAGCTGCAGCAGCAGCAACAGCCGCATCAACAGCAGCACCATCAACAGCAGCAGCATCAACAGCAGCAGCACCAACAGCAGCATCAACAGCAGCTGCAGCTGGCAAGCAACACGGGCAGCTACGCGCAGCTGCTGCCCATGCCCAGTGGCAGTGGCATGCAGCACGATCACAGCCACGGCGTGTGCTTTTGTCGCGACTGCGATCCGTTGCGTTCGCTGTGGGATTATCCGTTGCGGCGGTCGCTGTCGGATGCCTCGTCCAGCGGCCAGGGCGCCAGTAACTCGAGCAACTCGTCAACGTCCACGCACTCGGATAACTCGTGCGCCAGTTCGATTTGTTCGCTGAGTGTGCCCAATAATTTCGAGGAGACGGAACACTTTGCGCCCATCACCGGCGACAGCAGTCGCGCCGATATTGTGGGCGTCATTGGCTCACAGCGGAGCCATGCCCACGCAACGGCAACAAATGCAACGGCAGCAACATCAGCAGCAGCAGCAGCAGCAGCAGCAGCAGCAACAGCGACAGCTACGTCAGCATTGTACCTAAGCGACTCGAACGATTCGGGCTATGGCGACATCTTGAGCGGCATGAATATTGCCAACGATCTGTTTGCCAGCTGCTTTGGGCCCGCGGCCGCAGTCGCTGCCAATGCAGCCAATGCCAGCGCCGAGACGCTGCTCAACGAGAGCATCAATGAGATTTCGCGCAAGCTAATCGAAACCTGCGCCGTCAACGAATTGCCAACAAATGAGGCAAATGGCAGCGAAATGCGTTGCAGAGGCGGCGACGGATGCAGTGCGACAGGCGACAGTGACAGCTGCTCGGCATCGGCCAGCGACAGTGGATTGGATAGTGCTGGCAGCTATAGCTCTGAGGCGCTTGTCTTTAACTTTGAGCATTTGAATCTGATGGATGCGAATATTGTGACGCCCACAGCTTTGGATTTTCTTGTGGATTGCAACAACAACAACAACAATGCGGCATCCAAGGCAACAGCGCAGCAACAATTTTATAACAATTGCTTTGACTTGGTGTGGCGCAACAACAACAACGGCAGCAGCAGCAACAACCATGCGACAGCTGGCAAAGGCGGCGACAGCAGCGCCACACCCACAACTCTAATACTGGGCACGGTTGGAAAATTGAAGCCAGCCTTTTCCACCATCTCGTGACGACCACGTCGACGATAAACCCAATCACACATCAACGCAATCCAAACCAAAATGAAGCCCACGAAAGTTGTTGCTCCTCCCTCTCTCTCCCTGTCGTGTTTGGGTTTACGATCAAATCGCCCCAACTCGTCGCATTGGAAATTTAAGCTAATTGCTAAGAAAAAAGCATAAAACGAAAAACAGTTTTCATGTGGGTTGTTTGCGTGGGCGTGTGCGTTGCATAACCAAAACCGTTAACCCACAAATTAAGCGAATTGTCAGCTCAAGAGAAATTGAAATTGGTAAAAAGAAAGAAGTGAGGAGGACAGCTAAAAAACAAAAAACATCATGAGACATTGAAATTAATGCTCCATGGGCGCAACAGCAACAACAACAATTGGCGATATGACTGAAGACGTCTGCGCTGGAAACCTTGTATATATGTATATATATATATATTTATATATATGTATATATACATGCTACAACTTTCACTTTCACTGCGGCTGAGTCGCTTTGTTTTTGCCCAGACAAACGGCGATTCAACCACAAAGACAACAACAACGAAAACTTATGCAGATTTTTAGCCGCAAAAGTAATAGAAATCGTGCCTACACAAGAGGCACAGTTAAAATTGTAGATGCGAATACACACGCAGCTAAAGATACAGATACAGAGACATTTGTGTATATTTATTATATTTATTAATATATACATATATATAGTTGTTTAAAATCAAATTTGTAACAATTTTTGTTATTTGTGCATTAACGTTAAGGTTTTTTAAATGCAAAAGCTTACAAAACTGATAATTTAGAGTTAAGTTTTGTAAATGGCTTTAAATCTGCTTTTAACACTAGTTCGACTGCAAAACAAATAATTTTTTAAGAAAAAGTTAAAGAAATATGTGTATTTATCATCATTATGTATATATATTTCTTTTGGGGCAAATTTGTTTTCTTGACCTCAATTATTTGTCTTGCTGAGCTAATAATTTAGTTTTGTATTTAAGCCACGTTCCTAATTACCGCATGTTTTTAGTTTTGTTTCTTTAAATTATGGGTTCTAAGTTTTCGGTTTGGTTTTTATTAGATATCATTTAGTTTTTATGATGCGCTACAAAGTGAACTTTTTCTAGCATTTAAGTTATTTATATTATTATTTAAGCTAAATGCTGTTGAGACAAATCATGCATTGATCTCTGGCAAGTGTAGCACTCGAATTGAGTTAAGATCTTAATAGAGATATCGAGATATATAGGCAAATCATTATTTTTATATATTGTTTACTTAATTTATTCATTCGCGAGATCAGCAAATATAATTTTAATTTATTTCAATTGATTTGGTATTGGTTGAACCTTTTTGAATATTCTATCATGATTTATTACTATAAACATTTGTTTGGTTGGGCTGTATTACAATAATGTTGTATGTACAATATTGAAAAAAAAGACATTTCTGTCTTAATTGTTATTTGCATACTGCCGGTGGTATTTTCACTTTATTCGCATTATTCGTTCACTTTAGTATCACATTCATTCGATTTTTAATTTAAGTATATTTTCATTGTTTGATTAATTTTCTTTTATATTTTTTGTATATTTTGTTTCATATATTTTTTTTTATTTGTTTCATTTACATGGAGTTTAAATCATTCAATTACTTTCATTTACTAGTTTACAATTTATTTCATTGATTTCTTTGTCTTTGAACTGCTGTTGCTGTTATATATTTATTCGCAAACATATTCACTTGACTGATTCAGCACTCATTTCATTTATTTTCGCCTCGATTGATTCGGCTTTAGCTTATTTTGGTTTTTTCTCGGCTTTCTTACTGTTTTTGGGTCAGGTTTGTCTCTCCACAGCGGCTTGCTGAAGGTTAAGGTCGTCGATTATCAATGGAGCCGCGCTTTTTAATTTGTAAGACACTTCGCCTAATTATGCCAACCGGCTGATCACTGAGCATAAAATCTAAGACAACAGCAGCAGTAGCAGCCCTAGTTACCTGCTTATTTAGCAGTTGGCGCCGAGTAAAAGTTTTCGCCTTTTTTAATTAAAAGAAACTCACGAGCGCGCACAGAAATAGCATTGGTTGTCTAGAGATTTCCACTGCTATTGCTGCTGCTGCTGCTGTTGCTTGGCATGTTGGAAAAATGTCACAGTTTTCCACGATCATGTCGAGTTCCGGCCAATGGCGGGGCCGCCCGGTATGGAGCCGGCTGCTTTTGTTACCATTCCCCACATAAAAATTATTGCTCGCAACTAATTTATTTAATTAAGATTTTCACTAGTTTGTAATTGCAATTGTAATTGTTAATATAAGAGCAAATGTATTTCTATATGTAATTTGTAATGTCGTTTTTGCACAAATAACAAAACAAAGGCGTTTACATATATACACCATATGTATTTATATATATCTATATATACTTCACATAATTCTCATTCCATTTAGTTTTAAGTATCTCTTATTAAGTTTTATTCTTGTTGCTCGCACAATACTGCAATTATTATTTATTTTGATTAAGTGTGGACGAGAGCTCAATAAAGTATATATATAAATAAACGAAAGAAAAAAGAAAAGAACAAAAAACCACAACGATTGTCTGGAAAAATGATCAAACAAAAAGAAAAAAGTACCTGATTACTACTGTTTTGATAGCCCCGAATAGATTGTTTCCCTCAGTCAGCCGAAAGATTTCTAATGGGGCACGTTCGAGCTGTTGTCGAGCTGTTTGAAAACAAACAAATAAACAAACCGAGAGACTGACAAATAAACATACTCTACTCTCTACACTGGAGCAGCGATCTTGGAACCGTAGCTGCACTTGAGAATGAACTTTCCAAACATTAGCCAGCCCAACTATACTTTTTTTTTGGTTTTTGTTTTTTACAGCCACCTAACTTTGAATTGCTGCGCAAACTTTGAACCAGCTTTTGTTGTTGCTGGGTTTGCGATTGTTTTCGATGGATGTGTGCGCCGCTACCTTTCACCTGGTGTCGCTGCTTCTTTAGTTGAAAGAGCCACTAGTTGAGAGCGGTTCATATTATAACAAAAAAAAATTATTTTTTTGTTTTTAAATTTTTCGCAGAGTTCTGTGGCTGCTGAACCGCTGTAATAACCGTAACTGGCAAATTAATTTCCTTTTGTGCGGCACAAATTGCCGGTCATTTGGCTAATTAATGTCTCCATTTTAGGGTCTCGTCATCTTCTATTCATTTTGCAACGCAGCCAGCCCCGTTGACTTCTGACCAGCACACACACACGGGTCTGACTCCTAAAGAGCCCGCTTAGATTCTAAGTCGCCTCTTGCTACAACTTTGCTGACACCGACTTGGCATCAACTTCTTTTTTGTTCCCTCTCTCTATCTCTCTCTCTTACTCTCCTTGTCTCTTTCACAACCCAGTCCGCAGCAAAAGAGCCGGCAATCGTCCAACCGTCTGGGACGCGCTTTGAGTGGGTCAGTGGATAATTGGGTCATTTGCAACACTGTTTGCGCCATCACGCCGGCAACTGGTGGAGCCCCAAACGACGACAATGAAGACGGCAGCCACTGGCTAATGTGTTTGGCTACGTCAATAAGTGCGTCGTCTATCCGTTCATGTCCACGTCGTGTTGTTCTCGCCGCTGCCGCCGGCCAACGGAGCATTCCATAGTTAGCGTCGTCTGTTGCAAGCTATGCTTGTTTTTTCTAGCTTCTTCAATTTAATTGTTACTAAATGCCCTTTCTGTGTTTTCTATTAACATTTTTATCCCGTTTGTAAAGCTTACAAGTAAATGGGATTTTTGTAATGTTGCTCATTTTATTGCAAATAGCCTCTTTAATTTAATATATTCCCTAGTTCCTACAGTTTTTCCCTTCCGAAAGATCTCAAATTTTTGCAATAATCGTGGAAGCGTTATTCCGCCTTAAGAGTGGGATCAACAGAACCCGAGGCTTATAAAGCTTTTTCTGTTCTATAATTAAATTGCTTCTTTATTCTTAGCTATAAATATTTTCCAAAATATTTTACGCTTCAAATTATTTGTACCCGCTTAAAGCTCTTCTGAAATTAGGTCTTCTGTGTATATAGCTATTTTGATAAAGCTCTTTAAGGATATTTTAAATTTACTCTACTTCACTTAATGCACCTTTAAGATAAAACCTCTTCTTACAATTAAAAGGATTTTGACAGCATTGAGTTTATTATATACAATTTAACACCTACACAAATGATATTTATTTAAAAAATTGGCCAATTGCGATTATTTATATCAATATGGAAGCTATTTCCTTCATTTTCAAATCCATTCAGAAACTTGCAGAAGTTGTGGAAAATATTTAATTACTCCATCCCAAGTCTTGTCAGAAAGTGGTACGATATGGAATTTGTGTTTCTTGTTCACTTTACGTTATTCTTTTTACTACATTAAAACTATTTCGGAATATATTTGTTTTTTTCCAGAATCCAATTTGTTTGCAATTTAGAATTATTCTAAGATATTTTATATTTTTCATGGTGATAAGTCTCAAGTGTCGTGTAGATTGTTCAATAGCTATAGTCCACTTTTCACTAAAGCTTACACAAATTAAATATCATTACAGTAAACATAATACGGCTTATTATTGTATTTATGCTTTTGCTTTGCTTTATTTCTTTCCATTCTTCTGCCATTTTTCGCTTCAACTTATTTTTATTTTTTATTTTATTTGACCGCAATGTGATTTTTCCATTTGGCTTGCATTTTTTCCTTGCATTTTCAATTTCTTGCTTCATTTGATTGATACATGGATTTTCCAATGAAATTGAAAGTTTTTGCACAGTTTTACGATCAGTCCAGTAGGCCAATAGCCCAGTTGCGAGGCTCTTAAAAAAACAAAAGCCGGCCGCACCGCAAGCGTCTTGACAAACCAAACGTACAAAAAAAGGCCAAATGTCTACGAAAAAGGTTACGCAAAATGTCAAACAGTTAAGAATCTAACGGCCACAAATGTCATTATTACATTTATTTTCCACTTTTAAAGTCGTCTGCTCAGCTTAGCTGCAGGTTCGTGTTCAGTTGTTGTTGTTATTATTGTTGTTGTTGTTGTCTACAGCCATTCTTCTTCAGCTGCTTCGTTTTCAGATTTTCACAGACAATTTCTGCCGGAGCTTACCTGCGCTCCGTCGCCGTTGTCGCTGTCGACGCACGGAGCAACAATACCCATAAAGTGCTACTTAGAAGTAGTCGGTACTTTACCTATCTACGAGGTACGAGGCTAGCATGGTGTGTGTGTGTGTCTCTTCCAACTTTGTAGCGTTGTTTTTGGTATTTAACTTTAATTTCCTTTAAGATCACAGTACAGAGAATTTGTTATGTGGGTTGTATAAACATAGAGTATTATCTCTACAGTAGTATTGAAAAGTGTGTGGGATCATTGATTAAGAGATCGATACAATACAAAAATTCTTTAATAAAGACAGTAAATTTATTGCAACCGAAACATTTTTTAAAATTTATATTCTCTTTTCAGTGTATATATTGTTTACAAGAGGAAAATAGTATTTTTGGTCACAACTTTTAAGGAAATGAGAATATGTTTATCAACAGTATATAACGTATATGATATGAATACACTTACTTTTCGTTGTTTTTCTGAGTATATTAATCAAGAATTAGTATACTTAAGAAGACCCTAAATCTATTATTCATTGTAATAAAAACAAGTAAGAACATTGCAGTCGGACGTAATCGATTGCGTAATACTCGTTTACAGTACACTGTAGTTATTATTGTTATTTTGGAAAAATATATCATGTCAAATGCTTTCGGATCCATAGCTGGGATATTTCAAACGACCACAACTTTGTCGAAACTAAACCGATTTTCATTTTTGATGGCATTTTAGTCATAATGTGTCGTCTAGATTGATTCTATATATAAAATGTATGCATTTTTGAAATAAATTTTGTTTTGAATTTTTTGGCAAAAAAAGCATGTTCTACCCCCTTACTCATTTTCGAAAAAGAATTTTTTCATAAAATTTAGAAATGCAAATTTATAATTTTAATCGGTTGTGGGTCTCACAATTATTATAAAAAACAACATTAAAACCGATTTTGGGAAGGTCAAATTTTTTGTCAAAAATCAGGGAAAAATTGATAAAAATTCTGACACGTAAAACTCTCGGATCCATAGCTCCCATATTTCAAACGCCCATAACTTTGTCAAAATTGAACAGATTTTCTTGTTTGATAGCATTTTAGTCATGATTAATTCTCTAGATTGATTCTATGTATAAAATGTATGCATTTTTGAAATAAATTTTTTTTTTAATTTTTTGGCAAAAAAAGCAAAATTTTTTTTTTTACAAAATTTTAAATTAAAATAAAAAATTTATTTTTTTTGGGGGTGGGGGGGAATTATTCATGTTTGATGGCATTTTTTAATGGTTTGTCCACCAAATTGATGCGTTTCAAATATATTGGTTTCCTGTGGTATATATTCCAAATATGGAGCCTCTAGCTCGAAAACCGTGGGAGTAGCTTTAATATTGTGGGAAATACTTAACACTTTGTCTGCCGGGGGTGCACACGATAATATATTCCAAGTTTCAAGTCTCTAGCTTTAATAGCGGCGAAAAAATTTTGTTTATACAGACGGACGTACAACAAGATGGACATTGTATAAACCTAATATACTCTTTTCACTTTGTGAACGAGAAAAAATGTTTAAGTTTATAGAATAAAAAGCTATTATTGCTTTGGAAATATACTCATGTTACATAGAAAATTTTCTTTTTACTCATTCCCAAATGTGTACATTTTTATTTATAAAAAGCGCTTAGAGCCTTAAGTAAAGAGTTTTGAAAGCACACGATTAAGAAGAGATATTAGTAATAATTGATCCAACCGCTCAACTCAATTCCCGACGATTGGCAATTGATGATGAGGTATTGACTTTATGAAATCATCCATTGGCTTGAGTCTAACGTATTTTTCTCTCTGTCGCAAGTTATGAGTATTTAAAAAGATGAATAAAAACTTTGCAGTCAGATGGAACCAACAGCGCAATACTCGTTCACAATATGACCTGTGACAACCATAATTGCTAAAAAATATAATATAATATAAATAAGCTCATTTTTGACAAAGTTATGGGAATTTAAAATATTGTCAATTCTCTGTCGACAAAAATGTATTGTATCTAGCTTTAAAACTAGATAAATTAAGACTTTGGCGAACAACAAATCTTGACACTTTATCTGACGCGGGTATATACGACTATATATTCCAAGCATTAAAACTAGCTTCAATGGCGGCGAAAAAAATGCAGACGCACAGACATTGACAAACCCAATATACTCTTTTCGCTTCGTGAACGAGTATAAAAACAAGAAGCTGCACTCTTTAGGGCCTTATACAAAGTGAGTAGCATAAACGACTCTCGAGCAGCGAAGCGAATCTGTGAGATGTTGTTGCTTTGTTCCCTTCAGTTGAGTCGAAGATGGTGTTAAAACTTAAGACATCCAGACATTTGGACTCTTTTTTTGTTTTTAGCTATTTGTGCTTCATTTGCTGCTGTTTTTGTAGTAGCTTTTTATTGTTGTTGCTGGTATTGTTGTTGCTCACGAAATGAGCACAACATGAATTAATTTTTTACGTTTTTTTCTGCGTTTTTTCTTCTTTTTCTTTTTGTTTTGTTTTGTTGGTTACAACGGCGGCTGTACAAATTTTGTTTCTTTATGTAGGTTTATAGCCAGCCTCGTTGCTGTTGCTGTTGCTGATGACAGCGTTTTTGTGGCGTACTTGTTGCTGCTGCTGCTGCTATAACTGTTACCTAATCGTTTAATTGGCTTAAGCCAGTTTTGTGGTTTTATTTAATTTAATTTTGATGACAATTTATGCTCTGTAATGCATTTTAAACGCGTCGCGGCGTCATCAACGCCAAGTACCTGTTGTTATTGCTATTGTTGTTGCTGGCGATGATTTATTGGAGCACATGCTACGAACCGGTATTTATAACAGCAATAACAAATAATATCAGTGCCAAAATGTTTATAACAGCAGTAACAATAACAATAACAATAAGTAATAAAACAGCTGTTAACTGACTCATTAATTGGAACAGGCGTGAACAGACGTTTATTTGCCCCCACCTCCTCTCTCTTTCTCCTCTTTCTTATCGCCGCCCCTGTGAATCTGTATCTGCTAACAGCTCCCTTTGAATGTTAACTGTTTTTTTTATTGCCGGTTACAAAACATGTCTACAATTTATTTTTGGATTTTGCGCTGTGTCATTGCACAGTTTTGTTTAATACTCTTACCTGAGGGTATTTAAATTCTGTCACAAAAAGTGTTACATATTTTTGGGCAGACAATTTCCGTTACTCTTTGGTTGCTCTTGTGTTATCAAAACATCGACATATATCTGGCTGAATAGGATTAATGTGTATTAGAACTATTGATCGGTAAAATACTCAAAATATACTCAAACCAAAGGCAATATAAACACTGTGTTTATATTGTCTTTGCTCAAACTTTTTAATCTGATTTCTAATGAGCTAAAAATTTTAGCTAATTTGCGTATTAAGAGTATTAAATCTTCGGCGTTAATTAGTTATTCTTAGCTTATTTCGTTTTGATTTCCTTTTTTTTTTTTGCGTTTCCGTTTCGCATAACTGGCACACATTTCTTTTGAATATGCAACAGCACTCAAATAAAATTATTTGATATACCCTGTACACATTTAATTGATTAAAAGGGGGGTTAACTTAAGTCGAGCGAAGTTTATTTAACTATCGAAATCGGGAACTATAAGAGCTATCAAGCACCTTTAAATCATCAACCAGCAAATCTATATCAACTGTGGATCTCATCAATTTAATTTAATTTTTGCATTTTCATTCTTCTAACGATCCCATATTATCTCAACAGCAGTGCTTGTTTGCAGTAGATTAAGCAGTATTTCCTCGTCGAGTACTCTCGATTATAAAATTCTTACCTGCCTCATTTATTCAAGTTATTATTATTATAAAATTATTATTTTGTTATTATTATATATGTCTATGTGTCTTTTATGATTTGTGATGCGGAAGTGGCGCATAGCCCGTTTTCGTTTTCGTTTTTAGTTTTGTGTTTGGTTTGCTTTGGGCTTATCAAGGTTGTTGTTGCGTAAAAGGAAGTGCAAATGATTAGAAAGTTGAATGAGCAGTCGCTAGGGCAATATAAATCATGTACCTGAGATGCATACGAGGGCAAAAATAAAAGTTTCGCCAGAAGCAAAAAAAAAGGGGTTAGCTTTTTGTTGATAGATTTCAGTTGGGATTAACTATGGTTTGAAAAAATTGTATTATCTTATTTGTATTTTCGATCTAGGAAAATGTTGATGGAAACTATGTTGTTTTCTTCTCTTTTGTTTAACGTAAAGCTCTAAAATTTGAGACACTGTTTGAAAATAATTATCACTATAAATACACTCGGAGAAAAAGGCCTTTCTAAATTCTAGTGTTAGCGATTAAAAATGAATACATTTTGTTTGTTATACTTCAAGTAAATTTCTTCTTGAATATTCTTAAACTAAGTATAAGACAGGCCTCGGGGTCCAAATGTTTGTTAATGTTATATTTTGAAAAAATAACTCGTAGTAAAAATTTCAATTGAAGCACAACATTTTCATAGATTGGGTAATGCATTTGAGTCTTGTATTTAATTCCATTATTAAAAAGTAGTATTTTAAAATAAGAATTTCGTATTCAGGTTAAGAAGTTGCAACTTTGCCTGAATTTTAACAACATTTGCAAAAAGAAAAGTGAAAGACAAGAAAGAAAATATCTAAGACAACTTTTGATTATACTTATATAAGAATACTTTATGTGGTCTATTTGCTTTCTATGTATTAATTTAGAACTAGGTTTGGAAAAACGTTATAACTGACTTTAAGGGTTGCCCTCGTCTAAAGAGTTTGCTGGTTGGGAGTATTGAGACTGCGGCAGGCTGGCTGTGTTAATGCCAGGTCCCAGTGCCAGTCCCAGTCTCAGCCTTAGCCTCGCTGCTGGCTTGCTTTCCAATTGGGGGAGAAAGTACGCGCAAAAGAGCTGAAAGTGGATCAGCGACAGAAGAAAAAAATAATAATAAACGTAACCAAACCGCGTGGCAGCATCGCGTGAGCCCCAGACGCAGATGCAGCCACCGCAACAGCAACAACAGCAGCAGCAGCAGCAACAACGACTCCTACAAAGTTGCCAAGCTGTCGAATGAAAGCCCACGCCAATGCGTCGTCCGGCTGCCTGCGTTGCACCACCGTGTTGCTGCCGCCGTAGCATCCTCAATGCAGCAACTACCAAACAAGCAGCTACCATCCACAGTTCGTGTCTGCATAATCATGGTGCGCACTCTGGCGCACATTTCAATTGATTTTCCATGTGACGCAGCACAATTTGCTTGCCGGGCCGCTTATTGTTGGTCTTTGAATATGGCGCTCACGATCATCAGCAGCCAGAGCTTTGAGAGAGTCAGCCAAGTTAGTAAGTCAGCGGCCAGCAATTGCTCGAGGTGTACTCCTTAAATATTCAATCAAAGCTGTCAATTAACTAACAGAATGATTTGATTATGATTTAATAATGCACATTTGCTTGATCGTTTTCGTATGTATTTATATTAATGAAATACATACCTGTATTAGAGTAAAAAATCAAATATCCATGGCAGTATATGTAAAAAATTAAATAACCGGCCTTTTGAGTGCATTTTAAAAGACTGAAGTTCTTAAGAGATGAGTTTCTATTGATTAAGTCAAACTGACCATTCTTGCGGAAGCATGATATTATATTTTAGCGGAAGACCAGAATAGTTATTGCAATTTTAATAGTTTGGTTTATAATTATACCCCATACCTTTAATAAAAAAAATATAACTAAGATTGCAATTACAAAAAATAGCACAATTTGGACTGGGATCGAGGGGAAATAATAAACTCAGATACATAATGGATTAAGCAAGTGCGACCAATAGGAATTATCAGTCTAAGATTGCACTGTAGATTTTCCAATAGCTAAGAGGAATCCGCATAGTTGAAGATGATATAGAAACATGTCCACCGATATGAAGTTATAAAAATAGAATAGAAACCTAACACAAATCCTAGCATTTGTTAGTATTGGTATTTAGTGTACTAGATCGGCTTCATAGGTTATTATGTATGTACAATATCCCTTATATATATATATTATCGCATAACGAGTGTTGCTTTAATTTTACTCTTTGCTTTTAAGTGTACCCTAAATACCTTGCAACATTTTGGGAGAACTTGTAATATTGTAATTGATTTCAACTTGCTGTTGAATAAACGACCCTCGTATGCTGCAGCAGTTGTCGAAGTTGTTGCCGTTGCCGTGGGGCCACTTAACACTCGAGACAGCAGCCGCGATGCAGTACGTTGTATATTTGTGCATGAAAAATGCTGTTGAACTGGTTTCTGTATATTGCGTTTTGCAGCAACTGTGTGTGGAGTGCACCTTAAATTCAGTTTCATTATTATGATTTCAATGCAAGATTGGGTTTTAGTTGTACCATCGACAACGACAACGACAACGACGACGAAGCAGCGACAACATCAACATCGACGACGATCAACTGGCGGCCAACGCCATTGAACATTGGCAGTCATTTGCAGTTGCTTGTTGCCACAAAAAGTGGTGCAAATGAAACGGGTTATCTAATTGCAGCTCAAAGTGTGGCAAGTGGCGAGTTGACTTTTGTTTTCTATTCAGAGCAAAGCCTTGTCCACATTGGCCACAACGTCTCCGTCTCCATCACTATCTCTATCTCTGTCTGGCTCTCTCTGTCGTCGTCGTCGTCGTCGTCATCGCATGTTGTGCATACAAAATGTTGACTAAGCCAACTCAATGGAGGGTCGCAGGCGGTTGCCAGCGGGCAGCAGGCTCTCGGTGTTGGTGCTGTTAATCGCACCAAATTTCAATTTGAATTTCACTTTCTTTTTCGATACGCTCACTTGGGTTTTTGCCTTTCGAACTTTTGTTTTTTTTTTCAGCTTTTTTCTCTTCTTATTTTCTTTTGTTTTGGAATGCAACAACAGGCAACGACCATGAAAAATTTTGTAGAAAGGGCTGTGGCAGCCATAAAAAATAGTGCCTATTTATAGCAAAAGATCAGATTAGATATGTGTTTTATAAATACTTAAAAACTGCAGGTAAAATATACATATGTATACATACATATATATATATACATATACTCTATATATATAAGTGTTTTAATATGTTTTTCAAATATAAAAATATATATAAAACTAAATGTACCTGTTCTTCGAACAGAGAAAACAACTTTTAACCTATGAGACATGCTTCAAACAAGCTACTCTTTTTTTTAAAAAAAGCCAAGAATTGTTTAAGTTGAAGTTTCTGTCTCTTTAGTTTTGTTGGCAAATGCCGCATATGGTTTTTATTTGACAGTTTTGTAGCGCATATACTTTGGGATAAGTCATTTGTATGTGCCTAAGTTTTTCTGCTGTGTGGCCTGCTAATTTACACCCAACTCCCTCAACCACTCAACCACCAAAAAAAAGAGTGGTTTTTGTCATTTTGTTTTTCTGTCTCATCACGGTTATTACTCATATATATATATATATATTACGATTTTATAATCTGCGGGTGTGGGAGTACAGGCGTGCAGTAAGTACAATTTTCGTAATTTTACGTTACCCGCCGCCTTCGGATTTCTACAAATTGACTAAAATAGTTGGCATTGAGTTCGTTGCCTAAGTCTTTTGTCAGTTGTCTTTTTTTGTTTAGTTTCTATTAACATTTCAAAGTTAACATTTCTAGATTTTTCGTTTTTAAATAATTAGTTGCACTTTGTGAAACAATAACAAAAATATATATACATACAAAAACAATCAAATAAAATAATACAAAACAAGTGTCTTCCTTAAGCTGCACAATTAATATGCAATGAAACTGTTGTTAAGGTGGTTATTAGAGGCTGTGAAACGAGCTGAGCTGAAACAAAACGCAGTCGCCCAACAACAGTAACAACAAAATTATGAAAAATCACAAAATTTTTTAAAACAAAAAAACATAAAACCAAAAAAAATCGACAAAAAATAGTGAAAGTTTTTCATCGTCGTGTTCGTCCGACGTTTGCACAAAATTAACAGAAAAGCGAAAAACGAAAAACAATCGCAGTGTCTTCCAAAGCAATGCAAAACAAAATACACACACACACGCGCACCAGGTGAAACAAAAGCAAGACAACGTGAAAAAGCAACAACAAGCACATTTGTGAGAGTTGATTGAGCACAAAGAGCGCGCGATCAGCTGATGAGCGTACGGCGGCAGCAACTGCAACACGTTCCACACACACACGCACGTACACACACGCGCGCACTTAACGGCGCCCAATACTCAGGCGCTAATAGAATCGGCAAACAGCAGCAGCGATAGCGAAAATAACGGCGACGACATCCCCATAGAAAATGTTGTAAGCCGCTGCAGCAGTCGCAGCATCATCATCGGCATCGGCATCGGCATCAGCAGCGGCAGCGTCATCACCAGCAGCACGACGGCCAATAACAGGATTTGTGGCGGCGGGGTGGCACGCTGTGTCGTTGCCCGCCCACACCCACACCCAAAGTCGCAAACGACGCTGTGCAACAACCAGGCGCAGGTCGCCACCAGTTGGAGAAACCCAGGTAGAGTGCTTGCGACAGCCCAACTGTATGCAGAGAAGCAAAACGAATAAAACAACAACCACAGCAACAACAACAACAACAACAACAACAACAACCAACAGCGCCACCTGCCTGTGGCGGCAAACCGAAGGCGGAAGCTATTTGATTGCTTTTGCATGTCACTTTCACCGCTCGCAAACACGATCACAACAACAACAACAATAACAAACGCAGTGTGTCAGTGGGATGTGCGGGTGTGCGGCCGTGCGGGCGCTAATTTCATAATCGCCTCTTGAACATTTTCCCCTCCCCAACTTCCATTGAATATGCGACTAACGTCTGCTCTCGTTTTTATTTCTCTTTACAGTTACCGTCAATCCACCGCCCCAGAGGCCATGGCTACCACTCGCCAAGCCCAACAAATCTCGACCTGCCTGTAAGTAACTCTGCGAATTACATGACAAATCCCGTAGCAAAGCTCTATAAATAACCTGGGTGGAATAGGGGAGATACCTCTTTGAACAGCCCTAAAAACTAGTTTATCTTTTTATATTCGTTCACAAAGTGAAACAAGTCAGAACGTTGCAGGCGGGCGTATCCCTATAATTACGGATAGTCAGAATCGTTAATTGTTGTTTTTTTTTTTCTTCTTTTTTATAAAAAATATCGATTTGTGTAGTTAGAGAATGAATTCAGAAACTTATCTACCAAATCTGGTAACTCTAGCTCTAAGGGGCACCAGTATATATATTCCACTTTTCAAGTCTCTAGCTTTAAGAGGGACGTCAAATTGCCCTTCATACGGACAGATGGACGGGCAACAAGATGGACACTGCATAAACCCAATATACTCTTTTATTTTGTTAACGTGAATAGAAAGCATCGATTTTAACCTTTCAGGCATTTTTACGGTCATGTGCTACAATGTGCTCTGTGACAAGTATGCGACGCGGCAAATGTATGGCTATTGTCCGTCATGGGCACTGTGCTGGGAATATCGAAAGAAGTCGATTATTGATGAGATACGACATTATGCGGCGGACATTATAAGCCTGCAGGAGATCGAAACGGAACAGTTTTATCATTTCTTTCTGCCCGAACTGAAGAATGATGGCTACGAAGGCATCTTCTCTCCCAAATCACGCGCCAAGACAATGTCCGAACTGGAACGCAAATATGTTGACGGATGTGCGATATTTTTCCGAACATCCAAGTGAGTATAGGCAAAATTGTGATGATGATTATCAGTAAGTAATAATGAACACGCATTTGTTTGCAGATTTACGCTGATCAAGGAGCATCTAATTGAGTTCAATCAGCTGGCTATGGCTAATGCGGAGGGCTCGGACAACATGCTGAACCGTGTGATGCCCAAAGATAATATTGGTCTGGCCGCGTTGCTTAAGGTGAAGGAAACAGCCTGGGAGCCAATGTCTGAGGTGACACAGATCTCACAGCCGCTGCTCGTGTGCACCGCCCATATACATTGGGATCCCGAATTTTGTGACGTCAAGCTCATACAGACAATGATGCTGAGCAACGAGCTGAAGACGATCATTGACGAGGCCAGTCACAGCTTTCGGCCGGGCCACAAGAACGACTCGAACAGTGTGCAGCTGTTGCTCTGTGGCGACTTCAATTCGTTGCCCGATTCGGGCGTGGTGGAGTTTCTGGGCAAGGGGCGTGTTGCAATGGATCATTTAGATTTCAAGGATATGGGCTACAAGCTGTGCCTACAGCGGTTGCTGTCCAACGATACCAACGAGTTTACGCATTCCTTCAAACTGGCATCCGCCTACAGCGAGGATATAATGCCCCATACCAACTATACGTTCGATTTTAAGGGCATTATTGACTATATATTCTACACCAAGACGGGCATGGTGCCATTGGGTCTGCTGGGGCCCGTGTCAACTGATTGGCTGCGCGAGAATAAAGTGGTTGGGTGTCCACATCCGCACATACCCTCCGATCATTTTCCGCTCTTGGTGGAACTGGAGCTGATGCACACCGCCAGTCAGCAGGCGCCACCCAATGGGCTGATAAATCGACGGTAGCAATAGACACGGCGGGGTAGGCCACCGATTATGGTAAAGACGACAACGACCTCTCGGACAGTTACTGGCAGCGGAATGTTGCAGTTCAGTTATCATGGACGCAGCAGCAGCGGCAGCGGCAATAACAACAGCATCATTAATAACAAGAACATCAATCAAAACAGCAGTTTAGGCAACAGCAGCTTCCGCCCAGCCACCCATGGATCATTACGCAAACCGCAAATACCCCATCAATCTGATCGATCTGATTAGACCCAAAATCCTCTCTCTTACCATCACCAAATGACCAACGTCGACGTCAATATCAACATGAACGTCGGGGTCGCCGCTCATAAATAATTCAGTTAATAGTTTAGTTCTGCTTCTGGCTTGATTTCAATCACTTAAGAGTTCTAAAATGACGAAGTTGTGGATGATCCTCTACTTTGTGCGCTGGCTCGTGAATGTGCGTTAACAATGCGACCCATTTTCGGCTGAATATTCAAAAAATTCTCAAGTCTGTTCTCATTCAGAACCATTATGCTATGGGAGGGTCTAAATGACACGCACACGAAGCAGAGGATATATCTACATACAATTTACTTGCTGCTCTTACACGCCGCGTTTCTCGTTCTATTTTATCATTTTTAATTTCAGTTTTAGCATCGAATAAACTATATAAATACACATAATTAAATTACGTTCTTGTAAACCACAACATTACGATACATGTAGCATATTTCATAAGCTGACTCAAACACACATACAAAACAAATGCAAAAATCAACAAAACAAAATACAAAAAACAAAGTAAGCTACTTTTAAGTAAAAAATGCAACAAACAAAACAAAACAACAAACAAAACAAAAAAAAAAAGAAAAACAACTATTTTGTAAAGATTAAGCAAAAAAGAAAAAAAAACTAGAAACAAAAACCGATTCAAAAATACAATTGATGATGATTTTCAAAATTGCCTTAATTCGCAAACAATAACTGGGCCACAAACATATATGACATATATATAAATACATTTAAAAATAGAGAGGAAATAATACATAGTACATAGTTGTTGTAGAGCTGCTATTCTCAAGCATAATGTACATTGAAATTTCATGAATACTTACATAGCTACACACTTCATATTCTATATAAGCAGTCTGTTTAAAAAGAGGGCAACCGCTCCAGATGTTTATACAGTTACAAAGTCTGCAATTTTGAACTAAGAATTACAATAAGAGTCTAATATATAGACGACAAAGAGTTGAAAGGACAAAAAGAAAAGTTATAAAGTATATATGTTTATCTATATATAAATATGTAATATACAGTCTCTTACATTAATGCATTATATGAGAGCAGCAAATGAGCAGCAACAAATTCTAAATATTGTTAATGCCAGTATATAGTATCGTATAATCAAAGATGAGAAACCAAACAAGCAGCATACGTACAATTTTTAAATACATACCATATTTAAAAGTAGCAATAGCAAATAAAAGTGCATTAAGATACAAAACAAAGAAAAAGAAAGAAAACAAATCGGTTTGACAGCAACAAGTTCAATATTTACAATTCTGACAAAATCAATCAAGTTCATTAATTTCATTCGTCTTGCGGTAAACTTTAATTCACAAACAAATTCAATAACAAAACAAAGTATAAAAAACAAAAGTACGTTTAGATTAAAAAGCAACGATATCGAAAACAAACTATTTTATTTATAAAATTGCCTCAGTGTAGGTTTTACCAGATAAGATCAACTACGTGGTACTCTCGGATGAGAGCTGTGCGGTTTTTTTGCTAAATGGAAACGCCTCACCAATAGCATTTGCCGCTTGCAGTTTGCTATTGATAGCACCCCATAATTCAGGATTGCCGTGCTGCAGTGTCTCCATGTTGCCAATCATGTAGAGCGCCCAGCGGGCACGCGATAATGCCACACAAACGCGATTGGGCTGCCGCAGAAAGCCAATCTGGCCAGTCCGATTGCTGCGCACCAGCGACAGTAGCACAATGTTTGCCTCTAGGCCCTGATAGCTGTCCACACTAGTTACCAAAATCTTCTGAAGTTTTAAGTTCGTATTAAGTAGTGTTTTAATATAGTCAACTTGGGCATTGTAGGGCGATAGTATGACAATGTTGTCAGACTTCTGTTTTAGGGCGACTGCTAGTTTTAGCAACTCCTTAGCTTCATGCTTGTTTATAAAAGACATGTCCATCTATAGATAAAAACCCAATAAGCTGCCAGTTAACAACATTTTCCGTTAGCTTACCAGTTGCTCCTCGGGCTGTTGGTGGTTGACAAAGTACATGTTTTCTGTCATAGCACTGACATTCTTTTGGGCTTCTACCGACTTGTCGCTAATCAATTCATCGTAGAAAATGGGCACCAGGAGCTCGGCAATGCATTTGCGCATGCGATACTGCACGTTGAGCACGTTGGCGGGAAACTGATGGGTTATTAGGCGCTCAAAGAGTGAAACTTGCAAGCCCTGTTGCGTATAGTTGCCCGTGTAGGGCTGCAGCTGCTTGTGATCACCGATGAGTATGACGTGCTCTGTGTAGGGCGTCAGGCAGGCCAGCACATGCGCTTCACCTATCTCGGCGGCTTCCTCAAAGATGATGCATTTGCTTTCCAGCAGACGGAACAGAAAGTTTAGCCGTGCCGCACATGAGGTTGTCATGGCCAGCAATGCCTTGTCCCGGGCCTGATAAAACTGAAATATTGTGCGCAGAGTGCTAAGCTTTTCGGCTACCAGCTGCAACTGTTCCAGTGCGGACTGTATTTTCAAATAGGCTGGCTGACTGCCATCAAAATCAGCATGCAGTGCCTGCAATCGCTCAAATTGTTCCTTGTGTTCACACTTGACCAGCCACCAAATACGCTTGAGCCGCGGCGGCACCAGGTCCTCCGTCATTCTGCGCACATTATATTTCTCTATTTGCGGCAGACGCGATTGCCAGCCAAAGCGCAGAATGCTGTCCGTGTGCTGGGCGGCCTTCAGCAGGAACTTGTCCAGCGAGTCGTTTGTGTAGGTCAGCACAATAATGGGTCCCGAGCCCAGACGAGCGGCGTTCTGCAGTAACACATTGATCAGCTCAACGGATAGGTGCGTCTTGCCAGTGCCAGGTGGGCCTTGTATTAAACAAAATTCAGTGCTGAGCGCAGCGCCAAAAGCCGCACGTTGCGAATCGTTAAGTTTCAGCTCGTCAGGCGGCTTTGCTGCCGTAAACGGCTGTTTGTTGTACATCAGCTGGACACCTTTTTTGATGTACGCGGGCGGCTTAACTTCAAGCTGGAAGATTTACACGTATAATTAGGCTTGTTATCATACTTTTGCTATTCCTCTCACTCACTTGACCTTCGACAATGTAGCGGCGCATGGGAAAGTTATTTGCGCTGCAGGTGCTCAGATAATTGTGGACGCGCAGATACGGTTCAAAGAATACCGGCGACTCGAACATGATCAACGGTCTGTCATAGATATTACCAATATTGTATTGCTTGGCAATCTGCACGCTTAGCTAAATCATAAAGTAAGAACAGGTTTATATATAATAAAGACATAATTAAACAATATGTTGTATTCATACATAACGCTGACCTAGCATCTCGGTATCTGTGTGTGTGACGGTGACCAATATGAGATTGTCAAAATCATAGCTGCTGGTGAGACACAGCAGGGTACCCGATTTAATATTTCTCAAGCATTTATATTCCAATTTCGATTTTAAACTTTTTCGTCTGTCTGCTGGGCATTCAGCTGGGCTAACATTAACGAATATTAGGCGTTGTCGCTCCTCTTCAGCACATTCTCGGTTCAGTATTAGCTCTACGTGCGGCCAAACCAGATGTTGCTCCACCAAAGCGTCGATATTGCATTTGGCACGTAGGCGTTGAACGTACTCGCGCAATGGTTGCGCGAAGTCTTCACATAGCAGCTGCCGGTGCCAATTTATATAGCCAGCTACGTCGCCGGAAACGGAAGGTGCACTATTTGTGGGCGAATCGTCGTTTTCAGTTCGCAGTAAATCGTCTAGTTTGGGATAGATCTCGTTTTTCACATGGGTAACGGTTGGCAGGACCTCCAGCTCCTGGGCAAATTCAACACAGAGTGGATGCTTTAGTAGCTGGGGCTGCTGACACCGGCCGAGCTGCGTTCTAAAATGCTCGATAAGCTCGTAACCAGATGGCTCCAGGACACCTAGCTTGTGTGCGCGTATAAGTAAAAATTTGATGCTACGCAGCATTAGCTCAGAGTCGGTATCCAAAGTGCCTTTGGATGGGGGCGCAAAGAGTTTCACGGCAAAATGATTCACTTGCGTAAGCAGCACCTTTTGCCTGGCGAAACCGGAAACTAACTGCTCATCGAAGCCGCCCAATTCCAATTGGCATAATATCGTCAGTACTTCCACATACTGCAGCACGCGTTTTTGGGAATCATTTGCAGCCAGCTGATCCTTAAACAGATCACGCTGTTCGGACATAAAGTACAGAAACATTTCCAGTGGCGTCATTTTCAACGCCTTTGCGAAATCCGCTGTGGTAAAGCGACCCGGAGCCTTGGGCTCATTACTGTCTTCCAAAGAAAGTTGCTTGCGAAAATCGTCTGTTCAGGTAATCATCATTTAATATAAACTACATGTACATATATTAGGATTGCTCACCAGGTATGCTGCGAAAGTCAATGGGCTCCTCGTGTACCTCATTTGCCACTTGTTGCTGCATCTGTTGCTGCAGATTTTGCACTAGCTCATCTTCATCCTTGGTGAACCAATCGTCATCGGAGTCGGACATGGTGAATTTATTTGATGGCGTGGCGTTGCGTTGCGTTGCTGTGGTGTTCTGCAAATTAAATGGGAATACCGGATCTCGAATGCAGTTTAGAGTTGCCAATCGTCTTCGCTTCTTCTAAGATAACAGCGATGTGTGATATTTGGGTAATCGTTACTGGTACCAAGTATTTTTTAAGTAGTTGTCACTTGCGATAATAAATTTGGCTTATTCATCTTCACCGTCTAGCTTGTCAAAGTTAATTATTGCAATTTTTAATAGCACTTCATGAAATTTTATTCAATTTAAGAATATTAAGTAATATTTTAATATTTAATCATATATTAAAAATACGCAATAATTGGTCAAATATATTTAAGCAATAGGCACTATTTTCCATTTTGTTTATTTTTGGCTTGGTCACACTTCGCTGTGTTTATTTTGATCTTCGATTGGTGCGCGGAACAAATATAATTAGCTTTTGCTCATGTTTTGTCTTTGTTTAAATTGTCATTAAATATTGTAGTAGAACAATATATAAACGAACAGCGAAATAGAGATCAATATTCAAGCAAATCCACTGTCAAGTAATTAGAGCAAAACTGAATTTTGTATAACGGTGTAGTTAAAATAATCTAATACAATATTTACATTTACTTATCAGTTGCCGTACATGATTAGTCCCTTTTTTTTAAACAGGGAATTCCAGCAAATTAAGCTCATTGAGAATACACAAGAAATATGGTTGAGCTTTTTGGCGAGGACTACGACTGCTGGGAGTGGTTTCAGGCAGACAAGGAGAAAATCCTGCGTAGCTTAACGCGCAAAAATGCCACCGATGGTCGTCAGGTGAAGTTCACAAAGCGAAATAATTGCTGGAACCGCGCCAAAATCGCGCCACCATCCAAACTTCCAACTGAGAGTCTCGAAGAGATACTCAATTTACAGCCATTGGGCATGTTTCTGTACTTGGCTACTGAAACCGAAGCGAACTTCCTAATGGGACAAATTGGGCCACACGATGACATGGACCGTGTTATGATCTATACGCGCATATTGGTCACCTTGTGTGAGCTGGAACTGCCTGGTTTTCACTACGAAATGCTTAGCAAAGTAGCCGCATGTATGCCGCTCATTGAGCACTACGAGGAATTGGTGCGAAAACTCTGCACCAAGAGCTTTCGCACAATGTGGACCGATCTGAAACGCGTCGATAGCATTATTGGATATATGCAGACGCTGTTGTTGCAGGCCCAACGCGCTGGCGTTTTGGACAACAACGGCATGCAAATACTTTTTAATATTTGGACACATTTGAAGAACAACAATAACCCAGCTATTGAAGAGCGTCCGATTTGCATTGAGTTTCTACAGCAGCTGACCGGTCTATTCAGTGTTGACCAGGATGTACTGGCCGAGCCAAACCCTGCTGCTGAGGCAAGATTCTCTGATTATGTAGCACATCAGTTTCTAATATACATCATTTTTAGATTTATCCCAACCTGGAAGAGCTTAAACTGTGGCTCAAGCAGAAGGACGACGCTTACCTTAATACACCAAAGCTAACGATTAGCTACATTAACACAACCCAGTACATAAATAGTCAACGCTTGTTTCTGCGCCAGCAGTTTTTGCTACCATTGCGCGAATTGGTGCGCATGCTCCATCGAAAGCGCAGCGTTCAGAACATTTTGCCGCTATATATTGCTTTTGGGGAGGTACAGATCAAGCTAAGCACGCACTTTCCGGATGCCCATAGCAGCAAGCTACTATTCGTTGACCTATTGGCTGCTCAGCGCAAGACGTCTACCGATTCCGATATCCAATTTGAGGATTCCGTAGAGGAGTCTTTGTTAAAGCTCAAAAACGGTGCGCTACTTTGCTTTAGCACAGGCTTCGATTTCGAAAATCTTATATTAGCCACTGTGGCTGGCACTGACATAAAACAGCTGCGTCGAGGCTATGTAAGTGAGGATTAGAAGAACAACAATGACAACGTATTAGCTAATTTTTTCGCTATCTTCTAGATTCCCATAAACATAGTGCAGCAGTTCAACATAGGCAACATTTATGGCAAAACATTTATTATGTTCGAAACGCCCGTCTACTTTGAGCCATACCAAAAGGCGTACAGATACCTGACCAACAGCAATGTTATCAACTTTCCCATGTCCGATTATATTGTGCATGGGCTGACCAGGACGCAACCGCCAGCCTATTTAAATCACACACAGCCGCCGAATGTGTATCAAAGTCAAAAGTTTGTAAACAAACTGCGCAAAATGCCGCTAAATCTATCGCAGCACGATGCCTTTCAACGAGTGCTGAACACAAACTTTAATCTAATTCAAGGTCCGCCCGGGACGGGCAAGACCCATCTGTCACTGCAGCTGATAAAGACCATGTTGGAGCACGCCAAGTTCTGTGCGCCCATTGTTGTGATTACATATACAAACGACTCACTGGATAAGTTTCTACTTAAGCTTAGTTCATATACTAGTAGTATTGTGCGATTTGGTTGCCAGTCGCGGCTGCCGGAAATAGCCAAATTCAATGCACGTGCCGATACCAATATGCACTTGATAAATCCCAGACTGAAGCGTCTGTACTGGATGGTCAATCTGGAGATCAAGGAGCATTTCAAGCGCTTGCAGACGCTATATGCCGCCTTTAACGATACCGATAAGGCCTATGCAGATATACTGGCAACGCAACGTCTGGTTTGGAATGCGCAAGAGAAACTGAACTGCATTCGAATGATATTCCAGCACTATTTGATTGTGAAAAAGAACGTGCTGGCCATGACTACCACGTGCGCAGCGCGTATGAATTTTGTCTTTCGCTTTCTTAAAAGTCGCATCGGTGAGGACATCACAGAATTATATCGATTACATGATATTTTACGTTCCATTTCAGTTATTTTCGAGGAAGCTGCGGAAATATTGGAGGCGCACATACTGCCCTGCCTGACGCCCTACACGGAGCACGTCATTATGATTGGAGATCACATGCAGCTGAAACCATATGTCAGCTATATTAAAGGAGTGAAGTATTCCACGATTTCCCAGTCCTTATTTGAACGACTTATTCGCTCCGATTTCCATGTAAACATATTGAATATACAATATCGTATGCGTAATACCTTTGCGGACCTCCTCTGCCCACTTATATATCAGAGGCTTTTCAGTCATGAGTCCGTGTATAAGTTTCCCAACGTCCGCAATATGATGTTGAATCTTTATTTTCTGCAACATCAGGAGCTTGAGACACAATTCCATGATGGTTTTCTGTGCAACGATTGGGAGACTCAAAAAGTATCTGAAATCGTCCGCCATTTGGTTGAAGTCGGCGGTTATAAAGGCAAAGAAATTGTGGTGCTCACACCCTACACAATGCAGGTCGAATTGATCAAGAAGAAAGTAAGGCATTGAATGTAAAATAGCACGGTATATCTAATCCCTTCAACTTTGCAGTTATCAAAGACGGCAAATTTTAAAGATGTTGGCATTACCACGGTGGATAGTTTTCAGGGCCTGGAGGCAGATATAGTTGTGCTTTCATTGGTGCGCAGCAATACTCAGGGCAATATTGGATTCTTGTCTGAACAGAACCGCATTTGTGTAGCCTTGTCCCGTGCCCGCTATGGTTTTTATATGATTGGCAATATGAAGATTCTTGCACAAAATTCATCAATTTGGCGTGAATTACAGAATAAGCTAAAGCAGCAAAAAGCCATTGGCAATGAATTTCCCTATAATATGACGACAAATGAGTAAAAATGCTTTTAAAAAATATACATTGTAAATAATGTAAACTACACATGAACAGTCATATTTAATATAAATAAATATGTTTTCTTTAGATTATCTTCTTAACAGCTCAAATGCTGACGTAGTTGACGCTAAATAGAGCGCGCAAGTACAGTTGCTGTATTTTTACCATGTACAAATTTGGTCACACTGGCTTTGCCAAATTCTTGCAATATTTGTGGCGTTGTTTAATGGCATTCGTTCTAAAATTAAAAGCGCGCAATTAATGTACATAGATTAACGCAAAATCATGTAAGTATCAGATCTGGTCAATATAATATGATACATGGTACATATATAAATTGATCTCACGAGGTATCGCGAAGTAAATGAAATTGCCCGCGCATTTTGTTGCACATAATTCCGTGTGCAAACAACTCAACGTAAACGCGTATTTAACATTGTTAATTGTAGATTAACCAAAGATGGGTCGTAGTAGACTGCGAAAGAAACAATTGTCTTCGGACTCGGAGAGTGATAGTTCACCGTCGCCCCCCAAAAATAAGAAATCTAAGCGTAGCACAAAGACTTCCAAAGAGGATGAATTGACTGTGGACGCATCTACGTCACATAAGGCTCGGAAACGCACCGCAGCTTCTTCCTGCGAAAACCCCTCGGTAAATGCTATAGATTTAGTCCTAAAGCAATTATATCTGTAATTTTTCATTTTATATAGAAAGGGCTGGCAGCTCCGAGTGCATTCCTACGCTGCGGAAAAATTCTTTCCATACGTTTAAGGAATTTTATGTGCCATTCCAATTTATATATTGCCTTTGGGCCGCATATAAATTTTCTTGTTGGCAGCAATGGCAGCGGCAAAAGTGCGGTAATCACAGCGCTTGCATTAGGCCTAGCCGGCAGTGCTCGCAACACAAGTCGCGCCAGCAACATACAGAGTAAGTTGTCCAAGCTGTACAAAGGGTATATTCTGTTTTATCAAATCCTTTTTTTCAGAACTCATTAAGAACGGAGAGACAACTGCAACCGTTGAGATAACCCTATGCAATACGGGACTGCGACCGTTCAAGTTTGACGTTTATGGTCCACAAATTACGGTCGTAAGACAAATACGCCACGCATCTTCCGCTTATGAGTTGAGAGACGCTCACAACAGATGTGTATCCAAGAAATTAAACGACATACGGCGCCTGCTGCTTTATTTTTGCATAAGTGTGGAGAATCCAATCTTTGTGCTCAACCAAGAAGCTTCACGTGAATTTCTGAAGGAGTAAGTGTGCATACACATCATACTTTAAACACAATTAAATATATGGAATTTCAACAGTCTAGAACCTGCATCAAACTATAAATTGCTTATGAAGGCAACGCAACTGGACTTATGTGCGGCCAGCTTAACCCAATGTCATGAACAGCGCGAACTCATTAACTGCGATATCGAGCTGCTTAAGAGGGTAATAAATTCATATGAAATCACAATACGCATAATTAAATAATTATTTTTACTGAGCAGAAAAAAGAAAAGTTGAAAGAAAAGTGCCAAGATGCAGAGGAAAAGTTGACAATAATTAAAAATAAAGAGGCAATTAAGGTAAGCTTACATTTTAATTTGTACTCACCGATAAAATTAACATTGTTTGTCATCTACTAAGATACAATTGAAAGAGGCTACAACTATGCTGTCTTGGATAAAAGTAACCAATATTCAGGATGAACTCTCTAAAATGGAACAAACACTTAAAGTAATTGAGAAGAAAAATGCTGACTTGTCACAGAAAACCACCCAAAAGAATAGTACGCAAGAGGCGCTCACGCATCAACTTAAGTATGTAAAGCAATTAGTTTTTATTCTACATAATTAAATATTTGATGTTCTCGTAGAAAAATTGAGGAAACCAAAAAGCGAATTATGGAGAGTTACCAAACGCAGGAAGCACGGCTACGGACTGCTAAGCGAGCTATTCAAGATTGCCTTTTTAAGAGTAGTTCAATTAAAGCGGGCATAAAAAATGCAGAGAAACGCCTGAGGGAGGAACAAAACACCTACGATGGCTGTCAAAAACATATGAATAACTACCACGCAGACTATTCTGAAATGAAAAAGCTTCGCGAACAAAATGCTGCTAAACTTGCAACTCTCAAGGAAAAGGTAGCCGGGACTAAAGAGCTTATTGCTAGGCTTAGGGATGAACAGAACGATGTAAAGAACCGCATACCAGCTACGAAAGAGCACGTTGAGTCCGTAAAGAATGAACTAAGCAAATTGCATAAATCTGGGCGTAAGCATAAACATTTTTCAATGATCGAAGATAATTCTTCTAACTGTGAATTTTAATACTTTCAGAGAGCCTGCAATGGGAAATGGAATCACTGTTACGTAACAAATCAAACAAAGTCTCTGTTTATGGCGAACACGCGGTGCAAGTAACCAATGCGCTGCGTGCCCAATTCGTTGGGAATGATGCTCACAAAATGCCACGTGGCCCCATTGGCATGTATATAACTGTCCCCAATCCCAAGTATCGAGATCTAATAGAGAATCAATTGGCTCATTGTCTGCGCTCGTATATTGTTAGCTCCGACAAGGATCGACTATCATTAAGATCTCTGCTCCAAAAATCCTATGCAGGTGGTAATATACCAACCATTATTACTAGTGCCTTTACCAACCGGGTATACAATGTTTCCAAGAACAAAGTGTCATCAAGATCTTCAAATACCACCGTGCTGATGGATGAGATAAAGTAAGTTGTTGATTAATATTAAATAAACGCAATATTTTCAATTTAACCGCTTGATAACATTGATAGATGTGACGATCCTGTCGTAATGAACTATCTTATTGATACGATGCGCATTGAGACAGTGTTGGTTACCGATTCCAAAGAGGTAGCCGAATCGCTTACATCGAATTCGGAGAATGTGCCACCGAATTTGACTCGAATATTGGTGCCCAATTTGGGTCTTGAGTATTGTCCATCGCCTAACTATGCCATGTACTCCATTCATATCTCACCTGCACGTTTAATTCAGGTCAATGTGGATGACCGCATTCGACAACTCAAGACAGAGCAGAATAGTGTGCAGGAGCGTAGAGCAGTTCTACAACCACAGTATGCTACGGCTAAACAAAAGCTGGATAGCTATACACAGGAAATAATAGCAAAAAGCGATGCGATTAATGTCCATCACACTGCCAACACAAAAGCCTTGCAGAAAATCATGGATATAGAGAATTTTGAGTATCGGGAATTACCCGCTCTTGATATGCTCGTAAGTTGGTTTGCTCGGCTTCACTCCGTAGAACATATTTAATATTGTTTTATAATTTGCTTCTTAGGAAAATCACTTGACTAGCAGCGGGAAGAAGATCGAAAAATGTAAAGAAGAGCGTAAAATTTTGGAAAAACAACTCTGCGATTTAAACGAGCGTAAAACTCATGCTGAAGAAGAAGCAAAATCCGAAGAAAATACTCTCAAAATAATAAATAGTAAAGTGACCGAAATTGATACGGCAAACCAGCAACTAGAAAGTAAAGTTCGCGATTTGGACCGTCATTATGAGGAAAACCAACGACGATTTAAACAAACGAATGAGCTGCTTCAATCAATGCAAAAGGATAAAAAAGATTTGGAAGATGCTTTAGAAAAGGCACGCCAGGAGGCACAGAAAATTGGTGATTTTATCGAAGCAAATACATCTGAGGAGAGAATCCGCGACAGAATAAGTCGATATAAAGCAAAGATAAAACATTGGGAATCGATGAATTTGAACAGCGAGGAGGTTGAGAAAAAGTTGTCCTCATTGCTAGATAGTCTTAAAACGGAAACAGATAATTTGGAGAGTATTTTTTATGTCGTAGAGAAGTTACGCATTGAATACCACACTCGGGCCCAGCGATTTCAGCGATCGCGATTTCATTTCTTTACCATGGTCCAGTTTCAGTTTAAGGTACACTTATTAAACTTGAGTTGAAATGGTACATAATGTATAAATAATTTGATTTATTTTGTTAACAGCAAGCACTTGTCTGCCGGCAATTTGAAGGGAATCTGGAACCCAACCATAAAGAGAAGACGTTGCATATAAGTGTGTTCCCACCGGGCGGTAATAAGACATCAAATACGAGAAGTTTGTCGGGTGGTGAAAGATCTTTCACCACTGTATCCTTACTTAAAGGCCTTTGGAGTACTTCCGACCATCCATTTTATTTCTTGGATGAATATGACGTGTTTACTGTACGTTGCAAGTTTTTATTACTACATAAACCAGAGCAGTTTTTGAATTCTTGCATTTTTGTAGGACGAAGTGAATAGGACTTTTATTACTAAATTGCTCATTCAAGAGGGCACGGACTTTCAAAACCGACAGTATTGTTTTCTTACCCCGCAAGATACTAAAGTCGATGCGAACCAGCTAATAACAGTTCACAAGTATGTTGTTTTTGTTTTTTTTTTTACATAAAAAAGTAAATAAAACAAATTGTTTATTTTGTCATTCTTTCAGATTGGAAACACCAGAGCATTAAGCTACGTTGATTTTCTTTAAATTTGTTGCTGGCCGACTGCACTTACAAAATAGATTAAATTATTATTTTTTTACATAGTTTTAATGATGTTCATAAATATACTTAAATTTACTGAGGAAAATTATTTTTATATATTTCCTGAAACATTCGAAATATGAAATTCGATATGGCAACTCTAAATATACGCGTATGGCAACGCTAACTTGCGCGCGTGGCACGTTCAAGCTGAATGACGGGCATGTGAGCCAAGTCAATACAGAATTTATTATAAGTGTGCAGTTTATTGTTTAGTTTTTGTATATATGCTTGGATAATTAAAATAAATGTATTTATTTGATAAAAATCCTTGAGTATAGTTTTGTAGTTTCACAAAACAATCGAACGCAATATGCTGATATGTGGCATCATACCGTCTGAACGTTTCTAGGTTACTCTAACAAATAACCTAAAAGCGATACCGGAGAAAGACACGGCATCTTTGACATTTATATTATTATTTTGTAAATTAATTACAAAATCACAATGAGCCGAAACTACAAAGAGGATCAAGTCAATGAGGTAGAAGCGCTGGATTCCATATATTGCGGCGAAATGGAAGGTAACAACAATTCCTGTGGTGTACGACAATCATTTAATGCAAATGTCCGTGTTCCGTTGCAGTTCTACAAACAGAGCCTTTTCACAAGTTTCAAATACCCATTGCCACGGAAGAGTATAATGCCGATGCAGCCGAAGATAGTGAACAGGGTTTAGCGTGCAAGCTTGTTTTTACGTACACAGCAGTATATCCAGATGAAGCGCCGCTTGTGGAAATCGAGGACGCTGAAAACTTTGAGGAGAATTTTGAAGCGCAACTGCTGGAACACTTACGGCAGACAATTGAGGAAAACATTGGCATGGAGATGATCTTCTCGTTGGTGAGCAGCGCACAAGAGTGGCTAAATGTGCAGTGGGACGAGCACAAAAAGACCCAGGAGGATGAAAGAGCGCGCAAGGTTCAAGAAGTCGAGGAGGCGGAAAGAAAGAAATTCGAAGGAACACGTGTGAGTGTCGAGACGTTTATGAAATGGAAACTGGATTTCGAGGAAAGCACGGGCATTGCTGCCAAACGAGAGAAGAACAATGATTCCAAAAAGCTGACGGGCCGTGAGCTGTTCATGTGTGATAACACATTGAACGAATCGGACATCAAATTCCTGTTGGAGGCTGGTGAAAATATTGAGAATGTTAAAATTGATGAAACATTGTTTCAAGATATTGGCGAATTGGATTTGGATGACGATGACGATGAGGACTGGGTACCTGGCGCCGATGACGATGATGATTAAGCCGTGCTGCGATATTAAAATAAAACTCATTTAAGGCATACTTTTGTGTATTGTAAACAAAACAGCGCAAAACAGTGTGGGCTCTACTTAGTTTTACAAATAAAATGCTAACGTGTTATCAATCCAAGCCGTTTGGGTTTTGCAAGCTCATTTCGGATAGCTTAAGTCCGTGGCTTTGAACACTTTGGATGTCGTCTAAGTCAAAAAACTCTTCATCACTTTCATCAGTTTGATCAACATTTGGCTGGTTATGGGCAGCATCTTTGTTTGCTGCGGGAAGCGAGTCTCGGGGAAAATTGAGTTTTGGCCATGATCCTGGCTCTAGTTTTGGCATCGTTATCTCGATCTTAGTACCAAACATTTGTACGGAAGACATTTGTACATTGATAATCTACAAACATACAAGATATAAATAGTAAAGCAAATGATTTAAAAATGTCATCAAATATTTGAATTCTTACACCGCGCAGTTCCAGGTCCAGGTCAAACTTGGCATTTTCCTGCTCTGGAAAGACGAGCATCACATGCAGGCGAATTGGATTGACTTCAATAACGCTTTGAGCGTAATGATATTTCTTCGCATAGACTGCAACAACCACATTCGTCGCCGTCTGATGCCAATCGTAACGGCATTGAACTATCTTCTTGTCTTCGTCCTGCAATGTATCAATAAATAACTGGCACATTCCAGTTTGCCCCATTCGATTGACTTACGTCTTTAACAAATTTATGTTGTCCGTACACGCAGCCTTTCTGTGCCATGAACTGCGCAAAGTCGGAGGTGCGCTTCTGGCAGCACGACCAAAATTTCATGCCCTCATGGAAGATGGGAACTCCGGGATGATAAGTGCACTCGCCGTAGTCGCTGCTTGTGTTTGTGTAAGAGTAGGTGCAACCATTGTTTTTGCAACTTGTGCCTTCAGCTATACCTCTATTGATAATAGAAAAAACATTTAACAATATAAGCACAGATAACGCCATCTCAATTACCCATCGCTAGCTGCAGTTGGAGCGGGCGCAGCAACAGTGCTAATTTTTAATGCATCAATGGTGTCCCTCAATGCTGGGGCCACTGTTGGCTCGAGGACAGTTAATGGCGTTTCTATGGCTGGCCTCGTCAGCGATTCTTTAATCGGAGCGCGCATCTTTATTTCCACAGTCTCGTTCTCAATTTTATCATCTTTGGGTGGCTTTTCGGGTTCGGGCGGTTTTATGCTCGAGTGTTTTGACAGTGTGCATCCCTTGATATTAAGGAACTCTGTGAAGTCCACCGACTTCTTATTGCAGCATGACCAGCCTTTGTAGGCATCGTGGAAAAAAGGCGCACCTGGATGGTGCCGGCAGGAATCTGTGCAAAAATAACGTGGCTTAGGTGTAATAAAATGATCTGTTAAGTGGCTTACTAACCGTCAGTATTAGTAGCTGGATCAAAGAGTTGGCCGCAACCTCTGTTATAGCATTGCTCCATGTTTGTGTTAAATATTTTATAAATATTTCTTTTTACTTTGGTCTAGAATCTTCGCTAATAAGCAGCGCTGTGGAGGCAAGCCGATAGATACTCATGCAGGCTGCCAACTTGGTTGTAAGCAGATAAATATTTATACATATCAGAAATTATTTCGGTAAGTGTTGAAAAATATGAAAATGTCATAAAAACGGATTTTTGAATTTGTTGCATTCGATTGGTTTAGAACAAATAAACCTGTATTCACAAGCAGTATGATGTGAATGCTTAGAAAGGCAACCGGCAGTACGAGAACAATTAAAACAGACAGGCAATGCAAATTATGTTAATTATATACACATTCATATATACATATATATATGTGGAATTATGGGGCTCGTTTCGAAAGGGTCTTTAAACTTTTCGGTATGTGCCAATTGGAGACCGAAACCGGAATTAAAATACAAATCAATTAATGCAAATGTACTGAAGGTCAGTTCGCTTTTGGTCTACGTGATTTAAGCACAGGATTTGCTAGACTCAACACTCAAAAAGGTGTGTGCTGACAAATTGTGAGTCATGTAGCAAAGCTAATTAAAAACAGAAACGGCAACGAATCAAAACTACACTCAGCGCAAAAAAGAAACTGTGGTGGAGTAGGGCCATGCTGGTTGGTTGGCTGGTTGCTATAAGGCTTAGACCTCGTTTCTATCATTATTGTTTAATGTCGTCACATATACATACATATACACCATGTAAATATGTGGAACACGCTTTTGGTTTCATTTATTGCCTGCGGCGATAAGACATAAATTTAGCTTGCAGTCAGCAAATTGTCATTTCATTGAAAATTCTTGTGGTCAACAAGGTTATCAACGCCGCGATGGCTGCCAACTGGCAGTGCTCGATTCGAATTGGCCTTTGTCGTTCTGGTTGCACTTAATACAAATTATGACAGACCGTGGCGCCCGCCCGGTCATGTGCATCCACGTCTGCATCCACAATATGACCATTCGCGTTTCGGGCGATTCGATGGTGCTGTGAATCATGCTGCCGCCACCGCTAATGATCTGCTTGGGGCTGTTGTTGTCTTGTATTGTTGGGCAATCGCTCGAGAATTGTTGCCTTTTTTCATATTTCAATGCGGCTCTGCAACTACTGACAAGCGCAACACACTCAAATAAATAAAGAAATATAAAAATTGGAGCTTTTATTTTGCAGTTGCCGCCGTGTCCCAGTGTCAATGGAAATTAACACCGCGGGCACCGGCTTGGCCTGTATTAGGCGTCTACGTAATTTTAACATACAATGGCAACGGCAACAACAACTAACACGGCAACAATAACGCCAGCATGCAATTGTGTGCTGCGGCATGAAATGCTGTTGTTAAATGCAAAAGGCAAACGCTTGCACAGATTTCTTGCAATTCGCACCGCCAACAACAAATATCAGCAGTAACAAGCAAATAAACATTCCAAGCCCAAAGCCAAGCCTGATGACGATGACGATGACGCGTATTCAGTTCACACTTCAATGGCAGCAACAGCGTAAGCTTCAGCCACGATTCCCGCTACTGTTTGGCGATCGATAAGCATCGCATGGGCTCAATTGCATCTAGCATCCAGTGTTTACGTACATGCAGAGAAAGAGTCGGTATAATTGAAAGTACGGCCGGTTGCTCTGAAAAATCCTTAAATAAGGCGTAAATCAATCTTGATTAATAAATAAAAACAAAATTGTTCAATTACAAAGTATTTATTTGTAGTTAAAAGGTAAATTTTATATTTATTTTGAGATTACTTTTGACTGAGTACTTGAATTTCTCTGAGTGTATTTGCTAGGCACTTAATTATGCAATTTACAACAACCGCAGTGGAAGCAATAAATATTACAGCAGTGATAACAAAGCTGATTTGTTAGCTTAACGCTTGCGCGCTTTCAAGTTCGTTTCCTGAGTCTTTCGTTTTGTGCATGCTTTAGCAATTGCAGCAGCAGCGAACAACAAAGAGCCGCGAGCAACAGATTTGTATATTGCTGCACACTCGACTGCACGACAACGCACAAATTAAACACAAATTGCATATTTTACACATATTTTACACATTTATTTACAACGGTGTTAGTTACTTTGCCTAGGCGCCTCATTAACTGACTACTACTTACACATGACTCGACCCGCGACAGTTGGCTGCGGACCCGCCTTTAGAAGTAAGCGTATCGCGTATTATATGGACTGCTGTAAAAGTTGTACGTTGCGTACGACGTGTCCGGCGTTTGGAATGTGGTGCTGAAATATGTCGGATCCACGCCGCCGGCTGCTGCTGCCACCGCTGCCACCGCTGTAAAGTGAACAGAAGAAGAAGCACAATTGATTTGACGGCCATTTGAACATTGGCATTATAGCGAGTGCGATTACAATTACAATTAACAATGTTAGGCTTGGGCGGGTGCACTTGAGATTTGTGTGCTGTGACTTTGCTGCCAACTGGTAAATTCCAAGCGTGGGCGTCAACCGGCCGACTGAAGGTTAAGCGCTTCGTCAATCACGGCGTGAACATACTTGTCAAGTGTTTGGGCAAGTGTCCAGTGCGGCTCAGCTGCAGTTGTTGTTGTTGCACCCCGGGGCGTTGGCACCGCGATTTAGAATGCCCGCTTAATCATTGACCACATTAACCGCCGCTCGTAAGCTGTCCGTATACACACATAACATATATATATATATATATATATATATATATTATGGTGGGTGGCTGTCAATTTGCGGGCGGCAATTGCTCGCATTCGCTGCGGCTGCGCAACAATTGCGCCTCGGTGCCGCATTTGCTTCAGTTTATGGTGCCGCAATTGACCATTAATCTATTGGCCCATTTTGGCCAATTGTTGCGCTTTCCACGCAGCCGCTGGCACAGCCGGCTAACCACAGGCAGTCCTCATCAGGAAGCATGGGCTGCGTAACACTTTTGTGTTTTGCTGTGCAGAGAACTTTGGGGGCTTGCAAAATTAATTACACAATGGCCATTTGGCTGGCAATGGTATCGGTCATGTTTGCTACCAGTCGCCAATCGTGCATAAATTGTCAAATTGTAAAAATTATCTCAACTTAGTGTCGTTCGTTTGTTCGTTTATTCGTTTGTTCATTTGTTCGTTTATTCGTTTGTTCATTCGTTCATTGTGAAATGTCTTTCCATGCATTTGTGTACTAAACAAGTCCAAGTCCTCTGGCCTACTGCTCGCTTTTTGTGTCACGCGGCTCTAGGCTTAGTTTCGCGAAAAAAGTGGCTCCATTTCGTTTTTCTTTGCATTTCAAGCCTCTTAGCGATATGCAAAAATATAAAAATAAAAAATAAACCTACTAAGAATGTCCCAGTCAAGAGTGTTCGACTAGAAGATATCCTAAATACAATATTTTTCAAGTGGATAGAATGACCTTTATATATATCCTATTAAAGAAATATACATTAAATCATATAATGGGATTGATTTCGATTTGCATGGATATAATATTTATATATTCCGACAGCATTTGCTTGTCGATAAATAAAAACAAAAGAAAAAATGTTCGCAGGTTTTTATAATTTCAATAAAAAAAAGTTCTCAATTAATGTAAATTATTTGTATGACTTTGAGAGATTTTTCACATTTTAAAGAAAAGGTTCAAATCATAAGTAAATTTACTTTCATATAAGAAGTTTATTTATTTTTACCCAAATGTTGCAAACTTGTTATGGAAAACTTAAAATTGATAAAATTTTCTTTATCGCAAAAATTCACTTTGTTTTCTGAGTATAGACAGGTTGTTAATATCGTTGATTCTTACTATCGCAAATGTATCGTATAAGCGACATTGGTTCCTAGACTAAACAATTTCCCATTGAAAGTGGTGAAAAAGCTATTTAGCTTCAAAGGTTCGGGCTTCTACCAGCCACATTCACAATATAAGGAGCCTGTTGCATACACTGTTCCTTTTCTTTATACCCTTTAAACTATTTTTATTGGTGCAGGGTATAAACAGAGTAAAAATGCAAACTGCAAACATATTTTGCACAGCATTAGTCGCGCATATCATTGAGTCTCTCCCTCTCTCACTTTCAGTTCAGATACTCTATGCAAATGTCTATGTGTGCGCTCATTGAGTTTATAGACAGCCAGACACATGGCCATATGGGGCTTAAGTCTCGATTGCTGCTGCAGCACCTGCTGCTGTTGCTGCTGTTGCTGCTGCTGCTTGTGGCCAACACGCTTGTCGTTATAAATTGTTCATATGTTGTTGTTGTTACTGCTACTTGTATTTTGCAGTGAGGTACTTAAGGCATCACATGTTGCCTGCCAAGAGGATAATAAAATAGCCGTGGGGAGAGTTTAATTAACAATCAGCTTTTAGATAGTAAACATTTTTATCAACAGCCAAGTTAATAGACACTTTGGAACCCGGTAGAGGCTCTGAAATGTTTGCAATTGTTTGGCTGAGGTGAGACTAACACGTTTTAAATTGGCAGCATTGGCTCTGGCTGGACCTGAAATTTGAATCCTGGGTCACTAAATTGTTAATAAATTGATGAAAAGATTATATGACTAATAGTCAGTCCCGGTCATAATAACTGGGTAAATTTTTTTGATCATCTTGTTGATTTTCCCATTTAGCCTTAGCACTCTAATTAAGACGTGTGATTTTCAGACCAGTTAGCACCATACTCAATATTAAATTTACAATTTGTATTTTAAATTTTATGGCTTATGGATCATTTAAGCTGTACTTGAATTGGGATTGTCATTGAAGCGATTTGATTTTGATCTTAAACCGGTTTTAAGCAAGTGTGGGATCGAATTTTAATTGAATTCCGGGCTTGAGGTAGGTTAAGGCTAGGGTTTAATTGGTATCTATTGATTTTAAAAACCGGTAATTATTTAAATTTTAAAATTTCGGACTACTTTTGAATCGATTTATAGATTTTTAATATGACAGTCTGTTAATCAGCATTTGCATATTTATGCATTTATGCTGTAAGCAAGACTTTCCAACAGCTGATCACCCAACTGTATTTCGACATCTGTGTTCAATCCCACCATGTTTCGTCATCCCAACTCTTTTTTTTTAATGCTGCGAGCGCGTCAATATGTCGTAGTGTCGTGGGCCCACTCGAATGTGAAGCCGTGTTCGGAGAAGGGCGAAGAGTGAATGGTGAAGAGTGTAGCCCACGTCGTTACAGTTTGTTGGATTTACTATCGAATTGCCCGTGGCAGAGGCCGTCACAGTTCGATTTGTGTCGCTGCACTTCAAAGCTGGCTTAATTAGACGCTTGTTTTGTGTGTGCATTTACAATAATTGCTACAAGAAATCATAAACATACGATAGTGTCTAAAAGCCAAAGTGGTGCATTTCAATGTAAAACTAAAAAAAAAGACTACAAAAAATAATTATTGAAAAGCAAGTCAAATTTTGCTGGAATTTGTTGCGTGTGGCCGAAAGACGTCAAAGTAAATAAATTAAAAATATGTAATGTATATAAATAATAAATAAAAAATTGTTTTTATACAGTAGATTTTGTTTATTTATAATTTAGATTGGTTTTTTTTTTTAACTAAAAATAATAAATTTCGTGGTACAAATTAAATGAAATCAAAATTGTAAATTTGCAGAAGAGAACATAAATAAGTACATAAAAGAGTAGGCAAAATAAAATAAAAAACAAAAGATAAAAATACGCATAAAAAGCAAGAGATAATTAAATGTGTTTTGCATTTAGATAACAATAATTAAACTAAATAATACCTAATAAACAACTTTATTATTATTATTATTATTATTGTAATGTTAGCCAGTGCGCTGAGTGTGCGGGTGCGAGGGTGTGTGGGTGTGTGAGTTGGGGTGTAGGATAGGATGGGATAGGATCGGTGCCAAATTGGCGGAGTGTGGTGCTTGGGTGCTTGTATTGAAGTTCATTAAGTGCTGCGAACGCTCAAATTGCAATTAACTGTGACGCGCATTTCCGTTTCCGGCGCGGCTTGGCATTGGTGTTGTGCTGTGTGTGCGTGTGCTGTGTGAGTGTTGTGAGTGGGTGTGTGTGCTTGTGTGTGTACTTGTGTGTGCAGTTAACCAAATATTGTGCCTGTGAATTGGACGGGGGGTTGAAGGGTACGTTAAAAAGACAATTATTCAACAATTAAAAATTCAACAACTGCATAAGCTAAAAGACTTCGTATTTAAACACTACTTCAATTGCACTAATAAAGCTTTAGGTGTAGGTATGAGTGTGTGTGTGTGTGTAAGTGTGAGTGTGGGTGACAATGGCATAGGTTCAACTTTTGTTTAGACCGTACGTCTGAGTGTATTACTTTGCTGTGGCGGCACAAAACCAAAGCCAGAGGCACCAACAACAACTCCGCTGGACTCCTCAATCGCATCCGGGGGCGAGGGTGGGAACACAACGGGTCCTGCAAGGCACACATAAGAACACAAAACCAATATAGAATGTGAAAAACGGAATGAGCAAAAGGAAATTAATTTTTTGGCACAACAACTTTACCTCTGTTCTGGCGAGGATCGCGCACCTGCGCCGCCGAGGGCTGAGCCAGCGCCAGGGGATCGAAGGCAAAGCGCGAACGGCCGGGGAATTGTCCTAGAAAATATTGCTGGCCGGCAGCAAAGGCCAGACACAGGCACAGAGCGGCAATGGTGACTAACTGGAAACGGAATAGAGGCAGACATTGATATGATTAAACGTTGTTGCTGCTGGTAATACGGCTGGTAAGTACGGTCAAAGCGATTAAACAATTGAAATCTGTGTCAATGCCAGCTGAGCTAAGCATATGAAAACAGAAAAAAAAAGAAACAATTAAGCCAGCAGCGTACCATAGAATGCCACTCATGTGTACTTGACTCGAGCACGAGCCAACTGCCAAGAGCCCAGTGCCTATAGCTGGTTCAGTTCTTGGCGTTGTCTCTTTTGGCCATATTTCATACGCAGAGCGATACGTGTAATTAGCCGCGATTGCACAAAACACAACCAATGTGCTCATGACAATTGCAACAGTTTCCTAAGCTGATTTTGAAAACTTCCATCCCCTCTTTATCGCTCTCAACTCTCCACATTGTTGTGCTGACCCAATTCGCAGCGGCGTCAAATGCATCCAATCTAATGCAGTGATAAGCGTACAGCCTGAGCTCGTTAAGGAGCAACGATCTGTGGTCCATTTGGTCAGCTTGTGGAAGCTGTGGCGGCATTCATCAATGGCCCAATGCAGCATGCTGTGCAAATTGGCTCTGTGGTTATAAATATATATAGCAGCAAAAAAAGTATAGGCAAACGTAAAATATAATAAACAAAAGTGCTTAAGGCAAAACTACGCGACTTCGAAATACCCTGTACACTACGCCGAGCTGCACTTAAATATATTTATTGGGCATTCTTGTGTTCCTTTTGTGTACAGACTTTTACAGATTTAAATATTCTATACGAAAATACCAATTTGGCTAAATATGCTCAAAAACCAAGGTTAATGCTGCCTGAGGAACCATCATACCCTATTTGAGGCATGCGCCATGGGTGCAGGGTATAAGAAAAAACCAAAGTGCTGGCTGTCTGCAAGGCGCTTAAATTTATTGATTTCCCATTGAATGCTCGACAGGCCGGCGCTGGAATTGGCAGCTTGCAACTGTGCCGCGCAAGTGTTGCGGGTGTTGCATCTAATGTCTTATTTAAAGCCGTCACGCAACTGCGCCAATCGGGACACTAATCATAGGGCCGCGAACACTCGATAGAGTGGGTTTTACGAACAGCGGCCTCATCACACACAGTATACATATTTATGCATACTGCACTAAATATAAGACCATTTGTGTGTACTTTTATTGTCAGTAATCGCACCTGAGCCCACATCCATCCATATTGCCATGTAATTGCTGCTTGCTTTTGCCTTAGTTTCTTTTATTTTTATGTTTTCTTTGTTGTTTTAGTTGGCTTTGAAAGCTTTTTGCCTCATTAATTGCCTAATGGGCCGCGCCTGCAATCTGCATTGCACTGCAGGGCGTATGCGCAATATTTGGTCATGTTAATTTTCAGCCGGCATTTTGTTGGTTTTGCGCCACTGCAATTGATTTAATATGCTGCAAAGTGTTTACGAGCACCCTACAAATAAAATAGCTATGCAAAAAAAATACAGAAAAAACACAAGCAGCTGTAACAAGAACAGCAACAACATCGCTAATTGCTATTAGCAAAAATATGCATACAACAACAACAGTAGAAAAAAAATGTCTTGAAACTAAATAATCAAAAAATATGCAAACAAGGCGACCAGTTGCCAACAAGCAACTGCGACTCTCGTCTAGACTTTAAAGTCTCGCCAACTTGTGAAAATGTTTTTAATTAATTCATGTTTGTTGTTGTTGTTGTTGATATTGTTGCTGTGTCTCTTGTTGTCCTCAAGTTAGACACAGCAAAGCCAAGAAGCCCAAGACAGTGCCTCTTGACAGAAGATCAAGCTTGGCAGTTCTCTCGAGAGATTCAATTCATGTGATAATTATGGCAAATTCTCATATGAGAAACGTTTGCCGGCAGAATAAAAACTGACGCTTTTAAAATGTGATTAATAGCACCTTCTGGTGTGGGAGGTTCTAACAAGCGATCAGCTGTCCAAAGATCTAAGGTATAAGCCAGGTAGCCCGAGAAGCCGGCAAACTTTTGATCCATGAAAAAAAAACATTTTTAAATGCATAAAGGAAATAGCGATTTAAAGTAATGTGAACAAAGCAGCTGAGATTACACTGCAAAAATTAAATGGCTGAATTTCAAATAATTGTAAATTTAACTGAAATTGAATTAAAAATGCAAAACAGAAGTTGCAAATTTAAATTTATAAACTAGTTTCCAGTCAATAGTTATGAAAATAAGTTGCTAAATTATTTGCTTTATATAGGTATTATTTCTCTCACTGTAACAGCATGCGGCGTTGCCGTTGCCTGGCATCTAGAGGTCCACTGTGGCATGCTACACATGTAAACCGTCACAATGTCGTCAGCTGCGGCCTGAGGCAGCGTTTCCACGTTTCCACACATTTGCATGGGGGAATTCTTCGCATAGTTTTGGACAACTGCTCAGTTAGCTGTGATTTTCGCCGGGTGACAGGCGATTTGAAAGTTATCGTTTAAACGAAATTAAATAAATTAGGCGCTGCGCTTGGTTAATTTTTCTTTTTGCGGCTAGCCGCAAGGAATCCATATAAAATTGGCACTCAAAACCGTGCAGCACGCTAATGTGAGTTAATTTGTTTGACTCTGAGACATGAGAACAAAACGGTTCGTATTGAAATTGCTATCATTCCTCACGTTAGCTCCGAGTGGCAGCTCCTCCGCCGCCTCCCCCCCTTATCGAAGCCCCCACCAAATTAGTTGAACAAATGACCTTAGATATGATTTCGTAATTGGGCGGCGCTTGGTGCTGGTAGCAGGCCGACGTAGCAACAAACAGCAGCAGCAGCGACTGTTGGCCAACGGCGGCTCATGCGAAAACCCACCCACCCACAACAATGATTAAGTGCAGCAACATGTGAGCGTGCCCGTGCCAGCGCATAAAAACCTAAATAAAAATCACAACAACAACTGGACAAATGCAAAACAAAACAAAACAAAAAATCGAGAAGAAAAAATCGACAAAGACAACAACATTGGCTTGTTAGCAGCGACGTTATATACCCTATAAATAGTAGCTGAAGCGTATACTCAGCTTAACAACAGTTCTGATTCGATTTCGTTTGAACAATTTTTAAATAACTTTTTGCTTAAAAAATACATTAAACAATATTTTTATTTAATATGACAGCTTTCTGATAGAATCTTTATAAACTTGTTCAAGCAACTTGTCAAGAATATTATGTATGTAAGTCATTTACAGGGTATCTGGTCACTGTGTACTTGTGTTTGCACCATTTTCAGTTTATTTTTCAATCAGATTTTTCATTTTTGTGCTGGCATTTATTGGCGTTTAGATTTTGATTGGCTCAAATGTGCAGTAAAAATAAATTATTTTTATTACTTTACAAGCTCAAAGGAAAAAGGAAAAATCAAAATACTGAAAAGTCCATTCCAACAGGTAATCAGAGCGCCTTGCATTTTCACAAAAATAAAAATGCATAACAAAAAAAAAAAAAACAAAGAAAAAAAACTCGAAATGAACTTTCAATTAGTTGTTCCTGGCAAATGTGCAATACCCGCAGGTTTCTGGCCAATTTGCATGGGCCAAAATGAGTCATGTGGAAGGAAAAATATAAAAATGGAAAATTAAGACCGTCGGTTACAGCTGGAGCGTTAATTAATCTTATTTAAATGGATTGTCATTTACCGAGCAAGCATTACAAATTTGATGTGAACATTTGCAACAGTTGCAAAAGTGAATGTTGAACAATTGAAATGCGCTCAAGTTTACACGGCCAACGAAATGAAAACACAAACAGCCAAATAAATGAAAGAAAAAATTGGACATTGTTATCTGTTGTTAATGATTGTAACGCCTACGGCGGCAGGTAACGCCGCTTCAGATGCTAACAGATGTCCAGGTTAACGCTCGATTGAGCAACTGTGCATTGACTTTCAACGCGGAAGCGTGAACTGCTCGATCCCGCTCGAAACTCAGCTGAGCTGGCTCCAGACTCTTGGCTCCCGTCTGGATGCCTTGGCTAAAGTCAAATTCAGCGCGACTGTCGGCTGTGTTTAGTAGGTGCAACAAGATCAGCAACTGGTGCAACGCGGCCGCTGCTTTAAATTACTTTGAATTGTGTTTAATAGCTGGAAATGATGCCGGGCCGGGCCTGACTTTGAGTCCGTGGTTAGCTGTCCGCTGCCCGCTGATTGCTGTGGCTATTACTATTGCTCAAGCAATTATCGGGCATCAATTTGCCACAGCCCGTTGGTTAGGAAGTGCAAATTGACGTCTGGCAGCGTGAGAATCGAAACACTTTTCCTTTTTCCTGCTGATGCGGCCTCCAAGGCATAACAATAACCAAATTTGGTTCAAGTTCACGCTGCAGCCGTAGCGAGCGGCGAGCGGCGAGCGGCGAGCAGCGCAAATTTGTAGCATTTAGAGGCATGACAAAATGCCAAACACAACGCACATGTCGCCTGCCCGCTGTCCGCAGCCTGCCTTATAAATATGGTAATGGCCCGGCCCCGTCCCGTGTCCACTCCGGCGATAAATCTAACATAACTATTTTGCAAGCCAAAAACGCGCGCACCGCTCGCATGTGGGCAGCACCACGCTCTCCGGGGTTTAAGCCAATGTCCAACCGTAGCTGGACATGTGGAACATGTGTATGCCAGGCACTTGCCATGCGCACCGACTGACTGACTGACCAACTGACTTACTGAGTGACTGACTAACTCGCAACTCAAGACATGGCTCCAACTCTGATTGCGACAGCTGCGCGTTTTTAGCCAGCGCTAATCGCGTCGCACTAAGCGAATTGTAATAGAAATAGCCGCAAAAACAAAAACAAAAAACAACTGAAAAAACTGTTGCTCCGACCGATGCGAATCCCGATATCGCATGACATGGCACAGCTAGTAATGCCAACGGCACTGGACATTAGATGCCATTGCTCCAAATAGCGCGGAGGCTAACGACGACTGGCCGGAGGATCCAACACGCTGAGATGGATGCTGCGAATTTGTAAGATCTCAAATACGAAGTGGCAGGGAGAATCAAAGAAATAAATGATTTTTAAGCTGAACGGATTCAAGTACAAATCTGTTATCCAAACAACAATCGAACCTCAAACTGAACTGGGTTTGTTTTTTTAAATATTTATGTTAAGAACAAATTGTGTGTTGGTTATAAAAAATATAAAACATATGTTAATATAAGTCTAAAAGGTATACAAAACAATATTCCCTCATAAATTTTTTTCAAATAATAATAGAAGTTAGAAAAAATGCAGCATAAAAATCTGGGCTTACGAGATAAGGCAGGCTCACGAAGCGAACCTAAGGCCGAGACAAGTCGGCGCTATGCGTGCGTCCAGCTGAGGCAATGCACAATAACGGTATATGCATTTAAGCCTGGCCTAGAAATGGCATACTGCAATTATGCATGATAATTGCTCGTGTGTGTTTGTGTGTATTGAGCAAGCGGCACTTTCCGTCGGGGCATCTTCATTAGCTGCGAGCAGGCCGGGCCACAAGCAGACCAAGCCAAGCGCAACGCAAGGCAATTGTAAGTTTGATGGCAATTAATTTGAATTTGTACACGCGAAGCGTGTAAAATGCAACAACATGTCGGCGAGGACAAGTCGTTGGCGATGGTGGCGACGATTAACCAATGAATTAAAGCGATTGTCGAGCAATTAATAAATCTTTTTTCGGTGCGCTGCACGGCACGCATGACCCAATCCTAATCGAGAGCGATTTGCCAGACGCTGATTGCGGTTTCCCAGGGTGCCTGGGATGAAACGCCAAACGTTAAATTGCCGACTGCCTGCAGTTGCAGTTGCAGTTGCTGTTGCAGTTGCTGTTGCTGTTGCTGTTGCAGTTGCCGTTGCATAACTCGAGACTCTAATGAATTGAGCGCTGGCTTTTCATAGCTGTTTAATTTATGGCCGTCGCACACACGCACAGGCGCTCACGACAGCGTGTTGCAGTTGTTGTTCGCGGACGCAGAGACACGGCGTCACAGCGACGGACACGCAATATAGCCAAGAAGTTGGTCAGCGACAGCGACAGCTTGGTCACTTGACTGTGACTCTGGCTTTGACTGCGACTGCGGCTCCGGCTCTGTCTCTGTCTCTGGCTTTGGGGATATTGGCGCGTGTGTATCGCACTTTTCAATTAAGTTACAAAACGCATGCCCAAGCACGTTTTTCAGTTTTGCCATTGCGTTGCGCTTGTTGTTTTGGCTTGATCTGTAAACAAGTGTCTGCTGCTTGTCTGGCACGGTCGCGGCCTTCAACATGAACTTGAACTTCTCTGCCGTTTCCCCACCATTTTTGGTTTTTGCTTAGCCGTGTAATTGCTGCACATTGAATGTTCCAAGACACACAAAGACGGAAACATTGAAAGTGCGTGTTTGCCTGCATAATCATAGTTCATATGCTATGCAAATCGTATACAATTTATGGCCTGGATGCTGTATAATATACGCCCCCAGCCAATGTCCATTGTCTGCGGCTTAACAGCTTAATAGCCAGTTACACACATGCATCTCTCAATCCGCGTGTGTGTATTTAAATACGATTACGAATAGATATGTTCATTTATATGTGCTTGCGGCGGGCTTTGTTATGTCTTTAATGCCGACAAAATGCTTGCTGCAAAAATTGACACACGACAACGGGCAACAGTCAACTGGCGGCTGGCCATAAATTCAAGTGGCCAATAAAAAATTCTGAATATCATACAATAGCCTCAGAGTTTGACTCAATTCGCGGTGAATGGTGGGCTAAAAGTGTTTTGGCAATTCGAGTATGGCATTCGCATTAGCACGAGCATCAATGAAAATGCTGTGAAAATTGTCGCTTGGCATTGGCAACAGCGCCAGCCAAAACAAAAGACTTAGGCAACGAACTTTGCTAAAAATCGCGCATACGCAAAATATATAAAAATGCAACGGTTTTTATTTCGCTTTTTCGCATTTGTTTTCTTACATTGAAGTACTTACGAATTTCATTTTGCTTTGTTGTTGTTTTTTTTTTGTAATGTGTTATTGTTGGCTGAGCTGCAATTAGTTAACAAATATTTCAAAAATTAATTCGCTTTTAATGATTTATTTGGCACTGCACTTTTTGTTTTATTTACAACACGAAACACGATCTTGTTTTGTTTTTATGTGTGTATGGTATTTTTGGCTTTGAATTTGAAATTTCTTTTGCTTTCGTTTTTGTTTGTTTGATTTTTATTTGTACGATTCTTATTATTGCTGCAGTTGTTGTAATCGCGTGCACGCGAGTCAAGTGAAACCAAAAGCCAAAAAATTCAAACGCGTTTGCTGGCTACAACAATGAGAGCTGGGAACTGTTAGCTGGATGCTGTGTGGATGCCTGTCAACTAGGTATTGGCTTACACGACTCTGCGCTGCGCTGTATTTAAAAAAGTTGTGTTTTGTGCCTGGTTGCGGGAGCTCGGCTTTGACTCGAAATCGGACTCGGACTCGGACTCGGATTTGCCGGATCGTGTATACGTACGTCGAGCTGTGCGGTAAAACGTTTAATGAATTCCAACAGAAATGCTCAGTTGATTTTATATAAAGCATGGCAAGCGTGCGCCGTTGTCGACGTCGACGTGGCCGTCGTTGCTTTGTTTGCTGCGTTTTGAGTGAGTTTTTTGCTTTTGTTTGTTTTTTTTTTTTTTGTCTTTCTTTTGTCACTCGAGCACGAGTGTGAGAGCCTTTGAGCTTGAGTGCTGTTGTTGTTGGTGGCTTACGTGCGACACGTGATGGTCGTTGTTCTGGGGCGGCTGGTGGCAAAAAGGCAACTTTCTAGCGCTTGGTAGCGACTGCTGCAGCGGCCGCTGCTTTCCGGTAACCAGTTTCAGCACGAGCTGCACTTCAATCGGGTCAATCAGCCTCAATAGGCGCTTATGCAAATCTGATGCAAATGTAATAGGAAAGCTGGCAAGCACCTTGGCTTGATTGCAGGTGAAAACGGCTACAACAATTGCATCAACAACAACAGCAACAATAACAACAATGCTTCGGCGTTGTCAGCAGCTTAAGCTTTGGCAATTTCTTCCGCCTCTGTCGTTTTGACCGTGAAAATTTCGTGTGATTGTTGGCCTGTTGGTCGGTTTGTTTGATTGCTTGCTGTTGCTGTTGATGTTGTTGTTGCTGTAGCTGCTCATTTTTCTGGCCGTTTTTAGTAAGTCGAGGAGCGCTGTTGACTTGATTTAAATGACAATTTACGTTATGTTCGCTTGTATGATTAAATATAGCAATATGCATATCATAATCATAACGCACGAATTGCCTGCCGGAAGCACTAAACAGAAGGCTTAAACCACAAGCCTCCAAGCTATTTCTAAATACAACATGCATATTTTGAATTGCGATTTCTGCTGCCGTTGTTGTTGTTGCTGCTGCTGTTGCTTTATAATGTGTGTAACATAAAATGCTTGACATTTACGACCATTAAACTACAAAACATCAAATCCAATAAACGCCTACGAGGGTAGTTCAGTAGTTGCTAACCTTTTTGTCAGTTCAAATATTCTGGGTACTTTTGTAAATAAAATGTATCCTGAAAGCCAAGTCGCTTATATCAAAAATTACACAGCACAGACAGTCTGAAACACTAATTTACTTTGTAAATTTAAAAAAAAAAAAAAAAACAAAACTTGAACTAAATAGCATACACGCTGCCATAAATCATTCCATCACTTAATTAGCGGCCCTCGTAATAAATGCGCCTAATTAAATACAAATTACACACTTGTCGCAGCTATGCAAGCAATGCGTTAGTTCGTTTTTTTTTCCGCCAGCCAACGCATTTAATCAGCCACGCAGCAGAGCGAAGGCTGCAGGGGAGAGGGCGGTGGGGTGTGCCGATAGCTGGTTAATTCAAAATACCAAGTTCAAGTTCAGCTGTCAGGTGTCCGGCGGGGCGGCCGCAAAATCGCCTTCTTTTTGTTGATGCAACAAGTCGCAGCAAAGCCGCGAAAATTAAATTGAATTGTCTATATATACTATTTTGATGTTTTGTATTGTCTTCAGGTGGCGTTGGGGTCAAGTTCAGTTGGCCAATTGTTGTAAGCAATGCAGCAATTAGCAATTAGCTCGCTTAATTGCCGATTGCCATTGATTTATCAACTGATCAACTGAACAATTAACAACTCGCCTTGCGCGTACTTTGCCTTCTTTGGCTTTCTTTTGTTGCTGCTGTGCTGCCATTTGCTTTGCTTTGCTTTGCATTTGTTTTTGTTTTTGGTCTTTGTATTTGCTGCTTAATTGAAATAGTTGAACGTCTGACAATAGTTATCAATCAATCATTGGCGCAAATTTTGGCCTCAGCTCGGCCCGGCCCGGCCTGAGGTTATTGCCACTTTGAGGAATTGAAAACCAGCGCCGAGAGCAGAGCCAAAAACTGTTTTTGGGCTCAAACTTGTCTGCACACGAGAGGCCGCTTCTAATTAATGGATATTTAAATGCGCTAAAAATAGTCGCTGATATGATAGTCCAAGTATTCGCATGTTAATCAAATCGCTTATCCTGTTACGCTCGAACCAATGAGAATTACAAGCCCATTAATCACCGATGGCTACACGCGCAACTAATTATCGGGTTCAGACATGAGCATTTCACTCGAAGGTACCCTCAAACGAATTACATATGTGTATTAAATACGTATTGTATTGAAATTAACCTCGCTATTGCACATTTTGTTAAGGAAGTCAACGGCAAATGAGTTCAAAACCTCAAGAAGAGCAATAACTCGCCGAATACCCAAATGTGGAACTGGTCATTATCCCAACGGGTGCGCCGACTCATGCACACTCTCCGCTTGGGTTTAAGATCGCCGTAAGTGTTCACAAGTGAAATGCTTGATGAAAAGCTTGATTCCACATCTGTGATTAATATTTGTGTATTCCCTTACTGGAGATGAAATTTGTAAATTGTCAACACTTTATTTTAATACGATACGTATATATAATATTTACCTCCTTTTTTGTGTTATAATATACGATTAGCCTGATTCGGTTAAAAAATCTTTAAGCAAGAAAATCGTGCGAAAGACAAATATTTTAATAATTTGAAAATCCTATCTCTGCCCAGTAATAATTGTATATATAGGACACTATTGACCCCACATTTATTCCAAACACTTTATCCATACACTACCCTGGGATTCGAACCCGGATCCTCGTTGTTGAGTTTAAATCGTTTATGATTTTCAACACATTCATAAGCTTTGTGTTCCAAATAATTTATTTCAAAATATCCTCTTCACAGGTTTAACTGTTTGTTTTATTTATTTGATTGGATTATCGTTTATTGCACTCAAATTCAAAATCGATTAAAAAATTTATAACATTTATATTTAACTTAACAAATTCGGATTGACTTTTTCGGCATTCACTTTACTCCCTAAGTTGTCGATGCGATTCAACGACCTTCCCCAGTTAATAATTAAGTGTATGACGGTGCTGCACTTAGATTTTGAAATAATTAGATACGTTATATGCCAATTAGCGACGTGTCGAGGAAGCGTTGCTAAGGCTGATGCTGCTGTAGACGGTTGACAATATTGTACAGTTATTGCGACTGCCAATAGCCAATTAGCTAATTGTGCCCAAATGTGCATATGTGAATTATGAAAAGCGAGCGCAAGTTCAAATGTTTAACATTCCAAAGTTCCGGTCCAATTTAAATTTGATTTGCATTAAGCACGCATACAAACACAACACACACACACACACACACGCACATAAACAATATGAAGCGTTTTGCGTTTATTCTCACGGCATCGACCTTGACAATGCTCGTGTGTGTGTGCAACGCATGTTTTTGCGGCTTGCAAGGAAGAAAACTCTTGACGCTGGAACTGGTTTTGGTTTTCCATTAGGCGGCAATTGAAGGCGCTAATATGCGTATGCAATATGCCGCTGCGGTAACAACCACACACACGCCAAGTTTGATAAACTGGCGGCGCAATCGGTGTTACAGTCATCGGATTTAATTGAAACGGGTTGGCGACGAGCGACATTGCCGAAACTACTACTTTCGATAGGGAAGAGTTTTGCTATTTATTTACCTGTCAACTGCTGCAATTTGCATGCCTAACACTGAGTAATTATAGCCTCTTGTATTTTTGGCGGCTATAATTTAAACTGTATGCTGGCAATGCTCTATATAACAGCAACAAATGTTAGTGTTGGAACATGCAAGAATATATCGGGTCGAAATTATCGTAATAGTTCAAATGTCAATAGTGAGAGTACGAAATGTTTAAATTGTTTATTATATATATTCGGAAATGAAAAAATGTAGGCAACTTCAATATTAAAACTATTAACAATATTAATTTTTTAATCAGAAACTATCGATATGCCAATTGACTATCGTTGGTGTACGGAACAGTTGAGACTATCGATAGTGCCAACATCTAGCAAAAAGCAACCACTCATCAAACCGGCACCGAAAAAGTGAGAAATATTCGCCTGCGCTTAAACCAAATTTGTATATAGTAGACGCCAACGCATGCAAGAATGACGCACACAAACACGAATTGGGTCCTGGCTTTTTTCGGCGCTCTTTTGGCTTTGGAGCTAGTGACGAGTTCTGAGGACAATGAGTATATGAAGCGGGAACACAGTCTGGTGCGTCCATTTCAAGGTAAGATAAGAGCCTATGATGCGTACATAGTATACGAATGCCAGGGGCATGCCATAAAAATAACTCGGGTCCATTATCTCTCAGGCGTTGGCGTTATACTACCCCACTGGGATTTTTTGGGAAACACAATGGTCACCAGCAACTACATAAGACTGACGCCGGATTTGCAATCAAAGAGCGGCGCACTGTGGAACTATTTGGTAAGTGGCCCTGAATTTTGTTTTATTAAATAATTGTCGCTAATGGAAATCTCACACAGCCCATTATGGGACGCAATTGGGAGGTTCACGTTGGGTTCAAAGTGCATGGAAAGGGCAATGAGCTCTTTGGTGACGGATTTGCCATTTGGTATACAAAGGAACGCATGCAAACCGGTCCTGTTTTTGGCAGCAAGGATCACTTCTCGGGGTTGGGTATTATACTGGACACTTACAGCAATCACAACGGCCCTCATAATGTAAGTGCCAAGGCATGTGGCAAAATTTCGAATGTCATCTTTAAAAGTTCTTTGCTTACATCGACAGCATCAACATCCCTATTTGAGCGCGATGGTTAACAACGGCACCTGGAGCTACGATCACGATCGAGATGGTACCCACACACAGCTCGCCGGGTGCGAGGTACGATTCCGTAATGTTGATTACGATACGTTTATTAGCATACGCTATGAGAACGATGTGTTGTCCGTTTCGACGGATCTCGAAAATCGTAACGAATGGAAAAACTGCTTTGTAGTTAACAATGTCGAACTGCCAACGGGCTATTTCTTTGGCCTTTCGGCCACAACGGGTGATTTGTCCGATAACCATGACATTCTTAGCTTCAAGTTTTTCGACATTGACACAAACATCAGTGTAAGTATGAATATGATATGATAATTGTCTGATGGTTTAAGTGTGTTTTTGGTGTCTTTTTTCGCATTGCAGCATGAGGAGATCTTGCGCCGTAGTCACATAATACCAAATGCCAAAACATTTGAGGCGCCGCGCGAGCACAAAGACGATCCGAAACCAGGAATGTCAAATGCGAAGATATTTTTCATACTGCTGTTCGCAGTGCTGGTGACGGCGGGCGTGGCTATATTTGCCATATCGTATTTCAAGGATCGCAATGCGCGAAAGCGTTTCTACTGAAAACACGAGCTCCAAGTGCGACAACAACCAAACCTAGGCATAGTTAACCAAAACATCGTGTTACAAGCGACAGCTGACAAGTTTCAAGTCCTTTTACAGTTAATTTATATTGAATGTACCCCTTACGATATTTGTTCATAAGTTATCTAGATTACCCCTTTTCGTGTTTTTTTGTTGTTGTTAGGTGTTCTTTGTAAAAATTGTAAAGTGAACACCTATTAAGCGAATCAACGAAGCAAGACACAGATGGGCAATTGTTAAATTTAAGTGGAAATTTTTAATCAGAACTATAGACAAATTGAGACCGTAAGAATATTATTGCAGTGTGTACATTTACATTAGAAAAGATTTAAAAAGAAACGACCAACCTACTGCTAACTGCAAATTCTTAATTGGCTATACCCAGTTATGATACTGCTGCTGACGCTGACGGCTCACGGATGCTGAACGCGGCGGCGTCGGGCGTACGGTGGCCAACATCGACTCAATCTGGCGCACCTGATTGCTGACAAAGCGATCGCTGGGCGGCTCATTACGTTCACTCTCCAAATTATCGTTGGACTTGTGCATGCCGCTCAATATGCACTGCTCGAACAATGACTTCGACTGGCCGTCGTCGAGTGAATCATCGGAGCTGTAATCAGTCTTGGCGCTGGCGATTGTCTGACGTCTGTGGCTGCTTGGCTTGGGCAGTGTGTTTGTCTGGCTTGAGCTAGTGCTGGCACTGGCGCCACTTGGTTGTGGCCTGCAGCTGCCGGCAGCAATGGCCTGAAAGGACAACGTTTTAGAAGAGGACATGCACACGGACTTTGGCCAGCGGCACTTACCTGGCTAAGCAGATTGCAGTCGTCGTCCGAGTCCATGGACAACGAGCTAAGTGAATCACTGCGCTTGGGCAGCTGGACAGCGCTGCGGCGCGGTGGCAATTTTGGCGCCGATTCCGCATTTCTTGGCAGGAGCTGGGGCGGCTTCAAGGCGCGTGCTGGGCCCACCTGAGCAGAGCCCACCGTTAAATTGGACAGGCCAGAGATCACGGAGAAATTACAGGGGCTGTCCTCCACATAATACTTGTTCATCTCATCCGTTACCGGCAAATAGCTGGGCAAGGCGCTGCCTCCGCAGCGCATCTTGGCAATGGCATCCTCCTCAGCAATGTTCATAGCAGTGCCCTGGTCTTGTGGCATTTGTCGCGGCAGCTGCTCATTGGCATTATGGTCATTGGCCGTGGAGGCTATCGACAGCACCGAGAGGTTGCTATTGCTGCCCGCCTTGGACAGCAGCGCGGGTGTGTCCTCGGTGCAGTAGCTGTGCGCCGCATCGTTGCCATTGGGATCATTTCCGTTTGAGATCCGGTTCACGATGGCCGGTGTATGGGATGGCTCGATCTTGCGTTCGCGTCGCGGCGACTGTGGCATGCTCTGTGTGGGCGAATCCGGCAGCTCTGAGGGTGAGATGACGCCGCTTTGCATGCGACTGTATTCGCTAATGACGGAGCCAGTATCATCACAGCCAATGGTCTCATCATTCACCAGCGAATCCATGGAGCTGCGTCTGGAGAACATCAGCGGCGTCTCTAGTGCGGAGTCAATGGCCTGGCAGCCGGTGCTGTGATTGCTGTTGTTATTGTTGTTGTTGCCGTTGCTGCTTATAGCAAGGATTGGCGCTGCCGCAACAGGCCGTTGCGGATTGGTTGCCTTGGGCACGGCTGGCTGCTTCTCCTGCTTGCCGGACGCCACATCCATCAGGCTATTGAGCGAATCGAAGCGACTGAAGCAGCCCGGTGTGCCCTCTTCACAATAGTTGATCGGTCGCTCGCCGGGCTCCGGGTCGGGCGTGTGCAAGCAGCCGTCGGGCTTGTCGCCTGCCAGATTCTCCAGCGCATTGCAGCGCAAATTGAGCGTCTTGGGACGCTCCACTTGATCGCTGCTCAAATCACAAACTGAAGCGGATTTGGCCAGCGGCTGAGGATCTGGGCACAGGGTGCCGCCAGTCTCATCCAATATAAGCAGAATCTCGCTGTTCTCCTCGCTTGCCACCGGCTGCGTCTGTGCCGCCAGCGCGGACCGTCGTTCCTTGTAGCGCGCACTGAAATCTGTCGGCTGGTCCAAGTCTATGGAGTTATCGAAGCTGGCCTTGGCTGGCTTGTGCTCGCTGTAGCTATACTTCATCGAGTAGTCAATGGGCTGCTCCTCCGCGGGCGTGCCAAACCGGCTCTTGGCTGTGGCTGCGCTCAGTTTGCGTTGCTCGAAGGCGCTCTCGGATTTTGTCGAGTATTTTGTGGAATCCGAATCGGACTTGCCGGAGTAAAGCGACTCGCGGCTTTCGCACTTGCGGGGCAACGTGTTGCTGCCGTTGCTGCTGCTGCTTGCCGTCGCGGGTCTAACCTTCTTGAGTGAGCCCGTGGGATTGCTGCTGAGCCGCATGGAGCTATAGCGTCGCGGTAGCGTGCCGGCATGGCCGTTGGCCAGCTCCTTCGCTGGCATCTCGCTGCTGGTCGCAAGTTCAAGCGCGTTGCGATAGTTGACCAAGTTTTTGAGCGCTGATGCGCTGCCCTCGGCCACCATGGGATTCTTGGAGCCGATGAGCGCGCGTAGCAGCGGAATGGCATTGTGATCGATAAGAAACTGTTGATCCTCGGGACATCGTGCGGACAAATTCCACAGCGTACCACAGGAATTGCTGACAACCGTCTGGTTGTCCGACTTGAGCTGCTGCAACAGAATGGCCAAGCAGTTGTGCTCCCGCAGGATCTGGCGATACGACTCACAGACAGCTATGTGGCTGGACACGTTGCGCAGTATGCCGCCAGCATTCTCGACAATCTTCAGAGTCTTGCTGGGGCCCTCGTAGCTGAGCATTTGCACCAGGAATCCCAGTGCCCCATCGACGGCACAAAACTCCGCCTTGTTGGTGCTGCAGTGCGCCGAGAGATTCCACAGCGCCGAGAGTATGGCCTTTAATGTGTTCTCGCTCTTGTTGTGCATAGCGGCCAGTGCGAGGGCCGTCACGGTGCCCAGCTCATTGAATATGGTCTTCAGGTGTTTGTCGGCGCGCCAGGAGAGATTGCGCAAAACACTGGCCGTGGCCTGCAGCAGATCGTCGACATCCGTTGAATTCGAGTCCAGCTGGGCAACCAGCGCTTCCATGAACTGCTTCTGTCCGCAGAGCAGCGACTTGTTGTTCTCCTCGCCGCAGGTAAGATTCGTCAGCGTCATGAGCGCATAGCGACGCAGTAAATTGCATTGCTCTCGTCCCGTTGCCGGCCCGTGGACCGCATGGTCGAGATGCACCAGATTTGGTATCGCTTTCAAGGCACCCAGCTCGCACATCGTCTGGCGATGCTCCTCGTCGAAGCTGGCCTTCATCAGCAGCTTAATGGCCGCCAACGGATGACGTTCCTCGTCGTCGGCAATTGACTCGCCGCCGCTCTGTAGTTGCGTTCGAAGGAAGTTGCAACTGTAGTCGTGTATTTGGTCCAGCAGGCGCAGCACCTTCACCTCCCGTTGATTTCCGTTTACAATGTTGTGCAGAGCTTGGCTGGCGTTCCTGCGTGCCGCTCCTCCCGAGCCGGCGCTATCGTCATTGGCGTGCAGTATCTGTACCAGCAGCTGGATGCAGTCGGAGCTGCGCAGTGCCGCACATGTGTCTGCGTTTCTCGACAGCTCCAGAAAGTTCCGCGTCAGCTCCAGTTGCTTGTGAGCGTCGCTTTCGTTCAGCGCCATGTTTACAAATGATTTCCACTGTATTGAGTTTCCGCGGGCTTAACCTAAACACTCGTCGTCCAGCTTTGTACCTAAGCGTTTTCCAGGAACTATAATTTGCCTGCCTGTTGATCAAGCGCAGGTAGGCGGCCCTCCACTATGATTTGTGGTATGCCATTATTCCTAGGTAAAAATTCTACAGCGCAGAAGCAGCTGCCTTTGTACGTTGTGGGCTATCGGGTTTGAAAAGCAACAAGTAATCGATAGATATGTTCCATGTTACAAAATGTGTGCGATGGCTGCGATGCAATCAAAACCGCCAGGGCTACAGTGAAATATGTTGTAACGTTGTAAGATATTTAAATAAATTTTAAATAAATAAACTTTTGCATCGCACCATCATAATGAAGGCAGTCGTGTATTTTATTTTTTTCAATTGATTTTTTGATTGACAGCAACAAAATGTGATAGTTTAACGTCATTGATTAGCATTTCTTGCGCCGTCTGGCCACCTTGGTAACGTGTTAGCAGTCTGCATATCTCCCACCACTAGCACTAGTTACGTCACGCACAACAGCTGATCAACCCAGCTGCTAACGCCGTGTTGAGTTTGCCGTAAAAAGAATGAATTTCTTGAAAAAGGTAAATTAAACAATAAATAAGTTAATGCAAACATTAAACGCATATCTCCTTCTCTTTAAGGTGACCACGCAAGTGCTGCCAGTGGCTGAAGCGCAGCTCAGCCTTAGCAACAAATCGGCATTGCACACCAGCGCAGTTTGCTGTCGCGTGCAGTCCGGGCGTTACCGCATAACCGTGAAACGGGATCGGCCGCTCACCTACGAAATGGCCAATCCGCCGCATTTTATTGGACATCGCAAGACGTGGAACTCTTGGAACACATGTACGTAGCCGTAAATTCTGTTATTAAATTTGAAAAAATTGCATAAATGGAAACAAATCGTTTTTAGCCACCCTGAAGGATGCTTTGCGTCCATCGCAAACAGCAATTGAAGACGTCTTCATTCGCAAATTTGTCACTGGCACCTGGCATGCGCTGGTTTGCTCCGAAATTATTATCAAGCGACAACATAATACGATACGCATTGCGGCTATCATACGACAGGCGATTAGTCCGCGGAAGATGTATTTCCTCATTGGCTATACGGAAGAGTTGTTGTCATATTGGCTGCAATGCCCCGTTACGCTGGAGTTTCAGACGGTGGCCGATAAGAAGGACGTGGTCTTTAAATATATTTAGTTCATATGCCTTTTTACTTGTCTCTTATATACATTTACACTAGTACAACCATTTGGAAGTGTTTTTCAATGTGCGTATTCGACTTCACTGTTATTGCTATGCCAAGATTTGATGGCTTTGTTAACAATGACTCCATCCTGATCTTTAACCTGCAAGATGGACAAGTTAAAACGCATTTACATGTGCGAACAGTGCGTCTTACCGTTTCGATTAATGCCTTCAGTTCTTCCTGAGAATTTAGATCAAATATCAACGATTTGATGTCTTTTACCAGCTCCAGAAAGAGAAATACGACGATTTTCTTGGCGCCGCCGCACACCTTGTCCCATATTTTGACTAGCATGGTTTCACAAATGACACCAGCAAAGCAAGTCGTGTACCAGTTCTCCAAGAGCTTCGAGTTCTTATCAAAGAGTTCCAACTTTTCTAAGCGACTGAAATCACAAAATTCACTTTAGTATATGATACTAATGGTTATGTTATCGATCACCTACTAAAATAAGGCGATGTCTTCGCGCTTGAGGAGTAATTGCGTCAGTTCCTTTAGCTTGGCACATTCCTTCTTCAGCTCACGCGTGTACTGGAAAAATTCCTTGGCTATCCAGTAGGTTTCCACTTCATCGTCGAATATATCGAGAAGTGTGCGCACAATTTCAATAAAATGATTGTCATCTGATTGAGCTCCTGCCCGTGCATTGCCATATAACAGTCGATTGTTTTCCAGTAGCCACATTTTGTGCATCATCAAATCCCTGGATTTGGATGAGTCGAGGTCTACGCAACGCATCACGATCACCGCGCGTTGCAAGTCTTCGTACACCTGACGGCGTTGTTCCCACACATTTTCGGTATTGTTTTTATGGAGTGGCATGATTCCCATGATGAGACTCCAGAGCAAGCTCCGCTGTTGTGTGGGAACCGTATACGTATATACGAAGTGCTTTAATTTCGTCAGATTGCGTATATCATCCTGTAGTAGTTTATTGAGTGATTTCTTCTCTTCAACGCTAAAACAGCCAACTTTTTCATAGTAACTGGACCTAAAGTTGCGCTCATCTGTGGTCATCTTAAAAATATGCTTTGTTTACTTCAGTCGCTAGACTGCGCAGAAATATGGTCAAAATACAAAAATCATGTGCGGAAAATAACAAAATGCTTGATTGGTGAAATGAAAAGCAAAATCTCTGGTCACTCTTTTACAGGCAAAACTAGTTGGCGCCAATTTGTTACGATAGAAATGTTACAAGTAACCACCCACCCCTATACTTTATTTGTTCTGAATGACACAAATTATAAATTTAATTATTTATAATTTTTCGGATTTCTAAAAACAAACAAAAGTTATCACCTGTTCGTAAGCTGTTTCTGTTCCACTTTTCTTGCTGCACTTTTAATGCCTATATAAAGACCCTATTACACGGCTTATGTTAAGTAGTCTCTTATTGCGTTAACAGTTCTCCGGCTCCGTTTAGCGTTGCGAACGTATTGCGCTTACGTAGCTGACTTTGCTATTACGTTGGTACGTAAGTACCGTTGTGCATTGCATTTCGCTACAAAATGCCCAAATATTGTCTGAAAAGGTAAACAAAGCTTTTCCAGTGCTAAAATATGTAGTACGAGAACATAGCAATGTGACGGACGTTAGCCAAGTATTGTATTGCAAAAGAAAATTGAAATAGAGGCGGCGTGAGTTATTTAATGTAAAGGCCTACAAGTACATGTATTACACACTGTTGCTGCCTTTGCAGAGGCTGAAAATGAAAATCAATAATTCAATCAGAAAATCAAAACACGAGTTTGCCCAAATGCGTGCACGAGTCTTATGATAATTTATGCAATTATGCCACACATTGACGCATGTCTCGGTTGTCTTTGCAGTTGCAGTTGATAAATTCAAATGTTATGCTCTGCATTTGCATTTGTTGTTGTTGTTGTTGCTGTTGTTGCTGTTACTGCCGTGCACGTTGTTCGAGCTTCGCAAAATGGAACAGGAGATTGGCACCTGGGACTCGGTGCTGCTGGAAAACCTGTCCGAGGATAGCTTTATAAACAACCTGCACCAGCGTTATAAGCGTGATCATATATATGTAAGTAACATTTATATACATATACATTTTCATATATCAGCATATTTATTTAGACCTACATTGGAACTTCTGTTGTGGCTTTGAATCCATATCATCACATATCCGAGCATTCGTTGGATAACATACGCAACTATGGCAATAAAGGCATTTTTCAGTTGCCTCCACACATGTGAGTGTGCCTCTTTCTAGCATAGTACTGTTTTAAATAGTCCTTCCATTTACGATCCTTCACAGCTATGGGCTTACCAATTTGGCCTATCAGTCGCTCAAGGATCAGAGCGAGGATCAGTGCGTGCTGCTCACTGGCGAGGGCGGTGCCGGCAAAACGGAGACCTTTAAAATGATTGTAAATTTTCTCACACACATACAGGATCGTGCGCTCTGTGGCGGCACTCCAAACGCGTTACGCAAACAGTCCTCGAGTAGTTCGGCGAGCGGCATGATCATGCATGCCCATAGGCGCGCTTCGAGCAGCTGCTCCGGCACTGCCAATTTTATCATATGCAAAAACAGCGCCGCCGCCGCCCACGGCAGCACATCGAATTCACGTCGCCAGTCACCGTCACCCGGTCCGGGTCCGGGGCCCTCGCAGCGCTCTCGTACGCGTGCCGAGAGCAATGAGCGCCATGCCAAGCGCAATATGCGTGAGAAGATTGTTGATTTTGACTTCTCGCATCACAAGAGTTCCGAGAATATTAGCACACTGCTGGAATCAGCCGCCGCGCATGCCCATTTGCATCCAACGAAATCATGCTTCAAGCACCAACAAACACAAGTAAACACCTGCACTGCCACTTACGGCCCAATGGCCGCAACGCCCTCCAAAACGGGCGCATCCAGCACATCGCCCAAGTACATGCACGGCGGCTGTCGTCAGTGCGGCCACAGCAAATGCACACGCGCCCAGAGTTTGGAGAAGGAGGAGCGCGAGGCCGCACTGCTATTGCTGCGGGGCAGCAATAATCGACTGTCCACTGCCCACCAAGCGCAACCTCAGCGCGGTAGCTGCTCGAATCTGGTGCGACAGCATTCAACTGAAAGCCAATCGGAGCGACAATTCGCACTGGGCTCCACGCAACGTATATCGCTGTACGATGCACACAAGCTGAGCAAAGTCCTGGGCAGCAACTCCGTTTCGCCCACGCCCTCGGCTAGCTCCTCGCTCCATCGCCGCTATAAGTCGCCCAGCCAGCGGCTGCGCGAATGCGTCACTTGCGCGGATGTCTTTCTGGAGGCCATGGGCAATGCCTGCACTCTCAAGAATAACAACTCTAGCAGATATGTAAGTGGTTTCCCCCAGTGGTGTCTCTTTGTTTATGCTTAACCTCTTTTTCTGGTTTCTGGTTTTAGGGCAAACTGTTTGACATTGAGATCGATTTCAAGGGAGATCCCATGGGAGTCCACATAACACATTGTAAGTAAGAATGATTGTTTTCTGAGGGGTTGTCTTTATTTAGGATGCGTATATTCAAAAATAGATTATTAAACATATTTATGAAATTGTTTCCATGTCTGACCCGTATAAGATATGCTGGAAAAGGTTTGAATTGCTTCATATAGCTGATAATATATGTGCTTAATAACTCTTCTATAAAAATTTTTTTTGTAATATCTATACACAGACTCGAATTACGGATACCATGATTGGAGAGCGCAATTTTCACATATTTTATCAACTGCTTTTGGGCGCTGATCTCCAGTTACTAAGTAAGCGTAGGCCCACTAAAACGTCGTAGAAAACCATCTAATTATTTTAATATGCTTAAAGAGTCCCTGAAGCTCTTTCGCAATGTGGAAAAGTATGAGCTGTTGCGCAACACGACTGCCATGGAAGAGGATCGTGCCAATTTTCATTACACAAAGGTCAGTTGTACTTAATTTATGTGCGTGCAAAATATTTAACGTTATTTGTAGCGTTCTCTGGATGTGCTGGGCTTGAGCTGTGATGAAACTAACTCTATATTTCGGATTATTGCCGTGGTGTTAAAGCTTGGCAACTTCATTTTTGTGCCTGTGACCAACATCGATGGCACCGAAGGCTGTCAGGTTTCAAATGTCTATGGTATGGTTATAAATCAGTATATAGAAATAAATACTACATACTACATTAAACCAACCATTTACCATTTGTAGAAGTGCAAGAGACGGCGCAACTGCTCAATTTAGAAGCTCAAATTTTAATCAATTGCCTGACAAGAGCGAACAGCACGAGCAGCACACAGGAGGATGTGGGCTGTGAAATGGACGCCAGACAGGCGGCCAGTAACCGCAACACGCTCTGTCGCACCCTCTACAGTCGCCTGTTCACCTGGCTGGTCAATAAGATCAATGAAACAATGAAGTCCACGCAACGGGAGAAGAATCTCGCCCTGCTGGACTTTTATGGCTTTGAGGTGCTAGATCACAATTCCTTCGAGCAGTTTGCTATCAATTACAGTGCCGAGAAAATACATCAGGCAAGTCACAGTTGTGGCAACATATTTTCTAGAGTATTGTAATTCACATCTTTTGCCTTGCAGAATTTTGTGTTCAATGTGCTGCGTGCAGAGCAGGAGCTATATCTGCGGGAGGGCTTGGAGTGGTCGCGCATCGATTATTTTGACAACGAGTCCATATGTGAGCTGATTGATAAGCCGAGCTATGGCATCCTGAGCCTAATCAACGAGTCGCATCTGAACAACAACGAGGCCCTGCTGTTGCGCATTCAGCAGTGCTGTGCCGGACATCCAAATTTTATGACCAGCGGCAGCAATTCCATGTGCTTTCAGTGAGTCCACTCCCGCATGGCTGGAGGGTATCTAAAGATGTGCTTCTCAATTCACAGAATTCGCCATTTTGCCAACGTTGTTAACTATTCCATACATCGATTTCTGGAGAAAAATTCGGATATGCTGCCAAAGTATATAAGCGCTGGATTTTATCAGAGCAAACTGTCGCTGGTGCAAAGCCTCTTTCCGGAGGGCAATCCACGTCGACAGGCCAGCAAAAAGCCAACAACGCTCAGCACCAATATACGCACGCAACTGCAAACGCTGCTGGCCATTGTGAAGCATCGTCGCGCCCACTATGTCTTTTGCATTAAGCCCAACGAGTGCAAGCAGTCGCATCAGTTTGATTTGGCGTTGGTGCAGCACCAGGTGCGGTACATGTCGCTGATGCCGCTGGTGCATCTGTGCCGCACGGGACACTGCTACCATTTGCCGCATGTCAAGTTCTTTCATCGCTACAAGCTGCTCAATAGCCTCACATGGCCGCACTTCCACGGGGGCAGTCAAGTGGAGGGCATTGCTCTGATCATACGCAATCTGCCGTTGCCCTCGGCTGAGTTCACCCTCGGCACCAAAAATGTGTTCGTGCGCAGTCCGCGCACCGTCTACGAGCTGGAACAGTTTCGGCGCCTGCGCATCTCCGAACTGGCCGTGCTCATACAAAAGATGTTTCGTATGTATCATGCGAGGAAGCGTTATAGACGCATGCGCCACAGCCAAATGGTCATCTCGAGTGCGTGGCGCACGTGGCGCGTAAGTTTTGGCTGCACTGCAGCATTTGCATGCCTAATTATCGGAGTTTTATGTACATATTTATATATGATTTTATTTTTATCTCTAGGAGTGCCGTTTCGGCATTCCCTTCACGGGCCGTAGGCATTTGTGGAGTTTATATCGTGTTGTAAGCATTGCATGTTCTATTTCCAACTCATATCCACAAACCACTGATCCACCAGTACTCCAACCCACTAAACCACTTAATATTTAAATACTTACGATCGATTTTACACACTCCGGCAGGCCCGCGAGGAGTATCGTACTTTGAAGTACAAGCGCCAAGTAAAGTGGGCCGTTGATGTCATTGCACGTTACTATCACCAGTGGAAAATTCGACAATATTTACTCACCATTCCCCTGCGCCTGCCGCCCAACACACTGAGTCCGCTCTCCGTGGAGTGGCCAGCGGCGCCCGGTTTCTTGGCGGATGCCTCGCGTCTGTTGCGCGCCATTTATCATCGCTGGAAGTGCTACATATATCGCAATTCTTTCGATCAAACGGCACGCAATCGCATGAGAGAAAAGGTCACAGCCAGCATTATATTCAAGGATCGCAAGGCTTCCTATGCGCGCAGGTAAATATGAGCTTTAACAAAATGTGTGCACACTTTGCTAATTTAAATTTTATTCTGTTCCGCAGTGTCGGCCATCCCTTTGTGGGAGACTATGTGCGTCTGCGCCATAATCAGCAGTGGAAAAAGATTTGTGCCGAGACCAACGATCAGTATGTGGTATTTGCAGACATCATTAACAAGATTGCACGCTCCAGCGGCAAGGTAATTATATACACTCTGTACAAAATGGTTAATGTGTTTATTTCATTTCCATTCTTGAACTTTGCAGTTTGTGCCCATTTTACTGGTGCTGTCCACTTCGTCGCTGCTCCTGTTGGACCAGCGCACGCTGCAAATCAAGTATAGAGTGCCTGCCTCGGAGATTTATCGCATGTCTCTGAGCCCCTATCTGGATGACATAGCTGTGTTCCACGTGAAAGCGGTAATATAAATTATTAATATAATAATACGTGTACATTTTTTAAACTAATCTTATTTTATTTGCAATTCAGTCTGAATTCGGTCGGAAAAAGGGTGATTTTGTGTTTCAAACGGGCCATGTCATTGAAATTGTTACCAAAATGTTTTTGGTCATACAAAATGCCACGGGCAAACCGCCCGAGATCCACATAAGCACAGAGTGAGTAGGAACATCAATATTATATTTTATTCAAATTGTAATCCCTTTGGTGTCACTCAGATTTGAAGCAAACTTTGGCCAACAGACGGTTATCTTCTCATTCAAATACGGTGGCTTATCGGACTTGGCACAAGGGCCGCCAAAAGTCACGCGCAAGGCAAATCGAATGGAGATCATTGTTTGATCATAGAAGTTTGTTAAGCCTTTGGCATGATCAGGGTCCAGTCAGTTTGGAACCCAAGTTTTTACAATTATATTTAATTTCAAACAATCCGCATGCATGGTCCCGGGGACCAAAATACAATTTTAGCAATATTTACACACCTACACACACACACACACACTGACTCAAAAATAATATAATTTTGCTCACAACTGACAATCAGTCTCACAAGTTCGTTGTCAAAATTGTGCCAAAATGGGGGGAAAATAAGAATAACTAATATTTTAAACAGCATCATTTCTTTCATATATCTAAGTACTAACTAACGAAATGAACAACTGAATTTATTTAACTAATTTGTCGAACTAGGTTTAATTGTAAGTCAAGCACCAAGTCGATTAGCATTGCAACAAACAACTACGTTAGGAACGTGGCACAGAGGAGCATTAGACATTTTACACAAAATACTTACGATATGTAATTCCGTTTTAGAAACCAAGGCATTTCTCTTACATTTAAGGTTTCATACACAATAATTAGTGAACTAATGCTTGAGAAGTCAGACAGGCATATATAGCTCTATTTACCAAACACAATATGAATCTGCGCCTCAAAAACCAGTGAGAGATAGGAAAATAAACAAACAAAATAAAATACAACTCGTGTGAAACTTTTTCCCAAATGTTAATTAAGAAACTATTTACAAGCCAGAACATGTAGTTAAATATTAAAATATATATATACATATATATACACATATACATATATAATGGACAAAAACATTTATACATATATGCATATATACAAAAGTGACAAAAGGCAACCGGAACCGAAAACAATATGAAACCAAACAAAAAATTATACGAATGTTTGTTATAACAGTTGATGATACATATACTATAATGATATAGTATGTATGTAGATGTTTATATAAGTAACTTGTTATTGATAGCTCAGACAGACATCAAATGTAACTAACACGTTGCTATAGTTGAATTTCATAAATCGATCCATGTGTGTATATTACCGACTAATTAGTGGAAAGCTACACGAATATGCCGAAAATGTGTGTATGTATGGAAGTAGGTTTTATTTAGATTTAAATTGCATACAATACTTTGAAAAAGCCAAATACAGACAAGTATATATATATTTCAACACAATCCAACCAGTTGGTAGTTTATAAAACGAAATGAAAAGACAAGAAAAAAGTTTAGTAATAATAAAGCGTACGTATGGAAAAATGTTTTCTTTGTACAAAATTATTCACCCTGGCACACATTCAATGTTCACTAAGCTTAATTATATAAACATCCTTCGAATGCAATTTACAATTTGGATTTCGGCTTCTTGAGCATGTCGCGCAGGACACGACGCAGTATCTTGCCACTGGGATTTTTTGGTATCTCCTCCACAAAGAGGACACCACCACGCAAACGTTTGGCCGGTGAGGCACGCTCCTGCACAAAATTTATCACATCTTCCTCGGTGAGCTGAACATTCGCCTGCTTGACTACAAAAGCCATGGGCAGTTCGCCGGCAGCTTCATCGGGTTTGCCAATAACGGCAGCATCTTTGATCTTATCGTTGGTCAGCAACAGGGCTTCGATTTCGGCCGGTGGCACCTGGAAGCCCTTATATTTAATGAGCTCCTTAATGCGGTCCACAATAAAGAACTCAAATTCATCGTCATAGAAGCCAATGTCTCCGGTGTGTAACCAGCCATCCTTGATGGCAGACTGTGTCGACTTGGTATCGCCAATGTAGCCCTTCATGATGCCATCGCCTTTAAAGCAAAGCTCGCCACGTTCATTCGGTCCCAGGAGTTTTCCAGTGTCGGGGTCAACAACCTTTGCATAGATGCCAACCTTGAGTACGCCAACGCTGCCCGGCTTGCAATAATCATCGTTCTGCACCAGAACACTCAACGTCGACTCGCTAAGGCCATAGCCCTGGCGAATGAAAGGAACACCAATTCGCTCCTTGATTTGATCTTCGGTCTCGCGGCTAAGCGGCGCAGCGCCGCAGAGCAAAACCATCAGTGAGGACAGATCATACTTTTCGACAATCGGGTGCTTTGCTAGGAAGACCATTAGTGGTGGCACCATGAAGGCCATCATGACGCGGTATTTCTGAAGGTGAATTAAAAACCATATTGAATACTATTCTATTGATTTGGTTACAATGCGCATAGCTACCTCAATGGCGGAGAGGAAGAGATTCTCCTCGAATTTGGGCAAAAAGACGAGACGCGTGCCCATGGTTGCCGTTGTGATGAGCGTAAGGCAGCCAAAAGCATGGAACCAGGGAATGACAGTCAGCAGCGTGATCTCATTTAACGGCATCATTGTGGGTTGGCTGTGTACAAAAGTCGGAGCGAATAAATTTGTCATGAACATAACAATTATAATTAAACTCACATTTGCGAGTCAAGCGTGGCTAAAAGGTTGTACTGTGTTAACTGAACGCCCTTGGGCAGGCCGGTGGTGCCCGAGGAGCAAACAATTAACGCCACATCTTCTGCTTTGTTTGCCGAAGGCGACGTAAAATCGGGCTTCGTCTTGAACTTGTCGTTGTTCATTAATTCTATAAAGGAATGCACGTGGGGATGGTTGCTGGAGGAGCCGCTAAGCGCAATGATGGCCTTGACAAACTTATTCTTTTTGGCCACCTTGGCAATCCGATCAACGGTGATCTTTGAGGCGAATATTATCTTAGGATGCGACAGATTAATGGCATGGTCCACCTCACGTTCGGAGTAAGTGACATTTAATGGTGCCACGGTCGCACCCACTGCGAAACCGGCAAACATGGCCACGGCAAAGCTCACGCTGTTCTCGCTGGACAGGCCGATGACATCGTTTTTCTTGACGCCCAGTTTCTGGAGTATTTGGGCCAATCTCACCACCGATTCGTACATAAACTTTGCGGTGTATTCGGTGCCAGTGACCGCATCAATCATAACAGTCTGGTCGCCAAAACTCTTGTATTTGTCGATGACATATTGTCCCAGGGAGCGGTAATCCTGTGCCTCCCGCACGGGAATGGGTCCACCGTAAACAATATTACCGGGCAACAATGTAGACGTCATGATGAACTGCAAAAACAAACATGTGTACATAAACAGGCACGATTAACATCTCACCACATGATAGGGAGAGGGTGGTTTTTTTATTTGTATGCGAAGCAACCCTTGATATACACGCCCTAACATTAACTCTATTTAAGAATACACTTTGAACCTGCGCTAATCTTATCGAGGATTCAAAATTGCTATAAAAATATTTATTTGGTTTAAGTCGATAGATTTAGAAACTGCTATCTTTCAAAAGCCAATATGCATGCTTATTTGAGATTGAGCGCCGCTCCAAAGGTCGCAATTTGCCCCCTGGAGACAGTTTGCTGTAGCGCGCCTAATAACTTTCATAAGCCCCGACGCTTTTTAGTATTATTTAAAATGTAAATTAGTCTTTTTTAGTTTGTCAACCTACTTGACGGAATTTGCTGGTTATAATGCGTAGAGAAAATTGGCACACTCCGTTCCAGTGCGGCTTCCACAATCAACTGTTCGTTCTTTACGCAAAAAGGCAGAGATCCGATAGCTTTGCTTTTATGCCGAGATTAGATTTTGATAAGTTTTAATTACAGCGCGCAGGCGCTTTAATTACCTGCGATGTGGTTTATTAGTGAATTATAAATATATATATATATATTTATTTACTTGGTCCACAGACCAACCTACTTTACAAATATTAGATTTGAGAGCAAGAGCGAGCTGAGAGTAGCATGTAACATTTTTGTCATGTTTACATTAATCAGCTGTTTGAACTTAATGCGCTTTGGCAACGCCAACTTGGATTAGTTATCGACATATCGATAGCTCTATTGTTATTGTGTTTTTTTAAACGTAAATATGGACAACAACGAAACTGTTGAGCGCTTTCTTTTTCAGTTATAGTTCGTTGACATATATATTAATTATAATAAAATGGTATGTAATATGTAAATTGGTTGAAGCGTTTAATATCTTGGCGTATCTAACAAGTATTATACACATCTCACATATATAGCACCACATGACAATCGTAGCGCATTGCCAATTCGGCGCTGAGTTCGAAAGTGTTACTATGAGTGTACCACCGTCCATGAAACAACAGGAATATGCATTGTATTTGGGTGTTGCTGTAAATGTTGTTATTTTGTACCTGGCGTGGAAAAATAAAGATAAACCTAATCAGTTTCTGATTGGTATTCGGGCTCTCAAGTTCACAAATTTAGTTGCACAAGAAAGCGTAAGAAATGAGTGCGTCTAAAATACAAAAGTTTTACAAATTGGAAATTAATCGCACCGAATGGGAAGTACCTGAAACATACGAGCTGTTGCAGCCAGTGGGATCTGGTGCATACGGACAAGTGTGCAAGGCCCGCATCCGGGGCACCAACATTGATGTGGCCATCAAGAAATTGTCTCGACCCTTCCAATCGACGGTGCACGCAAAGCGGGCGTTTCGGGAGCTGATACTTTTGAAGCATATGGATCACGAGAATGTCATCGGTCTGCTTGACATATTTCATCCGCATCCGCCGGACGCGACGCTGGATGACTTTCAGCACGTCTACATGGTGACTCATCTAATGGGTGCGGACTTGAACAACATAATAAAGATGCAGAACCTGTCCGATGATCACGTGCAGTTCTTGGTCTATCAAATACTCCGCGGCTTGAAATACATACACAGTGCTGGCATTATCCATCGCGACCTGAAGCCGTGCAACATTGCTGTCAACGAAGATTGCGAATTGCGCATTTTGGATTTCGGCCTGGCGCGTCCGACGGAGTTCGAGATGACGGGCTATGTGGCCACACGGTGGTACCGCGCCCCTGAAATCATTCTCAACTGGATGCACTACACTCAGACTGTCGATATTTGGTCTGTGGGTTGCATTATGGCTGAGTTAATCACACGGCGAACACTCTTCCCGGGCACGGATTACATTCACCAGCTCAATCTGATCATGGAACTGCTGGGCACACCGCCGGATGATTTCATGCAGAAGATCTCCTCCGATAACGCCCGCAACTATATCAATTCATTGCCGCCAATGAAGCGAAAAGATTTTAAGGTTGTTTTCGCAAATGCCAACCCTTTGGCAATTGATTTGCTGGAGAAGATGCTGGAACTGGACGCGGATAAGCGTATAACAGCCGAGGAGGCGCTGGCTCATCCCTATATGCAGAAGTATGCAGAACCAAGTGATGAGCGCACTTCGACTCCATGTGATCAAAGTTTTGAAGAAAGTGAGTTAACCTTGGAGGAATGGAAAAAGCGCATTTTCACAGAAGTTGTGAATTTTAAGCCTCCTGCCTCTTTTGCCGAAGTGCTGGAGAGCATCAAGTGATACCTGATAATGCACCATTGACTACAAAGTATTAGCCACAAAAACTTTATAACGCTTTTTAAAAGCCAACAATGAATTTGTCCAAATAATGCCTTAATTATTAATTGTGATTCATATTAATGTTGTAACATATTTCTGTATTGTATTTTTATACACTTATTGCTGGAAATTGTTTATTAAATTAAGTTTTTAAACACTTGTGTGTTTCTTGTCCTTTCCTTTACGTTTTGGAATGGTTGAAATAGTGTAAGTTTCCTAATCTAGAATCCAGAGAGAACTAAAGAAAATAACTACTTTAGTTCTCTCTGTCTAGAATCTAAGAAGTTGCATAAATATCCGCTAGAGGGCGCCACAAGAGGGTTGTTTTGCTATCTAACATAATTCTAACAGCAGTTGCGTGCGATATTTCTTGAATATCGTAACACATTTAATGAGAGAACTAAAGAATATTCTTTAGTGCTCTCCATTATTATTATTAAGTATTAAGGACTCTGAATTCCGCACTGTCTTCTTTATATTCTCTGAATACTCTTTGGGAAAGTGGTTGCTGTTAAACTGTATTTTAACAGAATTTTACACATATAACAAACTACAAATGATGTCAACAAGAATCAGCTGTTTCGCTCAGCTGAGCAAGTGTATAACAGTTGAGCGCGAACTCTGAGCACGTAAAATACGATTTTCTTTTCATCCGTCCAAACATAAACAAAAAAAAGTAAAAAGAAAACTCATGCTAATGTTAAAACTTCGCAATGTGGCGAGGAATTGCATTTTCCTGAAGCGTCACATTTCCGCACTCTACATAACCGGCGACAAGGCGAACGAGAACTATGTCACCCTGCAGCCATTTCTGGATTTCGCCGGCACATTCCGCGACAGAGCCGCCTTGGAGCAGAGCATCGCCAGCCGTGGCCTGGACATCAATCTGAAGGCAGTGGTCGCCAAGTACGAACAGTATCATACACATCACGAGCAACTGCAGCGGCTGGAGGAGGAACGCGACACGATTAGCAAACAACTAAAATCGATCACGAAATCTGGCGCCTCGGCCGAGCAGCTGGAGACGCTGCGTGCACGTGGCAAAGCGTTGCGCAACGATGTGAAAGCTTTAAAGCAACTACTCTATCCGATTGAGGATGACTTTATCCATGACTTTTTGCACCTGCCCAATGTGTTGCATGCCCATTGCCCCCGCCCGCAGGTGGAACAGCTGATTTATAGGCATAAGCCGCCGCCGTCGGCGGCCAATGCTGCGCCGACGCCAACGCATTTGGAGCGCAAGGACCTTGTGCATTTTATGGACAACAATCGCTATTACTTGATGGAGCAGGCGGCACACTTTGATGTGAACGCCATGCAGGCGCTGGCACGCTACTTTGTCACGCACGGCGACTTTCTGCTCACATCTAATCCGGATTTTGTGCGCTGTGTGCTGCTGGAGGCGAATGCCACACCGCTGACCCAGTACCATCTGGTGCGCGAGGAGCACTTGCTGAACAAACTAAATACGGCTTATCTTACGGGCGGTGCAGCATTCGAAAGCTTCCTCGGCGCCATGACCAAACTGTGCGTATTTCCCGCTGTGCTGCCGCTGCGCTATGTGTCCTGCGGACGCAGCTACAACCGCGAGGAGGCGCTGCTCTACGGACCGACGCCCAGTCTGTATACGGCCACGCAAACGAACGCCGTGCAATGTTTTGTGGCAACGCAAACGGCGGCGGAGGCTGATGCACAGCTGGAACAGGTGCTCAACCTGACCATAGACTTCTATAAGTCCCTGGATGTGCCCTTCCGCATTGTGTACACTGCAGCGGACACCCTAACGCCCTCGGAGTGCCTGCGTGCCAGCATTGAGGTCTATGCGCCATCCCTCAAGCGCTATGTTTGCGTCGGACGCGTCAGCAACTACGGCGACTTCGTGTCCAAGCGGATACTCTTTAGCACGCGGCGCGACAAGCACTACGATTTCCTGCATCTAGTTGGCGGTCCAGTGCTGTACACCACGCGGCTGATCGCAGCGCTCATTGAGCTGGGCATCGACCTGGAAGCTGGCAAATTGCCGGGCGCCCTGCCCGTGGGGCCCAGCGGTGACGTACTGACGCAGCAGCAGCGAGATATGCAGGAGTTTAAAGATCTTTTCAAATAAATACGATTCCTTGCGAAACGATCATTGTTATCTGTTGTATACTTAGCGTTAACAATAAGTAAAAAAGTTAAGTCCGTCCGTACAATTATTTACAAGCTAATTTAATCTCATGGTCTGCGGGGTATCAGAAGCCACTGGCCAGTCCACCACCACAGTTTAACTCTTCCAGCGTCGCTCTAGAGGTGTTAGTCGCTGCATTTGATTTGCATTTTGGGAAAACGCTTGCGAAAGTTCTCGCACTTGGGCGTTGTGAATATGAATGCATTCCTGCTATCATTCAGCACGGAATTTGGACTGGGCCGTAACGCCTTCAGCACGTATGTGGTATTATATTTGAGTTTGCTAAACTCCAGCGAATCTTTCTGCAATGAAACAATTGTTAATGCACATTAGAAACTTGCGGTAATTTTGAAAACAAAAAAAGATGTTCGTAAATATGAGTCCCTACATCGTCTTTATTTAGAATCCTTATTGTCGAGATTTTTGTTTACATTATATCTATAGCTTAAAGTTATTGAAGTATCACTCGTACTTAATTTGGGTAAAGATTTAAATAGTCTCAACGTTTAAGTTTAAAAAGTGTAATATGTGTACTTATTTGAGGTTTTGAAAAATCAGAAACGAAGTGGTAGGAAATCGTAAATCGCTTGAACTACTGATATACATATCAATTGAATTTTAAAATAAGGGGACATGTGTATTAGTCTGCTATGGCTTTACTTAGTGAAAAAAGACAAGAATTTTGTACTTAAAGCAAGTATAAACCTTGTCAAAATTCGGTTAAAGTGGAGAAATTTATAACCTTCTAAGGTCCAATTTTTTACGCTTATATCAAGAATTTTTTACTTCATTCGAAAGTTGGTTGCTTCTTTATGAATGTTCAAAGTATTTTAAAAACGAAATGTTTCTAAGTTTAAATAACAAAACGCTCATAATTGGATTTTTCTGTGAGTGCACAGACTCTTCATATAGCGGCCCAATTTCTATATATGCGCTGATTATATATATTCTGTAGAATTCTATTGACGAGTGAACCTATATAGATATACCAATTTGTGTGCAACGTTTGAACCACGTACGTGGCGCCCGGCCTTAAACGTGTTTCACGTGTCGAACGGCAATAAAACTCAATCGAAAACGAAACCAAAACCGAAACCCAATTGACCAAATGACAAATGATTTGTGTGTGGCGATTGTTGGGGCACGAAACCAGCTCGTGTACTTACTTTGACGCGGATCGCGCTGAACTCGCGCTGTTCGCAATTCGTTTCTTGGGGGCACAGCTCGTAGACTCTGGAATAATAGTAATATATATTTCAAAGAAATTGTTTATAAACAATCAAATAACATGAATAACATGTGTATAACACAGTGGAGGGGTTTTGACGGGACTGGGGCTGCCACTTACTTCTCCTTGTGTGGCTGAAAGCCCAAAATTTGCACAATCATGCCAAATTTCCGGTTCAAGCGGAAACGTACTTCATAGCGGACGCTGCTGGAGAGCTCCGCCGGCGTCGTCGTCCGCGCAACTTCATTAATGTTTATGGCCGGCGTGGAGCTCATCTCCGCCGCGTTGCTGTGGTGGTACTTGTGTCTGACATGGTGTGAGCTGCACTCGAGTGGAGCGTACGGTTCCTCGCTGTGCAGCGTTGTGTTGTAGAGCAGCTCCTTCTTAAGCGACTTGAGGCGCCGCGATCCGCTTATGGACATGGCCTGCACTTGTATGTAGTAGGAGGAGTTGGGCAGCAGTTCCTTGATCTCGAATTGATGTGTCTGCAAGTCAGTTCGGTTAAGGATTTCTTAGTAGGTTTTTTTGATCACGGTCGCAATTATTGTTCCGCCTTTGCGGTGTATTTGCCAAATTGACTTATTAATATTATTATTTTTCATCTCATTATTATTATTATTATTTTAAAATATATAAGATATAGTTACGGGGACCGTGACTGTTATGAGTTTTAATTTAAAAATTTCACAAAAAAATCTTGACTAATTAAAGTTAAACTAATTTTCAATTCAAAAATTATAAAAACAAGATAATTGCCTTTTAAAAGAACTATACTTAAAATGGAAACATTGATGTAATCCCATTTTCTGTAGCAAACTTTCTTGACAGTGAATTTAGTTAAAGTTTCATGACATAACAGTTATTTTCGGTCCATGGTTATTAAACTATCGTATATGGAAATTTAAGGTAGAACGTTTAAAAAACATATGAATAAAAGTTTTTCACTCGGATTTTTTTTTCAAATTTGTTAAGTTGGTATTAAATTAGATGTTGAGTTTTGAAAATAATTTCGATGCCGATCTGGCAAAATGTAACCTATGGCCAAACGCCGTGGACCCCACTTTCAATCCACGGCGATCTATCTATGATACACGCCTAAAAATGTTTAAAAATTAAGTTCGAAGCCGATTGGATAAATAGCTTTATCCAACTACTTTCCACCCAGATTCTTGCCTAACAGGTGGAATAATAAAGAGTTTCATGCACATCGATTACTTTCCTGTATACTTACGTCCTTGACATAGCTGTTATTTGTGATGGTGGAGCGGTCCTCCTTGCTGCTCACATAGAGCGACCATTCGATTTTATACTTCTCCACGGGTAGATTCGACTTGGATGGACACCAGACCAGCTTGGCGCTCATGTATTCCCGTCCATCGTAGTGCTTGGAAACGATCTTCATATCGCTGGGCGCCTTGGGCGGCTTGGGATCTGAAATGGTGGACTGTATAGAGTGGGACATTGAGATGCCCGTGCTTGCTTACTGCTGGCCAGGGTGAAGGCATGCGAGGGCTGCGAGTAGCCGCGGAATCCGAACGCATTCACCGCCGCGACGCGCACCTGATACCAGCGACCGGGTCGTATGTTGAAGAAGATGGCCATGCTGTGGCCGGGGGAGGTGAGAGATCAATTCGCATGTTAGATGTGCTGCTCCGATACGAGCAGGGGGTGAGTACCTACAATTTGCTGCGTTCGTCTGTTGTCTCCAGTATCTTCTCGACCTGCTGGGACTGCCACATGCCCAGCTTGCGGGGCGTGTAGAGGCGGCCGATGTGCGAGCGGACCTCCACATGGAAGTAGTAGGGCAGCAGCGACGACTCAATGGTCAGCTCCACCTTGTGGCTGCGCGGCAGCTTGTAGTGGAGGATCTTCGGTATGGGCGGCAGCTGACTGGCATTGCGCACGCCCAGTGGCTCCGCACAGATGGGGCCGCACGCGGATGGACAGCACTTGTGCACCTCGATGCAGTCGTGATCGTAGACACAATTATCCAGGCACGATAGCCGCGCCTGCCGTGCGAGCAGCCTGCTGCTGGGGCAGCTGCCGGCCCTGGGTGCACGCAACAGCTCCAATTTGCACTGGTCGAGACAGCGCTCCATTTGGGTGCTATTCTCGCAGCGCGCCAGGCACTGCAGCTCGACGATCTTGTCCTTGATGTCGGTGCTGTCGCGCTGGCGTTGATGCATCGGGATGGTCGCGCTTACGGCACGGCTGCCCAGCAGGGCCAGCGCCAGCGCCAACATGATCAGCATGTTGATCACTGGGGTGGGTCGATCGCTTGATGGCAATCTGCAATAAACGTTTGCCAGATTATCATCTGTCGGTCACTCTTTCCCTCCCTCTCGCTCTCCCTCTCCCTCTGTGCCCCTATCTCTCTCACTTGGACGCAGCTCGCATTCCGTGCATTCATAATTAACAGCATGTATGTATGTTGATTATGCTGAAGGATCGCTCGAACCGGTTTATTCCATTTCGCCTGACCAACTAACTAATCATTCTTTGCATTTGTGCGCCCGCCCGCCGTTCCCCTCGCCCAAGTGGACGCAATGAAAATGCAAAAATACATAAATGTATCTCAAGTGCTTGACAGGACTTCAAAGCGCGCATCACGGTGCGTGCCACGAACGCAACGGACAGATAGACAAACTGCAAGATTATCAGAATCGCGCACAACTGACTGCAGTGATACCCTGGAACAAAGTTTTTTAAAGCCTTTTGGCAATTGAGAATTTCTGTGAATTGGAAACTATAACTTATATAAAAATTAATTATATATCTGTTACTCTCCCAGATTTAACAAATAAGTTAAGCACTCCAGCACAAAATGCTATCATAAAGATTATCAAAAATCACTTTCAGATGTTAAAAGAAACCGAAAAAAGCTCTAAGTAAATTATTCTTAACATTATAAAACACAACAGAAAAGACATATAACCGTACTTTTTAAGAAATTTTTTAATTAATAACATATATTATATAGAATATTCTTACTTGCTCTGAAACGCAAAATCCTTCCTATTCATTAAATTTAAATTTCTATATTTTTTATATATTAAAAAAATACTTTCAAATAACAAAAACCTTTTAAAGGTTTATACAAAAATGAATGGAAGGAAAAATTTTACCTAATGAATGTGGTATGATATATCAATTTAAAATGCCTATTTTGTAGATACATATTAAAGGCAATTTTAAATGTATTTTATAAAGGGAAGGGAATAAAGAAATTCTCAATAAATGTGATTCATGCGAAGAATCATTCAACAAAAATCAGAAATTATAAATAAATTAATATTATATTTTTTAAACTGCTTAATTATTAAAAGGTAGCAATGGTTCTCTATGCCTTAGTTCAATTTATATTATAGTGAGAATTTCTTTTGGGTAATATGCATATGTGGATTATGGTATTCATATACATAGTATGTACAACACAATCCAAGTGCTTCGGCATCGATGTAGCTAAATGACGTATAAAATCTGTCATTCCCGGTATTGCACAGGCTGAACAGCATTCCTCTGCGATCTGCCAATTGCTCGGAATTGCCAGCTAAGCCAACCTTTTTAAATTGGCATGCAGCTTCCAATCCACATAGGGTATTTAGCACGCAAATGGGAAACTAATGTTTTATGGTTTGGTCGATGGTCCCCATCTCCGTGTGTGAGTGTGTGTGTGTGTGTGTGCTGTTGCGTGTGAATGTGCAGCAAAGAAAATAAAATCATGAAAACTGCGGCTACGATGAATGTGCGCATGCAAGTGGATGTCACCAGATTCACAAGCACACACACACGCACACACATCAGCCACTATATAGCCGGGCAGAGATCTCATCACAGAAGCCCAGCCAGCAGATGCCGCACATGCCAAGACGATACAGATACAGACACTCTGGGAGCAGCATCAGCGGCAGGTAACGGGACGGGGAACGGGTAGCGGGCAGCGGGCAGCGGGCAGCGGGATCGCGGCGAATGAAGCAGCAACAAACGCAACAGAACAAACGACGGGGGATGTGGAGAAAGGTGGGGTGATGGGGATGAGGGGCGCGATGCAGCCGCAACTGAGGGACATTAAGCGACAAATGAATGTGCGACGATCGGCGGCAACAACAATCACAACAACAACTAAGAGTGATCTAGTCGAGAGTGCCAGACTAGAAGATACCCTCTACACAGCTCTTCGTTGCAGTTTCGCAGCTGTCCTTGCTATCATTACTGAATAACTTCTCAGAGAACTAGAAAAATATTTATTGCAGGTGTGATTCAGGATTGATTTAAGGCATGGACTCCCATTTCGGAAAGACAGACATCGGTGGATATGAGAACATATTATATAAACTTTATACAACTGCAATATACCCTATAGTTTTACCCATTTTCAATGGGTATTGGGTATACCAACAACCACAACGCCGATGACAACAAGATGAAATGCACCAAGTTCCGCGGAACGCAAAATTTGCAACAAAATTGGGCAGTAAAGCTGGCAAAGCAGCGCTGTCATATGGAATGGACTGCACTGATGAGGCTGCCGCTGTTCCCAGCCAGGATGGCTGCCTGGTTGGCTGACTGGCTGTCTGGCCTGTTGTCTCGAGTTGTCTGGCTGCCGCTGCGTAGTGGCAATTAATTGCTTTTAACGATTCAAAAATTCAAAATTATCTTTTTTATGCTGCACACACATATCAGAGCACACACACACACACACACACACGCACACCCCTTCGGCAGCGGGGCTAAAAGATCCGGATCGATTTCGTTGACGTCGCTGCTGCTGCGGCTATGATAAATCGTTGGTGGTAGTTGGCTCTGTTGTAGCTTTTAGTTTGCCCCCAGTCGGTACGTCTGCGTTCTTCGGAGCTTAGCACAATAGCTCGGGCCTGAGGCTGAGCCAGAGCCTCAGTCTGAGTCTCTGGCACTGACGACAATGGCCAGCCAACGAAGCATCAACAACAGTGTGTAATATGATGCAAATCGTTTAACACTTTGACCAACAACCAGCAACAACAGTAGCAACAACAACAACAACAATAGCAACAACGACATCGTCATCGCATTGTTGCTGCTCCTCAAGTGCAGCGGCAGTCGTACATAAAAAGTGTTTACGTTTAAGTAAACGCAAGAAGAGAAAAGTAACTACCAAACGGGGAGGCAGGAGACATCACTTTTGGAAGTCGCGAACAGCTGATGCTCTACAACTGTTGGACCCACAGAAGGAGGTAACACTTGTATGATATAATAAAAGAACTCGCTCTGCATATTACAAATTAATTTAAATCACTATTATTATGTGCAGTTAGGCCAAAAGTAAAGCAAAACAAATTATTTAATAAATACAGCTGTGAATAGTAATGCGCTTTTTCGATTTTTAATTTTATCTGACAATATTTGGATAGAATTTTGAAATTAAAAACTACTACTACTACCTTTTGAACAAATAAAATTTAGAACAATATAAGCCTACTTATTTGAAGATAGTATACGTATGGTGTATAGTCTATCACTGCTTTTGATAACTTTCAACTTAGCAACCTATAGAAATAAAGTCATTTAAATTAGTTTGTCAGAATGATAAACTAAAATATTTTATTTTTTTTGTCAGAAAAGCTATAGATGTTTATTTCTTAATACATTTTAAAAAACCTAGGAATAAAACGATTTGTAAGAGTTTTAATAAAGTTTGTCGGTAAGTCAGAATAAAATAATTTAACTTTTTTTGGTAACTATAGTTTTAATTGGAAGTAAATATAAATAAAATTGTAATAATCTGATGTTAGGAATTAATATTCTTAGATTTCTTGATCTGATTTCTATAATTTATTAATATCGTATTTCTTTTTCCTTTTATAAACCATAAAGTCTTCAAATATCAAAAACATTTTAAAACTGAAAAAGATTTGATAGCACTTGATAGCATAGCACTTAAATATTTCCTATGCAATGAGTACACTCAAGTTGAATCTAGTTGATTTAAAATTTCCACCTTTCCCCTCCAATTTTAGAATATTTTCTATCTCATATTAGGCTTTAAGGTAACAACAGTTAGCGTGTTGAGCACTTGCACTAGAGGATCAGTTGGGTGTTTCAACTTAACGTTTTTCGCAGTCTCTCACATTGCGCTAATTTGTCCATTTAGCCATAATGGGCCATAATGGGTCTTGAATGCTCAGCTGAGCATGTGCACACACTCAAGTGATGAATGACAGCGAATGGTTTCAAATTCTAGGCTAATTTTGCAGTTGCTGGTTGCAAGGTTCAGGTTCAGGGCATTGGATACGATAATGGTGCCACATTACTTCCGATGCGAAGGGTATGACGCGAACGACTTTGCCACGGCAACCATATAGCCGATGGATACGGAGCGGTCGCAAGTGTTGCCTGGGCTATGGGCGATGGTGCGGCGTTGCATGTCACCAAAGCATCCCCATCTTCGTAGCCCCCTCCCGTACCCTAGCCTCGGCCCACATACTTACCCCCACCGATTGCCGCAATTAGCACGAAGGCAATCTCATTTTACGCCGACCAAATTGCGCAAATGGCAAGCAAACGAGCCGAGCAAAGCGTTTTTTTGTTTTCTTATTTTTGTTGTTCTTTTTAATGTTTTTTTTTTTTGTACTTACACTTGACGCACGATGAGCGAAATGCCTCTGGCAACCACTAGCACTGGGCGCAGAAGTTGGCACTTGCTCCAACACCACCCAAAACGCCGAGAATCTGGCAACACCCTGGAGAGTATTCTTACTCGTTGCCTGTGATCGATCGTTGTTCGCGTTTATTATTGAATTAAGTCTCGATTTTATCTGTTCGGCTTGCGCTTCTTCGCTACGACTCGCGTGACCGTCGCGTTGCACCCACAAAGACTGACTGACACACTGAGCGGACGACCAATTGCATTGCATCTGGATGCTGAACGGCCGAACGCTGTCGCCCGCTCGGCTGCTCAGCAGCTCGTTCGGCTCGTCTGCGGCGTTCGGCTCTCCCGGCGCTCGCGAAAACGTGCGTTGGCCGGCGCTCTTGCTCCAATTGTGTCGCGACTCCGAGTGCCGCTAGCAGTGCATCGCTAAAAACAAAAGATCGCATTATTTATGTTTCGCTCTGCTCCTTCGTCGTCGTCGTCGCCGTCGTTGTCGTTGTTCTCTTCTTCTTCCTGCACTGCCCATTCATTCAGAGTTTCATTAAAGGACGCATGTGTGTGTGTGTTCGTGTGCTTGTTGTTGCCCCACTAATGACTCGATTGCTATTGTTTTTGCATGCACCAATTATTTTATTGTATTTTACATAAGTATATAACCCATGTATGTGTGTATATAGTATATTCACGTTGTTATTTCAACGGGCACCTCAAAGCATATGAGATTTTTACTTTTTTCATCTTTGGCCTCCCAGAGCATACTGCCCCTCATCTGCAACACAAATACAAAAACAATTATGAGCACAGATTGCGATTAAAATCCCATTTTTGTTATTAGTCGAACTCACCACCGGCAATGTAGGATTTACAAAAATGTTAGCCCAATAGCTTTTACTATCGTTCACATTCAAAATGCAGTTGTGGTCGCCATCACAGGGATCGGGAGATATGGCCGCTTCGGTCTTAACATAGGTGAACACCCAACGAACCTCATGCTTCAGAAACGATACGCCATTACCTGGAATCAAAGCAGCATCATGTTATCGAAATTTGAATTTGCAATTAGACAAATGCATTTATATACATATAACTAATCGAGGGAATAATTCATGACTAAAATGCCATCGAAACATGAAAATCGGTTCAGTTTTGACAAAGTTATGGGTGTCTGAAATATGCGAGCTATGGATCCGAGAGGTTTACATGTCAAAATTTTTGACAAAAAATTTGAACTAGAATTGGTTTTAATGTTGTTTTTTTGAAAATTTTCGCATGATTTTTGACAAAAAATTTGACACCCTCAGAATCGGATTTAATGTTGTTTTTTATACTAATTGTGACAACCACAATCGATTAAAAATATAAATTTGCATTTCTAAATTTTGAAAAAAAAAAATGTTTCGAAAATGAGTAAGGGGGGAGTACATGTTTTTTTTTGCCAAAAAATTACAAAAAAAATTATTTTCAAGAATGCATACATTTTATATATAGAATCAATCTAGAGAATAAATCATGACTAAAATGCCATCAAACATGAAAATCGGTTCAGTTTTGACAAAGTTATGGGTGTCTGAAATATGCGAGCTATGGATCCGAGAGGTTTACATGTCAAAATTTTTGTCAATTTTTGCATGATTTTTGACAAAAAATTTGACACCCTCAGAATCGGTTTTAATGTTGTTTTTTATTCTAATTGTGACAACCACAATCAATTAAAAATATAAATTTGCATTTCTAAATTTAAAAAAAAAATTTTTTGAAAATGAGTAAGGGGGGAGTACATGTTTTTTTTTGCCAAAAAATTACAAAAAAAATTATTTTCAAAAATGCATACATTTTATATATAGAATCAATCTAGAGAATAAATCATGACTAAAATCCCATCAAACATGAAAATCGATTCAGTTTTGACAGAGCTATGGGCGTTTAAAATATGCGAGAGGTTCCATATTCCGAGAGGTTTACATGTCAAAATTTTTGTCAATTTTTGCATGATTTTTGACAAAAAATTTGACACCCCAGAATCGGTTTTAATGTTGCTTTTTATACTAATTGTAACAACCACAATTTCTAAATTTTTAAATAAAAAAATTTTTTGAAAATGAGTACCTGCAGTGTACTGCGAACGAGTATTATTCAGTCGGCTACGTCCGACTATAACGTTCTTACTTCTTTTTCTTTACATATTTTATTCTGCAAATTTAAAAAGTTTAAACTAGAAAGAATGAGAGTTAAGTCATTCTGTTTTTCAAAGAAACGCATATTTAAATTGTTTTCTTACTTAAGATTTCAAATTATAGATCGCACTACAAATCAATGTACTTTTGCGTTTATCAGTTCCTTTTTTAAATGGCTCCGAGAGTTCTATTGGGCCGGTGTGCAGAGCGGCAAAATTATATGCTGAGTAATCAAAACACTGTTAAGCTCTATGTGGTCTATCAATGTATATATTCAAAATCCATGATATCGCTAGCCTAAATTGCATTGTGAACGTGAGTGTGTTCTGACCAGTAGCCAAGTGCTTCTGTATTTACGTACCTGTTTTATTAGTATTACTTATCTATTTAAGCAAATGTAAAATGTATTTTTAGTACTAGGTACATGCCATAAGTGAAGTCGTATAATGCTAAATTGCAGGTATTATTTTGATTTACACGCCCATTTGATCAATTATTTTTATGGCTTGTATAACAACACATTATCGCCGGCGTCGGTTCACACGATGACTTCCCCGCTTTTCTCATCCGCTGCCGATAGGTATTTCAAGTATTCCCCCCCCCACCTACACACACACACACACACACACACACAGACACGCTCACACAGAAACGTTCACATAGGTTCGCCCGCGCCTTAGTTTATATTTAAGTTTCCGAGAGCTTAGCGAAAACGTATAAAAGAATTTGAATGCATGGTCGCTCGTTATCAGCTGTATTTACCGTTATCATCGAAGAGCACCGTAACCTTAACAGTGGAATTGCGAGCCATAGCACAGGGCACCTTCGTACAGCTGTCAATGTTCAGGTAGTTCACATGATACAGGGAACCTGCAAAATCGACAAGATTAAATATATTAACAAATGCATTCCAAATAATTATATAGCATTCATATAGATGTTTTGTTAATTTTTGGTGGATCTTATTTACAAGGCAGTACGTGCATTCTGTGCATACTATACGCTTCAGTGCCGACATTATAAGCTATTGGGGCCAAAACAGGCACCAATCGGAGTCGCCATTTTGCGATCGAACAGCTAGCCGAAATAAAAACAAGAATGCCTAGATTTCTGGTCCAAATATTTAATGCCCTTGCAAACATATAGAAATATATTTTCTATATGTTCGTATGAGCGCCATAAGTTGAATATCGTTAACTATATGTAAAAACAATTGGATGACAGTAGTAGAATATACATTCAGATAAAAAACCAAGACAAATTCTTTGTACGAAAGCTCTACTAACATACAGACTTCTCCCTTACGTGGAGAAGTTCCAATCATTATGATAAAAAAGTAAGAAAGCAGCAGTCGGGTGTCACCGACAATAAGTAACAGTTTTAAACAGTCGAAAACGGTTATTTTATTGTTATTATTGTTATTTGGAAAAATATCGATTTTTTAACTTGGAAAAATTTTCGACTCCATCCTTGGGGGGAGTCCTTATTAATCTGTCTGCAAAAAGTTAATGTACAATAAAATCGAATTGGTGGGCATTGCCCAAAAAACATGACACTGTATTTAATGCGGGTATACCCGAGAACATATTCCAAATTGCAAAAAATTGAGTTTATACAGACCACAGACGAACGGACGGACAGCTAGACGGACATTGCTGAAACCCAATAGATTATTGTCACTTCGTGAACGCGTGTGAAAGAAAAATTTAACTGTAGGTGTCAAGAAAGCTTTTACCTACTACCTACAATATTTCCTAAAGTGTACACAAATTAGGTATTTAAATAACAACATGGCTAAGAGATTTAATAATCCGTTCATTGCATATGTATAATCGACTTGAATAAGTGTGGTCATCATTCATTAGTATAATAAAAAGTGTGAAGTAATGATGATACCACCGTTCGCTGCAACTGATTTATTTTACTTTGCCTAGCGTAAAAAATTGATTAGTTTAGTACGAATTTGAATTTCGTTTTACTACTGTGAATGGGAAACTTTTCCAAAAAAATTGACACTGATTAATGTCATAATTCTTGCATATCAGCATAGACGATAGTCTGAGCCCAAGCGCACTTACCATTCAAAAAGTAGAGGCAATAATTTAATGACTTAATTTAGTGACCGGAAAATTAGCAAACGCTAAAGATTATAAACAAAGAAGTAATTATTATTTAGATTTATTGGCAGCGTTTTGGAACATACGTTTCTCAGGCCGAATACGATGAGTAATTTTTAAAAAAAGTATTCGTACAGCATTTAAAACTGAAGACGTAGTAGTTAAGTGGGACATATAAATATTTTATATATATGATTTGATAAATGCAGTAGCATTCTTTTCAACCTTAAGCTTGGGCTTTTGATAAAATATTTGGTAGATTTTGCGCAGTTGTTTATTTACATATTATATATGTATATAGTATAGATTTCTATTGAATCTTTGCTTGGAATTTCTATATCAAATTCATTTGGTCAGAACATTTAATGCGAAGACATACGTTTATAAATAGTAATGAACATAAAAGGTTTTAAATTAATTAATCTAAGAAATGTTGTATGTCCATTAAGTGTGTTTAACGCCAATGCTTTTAATGGGTATTTTGTTTCTAATGCAATATTTTTAGATGTTATAAACATTAAATGTTCGCTAAATTTATATATTTTAACAACTACATTTTTTATTTATTATAACTATTACAATATATAGAATGAGTTATTTTTTATAATATTAGTAAAATATTTTATTTGCCTTTAATTTTTTTTCGAACAGTGTTTAAGGGTAGACAAAAGGCAAGATGGAATACATAATATTATTTAGAGTCCAAATAAGATCGAACCCGTGTAGATGGGAAGCAACCACGTACTCACCGCAGTCCTCAAATGGTAGCGAACGCAACGACAACAGCTTCTTATAAGCACCATCTCTACTGATCTTTGCGGCACTGACCGCCGACTCGTGAATAACACAAATAGCCCATAGTATTTTCAAGTAGTAGTAAACAAAACAGCCGCGCATGGCTTAATCGAAATTTAATACAAGATCTTGGCGATTAGAATATCTAGCACAATATTTAACTGGGCTCACTCCAAAAATAATGATTAAGACAAAGGCGAACGATAATGCTGCGTTAATTTGATCAAACAATCGACAGCCTTAGCTTTTATATGGTACGTTTGGTTTCACGGCAAGCAGGTGACTGGCATAGAAGCCCCATCTACCTACTAACTAGTGGCAGTCGGTGGCGTTTAACTGGCGATATCTGCAATTGGGGGCAGCACACACTTAACGGTATTAAATACACACGAAAATAAATAATTTGTGTATGCTTAAGCAATAAACTTTGATTTATTGGCTGTGAACGAGCTACAGCCGACTGATTGGAGAATGAGAAGCCGACGATGAGACTACGGGAAGGTGGAAGGTAGGGGCTGACTGATAAAACTCGATCGAGCAATACTAAGGTTTTTCGGGCTGCCCCCTTAATATTTAGAACATGACGAAAGCTAACAAGTAGAATGGTCTTGTCGAGGGGACTCGACTAGGAGATACCCTGAATTAAATATAAATCTCCTGATATGCTAAGAACCAGAGGTTATGAAATTATAATTTTGATGATAATGATAATATTCGATCGAAAGAGGTACATCTTTCCGTGAAGGGACTGCATATGATAAGTAACCTTATAGTATATAATAATCTTGCGGTTCCATGTGAAGCTAATTTCGTCCCATACCCATAGATATATGTGCTTTTTTAGCTGCTCGTCTACATTTCTCCATAAGATGCAGTTGCTGCCGAGTAGCGTTTGGGATGTTGGAGAAAAAAAATTGTCGATTGCTAAGGTAAGCAGTAACATTGTGTGCTCACCGATTTTTTATCGATCTACTAACAATTCTGTTCACCCGGCACTTAACCTGACATTTGCATTAGATGTTCATATCGACAGCTCAACATTTTTACCTTGAAAGTAGGCAATAGAATTTTTCACTCTTTATGTATTTGTCGACGTTTTGACGATTTCTGATTGCCTAGCTCTACAAAACTCACCCAAACCCCAAAAAATTGAAAGAAAAAAACCTTGCCCACGAAACATTTTTAAAAATGCATCTGTCAAAAATATCGGTTTTATCAATTATTTATATTATAGCATACTTGGCAAATTTGTTCTTAGCCTTTACCACCTTAACTTTACAAACTGTAAGTTCTTTCAGTCAGGAGTCCCCGACTAAGAGATGTACTGTACGCTCTACATATCCAAAAGAAGAAATATTCTTGATCTATGTATTCTGTACGTAAACTTAACTACCAAATTTGGTGTCTCCAGCTCTCATAGTTTCTGAGATCGACGAGTTCATATGGACATTCGGTCAGACAAACGGATAGACAAAACCATTATACCCTTTCTGTTACCCATTTGAATTTACTTCAGGGTATACAAATAATGAAAATTGATAGCTGATGTATAGATAAAAATATAAAAAAATTCTCAACCACTTGAGTTTAATTGAAATTTGAAGCATGAAATGTCACCAAATCATATACTATGTACTGTTATTTGATCATGTTTACGTTTATATAAATATCAATACACACAAAAAGTAAATTGAATGGGAAACTTTTGGGAATGTGACTCAGCAACTGATTCGTCCATGGCTAACGTTGCTACTCGATGATCCCCTTTAGATAGTTGGTGTTCTTAATGATACGAAAATCGGTGCGCAGTTGGATGAATTGACGCACCACTGACTTGTCCAGATAGTTCTGTTTCATTAAAAAAAAACGTAAAGTTAGGCAATAAAATAAAATAATAAAAATAAATCACATATTAATTACCAACGTATCACCAGTGCAAACCTCTTGAAGATTTTGGGGTTTCACCAAAAGCAAATTGCAGAGAGCGTGTAGTATATCAAAGAGCTGAGTCACCAATGGACTCTCCAGTTCGCGTATACACTTTCTGTACTCGTTCACATCGCAAATCGCGCACATGGCGCCCGCCGTATTAAATTGCATTGTCTGCAAATGGTCGTAGATAATGCGATGCAGTCGTGTTCCAAACTCTGTCAGCACATTTTGTAAATTTTCGCCATCTACGCACTTCTTTATCTGGACAATTACAGGCTGTAGATTTTGGACCACTTGAAGGCACGCCTAAAAAAGAAAAGCTCATCAAATTCAAAGCGAAAAAAGTTAATAGAATCTTCTTACAGCCGATGAAATGGTATCGACATCAGTTTCCGGCTTGTAGTCCGTTTTCTTCTGCTCGTACTGTAAATAGACCTTAACCCAACCAATCACTGCACTAATAGAGCGATCCAGACCCTGATCCAGTTTCGTTTCAATCTGTTCCATTAATATACGTTTCTTAAACACATAATCTGAGTATTTTGGTGTGTTACTGTAAATGCAAATATTATACAAAATTCTTATAAATTTGAGGGATTAGCATCGTTACCTAACACAGGGTATAACCGAATTATTGCACAATTTGTCCAGCAAATGCACAATGATATTTGTTTTTTGAACAACATCAAAGAAATATAATTGTGGAAATATTTTGCCCTCCGCTAATGGCACGGCTTGCAGGCCCAACTCCAAAGCATAGTCGACATGCTCATGCATGAGAAAGCGAAGCAATATATCATTGAGTTTGATTGCATTGCCGGGTAGCTCCGCCTCGCTGGAGAGCAGTCTGCAGCGCTTTAGGCACGCCTTCGCTTCTTGCAGCATATTAATTGCCAGCTCCTCCGATAGAAACGTCTCACCGCCGTAATCCTCAATGGCAGCTATATTGATGTTAGCCCGTGTGGCTATGAGCACCTCCATGTTGCGTCGGAAGCCCTTTGTTGTTTGTGTCTTCTGATGCTTCTTGCTGGCATAAAACTTTTCCAGCTCCGACGAGCACTTGGCCGTTAGACACCTGATCTCAATTTCGGCATAGCCAGCAAGGTTTTTCATGAATATTTGTTGCGTGAGCTTGTGAAGCAGATCGTCATCGATGGTGGACATGTAGACTTGCAGATCGCTGGACAGTTTTAAAGTGCTAAAATAATGAAATGACGTAGTGTTATACTGATAATTCAATAATAGATTTTTGACTAACCGCGAGTACAGTTCATAGAGCGTTCGCAAATATTTCTCCTCATCCTTTTTGTCGTCCAGCTTGGTCATGGCATACTGATGCAGTTTTAATTGATAGATATTCAGTATGAACTTTGACATAACCTGTTGCGGATTGGCAAAAACCTTCTTAATGATCTCATAGTGATGCTTGCACATGGGTACTATGCCAATGAATATGTCTTTGCCGCTATACGGCTGCATTTGGCTCTGCTCGATGTAGGCATCCACGCACTGCGTGTACCCCTTGAATTGCGAGAGTATCTGGGCCAGCACCTTCATTCGCTCGATATCCTCGCTTTTTTGCGCCGCAGCAAACTCCTCGATCAGCCGGCGCTCCACTTCATCGTATTTCTTTTCAATCTTTCGCTTGGACTCGGCGAAATTGCCGGGTGGCAAGTCCTGTGAGATTGCGTATAGCTTCTGTATAACATCCGCCGCTTCGTTCAAACGCAGCGGATCTGTGAATATATCATTGACTATCACGGGCCCAGCCATTAGGAATTCGGACATATAGCTGAGCAACTTTTGTGCCTCCACGGAGCGACTACGCGGCGTATTTACATTTTCCAACTGCTCGCCCAGATGCATGATTTTCCCAGCCACCGAGTTGATTTTCTCATCCAGCTGGCCAAACCAGTCGATGGCCGTTTGGTGTCGCTCTTGTAGCTTGGCGATTTTCTTGGCATGAGAGTCCTGCTCCTGTCGTAGCGATTCCTCTAAACGTTCGCACTTGCTCTGCTGCTTCTCCTGCAATATTTTCAAATCCTTGATGGTCTGTATGAACGTGTCGTGCAATGCCACAGGATTGAAATCCTCGCTATTCTGTAGTTCATTGTTGGTACGCCAGGTCAGACGTTCAATGAATTCGCCTACCTCGAACGGCTCCTAATTGATTTAGATTAGATAATGAAACGTTTTTAATGTATTGGCTTTTATTTGTTTACATACCTGTTCAAACTCCTCTAAATATTGTGACAGCATAATTTTTCGTTATTGCGGTTTATGAGGCGTTTTCTGCTGATTGTTGCTGTGCTCTTCTTCTTGTTGTTTTGAGCACAGCTGTTATTGGCATTGGCGTTGCCAGCTGTGCGCGCACAGTTAAATTTTGTTTATGCTGGCAGTACTTAACAACTGTTGCTCTCTTTCGCTCTTACAGCTGAGTTGCCAGCTGTGTGCAATGTTTTGCTTATTTATGTTGGCAGTGCCAGACAACTGTTGCGCTTAAATGATTTTTCAAATTTTGCGCCAATGTTATGTTACACCGCCATTAATTAAGTAATTTTAAAAAGCGTCTAAAACACGTTTTTTTTTTTGCATGTTTGATTGTTTATTATAAAATATACGGTTGAATTATTTCCACTTAAATTTTTCATCATATCAAAACCTATTTTCGATTTATTTTTTTTTTTTTTGTACAAATTTATACGACAAAACACATTGCAATGTGCCAACAAGTTAAAATTTCAAACGTTTATAATCGTTATGTATAATTATTGCGCGGAGTTTGCGTTTTATTAAACTTTAGTTACAGTTTTAAACTGAATGCGAAAACCCTGAACAATTCGTTTCAAAATCCGACATTATTATTTTTGGTAGTGGAGACAAAAATAAAATAAGAAGAGATATTTGCAGCTATTTTTGATACATGTTTAATTTGTAGTTGATGCTTGCCCATTCCGACGACCATTTTTATGTTTTTTGTTTTTGTTATTTCTTATAATTGACAGCCTTGTGTACTTTCTGTTGCAAACGCATAGTTTGCTGCAGCTCTCACTGCTGACTGTGCGCTGGCTGTTGCTCCTGCTGCTGTTGCTGCTGCTGCTGTTGCAAGTGTAAATGTGGGTGGGTGTGTGTGTGATTAGATGTTGTTGGCAGGTCCAAATCTAGTGGCAATGCTGCCGCCGTTGTCGTCTGCATTATGTGTAGAGTGGTAGCAGTGCTTGCCGACGAGGCCAAGTCAATCGCCGGCAAACGCGCAAATTCCTCGTAAAAAACGCCCGTAACCGAGCCCGTGCCGCCGGCCATGCTGCCGCTAAGCAGCGAAGTACTAACTTCAGGTATCGAAGGCGTCTCCAGCAGCTGTTGCAGATTTTTAAGCTCCGTGGAGCGCAGGCTAGCCGAAAGACTTTCACTCGAAGCTAACGATGTGGACAGCGGTGAGTTGCGTTCCATTGATGAGGCGATGTCTGTAGATAGTTGGTCACTAAGAATATTTTTTGTTGCAAGCATTGAATTCTCACCAGTTCGATCAGTATCCGGCGAACAAGTGGTGTGCCCCACAGCACTCTGCGCCTTCTCCAGGGACATAATCAGCTTCTCCTCCAATTGTACGATGATCTTCTTTTGGATGTCATACTTTTTGTTCACCGACTAGAAAAAGTACGAATAGTATTTGATGTACTGGCTATGACAGATGCTGCTTACCCTAAAGCTTTCCTCATATTCATCCTTGACGGTGCACAGCAAACGTTTCTGCTCTGCAATGACCTTCTCGGTGTTGGCCAACTGAGCCTGTTGTTCGCTGATTTTGTGCTTGTTGCTTTCGAGTTGAGATGTCTTCTCATGAAGGTTATGCTTTAGCTCTGTGGGGAAAATTATGGACAGCTTATATATTTATATATGTATATTTTCGATTTGTTTATTATGTGGTATACCTTTTAGCTCGGCATTATAGCTCTCTTGGAGCAATTGGAGCTCCTCGTCGCGTGCACGATAGTTATCAATTTCAGCCAATCTATCTCGACAACGCACCTGCACTTCGCCCATTATTATAAACTCTGCCTCCAGGCGCGCCAGCTCCTGTTTGCATTGTAGTCCAAGATCTGCTTGCTGTTGGGCCTGCTGCAGTTCGGTGCTCATAGTAAAAAGTTGGCCACGTAGCGACTCTACCTCGTACGTGGTCTCCTTGCGAGCCATAATTTCGGCGTTGAGACGTGTCTGCAAATCATCGTTGGCCTGCCGCAGACATTTATTCTGCTCCAGCTCGATCTCATATTTGCACTTCAGACAGCCCAGCTCTATATCGTACCTTTTTTGTCGCTCATTCGATTGCTGAATGGCCGCGTCCATTTGCAGGGCGAGATCTTGATTCTTAACATCAAAGTTCTTGAGCTGTTCACGCAGACGATCGCGCTCCATTTCCAGACTGCGCTTGTCGCGGCTGCGGCCCATCAAGCGGCGATTGCGCTCGGCATGAATGCCGCGTCGATAGCACTCGTATTGCAGCTGTAAGCAGATTAGCTGGAATTGTTCCTGCAGGGACGCGACAGTGAGATTGCTTGACGCTTCGGAGCTCTCCTTGACGTGTATGGAGCGCATTATGTACTGATCGAGAAGATCCTGCGGATACGATTGATTCCTCTCGTACTTGTTACGCTGCTCCTTGCACTCAAACAATAGCTCAAAGAGCCAATCCTCGTATTGGGACGGCACCATCTCTATCGTCTGCACCTCCTTTGTCTTGTACACTTTGGCGCTACCGTCGATCCCCATTTTGGGCTCAACCATGGCCAGCATTCGGCCGCTACGCTGCAGTCGGCTACCAGCCAGCACAGTCTTTTGAGTTTGCACGCCAGGATGCACACCATTCCCATTGCCATTTTTCTGCTGCTGGGTTGGGCAGTCGGCCTCGTCGTCTTCTTGTTGCTGCTGCTGCTGTAGCATGCCGGCCAAAGCCGAACACGATTTGGCGCGACGCATTTGGCTGTCGGCCTGAGCGCTGCTAAACATCGCCTTCTTAGCCGCTGTGCCGCTGCTGGCCCAGCCGCTGTTGCTGCTGCTCTCGTTGCAGCAATAACTGGCCATGCGATTGCGTCGCCTGTAGCCCTTGGCCAGTTGCTGCATGGACTGGCTGGTGGGCATGTGGAGGCCACCATCACTACAAAGGCTGCCCTCCGTTTCGTTGCATTCGCCGCAGACGGTGCTCCTCATTTCCTTGGTCTCCCACGAAAGCAACGTCGCTGGCACCGCATTTGTACCCGTCGTGCACAGCGTGGTCGTGAGCAACGTTTCCGATACCTCTGGAAGCTCGGGTTGTGTGAGTTTGCTAACGTCGGGAAAGTGGAACTGGTTCTGCTGATCCTTGCGCATGGGCGACGAGGGCTGGCTGCTTGCAAAGATGGCGCGCACGGCATGTGAGTTGGGCAGCAGCTGTTGCTGTTGCTGTTGCTGCTGCTGCTGCTGCTGCTGATGTTGTTTAAAGTCGCGCAAATCTTTCAGTGGCGTCGTCTCCGGCGTGGCCTCCACAGCTGCTTCGGGGGGCGAGGAGCCCGTCGCACCAAGCAGCTGCGTGTTGCTGCTGGACGGCTGCAGCGGCAATATAAACTGCGCCGTCGGCGTCAACGGTATAGCACTGCTGCCGGTCGCAGCAGCTATTTCGTTATATGGACTCCAGATTGGTGTGTTGCTACTCTCCGCCGGAACTGAATCGAAGCGCCTAACCTTAAGCACAGTTTGATGTTGTCTGCTTAGCTGATTGCTACCGTTATTGTGCTGTGAGTCGCTGTGAGAATTGGTTGAAGTCATGCGACTAAAGCTGGGCGTGCTGCATGGATAGGCGGAGGTGATGTCCTCATTTGTGGAATCCGGATGCAGCACGGGCAGCGATAGATGTGCACATTCCATGACCACATCGTGTGGCTCCATCTCCTTCCAACGCGTATTGCTCACCTCCGTTTCGGTGGTTGCCGTCAGGAGCATTGGATGCACCCGCACCGTGTCCAGCAATGGCTTAATCGTATGCTGAAAGATGCTGCCGCCACCCTTGTCCTTCTTAATGAATTCCGATAGGTAACTAATGAAATTACATGGATACATGCCGTACAGGCGATGGAAAAGCATTTGCAAGCCCAACTGCAAATGCACCAGCTTATCATTCGACAGACTTTTCAGGTTCTGTAACTTCCACGAGGCCAAGTGTCCAAATACCTCGAATAGATCATTCAAAAAGTTCGGCACCGAGTTCGGTATTATAGGCAGCAGCGTTATAATGCACAACAGTGCGCTCATCAACGGCACAATATCCTTTTCGTGCTGCAAAATACACATAAACACAGTTAACACAGTTATAGGCGTATTATCCTGGTCGTTCACTCACCGTTAGCAACTTGAATACACTCTTGATCAGTCGATGCTTTTCGATTTTGTGCAACCAGGTGGGATGGCGTCGCACAATGAAACAGAGCACATTCAGCGCCTGCGAACGAGTCTGCTGTTGTTTAAGCCAGTCATCCAGGCGATCGAATATGTAGCCATCGTGCGGCGGCTGAGCCTTGACCAGTACCTCCATGACGCGCATGGAGCCCGTGTTGGTGTAGTAGTCCAACATATAGCGCACTGGCCATTGTTCCTTACCTATTGGTTGGCAAATTGGAATGTTCAGATAACGATACCAATACAATTGGCCAACAAATTCTTCCAAACTCACTTTGAGTGATAAGTTCAACAAGTTTCTTCTTTGCCTCCTCGTTCTCGTGCGTTTGATTCGACTCCAAATGGCTGAAGATCTTATCGAATTCCATTTTGGTGTTTTAGTTAATTGGAGCGGCAACAGCGGGCAGCATGTGGTTGTTTGATTGATTTTTCAGCATGGGCTCCTTCAACTGCACTGGCTGGCACCTGCCTTCCTTTCTATCCCCTTTTGGCAGCAGCAGCAGCTGCACGTTGGCAGGCGCTCTGGTTGTGGCCACCACTCCAATAACTTTATAGCCGTCGTCGTCGTCGTCGTTGCTGTCGTCGTGGTCTCTTGGTCGTGTTTATTGTGTTTGCTGCGCTGCGTGTGCTTTTTGCTCTCTTCTTCGTCGTTGTCGTTGTTGTCAACTGATTTACAAATTTGCATCACATTTTTTTTGGCAAGTTCTTAATGTGTGCGCGCTGCATTGGCCAATGCAAAACGTGTACTTACCTGTGCTAGTTTCATCTTTTTCACATGTTTTCTTTAAAAGGTTATTTCGCGATTCTCTACATTAGTTTAGCAGCAATGTTCATCTTCTTCATGTTCTTCCAGTGGAGCCCACTTTGCCTTCGTGCTATTTTGATTTATCGTAAGTACAATTGGTATCGGAACTAAACACAAGAAATATCGATACCGAACGGCTGATTCATGACACGACAGCCAACATCAGCTGGTTCAAACAACCTCGTGTTCACATTGGGAATATTCGCACTAAGCATTTGCATTCAAACAAAACTGATTGATCTTAAATTGGCATAATTTTTTATTTTTATGAAAAATCAAAATGTTTCATGGTTTACGTGGCTACTTTAGCGACGGATTTAAATCAAGTTTAAGATAATAACTTGTGTTGTGAGCAGACAAACTTAGGATGCAATAAAAAACATAATGAAATGGCGGAATTAGTTTCTCATAAAAGCATTGTTCGATGAGTTTTCTAAACGTCCAGGTAATTGAGGAAAACTGAACAATGAGAAGGCCCTGGTTCCGGGGTAAATTCGCAGACCTGTTTTGTTAAGCAAAGGCCTTAATGTGGCCAGTGTTATTTAAAAAAGTTATATATATTTTATACTTATTAATAATAATAATTACCCAGTTAGTACCAGTGTTCATCTTTGGTGGCAATTTGTTTTAAATTGCTTACTATATTCAAGCTACTTTTATCGGTTTGTTAACTGCAGTAACGGCATTTTTCGAAGGGCAGCCATTTTTCTAATTTAATTTTCGTGTACTTAGTTTGCATTGTATTCGTATTTGTCTTGCTTTTCATTTAAATTCGCCTACAAATCAGCTGTTCGATTGCTCATCGATTTCCATGCTTAAATCAAAATAAAGGGAATACCACTAATGCCCTGTAGCCCGGCTGTTGCCCAGCTGTTGTGGTTATTAAATCATAACCGGCAAGGAATAATACACAATGGGAATTTACGTTATTGTGCGTCGACTGGCAACGCAACCCAAATTGGCCAGTGCCCCTAGGCGGTAGTGTATGAATAATTTATATACTTTAACACTCGCCTTAAAAACGTATTATTGGTTAATACAGCAAATGGAAAAGCGTCGTTGGCTTGGAAGTGCACGCACAAATCGCAAGTGCCTCCAAATTGTTCGCGGGCAGTGGCACGGCCTTTGGAGCACCACTGAACAGCGCAGTTGCCTATTTTGATGCCTCGCTACCTGGCACGCTGCCGGTGAGTTGTAGCTTATTGTTGTGATGCAATTTCTAATATGCAGCGTATTTTATGAAAAGGTGCTCAATCGGAAATGCGTAGAGTCTGGAATAAAAACTGCCTTGGCACTGGGCTGTCAGGTGCACGAAGTGTCTATGTTTGATCGCAAGCATTACTTCTATGCGGATTTGCCAGTGAGCCCTACAACTTTGTCACATCAAATGCCATGTTGACAATTTAAATTGTTTCAGAATGGCTACCAAATTACACAACAACGCGCTGCGCTGGCCAACAATGGTCTGATGACATTTCCAGTCATTACGCCAGGCAAAAAGATTTACTACAAATCCGTTAAACTCTTGCAATTGCAATTGGAGCAGGACAGTGGAAAATCGTTGCATGACGAGCAGCTAAAAAGAAGTTTAGTTGACCTTAATCGTGCTGGTTTGCCCTTAATGGAGCTGGTATTTGCACCTGATTTGGAGACGGGCGAAGAGGCTGCCTCACTGGTGAAGGAGCTAATGCTTATATTGAGACGACTACAAACATGTAGCTGCAAAATGGAAGGTAAGTGCCAGACGCAATGCACAAAATGGCTCTAGACGTGTGTGATCATTTGCAGAGGGCGCACTTCGTGTGGATGCCAATATATCAATACACCAGGAAGGTGATCCTTTGGGCGTTCGCACGGAGGTTAAAAATATTGGCTCTGTGCGCAGCATATCGCAGGCAATTTCATATGAAATCAATCGGCAGCTCGAGCTCGTTGCCGCGGGCGGTGTGGTAACGAATGAAACGCGTTCCTGGGATGCAGACCACAGATGCACCGTTGCAATGCGTGATAAAGAGGTATTGCAGGATTATCGTTTCATGCCAGAGCCCAACTTGCCACCCCTACATGTTAATCTTAAACCGGGCTCCCGTTCAACCGAAGATTTAATATCGGTTGCTGCGTTAAGTGAGGAAATACCCGAATTACCTGAGCACACGCGTCAACGCCTTGTCGAACATTACAAACTTAATGCAGAGACTGCCATCATTTTGGTGGTAAGCTATGCTCAATATGAGCTATTACCTAAACTACATTACACACATTTTATACATGTTTTTCATTGCAGAATGAGCCTGTTCTGCTGGAGCACTTTCTGAATATTACCAAGAGTTTAATTGGTGTCCCAACCAAAGTTATTACAAACTTTCTTGTTAACGACTTGCTGACTTACTGCAACAAGCTTAATTTAGACATCGAAGATTGGTACGAAGATGTTAGCAGGGTGTACAAAATGTTGATTAATTTAGTGTTTTTATTAGTGCCATAAGCGCGAATGCTTTGAGGGATGTCTTAAAGGCTTTACATGCAGACCAAATCAATTTGCAAGCAGCTCGCCAACTTATTCAGCTACTACACAATAATCCAACCAGCGAAGTTAGCCAAGTGAGATGATCTACATAGGCCATAATTTAAATTTGTTCATAATGGGTAATTTGTTTGTTGCAGCTCATTGGACAACACAATTTGGAACAGATTTGTGATTTGAACACCATTGAAGCCTATTGCCAGCAGGCAATTGCAAATCAGCCTAAGGCTGTGCAGCAATACCAGAAAGGAAAATCCAAGGCGCTGTTTGCCATTGTTGGTGAAGTTGCCAAGCTTTCGGCCCAAAAGGCCAATATGAAAATCGTTGTTGAATGTTTGGAAAAGCTTTTGAAGCAATAAAAGAAACGCACTTTTTGTGTTATTGGACGTGTTTATTTTGTATAATTTATAAAATATGCTTCAAATTCTTGAACACAAACTGTATTTATAATAGATAGATTAGAATATAAATGACTTGTTGTGCCGACTATGTGTCCATGCCAATATCATTGCACAGAATTATTATAATGTTATATAAATTATTATGTGATCGATTTAAAGCTTATATATGATAAATATATATGTATATATATATGTAGTTCTGTGCTCTCCTACCTTTTGAGGAGAAGCGGAACTTGTGACCCTTTAATGTTTAATATTGTAAAATATGTGTAGTAGATGAATGTCCAATTCAGGATAACCAATTTGTATGCGAGTTAATGGAACGCACTATATTCGATTGTCTAACAAGGCAGACAATGAACAGCTAGAATTGTACTTGAAGCTTTTCAAGGGTTATGAATGCAGATTGGTGAACTAAATAGCGCGAATATAATTAGTTTATTTATAGTATCTTTAGTAACCTAAAGCGTTTGCCTCAAAATAAATGCACGTGGTTTGTCTAACGCTGGCAGTTAACGTTACGTCTTGGCGGGATCAAATTACCAGATGACAACGTGATTGCACACTCCTTTAATCACGATCGTAATCACGACACGTCGACGGCGGTAGGCTCATGGAGACCGCTGAATCCAGGCTGGAAAAGGGAACAATTTATGTTTAATCTTATTAGTTCCGTGGTACTGTATGCCATCAAGCTAATTTGATTTTTTTACTAAAATAATCTTTCAAATAATGTTTACCATATGTCTTTAACATAAAATCAGAAAGGAACATATTATATCTACCGAAATTTTAACTATTAAAGTTCGCTTTTAATTCGTAGCCTGTAAGAAGTATTTTGTAATAATTTATATGAGAATAAAATTGAAAGCACAGCAGATTAAATCTTCTGATCGAAACAGTCTTGCGATATTTCTAGATTACAAAAAGTATAGTACTAACTAATATAGTATTTATATTGTTTATAATTATATGCAGTCGCAGTCGCAGTCGCAGTCGCGATATATCACCGTTATTGAACTTCTTTTATAGGTAGAAATACGGTTAACTATACATATATAAAGCGCACCTTGCAGATAACTTTTAGGGCCAAATATCTATGGCTTGTTTCTGGTACTCACCGCCTGCTTTCGCTTTCCAACAAATGGGCATCCACCGGATGCTGGGACACGTTCCGCAGGGAGTCGCCCAGCGTGCTGCGCAGATGTTGCATCTCCCGGTTGGCCTTGGAGCTGCGCAGGATATATTGCTGTCGCCGCTTCGCCTCTTGGGCCAGTTGCTCGCGCAGCATGGAAATCTGTTTGGATTGGGTTAAAGACGTTGTTCGGCACGTGGAGGTGGGCGTACACTCACCTGATTCTCGAGACGCAGCACCTGCTGTTTGTGGGACTGTTCCCGAGCGTCGAGCAGCTTCTCGGCGTGCATTTGGGCGCTGCGATACCGATCCGCGTCCATGCCATCCGTGCACTTGGCGGTGTCATGCATACGCGCCTTGCAGCGGGCCAGCTCCGACTCCTTCTCCGCCAGCAGCGTCTCCAGGCGGCGCACCTTCAGGCGTAGGTCACGCGTCTCCTGCTCAATGATGCTGTGGTCCAGGCCGCAGCTGTAGGCACCGCCAGTGCCGACATCATAGCGATTCGAGTCATATTCACCGGCATCTCTGTCCCCGCCGCCGCCCCCTCCATAGTAGGAGCTGGCCTTCTCGGCACGATCGTAGGCGCCGCCGCCGGCAAATTTGCTCTTCCGGTCGCACTCCAGCTGCTTGACCTTGTCCTGCAGCGTCTGCAGCTTGCTGCGCAGCTCGGATTTCTCGCGCTGCGATGATTTCAGCTGGCGACTGAGCTCCTCCTCCTCGCGCCCGGCGCCGCCGCCGCCGCCGCCGTTGCCATTGGTGATCACCTTGTCGCCATTCTCCTGATTCCACTTGGCAATGCGCAGCTGCGACTCCAGCGCCGAGCGCTGCACCTCCAGATCGGTGACCTGCTCCTGCAGCCGCTGGTTGCCATCGAGCTGTGCCTGCTGGCTGCGTCGCAGCTCGTTGAGATTGGTCTGGGCGCTGTCCAGGCGCTCGGTCAGTATGCGCTTCTCATTCTCCGCCGTCTGCAGCGACTTCTGGAGCAGCTTGAGCTTGTCCTCGTTGGTCTGCGAGCAGTGGCCCTGCTCGGAGAGCTCCTTCTGCAGCGTCTTGATCTCGCCGCGCAGTTGGGTCTCACTGACGGCGCCCTTTTGCAGGCGCTCCTTGAGCTGATCCACCGTGGACTTGAGCGAGGTGCAGCGATCCTCCAGCTGGGTCATGGCGCGATTCTGGTTGTCCAGCCGCTCCGACACCTGCCTAATGTTGCAGTCCTTCTCCTGGAGCGCCATCTGCAGCCGCGTTAGGTCGCCCTCCATGGCCACGCGCTGCAGGTCCAGCTTGCTGGCCCGCCCCTCCACCTTGGCCAGCTCCTCCTGGAGCATACGCTTCTCGTTGTCCAGCTTGGCGCACACTTGACGGCTCTTTTCCAAGCGCTCCTCGTTCTGGCCGTTCTCCTCGGATGTGGCCGCCAGCTGCATCTCCGTCTGGGCGAGGCGTTCGCGCAGCATTTGGCACTCGTCGGTGCGTTGCTTCAGCTTCTCCTCGAGCGCGTTCAGCGCGGAGATCTTCATTTTGCGGTCCGTTTCCAGATTGCTCTTCTCCTCCTGCAGGTTGCGCAGCACGGCCTGCAGCTTGCCCAGCTTGGCGTCGCAGCGCAGCTGCTGCTCGGCGGCATCCTGCAGCTGTTTCCTGGCGGCGCCCAATTGCGATTTGTAGTCGTCCTTTTCGCGCTCCAGCTGAGCGACCTGATGCATCAGGTTGCGCACACCCTTCCGCACCAGATCCGGATCGACATCGACGGGCGCATCGGGACATTGGGACGTGCTGCGCGTGTCGTATTCGCCGACGCTGCGCGAGGGACTGAACCTGCGCGATGGACTGAGCAGGCGATGCGACAAGTTGACGCTGCCGTCCACTTGGATGCCGGCTATGCGGCGCAGCGTGTGCACCACGGAGCTCAGCTTGTGCTCCGTGTCGCGCTTGTGCAGCTCCAGGCAGGCCAGCTGCTCGTCCAATGCCCTGATGCGACCCTCGGCGCCGCCCAGACGCGCCTTCAACTCCTGTATCTGCTGCGTGGCGTCCGCCAGACACACCTCCAGGTTATGCTTTTGATCCTCCAGCCGCTTTTCGCGTCCACGCGCCTCCTCCATGCGCGTGGCCAGCTCCTGTTCGCGCGCATGGAAGCGATGCTCCTCCTGGTTGTTGTGGCAGCGCGCACGGCCCAGTTCCTGGCGCGTCGCGCACAGATTCGCCTCCAGGTCGGACAGCTGCTTTTTGATCTGGCACAGTTCCTGCTGAGCGCGCTCCTTCAGCTCGATCTCCGCTGACAGCTTGCTCTGCAGCTCCTTGCCGCCCTCATCCTTCTGGGCAAACTCCATCTGCGTCTTCTGCAGCGTCGCCTTGGTGCCATTCAGCTCCTGCGTGGTCTTCGTGAAATTGTTCTCCGTCTCCTTTAGTATGGTGCTCAGACGCGTACGCTCAATCTCCAATGAGTTCTTGGCCTCCTCCAGATTGTTGATCTTCTGGAGCGCCTCCTCAATGGCACGCGCCTGCTCGCGCTTGGCGCTCTCCACGCGCTTGACATGATCGCGCAGCTCCTTGTTGCTGCCGGAGTACTTGTCGCGCTCAATGTTGCTGTCCGCCAGCTGGCGCCGGCTGTCGGTCAGCTCCTTGCGCAGACTGTCGATGTAGCCCTCGCCTGGAAGAGCAGTAACAACATTCACATTTAGCCAGCAGGCATTTCTCGGCTCTACCCGGCCCAGGTGATTTCCACCAAGTTATCGCCAGTTGAAAATTTTAAATTTCCCCAAATTAGTTAAATAATGCCAAAAAAAAGGTTTTTCCTCTTCAATGTTTTATAAAAAATTAAAAAATTGTGTCCTTTGTGACCTTTCAGTTAAAAGTCCATCAGAAAAACACCAAAGAGGATAAATGTCCAAGACCCCTTTAATAGGTGTATACTTGAAGGGGTCTTGAACATCTATTAGTCAGTCATTCGTCGATAGTCAATAAAGTCAGTTAGACAGTTGGTTCTTCAATCAGTTAATCTGTCAGTTTTTTGTTTGTTTAGATTCGGCGAGTTGTCCCTAATAAGTTTTACCTTCTTTGGTCTTGCACAGCACCGCAATCAATCAGTGATTCAGTCTGTCAATCAGACAGTCAATTAGTCTGTTAGTCAGTCAGTTCAAAAAACAGTTTTTATTTAAGCTATATTTTTGTGGAGCTATTTCAGCCCAATTTTATCTTTAATGGTTTCTTGGTCACTTGGTCAATCAGTCAATCAATCAGTTAGTCACTCAGATATTAATTTAGAAAGTAAATCAATAGGCCAATTAATCAGTCAATTAATTAGTTTGTCAATCAGTTAGACAATCAGTCAGTCTATCAATCAGTCAGTCGAAGCTAATTTGATTGATTTTCAATTTGGGCGCCTATTTCAGCCAAATCTCACCTTCTATGGTTTCTCTGTCAATTAGCCAATCAGTTGATCAGTCAGTCAGTTAAACAATTAGTCAATCAGTCAGTCCAAGCAAAGCGTTTTTATTTAATTTCAATTCGGACCGATATTTCACCCGAATCTCACCGTCTGTGTTTTCTTGCGTCAGTTCGTCAATCAGTCGTCAATCAGTTACTGCATCAGCTAGTCAAGCACTCTGTCAATCAGTCAATCAGCTTCGTGCTTACCTTCTTTGGTCTTGCGCAGCGCATCCTGCAGCTCGTTGTTGGTGCCCTCCATTTTGTCCTCCTTCAGGCGCACTTCCATCTTCAGCTCCTCGCTCAGCCGGCCGAGGGTGTCGCGCTCCTCGCGCATGCTGCACAATTGGAGCTCCTGCTTGCGTATGCACTCCTCCAGCTTGATTCTGGGAAACGAGCCAATGGCAAAGAGTTAATATGGGTGGGAAGTAGATGGTAGCAACTACTGAGTTACCTGTGCTCCTCCTCCTTGGTGCGCATGTGCACAATCTCATCCTTGAGCTGGGCAATGGCGCCGCGCTGCTTCTCGTCGCGAGCGTTGGCCTCGCGCTTGCTGCGGTCGAGTGCCTCCTGCTCGGTCTTCAGATCCCGCGAGACGCCCTCGAGGCGCTCGGCCACCGCCTGCTTGTCGCGATGGGCCATGAGCAGCGCCTGCTGTTTCTCGTTCTCGGCGCGAATCAGCGTCTCCTCGTGCTGCTGCACTAGGCTCTCGATGTGCGCTTGCAGGGTGGCCAGGCGCTCCTGCAGCTTCTCGATCTCATCGTCCTTGGCGGTCTGGAGTGCCTGCAATGCCTGCTGCATGCGCTTCTCGAGGGCGTTGCGCAGCTGCAATACCTCGTCACCATGCCGCTTGGAGGCATCCTCAGCGGCCGCTTGCAGGTTGGAAATCTTCTGATTGAAGTCGCTCTCGGCGGCGCGGGCAGCATTGAGCAGCTGGACCTTTGTCTCCTGTGCCTTGCGCTGGCACACCTCCAGTTCCTTTTGCAGGCGCGCCACATGATTCTTGAGAGATTCCTCGCGTACCAGCGCCTCCTGCAGATCACGTTCCAGCTGGCTGCGCTTCTCCTCGACAGCCTCCAGCGTTGTATTCGTATCGAAGAGCACCGTCTCCAGGGATTCCTTCTCCGAGCGCAGTGCGGCCAGCAGCTCGTTGAGGCGATGCGTGTCCTTTTCGTGCAGATCAATCACCACCTGCTTCTCCTCCACATCTTTGACCATGTCCTCGATGTTGCGATTGAGGCGACTGTTCGTTTCCGTCGTCTGCTCCAGGCGCTGGCGCGTTCGCATCAGCTCCTCGTTCAGCGCCTCCTTCTTGCGGCACATGGCGGTCAGCTGGTTGTGGATGTCGCACTTTTCGCGCGTCATGCACGCCAGGTCCTGCAGGATCTTCTCCTTTTCCAGCTGCAAGCACTTGAGCTTCTCGCTGTAGGATAGATTGTCCGTTTCCAGCTCGAGTCGCGCCTTGTCCAGCACAGCCAGCTCCTTCTTCAGTTCGCCAATTTCGCTGGCCTGATCCGCGGCCTGCAGCCGCAGCTTCTTGCGCTCCTCTTGGGCTTCCATCAGGCAGCTCTGCACGGACTTTAGCTCGTCGCTGGTGGAACAATTGTTGTTCGACAATTTCTCGTGTTTCTCCTGCAAATCGCATTTCTCCAGCAACAACTTGTCCAAGTCGTATTCCAGATCGCACTTCTGCTTCTCCAGCAAGTTTATCAAATTGTCCGACTCGATGCGCTGCTGCTCCAGAAGATCCCGATTGAGGCTGACCCGGTTGAGCTCCTCACGCAGCGATATCGTTTCCTCGCGCAGCCGACTGCTGCGATCCTCCTCGGATCTGTGGGATAACCATTTTGGATATAATACCATATAATAGTAAAATAGTAATGGAAAGCCTACCGCAAATTTAATTCGGTTATGTTCTTGTCCTTCAGTATGCGCTGTATCTCCAGCTCCACGGCCTTCTTATCCTCCTCCATGGAATCGATTCGCTTCTGCAGCTTGCCATAGTTCAGCTGGAGCTTCTCAAAATCAGCGCTCAGATTCTCAAACTAAAACATTACAGGGTATATCATTATTATTATAATTGTTATTATTATTGATTATTATTATTCACGAAGAGAAAAGAGTGAATGTGTGCAATGTCCGTATTGCTGTACGTCCGTCCGTCCGTCTATCCGTAGGAACACAATTTTATTCGCCGCTATTGAAGCTAGATATTTCAAACTTGGAATATATTCTCGTGTAAGCCCGCGTGTTAATATTTTTTGTCTTCGCCCACTGGGGGCGTGGCAATTGAATTTAATATATATATCTGCCTAAATTTTAAAGCATTACATTACTGATACCTTTAAAGATCACTCAAAATATTTTTAAAAAATAATAAAATCTATATATTGGGAAGGGGTAAACTGCGAAAATCTATATCTCCCACAGCCCTAGCGCTATCTAGCTTGTCAGCAAATTAGGCAAGATCGAGCCGAAAAATTTCAAGGTATTTCAATGTTTTAAGCCGTTACTAAGAACGACTATTACGCAGTCGGTTAACCAAACTTCAACGTTCTCACTTGTTTTTAATATTCTTAGTATCATTGTAATTATTATGACTAACTTTTATAGTTATTATTGGCTCCTTTGGCTTTCACATAAGATATAACTAGATAGATTATATTACAGTTTGCATTCGAACCCGGATCCTCGTTGTTCAGCTGCCATTCTGTCTCGGTCAATTTACAACTCATCCACATACATATTTAATGGGTTTTTGCCGAGATAGCAAACAAACAATCTAATCAGCTGGGACTGAGTCTACCCGACGAATGCATTCAGATAATCTGCATGAAATCTATTCAATATAGAGAAGAGATTGAAAGTAAAAATAGCCGGAATTCTATTTATAAGACATTAAATTCAAGATAGAATTACAGATAATTAGATTATAGAATAAAGATATATTTGATCTAATTCTGATAAGTTTTGATGCTATATATTGGTACAAAAGAGTTAACTACACACAAAGGAAAACGGAGTTCAAAATTTGAATACGAACGGGTTAAAATGTATACCTTTACATTAATTAATTAATTATATATAACAACAAATTTTAAATTTGAATCAAATACTAGAGTTGTCATAAATCGGCCAAGGTCGAAATTTCTTGATTTCTTGAACAAAGTTCTTATATCAAGAAGGTTTTTTTGCGCAATATTTTAAAATATAAGACAGCACCTAATCTAAGAAACGATGTTCTTCCATTCATATTTTATTTATACGCTAATTTTAAGTTTTAGAATTTTTCTACTAAATATTTTGTGCATACTTGGATTTTTATAAAGCCGTTTGTCTTTGAAGGCTTGGATATGGTTGGCAGACTTAACCAGTAAAACGCCTCCCCAGGGAAGCTTTCAATAGGTTTTCAATTATTTCCTATATGCAGTTTTTAGCCTATCAATGTGGAAAATCTTGAGAATGATTTGTGCACTGTTCGAACGGTATGTCTGGTCTGGGCAGATTGTTTGTCTGTCTTATCTGCACTTGCTTTCACCTCTGGCACCCACTCACCGCATTGTTGAGATCGGCCCGCCCCATTTCGGATTGCTGCTTCTGGGTCCGCACTTCGTCCAGGGTCTTCTGCAGGCTCTCGCGCTCCTGCAGCAGCTCGGATAGCTTTGAATTGCTGGCGTCCAGCTTCTCGGTGAGCTGCTGCATCTTGTTGGTCAGCAGCTGTTTGGTGCCCTCGCTGGTGTCCAGCTGGGTCCTGGTGTTGCGCAACGTTTCGCTGTTGTGCTGGAACTTGACCTGCATGTCGTGCAGGGCCAGCTGGTACTTATGGAGGGCCGCCTGTACCGCTGATATGGTGCCCTCGGCAAAGGCGTGGGAGGCGCGTGTCGAATTGCGACGTGGCGATTTACCGCCGCCGCCGCCGCCGCCGTTGCGGGTGGCGCTGTCAGCGCCAGCTCCATCACGCGTCAGATGCATGTGCTGCATGGCACTGTTGACCTCGGCGTCTGCCTCGCGATCGGCGATCTCGGCGTCTTGTACAACGGCTTGAGCAATCTCGCGCATGGAATTGTTGAGGCGCTCGATTTCGTCATTGTAGCGATTAGCTAATGCCGCCTGCGATTCGGCCTGAGCGCAGCGATCTTCCAGCTTTTTGAGTTGATTCATCAGCTCCAGCAGCCGCTGGTCACGCTCCATGATCTCGTGCCGAGCGCTCTCGTACTGCACCTTGAGCGTGGCCAGCTGCGCCTGCAGCTCATCGTTGATGCGCCGCGACTGCTTGAGCTCCTCGTCGGCGGCGCGTTTGGCCTGCTGCAGTGCGAATGCCACCGAGGAGTTGGAGCCGTTGATGTCCGCGCTGACGCCGTTGATCTCCTGGCCCATCTTGGCCACCTCGGCTTTCATGGCACTCTGCATGTCCTTGAAGGCGCGCTTGACGGCAACCACCTCGCGCCACATCTTCAGCAGGCGATTGTGCTCGCTGTTGTAGTAGTCCTTGAAGGCCTGCTCCTCCTCCTTGAACTCATCCTCCTTGATAAGCAGCTCGTCCCGCATGCCGGCCCAATCGTTGGTCAACTTCTGCAAGTCATTGGTCAGCGCCTCGTTGGTGCGATTCGATTCCTCCAGCTGCTGCCGCAGCGCGTTATTCTGGGCCACGATCTGCTCGCAGCGATTGTGCTCCTCCTCCAGCTTGCGGCACAGCTCACTGCTGCCGTCGTCATGCAAGTAATCACGTCCACAGCTTGGCGGTGGCGAGTCTAGCGAAGAGCTGCACGGCAGGCTGCTCTGGCCCAGGGTCAGCGAGGTCGAGCACTATTGGGAAAGATAATCGGGCCATTTCAAATTATAAAGAAATAAATTGTCAGCAAATAAAAGTGCTCTAACCGCGGCTGCTCAGCCGTATCGAAGTCAACACATTCTTTAAAACACAATGTTAAATCAAGAAAATCATATATAAAGGCGATCGAATTTGAAATTTGGGAGAGAAATTAATCTTAACACCCAAACAAAATGTTTAAGTATAGCTTACATATATATGTAAATAAACAGAACTAAAAGACCCACAGCTGCAATCCTTAATTGAAATAATGAGAATCACATAGAAAGGCGATATACAGAAAGACGAGCGATTTTCACTTGATCGCAATGAAATTAACGAAGTGAGCGTGCAGAGATCCGTTTGTATTACTAAAATATCAATTTTGTTAATTTGCAACGCCAAATAACTTGTAATTTATAATCTTTGCATAATATTGCATCAATATGTTGAAATTTTAATCCTTTTTTTTTAACTTAATGGACTCTAAACTTGATTAAGAGAGCTTACTTTCAAAATCATTACAAAGTTAGTTTATATATTATATATTTAAAATTTGACCAGAGCTTTCTCAAAACGCAATAAACGAGAATTTATATTTTTTTGTTATTAAAAGTTGAAAAATTAAATCATTTTAAAAGTGTCATTAAAAAAGGACTTGATAATATTTGACTTTTATACGATCAACTGATCAGAGGCACACATATGCATCCTATAGTTTGTTAATATAATTAAACATTTGCAAAATATTGGATTTTAATATCTTAGTTAAAAAATCTATAAATCTTAAATATTAATTAAAGTAAATCCGCAATTGGAAACAACAAGAGATTCAAACCCAATCATAGAGATACTATAGGGTTGTGGTACTCACCAGCACCTGGCTTGCCGTTGGGCCCGTCGTCAGCTTGGGCGCACAGGGCGCCGTCGTCGTCGGCTTGATGGTGTCGTGCATGCGCTCCTCGAGGTCGCTGCAGCGCTGCCTGTACTGCTGAATCTTGGACTGGAGTCGGCTGACGAGATTGGCCTGGTTGTGCTGGGCCTGCTTGTACGTGTCCAGGCGCTTGCGATAGCTGTGCGACTCGTCGGCCAGCCGCTGGCGCAGCTCCTGGTTCTGACGCAGCAGCGCATTGGCGGAGCAGTCCGCCGCCGGCGGTCCTGGTGCCGGGCTCATCATTCTGGGCGTGATGGCACCCGAGCCGTTGCCAATGTTGTTGGCCGTGTTGCCCGACGGTTCGCCACGCCCACGATTGCGGGAGAAGGGTAAACGCGTGGACGATGTTGCCGCTTGATGTGGCGCTGGCAGGTCGACGGCCGTTGGGCAGGGCGTTTGCTTGAAGTTATCGCGATACGCTTGCATCTGCAGGTGAAGGGAGATGGAGAAGGCGGGGGATGATAGAGTCGGTACGTGAAATTGCTTGCGGTTTGCGTGTGAGGAAACTTTTGCGAAACTTCGCCGCCTACGCCTAAATGCTCGATAACTTTGTCCAAATTGATTTATTAACTCTGTTCGGGCTGCAGCCTTCCCGGGGGCAACTACTATTTCCATATCCGGTCGCCATGACAGCTGCGCCAAGCGAACGCTTTTTTTTTGTTTTATGCTTAGTCCTCATAAATAAACAAGCTCCCCTTTTTATCATCTAGTCAATGATATTTCTATGCGAAACATCGCCCACTTGACGATACAATCCGCGGCCCCAGGCTGGGCTGACACGGTTTGTCACCAGGACAGCAACTTTGTGTGTTACCAATTCCCATGCCCCACCTCAGCCTGTCCCCAGTAACAACATGCATTATAATTTCCTTGTCCTCGTATTTATATTAATAAACAAAATTTGTTGTTTTTCGTTTCGCGTTTTTTTTTTTTTTTTTGTATTTTATTTTTATTTTTTATGTAGCCCGTTGTTGAAACTTCTTTCGACACGAATGAAGTTTTGTTTTTCGTGTTCTGTAGGTCGTCTTCTAATTTTGAGGTCCTTATGCTGTGTGTCACTTGCTGTGGACTGATTTCCGCTTCATTTATAGAGACAACAACAAGAATTAATAGTTTTTCCTCGTACGAAGACAACGACATTTCGAATATATTTAAGCATGCAATGTAGCCTTCAGCTTATTACTTGGGCCTGCTTTCTTTTTAGTATACCCTGTCTTATGATGTTTCACTCCTATTGAGGTCGACATAAGACATAAAGACATAATCATAAAATTGGCATAAGTAAATGGATTTTATGGTGCTTCCAACTTGATTCGCTTTATATAGTGTGTGCTATGAAAATAGGGTGACAAGACGAAGGCTTCGCAGATATTGCATATGATGATAATATATGTAACTTTCATAAGCCAGAAAACAAATTTAATACTCTTCCACAAGTATTCCCAATGTCTTTTTTCATTCACTTACCAAAAAAGTAATAAGTAAAAGAAAAGTATATATATATATATAAAATATAATTATACCCTGACTGATTGCAAATTATATCTACAACTTGGCCGCAACAAAGCCAGAAAATATTTTGTATAAATATAAAAATATTACATGAATTGAGATATGGAAAGCTAGGGACATATCCAAAATTAAGTCACTATGTGCACCATATTTGGCTTGTGAGACTGAAAATATATATTTCAAGAACATCTAAATATTCATCTTCGGTTTACCGAAATAAATCACATTACATTTTGGCAAAAATTTATTGGTAGATTAATTTTAAATTTTTAAGTTTTCAATTTATTTTAATAAAGCATAAAATATACAATTTCCTTATAAAAAGAATTAGGCATGTGCTTTTTTTAAGTGTCCTAAAGCATATTATATGTTTATTTTAATAGCATACCCTGCTCAAATGTTTAAAAGAGTGTATTAATGTCTGGCCATCTGAAGATATATACTTGTCTATATATACTATTGCAAAACTACATCTCCCTTCTGGAGTTAGCATTTGACGGGAAAATTGGCAAATAACTTAAGGGGGTAAAAACAAATATCCATATTAAACTTCGTTTCGATGGCTTTAAACATGATTACCAGAAAAAATAAAAAATAAATACAAAAAATCCTTACTCGACTAGCACTTACTTTTCTTGATATATATATATCCAATAATCGGCAACACAAATCTGAATTATCAAATTATAGAGCGCACAATGTTAAGATGTTCTTGTTAACTGATTGAGCTTCAATTGAATACTCATCAAATTATCGTGTGGCTTTTTTGAGCACACCACTCGAGGCCCGAATTGGGCGGCAACCGGTAACGGGTAACGGTAAATGATAATACGCCACGCCCGTCCTGAGTAAGCCCAACCACACCCACTTCCACTTCAACTTCACAGTTACCACCGTTTGGGCAATTGACACAAATTTGCGAAAATGCGCAAATACGCAACTAATGTTCTTCGCATGCGGTTGTTTCAGTCTTAAAGAAACTAATCAGGTGTGTTCGGACGGAACAAGGCTGCGTCCCTTGAACTGCCGGGGTCCGTGGAACAGAAGCAACTGATGCACCAATCGCTGTGCGCGCCCATTTACATAGGGCAACCGGAGGCGACACGTCGAATGGATTCGCTTTCGAACTAACCGCCATTAAGGACAGTCCACCCGATCGGCGCTGTTGATACCCTGTACCCATTGCAAATTGCTTAAGTGGGTATTATGGGTACTTGCACATGTATGTAGCAAATGCATCTGAGTAGGCATCTCTGACTCCCATAAAGAATATATATTCTTAGTTGGCATCAAACTCCGAATCGATGCGTATGTACACAATTTATATAGAAAATGTATTTGTTGGTATACTATACATAAGAGAAGTTTATATTTTGTTGTCGCTTTCCCATGTCATTTAATATCGATAAATATCGATTTATATATTCTTGGTCGACATCAAAATCCGAATCGATCTGTATGAACATAATATATGTATTTAAAGTATCCTCATTTAATATCGATAAATATCGATTTTGAACCAAGAGTTCTTTGCACACATCTCCGAGAAAGAGCTACGAACACCCAATTTGCTTTGTAGTTTCTCGTACCGTATTTAGTATTTAGTTATAATAATTATTAGAATTATTATATAAATAGGTACAGGTTATCTCCTAGTCGGGCACATTTTAAAAGAAGCCCTGCTTGCTCGGATTTGCCTGGTTTGCCTGGCGCCTTGGGGAGTTAGGGTGAAGTAAAATAAACATTGAATTAACAAATTCCTCGTTACCAGCAGCAACCAAATTGATTGCGATTGCGAGTCATCGAAAGGCGTACCTGTTCACCACATCGAAGAAGAAGAAGAAGAAAAAGTCACAATTATGTTTGGCGTGTCAGCGAGCAACAAATGCAAATCGTGGCTCAAAAAGCATATTTCCAATGTGCCGCAACCGGCCTAAGCCAATTGGGCATGTATATATGTATATATGTATATGTGTGTGTGTGTGTGTGCGTGTGTGTCTGTGTGCTGGAGCATCTTACAATATTGGTCATGCCTAACTGCGTTTAATAAGTCAAACACTTTACCCCTTTTTTTTTTATTTATGTATTTTTCTTTCTTTGTGCCGAATCTATCATGAAAATGCAACCACCAAACCACATTATGTTAATTACTTATTTGTGTATTAGTAAAGTTAGGAACGGCGAGAAGGGTAAATGGCTATTATAATATAATATAAATAAAAAAAAGCATGAAGGGCACATATGAAATATATGCAAGATTCTTTTTTGCAAAATTATTATTATTATGCCAAATTTGATGTGTCTTGCTTTAAAAATGTGAGCGATATAGATTTTCGATACAGACTCGCCCACAGCCAAACATTTTTTGAACATTGAACAATCCAATATACTCTTTAGCACTTTGTCAATAGAGTATAAATACAAGCAGATATATATTTTACATCATGTGGTAAACCTATTAGAGCACAGGTGCAAAAAAATTTGATTTCGTTAAAATTTTTTAAAAATTGTCACAATAGCCTTATACACATTATTAAAGTTCGGCTCTTTTGTTAATACAATATAAAGAAATATATTGGAACAATAAAATAAGATAAAATAATAAGGTAAAAAATTCAATGCGGAATTAGATTGGGAATCTCCAAAATTAATATCCATGGTAGACTATATAATATAGGAAACTCACCACAGCAAAGATATAATCAGAGCAAAGATAATAATATAATAATAATAATATAATAATAAAATGTAATGGTTAATGTAAATAGGGCAATGTTGTAATTATTGTTGCTATTGCCTCATATTTCAAAACATTATTAAAAAATGACTTTGATATATGACTATTGATATACAATTTCCACATTTTTTGAAAGCATTTAGCAGATAGAATATTAAAATCTTCATTGCAATTTAATTTGTTTCTCTTCTGTCTCTGTCTGTCTCTATTTATCAAGGTACAGAGCCCAAAATATTTTCAAATTCAAATTAAATTCAAACGTCACATCAGTTATTTTGATCGAAAAGATCCAAAATAATTGTGTTTACTATACATGCAACCAAAATATCAAAATGTTTCCTGGCATTTGTTTAAATTGCTTTTGCGACTAAGTATATATTTTGCAATGTTCGCGTTAGGCAAGTGCTGTGAAGGTTATCAAAGCTCATAGGTGATGCCTGGTGCCTCCTTCCCCCTCCACCCCCCCCCCACTCACTCCTGCACTCCTATCACAAATTGCATACACAAGTAAATTTAGTTACACAACACGTTGCAAGATGTGAGCTGCGAGTGTGTGTGTGTGTGTGTGTGTGTATGTGTGTCGGCCAGCAAAAACAAAAAGAATACAATGAAAGTGCAATTAGAATAGAATCAAAATAAAAACATACAGAAATTTTTGGAAAATATGAATATGGCTTATCAATATGCGACTGGACCTAACCTGCTTAACCTGTGGGAACCAAGGTACAGGTATATGTATATAATTATTTCTATATACACATAATATAAAATACTGAAAATTATAATATAACTATAGCAGAAGCGGCAGGTACCAGTTTAGCTGTTTAAAGTCCGCTCAATAGCAAGGTTAAGGTATATTTCACTTTCCGTTTTTTTTTCAATCTGTGTGCTAAATAATCATCGGGCAGACAATAAAAAAAATCCACCTATTAATTCTAACTATTAGTAGGTGTGTAATTATTTTCTTTGCTGTCGCTGTGAACCATAAGTTTTTGAATCTCTTTTTTTTGTTTTTGTTTTTGTTTTCATATTTAGTTGTGATTGTTGTTGTCGTTGTGGTTTGCTTAATGAGTGTTGGGTTCATAGTCAGCGTCTTATCTGTCGCAGTCGCTGTCGGAACCAGTCGTAATGCCGCAATAGGCTGATTGAAATGGGATTGAGTACCTATTTCTTTCTACATGTTTATAAACGTATTAATTTTTTAACGACTGGGTCAAAGTACACACGGCAATAGCAGCTGCACGAGTGAATAAGAATAATAATCCACGTCGAAGTCATAACAACTGCATGAAGCACCTCTATTCCGATTGTGCAAATAGTTCCAATCGGCTTTGATGGGCATATGCCTGGCCCATTGGTGGTAGTATGTGCACAAGATGTCGCTGGCAACAGTGTCAAACCTTGAGATGAAATACCGAACTCTAGGCAACGTGCATGATTTATACTTATGGGCAAATGTGTGCACTGCACAAAATTGTGCTCTAATAATTTATTTCGATTTCACTCCAAATTCTTAAATTCAGTAACTTTATATAGCTATTTTGAAAGCACAAAGCTGACAAATTTTTATCTAAAAATGTAAACCACTAATTATGGTTAACTGGAAAGTTTGGGACGCAAATCAGTCTCCTAACATAAAATTTGAATAAAAATCAATACTACAAATAATCCAAAATGTTTTTCGAATAAATATTTAGCTTTCATTAGCCAACTGGCTTAGTTTAAGATTCGTTTTATAGTAAGACAAATATACGAAATTCGGGTATAGCAATTTTTGTAAAATATGAGGTGGCCAGCAAATAAGCTTGGCCTAATGTCGTTTTTCTATTTTTCCAGTGTAGATACAATGCAAAATCTCACGGACTGGGGCTCGGGCAGACAGACAAAAACAAATAAAAAAAACAAAAAGTACAAATCGGAATGCGTCTGCCGTACCTACTATATGGCTATAGGTACGGGGCCGTATCTGTTTATATGTCTCATGCGCTATTATCGCGAATCGATCGTCCGGCCGTCCGGCCGTCCGTCCGTTTGTTGGTTGCACTGCCCAGACGTACATTGGTTTTAAGTAGAGCTCCTGTCTAATTTGAATTTCAGTCAGATTTCGAATTTTGCCAGCATTGCACGGCAGAGAGAGAGCGTAGAGATTACCAAAAACTGAAGACGAACATCAGTGTGTGTGTGTGAGCCCAAAAAAATGTCGCAGACTCTAGACGATCTGCTGCAGCGACAGGAGCACGCACGCCAGCTGCGTCTGGCCACGCGCCCCAAATTTCGTCGCTTCAATTCACTGGACCGCATACCGGAGCATCCCAGCCAAGACGAGTCCGAGAGCGAGGAGCATACGCCGCACCGGCATTTCATCGCACTGCGTCGCCAGCGCACCGCCGACGGCAGCCTGCTGCGTGGCCATCTGCCAACGGGTCCGGGCGCCGCTCCGCCGCAATCCTCGCGAAATCTGTGGATGTTTGGACCGCAGCTGTTGGTGGGGCTGCTGCTGACGCTGGTGCGCTACATGCTCTACATACCGCTGTCCATAGCGGCGCCCAGCTTTTGGCTGTCCGCCGTCCTCTGGATCTTTTGGAAGCTGCTGCGCGTGCCGATCGCCCTGTTCAAGTGGCTCCTGAGTGGCGACGAGGAGCAGCCGGGCGCACCGCAACGTCCCCGTCCGCGTCAGCGGACCGTGCTGCTCAGCTGCGGCAGCACCATCCAGACGCTGCACCTGGCGCGCAACTTCTACGGCTCGGGCGCACGCGTTGTGGTCTTTGAGTTCGAGGGCCTGTTCGGGCTGGCGCGCTTCTCGACCAGCGTGGACAAGTTCTACGTGGTGCCGCGGCCGAGCATCGCCAATGTGGAGCAGTATATAGCGGCGCTGTGTCACATAGTGCGCAAGGAGCGGCCAAGCGTCTACGTGCCCGTCTGTGCCACCAGTCCGGCGTACTACGATGCCCTGGCCAAGCCGCATTTGGAGCTTTTGGGGTGTGCCAGCTTTGTGCCGGGCGCCCGGGAGACCCAGCAGCTGGACGATTGCCTGCAGCTGTTCCAGCGGTGCGAGGCGCAGCAGATCACGCTGCCGCCGCACACGGTTATCACCGCCCAGGAGCAACTGCAGCAGCTGTACGAGGGCGGCTTTGTGGCCGGCTATCGGAACATATTCATGGCCTGCGGCATGCAGGGCATCATGGAGCGGCACAAGTACATCCTGCCCAGGCGCAGGGTGGAGCTGCTGAAGTTCAATCAGCACGAGATCAGCGAACGACAGCCCTGGCTGGTGGTGCGCGATCAGCCCGGCTATCATCACTACGTCACGTGCACAACGGTAAGGGACTCCCGTGTCGTGGCCAACGTCAGCTGTCGCGTGGAGCTCAACTCGAAGAATCTGGTCCCGGTGCGACGTGACGATGAGGCGCAGATCGAGCTCTGGCTGCGCAGTTTCTTTGCCAAGGTGCGATTTCAGCGCAGCATCAATGGACACATTAGCTTCCGGCTGGTCAAGTCGCCGGCGCATGGCGGCCAGTTTGTGCCGCTGGGCGTGCGACTGGGCGTGGCCCTGCCCTACATCTGCCACAATCGATCGCATGCGCAGCTCCTGTGCCGGGCGATCAAGTGCATGTGCATTCACCGGCACGGCGTGGCCGCGGAGGACGGGGCCAGCTGGAGCTGGAGCTGGTCAACGCTGGAGCGCAGCACCTCCAAGGTGGCGCTGGACAAACGCGATGCCCTGTTCGCCTACTGGGACCCGCTGCCCTATTGCGCCTACTATCACTTTCAGCTGCCGCTGGAGTCCGTCAAGCTGTTTTTGCAGCGACGGAATCGCAGCGAGACCAAAAGTTTATCGCCGCGCATCACGGCGCCGGTTCATTGAACGACGCAGTGCAGCAATAGCCGGCCGGGCAGCTAGAAACAGTGCTGGCAGCAGTGCGACAGCGAGAGAGATTGCACAGACTGAACAATAACAATATGTACACACTCGTGCCACATACATACATACAGGCCTACACACATGCGTACATGTATGTGCAAATACTATACACACGTGTGTGTATATTATATATTTCTATATGTCCATATGTGTACATATAATTTTTTTATTATTTTTACTTTATTCTGTTTACGCACAAATCGCAATGGGGTTCAACATCTATCTAAGGAGATTAGGCTGGCTAACAAATAAATAAATAAACATAAGCATAACGCACACATACGTACACTCAGAGAAACACGCCCTTCAAGGACCAAATTCAAACGGTTTTCTTCTTATATTCTTAATGTAAGCATGAATCATTCTCGATCTTAAATTCGATCTTTAATGTTGCATAAATAAGTACAAAATGGAATAAATTAAGTACTCGAGCTCTTAAAATAAACGAAAAAAAAAATTCTCTTAATCAAATCACAATGTTTTATGGATTTAGTCTTAAATTAAGGTGTTTTGAAATTAATAAACCAGTCAGAACGTTGCAGTCGTTCACAGTGTAACAAAGTAAACAGTAGAAGATACCCTGTAACCTATCACTTAAATAATTTTCAAAAATAAAGGCGAACCCTTCCGACACCTGGCGCTACATTTCTGCCCTAGGGTCACACTTTAATTTAATTATGCGTGACAAAAGTCAACTTAAGTAATACTACAGCACACATCCAAATCGCATACAATCGCAAAAAAAATCGAAGAAAAAGTATACAACAAAATCTAAAAATAGAAAATTGCTTGTGCTTGCTGTCAATTGGTTCGTCAGCTTTTATAGTGTCGGAGATCGACGATTTCATACAGACGGTTTGTAATTTAGGAAAAATATAAAGTTTTGTGATTTATGCGGGCGAAAGTCGGCGATATTTAGCGAGGGTCCTCAGTAATCTACCTGCTAGCACTAAAACTGAGAGGATATATCGATTTTATAGATTTGCGAAAATTGGTAAAGTCAAAATTTTCCGAGAGCTTTACATGACCGAATTTTTGTATTTTTTTCCATGATTTTTGACAAAAAATTTTACTCCCTCAGAATCGGTTTTAATGTTGTTTTTTATACTAATTGTGACACCCAAATCGATTAAAAATAAAAATTTGCATTTCTAAATTTTGAAGAAAAAAAAATTTTCGAAAATGATTAAGGGGGGAGTACATGCTTTTTTGCCAAAAAATTACAAAAAAAATTATTTTCAAAAATGCATACATTTTATATATAGAATCAATCTAGAGAATAAATCATGACTAAAATGCCATCAAACACGAAAATCGGTTCAGTTTTGTCAAAGTTATGAGCGTTTGACATGGTATTTATCAAAAAAATTGACCAGCTTGCAATTGATTCATACCCTGAACCCATTAAAAATAATGCAATATAAAATATTGTTGTTTGGACGTAGATGTACTAACTAAATATAAAAAGAAATGTGTTTTTAAATTGATTTCTACCAAAAATATAAAAACATCAGTTTTTTTTCTATATTTAATATATTTTAAATTAAGAATCAAGAACACAAAGCATGATCAACAGTCCACCCGACATGAAAATCGTTTTAGTTTTGACAATGTTATAGAAGTTAAAATATGGAAGTTGTGGATCCATGAGCTATAAATGGAAAAACTTCTATACATATAATTGGCGTAGCTTTAGAAATTAGAGATATCTATAGATTTTTGCGATTTGCCACGCTCCCCGTGGGTGTAGTAAAAAACCTTATAACGGGTATACACGAGTATATATTCCAAGTTTCAAGTCTCTAGCTTCAATAGACGGACGGACGGCAACACTTCACATCCTGAACTTCTTAAAATAAGAGTTGAATTCTAAAGTTAGGAAAAAGGCAACTTGGCCGCATTTTGGCAATTTGGTTAACAAACAAAACATTTTTTTTTTTGAGTGTACATAAACATATATGTTTACAGCTAGATCTGGCACACATAGGCATAGGCCTCAATTTGTTGAGTTTGCGTTTTAAAGTAATATGAATGTGTTCAATTTATATAAATTACCCATTATGCTTTAGCGTTTGTAATTAATTTCACACTGCAAACGGTAAAAAACACATATTTTGTTTGTTGTATTTGGAAAACCGAACTAGACTAAACTGACCACCACTGTTATTGTGCTAGCGTTAACTGGTCGGTGGTTGTTTTGGCCACGTTTGGGTTCGCTGTTTGGGTTCGGTTTTCAGTTTCGTTTGCAGCCAGGTTGCTTGGCAACGGCTTTAGGTCAGTTTAATTGCGGTTAGCGCGGGCGGTAAGTAACCCATTTGCATTATCCTTATCGGACTAACCCCCAAAAAGGGGTAGGGATAGAACACCGCACAACAAGGTGGAAGTGCAAGCAGCAATGAAACCTCTGTTATGCCAACACGTACAAATATTGATTCACTTAATTATGTTTAAAGTTACAATAGAACTGCCCACAATTTAATAAGTACGTAAATAATTACAATAATTAGAATATGCCAACATATATGAATTAACAAGGAATGCAAATTTGTGCATTCGAATATTTGCAACGGTTCTTTGGCTGTAACTCTGCCAGGGGAAATTGCGACGTTGACAGGCGAATGTTAACGTTTACAGCTGAATACTAGAACGAACGGCTCGCGTACGCACAAAACAAAAAAAAACGAAAACACGAATTTTGCAAAGCAAATAAGTTGAGAAAAAGGGTTTCCTTGCCACGCAATGAACAACGGGCCAAACGATGCTGCTGCCCCGCAACGTGGCCATGGCGCTGCTCAGCCGGACAAAGGCGCCACAGGCGTATCCATTAGCATTGAGAGCGACGGCGACGACAATGAGTCAACCACAGCTGAGCATGATTATCTGCTGCCTGCGCCGACGCCGCCCTTGTCGATGGTGTCGGCCTCGACGCAGCCGCTAATCGGACCAAGTGCCAGCACAAGTATTAATCTGGAGCATGTCAATCAGCCGACGCGCAGCAGCAGCATCTCAGGCGCCGGCCGTTCCAGTGGCACCAACATTTTATCCTCGTTTTTGGCCCGACAACGCTCCTTCACTCCGGTCAGCAGCACACCGGTGCGCGTGACCACACAGATGAACCGTCGCTTGCAGCAGTCGCGCAGCGTGGGCGCCACCAGCGGCAGCTTGGAGGAGCCACCACTGCCACCGGCCGTCACATCGCCGGCCAATGTACGCCAATTGGGCTTCTGGCGTGTCAATCTTAACGAGATGTTCTCGCTATCCACCGCGCCCTCAACAGAGGCGCTGCGCTCCTTTATTGCCCATTCCAATTTTCGCTACCAGCCGCCAGGCGGAAATGGGGTGCCAACGGCTGCTGCTGCCGCTGCAGCCGCTGTCCCCGGCGACAATACGCACATTTTGCTAAACCCAAATCCGGTGCCCAACCAGAACGAACCGATGCCCAGCACCAGCGCATCCATCGCCTCGCGCATGGGCGCCTACAACGGCAACGCCATGGGCAGAAGCATATCGCTGCGCGAGGGTGAAATGCAGCAGCCCCGCCACAGCCTCCCCGGGCGGCACAATGCCAGTGTCATTGGGCTGACAACGCCGACCACGGCGAGCATTAATCCACCTGCCTATGATGCAACACATGCCGATGGTGTCGCTGCAGCGGCAGCTGCCACAAATGCCACGACATCCGACGCTGCCAGCACACCCAATGCCAATCCCAATCAGGGTGCGCAGGAGAATAACGCCGATGACGATAACATCATAACGGACATGGTGGTCCAGGTGCTGAGCCACTTTGTCCGCTACTTGCCCATCATTTGCATACTGCTGATCAAGTTCGTGCACGACCATCTGCTGGGCATACTCGATCTGCTGCTGCTGCAGACCATCATGTACAACGTGAACCGTTCGGTGCGCCAGCAGGTGGCACGTCTGGCGCAGAAGAACTATGCGGTGCTAGTGCGGGATGGCTGCGTTGTCGTCGTGATAGTTGGACTGCGTCTATTTTTGGCCACGACGCCACCGGATCCCACGGGTCTGATTGTGCCGCCGCCAAAGATTTACCAACTTGTTGACGTCTCCACAGCACACTACAGAACAGAGGGCAGCCACGGCAATATTCCAAATGACGGTCTAGCGACAACGTTCCACTCAAGCGCCGAGACTCTCAAGGACGCGGCCAACGAAACGGATATGCCCAAAGTTATTCCCCTGGGCATGCTCCTCTACTATGTGGCCGTCAGCGATCTGCTGCTCAAGCTGCTCACCATACTCATCAAGATTTTGATCACCCTGCTGCCCATACATGTGATACGACTGAAAGTGCGCGTAAGTCATGTGGATATATATATGTATACATATATAATATAATCTATTTGTATACTCATTTCCCCTTTGGCGCCAGGCACGTCTTTATGTTTTGGTAGAATACGTATCGCAATTCTATCGCGCACTGGCTCCCATCACACAATGGTTCTTGTTTCTGTACGAGTCCTACTCCGGCCTGGAGGTCATCTCGGGCGGTCTGTTCTCCTCCCTCTACATTGGCGCTAAGATCTTTGAGCTGCTAGAGCGTGGCAAGTTCCTAAAGAAAGCCATAACAACCTTTAGACGCAATATTGTAAGTAAACAGAACGCAAAGAAAAAATTAGTTACGCAGACTGCCCTTATCCATATATATATACATATACATTTATAACTTTATCTGACCAATCAGAGCCAAAGTCGTGTCCCCACACAGCCTAGAAATTGAGTGAAAGACTGTTGAAGAGAACATTTATATATGTTATCTTATAGACCTGAAGCATATTTTTTAAGATTTGTATAACCCTACAGAGGGTTTTCTAATTTTGTCCATTACAATTATCTATAACTCGAAAGAAAGCAAGGAAGCAAGTCCAAAAGCAATGTTCACTGATGTGGAAAACCACGTATACGAACCGAACTTAAAGGCGAGACTTGGTTCGAACCGTGAACCGAACAATCGACAATTATTTGTGGATTTGCGGCCATGTTTTAAACTATTTATGCCGAAGCTATGCCCACAACTTGTGTTTTTTGCATAATATATACTATATATCTATAATAATTACATTTTAAACCAGCCATTTTTTTATTTTTGGTGCACTCCAGGACGCGGAACGGCCGCCCACAAAGGACGAACTAGATGCCGCTGGTTCCGTCTGTCCCATTTGCCATGATTCGTACACCTCGCCCATCGTATTGGAGTGCGGTCATATATTCTGTGATGAGTGCGTCCAGACGTGGTTCAAGCGCGAGCAGACGTGCCCCATGTGCCGCGCCAAGGTCAGCGATGATCCCGCCTGGCAGGACGGCAGCACCACGTTTTTCCATCAGCTCTATTAGGCCCGCAAAGTGCCAGAATTTATTCAATCATCTAATTATACTCTCTATCTTTGTGTATATATAGCTTAATTTGGCATTCCTTGCAATGCTGCATATTTGTTTATTAAGATTAACAGTTATTAATTATTAATTATTAATTAAAACCTATTGTAATAAAATTTAAATGAAACAAAAAAAAAAAAAAAAAAAAAACAGTTCTACTTTGTCTTGCGACGTTTTGCGGCGGCAACAGACTGTGCCTCGTAATATGCCCCGTCGCCACTGGTGGCTTTCCTGTTGATGTTGACGTGCCGCTGTTTACTCACGATCTCCTCGAGAACCTCGCTGTCGCCCTTGATGAGGCGCGTGCGTCCCGTCACCGGATCCACCTCGCGGCGTAGTTGGCTCTGCCGGCGCTGATACTCCTCCGGCGTCTCCGGCGCATGCGATTTGCTGTTCATCAGCGCTTAAATTTGGGGAAACACGTAGAGATAGTATATATTTGATTAGCTGCTGTGTGCAACGTGTGAAACATATTGCACGGCTATTTACCGACCTATTGGTATAGCGAAGTCCTCATCGCTGCCACTGTCCGCAGTAGTCGCAGCCGTTGCAGTTGCAGGAGGGGCCGCTGCTTCAGTACTTGGCGGCGGCGTCTCTTCCCTTGGCTGCTTCCTAGATTTCTTGGCCTTGTCTCTGTGCTTCTCTTTGTGCTCTTTGCGCTTACTCTTGTGCTTTTTCTTGGACTTCTTTTCGCTTTTGCCCATTTTGCGTAGCTAAATTATTTACTGAATCGACAGGAAAATACAAAAAAAAAGACAGCTTTTCGCTGTTGTTTATTTAACATAATCCACAACAAATTAACATTGTACTGACGTATTGTTAACACTGTTTGATTCCTGAAAAAAACAGCTGTTGTTAGCAATTATTGTTTTGTTGATGCGATTTATAAATAAAAAGTAACTAGTGCAAAAAAGTAGGTTTGCAAACTTTGACAGCTTCTAATTATCTGTCTAACAATAATGAGTGTCAACAGAATCAATACACTGTTATCTAACATTGATAATAAAACACCCCAACTTGAAATCCAATTACATCCCTCAAGAGGCTGTGGTGCGGCAAAATATGGTTGCGCTGTGGTGAAGGGTGAATATATGTAGATTGTTTCCAAGTCAAATTATTAAAAAAAAGCATTAAACAAAATACATTTATTTTGTAGTAAATTTTTAATATTTTTATATTAATATTTTTATATTAATTTATTTATTTTTATATATTGGCAACAAATTCAATATAAGCCCATACAAATGCTTATTGGACACAGTTTTTAACGAAGCTGGTCAGTCTGCTGCTGTGTTATGATTTTGTATGGAACAGCTGATTTTCTATCGATAATTGGAGTGAAACCAAATAAGCGTCACTAAAAAAATTCAAATTAAATAAAATCTTGAATTAAAAAGTGACGAACAGCTCTGCTTTATCAAATTATATATTTCATTTACAATCATTGTGGTATTTAGAACCATTCGCCCCGAATAAAATGGGTGTTGTAAAATGCCATCTATTTTGCGACATTTTACAGCACTGAATTATTTACGTAGCACGCCGATAAAAACCATTAAAACCCAAAAAAGAGCCAAACATCTTGTCAACTGTTTACCACCTGGATACATTCAACGACAACAAAACGCCACGCGACTGAGAACGCGCTCCAGACGCAACAACGGCGGCCAAATAGCCAAAACGCGATATATTCGTGGTGTGGAGAGCACACACACTCACACATATAGAAACATACGCACACCTACAAACAAACAACGACCACGCAAGGAGCTGAATTTAAAAGAACTACAACAACAAATTACGATTTGGCAGCCAGACAAGTACAACAACAAAAAGAGCAGCAGGCAAAAACTCTGTAACGTGCACGCCAACAAAGTACAATAACAATTCTACACAAAAATAAAGCCAAAGGCCAAACAGCCGCAACAATTAGCCCAGCAGAGATCCAACAACAACAGCGAGAACAACAACAAAATCAGCGACAGCCAACGCATAACAACAATAACAAACAACCAGACGAGCCATAAACTGTCGAGGGAACAGCCGCAGACCGCAGATCCCAGCATCAGCATGGAGAAGGTGGCTACCAAACAATACGAATCGTAAGTGGCAACCAATTTGGGGCAGCATCTCCGCTACCACGTTTGTTAGGTTATGTTCTAATGTCACCCAACTGATTTATTCAATTGACATAAAAAGAACAAATTATATTAGTTATTCTCGTCGTCGGTCTGGCGAAAGAGTAAATCGGCCGCCAGCTCCTCGTTCTTGTCGCAGGCCAAGTAAACCGGCACAACCACTTCGCGGTCAAATCCCAGAGCCATTAGGCGCCCCACGGCCGCCTCCTCCTCGCTGCTGAGCGTGTCAGACAACACTGGCGCCGGGTCGTTCAGCATCGAAATGAACTCCTCCTGATTGCTGCGTATGGCCTCAAAGGCGGCCGGATCGCTGTCCCTGAGGTGCGTCAGCACCAGCTCCAGCAGCTCGGGATTCTGGCGGATTAAATCGCGCACGTGCGCAAAGCGTGGATCCGTTGCCAAATAGTTGAGCCGCTCGGTTGTCTCGCTAATATCGGTGGGATCATCGTCTGTGGTGTCCACGTCCATACCCTGGTCAACTGTTGTGGCATGACTGGGTATGCCAGTGATTAGATATTCGATGGCACGCTCCGGATGATTGAAGCTGGCGCGCAAAGCGGCGCGCACATCCGGCTCCTCGTAGCCCATCAGCATGAGATCGCGCACCCGCTGCTCATCGGGCGCAATAGAGGGTCGCGGTGGCTCCGCTGGGGGCGCCAGCGTCTGCTCCTGTTCGTGTTCCACCTTCTGCTGCTGCACTGGCTCCTGTTTTGCCACCTGCTGTGGCTCAGTCACGATTGGATTCTTTTTGCTCATCAGCACTATGAACTTATCCTCCATTATGTTATAATCGGCCAGCGGCAGATCATCCTGCATTATGCGACCGCTATATATTAGCTGCAGACACTCCACCGGCTGTGTGATCTCTGGCAATTCCACCAGACGTTGCTTCAGCTGCAGCACCTTCTGTGTATTGTCCGTTAGCTCCAGGGAGATTGTCTTCTGGTCCAGCGTGCGTATGGACAGCTTCATTTTTTCCAATTCGTTTCGTTAAAATGCGCAAGCAGCAAATATAAATACAGAGGAAGAGAGTGAGGGAGATCGAGAGAGATCTCGAGCTGAATATTTTTGGTTTTGGTTTTGAATTAGGTTTGCTTAGTTAGATTGGAGTTTGTTGGGCCCGGACTTCGATATGTTGTTGGTTTTGATAAACTAATCAAAAGTGATATGCCATCACCATTGCGTTGCAGGAAAATCTGGCCAGATATTGTCGACAGTGACGACAGCGATGTGGAGAATGAAATAGATGTGGACAAATTACCGCCACTGGAGGTGGGGCCCAACGAGAATCGCCTGCAGCACACATACTGCCTGTGGTTCTCGCGCAAGGGGACACAGCGAGCGGCCACCGACTACAGCAAATCGCTGCACGTGGTCGGGCGCTGTGCGAGCGTGCAGCAATGGTGGTCCCTCTACTCGCATCTGATACGGCCGACGTCGCTGAAGCCCTATCGGGAGTTGAGTCTCTTCAAACAGGGCATCAAGCCAATGTGGGAGGATCCGGCGAATAGTAAAGGCGGCCAGTGGGTAATACGCTTGCGGAAGAATAAAATCGAGCGGGCCTGGGAGAACGTTTGCATGGCCATGCTAGGTGAGCAATTTCTGGTTGGCGATGAGATATGCGGTATTGTTCTGCAAACAAAGTATCCGGTAAGTGTGCAATTTTTGATCATTTACTTTACAAAAAGTGTAAACAGCTGAAAACCTGAAAGCCATGTTTCGACGCAAATTCAAATGCGGCCAATTCGGCGCGCTCACATCAGTGTTATGAAACGCTGCCATATGTGTATCGATAGCATACCGATATTCAACCATTTATTTTATTTACCGTCTGTCGTTTGTTTTTATTTCTGTGACGCTATTTCCCCTAAAACGCGCCTCATTTTTACCAAATATAAAAGTTCTCTTTCAGCTGCAGGTTTTAATCGTATTAATTGTAAGTGCCGGCATCCATTCATAAAACTGCACACGTCGTTCATTTACGAATGAGTGTGCAAGACAAACAGTGGAGAAATTAAGTTCCACAAACAAACCAAATGCGGCTGGTGGTTGTTGTTGTTGGTTTTGTATGTAGCGGCATTTGGCACTGACGTAACGCCAATGCTGTCGGTATTATTTGGTACATTTCTGTTGGCACTGTTGGTATTTTTTAGGCGTCGTGTCGCAACAAAAGTGAAAACAAGAAAACATCAGCAAAAGAAAACGCAAAAAAACCCGAATTAGTTACATTTTGAAACGGTCTAATAATTGTGCAATCAACTTTGGCGTTAAAAACAATTACAACTTGGAAGAAAAAGTGAACGTCTGACATAAACTTCATTAAACCTAAATAATAAGAGCAATGAGAAGTTTGCCGCATCTTCGGCTGTGCGTCGCATGTGCATAAAACAGTGTGAGACAATCAGCAAGAGAGAAGCAGCTATCAACAAAAGCGAATTAAAAACGCAGAGCGAACTGTGCTGAGAGCCCCAGCGCAATCGCCCTCAGCACATATTCCACATCACAAACGGCAGAGCGAGGCGTCGCTTCGGTCTTGCTTGCACCGGAAGGCGACGCGTGTTTCAGATTGACGAGAGCCAGCAACGCGTCGAGTGTGCTTTTTAGACGTGCGCGTAAAACAATAGGCGACAACGACATACATAACTATAGCAAAGCAACAAACGTCAGCAGAGAGAAAGAGCTGGTGAGAGAGAGAGAGAGAGAGCCACCCACAGCACTAGCGGCGAGAAAACCAAAGCGAATGTGTGAAGTGCCCGCCGACTAACTCACTCACACACATCCACACAGACACATATACATATACATAGGCACACTCGCACGCAAAATAACGCAAATAAAACAACAAAACGGAACGCAAAGAGAAAAACGCCCACCGTACAGCCCTTCCCCGCCCCCGTTGCAGCTAGCGCGTGTTACCGTTGCCAAAAGCAACCATCACGTCACAGAGTTCCCAAAGCGACCGTCGGAAAAGAGAGCCGCCGTTGGAGCCCTGCGCAGAAATCGATTTTTTTTGCCCATTTTCGTACGTGTTTCGCGTACGAAGTCAACCTCAACCGAAATCCGTTTAAAACACAACTGTCCTAATGTGTGCAAATGAGAGCTAAGCAGTTGCGTACGCACTGCACTGGCGAATTCGTGTGAATTTTGGCTGCAAAAACTTAACAGTAAACGTTGCAACTGCAACCGCCCAACCACCCTCGCGCCTTGAGTGAGTTGTATATGTGAATGTGAATGCGGCGATCGGTTGCCAAAGCAAAAAGCAGCTAAACAAGTGCACAAATAAAAAAAAATAAAAAAAATAAAAAAAAAAACAGCCGAAAAAAGTGTATAAAACGGAAAAAGAAACAAGTGTGCTAAAAAGCTTTTCGTGCATAAATCCTACGCATTGTTAAAAATTATCTGTGAGCAGCTAATATATATATATATATATATTTATATATATATATAAACGCTATTTCTTGTTGCTTTTATTTAAGCAATAGCCGTGAGTCATAATTTAACGTATTTTGTTGTTTGCTGCTCACCACTTGACTTGGCTGCCTGGCATTGAGGTGCTTGGTGTCGTCTCTTTGGACTCTCTCTTGAGCGCGAACACGCGCGCCGTTAACGAAAAAGGCAAAAGGAAAACGTTGAGCTAAAGAACGATATATATGTACTAGCGTTTACTTATCTATGTGTGCATGTATGTATGTATTATTAAGCAAAAAGTGAGGTGCGTGCAGCAAACAAAATAACAAGAAGAAGAAGCAAAAAGCAACGAGACGGCAACAAACCAACTAAAGGGAGAAGTGAATTTGTATTTATTTAGGGCACGTTGCATGCGAAAAAAAATACATATATTTAGCGGTCACAAAAATCTACGAAAAATCAATAGTCACTTTGTAAGTAGCAGCAGAAAATAAAACAAAAAGCAAAAGCAAAAGCAAAAAACGTGCAAACAAGTTGAGCAACAAACGCTGCAAAAGTTGACAGTTAACTGCTAAACGAATCAGCACCAACAGCAACAACAATAATAACAAAAGCTTACGTAAAGCTCGCGTGAAACCGTAAATGCAACTGCAACTGCAATTGAGATTTTCAGTCTGCCATTAGCTCAACTTAAAAACAACACAAAAATAAAAGTCAACGAATTAAGCACTACAACAAAACGAAACGAAAAAGAGAAAAACTAACTAAAACTAAAACCAAAACAACAACAATTAATATTCACTAGCGTTCTTTGGTCTTATCAGCGACTGCTGCTTCCTGCTTGCAACACAGTCAAAGCGCAATGACGAAAGACAGATTAGCTGCGTTGCACGCCGCCCAGTCGGACGATGAGGAGTCGGAGGATGTGGCCGTCAACGTAGATGGCCATGATTCGTATATGGATGATTTCTTTGCCCAGGTGGAGGAGATACGGGGCATGATTGACAAGGTCCAGGACAACGTCGAGGAGGTGAAAAAGAAGCATTCGGCCATTTTGTCCGCACCGCAATCGGATGAGAAGACCAAACAGGAGCTGGAGGATCTAATGGCCGACATCAAGAAGAACGCCAATCGTGTCCGCGGCAAGCTCAAGGGCATCGAACAGAACATTGAGCAGGAGGAGCAACAAAATAAATCATCGGCCGATTTGCGTATACGCAAAACGCAACATTCGACGCTGTCGCGTAAATTTGTCGAGGTCATGACCGAGTATAATCGCACCCAGACCGACTATCGGGAGCGCTGCAAGGGCAGAATACAGCGTCAACTGGAGATAACGGGTCGGGCGACCACAAACGAGGAGCTCGAGGATATGCTGGAGCAGGGAAACTCGGCTGTCTTCACCCAGGGCATCATCATGGAAACGCAGCAGGCAAAGCAGACGCTGGCCGATATCGAGGCCAGACACGCAGACATTATGAAATTGGAGACATCGATTAAGGAGTTGCACGACATGTTCATGGATATGGCAATGCTGGTGGAGTCGCAGGGCGAGATGATCGATCGCATTGAGTATCATGTGGAGCACGCTATGGACTATGTGCAGACAGCAACTCAGGATACCAAAAAGGCGCTCAAATACCAAAGCAAAGCGCGACGAAAGAAGATCATGATACTGATATGCTTGACTGTGTTGGGTATCATAGCGGCTGCATATCTTAGCAGTTTTATCATGTAAATTGATGCAATTACTTAAAAACACACACACACACACACACACACACAACATATATACACACACACACACATAAACATAATCTCGATGTCTGTTTAGGATGTTGTGCAACCCACCCAGAAATGATTCAATATGTGTTATACCTAAAACGCATTAAACAGTTTAAGCGGCCCTTGCCAGTGAGCTAACACACACATACACACACACTTGATAATTTAGGCTCTATAATTAACAAGAGATATACATATATATATTCGCATTATATAGCTAATTTATATGATTAGTTTAGAAACCTTGAGAGTCTAGTGGCAAAGTGCGCATACTTGTTGTTATTATACGCAGACGGCCGCCTGGGCACAGGATATCTATATCCTAATGCTCAACTCACACACACACACACACACACACACACATACAAATACAGATTAATATACAACAGGCCCTAATAACATTTCAAATCGTTTAATTAGCTAGCCATAAATTAAAGCCGATTAAGACAGAATCGAACAAACCAATACAAAAAGCAATTAGTATAGTCTAAAAAATCATATAGACAAACATACAAATATGATCAAAATTGCTATTGAAAGTATATTATATACATACAGTAAAAAAGAGGGAAAACCGAAGAAAAAAATATACAAAACAAAAGTAATTGCAAAAAAATAATGAAATTTTATTGATTATTGTTATAATGCGAAGCAAATTCGCAAACTCAAAAAAAAAAAAAACCAAAACTTAAAAACTAAGTTTTAGTAGATTTGCTTTGCATACATAAAAAAACATTAAAGCATCTTGTTAATTCTTTATATTCTTTACACAATATTTTTTTTGTTTTGGTTTTCTTAAAATATGCATTTAATTTTCTTTGCCTTCAAAATTCTTGCTTATACTATATTTGTAGACTCTCACAAAAAAAAGATATACATATATAAAACAAAAAACGAACAATCTCACAGAAAAATCTCTCAGTACGCAAATCTCATGCAAATGCTATGTATTTTCAAACTCTAGTTAACTTCTTAAATATTTATTAAATGAATATATATATGAATATATATATATATATGAATATAAATATATATATATATATAGATATAGATATATATATATATATACAATAACTATAGTGACTATTTACTAAATGCTATTTACCCAATCGTGTTCATATGTATTGAATGCACATTACATAAATTATATACAACACATATAGAGATTTAGCCAACTCGTATATACCTTAGATATATATATATATATATATATATATATATATATATATATATATATATATATATATATATATATACAGACGCACACAACATAAAGCAAAGAATAATAATAATAATATACTACAGACACATACTACAACAAATGCCAGACTCAAATTAATCGGTTAACTGTAAATTTATAGTTGATTATTTAGTTTGTTGCGTAAATAAATGTCCAACATTTATCTCCATCAAAACGGGTTTTTTCCTTTTCCTTTTTGTGTATGCACATTTCCGTTGATTTATCAACAGCCACAACAAAAAATAAAACTTTTAAAACATTGCAAAACAAAAATTGCTGGCAATCAAATTAAAAAAAAATGTATCGAAAATTTTTTATTCATGCTAAAGAAATTGCGTTTATTTAATTTTGCTTGCAAGTTGCAAACTCAATCATACCCACACTCACACACACAATTAACACACACACACACCTACGCATTTCATACCCAAATAAACATTTCGCCTTGCAATATTAACCCACTTATTTATTTGTTTATTTCTTTCTTTTGTTTTCAATTTCAAAACATATGACTAACAACGCCAACAACAATCGCCACACAATTGGATAATTTTTTACTTAAACCCAACTGCATGCCAAATCGTTGCCAACCAACAATTGACAATTTCAACATTTGTTTAACATTAATATTAATTTTGTTTTTTATATATAAATTACACACATGTATGCCAATAGTATCAAAGCAAGCAAGTAGCATGCACTATCAAGACGTATTTGTAGTGGCTAAAAACAACAATTATTTTTATTAACACCATACACATATGTGTTTGAAACACTACCAAAACTCAATGTAATCAACGAGAAATGCTAATGCTTAAGTAGGAACTGCACCTTTCAAGCGCACCCAAACTAAAACTAAACAGCAACAAGACAAAAACAAAAAACAACAACGAGCAGAGCAAACTTAATTTCTAGTCCACTGCGAATGTGACTGCGGGCCGTGCACGTTTCTTTCACTTCACATTAAACGAGAGTATATATGTATATGCAACAATTGCCACCCAGCAACCAACAACAACAACACACACCAGCACGCATCGATTGTATTGCAAACGAGTGGAAACGAAACAACTTCGTATTATGACATTCAATCATGCTGCGTTAGCCTTTACCACATTCAATGAGTTTTCTCATGCCCAATGTAACAACAACAACTACAACTACAGAAAATAATTTATTAAAAAAAACTACGCGACTCCGCCGTCCAGCCTCTCCAAAAAAATACTAAAATAAAATTCAAACCTAAACGAATACGAAAAAAAAAAAAGTAAATAAATTAATAGATTTAAAAAATACGTATAAATCCAAAGTGTTCGCCGCCAACTTTCCAACCTCAGTGCCCACGTTTCTAACGCTGCTCCACATGCAGCTGGAAAGCGTCATTCCCCCAACTGAGGTGAGTAATTGTATTTTTTCATATGTACACATTTAAGTATCTATATATAAAATGTTTGCCATTAAAAACCTTGCTAAATGCCTCGTAAACCACCCCGGTCCTAGGCTCTGGAGAAATTCTTGCCCCATGAATGTCGTCACATTGTTCGCAATCGGAATATCTGTGTTTAGAGCTTAATTTGTGCCTAGTGCGCAATTCTAGTGCCATAATTATCTATAAAATATTCTATATGAGCCCCACGACATTCTGTTTGAAATTGAATGTCAATTATAATATGAGTGCAATTGAATAGAGCGCAAAGTTAATTGGGTTCGTGAGAGTTAATGTGCGAATGATTAGATTGTTGGTGAGTTCAATTGAGCAATTTAGATGCGGGGAAAAGTTTCAAATAGAAAACCATAAAAATAAAAAATGCTGAAAGCGATTGGAACTATCAGCCAACACTTAAAGTATATGTCATTATTTATTGAGAGGGGCAATATTTATAGTTTTACCACATGTTTTTATACAAACAAAGTATAATCAGTTGAGATAGGAAAATATTATGATGGAAAGAAAAGAGAAATGTTTTCACAAAAAAGTATGTTTTTGTTGTAAGTCATAAGCCCCAACACAGTAGGTTTATGAATATATATTTCGAAAGTTTACCGAAGATAAATTAATTTTGTTGAACGGTAAGGTTTATAAAAAATGGTAGTTTATATATTAATTTAACAATATTCTCAGCAAATGTGTTTTTATCGATTTGTCATTCTTGTACTTCAACCCACACTCGCAACAGTTAGCACATTTTGTTCTCCATTTATCTTATGCATATAATACTTATATATATTTGGCGTTAAAATCTGTTTGATGAGATCATTTCAAGTTATCGAGTCATTTGGTTTTGCTCATTAGAGTTTCGAGTATCAACTGATCTGATGCTCACTTCATATTTATAGATCTTGCATAATTTTTTGATAGTCATCAGCTTTCACAATGCTCTCGGTACGCCCGCCCTAGGATTATTTTATATGCTATAAACCTCGTGTGCATCATCGTTTCATGTATAATTTTCTCCGACTTCCTGCCGGCGCCGACACAAACTAAATAAACTGACCCTAATGTGACTTTAACATGCACTACCCACATTTATGAGTCTTTCGAATAGAATCGATGAGTCATCAATTCAGTTGTTCTGCCCATCAAAAATGTGCTCAAATAGCGATAAGTGGAAGAATACTATTTACATTTTGTGTTAATTTGTTATTAAAAGCTTATTGTTGAAATAAAAAGCTTATATGAATGAATGAATAAATGAATCACGCAACAAGCTACAAAAATTGATAAGCATTTTGTGGGTTTTATTTTTTCTTTTTTTTTCCTGAGTGCGATTTGACTTAACTCTTTAGTACATAGTAGTTTGTATAGTACACTGAAGAAAGTGAATAAAAACAAAACAAAAAAAATATTTGTATTTGCCTTTTTTCATAGTTCTTCTAGTTGAACGTTGCGGATATCTTTTATATTTGAACTTTTCGTAATTTGGCTTTGACACTTCTTTCTCACTCTTGTTCTTCCTGTCTGTCTCTTCCCTTCTATCATAAGCTCTTGCTTTTAAGTGTTTGTGTTAGGTATTTCTTCCATGTTCTACCTTGTTGCTCATCATTTGTTGTTTACTTTTTGCTGCCCATACAATTTGTAAACCCTAGAAGAGGGTAAGTTTTGTGGAGTTCTTCACTTGTTGAAATACTTTTGCAGTACGGAAAGGGCATTTTCGTTTTTTTTTTTTTTTTTTCTATTGAAAGACTATATTTTAGTGTGTGCTGTTTTAGCAAAAAGTGTGTTTCAAATATTTCGAAATTTTTTTAATTTAAATCAGAATTATGAAAATGTAATTTTGTCTGGATAGAGTTTATCTACTTTTAAGAAGAGTTAAGTAACACTATAAACAGTTTCCATTATTCAACACTAATAATAATCTCTGCTCTGCTTTATAATATTGGAGAGTATCTATGAGTCGCATTCCGCATTTATTGATTTCACACCGACATATTTCTTGTTAGTTTTTGTTTTTGGCCTTCACACTCGAGTTTGATGACTGCCGCATTGCAACACAGAGCCCGCTTCAACACCCTTCTGTGGTCCTAGCGTATTACACGAAACTTTCCTAGCCCAGCACATGCCCCTATTTGAGGCATCGAGTCATGAAATCAATTTATGTATGTATTTAGCTTTTGTGTTGTTTGCTTTTTCCTTTTTTTTTTTTCGTTATTTCAATTGCCTCTGGCCATCTGTCCGTTTAATAGACTTAGTGCGTGTTTGTGTGTGTGTGTGTATGCTTGTTGGCCAATACCATGGCTAACGATTTTTGCCATTTCACTACGCACCCAACTCTTTCTATCCGGCTATTTCTATTTTCTGCTCTGCTGTGTGACGTTGGAAATGTTTTCACACGACGTCGCCTCTCCCAGCTGATGAGTCATGAACTCTGGCAACTGGGAACTTGAAGTGCTGTTCATTTGGGTTTTTTCTTTTATTTTATTTCTATTGACTGCATTCAATTGATTTACATGGCCAAAGCTCTTGACTTTTTGTTGCGAAAATAACTCACTCTCTGCTTATTTTTTTTTTTTTTTTTTTTGGCATGTTTGCAAGTTTTTAAACTTATATCAAAGGAGACAATTCTCGGAGTTAAGTGGGAAAAAAACCAAAACTTGCCAACTGTCGCCTGTTGCCTACCAAAAGTTATACTTTAGTCTATCGCTTGAACAGTCAAAGAAAGTGCTTGGCTGAAGTGGAATTTTTTAGCTATTCGTAAGATGTATCTTATTTTAATAATACATATTCAGGCTTGTGCAATATTTATGCAACTCTTAAAATATTCCATTTAGTTGTAAATTTGGCACAACATTGTTGCAAAAGCTGTGGGCTCCTTTTAGTTACCTGTATTTTGACTAGCTTTGTGTAGGTTTTTGTTTAGTTTTTATTTTTGCCAAACGAAAACGCAATTTAAGCCGCCTGCCCAACCAGCTAGCAGGTGGAACTATTTTATTTTTTTTTTCGTTGATGGTTGCAGTTGTGTTTGTAAAAGCAAACAACTTTGTTAATTGAAAACAAATTTTGAGAGTAGAGGGCAAGCACAGACTCCAGGACGAGGCAACACATGGAGCACTCTATATAACCCAAGGGTGTAATCAATGTGACTAAATATACATACATACCTCTACATAGTAGCTATATATAGTATATATATACTATGTGTGGTGTGTGTGTCTCTGTTAAACAAGTCAAACTTGCCAAAAAACTTTAATTGCCTATGTTTAAAAAACAATGTTAAGCTATAGAATGTTTTGTTTAATTACAATATTTATAAATTGAAAAAGTATGCATATTCAAATAATTTAAACGTTTTACAGCCATAAATTCTAATAAACTTGACGGAACTTTAGAGCACAAATCTTGACTTATATTTGTAAGAGGTTACTTGAGAGGAATTGGTAAACTTATTGACAAGGCTTTGTTTTAATCTGTTATATACCAATATATATATATATATATATATATATAGATATTCTATATTCTTGGTCAATATCAGCCCAAACACACATACAAAAATGCACTTGAAATAAAGGGGCTTTTTAACACTTTTTTAATGCTTGGAGTTCATTCGCCTGGTCGGCAACGGAACCTTTGCCTGGCAGTCCACCTGGGTGCGGCCCTTGGCAAACTATATGTATGTGTATTTAATGTTGCTGCAGCAACAAGGGCAGTGCCTCGACTGTTAACGAGCAGCCCATTTAAAATAGCAACAGGGTCCAGAAAGTCAGTTTCGGATCAGTTGCAAGTTGGGCTACCGTTTTTTATGGGTACGTTTTGTTTTGCTGGTTGCAAAGTTTTAGGTGGGGCGTGTAAGGTCTTAATGAGTTGTTGCTTTTTTTTTTTGTTTGTTTTTGATTTCATTTCGAGTCAGCGAGGCGAGCACAGCAATTTCCACAATTTCGTCGTACGCATTTTGTACATTTAAATTCCATGCGGTTTCCCAACTTCAATTTCCTTTCTTTATTGTTTTGGGCAATGGATATTTTTCTTAATTTTTCAGGCATTTATATTGCATAAGCAAATGTTGAAGAGAGAAAGCTAAATAAAAAACTAAAAAAAGAGAATTAAAGCTTATGCTACGTTAACTTTAAGTTTTCTCAAGTTTTTGCATTCTTTGAAAAAAAAATTGTATTATATGTGCACATATTTTGGTAACGCGCTAATTGTACAAAGGATTTTGGGGAGAATCTTGACAACTGCCCCTAAAACTTTTGCTTCGATTAGCAGCTTTTTGTTTGTTGCTTTTGTTGTCTTGTTGTTTTCGTTGATTTCCCAAGCTCTCGTCTGCTGCCCTAATTAAAGCGAGCGAAGCTCCCAGAAAGCTGCACGAATTGCAAGTTCATTTGCATCTCGTATTGTGTGTGCGCCAAACTTGGCCTTTCCACCAGAAGGCAGGGCCTATAGAACAGCACAATCAACGAAAAAGCGTCGACTAATTACAGCTTGTGGAGAAAAAGAGCGAGCGGTAAGGGCTTGAAAAAGAAACGCACAGAAAGGCACTCGCTCAAGCGGGACAAATGTTGCCCAGAGGACCTACCCAAAAATTGTGGCAAACTGTTTCTGATGTAGGCGCAAAAGTTAAGCAATGTGGTCGGACTGCAGCAAAAGCAACAGTCAAAAAAAGACGGAGTGAAAGAGAGAGAGAGAGAGAGAGAGAGAGAGAGTGAGAGAGATGGAGAAAGAGAATCCTTTGGTGCAGAAATAGGCCGTGGAATTGTCACTGTCAATGAACTCCTGCATAGCCTCTCATAACACATTGACTAAAGAGAACATAAAATGGAGTTTAAAACAATGTTGAAACAGAGAATATGTTAAGCTGTGTACACAATGCTTAAACAGCAATATACATTAGTATTTCAAACAAATTCTTGTTATTAAATTGCGCATGGTATTTGTAAGTCTTGGTTGTAAAGAAATTTAAAGAAATATCAGGTGCACCATTTCCAATGTCATACGATATAAATAAGGGAGCTTATATATTAAAAATGTAAAAAACCGAAATTTGGTTTGAATAATTGTTTATTAAAGCTCTAAGTTTACGATCGATTAATGATGAATCAATTTTTAATTAATTATGGGTTTGATGGTTATGCTTTTAGAAGCAGAAACTTTTATCATACACACACCGACAAAAAGTAGGATTTTGTGATATAGGCATTTAATTTATTAATTTTAAGCTTTAAATAAATACTGATATTAAAACACCCAGGATAGTAATATATATGGCTACAATCCTCTCGGCTGTTTATAATATGTATAGGTTCAAATATTTCTCTTTCAGTGCGTTAACCATTTTGTTATATTTAAATATCCTCGGCAAGGGTATAATAAAGTAAACGCCTTTTCAATTCCAAATAAAAGCCGATTTATTTACGTGTAGGACTGTTAATTAGTCAAGCTAATCCCTTGTCTTCATTTCTTTTCTTTTAAGTATTCGTCAACTTAATGAGCTCACTTAAAATGTGATAATATATTGTATCCAATGCTCTCGTTATGCTTAAAGAGCTAAAGAATTTTAAGCATTGTATACTGGCCAAAAGAAGGGCGCGTGCATAATAGCATTTCTTAGAATATAGGATTTTAACATTAAGCTACATCGCCTTGCTTCAACCGCTGTGAATGCCCTTTCACGCCCCCACACAGACAAGCAGGCAGAGTCATGTTATTCATTTACTTATTCGTTGAATGTTTTTGAGCCTGCGGCGTGTTTCGCATTTAATTTCGTTTTCTATTCTCGCTCTCTCTCTCTCTGTCTGTCTTGCTGTGGTTGCCATTTCTGACATTTTTGATTGATAATGGATGCTTTGACTTTTATTGTTTTCACAGGCCGCTGCAGATGTTGTTGCACTTTTTGCTAAAAGCCAAATAAAATTGTCACCAGCGACTTTTATAACTTTACAGAGGTGTTTGGTGTAAGTAAAGTGCATCTTAATAGGATATATATTGCACTTTTGTGTGCTCCAAAGTTCTCTAAGGATGGGCATTCAAAAAGTGTACTCAGTATTGCCTCCTACATATGTTATAGTCTAGTTATATGAGTGCATATACATATGTTGCACATTAACTTTGCTCCAGGATATCTTATAGTCAAATGCCCTAGTATGTTGTATAATAAGTGTATGATACTTGAAGCTTGCTGAAGGGTATTTTGAAGGGCAAACACACTCGAAATAATACACTCTTGCTTGTTGGTCGTTAACATTTGGTAATACAATAATACAAATTGACAAAGCTTTTATCCAATTTCGCTTTCCTTTTGATTCGCTTTACACATCACTGTGTCGAGCTACGGTGTTGATATCCTTTTTGCATACTCATATTGCTGCTAAGCAAGCTGATGTGATGTTGAGAATAATTGCTCCATGGTAAGTTTGTTTTGCTGGGGATGCAAGTAATAAGTATGCTATGCATAGACTTGTTTTTAGGATTTCAGCTAAGCTTAGCACTCAGTATGCACTAATTAATAATTTGCCTTTGCGCAGTTGTTGGCCAAGGCTGTTGTTCAGTTTGCCCTCACACTCATCCTTATTACTGCCAACTACAGTGTATTGTTATCCAGATAATCTTATGTAACATAATGAAGGGATTGGGGTGAGCGTTGATGCAAAAATCCTCATTAATTTTACAAAAGTCGTAATATTTTGAGCGTAAGCCTCAGCAACACATTTTACACAGCGAATATTTCCTATTTCATGGAAATTTTTATTATTACTTTTATTTTGTTGTTATTTATTGTGTTGTTCTTGTCCTCTTGTCTCTTCCATTGTGCCCCAATTTGTCCAGTTCGCTTCCTGAGGGTTTGTATGTATGTGTGTGTGTGTGTTTGCATGCATGGTAATGGCCGACTGTCGACTTCCTTCCGGTTCTTTTCCGTTTTGTGGCGGCCATTTTCTGCGTTAAATAAAACTTAAACAGCAAAAATTTGTATTATACACACATTCATGTATGTGTGTGCGTGTGTGTGTGTGTGAAGGAATTCCAACTGCTGCTGCTGCCTGAGCGAAACTTCACTTCGGCTGACATCATATTTTTTTTTATTATTGTTGTTTAACTCTTGTACAGTTCACCGGCCGCCATATTTGCCAATATCAATGGTCGAACATAAAGATTTTGCTGTAAAATTCATTCACAAGCTAACGGCGAAAGCACTGGCAACGCGCGCGGACCTGTCACACGTAAGCGGCGGCAGCGACAGCGACAGCAGACAGCAAGCAGCGTGCTGCCGACGTCGCGGTCACAATGTCAAACATAGAACTGTAAACAGCGCAACACAATGAAGGGACGCCTCAATCCGCATACGCATACACAAACCACAAGCAAACACAGACACACCCACACACACACACCCATATATACATACAAATATACGCACACGCACACAGACACAAAATGGAGTCGACATGCGCCTACCAACGAAACAAACAAGAACCTGCGCCAGCCCGCCAGCTAGCCACTAATCCATTTCGCTTGATATTTTTAACATGCGCAATAACAACAAAAACAACAACAACAGCAAATCAAAAGCTGAACACACACACACAGAAGTACGCGTTAACACGCAAGAGCCGCTCTTTTGATGCTCGCTGAGCGTAAGACACCCCTCAATGGGCGAACTTTCTCCTCAGTTCGCTCTTTTACGCATTGCTCTCTCAATTGCTAAGCTCTGTCGGCTGTGTTTTTGAATTGTCATTGCCGCACCGTGATTCGTTGTTGTTCTTTTAATATTTTGAATATTTGACAAAGTTTATTTAAATTTCTTTTATTTTATTCGTTGTTATAGAAGACAATAAAATAAAATGTTGATCTATTATCGAAAATAGGTATACCTTAGGTCGTTTAATAAACTGAAACCACTGTGCTCCATTGCAGCTATCCGCTATTTTTCCTTTGGTTGTTTGGCATTGTATATGTCTGAGCGTTTAAATATAATATATACATAACTTTTGTATGCCGCTGTGTTAATTTTCACACACACAGGCACACCCACAGTACACAACGCACTCAAAGCGGAGACCAAAAAAAGCAACAGAAGCAAAACACACCACCTCAAAACAATTTTTTGTCGCTATCGTTGTGTCCCCAGGTCCTCTGGAACCGGGAGGGGGGGGGGGCTGGCTCCCCCAACTCCCTGCTGCCGTGTTACCCAAAAATTTAGCAACGCCCACCCGTTGCCACTTCCTGTTGTGTCGCGTGCTAGTTTTGCGTGTGTGCTTGTACTTTTGTTACACTTTTTGTTTTTTGCGCTTTATGCTGCACGCGCATACACACACAAACACAAGCACGTTCATGTATACAGCTATATGTGCTTCCCCCATCCTTTTGTGTTGCCATTTTTACTGCTGTTGCTGCTGCTGCTGCTGCGGCTGTTCTTTTCATGTGCATGTTGTAAGTTCGCCAGCGTGTGTGTATGAGTTTAATTGCCGTGCTTAGAAGTAGGCTACAAATTTTCAGCGGCAATTTGACAGCCTAATAGCCAAGCAAAATGCTATTTATAGCACACATACCCAGTCGGAGACTAATCAGATTTAACCTGGTCAGCTATATTGGCAATGATTTGAGCCCAATTCGCTTTGCACTTGCGGCTACAATCGCATTATCGTTACTAATGGGGGTGTTCGAGGTGTGGGCGTGGTTACAAAGTCGTTCGTGTTTTCGTATCGAGCCGCCGCCGACGCTACTTGCAGCAATGTGGCTTCAGTCTTGGTCCAACAACTAGAACAACAACAACGATGACAACAAATACTGCCTCTTATCGCCGCGGGCATATCATTTAATTTCCACATTATTTGTCACACAGAGAGTGAAAGCGGGACTAGTGGGAGGCAGCGATAGTGGACTAATCTGGCCGCCAGGCAGGCAAACAGAAAATGTGCTATTAATTAGTTTTTCCGATGCTGCCCAAAAGACCGCAACACCAACAAAAGCGCACAACAACTTTTTTGCCCATGCACACAAACAGAGCAAGAGGTGGGAGCAAAAGGACAGAAATACAGAGAGCCAGCGAGCGATAGAGCAAGCGAGATAGAGCGACAGGTACAGGCAACGCACAGAATATCGAATATTTGCCAACTTTTTTGTCATTTTATTTTGCTATCTGTGCACATGACTTGAAATTGTGTTTGGTATTTTCTGTCTGCGCTCCCCTTCGTTTTTGTCCTTTGGGGTGCAATTAAGTTTGACACTAAATTACTTGCCAAGCGCTTGGCAAGGCTGAAATTAATCATACGCCATGTTGGCACACGCAAAATGCTTCTGCAATTACTCATTGCGCTGTTTATTTAACCAACTGTGAGTCAGCCACGCCCCAGGTGAGCACTCGCGTGATTATTTGAGGCAGCTTCTAATAGCTTAAATGCTGTTCCGATCGATTGATTGATTGATGGCCGAACGGTTAGATGGATGGCAATAGCATACATATAAAGGCTTGGCTTGAATTGATTTCTTTTACGGTTTACTGAACTCTACGCACCCAGGATACATAACATCTTTGAATTCGCCACAACAAAATATATGTAGATTATCACAAAAAAAAAAGTAGTCGAATGTCGCTGCTTATCGCTTGCTGTTGCCAATTTGCATATGGTTCAAGTTCTTAACTTGACTGAAAACTCACGTCATATCTAGACCCGGTTTGAGTTCAGTTCGGGTAGTTCACAGCACGTTTCAGTTTTTCCAAGCGGTTATCATAACTTTGTTAAACAGTTTGAAGCTTGCAAAAGTGGTTAAAAGAAATTGTAAAAGCTTTTCTATTTTTATAATTAAATACAATAGTAATTATTTTTAACATTTTAATTTTTTGGGTTTAAATTTCATACATAAAACATAAAAAACATTTTTCACCACAGTTTATACTGTTTTGATTTGAAGTTAAATTCAATATAGACCTAAAGATCTCTATAATTTCACCCCTTTACCCTTTTTGTATTTTATATATATATTTATATTTTATTTTTAAATATCATTTAATAAAGTATTACATGCCTTTACTTAAATAATTATACTTAAAATGGTGTGAATTTTAGTTTTTAGCTACTGAAATTGTTTTTCTGCGTAGCGTAGTTAGGTTTTTTAATAAATGTAACTGCAAAGCATATTCATTATTCGATTGTAATACTTAACTGCCCCTTTTTATTTCAAGGGCAGCTCGTATCAAATTGTTTAACGACATTTGTGTTTTGCTTTTGTCTTCGGCTTTTGTTTGGCAGTTGTTTTCTTGTTCTCTGCTGTTTGTCACCTTGTTGATTGTGCGAATGGTGACGATGACGGCATTGAAATGCTTGACAACTGGAGTCTTTTATCAGCTTGTCTCGGCTTTCATATTCTCACACGCTCATTCTCTTGCTATATATGTATATATATTTTTTTTTTATCTCAAGTTCTCTCTCTATCTATTTCTTGTGTGGCAAGTGTCAAACGACTTTCAGTTGTCATCGGCCTGCGGCAAATACAAATTACCCCCGCAGCGACCTTCGTGGCCATCAAGCCGTAATTTCACTGTATATGTGCCTCATATTGTCAAATAATTTACATCTTTATAAATGATCACATGCGATGCCCGAGGCGCATCGGTGCGAGTACGTAAACAGTATTCAATCTTAGCTCGCAGCTAATGAGTTTTATGTCTGCCAAATTTATTTTCTGGCGCGGCTTTCGTCTTTTCCTTTTGGCTGTCAACAGAGATTCGGCCAGCCAACTGGGGATAGTAACCAGATTACTCCCACTTGGCCCTGGGTACATTGTCTGCGACCCAGTTTATTTTTTCATGTCAACTTAATGGAATTGTTAATGTCAGGCTCTGAATATTTATGTTTTTTATTTCTACTTTTTTTTACTTTATGCATAAAATCATTTTTTTGCCAAACGGAGCAAATTAAATTCGCTGCTAAAGTATTTTCAAGCGGTCCATTCACAAAGAAGTGCAGCCTGAGCAAACAGCTTGGGGCTAAGAGCTGATGAGGCTACTTAAAGCCGCATTTGTGCATCATTTACAATAATCGCCCCACCAACATTGTGGCACTGCCCCACTTGGCCATTACTCTGCTGGCATCATTAAAAGCACATTCTGCGGCTCTGACTTTGTGGCACTTAACGTGGCTCGCAGGACACAGGCGGGCAACCACAGTAAGGAGTGGCATTTCATATGCCCATACATTGTCAACTCAGTAAATATCGAAATGTAATACCAATGATCTGCTTAAAAATCGTAGCGTGGCAATTGAAACTGTAGGTTATTTTATCGTGTATCTGTCTGTTTCTGCAAATACCATAATATCAAATTTAATCTTTTTAAAGAAAAAAAATCGTTTTCTTTTATAAGCCGATTGGTAATCTGAAAACTAAATAGTTTCTAATTTTTTTTTTGGATTCACACACGTAATTTTTAAAAGTTTTGAGAATTTATTCCTTTTCTTAAAAGTTTACTCGAAAACTTTTTTACCTTAAACTTAGTAATTGCATTTCGCTGGACAGCTTTACACAGTGTTTACTGTAGTCACGAGGCCACAAATTTAGTTACGCGTGTGTGTGTGGGTGTGTGTGTGTGTGTGAAGGGTTTTTATGATGCCATATCCTTTTGTTGTTCATTGCTGTCGGATTTGTGCGATAAACGCATTAAGATTTGCACCATCTGCCTCTGGCGCTGACAACGCTAAATCCAATTAATTATGCAACGAAATGCGAGTCGTATAATCCATTGTTTATTTTTAGTCGCTGCCTAGCCGATATTTAACAGATTTAATCAAATTAAAGTCCATACCAATTGCGTGCACTCGGGCTTTAATTTAATTTGAATTTGTTATAAGACTACACTCTAGATACCCCCGTTCTTGTCACAATTGCCGCAGCCGTCAATCATCATCATTATTGTTATTATCATAATCATCGCTGAGCTCGTCTTTGAGCTTGACCGATGCTTTGTGCCGATTTGTTTTAATTCAAGCAACAAAAACAGAAAACAAGAAAAATATATTGGCTTTAGATTGACGACGATTCAATACCCTCGTAAAGGTAAAACACATTTTCCAAATGTTTCTACTCCCGCTTACACAGCGCGTATGTTAATAATGTTAATAAAATCATATGTATTTTATATTTATATAATATTCAATATGTGTATAGAAAAACTCGCACATTTCGCAACACAAAATATGAATACCCTACGCAAGGGTATATAAAGAGCAAAGCAAATATAAAACGGCGAGCAGCTGCGCCCTTTGGATGCGCCGCACGCAACCGTTACCATGCCGAAGGGGCTAATCTGGACCTCTGCTGCTGCTATTTTCTTATCAGCGTTTGTTTGCTTTGCATTCGGTCTTTTGGTACTCCTTTTGGCTGACAATCTGACAAGCCTCAAGTACGTGGCGTTTGTAATTTGCTTTTTGGCCATTTGTCGTTCACGTCCTGACCCTGCTGTATATATTTATATATACGTATGTATAGTGGGGACCTGTCGGTCGCGGTCTGCTGCTGACAACGCCACTTTCTGTATTGGGGCAATAAAACGGTTGTTATTTTTTCTGCTCAACTGCTGCGACCCAAAGGCATTTTATGTTATGGCAGGCACACGCACCACTCATGTTACTCGCAGCACTAAAACCCAGCACCACAGACAACATCCAGAGTACCTAAACAATTATCGCTTTGGTTTTGTCTGTATACTGTACATATCTACCATGCATCACAATATGTAGGGTTTTGTTTTTATATCAAATGTAAATTTTAAATTTACCATTGAAATAAATTTCGGAAATCGTACAACTGTCAACCTTTTTGACAGCCGTTCTTTACGACAGCTTATGGGAAAAAAAACGTTTCAATAAAAAAAAAGCCCCCTATAACAACATTCTGCTTAAATATTTATAAATTTTTGTTCAATAAGACCTAAATAATTTATAATATTCAACAATAAATTTGTCTCATAGTAATTAAAATATTTGAGTTTTAAATATATTTAGAGACACTTACCCCAGACTTGTTTAAACACAAAGCTGTACAAAACGATCAAAGCAGAGGGAAAATATAAAAGAATGATGATAATCTCCATTATAATTTTCTTTTTTAATCTATGTTTCTGTTGATATGTTGGTTGAGTTGACGAATGTAAAATACGCTTACATACAAATTTATACATTTATTACACTGATGTATATTCTATATAAAAGCCCAATTATACATTAATTTAATGTCCGTTGTTTATGTTCCCAAAATGAAGCCTTAAAAATGAAAGATTGAATCTACATTGTCTAAGCTCATCTTAATTACAAATTTTATATAATTTATGAACTCGAAAATGTCTTCTACAATACGTTAGACAATTCGTGGCAGATAATTATTATTTACAACAACCTCTCTGCAACTGTGTATATATCATAAACATCCTTAAGACTCAACTCCTTGCTGCCATTTGTTTGCTGTTTTTGACGTGTGCGTGTCATAAAACCTGTCGCCCAGTAGACGACGACCTTGCCCCGGCAACAAGACGCCGTGAGGTTGTGCGACGATTGCGTTGCCTTCGCCTGGCAGACTTTCTACTTTTTGGTTACTCTTATGTAGATTGTATTGGCCTTCAAGGCGAAACTCAATTTGCATTACATTTGCTACGCGCTCGCATAATATTTTATGTAAACAAATAGATATTACATTTATGAGACGGCGTAAGAGTTGAAGAAATGAGATAGGGAAGTGGGTGGAGAGGGTGAGTAAGATAGAGACTTAATAGAAACTGTTGTGTGCCCCAGATTTTTCATACGCTGAGAAAGGGCTGTGTATGTTAGATATAACATAATATAAACACTCATATATGGGTTCATAAATGGTTTTGCTTTTAGCTGATGTTTGATTTCATGTTTTATCAAAATATTAAGAAAGAGAAGCTTACAAAGTAAATTGGGTAAAAGTAAAACAAGTATATAACAAGTAATAAGAGTAACCGGCTGGAAGACAGCCTGTAACCAGATCTAAACTTGAGTTGTCGCTTAGAAAGGCGATGTAAGGCAAAAATTGAAACAACCGTAAAACCCAAAGTAATGTAATCAATACTGAAAGGCTTAATTTTACCAGTTAATTTTCTATAAGCACTTGCATTATCAAACTTTTCTGTATCAAATATCAATACTTGTCTAACGAAAGAGCTTTGTTATATATAGTATTGTCTGTCCTTCAATTTGGCAATTTTATTGCCAAATCGCGTCCGGCTATTTACGTCTTGTTCGAACCGAATTCTTGATTAGCTGCTGTCATTTCTCATATACAGGCAAACTCGGTTTCGCAGTCCTTTTTCCACTCTGATTTTCATTGAGGCATTTGTTTTGTTTTGCAAAAGTTGCAAAAAAAAAAAAAAAAAAAAACCCCACAAAAGTGAAGGAAAATAAATAAAACAATAACACGAAATGCTTCATGGCTGATTGACCCATCGTAAATCTCACAGCGGGGCCCACACGGCGTATACATTTTGCTTTGCCTTTACGTTTCGAAGCACAGCCGCAGAAAAGGCAGAAAAGCGAAGCATGCTTTTTAGGGCGCGCGGAGAGGCGCCTATTAAAAACGGCTGCCTGACCTTTAACTTGGCTATTTTCGTATATACCTACATATTTATGCACATATACATACCTATATATATATGTAAGTATGTATGTAAGTTGGGTGTACGTAAAAGAGCTCGTTACGAGCTGCTGCGTTGTAGGCTCGAGGCACTTGTAACTTTGCACATAAATTAACTGTCAAAAGGGCACCGTCTTCCTGGCTGCCAGGAATTTCTTGCTTGTAAATTTATCTTGTAATTACATAGCGCACCGTTGTTCTTAGAGTTGTTTTTGTTGTTGCGCCTTTGCTTTAATTACACAAACGTAATTAATCAACAAATTTTGAGAGACGTAAAAATAAATATTTTTGCGACATTTTTTTCTTAATGTTACCCCTTGTCTCTAGCTACTCAACCAAAAAAAGAGGCTTAAAAATGACATATTATGTGTATGTTGCATATTTACCTTTGGTAAATAATTAAAACAGGCTCATTGAAAGTTATTACGGGAGGTAGTCCATTTATTGAATGCATTCGCTTTTTTCACCTCTTCGGTACGCCTCAAAGAGTATTTAAAAAAATACATAAAAAGTTATTGAAATCAAAGCTAACGGCTTCTCATTTTGATCAATAAGCTGAGCAAATCAAATGGATTTTGATTGCTATACATTATGAAATAGGTTTTTATTTTATTATAAATTCATCTATTAACTACTATGCAGTTATCCACAGAATTCTCTTTGAGTACACACATGTCTACACACACATGTCGATTTGTCAAAACCAAATGCTGACGCTTAATGAACGATGCCGCCAAAATATTTGATTAACCTTTTTTCCTCATTCGCACTAGCGTTCCTTTGGGGCTGTTGTTTTCCTCTCTCTCAGCTTGGTATATATATGCAAAAACAATTACAAAAGCCACGCATAAATTCACAAAATGCCAAAGGGAATCCAACAGGCGAAAAAACAATATCATAAAAATATATACGAATACATATACTTATATATGTATGTATGCAAATGATGTGCCTGATAGTTAAAGGTGACTCCGGGCAGACGCGAATCCTTGACTGGCCCCCTTGACCCACATACATATGGCCCAGCCCGACATGCGAGTCCTTGTGCGCGTAATACGTATACTATATACTCCATAGATACGACATTAGTGTCGCTGTTCAGTAAATAAAATAAATATATGCATATATTCACCCAAATTAATCATGTCGGAAAATATACCATGCATTCTTGATATATCTGCGTAAAATATATTATTTTCCCAATATTGAAATGTATGTTAACAGTTGCGTATGTGAAATGGAAGTGAATTCTTTTCCTTTTGCGGTGTGTGATTTCTATAATTAAATTTGAGTTTTGTATATTTGTCTATTATATTTGATTATTTTAGTTTATTAATTTTAATGAGCACTCCTAGTGATGCAAATTATCGATTACTACTAACTAACACTGCGAAGTATTCGTTGATAATTTTATACGTGCGTTTTTGCAAGCATTTTCAAAGCTCTTTAACTTTCTTTACTAATGTTTTCTTACCTCTTTAGCTCAGGAGTAGTTAGCTCATAATCAACACCTAAGCTCGTGGACTCAGAACGCAACTGTTTTAAGAGACGTTTGCTTAAGCCAAATTATATGTTTTTTTCTCACCTCTTGTCTATTTTAGCTACTCTCACATACTCAAACATACTGGCTTAATGAATAGTCATAAATTGTGAGATGTTGTCCCGTTTTCAGTTTTTTTTTTGCCACTCGCAACGCTTAATGTAAGCCCAATTTATTGGCAATTTTCCAAAGTCATACAAAATATATGTTGGATCAGTATGCTGTGTTGTTACCTGTTACTGCCACGCCCACACTCAGACACATACGCCCGCATCTTTGGCGATGAACTCGCAGAAAACTTTGTGTGTTTTTTTCGCCTTAATTTGGGTTTTTCTTTTTAACGCTTTGCTTTGCAAAATTTCGAATTTGTCATATCAGCAGTTGCCGTCTCCTCGGCCCAACTTTGATTTATGTCTGGCTGTCGCGTGTGTAGCTTTTTTACTACGTAAGACACACACTCATTCAGATATCTAGTACTTATACGAATTTTGGTTTAAGTAAATGAAAACTTTATGCAAGTTGTATATAATTTTGTTGCTAATCTTTAGCGTTGTTTTTGACGTTATCTGTCAAACTGATAAGTTAAGAAATCTATGCAATGCAATGACTCACAGAATAGCTTTGATTTGTCAGACATTTGAACAAACTAAAATCGGCTAGTACCAGGCTATATTTTATGTGAAATTAAAGGTTTATCAAGTGTTCATGGATAGAAGTATACAAATATGTAAAACAGAAAGAATTCTTGTTTGCTTTTTATGCTGGCAGTAAAAAGTAGACAAAGAATTCAATCAGGGAAAAGAGAAGCCTCAAAATAAAAATGCATAGTATGTATATAAAGTGAAGGCTCTTTTGAGCAGCACCCACGGTTATAGTTGTTTCTTTTTTTTTTTTACTTACTATGCTAGGTACATATTTTTTTTAACTGAATTCAAAGAAATTCCAATAGTTGACTGTTTTTTTATATGTTTATATTCAACTTATGTATAAGATTATATCATTAGAACAGTTGTTTGTGTGAACAATCACTCCAAGGATAGATTTATAGTATATTAATATTAGTTTTACAAACTGTTCAAATGGAATATTTCGACATTTGCTGTTTACCCTGCCGAATGCCACTACTTTGGATTGTAGTGAATGCTCATCCATATTATGCGCAGTCTCCCCGTAGGCCATTTACCAGTCCCCTGCTGCCACCTCGATTTGCAAGTCGCCCACTGTTGCCAGAGGCATTGCATGTTATCAATGTTTAAGGCATCTCACAATTGTGCAACGCATAAATGTTGCAACGGCAGGCAATGGCATTGGCAACAGCAGCAACGGAACCACAAATACAAAACAGAAACCCGAAACCATAATGCTTATGGCCTTAACCGAAAAATGCTATTTTCATCTGACTAAGAAAAACATTTTGCATAAGCGCCAAAGTAAATGGCACTCATTATTGCCGATGATGAAAAAGGGTCTAAAGTTGTTAAATAAACATTATAATAAATATTCGCTTTGCGGTTGACTAAAACGAAAAAAATAATTCTTAAATATGAATTTATTTTATTTGTTATTTTTAAAATTGCGCAAAACGCATTTCTTATCTAAATCTGTTCAGTTCAGAACCCCAAAAAACAATCCACAACTCTTACTCGATGACAACTCGACGGTATTTTCGGTCGTTTGTCAGTAATTAATTTTACTTGGCAATAGCTTGAAAATTTGTCCATCGAGGTCAGTTGCTGTTCATTAATTTTCGCCAGCTGTGCAACTTTGCTGAAAGTCGGCAAAGTCGGCGTGCAAAATCAATTAATAATCACCATGTCATCTGTACGTGTGCGTGTTTGTTTCTTTGTGTGTGTGTGTGTGTGCATGCAACATGTGACAAAATGGCGCGTGCTTGCCTGCTCGGAGTATATCCTGCGATTCTGCTACGCCTGACAGCATTGGGGCACAGAAAGAAGGAGATAGAGAGAGTGTACTGGCGGGTCGCCAACACGACTTCCTGTGCAAAGTCGTTTCCTATTCCGCACGCTTCAAGTGCTTTCGGTGCCTGTGCAAATATTCAACCGAAAATGGGCGAGTTTCACTCAAATATGCGAGGTTGCAAGTTTGGAGTTGCGACTATTGCATATACCGAAAAATTGGAAGCAGATCTAAAATAGAAAAGGTTTAATATGTGCACAGGTATTTATTTGTACGTGACAATAATGCAGAAAACCAGAAACCAGCTGTCATTAAAGGACATTAACTATCTGACTAATTCGAACTCGTATTGCCAAACTTAACGAATGTCCCATGGTGACTTGTGTGGATAAATTAAAATGCACATCAGCATTTTTTGACAGACACTGCAAGTCAGGTTATTCCTGACATACGTCACGTCTAACGACAGTTGCGTGTCCCAACAGTTATGAAGGATTATGTAACAGTTGTAGCGGACATTCAACTTTGTTGTGGATTTGATAGAGCGACAGAGAAAACTAGACAACGAGAGAGAGAGAGACGCTTGGAATTATGACTAATAATAGCTTGATTTCACTGGACTATCATCTTTTATTTTCTTTCTACCATAAACATTATTGTCAAGTTCAACAATCAGCTTTAAATTTAAACACCAAAAATTTTAAAAGCTGCACATCTTATTACAAATTCAGTATTTCATAGTAAGAGATGATAACGGTGTTGTCACCTTGCAACACATTACGCACATGGCAGCAACATTGGTATAACACATTGCGTAACCATTCTGAAAGTAGACCTATTTATTCATGAACCCATCAAATGCAACATAATTTTCCTTTTTCATATTCACATCAGTTTTTATTCCTTTCAAAATGTAACAGGCTGTTTATTCACCTTTGAAATCTTGCGCTATGATATGTCTTTCATAATTTATCAGCTGGTTCATCTGCTTACCAGGCAGATAGATGCATATGTGCCACCTTCGACAAAATTGCATTTTCATAAGATTAAATTATGCTAGCAAATAATGGAACCGATAAAAAAAAAATGTTGTTTAAAAAAGCTGAATTATTGAGCGAAACGCAATTAAACTTATGATTAACAAACACGAACTTTTGTAATAAATTCGGATTTATAATATCAATTTGAAACTTTTGTCATTTGTATCAGGCTCCGTTGTGTGACTGGAATTTTCTCGTCTGTTTACATCCTGCCATACGATCTGTTGTCCTTTTTTCGTATCTCGTTATCCCTTGTTTGAAATCACTTGCAGTGTCCATAAAAGCAAATGCAGCTGCCAAAATGTAATGCAACCTTAATAAATTTCACAATATACAACAGAACAGGGAACAGGAGATAGAGAGAGCTATGGATACACCCACTCAAAATCAATAGCTGCATTTTCCCAGTAGCTGCTTGGCTGACAACAATTTCATTTGCCGCCCGTTCGCCTTCGCCCTCCGCTGCAATGCACTCAGCTGGGTTGTTTCCTGCTTCCTGCCTGACAAAACCACACCGCAAAGCACCGCACCACAGAGCAACGGTCACAATACAGTCCTTGTCCTTGCACTTGTCGCTGCTTCGTAGTCCGTAGTCAGCGTCCTTGCGTCAAGTTGCAATTTCTGCGTGACATTCGTAGTTCTCATTCAATTTACACCCCCAAGTCCAGCAGCGAGGACATCCCTTGAATTATGCTTAATTGTTATTTTAAGACGGCATCAAGTGACTTCATTAGTGGCCGGGCGAAGCAACAGCCAACAACTTCTGCTCTATGCTTACATTGTGTTGGCATTTCATTGTTTGCTGCCTTCCTGTGCACCGCCCTGAATAAATTGGGCTCTCAACACCCCTAAGGCCAAGTCACTTAAATTATATAGAAATTCATTTTATAAATTGCGACACTAATTTGACTAATTATTTACAAGTATTTACGAGCAGTTGCAAATTTCCGCTAAAAGCGAGCAACACATGTGTTGTATGCCCCTGTCACTCATTCCGCTTCTCATTTGCTATCATCGCCGTTGTACGTGGGATATACCCTGTAGTCACACATTGAAGAGGGCATTTCATTGGTTTCTTACCAACAATAATTTCCCATTTCTGTTAATCTCTGCAAATCTTAACAACAAATTTTAATTTATACAAGCATAAATGCTGTAAGAGATATAAAATATATGATATTATATAAAAAAATGATATTCCGAATACTGTGATTCAGAATGTGTGCAGAGTATCTAATAGTCAAGTATGTATATTGTATTTATTTTTTTTTACAAATTGTCTTGTAGGCACATCTTGTCTGAGTGCAAATTAACCTTAGAGACGTGCGCCGCTATATATATATATATTTATACATATATTTATATAGGCAGCAGCTGGCGCTCATAAGTAGGCAACGACAGGGGTAACACACATCATCATTATTAGCAATATCATTATTATCGACGGCATTGTCGTGGGCACATTCAATATATATTGCTGTTTAAGCTGCGCGAAACTTTTCAATTTGTATGTTGGTTTCTTTTCTTTCATTCGCTTCTTTGGCTTTCTTTTTTTTTTTCTTCTCTTTGACGCTAGTCTCAAAATGGCTGCCATTTACTTTCCGTTTCCGTTACATTCTGCTCACGACTTTTGTTGCTGATAAAACTCAATGTCAAAGTAGTGGCAATAGCAGCTCAGTTGTGGAACCCGGCCTCTCATGTAATTTGATTTGCTTTCATGCCTAGTGCAAATATGGGTTAATGCGATTTTTATGTCATTTATATTGTTGACTTTTGCTAGACTACGAGAACATGTGAGTGTGAGCGTGTGTGCACATAAGACTTTTATGCGGCTCACGCAAATAGCAATTTACTGGTTGGAAAATTTCGACTTATTTCTGGGAGCTGGGCCATCTATTCATGTGGGTAGCCGGCATTGCCTTCGATTGTCATTGGACTGAGCTTTGTGCTAAGAACTTAGAGCTCCAATTATGTCCAAAGTCAGACAGATTTTGTGGTATATCCTACACCGTTAACCATAAGTCAGGAGCCCATTTTCTTTGCAAATGGTTCAATTTCAATAAAAAATGCAATGCATTCAAGGAGCTCAACCGAATTTGGTGCACAAGGCAACTAAAAACCAAATCGAAGCTGCAAATTCTTATTGCAACAAATTTTCTCTGGATGTCCTTAATTGGATGTCAATTGAATATACCATATATCAATCACATTTCCATGCTCATAATTCCAACATATCAATCAGCAATTCTCGACTGTTACGTAGCATCATCGTAGGCCACAATGTTACACCCACAACCGCAATTCCAGAACATCAAATTGCACATAACTTGTCATTGTTGTTGCTGTAGTTGCTGGTTGATATGCCTGTCAAGGACTCGAGTTTATCTGTGTGTTACAAGTTTGTTACTGATGCCAAGGCAACTAGTAAAATTGTTTAACTTTAAACTTCTCTTCTGCTGTGTTACCAATTTACAATTAAAATGAGATGTTTAAATGATATAATAAAAAAAATAATAAAATAACAAGCTTACACAAAAACTAGAGCTACAAATCGAATTTTTAATTGCAATTGATCAAGCGTTTTAAAAATGGCAGCCAGTTTGCTTTGTTATTAATCATTCATTATTTAAAAATAATTACATATAACAGTCATAAATGTGCATATGAAATATTTAAAAAAAACAATGCAAATCAATAATTATTACATAAAGACTTTAATTAATCAATGAATAGCAGCAGTTGATTACGTATGCCAGCCAAGAGCACATTTCGCAATGCTGCCACAACCCGCACACACACACACACACACATTTATGCATGCACATGCATTGCATTCGTGCCTCCTATAAGCATATATGCAGTTGCAAGGCCCTGCTGAAATATGCTGAAATATTTCAACGTACATATTTGTATGTAACGTACGTATACACACGCGCATCCGTTTACACTGTGGTGCAAAACCGTTTATTAATTATCGCTGAAGCGTTTTATTCTTAACCCATTTGATACCCAATGAGCGGCAATTGTGCATTGGTTTAATTATCAGTATTGAGGCAGATAATCGCTCCACTTATTTTAGCTGGCATTGTGAATAGGAATTACAGAATTTGTAATTTCTAAAATCATTTAATTCCGTAAAATATGTTCAGCCAAATTTATGTTTCCTATCCACTTTAAAAGCTGCGTTTAATTTACGAAAACCGATATTTGCTGCACTGTGCTAAAATGTTTATCGATTTAGTTTGTGCAGCTGAATATCGTGTGGGCGGATTTATCTTCAATTTGTTTTCCTGCGTTCGGCTGTTAAATTGTTTGGCCGCCAACCGATTTTAATTATGCAAATACTAGACGTCAGGCTGCATTTTCCATGTTGTATATTTATACGCTGTGCTCATTACAAGTATGGAAAACAAAAGTGAATTGGATGAAAAAGGGTATAACAAAAAAAGGCCGTTTCGACTAGTTTTGCAAATAGGTATTATAGACATAGAAAATAAATGAAGTTTAAGGCTTATATTTTAGAAAACATGAATCTAAACTAAAAGCTATTGTTATTTGACTGTAAATACGTATACTTTCTCCATGCTGTTTACAAATTATCTCCTAGTTAAGCAATCTCTCCTTAAACATTTTACGATATGTTTATATAGTCTATTGTTATAGATTCAGTTTTAGCCTTGTATGATTGCATGTTTAATGAAAACGTAGCTCGCAGAGTCGTTTAAATTAAACATTTTCAATATATGTCTAACTACATATATGCACGAACATGTATTGAGTTTTTATTATTCACGCCTTTGCCATTTAAATTGCCACCTTCCGGTGAATCAATACTCTGAGAACTACGAGTTGTGAGGCCGACAATTGACTGGGGCAATTTGTTTTAACTATATGCGGTTTTTTGATTGTAGTAGCGGTCGAAAATTCCCAGCGCATGGAATGTATGCAGTTCCAAGTAATTTGATTAAAATAAATTAGAAATATTCAATTACAACGTGAATCACAAAAGTGTTCTGTTTTAAATGGAAGATGACTCGAATAATACATCATCAGCATGTACATTTATAAATGGATTCTTGATTCTTCAGTTCGTATGATATTTGTGTAATTGAAATAATTGTTTTTCTTATCTCACTGACAAAAGTAAGTCTATGCACTTTTTTCAAGATCCGTTTGGTTTGTGAACAAACTGACATATAATTTCGTTTTATATGGATTCTGTGCCTTTCTTTAAAAACTATTTGATTTCTCAATTCGTCTTTGCTTGTGTAATCAAAACCGCATACAGGATTATACGCATTATTCGAATTCTAGATTTATAACGACAACAAACCAAACCAGGTTACTTATATTTAAACATTCGAGTGACTTAAATCATACGCAATATCGTTTGAAATGAAAATAATATTTATACCAAGTGTTCAAAGGGTATTTCATCATCAACTATAAGGTCAGCTTGTCTTTATTTAACTCAAGTGTCAACTATGTTGTACAATAATTCATGAAAGTACTTATTTAGGATATGCTATGAATTTGTCAGTTAAGTGACATGCATATAAATTTATTTTAAGTGCGAATATATTTCGTGACTCATAGCCTAAATGATGATGACTGTGAACTTGTTATTACTCTTAAGTTGAATGAGTGAAACGCTGTCCAGAGCTTGACAATGGCTAATGAAATGCAAACTCAGATAAAAGCACACACATTTACATACACGTGCTGACAGCGTGCGTGTGAATAAAAATGAATTGTCATCATTCGCATCATTCTTACTATTTTTGATTGTCACACACACGCCGTCAATGCAAGGGATTTTAATTACAATTGGAAATATGCAAACTGTTTCTATTTATTCAACGTGTGTAGCATTGTTTTCCCACACTTCTGCTTCATAACTGGCAATTTCCAATGCTCAATTTCCACATTTTCCGCTTGGACCATCAAGCCTAACAGTTCTGAACGCGGTCTGCCATCACCTACGCCGAAGTTTTTTCTGCCCACTATGCAATAAAGGATTTTCTCGTTGCATTTCAATTTGCCGCGGCCGCAAATTTATTGTGCATATTTGGCACGTCCCTTTTTTCGCAACTTTTTATAGTCATTCACGAAGTGAAAAGAGAGAGTATATTGGGTTTATTTTTCACCACGATCCAAAATTTTAATCTTTAAAACCTGAGTCAGATAAAGAGTAAAGATTTTTTAGTTACGCCCACTGGGGACGTGACAAATCGATCAAATTTATATATCTTGGGGCGGGTGAACCACGAATTTTGAAGCTTAAGTCCTGACCCAACAAAAATCTATTTTTTTTCCAAAAGAAAAACCGTTTTCGACTGTTTTAAGCTGTCGGAATACTGTGAACAAGTATTGCGCAGTCGGTTACACTCGACTGCAACATTCTGACATGTTTGGTTTTTCTGTTTGCACGGTTTCAACAATGCATCGATTTCTGCACTGACCACGCCCATTTGATTGAGTTAGCCGATCCAACTGCACGCGGCAGAGCAACGTAATAGCCAGAGAAATACAAAGCGTTTTAAAGAAAGATGGATGGAGAGATAATAAATTAATAAATAAATAAAGATAAATTAATTAAGTGATAACATCTTATTACTTTGTGATTATATTAGAACTCGGTAGATAAGTGAGCTATTTACAGGATTCTTTCTGGGTGTAACCAAGAAAATATTATATTTTAAAGTAAAATAAGAGCTTGTGCACACCATATTGTATTAGAATATGAGTATAGATTTTGATTTATAATACAAAAGAAGTTACAGAATAAATTGCTCTTAAAAGCCTGTGTCTTAAGGCTATGTTAGAATTTGTACACATGCATAAATATATGTATGTAACATATACTTATCTCAATACACATGCACATGTCTATGCATAAAAATATATATATTTGCTGTACAAATGCTGTTAACATTACGTGACGCCCTTTGCATGCCAAACCAGCAACAGCTTGGCCAAAAGGCAGCAACAGTGCCAACAAAAAGTTTCAGCTAAGTACGTGCAGCATCTAGGGTACAGACGCATTCATATGTACCACTCATATATAAGCAAATATGTATAAATATATGTATACTCTGTATATGCATTCAACTTGGCAGTAAGGGATTAAAAAGTGGGCCAAAATTCATGCTGTGCCTAATGAATAAATTTTCCCCAGTGGATTTAAGCAAAGAACGTGATTTCAACTTCTAAAAATATGTTATACAAATCCAAATTTAAAGTATTTGATAGTTTTAAATTGGAAAACCGAAACTTGCTGCAATAGTTGTCTTAATGAACGAGAACTGAAATTTAAAAAACTAACTTTTATATAAAAATATTTGTTAATTTCCTTTAAACACTTCTTAGCACCTATTTATTTTCTTTACAACAAAGTTTAGCTCTACAGTTGCTATGCTGGCAATGTCCTGTCGTCCTTTTACTAATTAAATTGCTCAATTTAGTGGTTTATACATATCTCCAAATGATTGCCATCATCAATGCGCTGCACAATGCCCCACAAATATTTTAAGCCAGCAACGCTCAACCTGCTCAGATTTCGGCACTCAACCACTCCTGCTCCTGCTCCTGCAGACAATGACAGAATTCCATTGTGCTTTAGGCAGGTTAGGATTTGCAGTTGTTGCAACAAACGCATGCGGTTGATGAGATGCATATTGAGTTTCGAAGATGCCCACAAACTGTTTCGATATACATACATCATCTTTTAACTGGATTTTCGGTTCGCACACATATCTGTGGCAAAAGCTTTCAACTTTGACATGTCTGTACATTTTAGTATGCAAAATACGACAGACGATTCAATTAAATGATTTAAACGCTCATCAAGCCCACACACGCTCAAATCGTCAACTTCAGTCAGGCCGGCTCTCTTGAAAAGGGCAAAGAGTTTTGCGAATTTTCTATGCGACGCAGCGTGGAAACATGATTAATTAGTTCGTATCGATTTAGCCAAATGACACACGTTTACCTTAACATGCTTTCTAAATACGTATCCAACAGCAGTTTTGCTTTATCAAGTGTCAATGTGGTATCCCGAGACACTGTTTGTACACATGACGTATACTTAACACTGCGATAGTATGCTGCTGCTCCATTCAAATTTTATGATTTACGATCTGATGCGCCTTAGTCAAGAATGGAACTCGCTGCAGATGGCGTCACGTTCTCATTTCTTTTGTCTATTTCGCTTGGCCATAAAACGAAAAGCAAAAATCTACTTAGTTACCAGTTAGCAGCACTCGAACTTGACTTGGCCGCAAAAGCCAAAGAAAGAAAACGTTGCCGCTTTTTTCGATAATTTTCGCATTATACCCATTACACGTACACACAGGCTGGTTCCATTAGCATCAGAATTGTGGCAAATATTCAAAAATAGTAACAAGGAGGCAGGGCAAATAAAGGCTATAAGAGTTTTACATACATATATATAAATTTATAAATTTGATCATTTCAATAGAATTCACCTTATCAATAGAATTATATATAGTTTTATGTGTCGGTATCATTAATCACTGCATTTCTTAGGTAAAATAAGATAAACTTTTTATTCACATTATACATACATCATTAAACACAAACCGTGAATTTTAAATTTGAAAATCGAACATTTTCTTATATTACTAATATATTTGTATTTTATCCAAAATAAGCTAACAGGCAGCAAAAAAAAATTTAAAAATCGCTGAGTATCTTATTTTGAAGCTAACTCACTCGCACGGATTTTCTTTTGTTGTCTTTAATGTTTGTTTTATAGCTATTAGCCTAAAGATTGCCTTGTCTTCCTGGGCGTCGTTGTGAGCTTTTCTTTTGCCTTTTATTTTTATCGGAAACTTGCATTTAACACGCACATGACAACCCCGTGGCAAATGAAGCTCGTTTAAGCTACACGTTCTCTGTACAAAATGGCGTCTCGTGGCTGCCACTGTGTATCTGTACGTTAGTGTGTGTGTGTGTGTGTGTATTTGAGTGTGGATAATAGTATGCAAAGACGTGCTAAATTTGGAAATGAAATTTAAGAAAATGAAGCTCCATTCAAGGGTAAACGCAAAATTCGCAGGTGACGTCAGCGACAGCGCGTTGACTGCCAATAAATTAACAAACCGCGCGCATTTGTTATTATTGTTGTTGTTGCTTCTTGTCACCAGCTACACACAGGCACACACCCTCACACACACACACACTCACAAACTCGCACTTGCAGGCTGTCAATTTAAATTCTAAAATGTGAGCAGTGCCTTTTTTCGTGCCCGTCGTCACATTGTCATAATTTATGCAATATTTTTGCATAAACATCGCTTGCCACGCCCTGTCGCACAATCCAAATGCGGCAGCAAGGCTTGAAAGCCAATTTAAAAGCGCGTAGACCAAATTGATTTAATACAAAAGCCAACTAGAGAGAGAGAGGGAGGGAGAGGGAGAGTGGGCGGCTTAAAGCAAATCGCATAAGTTGGCAACTTTTAATGAAAGCGCGCAGAGGGAAAGCAAAAGGCGAGGGATGAGCGACAGGCGGCAAGCGATGCTCACGCCCAGGCAAAGTCCTGCCGCAACCCAGTCCCTCAACGGGCTGGAGAAATCCTTAACTATAGCCGAGTTAAGACGTTGCCAGTTTAATCCCACAGTGGAGAGTGCTCCAGAGACTAAGACCCAATGTATTTATGGCAGCCGTAGGTTTAGACAACGACCTACTACTCTGTTTTTTTTTTCAGTGCTACACATTCCGTTTTAGAGAGCGAATGCCAACACTCTGCGCCCTTGCCGGCCTCAGCCCCCAAACAGCCAGTTGGCTTGTGTCTATTTTTAAGGCCCCACTGTGCTGAGGGTGGAGCTGCGCGACTGGAGTTTGTTTCGGTTTGAAGCCATTGCCGACCTCGAGTCATAAATTGGGAACTGTGGCAGCATAACAATAAGTCACAGATACAACAATATATACGCACACACACACTGTGCCATCTCTTTTGCACACACACACACTCATATCATTGAATGACGTGCTGGAATGGTCGAAATACGTAGTACCCATTGAAAGAATATTAAGAATAGGATAATTGTGAAGATAAAAGACGAATATATTACAGTCGAGATGCGAATAAATATATTTAGGTACACTTTGACAGTGTCTAGTATATCTGGAAAAGCAATTGAAGATGGAGATAAATCAATGTACTAGCGGATGAGTTCTGTTGTAAAGAAATAAATTAATATGCACTTATTTTATCAGCAAAAACGTATTTTTAAAAAAGAAGAAAAAGCATATAAAAAATATTAGTAAGCTTTTTAATTATATTCATTTTAGTTAGGCTGATAGTTGATACATTATAATAATAAATAAAAAATAATATTGTATAAATAATAATTAAAAATAATAAATTAATTAAATGAATAAGTGCTTCTAATATGAGTTGAAGATATTTATAAGGCCAGCATAATTTGGTTTTCAAACAATTGTATTTTTTGAATAAAAGGGCCACCTTTTGCTAAATGACAAATGACTATGGATAACAAATGGATATATATAATAAAATGAATAAGCTTGCTTTCACCAAGTGTTGTTTATAGGGTATGCCAAGCATAGACAGCAGGAGCACTTGAATACGCAACATTCCGCTTCGAGTGTGTATATAATGTGTGTGTGCGTGTGCTAGGGAGGGGGAGGTATTGTTGGTGTGGCGTTTGAAGGCGGCACATGGTCCGAGAAGCGGACGTCATTTGTGCAAACATAAAAGCATTGTAAACAAACATGGCAGAGCTTAATATCCACACACACTCACTTAAACACACACACACACTTACGTACCCATCCAAATGAGGGGGAGACGCTGAGCTGAGCTGAAAACCTAAGCAAAAAGTTGAACCGTTAAAATTGGTTTACGTGTGCGCTGGGGACACAGAAATTGCCCGGAGCCCGAAGGCGGCTGAGTGGGAGCGACAGCAGGTTGGGTGGGATACGCGCCTGACAGCAACTATTGTTGTCGTGTTTAGTGCTTTGCTGCTGCTCAAACACGGTTCAGTAACAGTTGTTGTCATTGTTCTTATCAGCGGATTTTGCTAGTCTCCTAGTTTCCACTTCTACTTCTTCAGTCTGGGATTAGATTATACCCCACTATCGCGTCTCGATCCAGTTGACAAAGTTTATAAATTCAATTTTATTAGGTGCATAGGAAAACTTGAAAGTTGTCCGCTTTGCAGTTTAGTTAGTCTAGCATTTTAATGTGGCTTCAATTTTATTATTACGGTGCCACTATTCCACTTTTCTTTAACAACTAATCGAATAGCTAAATTTAATAAAGAATGGTACTTAATATTCATACTAGAAGTTGGACATGGTTTTTCACTTAGCAATTGGTAGCTTACTTTTGCCCATTTTCAATATATATATAAAGTTTTCTTTCAGAGTTTCCTGGTTCAGTCAAGCCTCCTTTGTCAGATTGCGAATGTAAATCACAGGACTTGCAGCTGCTGCTTTTAATAGCGCAATGCGCGCAACTGACACTGATAAATTCCTCGGCATTTGTCCCAGTGATGTGAATGACATTGACGTTTCATTTCGACAGTGCATATGGGTGCATGCCCACACATGTACATACACTCAGAGAAAAATTATGTTTTTAATGCAACAGGATAGAATTGCTATTGGCAAAATGTATTTCCTTAAAAAAAATGTATTTCCTTAAAAGTACTCTTAGATTAAATTAAACATTGAGAAAAAAACATTCTTGAAATAAGAATTTCAATCTCAAGTTAAGCTGTTTTCACCTTGGCTGGATTTGGGACGAAACTCCTGCAACATTTTCTCTAAGTGTACCCTCTGATTGGCAGGCGTACCCTATATATGACATATTCCTTTGTCCGTTGGCATGGAGAATGCTGCTAATTTGCATATGTTTATACCAGCAGGACACGTGCATATGTCTATTTACATGTGTGTGGCAACGTTTGCTTTTATTGGTGTCAGCGTGTGTGTGTGTGTGTGTGTGAGGGTGTCCACTTCCATCAATGCGTTGCGGTTTGTGTTGTTGCTTTTGTTGCACGTCCGGCACAATTTGCAATCGAGCAGTGTCCTTGATTTCCACATGCGCCACGTGCATATCTGTCTATTTATAGTGTGTGTGTGCTACGTGGGCGTATGAGTGCGGTGGTTACTCTAATTGAGTTATATATGCTGCATTACTCTGCATTTGCCATTGACCAGCCTTCGGTTGCGCACACTGGACAGCCCAGCAGCTTTGAGTGCAAGCTTTTGCTGCAAAAATTTTAATGCAAAACAAACAGACACGGACACAGCAGAACACCCACACACAGTACTCCTGGGTCCACAGCCTAACCACAAATCCCCAACACGCGCCAAGAGCCGAACAACTGCCTAAGATGAGATTTAGCAGCAGTTTTGGCAGTCTCTGCGGCAGACTGGCAATTTACCTGTTTCAATAACCTTCCTCCCACACACACACACCCCCGACCCGATCGAAAGGTAACTGCTGGCTTTTGTTTGCCCTTTTAGAGCGTTCTACCTTCGCTTTGCATACACCGATATATCCCTTTTGTTTCCCAGAATAGTCCTGTGTACAGTTTGCTCGATTGTTTGCGCACAGTCACAACAAATTAAACCATTAAAGCAAATCGAGCTGCTCTAAGCCCCGCAAGCGGCCAAGTGGCTGCGTTGGCCAAAACCAAAGTCATAAATTTTAAATTTAGTCAACAGCTTCCCAAGAGTGCCCGCAGATTGGCCCTGCCCCGCGCTTCCCTTAACGTTGCAAATCAAACAAATTTGCATATTTTGCGCGCTCTCCCATTTTACATCGCCACATCCCGCGCCTTTGACTACGACTTGGCGATGAGCGGCAACAGCAGCTCTCCGGCGGAATAAGTGCAAAGCTGCTCCTCAATTAAACTGTCATGTCGAAGCCAGCATCCGTCAATGTGGCCATTGAGGACTCCTCCAGCGTGGGCGTTGGCATATTCTTTGCACTCGATCCCTGTATCTTAGTATGTTTTTGGATACGCAGAAACTGGCCACGGGTACTGAATTGCAGGCGGGACAACTATACTTCTTAATTGTGTACCGATACCGCTCGAATAGCAAATCAATAATGGCTCCCACTTAATTAAAAATTATCATAAACAATGTATTGACAATGTCTCTTTTAAAATAATTGGTTTTTCGTAATATTTACCTAAAATATATATATACTCTCCCTCTTCGACACTTAATGTGCTTCTCAGCGCCGACAGCTTAATTTCATTTGCGGTTGCTTCCCACTTTTATAAGCGAATTAATCTAGACCAAAAATAGCTAACAGCAATTTACCATCCGACATTTCCAGCTAATTGGGGGCGGATTTTCCCATCTTCATTATCTGCCAACGCACTCTGATAACATTCAAATGCTGTGTCAAGTACCGTGTGGAATGGTTTAAAAGCATTTATGCGCATAAACAACTATTGATATACATTTATTTATACATACTTATATATGTATATTTTTGTTCAAAAACATTTTGTATAGCCGGCTTCTTAGCGCATACAAACACTGCAAAATAAAAGTTATTATTTTGTTGGAAAACAAACAGTTATGCAAATTGGAAATCGCGCAACTACAGTAAACGGGAAATCCCTTTAAACCAATTTTCTTTTATTTGCTGAAATCTGAGGAATTGTGTATAGCTGAATAACCTAATTATTATTGTTATTTTTAATTTCCATTTAACAGTATTAATCGCATAAATATGCTCTTCATTGGAATTTTGTAATGAAGTTAGAAATAATTAATAATTGTAGCTTGAAGGTCTTCGCCTTATTTCAAGGAATGTTTTGATGTGTGTGGGTTTTCGACAATTGTAACATTCGCCTTAGTTTGCAAGTTGCATTGGAAATCATTTGTACTAAATCGCCTTAAGGGTTCTTATTACCATGTCTGTCTATTTGATGTGGACGAACCTTGAAACTCTAACCAAATGTTAAATTGATATTGTCGACGACGAAGCAGTCGCGTCGACGTCGACATCGGCGACTCCGCCTGATGACGCAAATAACGCGCGTAGCAACAGCTGATGTCATCTTTACGATGTCTTGGCGGCGCCGTCAAATTAAATAAATGGAAAATTCGCCAAAGCCATTGATGAAAATTCTAACATGCGCAAAACAACAAGTTGAAGTGTGCCTGTGTGTGAACCACACAAGCAACAATAAACGCTTGAGCATAAAAACAAAGAAAATGGCAAAACCCTGAGAAACTATGAGATAATCTTTCCATTATGCAACCCATTTTAGAAATTCTTTTAGAAATATTTAGCTGGTAACTCATTCACATTTGTTGGGTTGTGTGGAGTCGCCAATTGAAGATCAAATATTAGAAGTGTGAATTTCCCTGAGTTAAACTTTGCTTTTTTACTTTAACCTCTTCTTCGTAAAATTTAAAAATATATCACTTAAAGGATGAAATAATTCTTAAAATGCTTCAACGTTTAATGGATATTTTTCGTTCTTAACAATAGCCAAAGCGGAATGTATTTCTAAGTGAATATTCCGAAAGTAAATTATTCTTTTTTTTATTTTTATACTGTGTAAACTTTCAATGCTGTATAGCAGCCTTGATCCCATATTTATCTTTTCCGGTTCGCTAAACAAGCACATAAACTGATATGCCTTAATAGCAGAGGTAGGGTATAAACCACCGAAGCTACTGGAAATGGCGTTGGCTGGACTTCCGTTTATGTCAAAGCTATGGCTGCCGTCACCACATTCTCACACCCACACACTTAGGCATCGCCACAACTGAAGCATGCCGCCACACACAGAGAGAGGGTGAACTAGAGGGAGAGGTGCGGATATGGCAAGTGTGATATCCTGTTGCTTGACCTATATGAAGCAGCTACACACGTTGTCACAGACATGGCCACATTGATAATTCCGTTTCCGCAGCTCGTTTGTCGCATTGCCTGCTTTTAGGCGCCCACGGAGCAGTACGTGCTAGCCAACGCTGTATGGCCTGCAGTTATTTTTGTGGCTGCTCATGCGGATTAGGACTCGTGCGAGAAATGCACTCAACTCACGGTGTCGGTGGTGGGGAGGGGTATTACGAGGCATTTACCAGAGGCAAAACAGGCACAACTTTTGCTAACAATTGTAAATTCAACTCATTCGTTTTATTCATATTTCGCAGATGGAAACCAAGTTAAAAGGCAGCAGATGAGAGACAGTCACGTAGCGCCAGCAGGTACCAGGATGCGGGAACAGAGGGAGCAGGAGCAAAAAACCGACGAGTGCCTGCTGACTAATTAACGCGTGCGGTGCGTAGCTGGGAAAATTAATAACGCCCGCCACGCCCCGTTCCGTCGAGCGCTGCCTGCAATCAGCTCCAGCTACACGCCTTCAGCTGCAAAATTAAATTTAACCAAGTTTATTTGCTGAAAATAGGAGCGTAGCAATTGGCAAAGGTTTGGCCAGCAACGGCAGTTGGCCATTTACAAAATTGTGAGCAGAGACTGAGACCAGAAGGCGGGCAAAACGAGTAATTTAATTCAGATGGAAAGGGGGAGGGGTGGGGGCGTAGGACCTATCTAATAGTCCTGGCACGTGTTTCCATTACAATGTTGTAGGGTGCTCTCATGATCTACCTAATTATGATGTGTTAAATTTGTCGCCAGCAATTTCCAAATTCTAATTTCCAATTTGCTACATGTAAATAGTCATTATATTTATTATATAACTTCTGTGTAACAATAACAACAGCAGCAGCAACAACTCTTAGTAACAAAATTATGTGTTTTTTTATAACAAATTTAATAAACAAATATTTATTACGAAATTTAGTATTTGTGCATTAACTACATTTATAAAGAATATAGCGAAATGCATAAACACAAACAAAAGCAAAAAATAAAACTATTAATTAGTAATTATTATAATGTGATGTTATATATACATATATATAAATATAAATAAAAAAATAAAAAAACTTTAAGCAAAATGTTAACCAACAAAAGTTAAAAACAAAAACAATTTTATTAAGTAGATTTTTTGAATTAAAATTTAATAATATGAACATATACATATAAAATATAATGAAAATAAAATAAAAAGACAAACAATATTTGCTGTATACACTTGAACAAAATAAAATTGCGTTTTTCTACCATAGAACAGAAAATCAAATTGCGTAACAAAAATGATTATAAAATGTCGCAAATCCGTAACTAGAATTGTACATTTTTCAACTTTAGCTTGCTATAAACAAAATGTAAATGTTGTGCGAAAATAAACAATTAGATAAAATCCAATTGAAATTGAAATTATAAAAAATGATAATACAAATTATTATGTGTAACAAATTAGCGTCAAATTTGTCATTAAAATATTTACAATTGTCTTTCATTTAGTTCTTGTATGTGTATTTACTAAGCGTGCTAAGTACAATTTCCTACTCTATAAAATTGATTCAGTGTCAGTTCTACAAGTATAAGCTATATAACAGCCTTGTTGTTCATAATCAATTTCCCAAATGCACGTTTTTTTCTCAACCGAACTACGACTTTTGTACATTATAACAACATATTAAGAAATTATATAATATAGTTCGATATATACAATATATATATGTATATGTTTGTACTTATACTGTTAATGGCTTACATATACATATATTTTAGTTTTCTATGTAAATCGCATTTCTTCCACTTTCACAAAACAAACAGCAAATGAAAAGGGAAACAGTTAATAAATACTTTATAATTTTTTTATAAATTTATTTCTGTTCAGCCTCGCTCAAAATTATGGCGCGCCTAATAAGTAAACTTGATATACACATTAGTTTTTATTACTTTTTGTTATTTATATCGTTAAACTATATAGTTGCTTAACATAAGTTTTAATTCGCAGTAAAAAAAAAACAATTATAAATTTCAAATATACATAACTTTATTTTTGTTAATATTTTTCGTTTTCTTTTCTTACTGATAAATATCCTGTTTTTTATTTCTTAATCCACTGTTTATTTGGCCCAGCAAATGATTTGTACAAATACAAAAATCGAAAAACATTTAACATGAAAAAAACTTCACAGATACAAATGGCAAATGGGGAAAAAAAGAAGAAATACAATTTAGGCGCAGAAGTTCAATTAATACAAATTAGAATTTTAATATAATTAAATAGTTACATAATTTCAATATTTATATGCATAAATATTTAAAACTAAATTTAAACAAAAAAAAAATGAAAAAAATAAGAAAAAATAAAAAACAAAATACAATTATATGATGTATTAAAATGCATAGAAAGTGAGTTTCAAAACAAACAAAAACTATTTGTTTCAGACTCGTAAAATTGTGTACTTTAAAATTGAATAAAATTCAACAAAATTCTCTAAAGAGAATGCCCAATTAAAAAATAGATTGAAAAACTGCTTACATGTCGAGATCTAAAAGAGTCGTGATTGTCACTTATCTTGCGACTTCTTCAACTTCTCACCTTGCAACCAGCTTTTGCGGCACACTTCAATTCTTTTAAGCTGCACGTTTGCAACATGAAAAAAAATGATGGTTATTTCGAGTATGATGATATTGATCATGACGATGTGTTCGCCCAACATAATGCGAGTGCATTGGGTACAGTTACTCCAACAATAATTCCAGGCATATCGAAGCATTTCAAGCACTCAGACAGCAATCAGCAAAACGGCAAAACAAATAAGTAAGAAATTATAAATGAAAATATAAAAAAAAACGACGGCAATAAAAGGACAAATTTAGCACTTAAACAGTTCTCAGGCAACAGTTGGTCGAGAGTTGTGACAACCACGCCCACCAAGAGAACAGACACACACACGCACACACACAACAAATAAATAAATTGGAAAGTGAATATTAAAAATAGAGAGGGGAAGTAAGATATGTATGTATATTCAAAAAGCAATAATACTGAAGAAACATGATTAACAAGTGGAACACAGTAAAAACAAGAGTAAACAATTAACATGAGCATAAATGAGTATTTATATATATTTTAATTAAAGTTACATATTAATATAAAAAAAAAATAAATTTATATAATATATATGTATGTATATATACATATATATGTATATGTATATAAATATACATATATTTAGTCGAAATAAATTAATTAGCCAGACGAGCATTGATGAAATACTCAAAAATTTAATATTTACAAAATATTAAAATATCAATGTGCAATTGAAGAGCGTTTAAAACAATGCGCAAAATAAAAGCCTACACACGCCTCCAGATATATAAATATAGAGACATACATACATTAAACATATACAAACAAGCATAAATATAATTCTGATGAACATAAAAACTCAATAAAGGGAAAGAAAATCATTTAGTTTGCGTGCACACACAGTAAAATTAACAACAAATTAAATATATAAAACACACACATACCTATAACATTAAATCAAAACTTAAAAAGAAACTTAAAACTGTACTTATTATAAATTATTATATATAACAAACAACAAAACAAAAAAAAACAAAAAACGAATAAAAACGGTTCAACTCAAGTTTTTGAGCAAATACTCGATAATTGTTAAAAATGTTTAAATACTAAAAGAAAAACAAAAACAAAAACAAAAACAAAAACAAAAAAATAATACAACAAAAACCAAAAAATTAAAATAAATATATAAAAACATATATATTTAAAAGTAAAAGTCAAAAGAGCCGTGTAAAACTTCATATTAAAAACATACTAACATCTATATTTTTCCCTCTTTAGAAAATTTAGTTATTTATTGAAAGTAACAAATAAACATTACAATTAAGTGTTAGTCTTATATACATACATATAATTATATAAAAAATGAAAACAACAAAAAATGGAGAAACGTGAAATAAGTAACGAGAAACAAGTCAACAAATTTCAAGTGCGATAACCGAACCCAAACAAAAGGGGAGAAAAAAAAAACAAAAATCAGCAAAAAAGATTTAAATTAAGATGATTGTTTCGCCTTTTGTGTTAGATCAAATTTGTTGTGTTGTTTCATTTTTAGTTTACAATTGGTCAGACATACAAATGATTTACTTACATTGATTGAAAAATAAAAATTATTAAACAAAAACAAAATAAAACAAGTATTTTTTGTTCTATGGCATGCGAATGGCTTTCAGGCTTTTAGGAATCTGACTATATATAACCATTAGTATTTTATTTATTAACTCATTTCACTATCACCTTATGCAGGAGGATAGCTTATCAGTATGGAATCGGACTGCCACTGATATGACCAGTACAACACGTATCCGTGATACGTTACGCAGGATATTAAATATACCTCTAACAACTGCAATGGAGTATAAGATACACTGTGATAGCCTTAAATACGTTACAATGTAAGTATCCTGATGAGCCAGACGCTTTCATTAAATTTTCAGCACTCAATCCTCAACGAAGTAACACCTGCTTAGGCCCCACAGTCGTTATCGAATTCTAAATAATCCATTTCGAAATAAACATATGCGAAATAATATCAGATCTTGGAAACACTGAAGCATTATAATCGAATGTGGCAATTGTGGGGAGGGGGACTCCGCTGATTCAATTTTGGCAACTTGTTAATTTGTGACACTAATATTCTGAATTCTTCTTCTTTTATTTTGCAGTAATAAAGGCGCATTGAAAAGCTGAAATTCAGTGAATAACTACAAACACAAAACAAAAACAATAAAAAAACAAACAGATGATTTAGTCACTAGCAAATGGAGCAACAACAATACTGCAGCAACAACCACACAACAACAACAACTCTAACAAACAACACATAACAGCAACGAGCACAAAGAACACAAGGACAGCAACCCCTGATGATAATTACGCCGATGATGATGATGATAATAATGATGTTGATGAACAAGATGATATGAAGTACCATAAAGACTAACCCATTTTCCCATATTCCCCCATAGCAAGGCAGCTTAATATTTAAGCGCTAATAATACAAATCTTTGTATTTTCAACAATTTTACAAAGCCAGTTGTATATATGAAACGCCATAAATATTTTAGTTTGTATGTATAAAGTTTACATTAGCCATTCCCAATGAAAAGTGCATAAGCCAAATCTTTTACAAATTATAAGCTGAACATTTAACAAAAACGACTAAGAAACTATTGGCAAATTGCTCTTGTTTTTTGTTTTCAATGCTTTGTAATATACAATTACTTTGGATACACCTCTATCCTATCAATGACTTCCCAACACCCACCCCCAACCCCAGCCCCACCCAAAAAAAAAATTGTGCTAGTAGTACGAATAAATACACCTTAAGCAGTAGCAGCCTTTTCAGAAGTAAGAATAAGAAGATATATTCAAGCAATAGACAGCACCAGCTAGAGGTTACTATAATTATCTGTTTGAAATGATTATTTTAAAATTATTATGAAAACTGAATAATCAAATTGTTTGTTTTTGTTCATCAAGAAATACAAGTTTTTTACATGAAGAAAAGAAAAAAAGAAAAAGTAAAATTGAAACGAAAATGAAAAAAAAACCCAGTTGTTTTACATATGTATATTCGTATACTTACCTAGTATGTATAGCACATGCACCCATTATCACACATACAATTTTCTCAAAAACCAAACTTACAGTACAGTACAACCAACCAACAGATGTCTAATAAAGGAAACTATTAAAGTTGCAGAAATTATTTTCAAATAAAAAGCCTGTTCTAAATAATGTGTGTGTACATAACAGCACATTCGGGACGGGATTCCATTACGGATCAGAAAGACCAATCTCTAAAAGTTATGTATATTTTTAAAGGATTGTTGGTAGATGTATGCTCCTTTTACCATATACAAATTAAGTTCATATTTTAATTTTAATTTTTTATCATATTGCAAACATCTGTCTTGATTTTTGGTAACAAACTTTTTACGCAGGGTACTATGCTTATAGTTAAGTTGCAAAAGTTTGTTTTGTAAGATCGTTACAAAATGCAATCAAAATGTTTTATTTATTGAAAATTGCTGGGTCGAGTATAAAATAATAATTTATGCCTAATACTATAAGAGACGACCCCTCATTTGTCCTCATAGCGGGTCAGATCAATAATGTAGGTATTGGATATGAGACAATCACCCTCCTGTTAAAAAAAAATGTATGTTTTTAAAATTTGAACAGATTCAGAAGATCTATCTCATACCGCTGGAGTAATGCCGACCAGCGCATCAGCATGGCCATAGAACTCCTCCTTTAGGGATATGACAATTGTCTGCAAATTGGTCGTGTGATCTCTAATATATGAAGCGACTTTGCCAATATTTGTGTTGTCCAAAGCGGCATCAATTTCGTCAAGTACAAAGAACGGCGCTGGATGATAACTAAAGGGTAAATAATCAATGTTAGCAGTTGGTTCATATATAAACTTAGATCGGGCTCACCTATGTGTGGAAAAAAGCAGTGCGAGGGCAGCAATAGTCTTTTCACCACCACTTAAATTGCTCATGGGCTGGAAACGTTTACCGGGTGCAACACAATTGTAATTGATTCCATCAAGGTAGGGTTCCTCGGGATTATCGGGTCCAATGTACGCCTGGGCGGCCTCATTGCGCGCCAGTTTCTTGTAAATGCCATCAATGGCATCAGATATATGCTGACAGCATTGCACAAATCTTGATGACCGTTCGTTCTTCACTTTTTCGAATGCCGCCTTAGCCTTTTTGGCCTTACGTCTGGCATTCTCGAACTCTTCGTTCGTGGACTGCACTTTTTCCGTAACAAGATCCAGTTTTTGCATGGCTTTCATATTCGGCGTCTGTATGCGTTCCAAAATATCTAGTTTGCTTTGCAGATCTTTAAGCAGCTGTTCGTTGGTTTTCTTGAATGCGGAGTCGTCTTTTAGTTTGCACAGCTCCCGCGGCAGCGATCGATAGTCCACCTCGATGCTAAGAACGTTTCAAATGTCATTAGCTGCTTGAGATTTTAGATATTAGATTCTACTCACAGATTATCATGCCCCGTCGACGTAGAAGGTTCCATACTGTCTACGTCACTTTGACGCACTGCATCGTCCAGCGAGCCTCGCAGTAAGGGCACTACTATACAGTCCGTCTTCAAAGTTAGAAACATTGTTTATATACGTAGAATTTTTTTTAAATTAAACCATACAACGTACTTTCGCCTGCAACAATATGTTTTGTCTCTCATTTTTCTTGGCCTCAATTTTGGACTCCGACGATGACATTTGGCTGCCCACATTGTGTATTTCTTTTGCCAGGTTGGCAACATCTCGACGAGCTTTAGATATGTCCTCTTCCATGTCATCAACTGCCTGCTTCTTTGCTTGTTTTTCTTGCTTAAACTTTTCCATTTTATCCTTTTCTTCATCCATTTCTTTTAAATACCGTGCCTCGGCCGTTTTTAGTCCTTCCAACGCATCTTCCTCATCCTGTACGCTACGCTCCCAGCGCTCGACATTCTCTATAAAAGTCAATGTGGAATTTAATAAAAAAAAAGCTCTTTAGTTGACAATCAACCCACTTCGCGTGTCCTTTTGCTTCTCAAAGTCCAGCTGAGTGTTAATTGCATCGATTTGTTGCTCGAACTCGGCCCGTTTGCGTGCCCGTTCCTGTTGCATGACCAGCTCGCGCTCCTCATACTGACGAATGTTCTTCACGCCCAGTCGACGGCAGAAAGCAGTGAATACCTTGTCCTCCACGTTATTCATGTTCTCCTTGATCTCCTGTATGTGCTCCTCGCGATCTTGCATACGACGCTCTATTTCACTGATTTTCGGCTACGATTAGATTAATATGGAAGGGTATACAACAGTTTAAATTTGGATTTCATTTGCCTGGCACCCACCCCGAAGTCATCCAACTGGGTTTGGACTTGGTTCAACTGGTTATCGTATTGGCTAATAGACTTTTTCGATGACTCCAAGTCCACCATGCTGTACTTGAGGCGATTCTCTAGGCCCTTAATCTGCGACTCCACGGTTGCCAGCTCACTTTGCTTGCGCGACTTTTTGACCAACTCCTTTAGCTCCTCGTTAAGGCGCTCTTTTTGCATCTTGAGCTGCGCCATGTGCTTTTCGTCCCAGCGTTTCGCTTTGCGCGCCAAATCGTGACTACCGCCAGAGATAAGGCCGGACTTTTGATAGAATGTGCCATCCAGCGCAAGAGCATCGAATCGCGATCGATCTATCTCGTAGGCCACCTTCATGGCATCCTCCGGCGTTTCGCAAACCAGCGCATTGCCAGTGGCGAACAGAACTGCACGCTCGATCTCTTGCGGCTCGAACTTGAGCACATCGAATACCAGCCGCACATTGCGCGGCTCACTGATGTTGCGCAGACGTTCCTTCAATGGTTTAACCTGCAAATAGTCCAGTGGCAGGAAGGTCTCCACCTCCAGCATTTGCTCTTTCAAGATCTGCAAAAGGCGCAGGGAGTTAAACATTTAAATAGAAGAAATGACACTCTGGAGTATGATTCCCACCTGAATGCAATGGCGAGCTGTTTTCTCGGTGTCCACGATGATGGCTTCCATAAACTTGCCCAATACCTTGGTGACGGCCACGTTGTAGCGTTTGTGTGTGGGCTGACACATGTTGATCATACGATCGTAAACACCAGGCACCTGTTTCTTAAATAGTTCGACAACCTCTTGTTTCTTTTTGCGACGCGCATCCTCGTGCTTATCGCTTTTAGCGTCGCCCAATTGATCGCGAACATTTTCAAGCTCACGCTGTTTTTCAGCAATTTTTTCCTTCGAACTACCCACATCCCGTCGCAGCTCGTCCTTTATCCGATTCTGTTCTTCGAGTGCCGCTTGAGAGGATTTTATATGATCCATCAGCTTGTCCCGGCGCTTGACCGCCTCTTCGCGCTGCAGTGACAGTTTCTTGTACGACTCCTCGACAGAAGCCCTGCGATTTGTTTCACCATCGAGCGTATCCTGTTCGGATTTTTGCTCACGGTTAACCGAATCCAACTCGGAGCGATATTGTGTGGCGGTTGCTTCGGCCTCCTGTTTCAACCGATCATATTCCTGTACGAGTCCTTCCTCCATGTTAACGCTTTTGCCACGCCGTTGCGACTCGTTTTCTATTTCATCTTCGAAACGCTTTTTCAATGCCTCCACATCACTCAGTTGCTTCTCTAGCTTTTGTATGTCCTGCTGATGCGCGTTGTCTGCCTCGCGCGCGGTTTCCAGGGTCTTCTGCAGAGACACCAGCTTCTTCTTGCAATGCGCCACCTTTTCCTTGGCTTTTATGTACAACGGGCGCCGTTTATTGAGCTGTGTCTCAAATTCGCGTATCTCCTGATCAATTTTAGCCAAATCTCGTGTTATTTTGCCGGCATCCTTTTTCTTTTCTCGAAGCACCTCATCCGCCGCTTCTTTGCGTTGCTCCACGGCTTTCAGCTCCTGCTGTTTCACCTCCAAGTCAGCATTGTACTTCTGTATGTCCTTCTCAACGTGAAACAGTCGAAACAATTGATACTCCACTTGTTTTTCGTTCTAAAATGTAATGAAAAATTTGATTACAAACAAATGCTAGAACAGCAGGACATTGTGCACACACATATTCATCCTGTAAGCGTGTGTATCGTTCGGCCTCCATTTTCTCATGTTTGGCCTCCTTGCGCTCCGCAGCGATTCCCTTTTTCTTCTGGTACGTAAACTGTGTCTCTTCCTCAGCGACAATCATCTCCTGTTTGAGACGATTGTAGTCATCCTTTAGCAGACCTGACCTAGTAATAAATATATATTGATTAATCAAGCAATGCACATATTCATTGCTCGGCAGCTTACCCGCTAATTTCCTCGAAGAGCGCCGTACGCTCCTTGGGCGTCTTCATGGCAATGTTTTCTACAGCGCCTTGGAACACTAAAAAGTTCTTTGCTTTCACATTGATGCCCAGTTTCTCCAACTTATTCAGGTAAGTATTACTCGAGACGCTCTAAAAATGTCGAGGGATTGAGTTTAGGTTTTGTTACGTATAACACACGCTGTGCACCGCATACCTCGTTATTGATGCGATATTCCGAGGAGCCGCTTATTACGGCGCGTTGGAAGTCCATGTGCTTCTCACCATTCAAAACAAATTTGGCCGTCACATAGCAGCTGCGCGCTACGGGCTTACCAATTGACGATCCGTGTATTAAGTCGTTTAGTCGCTTTACGCGCAGGCTCGAGGTCTTTTCGCCCATTACAAAGCTGATGGCGTCCATAAAGTTCGATTTGCCAGAGCCGTTTGGTCCAATAACGGCATTAAACTGCTTTAAAGGACCCACAACAATGTGGCCGCGGTAGGACTTGAAATTTTCCATTTCAATGAATTGAAGGAACGCAGTATCTTCTTCTGGTTTGAGTGCAGCCTGCGCGAGCGATTTGTGCCCGACATCTTCGTCATCTTCAGCCATATTTTAAGTTAACAGCTTAAAATATCACAAAAAACAATAATATTTAGTTTTTCCAAGATTCTCTTGCGCCAAGAAGCTTCTCTTTCAGATTGCCATTCACTATGCGTTGTTTACAGTGTTGCAAAATGCAAACTGAATGTTAGCAAAACAATCGACCAGACACTAACTTATCGAAAAATATCGGTATGGAGAAGAATGGTGCTCCGTCTATTTACAAATTTCTCAAAACAAAGAAAACCTACCCAACATCTGAGTTTGGGTCTTAATTGAACAATTATTTGAGATTTAAATTAAAGCCAAATTAACTGTATAAAAATCTGCAAGTGATTGTATTACAAATAAAAATACCACAAGGCCACAAGGACTTAATTAAAACTATACCATGGGCAACAATTGGGTATAATTTACGACAGCTCCCGCTCAGTTTTCCGGCAGCAATCAAAGAATTTGGATACAAATTAAATAAACTTTGCAACTGCAGCCAAATCATTACATTTAAATATTTATATATTTTATTAAATATTATATATGAATATTAATTAAAAGAAACTTCAATTTCAATTAAACATAACATAACATAAGCATAGATTTTTGGTTAAGAGATCTAAATAACTTGTACAATAATTTATAATAAATAATACTAGTTACCATTCAATTTATATTGGTAAACGGCTTTTTAATTTTAGTCGACTTCGTCGACAGTGGGTGCATTGTACCTGCCTCCTGTTTGCTGCCCACGGTGGGGCCCTTGAGCGCCGTCGCCGGCGGCTCCAGCGCCCTGCTGGTGCATACGTGTCATGACTGGACTGCAGAATTTGGTGAGCTCCTGCAGCTTGTACTCGTACTCCTCCTTCTCTGCTGTCATATTGCCGTCGAGCCACTTGACGGCTTCACTACACTTCTCTAGCACGCTGCTGCGCTCAGACGAGGGGATCTTGTCTCCAGCCTTCTCAGCCGCCTCTTTCACGGCAAAGACGTAGCCCTCCAGCTGGTTGCGGGCGGCGATTCTCTGGCGATGTTTCTCGTCCTCTTCGGCGTACTTCTCGGCTTCGTTCACCATGCGGTCAATATCGGCTTGCGACAGACGACCCTTGTCGTTCTTGATGGTTATGTTCTTGGCATTGCCGGTGCTCAGCTCCTTGGCGGTCACGTTCAGAATGCCATTGGCATCCAGGTCAAAGGTGACATCCACCTTGGGCACACCGCGAGGAGCTGGTGGTATGCCGGTCAGGTTGAAAGTGCCCAGCACGTTGTTGTCCTTTGTCATGGCGCGCTCGCCTTCAAACACCTGGATGGTCACAGCCGGCTGGTTGTCGGCGTAAGTTGTGAATGTGTTGGACTGCTTGCAGGGAATGCGGCTGTTCCGCTCGATGAGCTTAGTCATCACTCCACCAGCCGTCTCTATGCCCAGTGAGAGGGGTGCCACATCGACCAGCAGCACGTCCTTGATCTGGCTACTCTGGTCTCCAGACAAAATAGCAGCTTGGATGGCCGCACCGTAGGCCACAGCCTCGTCTGGATTGATAGAAAGGTTGAGGCTCTTGCCCGAGAAGAAGTTCTGCAGCAGGCTCTGCACCTTGGGGATACGTGTGGAGCCGCCAACCAGCACGATGTCGTGAATCTGGGTCTTGTCCATTTTGGCGTCATTCAGAGCCTTCTCCACCGGCTGCAATGTGCTGCGGAACAGGTCGGCACAGAGCTCCTCGAAGCGGGCTCGACTGACCTTCGTGTAGAGGTCGTGGCCCTCGAACAGCGCATCGATCTCAATGGTGGCCTCGCTGCTAGAGGACAAGGTGCGCTTTGCTCTTTCGGCTGCGGTCCGCAGGCGACGCAGCGCCCGTGGATTGGAGCGCAGATCCTTTTTGAACTTGCGCTTAAACTCGTCCGCCAAATGACTGACGAGTCTGTTGTCGAAGTCCTCCCCACCCAGATGTGTATCTCCAGCAGTTGCACGCACTTCGAACAGGGAGCCTTCGTCAATGGTCAGGATTGAGACATCGAATGTGCCGCCGCCCAAGTCGAATATCAGCACATTGCGTTCGCCCTTGAGGTTCTTGTCCAGGCCGTAGGCCAGTGCCGCAGCAGTGGGCTCGTTGATGATGCGCAGCACGTTCAGGCCGGCGATGGCACCGGCGTCTTTGGTGGCCTGGCGCTGGGAATCGTTGAAGTACGCCGGCACGGTGATGACGGCGTCTTTGATGGTGGTGCCTAGGTACGCTTCGGCTGTCTCCCTCATCTTGACGAGCACCATCGAGCTGATCTCCTCGGGGGCAAAGAACTTCTGCTTGCCTTTGAACTCGACACTCATCTTCGGCTTGCCGCAGTCGTTTACCACTTCGAATGGCCAGTGCTTCATGTCTTCTTGAATCTTCGAATCGTCGAACTTGCGTCCAATCAAACGTTTGGCGTCGAAAACACTGTTCTTCGGATTCATGGCCACCTGGTTCTTGGCCGCGTCTCCAATTAAACGCTCCGAGTCGGTAAACGCCACATAGCTGGGCGTGGTCCGGTTGCCCTGGTCGTTGGCTATTATGTCCACCTTTCCGTGCTGGAAAACACCCACGCATGAATACGTGGTTCCCAAGTCAATACCAATGGCTGGCATTTTAAAGCGTCTTAGAGTGTCCTCTTCTGGATTGACTTTGTACTTTATCCAAATGGAAACTGAAGTGCTTTGCACAAAGTTGCTTATTCGGATTTAACTTTTACTATATTTTGTTCTGCTCTGAATAAATTTTGCAAAAATGCGTTGGCGTTCAGCTTTTCATTGCTCCGCTTGCAGCGATTCCCCTACGATTGCTTGCACTCAACTGTGAAGAGGCGGAAATTTTCGCGGCTATTTATACTCTGAGGCAGTGGTTGGAAGATTCGAGGTTCCCCTCAAATGAAGAGTGCTGAATGTGCGACGACTATTCAGGGAAGTGAGAGCGAGGCACACTATGAAGAGAACTGCATGTATATATATACGTACATGTGTAAATATGTTCATGTGTTTTTGAAGAGGGGATTGTTTTTCAGACTGACAAATATTTAATGCCCAGCAACAGTCATCAGTTGTGCGTCTGGCAAAGCAGGCAAAGGATAACATTCGCATAACATGCTGTTACTGAATTTTTTAAGCTAAATAAAATTAGAAACCATATAAATATATGTATGTTTTTTCCTCGAAAATATTGATATCTTTACTAAATAGTTTTTGATGTTCCTTCTCTGAAATTCGTCCCCGATCCTGTCAATTTAATGGCAATAGCTAAATATTAATTATAATTAATTAAATGAAAGTCCATGTCGGAGAGCTGGAAAATGTATGTTTTGTTACGAGTATATCTAGAATATGCAATTTTCTATGTACATACATATTTTTCTTGTAGCTAATATGCAACACAACATAACAATATGTCATTTTGTTACTAGCGCACATTAGCTACAAAAATGCTAACTTGTCTGCACTGATGTTTCTCCGTTCGTTAAAACATTGCGCACATATTGCTCTCCCACTCTCCTGAATTGTCTCGAACATTCCGCACTCTTCTTTTGAGGGGAACCTCGAACATTCCAACCACTGCCTTAGAGTATAAATAGCCGAGCAAATTTCCAACTCGTCTCAGTTTAAAACAAACAATCGTAGTAGAAACAGCATGCGAACTAAGGAGAAACTGAACAAGCATATTTGAAATTTATTCAGAGCAGTTAAAAAAATTTTTTAAAAGTTAAACCCGAATAAACAACTGAAGTGCTTTGCACAAAACTCCATTTGGATAAAGTACACAGTGGTCAATCCAGAAGAGACGCTATAAAATGCCAGCCATTGGTATTGACTTGGGAACCACGTATTCGTGCGTGGGTGTTTTCCAGCACGGAAAGGTGGACATAATAGCCAACGACCAGGGCAACCGCACCACGCCCAGCTATGTGGCGTTTACCGACTCGGAGCGTTTAATTGGAGACGCGGCCAAGAACCAGGTGGCCATGAATCCGAAGAACAGTGTTTTCGACGCCAAACGTTTGATTGGACGCAAGTTCGACGATTCGAAGATTCAAGAAGACATGAAGCACTGGCCATTCGAAGTGGTTAACGACTGCGGCAAGCCGAAGATGAGCGTCGAGTTCAAAGGCAAGCAGAAGTTCTTTGCCCCCGAGGAGATCAGCTCGATGGTGCTCGTCAAGATGAGGGAGACAGCCGAAGCGTACCTAGGCACCACCATCAAAGACGCCGTCATCACCGTGCCGGCGTACTTCAACGATTCCCAGCGCCAGGCCACCAAAGACGCCGGTGCCATCGCCGGCCTGAACGTGCTGCGCATCATCAACGAGCCCACTGCTGCGGCACTGGCCTACGGCCTGGACAAGAACCTCAAGGGCGAACGCAATGTGCTGATATTCGACTTGGGCGGCGGCACATTCGATGTCTCAATCCTGACCATTGACGAAGGCTCCCTGTTCGAAGTGCGTGCAACTGCTGGAGATACACATCTGGGTGGGGAGGACTTCGACAACAGACTCGTCAGTCATTTGGCGGACGAGTTTAAGCGCAAGTTCAAAAAGGATCTGCGCTCCAATCCACGGGCGCTGCGTCGCCTGCGGACCGCAGCCGAAAGAGCAAAGCGCACCTTGTCCTCTAGCAGCGAGGCCACCATTGAGATCGATGCGCTGTTCGAGGGCCACGACCTCTACACGAAGGTCAGTCGAGCCCGCTTCGAGGAGCTCTGTGCCGACCTGTTCCGCAGCACATTGCAGCCGGTGGAGAAGGCTCTGAATGACGCCAAAATGGACAAGACCCAGATTCACGACATCGTGCTGGTTGGCGGCTCCACACGTATCCCCAAGGTGCAGAGCCTGCTGCAGAACTTCTTCTCGGGCAAGAGCCTCAACCTTTCTATCAATCCAGACGAGGCTGTGGCCTACGGTGCGGCCATCCAAGCTGCTATTTTGTCTGGAGACCAGAGTAGCCAGATCAAGGACGTGCTGCTGGTCGATGTGGCACCCCTCTCACTGGGCATAGAGACGGCTGGTGGAGTGATGACTAAGCTCATCGAGCGGAACAGCCGCATTCCCTGCAAGCAGTCCAACACATTCACAACTTACGCCGACAACCAGCCGGCTGTGACCATCCAGGTGTTTGAAGGCGAGCGCGCCATGACAAAGGACAACAACGTGCTGGGCACTTTCAACCTGACCGGCATACCACCAGCTCCTCGCGGTGTGCCCAAGGTGGATGTCACCTTTGACCTGGATGCCAATGGCATTCTGAACGTGACCGCCAAGGAGCTGAGCACCGGCAATGCCAAGAACATAACCATCAAGAACGACAAGGGTCGTCTGTCGCAAGCCGATATTGACCGCATGGTGAACGAAGCCGAGAAGTACGCCGAAGAGGACGAGAAACATCGCCAGAGAATCGCCGCCCGCAACCAGCTGGAGAGCTACGTCTTTGCCGTGAAAGAGGCGGCTGAGAAGGCTGGAGACAAGATCCCCTCGTCTGAGCGCAGCAGCGTGCTAGAGAAGTGTAGTGAAGCCGTCAAGTGGCTCGACGGCAATATGACAGCAGAGAAGGAGGAATACGAACACAAGCTGCAGGAGCTCACCAAATTCTGCAGTCCGGTCATGACAAAGATGCATCAGCAGGGCGCTGGAGCCGCCGGCGACGGCGCTCAAGGGCCCCACCGTGGGCAGCAAACAGGAGGCACGTACAATGGACCCACCGTCGAGGAGGTCGACTAAATTGGCGACATTACATAGTATTATTTGTGGTCATATTAGTAGTTGATAGTATAAACAATTGAAAGATCTCCCAACTAAAAAAATATTTATGTATGTGATGTACTTGAGTTAATTTAAACTGAATTTAATTCAATAATATTTCAAAAAAACTAGATTTTGTTTTTGAATTTGAGTATCTACTTGGGCAATCCTTCACGCTCGGCCCAGTCCAGCCACGAGCCTTCGTAGGTCTTAATATTTTTGAAGCCCAGTGCTACGGCTGTTTCTGCAGCCTTCAAGCCACGTACGCCACTTCTACAGTGGAATACAAGTTCCGTATCGAGCTTGGGTTTATCACGTGCATATTTAGATTTGAAAAGCTGTTCGCTGGCCGTCAGCTCTTGGCAAACAATGCCCAATGGAATGTTAATGCTGGATGGGATTTGGCCGGTTTCTTTCAGTTCCTTTGGCTCACGTACATCGATTAGCAACTTCTGTGGATCCTTCACCAGTTTCTTTACTGCAGCATAGTCTACGATGCCAATGGCGCTGCCACTGCAGTAGAAACGTTGAGAGGCGCCAAAAGAAATTTGATGTAAGACTGTGGGACTCGCCTGTACTTTCGAAGTTTTTCCAGCCGTTAAATGGCGCAATGTGCAGCCCGTTGCTCTAATTACAAAGGGGCAACTTTTATAAAGTATTTTTGCCATTTTTGTGACACTTTAACAACAAACGTTATATAAAATTGAGCTGTAGTGCCAACGAGCACAAATACTTAGCCGGCACTCAGCTGTTTTGGCTTCACAGCGTTGCCAGCCTGGTTTTAACAAGATACTTGGAATAAAGAGTCTGATTTAAAACTATGGGTCTTGCCTGTAGTTTCAAAGCAAGCTACTATAATAATTGCTAAGTTACAAATTACAAGTATTTAGCAAGTACTGTTGCCGTTGTTGTGTCCACTTTAACAACAAACGTTATACTAAATTGAGCGATAGTGGCAACGTACAAAGATGCTGAGCAGGAATTGAGCTGTTTTGGTTTCACAGCGTTGCCAGTCTGGCAAATTTTTAATCAGTTGGTTTGAATACAATTTGAAAATTGAAAACTATTAATTCTTTTGAAGTATGTGTACATACGTACATATGTACCATGGTATGTACATATGTTGTTACTAAGCGCTTGCATTATCACTCAATGAATACGTGAAGAGTGTGTGTGTCAAGGCAAAGGCTCAATCAAGTTCACATCACATGATAAGTTGAATACCCAAGCCGTTTGCGTTATGGCTGCCGTTCCAGCTTGATTAATTCAATTAATCGTTATATAGAATAGCGATCCCGGATTCAATTACACACGCTTAAGCATACACACATGTACATATGTACATTGCAGAGATACATACATACATGCATGCCAATGTGAAAACTTGTTCACACAAAACTGATAAGCAAATAATATGTTTTTATTCCTCTGGTATATGTCCGGCTTAAGATGTAGTGGAATAGTTTTGGGGGTACATATTATGATGTATAAACAAATTTGTGCAAACCTTATCTTTAGCGAATTATTACAAATAAAGCGTGGCCATTTTCTAATCACAAACTATAAAACCCTGAATTCGCACTATTAGCGTTTTTCCCATGGACCGCCAACACCGTCTTGACTGATAACAATGCCTACATATATGTATGTTGTCTCTGTGTGTGCTTCCCAAGTGCCCCAGTTCATCAACGTCACCGAATGGCGCGTGCCGTAAGAGTTGCTTTGAGGAATAATCTGAATTATAGAACAAACTAGTAAACAAGTTGTATCAACTAAAAATCTAAACATTTTTTTTTTGTTTTTTTCCCAAAGATTACGAATTATGTAGAAAACAATTTGAACCAGACATAAATTCCGGTTTTTGTTTTTTAATGCAAACTTTATTAATCAAAATATGTATACATATATGGTTCTTACTACTAATGAAATCGCAAAGCTATCGAGGTACGTTGAGAAACGCAGCTAAATCATTGGCAACTAAATACAAATAGGTAAATAATGCTTGCACTGAATGCTTATACAAAGTATATAGAACATTGTTCATATTCAAATCCAATGACAATCTACTTTATTTGTATGCGCATGTGTTGTTTTAGGATGCGTCCAGTAATATGGACCTTTTAGGTAAACGCACATCACACGGTTAATGGCCTCTTTAGGTTATGTTCGTCAGTTGCTGTCCACAACGTGTCCCAGAGAATCGCCAACGCTTATCTTTTGCCCGGCCACAATGTCGAACTTGAAGTTCTTTGGGGCTTCGAAGAGCAGCACTATGGTACTGCCCATGTTGAACTGACCAATAAGATCGCCCTTGGAGAACTTTTGGACCGGCTGCTTGCGCTGCTTCGCACCTAGTTGTAGCTCGTCGTATTCGTAGGTGCTCGGCGGATGGGCGCCCAAATTGAAGCCAGTCCAGCGATTTGTTTTTAGCTCCGAGTCCATGTAGATCTCCACAGAGCCCACATTGGTGGCACCCACCGCCGTGTAGCTAAAGAAGCCATGCTTCCACTTGCCCATATACAGCACACGCTCATTCAAACAGAACAGGCCTGGGAGCCAGCTAGCCACCTTTGGGCTAACAGATAACAGCTCGCCAGAGAAATGACGTCGCACCGTCGGCTCCCACGCGGCGGGCGAATGAAAGCGATGATAATCGCCCGGTGCGAGGTAGATGACGCATTGATATAGCTCCGTGGAGCCGTCGCGCTTCCTCTTTAGGGCCTGTGCATAGCTGATCGGCTCATTCGATTGTTCGACCGTCTGCAGCGGCCCCAAGAAATCCTCGATGCTATAGTTGACGCCCTTCACCTGTTCGATGAGCGTGTCCGAAGCGCTGCCAAAGTGCAGCACCTTGCCATCGGCGGGTGAAACCAGTGGTGATTTAGGGTCAATGACGCGAACACCCTCTTTTAACGGGCGCGTAAAGAACTCTGCCAGGCTGGTGTAGTGATTGTAGTCTGGGTACAGAGCTTCTTCAATATTCACATTAAACATATTCGAGTACCAGCCATAGATGTACGGTCGCAGCGTACTGGGCATATAGCACGATGCCAGCCAGCCCCAGCAGCGGCTCATGATGCGCAACGGCAGGGAGCAGTATACTCTCGACTGGAACTCGGAGGCGGTGCGCTGTGTGCCGTCACGTCCGCACCGAATCTTGTGCAACTGCCATTCGATGGCGCCAAATACACACAGGCCCATGGGTGCCCAGCGCAACAGAAAGCCGGTCCAGCGTGAGAACACACTGCGACGCACCTGTAGCTGTGTCTGTTGCTTGACGCGCTGTGACTTCATCTTGGCAACAGAGGACTCATTGGAGGTGGCATTCGTGGGCAATTGTCGAAAGTGTCGCAATACGGGCCAATTTCCGTTTCCATTTCCATTTTGTTGTGCGTGCTTTGGCTGCAACGGCTGCTCCTGAAGCGCCTTCCTAATGTTGCCGGCCTTTAGCAAAACGCGGCCGCGGGGCACAAAGTATGAAACCATTCTTATTGTTTCTTTCTGTTGCTCAGTTGTGCGTTTTCTCGTTGTTTCCGTGCACAGCGCCCACTATTTCTGGTTGTTGCGACCACGCCGCCGCAGTCGCCGCTGATTACGTATTACGAATTAGCTACCGCTTCAGATAAAAACTGGCGCGATGTGATCGTTTGTTAATGTGAAATTGCCTAAATCACAACTGCAAACTTGAATATATAAATGTACATATATAAGTCTTGTGAATCTGGAAACATGTGCATAAAGCTGCAGCTGGATGTGTGTTTATGTCAGAAGAATTCTGTTTTGGCTGACGATCAAGAGCTAAATGCGAGGGCGAAAAATACTTCCGTAATGTAGCACTGCCTGGCGACAACTGAAAGATTGAAATGAACGGATAATGCGTTGAAGATTGGGAATGTGCGAGTGTGAGTGATGGCGCCATAATGACTACGTCGCATGTGTGCTATGCTCACCAAAACAAACGCTCTTCGTGAGCGACTGCCTCTGCTTCTGCTTGCTTATCAATTGCCGTTTGCTTCGTGTGATTTGTAACATCAACAATTGTTAGTCAAGGTTGCCTACCTCTTTAGTAGACCAATGTTTGTGGCTATCAAACAGGTTTTTATTTATGTTTTTGTTTTTGATTTCAAGCTTTATACGCATTTGTTTTGGTCGCTCTGTGAGTTGACAATGGTTTAGTTGGGTTTTTTTTTATAGAATATACAAATGTGTTTGTTACTGCGCCGCAGTTTTATGAGCGGGGGTGGCAACTCTGCAATGGAAACATCGAACAGCTGATTGATTATTTGTGCTTTACTTCAAATTGCAAAAATTTCATTTTATGCACTGATTACGGAGTCTTTCAACAAGAAAGGAATCATGACTGAAGCGGAAAAGCAGCCGGTCTCGTTTGCCTGCCAACGCTGCCTGCAGCCCATTGTGCTGGACGAAAATCTGGAGAAGATTAGCGTACACGCTATGGCCGAACTTTCACGTACGATTCAAACTCACAAACAAATGAAATTGAGAATATTTTCTAAAATATATATTAAACAATAATGTGGCCTTGCAGTACCAATCTATGGCGGCAATGTGAATACCATTGACCCACAGGATGCCAACAGCTTTGATCACTTTGTGCCGCCTTACAGGCTGACTGACTCCATCAACGGCACGGGTTTTACGCTGGTGTCCGATGGACGTGATACCAAAAAATTGAGCGCTGCATTCAAGCTGAAAGCTGAGCTCTTCGATTGCTTATCCTCGAACTCTGAGATTGATCATCCGCTTTGCGAAGAGTGCGCTGATTCCATGCTGGAGATCATGGACCGAGAGCTGCGCATAGCTGAAGATGAGTGGCATGTGTACAAAACGTATCTCAACGAGCTGGAGCAGCAACAAGAAGGCCCGAACGTGGAAGCCCTCGATAAGGAGCTAGAGGAACTGAAGCAAAGCGAGCAACAATTGCTAACCGAACTGGCGAATCTGAAGACCGAGGAAAAGGTCCTGAACGATGCCATCGAAAAAGAAGAAGGCGAAAAGGAGAAGCTGCATGAGCAAGAGGAAAGCTACTGGCGTGAGTACACCAAGCACCGGCGCGAACTGATGCTGACGGAAGATGACAAACGCAGCCTGGAATGCCAGATAGCGTACTCAAAGCAGCAGCTAGACAAGCTGCGTGACACCAACATATTCAACATAACATTTCACATCTGGCATGCCGGACACTTTGGTACAATAAACAATTTTCGACTGGGGCGCCTGCCGTCTGTCTCCGTCGACTGGTCAGAGATAAATGCCGCCTGGGGCCAGACGGTGTTACTGTTGTCGGCGCTCGCGCGTAAAATTGGACTCACATTTGAACGCTATCGCGTTGTGCCATTCGGCAATCATTCCTACGTGGAGGTGCTGGGCGATAATCGCGAGCTGCCGCTCTATGGTAGCGGTGGCTTCAAATTCTTTTGGGACACCAAATTTGATGCTGCCATGGTGGCCTTTCTAGACTGTTTGACGCAGTTTCAGAGGGAGGTGGAGAAGCGCGACACAGATTTCCTATTGCCGTATAAAATGGAAAAAGGCAAAATAATTGATCCCTCCACTGGCAATTCCTACTCCATTAAGTATGTGTAGACAAACCATATTTACAAATGCTGAGATTCACGTACACTTTTTAACTGTCTTTGCAGAATACAATTCAATTCGGAGGAGCAGTGGACAAAAGCTTTAAAGTTTATGCTAACTAATCTGAAATGGGGACTCGCCTGGGTCTCATCACAATTTGTCACGCAATGAAATAGCCGGTTATCTGTCAATCTTTTAATTTATATGTATATTATATATATTTATGTATAGTAACTAGTGCTAAAAATTATAAACAAAAATCCTTTAACATTTAATCGCCTTTGCGTCTTCGACTTCGCCATCGTCAGAATCTGAATCGCTGCCAGAAATATCGTCATCAATCCAAAGAGTGCCTTTCATCTTTTTTATGGGTTTTGTGCTGATGCTGGCTTCAACTTTTCGTTTGGTTCCAGTTGTGCAGCTGCTGCTGGATGCCGTTGATACAGCTTTGGGTGCATCAGTGCCCACTGTTGCACTCAGTTTCGCTTCCTCGACTTGTTTTAGGCCCTCTTCAAATGCATCGTTCACCTTCTCGGTCAATTTGGCTCTGGCCTCCTCGTACTTTTCGTCCTTGAAATCATGCTTGGGCACCGAGAGCAGCTTCTCAATTTTGCGCTTCTTACGCTCCTCAGCTTCACGTTCGCGCTCGCCTTGTTTCTCCAACCATGCTCTAACGCGCTTTTCTTCATTTATATCTCGCAAGCGACGCCCACTTAAATCGCGACATGCTTCTCTGTTTGTGGTCTTCTCGATTTGCGCGCCAATCGCCCGGAGCATGGATCCGAAACCGCCTTTACCGCCCACTTGGCGGAGGATGCAATGGATGCTCTCAATGTCATTCTGCTCACCAATATTTTCAATTAAACGTTTACCGTTGCACACGAGATAATAATCTTCGGCTTGCAAATGCTATGGAAAGTTTTGGCATTAATTTTTATGAATTTCATCAGATGGATATTTACTTACTGTTGCCTCCTCGATGCGAGTGCATATTTGTTTCAAATTAACGTCTATTGTGTGTACAGTAAATAACTGTTTATTGTTGATGAAAATATTAATCACCATTTTCTGATTTCTCTTTTCTGCTGTTGTTCTTCTTAGCAATTCCGCTTTGTGCAGCTACATCAGCCCTTTTAACGTGCGTTAGAAAGAGAAAGCGGTGATGCAAGCGTTTATCAGCCCGTTTAGTGTTGCCACACTATCCATAGTTTATTAAAATTACCATAAATCTGTTAAAACTATGTTGATTTTAATTGAAAAACACTGCTGATTGCCACAAATGTACAGTTAGATAGTTTTGCAACCAGAATTAACAGTATTTAGATTGTGTCAGAGAAATCTGTTGAGTTGCCGCCATTGACATAAAGCAATTGAAGCGAGTTGGCAGCACACTCTCGCACACAAAGTGCTCATTTAATTAGTTCGCATTTTAGACGACGAAAGGTAAAAATTTGGCGACGCGCTTTTAGAACTATATAACTAATATAACGTAACGAAATAAATTGTAATTTAAGATAAACCGGTAGCGACCGCAATTTCCTAACGAATTATATGTGTTAAAGAAGCGATGGTCAAGTGAAATGCGGTAAATTTACAGCCGCAGCCACGTCACAGAACGCAATAAAATTAGTGCATTTTTGGAAATAAAATCTGAAATTCTAAGCTGAAAGCGATGGTAACAACGAACAATGGGCAGTGAACGCTGATAGCAGCAGCGGTGGTAGTTGTGTTAATGATAATTCTAGCTTTATGCATCGGTTGCGGGTAGGAGGGGTAAAACGGCAAATCGAACAACGCTTAGCATAAAAGATGGCAGCAGAAAAGTGAACAAGATACATACATATACATACACACATGTCTGTATATATATATAACATGTATATATATATATATTTATGTATATATAAAAATTGCAGACTCAAAAAAATGTTGCCTTGCTCGAGTTGAAAAAAATAAATACCAAAGAAAAATCTGCAATTTACATTGAACAGCAGGATTGCAACGTTACCCAAAAACAAAATAAGTGGCAACTCATGTGAGAAGCAACCGAAAAACTCAAACAAAAAGACAAACGCGACGCCTGGTTTTTCCGCTCACGTCGCTGTCGCCTCTGTTCGTTCCTTTATATTTTGACTGTGACTTTGAAAATTATTTTGTTGCGCTTCGCTCATGAAATTAAGTTTGCTTTAGTGGCGATTTAAATGCATTTGTTATGCTATAAATTCGATAAACTATGCTCTTGATATTAAACTAATGCAACCGTGTGGGTTTTTTCTTTTTGGCCGGTTTCGGTTTTTTTTTTTTGCAAATTTTCATCTACCTCCATATTCTCTGCCATTGTGTATTTTGTTATCGACGGTCATTCATCTTCTAGTTGATTTTCGCTCGTTCTTTCTCCCTCTTTTTCTACGCGCGCGCGTAAGTGTGTGTGTGAGTTTGTTAATGCTCTATAATTTTTGCTAAAAATCTTTTATATTTGAACCGTAAAAGTTGTATATGTACATATTAGTCAAATACAACGTTCAAAGTTTCTGGTCGCCTGATGCATTTTAAATGGGGGAGAAAACGTTGTTTTGTATTAATGCCAATAACTGAGACTGCTGCGGCCCTCGCTTCACACTACGTTTTTTGAGAGAGCCTCGCGTGCGGGTGTATGGGTGTGTGTGTGTACGCAAGTATGGGTGTGTGTCTGCATTGCTTTTGCGTTACCGCTGCCTTTGTTTCATATTCACACTCGTATTCGTACAACATTATCCATATCAAATGCTGCCTAATTCCCCATAGCAATAATTCGATCATGTGCTGCATGTTGGTTGTATTGTGGATTGTGGATTGTGGACTTATGTGTCAAATTTTCACAAAAAATAAAAACAACAAATCGTGTACTTCATAGCCATGAACTAATGTATATTTATTTGCTTATATTTTGTTCTTGCAGTGATTCCAGTCTTCAACTTCGAATCCAACCAACAATCTAGCGAACTTTCACTTAAACAACCGTTTATATAATAATAATTACATTTTTTGTACTAGAAATGAGCAGAAAGTCAGTTGATATACATATTATATACAACCTAGTGACGCAGCACTGAGAAAACATTTTTCTACAAACAAAAAAAAAAAATTAAGAAAAAGAAACAATTTTTGGTATAGAGTAATACTTGAAGAAATATATCAAAACTTAGTTCGAGTTAGTGTACAACTCTTAAGGAGTATGTACCACCTGGCATCAACAACAATAACTGGAGTCAAATAAGCTAGAGAGCACATTAATATATTCCAAAACACTCCATTAGCGCGTAGTTAGAATATATTTAAAGAAATTTATTGAGAACAACAACAACAGCAGCAGCAACAACAACAGCGAAAGCAATAAACGACGAACCTCAGCGTTAAGCAAAAAGATTTACTATTAACATATATCTAGATCTATATACACTGATATATTAATATATAGAGTAGTTCTATAGTCAAGAATCAAGAAAACGAAGTATTCAAAATTGTTTTCAACAGACAGAAAAAGAGACCGCATAAAATATAAAAATAAAAAAGAATTAGCACAGTTTTCGTTGTTAGCTATTAACTGAAGTTTTTTTAGTTGTTCAAGTTGAATAGTGTATATATATATAATTATATATATATGTATACATTTTGTATATGATTGTGAACGTGCGTGCATTGCATTTTTATATCAAAATAAAATAGTTAGGAATCGCTGGCAACTAGTTTTTCTGATAACAATTTTTCTATTGATGTGGATATTAGTTGTATAGAGTAGTTAATACAACATCCAGTGGACATTAGAAGCAGCAGCAGCAGCAGTAGAATCATTAACCTAGAGCCCCGACAGCAGCAGCAGCTAACAGTTGGTGAAAACATGGACGAGTCACAGCCAAAAACGTTGTATGTGGGCAATCTGGATGGTTCGGTATCGGAGGATCTGCTGATTGCGCTCTTTGGTAAAATGGGTCCAGTCAAAAGCTGTAAAATCATCAGAGAACCAGGCAATGATCCCTATGCCTTCATCGAATATTCCAATTATCAGGCGGCCAGCACCGCCCTGACAGCAATGAACAAACGCCTCTTTCTCGACAAGGAGATCAAGGTGCGTTTGCTACTAATATATATATATACATATATATATATATATATAGATATATAAATAATGCTCTACTTGCTGCAGGTCAACTGGGCCACTAGTCCGGGCAATACGCCCAAGACAGACATCAGCTCGCACCATCACATATTCGTGGGAGACCTCAGTCCCGAAATTGAGACGGAGACACTGCGCGAGGCGTTTGCACCATTTGGCGAGATATCAAACTGTCGCATTGTGCGCGATCCACAGACCATGAAATCCAAGGGCTATGCCTTTGTGTCGTTTGTGAAGAAGGCCGAAGCTGAGAATGCAATTCAGGCAATGAACGGCCAATGGATTGGCTCGCGTTCGATACGCACGAATTGGTCGACGCGCAAATTGCCGCCACCGCGAGAATCATCCAAGTCGGGTGGCCAAGGTGGCGGCATGGGTGGCATGGGTGGCGGTGGCGGTGCTGGCAATGGCATTAAGAACAACCAGCGTCACACCTTCGAGGAGGTGTACAATCAATCGAGTCCCACAAACACCACCGTTTATTGTGGCGGCTTTCCGCCCAATGTCATTAGCGATGAGCTTATGCATAAGCATTTCATGCAATTTGGCCACATACAGGATGTGCGCGTGTTCAAGGACAAGGGCTTTGCGTTCATCAAATTCGTTACGAAAGAGGCGGCGGCCCGCGCCATCGAGCATACGCACAACAGCGAAGTGCACGGCAACCATGTCAAGTGCTTCTGGGGCAAGGAAAACGGCGGCGATAACTCGGCCAATAATGTTAATGCCGCTGTTGCGGCGGCGGCTTCGGCCAATGTGGCCGCTGTTGCGGCTGCCAATGCAGCCGCCGCTGCTGGTGCTGCTGGCATGCCCGGCCAAATGATGACGCAGCAACAGATTGCTGCCGCCACTGGGGCTGCATTACCCGGCCAAATGATGACGCCCCAACAGATAGCAGCTGCCACTGCGGCGGCGCAGGCGCAGTATCCATATGCGGCAGCCTACCAACAGATGGGATACTGGTACCCACCGGCGGTGAGTACCAAGTGTGATGCTGCATATTAGATCCATAGCTAATATTTCTCTAATATTATCTCTTTTAGCAGAGCTATCCGGCCCAGATGCAAACGCAGTACATGCAGCAGAGCTACTATCCTTACACCTACACCACCAGTGCTCAACAGGCAGGAGGCGTGCGTATGTATTAGAACCAACTAGTCTAAGATATTTTTGTTTTCTACTTTTGTATGTATATCAAAGCATTTTTTCATACGGGTCCATCTTTCTAGAAGTCGTTAGTAATCTCCAACGAAGTAGATTTTACAGCAGACTCTATAACAAAACTCATAATTATGTTATCTTAAATATTTAGTTCTTCAACGTTAGTTTTTAAAGCAGCTAATATTACAGTCTGTGAAAAACATCTATGACAAGTTTAATCAAGATATTTTTAAAACAGAAAAGTTCCATAGAAAGACAACTATAATTTGCATTTAGTGCAAAAATATTCATACAGTCCGTAAGCGTATAAAAAAGGTTGTTCCTATTGAAATGAATCAGAAACAGTGAAAAGTCGTGTTAACACAAAATATGTGCAACCGTTACCATTTCAAAAAAATAAAAATAATGTTAAGGAATTGAAATGCAGTAACCATAGATATATGCAAAGGCTTTTTACCGAATTACCCTCCTACCTTCCTTTTATTGTTGATGCTAATTGTTTAACTTTTATATTTATCATTGGCAGCTGCCGGGTACCGTGTGATGCCCCCAAATATGGCATGGGGCGTTCCAGGTGCCACTGTGGTGCCAGGCGTCAGTGCCGCTGCCAGTGCGGCTGCTGCCGCGAACGGTTCGCTTGCCCCGCAGATGATGTACAGCGCTGCGATGCCACAATATCAAACCCAATGAGCGGAGACGTGACGCCTGCTTCGACGCCGTTTGCAATATCCAGGCAGCCGCTGCATCCAGCGACCGCATCCGCATCAACGACCGCAACAACTACAACCTCAGACCAAAATCGTGTTTGCGTCTGAGCCCATTCGCACCGATGAGAAAAACAACAGCAGCAACAGCATAAGCATAACAAACGTGTCTTTAGTTCGCAAAAACTAAAGTTTGCTCAAACGGGACGCTTTTTGTTTCAATTCCAATCGGTTCTTCCGTTACGTTGTATTATGTTGAGTTTGTTTTGCTATGCGTTTACTGTACGTAAAAAGCGATTAAATGACGTTACAATATTGTCATAAATTGCCATATGTTATGCAGATGTGTGTGTGCGTTTTAGCAAAAGTTAAAAGCAGTCGGTCGAAGCAAAGCGTTGAACTAAAAGTTGAATCGCGCGCAGCGTCAGCGGCAGCGCTCTGAAGCTCTGGGCGACGGGCGGGTAGCTGTAACAATCTAATCCAATCTAAGTACATGTTAAAATAATTTAATGATTTGTAATTTAAGGCAGAAATAGGTGTATACCAGAAACGGAAACAAAAACAAAACAATTAAAGTTAAAACGACATCAACAATTGAATAAAACAAAATAAAAACAAAAAAAAACATACAAAAACAAAAAACAATCGAACGTGACAAAGCAAATTGTAACTGTTGTGGATTTGCAATTACCGCGTTAATGTTGTGTGTCAACAGAGAATGCAAATAAAAATGCAGAATAACAACAAACAGGCCGAAAAAAAAACAAACAAATTTAGTTATTAAGCGATTGTAAATGCGAACATATATTCACAATTGCGGTGTGAATTATGTATGTAAAATGTAAAATAAAGAAACAAAAAAATATATAAAACGACAGACAAAAGAAGAATTGACATTTTAATTAATCAAACAATTAGCTAAGAATCGACTACAAAACTGAATTTGAGAAGTGTTCCGTTGAATTTAAGAAAATATTACAGTCATAAATACATAGGACTCGCATATATTTAGACCTCTTGACAGTCTTAAACAATTCGTAAATTTAATACATTTTTTGATGTGTAATTCCATTTTAAGTTGTTTTCTTTCATAAAAAACTGGATATTTTCCGTGTTCTTAAGATTAAAACCCCTTAGAGACATATCCATATACTCTATATACATATTTTATATTGTAGCTCGATTTTATCGATATTTTTCTCATATGTTACGAGCATACGAATGATCAGACTTTCCAAGTTTTGTTGGGATGTGTTGAAAAAGTCAATCATTCAAACTCATTTTTCGCCTGATATGCATAGTGTGGGTATTGATGAGATTTTGCCGACATGTGTGTGCGTAGTTAAGTCAGGATATCTTAAAAAAACAAACTAGTTTTTTAACTAATTTTTCAACCGAGGTATATATTATAGTTGTCCGATGTTAATATAATTTTGCGAATTATTAAGGAGCATATTGACAATCAAGTGCTAGGTTTGGTCTGGATATCTTAAAAAAAACAGTTTTTCATAATGGTTACATAAAAATGGTGAGGCATTGATGATTACAAATAGAAGAGTCGAAATATGTATACAGTTCAGTGAATGCTCCTAACATATATTAGGGTTTGCTCAGAATGTTTGCAATGTCCGCCTTGCTGTCCGTATGACCGCCATTTTTTGAATTGAAACTTGGAATATATATTCGTGTATACCCGCGTCAGCCAAAGTGTTAAGATTATTGTGTTACGCCCACTGGGAGGCTGGCAAATCGACAGCATGACGATCGCAAATCGATAAAAGGTGAATATTTCCCATAATATTAAAGCTAGTCATAAAATTTGGTATGTAGATTGCTGGTGACTCCCCTCAAAGATCTTGATATCCTGGCCACGACCACTTAAACGCCCTCCCCCCCTCCTACCAAGCACCCTCGCCGTAAAAAATCGAAAATGGCTATATCTCCCACAGTTTTTTAGCTAGAAGCTCTATATTTATATATATGAATATATATACTATTGAACTACTGAAAAGATCCCGCAAACATCACTGCAAAAATTTTCCGGCCACGCACATGATAGAGGACAAACATTGAAAAAGAAAACCGATCAAACATGAAAATATCTTATGTTTTGACAAAGTTATGGCCGTTTGAAATATGGAAGCTATGGATCCGAGAGCTTTACATGTCAAAATTTTTATACATTTTTGCATGATTTTTGACCAAAAATTTGACCCTCTCAGAATCGGTATTAATGTTATTTTTTATACTAATTGTGACAACCACAATAGATTAAAAATATAAATTTGCATTTCTAAATTTTGAAAAATAAATTTTTTCGAAAATGGGTAAGGGGGGAGTACAAGATATTTTATCAAAAAAATTTAAAAAAAAATATTTTCAATAATGAATATATTTGAAATGCAGAATCAATCTAGGGGACAAACCAAGAAAAAAATGCCATCAACCATGAAAATTGGTTCAGTTTTGACAAAGTTATGGTCGTTTGAAATGTGGGAGCTGTGGATCCGAGAGCTTTACATGTCAAAATTTGTGTCAATTTTTACATGATTTTTGACCAAAAATTTGACCCCCTCAGAATCGGTTTTAATGTGGTTTTTTACACTAATTGTGACAACCACAATCGATTAAAAATATAAATTTCCATTTCTAAATTTTGAAAAAAAATTTTTTTCGAAAATGGGTAAGGGGGGAGTACATGATATTTTATCAAAAAAATTTAAAAAAAAATATTTTCAATAATGAATATATTTGAAATGCAGAATCAATCTAGGGGACAAACCATGAAAAAAATGCCATCAAACATGAAAATTGGTTCAGTTTTGACAAAGTTATGGTCGTTTGAAATGTGGGAGCTGTGGATGTCAAAATTTGTGTCAATTTTTACATGATTTTTGACCAAAAATTTGACCACCTCAGAATGGGCTTTACTGTTGTCTTTTATACTAAATACACTTTTTTCTCCGGTCTCAAACTGCAAATTTAACCGAATTTAATGTTTTCTCCGTTACTGCCCTAAAGATCACACATGTTTCCATGTTATTAAATTAATCAATTAAATACACAAAGAAATATTTGTTGAAATCGTTTTTATTTTCCGCTTTAGCTTATGTATGTATGTTCTGGGTTTCAGTGTGCCCTCTGACCAGGCGTTAAACTATAATGTGTGGGCGCTGATAAAGCTGTTAATTAGCGTCGTAAGCAAATGGCGTAATTCTAGGTACAATAATTTGGTAACGTTACTATAAATGATAGGTGCAAGCATCTATAAATGGTTGGGTTAGTTGAAATTTAACAAAATGACAAAAAGTAGACAGCAACTATTGTACATTCAATGAGGAACTAAAATCTAGGTAATGTTTAGAGCTCTCGCTAAAACTTAAATCGGTTTTGTTTTGTTTTATTTATTTGTGAAAAGTGCATTATTCAACGAGGCGCGTTTACCTTAGGGCTATGCTTATGTCTACGATTACGTGTAAATATAGTTGGGGGAGGGTGACGTTTACTAAAAACAATTTGTTATGATTATTGTAGTGTCTATGGCATAAACTGTACAACAGAAACTTGTTCAAGGCTAATACGAATTCAATTGGAAGTATAGTGTACTGTTGAGCCACCAGCAAACGGCTTTAGAATGCCACACAATTTTACTTAAATAACTTATTATTAAAGATTTTTAAAGAATAAACATCGTTTAGCTACATGGAATGTTTATAGGTAGATACCAAAACAGTTAAAGGTGAAAATGAAAGAAAAAATACATAAATACATTTTACAAATGTTTACTTAGACAATTAGCGAAAAACATCGAAAACAGTTCTTGAATAAGATACATAAATAGACGATACAATAAATGAGTATAATTTGCAGTAATTTGCTTTTAGACAATATCGCTTATTAATAATGTTTCGTATGGACTATTATGATCTCGGCACCGTTCAAACATAGCATTAAAAAACAAAACTTAGAATGAAACTATTCGTACAATATTCTTAAACATAGATCGTAACACTCAACTTGATGGAAAAAATGAATTTCACTTTCATATTCATTACATTACACAACAAAACTTGCGAAAACAATTAAAGACTACTAAGAAGATAAAAGCTAAACGCTTAATGAACGCTCTTTAAATATTAAAAATACAAGTCAATGATGAAAAAACTAATGCAGTTGCACGTTGCATGATGCAACAGCAAGAACAACAAAATGTAAATTCCTTCACTCACATCACATACTGTTGCGTCGGCAAATTCACGCTGTGCAGCCTGACGTGGACAAGTGGATTGCTGTGGCCTAGTTTCTGGTATTGTGCTCAGCTTTTGGTTGCCCGCTGGGCTAATATGCCAAGCAGCTAGATTTCTTGTGTTTGGGTGGGTGTTACCAGAACAAACCGAAACCAAAGGGGAAAAATCAAATACAAAACGCGACCGAACTAAATGGTTATGTCGCCATAATCTTGCGACCATTTCTCGTACGAATTGAGACTTTGCGGCGCCACCGAACGGCGAATGCGCTTTAGGGAATTCTGGAAATCCTTCTCTGTGATTGGGCGCATAGCGCTTATGTCCAGACACTTGACCTGCTCCACATTTAGCTCACGTATGGGCTCCAACGCTGCATCCTTGGCTAGGGCAGTCAAATCGGAGCCCGAATAGCCATCGGTAATTTTGGCCAAACGTCCCAAGGCCTCCGTATCCAGCGGACTACCCTGTTTCTGGAGCAGACGATTTAATAGCAGCTCGCGTGTCTGTTCGTCGGGCAGTGATACATAGACGCGCTTGGTAAAGCGACGCAGTGCAGCCTCATCCAGTTCCTGTGGTCGATTGGTAGCTGCCAGCACCACAATGCGATCCCCTTCCGGATTACCCGGCAACCCATCGAATTCGACCAGAAATTCAGTTTTGAGGCGACGCGACGCCTCATGCTCGCTGCTGCTGCGCTCCGAGAGCAGCGAGTCGACTTCATCAATAAATATTATTGACGGCTGCATGTGACGGGCCACCGCAAAGAGTGCGCGCACCAGTTTCTCGCCATCGCCCACATATTTGCTGGTCAACGAGGCGGCAGAGATGTTTAGGAACGTTGCGCTGCACTCGGTGGCAACGGCGCGGGCCAACAACGTTTTGCCATTGCCGGGCGGCCCAAACAGTAGCAGACCCTTGGCGGGTGCGCGCAGACCTTGGAGAAGAGTGAAATGTTTCTGAAGAGATTCATGTAATTGCTGGCGGCGTCACCTACCCGTAAAGAGCTCGGGACGCACGGACGGCAGAATGACCATCTCCTGCAGCGCTTGCTTGGCCACATCCTGACCGGCAATGTCTGTCCACTCCACCTTGGCGCCGCCCTCAACAATCTCGTCGAGTATGAGCTGCACCAGCTTCTGCTCCACACCCTTGACGCTAATCATGGGCGTGCTGGCGCCGCTGCCGCCGTTACTGCCACTGGCCGCATTGTTGTTAATGGGCGTGCGTGAACGCAGCGGCGGCGTATTACGACCGGAAGACTAGGGAAGGTATATATTATATTATCTATAGGTAATAAAGGAGACATCCCGCTAATTGTGACTTACGAACTGGCGTCGCACGGCCGGCGGAGTAGCTGCTGTTTTGCCTGGCTGGCGCTGCAATGCGGCGCCCGTCGATGTTGAGGTTGTCTTCGAGCCGAGATTACGCGGCAGGGTTTGTGACTTGTTCACGACGGCCAGATTTCCGGGACGCTTGTTGCCAATGGTCAACTTGCGTCCAGAGGCTGCACAGAAGGGGAGGAAATCGTTAATGTCTGTTGCGCTGCAATTCTTACGAGCTATAAGACAAAAGTAAAAGCTAAGACTGTAACTAAAATTCAAAATAAAAATGCATGCAGTGCACGGAGTGGAAATGCGAGACTGTGAGGAAAATGTTGATTGTTCGCTTGCAGTCGTTGTTCTTATATGTTGCCGTCAGACTGGACTGGGTGCTTTAGATTTGGCTTTTGGCTGTTGCTGTTGCAGTCGTTTTAATATGTTACGGCACTTACCCGCTGGCACGGCTTTCGATGTGGTTGCGCTGCTGCTGCTGCCGCCGGGTTTGGGTCCATAGCCGCTGCTGCGCAATGTTATTTTGGACGGCTCAGCGTTAGCTCTGCTGTTGGAGCCGCTGGCGCCCACCAGCATGGGCTGCTTGAATTTATGTGGCTGCTGCTGTGGCAGCTGCTTCATTTGCTGCTCCTTGAGGGACAAACGCTGCATTTGCAAATCTTCCTCACGCAAAGCTGCGGCGTCGGTTTTGTGGGGGTAATGCACGCAAATGGGGGGAGAGGGGGGCAAAACCAAAAATATGTGCAAACACAATGATACACGCACACACACACACGTGCAAAACAAAAGAAAAAAACCAAAATATATGAACAAAAAGGATGTATTACACTACGCTTAAAACGAGTTAAGAATACAGACGTCCAGCAGCTACTTACCGAGAAAGTGCAGTCGGTCCCGGGCCATGGAGAGATTGGTTTGCATTTTGTCATGCAGACGCTGGGCACGGTCCCAAACATCGCCGCGTCCGCTCCAGCAGTCCACGGCAATGCCATCCTCCAGCTCCTTGATTCCTTTACGATACAGCTCAATGGCCAGCTCTTTGTGACCTGGAAACAAAACATAAAAAAAAACAAAAACAAAAAACGGTGCACAAAAGGAACATGTGCAAACCAAGTATTAATAACAGTCACTGCACTTGTGTGTGCGCCTATTGATTCTCAGCGCGCACACAACAGATACAACAACAAAGCGCAGACTGCGTGACGTGATGACTCATAGAGCACCACTCCAGCAGCCGCACATTGAAAGCAACCGCGGAAGGGGGAACGTGAGGCTCACCTTCGTTCTCCTCGTCGATTTTGAGCGCCTTGGAAATGTACTCGAAGGCGCGTCGATGATGGTGCTTCTGCTTGGCCAGCAGTGGGTCACCAGGCCCTGGGGAGTAGCCGCCGCCACCGCGATTTGTTGCCATTTCTAGCGGTTGTAGGGCGCGATGTCGCTGTGGCAGGCTCTGCGTCTGCTCGATGCCGTTGTCGGTGCGTTCCAGTGGGCAAAGGATTGCCTGCTGCTCCTTGGATTTCTGGACAACGATCTCAATGTTGCAGTCGCGTCGATGCGGACTGCGATAAATCACCTTTGTGCTGGCGCCGTACAAATAGCGAAAAATGCAGAACAGCTGATAGATCAGAGAGCGCAAAACGTTGAACAGAAATATAATGGGAAATGAAACAACGTAGAGATTTTGCTTGTGCACCGAACTGACGCCTCGCGGCGCGTTTCCACTGGTCGGCGTTAAGTCCGCATCGGTGGTATCGTCGTCCGGCGAACTGCCCGGCGTTGTGGCCGCTGTGGCTGTTGTTGTTATCGCTGTGCGTTGACGGTTCGACGACAGCTTCGAGCTGGATTTGCCGTCGTCGGTTAATGCATCGCTGCAGCTGCGACTCCGATTGTTGGTGCTGCTGCCGCTGCCGCCGCCGCCGCCGCTGTTCTTGACTGGCGATTTGGTGCTGCTGCTGGCGCTGGATGAGGACGATTGGTTTTTAGTTCGTACCATCGATATTCGCTTCCTCGCCGCTACGGCACCCTGACGCTGACTTATTTTCTACGCGAGTTTTTTTTTTTCGCAACACCCACCACCTCCACCCCCACCGACGGTGAAGCGAGGTTTTCCACTCTCCTTTCACAGCGCAACACACAAAGACCCCGAACTGTAACGCGTACGCGATTATTAAATAATGACTGAAAACAAATAAAACTGAAATGGAACACACACAACGCGCGCTATTTGTTGTTGTTAATTGTTGTTGCTCATTTTTCTATATATGTATTTATTGAGCGCCGTTTTTTTTTGTGCCGTTTCAACTCACAAAAACAAATTTTCTCCGTCTCCCTTGCTGTAGTTGCCAGACGGTTCGAATATTTCGATTTGAACAAAATGTTCAAACCTTAGTTAGGCGGCAAACACTTTGTTTTCAAAATTTTTAGTTTGGTAAAAAAAATTTCAAAACACTATATGATTTGAATGTCAGCAAATGCAACAAGGATTAGTTGAGCTTGAATATTTTCAAATTGGCAATTGGTCCGGCAGCACCACATGGGCTGTTCTAGGGTAGTCGTAGCTTCGAAAATTTCGATGTATTGAGGTATCGATACGCGTGTCTTTACAAATCAGCTGTCGTCTCGGCTGTATCTGCGGTTTTTGCATAACAAAATCGTTTTAAAATTATCTAAAAAAGCACAAGAGAAGTAATCAAAATTGCTGGAATTGGAAGCGTAAGGCGATAACGTTGTGTACGAGTAAATATATATAGATATAGACAATGGGTCAATACACGGCGTCGCAGCGCAAAAACGTGAGAATTCTGCTCGTCGGCGATGCTGGCGTTGGCAAAACTTCGTTGATATTGTCCCTGGTCAGCGAGGAATATCCGGAGGAGGTGCCCCCGCGCGCTGAGGAGATCACAATACCGGCGAACGTAACGCCCGAACAAGTGCCCACCAACATCGTTGACTTCTCAAGCGTTGAGCAATCGGATGACGCACTTGCCGCAGAGATAAACAAAGCGCATGTCGTATGCATTGTGTACGCCGTAGACGATGATGACTCGCTCGAACGGATAACATCGCACTGGCTGCCGCTGGTGCGCACCACATGCAACAGCGGCGCCGCGGATGGCGGGCCCGATGCGGCGCGCAAGCCAATTGTGCTTGTTGGCAACAAAATCGATTTGATCGAGTATTCAACCATCGACAGTGTATTGGCCATTATGGAGGACTATCCGGAGATCGAGAGCTGTGTCGAATGCTCGGCCAAGACGCTGCACAATATATCCGAAATGTTCTACTACGCACAAAAAGCGGTGCTGCATCCCACCTCACCGCTTTACATCATGGAGGAGCAAGATGTAAGTTTATACCCTTTCGGGGATATTATAAGAGGCCACGAAGTACAAATAATATGCATCGAGACGATGTGCTGCCGTGTCCGTTTGTCTGTCATATCTGTTGCTATGCAAACTTATCCCTCAGCTATAAAGATTTCTTGATAAGACTAAGATATCTAAGATAGACCACTATGTTATAGAGCTTCCATCTAAGGATCCTTCAAAATGTGGGTTTGTTTACCAGATCTATAAGATATTTTAATCCAACTAATTAATTATAAGCGTAACCATGGTCGTAACATATCAGCAAAGTCTAAACAACATTAAACCACTATATCATTAAGCTGTCATATAGCAAAAAAAGAACACATTGTTTGTTTTATATTTCTAAACAAGGTAAAAATCAAGTGACGAAAGTACATTCGATCCCCAATATCTAATATTTGACATTCCGCAAAAGCTTCAGCTTAAGGGTATTAAATCTTCGGTACTCTAACGATAACATATTTTTTATTTTATTTTTTATAACGCAAACTATGTCTTTATCGAACTATATTATATACATAGCTACCACAGTACCATGTATATGTTTATATATTGTCTGTAAGGGCATTTAACCTTTGGCACCCCGCAGATAACTATTCTTGGCTGATTCTAAAACTCATTTCGATTTCAGCTAACGCCTGCCTGCAAGAAATCGCTGGTGCGCATATTTAAGATATGCGATATTGATAGCGACAATCTGCTAAATGATTACGAGCTGAACCTGTTCCAAAGGCGCTGCTTCAATACGCCGCTGCAGCCGCAAATACTGGATGAGGTGAAGTCAGTGATACAGAAGAATGTGCCCGATGGCATCTATAACGATGCCGTGACGCTGAAGGGTTTCCTCTTTCTGCACTGCCTGTTCATACAGCGGGGCCGCAATGAGACGACGTGGGCGGTGCTGCGACGCTTTGGCTACAATGATCAATTGGAGATGTGCCAGGAGTATTTGCGGCCGCCCTTGAAAATACCGCCGGGCAGCAGTACGGAGCTATCGCATCGGGGCCAGCAGTTTTTGATAGCGGTCTTCGAGCGCTACGATCGCGATGGCGATGGTGCCCTGTCGCCCGAGGAGCACAAAATGTTATTCAGCACATGCCCCGCGGCGCCTTGGTCCTACTCCACAGATATACGTAAATCGTGTCCGACCAACGACGCCGGCTGGGTGACGCTACACGGCTGGCTGTGCCGCTGGACACTGATGACACTGGTCGATGTAGTCAAGACACTGGAGTACTTGGGCTATTTGGGTTTCAATGTGCACGAGAACGACAGCCAATTGGTGGCCATTCATGTCACACGCGAGCGTCGCATCGATCTGGCCAAACGGCAGAGTAGTCGCTCAGTGTATAAGTGCCATGTGATTGGACCCAAGGGTTCGGGCAAGACGGGCTTGTGTCGTGGCTTCCTCATCGACGACATGAGCAAGCTGCTCGGCAAGGAGTTCAAGACCAATGTTGTTCACTGCATCAACTCGGTGCAGGTGTATGGCCAGGAGAAGCATTTAATACTGCGCGATATCGATGTGCGACATGCGCTCGATCCGCTCCAGCCGCAGGAGGTTAACTGCGACGTTGCCTGCCTGGTGTACGATGCCTCCAATCCGCGCTCCTTTGAGTATGTGGCACGCATCTACATCAAATACTATGCGGAGAGCAAGATACCCGTCATGATTGTGGGCACTAAGTGTGACCTGGAGGAGCGACGCCAGGACTATCTGATGCAGCCGGCCGAATTTTGTGAGAAGTACAAGCTATTGCCACCGCATCTGTTTAGCCTGAAGACCAACAAAAAGGAGCTGTACACAAAGCTGGCCACAATGGCAGCGTTTCCGTGAGTATTGAAAAAATGCTTTCTCATTGGGCCAGGGTCACGTAAAGTGCATTGGGTTATTGGTCATGGGTCATGGGCGTGGGTTGTTGATTCACTTACATCTGCATCTGGCATATATTGGATAATTGGCTATAATTTTTATATATTCTCTTATTTCCCCGTCCCAACCACTTACCCACTACGTCTTTGTGTTGGTGTTCTTGTTTGTTTTGTTGATGTTTGTGCATCCTTTATGCTTTTTGGATTGCTGCCCACGATGGATTTGCTGCGATTGTAGGCGCTTTCAAGCCGCCTGGATACTATTCTACAAGCACAGGTTGGTACAGCTGTGGGAATCGGCGTAAGTGTTACACATTCAAATTCAATTGTTACTAATCTTGTCTGGTTTGTCGTCTTATGTATTTCTTACATGCGTTGCGAGTACTACCGCTGTAAATCCATATCTACCCACATACCCACCCACTCACTTACACACATACTCCTTTCACGCTTCATAAATATGGTGTCGTCTGCAGCATAATCCCAATTCCTTAAGTGTTTTTTTTTACATTTGTAATTCGTATCGTTTTGTCTAATGCACAATTTGTTCTACAACTTTTCTTAGATATTTGCGGCAATTTGGACTCATGACCGAGGATCCGAAGGTTTGGCTCAAAGCCGGTCTGGGCGTTGCCGCTGCTACTGTGCTGGGCTTTATAGTGCTAAAGGCGATAAGTGCAACTGGAACGCATGCGCGCTAAACGTGGCCGATTGGTCGACCAGCCTCCAATTTGGATTACTGACACAAATTTTAACTGCCAGGGCAGACGCGCAAACACAAAAATCATGTAGAAATCATACAGAAGTTGATGTCATTTTGGCGTTATTTTCGTTATTTTCCTTTCTTTTAATAGTTGTCATCAAAATTCATTGTTAAAAAATAGTACTAACTATTGTTCTGGCTGACTGAAACTGAGCCATGTACATACGAAAAGTAGCAATAGTTAGGCGTGGGGAATACAGGTAGAAACAGCAGATAATTCGTCAGTCAAGCACACATCATACATTGCATTTCTATAAACAGTTTTATAGTGCATATATAAATATATATTATATAAACTTAACACTGTACTCACTGATAAGTCTTATAAGTTTATGTCATATTTACGCCCATTAGTACTCCTAAAAATCACGCATACAATGTTGTGATTATCATGTATCTAACTAGCAGTTCTCCGTACATATATATCTATATTTAAATACTATATACACATAGCGTTGTGTATTAGGTATATATGCAAACCTATATATATTCATTTAGCGCAAACACTTGTAAATAAGCGCAAATCCCAATGAGCAATAAAATCTATTTAAATATTTACTTTAATCTTAACGTACTAGTATTTATATAACTCTCAATATAGTACTTATAATGCGTGTCCTGGAACTCTTTCAGTTTTGTTTGCTTGACCTGGAATTTTAATTTTTAATTGCATTCGCCGCCGCCACCGTGGGTGACATGCAGTTGCCATCGGGATAACGCTTCTGGAACTGTGTTATTAGCTCGGGATCGACCAGTCGTATGCCGTCCAGCTGATTGCCCAGCGTAATCCAGTTGGGCTGTATATTGTGCGGGCGGCCAAAGAGCTCAATTTTGCGCGTGCCCGGACTGAGGCGCTCAATGATCCCATAGATCTCGTCGGGCTTGTGGCTCGTGGCACGCACTTCCGCCACAATGACATCGCAGTCGAGACCGCGATTTAGATTCGTGGGATTGCCCTTCATGCCAACCAAGCAATGCTCCTTGCCGTGATTCAGCCAGTGGCCGGTGCGGCCCGTGCGTATGATGCGCTGCAGCTGATTCGTTTTCACCCAGATTAGCTCATCGACGCGTTCGTAGCCCCAAAGCTTGAGACAATCGCGGCCCAGCTCCATGGCACGTCCCGTTACCCAGAGAAATATGAGACCTTCCTCCTGCAGCGCTGGTATGCCCAAAGCGCGCATCTCGTCGTCGGACATGGTCCCATAGGGCAGCTCCATGTGTATGTCCCATGGCGGATCGGCCATAACAACTGCAAATTTACCCAGTACTGTCATGTCCAGAAATCGCAGGTCGCACTGTATCCACTGGGGTGGGTACAGCGTGCAGCTGGAATCTACGCTGCGCTTCAGACTGAGCTTTGTCTTCACATCCGTCGGCTTGTTGTTGTTGATGTGGGGCAGCGTGTCCACCTCGTAGTGCACATACTTGCAGGTGGCCATGTGGAAGCAGGTGTTGAGGAAGCTACAGTCGCCCAACGACTCGTCCGTGTGCGACTGAATGATTTTCTTGAAGTGCAGCTTTGTGCATTTGTCCGAGTCGCCGGAGGATTCGCTATCATCCGTGGATTCCTGCGATTCGCCTTCACAGTTGTTCAGTGCTTCCGATATGATTTCACCATCTTCGGCATCGTCGGAGCCCATCTTGACTAGCTTGCTGCTCTTGGTAATGGCCGCCTCAGCGGCACCCGCGCTCCGCAGTTCCTTCTCCTCACGACGCTCCTGTTTCTTTTTGGCCGCCATCTCATTGGCTACCTGCTGCGCCTTGAGGCACTCGACTTTGGTGCCATGTGAGCAAAACTCCATCACTTGGGCGCCGCCGTGAGATTTGAACTTCTCTGCCACAGAGCGCTCCTTGGCCGTTGGCTTGGTCAGCAGCTCCAGTATCTCCTCACCGACCTGTTTGCTCTGTTTCTCGCGCGTCGAGGGCAGAGACAGCAGCATCATTATGTCGTCGGAGGCATCCAGGCTGGTGGATTCTTTGCGAGCGGCACTTGCATCAGTTTTCAGCATTTTTCGTTGCACTCGCTCATTGTCAGCTTTCACATCCTGCCCATCCTCCACTGCTGGTGATTGACTGATTAACTACATTTCAAACATAAACATATATAATTACATTTTCGCTTGGCATCCGTTTCCTCATTTTGTTGGCAGCTGTCGTTGACATCATCATAGATCTCCAGCAGCTCCTTGGATTGCACCGAGATAACTTCGTAGCCTGCTTCCGTGCCAATTGTGACATTCCTGATGCCAATGGCGCCTTGATTAGCCAGCTTGCCAAGTATGAAATTGATCATTTCCATGCTTGGCTGTTTCTCCAGGAGGCCACCAACTTTATCCACAACTTGTGTCGAGACAATGGGCAGCACCAGAGTACTGGCACTGAGCGCTTGCAGCACAGCCTTCTGAACCTCGACATCGGCCTCAACTATTATATATTTGACATATTCAATACAATTATTTAATTCTTGCCGGCTCGACGGTTTCAACACTTACCGAGCTCCTTTTTTGGATTGGACTGATCCTCCTGTTTGTCCGATAGTATTTCGAAGCGTTCCTTTTTACGCTTTTCCAATTTTTCGCGCAGCGTATTGCGTTTTGTCTTCAGAGATTTGATGTCCCATGCGTCCGCCATTGTTTGTAAGTTTTCTTTGCGTCGCAGGAAAACTGTGTTTTGTTTACATCAAAAAACTACGATGTGCAAGATTGCCGCATCCCTGGCGCTAATTATCGATAACATTTAGTGTTGCTTTCCCAAATATGCAACAAATGTTCGTAATTTTGTTCAAAACTCCAGTGGTGCTGTTATGGCTCTGAAAGAGACAGTGAATTTGTGCCAGTTAGCGCTGTTAAATTCCAACTCTTTCCTCATTTGTAGCTTTTTTGCCCAAAAAGTTATATCTAAGACAAGTGTTTTGTATATTTTGCTATATCACAAATAATTTAACGAAAATCCAAATTGTAGTTGTTTTACAGAATAAACCTTGCGGTCACTGTTAATAACAGTGCAGCAACTGTTAAGTGGTTGTTGATGGCTGTGTGTTAGTATGCTGATGTTAGTATGTGTTTATCTGAGTGAGGAGCGGACGTCGTTGTTGGTTCCGCGATTTTTTGCTCAATAAAACGTGATAAAATTAAATAAATAATACATGAGAGTTTCTCATTGAAAACAAACGCTATGCACTCAAAAATAAATAAAAATTGTGGAAGTTGCTGTTGTTAGTGCTAGGTGCTCCTGACATACAATTGTAGGTATATACATATGCACACCACAAACACACACACACACACTTCCATACACATTGTGGGCCTTTTGTTTCTTTTTGTTTATGCGCGCGTAGGAGAGCATAAAATGCGCGAATAAACACGACAAGCTTAACACGAACAGAGAATTTGCAAAAAGCGCCAACGTTCTGTGTGTGTGTGTGTGTGTGTTGTGTATGTATATGTATGCGTGTGTGTGTGTGGGGGAGTGCGCACATAGCGTCCGCACATTGTTATTGTTGCCGCTTGCGCTCTTGACGCGCCCCAGCAACGGGCCTCTCTCTCTCTCATTCACTGTGGCTTCAGCATGCGAATTGAGTGAATGTGAGAAATTTCTATCGCGACATTTGCACGGCTACTTTGGAGCATGACGGTTGTTTCGGGCTTTCATCGGCATAGAAGACCTAGCGAAAACAGAAAATTCTGTAACAGATTCTAATTGGGTGCTAGCTAAAAGTCGTGTTATTGATTCTGTGTGCGTGAGTGTGTGACTGTGTGACTTTTGCAGTTGCAGCAGCGTCAAGCGCTTCATCTTCCACCATCCCCATCCCCCTTCCACAAGGCCTGCTCGGTTTCGGTTTAGATGCGTCGTGATTCTGTGTATACTACGGAATAACATTTTTGTCCGTTAAGGGCGAGCAGCGCAGCAGGCAGCCGCCCAATCGGTGCAACGGCGAAAAACTAAAAAGCTTGAAAAAGAAATCATACACATACTTACAATATACATATCCATATGTATGTATGTATGTATGTGGAGAAAAGAGTTTGCCACGCTCCTAACGCTACTTTCGAAACAATGAAAAAAACGAGCAATTCAGATAAATAATACGTAACGTTAAATTGTAATTTAACTGAACTCTATTTTTTGTTAGATTCATAATGTGCAACAGAAATTAACAGCAAACACACAATAGCAATAATAAAAACAAAACATCAAAAACAACAGCGTAAACAACAAATTAATCATGAAGATGGTCGACAAATCGTCAAAGTTGATTGACAAATTTGTTACCAGTGGCAGCGGCGGCGGCTCAGCCTCAGCGGCGGCGGCGGCCAATGTGGCTGCCAGCGCTGCATCAGCCACAGCGGCGGGCTTAGCCAGCGGCATCGGCAGCGGCGCTGGCGGCAGTAATATGACAACAAGCAATGGACAAAAGCCGGTGCCTATGAAACTTTTCGCCGCCTGGGAAGTCGATCGCACGCCGCCCAATTGCATACCAAGGTGAGTTCAAACGTTCAAGTATTTACATAATGTGCAATTGATTAGCAAAAATAAAGTGAGAGAGGGAGAGGGAAAGACATAGATTACTACACAGAGCATCGCTCATTTGCTTTCTTTATAAATATAACTTTTGCAATATTCCGATTGCTTTTTTTTAGTTTTAGAACGAACTACTTTATTTGTTTTCAAAAATATTGACCTAACTTACTTATTGCGATCGTTAGCTTGCGCCGAATATTTATGGCAAACAAATAAAATTTGGAAACTTGACATAGATTTGTCTTTTTGCTTGCTTTTTACTTACGAATCGTATCCCTATATCATATAACTGCTATAGGAAGTATCGGTTGTATGAGGAAATATTTTGTTTTTTTTTTTTTAATTTATTGTAGCTCTCATAGCAACAATCGGTCAAGAAATAAGCATTGTATAAAAAACGTATGTTTTTAGAAGATATATATAAAGATTATAGAAATTTTGATTTTTTAAAGATACTATGTCGACTCTTAATCGATATCGTAGTAATATATAGCTAAAAGATATAGGAACAACCGGTCGGAAACTCAGCAAGGGTATTTATTCTTCGGCTGTTCGACGATAACAGCTCTTGTTTTTGTTTGCTTTCTTTCTATTGTTAGCAACAATAATAATTGCACAACAATTGCACTGTCGCAACTTACGTTGTTGTTGATTATTATTGTTGCTGTTGTGCGGCAATCAATTGGCCTTTTGGCTTTTCAGTGACTTGACATTCATGTTTGCAGCCTTTTTTTATTCTGATACCATCTACTTGTTTATTGGGGTCTGTGCTAGTGACCCCAAAGTGAGATTAGTTTTTCTTTTTTGGTTTTGTTTAATAACAATTTGTATTTGCCTAATTCGCGTGAGTCACATGCAGATATAAGATATTAGATACATGATATAAGATGTGGCGCATATTTGCCCACAGATAAGGCAATTCCACTTTGGCTGAGTTGGATTTGAAAATAGAATAGCTCCCCCGGCGCCTCATATTAAAATATCATTGCGTATTTTCTGCGAATCGCACTTCAGCAGACGCCGCTCGCATTTCTCGAGAATCGATAAATGTGCTGCAAGTATTATTTATCCACAGAGCATATTTTATTCCAAATCTTTTTGATCTTGTAAACAGTAGCCTAATCAGCGCAAAATATTTCATAGTAGCCCCATAGTCTGTACATATTAATATATTGCATATAAAAAAAGCATCTACGAACCCGTAAAGCGATTCTGTTTTTGGTCAGCATTAACAGCCGAGCAATTACGTACATGTTGTTAAAATCAATAAAAATCGATACAAATGTAGATCTCGGAGATAATAAACTCTAAATGCTCTTTTAGCATTTACCTTTTTGATTTCATGAGCTTTCATGAGCGCAAAGTTAAAGACGAAATGTTTAGATTTTTGTGCATTAATGTTGCGGGGTACCTCCTAGTCGGGCACCCTCGACGAAAGCACCATTGTCCCCTTTGTTTTGTTTTTTTGTCTTGTTTGCTTTAACCGAAAAGGTCATGCACCGCTGCAAACTCAGACTGGTGCGGCTGAGGCTGCTTTATCTTTCGGGCCACATTCGAGGTTTTTTGGCTGCCGCCTGGCTGTTTGTTGTTTGTTTATAATTATGCGCTCGCTTGAACCCCTCCTAAAATTAGAAACTGAGGCAATTTACGAAAACAAAAAAATTGATATCAGCTTCGACTTTTACCCAAGTGACATTTGCAAAGCGAGAAAAATAAACTTTTATGTTCAGGTCAATATTCTTCGTAGAACGACCTTTTGCCCCATCCATTTTTAGCAGCAACTACTTCAAGTGTATATTTTTTTGTATGTGAACAGGGATTGTATCTGTGCGCATCCATATGAATGCGTCACGTACGGGATTACGGCCTGGTATTAGGGCACGCGGCATTAACGCAACAAATTGTTACTTTGGCTTTGGTTGAGCAAAAATACGTGATGCGGCCAGGCCTTTGGCCAGTGTAGCACGAAACTCGTTCAACCCGTCGAAGTCGTTAAATTCAAATCAATGTGTTCCTTCCACTGATTACCAGCTGTAAATTTGGCTAGTGATAAAGTGGGCGATGCGAATTGCAGACAGTTTTTTGTGCTAGTGAAAAGCAGCTTGAGATTATACTCATATGTTTTATACAATTTATTATGAGTAACAAGTAAAACTGGCCTAGTCTTGACTAGGAGATAATACGTACCCAGGTAGTAGAGAGAGAGAGAGATAACTAGTAGTGGTGTAGTAGGGAGGTATAGAGGAAAATGCATTCTATCAGAAATAATATCAAAATCTTGAGTTCATATTAAGAGACAGTTTTGAAAAGAATATGTAAAATTGATTGGCAAACAATAAAAAATATAATTTGTAATAATTATAAAAAATTACTTGACATGATAAATTTGACATTTACCCGATTTTAATGATACTATTGAATCAATTATTATAATCACATGGAGAAGCGTTTAGGTCAACTCTAGAGAGCTCTATAATTTCAGAAAGCTAAGATTAAGTGTATATAATTACACAACAATAATTACGCTTGAATAAAAGTGACTATATATCCCGATTGCTTAAAAGTTTAAAATGTTGAATCCATTCTAATATAAAAGCATTTTGTTTTTTTAAATTACTTTCGTTTTTCTCAGTGGATTGTTGCTTATCTTAAAACGAGATTATTTATCTAACGATTTTTATCTGTAGATTATAAGAAACAAACAAACCATTTAGTTCCCATGTCACTTGGAGGGTCTTTTATATATAGCTTGGGCTAGGTTCAATTTTCGGGCACTTGAATTAATCCCTACTCTTTATCTTATCTTTGAATGGGCGCAACAAATATATGCAATATAAATTACAAATTTTATATTTATGGCTGCAAACAAATTTTTTTCGAGCACATGACAGATCAACAATCAACATGAATCTCTATGTACGTAAGATTTTATATATGCGTATGTTTGTGTGTGTATAATACGGCAATCAAATGTTTATATTGCTTTTGGCCATCTTTTCATTGGGTTTTTCTGTGTTTAAAAATAGAGCGCCTGGCGACAACTTTTTGATAAACGCAGAGCAGCAGCTTTTTTCACCAAATGTGAATTTGTAAACACGCAGCAATGTTTTTACTAGAAATTAATTGAATGCCAACAGCCAAGCAAAATTAGCGGTGTGACATACTTATTTTGCGACAGATACATTTTCTATTTTTCTTGCCGTATTTGTAGCTGGGCCAAAGGGGTCTCTACGTAAATGTGTGTATCTACAAGTGGAATTTAAAACGCGACACGCGGCAGCAGTTGTTTAAATCGAACACTCTTAGAAAAGTGGATATATGTATTAACTATTAGCATTTTTGCCAACGTGCAGAAGACTTCAAGGTTTTCCATAAAATTCGATGTAAAACTATATAAAACTGTTTTTACTGGCTTCCTTAGAAAACTGATGTTACAAATATTATTTTATTTATGTTAATATTTAACGAGTTACATTTAATTTTATATGACTAGATAGAGTATACATTTTCTATGGTATTATCGCTTTTATTGGTACTATTTACAGTAGTTTATATACGTGAGTGAATAAATTTAACAATAAAACAAAAAAAATCTTTTATTATTTTGCGAACTGAATTTATTCTTAGCCATACATAAGCATTATAAGCTCCCAAGTCTTTGTTAAAATCATGTGCCAAATCATTTTGACATTTTTGTTTTGTATTTGTACTTTTGTAAGGGTATCTACAATTCAGTATGGCAAATATGTAGTTTTTTTCTAAATTTTGTTTTGGTGCGCCGGTTGCCCACCCAATTTTAGCCTTGAACTTTTTGTTTGTGCTTGGCAACAACAAGAACAATAACAATATGTACACATATATAAAGCATCTATGCATCTACAAACATTTTTAGATACAAATATCTGTGTATGTGTATTTGACAAATTGAATTGAATATAAATTTCACTGCAGCACCGTCGCTTCGGTGTCTGCGGCATTTGTAACGTTGTTGTTGCCATTTGCTGTTTAGGCAAAAACTTTTTCAAATGCAGTCAATTTACGTTGTATTTACGACTGTCGTTGTTGTTTTTGTGACTGCAATAACTAAAAGTCAGCTACTGCAATGAGTGTAAAATTGATTGTGTTCGATTTTAATAGACTACTGCCCGATGATTCAGTTGTTTGTTGAAGGGGCTTGGCATTCAATTTGTAGCAGCTACAAACAACTTAAGAACGTAGCGGCCTGCGCCGCACGACTGCGCAATACTCTGTGTCCAGCTCAAACGTGATTGAAGTGGGTGTGGCAATAGCATTTATGTATTTAATATTCTATTTTTAGTGTAGGGTCACAGATTCTTTATTGTGGCTGTTAGATAAACGTTCCCTTTTCCATCAGAACTTAGCAATCTGCTTGTTTATGAAAAGCATAGTATACAAATTTGAACTTTGCGTTTCTCTAAAAAAAATAAATATTTATACAAGGCGAATGAAAATTGCCAATTACTTGTTGTCTTAAAAGAAACAATCGATTCTAAACCACATCGATTAGCCGATTGCGTTGCTGACCCAAATACCACAGCCGCTGCAAGCCCAACTAATTTGAGCCCGGCTTGGCTCACATTTCTTTAAGGCAGCAAATCGGGAAAATCGGGAGCCAATGGGCGGGAACAGAAGCGGGCGTCATAAGCGCATTAGCCGCGTTCTTTGCGGCTGCTTATAAGTTGGTGTTAGGTTAATGCTAATGCATTTACACCGGCCAGCTGGAAAATCTCTGTGGTCATTAGGGCCGACAGCTTGAAATGGGTAAGAGAGAAGAGTCAATTATAGCAAATGCACAACAGCTGGCTAATGCCCAGACGGAGGGAGAGAGAGAGAGAGAGAGAGAGAGAGAGAGAGACTGAACAAAGCACAATAAAAATTGGAAATGCAGTAGTTGAATGTTGAGTGGCAGTGGCAGCAACAGGAGCTATTGCCAACAACAATGGCAACACAATCCGAAGATTCTGACTCATCCACAAGGAGCTGCTGGCACGGCATTGTGTTTGCACAGCCCTCGACAAGAAACACAGAGAGGGAGGAAGCGAAAGGGGGAGAGTCAACAAAATGCAACGTCAACGTTAAGTTTGTTGACTTGTTGTCCACTAACCTGTGCCAAAGTGGAGCTGCCCGCGATTACAAAAAAAACAACAAAAACAACAATCACGAATGGGTTTGGTGCGACTAGTCGCAGGAAGCTTCCGCTTCGACGAGCGACCAAACGAGCAACGGATGTCAGCTGCATAAATCGTTGCCTGTCTGTCGCTCACACATCTGCATACACAACACACAACCGTACACACACTAATACATGTGCAGACCATAAAACTGCAATTTATTAGCATGTAAAGTGCGCTCTGGGACTTGGCCAGGGCAAAACAGTTGAATGCGGCGCAGGTTTTTGCTCTGGGCCATGACTTTTATGGAGCGGCCCAAAAATAACAAGTAAGAGTGCTCCAGTCGGGAGTGCCGTGCTGGTCGTTACTCTGTACCCAGCGTCGAAGAAAATATTTATTTATAAACCACTTCTGTTTTGTTTTTGTACAATCAATTTAGGGTCTAAAGCTGTTGTGGAAGTATTTTTAAAATTCTGCGTAAGATAGACGCATTAACACAGACTCAGCTGGTAGTACTGAGTACTAAGTTAGTGATTCCTATGTTTAAAGATGTCTTCTTCCCCTGCCTTTATACATCTGCACAAAAACATTATACCTTTTTTGTTGTTACCCATTTTCAATTGGTACAGGGTATGTGAAGAGAAAACCAAAGGCAAAAGAAAACTAAATACACAAAAACTCAATCTCCCATGTAGTTGCAGTCGCCAGGTTTTCCAGTGGGTCGCCCAGGCACGCCAACGCTTGGTATATGTACAAGTATGTGAATACGTATGTATAGCAATACAAACATGGCCTGCTGCATTGGCTATAAAAATGCAATCAAATTTGGGAAGCAACTCTTGTGGGCATTCAATTTGGTTTACAATTTTTTGCCGACGACTTTGTTCATTTTGCGCCATTTTCATTTGGCTTGAAACAGAATGCATGTTTTCATCACGCATCATTAATTTATGTTATCGAACTGAAAATCAAGATCTAGAATATAAATTTGAAGAAATTTCGATTTTGAACTGCCTGTTTAGGTACGCAAAAATACCTGAAAAAAGCCAGAGATTTTTAATGCATTGTATATAGTTGGAAATAATTCACTTTAACTTATAAGTGAGTGTTTGTTAAAACTTCTTTAATTTATGTTAACATATAATATGTTGTTAATAACTTTCTAAGATTTGGCTTATTTAAGACACACTTTTTCATTGATTTATCCACTTAGAATTCATCCCATAGTACTGTTCAGACAAACAATATAATCGATTAAGTTTCTGTATATACTATTTGTTTATTATCACGAGAAATTGAGTAGAGTTCAAGTTCAGCTTCCACTAAATTTCAATTAAATTCTACGCACATGACACATGATTAATGCACTCTCAAAAGTACGTTGTCTCATCTTAAGATGACGTCGTTGATGACACATGGCCAGGCATGCGTGTGCATTGGGTTGCCGGGCTGCTTCCAGAACTGACTGTGGCTATAGTTGCTGTTATTTGATAAACAAATATATATACACACATACATAGACATAACATTGATTAACAAAACAAGAAATAAAACATGAAAAAATTAGGTTAAGAGCCTAAGAGTGGCGACAATTTAATGCTCTTCCATTTAGCTATTTTATTATTAATTTACTTCTATGTCAGCTGATCCCTAATAAATGATAAATAGTCATGAATATAAATTGTTACTTTTCTTACATAAAATATACGGTATTTGGCTATGAATTAAAATTGAAATTTGCTCTGTGTTCTACATACTTCATAACGAAATTATAATACCCACTGGAGTTAGGGTATCAAAGCTGTAAATTGATTGAGTAGCGAGTCGCAGTTGAAACTCTCGCTGCTGAATCATTTCGCATCGTTTGAATTGTTTTTTTTTTGTTGGTTGGCTTTAGCGTTAGCTTTATCGTTATTATTTTTTTTGGTCTCGTGCTGCCGTCAAGTGGCAAAAGTTGAATTGAAGCGAGTGCGGCACATGTGACGGCAAGTTTGAGTGGCGACCAGGCGAAAATAATAATAATAATAAATAGAAAGTGAAAGGCGCCGAAATTTGCAAAACTTTTGCATGTGCTCCAAAATAAAATGAACCGAACCTAACTGGGCTTGATTGAAGAGAGTTCAGCTCTATTAGACAGACGGGACAAAAGCGAAGGTTGGGCAAAAGCAAGCGGGCAGAGCTCAAAATGGTCTTAAAATGTTAATGAATTGTGACTGCCGCAATTATGAAATGCCGGCCAAGTTGTTGGCCCAGAAAAAGCGCTTTGGCCAAAACGAAAGAAGCTGCTTGACATCAATTCTGGCTTCTGCAGATATTCATACATATATTCATTTAAAATACTCATTACAGCTACAAGAAAATAGCTGACATTTTCTTGCATATTAACGCACAACTTTGACAATCTTGAAACCGTATTCATAGTTCTTAGACGTGGGGTAAAAACCTCATCTTGCCCACAGCTACTTAGCACATTTTTGAAGTGGCCGAGAGCAGACATTTCGGGCAAGAGTGTGGCGCGTTTTTAACGGGTTGAAAGGGTAGATAAGACAATGGCCTAGTTTTTTTCAAGCAACTTTGGCAGGCAACTTTCATGACTATTTAGATTTGTTTCAGAATGTTACCTTTACTATTGACGCACACAGTTTGCGAGTACTTTATGTGTTATTAAAATTTTATTATATTTTGTTTTGCCAAAAAGTTCTAAAATACTTTATCTTACTTTTATCACATAGTTTTATGTTCAGCTCGTTTCCGTTTTAGCTGTGGTTAAACTGATAAAAGCAAATAAAGCACTTCTTGGTATTACTCATATTGTATATCTATTCAAATTATTTCAATTCACCCATTCCTATCTTAGCAAATGCTTTGCATACTTAAACGAAAAGAAAACAAAAAAATTATAAAATTCCATTGGCTACTTGTTTTTAAAAAATGAAAAGAGCTCAAAACATTTTCTTTGCAAGAAATAAACAAAGTCGTTTATTGTTTATGTGGTATGCCACAATATATGCTTTTGTATACAAACGCCAGGCATTCATATGTCGAATCTTTCGGTAAGAGATTGAAATGAATGATTTAAATTTAGAAAAACTAATTCACAATAATCAAAAAGCATCTATTAGATGCAGCATCTTAATTTAACGCTTTAAGTATTTATAAAAACATCTAAGTAAATGTAGATAAAACAAAAATAATTTGAAATATTTGGGAGTGCTTTAGTTAAAAGATTTTATTATAATAGGATAGAAATTTGAATAGAAAATATTTGCGGCGCTATTGTAGCTAGAGACTTGAAACTTGGAATACATACTCGTGATAACAACAATTTTGGCATGTAAGCTCTCCGATCTATAGTTCCCATATTTGAACCTCCCACAACTTTGTGAAAACTAAACTGATTTTCATCTTTGTTCGCATTTTAGTTATGGTTTGTCCTTTAGTTTTAGTTATCAAAGCTGACAAGCTGAGTAAGCAGCCACCCTATATATGCATTCGCTTGTAGTTAACAAAAATATACAAACAGTAAAGAAAAGAAGAAAATTTCATTTTAAAAGCAATTTTACAGATTCCTATGGTTTTTATTATACTTATTTGAATAGCGGCAATTGCCAAACCCCCAAGATGTGGTATTCTAGGAAGTGGTCAAACAATTTCAATTAAATTGAAGAATTGCGCGGCCAGCAACTTGTTAGGCAATGGCATCCTGCTGGGCTGCTCACCCGCGGTGTACAGTGGCAATGTCAGTCAGCTATATATATATATATATAAATATATACCGCTCCCACCTGAACCCTCCCATATTGAATGTTGACCAACAACCACTTTAAAGCCAAAGTGTCAGGCAGTAGTTAATTTTATGAGACTCGTTTTACACTCTCCTGCAGCGCAGGCTTCAAGCTTGCATTTGGGGCGTGGCTCAATATTAACGCGACGTGGCGCCGTTGTCGTTGTGAAATGTGTTTAAACCGTCTTTTGTCTTGACACGCTTTGTGGAGCATTTTGTTTGTGCTTTGGCTTACACTTGGTTTTTTTTTTGGCTTTCTTATTTTTATAGATTTCTGTCAGATTTTTTATATTTATTTTTTTTATGAGGCAACACTTAGCTCGCATTTTCTTAGATATATATATATATACACTTATATAAATATAGAAGCACGTGCGTATGTATATAATACAAATATTCGATTTATGTGCTGTTAATGCCGCCCACAAATCTAACCAAGTGCGTGGTAAATATATGCACACTGATATGTATTTATTTATTTATGTAGGAAATTCCCTAGGTCTCTGGCACAGTTTGAATTTTATTTATATGAATTTTCAACGTACGCAGTGTCAACAAAATCCAACAGATTTGCGTCACAAGTTCAGTAAAAGCTAATAAATAAATAGATACAAACAATATGTACATACCTGATTTTCTAACAAGCACACGTCTATGGTTCATTTCTGCTGCAGACCCTGACATAAATAATCGCCCAAATGCTGCGGACTTGCACACCATTTACGCTTTTATACTTCCATGAGCTCTGTTGCATCATTATTTGTATAATTTGTTTAATTTACTGCTTATATAATTATTCGTGTGTTTACACTTGAAACATAATATGCACATTAATGGGCACTTTTACGAAGTATGTGACCTTTTATGGGCTAATTAGCTGAAGACATTATGTAAGCTACAAGATTAGTGTAGAGCTTATTATGGGCTATTATTAACAGCTTTTAATTATAATCCATGCATTGCTCTTTTTATTTATGCAATTAAGGATGTATAATCTTAAAATACTTCAGTATCAAATGCATTTTTCTGTCTATTTTCCTATTAGTACCTTTAAAAATATAACGTTTCTGACTCTTACAAATATAGTTTGTAAGGATTAAAAAGGAATGTATCAAAGTCGAGCATTGAGAAAATTTAGCTTCGCATCACCTCTAGAAGCTTACTTATTTGCGAACACATATATATATATTATTTATAAACTGATTTTATTTGCCAAATGATTTGATGCCAATATTCTCTATTTCTTTTATCACCTCTTAACGAGAATTTTAAGTCGCAAATAAATAAAACCTAAAATCCCAGAAATATTACACTTAAATTGAAATGCAATAGATGTAATAGACACAGTATGTGGCATTATTTTTTTATGTTTGAAACTTTGCTCTATTGTTGGCAAATTTTTGTTCAAAAATTCAATTCATATTATTTATTTATTTTTTGAAAGCCAGCCATCTGTGTTGTTCGTGCGTTTCATTTGAGTGGCCGCGCCACCCCCGTTCAGCATCAGTCCGTGCACTCTCGTTGGCCGCCCTCGTCAACGTGACGTATGAGTAATCGGTTGACAGATTCATGCGGCATTCGTTATTAGTTATTGTTTATATGTGTGTGAGAATGTAAAACACATACATGCATGTAGCAATATATGTATTTAATATCCAAGCCGTTGAACAATTTGTTAATGACCCATATATCATATGACCCAGCAGCCACGCCTCCTGTCTACCCAACTACCTACCTACCAACCAACCATCTCTTTCATCGCTCTTCATTAAGCATTGTTGCGGCTTCTGTGAGTTTACGCGCTGCTTCTTGTATTTCTTTGGTTCATTTTTGCCGATGGTTACAAAAACAATTGCCAATGCCATTTTATTGATTGCATTTAACATTCATTTTACAAACGTATACATATGTATGTATGTGCGTAACAACTCGTAACAACTGTCATCATCGCTCTTTGCTTAATCCATCAAAGTATTTTGAGACTTTGGAGTCTCATTGATTGAGGGCTTGCTATATATAGAGATACATGTGGCCATGAAAAACAAGAAAATATTAAATTCCAGCTTCGATAAATATACGTTTGTTACAGAACAGAGGATGCAATAATATTATAATAAAACCGATCAGATCAATACACAGCGCTGGTTAAATTGTATACTAAAGTACTGTGCAATATTTCCCGTTTGATTTCTTCGTTTGTTTTAAATATACATATTTATATTACAGATTAGTATCAATAGCAAAGTCGAAAAAAATAACATATTTTCCAGATGCGCATTAAAATGAGTCACAATAATTTTAATATAGTGTAAAAATGTGTTTCAAATATAAAGAGGGTGTCATCCCTGACTCTTAAAAGTATTTATATTATATATATTTATATAAAAATACGAGCTGACTCATCTAGCATTGTCAGTAATTTATAACCTTTGAGAGCGTGTTGTTATTTTGTTAAGAAATGAGTAACGCATTTAGGGAGTATATAAATTCTTGATCACCTATTTCATAATCATAATATTTTGGTGTATATAGCCAATGGTAAATATTTTGGTATAAACATTTTCTTTCTCAGGTAATTATTATCTGTTTTAGTTTATATACATCAAGTTTAGCTTATACTCATCTATTAGTGGAATTCGTAGTTTTAAAACCGAATCCTTTTTGGAAATAAAGCAAATCGTCTTGTTTAATACCTATTAAAGCTATAAAGTATAACTTCAAATAAATAAATGAATTTTGTAATTATCCAATTAGCTCTTAATATGCTAAGTATTTCTGTATTTTAACTACCCTCATCTCACTTATTTAAGTTGTATTACATTTGTCCATATTAGGACTAATTGAGTAATTCTTTAATATTCACAATTTCTAACAGAAGCAAATTAAGTAAATACTTAGAATTGCTATTTAGATCTAAAAGTCTTTATAATTTTAACTTGGTAAACCTTTTCTCCTGCGGTTTATCACCCTACAAAAGAGGTGTGAAATTTAATTACATAAACTATTTAACACATTTGTTGCATTTTAAAACGCCAATTAAAAGTTTGTCTTGTAAATTGGCCTTTAAATATTTATTAAGGTTTTGCAATTATTAAAGTTGTTGCTTTTAATTTGAGCTGCTTTTACCTGCTCGGCTGCTGCTACCTGTTGTTTAATGCAGCATTTTAACTTGCATTTCTCAATTATTGATAACCGCCAGCTGCGGTGCCGATGGGGCGTGAACTTGCTTTGTTGCCAGTGAATGAACTGCAGTAACCTTTTGGGACGTCATACTGCGGCGCCTGCCACGCCCATTTTACCCCCTTTGTGCCTTAGGTATGTCCAGCGTTGTGGTGTGTTTTTCGTGTTGGAAACTTGAACTGCAATTTACTTGCTAATTATTGCAAATTGCAGTGGTAAAATGATTGATATTCAATTCCTAATGCCCTGTGTAAATGTTTGCTCAAGAGAGCGTATACAGTCTAATGGAAATATCATAAATTTAAGCCGACATTTATTCTTAATCACTGAAAACAAGATTAATAAGTCGGATACTAGAAAATACTACTAAAAATTGTATGCTAATATAATACCATTATGAAACACTTCTAATTTAGTAGAAGTTTGATGAAATCGCCAATAGAATGATTGGCAGCCAGAATGTAGCTTTATTTTGTGTATAGTTTACTTATGTATTGCGTTCTTTACAATATTTAATCAGCAGTTAGTGCAGGGTGTTTCGTTTGCACATTCAATGCTACATTGATGAAAACTGTTGTTGTTCTTATTGAACGTAATGACAGTTATTTGGAATATTTAAGCGCCTAAGCATTTAAAACCGTGGCCGCAGGCCCCTTGTTCAATCTGATGCCTCAAAGCTCATGCACATTTCCCATTCGCATACCCAGTCTGAATCCCATTCCCATTCCCGTTGCCATTGTTAAGCGGACGCCGTTTCCGGGCATTTGAGCATTGTCGAGGCATGCGTAATTCTCGAATAAATAAATTGAGCGGCCGCACAGGGTGACGAGCCACGAGTCTCGGGGCATGTAGAAGTGAAACTCACGTCAACACAACGCATACGAAATGCATTTGATCAATAATGCAATGACCCAGTCCGTACGCCGGGTGGGGGAAGGTGGCCGGTGGATGCGGCTGCCCAGACTGGCGCCGTCGCAAAACTTATGATTAGGCAGAAAGTTTCTGTTGTAGCGATGGCGGTGGTGGCGACGACGTCGGTGGCCAGTGCTGAGCACCACCTAATTATACACCCACCTGTAAATATGTAAAAACTGGTTTCGTGCCTTAAATTCATTAAGAATTTAAGGCCTGGTCGCCGCCCATAGCCCGGCGACGGTGGCAATTTTAAGCGTTTTATAAATTCATGAGTCATGCGAATGTCTGTCAAATCCTCTATAAATTACAAACTGTACCCATAATATGTGTATGTATATGCGTGCAGGCAGGTGTAATGTCATAATTCATATTTGTATAATGCATACCATCCATTGCCTCCCGCAATTTGTTGGGATTATATGTAAATCGATATGGTATATATTGCAGGGTAGGCCGTTGTCGAAAATTTACACACAGCGATATGCCTATACTTAAATGAAACCCTACAAATGGCCCATAAGTCGCGACATCGCATAAACTAAGAATAATGTAGGCTGTTCGGGTTCGGGATAATGACGTCTGGCCTAAACGGGTAGGGCAACCTCTGACGTTGATTTGTGCTGGCTCAGTTCTTGCTCTCGCTGTTCTCGTTGTTGTTGCTATTGTTGTAATGCGGCGATTTGCTGAGCACTGACTTGACTTGATGTCCATCCGTCTGTCAGTCTGCCTGTCTGTCTGTTTTAAGACCCGTTCTTGTTGTCCTTGAGGTCGCGGCATTAAGCTGATATTTGTCATATCATTTACGAGTGTACAATTAAGTTAAGTATATATGTATATGTACACGAGGTGTAGTTGTTAAGTTATTAGGAAATTGTACATTTCCATCATCATTTCGATAATTTCCACCTGATCCTTATAATGAGAATGCGAACTAGAATGTTTTATTTTAAAATGAACATTTAAAACTTATGAGACTATTTGCTTCTGCAATTTTTGTTTATTGTATGTGCCTGTTGAAGTAAACAAATTTAATATGCTGTTCCTGTATAATTTCCATTTTTTTAAATTTAACTGTTAAATATTTCATATTTCCATACATCGAATTTTAACGTTCTCAAGCTTGATCTATAAATTTGTCTTATGAACAAAACCTGTCATTTTTAATTTGACAGTCTGTTTAACTTTTTGTGAAATATTTAACAAGTTAACAAGTTGTTTACTCATGAACTAGCAGCTTAAGCACTATCTGTTTAAACAACCCTCGTTTTTCCAGAGCCCAGGCAGCTCTTTGCCTTTGTTACTTGGCACTTGTCATTTCAGGAAATGCAAAATGCTATTTAAGTAAATCCCCCTCCAACACAGTCTTTTGTGAGACGCTCGTGAGTCATATAAGTCGACAAACATTTCTCATAGCACGCAAATGAAACGTTAACTGCGAGAGTATTTGCTAAGTGAGCGACAACAAACTGCAAATTAACATGTTAACAAAATTGCCAGTTATCTCACTGTCTGTCCCACTGTCTGGGGTGTTAACAGCAGCCCACAACAACAGCAGCAACAATTGTAGATCATCATTATAAACATGAACATTCATATGAATATTCACGAGGCACACGAGCTGTCCACAAGTCACACGCAACTCAAATAAAACAAAGCAAAACATATATATTTTTTTAAAAATTACTTTTTGTTTGTTTTGTGCGTTGTTGTTTTAATTATGTCAAAAGGTGCTGATAAAATGAGTGTCACAACAAGAAACATTCACCTATGCAGAAAAGCGAAGTCTGCATACGCTAACCAGATGAAGATAAAAATTGCATCGCCCCATGAAAGATGCTAAATATATAAATGGCAGTTGCCTATGTCTATTTTCTTATATAGCAGGAAAAAGGAAAATGTTGCTTGTAGCGAATTATAATTATATTTATAATCCAACTAGGATCCAATTCATGCGGATTGGTACTTCAACATTTTTTTTTCTTCAAGTGGACAGGCATAACATAAATTTAATGTTTCTTTCTATTCTTTTTTTTAACATTAACGTATTACTTACTGCTTATTTATATTCTGTAGAGCAGAAATAGTATGTGAGAGCACCTCATATATAAATTAACATATAACATATGCATTAATATATATTATTTTTAGATTTGTGCTAAAATGTTGTTGAGATCTTCGAAAAATCTGTTCACTGGGTGGTTTAATAAAATAAAACCCAAAGCTTTTCGACAAGTATCTTAGCATGTATTGCTATATTTTCCACGCGCCATCAACTTCAGTGGGAATGTGAACATACCCTCATCTAAGAGGCCGCTCAAAGCATTTTCCATTTGCTGATGGATGCTTATCAAGATGGGGGAATTATGGGTCGCGTCCGGGTCTGAGTCCGGGTGCGGGTAACGCGCCAGTGACATAGTTTTAAAGTGCAGCGGTATGGTGGAAGTGGCGGAAGGGGGGGAGGGGGGCGGGGCGGCGGCGGCATGTGCCTGTGACTTGCGTTTGATTGACGCGCTCTCGCGGTTTCAATTTATTTATGCGCAGCATTTTCATTTTTTGTATTTTTTTCATTTCTCATTTTAAACTGCAAAAACTTCCACTAATCAGTTTCAATTTGTTGCGCGCAGCTTTTCGCTTTTCGCTTTCCGCTGCCTTGGGCCTATGCATATCAGATAGGTTGCTGATAATTAAACCTATTTATAGTCCTATCGTTGCAGATTATGTAATTAATACTCGACGGTGTATTGAGCGAGCGCTTTATTAACTATTGGCTAGTAATTGGTAATACGATTACTCATGGGCAGATATAAATTGCGAAAGCTGTTGAAACCAATTAAGCTTATTAGATTGTTTTAATAGCTTTCTTGCTTTATCCATGGATAAATAGCTTTCTTGCTTTATCCATGGATACTCCATCGTCGGCTTAATCGCTTCTGTCTGGTGCCGCATCCCGATCTGCCATTAATCAAAGCCTCGCGCAAAGGAAATAAGGCAACGAAGATAAAGTTATCTGCCTTTTGGCACCGTCGCTTATCCGGGTACAATGAACCTTTTTTATGTTGTTAAACTGAATTTGAATATCAAATGAAAGTAAAATAAAATGAAAAAACGTGTGGAAAATTCCTTCCGGCAACATTCGACGTGTGTCATTCATAAAAAACCAGCAAATTCGCATTGACAATGCTCGAATAAACGCAAAGTTGGCCGCAAAGAAAAGCCGAAAGCCAATCAATAAAAACAGCAACAACAAAATTCACATTGGCCAAGTCATTCACATTGCCACAACAAAAACGTCAAATTAAAAAAAAAGTGCTCTTGTTGAGAATGACAGACTAGAAGATACTCCTCATCCATGTTTGTAGCATATATTTGCACATGGAAAATTCATTCCTCATCATTACCTCTTAACTTTTAGCTAATTCAATAACTTTTGCGTTTAACGTTATAAAATTTGCTGGCATTAAATGTTCCGATTAAGAAGTGTTTTCAATTTTGGTAGAACCCCAATTACAGGGTCGTTGTTGCTTCTTTCTGCCTGATACATTGATTTTAGCAATCCCAGTATACTCTCTTTACTCATTCAATAAGGGCACTGGGTATAAAAAGGGGTGTGTGCTTTTATATGCCAGTAAGTATGCGTGCTTTCCAAAAATAAACGCCAGCAAAAAATTACAAATACTGCAAATGACAACTTGTTTTTATAAACCAACATGCAACCCAATAATTTGCGTCAACTGCATGCAAAGCAGAGGAGACTCTTCATGCTTTTCAATTTAAAATTGAATAATTTATGCATCGGAATAGCAATTTACATATATCTGTTAGATTTCGCTAACTATCTCATTTGGCTTATCTATTTGAACATTTTAAGTAGTGTTTACTTAAATATTTGATATTCAGTTAACTAATGGGAAGTGAAATTTAAAGACAATAACAAGCATTGTGGGAATATTGATCAATCTTTGCTATATACATAAGTATGTGTGCACTTATATAATCATGGGAATCATTCATATGTACTATATACACATATTTAATATAAAAACACTCATTTGTGTCAATTTGTTCCCTGTGCAAAGAGAATTAACAACAGAGCTTTAATGTTATAATTAATTTTTAATGAATCATCGTCATTCAGGTATAACTCCGTTTAATGTTGAATTCAACGATTTGACCGTGATGTAAATTTAATTAATATTTGAATGGATTGATTATAAAATAAGTGATTTAAATAAATGTTTGAGTGCTTTCATTGAGAAGTAAGTCAATCGATATAAAATGTAATTGCATTTACTTTGAATAAGAAATGAATGTACTGCATATAATTTGTTCATTAATTGTTCGTTATTCATAAATGTTCAATTAACTTAAAGAATTTCTTGTTCGCTTTCGCTCTGCTTAATTACATTACATATTTCAATGTTGAATTGCATCATTTAGATAAAAATAAAGTTAGTGAATCGAATTAAAATTTAATTGCAGCCTCCGTAGATTAATTGTGTAAGTGCTTAGACATTTAGACAACTGAACAGGGAGAATTCTGCAAAACTAATACAAATTTGCCAGGCATTATTTCGTTAAATATTCGAAAAAAGTCTAAGAAACTAAAATAATTTGTTGTACTTACACTCGCTTTGTGAGTTCCATTTATTAATATAACTTACACTGCTTTGCATGTCTATCCGGGGTATCAGAATATCTAGAACATTGACTACTTAGTATTTAAAAATTTAGGGATCAGGAAAAACTTTTTAAAATGGCCAATGGGTTAACACATTTGAGTTTGATTTGGTTATGGTTGTGCTTGATTTAGGTAAAATATTTATGTTGTTTTTTTCTTTCGTGTGTAGATATAAATAAATGTATACATTTTATGTTGGTAGCCACGTGCCCCTCTTTATGGTAGTGTGAAAAATAGTTGGCAGATATGCGCGAACAGCGTTCACCCTTGAAATGCACGCCTTATCGGGGGAATCTGACCGACTAGCCAAAGAACTAAGTGCTATGTGTATGGATTGTCATCTGACGTGTCTAAATGTCAGTCTAGCTATGCAATTTACATATACTGAAAAGAGGTGACCGCTTGAATTATTAATCAAGTAGTTAATTGTATAAACACTCCAAACTTGGCCCCAACGGCATTCCAGGCCACGCGCTTTCATTAAGGCGCTTGGAAACAATTCAATTACCATAGAACTCAAAAGTGTATTATAGTATACAGATCATTTTTGTTGACGGAAAAGTGTGCATCAATAATTCATCTTTTAGCTGCTGAAACTCGACTCCAATGTCCATTTGCATTTCCAGCCGGATACGAGTATTATGCAGATTGCCTGACCCAAATCGGTAGTGACCCCATGTGAACTCCTGAACAAAAGCTTATTAAAAAGTGCGTAATCTTTAAACTCTTTGTGCATCCCACTATTTATTTTTCTTTGTGGTCCATTACGAGGCATAATTAATCAGGAAATAATTTATTTTTGTATATGATTTATATATGAACATATAGTGTATATTGCACAATCAACAGCAAACCGTTGACCAGCGAAGAATCATCATCCTTATAAATATCTTCCAGCTCTTGTGTTTGGCTCAGTTATCAAGTTATTCAGTTTTCTTTTAGTTTTTGTTTTGGGCATTGAGAAAACCAATTTCCTCTTGTAATATTTTTATGACCTATTGCGTTGAGTGTTTTATGTGTGCGTTATGTTTTCATTTTTTCTGCGTTTTTTGGTTTATCGCTCGCTGATGCCGGAAAGAGTTCGCATCTAAATCTGTAAAGTGGGAAAATATTTTTTCTTCTCTTTTGGTATTTCATTTTCCTTACAGCTTTGTGTGCCTTGCTTCGAGCACTGCCATTTCACTTACATATTTGCTTGATTACCGTTACAATTTACTTCTTGTGTATACCCTGTATCTATAAATATGGTTAAAAAGGTATATTGAAGTTGTACAATTGAAAGAATATATTGTATAAAAATATTAAAAAAATATAAATATTTTTCGAATATTATAAACTAAAGAAACGTAGATGAGAAAAAAGTAAACCAACAAATTTTAACAGCTGTCAAAATAATGTTAAGATTTGGCTAGTAAATTACAATTGTTAGTAAATTACAATGAAAGCAACAAAACTTGCAAGTTTATGAATTCTAATGAGAAAAGAACATTCTAAGAAATATACTACGTATGTGTTTACATTTCGCATGGGCGAGTAAACCATTTGAAATATTCTTACGAATTAATTTACTAGAATACAACAAGTTCCTAGAATTTCTCACTAATTAATTTGTACTCTCAAGTTTCGATATTAATGGAATCCAAGTCTTTACTTTACTTTACTTGGAATGTCTTTAAATTCAGAGTCCAATACATTTAAATCTCAGTTAAAAATGAATTCTTGAGCATGAGAAAACAGCTGAAGTTGAAGTTTAAGTTTCCACGTTTAATAATATAGTTATGATATCTGAAAATTAAATAAATTTCTCCCATGCTCTCACTTTACGTATTTTAATGCCAGCAATTTTATTTCTATCATTTACGAAAACGTAAATTTAAGTTAAAATTTAATTAAATAGTATTTTTTTTATATTAACATTTTACTAATTATATATTTTGTTTAATAATAATTTACAGACTCTGTTCGTTGACAATAACACGTCTTTCCATCCTGACTCCGCTGCCCGGGGACACGACTTCGCTCTCGTTGGCGGTCAAGATGCAAAGCTCAAAGCGAACACTGCGCAGCCACGAGATACCCATCAATGGCAGTGCTCTGACATCGATCTCTTCGAGCCGAGAGAGCTCCATGCAGGGCAACTCACCGCTGGCCAATGTGATCGGTGGCTCCGGGCTGATTGGTACGCCGGGTAATGTGGGTAATGCGGGCATTGGAACCGGCCTTGTTCCGCTGACAGAGACGGAGCTGGACTTGCACTTTAGTCTGCAGTATCCGCACTTTATCAAGAGAGATGGCAATAGGTGAGTTAAGAGATAAGTTGTCACCACTGTCATAAACTCATTCATTTCGCTTGGCAGACTGGTGATTTTGTTGCAGCGTCGCAAGAAATACAAATCGCGCACGATTTTGGGCTATAAGACACTGGCCGAGGGTATTATACGGATGGATGCGGTGCTGCAGAAATCGATGGATATGATCATTGAGCTAACTGCTTCGGGCAAGAATGGCCGGCCTGGTACCGTGGTTGCCTGTTTGCGTGCCGAGCGCGTCTCATCCATTCCAGTTGACCATGACAATAAGAATAACAACAGCGTGCTGCTGGCAGGTGAGTCACCCACCCAACCCATCCATCCAGCCATCCACTCCACGCAGTCCATCTCACGCAGCCATGCAACTTATTGCCAAATCCATAAGGCACACATGATCATCATCAGTCCAAGAGTTGAGAATTAAAGCGTTAATGACGCAAAGCGGCCACATAATTGCCTAGGCGATTGCAATGGCGATGGCGAGGGCGTGAACTACGGCGGGGCCGAAGAAGGGGAGGGAATACTCAAATAAGTTATCGGCCAGACCTTGCGCTGGATGCCATGATGCATGTTATTGTTGCTGCGATGTTATGGTTGCTGCTGTTGCTGTTCGTGCATATATATATATATATGTATGTATATTTTTACATATATATATATATTATATATATATATATATATATATATATATATATATATATATATACACATATATTTCGAAGATGATCCTAATTTGAGTTTATGTTTATGGTAATTACTTGTGAAACATTTCTCGAGCGACGAGCGATTCATGACGTCAGCCCTGCTGACCGCATATTTCAATATATATATATATATATTTTTTTGTTCTACTTACAATTTGCCGCTCCTCTTGTAATCGCAATTTCCGAGTTTCGTCTGGGTTAGCGGCAGCAGCCGCCGCCGCATGGCAACAGCAGATACAACGCAACATTGCTATGGGTATTTAATTCAAAATACTTCTCTCATACACTTGCAGATGGTAATATAATTTTGTTACGAGTTTAGCAATTCAGTGAAGGCATCTCCGGCCTCAAAATATGTACTGTCCTTTCCAATCATGATTGCAAATCGTTGAACTTATGCTTCTAAGGTTCCGTTCATCAACCTGGTTTTCCGAAACTTGAGCTAACACAATTTTCACAACAAAAATACTGCATCAGAATTATTTTTAAATCCCCAAGATAAGGATTTCGCAGGAAACAATATTTTTTAAAAGATGAATTAAACCATCTCAACGCTCAGTAATTAACTGATTTTTATAGATATTAGATGTAATTAATGAATTAATTACATTACCATATCAGATAGTTGCCTTAGATATAATCGGTCAAAACTTGAGTCAAATTTTAATGTATTTCTATATTTTTAATAAAAACAACACCACCACTCTGTTTCGTCAAGATAGCATCTTTAAACATTCTATGGAACAGTGAGTTCCGTAAAAAACCAGCTCGTTTGTTGTGGTTAAAATCGTAATATAGGAAAGTATATGAGCCACAAACGTGCGAGGGTATTTAATGTTCGTCATTACGCAGAGATTAATATTTTTTATTTTTGTGCTCAAACCACACATCCCATCCCATTTGCAAGCCGCAAGCACTCAACCGCTACCCGAAGAACTGTGAGAAAACTCAATTATGAAAATAGCAAGCAGAATTTTCATTTAGCATGCGGCTTTTCACAGCAGCTGACGCAAAAGCAGCTTTTGCCTAGCTGCAACTTGCGGCAGAAGTATTGCGGTTGCCAAACTGTTGAACTTCTGGTGCAGCCACAGTTTGAGTAATTTGCACGGCAAACTCGGCCAATGGCAATGCATCAATGTAAATGGCCAAGGTAAAGCCCTCGGCTCGCCTGAAATGCGCACATGCAACGAAATGTGGCGCACATTGGGGACATGTTGCAGCTGCGTCCTTGTAATTGCATTTAGTGGTGGCCATCGCCAGTTGACGGTCAAAACTTGTCGCTTTTCACTTGGCAGCTAGCCCAAAAAGTGTAGTCGATTGGGAATTGGGTCTACGCTGAGCTTAGGGTCAGCCATGCAAACGGCATTTGAACTCGGGCAGAATGTTGGTTAGTTGTTAGCGGTGACGGTTGTTAAATTACTTTTCGGGCTCCCTATCTAATTTGCAAAATGAATTTGGGTTGGAAGGGAGGAGGGGTCTTTTTTAACCTCCTCCTATTTTGGCTATTGATTTTTCCACCTTTCCTGACCGGCCCAAAAAAACGCAGCCAACAAAAGCCGAAGGCGATTTGCACAGGCAGCTTGTTGAATGCCACACCCAAAACCAGAGATTGCGAACCTGCGGCAGAGAAACACCCCATTAGAGGCAGCGGTGCCAATTGTTAGGCACTCCCCTAGCTGGTTTGCTCAGTTTGCGTTTGCCATGAATTTTTCATCACACTCGTTGAGTTTACATGCATGCTATACCCTTAAGTATTGTAAGTAAGTATTGGGTTTAAATTGGGTTTACCGAAAATCAGATTTTGACATTGGCACAAAAGCCAATTTTTAAGGAAAACAAAATGAAATTTTTATTTCTTTTATGATTCTATTTGTCAATATACATAAACCACCCACAAAACATTTCGTTGATTTAAAGTGAGTAAAACTTGTTTTATTTATTTATATCTGTATAGCTTTCTGCATACAGCTTTGAATGAAGAGGCTTTTTGAATTGGTCAAGTTCATGGAATTGTTTAAAACTATTAAATTCACAAATGTTTAATAACTGAATATACAGAAAAATTCTAGATTCTTTTCATATACAAAATTTCTGAATAGTTTCGAAACTTTTTATGTCCACTTGCGAAATGTTAGAAAGTCTTTTTATGAATATTATTTTCAATAAAACCCCTAATATATATTAAAAACGTTTTAAGCTATACAAAAATTAAAGACTTTAAATTGGAATAAATAAAATATTCAAAATCGATATCTTTTACAAGGTATACACTTTCATTTTTATTGATAATGCTCGCTGAGTGCTTATTAAATCGATTGAGTGCTGCACAATAAAACTAATTTTAGAAGGTTTAACTAGGTGGTAACGAGAAACAATAAAGACATAAAGTTCTAAATGCATTTTTCTTATCAAAGAACAAACTTGTTGAACTATTTAATAATAAATCGAGAACCTTGTGCCATATAAATATGTTAAGCGCACTTAAGAGTGTTTAATAAAGTTTCGTTAAAGGTGTTGAAATTATCATGATGATGGTACTATATCCGTTGTCGAGAGCATTTAAACGTAGCCTTGGGTATTACGCAATAGAATTGCCTGCATTGTCATTTGTAGCTGCTTCTGTTGCTAGCAATGACAGGAATTAAGTCATTTGTCCTTGTGCGCCAGAGATAAGTACAAATACAAAAAGAGAGAAGAGAAAAGAAGAAGAACATGACAGGCAGGTGGGACCGGATGAGGCGGTGCGAAGCCCCATGGGCTGGGATTGGGCATGCATCCCTGCCTGCTCATATATATTTATATACATACTATATATGTACGTATTTATCGTTGAGTGTTTAATGGCAAAATGCGTAAATTATGTCGAGCATGGCTAGGGCGCATCATTGTTCATTCTTTGGGCTGCTAACAGTTTCCCTGCCATGCCTCTCGATGTCTCGGCTGTCATCTAATGGCAACGTCCGCTGCCTCTGCTGCGACTGCGGCTGATGTTTTGGCTCTGCGTTGTTGGCCAAGGTCAAAGTAATGTAGTACTTTTCGTGTGCTACTTTTTTGCTTTTATTATTTTTTATTTCTATTTTTTTTTGGGTGTTTATCTCTCGGCTGCCAGCCACAGCCGCAACCATGCAACGTCCAGCAACAAGAATAACAACAACAACGACATCAGGAGAAACACACACATATATATACATATATAAAAACATTAAATCAATGTCGCTCGTCGCTTTTCAATACGCTTTTCATTACTCATACGCCGCGTTGTACGCACAGTGGGCGTCCGTAAGTGTGGCATTTGTTGCAGACGTGTTCGTGGATATGATTTGTGGATTTGCCCATGATGAGTCCGCTCCCTTTTGGCCACTCTTTCGCACCCCAGTGCAACAATTTGTCTGTGTCTTTCCATTCGTATGAACCACAATTCTCTGGAAATTGCACACCCACATAAAGTGCGTTGAGGTGAAATGGTCTTGTTTTCGTGGAAATTTAATTAAAGTGCATAATTGGACCTGTGCACATGAGAATTAGCGCGAAGTATAGTATATTAATTGTCATAAACACACAAAGGCCTGGAAACAGTTCTGTTTAAAGATGAGTTTAATGCGCATATTCAGTTCGGGCTTAAGATACAGCTTTTTAGGGCATATCATCATTTGTAATAATGATTTGACTACGGCCAAATTCTTACCTCTCATTCAATTTTCTTTCGTTAGCTTCCTGGCAATAAGAGCCATAAGAGACTTCACAGTGTAGAGACCCTGTACTGTACGTTAACTCAATCTTTCCATAAACAGGCTCTCATATTTAGGTGAAAGAAAGAAAAGATGGGTCGACAGAGATATAAAGAAGCATTATCTTGTCATTACAATACACTTACAAATGCCATTGCAGATACATAATAAAATAATTGCAGTGAGATTGTTGTTGCTGCCGTCTACAGATACAGACGCCCAGTCGCAGCTGCTGCTCCACTTCACATGGCAGCCACTTCACAGTGGAATCTTGTGTTGAGTTAACAATAGGAGGAGGAACAGTCAGTCATGGCACAATGTTCTCGGTTGGGGCCTGCATTTGCGCGAGATGCTTGTTTTCTAATCACCTGGTTTTCTAATCAGTTAACTGTTTATTTAATGCTGTCAAAAGTAACACTTATCCACACACAACAACACCCATACACACACACACACATACAAACGCGTACACGATATTAGGGCCTCAAAGTTTTTGTCCATTTTCGCTTTACACGCTTGTTGCTTGAGCACGCGATGGATAGGCCCGTCGTTGCCGGCCGGTATAAACGCTGAATCGAATAGTGTGTAAATGATAGCGGCAGCAAAACGCGCAAGCAAATAAACAAAAACAGAAAACAAACCAACAGACAGACAAACAAACGCACAGATCAACGTATTACCGGCAGACAATAATAAGTAATACGCAGACGACGATGACAACGGCAGAAATCTAATCAAACTTTTTTCCGCCTTCTTTCCTGCACTCAATCCCACACACTCAAGCCCAAGTCTTAAGCCACCTTCCATAAAAAAGAGAGAAAGTGAGAAAGAGAAGACTAAAAAGAGTGCAGCGCACTGCCAAGTGCTTTTTCGTTCTTAAAGCAGCGGCACATGTACAATACATATGAACTAATACATATACCTACAATCATGTATGTATGCTCATCGATGACTCTTTGGTCAATTAACTGAATCGATGCGTAAAAATAACTTTAATTACCGTTTGCCATGCCCACGCATTGCCAACGAGCTTTCGTATACGTATAGTTCATATTCACACATGATACATACACACGCACCTACAGATGCGAGGGTAGTTCGTTGAGTATGTACCAATTTTTGTACACTCAAAATCCAAGTTTAATTAATTGTTTCGTAGCTACTTTATTGCGCAGCATAGTTCGTTATATTTCGATATATTTGAAAACATAAGACATGGAATTAAAAAATAATTTCTGTACCTTGTACACATTTTAATAAAATATTTACAAATAAAAACATTAAAAAAGTATTTTTTTTTAAATAAATCTTAGGCCTATGAATTTTCAATATTATATTTATATATGACAAATGACCTCATAACTTTTAGAATGACCTTCGTGTATAGCGAGGCTTTTGCCCGGCATTGCCCGACAATTTCTCGCAATAGTTTTCAACAATTTCCCCCGGTGCGCGGCCAGCTCATCGTCCATTGCCCATTGCCTCTTGTCCGCTGTCCGTTGCTCATTGCATAGGTGAGAAAGTGCCGCGCTCTTTGCAGTCAACGCGAACGCTGCTGCCCTCTGCCGTGGTCGCTGCCGGCGTCGACACAAAACGTGCGAAGAGTCAGCACAGCGCATTCATTTGGTTGGCGAGCGTGCAACGAAACGCACGGCGCGCAAAACGTACTGTCGAATCAAAGTGAAAGAGATGAGCCGATAACTCGACGCTGATATCTTGTGATTAATTTTACTTACGTACTTACTTACGGCGGCAAAACAAAAGCAACAGCGCGCGTGTTTTTTTTTTTTGTTTCTTAACTGCTCTGCGCTTTGTGAGGAAGTACGCAGTAAGCGTTCAAGTAGAATATACAAAATTATAAAGCAAACTTCATAAACTGTTGAACAAACGGGCCCAAAGCAACAACGCAAAAAGAAGCTGCCGGCAGCGTCGTCACGTCTGACAAACGGTTAACTATAAGTACATTATAGTTAGCCGACCCCATATAAATATATATTCATATGTATGTACGTGCTTGCGAAAGTGAAACATTATTTTGATCGCTTCTATGTTTTTGTATCCAACAGATCGCGTTGCTGAATACTCGGACGAGGACGAGGAGGCCGAATTCAGTTCGGGTGAATTTAACGACGAGTCCAACGAGCTGGCCATCACGAGCTACGATCAGAAGCGTGACTATAATCCGGCCAAGCATGATATGCGCAAATATCGCAACAAGCTGCAAAGATCGGGCATTGAGGATATCGCAATAGTTGGGCATCATCAGCACCAGCACCATCCCGTGGACAGTGACAGCGAGTTCGAAATGAAGGACAAGAGCTCTTCCCGTGCCAAGTTCAGTCGGGTGAGTCACGCTGACAAATATACAAAATTTAAGTAGAATGTATCTAGTTCACATGTTTGTTTTACAAACTACGCATGGCATTATGCATATACATACATATATGTATATACATACATCGTGTAAGCCAAAGCAGGTGTGCCCCAATTTGTCCATGTACTTATTTTTAATAATTGTTCTGCCCGTTTGACATGGCCACAGTCAAGGGCACTTTCTACTAGAAAGGTTTCCAATTTTAATTATTTTATCATGCAAACTGAACAAATAACAATTTTTAGTTATCTTAGTGGTAGATTACAAACTTTTGCATTTGTATTTAATTAGGCTAAACACAATACAGTTGGCAACAAAATGTGATACTTGTCTTAACCCTTTATGTATTTATAAAAATACATGTATTGATGAATATATTTTCAATCTATTATTATTAATTATTATAAACACAATTGAAATTTCTAATTTGTTAGAAGAATATATAAATTTGTGTTTCCTAGCAATTGCATGTTTTATAGTCCATTGTTACAAGCCAATGACTTTTACCTATTTTATCATTTGAAATCCAGCCTGTTTTTAACTGGAAATATCTTTAACATATATAAACTTATAACCAAAAGTTTTTTTTTTTGGTGCATAAGTTGTTATGATCGCTCATTTTGCACGACTGCAATTATCAAAGGCTTTGGGCTGTGACAAGCCGCCAGGCACAGGCCTGCTCTATATTAGTACAAACATACTTACACACATTTATATATTATATATGTGTGTATATAGTATATATGTACATTGTTATATTATTTAGTCCGCAGCTATTGTTGTCTCTATGTTGTTTTCGAAATTTTAGTTTGGTGACGCAATAATCAGCCGCCTGCCTGCAATTATTTCCGTAAATCAAAAACATTTTCGGCATTCACTTGCTCAATCTCACTTTGTACTTGGCTAAAGCATTGCATAGCCGTATAGTATACGTACTATGTTTAGGTAATACTATGGCATGGGTAAGAATTTGTGATCACACTTGTTGACAATTGTTGTTATTGGCCTTGAGCAATCGCATATAGCGAATATATGTCGAGTTCAAAGGGGGCCAAGCAATGCACAAGGCTGTGCCAAGGGATTTGAATGCCACAATCAGAACGAGAATCGGATTATGGTAAGACCATTGTCATTTGCAAAATAGTTCATAGCCCATAGCCTTAGCTGGCGTGAGTTGTGCTGATGAAGCCAGCGTCTATCCAAAACCATGTTGACGTCTCCCACGCATGTGCGGGAATTACGCCATGATATATGCAATGGTTCTGCACTTGCTTCTGGCTCAAATGCCATTAACCAGAAATAGCTGCAAGTGCAGCCGTGACAACTGAATAAATAACTGATTGACTGACTGCGTGGAAAATGGATTGCATAAGTGTCAGGGAGTAGGTTTTACACAAGTCTAAGACACGAATTGTGTGCTCGACGAGTACTTATCCTTTCTTCTTTGTACATCATTTCAAAATTTGTAACAAATACCTACATGTATATGTATATAATATTCGCAAACTCCGTAAAATTGTCGTTAGGAAATTGCAATTTTTAAAAATAAGAATCCACCAGCATAGATTGATTTCAAAAACTATAAGAGTTAGAACAATAAATTTAGAATATATGTTCTAGTAAACACGGGTTAAAAATGATTTTTTAATCAGTTGTCTTCGAGCATACCAGCCTTATATGCTTTATTCGATTTGCGAGCATATCAGCCTTATATGTGTTATTTGAATTTTGATATCGTATACAATTTTCTTTCGCTTCGAGTTTAAGAATTATAAAAAATTGTAAGCCGAACATATATAAGATGGTTATTTACGAATTTTTAAGGTATTTTAAGCTTAGACATAGACTTTTCCAAAAACATGCATATGAATACCTACACACATGTATATTGACAATCTTGATAAGGTCAGAAAACACTTGGAACTTTCATATTTATAGCTTTCAATAGCGTGCATAATAGAGATCAGTGACGCACGTCAAAATCACAGACTTAGGTATAATTAGAAAATCAATTTAATATTTCTTTGTGTTTATTCTGGAGCACCCACAGACAGAACGACAGCCCTACAGCTAGCCGGGATATTTAGAGAAAATTTTTTTAAGAACTCTTATAAATATTTAAGCAACAACAAGCAGCAAACGGCCAATTATAAGCTGCAGCAGAACGAATGAGCAGACAAACCGACAAATTTGATGAGGGGCACGCATTCTACCTGCCCCAACGCCCCTCTATTCCCACAGCAACCAGTTGCTAACACACGGTGGCATGCTTGATTGTTACGCCCCCTTTGTCCGCCTGTCATTTGCACAGGTGTAATATTAGCCAGCGGCTTTTGTTTTCATTGCTGTCAGTATAATGATTGTTGTTGTTGCTGTTTATAAATGTGTTGGCTTTTATCGCCAGGATCATTTAAATGTCTGCCGTAGATAAAAAGTCGCTTAATGACAGACAGACAGCAAGAAAGACGGCCAGCCAGCAGCGCAATTAAAATGCTCTTTTTTATTTAAGCATCGCAGCTGCATAAATTTTGTCAGCTGCAAGTTCCTTGAGATTTAAGTTTAACGGCCTGTAACAGCTTTAGCTTTATATTTTACGGCCTGTAGCTAAAGTATTTAGGGTTATATTATGCCAGGGAAACTAGTCAGACTGCCCATTATTTATAATGGAGTGCGCGACGAACAACTATGCAGTTAAATATATGTACTTAAGATTTCTTCAATTTAAGCACTTTAAACCCAACTTGTCAATGTTTTTAAATTGTATATTGACTTTATTGGTCTTTAATGGCAAGGCAAGCAGTAGATACACTTGGATATAAAAGCTTCTATTTGTGTGCTGCAAAAATAAATTCTTGATCTGTTCACGCTGTACATCAACATACATGACAAATTTGATATGGCTAGTTACTATTATCCCAGACAAATGCTCAGAATATCGACGCTGAAACCCGGTATTTCTCAATACAAATTAAGTGTTTTATAAATTAAATTAAATGATCAAAATACATACATATGTATACCCTAACGATTCGGATGTGCTACTTTTTGCCAGTTAAAACCATTATACCCTACTTTAAATAGGCACAGAATGTAGGGTATACATAATATTTCGGCCCATTAAACTTCTAACGATGTTCAGATGTTTGTAATCTCTTGTTTCTTGTGTCTTGTTCTCCAATTGTTGAGCTAATTGTGAGCATATTTTCCTTTTTCCAGACGATTTCACTGCAGCAGCGCAACTTTAAGCAGAAAATTGTTGCGCTCCTAAAGCGCTTCAAGGCCAGCGAGGAGCTGGAGGATGAATCGCATAGTGGCACCGCTGCACTGCGTGGAGAGCGCGATTTGGATGCACTCTTTCAGGAGCTAGAGTCGCTCTCCTGCTGCGAGGGCGACGATTCCGGGCCCGACATGGACAGCATATCGATTGGCTCGACGCCGAAACCATCGCTGCGTCCGTTCTTCACCAACTCGCGGATAATGCTGCACGACAGTCTCGCGGGCAACGGCAGTGGTGCACTTGGCGGCGGCATTGGCGGTGCTACGGGTGAGTTTGTGGTCCTTGTTCGTGTTGCAGGCGCTGCATTTTGCCATGGCTCAAGTTATTTCATTGCCTTTGATAAGCTACCAATTTATGATATTGTTGTTGCCTTGTGGCGTAACATGTTAAATACGTTGCTGGCAGAAATGGCGCCTATTTCCGTCTCCGTTTCCGTTTGCCATTGGGGGGCCATAAAGCAAAATAAAAAAAATGTTGCAGCTTAAAAGCAGGCTACACTATTTGGCCATGTCCAAATCGACGTACGACTATTGTCTTGTTTTTGTTTTAATATTATTTTTGTCAGTTTTCGGTCAAGGCTACCCTGTTTTATGCGAAATAATGTCGCACGTCCTATACGCACACACAGTTACACATTTGCGCATACACAGGACACGCGCGCATACAACACACACACACAATTGCAAGGTCACGCATTGTGAGTGATGAAGGGGGCAAAAAAGAGATAGAGGGCAGCTGGGCGAGTGCGAGATACACTTGTATTAAATTCAGTTGACCATTTGGCCAATTGTCTGACTAATTTATACACTGTACACATATGTATATACATGAATTCATGTGCTTGTGTGTGTATGTAAATAAGGGATTCGCTGCTGCATACTTGCGATTATATACAATTAACTTTTTTAATTTTTATTTTCATATGTAATATACATAAATTTAACTTCAACACCTATTTGATTGGAAAGCTTTACAAGTACATCAAGTTCTTAGTTGTATATCCTCTATTATATTTGATTTAAATATATCTATATATATATGTATACATAAACACAAACAAAACAAACAAAAAACAAAAACATTTTGCATGGCTTGAACAAATTTCTTTTGCAGGAAACTCTGAGCGCCGATCATCGGATAAGAGCGACCAATTGACCAATTCATCTTACAATATTGAAAATAACAAAAACCAAAAATGCATTCATTTAACAAACAATAACAATTCGGCTACAACACCAGGTCTGTGAAAATTGCAGCAACAAAAAAAAAGCTACACCTAATACTTAAAATTGTAGAACACCATTAGCCCAACCCCACAACCAATATACACCCACAGCTACAACTCCACACCCCCACTCAAAAAAAAAAAAGTACAAGGCACGTTTGATACAAATTAATTGAATGATTGAATAACCCTTTGTGAGTTAAATTTTATGGCAGTCACCATATCCAAAGTGCACTTTACGTAAAGCAAACTGAAAGAGGACACAATAACTAAGTTTATGTTTATTTTTAAAATTCTAAGCCTTGGCCTGCCTCACCATCACGCACGCCCTTACACACACGCAGACAAAACTCAATTAAACTCACACACACACACACACACGCAAACGTATACCGTTGCACATGCAATTCCAGAGCTTGAGTTGACAGTGTGACCAACGCCCGGCGGCTGCTGCTGTTATTGCATGAGTTAGCAGTGCTGTAAATGTTGTGTCGTCAGAAAAATGCTAAAGAATGGAAATTATAATTTGCATTTACTTTGACTTTTCCGTTCCACACTATTTTTTATAAAACAAAAAAGAAAAAATCGTACGTATGTCACGCTAGCGAGCTTTTAGCTTTAATGAAACAAACGGAACATAAATTAATTCACGTATTTATTTTTGGATATTTTTCCAATTAACAAGCCTCTAAAAAAAACCCCAACAAACGCACCCTTAATCACAGCGCCAATGGCACTTTCCACTTTCACGGCTCCTTCAATTTTCCTTGCATGTTGTGCTGTGTCCCCCGCCCATTTGATTAATTGCGACATTGCCAAGAAAATTCAAGTGGAGCACGCTATACAAATAAAAATAAAACACAATCCAAAGGTGTTTATACACACCTTGTGTACATATGAGCATATATGTACGCATGTACACAAATACTCGCGCGTAGGTCTTGCCATGTTCGAGTAGTAAAAAGTTTTAACTCTATTTACGAACGCCACATTTATTTATTATTTACGGCGCAACGTCGTCACATACGCACCGAAGCACCTTGGCATGAACTCAATTAGGGTCATAAGCAAGCCAGTTGTGTGTGCAGGAGAGGATTGGGGGGTGGGGGGCCTGTGGGGGAGCATCTTAGTTACCGCCTGCATGCCTATAAATAGCATTTCTTTTTTTTTATGTTTTGTAAAACAAATTCTAGTGAGCACCCCACCCAATTCAAATATTCCTTAAATCCTTTCACGAACTATGTCCCTCGTCTCTTGTTGGGAATTTGTGGTACATCCTGCTCATCCGACCACTTGTTGCTCTCTTTTCCATTCACAGATCGCGCTGGTAATGACAGTTCCGGTAATGAGGGCAACGCCGGCTACACCGATGGCCAGAACTCCGATCCGCAGAATAGTCCGCCCAGGGACAAGGATTACATGCGCCAGCAACAGTATCAACAGCTGACACCAGTCAGCTCCGTCACCGGCAACATGAGTACCGTTAGCCCGGCCCAGGCGCAGACCGAGAAGCGCTCGCGTCTCTTTCGCACCTCAAGCAATACGCTGGCCGTGGGCAGCGCCGGCGTCGCCAGCGTTGGGAACAACAGCAACGCAGCGGCGAGCAAACGGAAGCACACGCTCAGCTTGAGCGCCGAGCCGCGCTCAGCGTTGGAGGCTTGCCTGTCGCCCACAAATGTGGAGCCGCGCAAGCTGCTGCTCGATCAGCTGAGCCGCGTGTTTGCCGGCGACGACAATGCCATACCCGAGGTGGTGACCATCATTAGTCCGCCAGAGGCGTTGGGCGGCAGCACGCTGCTGGCCAAGCTCGTCACCCTGTTCGCCAATTCCTTCAAGCCGGCCTTCGTGCCACAGAACACGGCCGAGGTGAAGGCGGTGCTGCAGGCGCTCATGGCCAAAATTCAGAAGTAGTAAGTAGACTGGCCTAGTTCCACATGTCCGGTTCACAAAATTAACAATCTCCATCGTCCAATTAGCTGCAATTCGAATGCCAAGCCGCCGCACACGGTGAAGGTGCTGCTCATTGGCGGAGACTGGCTGCAGGGCGCGACATTGCGCCACTATGTGGAGCTGCTGGGCGTGCGTCCGCCCGACTGGCTGAATCATTTGCGCTTCTATTTGGTGCCCATTGGCGGCGGCAGCAGCAATGGCAGCGTGGCGCGCCATCTTAGCCAGATGGATCAGGCGTATTCCGCCATGTTTGGCTCCGATAACTGGGCCCAGCTGTGCGAACGTGCGGCAGCCACCGCGGCGGCGGTCAGCGCCGTGACCACGGTCAATGCCACGGCGCTGACGGCCAACCTGGCCGATGCGGCAGCCGTGTCCAAGTCGGACATTGCGGAGCTGGTGCAGCGCATACAGCGCTATCTGCACGCGGCCGGGCCCTGCACACAGATACCCATTGCCGAGGCCATGGTCAACTACAAGGAAGAGGATTCGTGCCAGATCTTTGTGCCGTTTGTCAGCGTGAGTGTCAGTAAATATGTTTTGGGGTCCGATTTAAAAACAAATTTTCGGTCGCAGGACGTGCGCATTGGCTATTTGGACTCGCAGGCCTCGCTGGACCTTGAGGAGAGCGCCGCCTTCAATATGACGGGCAGCGCTGGCAGCGGCGGCTCCGCAAATGCTTCCAGCATGCCAATACCAATAGGCAATCAGAGTACGCCCAGTATGCATGGCGGCGCATCTGGTTCGCCGCCGCAACAGCAGCAGCAACAGCTGGGCCAGATGCAGGGCCAGAGCATGGGACGCATATCACCCCCACTGCAGACGCCGCCATCGTCGGGCCAGTCGCATCGCGAGCGGGGCGCCAATGAGGCGCTAACAACGCCATCGGCTCTGCAAATGCAGACGTTCAGCGGAGCGCTCGCTGCAGCGGAGGCCGTAGAACTGCAGGTGGACTATTGGCCGCTGGTGCGGCCCGGCGAATCGCATGCCAAGGAGTCGAAGGGCGGCATGTCGCGTGGCGGCGACTCCGGCGGCGGCAAGAATAGCATTAAGAGTACGTTTAGGAATCTGCAGGTGTGGCGCCTGCCACAAAATGCACAGCAATTGGGTGATATGTCCAATGGACTGACTGTTAGTTTTGCCACCAAGGAGAAGAAGCAGAAGCAAAGTAAGCAGCAGCATGCCCCAAAGCACATTGTTCACTACTAAATCCAATTTACGCTTACAGTTATGCGCCTGGGCAAGAAGAAGGACAAGGAGCGTGATCTCGAAAAGGAGCAATGCGTCGAGGGTGTTGCTCGTCTAATATGCTCACCCAAGCAGTCGCATCCAGTACCGCTGCGTGGTAAGTGCTTTATATTGTTTGCCCAAAGACTTTCTAATGCTCTACTTTTTATACACATATATATTTACAGTTTACATCGATGGCACCGAGTGGACTGGCGTTAAATTCTTCCAGTTATCGTCGCAATGGCAAACGCATGTCAAGAACTTTCCCATTGCGCTCATCGGCTGCACGCCCATGTCGTGTGCTGAATTAACCTAGTCATATAATATATATATATATATTTATATATGTATAATCCCCATTCTCATGAAAACTCGCACACGCAGACACATTGTAGAGCAAGGGAGCCAGACACATGCGGCGATTAATATTACTGAGATGAATGATAATTTATTTTATAATTAATATTTGTAAATTTTTAGTTAGTAAAACGTTTAGATTGTAAATTTCTTTTTAAGTCATCAGATCGCGAATTGTGAACTTATCAAAGCTTTTCGAGCCACATGCATCACACAAACACAAACACACACACACACACACACTCACAATATGTATCAGATATATATACTATTAATATATGTAGAATTATAATGCCGAACGTTTAACACTTGTTCAAAATAACGCGTATCAAATATCCTGTACGAGATTACAAAACTATGTAGTTACCGTTTCAAGAGTTTATTAGCAACAACGTTTTTCAAATCTAGTTTGTCAACCAAGGCTATCAACTGTTTGCCAAATGGTTTCTAAGCGGTTACAAACTGTAAACTTAGCGTGTTCTATTTTTTGTTCGTTTTTTGCCAAACAGGCGCCTCGCTTGAGGGATAGCCCGTCGGGGGCATTGCCAAAAAACAGCTCGTCTGAGCCAAATGATCTCAACTCTGCTCGCGCAATGGCAACAGCCTGATATGCCCTGGCATTATCTACTGAACTATCGTATCTATCATATATGGTTATGCAGCATACTATATAACTATAACTGCTTAGCAATGTGAACTTAACCAACCCGTCGTCTATATACTACCAAAATTCTGACATTATCTGTATGTGCAACTAGATATATACTTATACATATATATATATTTATATATATACATACATAACTATCTTATATACATATTCTAACATATGTACTACTCTAATTGTTGTGATTTTTGAAAATTCATAATGTGAACAGCCGATGCACAGATTGTATAAGCGTCTATATGTATGCAAGTAAGATATGTAATTTGAAGCAGTTGCAAGCAATATATACCCGTTGGGTGCGAGACTTTTACCCAGTTTAGATGAAGAGCAAGAAGTTGAAATGTGAGTGCGAAGTGACGTAATAAAATATTATAAGGTGTGTAGTTTATAAATGTATTATTAAATATATTATATTTAACGACAAAACGGATTCTCTTTTGATTGCAAAACTGAAATTTCAGCTTTAACGCACATGAAGTCTTTGGTGCGACAGGCCATTAACCAGAATCGAGCGTTTCCTGAGACCCAGAGCGCCGTCAAGGCCGCCGGGGGGCAGGAGAAAGGTCAAGTTCTCGTGACCCTTGGGTTGTGCAAACTCCACAAGATTGGCATTGCTCTCGCTGAGTGCCAGCAGCGACCATATGGCCAGGTTACGTGTCTTGCCGTGGCGTGCCAGCACGTAGAACTGCAAAAAGGCCAAGTTCAAGGCATGCTCAATGGCATATTTGAATTTGTTAGCTGCACTCACCTCATCCCGGTCATCGATTAGATGGCCCACAATGAGCGCCCAGTGGGCTCGATGGCCGGACCTCTGGCAGGGTGCATGATTGACGTCGGCATCGTAACTGGATTTAAATGCGTGGATTTAAGGTCAACCGAAGGTGTTAGCAGAAGAAATTTGAACAAATACACAATTTGTAGCACTTTATTAATAGCAAACTAGATACGATTTGTTGAAATGCAGCATTCTAAACTAACTGAGCGGCACAGTTACAGCTAGCCCACCCGCATGGGAGGCGACACCAATATGACGCCGTCTCCTCGCACGAACAGCATGGGAATGGTGCGCTTGGTCGTCTTGTAGACCTCCTCGTAGGTTTCCTCGTCAATTTCCACGGTGGTTACCGTTTCCTCGGCATCGCCCAGCACCATATTTAAGTGCTGATCGAAGGCGTGCAGTCGGCCCCTCAGTTCCCGCTCATTTCGCATCTTTACGTACACCTTCTCGTCCAGGCTGAGGCGAATAAGGTCGAGCGGCTCCTTGACCGGCAATATTACCTGGCTGAGCTGCAAGTACGGAAGTTAGCACAATAGTTGCGGACGATATATGCCAGCTTACCTGTTCCTCTTCAGTTGCCATTTAATAAATAATAAACACTCGACCGCTGTTAGTTTGCAATTAGCAATTATCTTGTTTTGCTTTCTTGTGTTCACTTTTTTGCACTAAATAATACCAACATTTAGTATATACTTGGCACGCGGCCTCAGTGCTGCCCATCAAAATGTAATTCAAAATATACATTGAATATAAACGTTTTGTAAATACCCCGACTTTTTTCAATTAATCGATAAATACTTTGTTTAAAAAGGATACGGCACCAGCATACAGGCCCCAGAGCATAGCTGTTCCTTGATTTTGGCACAATCTAGAAAGCCTTCATAAATTTGACAATCCCCAGTGCCATTTAAATACTTCTGCGTCAATTCATACAAATATTGCGTGCTGAACATTTCGCCATTTCTTGTGTACTTCTGATCAGTGGCATCTACGAGCAGTTCCTGTACTGTAGGCTGTCCATTAAGCAACATGCTAAGCGCTGTCAGGCCACAGGTGGGTCCCACCTGTGATGAAAACTTAAAACACATGCAATATTTACATGAGATAGGTGCTAACTTGTAGGAGGCTGGCGATGGCATAATATTGGCAACTCTTGGGCTCCACATGTTGGCATACGCGACTGAGAAAACAGCCCTTCTGCACCTCCGGATATTTCAGTGCCCAACTACACTCATCGCTGGGTATTTGAATAACAGGAGCAGCAATGTTATCCTTTTCAGCGGTTGCTCGACAGCTGATTATATTAGGTGGTGTTGGTGGTGGTGGCGGCGGCGGGGGAACGGACGCGGATTGCGACATTTAGGTCTGAATCGCGACTCGTAGTTTGAACACATAAGATAAATAAGTAAACAACAGCTGATTTTTTGTTATTGGTAGCACTTCTACTCACGATCATGCCAACTTGTTTAAATATTCGCATTTAAACTAGGGCTGTACAAGTAATTGGGAAATTGGACAAATTAAGTTTTTTAAATAATTCAAAATAAACCCACACTTTAAAAAACACAATCGTAACGCGAAAACTGTAAATTTCAGTTCCACCCTGAAAGTTGCTCAAGTGTTTTTTTAAGGTAAAAACAAACGGAATACAGAATAATGATTCAAAATAAATAAATAAATTACAAATTTGTGGTTTCGTATTTGTGTCAGCACACATTTAAAAAATAAATTTATTTTCTTATCGGGTATTATTACAAAGATAGCTAATCAGTTGAAATTATTTATTTAAGAATTAAAAATCGTGTAGTTTTCAACGATTTATTTGCAATAGCACTTTCCTTGGATAGGCCTTCTATACTCAAGGGTTATGGAATCGGTAAAGTCGTTGCTCAACTGCGGTTCACTTTCCGCCTCTTGCAGGGCTTTTGTTGCTATTGCCTCAAAGGCTTTCACCACATTACTGCCATCCTTTGCCGAGGTCTCGTAAAGGGGTAAATTGTTGCTTAATGCGCACCACTGCAGAGCTTGCCGAAGAGATACCTGGATTGGAATATGCTTTAACTAAAGGAAATTTATATTTTGCCATCTGTGACCCACTTTGTGATCATCTAAGTCAGCTTTATTGCCAATCACGACAAAAGGAAAATTATCGGGATTCGTCGGATTTGCCTGTATTAGGAACTCATCCCGCCAGAGCTCTAGATTTGCGAATGATTTTGGAGACGATACATCGTAGACGAGTGCACAGCAATCAGCTCCACGATAGAAGGCCGTTCCGAGTGATTGGAAGCGCTCCTGACCAGCCGTGTCCCAAATCTCGAATCAAAATTATCAATAAATCGTCCGTTAGAATGTCAACTTTTTTCTTCATACCTGCATTGTGACCTCGCGATCGTCTATAACAACTTTTTTCGTAAAGAAGTCCGTTCCAATTGTGGCTTTATATATACTAGAAAATTGTTTGTTGACATAACGATTTATCAGCGAAGTTTTGCCAATACTGCTATCTCCTAAAATTATGACTTTCAGCAGTGGTTTCTTGTGGTAGGACATGGTAGTTGGTGGCTTTAACATAATAATAGGATACACAATTAGCATACAATCCTATTAATCACTGGCATTTCAATTATGTATAAATATAGATTCTGACAAATAATACATTTGCATCTAATAAGTTACTCCCGGGTAACCGCATTTAACTACAAAATACACTTAACATAAAAATAATAAATTGTGACACCTTTATAAACTAAGAATGCGTTTTATACAAAATATAATTGGCTTGATCAAAATCCAATGTAAATCTTGGGGTACTTGCCCCGCCTAGCTACGATTTTACTTCAAATAGGCACATTAAATTTTATTTCCTCTTTAAACACACCTACGATATTATTTTATTTTTCTTATAATATTGATCCGATGCACTTCTAAACACAAATTCAAACTTCGGACTGAAAATGTAGCAATAACTACTTCTTTCTTGAAACTTCGACTGAGAATAAAGTGAGCTTTATTGATGTACATACATATATATAAATACGCCAGCAATATAATCTTTGTGGTCGGCGGTAATAAATGTTTAAGTATAATTCATCATTGAAAGAGAATCTACGCTTGCCTTTTTTTACTCGTTCACAAAGCAAAGAGAGTATGTTGAGCTTTTGCAATATTGAAACTTAGAATATATATAATCGTGTCAGATGAGATTTTTTGGGTACGGCAAATCGTCCTGTTTTAGAGGTAGTCATTAAATTTGGTAGCAGATTACTGATCGCCCCTCAAAAGATGGAACCAAAAACTTTTGGCAACGCCCATATATTTTTCGAAAATTACAGTTAAACGGGAACGCTTTGACGTTACAATAATCGTTAAGACTGCTTTCAACTGTTTTAACCAACTACAACGCTGTTATTTGTGTTGGAGGAGGCAATCCAGTTGCCCAAAAGCACGCACCGAACCATGGTTATGGAAAAACCAGCCGTGAAGCAAACACTGAATCCTCTTTTTAGGTTTGGTTATGATTCTAATAAAATATCATTTTGCACTCACCTTCAAATTGTTATAAAAGAGAAGAATTAATGTTGTTAGGTCTATTTGTATGTTTTGAATGTTACGAGAGTGGTAGATTTTGCATTGTTTATTATACAAATTAAACCAAGAGAATGAAAATGTTAAATAAAAATATATGAAAATTACATTATTTAAATTATACACAAATGATGTGTATGTATTACCAAATGGTAGCTATTGTTTATAATTGTCTACGAGTAAAAAAAATTAGTTTATCAAATTTATGCTCAAATTGATTAATATAGTATCTATTTGAGGAGGAAACTGAGCTGAGCCAATAAATTGCCAATCGCGTTGAATATGATAGATAATGCATACAATTAATTACAATAAAAATGTATATTTTTGTTTTATTAAATTTACAATCACAAGAATTATTTTTTTTCGTAGATAATTTGTTATTGGTGATTCTGAAGTTTTTCTATTGCAACGGCTGCATCTGTTGCGTGCAATAATTTTACTAATGGCAAAATATTACTAGGAGGGCATGCACAACATGTAAAAGTATTTTAATGATTGGTAAACAGACCATAAATAGTAATAACGGGAAACTTTTACGTTACAAATTTGCCAAAGTTTTTCTGAATTTAGCATCCTATCATTATACCTATGCTGTTGCTGAAATTTTTTTACTTAAACTTATAACCTTGCTGTCGTTTATCGTATTTGCTTTTTATACTCATATGCTGTTATGTATTTTATTTATAATATAGATTGTGTATTTATGCACTTTGCGTTGTATTCTGTTGCTGCAGCTGTTGCCAGTAATATACTATTACATTAGCATTGACAATTGTCAGCGTTGCCTGGACGATTATTTTCAGAGTTCAAGCGTATTTGATCGGGGAAATCGTTGATGAGTTCAGCCTGCAAATACAGTAATATATGAGTAGCCGATAGGAACAAACAAAGATCGAATAGTACCTCCGTCTCCTGTTCCAGCGCATTTTTTGCTATAGTTTGAAACGCCATATCAACGTTGATGCCCTCCTTTGCTGACGTCTCATAATAAGGTATATCGTTTTTCGATTGGCACCACTGCTGTGCCCGGCGCGTGGATACCTGGAATAAACAAGACAAGATTATGATAAACAACAAAACGATAAGAAACTGGCTAGAACCAGTCTTTTTTTTTATCAGGTTTTTAGTTACAAACAATTAATTAAAAAAGAAAGTAAAAGATTATTAAAAAATATTGCACTAGTCGAGAGGGTTAGACTCGAAGATAATGTATAAAAATGAAGATATAATAAGTACAAAGTGCCCTGCTGTTCCTTTACAACTTAATAATTCTTAAACTGTATTAGCCGCTCAAGTCAATGGAACATAATTATTATCAATAGGACTATAGAAAATAAAATTAAAATTACAAAAACTCAAAATATTTAATTTGTTGTCTAGCTTTTAGTCTGTTATTTCAACTCAGACTTTTATGATGATCAAGAATATGTGTATATTTATATAGACCTCCTATTGTCTACTTTATGGTTTCAGGCGTATAAATGGATAAATTGAATGTTTGTGCTAATTATGTATCTACTCACTTGGCGATTATCTAAATCCACTTTATTGCCCAGCACGACAAAGGGAAAATGCTCAGGATCCCGTGGACTGGCCTGTATTAAGAATTCATCACGCCATGAGTCTAAATTCTTGAACGAGTTTGGCGCCGTCACATCGTAGACGAGCACGCAGCAATCAGCGCCGCGATAGAAGGCCACGCCAAGTGATTGGAAGCGCTCCTGACCAGCCGTGTCCCATATCTAGAGAGCAATCAAAACCATTAGTAATCCATTTTCAACAATAGTCGAGTCTGGCTCACCTGCATCGTGACCACGCGATCGTTGACAACGACCTCTTTCGTGCAAAAGTCTGCTCCGATCGTTGCCTTATACTGATTGGAAAATCGTCTGTTTACATATTGATTCATTAGCGACGTCTTGCCAACGCTGCTGTCGCCCAGTATGATGACCTTCAGCAGAGATTTCTTTCTGGTGGCCATATCGTTTTTCCTTTATTTTTCGCGTTAGCTCTTAGATGAGCTGAAATAGACAAGACGTATCGACCCATTAGTTAAAAATACCTTTGCACTAACTAAATGGGTATAATTTAATTACACGCTTATCGCAAACGCCTAGGATTACCAGCACAGCAACACTGGCAAACTCTAGGCTCTAATGGGAGCAATCGCACTTTGGGCATGGGTGTATGATAAGCTCTGATTTAACGCTACACACACACATGACTCATGCGATGAACAATGACTGACCATTGAACGGAGCACGCGGCAGCGCGGGCAGGGAAGGAACGGGAGCCCGCATCGAAGCGATAATAAAACGAATGATAGTAAGCGTGTGCAACGGAGAAAGTGACAATGACAACACAGGCGACGTATTTGACAAACAAAGCAAACGAACAGGGTGCAATCGAACAGGAAGTTTGACTTTGGTTTCAAGAAAATCATTTCGACATAATTGTAGCAAACGGAAAACGCCCATATTTATCACAGTTAGTAGGCCGATTAGCTATCAAATAATAATGTAAACATAAATGTAAACGAAGCTTTGAAAAATTGCCATCGACACTCCGCTCCACCCGCAACGCGACGGACCAACAAATGACTTGTTTTTGCGCACCACTACAATAACATCTGCATGTGTATGTATGTTTTTCTCTGTCTCTGAGCTCCACTGGCAATATTCCATACTGTTTTTACTGCTGCGTAACACCATCTTTCATTGTCTCTTTGTTTCGAAAAGCGTCGTTTTTTCACTTTGCACTATAGTACAGACACGATTTACTGAACTTACTGTGTTAAAGATGTAAATTTATTGTTCGAATGCACTTTATTTCCTCTCAACTACGCAGTTAATTTTTTTTTGTTTTCTACGAATTTTGGCCAATATCAACTAATTATTCGATACAAAATATTGCGACTAATCGACATTCGATAAGTAGTTGCAGATGGGCTCTGTTAACGGAGCACTCCACACTTAACAGAGCTACTCCACATTTAAAATAATTATTTCGAGTTTACATAACTACTCCTCCATAATCATTTTTTGATCGAAAGTCAAATCTTAACAGAATTATTTAAGAATTAATTAATTGGAAAATTTCTTTTGTTAAGTCGAATGTTGTTATGTTTTGGTTTTTTAAATCTCATTTTGCATATTGGGCAACGAAATATTTAAGGGACGCAGCAACTATGGCTCTGATTTGTTTATATATTAAATCCAAAGAATTAAGTGGGAAAAATGTTCACTGCATTTCAATGTGAAATGAATAGAAACATAATTCAAAAAAAGATTGGTAATTTAGGTTAGTTAGTTTTAGTTTTAGTTTTAGTTTTAGGTTAGTTTTGACAAAGTTATGGGTGTTTGAAATATGGGAGCTATGGATCCGAGAGCTTTACATGTCAAAAATGTTGTAAATTTTTCCATGTTTTTTGACGAAAAATTTGACCTCTTCAGAATCGGTTTTAATGTTGTTTTTTATACTAATTGTGATACCCACAATGGATTAAAAATATAAATTTGCATTTCTAAATTTTGAAAAAAAATTGTTTTCCAAAATGAGTAAGGGGGGGAGTACATGCTTTTTTTTGCCAAAAAATTCAAAAAAAAAATTATTTTCAAAAATGCATACATTTTAAATGTAGAATCAATCTAGAGGATAAGTCACGACTAAAATGCAATCAAACACGTAAATCAGTTCAATTTTGACAAAGTTATGGGCGTTTGAAATATGCGAGCTATGGATCCGAGAGCTTTACATATCAGACTTTTTGTCAAATTTTCCATGTTTTTTTGACAAAAAATTTGACCCCCTCAGAATCGATTTAAATGTTGTTTTTTATACTAATTGTGATCCCCACAATTGATTAAAAATATAAATTTGCATTTCTAAATTTTCAAAAAAGTTTTTTTTCGAAAATGAGTAAGGGGGGAGTACATGCTTTTTTTTGTCAAAAAGTTAAAAAAAAAATTATTTTCAAAAATGGATACATTTTAAATGCAGAATCAATCTAGGGGACAAATCATGAAAAAAATGCCTTCAAACATGAAAATCGGTTCAATTTTGACAAAGTTATGGGTGTTTGAAATATACGAGATATGGATCCGAGAGCTTTACATGTCAACACTTTTTGTCAAAAATGATCAATTCTTTGGGAATATCGGATTCATACCTATACCGTTGCATATCTTGGCATAAGTTGTTTTTTGTTTTATTTAATTTGATTTAATTGTTCGCATTTGCACATCGCGTATGCAGCTAAAATGAATTTCTTCAAATTTATTTAATACCCTTATATTATTATATAGTTATATAATCTTTTGTGTATTCTGTGTCTGTGCTTTACGATTTCCCACTTGCTTATTCGTCAGCATCCGGAGCAGCGGCTCCATCAGCAGCAGCGCTTTTATTGGCGATCTCTGAAGCGATCTTCTTCAGCTGATTGATATCGTGGGGACTCAACTGCGTCAGGATGCCGGGCAGCATCTCCGAGATCGTCTTGAGCTCGCTGTGGCCGGTTATGGCGAACGTGCTGTTGGGCAGCGATGCCTGCGTCTTCGGATTGTGGTAATGAATGACGGTGCCGTCCTTCTTGATAATGTTCACTTCCTCAATATCGGGTATGTTATTGACCGAAAGTTTTTTCAGCGATGACTGCAACTTCTTGTCATCGGTTGCCGGCGTCGAGTGGACAAACTTCTTCTTGCGGCGTGGGGTACCCTTGCCCCCAATGCGCACCTCCGCCTGCAGTTTCTTAAGCTTCTCTGGATTCATTTGGATTTTCAATAAATTTTTACTAAATGTCAAAAAGGATGTGATATATCGTTTTGAAGCTTGTAACAGTGTCAACCAACTAAATCGCTCCAAGCGTTGATATCAAAAATGGGTCAAATGTGCGCGTGAGTTTTGACAAACATTTTTGTTTTATAAATTCATTTATTTTATTTAAAAAATTTAAAGAAGCTAAAACCCAAACCCAGTTCGAGCCGAACCAGTTCGCACTCGGTACATACTTCATTTTTACAATTTTGAACCGAACCCTGAACCGATTCAGCTTGAAAAAAGTCTTCGGAACCCGAAAGATGGCAATGCAAAAAATAACTGAGTAAAGGAGTTTTGATCAATTTTGAGTTTAGTTCGTGAACAAATTTTAAAAGATTAAGTAAAGGCGGGTTCGAACCAAAACCTAGGTTCATAAACGTGAAAAACCCGGTTCATGAACCGTGAACCGAACCAACTACATTTTCTCTTGGGTTTTTGGTTTTTGGTTTGGCTTTTAAACAATCCCGATTTAGACCAAATATTTTGTCAATATTTGTTTTGTACTTTAGTACTTCAAGAACTTTGATGGGTTGATCGCAGTATATAATTATATTTACCTAGCTGATTAGCATTCGGCAGCGCCAGTTGCGTATTTGCATGCTACGCTGAAGCAATAACAGCAGCAGCAACAGCAGCAGCAGCAACTGCAGCAGCAACAGCAGAAGCAACAGCAGCAATAGCAATTTCAGATATTGACAACGAACGTATTTTACGCGACAGAGACGCACTCAATTGCTTTACCTCATATGACATTGAAAGTGTTTCAGGATTTTAGCCAAATGCTGTTTTTGTTGCTGCTGTTGCCGTTGTTGATGTCGGTATTGTTGCTAGTTCTACTATTTGTGGCGCTCACGATTAAAAGTTGTCATCTATGTCTTTCTGCTGCTGCCGACGTGTTTCCTGTATCTCCAAGTTGTTGCCAGCAGTGTGTTTTTGTTTGAGTTGTTGTTGCTGTTACAGTTGCGGCTGCTGGCGCTGACAGAGGTCATGGGTATGGGAACTCTACACCAAAGTTGCATGCTACATGTGCCGCGATATATTTTTTTAGCTTACAAAAATGTTTGTACACAATTTGCAAGTCCACAGAAAAAACTATTTGTTGCAGCTGCAGCTGCGTCCAAAATATTGTTAGAACACAAAAAAATGTACATGAGAAAATATACTATGAAATGGAATATTTTATATATATATTGAAATTTATGATATTTAAAACTATAGCAAACAATCGAATAACTCAACCATATATGCATAAATCTACTTTCTTTCTATAATCAGATTACGTTTTGAATGTTTAGTCGAAAAACTATTAAAATGATTTTAGCTGTGATGCATCAAATAAAGCTACAATTTTACATTTTTTTTTATTATTGGGGCAAATATTTATTTAGTTACGTGAATTGGGTTAAATTTGACTTTAATTATTTGTATTTGAGGGACAACTTTTCTGCGTTTGGTTGACTTGGCCTGACAGCCTGGTTGGGCGAAGTTGTGTGGCGTTCGAATTAACTCCATATTTGGCTTTCTACCGGGTAATAAATATGTACCCACTGCACTTCAGACTGATTTCTTCCTGGGTGGTGTATTCTTGTTTCCGTTCAATATTTTTAAATCTGAACTCGCGTGCAGCGGTAGAATCGCTGATAAAACCAGTCCAAAAACAGTTTCAGCCCCTTGAGGTGATTCTCTAATCAAAGTCAAGTTAAAATTTAGTGGCTAGATTATGTCATGCGATGTTGTTGTTGTTGCTTGTGCTGCGTTGTCTTTTGTTTGCCGCACTGCAGGCAAGAAATAAAAAATATATATGAAGAAAAGACTACAATTCGCACGCCACGCGCCTGATAAACGTAATTACCCCACAAGTACGAGCTTAAATAAATAAAGAGTAGAGAGAAAAGGCCACCAAGCGGCGATGATGTCAAAAAAGATATCACATGTATCTAGTTTAATATTTAATCTGAGCTATAAATAATATGCATTAGGAATAAATACAAGAAATAATAATAGTAACACGATAATAATACAAATAATAATAACAATAATAATGATTATAATATTAATAATATAATTGTAATTATTCAGTAACTTTCTGAGTACATTTAAGAAATACTTGGCTGATAATGTTTCAATGTGTTTAATGTGTTTCTCTGAGTGTACGCTGCCCAGATGTCAAGTCGCAGATGCATAATTACAAATTGCATATGAATTGCACTTGATTTGGCTTATAAAAATGCCTTCAATTCGAGAGGAGGCCACTTAAACGCCAAATTAAATAGAATTTGCTTTTATTTTTATTATTATTTCGACTTTAAACTGCACACCCACTGCGGAGTCGATGACGACAGTCGACGTCGGACTGACGCGTTTGCTGACGTCTTTGATTGATAAGCGTGTTGGGGCTGGTATCCGTGGGCTATCACGGTTGCCGGTTTCTTTTTTTTAGGTTTTTGGCAAACATTTTGTCTTGGCGGTGCTTATCAGCGACGCATTTGCAAAAAGTTCCGCAGTTGCCGCGCTTCGTATCTGTATCTGTAAGATACAAATGCGGCAATTGCAAAGCACCAAATGCGAACCTTGTTGTTGTGGTTTTTGTGTGCTTTTCTTTTATTTTTGAAGCAAATTTGTGCTCATGGTTTTTTGCATGTCATAACCTTAGCCTAGACCCCACACAAATGCTTACCACTTGAAGTACCCGCCGACCCTATGTCTGCGTGCTGGCCCAAAGGGTTCGCCCAAGAGATAAATTAGCCTGCCAGCCCGGCTGGCAAGCTGTCTGGACTGACCCAGGCGTAGCCTTAGCCATTTGGGCCATTGCCGACTGCAGCCGCTTGCTGATGTTGCCTTTTTCATGGCTTCCGTTGTCGTTGCCGTTGCCGTTGCCGTTGCCAAAATCAATGCAAATTTTTCGGCTTCCGCTGTCATTTTGGCCATCGCTCGGGCCCAGGGCCTGCGATGGCTTGTGGCGAGGGCCTGCCAAATTAGGCCGGCGGCGCAATAATTGTTATGATGCCGTCCGTTAGTCTAATATTTATTTTGCATATGTGTTGCATGTTTGGCCTCTATCTAGCAAATACCCTTAGCTTGTTAATACCCTATCTGGACAGGGGACGTTGGGGACAATTTCAATTTGGTTACAAGTTCTAAGTAAATTTATTATAAGAAAATTATTTGGCTATATATATTCTAGTAACTAACTACGAGTCCTTCAAGCATTCGCTTTAGAAGTATCTATACGTTTACATTGTACTTAAATGAAGTACAAACAATGGCATTTATTTTATTTAATTTCCTTTTTTTAATTTTTTAATTGTTACGAATAAAATGTTTTTAAGATTAGTAAAACAAAATAGTAAGAATTTTATCCCACAGGTGCTTGAATTTAGAACGGCGTTTTTCCATAACAAAATCCGTGATTTAAAATGTATTATTCAAGCATATTTAGAGTATTAGCAGCTTCGGTCTTAAATTGATTTGTTTGGATAGGCTTAGTTTTTCGTTTGCATTTTTGGATGCCAACGATATGTTCTACCATTGAAGGTCAGTTCCGGGCGTATTTGGGGGCGGAGGCGTGGGTGGGCGTTGCGGCTGCAATAGCTGCAAATTAAAATTCGTTTATTGTGCCAAAAGTTATGCAAGTTTTGTACACTTCCGACGGATTTGTGTCGGCTGGAATTTTATAATTCCGAATGGCCCTCGCAAACACGTAAAAATAATTACACAAGCGCATGAGGCAAATGGAAAAATTAATTTAAGTGCAATGTCGGCGACTAGCACAAATCCCGGCTCATCAATTTGGCTTGCCAAAGCGACACAAGCCAAATTTATTTTGGCCAAGAATAAATCTACCAGCGCACAACTCGCCGGGGCAAAACCAAAAGTCATAGATACACACACACACACACAAACATAGTCAGTGACAGTTATATGCTGAAAACATAGCAGGACATGTGTAATTTCTCACGTGATTCAGCGATGAGTGTGATGAGATATACAGTATGTTGACTGCGAGATACTTTATACCAAAAATACTGTACACTAAATATTTCTTAAATAGTCACAAAATTTGTATTAAAAAGGATCTCTGTTAAGTTAAGCCGAAAGCCAGAAAAATATACATTATATCAGAAAATACATAAAGTGTTACTTTGGAATATTTACAAATTGTTATTTAGAGACATCTGTCCACAATATCGATTTAATAATGAGATGGATAGTTTCTGTTTTCTTTTTTAAAGAAAAAGCTTGAGACTCTGTTCTTCTATAGAAATAAGCAACAATTTAATAGAAAGAATATTTATTAAAAAATGTCAATATACTTTTCTAATTTTACAATAACTCAGTGAACTCCCCACGATTAAAGACTTAAGTTTCATTTGAAGACCATGAATAATCATAATATTTTGCTAAAAAAAGAGGAAAAAAATCGAACTCTTCTTCTTTTATGCTCACCAAAAATAATCCCGGCAAGGGTATTTTTCGGCAAAAACCTCCAAGCGAACAAACAAAACATTTCCAAATGAAACAAACAATAAAATTGTTTGCTCTCGTATCTGGCTGCTCCTATTGTTGATGTTGTTGTCGCTGCTGTTGTTGTTGGCGTGTGCGCATAAAAGAAAAGTGCTTAAAAAATAACAGTAAATTACACAGACACAAGCGCCACGCCAAGCGGCATGCCACGCCCCCACTTCACCGCCTCAGCGATGCATGACGAGCTTGCATACTTTTAGGGACAGCTGATTTAATTCCGCGCCAAAGGATGCCATGCGGGCCACAGGCACACACTATCGAGGCTCGTCCTTGCCAGTAGCTGGGCGCCCTGCGTCGGGGGCGGTCCGCTGCGCAGCGCAATTTGCAACGCTGCGACCGCTGCTGCACCTGCCGCTGCACTGACTCAAGCTAAACACGCACACACATAAAATGCGGCGGGGGAGGGGGGCTGTATTGCGGGTTCGCGGGCTCTGCCCGTGTGTGCGCGTTCAGCATGCATTTCATTTATATGAGCGGAATTTGTAATACGAGTGCGCTCTAAATGCTTTTCGGGCAGGGAGCTTCCTAATCAGATTTGTGCCAAATTGCAGACAAATGCATTTGGCTAGTTCCGTAAAGAATTTGTGCGCCATTTGTTTTTGCATTACACATTGTTAACTTGATGCAATGAAATTTGCAACTGATAAAAATTTAATTGTCTTTTTTAATTTCAAGTGCGTATGTATACTAAGAATTTTGTTTTGAAATCAAGTACAAGTAGAAATCCGGTAAGCTAAATGAGGATTTATTTAAGGTTGCAATTTTGCTTTTTAGAATGATTTTTACAATCACAAGACTTAAATATAGTACTTCACCTAAGAAAAATTAAGATTGATTTGAGATTTTTATTTCAAGTAAGGAATGTTGTGTAACGTGTAAATTAATCAAGATTATTATTCTATTTATGCAACTTTAACAGTCGATCATAAAGTTAAGATAATCAGACTTAATTTAAAAAAAATAAATTTAAGATTGCACAACCCTGTTAGGAACTTGGCAATAGACTTAAATAGCCTTAAATAGTACTGATGTTAGATGACAGGAAAGATTTTGTTGGACCTACCCAACAGAATTATAAAATAAAATTTGAAAAAAAAAACTACAAGCTTAGTAAAATATACTGTTTGAATTTACTGGAACTCAACAAATACTCTAATCTACTTTCATGCTTTAATCGATTTGTTTATTGCCAAAAGCCAGAAGATTGTAGAAAATAACGGTACAAATCCTATATCGCTTGTACTCAGACTTACGACGGCATTTTCCTCTGAATGAATTTCTACCAATTGGCCAAGTTAGCTCTATCTGTTGCGAAAGCTTTCACCTATATTAAAATTGACATTTCATCTCGGTGCAGATCTCTTGCCCATATCTCCTCATCTCTCTCTTTTACTTATGGCCACCATTTCATTTCATTTTGGCCACTACACAATAATTCATTATATTCGGTCTTTCCTCGGTCTATTCTTTTGTACAGTTCTTTTAGCCAGCGCTTGTTATTGTTTTGTTTCCGCTGCCATTGTTGTTGCTGGTGCGGTGCTGCTGCTGTAGAAACACTAAACAATACGGCGAAATTACTTAATTTCATGTTGGTCTAATCAAGTTGCCATTGCCGAGCGCCAACAGCGAGTGTGTGGCTGGCACGGAAGGCCGCTGAAAAGCGTGCAACGGGAACGGCACGAGAGCAAAGTGTGTGCAGGTGCGGATTGCCAGCAAATAACGTGCCGTTCTCGTGCCAAGCACACATGTGTGGGGCCCTGGGCTCTGCACACACACACACATACACACACACACACGCCTGCCATGAGACCCCCGAAGCCAACTGACTGCTGCCATCTTCATTTTTTCTCATTTTTTTTGGGCCAACGTTTAGTGGCCGCTCGTTTATGCTCCAAGCAGCAGCGAGGCAACAACAACACGAAATAGGTGGACAGCTAAACGCTGACAACAACAAGTAGAACGTAAGCTAAAACTATGCAATGCTCGCAGCCATTTAACATCTGGCCTGGGACTGGGCCTGGGACTGGGCCCGGGCCTGGGTCTGGGCCATGTTAATCTGAAAGTGTGTCAATGTCGGCATCCGTTTCCTTTTTGCCAAGGCAGCGGAGGCAGAAGCAGCTGCAGCTGCACTCGTATGGCCACTTGAGATGCAAACAGGTAAAAGGGCCACAAATTTAAACATTTGTCTACTCCAACACGCACTGTGGCACACTCATGCACACCCACGCACACCCCACACACCCGCACACACATTGGTCCGCTCAGCTGCATTAACTTTTGGCTTGGAAACGAAACGAAACTGGGCGAAATATTGGTAAAACGGCCATCCGCAATAGGCAGCAGTGGCATCCGCTGCGAACGTTTTGGCAATGGAACACGAAAATGGTGCAGCCTGTGCATGCTTTTGTGTTTTTTTTTTGTTGTTGTTGCCAGCTTCTGGGCCCAGCGAGCAGCGCCTGCTGTGAGAGCGCAGCGGGCGCGCTATTCTGTTGGCCACTTTTTCATTCTGATAAATTGGCAGTGACATTTCAGCAAGAGTTGACAATTACCAGCGCATACATGAGCTCATCTACACTATGTGTGTGTGTGTGTGTGTTGTGTGCCGTGTATAATTAAAAGCAAGAAAACCAGGCATGAAATTGTTTTGCTTAAATGTCTTTGACGGCTGCTGCGGTCGGTTGGTGGTCCACATTTGGATATGATCGAATGAGAATGCGCCACCACTTTAATTATGCTGCCAAGTAGCACCACTGAGTGGTGTGTGTCAAGGCTAGGCTTGAAATTTGCCAGTTCATTTTGATTTGTTGTATTGCTGGCCATGCACTGCACAAAATATACCCAAAAAATATGCTATACAAACGAGCTAACAGTTCAGTTGCATTCAAAAAATATCAAAGTAAAATGTTCAAATTCTACATCTGCATCTCAGTGCACATCCCTAGAAATTGGTTTTTTATGTATTTATGTACTTAATTATTATTATTAAGAAAGAAATAAAACGATAAAAAACATTCTGCAAGGCATTTTCATTTTCTTGAATTACAAAACGAACATTAAAACAAGTGAGAAGTCTCCAGTCGGGAGCGCCCGACTGGGGTATACCCTAAACCCTGTGCTTTCATACATTTCAGTCCGCTTGCATTCATACAGCCACATACACACACACATGTAAACGCAGACTGCTGCGTTTGGGCCCCACTATGGAAACTAAGAATATGATCTTAATAAAACTTTCAAGCGCTTAACAAGAGCATTGAAATCGATGTACAAACCAAAGCCTAACTCCGTAGTATTTGAATTGCACATTTTTCACATTTTTGCATATATGGGGCGAATGGGGGAGGTATCCAAAATCCGTTATTCGTTACCTGCGTATGCTTCACGCGAACAGTTTGAACTAAGTTTGGCTGCTCTAGCTCTTATGGTTTTTAAGATATCTTCAAAGAACGGGGGAAAAACCGATATTTATCGATAATAAGAAAACGTGATGAAATATCGATGATTTGAAATGGTATGGTATACACGAACCAAAAAAGTCCAACTTTAGTCTCCGAAATCGACGCGTATATACAGACGGACGGACAGACAGACGGACAGGGCTAGATCAACTCGGCTAGTGATGCTGATCAAGAATTTATATACTTTATGGGGTCGGAGATGCTTCGTTCTGCTTGTTACATACATTTGCACAAAACCATTATACTCTGATTTATCCGTTTTCAATGGATTCAGGGTATAATAAAATTATTTAACTGCAGACTATAAAAATATATAATGGTTATTAAAGAAAAGTACGCTACCGAATAAAAAATTTAAGCATTTAAAGTTTCTTTGAAATTTAGGTATATATACCCGTAAATATAAATTAATTTCACAGCGCATCATCCTATGGGACAGTTCTTTGCAAACATGTCACTGAATCAATTGAGTATCTAATCTCTGTGTATCTAATCACCTGAGTAGAATTTTAAACAATGCTGCGATAAGATTAATCTAGCCGTTTATAAATGTAATACAAAATGTATTCAATTTAAATCTTGTATTTGTGCTTAAACTTTTTAAAATCAAATCTTATAATTTTATATATTTGTAATGTAATTTGTAATATTTGCTGATATTTTCAACTGGAATTTAATTTAATTAACAATTTCTGCAAGTGTTAAATCTCCAAAAGTCTAGCAGACACCAAAAATGCCGCATGCTGTCCTGTAACGCTGCACGTGGTTGCCGAAATATAGACTGCACATTGCCACTCACACACACACACACACACGCTCACACTGATGCATGCAGTAGCGACAAGTGCAGAGCAGCGTCGGCAGCGACGCAGACGCAGACGCAGCGATAAGATAAAACGTGCGATGACAAAAAGCACCCAAAGCGAGCCACGACGACGACGACGACGACAACGTTGACGACGGACGCCGAAGCTCTGCAACGAGGCGACTGCGACGCGTCGCTGCTGATGCCGACGCCATGGACTGGCTGGCTGTTGGCTGCCGTTGCTGGCGCTGGCTGCTTATAAAAGCCGCTGGCACGGCACGAGCGAACATCACAAAACATCGAAGCGCGTTGCCGAGCACACAAGCCCAGAGTGGAGGCCACCTAGACGTCCACATAAGCAGCCAGAGTCAGAATCGGAATAAGCCAACGGTAAAGTGCAACAATAACACTAGGAGTCGCTTCAGTTAATGTGTATGAGTGTGTGTGTGTGCGAGTGCGAGTGCGAGTGCATTTGTATTTGTGTTAAGAGTTTCCGTTACACAAATAATGCCACAATTTCGAAAATACATTTCAAAAACCGACAAAAGAACAAGAACAAACCAAAAGTAACGAGCACAAGTTCTTAAGGGAAGGACACGAGCAAGAACAAGAGCACCAAGGATGAAAAACATGGCCGTCCCAGCAGGAGTCCGACAGCCTAGTCAAGTGGCTGTCACTTTTGTAAGGAATTTGCCGCCCACCTGGGCCCAGTTTGAGACCGCCTCATCAGTGTGAAGAGCGGGAAACTTAACAAGTGCAAGAAGCGCTGCTTTCGTAATGAATTCATTCAAAGTGTTGACGGCCAAAGTTTTTCAAAAAGTTTTTAAAACAACAAAAGAGAGGCACCAAAATATATATGCCCAAGGATCCTCGTCCTGTCACGGTTTGCTTGGTCAACCACTGTGGCCAGCGCCGTGTGCGCCGCAGGCCTAAAGCAGCGCTGCTGGCTTCCCTCTCGCTCGCTCGCTCTCTCTGTCCGTCTCTGTTTGGTATCTGTTGTTGCCCACCAAATTAAATGTAAATTAATGCAAATTACACAAAATTACTGCGGGCCACACAATGCAACAACTGCAGCTGAATGCAGTTCGCAGTTTCCAGTGCTGTCTGCCCCCAACTGTGGGGCTGCATCAAAAGATAAAACAACTGTCGCTTTGTCTATTATTTTAAATTGGCTACGCGAATTTGCGGCATCGCAAAAGTAATTAGCGACCATTGTAACTGTGCCAAAGATAACTAAGTAGAATCCGATTCCAAAATAGCATAAAGAGAAGCAAAGCTATTCGTACAGCGATTGATAAGTGCAGCTTAAGGTAAATAGAAGGCATCTATGATCTCAGATTATACGTTCATTTGTCAAGGTTTCAAATTCAGTGTCAGTTAATTTCTAATATATTACACTCCGAAGAATAAAAGACAGCTAGTAGAATATTTATTTTTTATTTTTGAGACTTTAGTGCAGCTTATTTATAATATAATAACCTTAGCAATTGATTGGCGAACTGGTTTTATTTTTACTTTGACTGTATAAGTATGACTGTGACTTTAGCATACTTTTTATGAACTCTGTAGACATAAATTTATTATTATATATAATACTTTATACAGAGTTGAACATTAGTTGGGTGTAAATCTATAATTATAGATTTAAAATTAAAATTAAATTGTTTAAATTATGAGAGTTTTGGGTTCAAACTCTGGGCTAAGCTCTTCTTTTTCATATCTTATCCGATGAACGACAACGAGAAAATACAGTTATTTTCGGGACACCGAAGAATAAAAATGGTCCTCATATATCAGCAAATTTTATCATATAGAACTGATGGGAATAATCGGTCGAAAAGTATGATTTTTGATTGAAAACTTTATTGTTTTTAAAGATGTAACCAAATTGAGATTTTCATATTGAATTTTCATATCCTATTATGAACTTAATCCTTTTTTAGAAATGGATCACAAATTAAGTTTTTTGGTGCAAACTCTGAACTATAAACTATAGATACATCGAATATTTTCTATAGTTTCTTTCTTGTGAAATATTTCCATGATATTAATATAAAATAAATATAATATCAAGTTTCTCTTGATGTTGTGCGTTGGATGACATTAAACTCAACTTACTTGCATTTGACTCTCAAACTTTAAGAATCGGTGATAAATGACAGATTGTACGAAATAAGCAAAAGTCCTGGGAAACTTTATTTTCTTGATTTAAAGCAAAAGTTAAGAAAGTTGAATTCCAACAAACTTAACGCACTTGCAAGGTTGCATTTCCTGCTTTGGCCGACCGCACAAAGTAAATCTGATGCATATTTAAATTGATTGTGCAAACACTTAACTTGATGTTCAATTTCAATTTTAATGGTCTTGTCAAATACGCAGTTTACGCAAAGCTCTTTCAAAATGTCAATTAAAAATGTTATGGCCTAATATTGGCCAAATAATTATGGCGGTCATGATAAATGTTAATGGGCAGTGCGCCATAAAAATGACAACAAAAATTGTCACCAGTATTGCCGTTATTAGGAGCTGAAACCGGGTCTAATTAATGAGCCGGGCTGCTATTGACTGGGCCCAAGCCGAGGCCGCAGCCACAGGCAAAGCCATTTTGTGGCTGGGTGCGCGTGGTTTTTATGCACTGGCGCATGTGTATTGATATTGGTAATTAATGCGAAAGTTGACGCAGCCCTCCAAACGTAATGAACGCATAATGAACGGGCGTACGGCTTAGGGTAAGGGCAAGGGAAAGGGCTTGGCCAACGGCAAGGGGTTGTGGAAGTACGCGGCGGAAATGCGTTAATATTCATGAAAACTTTTTGAATTGGCAACAGTAACAAAGCAAATTAGAGCGTAATGCTTTATTTCACTCACATGTCGCATTGTCGACCGCACCACCTGGCGTATGCGTAATGTGCAAATATTTCACATAAAAGCGCGAATTCAATTTGCGCGCATATTCAATTATTAATTTCAGTTCTACATAAACTGCGCAACTGGCTATTAAAAGGCTTAAAATTTCATTTTCAATTACCAACTCGAATATCGCATTCGAATGCAAATGAAAGCCAATTTCATTGGTGACACATTTACCTTAATTCCATCTGTTCGAGCAGCTTACCGGATGGTACGTGAATAAGCAAAAAAAAAGGAAAACTTTTTCGGTTCTCGTTACAAATTAAAATGAAAAGCGCGTTTAATTCAATTTAATTTATTTTTTAAAATTTTTCGCCATGCTTTGAGTAAACCGAAGCGTGCATTTTTTCACCCCTTCCCCCTTTTGACAATTTTTACGTGTGTTGACAATTAATAAACTCCGAATGACATGCATTTATTTATGTGTGCGTATGTTTGTGTGGTAAACATACTTTTCGACCACATTGACTGTTCGAGCATTAATAATTTAATGGTTCAAATTAAAAATAATATTGAAATTTCTTTAATATTAATTTATTTATTTAGTTGTGCAAAGGATGACTTAACTTATGTCAAGTTTGGCTTTGCATCTGCATTGGCAACGCAATAATCCCGAATATGTTGTTTATTTTTAATTAAAAATTGATTAGTATTTGATAATAGAGTGCTAACAGCTGTAGAAAAGTTTCCATTTTAATATAAATACATTTAGTTTTATGCATCATATTTGATAAAAACTACATTTAACATATTTCCGTGCACACAATATAAATATTTGATGTAGCTGCTAAATTTATATTTCTTTTATATAGCTTTCGGTAAAGTCTGCAGGTATAAAATTAGTAAAATTATTAAATCACAAACATAAATGTTTATAGGTCGCTTAGAAACCAAGGTTGTTTTAAGTTTTGTGCTTTCTACTCCCATCCGAATAATAATATTAGCGCAGCACTAAACAAATCCTCTTGACAGGTTGGAAAATTCAAATAGTTTTAAGAGCTGAGCAAAAATGTTTATTGTTCTTGAGCCATTTAATTTAATTTAATTTAATTTCGTTGCCAATGTGCATTTTTATTGGGGCAAATAGTTTTTGTTTTGCAAAGTCTTTTGGTTTTACGGGCATTCCAGTTTCGCTGGCAGCCCATCAGCCGGTGAGTAGCTCGGAGCCATCGACATCAGTCTCAGGCTCACCAGCTGAATCCGCATTCGCATCCGCATCCGCATCCGCATCTGCGGTGCTGTCGTTGTCGTTCTCGTTGTCATCATGTTCATTGCATTGCGCTTTCCACTTGACATCCTGGCTGCAATTTCCTTGTTGTAAAATTATGCTTTTGCTTTGCCTTTGCCGCTGTGCGATGAGATGATAAATAAAACAGCAGACGGCTGCAAGGTGATTCGGTAGCTTGGCCACAGTAAACTAAAGTAAACAGTTGCTGAATGAAGCCGTGCGCCATGGCCACGCCCCCGCCCACCCCACAGCGATTAACGGCACGGGAACAAAAGCGAAAAGGGCTGTTTAAGGCTGCCAATGACCATGCCCATGTGTGATGAGGCAGCTGAGCTGTTGTTTTCATGCCACATGCCACGTGCCACATGGCAACCTGCTGGCATATTTGGTTCTGATTTAGCAAGCCGCCTGTGGCCTCGTTGGCTGTTTGCTTTTGATTGAAGGTTAAATGAGGCATGCCACGCAAGCCTGACACATTTTCTGCGCACAGACACAGATGCCCCGCGCCCCTCAACTCGCAGCGCCTTTTGCATTTTCACTGCGCGCATCCTTTGTGCATCCTTAGACAGTTTTATTTTATTTCCTTTAGCTGAATTAGCTGGCATCAAATAAACTAAAGATGAGGCTCCAAGGGCGGGCAGGCTGTCAGTGAATACGTTTTTTTGTCTTATTTTTACGAGTCATCAGCGGGCCAAGATTTAGCGGGCACGCCCGTTTAAGCGACGCCGCCCCTAATTGAGTGCACTTTAAATGTGTAGATATTTTCCACTTTCAGTGCGTTTTATTTGACAATTTTTTTATTGTTCCTCTCTTTTACTGTTTCGTTATCCAATTTTCCACTTCCATTTGCTTGCAGCTGTCGACGAGCGAGGACTGCACGACCGAGCCCCAAACTCAAACTCAGATTCAAACCTAAAACTAAAACCAACAAAACTGCAAAATGTCCATCTCCGATTTTCGCAAGAAGAAGCTGTTGTTCCTGTTCAACGTGTTCTTTGGTGAGTTAAAGCAGTTCCCAGTGGAACTAATGATAAATTGAAAGACAGAGCTTAGCTGCAAATATATTTGAATTCGCTCTATGTGTATGTATGCAAATATATGCATATGTAATTGAATATATTATAAGCAACGTATGCTTCGCTGACTGAACTCCAATTTATACAGATTGTATTAAAGCATATAAAAATATTTCACTTGCTCGCAAGTATTTAAATGGCTTTCACTGATCTACCTAAATTCAACAACTAGATACAAGCCTGTATTGCCATTAAGCACACATTTAAAGTGCAACTTAATGCAATTCAATTTACCCAAATGCTTTGCGCGCGCTGCGTATACGCAATGTGTGCTGAATTATATGTGCATTTGCATATGCTCATATGTGCTGACTTCTGTTAGCCAAGTAAAGTGCACTGTAAACCAATTGAGCTGTAAGTTTCGGTAAATTCCACTGCTGGCGCTGAAAAGTAGGCAACAAATTTGGTGGTGCTGCAGAACTGTGCCACAAAGGTGCAAAGTGCTTTTCGATTATGACTAATTGTCAGGTAGTAAACAATACACTGTCGCTATAGCGCCTTGTTGGCCCCTTGCCAGCTGCTGCCGCTGCCGCTGCTGCCACTGCTGCTGCTGTTGGTGTCATAAACCACAGGCGCCAAATACTTGACACTGAAATTTGAAGTGGTCATTTGCACACCGTTGCAGTCCGTTGGCCAATGCAAATGCCACGCCCAAGCCGAAATGGCCACCAGCCAACGGCCAAGCGAGAACAAATAGGCATGCAAATCTGTTGGGCACGCTGGGCAGGAAGTGCAACTGTGTGGCAGCTGCACGGCCATGAAATCCGTTAAACTAGCATTAATGTTTATCGCCGTCTCCTTTCTTTTTTTGGCTGGCAAATAACCAACTGACCAACAACCGGACAAAACATGCAAACAACGCAATTCATGCGGAATGCGCAACGTTGAATTGGCTAAAATAACGCGGGTCAACAGATGTGAACCAAAGCGGCGAAATTGACGTTAAGGACTTCGAGCTGGCCATCGAGGTAAGTGGAGCGAATGCGGAAGCGTTAAAATATGCCAAAAAACCAATGTTTAAAAATTCCAATTGCTTCTGATAAATATGCAAACCTAAGAATGTTTATCGACCAACAGCTGAATCAATACACACAACAACAGCCAGAACATTAACAACACCAACAACTAGTGAGCACGTTGCAGTCGGTTGTACCCCACTGCGCAATACTCGGTCACAGCTTAGAATAGTCGAAAACGGCTTAAATTATGATTGTTATTTTAGAAAAATAGAGAATATTTCGGGAGAATATTTTGGAGAAGGTCATTGGACATTTGTCTGCCCAATTTGGTGGCTGAAGCTCCAAAATGTTTCCTCAAGATTTGATCGATTTGCCACGCCCGAGTGGGCGAAGACAAAAAATGGCCTGCAAGAGAGATAAAGATTAAATCAAATCGCCAAAAAATATTAACTTTTTATTGAAATGCGCGTATATATTCGAAGTCTAAGCTTTTGAGCTTCAATAACCGCACGACGGACATTGCACAAGCCCAATATACTCTATTCACTTCGTGAACGAGTATGAAAACAATTGAAAATAAAATAAAGACAATTGCAGCCATGTGCATGCCGAAAATTTGCCTTCGCACTCTGTTGATTTTGCATGGTATTTTCTCTGGTGTGTGTTTTGTTTTTGGTTTTTGGCAGTTCACGTTTTTCGCTTTTTGTTTATTCGACTCGTAACTGATAACTCAATTTATGCTGACATTTTTGTTGTTGCAGCGCGTTTGCAAACTGCGCGGCTGGGCAAAGGACACGCCAAAGAACAAGGAGACTTACGATGTCATGATGGAAATTTGGACTGGTCTGCGATCGAAGGCTGACAAGGATAACGATGGCCAGGTGAGCTGACAGTCAGCCAAATTGACTAGCTGACTGTGTGTGTGTGTGTGTGTGTGTGGGCGTGCATGTGCGTGTGTGTGTGCAGAGCTATAAAAAAGGGCAACTGCATGTCAAGTACTTCGTTTTGGGATTGCGGCTCGTCATTTGAATGGCTTCATTGTCAGTGGCAAAAGTGTTGAAATCCATGGACTGCACTCAATGCCATTGTGACAGCAGTTGACAAGTGGGCACTCACACACACGCACACACACTCGCACACACAGTCACGCAGATTATGTGTGTATGCATGTTTGTAACGGCAAACATTACAAAGTCGGTCGCACGCTGCACAAAAAAATGTTCATAAATTTTCTTTTTATTAGTGTGGAGTGTGCCGTTGGGTGTGTCTGGCCGGGGCGGGGCAGCTGGGGCCGTTGGGACCGCTGGGGGTGGCTGTGTGCCAGTAAGCAAATTCCACGTCTGCAACAATGGGCGGAAATTGAATTTTGAATTATTTGAGCAATGCTGTTGCAGTTCCGGACCACGACTTCAGTTTGTTTTCTAGGCCGTTGCTCATTACAATGACAAACTTTACAACCGCTTTGTGCAGCCACGGGGAAGCATCCAGCCTTAATCACACTGCGTCTGCACAAATCAAATCATGGGTATAAGCCAGTCGAGTTGTTTGAGAAAATGCTAGCGTAAGCAGGGCCGTACACTCAGAGAAAAACTACAAATGCTATTTTTGAATTGCTAGAACTGAATTTTGAGCTTGCACCTAAGCCCAAAACTCAATTGTCAAATCAAGAATGCTTCATAATTAATTAAAAACAATTCAAGAACGCAATGTTTTTACGATTTGTGGATTTATCCTTGTGCTGTTGATTTTTTCGCTGAGTGCAGAAGTGTGGCAAGCACAGGTGCTTAAAGTCTGCATGACCCACTCCGTGATGTCACGCCGCCGGCGGCTTTGCTGCCGCAGTGGCCGCACTTTGATTGTGACACAGATAGCCTGAAAGTTTTGGCTTTTAGCCAGCAACTTGACGAAGTTGGCTGCAAATAAGCTAGAGTCAACTGTTTGCGGCCTTTGTGCAGTTTTGGCTTTGTGCTGGCCAGACTTGGATTTATTGTTGTTGCCTTAACTCATTTTAGAGCACACACACACACACACAACAATACAAAACAACAACATAACTACAGCTACAGCAGCAACAACTTAAGCCAGCCAGAGACACGGTCAAGGATGTGCGGCCTTTTTGGCATTTCAATTTGGCAACGCGCACCACTTAGATGCAATAAACATAAAAAATATGCAGTTAGTTCGACTCGAGGGTGGTTCTGGCTGTGGTTGTGGGGCCAAGCGGGGTCTAGGGGTGGGGGGCTGTCAATTGGCACTGCAATTGATGGCGCTGACCGCACATTGTCTAGTGTTTGTGCTTATTTATGGCCACATTAAAACATGGCCAACCGCCCGCCGCAGGACCTGTTTTGGTCAGAGTCTTTGACCAAAATTAACGTTTGCCCCACTACAACGAGCCGCAGTCAAAGTTCGTGGGCCGGGCGGGTCAAGGAGCCGCAGTCTGTTCACGTTAGCCAAGGCGCCGATTGCTGATGTTGCGGTAATTGCTGTTGTTTCGTAGAGCAAGCAAAAAAAAAAAAAAAAAAGACGCTCATAAACGGTGGGGCATAATGTGCAGGTCGCATAAATTACAGCCCGCATGCTCCCCCCTGGCTAGAGCCCCCAATCAGCCATTATGATGTTTTATGAGCAGCTGCCCCGCCCACCTGCGGCTAGACGTTTTATGTGTGTTTTCAGCGCATTTAGGGCGTTGCGCATAAATCTGATGCTTTTAACCCGCTTCTGTACTTCTCTCCCGGCCCCGTCCGCAGGTCAGCGTGGATGAGTGGTGCAACATGTGGGACGCGTACGCCAAGGATCCCAGCAGCGTAATGGATTGGCAGAACGCGTACATGAACTTTATGTTCGATTTGGAGGACGCTTCGCACGATGGCGGCATCGATGTGACGGAGTTCACGCTGGTCTGCTCCAGCTATGGCCTGGACAAGGGCGAGTGCGAGCAGGCGTTCAGCAAGATGGCCCAGGGCCAGTCCGATGTGACTCGCGAGCAGTTCGCCGCCTTGTGGAAGGAGTACTTTGCATCCGAGGATGCGAACGCGCCCGGCAACTTTATCTTTGGCAAGACCACATTCTAACTGCTGTTTCGGAAATGCCTGATCGATTTCGTCTTTATCGCCGATGAATACAACTAGCAAAATATCAAATTCACGTTCTTATTCAAAGCTGAGTCAACAGGCGGCTTCAGATTCCATTTCAATTTTGACAATTTGTAGTCCCGTTAGCAGTTAACAGTCCAAAAAAGCTACGACGTTGTTAATTCAAATTAAATGTTGTTTGTCAACCGTAACTCAACTTTTGCCCAAATCCAATGTTCTAATTTAGTATCCTAAAACATATGTTAAATCTAATGAAAAACATCTAACTATTTATATTTTATATTCTACTTATATAGTATACGAGTATTTAACTAATTGTTGTACGTGCAAGCACTATATGATAATGATATCTCAAAGCTCAATTAGAACAGGATTCGTGTAATCTGGTGAATACTGTTGATGCGCAAAATTAAACCAATTAAACTGTCAAATTGTTTTGTGTGTGTAGTCGTAGTTTATCGTCTAAATCTCTGGCGTTTAAATTTAAATGTAAATGTAAAGTGTTCCAATTACAAACAATAAATGCTAAATATCTAAAACAAGTGCACGCAACATCTATATATCTATAGGGCAAAAGCCATTACTTGTTGCTGTTCCAGGGGGCGACGCCCCATTTTGCGTCCTCACGACTACCGCAGTTTGTGGACCCCGATAAGATCGGCAATTGGCTGGCAATTTATGAAAATTATAATTTTATACGGGGTCACAAATAAACTTCGGTTGGGCTACTTTATTGTTGAGCTTGGGTGCACACTGCAGCGATTTACTGTTCCAATGGGGCGAATACGTAATTTATGCAGTTGCATGTGTATAGAATTTATGTGTACTTATATATATATGGAGCGCAACGCACACTACGCCAAGAGCTTTCTGGTTGGATTAGTTTGTTTCCAATTCATGTAGTTGCTATTCAAAAATAACGTCGAAAGTTCGTTTCGTAAAAGCTTCGGGTGCGCAGTTTTATAGCAGCGAGCTTTAATTGTAGCTTTCAGTCGGCCCTGCCACATTTTAAAAATAATTTTTGCGCCAAGTGGCAACGCCGCCGAAAGCTTTGCAGGCTGCGCAAAAAATTTCCCTCCTCTCTCTGCGCATCAACATTTGGTTTGGTCCTTTATATACTCGTTCACAAAGTGTTAAGAGTATATTGGTTTTGTGCAATGTCCGTCTTGCTGCTTGTATGAACTAAATTTTTTGAATTTTTAGAGTTGCAACTTGAATACTCGTGTATACCTGCTAGTCACAAAATTTGCAGATTGCTGTTGAACCCCCTCAAAGACAACGAGCTTGATATCTATGATCACTACAACGCCCCTCACAGCGCCTTTAAAAATCGGATATGGCAAGCTGCCGCAAACATCACAGAAAAAACACTTCCCGACTACGTCAAGGAAAAACCATACAAAAATTGCCATCGAACATGAAAATCGGTTTAGTTTTGACAAAGTTATGGTCGTTTGAAATCTGGGAGCTATGGATCCGAGAGCTTTACATGTCTAAATTTATGTACATTTTCGCATGATTTTTTACCAAAAATTCGACCCCCTCAGAATCGGTTTTAATGTTGTTTTTTATACTAATTGTGACAACCACAATCGATTAAAAATGTAAATTTGCATTTCTAAATTTTGAAAAAAAAATGTTTTCCAAAATGAGTAAGGGGGGAGTACATCATATTTTTATAAAAAAATCCGAAAAAAATTTATTTTTAAAAATTATTATATTTCGAATGCAGAGTCAATCTAGAGAACAAACCATGGAATAAATGCCATCAAACATGAAAATCGGTTCAGTTTTGACAAAGTTATGGTCGTTTGAAATTTGGGAGCTATGGATCCGAGAGCTTTCCATGTCAAAATTTTTGTAAATTTTCGCATGATTTTTGACCAAAAATTTGACCCCCTCAGAATCGGTTTTCATGTTGTTTTTTATACTAATTGTGACAACCACAATCGATTAAAAATGTAAATTTGCATTTCTAAATTTTGAAAAAAAAATGTTTTCCAAAATGAGTAAGGGGGGAGTACATAATATTTTTATAAAAAAATCGGACAAAAATTTATTTTTAAAAATTATTATATTTCGAATGCAGAGTCAATCTAGAGAACAAACCATGAAAAAAATGCCATCAAACATGAAAATCGGTTCAGTTTTCACAAAGTTATGGTCGTTTGAAATATGTGAGTTATGGAAATGGAAAAGGAGAGTTTTACATGTCAATTTCTTTACTGCTTTATTTTATCTGCGCGTCGTGCACTCCTTTTAAAATAATCAAATTTTGTCAAGATTGTCAAGATCATCATAGATACAAATTTCTCCTCGATCACCGTAGATACAACTTCTAACGCTACATTCGGCGCTACACCTGCCATGTTATGGAGAAAAAGGGAACACTGAGTGGGGATAGCTTAAAAGAGCGGTTCTTTCTTTTAAAATCAATAACGCGTAGGAGTATTGTTTTATTTTCCCCATTCTTTTAAATCAGAAGGTAAACACAATATTTTTTTAATAACTTTGTGTGTATATTTAAATATTTTAATTTCTTCCAGTAGTTTTTGTTTTATGTTTTTACTCTAGTAATAGAAAAAGTAGTAGAAATAGCAGTAATATAGTAGTAGTATAGTAGATACAATGTTACAATTTAAATATATAATATATGTAAATATATATATGCATGAAGGTATGCATGTAAGTTAAGACTATAAATAATGTAACTTTTGTGAAATACGGAGAACTGAAGTCGCCAGACTCAGTGCATGAGCAACTGTTGCTGTTCACAAAGGTTTTGGCACATATTTGTGTACGTTTGTATGTGTGTATAATGATAGTATGTGTGTGTTTGTGTTCTATGATAGATATATCGTAGTTTTGTTCGATTTCTACATTAACAATAACAAATTACTAAAATTAAGACCAAAGCGCTAAGATTCGCCTGGATATTGCAGAGCCACGTCCACGACCGCTGCTGGGATTGGGGCTGGGGCCGGGCGAACGCGAACGCGTTGGCAGCTGAGGCAATTAGTTTTTTGTTTTCGTATGCTGCAGCGCGTTCAGCTCGTCCTTGAGCCACGTATGCCAGTTCTCCTGCGTGGGGCGAAACAGAGTTTATAAAACCAAAAATGGCCAATGTTGATACCAAAAACAAAGCGATTTGTATGTTCAGCTCTAAGTTCCAACACCGAGTAAAGCAAAGCCAAGGCAGAGAGTGTGTACGTACGATATTTAGCTACGTGTGTTTAAATGAAGGTGTGCGCGGAAACGGGAGAGGGGGCGGGGCGTTTTGTGTGTACGTTGTGAGAAGTGTGCGTATGCTAATAGAATCTACTATAGTTAGCCGTTAGGGGTAGATGCCACTTTGCATTGGTTAGCGCTAATTGCATGTGTCAACAGAGAGCGAAATGGAGCCAAGCTCGCAGCGGAAATCGGAAATGCTTAACTAGTCGCTTGTGCGTGTTTGTCTTCCTGTCAGTATGTCTGTGCGAGGGTGTGTGTGTGTGTGTGTGTGCTTCTGCGCGCTCGTGTGTTTGTGCATGTGTAGGGAATCTATTTGCTTTGGTTGTGTTTCAGTGTCTGAGGTTGTGTTTGCCCTTTGTCGCTTTGGGTTTGGTCTTCGCTGTTTCCCGTTTTAGTCATTGTTATGCAAATTTTCCTGATATTCATCATATTCGTTTTCATTATCCTCCGGCTGCTCCTCCTCCTCGTCGTCCTCCTGCTCATAATCGCTGGCATTGCTCTCCGGTTGCGTTACATCCGGTAAATAATCCTTGTGCATGGGTGTTGAGATGATGGGCTCCTGTGCCGTGGTGTTTGCATATGCATATGCATATGCGTGTGTATGCGCGTGTGTGTGTGTGTGTGTGTATTAGTGTGCAAAAGCAAAAGTTAGTTAGCCGAGTTAGTCAACAAGAACAATAACATCAACAACAGGAAATACATAGTCTAAGTTGTGGGGCATGCAAAGTTCCACGCTTCAGTTTAGCCAATTAGAAAGTGAAATATATTTTCGCTTGTTGAAACGCATGCTAACCTTTGGCGGCCGCCAGCCGCAGCCCGGCAACGGCAGCCCGTCGACGCCCAGCGGACAGGGCGCGTCCAGTCCGGGCACGCCCTGTTCGCCCTTGTCGCCGCGATCTCCTTTGCGTCCCCGCTTGCCCGGTGGCCCAGCATCGCCGCGTGAGCCCTGCTCGCCGCGCGGACCCTCCTGGCCGGGGATGCCGTCGGTGCCCTTTATGTGTGTGTGTTGGTGTGTGTAATTGTACGTGTAAGTTTGTGTGTGTGTTTAGGTGAGTGTGGGGTTCAAATAGGTTGCCGGTACGTGTTTAGGAGGTTTTGCATAGATTGAAAACAGTGTACGACGCCAACACAGAGAGAAGGAGAGAGAGTTGCATGCATACAAAAGGAAAAAAACAATAAAAAAAAAGAAACACAAATTATTCAAATTAGCAACCACATAAGGTAGATAAACGCATATGTGTGTGTGTGTGTGTGTGTGAGTGTGTGCGTGTATGTGTGTAAATACATATGTGCTACATCCAATCAGAGAGATGTGTGCGCGATTGTGGCTTGCTTACCGGCAGACCCGGATCACCGCGTTCGCCCTTGTGTCCCGTCTCGCCTTGAGCACCCTGTATGGAGACAAAGCATTGAGTTAGACAATGTCGAAAAATCTAAGCGGACATTTTAAAAGCTGGTTAATGTACCTTCATGCCATCCAAACCAGGCGGACCCTGAATGAAAGAGGAAAAGCGTCAGCAAAGGGATTAGAACATAAAAACAAATGTATGGCCTAAACGGCAGGCGCAATGGGAGCAAGAAAATTGATCTATTGTTTTTTATTATATTTATTTTGTTTGTGGTTAAGTTGTCATTAATATTATGTACACATAAGTATTTATTTTGTTTTAGTAAAAAACCATCACTTTATTGGAAATGCATAATTAATATGAAAATTATATTGATTTCATTAGCCGCTTTACAATTTGTTGTGTCCTTTCGGATTAGCGTTATACTCATAATTTTTATACTGTGGCACTAGGCAGAAATCATACGCACATCGACATGCATACACACATATATGTATAGACATAAATAATTTGTATATTTATGTGTGTGTGTGAGTAATTTAATTGCAAAAACTTGTACGTAGTTAACAAATGTACACTTACAATTACAGTTAGCAGCTTATGAATTAAATGTCCAAATTGAATTTAAATACATATAAATTTAAATGTAATGCTAATGTTTAAGTTAAATGTAATGCGCATTGCCAGGGACTGCACAATTCATTATTCTAGCCTATGGATCTCGGTTAAAGAATGAGTTAGTTAGTTTAGACAAAAGTTAGAGGGGTCAAAGTTGAGTAGAGTTAAATGTGAAGGTTGAGTTAAGCGCAATCGTAGCTATAGAAAAGTTAGCCTGTTGCATAGCTGGCTTAATAGATGGCTCCATAAATATCATATATTATTGTAAGTTGACATTTTATATACACCTTGAGGTTGGCTAATCTACTGGTTTAAATGAAAATTGACATGCAAAATCGCCTTTGGGAAACGTTTGTTAATTAATTTTTAGGGGCGACACATTTAATTGAAAACAAATTGACATACATATGCTTTGTAATTCACCAACACATTTTGGCATTAAATCCTTTGAGGCTTTATTTCATAATTTGCACATACATAGGGACATCTTTACCTATCGTTTTTTGTTGTTGTAAATGTTATGCATGTGTTGAGCGAATTTTATCATAGTTCAACATATCATTTGGAGTTGGCATTTATTTGTTTTTTTTTGTTTTTATTCGAAATATCATGCTCGTATTATTTGTTAAATGTAAATTTATTTTTATTTTTTTTTTAGATTGAAAGGTAGATTTGCATTAATTTATTTGAGATGTTTAATGAAACCAATAGGATACATGATAAGATTATGTATTTATTGTTAATATGTTATCCCCAATTGATGCTCACACAAAGAGATCGTATTTCAATGCATTGTAAAGTGGGTCTGTTTCAATTAAAGGGTAACTTCGAACTAGAAATTGGGGTTTATTCTGAGGCCGCTTAGTTTTTCACCGGCCAGCCGATGTTATTGCAAATGCTCTATTGTGTTCTGATGGTTTATGGCTTCCCACATTTCATATACACATGTATACGACTTATGTATGTATATCTGCTAGTAGGTATATTTAAACTTTAGCCTAACTAATTTATGTTTCAACGCAGTTTGTATTGAAGTTACATATAACACTGAAAAATATGCACAATTGGAAGATAGCTCTTTGTTGTTATCGCATGATATTACAATTATTTACGAGTATTTAAAGATCGTTATTATTATATCATTGTATTTCAATATGTATATTAAACAGTTTCTTTGTTGTAGACATAAAACACATTCAAACACGATAATCTATTCGCAAACATTGAGATAAATTTCAAAGATAGTATATTATATTACAGTTATCACCTATGTTTATTTAAATTGTGAATGTTTCGATACTATGTATTTATATTTCTTGCTGTTACCTCCGTGTCAAGCACTGAAGCTTTGGCATCCTGTAAATTGAATATACGACAAAGCCTCTGGACGGCACCTAAGAAAATGCAACAGTGCGGCAGCAGCAGCAGCAGCAGCAGCACTTAAAATATATTGGCTTTGCGGCTGGCAGTTAAATTGATGGGTCAATCAAGAAAGTAACTATCAGATCGAATTACGCTGTTGCATCTGCAAGATACTTTAACCAAATTGCAGCCACAATATGATTTTCGTGCAGCTTTCATGTGCCACGGTGCGTATGATTTATGCAACAGTTGCGGCAGCTGCTGGTGTTGCTGTTGCCGCTGCTGCAGCAGTTGTTGCAGCTGTTGTTGCATTGGCTTTTGCTTGAATGTACTCGGACATGCGTACAGCGCGGCGGCAAATGAAATGCAATTAAAATATTTGCATTGTATATTTGTCAGCATATTTGAGAGCTTGTTTGTTTGTTTGTTTGTTTTAGATGTTTGCTTATTTGTATATTCTCCCCAATCTTCTTGTATATATATACATACTTATAGAATCAATTTAGCTGGTTGTTTCAATTGATTGTTGTAAATATGTTCGATCGCGTGTTTCTATAGAAATAATCATGTTTCATTCTGTTTCTTTGTATACATAAATACTCATTTGGCTCTGCTAACCTCGAAATGTTTGCCGCTCTGTTATGTTTTATTTGATATGAATGCATTTTCATATATTTGTTTTATTTGTATTATTTTGTAATTTGTGTTTGGCGTTTCTGTGCCCTGTGGGCTAGTCGCATGCATTTGGGTTCCCATTAATTATACATAGATATGGAGAGATTTTTAACTGGCATGCGTCTGATATTTCGTTTTGGGGCTTGCATGTATATATAAATATATATATATATATATATATATATATACACATATATATATATATATATATATATATATATATATATATATATATTGTACAATTTAATATACATATACATATACACGGAGATATATATATATATATGACTATATAAGGGTAGACAATAAAACTGTGCGGGGCCAGCGCAGTAACATTTCCTATGCGTATTTAATTTGTTTATATTTTTCTTTTTTCCACATTGTTCAGCGTATTATATTTGTTGCCTTCTGTGCGCTTGCGTGTGTGCTTGTGTATGTGTATGTGTGTGTGTGTGTGTGTTTGTGTTTGTGTAAGATTATGACGCATTTCATTTGATTTTGATTTTGGGCGCAATGTGTTTGTTATTTATAATTAGACTGCACTTTGAGTAAGTGGTATTAGTAGTCGCCCCACACCTGTTCCAGGTCGAAGGAAGAGAGAAAGAGAGAGACACGAGAACATAAAAGTGGTTAGAGAATGTTTAGTCACATCGGCGATTATAACGGTTTACCAAAGCAAAGATGATCAACAACAATTTTGTAGCAACATAAAAGCCAAACAATAAATTTTTAGTGAGCCAATAAAAATACATTGAAAAGGTTCGTTCAACAATGACCTACCGGAATGCCAGCTTTGCCCGCCGGACCGGAGGGGCCGGATTCGCCACGCATGCCCATTGGACCCTAAAATGATGTCACAAATGTGCTTTAAACACTTCCGAAGTTGCAAGGTGGAATCTCAATTACTTACCGGTAAGCCCATGGGTCCTTGATCGCCCTTGTGTCCCTTTTCGCCCTGCACAGAAGATAAAACATATGAAGAATAGTTAAAGCAAGAGCTGGTTTTGTGCACTTACAGAATCACCCTTGCGTCCATCCAATCCGCGATCGCCTTGTGCACCGGTGTGGCCAGGCGGGCCCATAGGACCAGGTGGACCAGGTGGGCCATATAGCTGTCGTAAAAAGCAAACGCATATCAGTTGTGGGAAGGCATAGATAGATGTACACTCACGTATTCAATGGTGGGCATATGTGGAGCATCAGACATGCCGTCGTCCTGTCGGCGGCGCATCTTGCGGTACTGGAATTGATTGAATTTAATATATCGATATGACTTGGAGTTTTCTATTTTCAATTGTTACTCACCGAATCGCCGCGATCTCCCTTGTCGCCCTTTACGCCTGGATAGCCCGGGGGTCCTGGTAGGCCCGGGGGTCCCATTAGACCAGGTGGACCAATATCCCCGCGATCGCCCTTTTCACCGGGCGGTCCTTGGTAGCCGGGCAAGCCAGGCGGCCCTTCAATGCCCGGCTCGCCAGGCAGGCCATCCAGGCCGCGTGGACCCAGGGAACCCGGCTCACCGGGCTCGCCCGCTTCACCCTTGCTGCCATCGCGGCCGTCCCGGCCGTCCTTGCCCGCGGTGCCAGGTGGTCCGGGCGGCCCACGCAACAGTGTGACGGGCGGATCGTCGTAGTCCTCCTCCAGCTTGGTGCCGCCAGGTCCAAATAGCTGCTCAAAGCAAGCGAATGCGTTTCGAAGATGGGGGATGGAAAAGAGATACGATGGCAAATTTAGTGAGAAGATTAATTTATGCCACGTGGCGCCGCCCGAGGCGTTGCACGCGCTCGTTCCACACACACGCACACACGCTTTGATGGCACAACAAAAGCGGCGCGTAATTCGTCCGCTAAGAAAAAAAAACAACTTGCCCTCCCCCCAGGTGGTGGCAGTGGGTGTAGTGGTGGTGGGTGGTGCTGCTGCTGCCGGGTGGGGGGAGGGGCTCTGGGGTTGCGCTCTCGCTGCGCCGCAGTGAAAGTCTTTTGTGTGTGCGGCGAAATTGTGTTAAGTGCAAGTCGGAGCCGAGTCCAAACTCGCTCCACAAACTTAGACAATGCTGGCATAGAAAACCTTTAAATTTCGCCCGCGTAGTACGAGGTGGGGGAGGGGGGTGTAAGAGTGCCAGTCGAAAATAAAGTCAAGCAGCGACGTGCCTCAAGTGCGGTGTGCGAGTATGTGTGTGTGTGTGTGTGTGTGTGTGTGTGTGTGTGTGTCTGTGTGGGTCTTGTGTGTTTTGTGCATTGCTCTTTGGCTCTTGCTTGCTTGTGCCAATGAGTGCGAGAGTGTGTGCGAGTGTGTGTGTGCGAGTGTGTGTGTGCGAGTGTGTGTGCATGGTAAGTTCTAAAGTGAAAGATAATGAATTGGTTTCTGGGCGCTTCTCGAGCATTTCGAGGCATATTTTCCAGGAGTCAGCGACAGAATCAACAAAAACCGCGTGCGCTTCGATGAAGCCGCAGCAGACACACACACAGCCACAGTCACACACCCACACGCACAAGCACACACACATACAGTTGCATTTAGGTGCCATTTGGGACAACGGAATCAGCCAAAGTACTTGGGTTTCAGCTTCAACAACGTCTATTTCGCAAATGTTAAAGCCCATAAAAAGCAACAATAGAATCAGCTAAAGAAAATAAAAACCGTTTACACACGTGGCTCAAACGTATAGGGAGACACTTAGCCAAATCATTCAGCAGTAATTGAATGCCAGGGGGGAATGCACCAAGTTGAGCAACTGCCAAACTTTAAGTAACGATTTTATTATTTATCCGACTCGGTTTATATACTCAAAACAACAAGAATTTAAACTTGAATATTAGAAATATTCTGCTTAAAATAGAATAGAAAGTATATCTAATAATGAATGTTTTTGTAGGGAAATATTTTTTTATGGCAATTTAAAGATTTGATTTCTTGAGTAACATACATGTATCATGTGTGTCTCATCTTAGATAATCTTTTTATGTACTTTTGCTGGCGCATGAGAAACAATTAAATTTTATTGTATTTCTTGTTGCACTCTGCTTGAAGCTTTGTTGCCTAAGGAAGTGGCGTACTCACAGATATTAAAACTCGGCAACAATGAGATAGTATGACAATGCAAAACGCTTAACACACACACACACACTCAAGCAGGGCTGCGCCTGGGCATATGCTTAAGTGATGCTACGAAATGACGGCAGTTCGTTTACTTAAATACACAAAAACAAAAGAAATGACAGAGGGAGAGAGAACAACAAACAACAGCAACATCAATGCAAAACTTAGCCGTAAGTTGCGCCCATGCAGGGCGCAAGGAGGTGTGGCAGGGGCAACGACCATGACGCCGTCGAGGCTTACCGCAAATGCAGTTGCCGGCGCACGAGTAACTTTTGCCCCTTATGCACACTTATTTAATGCGCAGCTCATCTGCATCATGTGTGTGTGTGTGTGTGTGTGTGTGTGTGTGTGTGTGAGAGTGTGTTGCTGCCCAGCTGGCGCTTTGTTGCAAGTTTTACAGTTTTACACAATGTTGCCAAGACACATGGGTTCGGGCGTGGGGTTGATTTCGCTTTTGGCTCTCTGAATTTCCGCTTCCGCTTTGCGTGCTCGGCATTGTTGGGCTTCGGTGATTAGTCGTCCATTTGTTGAGCAATTAAAGCGCTTGAAATTAAAGCGCACGCTTAACGTTTGCTCTGCGTGCGGCATTGGCGATAATTAAGGCACATTCAGCGGGATTAGGAGCCCACATTGCGCTCCGTCCTTGTCAGCCAGTCAGCCAGTCCGTCAGTCGATAAACAAATGCCAGCGACAAATCAACGACTGTCTGTTACAGCGGCAACAAAAACTGAGGAGCCCGAGCAAAAAGGTACGGGCGAAGGGTTTAAAGGCTTTAAGGAGACGCCGCCAACGGCAGCTGCGATAAATAACATAAATAAAAGATACAGAGCCAAGTGAATTTGGGCAAATGTTTGTTAGCCATTCGCAAGGACGATTCTGTTGGCGCAGCTGCCTAACTACGATAAAAACTTCTTGTCTGCCTTTTCGGCAGCCTCCTTTGCTCTCTGTGTGGGCGTGTGTGTGTGTGTTTCTGTGTGTGTGTGTGAAATCCATTAGAATGTATCAATATTTGTGCGAGCGCCTCCAGTTGATTTTAATTTTCAAAGTATTCGGGCAAACTCACGCAGGCATACACACAAACACACAAACACACACACATACACTCATGTGTGCAGCGTGCGTATGCTGTGAGGCATTTCTTTAAATTGTGCGCAAAGTTATTTTTATTTGCACAAACGCTTTTTAATTTAAAACCTCGACCCGCTTAAACTTGCTGCATATTTTCAGGCGCCGTCGATACCGAAAATGCAAAAAATATTTGTAATTGTAAAGTAATTGCCCGGCTATCAACGGACACGCCCACTGCTCGCCCCTCGTTCGGACTCCGGTCAAGTGTAGCTCCGTATATTGGAGTGTTTTCAACGTGGGCTCAGCGTACATTTCATTGAAATTGCGTAGTCAAAAGCAGACAAATGGCCGCACGTAAACGCGTTAAATTGAAAATCATTTTGATCTCGGCGCGACCTTTTTTCGGCGACACTGCTTGCCGCACTGGGGCGTGGCCACCGCCCACGCTCGTGCTCAAGTGCAGCCATATGCCGCAGTATCGCGTTGTCCATGCCATCTGTCTGTTGGTGTGCGTGCGCGCATATTTTCTCCCATTTTTGCTTTTCTTTTTTAGCAGTTTCCCTTTGAAATTTCATATTTTTCTCATCCACAGCGGCCGCAGCTACGGCAATAACAACAACAAGGAATGGCTGAACACCGCCCGAGGTGAAAGTTTTGTAGCTCGTTTCCGGCTCAAACACACACACACACACACACACACACAGATGCTGCCCCGTCACTCGCCTGGAGTTGGCCCAGCCATGTAATGCGTTCCCCGTCTTTCGCTTGCCACAAAAGTTTACAAGAATCACACAATGCCAGGGAAGTTCTTGGCAAGTACGCGGCCACATTAAATGCGTAATATGTTCCGCTTCAAATCGACTTCAGGATGAGGAAGCAAACGAGAAAAATCGGAGCTTAAAAAAATATATATGTATGTATATACTATGCTACTTTATAATTGTATCTTACGGTTTTATTTAAAAAACCTAACTAAAGAGATTTAAAAAGGAAATCAGATATATTATTTGGCAAGAGTCAGCACTTTGAGTTGAAAATGTTTGAAACTAATTTCAAAAACTACATAAAATCGATGGTAATTCTATAATTCTGGAATATTGGCTATAGCGGCTGTATATATAAGAATATTATGAACAAGATTTTAAATTTAACTTTGACAAAATGTTCAATAAGCATCAGGAAGCTTTAAAAAAATTAGGCTTTCGCAACCTCATTACCAAGTATTCTTATTTATTAATGTGTTTAGGGTGTTAAAAGTTAATTTCCATATATATTTGCTAAAAATTTAGTCATGTTTGCCCATTGTATTATTTATTCAGCCGCAAGGAAAAAAGTCAAGACGCGTTGTGAAAATTTCGCGTGATTTTATTTTGACGCTAACATTGTTGCCGATGTTGTTGCTGCTGTTCTGATATTGTAATATGCCGGAAATTTGGCAGTATTTAGGGAAATCGTTGCTAAAGATTCCGCTGCCGCAGCCCCAGTCACCGCCACAATAATGCCAGCTGCGTGGGGCGGGGGAGTGGAGGTAGATTGGCAACGGCGTAACCCAACTTGCAAACGTAACGTAACATTATGCCATTTTGGGAGCTGCAGGCCCCAGTGGCAGCCACCCCCACATCAATGGCAAACGCGTGCCTATAAATTTCCCTTAGTTTGTGTGGGTGTTTGTGTGTGTGTGTGTGAGGGCACACCCTAGTGGGTGGGGCCATTCATTTGGTGTCGCTAACTTGAGATTTTTATTTGCCAGCATACGTAACATTGCGTGTGCTTGTGGCGCCGGCTGGATTTCTTTATTCAATCGTTTTTGTTGCTCCCACAGCGCCCTCATCATCAGTTGCCATAAAATAAAAGTTACGCACACCCCAGGGGCAACATTACAAGCCACACATACACACTCGCACACACACACACGCATACCAACTCGCATGTCCTGCGGCATGGTGGCAAACATGACATGCTTGACCGATTTTGTTGGGTTTCATATTCAATATGGGAAGACATGTGAGCACTGACCACAAATAATTGCCATAGTGGCAAAATGAAAAGTTGCGCACAAAAAAGCAAGATTGAGCAAATTTGCATGCTGAGCAGTTTTCAATGAACAATGACGTCACACACACACACACACACTCACACACTCGATAAGCAAGACAGCAGTTGACACAGCATTGCTGGGGCTTATCAAATCGAGCTATAAACCCAACCCAACTCAACTCAAGTCGAGCAGAAGCAATGAAAATTCAGCCTGAGATTTTCTCTGGGCTGGTGGAAAGTGCTAAGCTTATTGCGTCGTTTAGGCAACACCCGAAACGAATTGCCGCCCAGAAGACGCCAACGAATGTGAACCCTTTGAGTGGCAGACACGAATATATAAGCACACCCAAACTCGCACACCCAAACCAAGACGCACACACCCAGATAACAGGACAGTCGTTTAGATCTTTCACGTAAGCAACTTTAAGGCTTTGATTTGCGAGGAAAAGTGTGTCAGGTTTCAAAGTGGCGCAAAGTGTCGCCTCAAACTCGTCAGCGGTGTGCCACATGCGACTGTCTTTCTGGCCAGCTGTTTGGGGCCTGACTTGGCTCATGTTGCCAGGCTACTAGGCGGGCGTTGGGCGTTGGGCGGCGTTGTATAACGTGTAACGAATCTGCAAGTTTTTTGTTTTTTTGGTTTTTGTTTTGTTTTGCCGGCAACGGCAATTTTTATGACTCTATTTACCCAAGGCGCACACACGACGCACACAAGAAACTTGCCCAACTCTGCTGATAAGAAATGTGAGCTGGAACCTGGGAGCCGAGTGCGCTGTCTTCGAAATTTATGCAGATTTTGAGGCCCAAAAGACAACGCACACACACACACACACACTCACGTTGATGTGACATTAGCATGGTGTTAGCGAAGCGACGATTGTAAAATATATTAACATAAATTTGACATAAATGCTTCAAAAACAGTTTTTGCCGCAACTCTTAAGGCAGAGGTTGTCTAGCAAATACCGTCGCGAGTGTGTGTGTGTGTGTGTGTGAAATATTGTTTTAACTTTATTAAAAAATGGCAACGCAAATCTAAAACAGCTAAAGCCAAAGCGACATCAGTGCGCATAATAAATGGGAAATCTCTCTGCAATCGCCGCCCAGTCATTTGATATTCATCATACGCCCCGTTGCCACTCGCAGCAGCGCCACTCGTCAAAAAAGTTTGAAATTAATTTAAATTTTTAATATCTTGCCTGATCGTAAATTGTATATTAGATGCGGTGGCACTCAGCAATTTCAACAGCGCGCAAATATGCAAAAGAAATATTGGCGTGCGATAAATAAAAGCACAATTTATTTTGAAGAATCCATTTCCAATTGCCTTGGCATATATCAACGAGACTTGTAGTGGACTTTGAGTGAAAAATGTGAGTTGCAAATTGGGGTCTGAATTAATAAAAAAATTTCTATGAATTTTTATTACCTCGAATAATCCTTGCTAATAAAAAACAAGTACACTCTTAGGATTTTATATGTCGAGGAAATTAGAAAATTAAGATTTATCACGTTAAGTAAATTTTTTTTAATATCATTTATGTTTCATTTCTTACGCAATTCGTGATCTTTAATTAGTTGTCGCATTAATTATGTCAAGTTACGTTATTGTCGCATTTATTTTTATATACACATCCATAATTCATATATAGATCTCAACTTAATTTCCGTATGTCGTCTGACACATCTGTCGCAATGCTCAGGTTTGCGCAGAACATTATTCCATCACATCGCAACTCATTTGGGTCCACGTCGCCTCTATTCCCCGACTTAATTCGTTTCATATGCTAACCCCCGATGTCGGCGTCTTCCCTTTGCTCAGTCAAATGACGCAATATTCTCATATGAGCATTTTATTCTGACGAGGCGACGAAAATAACATGTCAAATTTATAATGCCTACAATTGCGTTTATTTTTTTTATAGCCGTAGCCGACGCGGCGGCAGCGTAAAAAAACACAAAGAAAGAGCGTCTGTTTCCCACATAACGAAGACTTAATACTCTGTCAAAAAAGTTAAATATTTTGCCTTAACTGCAGCTTGGGTTATCTGATCTTAATCCAGATTATGGGGCTTATGGAGAAAAAAGTCTTTTTGTCATATGATTTTAACTTCTTGAAAATTCTAATAGCATTATACGCTCGAGTTGTTACATATAACATGATAACTTCAAATAGCTCTTGTCAGAGTATTGAATCGAGTGAGTTTCGGTTAAAGCCAAAATGCCAGATGCAAAACCGACTATTCGAGTGAGGCGTGTTGCCAGAGGGCGTGGCATTATGGTGGTAGACGGGGAAATGTTTTTTTCGAAAACAGCATACGAGAAATTTGAATTCTTTACGACTTGCCGAACTAATTACAAGAATCTTTTTAATGCATGAAACGCGCTAAATTTTTAAAAAAGATTCACTGAGTTTTCGAATCCGTGCCACACGAGGCGCGAGTGGTAAGCATAATTTCTCCGCATTTTGCCTCATCATCAGATACATGCACATTTTCATTCATCCAAATGTCTGGTATTCGGCTCGAAGGCTTTTCACGGAAAATCAAAGCCACTGATAGTCGAATTGAAAAATCGACGTCCCGCTGCTGCCGGGAGCCGTCACGTTTCACCAGCTTCGGGACCAGCCTTCATCGAAGATGATGGCAATTGTTGCAAATAATTTTTTATGCTTAACATTGCCTCGGTGCGCCATGGCTTGGGCCTGAATCTGTGCGAGTAGGTGGAAGGAGAGAAAGAGAGGGGGAGAAGACGTGGGGCGGCGCGAACTTTTGTTTGTTGCCAAAAGTTTTGTTTGTTTGCCAAAGGCAGCCAGGGAGCTGCGACTGCCTGCCGTTTCTTATGACTTTCATTTGTTTTGACATCACGTCGCTGCAGCGCGGATAGAGGGAGAGGGAGAGACTGGCAGGGTCAGGGGTAAGAGCAGGGGCTGTAATCGGCACATTCGAGCACCATGGCACGAGTGCGCATAGCATTGAAAATACTGTGGCAGGAGGCGCGGCATGCATTACCCGCAGCTGAAGCATGTAGCGAGGATGGCTCGAAAAGTTTTGCGGCGGATGGAGCAATGCAAATAGTAATGTGGTTTTAGTTGCTTACATTCGGGAAAGATCTTTGTTTTTATACTCTTTTTTTTAAAAAGAGATCAAGGTTCGTGTTTCAGGCTAGTGTGATAGTTTCTTAAGAAATACATACTGTAGCCTAGCTATACGAACCGTTGGGACAACTCTCGGCTAACTCAAAGAAATTCGACGCAGAAGTCATAAAAGCGGAGCTGCACGTTGCCAGTTGCCACTGCCGCTTCATGTTGTTTTTGCTGTTTGCTTCTGGCCGTATTGGAACTCAGTTTGAGTTTGGGTTTGCCGCTGTTTTGTTATTACGCGTTATTACAAAACAACAACAACAACAACAACAATAGTAACAACAGCAGCAGCGGCAGAAACAACAATAACAGTAAACGGTACAGCAATGGCCACGCCAATGACTGGGGCAACAGCAGTTGGCCAAAGGCGTGCTTTATGAATTTGCCACTCTTTGCGTTGCCCTGTGTGTGTGTGCGTGCGTGTGTGTTGCACAATAATCAGACTGTTTTTACGAAAATTGGCAAAAACGCGCAAATATTTGTGGAGTAGCCAAAGCAGCATAAGCAGCTCCTATCGAGGCCCCAGCACATTTCCGTTTGCCAGCGGCGCTTATGCATTTTTCATAACGTATAGAAACACGTGCTAGATACATATTCATATCCCCCCGCCACATTCTAGCCGTGAATCCCCCTACTTGATATGTGTGTGTGTGTATATATTAGGAGTGCTTTGCAAAATATGAGATTCGGTGGCTGCTCTCGTGCATCCATCAGCACGTCACGGGGCGGCAACAGCTGGCGACCGACTCACCAAGTGCCAATAAAAATGTTAAGTATCTTTGCACTGTTGACATTCCAGAGCAGCGCACAAATGCCTAGATAAATGCTGCAGATACCCTCTACAACAGAGCGTGGGGCACATAAATAAGGCGCAAGATTTAAGCGCCAAAACATTTTTGACAATTTCGATGAGGCGCCAAAGTGCGTCGTGCATAGTTTTGCGCCGCGGGGGCACCACTCAACATTTTGGGGAATTTCTGTAGCACGCGAGCTTCCATTTGGCGTGCGTATGTGGCAGATACTTTAAGGCTTAATCAAAGGCATTACATCAAGATTTTCCATCGCTCTGAAAACGCCTCAAGCCTGTAACTGTAATGAGTTTAGTTGAGCGTTGAGCTTGGCTCCTTGGGGTGCGTACATGCTCATTACGCAGTCAAGGACATACACATATTACTCATAAATAGAGGGGGACGAACTCGTATATACGTATGTACATATCTAACATGCAAGGTGGGCGCCAGATGGCGCCAGTCGAATGCCTGTCCATGCGAAAGGATGCGGATGCGCCCTAAATATTTACAGCTTACGTAACTCGCCGGCAAATATTTACAGATTAATTTAACGAGTATGTAAATTAATGTTACGCTTCTACGCATTTTTACAAAGATTTACACTTCAATTTACATATTAATAAATTTTCTTCATTATTATTGTGTTGTTTTTCTTTTTTTTTTCTGTTCCTTTTTCGAGCTCGCACTTAATTTGCAGCCGTCGCTGTTTTCTAATTAAAATTGACTGCAAAACGAGTTTCGCATTGGTTATTCGGTTTGCTTTTACACTCACCCGCTTGCCCCGCTTGCCGCGTGGTCCTTTCTCGCCCGGCGGTCCGGCCGGTCCAATGGGTCCCACCTCGCCTCGTTCACCGCGCTCTCCGGGCGAACCTGTAAATGTTAATATTTGGCATTTAAAGTGAATGATTTCAATAGCACAACAAACAATGCAAACACAAAGATACCCTACACAAAGACATACACTTGGTGAAAAAGTCAAGTTAATTACAAAAAATGTCTTCTTTATAAACATAATATTTTTATATATGAGAATTATTTCATGTTATTGAGATGATAAGTTTCTTAAATATTATTTTCAGAAGACTTTACGCTAATGTGAACCTTTATTTTTTTTTATTATTTAAATTAAAGTTACATTTTATAGAAGATCACAAAACGTTGAAACGTGATAATAATAAATGTACAGAAAACTAAATTCTTTATTTTCAGAAAAACAAGCTTATAAATTCCATTCCGACATAAATGTGAACCCGTTTTTTTGAGTGTACTGATACATTGACGCAAACACGCGATGCGACAAGTGTGGTGCAAACAAGAGGCGGGGCTCTGACGCAGCGTTGTAATTATACCCGTTATTATCGCCGCTCGATGGACTGTCACCGTTCATCTGTCACTTAACGAGCGTTTGTCGGCCGTACGGTCAGCAATTTGTCCATCTGATGACGATGCCGGCAACGATAAGGGACTATTGCTGTTGCTGCTGTTGATGGCTTTCGGTTTTAGTTTAAAATGCAAATTGTTTATTTGCCAAAAATAAAATGTCCAAAGCTAACAGTGGCTGACAACCGCTCGTTGTATGGTAATGAAGCGTGTGGTTCCCGAGTAACTTGACCCATTTACCATGGTTAGGCTATATAAACTGAGTAACTTTTGCTTTTATTCCCGCAGAAACATATATTTTTTCCTTGCAAAGAAAACTGCTGCAGTAGAAGTCAATAAACATTAGCAATTCAAATTTAATCAATATGTGTTTAGTTTTTCTTGAACTCGAGAAACGTTCGTGCAGTTAAATTAAAACTTAACATGCCTTGGACTGCTCGTAAATCTGTCAACATAAAATTAGATTTGCCCCACTGTGGCGCTACTAAAAAGCATCGACAACGAGGCAAAAACAACACCCCAAATATCCAGAACAACAACAACGATCTGACGACCTGTTTAGTTAAAATAATGAGAAATTGTTTTTTTTTTTTGGCTGTGGCCATTAAATGCGACCATTTATACAACCCGCACACAGACACGAGGATAAATAGACGTAACACACACACACACACATACGCACACAGAATTCATATCATAGATAAATCCAATTGTGGGCTTGTCAAAATATGCCTGTCTATGTGTGCGGAGCGTGTGTGTGTGTGAAAAGATATAGAAAATTTATTAAGTTCGTAAAATTGCGTTTAGGGCGGGCCCCTCGTTGAGTTGCCAGGACACTCTCGCCATCACTCCCTCTCGCCCTCTCTCCCTCGTCCCTAGGACAGTGCGCATAAATTTGCCTGCCTACAGTCTGAATGGTATTTGCTTAATGGGTCCTGTGCCTCTGTCGTCTGTTGTTTATTTATAAAGTATTTTGCTGGCCCTCTTTGTTTTGGACTCGGACTCGGTAAGTATTTATGGCGGCATAATTTACCGTTAAGCATTTTAGGCGACAATTTCAGCCACAATCAAAACTATTGCCAACTGTCGACAACAAGCCAGGGCCAGAGCCGCGGGGCCTGAAGTGGATTTACATAGTCAGGATATTGGATTGTTGGTTGTCCCCTTGAGTTTCCCCATTTCATTTGGCTTTTTTCGCTCTCTGTTCTCTGTTTGTGTGCTGTGCAAAAAGGCAATGCAGATGAAGTGCAAATGATAAGTTTTAATTTCGTACACAAAGCAATGGACAAATGCAAAAGAGTCGGGCGCAGAGCTACCCGGATGAAATGCAATCAAAATATAAACTCAAATGAAATTCAAATAAATCAGGAAATAAATTGAAAATTTCGGTATTACAGCTGGGACTGGACCAGCTGCTGCTGCGGCTGCTGATGCTGATGCTGCCAGCATTTCCTGCCCCCTGCTCGACGACGCAAAATACAAATGACACATTAAATTGCCGAAACATCTCCCAGGTCCAGCTCTGGGCCGGCCCACACATAAAGCTCAAGTCAGCTTAACTAATTACGACAACGATAAGATAAGCAGTCAACAGGGAGAGCGAGGCAGACGTGGCAACCAAATGAAAGAATTCCAAATACAAATGACATTCAATTTATTCAAATCAAGCCCAAATGACTGAAGAAGCCCCGGCACAGAACCAGACCCTGGTGCAGACGTATGTCCCATGAGCTGGCGACTCGATTCTGGCGCTGATTTCGGAAAATAAATTGCAATTTCATGTCCATCAACGCAGAGCACAGCAAAGTCATAGAAATGTGCCCGCGCCGGCCTGGGCGTAGGGGCCATGGACAAGGGTCTGATATTGCGTTGGGCGCTTGGAACTGTCGACAACTGTGGCTATCGCAGCATCAGATCTTGTTCTAAACTAGCCAGAAATCCAAAAACAATGCCCACAATACTAACGCAACTGCAGCTTACAACTGCGACAACATCGACAACAACCACAACGACAACAACAACTGCAGCGGTTTGATGCTCTGATAAGGCAAGTGGGAGGCTACTCAATGCGGGTCGTAACGAGCGCTTAATTGATACCGGTGCACGTTGGTCAAATGCATTAGGGGTATTCTAAAGATAGAGAAAGCCAAGCTAATTTCGACACTAGATCAACTCAGGAGTGAGAGACCGGGGTAGAATCAACGACTAATGCATTAGTTATATTCTAGATACACTACCTAATTTAACGTTTTACGTTTTACGGCGGACATTGCACAAACCGAATATACTCTTTTCAGTTTGTGAACGGGTATAAACCTAGGGATTTGGTTTGCTGTTTGTTATATTCGGGCATTATAAACATTACGAAGGATTACAAGACAATAGTAAATACCATAAAAAATGGACTTTTATTTCCTAAAAGCAGAAAAGAATATATTTTTTCTATTGCTACTCACTCTGCTGACATTTATGACTCCTGTCCTTTCCTCTCTTATTACTGTCTCTGCCGTAGACTCTAAGGCATGACTATTGTTTGTTTATTGCGCACACTGAAGACCCCTAATAAAACAATTGGTCAGAGAGCGTCCAACTCAGGGCAAAGGTAATTACATAAACTTTTACCACACGCTGAATGCTACATGCTACATGCTACATGCTACATGCTGCACGCTGGACTGGCGTTTCGTGTGGAACGTGGAACGAGTAGCGATGCTAATGAGCCGCTAAAAGCAACATAAATGACATAAAGTTGCGTTTTTACGACTGCGGTAAGTGTTTCAAGCTGTCCGGGTCTACAAATTTTTATGAGAAACGCCGGATTCGAATTCGGATTTGGATTCCAAAGCGTTTCAACTATTCGAGCTGGCCGCCTGGGTTATTTTCGTTTATTAAAATCGCATAAAGTGCAGAAATATGTTAGGCCAGATCGTAAAAGCAGCTAGCAAATGGAAATTGTTCGAGCTATTGTGGGCGTGGGGGCGTGTGTCGGTAGGGACCGGACACCGGGCGGAACGAGTGGGCGGCTGCTGCCGACGAATTGTGGGGTATTTAATTGACGTCGACGTCAAACTTTGCGGCATGTGGCAGCACACAAAACACAAAGGTCGTAAATGTTATCGCAAAATGCGGCAGGCAAACCAATTTCCAAATGTGGAAAAAAAGAAAACAACAGCAACTAAAAAAGAAAACTAAATTTATACGAGAATATTTCAAAAATTTGTGCGGTCATAAAAACAGCAAGGGAAATGCATGCAACGCATTCAAAGCAACGCATTTGGTATTTGATTTACATTTTAACGAGCTGCTTTTCACACCAAAAGCCCAAATCAAAATCCAAAATGTGCTCTAATGGGACAGCGCTAGTCAATGACTCAATTAGGCGGGGACCAGGGGCGCACACTATTCCCAGAGTCAGCTGGCAATAAATTAAACAACCCGCAGATGAGCCGGCAAACGGCCGCGTGGCAACACTTGAAAAACCCATCGAATCGATCGATTCCCAAACATCAATAAGCTGCGGTTTACGTAGTTTACGACTAGCCTCAATGTATTTGTATCTCCAGCTATAGCCGTGCTGAGAGTTAAGTGGCCTTCAAACACAAACAAACTGAGAGACAGCTGCCTCCAGAGTTTTTCGGTTCTGTGACACTTACCAGGTGGTCCAGGCGGTCCCGGCGGACCCTCGATGATGCCCGTTGGGAACTCGTCACCCTTGATGGTTGTGGTGAGTCCGCGATCACCGCGATCGCCCTTGTCACCCTGTAAACGAAAAGAAGAGGCAAACGGACCAATGAGTCATAGGGCTGCATCTGTATTGATATCTGCCTGTTGGAAAATTAAATGGAAATGCCAAGGGCAGAGGCGAAAAGGTGACACACGAGAGAGAGAGAGAGAGAGGGGCGCTTAATACATAAATAAACGATAAATAATGTGGAAAACCGAGAAAAAGACAAAGGGAAAATCGGAAAAACAAAAGAAGACAGCACACAGACGTGAAATTGAAACGCACACAGAGCCAATCCCCCTCAGATACACACACACACACACACACGTACGACGACTCATTCGTAGTCACTTAAAACGTCACAATGTTTATCCAACAGATACAAATAGTGCATTAATCCTTGTGACATCTTTGTTTTACTTATGAATCGCATTCAATCCCTCTTTCTCTCTCCCTCTCTCTTTCTTTCTCTCTCTTTGGCCTCGCCCTTTTTGTCTGTGCATCCCTATTGGTATTTCGGTTATTTTTACTTTTGTCTGTGAATCACTCACCTTTGTGCCAAGTGCGCCCGCCACGCCGGGCGGTCCAATCGGTCCTGGCTGACCTGCCTCGCCCTGCAGTCCCTGCGGTCCAGTTTCGCCGGGTGGTCCACGCTCGCCGGGCACACCTGGAACGCCAGATTCGCCTGGGGGTCCCGGCGGACCAGGCTCGCCAGGCTCGCCCTAGATTATTGAAAAACATGTTTATTAGCATCAAGATCCCACACATGTTCCGCTTAAATGGAGAGGCACGTGCAGCTAACAAAGATGAAACCACATAGTAGGAGGCATGCAACATACATGGAAAGCAAAACACCAGGACCCGAAAACTTACCTTCAGCTGTATGACCGTGGAAGCGGATACGTTAACGCCCGCTTCTTGCAAGTCCTTACAACACACACACACAATAGAGGATTAAACGGAACGTTTTCAAAAGTAAAATAAAAGTTAAATTGGTTAATGAAAATATAAAAAAATTAAATTAAATATGGTAAATATAAACTGAAGCTGCTGCAAAGCAAATTTAGTTTCGAAAGCAAATGGAAAAACTAATCTTAATTAATTAAAGAAAATGTAGTTTTAAAAATATTAATCGAAAAAAAAAAGAAATTTATTGAAACCAACCAACATTATAAACCAAGGATGTACCAAAGGTAATTCAAGAACAATTAAACAAACCAAAGATATCTACACAGTTAATCAACGCGTTTTTAAAAAATTATCTACAAAATTTAAAACCAAAATAAAAGTATTAACAACCTGATCGTGATTTTATTTATATTATGTCTATCTCACTTAATTCGTAAATAACAAGTTTAAATATATGACATGTTTTTCTACCTTCTCAAAAATAAATTGTTTATTTGTTTTATTATTTTCGGCAGAATGAAATACTCTCAGAAACCATAAATCTTTGCGGCCTGCATGATAAATTGATTTAGCTAGTTGGCTAATTCTTTAAATCGAGTATTTTATGGAGCGGAATATTTCCGAATGAGCACGCAAGCCACAAGCTGATAAAGTAAATGGGATTCTATAAAATAAACAAGAAACTCTATCAACTATCATGAAAAGAACGATAAAAATTCTTTAGGAAGTATTTAAACGACATTTAAAAATGGCATGAGGATACGGAAAGCAAAGGAATGGACGTCTAGTACGCCGACGGTTGGTCCCCAATGATACAAAATGACTAAGCAGAAACTATGCAGAAGTAGCAACAAATTTATGGTGCAGTTTAAACCAAAGAGCTGAGCCAAGTTAAAAGCATTACGAACAACAATGAGCAGGATAATAAACAAGTACAAATACAAAACACATACTACATCTACAACAACAACTACAAAAGCGACTAGAACGAAGGACAAGTCCAGAGGACAACAAGTTGCAAATATTTGCAGCTCGCTGTCCAACTGCATTTTGCCTTGAGATATGGCCATGGCAATGTGCCGCAGCCACTACTGCGAGGGTGTGGGGTTAGGGACTAAGAGTTGGAGGTTCTGGGTTAGGGTTAGGGGGCTGTCACGTCTAGTCTACGGCAGTTGAAACGTATTTATGGCTGGAAAAAATACCTTAACAGCAACAATTTCCGCATAGCCCAGTGTGCCGCCATGCAGCGTTGTCACCGATCTCTTGAGGCCCTACGGGAATGCAGAAAGCAGAGCAGCGTTTTGGTTAGATATTTGCTAAATTTTGAATAACAGTTTCGAATTGCGGGCTTTCAATTTCGAATGCGGACTTGCAGCAGCCGAGTTACTTGGGCCTGCGATTTACCACATACCTTGACTGTCTGGAAGACATCCACACCCGGATGGCCGGTGTCGCCCTTTTGGCCCTTGTCGCCGGGTTTACCAGCAGCGCCCTTTTCGCCGCTGATGCCATTGAGACCCTGGGGTATAGTTGAGCATATATAAGGATTTATTTTTTATATTCTGCCCCCGAGTACTTACCGCATCGCCCTTGTCGCCGGGATCGCCCTTCTTGCCGCGCTTCCCTCGCTTGCCGGGCGGACCGGGTGGACCTGGCGGACCTGCAATTGAAATGAAATTTCGTTGTCAGTGGAGAATTGCTGAAGGTTTTTTTTATCGCAGTCAACTGCAAAGGGCAAAGTTAGACTTTTGTCTTAAGGTCAACCGATTCCGCCTCATTAGGTGTGCTCTGAACTTTGCAGCTGACCGCAGGAGTTGCGTCCAGTGACACAGCGAATTATATTCCTTCTAGCTCTACCTCTACCAGACGCGGTTTTTTTCCAAGTTCGCGCTTATTTCTTTACTTTTTTGGCTGTTTTTTGCGCATTTTGCCCGCAACTTGTGCAAATTCATTTAGCTGAAAAATGACTTTCGCTGCAGCAGGAAGGAAGAGGACAAAAGGGGCCAGAGGGCAGAACAGAAACTGTGCACAAAATATTTATAACCACTTTGGCTGCTATTATTTCAGCGCTGTGGAAAACTTTATCTACTGCCCCAAGAAGATGCACCAAGGAGCAACAGCGCAGCATCACAAAACAGGACAAAAACTCGACTCGATGCTTTTCAATTATTTCGCATGCAATTTTACGGGGCATAAAATTTCAGGCATCGTGCCTTATAGCTAGTCCTGGCAATTATTCTTATTAGAGCCGACGTTAAGAATACTAGTTGTTGTTATTGTTATCATTGTTGCTGCTACTGTCCTTGTTGTAGCTGACAGTTCTTTGTTGTTGCCTGGAGACAGGAAATTAACACCTACATAAAGGCCAAGGCAAAGAAGCTGGCAACAGCGAAATGAATGTCTGGTCGCGTCCCTGGCAAGCTCAAATGAAGTAGGTGTGAAAATATTTAATTAAAATAACAGCCAGCTACAAACATGATAACAACAAAAACACAAAAAATAAAAAAAAATTAAAAAATACAAAACAGAAAAACAACAAAAGCAACAGGAAACACGCGCCGTTTCTACCCTACTTCTGTTTTTGTTGTTATTGCTTTTTTTTTGTGCCGCCGGAGAAAAAGCAGACCTTTCGGCTGCTGTTTAATAATTGTTGTAATTAAGTAATTCCGTTTTTAGCTGCTTTCCAAAAAGGTGCAAGTGAATCTAAAGAAAGGCCAAAGGCAAAGGAAGCTGCCTTTAATGCAGGAAACGCCAGCAAACAATTTAAATTCATTTCGCGCCAAAATGGCGCCACAAACTACCAAAGTGAAAAAAGCCCGACCCCACCCGTCCCAACCCGGCCCGATCCCATGTGGCCCAGCACGGCACGCGTCGCTGTCTGAATGTGGGCGGCTCTGTGTATGTGAGTGGGTGTGGCAGATTGTGTAGGTGCGATGTGAGCAGCCACAGGCAGACGCAGACCTGCCTGCCAGCCAGCATGACTCCGCAGCAGAGGAGCAACGCCCCTTAAACGCAGGCAGCTCATTTAATTAAAAAAAGATTTCGCTGCCCCGTCACATTGGGCTGAGAGCAGCGTGAACAGAAGAAAGACGCAAGCTCGGGCTTTGAATTAGAGTCGAAGATCGGAAACACCAGGAGAAAGGGTGTAATAACCAGAAATTACCAAGAGGTGAGAAGTGATCTTTGCAGCGCACTCAAGTTTCTCTAGCATCTGCTAGAGATATTTCAAAGCGACTTGTACAACAGCCCATATAATTTCAAAATTTGCTTTGTGGAGCATATTTCCTGAGGCTATCTTAGCCAAAATTTTGTAATACATGCTTGGTAATTACATTAGAGAGTAGTTGAATTATTTAATTTATTAAAGTTAGATTGGTATATCAAATTCCAGGGATAGATTTAAATAGATCTTTGGCATAGTCTCTAATACCATTTTGTTTTTCATTCAAGAGTATAGTATTTCTACTATTAATGCCTTTCTATTTAGCTATAGATTATGAACATAACTGGGCGGACAGGCAATAAAAACCCCTATTAGGAATTTTTTAATTTTTTTAAAAGTATCTTTATTGCTTTTAACTTTTAATATTTATTATATTTAAATTCGTTGGCATTCGATTGTTTATCAAAAATAAATTATGTTATTATCATCCATATTCATCAATTAGTTTTTGGCAACATAAGATCCCTTAGAGACTTTACCTTCTGAGAGCTGCAATTTGTTCTTTGATGTTAAACTGTATTCCATATATAAATCGAAAAAAGTTATTTTTGAGAAGCCAAGTAGATTAGGTGTTAGTTTCTGGCATTTGACCACTGTGCAGTGCGGCAGCTAAGTAAAAATTATGCGCTCACTATGCAGCACTTGGCAAGTAATAAAAGCCAACCAATTAAGCGTGGCTAAGACGCAGGCACAGCTTGAAACAATGGACGAGAATTTCCTGGTTGCTTAGCCAGCGCTTGGGGGCCTCTACTTGTGGCAACTTGGTAACTTGGCCAACTGGGGCATCAAGTGTCGTAAGCCAAAGCCAAACGGAAGTGCCGCAGTAGCAAAAGAGTCGCCCAACAATGCCATTGGTAGTAACCAGAACAGAGGCAAATGGGCCAAGCTAAGAAGAAGACGCCGAAGCGGAGCAAAAAAAGTTAAAATTGCGCTTAATCTAATAACAACATAATAATCATAATCATAATATCGTTTGCCTTCACATGCGTTTCGCCCTTTCCCCGGTTGTGTTGCCATTAACGCCGCATTTTTCGTATTATTTTCCCGTTGATGGCGGCGACGGTTGACGCCATTTTGGCAAACAGTTTGTTGCCTGTAAATGCTATTTGTTTTTGTTCTTGCTGCTGCTTTCGTAGCTGCCTAATGCGCTAAGACATCCCATTGATATGAAGAAAGGAGAGCGAGAGAGATAGAAGGGGACATCGGTAGTTGTCAGGCTGGGAAAACTAAGTGCGCGCCCTGCAGATAAAGTTGTTAAGTCAAAACTTTTTTTCATCTTTATTTTTAACACTCAGAGAAAATGCGAGGAACATTATTATTAAATAAAAATAAGAACTTAAGCCCTCAAAAATAACCGGCAAGTATTTCGTGAATAAAGTATTGTATTTAAGTATTATATTTAGACTCTTTGGGATTATAAAATATGTTCTCGATGTAACATTTTTATACTGAAGCGAAAAAATTGTCTCGCAGTCTAGATTCTGACAACACTTGCAATTGATTTAAGTACCAGACTCTTACTTTTTCCTGAGTGTACTTTATGACAGCCCTGTCGCACTCGATAATCATCTAGATAATGATGATAATGATAATATGTAACACTGTTGTTGCTGATAATGATGATGGCAATTGAACGCTCTCAATGAACGCGTGATGCAACTCGCACACACAACGCCCATAAATCCATATCGAGAGGCTGTCCTCGCCTTTACCTCCTCCCCCACGGGGCTTGGGCTTGGGTTGTTGTTAGTCGTAGACTAAAGTGGCATTTACTCCAAAGCCGTAGCTACTGCGGCACCATCGACATTCGTTCAACTGCTGCTGAGCCCCGCGCTTTTCTATAGGATGAATCGTGTCTCCGGATGGGGCTTCAGCTTTGGCTCAACTGCCAGAGCGGAAAAAAGGAATTATGTCAAGTTGTGCGCGTAATAAATACTCGGAATCGTTTACGTGCGTACAACACCACAATGACACGTACAACAAACAAGAGCTAAACAAGCCGGCAAACAGTCAGACAGCAAGCCAGACGGCTGGACAGACGTTCAGAGTTGAGTGGAGGCAATTGACTCCCGAGGCGGCAACTGAGGTGGTTGCTCAGCCAACCGGCGATCATCGTTGCAGGAAATAGCCTTTCCAGTGCCTGCTAATGTTATCCAACTTTGCCGCCACACTTGGGATCCCGTGGATCTCCAAGGAGACTGCTGTAATTTGAAAACTTGCTCACAACACTTTAGCTAACAGGGCAAACTATGATAAAAGCTAGGGTTTGGGTAGGACTAAATTTAATGCTAGTTCATTAAGTAGTTTCGAAAATTGGAGTTCCCCGTGGGCCTGATGGTGCCACTTTACTTTCTTTTGGATAAACAAGTACGTAGGTACGTATATTTTCTGGTGTTTTATGAAATATATACTTTGTGTGTGTGTGTGTGTGTGTGTGTCAACAATTGAATTTCAGCCGTGCAATGCAGTCAAGCGTTAAATCACAGGGAGCGTCTGGAGTTGATGATTGGTTTTTGGCTGGGTATCGGTTGCCAATGCGGATTGGCAGTCATGTTGTTTGTACTTTGCCAGCTTGATTGCTGTGGTTCAATGAATGTGTGAGTGTGAGTGTGAGTGTGTGTGTGTGTGTTCGTGTACATGTGCGAAAGTAACGCTGATCTTTGACTTATGCGCAAAAGTTTTCAGTCAGCGAAGCAAAACTTTGCTTAAGCAGGCGTTTGTCTAATGAGTTTAAACCCTTAGCTGTTCAGAATTTTCATTAGCCGCGCCCAAAAGTGGCTTCTGTGTACGTACACACACACACACACACACACACACACACATATATATGTATCTTTGAAGTCGCTGCAGCAGCTCCAGCTCGCTGCGCATTTGCCTTCCATCCGACATCCTGTCAAGGACGTCTGCGTGCAAAATGAACTCGAAATGCAAACACTGATGGCAAACTTTTAACTTGTGCCGTGTCGTGCACGACGTTTCCGCTGCATTCTGTGCACACAAGAAATGAACAAAAAGGAACGGGCATATTTATATGCTCAGTTGGATTGTTCTAGTCGCTGTCGATATAACTGCGAAAAGTTTCTCGTTATGGCAAGAGATCCATTTCTTTCGACTCCTTGCTATGCATCCAGTGAGGACACTTGATTTAATCTTCTTGTTGTAAGCTGTTGCTATTTTCTTCGCAAGTCTTCAATAAATGCGAAGGATTTTTATATTTGTATATACTTATGAATGTAGTTTTATATGTATATTAAAGCTGCAGCTGCTGTCACTGTGAAACTCCATGTCCTTGTCCTTGTACTCGCCCTTGGCGACGTTGCGCTCTCTCCTTGATATGCGATACTTTTCGCAGAACAGATAATTCTTGGCGTTTGCTTGACTACAAGTCTGTCTCCGTTCTCGCTAACGGTATTTTGTTGTATCTTGTGTCTCAAGTTGTTGCTGCATTTGCTACTGTTTCACTGCCCAAAACGATACCCAGTCTTAAACACACACACACGTACCAGCTACATATTCGTATACGTAATGTGGACTCAGTAAATCCATGTTTATGCATATGCCGGCTGCTACAGTGGAACCTGCGACAGCTGGCCGAACAGGTTAAGGTTCGTACAACGCTGATTTATGAGAGCTCATTAAAAAAAACCCGTTTTGGCTGTTGTTAACATAACATAACACACTGGCATAAGCTAGAGGAGTTAATACATTGGCCATAAATCAGTTGGCAGATATAATATGTGTCGTGTTTATTCGATAATTAAAAGGACATCGCAAGGTTGAAATTAATTTAATTACCAAATTGTATCTTACGATTGTTAATTCTGCTGTTCAATAATAAATCTTACATCAATTTTGCATAGGTCCGTGTGACAAGAAGTTGTTCATAATAATAGCCTGCTACACACTCGTATTATATGGCCAAATTATTGTACATGACCGGAGACAATGGTGTCTTAATTGAGTTATGGTCACTGAGGCGACCTGCTTGAGTAAGCAAGTAATTACGTGCAGCCTAATCTATTCGTGCATCAGTAACAGCCCCGTTGCTGGGGGCCAAGTTCTGGGCCAAGTCGGTTGCCGTTGGGCCCCAATTCTGATTGGCTCTTTGGCTGCTTGGGATATGATAGTTTAATAAGTTTGCATTGTCAATGCAATAACAAAACAGATACACACACACACTGCTGGCAGCATCTATCTAGCTAAGCTTAAGCTTAATTTAGTCGCAATAGCTGCATGTGTGTGTGGGCGTGTGTGTGACGCCCCTGCAGTGTGTGGCATGGCTTGGCAACAAATGACGGACAAATCTGTTGCATTAGTGAATCCGTTTGTTGCATGCAGCACATCGATTAAACGTGTTGCCTGTTGCCATTGCCTTTTCTCCAGCATTGGCGCTTGTCCAATTGAATGATAGCCATAAATTCAGTGAGCTAATCAGCTGGTTTCTTCGTCTCTCGCTTTTGTCCCATTTATTTGCATTGTGTGTGTGTGCGTTGTTTTATTGCTGTCTAATTTGTTTTGTGTGTGTGTGTGTGTACTGATAATTTGAGCACATGGATTTTTCAAATGAAGCAACATTAATACATTGGACCAAGTTTGTTGTAGCTTGCAACATCAACAGGTCGTCGCGTCGGGGAATTGTTGCTGTTACGGCTAGATGCAACATTGCAATTAATTAACAGCACTTATGCCACGCCCCCACACTGAATATTGCGCATGTATTCAATGTAAACACGCAGCGTTGGACAAATGTTTGCGGTCCGCCCATTAATATTAAAGGTAATTGCCACCGCATTTAAAGAATACATTGGTTAATTGCAAATAGCGATGCATTCACAGAATTCGATTCAATTCAAATTGATTGACGGCAATTGCCCAACCGCCCGCCTGTCAGTTGCGGTGGGCACACGCCCCCCGGCCGCCCCCCAACTAGCCAGCGCTCTTGATATCTGTCGAGTAATGCGTCGGCTGTCGGTTGGTTTGACAAACGGCAAACTGACAAATTAGCTTTGTATTTATTTGCCATTTTATTCCAATTTTTTGCATCTTTTTTTATTTTTGGTTTCTGTATTTGTTGTGTGGAAAGTATTTTCATATTTGTTTGAAAATTTGCATTTTATTTGTTATTCAATTTATGATCTTAAATGCAAATTACATAATTTATTGGAGTTTACGCTTTGATTTATGCAAGTCCCAACAGCGCGCATAATTATTGTATTTATTTTATTTTTTATAAAAATGTTGTTATATAAATGTGGTTTTATGATGCGTAATGTGATAATAATGTACCATCCAAGGGGAATTCTGATTGTAGAACGTTTAAGCTGACATTAAACTATGTTAACCACTGTTTGTTTCCGTTTTTTATGCCTATTTCAAGACCTCAAAAGTCACTTGATAAGCCTACGGCTGTCACTCATTTTGGCCACAGACAACTAAGTTATTCTTAGCCAATTTGTTTTAATTCCCCCAACTGACAGCTTGACAGAGGAAAGACTAAAATACGATTGGAATTGCGAAAAATAGCTTATTAGTTTGAGTTGCATCCCATTTCCATATGGAATGAAAAAATCGATTGTTTCTCGGTAGGTTTTAGAGACGGCAGAGAGCGACTAGTGAACAGCGATAGGGTATCAGTCAGGGCTTATCATCTGACAACCTGCAAAGCCGCTTACACTTTATACTGCAAGTTTATCTACCGAACCCAAATATCATCCCTGGGCGGGTTTCCCAGTGAATCATTTACCCCACAATCTTGGAGCTTGAAATACTTCGGGCAACTTTTTAAATGTACACAATTTTGCTTACTCGAGCATTGAGAAACTTAAGTTAATGTTTATGTCAACACCAAACGAAAAAAATAATCCCAAACGATCAACTAAAGCGCACATCCCTTAGCTGGGACTATGAAATAAAAAAAAAAAAAAATAAAAAGGAAAACTTGCAGCCGGAAAAACACTTGTAAATCCCCCAGCGTTGCTTATGTTTAAGTAATTGGCAAAAGGCTTAAGCTGCTGCTTACCCTGATACCCTGGCACACTGACACCCCAACGCCCTAAAGAGTGCAAACCTTTTTGACTCTCAACCCAAGGTTGTTGCAAAGTTTTCTTTTTTTTTTTTTTTTTTTTGTTAAAAATGTTGTATATTTTATTTAAACAAGTTTTCTGCTACCTTAGTGGCAACTTAATCTAGTTGTACATTTAGGGGAAAAAACGATTGATCACAGCTGATACTTATATAAGATTTATGATTATATATATGGGCAAATGTATATTATTTACAGAATTTACAAGGAGAAGGTTATTTTAAATATTACTATAGGAACCTGGTAGAGAGATCCAATGGATGGCATCTTTTGAGTCTTCTCTTTCTTGGTTTGGCAGTTAGTCGTTTGGCTAGAACGTTAGGGTGACCACCAAGGCGTAGTAGGTAATTCGATGCAAGTAGTTGCATTACATCGCCCACTTTAGGGACTTTAAGGTCTCGTTCGATGTCTCTATTTCGAATGTACCATGGTGCGCCGCATATTCGCCTTAGGATTTTTGCCTGAGCAACTCTAATTTTATTTAGGTTTGTTTTTGCCGCAATGCCGTAAATTTGAAGTGCATATTTCCATATGGGGCTTAGGATCGATTTATAGATGGTGACTTTGCTGTACAATGACAGCTTGTTCCTCGGAGCCAGTAACCACCCCATCTTTCCGGCCTTTGCCATTACTGACTGCCGAACCATTGTTGTATGGGCTTTGAAATTTAGTTTCCTATCTAGTACGACACCTAAATATTTGTGAGAGCTCTTGTGCGTAAGGATGGAGCCCAGCATCGTAATGCCACTGCATGACAAGGTCCTTGTAGCAAAGGTTACATTTGCGCATTTGCTGCTGTTGACGCCTATGTTCCATTTTGCAGCCCAGTCTTCAAAACTGCTCACGTATTGTTGTTGCAAAGTTTTCGTTTTCATTTTAGTATCTTTATAATACCCTGGCTTACGTTCGTCTCACAAATATGAGTGCAAAACTGAGATACACTGTAAGTGGTTCTGTTGCAATTCTGCTCCTTTGGCTCCTCCCTTACTGGAGGATGGCTACAAGAATAAAAAGTGCACGGACTTTAAAGCTAAATATACCCTCTAATACAAGGAGGGTATTTGTTCAACGACTCTGCAAATCTACAAAAAAAATACAAATTAAATCCCACTGATAATCCTATGGAAATTAAAGAATAACAAGGAGAGCAATTGCTGAAGCAAAATAAATGCGTTCAAATGGCAAGCTACTGGAAAATAGAGCAACAGAGTCCAACAAAAGAATAATCCCAAACAATTTCATCAACAGCAGGCAACAGTGATGGGAAAATAATACTCCCATGGAAAAAAACAGAAAAACAGAAAAAATAAATACGTAGTTAGGTAGCCGAGGAGCGGGTTGAAGCCTCTGAACAATAGAATGTATTTGACGCCTGAAAGTGAACAAGAATTTAATACGCTCTTTTTTTCTGACGTGTCGCTGATGGATGATGGCTCCAGCCTCACCCCCTCTTCAATCAGGCATTAGCATATTTTCAACTATATCCAAGAGCGGGACGCAAGCGGAGGCGGCTCACTTACTTTCAATACGTTTCCACGCAATTGCATCGCAGCTGGGAAAAAATAATGCTAAAAACCGCAGTTAAGTCGGTCTGAAACAAAGAGGGGAGAGACAGGAGAGCCAGGAGAGCCAGGAGAGGAGATGCTGTTGTCGGTGACAACAGCAACGGCAAAGAACAAAGCGCCCTCAGCACCTACTGTAGCAGTTTTTGTATATGTATTTATATATAGACTCGTAGCAGGGGTAAATCAAGAAATTAATCCCTTCAACAGCTGCGACAGCAGCAAACAAATAATGAAAAATATTTGTGCGCCTTATGAACACAACAATGAATGGAAATCAAGCTGATGAAGAATGATATAATAATAATAACAACAGCAGCGGCAGCAGCAGTGGCAGCAGCAACTGTTGCGAGGGATTCTGCTTGCGGATGAGCCATAAAAAATCTCAGTAACAACAGCAGCAACAACAACAGCAGCAAAGGGCAATGATAATAAAAAAGTGACAAGTGATACAAAGTAAATTCATGCGAATATGAAACAAGATGAGGGCGAGCAGTGCAGCAATAAATGGAAATATGCACATATAGCTGGAGCTGTTACTGTAAATGTATCTGTATCTGTATCTGTACATATATAAATATATATATATACATATATATTTTGGGCTCGTTGCCTGGCTGACTGAGTGACGTAGCTGTGGCTATGGCAATGCACCCCACCCGTCTCCCAGGCCCGACCCCATTGTGCTCCTCTTTCACTTGCTCTTCTTATTGCTATCTTTTTCTGCTGACAAGCCACCGCCTGTTAGCTCTCGTGTGTGGCATTTTTGCGTGTGCTCCATAAGCCTCCTTCCACATATGTCCGGATGAGTGGGTAGCGTAATGGATTGTAACCGAGCACAAATTGCACAATACAGCACATATACTGTATAAGCGGCGAGTTATGGCTTAATTGTGGCGTAAGTCAAGTTATGTGACGACACATAAAGACCTGAATTGGCCAGGCCTATAAGCCGAGAGTCATAAGCCAAGTTCACAGCGGCATTCCTTGAATATTCCAGCTGGCAATCGTGTTGTTTCATTTAAAATTTACAACGCATTGCTGTTCGAATGCACTCATATTGCTATTCATTCTTCCATGCATTCCACTGCACATCCAATATGATAACTAAGCAGTCGTGCGCTTGTCAGTTAACCACCAGAGATCACACACATTGCCACCACTTCACACTTTACGGGCTTTGGACTGGCAATAACTCGTACGACAGCGCGTTATACGCGGCGTATGTGCAATATTTCTGAGTTAAGGGAGCGGGGAGTGGAGGGGCTCTGTGCTGAAGCCAGTTGGGCAACGTTCGCTAACGTGGCGTGGATGAGATGAAGTGACACTTACACAATGACAATGATGTCGATATGCGCGATATTCTGAGCCATCATTCATCTCCCCAGCGCCTGCCCGGACGCCTGACATTCCCGGCGGCTTCGCTGATGATATGAATGAATTATGTGGGTAGCTGGGCAGCTGGATAAGTGAGAGGCGCTGGGATGGGCTGCGATGGGAGAGCAGCCTGTGTCGACATGCGTTAAACTTGCGGCAATTTTGTAACATGGCAGACGACAACAACAACGAAAAGAGCGAACAATGTTGCGAACAAGCAGCCAGACGGCAACCTGCAGCTGTTGCTGCTGCTGTTGCTGTTGCTGTTGCTGTTGCTGTTGCTGCTGCTGCTGCTGCGTGTTGCTTGTGGCATATGTGCGGCAAGCGCTTTGTGGCATTGTTCATGTGGTATAATTTAAATAATTGAAAGTTTTACGCTTGCGCGCATAATACGATGGCAGCAGCAGCAACAGCTGATGGCCGGATGAGTAGAGGCCGTGCCTGGCGGTATTCAGCTTGCAGCCTGTGTCCTGGCCACATCCTGCAGCAGCCGCCAGCTGTCGTTGCAACGTAATGAGCAAATTTCAGGTTGCCCCAGCCTGGCCCGACACACGCTGTCTGCTACGCAAATAACATGGGAATTAAATTAACCAATTTTAATGTGGCAGACAGCCCTTTCTCCACCCAAAGCCCCCCACCCGGGGTGACCCAGGGCAAATTCAAATGAGCAGCGACTAAAAACATAAAAGGGGTTTTGTTCTTCTCTCTGTTGTTGTTGCTGCTGTTGTTACCTCAGGCAACTGCAGACGCGAATTACAATTAAATGATCAGAGATAGCTTCGAGTAGACAAATGCGCCGTTGCCCCAAGCGCAGGGCAGACATCCAGCGAACTCCTTGCCCCGGCTCCAGCCGCAGCTTTGGTTCTGCAGCGCCAACTCTTTGTCTGGCGCAGACTACGTGAGTGCAAACTGCTTACGTTCATATCACACAAATCATGTAGCAGCCATAAATTTCGAATAGCCAGTCATTTTATACACACACACACATGCAGAGGAAGGGGGGAAGAGACAGATATAGATGTGGACAGTGGGACAGCTGCTGACGCTGCTGCTGCTGCAAGTGTCGGAGATTGGCCAGCGGGCGCAGGTTGACTGATAAAAAACGATGATGCTGCTGCTCGGTGTTGCTGCCGTTGCTGCTGGGCTCGCAACTAGAGTTAGTTTTATCGGACAGCCACAACAGCAACATAAACAGCAACAACAGCATCAACGGATGCCGCCTGCAGGCGAGGGTTCTCTAAATTGTGGGCGAGCTGTAATGAAACTTGACATGTTATTTGTTCATTGAGTGCGATTGCGTGTGTGTGAGTGTGTGTGTGTTTCTATTTAAGTATGTGTCCAGTTAAAGTTGATGGCTGCTAGTCTGTGTGCATAAATATTGCAGCTGCAACATCGATGTCGACATCGCTGCTGACATGGCTGGAAAACTTTATCGGATATGGGAAAACATAGAACATTGGTCACGCTTAGCTAACCTACCCATCAATGGAGCTGGTTGTAAGCCAATATAAAAACAAAAGGTAAATAAATTTCGAATTATAATTAGGTGTGTTTGATTCAAAACTGTGAATACTCTCGAGCACCATACTGGGTATCTTCAGTTCGTTGCTGCAAAATTTTGAATAATTTAACTTGGCTTCGCTGGGATGTTGGAGCAGTGACTGAAAGTTACGCTTTGTAAATAAATTGAGTGCCAGTGCCATGATAAATACATAAAAACACATTCACACATACACACTCGCACACACAGACAACAAGTGTACACTCACTCTAGCTGCGCGTATGCAAAGTCTATTTATTTAAGGGCCAAAATATGCAGCAGACGCAGCAGCTTTCTATTATTTTAGCTTCTACTTCTGCTTCTTTTTTTTCGAGTCGCGTTGCCCTTTTTTTATGGCAGACTCCACTTGTCTATTGTTATTGTTGCTCTGCAGCTTCATTATTTTTATTTTTATTGGATTCCTGCGAAACAGACGGCGAGCGGTTCAGCTGAGGTTCCCCTGGTTGGCATGTCTGCGCTTGGTAAGATATGATAATGCGTTTGCTTTGGGTTCAATAGAACCGTTTGCCAGCCAAGGATTCGCAGTCAAGCCGGGTCGCCTAATCTCGGCGTTATTCGTTCCCCTTTGAATGCTATACTCAGTGGTGCACCCACACTCGAAATGCAGTTGATGCCAAGTGGCCCTTCGTGTTCGGTGCTTAGATGCAGTCCCAGACAAGTTGCAGTCTGTCATGTTAAGCGCCCGCTTGACTGGAATGCTTATAATGGCATATTACACATACGCCCCGTGGCGCGTTGTCTAATAAATACGAATTTGGACAGCTTGAATTGCCAGTCGAGCACAGCCCCAGGCAGACCAAAGGGTTCAGCCCAGCCAACGCTGCCAACTGATTCGTATGCATTGGAACACGACGAGCCATGATATCTAATATTTATTGGCACCCAGTGCGTGGGTCCGGACACGGAATCGCTGACTGCATGACGTGTCTAACAGGCTCATTAGGCACAAGTGGCAATGCGCTAATTATGAGCAGATACCACCGAAGGGTCAACCGGGCACCAGCTGCATAAATCTGCCGTCGCATTGCCAATTATGCACTTTGTGCCAGCGAGAGAGCCATGAACAGCTCCCATAAATCGTAGCCCCCTTGTGCTCGCGGTCGTATCATGACCCCAGGTCCAAGTCGCATTATGACAATGCTTGCCGAGCTGCATAGATAGCGTAATAAAAAAAAAGGAGCACAAAAACTAAGCTTGGGCGTGTTCGACTAGCTGATACCCAGTAAGACTTAATCAAAATAATAGAAAATTCAACTTGATATGCTGGATTAATATTATGCGAACTCAAGTGCAAAATTGAATTCCAAACATTTTTACAAAAATTCTATTTATTTTTCTTTGGTTATTTAAATTTTCATCAAGACGATATTACAAAATTAACTTTTATACTTTTATAATTTTACAGACTCTAAGATCGGAACCAGAAAGTGTTTATACTGATCCAAAACATAATGTGTAGCCATTCGCCTGCCTTACATTGCATGGCCTTTGTTACCTATTTTATGATAACAGGGTATACAAATGGAAAAGTGTAAAGTTTAAGCCGCTGGTCACAGCTGTGACCTGCTTGTGCACTTTGAAAACAGATTTAGTTCGTTTAAAATATATCACAGAAGTCAACGTGATGGCCGCTAAATGGGCCAGCTTGTAGCTAAGCATATGATGTCTATATACTCTTTAAAGTAATCCTTCATTATATATAATTTTTAAAGTTTACTGTCTTACAAAAAATTCTATATAAAATTTATAAGCCACAGCCGAAAGTTATTTCGTTAGCGTAATTATTTTCTGGCCTAATGCGAAATTTAAAATTCGCTGAAAATTCAATGTGCCGCATCAACACGTTGTAAAAAATGTTTCTGGCCAACGTTGAGTGGCCAAATTTCAAATTAAAATTAACATTATGCTAATTTTGTCTATTGCCACCGCTGCCGCTGCCGCTGCCGTTTTGGCATCGTCACGGGTCGCTGGCTGCCAAACAATCAGCCCACCCACGAACCTGGCCTTAACTTTTGCGTCAGCGCTTCGCGCGTTGGCCCCGTGGCACTGGGAACTTGGGGCTGTCACCTACTTACCCCAATGGATGTGGCTAGGGGTAGTCGTGAGATGGCAAACTTTTTATGCAAATTAAATGTCTGCGCTTGACGCGCGTGCGTTTTGTTTGCTTTAAGGCAGTCAGTCATTGCCGTTCTCTGCAGTTAGTCTGCCACATGCGGCCTACTGCCTGTGCGCCCGCCGCCTGCCGCCTGCCACAATGCTGCACTGTCGAAGCGTCGACGTCGAAGGCGACGCGTTCTGCGCGCCGTTCTACCCGCCAGGGCAACGTGAACAAAGAATTACACTTAAATACACGCGGCCCGACTATAAGATACCCACACCTATAAAGAATTTTACATATAATTTGCTTGCCAGTGAAATAATGAAAAGTATTGTGCAGACTGATTATATGAACGTTTTCAAGCTGAATTTTTAAAATTAAAAATAGTTTGAGAAGTCCAATGTATAATTTTTGAAATACAATCAAAAATATATAAGTTTCTATCCATTGATATGATGCGTCTGTATTTTACCAGCCCCATATACACAATAGGGTTCAGGCGTTTGGAAAAAACGATGTTTTAATGAATTTCTTAGCCGCAATGTTGAGAGTTTTGTGTGTTTGCGTAATTAAAGTGTGCCTGTCTGGGTGAGCTGCTGCTGCTGCTGTTGCTGCTGCTGCATTTGCTGCTGTTTATTTACCTTTCAACACGCTGCGCTTCATCATCATTAAAAAAATAGCAGCATGCAGACAGCCCAAAACAACAACAAAAATCAAAACAAATACGCAAAGTAACAACAAAATGCATGACAACACAGCGCCACGGAGGGGGAGCAGGGCTTAAAGTTGTTGGCTGCCGACTTTACGTTGTGCTACATGTGGCAGCTGACTCTTTGAGGTTGTCAGGAGTAGGACTAGCAGCCACTTTTGGCGTTGCAAGTGCCACAGCAACAGCAACAACAACGGCAACAACAGCAACGGCAGCAACATCAGCGGCAAATTATAATTTTCAACCCACTTTTTGCTCTATTATAAGTTATTCTACTTTGTTTGTTGTCGTTGTTGGTGTTGCTAGCCAGCCTGATAAATTTATGCGCCCTGCTTTTAAGTCTTGTTGTTATTATTTTCCTGCTTCCGCTGTGCCTACAATTACAACTACAACAAAGTTGCGCCACGCTGTGCCAAAGACAAGCAACAGGCTGTGCCACAGGCAAGTTCAATGTGGGCGTGTTGTTGTTGCTGTTGCACCAGTTGTTGTTGCTGTGAGTTACTCGGCTCGGCTAGCGCCAGTTATGCTCAGCCGTAGAGTCCGCCAATTTTCAAAGTTCTGTTATTGTTGTTGTTGCTGTTGCTGCCGCTGTTGCCGTTGCTGCACTCAAGTGCTTTAGCAGTTGTTGCCACTCTTTTTGGTGCTGCTGTTGGCTGAAGTTGAAGCGGCTGCCACTTCAGCAGTTTCCTCCTCGCTGCCTTCACTTTTGTTTGTGCTGCATTTAATTTGATTCCTTTTGATTTGTCTTTCATATAGTGCTTGCATAAATATATATACATATATATATATATATATATAGTCATAGGCCCTATATGTATATAGAATTTAAGAGTGGCGCCTCTTGGCTTAAAATAATTCCACTTGATACACAATTTTTCTCTGCCTGCAACATTTGGTTGCAGTTGCAACAGTTGTAGCTGCGGCTGTTGCCGCTGCATGTGGTTTGTGTTTTGAGTTTGGCCACCAACTTGATTAAGCGCCAATTTATTAGTCATTCATGGACTGGCCGTTGCTTTCAACGCTCCCCAGAAATATTTTTCACTTCTGCTGCTGCCGCAGTTGCAGTTTTGTTTTTGTTTTTAATTCTGCGCCTTGCCACAAACAACAAATTAACAAAACTTAGCATTGCCACTCATGAATCGCTTCGTGTGTTGCGAGCAACTTTACTGGCCATATTTTTCGGGCTCTGGTAGCCATTTGCAATGGCGCGCAAAGTTATTAGCCTGTTTGCAGTGGCTCATAGAATTTCCAGTTGTGTTTCCAATTGATTTACTACTTGGCTAAATGGGCGACTGCACACTTGTTATTTTGTTTATACAACTGCCAGAAACTATTTTATGAGCTCTATGAATTATGGAACAACTAGGCAATGATACGGAAAATAAATTAAAAGTGAGCTGCCGAGCAAGGCTTTTCACTGATGCTCTCAATATTTAAAAAAAAAAAAACAATTTACAAAAAAAACATATCAAACTGTTTTTAAAGACGATCTTTTAAAACAAATAAATAATACTAAAGGTAAAAAGGACAAAAGGCTTTATATACAACACTTATTTTTATACAATTCATTTAAATTGCTACAATTTCCACAAACTTTAAACAAAATCATTTAATTAAAAGAAATAAATGAACTATATGATTACTTTTCCGAGAATAGAAAATGATGTGTAGTCCAATTAGAGGATGCTCAAACTTGCAACTGACAGATTCCTTTTTAATTAAATCCCAGAAACAAGTCAAACATTTCTATATAAATTGCCAGCTTCTATTGTATTGTTGGCAGAAAAACTAGAAAATGCCATGAAAGCGCCCTAAAATGCAGAAATATTTAATAAAATTTTCATTTTGCCAAATTGCTGTCAGGTATTCTTTTACCCTTTGCAGTAAATCAGGGCAGAGAAGTCAGGGCCAAAGCAGTGCAAAAAATAGTCGGCAGTAGTTAATCAGACGACAAGCACAGCAACAGAAATGACAACAAAGGACAGCAAAAACAAAAAAAAAAAAAGAAAAATAGCTTGGGAACAAATAGAGCTGGCCAGGGACAAGCGCCGAGAAGCTGCAGGACTTATTTCCGACCGACCAGGCTTGAAGCTTCGCGCACTCTGAAAATGCAGCAGCGTCACGCACATCGGACAGCAGACTAATTGCAGCTGGGGCAAGGCGATGGGGTTAGGTGGGGATGGTGGGGGCTGGCAGGGACCGGCGTCAAAATCAATTAAACGGGCAACAGGCGAACGGTAATTGCAGCTAAAAATCGACGCAGACCCCGCACTCATAAAGAGTGCCACGAAACACTTTGCGCTAATTGCACGCAGTTTGAATGAGGAACGAGGCAGATGGGAGATGGGATATCAAGAGTGGGTAGGCGGGAGGTGTGGTTGTTGGGGACTGAGTAGCCCCGGTCACGTTGAGTGGCAAGCCAAGGCGAATGGCAAATAAAAACAGAAATTAAACAAAGTAAATAGAAATTCATCAACGTCATTGGCGGCAGCCACAGCCTCAATAAAATCCACAAACAATCGTCGTCGTCGACGTCGTCGTTGCCCCTGGGCTTGTTGTTCTTGCGCTGAAGTACCGCTTGCATCTCCTCCAGTCTTGGCCAGGGCTCTGCCCCGTTGCCGCGTCTGTTGTGTTTTTGCGGTGCAGACATTAAGCAAACAAAACAATTGCAACCACGGGCGGGCAGGTCAGCCGGATAGCTGAATAGCCGGACTCACAGACCGAACGCGCACAGACAACCCGACAAACCGCCGCCGTTGCTGTTGTGGCTCATTTTTAGTGTGCAATAAAACGCGATCGAGCGCCCATCTGCGTGCGGCTTTTTCAATTGATTGGAAATTATGCTCGCCATCTCATTTGGGGTCAGCACCTACTCCGCGTACAGGCTTTCCGCCACATGGCGCACACCAGGCTGCACCTCAAGACCCCCAAAACAATGCCAAACGACTTTGATGTGCGCTTTGACAGACTAGCCCCCCCCCCCCCCCCTTCCATCCGCTTCCCCTGCCGACCCGCTGGCTGTCTCTTTTGATTTCGTTCTGGTTTGCTGTTCCCCAATCATTTGCATCCATTAATCAATTTATAGTTGTGTCTGCATTGTTTCGCTGTTCTCTGCTCTTACTCTCTCTCTCTCTCTCTCTCTCTCTCTTTCTGTCTCTCGCTCCCTCACCTTTCACTGCTTGAGGCCTTGTGTGTGTTAAGTGGGCACCAAGTAGGTTTGGTTTCAATCTATCGCCATTGGCCAAATGCTCAATGCAGCGCGCTTATCTCGTGCCACACAGCCGCCACTTTGCCACACGGCGTGCCCCACCAACGGTCGGTCGGTTGGTCGCCCTCCTGACCATTAGCTGCTTTGTAACGTCATTTCCCATATTTTTTTGCTCCCCTGAGGGCCCAACGGACCCTTTTGTCTGATCCCCCTCGCTGCGCTCGCACCCCACGTGCACTGAGCGCAAAATTTGTCGGTAGGTCGCCACTCGTTTAGTCAGTTTGCTGCGGCTACAAGTTTAACATAGTTCATTGTCTTGTTGTTCATCAACTTTTTCTATAGCAGTCGCTGGGGACCCAACAGCCTCCCCCCTCCCCCCACTCACTGTTTGGTCACTGTAACAATGGTAGCTGTCCGAGCGAGGGCATTCAGTATTTGTTGTTTCCTTTTTTGGGATGTTGCAAAATAATTTGAACGTGTTTTGTGTTGTGTTATGGTTGCCCTACAAAAATAGTTGGTTCAGTGCGAGCATATCGAAATACTGGCTAGCTTTGCAACACCAGTCTGATGTAGTTAATATACTTTTACATTTTGTTGTCTATTTTTAAATATATATAGATCAATTAAACTAGCAATTTGTATGTATATTTTGTACATATCTACAGATACACAATTTATTATTATACTATAAATAGAATATTTGAAATGTACACTTTGAAATAGGCTAGAGAGTAATGGTAGATAACTCAAGGTAACGATAGATAATAGAGCTGATAGTCGCCACAATTCGTGTTATGGATATTCTTAAACAATTTCATACATTTATATATTCTATCCGTCTGTACAAAGGAATGGAATTATTTTTGGCGCTTTAGAACCTAGGACTTGAATAAGGATCTTTATTACCCAAGTTTAGGAGCTACAATTAGGTATATTATTAATGACTTGACAGATGGAGCACAAATTGCAGCCAAACATCGCTCAATGGAGAACAGAGTATTCCGCAGTCGGTAACATCTGACTCTAGTCACCCTTTTTTTTTTCAGTGTTCAATTTTTCATTTCAAAAATACAGTTTACAGGAATATTTTTGTAGCAAATAACTACCAATGACAAAACCATACCGGCCGGAGGGAGCCTCACCGACATTAATTGAGAATCTATTTTGGTTCAATTTGATGGCTACGCAGAGTATTTCAAAAGGCGCATACAATCAAGGCACACACAAGATTTCTGTTTATTTTCTTTTCGTTTTTGGAATTCCACGGCCGTAAGTTGCCGTGCTGTAGCTATTTTTATGTACACACACACACACATACTGATTACAGTGGGTAGTAATTAAACTTTCGAACTCTCCACGGAGCTGGCATTGACGCGTCATCCGCGACAGGCCGAGGACTCGACTCGGGCTCAGCAAGGTCGCCCTGCGGTCCCGGCCGCATAATCAGATAAGCAGCAAGGAGCCCGTAATAAAGGGACACGCCTGCAAATGCCTCGCAATGAGATTCATGACAGGCATAGACAAAGTTAAGCAAGATTTCGACAGTGGCCAAAGGGCAGCAACTTGGCCGGGCCACTTAATTGTATAAGAAATGAGGCAGAACAGCAACAACAACAAGAAAATGAAGAAGCAGGGGAAGAGCCACGGCCATGCCCCACAAACGTTGCGTCTATGACTTGGGCGTTAATTACATTTTTATTATTTTCATTTGGTTGGCGCAAACGGAACGCCCTGTGGCCCCCTGTGCCACAAAACCGAAACCAAAAGTCGCTTTCAATTCGAATTCCGGATTTTGGGCTGGCTAAATTAATGATGCCATTGACGGCAGCCCAAAAGTCAATTGGGTGAGTCCGTGATTGGACCAAGAGGGCGGAACCGCCGCCCGGACGGCGCAGTCGCTGCATTTGCCTAGGCGCTGCGGCGTTTGCTTCATTTTTCATGCCACTCGACGTTGTTGCTTGGGTTGCAGGTCACGTGATGCTGTTAATTGCATGTCCATGGCCGCAGCTTGGCGCGCTCTCTGGAGTCGCAGTTGCTGCTCTGGGCCAAGTCACTTGACTACCTTTGCTAATTGAAAAATGTTTGTTGTCATTTTGCCTGTCGGCCTGTCTTGCTGCCTGGCCCGAGTGCCGGCGCATTTGCAACTAATTGAGTTTCCTTAGCCGTCAGCCAGGTAGAGCGCAGCCACGATTTTGGTCCCTCGGCCCGAAACTGAATACACAATTGAAATTCAAAAACTTTCACACGACGGCGCCGCCCATATTCATCTCCATCTCCATTTTCATCTTCAATGGCATGGGCACCGACTATCGGTCCGCTCCATCTTCATCAGCATTCATTGGGCGCCCATCACTCAAAGTAGCCTATCAAGCATCTTAGCGGGCTCTTTTGTTAGCTGCCTGCCTGACACTTGAAACTCTGCAATGGGTCAATGTAAACTCGGCCGGCTCATGATTATTATTACCATTATTATTGTTATTGTTGTTGTTGCTGTTGTCGTTGCTCATACCCTCAAAAAATATAAAAACCATTAGCAATTCATCTTCGAGACAGTTTTTGTTGCCTGTGCCTGCAATTAGAGACGCACACACACACACACACACACACTCTTAACCACACACCCACACACAAACCTGAGCTCATATTGCATCGCTCCGGACTTGTTGGACGGCGCTCGTTGGGGCCAAGCCAAGTCAACTTCCTTAACACTTTGACAGCAATTTGCGAAATATGTTGCCGGCAATCAGCAAGGAAGTGAGAAAACAACAACAACTGCCAACGAAAACAACAACAATGCCCAAGGACCAACTTACAAGTCGCATAAACAGCGCGCACAAAAGTATGCTACAAACTGCCAAGCAAATACACACACACATACAGACCTAGTCCCTTTCTCTCGCTCTCTCTGTGTGCGTGTGTTTCCAGGCTTTGTGCACAATCTTACTGACTTCCTTCCGGGCTGCCGGCGTGCCCACCCGGCCGCCACCTAAACTCCGTAGGCCGGCCACAAGTGTTTGGCCTGGCCGCTTTTTTGCCCGCCTCGCTTTTTGGCAATTAATTAAAAAAAGACATACAGCTGCCCCACCACCCGAAACCCTTCACTCCGGCAACCCGTGGCGCTGGCCTGATGTGTGGCATGGCTGTAGCATTTTCAACAATTTGTGTTACACTGTTGTTGTTGTTGTTTACTTTATGTTTGTCTAGCTGCGATAGCTGTCCAATTTCTCTGTCTGCTGCCGGGCTGCAAAAAGTTTTTGGTTAGAACCCAAATAAAACCTACAGGCACAGCAGTTCGCTGTCGTCTCGTCCAACAACGTCGACAAGTAGCCCAAATAAAAAAGGTGGCCAAGTTGCCATTTGTGGAGCTTCCGGACTTTGGTTTTGACTGCCGTCCAAACCAAAAGGCTAAAAAGGTCAAGTATATTAGAGTATAAAGATCAAAGAAGTATACGGTTTTTCCCCTACTATTCGTAGTTAACTTTTTTAACAAATGCGAACGACTGCAATTAACAGATATCTGCGGATAGATAATTTGCTAATGAATTAAATAGTTTTCTGATTAAAAATGATTTTTGATAAAATAATGATAATTTATAAACATGTGCCTAAGTTAGGGTAACTCGCAGTCGACTACCGTCTTTGTACTTCCTTTTCTTTTATTTCATTTGGTTGTTGTTGTGAGCAACGTTTCTTGTTATTTATGGTTAGGTTGTGTTTCTTTTGTTGTTGCTGCGCCTGACTGCCATTGCTGGGCTACATTTGTGCGACAACAACAACAACAACTGTAACAACTACCCCTGACAACAAACTGCAAGCAAATTGAACAGCAAATCAATAGAAAAAAATTGTTTTTTCGTTTTTGTTTGTTCTCTTTTTTTGTGCACAACACAGTTCTACTTTCTACGTTGGCTCCTTCACTGTAACCGCGAATATTTAACTAGTTTTCAATTTTGACTGCCACGTGGTGGTTTGTTGTTCTTCTTGTCGTCGGTACTCTAGCTGCTGCTGTTGTTGTCGTTGTTGTTCCTGTTGTTGGGCTTTTCAGCAAATATTTTTGTTAGCTGCACTTATTTTTACCCAACAAAAGTTCATGCCCCGCGCCATGTTGCCAAGCATTCAGTACAATTTGTTGTTTGCCTTTTCGTTCATTTTTTGTTTTTTTTTTTGGTTTTAAACTTTTATTTTTTGTGCATATTTGTTGGCTTTTAGTTGTTGGCGTTTACGGTTTTAACGGCAATGCAATTATGGCCGTGTTGTGTAAGAGATTATGGCAAATTTGTTGGACGTAGTTGCAGCTTCTCAATATTTATAAATTTGTTTTAAAATCGATAGGGCAGAGATCGTTGCAGGGTAAACTTATAAATTCTTGTTATTGTTTTTTCAGGCAAATCTTGTTTGCCTTTTTTAACTATCAATCAAAATTTAAATACATGCCAAACATAATGAAATAAAATTAGCAGAACTTGGACTGGCGTATTATGTTAAAGCCAATCTGTTAAAGCTCTGCAAATTCATCAATAGAGGATATTCAAAGTGATATCGCCGTAGAAAAAAAAACTTCTCTCCTCTGTGTATATCAATGCATTTTTGCTTCTTTCCAACTCAGCAACACTGCATGAAAAAAGTGCCTCAAATTTTGCTCATTGCACAGTGGCAAAAAAGTTTTTGTCTGTTTTCGTATTCGCCAAAACAACGTAGTAAAAGCAGCATATATGGGACTTGTCCGCTAGAGGGCGTTACCAGGTGGGCGGCACAAATTTGTTTGTTTGCAGCGTGTTACCTTTAATTAGAGAGTTGGCCACTGTTGCCCGCAGCAGTCGCTAATCAACAAACAATGCTCAACTTTTGGCAGTTGGAAAAACTTGCTAATTAACAGCACTAAACATGTCGAAAGGCAGCTCCGGCCAACTCGAGCATATGCAATAGAAAGCTGCTGCATCAATGATGGAGTGCCCAAGTGTGTCGATTGATATATGTATGTATGTATTGAGATACATTTGTATTGGTTCAGTTGAGCGCATGACTCATCGAAGGCGTGGCCGAGGGCTACACGCCTAATTACACCCAATGAGTTTTTATGGGAGACGCGCGCAATTGAGCCGAATGCTGTGAAAATGAATAGAAATGAACAAGAGCTGCCGCCTGGCTGGGCAACAGGAAAGGGGCGTCGAAAAACTGACACCTCTGTCTGCAATACAACACACACACACACACTCACATTTACTAACTGTGACGGAAACGCAACGTCCCAAAACCCTTGAGCGGCACTCGATGTTCGGCTGAACGCGCTAATGGACAATCAACAACGAGCAAATGCAAATGGCAAATTACCGTCTAAATGCAACGGCTGCTGCACGCAAACCGTTTCCCAAGCGGGCAGCGGCGCTGTGGCAAGTGTTGCTGCTGCTGCGGCTATGCTGAGTGCCACAGCAGCTTCCCAGTAAAAACGAGCTCAGCTGACAAGTCACACTTAAGAATACCATTGTCAAAATTGGATAGCAATTTAATAAATATAAAGTATTATTTTAAAAATATATATTAAATATAATTAGATAGCCGTGTATCCATTATTAAAGTGCATACATATATATATATATATATATATATATATATATTTATATGCGTGTGTATTTTCTATTGAAGTTTTGAACTTAAAAGAACCGAAATTTCTTAGCACGAATATTTCAAATTTTTAATTCCATAATAATAACTCCACAGACAATCTAAATAAATTTGTATACGTTTATTTTACATTATTTGGTTTATATGTTGAGAACATATTGGAATAATTTCCATCCTAGTCATAATTGAATTTATAGTATAAAATATAGATTTTTAAACAATGGCTCATTTCTCGTTTTTACTTTACATAGAGTTGTACTATGTTCCATTAAATAAATGGAACTTCAACAAATGCCATATTCAACATATTCAACGTGAAACCAATTTGGACTGTCAGGCTGTGCAGCAAAGTCGCTATGCCCGATTGCCAGTGGTGGAAAGTGGTGCATGTGGCAAACGTTTGTAAATGCGAGGCAGTCGGCTTAAGGCGCACAACAATGCAGCTTAAAAATACAATAAATGCAATCAAAATAACAATAAAACATGCTACATTTGCCACAAATGGCAGTCAGCGATGCCGTGGCAATAACAACTAGGCGACGCCGAAGTCGAAGCCGAAGTTGCCGCTGACGCTGACGTCGACGTCGACGTCGACGCTGGTGCACAAAAGGCGGGCGCTGAACTGAGCTGAGCTGTTTAAACAAAACCGGCAAAGAGGCAGCGCAGCGTGTGTGAGTGTGTGCAAGTGCAGAAATTATGACAATATGCAAACGAGTTTTGCAAGCAGCAGAACAAGCAAAAGGCGATGAAGATACAGAAAAGGCACACAAAGGCGAACAACGAGGCGGTAGACAGGCAGTAGGCCGAGGGCGGCGCGGTGCGGGGCTGCACAGGAAGTGATGGTCTAGGCAGATGCGGAGGCTGGCGATGCGGCTGCTGAGGCGTCTCCCCGCTTAAGCCTGCCGACATGCAAAGAGCATCAACAATGGCCTAAAAGGAAACGAGAAAAATGGTAAGCCCAAAGCCCAAACCGATGATGCTGTTGCCGCTGCCGATGCTGATGCTGATGCCAGGCTCAGGGTGACGCTGAGGTTGATGATGATGATGCGTGTGTGGCGGGTTAACAGGAAAGTAAACAGAGTTATTGCCGTACAAAAGCCAGATCGAACGAGTCGGTAATAACTGCCAGAGGGCGGGAGGGCAGTGTCTGCTAAAGACCAGGCTGTGTGCTGGCAACAAACGGCAATTAACAAAGGTCGATGCAATGTCAAAAAGGGCAACAAATGCAACAGTGTTTACACGCAAGATTATTGATGAGCGTTTTGGGTTGAAAGTTGAAGGCTGCATGTTAAGGGGCACACGTGATTTGGCAACTGCTGTGCTGTCAGCTGGTTCATTAGCTCCTTTCAATCAAGGCAAGTATTTAAGCAAACTCGATGAGTACGAGTATGAGATTCTTGTGTGTAACGATTTTAGATAGATATATAACGTGATATATAAATTAATATTTGATATATTACATAAATTCAATAATTCAAATTATAAAATTCAATATTTTTAAGTTTTAACTACAATTGATTCAGTAAAATGGAAACCTTTTTAGCCTTTTGTTCAGTCATTTCTATAGGTTTTCAGACCTAGGTGCGCTCAAGTCCGAGTTTTACGGCTGCTAATCACAGTCGACCCACGCAGCAACAAACTCGAAATCAAAACTTAGCTGCATTAACTCGGCTGGTGCAACATGTTGCTGCTGGCTACACTAGATATACAAATTATCTGAATTTTGAGTGGGTTTGACGACTGCAAGATGCAGCTGCATCAATGCTGCTGCTGCCGCAGCCAAATGCTATGCAGCTCATCCAAAGAAGGTGTGAGTTTTATGTGGAAACCGTTTTGTTAACAGCTGCCTGCCACAAAAAAACCCAACGCGTGAATAGCAGCAACAAAATTACAATAAATTATATAAAGTGTTAAATGTGCTCGAAAGGCGGACCGAAGAGCAATGCTCTCTCTCTCTCTCTCTCTATCTCTCTTTAGAATAGCGCAGATGCAGATACATAGGCGCTGCCGTTGAACTCGCTGACGACGCCTCATTTAAGAACATACACAAATATGTATCTCACACGCATTTTGTCCAACAAAATGTTAAAGAAAAGATTTCGTTTGTTCTGAGCAGCTGGTGCGACCCTTTTCTAGTCTAGTTACAAATGTATCTCAAGCTTTGGCTGCGACCCTGAAGATTTATGGCGCTTAATCAAGCAGCGAACCCTATTCCTATTCCTCTAGCATAACCAATTTGTAGTGACAACTATAAGCTGCGTCCCAAGTGCCATAAAAAAGAACCTCACACTAAAATATACATATGTATATATATATATTTATGTCTCTCTATGGCTATATCTGTGTCTGTATCTTCAACGCGGCTTATAGGCTGCGAGTTGAAGGTGTCAGAACGTTGACGCCATTTGGGTTTGTTAAACATAATAAATGTAGATTCTCAGCAGTTTGTTTTTGGGTTCTTAAGATGTGATGCGGGCTCATAGTTGTTGTTGTTGTCTGATAAGGCGGCGAACCTGGTTGCCATGGACTTTTATCCATTATTGTTATTGTTAGCGTTGTTGTGTTGACTTTAATTGACAACTCTTTGGCATTGGTCCAGGCATAACCTCACGAGCTTATGAACGCTGCTGCTACCCAACATCGACAGGCAGCCGCACAGTGGGCCGCAGTCGCTGATGAAGAATTGGGCGCTGTTTACTTGCGTGCTGTTTGTTGTTGTTGGTGTTGTTTACTTAAGCATTTCACTTGCGTTTAAGTGCACAAACGAGATGCATTTGTGATGCCTAATATGTTTAACTATGTAAATGTTGCCCTGTTTATGCGATGCGTTCAGAGGGGGTGTGCGTGTGTGTTAGACACTCGAGAGATGCTAAAACGTTTTACACCAAAAAGGCCAAATATAAATAAATATGAGCAGCAGCAACAACAACAACAAAAGGAGCGCATAAGCGCCACACATGAGTGGTTCCAAGAGGTGTTAAGTGAGAGAACAGCGCGGGCAGCAAATGCAAATGTTTAATTTCCAGCACGCAGCACTTTGCATAATACAATTTTCAACAGCGTTCGCATCACTGTGCAGCTGCTCCAGAATGCAGCGATGTCTCGCATACGAAATGTAAACTAACTGGAATCAAAAGCGCTGCATAGTTATGAATGGCGCGGCGGGTCGGGGTGGGGCGGGACGACAACCAACAGCAACAACAAAGTATTCAGCAAGTGGAGCATAGAAAAGGCAACAGGCGACCGGGCAGCGGGAAGCGGGTAGCGGACCCGAAGATGTCGCTTTAAGCTGATTAAATTTGTAAGCTGCGCTTGCGACAACTTGACAAACTGGTCAGTGCTCGTCGCCTGGCTGACAAAGGGTTGGCGGAGCGGGCATTTAGGTGCAACAGGAGCGGCGGGGCCGACCACTGAGCCGCTGACAAAGCTGCACTGCGCATGCGTTCCGTCTGCTGCTGCCAGCCAAAATGCAATTCCAACGAAATTGACGTGACAACCACGACGAAGATGAGTGTGACAAAAGCCACAGACCCGGCTCGGTCTGGCGCGAACAAAACCACAGAACCCCAACACAGGCCAAATCGAGTCAGCGACAGAGCTAGAGTCAGACGGGACGTAGACGCGGCTAAGAGCGATGGCTCTGAAAATGAGAAACCAACAACTAGGTGTTGGCATGCCGACAATAATATGCCCTCCTATTTGTATCAGTATAATATATAATATACATAAGTAACAAAAGCAATATGCCGAAAAAATTCAAAATATTTAATATACACTGAATTACTGTTAAGCATTAGCAATACGATGAATGCTGAATAAAATTCGCATTAATAAATGTTGAATATAGTAAGAAACATAATTCACGAATAATTTTTTACACGACTTTGAAATAACACGCTTTGAAAAGTTTTCTCCATTTAGACGAATTGATTTGATTTAACACAATTTTAAATACATATTCTCATTTTTAAGAATTCATATTTTAAGAATTTTTTAAAATTTTACATTATACTGAAGAATAATGGGAAATATAGATAATAAAAGAGGATGAACAAAATAGTTCAAGCCATAGCAGGATATTGCAGTCTTTTGCACACGTATGTGTTTATTGTCACAAAGTGTCTATGAATACAATTTTTTTATGTTTTTATAAGTTTTATTTTTTTTATATTAATGAATTTCTGATCTAATTTTTTTCCCCATTCATAAAATACTTTTTTATAATATGTTAATGAATTAAAATGTGTAAACACTTCAAATAAATTCCCAATTGAACTATAACAAGAATTTATTACTATTGTTTATAGAGCCAATATCTTTTTTGAACAAAATATTTTTATTTTTTGGATCGTATCTGTCCTGTAAAATTGGAATTGGCTGTATAGGCATATAATTATATATCAGGTAATAAATTCCTTTGAATATTGATGATACCTCTCAAGAGCTAGAGCATAAGGAACAACAAACCCAACCGGGAGCAGAGGCAACGAATGTGTCAAAAGGTGTTCCATGCCATGCACTTGAAAAACTTGTCGCTTGTTGTTGTAATTGTTGTTGCAGTTGCTGCTGTTGCTGTTGGTAATTTGAATGGCGAAATGACGGCCGATCGGCCTACAGTGTGAGACCCGAGAGCTGCTCCACACGCTCCATTGAGCGGTGGCCGAGTGCGAAAGAAAGGCGGCAACAGCAACAAAAGCAACAGCGGCAACAGCGGCTGTTGAAGAGGCGACAACTACAACGACTACTACAACAAGTTGAACACCGAACGCGACATCAACGGCGACACATTCGCATTTTGATTAGATTTAGCCAACGCTTTGGCGCTCCAATTGTGTGCAGAGGCCGCAGACAGAGACGCTGGCGCGGACGCGTCAACTCGCGGTCGTCGCCGTCATCGATGTTGTCTAACGACGTCGCATGTCTGACAATGCGTTTCGGCAAATGCAAATGCAAACGCAAACGCAAATGCAAATGAACTGGCTGCGCGGCGGGCCGAGGCAGAGCCGACAAGGCGCGCCCACAAAAAGGAAAAACCCACAAAGCAAAGCGCAACTTAATTGCACGCCTGGGGTGTGCCTAAGCGTTGGGGCACGAGGAGCTCGAGGGGGGCCTCTAACACATCGCACACAGACAGCCAACTGATAGCCGTCGCGGCCATTGACAAACGGGCGACAATTTTGATTGAGTTTTAGCACGCAGTGGCGTAAAGCAAAGGATGGCCAGGAGTAGGTACTCGAACTGATGAATCAGACCGCCACACCAAAGGAAGGTAATTTCAGACACCACTATACGAGTCTTTATTTTGGTTTTTTTTCTACTTTGCTTTTATGTGCCTGTACCTCTAAAAGGGTGTCGCGAGTGACGCGAAAAGTGGTTGGGAAAATTCTATTTGATGTCGCTTACACATGCGTGAGACTAGGCTATGATTGACTGCTGACTGTTCTTGGACTAATTTAAAAGGCACTTATAACTTTCATTGAAAAAGAAAATATTCCAAAAGGTGTTCATAAATAGTTCAACTCAGCTCAAATTTCGGTAGTTGTTTTACATTTTGTTAACTCGCACAGCCAACTAACTGAGAAATTCTCAATCATCAGATTGTAATCTTATAGCTTATACAAATTGTGGCGGTTGAAATTCAAGAAGACAACGGATATAATATATGTACATATATTTATTTATATATATTATATATATATTCATATATCTTTCCGTTTTTGTAAATTCTCTGACGTACGGCTCTCATATTACACATCGGGCATAATTTATCAGCATTAAGGCAAAAAACCAGTTCTCCTCAACTGTCACCCTGCCCAGCCGCTTGCTCTTCCTCTCCTTCTATCATCTTCAATCCGAACCTCGTTAACAGCCTCAATTATTGGTGCATTGCACCACGCACCACGCACAGTGGCAGCTGAAATGGGAAACGCGCGCTTATTGCCCCGTTTTGAGGGTCGATACGCTACGCTGCGCTGCTCAAGATTTTTATTGAATTTTCTGGGAAAAAGATGTAAAAATCAAATTCAATTATAACCAAGCGTTAACATATTTCTCGAATCGAATTTTCGTCTTTTCTTTAACGATTATTTTGTATATTTTGTTCGACAATGATCGATTGTGATTTGTAAGAATGCTGTTAAAAAAATATATCTTAACCTGGGAACGAGTTTGAGAAAGAAATGCATGAAATACGTGTAATGGATATGGGCCAAGTTAAAGATTGATTTTGATTTTGATGCTGATGTTGACTTTCGCTGTGTGCGAAAGGAAAAGAAGGCAGGGGGAGATTGTGGACTAGGAGAGCGTGTGTTCCTTAGCAGGCAGAGATTGTGTTACCAGCTTGTAAAAATGTTTGGGAATGACCAACACAGGGCCAATATGCAGACAAGCTAACCGTGTGACATTGATGGGGGTTTTGATTTTCATTTTCATTTTTCATTGATTGAAACATAAAAAACAAAGCAACCGCAGACATAGAAAGAGACACGCAGACAGTCGGACAGTCGGACAGTCGGACAGTCGGACAGTCGGACAGTGTTGTCTGTCTGGCTGCGGCGCAGTAGAAATCTTCGATTTTTCATGGCCTAATGAGCCGTGCTGCGACGCTCGCAGCGGGGCGTATGAGTGATATTTTTTTTGCGCTTTTATGGATTGCGCGTATAAAAATGATGACATTTTCGACTTTTATGCATATTTACAGTTAATTTGCATAAATAGTCGAAAATTGAAAATGAAACGCTGCGGCCCGAGCTGGCTGGAAAAATTATGCAGCATAAAAGGCTAAACACATTATTCGGCCATAAAAGCGACAGCCTCAAGCGGGGAGTGGCCACAAAAACGCTGTCTATTATGTTTGGGTGGCATATTCAAATTTCAAATGATGCAATAAAATTCACGTTAGCCAGCAAAAACGGTCTCCAATTCGCCCTGTTCTTGCTCCCCCCCCCACACTCAGCACATTTGAAACGCCGCTTTACGCTTCTCGTTGTTTTTGCTTTGCAGCGGATTTTCTGGCGATTTAATGCACAGATTGGCCGAACCAAAGCCAAACAGATGATAAATTGCAAGAATTTCTATTTAAAACGTAATTGCTAATCCTACCTGAAAGCATAATCCACCCACTTGGCAACGCGCGAACTGACGCGCCGGCAATACATCATCTTTATCTTTGGACCGGGGAGGCGTCCCCTCCCCGCGCGAAAAACAATGCCAGTGACAGAGCGCCGCTAGGCGGAAGCGGACTCCTCTCGGCAGTGGAGCATGGGCATAGACAAAGGCGAGGCTGGGAAGCGGGGAGGGAGGGCAGCGGGCAAAGCAAATGAAAACAAAACCAGACTATTTGTCAACGCGAATGAAGCCATTTATTATCCATCATAAAACTTGTATTTATCGCTAAATGCGAGCAAGGGCGGGGGGCTGGTCGGTTGCCTGCCACGCGTTGCACTAACGCTGGCAAATCCCATGGGTAGCAGCAGCAATGCCAGAATGACGACAAATCCTGGCAGACGACGAGTAGTTTTGTGTGTGTCAGTCAAACAAACAATGCGATGGCAAAAATAAACGTCGGCCGACGGCAATGGGTAATGGGGAGCGGGGAGCGGGGAGCGGGGAGCGGGGAAGGTGACTGTGGCTGTAGCCCTGGCTGCGGTTGTGTCTCTGCCAGCGGGCTGGATCTGCGCACAGAGCACGCAGTGTCAAGGCAATAAATCATAAAGCAGCAGCACCGGCAGCGGCCGCCGGAGCTGAAGCTGGAGCCGCTATTGGACGCTGTGTACGTGAGCATGGCATGAAATTGGAGCATGTGCGTCGTACAACGGCACTCGCTGAATTGTCGCTGAAAATCACGTAAAAGTATAAAAATGAAATCTGTTTACAGGCAATGCACGCCCAGTGCCGGCAGCCGCCACCCCTCGGCCCCTCAGGCCGCCGTAGTTCCTGCACCCGGTTCGGGCAATTGGAACTGTATCGCTGGCTGACGCTTGTCAAATGTCGCAGTGGAAGCCCAAAACGAGCCGCCGAGTCGAATAAATTTCAGTTTGGCGCTGAAATATTTACGCAGCAGCCAACGCGCTCAATTTCCAGGAACAGGCAATGAGACGAAACCACACAAAAAGCCAAACCAGCCACAGACACAGCCAAGCCCAAACCTAAATCCAAGCCAAACCAAGGCAAATCATATCCAAGCCTCATGTGCAGACTGGAAACCAAAAACCGAAAAAGAAATCCGCGCATATGCGGCTAATAAACTAGCCAAACATCCCCGACAGTTGCAGATCCGGACACAGCTGCACACACAGACCGCATCTACAAGATACGAGATACAAATTCTATATCTAAGCATTCAACGCACAGCTGAACAGATGAACTGTCTGCTGCCGGTGCGCTCCGACTTGACTGATGGACAGCGCGCGCAACCAAACGAGAGAATTGTGCTAATTGCCAAGTTCCTGCGGTAACTTCATAAAGTCTCGGATACATAAGGTATACAAGCGTGACAATTGCTAAAACGTATTCAACCAAGTACACATATGGTCAACATCCAGCCAAAGTTGAAAGTGTATAACTTGATAACAAAATTATGATATTAGAAACATTTTGACTTCATCCTGAAATTCCTGAGTTCAAGACCCAATGGCAATAAATGTGCTATTTTCATGATGACTTTAAGCAAGCATATTGTTGAAATAAATATAATACGAATACTGTAAAGTTGAAATAAACGCAAAAGTTCTTTAAGAAACCGTCGAGATGCCCTGATTAAGGAATGTGTTTGTATGCCTTATTTGTATGTAAATATATGCATATACATGCAAGTACACGTATATGATTTTGAATGTGTATAAGGGCCATTTGACGTCTAGTTACAGAATATCTCAAAGTAAAGCACTCTCAACCAGAGCATATCATACTTGTTTTCCGTAGAATAAACAAGCCCTTTGGAACAGCTTGTTATTGAAATTTTAATTGACTTCTCACGTGATTGGCGTTGCTGCTCATCAAAAATTGGCTCTTGTGGAAAAAAGTGTCAGAAAATAAATTGAGAGATGGCCACAAAAACATGAAGAAAAAGCAGCATCGGCATCAGCATCGGGATGAGAATTAAATAAAATTTATGAAATTTTTGCTGGTAATTCATTTATTTTACTGCCGCCAATAAATTAATTTTATTTCTCATATATAGTTTGCCGCTGCTGCTGTCGGTCTTGATTTTTTCCAGCATTTTCCAGCGGCCTGTTTCTCTATCTGACTGAGACGCGTTTTTGTGTTATTTTTAATAGCATTTTTTTCGATCGAGGAATTCCGACGCACAGCAGCCGCCACAAGCGATGAGAAGTCGAAACCGCAAATAAAACAAAATACTCGACAGGGATGGGTCAGGGCAAAGGATGGGCGAGGAGAGCCAGTGGTAGGGGGCTGGGCAGCGATAGGCAGAGGCTGTGTGGCAGCATGGCAAATAAATAAATTTGTCAACAAATGTGGCATCCAATGTCGCGTCGTGTGTGGGTGAGCCCGCTGCTCTCGAGAGGATGGGGCGACGCAAATAATGACGACAGTTGCGCATTAATTTTGTTTCACTAATTAATAATTTGTTGTTGCTGCTGCTGTTATAATTGCTGTCGCTGCTGCTGTTGTTGTTGTTGTTGTTGTTGTTGTTGTTGTTGTTGCCGTCTGCTGCTGTGTGCTGTCTGCTGCGATTCGAAATGGTTTATTGGCCTATTAGCGCGGCATTTAAATGGTAATCAAGGCGTGTCCAGTTGTCCAGGTAAGCCGAAAGTCACGCAAAGTCACAAATGAAAGCCCAAACGACGGCAGGCACTAAACCGACCCAAACCAACGAAGGCGAGCAAACAACTCTCCAAGTCTCATAAACAAAATGCTCAGCATGAAGCAGAAAACAGGCAACAACAGGAGCAGCAGGAGCAAGCGGGTTCAGGCCAAATTGAAAACGAAGAGAAAATCAATTGATATGTAGCGACAATCGATATGCCAAGGTGTGGTCTGCACCGGTATGGCATGGTCTGTTACCATTCCGATTGGTGCTGCCAATGGCCGAAAAACACAGGCGTCTGTGGCCACAAGCGGGGCGGTGGGGGGATGGGCGAGCCGGGCGAGTTTGTCCTTCTGCTTTAGCACGCCCTTAAACCGCACAGCAGAAGCGACGAGGGGGTGGTGGGTGCCCTGGCCTCCCCTCCCTCCAGACGGGCTGGTACCTGATGGCAGCAGCAGCGGCGACGGCGGCAACATATGCAGAAAGACGCACTGTAGCAGCCGGGAGACATATGAGTATATCCACTCGGTGTTATCCTGACAACGTGATTGAAATTTATGACTGGCAAAAATATACGCAGGCAAAGCAACAACAGCAGCTGTGAAATATAAAAAAAAACACGCACACACACACACTGAGGCGTGTGTGTGAGTATCTCTTCGTGCGGGGGGTGAAGCCGGCTTGGCCTAGCACGTGAGCTGAATGCGACTAAGGAGCGGAGCAGCGGGGAGATCGGGCTGCTTTGGTTCGTTCTCTGTGAGAAATTGCACTGAATAAAAAGCACTTGTACGCATTAAAACCTAATTGGGAATTTCCATAGTTCATATGCCATTTTCTCTAACTGTCTCTATGCGACTACATGAGTGTGTGTGTGGTTGTTTGCGTCTATGTGTGCTGCTGCGCTCTGTGGCATGTTCTACATATTTTGGCTTGCAAAATGTCACACGCAGCCAACGATGTCCGTTGAGCGTCAAGCGTTGTCTAGTGACTGTTGTTGTTGCTGCCAAAGTGGATTTTGCGCTTGGCTATGATAAATTGAGGGTCTCGCAGCAGAGGGAGCAGCAGTGTATGGTCAGTTAGGAGTGAAGGGAAAACAACCAAACAGAGCACTTGGCCGGCTGCAGCAGATGGCAGATGAGAGAGCGTGGGGGGCTGCGGGGGTGAGTGGAGCACAGGACTGTATGAGAAGTGGCCGAATGTCATTTGCAGTTTGACGAGATCAGGCACGGGGCTTGACTGTGGAATTAAAGCCTGCACTTCACATGATTTTTAATTCGAAAAATGTATGTATTCCATGAATACCTAAGTAAATAAATCGAAACTATAATTGTAGTTAATAGGTAATCAAATGAAACTTTAATATTCACACCAAAAAAAAGTAATACAAATAATAAATATTAAATATTTATTTATATTATAGTTTCTGTCCTTTGCCTTTGTCGCTTTTAGCCACAGCACACTGTACTGCCCTGCTGCCACTAATTTTATCAATTTCAACTGCAAAACGACAAATCCAAGCTAATCGACTTAGCTGCAGCGTATTCCAAGCATCCTTCAGCCGAGCTGCAATGTCCTTGGCACGAACTTCAGGACAACTGCGCTGCATATGCGGACAGCTCAAGTGCTTGCTATGAAGACTTTTGCCGCAGTCAGTCTCTATTCCCCTCTCTCTCTCTCGCTCTCTCCGTCTGAGATAAGCAAACGACGCTCCTCTCCCTACCGCCCCCGTGTGGCTTTGATTTATTGTGTGCGGCTCAAAGTTGTGAAAAGGCTGTCCCGGCAGAAGCTGGAGGCGGCACCGCTCGCCTGGCACGCGCTTATCAAAGCCGTCGGGAGTGCCGCAGTCCAAAATTTATTTATTTGCAGTGACTTTGAAAAGAAACTTCGACCGTTGCGAAACTTTCGACCTGCGTGCGCATCGATTAGAAAACTTTTTGTCGTATCTTGTCTCCGTAAGGCGAGCAGGGGGCGGGGCGAATTGGCCAAGTTGTTAAATAATTGCGCTGAGCATTTAGTTGCCGGCGAACTGTTGGCCCTATTGGCGCACGGTGCGTATGCATCATATGCTGGGCAACAACTGCAGCTGCTGGCGTGGCCCGTTGCCCTTTGTGGCTTGCGGGTGGCGGCGGTTCATACGTGGCCCGGATTAGCTGCGAAGTTTGCCAGCAGCTTAGCGGCACTCGAGTGGATGAGTTAATTGTGCGAATGTCAAGACAAATTGCGTTAATGCGCCAAGCGTACAAAGGACAGCAGCGAGGGCGCCGTGGGCGGGGCCGGGGACGAGGATGAGCACAAGGACGTGGCAGGCACAAAGTTGTTCATGTCCTGGCTAAATCCCATAAGCAAAGGTCAGGGGAGGGGCTGATTGCGCTGGCGATAGCGATGTGTGTGAGTGTCGCAAAAGTTTTTAAAAAGTATTTTAAGCAAAATTTATGCAAACCACAAGGCAAGCTGGCAGTCAGGCAGCCAGGCAACCAGACAGCCAGACAGCCGTACAGCCAGCCAGCAGGGAGGCACTCAAAGGACATGGCTAATCCCCGAGTAATCAAAGTTTGGCAATGCCAAGCGAAACGAGCAGCGAAAGAAGCTGCAAGCTGAAAGCCAAACACAGGACAAAAGGCGCCAGCCAACAGCTCAGACAAATTGCACACACGCACAGAAGAGTGCCCCCAGCATGTGTGGGCTGGCAAGGGAGCGGGGGGAGAGTGGGCGGCTGTCTATGCTGGGTGATTTCAGCGAAGCCAAAAAAAAACACTTTTCCAATTAATGAAATCTCTAAACTGCCATAAATTTGCCCAGACGCAAATAATTAAATTGCGTTGGCTTCACGCCTGCCCTCACACACACATACACAAGACTTGTTGACTTATGCGTGGGTGTGTGTGTGTGTGTGTGTGCGTGCGACTGACATGTCTAACCAATTGTGCATTAACCATGCCCTAACCACAAACCGCAAATAAAGGCGATTGTCGGTCAACGCATAACCCATCGAATAGTCAAGTGTCGCACTTGACGTCCATACGGCGAGGGTTGCTCAATAAATTCTGAGAAGGTGACTATGACAAACCGTTTGCGAAATATATTGCTTAATTATTTAAGTATGTGACAAACATTCATCATTTAATTTCTATTGTAATATTCGGCCCCAAATACTATGTTCAACATTTGCGTTCATATTTTATAGATAGATTTAATTCAATGATTTTAAGCTATGAACTTCGTTTAATGTAATTAAGAAAATAACGCCGAAAGTCAGCTTGAAGCTAGCTTTAATTATTTATTTATATTCTATAGGAATATAAAGACAGTTTGGGACAATGTAATGCTTCGATTTTTATGAGTACTGAGTAGACTCAGCCTAGAATAAAGTTATATAACCAAGGTTTTGCGTAATTCCTGCTAGGATATCATTTATGTTTTTAACAAATAAATAAATATAATTTCTATAATTATATATAAAAATTATAAATTAGAAAAATTAAATTTATTATAAAAATAACTTATAATTGTTGTCTATTTTATGTTATATAAAATTTAAAAGTATCAATATCCTAGCAGGAACTAGACTTTTTTTCTCCAAACGCACTTAAGCCTGTCTTGAGCCGCCCTCGCATTTAAAGGATTGTTTGGGCTTGCAGTGCGAATAGTTTAACTCACCTGGTTGACACTGGCATTCGCCATTGGATGCTGGATTCCCTCCAAGGCTGGCTGCCGCTGCTGCAGCTGCAGCTGCTTCGGCCGCTTGCCGGCGCTGCTGGCGTCGCGTCAGCTGCAGGTGGGAGACATCGCGCCGCAGGCGATGAAGCTCGCGACGCACGTGGAGCGCCAAAGGTGGCGAGGTGCCGTTCTCGCTGCTGCTGGGGCTGGCTATGATCTGGGCCTGCTCGGCGGGCCAGTGCAGCAGCTGCTGCTGCTCCAGGCGCAGCTCCAGCTCAACGATGCGCGCGTCCAGCTGCTGCAGGCGCTGCAGCCGCTGTTCGAGGCGCGTTTGTCGCACGTTCGCGTAGAGCGCGAAGCTGAAGGCGCACAGGCACAGCACGTAGCAGGCGATGTGCAGCAAGGACATGAGCTGGACTGTATATCGCGGCCGCTCCTTGCTGCTGGCTGCCCTTGCTGCTGGCGCTGCTGCCGCCGATCGCTGCTGGCAGGTGGCCGATGGCGCTGCAAGGCGACTAGTTGTGCTCGAGGCAGCAGCTGCTGCTGCTGCTGTTGACGTGGCGCTGTCAGCGGCCGCATGGCCGAGCAACATGCGCTGCTGCTCCATTTCGACGGCGGCTGCTGCTGCTGACGCGGCTGTTCTTGTTGGTGTCGTGCTCGCTGCGTTTGGGTCGCTGTGCACTGTTGGCATTGTCCTTGCCACGGAACTGGAACTGATTGGGTGGCCGCCGGGCGGCGCTTTGTGTTTGCGCATGCTGCGATTGAAGACTGTCGCCTGTTTTAATCTAATGCTAGAGATGTTGCTGCTGTCGCTGCTGCTGCTGCTGCCGCTGCTGCTGCTGGTTCTGTGCTTAAGTGTGTTGGCGGCACTCGAAGCGTCCTTGTCGCATCACACAAACACATGTGGTGCACTGGCAGCTGCTCGTTTTTGGCCAATGCTCGAGTGCTTGGCTATGTCCTTGTCGATGCTCTATTTCGTCGCGGTATTTGGCCAGCACATAGCGCCTCTAAAGCTGCTATTGTTGTTGCGCTTGCTATTCACGCCGTTGTTGTCACGGCATGCGAGCCGCACACAAAAGCTACGCGGCCATGGGCGGCGGCTAGTGGGAGTGGCTGTGGGTGGGTGGTGCGGGGTCCGGGGGATTGGTTGGTATACCGCAGCAGGAAGCGCACGAAAAGTCTGAGTTGAGAAACTAGCTTCGTGCTTTTGGGCGCTGCTGCCACTTGTGCCACTTGTCAAACTCTTGCCGGCGTGGCTTTTGTTTTTGTCTTGTCAATCGTCACAGCAGCTGCTTCTGGGTTCTTGGCTCTTGGTTCTTGGTTGGGGGCTGCCCGGAGCTCCTCGACAAGTTTTCTGACAGCGCGGGGGAGAATTTTTCCTCTTCACGTTCTTACTTTTCTTGGGCCACCGCGCAGTTTTCACTTGTCCCACAAGCGCTCTTCACATTGCAACTTATTTAGTTCTTGAGCTCTTTTCACTGCAACGAAATGGAGAGAAAAGTGAAAAAGTCACAAAAATGTACAAAAAAAAACAAAAAAAAAAAGAAAGAAGAAAACGTGCAGGGGGAACAAGTGCACGGCAAAAAGTTTACAAAAGTTGCCAGGAAATCGGCGCAGGCGTTTGCCGCATTGGCCATGCTTGAATTATGGCAACTGGACCCAGTCGACACATTTTCAATAATCAACCAGGCAGCGTTGCCAGGACGACATCCTTGCACTGACGTGTCCTGGTGCTAACTTCGTTTTAAGTTCACCCAGCCGTGTTTAGCGGCTTCCACCGATGACTTGGCCAGGCTCAACTTGTTCACAAACTTTTTCGCAGCTCAACGACAACTGAGAAAACAAAAAAAAAAAAAAAAAGAAAAACACAATTTCAACAACATGAGCAACAACAACCAGCTGCTATTGAGGGGCACCAAAGCATTTGACCCACAGACTTAGCGTGTCAAAAACATTTGTAGCCTACTGTTAAATTGCGGATGGGGTAGGGTGAGTGTTTTTTAGCGGGGCGCCACTTGAGCTTCCACAAAACAACAGACAATATAAAAACCATAAAACAGAATTATTGTCGTGTTGGAAAATTTAAGAGCTGCCTAACTGAGAGCTTTATAAAAAGTTTCCAAACATGAATCATGTATTCAAGTACACGTATAAAGAGTTCTTGGTGGTTTGACATGGTGAAAAAAGCTAGAATAAGGTATATTTAAACCTCAGAAATAGACAATCTTAAATATTTTTGAATATGCATATAAATATTTCCGTAAAGTCTAAAGTCTAGACAAAATACTTATACGAATTGTTCTAGAGGTATTTTAATTAATGTTTGGAAATCCACAAACTTTTTAATGTAAAGTAATGAAAAAAAACCATTAAGTATATTAATTTACAACCCATTGAACTTATGTGCCTCGTTCCTCAAGTACAAAAATAAATTGTAACAAACAAAAAAAAACCTTTTCAAGTACGTAAAACGGATTATACAATACGTAGTATGTATGTGTGTGCGTGTGTCTATTGTGTGCGTGTATATTGCGCAATCATGCGGCAACCACAACACAGAGCAGTAAGACAGAGGCTGAATCGCTCATAAAACTCAAAAACAATCGTATGAAATGCGCACCAAAGTACGCGCCACATCAACCACAATACAAAAATTGAGCATAAAAGTCAAAAGGCCAATTTCGATGAGCAGGCAGCAATAGCAACCACGACAAGAAGAGCAGCAACAATGAGCAACTTAGGGGCGAGCAGCGGGTGCAAGTCAATGGAATGTTTGGTACACCCTAATAAAACTAATTGAAAGTCTTGTGCGCTGTGGGGCCAATAATAATGCCAATAACAACGGAAAACAGCAACAACAACAACAACTGCAATGCACTGAAGCTTTTAATTTAACAAATAACAGCGAGCCAAATTGACAAGCAGACCGAGAGACAGACAAATGGACAGCCAGATAGCCAGCCAGTTATATGGCCTGTGGAAAGTCAGAGATGACCTGAACGAGCATTGCTTTTGCGCTGACTATGCAGTCGGTCGAACGGCTCTATGTCTGTAGCCAGCTAGAGGTTAATGCTTGCTGATGCTAACTCAATATAAATAAATTGATTTCAAATTTCAACAGCTTGGCGCGCAGCTTTTGTCAATTACATGGATCCGAAGCAGCCCCCGGGGAGGGCGGCCCCGAAAAGCATGCTATGAATTTTTGTGCGCACAAATTCAATTATGTGTGTCGGTCATGAGTGGGTGATTGTGTATGTGTGTGTTCGGGTGTTTGGGCGTTAGCAGACGCTACTTAGTAAACGCACACAGACATATCCATTTTCTATATATTCAAGGGAATACATGCAATGTGTGTCCAGCTGGCAATTGAAAAATTTGATTTCGAATTGAAATGCAAATCAAGCAAAATAGAATGGCATTAGACGGACGAGGGCCACTGGACAAACCAATCCTGGCCAAGAGCCAGGCTCAGCTAACTGGCACACAATGTTGAGTTAAGTGCGGCACGTATATGTGTGTGTGTGCGTGTGTGTGTGCGTGGGTGTGCTTGCGTGTCTGTGTAAAGCGACTAGAAAAAACGATAGGGAAGCCATCGGCTGTAAAAAGCTCAATTGCAATGCATTCAAAAGGATTATTGTCCTTATTTATTTTGCTAAATTTATTCGTTACGCACAAATGCGCAAACCAATACACACACACACGCACACGTCTGACCTAGGCAATTCATGGAAAGAAAATGAAAACATGAAAGAGAACAGCACACACATCACACGAGGGCAAAATCAAAGCAAATAAACAATAAAAATAATCGGGCCGTTAGTAACACATGCGCATTCTTCATCATCATCAACAACTGGAGGCGGCAGGAGCTGGGCCAGGAACAGCAGCAGGAGCAGTTGACGCCTCAACAACCACCGGTCGCAGCACATCTATAGCCAGTTTTATTGTTGCCACTACACAAGTACACAAACAGCAACAACAAGAATCAGAAACGACACCCAACATCTTCGGGCCACGAAGTCGCCCCAGCCTTGGGCCTTGGGTGCTGGGTTAGGGGTAATAAATAGTTGTCGTGTCATATGAAAAATGCAAGCAGTGTTTAAGTTTTTCTTGGCAGCCAGTTCCGGAAGCATTTGCCCCCAGCTGCCCACTGGCCCACAGGTCCACAGGCTGTGGACATCCCATTCTTAGGTCGTAGCCAACATTTTTTGCTGCTTCATCGCCGAAATTGAAAAAGCGTTGGGCAAAGTCGAAGAAGAGGAATGTTAATGTTTGACAGGCCAGAGCAACCAAAACTGAGAGTCTTGCCCAAAATCATTCATAGTCGGAAAAGGGATTCCTAAAGGAATATAAATTTAAGACTGTGTGAACTTAATACTTTTTATGAAATTATTATAAATTATGTTCATCTAAAATGTCAAGTTAAATATTAGTAAATCCAGAAATAGTACTGAAAATCATTAACCTATTTGCAGTATCTAGTAATAATTTATAATGTAATAAACAGTATTTCCTAAAAAAAAATTGTCTGGGCTTTAAGAATAAAAAAATTTAAATAATGGTATTTTATCATTATAATTTTTGTTTTCTGCATGGAATCAAAAATAAAATGTCTTTCGAAAACTAGACTTCTCCGCAAAACAAGAATCATTATTAAAACCAAACCGATCTAATTTGTGAACACCATTATACTATAAATGTATTTAATATTATGTATTACACATCATGTTAACTGCACCATCCTTAAGAAATTCTATCTTAAGGCCTGACAACCATTTGCAACTCCAATCATCTAATGCAAAAGCACAGCCCTCTATAAAAAAAACGTTTTTCGATTCCTGAAGTACAAAAACAAAAAGGCAGTAAAACATTTTTGCGACCGCATCGGTTTATGGGTAAATGATGTGCCCCACTTCGGCCCGCCCAACTCGGCTTTCGTGGGGCATGTCTAACACACATTGTGGCTGTTGTTGTTTATGTTCTTGCCATTTCCTTATAATTTTTACAGCTTGTTTTGCTGCGGCTGCTGAAGATGCTGTGGCTGCTCTAGAGGCTCTGGAGGCTGCGGATACTGTGGAAGCTGTCGCTTTCCAGTTGGACTTTTTTTTATGTGTCGACTACATATAGTACAAACTATTAGTGGTATTCATTGTTGTAGCCAAAAAGACTCTTTGTAGTTTTATGTGCGTTGTTTTACAACACTGGCGCACGCCCACTGCCGCACAACTTGCCCCTGGGAGAAATTACTTAATTTCGGAATTTCAATTTAGCACTTAAGACTGGAAACATGGCGTCGCCGGCGAGGAAGAAGAGCGGGCGGGGGGCCCAGCTTATAGTGCACCTAGTTGAAGCAACAACAATAGAGTGTGTGGTAAATGCGTGTGCGTGTGTGTAAAAATCCAGCTTACACATGTTGTGACTTTTAAAAATTTCCGGCATTTTTGGCACGCAATGTTTGCTTTTGTTTACTGGCTACCAGCTCGATGCCTGTTGTGCGTCCAGTCAGCAGCTCAGACGACGACTGTCGCCTGTCCCTGTCGCTCTCGCACAGCACTGCGTTGCATGTTCATTTCACAGCCAGCAGAGCGGCAAGCGAGAGCTAAGGGGCAGGAAAAACTATGTGTGTGCATATGTGGTGTGTGGTGCCTTTTCTTTTTGCAAAGAATAGCAGCAGCCACAACAACAAACTGTAGCCACAACAACTCCTTATAGAAGTTTAAGTACCAGTTTTATACTCTGTTCCCTGAGGACGCAAGGCTGTGCTGGATATGTGCTGTGCGTCTGTTCTTAAAACTGCAATTTGATAAACTCTATTGTACGCAGAGGCTTCAATATATACTCCTCTATAAATGTTTCCTTAATAGTTACTAGAGTTTATGACCTTCGCAAAAGATTTAGCATAGAATAATAACGCTAACATCTCTATTTGCCACAGTGTAAAAGCCACAATTCAAAATTCGTTAACTTACTTAGAGTCATAAGCAATTTTTTAATTTTTGGTTACACAGTGCACAGGGTTATGCGGAGTCGGTTAAACCGAACTGCTATGTTCTGGCTTGCTTTTGAGGATATAAAATCTATAAAATGCAGACTCCTGTATATACTAAGTATACCTGTCACAGTTGGACCCTTCAAAGTTATCAGAAAGCTTTTTTTCTCCTGCATTCAGCTGTTATTAGAATGCGAACAGAGTATTGCGCAGTCGGTAAATTTCGTCTACAACGATTTTTAGTTCTGCGAAGAACTTTGGGATTAATTTAGCACATATAAAGTTAGATCAAAGCGTTCGCTTTCTTAAGTTAATATATTAAAGATAGTTTCTATAAGGCTGAGTTAAGTTTTCAAAAAGGAAAATTAAAAAAGTTTTTAAATTATTGGAGACATTATTAGATTTTGTTGAATTAGCGAGATCTAACGAAATAGAGTGGCAATTAACTGCACATACACACAGCACACACAGTACACAAACACCACACACACGCACACACACGAGCGCGACCTTCCACACATGTAAAGCTTCTCAAAGTTTGCGGAAGGCAGTTAAACTGTAATAAAAGCAGACAAGGCAGCGAGACAGCGTGAGAATAAGTGAGAGTGAGAGCGAGCGAGAGAGAGAGAGGGAGAGCAAGAGTTGTGAGTATATACATTCACGATTATCCTTACTGTGTGCTTGGCTGCCCTATTTGCACCTGCCACACACGCCTGGCATGCTGCAACACTTAGTCAAAGGTGGCCACGCCCACCCGCCTTGCGGTAAGCGAGTTTGTTAAACAGTGTAAAGTTACACGCAACTAAGCACTTAACTGCACAAAAGCTCGACCAGCAGCGGGGGTGGCCGAATGGGAAATGGAGAAGACATGGCACCAACTACATGAAACTTGCAACCACAGGCAGCGGCGTCGGCGTCGGCGGCGGCGTCGGCGGCGGCGGCGGCGAGACATGCAACCTTGCACTTGGAGTGGTCACCCAGGGCAGGGGCAACGGGCAACCAAAGTCGAGTTGCGTGCGTTTTTATGAATGAGTCCAGGCAGGCGCAACAAATGTTAATCCGCGACCCCGCTGAAAGGTCGGCCACTGGCTGCCCGGCGAAAGCCGCAGGGCCAACCACCGGCGAGTGAGCGGCAATTGGCAGCGTTGGGAGGCCTGGCCAGTGGCTCGGTCTGTGATTAGGCGCAAATTGAAGGGCAGGCACAGGGCGCACAACTGGCCAACTCTCGGCTCAATCCTCTGTCCACTGCAACTGAAAGTCTGTCCTGTGTGTGCTGCTGTTGTAGCTGCCAAAAGGGCAAGCAAGGCAAACAGACGCAGCTGGACATTGACAAGGGGACGGCGCTCGGGCTGGGCCTGAACTAGACAAGACCGTGTGCGGTGCTGCCGAGTGGTGTGTTTGGGTTAAAGCCACAGAGAACTGGCCCAACAAATTTTATGGCTTCTCTTTTTGGCAGGCATTAAAGGCCTGGCAAGCGTTTAAACTAAACCTTGAAAGCGTTGCAGCTGCCCCAGAAAGTTAAGCGCAAATAAAAGAGCCCAGAAAAATGATAAATAAGTCTATTCGTTGATAACAAACAGAGAGCTGCCATAAGAAGCACTTCTCGGAAAGCTGAATACAAATAAACAGAAAACCATACAAGTGAAGATTGTTTAAGACATCCCACAGTATACACTCACTGTTCCCATAGTTAATGTGCTTAATACTCAGAGATTTGTATAAACTTATGCTTGCAAACTTTGTCGAAACTGTAACCAAGGTCATTACCTCTTATAAATAAACATGCAACAGTGATTCCCATTTTCACATTTTTTTGGCAAAATATTTATAGTCCACAATTGCTATCTCAAGGTACCTACGGAAATATATTTTTAAATATTAAATTTCAACTTTATAAATTTAAAAAAAATAAACAAACATAAGCTGCGTAAATTATATGAAGCAACCTTGTAATGTATTTTGAAGCTTTAATCGATTTGTTTATTGTCAAATTTTTTAATAAAAAAAAACTAAAACTTTATAAATTGTATTAAGCTTTGGGTATCACAACATGTATTTTATTTAATATTTTGATCGATCGCTTGCTGCCTTAAAAGAGTACATGTAATGCTGAAGCCGCAAAGCAATTATGCAGCAACACAGACAAAGGCAAACAGAGGCGACATCTTGTCAGCCGCTGAAAAATTGCATTCTGTAAGCCGTTGCAAGGAGTAGGGATGCAAGCAGAAGGTGTAACAGACAGGTTGAAGGCAGGAAATTACCTAAAGGCCAGATCAAAGTGTGTATAAAGCGAATTTAAATTTGCCGTTTAATGCCGGATAGCGTTAATACCTTTACCCATCATGCTGCTCTCTGTTGTTGTTCTTGCTCTGGTTTTCTCCGTGGTTGCATTGAAGCGCATCCTTGGCCAGTGGGCCCTATTGTATACTCCATTGCATTTTATAGACAGCTTAACATGGGGTCTTCTGTATGAATTCAGCCTTAACTGACAATAGCAGTTGGCTATCGTAATTAGTATGGTATTGAATGCAGATCAGACGTATTTTATCCCTACTAGATAGGAACTTCAATATGTGAGGTCGAAATTGCAATAGCCAAATAATTCCTTTCAAAGAGCCTTACCGTTGGTCCTGGCATTGTTTGCCGGTCAGTCAAAGCCAAACCGCAGCTATGCTGACTACAGCAGCCGTGCAAGTATTCGGAATCGGATACACAGGATGCCACAGGATCTACTAAATAAGGAAACACATCAATGCACCCCAATCCGTTGAATGCAACTCCAGAGATAACCACGATGCATATTGCACGGGCCGCAACAAAAGCAACAATCAGCAAACAGTGGGTAGAGGAAGTGTTACAAGGGGGAGCAAATGGCTAAATGGCAAATTTAAATTCGCTTTGCACACATTTTGGCCTGGCCTTTAGGTAATTTTGTTGCCTGCAACCTGTCGCCTATACTTGCACCGCGCTGCTCTCCTCCTTGCAACTGCTTACGGAATGCAATTTTTCAGCGGCTGACAAGATGTCGCCTCTGTCTGCCTGCCTGTCTGTGTTGCTGCATAATTGCTTTGTGGCTTGAGGATTACGTGTACTCTTTTTTGTTGCTATTGCCCAGCTACGGGCTGGCGGGCTGGCGGGCTGGCTGGCGATTGCCGTCTGCCTGCCTGCCTGCCTGCTTGCTGACTCACTTAAGACAGCGTGGCTCACTAAGCCGCTGGCTTGGGCTGATTTGCGGCCACCGCCAGTGGCGGCTTTTAAGCCTTAAATGCATTCAGCTCATTTAATTTGCAATGCGCTGCAAAAAGCAACCAAACCACCAGCCGCTTTTATAGCGCTCTCGCTCTCGCCCTACTCCCATCTGTGTGTCTCTGTCTCGTTTATTATATAATTAAGTTAAAGTGAGCGGCGGCTGGCAATTTGCGTAGAGCTCCCAGCTGACACCCCAGTTGGGCTTGACGGCTCTGCACGCTAATTTCTTAATTTTCACCTTCCGCTTTTGCGGTGGCAAGTAACTAGCGGCTGACTGGCAACCGCAGCCAGAACCCCGTAGCCAGTACCCGTACCCGTACCCGTACCCGTACCCGTACCCGTGCCCTGTTAAATCTATCCGTGGCCGTGTGAAGCACAACCCCTTTTGCTGGCAGCCCAAAAATCATTTCCGTATTTCTATGTCTATTATTATTATTATGACTTTTATTGTTATGCTCAACCGCCGGCTGCTGCTGATGCTGCTGCTGCTTCTACTGCTGCTGCTGTTATCAACACCCGCAACAATGGCACGACGACCCCAGCGCAACTCCAGGCTGAGGAACTAACCGGCCAGAGCCAGCCCCCCCTTTGGTTGATTGCTGTTGCTCTCGCTGGTTCATTCGCGCGTTAAATGTGCAGGGGGTGGGAGAGGGAGGGGGTGGGCGGAAGGCGGAAGGCGGGCTGCCGGCTGTAAATGAAACCCCCTCTATTCGATTGAAACTACGAATGGTTCATGCTTTTGCACTGCTCTTTGGCTCGATGGCCGTTTCGTGTTCAATTTAGCGTCATAATTTCGTTTATGGCATGGACTCGCCCCTCGCCCCTGGCCCCGCCGCCCACTTGCCACTTCACCCTGTCACTGTAGCTTTCAAGTGTTTTGTTAAGTTCATCAAAATTGTCGCCGGCTGCTCCCGCTGCTGCCTCCACTTAACGCAATTTTCAGTTGCGGCAGCCGCGACTACTTGACTGTCATTCATGCACTCATTTCATTCATTCATTCGTTCACTCAGCTTTTCGAGCATTTCACGCCATTTACAGTTACAATTAATGTTTGTTTGCCTGTCGCCCGCATCGCACCTACCCCCAACCCCACCCACACTCACACTAACACACGCGCACACAACATCAAAGCAGTCCCAAGGAACCCTGACAGCCTAGCCCCCAAACCTGCCCGCCCCCCAACACGCTCTTATCAAAGCAGCTAAAAGCTTGCATATTTCATAAGAGTCAAGTTTATAAAGAACAGAGTCGAAAATGCGAATCCGACAAGCCCGGCCAATTGCCCCCGGGGAGCAGAAAAGGGTCGCCGTGTGGCAAAAAGCGCAACCTTTGCACCAAGCAACAAGCAACATTCAACATAGATAAATATTTCTGCTAGACTTTACACCTAGCCTGCTTCGCCTCCGGGACAACCCCCTCCCCCACACGCAACTCCGCCAGCCGCCTGCTTGGGATGCCTTTGGTCAGCTGGGGCCTGTCATAAAGTATGTTAAATATTTGCTGAGCGAGGTGCGTTCAGTAATTTAAGAGTCCAGTGCCGGAGTTCATTAGATTTGTGCTCGCAGCTCCATTTGAGAAGAAAGAGTGGGCGTAGAAGTGGAAGAAGCAGCAGCAACAAATGCAACTGCCAGCTGGTCACACTGTTGTTGGGACTGTGACGAGCATTTCAATGCTGGCCCATCAATTTTTGATTATACCCTTGCAAAGGTTTCTTGTGTTTCGAAAAACATTATGTAAGACATTAGGAGACGACATCGCCGACTCCACACAGTATATACTTTCTTGATTAATATCAACAAATATACTGAATTGTACTAAAGTTATCATGGGCATTAATGTTCGCAAATTTATATTCTGTTCAAAATTACATATTACATCATGATCGAACATATCAATTAAGAGCTTCTCCTAGCTGCTTCTTATACATTGTATGTAAGGTAAATCAGTTGTCTTTTTAACAATCGGGCTAGATAAACATTTTAGTTTATCTAGGTATCTTAGCGTAGTCTGAACAACTACATAACACGGCTGTCATATGAACTATTAGTAAACAACAGAAATTAGTATGGGAAAAAATCCTCTTGCTTCTTAAGATATCATAAATAAAGACACTAATGACAAAAACTTGCCAATTTTGTACAACTTTTTCTTAAAGCTATATCTGCTAATTGGTTGTATAAAAACAACATTGTGTGGCATAATATCAAAATATATATCGCATATTGGCTATAAATCGGCAAGGGTATTTAATGTTCGACGTTCCAAAGAAAACCATTCTTTCTTATTTTTCTATTTATTTTCTTTGAACAACCATTTTTGTGCACTTTGGCGGGCATTCGCCTAAAAGCGTGCTGGCATTTTTAAAAGTTTTTTTTCATAATTTTTTGTTGTTGTTGCTGAAGCTGCTTTTGATTTGATTTCGTTTATACTGTGAGTTGGTTGCTTTTGTCATTTGTTCAACCACCACCCTAATTTGTTGTTGTTGTTGTTGTTGTGCACGTTTTGCATACAAAGCGCACACACACACACACACTCATCCATTCCACATGTATACAGGGGCAATCCAGCTCATTATGTACAAACATGTTCACACACATAAACACAGCATATAGTAAGAATGTTTGTGTGTGTTGGCTGCAACTCTTTTACATACTTTGTGCTTGCACCTTGGCGTTTCACTTCACTTCTGCTGCGGCTGATGTTGCCGCTGATGTTGCTGCGGTTGCTGATGTTGCTGCTGCTGCTGTTGTTTGTGTTGAAGCTGCTGCGTCGAACGATTTATGCACTTAACATAATTTAATTTCTCAAAAAAGTGCCGCAGCCAACAACAATGTAAAGCTAGCACTTGGCACAGAGATCTTTCTTGGTTGTTGTTGTTACAGCTTTGTTTTGTTTGGTTTTGCTTTCCTTTTTCGTTTACGTTTTTTTCTGTTGCAGTTGTTGTCTTGAGGCTTTTAATCAAAATGCAACAACACCAAAATGAAAACAAGCACCTCGCGCGGCCTTAAAGGCAGCAGGCACCAGCTCCCAAATGCTTGGACGAAACGGGTGCTGCAGGCGAATTATTCGCGAGACACTCACATTTACACTCACACACAAGCACTTTCATAAAACGCCGAGTTGTTTTCTGTTTCTTTGACTAACGCTTCGCATCCGCACCGTTTCAACACGTCCACTCGCCATGCAAGTTGTCGCGCAACTGAAAACTGGAAATGAAACCAAGTTGTTGCTGTTGCTCTTGGTACTGTGGCCGCTGCTGGCGCCGCACAGTGGCTCTCTGAGCGAGTTTTGCTGGCGACAACTAAGCAACCAATAGGAATATCAAGATCTTGATCTTGTTTGAATATGCCTTAATAAAATTAAGACATTTATTATTAATAAATTACCTGTTATGTAAAATAAACGTAATTTTGGAATATACATTATTATATGAGTTAAGTTTTAAACTCACAAAGTCGTTTAAATTAAATATTGTTTAAAATAAATTTAAAAATTGTAATACCTTAGAAAACATCATGTTCTTAAAATATCATTATTAATGCTTACTGTTTTTCTGAGTTTCTCTTAAACCCAACAAATTTGCCACACTGTGCGAGGGCCGATGATGCTGCTGTTGCTATCGTGTTTATGTTCTCTTCATGCCAACGCTGATGCTGCTGATTTGGACCGTTCTCTGCAATGCAATCGCATTGGCAATCGCCATTGAATGGCGTTTGATTTTTGACTGCGGTCGCATAAAAGTAAAGCACAGTGAAATGAAGCGCATAATGGGTAAGCCATAATTAAATTCAATTGAACATAGAATTACTGCAGATGTGCACTTACAATCGAAAGACAATCAATTACACGTAATTGACCCGATAGAATTTAACATGGAGAATGGCTTTATCAGCTAGAGACCCAAATGACAATTATAATAATTAAATGTATTTAATTAATCTACACACATTGTTTTATAGGAATGTTTACAAAATTCCGACAGATTTACAATTAATTTGGGTATATTATTTAAACCCATACGGATCAATCAAAGCATTCCATAGCACATCCAGCCCTATTAATTAGCCAGAATAGTTTTTCGCCAGCAAGGTCTGCAACAATGTTCCGTTTGCCACGCGTTCCACACACCGTGCGCTCTTTGCCGGCGTCCGCTCTCTTAAGCGCCCACGCAACGCGCTCTCTTCCAACGCTTCGCTCAACGCACAAACAGCGCTAACGGTACACTGGGTGCCGGCACACTGACATGAACGTAGTGATAGTACCCTTAAAGGCGAACCACTTGGGTACTCTCTGGGTGCCATACTCATTTCCGGTTTCCGTTGCTTTGTGTGCGTGTAAAATTTGAATTGCGTTGCGAAATTTGGCGGGCTGCGACTCGCCTTGGTTTTTTATACATTTTTGCGTATTGCAAATTATAGAAAACACATTAATAGCCAGCCAGGAGGACGAAAGCCCGGAACGGATGTTTGTAATTTCCATGAGCAATGACGACAGCCGCCATTGAGGTTGTGATTTGAATAACAGCCCCAACTTTCTTGTGCTCCTTTATTGTGGGCGTGACTCGTTGCCCAAATCGAATTGTCTGCGAGCAACTAGAAACTCATTTTATTAGCTGCCAATTGCCGGCAATGAAAAGAACTTCCCTTGGAACAGGCTAATCAACGTCTAGAGCCACAAACAGACAGCCAGAGTAGGAGAGTAGGAGAACTGTGGAGCGAGCTTTGTAAATTCAGCGGTGATAAGAAACGCACTGCATTGATAAGATAAGACCAGCTGAAAGCTGGTTAGTTTTCGAGAGAAAGCTTTGGCCATTTGAAATAAGCCTGATTAGTCACTAGCTGAATAGCACGGAAGACGGACATGGACACCACGGACTTTTCGCTCACGTTTGGCACCAAAAGCAAGCGCAAGAAAGACAAAGCGGATGCAACGCAAACCGCCAAGACGCCCTCATCGGAGGCGGATCTCAATCGGATTATTATCTCCAGGCCAACCACCGATGATACCTACGAGAATTGTGCCCGCGCTGGCGTCGCCCTGATCCTTAATCACAAGGATGTCAAGGGCCAGAAACAGCGTGTTGGCACCGAACGCGATCGCGATGATATTCAGCAATCGTTGCTTAAATTCGGCTTCGATGTCCGGCCGTACAACGATCTGACCTTTGCCGAAATCAACGATATACTCAAAGAGGGTGAGTAATGCCCAAGCGTACATATGTAACTATGTGATATGAGCATGCGCGGGTAAAGACAAGTAAGTTGCGGTCGGGTGTAACCGACTGTGCAATACTCGTTCACGGTATAATAACAATTTAAAACGATATTTAGAGGAGATTATCTGAAAGCTGTCCAAATTTGGACTAAGGCTTTTTCACGGTTTGCCTGTCTCCAAGATATATAGATATGAGCGATGTGACACGCCCCCAGTAGGCGTATCGAATAACTTTTTGTGCAATCTTCAGGTGAAACAATCAGTAATCTGTTGGTAAAAATGTTATGCATAAAGCTTTTAGACCTAGCGAGATACATACATTTTATTTATTTGTCACGTCCCCAGGGTGCATATACAAAAAATCTTTACACTTTATCTGACGCGGGCATACAAGAGTGTCTATTCCAAAATTCTAGTCTCTAGCTTCAATAGCACAAGCCGAAAACAATTGTTTTACTTCGTGAACGAGTGAACAAATGGTGAGAATCGGGCTCAGCTCGCACATGGCCTTTGTTTTTGATCGGAAATCCATTTTGATTCCAGTGGCTCGGGAGGATCACAGCGAAAATGATAGCTTTGTGCTGGTTGTCATGTCGCATGGGTCAGAGGGCAAGGTGTATGCCAAGGTAGGTATCACTGTTGAAACATTTATATGAGCAGTTGGTGACTTTGGGGCTTTTAAGGACATGTCCTATCCCGTGGAGCGCCTGTGGAATCCCTTCCTGGGCGACAGCTGCAAGACGCTGGTGAACAAGCCAAAACTCTTCTTCATACAGGCCTGTCGCGGCGAGAACTTGGAAAAGGCTGTGGAGTTTACAACGTTTACGGTGATGACAAGGGAGCTCGCTCCCCCGGCGGCTTCAGTGCCACAGCCGGTGACCTATGCCATACCCAGTACAGCTGATATGCTCGTCTTTTACTCCACCTTCGACAGTAAGTGACAGATGTCCTCCAAATTGATAATTGCACTAATGCTGACAATGCTTTAGAATTTTTCTCGTTTCGGAACGTGGACGATGGCTCCTGGTTCATACAGAGCCTCTGCCGGGTACTGGATGCCGCGGCCAGCGACGAGGCCAGGCAGCCCGAGGGCGTCGATCTGCTGCGCCTGCTGACCGCCGTCAACCGGAAGGTGGCCTACGAGTACCAGTCGAATACGAAGAACGAGGCGCTCAACCAGATGAAGGAAATGCCCAACTTCATGTCCACATTGACCAAAACCTTCCAGTTGCGCGTCAAGCCAAAGGTCTAAGGACCGCAGACCTGGGTCAGTGTATTCGATTATATAAATATTAAAACGATTCGAGTTTCACATTTCACATTCATTTTCCCATTTTTTATTACACTCGTTCACGAAGTGAAAAGAGTATATTGGGTTTGTGCATTGGCCGGAAGTCCGTATGAAAGCACTTATTTTCGTCGCTATTGTAGCTATAGACTTTAAATATGGATATATGCTCGGGTAGAGTAAAGTCCTTCAGCTTCACAGCTAGCTAACTAAAAGATTGATGATAATCTTCTCTATAGATCGCAATGTATTTTTTAGATAAGCCCAATGGGCGTGGCCAAATAAAGAAAATCAATATCTCCTAAAATTTTAGAGCTGGAGATAGTTTTCGGTTTCAAACTACAAAAATCGACATTATCCAAAATAACAACAATAATTAAGTTGTTATTATGCTGTGAACAAGTACTGCGCAGTCGGTTACGCCCGACTGACACGTTCTCACTTGTTTGTATCTGTATCTATCGATCGTGTTGTGGCACGCTTATCTTGAATTGCTCTAATTCCACTGGGGCGCGATAACGAGCCACAGTCAAAGCTACATTTATAACTGTAGTTAGATTGTGGCCGGATAGCCAGGCGTTATTTGAGGGGGGTGGGGGGACTGCAAGCTTTGGCTCTGCTGAGCTGCTCCTCGCGTCAGTTGCATTGGACATGCCACGTTTGCCGCACTTTGGGGCGCTCTGCCTGCTGCTGCTGCTTCGCCTGTGGCAGACGCTTGGCCTGGCGCCGCTCACCTTTGATTGTGGGCGTGGCGCACGCTGCCGCCGCCTGGTGACTGCCGCCGCTGTGGTGCAGTGGCTCGGCCTGTTGGCGCTGTCGCCGCTGCTGCTGCGCCAGAGCGTCGACCTGTACGAGGCGACCAACGTGAGGCACTCGACGCTCTTCAGACGCATCGCACTGGCCACCATGGCCGGAGATGTGGCCATATCGCTCGGCCTGCTGGGCGCGCACCTGTGGCAGCGCCAGCGCCTGGCCACACTGCTCGGCGGGCTGGCGCGACTGCAACGCCGCACCCGGCTGGGCTGGCCGGCAACGCTGCTGCTGTGGGCCAAGCTGCTGCTCTCGCTCTACGAGCTGCTCTGCAACGTGCCCTTCCTGCGCCAGAACGCCGCCCGGCTGCCCTGGCCGCAGCTGCTCGCCTACGGCGTCCAGCTCTACGTCCAGCACATGAGCAGCGTCTTTGGCAACGGCGTTTTTAGTGCCCTGCTCCTGCTGCTGGCCAGCATGGAGCAACTGGAGCAGCAGTGGCAGTTGCTCCCACACGACGCATCCCAGCGCGAACGCCTCTTGCGCCGCGAACGTCGTTTGCTGCTGGTGTGCGGGCACTTTGCCGGGGTGTTCCAGGTGGGCATCTTTCTGCTGGTGATTGGCAGCTTCATCAACATACTGGCCAACATGTACGCCTACATGTCCTACTTTGTGGAGCAGCACGGCATACCGCTGACCATATCCAACTACTGCCTGATAGTCGCCATCCAGTTGTACGCCCTGGTGCTGGCCTCACATCTCTGCCAGCTGCGGCACACACGCCTGCGTCGGCGCTGCCTGGAGCTGTGCTACGTGCCACAGGAGTTGACCAGGCAGCAGGTATGTTTTCTCGATAATATGCATATAAATACTCCTAATTCTCTTCTTACACGAATTTAAAATAACGCTTTAAAAAGTTGCCATGTTTCTCTTTTTACACGAATTTGATTTAACACGGTTTTAAATATTCTACGAATTCACGAAGTGAGTTTTATTTTTAATAATGAATATATTTGAAATGAAGAGTCAATCTAGGGGATAATCCATGAAAAAAATGCCATCAAACATGAAAATCCGTTTAGTTTTGACAAAGTTATGGTCGTTTGAAATGAGGGAGCTGTGGATCGAGAGCTTTACATGTCAAAATTTTTGTACATTTTTACATGATTTTTGACCAAAAATTTGACCCTCTCAGAATCGGTTTTAATGTGGGTTTTTATACTAATTGTGACAACCACAATCGATTAAAAGTATAAATTTGCATTTCTAAATTTTGAAAAAAAAATTTTTTCGAAAATGAGTAAGGGGGGAGTACATGCTTTTTTGCCAAAGAATTAAAAAAAAATTTATTTTTAAAAATGCATACATTTTGTATATAGAATCAATCTAGAGAATAAATCACGACTAAAATGCCATCAAACATGAAAATCGGTTCAGTTTTGACAAAGTTATAGACGTTTGAAATATGGAAGCTATGGAAATATGCTATATGGAGAGCTTTACATGTAAACATTTTTGTTAATTTTTGCATGATTTTTGACAATAATTTTGGCCCTTTCAGAAGCATCATCATTTTTCACTGTGAACGAGTATTACGCAGTCGGCTACGTCCGACTGCAAAGTTCTTACTTGTTTATAATATATTTAATGATTTAAAATGTTTAAGCACGGAAAATAAATGTTCAAGGTAATTCTAAAAATTCTAGCTTTTATTGCTTAATGCACTTTGAAGTTGCTCACTTTGGTCTGGAACCAATTCACTATTTTTCCATGAAGCCCATATATATTTTTACACGAATTTTGTAGGATCGTATCTATCTTTTAAATAGATAAGGTTTATACATATATGTTAAATAGTGTACTTTGCTTGCAGGCCGTGCTGCCCACTCCGCTGCCCATGTGGCCCTTGGATAACCTTAAGTTTTCCATTTTGGGTCTCTTCAACTTGGACAACGCCTTTTGGCTGTTTCTCGTCTCTTATGCCGTTAATTTTATTGTCATCATTTTGCAGTTTACTGTGGAGCACATAAAGCGTTGAAGAGCTTTCGTTGGTTTATGCTTCTGCTGTGGCTTAGCGAGGACACCCACCACACACAGCCAGCGCCATCTATCGCTCATATCTCTCAAGTTACAGCCCTGAGCAGTTTGCATTTGAATTCGTCGTTAGTCTTTTATTTCGCTTTTGCTGTTTGGCTAAACGCATAAACTGGATAAGAAAGTAGCCAAAAAATCGAGAGCCACAGCAGAAGCAAAACAAGTTGCAACAAAGAAGACACCTGTCTTTTCTTTTTGGCCTTTTGGTATTAATATTACTCTGAACTTTTGTACTATTTCCTTGTTTCTAAGAGATACTCTAATTAAACTGTAATTCGCGAATAAAAGAAATTGAAACTCTCTCAAAATAGAGTGAACATTAAATAAGGTTTTCCATTTTCTTTATAATCTAGGCACTGGATGTCATATAGGTAAAAGTATTCTCGAATTTGTTTCAAAATATCAAAAAAAAAAGAAGAAAAGTAAACTGAAACTAATAAAAAATTTGAGAAATAAGATTTTGCTGTTCTCGTCTTAAAAAGATAAAATAAAATAAGTAAGTTTTTAATATTTTTATACTAAGCTTTACAGACATCTCTTCATATATTAATTAAGTTTGCAACGGATTGTGCCACTTGCAGTTTTATATTAAAGAAGTGCAATATTTATATGATTTTGTTCGTATGTTAGAGGTACATTGAATTTCGTTAGAGATAAGTTTATTTAAGATATCTTTAATTAAAATATTCAGATATCTGAAAAACAAAAAAAGTCAATTACCGTTTAAACAAAGTTTATTTTGATGCACAAATTGACCTTTCCAAAGTTCTATTAAGATAGCTATTAAACTTAGAGACAGTTAGGATGGATGTACAATAAGAATACGTACATATATACTTAAAAGGCTCTAGCCAATCATTTCCCTCTATTCATTTAATAAAAGCTAAAAGAATTCGCATCTAGTCTAAAGTTAAGTTAATCTTGAGTCCAACTCGAGACTCTTTTATCAGTTCTGGCTGTTTGAATTCCATGTCTACACCACATTCCCCTGTCTGTTGTGGCAACAAACCATATCGAATTGGATGGTGTTGCATCATTTCACGTATAATACGAAGCAATAGCCAATTGTTGTTGTTAGTTTTTGGGGATTTGGGCAATTCATAACTTAATAGGGCAAACTTATGATGATATGCATAGTCAAATTATTTTAAGTCTTTGGTTCGCTGTTTCCTCCTTTCACTTCTGCAGCTAGTGCGCTCACAACTGCTCGGGCTGCCCTCGCATATTAGCATATATTGAGCATTTGCTGCCAACCGCAAGTACAGGAGCCTTCGCACGCGCCAATTTTCCAGGCCGCTGGGCGGATTGCCCCTGCCATCCACCCTCCCTACCCCCGGCTGCAGCTCCAGTTCCAGCTGCGACTTCGGCTCCACTCAGGTGTTATGTAAAGGCTATTAACCACAAATGCAGTTGTTGCTGTTGTTGCTCTTGTTGTCTTTGCCTGCTCTTGAGATCAATTTGCTGCTGCTGCTGCTCGCTTTGTTCGCCCCGTTCGCTGCTGCATTCTTTGAGCGCATCTCCAGCTTTGGCCAGCACCGTTAAGACGCCTCTGCGCCGGCTTTGACTCCGGCTCTATGCTAACCAAGTGCATTCATCTGGCCCGCGGGGTGGCCGCTGTTCGATGCCAGCTTATCGCATTATTGTTAGCCACTGTCTCAGATTGTGTTTTGTGTGTTTTGCTTTTGATTTCTGTACTCGCTCACGAAGTGAAAAGAGTATATTGGGTTTGTGCAGTGTCCGTCCTGAGGGACTTGAAATCTTGAATATACACATATATATATATACATACTAATGACCTCTTGTAAAGCTAGCTCGAAAAATGTTTACACGGTTAAGATCCATATTTGTTGGTAAGCCGCGAAAGTCAATACTTACCACAATTCTAAAGCTAGAGTCACCAAACTTGGCAGGCAGTAATAACAATAATACTTAAGACCGTTTTCGTCTGTTTTAATATGTTATGATAGTGTATTGCGCAGCCGGTTACACCCGAATGTGACGTTCTTACTTGTTCCAGCTGCAGCTGCGCTTGGCTGGCTTGGATCTCTGGCCAACTGGGAATGGGGCGTGTTTATGGCCAAGGCGGCTAGCACCACATTTCATTGGGGCGCAACAAGCTCAGGCAGCGCACCTTGCGCTCTTTTAACTTGGCTTCTTCCTCGTCTGCCGGTGCTGGTGCTGGTGCTGCCGCTGCTGCTTCTTCTTCTACTGCGTGTTTGTGTTTATGTTAATAAGTTTGGCTCTTTATTGTTTTTATTATTACCAAGCAAACTCTATTGCTATTTTGTTATTGTTGCTGTTGCCGTTGCGCTCGTCTTCCTTCTTTCTTTTCCATTTCATTTGATTTCTTTTCATTGTATTTCTTTTCAAGCCAAAGCGCATTTTTTACTTGAACAAAGCTCCAACGGTTTTTGAAGACCTCTTCACAAGTCAGCTGCTCTTGACCAGCATCCACAGCCAACTAGGATAAGCCTGCTTGGTGCCCATTTGTTTGACCCAGACGGCGACTTCGCTCCCACCAGACGAGTGCTGCAGCATTTTCATTTTCCTGCCACTTGCGGCACTTGTCGCTGCCGCAAAACTAGTCTCATCATATGCTCACATAGACCTAGCTCGGCTCGGCTGCGCTTGCGTTCCGGGCACATCATTCAGTTGTTCGTGAGGTGTTTGCGTTGTCGGTTGCTTCGCTCGTTGTTCGCGATGTGAGTGTTGTTCAAGCTAACTCAAATTCAAATTCAAACGACGCGCGTTCAAAACTGAGACACCAGGATATTCTCGTGCTTGGAACATGTGCCAGGATATGGCTTTGGGCCTACTTTATGCCGCCTGCTTCTGTTCGCTGATGTCCGTGTGGGCTGCTGCGGCTCAAACGGGTCTGGTGCAAGGCAAGTTGTTGGCCAAAATGTCGTTTTAGCCTTGTTAGACAGTGAGTGTAAATCTCTGCGAGTGTGTGTGTCTGTGTGTGTGTTAGAGAGTTGTGCGTGCTACGCTGTCCACTCGACGTATTTGTCAATGCAGCTCAAAGACTGAAGTCTTGAAGTCTCTCGTCTCTCGTCTTCCGCTTTGTGTTTTGTTTTTGTTGCATTGGCCAACTTGTTTGTCTCGTTGTGGCTATTGGTGGACCGTTAAATAACCCAAATTTCGATTTAAACGCCGTACATTTACATATGTCGACGGTGATAAGCGTTAAGGAAGTGAGCCACAATCGTTGCAGTGTGCCAAACTGGCTAATTTGTTGTTGTTGCCTATTGATGCAACATGTGGCACAGATATGCCACTGGGTTGCTTGCCAGCCCAACGGCAATGGACCGCCTTCCGCAACGGGCGCCAAAACCTGTTGGCCCATTTCCCAACCAGCTCCTGCACCACACGGCGGCACCTTCGCCCACCTGTGAAGAACGCCCCAAAACGATGTGAGAACAAGTCGCGAGTTGACACGGAGAACTGGAACCACTTAAAGAGTGCCGCAATGTTCTAATTAAATCTTAATTTGTGTGTGTCTCTTACTTGGAACAAATAAAACACTGGCCGCTTGAACTTAATGCTTAAGTGTACCCTCTGGCCCCTCTTTCCCCCACTTAAGTGCCGGCAACTGAAATGAATATAATTGTGCTTCGTATATATGTAAATAAATGTGAAATGCATTCAAATTATATACCATTATGCGATATGGGAGCAATGACAGTGAATGTGCCATAAAGTGTGGAGCATTTACACATTCAAAGCGAACTGGACCGATTTGAGATCTGGCACATTAATCAAAAGTGTTACAAAACTATTTAAGCTAATGCTCATGGTTCAATTCCCAGCCTGTGTTGGATAAAATGTTGTCTTAGTCGAGGTTTTTTAAATTTTAAAAAATAAATAATAGTAAAATAATAAAAATGTGAATAGTAATACAATAACAATAATAATTATATAAAAAAAATTTTAATAATATACAAATAACTATTATTCATATTTTTTTTTTAAATTTAATCACAGATCACAGATCGAACCTAAAGTTCACTAAAAGATATAGCAATCCTGACTGAATAAATGTGTTTAAAAAGTCTTTAATATAAGGTGCGCGAAATCAGAAACAGATTCAAAAAATGGTCGTCCATCACATTTTAGAAAAGATATGATATTAATTTTCTTAATTCAAATTAAATGGAACATCCTATTTTATTAACACCTTATAAAATACGTCCTGGCATTGAATTATTTAGGATATTCAGCATAGAATGTTGAAATGTATCCCATTCTTAAATCATTGTATTTTTTAGCTCTTTAGACTCATTCTCATAAAATCTTTGAGAATAAAGAAGAGGTTCGGAAAATAATAACTATTTGTAGAAAATATTAAACTTTGAAATCAGCTAACACTGAACGCCTGAAAACTATCGAACTTCGAATAATCTAAGCCAATACTTATTACAGAAGCTTAAAGTCTAAAGAAACAAGTACCAATGCGTTTTAATTATTTGAAAACTATTCGAGTTGGTTTTTTTTGGGAGTTTTTCAAATATTTCTTTGGGGTTAAAAATGTTCTATGTGAAATGAATTGCGTGTACGACTATGCTTAATAAATCTGAGAAATATATTTCAGAGTGTTTTTCAATTAACATTTCTGCAAATCTCAGCAGTCGGTTGGATTTTCAAGTCAGTTTTATGTCAGATATATTTCAGATATATTCGATGCTTGTCTCTTTACAACGTTGATCAAATTAAACTATAGCGACTCCCACTTCTTGCCCCAACTGCGCTTCCGGCCTGATTAAATTTTGTGGCACAATTGTAATGCTACATTTTCCATAGCATATGTATATATATGCTATATATATGTATGTGTGCCTGGCAATAATCCGAGTTCACACCGAAACGGGCTAGAAACTGCAAGTAAATAGAAACTGCAACTCAAATTGCAATCGCTGGCAACGGCAACAACAACAACAGCATTTAAACTTGCAAAAACAACAATAAAATGAAATAAGACTAACAATAAACAAGTAAAGCCTACGAAAGACTGCGAAGATTTCACTCCAGCAATAATAAGACAGCAACAATAAACAGCAAAGACAAAAAGACATCTGAAATGATAGTTTCTCGCCGTGTACTAGATGCTCCGAAAAAATGTCAGAAAGTCAGTAAGCCAGCGAAGCCAAGTGGCCCAAACCCCGGCTGATGCCCAAGTGGCGCCGTCTCTTTTGTGCGGTTGCTTGTCAGTTGAAGCACATTTGGCTGCCGCCGCCGCTGCAGCGTTGCACTTGCTGGGGCAAGCCAAATAAAAAAATAAAAAAATGTAAAGCAAACAAAAAATGTCTAATTATGTCATGAGGGTGGGAACCGAACCGCAAGCCTTAACGCTAAAATAATTCGCTGATTGCAGTGGAGCCGCAAGATGAGAGATGGCAACAGCGGCTGCGACGCCGACTGCGACAGCGACAGCGACAGTTGAATGCATGTGTAAAAGTGTTGCAACTGCTCATGAAAATCGCAGCTGGGTGGGCGGAACGGCGCCCCGGCCACGCGACAAACGTAGAAAGTTTCGGCTAGTTTGCCAGTTCCTCAAACAATTGGCCCAACGATTCGCTTCGCACGTTGCCTTATGGAGATTTTCAATTGTGTTGTGTTTTTCCGTTTTCGGTTCTCAGCGCGCAATTAGCATGCCAAAAAAACAAAAAAAACAAATACAAATATATATTATATATAGAAAAAAAAAACTGAAAGAGAAACAAAATCTTGGTGTAAATAATTTGTCAACGTTTTTGGGCGTATCTTAATCGCAGTATCTGTAATTGCTCCACTTTAGCGAGCTCCGGCAGCTGCGCCTTCCACTCGCTAGATGGCGTTGCCGCGGAAAGCGAAGGTGTGCGCTTCATACGGCTACGTGAGGATGCCCAGGTGGGCAAGGAAATACTACGACTGCAGGCCTATCCACGCTCCAGTGTGGCCCTCAAGAGCGCCGATGCCAGCGGCGATCACAAGTACTTTAATCTGACGGAATTCAATGCCACAACTCTGGTGGTTAGCCTGGCGCGTTCCCTGGAGCGTCTGGTGGACCGTGATGTGCCCCGGAATTTGCTCAAGTTTCGCATACTCTGCGCTGGCAAGCACGAGAAGCTCGAGGAGGTCTGCTAGGCTCTTTCTTCTTGGTTCCCTCAAACTGATCCGTAATTATGCACCCACAGGGCAGCTACCTCTCCATCACGGTGTACATTGAGGACGTCAACGACAATGCGCCGGAGTTTCTCAATGTACCCTACGTGGTCGATGTGGACGAAAATACGTCCGTCGACAGCATCATCTTCGACGGCGTCCAGGCCTTCGATCGGGACAAGCCCAACACACCCAATTCGGAGGTGCACTTCAGCATGTCGACGGTGCCGGAGCAGCTCTCGGCCGATGGCAGGCCGTATTTCGCACTGAAGAGTCCCCACCGGCCGTTGTTGATACTCAAGCGGGAGCTGGACTTCGATAACGGCATACGGCAGTTCAGGCTGCCAATCTTCGTCTGGGACCGTGGCACGCCAGCCAATCAGGCCAACACGACGATCACAATCAATGTGCGCGATGTGGACGATCTGCCGCCGAAGTTCACCGAGGGCGTCTATCGCACCAAGATCAACGAGTTCTATCCCATGACCGGCATTCCCGTACGCATTCCACTCTACTTTGCGCCGCCGATCATGGCGTTCGATCAGGATTCACTGAATGCCACACTCGTCTACGAAATCATCTCCGGCAATGAGCGGCAGTTGTTCCGCGTGAATGCCCACAATGGGGTGATGTACCTGCAGAAGGAGATTGATCTGGAGGAGGAGAGTCTGCCGGGCAACACCTTTGTCGTTCAGCTGGAGGCAAGGCAGAAGGACAATCCGCTAAAGAAGGCTCTAGCGCGGTGAGTAAAACAGTTAACATACAAATATAAATTTATATTTATCTTAAATATAATATCGTTGCACAGCATCGAAGTGGAGGTCCTGGATCTCAATGATAATGTGCCAGAATTTGAGGCCGATTTCTACAACATTTCCATTGTGGAGAATCTGCCCACGGGCTTCAGTGTCCTGCAGGTGAACGCAATTGATCGCGATCAAGGCGAGAACTCCGAGTTCCTCTACAATCTCGTGGAGAACAAAACAGCTGCCGGCGCATTCCGCATTGACTCCCGCACCGGTTGGATCACCGTGCGCGATGACCGACTGCTCGACCGGGAGCAGCGCAGAGCCATACAGCTGAAAGTGGAGGCTCTGGAGCGAAATCCCTCCTACCTGGACGATAAGCATCTGAAGACACCGGGTCCCAGTATGGTGCGCGTGGACATCACGCTGCTCGACAGCAACGACAACAATCCCAAGTTCGATCATGGCAATCTATACGAGTTCAAAGTGCCCATAACCGCGGCCGTGGGCTCCAAGATCGGACGCGTGGCCGCCCACGATCCGGACGAGGGCCCCAACGGTCAGCTGCTTTACGATCTGCAGCGGCCCAAGGGCAGCGGCTATATACCCTTCCGGTTGGACAATAAGAACGGCACCATCTATGTGGCAGGACCTCTGCGGCGCGGTCGCATTGCGGTCTTTGTGGAGGCCAGCGACCAGCCCACCAATCCCTCAGAGCGTCGTTTCTCCTTGGCCGTAATTACCATCGAGGTCTACGCCACGATCGATGATCAGGCGATCGATTTTGTGGGCGCGCCCTACGAGTTTTGGGTGGGCGCGAACACGCCGCTGGGCACGTCGGTGGGTCAGGTGCGCACCACCTTGATCAACGATGGCGAGGATGAGATTATGTACGATCTGCTGCACACGTATTCCGAGGGCGTGCCCTTTGCCATCGAGGAGCGATCGGGCATTATCACCGTAATACGGGAGCTGTCGGAGTTCAAGAGGCACATTTATAACTTTGAAGCGGTGGCCAACTATGTGAGTAGAGAGTGGAGAGTGGAGAGTGGAGAGTGAAGAGTGAGAGAGAGGAGACCGAACTGATTCCCATCCATTTACAGCTCTTTGCCAATTCGTCCCAGCCGCTGATCCTGTCGCGCAGCTCGCCCCCGCTGGCCACAGCCGCCTCCCCCGAGCTGAGCGACGAGGGGGTGCTCATCACGAATCTAACCATACATGTGGTGAACAAGCCCCAGCCGGAGAAGGTGCCGCTGCGACCAGTCATCGAGTGAGTACAGAGATCGGGCCATGTTTGCAGCACATTTATCGATTTGCCTTTGCAGGGAGATCAATATGAACATAATCAACTTCCACGTGGAGGAGAATCTGGTGGGCGGCATTATTGGCCAGCTGCTCTACAAGAACGCCCTGAACGTGGCCAACAACGAGCTGGGCAGCTTCCGCGAACTGACCACAGCTGTGGGCAGCGCCAACCTGACCCTGGGCAGCCGCTTCCGCAGTCGCAGCCGCAGTCGCAGCTCCAAGTCGAAGCGACGACTGCCGCGCCGCCTGGCGGGGGAGTCAAACCTGAAGCTGCGCTACATTATAGCCAACCAGCAGGAGGTGATCAACAAGATAACCATCACGGAGGATGGCACGCTGCTGACGCTGATTGGACTCGACCGGGAGGTGCAGGCCAGCTACGAGCTAACCGTGATTGTGGAGTACAGCACGGGGCTGGTGAGTGGAGCGGGCATCTATCAGGTGAACATTAAGGTGGACGACGTCAACGACAATCCGCCCAAGTTCAATTCGCTCACCTACGTCGGCCTGATCAATGAGAACTGCGCCGTGGGCACCGAGCTGTCGATGAACCAGGCCATCCAAATCACCGATGCGGACGAGGGCGCCAATGCCGAGTTCCGCGTGCAGCTCCAGGGCGACTACAGCGATCAGTTCGCCATCGAGTACGTCAATGGCAGCGCCGCGGGCAATGCCAGCCAGCACAAGCTGCCGTCGAGCACGGGCGCGTTTAACATATTCAACCTGACCGATCAGTGGAACGAGGAGTTCAAGTACCAGGAGCTGCACAACTCCTTCATGCAGACGAACTTCAAGCTCAGCACCGGCCCCTATTTCCGCATCAGCTACACGGGCAAGCGCGGCTTGGACAGGGAGAAGCAGCAGCTCTACAACCTCAAGATGGTGGCCGCGGACACGGGCGGGCTCTCCGGCTATGCGCACCTCACGATTCTCGTGGCGGATGTCAACGACAACGGGCCCATGTTCGAGCGCATTTCGGTGTTCAAGGACTCGCGCTTGGAGATCCGTGAGTACAACACAGATATGGAGATCTACTTTGTGGAGAGCTCGCACGGCATGGTCCCACCGCCAGCTGGAGCTGCTGGCATGATGCTGGCGCCACCGGCTTACCACATACCCGGATCGCCGAGACTGCATGCGGATAGGGAGAAGAGCGTCGGCGTTGTGGGTCGCGCCAAGTCGCGACGCCGCATGGCACGCGCCCTGCCGGTGAAGTGTCCACTGTTTGCCGTGTACGAGGATACGCCCGTGGGCGCCAAGCTGCTGCAGCTGAGCGCCAGTGACGAGGACTACGGCAAGAATGCCCAGCTGCACTACGAGCTATACGGCGAGCAGGTGGAGCGCTCTCCGGGCATGCCAATGATCAAGCTGCAGTCCGTGCGCCACTTTGCCATTGACAAGCTGAGCGGTGAGCTGACGGTCAACTACCCGCTGGCGGCCAACATTGAGATCTGGCTGAATCTCAGCGTCACCGATATAGACGGCCTCAAGGATACCACCTGCATGCGCTTCACGGTCATCGATGTGAACAACCACGTGCCCGCCTTCAAGAAGTCCTGGTACAGCTTCGACACACCCGAGGGCGACTACAAGGACAGCGTGCTGGGTCAGGTCCTGGCCATCGACATGGACTACGGCGAGAATGCGAACATCACGTACACCCTCAGTGACCTGCAGCTGCCGTTCACCGTGAAGCCCGCCTCGGGCGTGCTGAAGATCAGCGGGCAACTGGACCGCGAGCTGCGGGCCAAGTACAACTTCCAGGTGATCGCCAGCGATAATGCGGAGCCCATGCAGCGGCTGTCGAGCAGCGTGGACGTCGAGGTGAATGTGCTGGACATCAACGACAATCGGCCCGAGTTCATCGGCTATGACGATCAGACCAAGGCGATCAAGTATATAGCCGATCTGGCCGATCGCACCATGATGCTGCCCGTGTATAAAGCGTATCTGGATCGCAGCACCTTGCCGGGCATGTTTGTCAAGCAGGTGACGGCCATCGACAAGGATTACGTGGGCAATGGCAATGGCCTGGTGCTCTACTCCATACTGCATCAGGAGCTGCATGCGCCCGTCTTCCAGATAGACTCCCGCGACGGCACTATTACCACGGTGTCCAGCATCCGGGGCTACAACGATTACGAGCACCTCAATGTATCGGTTATCGCCTCCGATCTGGGCAGTCCGGCGCTCTCCGCCACCGCCGTCGTGCTGATCAATCTGCAGGGCCAGGCGGTTACGGAGCCCACATCGCCGCCCAAGCCGGAGATTCCGTTCAATGTGACCGTATTCCAGCATCCATACTACGACGTCCAGCTGCCGGAGAACAACGAGGCGCCCATCGAGGTGATGCGCCTGAACCTGACGGCCGGCTTGAACGCCGACAACTACCGCTGGTCGCTCTGGCTGGAGGAGGGTCTGGACGAGACCGACGCACATCCGCCATTCGAGTACGATGCCAAGAATATGCTGCTCTACGCCCTCAAGACCTTCGACCGGGAGCACATCGCGCGCTACCAGCTGCGCGTCCGAGCCGATCGCCTCAGTCGGGAGGCGCGCAACTACGCCAAGGTGTCCTATCCGGTGGTCGACGAGCGCGTCGAGGGTCTGTCGCCCAGCGAGTGCCGCATCCTGGTGCGCATTGCGGACGAGAACGACAACTCGCCCAAGTTCCGTGGCAGTGGCCAGCCAATTGTGGCCGTGCTGCCCCGCAGCGCCAGCTTTGGCTACCACGTGACCCGCGTGGCCGCCTCGGATGCCGACGAGGGTCTCAATGCCGAGATCCGCTATCGCCTGCTGAATGAGCCCACGCGACTCTTTGGCATCGACGACCTCACGGGCAACATCCGTCTGCTCGGCGACCTGCCCCTGGACGAGCGCATCTACGGCTTCGACGTGAAGGCCACCGACCGCATCGGCGCCGACGACGGGCGCAGCGGCATCGTGAACGTCTTTGTGTACATCATCGATGAGGCCAAGCAGGTGCGCCTCGTGGTGGCCGGCAAGCCGGTGGATGTCGAGCGGCGCATAGACAGCCTCATGGAGGCGCTCAGCGCTGCTATCGGGAAGGATGTGCGAGTGCGGCTGCTGGAACCGAATTCTGGAGGATCGGAAGTGGCGTGAGTAGAGCCAATAGATATTACTTTGACGAAGGACAAAAGTGTAATTTAACAACTATGTCATAAAGTATCGATATGATCTAGATCGATCATCTTCTGGAATCAATCAATCTTTGCAACAAACATTTTAATTGTGCTACTATACCCCTCATTATAACGAACGATTGGAGATTGAGTTCAAATTGGGTTCCCACTTTCTATAATACATATGATAAACTAATACAATTCCTTGTAAAGGAAGTAAAATCAACTTCTTTTCTGTCAGTCTATCAGGCTCGTCGATTTGAAAGATAAGGGTTCACTTCTTTACTATGTAGAAAAGTTGGTAAAGTTGGTAAAGTTGGTAAAGTAGTAAATTCAGCATTTTTAGAGCATTTTTTTAAATACATAAACACCGCCAATTTGAGAATAATTATGATTGATTCTTATAATGACAAATTATTATTTCTAAATTAAATTTAATTTGTATTTATCAAAAACAAACATCCTGATTGAATTTTGACAAATGTTGCCTGAAAATTAAGCATGAAATGCAATAAAGCTAATGTGCATTCAGAAATTTCTGCTTAGATTTTAAGAAGATTGAGAAAAAGAGACCCAAAGACAGGTATATTAGACCTGGGATGTCGCAGAGCGCTAGACTCTACCAAACAATAATAGTAAATTTAGTATAACCAGCCTAACTAAATTTGTACTGATTTTCGATTTCTCTTTGCACAGCACCAACGCCTATATCTATGCCGTCGATCCACACACCAATGCCATTGTGGAAATGGAGCAGCTGCAGGAGTAAGCAATGCACCCTGTAAACCTGTTGCAATCAGAAAGTAATTTATTTGACGCTCCTCCACAGATCGTTGGCCGGCTTGCAACTGGACGCCCTGCAGCTGCAGCAGCAGCACCAGCAACCGGATAGCACCAAGACGATGCCGCGCATCATCGAATTGGCCGAGTTTGGGCAGGCACCGCGACCCACACACGCCTCCGTCTCCGGCTTTATGGGCGGCCTGGAATTCGTGACTCTGGTGCTGTTGGCGCTGATCAGCCTGGGCGCTCTTATTGCCGCCTGTTGTTACCTGTGCCTGCGCCAGAAACGGTAAACAAAATGATAAACTGCAACCGAGAGACTGCCGAATCGGCGCTTTAATGTAGCTCATAGATGCAACGAAATACGTATACACGAACACATACACTTACTTATATAAATTAGTTTAAGGCCGTCTAATAAATCTTTAAGTCCCGATCAAATGCCTGGCTTGTTGTTGTTGCTGTTGTTGTTGTTGTTGGCTGTCTTGTCGTGCACTGGGAAACCTGCTGCAGCTGGAATTCTAACTGTAAATAAAAGTCACGGCAACAACAACAGCAGCAGCAGCCAAAAGAGCTGGCAATTAAGCTTAGCTTAAGTCGTCAGCACTGTTGACAACTGCCACTCAAACGCGCAAACGAATACGAATGTGAATGCGAATGTCAAAGCCAGTCAACGAATATGACCATCCTGTCTTCCATCTGCTTGCAGCCAGCTCTGGTCACAGCGCGACTTCGCCGCCTCGGAAGCCGGCCTCACCTATACCATAGCCGGCATCAACCAGTCCCGCTCGCAGCAGCGACGCCAGCGCCAGCGCCAGCAGCGGCACACGCAGCGCTGCAGCAAGGGCAGCGGCAACGGGCAGCGACCGGCGAGCGGCTTCATGAACGAATCGGTGTGCTCCTCGGCGCAGACGCAGTCGACGGCGACGGCCACCGAGAAACTGGAGCAGCAGTTGCATCACCACCACCAGCAGCAGGCGCTGGCCACGCAGCAGCAGCATCACCAGTACCTGAACGAGTGAGTAGCAGCCAACTTCAGTCGAAAAGCAAACTGGTTCCAACTCAAGTCGTTCTCGTCCCAGGCAGCAGCAGTGCCAGCGGGAATACATCGACGTGCCGCTGCCCAAGTCCATTGCCAAGGCGGCAGCGGCTGCAGCCACCGCTGCCGACGGCAGTGCTCCATTTGTGCTCAAATACAATTCCTGTCAGCCGGTGAACAACCTGTGAGTCAAATTTGCAGCAGCAAGTGAGACTAGGCGCTACCCTGTACCCAACTCCGAGTCTTTAATTAAGGTTTCCTCTATTGACTTTTATTCTTTTTCACGAATTGAATATATTCTCTTCTATAACCGCGTCAGATGAAATATTAAGATTTGTTGGCATCGCATAAATATCACCCTCAGTTTTAAAACTAGACACAGACAGATTACTGATGAGATTACTGATAACCTCCTCTAAAGCATAAGCCGCGAAATTTTTGAGTTAGAGTCAGACAGTTTTCTACCTCCGCTTAAAATCAAGTCGAAAAATATTGGCCGTACTTCCAGTTTCCTAAATTAAAATCATAAATTTTGTCCATAATAACAATAATAATTTATTCTTACATGCTTTGATTTGTGTATTGTTTCTCTAGCTTTTATAATCTCTGAGATACAGAAAACTTTGATTTATGCCCCATATTTATCAAAATAAAGGAAATGGGAAAACTTAGCGAACCAAGAGATAATATATATATTCCAAATGTTAGGTCTCTAGTCTATCAGAGTTCACGAGATCAGCAAGATTCCCACAACCCGTTTTTAACGGGTACAGGGTATAGGAAAAGTAAAAACGAATCAATCCAAGCAACGACTTAACCAATTATTTTCCAGCAACAATTATGAAACGTCGCTGTTCTCGCTGCACTCCACCGGCCAGGACTCGGGCGTGGAGTTTCTGAGCAGTCGCGAGCTGTACGAGACCTCGCCGGACTCCTTTCAACACGGCGGCTCCAAGCGCGCCAGCAACGGGGAGCTGCTCTGTCCGCGGCACGCCAAGGCGCACTTGGAGCTGCGCCAGCAGCCCCACACGGACAGCAGGTAGGTCCACTCCACCAGTTGACAGTCCACATAGCCTCATTTGCCCGCTCCTGCTGCAGTGACACCTACGAGGATTCGCTGAAAACGGACGAGCCGCTGGTGGCGCACAACTGCCGCACCGGCAGCTGCGAGCACCGGGCGCACCATCAGCACCAGCATCCGCATTATCAGAACACCAAGTTCGAGAAGCGCTCGTCCTGCGTGCGCCACTCGTTCTCGGGCGTCAAGGATGACCTCATGCAGCACTCGCCGCAAATCTCGCTGCGTCCACGTGGCCATGCGCTGCGCAATTCGATGAACGACCTGGAGCAGCGACTGCACAACCTGGAGCAGTCCTTTCGACGCCCGCTCGAGTTTAGCAAATCGAACTCCCTGTTTTAGTTGTTAAGTGAACCAAGTGCAATGTTTAGTGTGTAGCTCCTCACTGATAAGAACCAAGTGCAATAAACGAAGCTTTCTTTATTAGAGACATTAAGCCAGCACTGATCTAGCTATCAAAGTACTTGCGAAACTCCAGGCATCCCGCCCAATTCGCCTCCCAGCCGGGTGTTGCCAGCTTGGCCCGTTCGTACCATCTGGCCACATTGAGATACCGCTTCAAGTCGAAGCCAGCCACATCGAAGGACGAAACGCTGGCCAGGATCGAAATATCCGCCAGAGTTAGGCAGTCGCCTGCCACAAAGCTCTGATCCGCCAGAAAGGTGTCTAACAGCTCAAAGGCACTCTCAATCTTCTTGTAGTACTCCGCGTTGGGCGGTTGCTTTACAAAGATCTGCGGATAGTAGTAGTCCGCAAAGCTCTTGTACAGTGTGCCCATATCAAAGTACAGGCGCTGATTGACCAGCGCCTGTTTCTGTGCATCCCTTGGATACAGGGCATCGTCCTTGCCGTACTTCTCCACCAGGTACACCATAATGGCACGCGATTCCCACAGCGCGAAGCCGTTATCCACCAGAGTGGGTATCGTGTGCTGTGGATTAATCCTCAGGTACTCCGACTTGAACTGGTCGCCGGCGCGTGTGTTGATAAAAATCAGCTTATCAAATTCAATGCCAATTCCCTTCGCCGTCATAATGACCGCACGGCAGGGCGCAGATCCGGGTCGATAATAAAAGTCCATATTGCTGTTGGGGCGCCTTCAAAATAAAATAAAAGAAATAACTATTCATCACCATCAAAAGCTGTCCCAAAGCGCCTAAATATAATCAAACAAACAGACAAAGAAAACCAACCAAGCGTCGCAAACATTTCGAGATAATCACTTTCTTTGGATGACATAACAACCGTCGAAAAAATACAACTTTTGTATAGTATTTACCTGTTTTTCGGGGTTTATCGTTGGACAGTTTTTCTAACAAAGTGACGCCAGCAACTGAGCCATGATCAGGCTTACATATTTTATATAAATGTATAGAAAAGTATCAAACGATGGCACAGGCCAGGTGATAATTGATGGAATTATTGTTTTTAGCTTGGCCAAAGAGCGTGAAATTCAGCTTCTTGAAAAAACCAAACTCAATAAGATATGCATATGTGCTTCTCTTAATTTTCTCTAAACGCTAAAGTAAATCACGATTCTCAATTATTTTAGCCAATATTATGCACTCAGCAGAATATCAAAGTGTTTTGTTCTGTCTAATTTCTTAAATTTTATGAAGAGCTTTTTGAGTTTTATTTGAATTAAGAAAATAAAGGGTAATGTACTTGAATTCCATTCAAACCATTCTCTCTCATTATCTTGTTGGCAATCTCAGTACGTGCAGTTCATAAGCGACTAAATATCTTATCTCAACATTATTTTCCACTACTCAGCACTATCAGCACCCCCAACAGACTGTTTATAAACACTTTCAAAAATGACCCAGTGACTTTCATAACACTGAATCGTTTACTTGAAAATAAAGCGAAAATGGTAACATGATATCTCTTACAATTTATTTACAATCAGTATTGTGGTTTGTGTATTAATATCAATTTATAGCTGAGACAGATACAATTTCTTGTAAAATAAACAGCCCTCCCAGTTCTCCTCCCAGCCGGGCACTTCTTTCTTGATGTTCTCATACCACTTGGTCACATTTTCATACTTGCTAAAATTGTAGCCGGTCACCTCAAATGTGGAAACAGTGGCCAAGAGCGCAAAGTCGGCCACACTTAGATTATCCCCCGCTGAATACTTCAGACCATCCAGCAATTTATTGAAGGCAGCAAAGGCAGCTTCAATTTTTTTAAAGTTTTCAGGATCAGCCGATTTCTTGACATTCTCAAACAGTTGCGGGTAGTAATAATAGACATAGCATCTGATACAATGTCCCCAAGTCGAAGAACAGGCGATGATTGATGAGAGCTCTCAGCTTGGGTTCCTTGGGATACAACGCATCATCCTTGCCATACTTTTCCACCAGGTAAAGCAGTATAGCTCGGGATTCCCACAGAGCGAAGTCGCCGTCAACCAGTGTGGGAATTGTGTGCTGTGGGTTAATCTGGACAAACTCTGGCTTCAAATGATCGCCAGCATCCAGGTCCACCTGCTTCTTATTCAGCTCAATTCCCAAGGCCTGTGCTAACATCAGAATGGAGCGGCATGGTGCCGAGTATAGCATATAGTAAAAGTCCAGCATATTTTCTGAAATAATTGCGATTTTTTATACTCAATTATATTTGATAAGTCACGAACGATGTGATTTGAATATTTAAGTTTGATTAGTTTGAGAATGCTGAACTGATTGAATTGAAAATTTAGCTAATGCAGCATATTATATCTTATTTGGGATTTCTCTTAATTAACGATCTTATTTTAATTGTTTACCTTTTTTCAAATCTTACAGTTATTATTTAAAGAAACTTTGTACTTTCATTAATATGAATTTGGATGTTAATTCAATGATTTTGTTATTAATATTGATACTAAACGATCGGATAATTGACCAAAAATGATTAAAAATTATTATTGGGCTTGAAATATCACTTTCCTAAAATATATATATTTATATTTTCGAACTATGGGGGGAAATTTAAAGAAAATTGTTAAAATTTTGTCTCGCGTTGGTTTTAAAAAAAATAAAAAAAAAAAAAAAATATTTATATTTGGGATTTTTGGGGAATTTATGTACATACTATGGTAAAGTGTATTCACAATAAACAATAAACTTTTAACACAGTTTGATAAAGTGTATTATATTTGTTCTTTAATATGTTGTTTGTGTTTACAGTGCTACATCAACATTTTCCACTTTTCGCTTACTTTTTATCTGCAATCAAGAGCTCCCTGCTGGCTGGCAATCTCTTTAAACAACTGATATGGGATATTGCGATAGCGCCCGGCATTTACCCGGCGTGTGGGGGAAAGAGAGCACCCATATAAAGCTCTCGCAGCCCTGCAATTACAGTTCCCTTTTGTCAAAAGAGGGAGCGTAATAGAGAGAGAGAGAGAGAGAGAGAGAGAGAGAGAGAACGTTCACACATACACACTCTTCATGAGAGCTCGCCAACAGAAGACAATTGAATTCAATTGCTGACTCTCATGGCACCCTGTTCACCCGACCATATATACATTTTAAATTATGGGCACATCAGTTGGGCTGAGCCCATAAATACATAAATACAAAGAGTAGTCGTGCCATAGAGTCGTCAATCAAAGCCATCAAGTTAATCTCTTAAATCGTATTCAATAAAAATGAATACTCTTTTATTTAAGCAAAAAATTCATTCGCACCAAACTCTCGCTTGATGCAGATTAGCACACAACATTGGACGATTTCAAATCGTTTTGTGATTAAGTATGAATAAATTATTATATAAAATATAATGCTCGAATGTGAGTAATGCTTATTCAAAATATTTCTTGAACTCCTGGCAGCCGGCCCAGTTCTCATCCCAGCCGGGAGTCACCTTCTTGGCGTTCTCGTACCACTTGTTCACGTTGGCGTACTTGCTGATGTCGAAGCCAGCCACCTCGAAGGTGGACACGCTGGCCACCAGGGCGATGTCGGCAACGGTGAGTGAGTCACCGGCAGCATAGCTCTGACCCTCCAGGAAGGTGTTCAGAAACTCGAAGGCAGCCTCGATCTTCTTGAAGGCCTCTGGATCGGCGGGCGCCTTGGCGAACACCTGGGGGTAGTAGTAGTTGGCGAAGCTCTGGTACAGGGTGCCCATGTCGAAGTACAGTCTCTGGTTGATGACGGCGCGCTTCTTGGGGCACTTGGGGTACAGCGAGTCGGTCTTGCCGTACTTCTCCACGAGGTAGACAAGAATGGCGCGCGACTCCCACAGAGCGAAGCCATTGTCCACCAGGGTGGGAATAGTGTGCTGAGGGTTGATCTTCAGAAACTCGGGCTTCAGATGCTCGCCTTCCTGGAGATTCAACAGCTTCTTGTTCAGCTCAATGCCAACGGCCTTGGCGACCATGATGACGGAGCGGCAGGGCGAGGAGCCGGGCAGATAGTAGAAGTCAGCCATTTTACTACAATTAGAAGAGCACACAAGACAAGATTTTGGCCATTAGACGCGGTTTATGATTTGAACACAAAAAGCAATTAGAGCCAGTAATAAAATTTCATATGTTGTCTGCTTTTTATTATTTTTGAATTCATAGTCCTGTGATGTCACGGTAGCTTGGTTTTGTTTAAACAATTGGGTTTTTTGTTTTTTTCTTTTTGGCACAAGTTATTTCGCACACAGACACAATTACACTTTTTGACATACATATATGTGAAAGGTACACGTAGACACTTACTTTTTTTTTGGATTGTTGAAAAGTCGCGGCGCACTGTACCAAGTATCAAGCAACACTGTTGGGTCTCTGGAGAGGCGCTCGGCTTTTATAGACCCCGGCCGTAGCAGAAACGCGAGCGAGCTGGCAACCGGCCGCCATAAAACCGGCAAACGAACATTACGGCAACTACGGTTCGCGGGGAGCGCAATCGCGCAAACATACTAACACACATACTAATCTATATGCATGTAGTATAGGGTATACATAAAGTTAGCTGCCATAAAGAGCGACTACAGCTAGTTGTATTTCGCGTGTTTGCCGCTGCTTTCGTGTGTGCGTGTATGTATAAAGAAATTTATAAAGAGTTGGATATGCGGCCGACATGTGAATATAATCCAAATTATGACTTCCAACTAACTTGTAGAGCATGCAGCATCGCATTCCCTTCACTTGTGGTGCCACAGAAAGCGGCAACTTTCTAATGAACTCGTTGCACCACATTGCGGATCGACTCGATTTTCGAGCAATCTTTTTGACGCTCTCTGCTCTCTGCTCTCGGCGTATTCTTTTCTTTTTTATTCGAAAATTTGTTTGGCTCTCTGAGTGTATATTTGTTTGTGCTTAGAATTCCCTTCTATCCATTTGTATGGGTGTGTATATCATATAAACTGTAGAATATACTATTACGTACATTATAAACATTTTTGCTTATTGCTTTTGTGTGAATTCTTTGCAACTTTTGCAGCTGCCAAAGCGAACTTAAAGCACTTGAGTTTAGATTTGAAAATAATCTCGACAGCTTGTTGTTGAAACCAGCACAAATATTTACAATTCCATACACACACACACAGAATTATATACATATATACATATATTTGGATATAATGCTTGCACAATAAAATAATCGCCAAGAACTAATTTACTATACACTACACTCTATTATATATATATATATATATATATATATATACTATAATGGTTGATCAATGACCTTGAACGTGTCAAATTATATACGGGCTGACATACTGACATTTGTACATATGTACATACATAACTCCCCATGACGGTCAGCTACCTACGCCTTTGACATGCGATCGATTGAGAGCTAAAACTTACGCTTAAGCTTAAAAGGCATGTCACAACGTTTATTGATACCTGTACTGTTTGTATGTATTCAAACATCTATATATGAAATTCCGAAGAGCTATTGAATTTCCGACGACCGCTCTTTTAATGATGATTATAGGGGCTAATTGGACTACCAGCCAAATGTTTATTTTCTTGGGAAGGAAAAAGTTACTCCTACTTATATTTGCAAGCTGCATATGCCTAAAATCACGCAAAGTGTACTTCAATTATAATACACATTTACATTCGTAAATAATTATAGATTCCTTTGTATAAGCCATATCCAATTATTTTATAAATACCGTGACCATCAAAGCCATGTAAAAGAAGTGGCTTTTGTTAGTTTGTCTATATTTTCAGTATTTCGTTAGGTACACACATTTCTCTTTTTTTTTCTAAAAAAAAATGGATTGCTCGAAATAAACAATTAAATGACTTAGAAACGAATAGTATCTTAAGCTATTTTTTTTCGAGCGTTGGCTTCAATTCATACGATAAACATTCAGTAAAAACATAAACAATGGCTGATATTCAGTAACTTCAAAACTTAGTTCTGTAGAAAGTCAATCCCTGGTGAAATTCACAAGTTGACATAATTGAACTACTATGTAGTACTCGAATATTCTATGAACATCAAGGCATGTCCCAAACATTTTGTAGTTTTTATCAGTTTCACGAGTTGCAAACTTTACTATCAGCGTGACACTGCAAAAATATTTAATTATAAACAATCCGAGCATTTGGCGGCACTCTCTGTGTGGGGTGGTACACGTCACGTATATGTACATATATATTTACATCAGCCTCAGCGGAGACCCGATGCGTCAGCATTCGAGAGCAAACGACTGACAAAGTGAATAGTTAGCCGGCAGCTAAGAGCGCCCAGTTTAGTCACTTCTCCGATGTTCAGAATATTCGAAGCTTTCAGAAAACCCCACAGCATACATAAGAAATAGAAGAAGAAGACACCGGCTTACTCATTTGTACATAATTTGAAACATTCAATGAAAAACATAAACAAAAGAGGAACCAACCAAACAAGTGGTTTGGGTTTTACGCATCGCGAGGTCTGACGAAGAGCACAAATTATAGAGAAAGGTCGGGGCGTCTATGCCATGAACACTATTCAGATGCCTGGAGAACCAGTTTGCCTACATTAACGACGCATGCGTCATGAGCCCCGCCAGCACAAAGATCCGCAGCTAAGCAAAGAGCTTGGCGAGCGAAGAGAAGTCGGCAATTAAGAGATCGGATGAAGAGAGACAAGGGGCTTGTATACCCTGTATTTTATTTAAATACAAACAAACAAAGTGCTGTAAAATGTTTGTCTATCTATTTTTCTGCCATATGACTGAACTATTTTTATTTGAATTTTGTAATTTATTTATTATTTTGATTAACGTCATGCAATTTTATTTAATGCATCACATGGATTTCACATTGTCATAGATTTATTAAAGGTTTATAGGGCATTGTTTAGTCAGGCTCCCTACGTCAAAACATTGTTGCTCGTTTAATTTTAATAGATGAATGTTTGTGTATATCAATATGGAAATATACAATACAAAGGGCGTTTTTTAACTTTTGGGTAAAGGGTTTTTTTTAATAGTTGTTATATGAATTTCTGACTGACAGCTTCGTAATTTAGCGTACATAATTAGACTGAATATGTATGTATGTATCACAATATAAACATATGTACATACAACAACGAAAATATATAACGCATGTATTGCTAATAATAGATGGCGGTAACTAAGAAGTTCAATTATCACATACATTCACATTCATTCACACATATTCGAATGCTTGGGCAAAAACAATTATTATTCGTTTCATTAGCACATTTGTGAAATGGAAATATTGGAGCATTTCAAACTTTTAATCTGTATTCGGAATCTAATTATAGTAGTTAAGAAAATGTTACCTTTACTGGTTCAAATAAGCTTGATTATTGGTAAAGCAATTTAATAATTGACAAATTTTATTGTTCTCATTCGATTGAATCTTTCTTGTTATCAATTTTGTACCCATCCAATGTTTGCATTTTATACAACCCACAATGACTACCCAATTTTCAGAGCCCCAAGATAAGGAGCTAACGCGGCAGAGCGATAACGAGCAGTGCACGTCAGGCGTAATTAGAGCACCACCTTTCAGTATATTAGCCGTAGAACCACCCGAGAGAATTCAGTAGTCGTTCGCACACTGAAAGCGCTGGACACAAGCAATTTAATTGCCACAATGGACTTTTATTATTCACCGGGCTCAGCGCCATGTCGTTCCGTTCTGATGACAGCTGCCGCAGTGGGCGTCAAACTTAACAAGAAGTTGCTCAACACTGCCGAGCAGGAACAATTGAAGCCGGAGTTTTTAAAAATTAATCCGCAACATACGATTCCAACCCTCGTGGACAATGGTTTCTCAATATGGGAGTCGCGTGCCATTATCGTATACTTGGTTGAGAAGTACGGTAAGGACGACTCGCTGTATCCTAAGGATCCCCAGAAACGTGCGCTGGTGAATCAGCGCCTGTTCTTCGACATGGGCGTGCTGTACCAGGCCTTTGCCGATTATTACTACCCCCAATTCCGCTTCAACAAGCCAGCTGATCCAGAGAAGTTCAAGAATGTGGAATCTGCCTTTGCTTTTCTAAACACCTTCCTGGAGGGTCAGCAATATGTTGCCGGCAGTAACCTGACAGTCGCCGATATTACCATACTGGCCACTGTTTCGACTGTCGTGACAGTTGGCTTTCCTCTGGCCAACTATCCAAACGTGGCCAAGTGGTACGAGCATGTCCAAAAGGTGACTCCAGGCTTGGATGAGAACCAAATAGGTTTGGAGAAACTAAAAGAGCGCATGGCAGCAATGCGCAAGCAGTAAAAACCGATATACTTAAATCTACAAATATTTATTACGTTTATTTTAAATTTTTAGTTAAACCAATGATGAACAAAATTTAATAAAAGTCCTTTTATTTAAAAAATTTAAGCACCTAGCTCAACTTTTTACTACTTATTTATAAACCAAAACAACTGGAAGCTAATTATTTACTAAATGCCAAACAACCGATACAGAGAGAAAGAGAGAGAGAGAGATAAGCAATATCAGTTTTTTCCGCACTGAAGCAGTCGAGTGCCCGAGTTTAGCACGCTCTCCAGAGCATTCAGTACACTTTACGATCTGCAAGGCAGCGCTCGCAAAACATCCGATCCTATTTTACCATGAACTTTTCAGTTTCATCTTTCGAGAGCTGCAATTTAAACAGCCACATGTTTAAATGTACTTCCAATAATGCATAGTATAAAATTAAACGACGATACAATTTTACGTCCTTTAAACTAGAGCCTCCATTTTTGGAATATATACAGTTGCGAAAAAAAAATAGCACCACTATGACATTTTTTCTTAATGATCAAAAAAATAACAATTAGTATTGCGATATTTTAAAAACTTGATATTTGATGTATTACTTAGTATTCCCCCTAAACGAAAAGGTAGTACTTCGCTTGTAATGGTAATACATTTTTTTTTTTACTGGAATTTCCCCCAAACACTGAAAAAAAATGTATTTTCAAAAATGCATACATTTTAAATGTAGAATCAATCTAGAGGATAAATTATGACTAAAATGCCTTCAAACGCGAAAATCGGTTCAGTTTTGACAAAGTTATGGGCGTTTGAAATATGCGAGCTATGGATCCGAGAGCTTTACATGTCAGAATTTTGGTAAATTTTTACATGATTTTTGACCAAAAATTTGACCCCCTCAGAATCGGTTTTAATGTTATTTTTTATACTAACTGTGACAACCACAATCGATTAAAAATATAAATTTGCATTTCTAAATTTTGAAAAAAAAAAATTTTCGAAAATGAGTAAGGGGGGACATGCTTTTTTTCCCCAAAAAATTAAAAAAAAAATTATTTTCAAAAATGCATACATTTTAAATGTAGAATCAATCTAGAGGATAAATTATGACTAAAATGCCATCAAACACGAAAATCGGTTCAGTTTTGACAAAGTTATGGGCGTTTGAAATATGCGAGCTATGGATCCGAGAGCTTTACATGTCAGAATTTTGGTCAATTTTTACATGATTTTTGACCAAAAATTTGACCCCCTCAGAATCGGTTTTAATGTTATTTTTTATACTAACTGTGACAACCACAATCGATTAAAAATATAAATTTGCATTTCTAAATTTTGAAACAAAAAAAAATTTCCGAAAATGGGTAAGGGGGGAGTACATGCTTTTTTTCCCAAAAAATTTAAAAAAAAATTATTTTCAAAAATGCATACATTTTAAATGTAGAATCAATCTAGAGGATAAATTATGACTAAAATGCCATCAAACACGAAAATCGGTTCAGTTTTGACAAAGTTATGGGCGTTTGAAATATGCGAGCTATGGATCCGAGAGCTTTACATGTCAGAATTTTGGTAAATTTTTACATGATTTTTGACCAAAAATTTGACCCCCTCAGAATCGGTTTTAATGTTATTTTTTATACTAACTGTGACAACCACAATCGATTAAAAATATAAATTTGCATTTCTAAATTATGAAAAAAAAAATTTTCGAAAATGAGTAAGGGGGGAGTACATGCTTTTTTTTCCCAAAAAATTAAAAAAAAAATTATTTTCAGAAATGCATACATTTTAAATGTAGAATCAATCTAGAGGATAAATTATGACCAAAATGCCATCAAACACGAAAATCGGTTCAGTTTTGACAAAGTTATGGGCGTTTGAAATATGCGAGCTATGGATCCGAGAGCTTTACATGTCAGAATTTTTGTCCATTTTTTGTTGAGATTTTTATATTGATAGCCCTTTTTCAGCCAAATTTTATGAGCCAAATTTAATGAAGTTTTTATATTCATTTTAAAACATACCACAGCTAATATAAAATGAAAATTTAAGATATACGAGTAGTTCGTATTTCTGTAATTTCTAATTTTCAAGATATAATTTTAATGTTTTGTTAAATACACATTTATAACAGAAAATAATTTAATTATTTCTATTTACTTAAAAAGAAGTCTCCAAATATCAAAAAGTTTACATAAAAGGCAATGCAATATAATATGTTTTCTGTTCAATTTAAAAACAAAATGAAATGAAATGCGTTAAGTGCTTTCGTATTTATAATTCCACATGCTTAGCACATATAAAGATAGCACCGATGACTCCTATTTGCTTTTGTGTAGGTACACACATTAAACCGAAAGTAATAGTGACAAACATAAATTGATAAACAGCAGACAATAGCTGGCGAGCTTCTGCTATAAAAGCAGCAATTGACACTGGTTCACAGTCAGTTGACGTTCATTGCTCGACTGCAAGGCACCCAGGTTTAACATGGACTTTTACTATGTGGCCGGTTCGGCCCCCTGCCGTTCAGTTATAATGACGGCGAAGGCGGTGGGAGTTGAGCTCAACAAGAAAATTCTTAACGTCATGGAGGGTGATCAGTTGAAACCGGAGTTTGTGAAAATCAATCCACAGCACACTATTCCCACCCTGGTGGACAATGGCTTCGCGCTGTGGGAATCGCGTGCCATTCTTGTCTACCTGGTTGAGAAGTACGGCAAGGACGACTCGCTGTATCCCAAGGATCCACAGCAGCAGGCTCTAATCAATCAGCGCCTTTACTTTGATATGGGTGTTTTGTACAAGACCTTCTCTGAGTATTACTCCCCACTGTTTCGCCAAAACAAGCTCGGCGATCCTGAAGATTTCAAGAAGATAGAAACTGCATTTGGATTGCTGAACACCTTCCTGGAAGGTCAGCAATATGTGGCTGGCAGCAAGTTGACTATTGCCGATATTGCAATCTTAGCCACCGTTTCCACATTGGTGGCAACGGGCTTCGAGCTTACCAAATACTCCAACGTTGCCAATTGGTACGAAAATGCCCAAAAGGTGACACCCGGATGGGACGAAAACTGGGAGGGTTTGTTACAAATGAAGGAGTGGTTCGAATCGAAATTGAAACAAATCAAGTCGTAACGTATGTTCTCTTTTGTCAAAATATGTAATTTGTAATAATTTATTGTTAAATTAAAATGATTAAAAATATAGTAAAAATATTGCTATTTGTTTGTGGGCTATTTTGTCTTCACAAATATAATAGTGACTTGTCAATGCTGGTTGTATTTAATTGTGTTTTATAGCTATTGCAGTTACGGTTTGCTGATCACAATGATTGCATACACTCAAAGAAAAAGCGTCATTCTCTCTGACAATTTCAAGGAATTTCGATTTATAAGCGGACCTTAATGTTGCATGAATAGAAATATATTTCTGAATTAACCATCTAGACCTGAAGCGTTGTCAAAAATCTTACTTAATCTGATTTTTTTAAAATTTTTTCTGAATATTTAAAATTTAAAAATAAATTAATTAAATTTGTTGCATGCTAGTGAAAATACAGCTAATTAGATGCCCACTCTCCCAAAATAAAACAACGTTAAATTAATTATATTGACTAAAATTAAACATATATATATTTCGATTCTCCTTGGTTTACAAGCAATTACCATAATAAACATTAAGTCCGGGTTCGTCTAGTTTGTCACCGACTCCGGTTCGACAAGCTTCTGCAGCTGGCGATACTTGTGTATGGCATTGCGCACGAATTCCGTTGTACGCCGTACGCGCTCCGGCGTAATTTCCTCGGCCAGCATACGGCCCACATCCTGAGCCCCACCTGAGCGCAGGTAGTTCACAGCTTTGTTGGGAATCTCGCAGATGGGCGTAAGCCGGCAGAGAGCGCTGGTAATGGCGCCTCCAAAGAGAATCACGCCCACGGCGGATATCACAACGGCAACAATGCGAAACAGCGTAGACATGAGAATGCTGGGCAGCAGTCGGGAGGCAAAAGCTAACAGCGGATTCATAGCGGGGCTGGGCGCTGCAGCAAGCTGTGGCGCTCACATCTGAAACGGTGTCGGAGGCAGCCGGATTTGTGGGCACCAAAAAGCCCTCGTAACCGGTTTGCACCATGATGGGCCCTGGATAGGGATAGATGCCCGGCGCGCCCGTCATCGGCGACGGGTAGGCGGCCGCAAGTGGCGCTAGGCCCGCGGCACCGCCATACTGGTTCAGATACTGTTGGAAAGCCTCGGGCGTGATGAGGCCGCTGGCATAGATGGACACCGGCTCGTTGCTGCTGCCGCTGGCCACATTGTCCGCCGACTGTGAACAGTGGTTTTAGCTCTCGTTTCTTTGAGTCTGACAACTTTTACTCACCACTGTTTGGTCCTGTGCATCGCTGGTGCCCGCCGTTGGCTGACTCGTTCCATTGCCACTGACTAAGCCGGCTTCGTGCGGTTCGATGTTGCCATCAGGCAGCTTGTCAGTCTCCTCAATGGTATTGACGGCCGTTGCGACTGGCTCGGACTCCAGCGCCGGCAGCGTGCGCGCTTCGTACAGCATCATGAGGAGCAGCATCAGACGCAGCGACATGTTGTACGGGTTTCTATAGCTCATTTTGTGGCACTTGCTTCACTTCAGTTGCACGGACGACTGTTGTCGGTACTTGCGCTGCCATGCTGCTTTATAGGCTTGCGCTGGCCTGGCGTCCCGTGTCCATTTTGATGGCCTGCTATCCTTGTCCAATGCGGACGCTGTTGTCCCTTTTGCAATTAATGTCAAATTTTCCAGGAATTTGATGGTTAATGTCTTTGGATTTTCGACAATTTTCCAGGACGGCCATTGTCCTTGGCGTACCTGGGCTAAGTAGCAGCTCAGGTAGATAGGCAAGTGACCGCGGTAATTCCCACTCGACACTGCCGGTCAAAATAGAGTGCCTGGTGTCTGTCTTGGCGAATTATCTGCAGTTTGACTTTGAGTGGGCAGTAAAGTGCCGAGCCCCAATGCATGCCCACTTTCAATTTCAGGCCTGGCTTTCGCCTTCGCTTACCCCGGCCGTGTTTGGGGCTGCTCCCAGTCGGAAAGACTTACAGCAATCAATAACAAATAAAACACGTAGCTACAACAAATTATGTAGTGGTTTAATTTTAGAACGAAAAAACACGAACAAGAAATTCTGACCGAGTTTCGGCGCTCGCCCCCAATCATGCAGCCGCTACTGTCCTACAACCTGCCACCCACACAGCCCCCTCGCCCCAGGTGAGCACACATTAGCCGAGGCGACGCGATGGTCGTCCAGGTAACGTTCGCTATGAAAACTAAACGAAAATAGCATAACAATACAAACTTGAAACAAAGCGCCAAGCAGCCACCGATGACATGGAAATTCTGAAAATTCAAACAGGCAGGCGGCGACGGCAACGGATACATCGACGGACAGTCACGTCGACAAGTTAACACAACGAGATTATATCGTCCTCACAGCAGCCATTGGCCAGGACGAGAGCTCCGTCGCGGCGACAGCAGAGCTCGACACTCGCAGCCACACTGGGGAACTGCATAGACATCGACTCCGTGGCTGTTGTGCAGCACAGGCTGGTGCAAAGGATTGTGTGAGTATGGTGGAGCAGGTGGGGCACGAGCCTTCCCATATCAATAATGGATAAATAAGTGAAGCCAAACGGCGGCAATTAAAATGTCCGCGATTGTCTTTGTGCTGGTCGGATCTGTTATCGGCCAGAAGTTCCCATACCCTGTGTGATTAAGGTGAAAAGGTTATAACAAATTTTCCCCTTACGAATTACGAGTAATTTCTTGATTTTAGTTTGTATATCAGTTGCCTGAAAGAAATCCTTAATTTATTTACATTTACATTTACAAATCTTGTTTAACTATCTGTAGTGTAATTTATACAAAATCTTTTTGCGTGGTAAATGTTTATAAATGATCTTCCATTCTTTAGGTACTACTAAACAGAATTGTGCATTTAGTTTAAATAATTGTGTTTATGCTGTGTTTTAATTAAATTTAATGAAAATTCGACTTTGTCCTTAGTAAAGCACCTTATTGAAGGCCAGTGGGAGTTTTCCCAACAATTTACATTAATAAAACATATGAAATCGATTCATTGATTTTCTGCGGACGCACAGCTGTGGCCAGTGGCCACCGTTGTTGCTGGCCAATCTTGAATTGCCTTTCAGTTGTTTCTGATGAACCAAACCAAACAAATTGTAACCGAATTTGTCTACTGCCTACTTATCAGAGGTGGCAAGATGTCCCCACCAGTGCTATACTATCTGCCCCCGAGTCCGCCATGTCGCAGTATTCTGCTATTGGCCAAAATGCTCGGTCTGGACTTTGAGCTGAAGATCGTCAACATCCTTGAGGGGGAGCAGCTGAAGGCGGACTTTGTCGCCATGAATCCGCAACACTGTGTGCCCACCATGAACGATGAGGGACTGGTGCTCTGGGAGAGGTGAGAGCTGCTTCCACAGACTAGCTGGAAGGGAACTCCTGAAAATCCTTATGCTTGCAGTCGCGCTATACTCTCTTATTTGGTGGCCGCCTACGGTAAGACCGACGAGCTCTATCCCACGGATATACGCGTACGGGCGCTGGTGGATCAGCGTCTACAATTCGATCTGGGTACACTTTACCAGCGCCTCACCGACTTCTACGTGAGTGTCTGACAGATCGGACTAACATACTCAACTATTCACTCATACCTTCCCATTGCTGTAGTTTCCCACAATGTTCATTGGCGCTCCGCTGGACGAGGGCAAACGTGCCAGGCTGTCTGAAGCCGTGGGCTGGCTGAATGCGATACTTGAGGGCCGAGAATATGCCGCCGCAGATCATTTTACAATTGCAGATCTGACCCTGCTAGTTACCGTCTCCCAGCTGGAGGCCTTCGACTTTGAGCTCAGGTCCTATAAACATGTCAAGCAATGGCTGGAACGCTGCAAGGAGCAAATGGCGCCCTACGACTACGACGAACTGAATGGCACCAAGGCGGCCTTGCTGGCCGACATGTTCAGGGCGAAGATGAATCAAATCGGCGGCTCCTAATTACCTATAAATATACATGTATCAAATCTATATAAACTCGTCTGTGTGTTAATGTTGTATTAAATAAATATATGGCATTTTGCTTTCAATGTTCAGTTAAACTAATGTGTCCTTATCTCTCTGCCACGACTAGATATAGATAAAAATTAGATAAGTGAGGTTTTAAGTTCAAATACCTGTTAATGGTCCATATTCGTCATGTTGGGTGGATTATCAGTTATGGGTATATACCTAAAGATATATACAATTAAATATATATATATATATATATTAGGTATATACAAAGTATAATATCTGCAGATTATTATTCGAAATAATATTTAAATTCTATACATTTATCTAGTCTATTGTTATTTCGACATACCTAATTTTTTAAAGGTCAATATTGATTTTTTCTTAATAATTGTTAATTTTAGTTTTTTATTTTGTCCACATTATCGTTTTAATTATTCTGAAGGTTAAGTTGAGTTAGGACACAAGCAATTCTTAAATTAAATTTTTAGATGGGGTCTTTTAAGCGGGTTAATAAAAATCCACACAGCTCTTTTCAAAAAGCGGATCGAATAAAAACGTAATTTGCTTCTTCCTTCGATGGACACTGATAACTGTCATCATATCATATAAAAATGAAATCCACTTATAAATAGCCTGTTGTTGTTGCCGCTGTCGCTGCCACAGGCGATGGCTGAAACTAACGGTTAACGTTGGCGCCACCTCCGGCAGAGGAAGCAGCCCCATAAAACACCTCAACTTAAATTTAATTCGAAAAAAAAGGTAAAACTGGCACCGAACAGAACTGCTGTTGGGGTGGCGTCCGGCTATTTTTAAAGCACACCAGCATCCGCAGGACAGTTAGCCAGTGGCAGGAAATCGGCGCGATGCTCAGTTTCACTTTGGACGCTGGAGATGGTGGCCGCGTGGTTAACTTGGGTGTTCTTTTTGATTTTGGCCAGTGGTCAGCGGGCAAATGGCAGCAAACAGGCGCAGCTGTGGCTTGGTGAGGTGCAAGGTGGCCGGATTGAAGGCGTAATTAATTGACGCGTATTTGCAGATTGCGCCTGCCTGCACGCAAACGAGCGCAATGCCACACAATGGGGCAGCCTTGGCGTAAATGCCAGCCACGTACTGGGCGCCAAAAACAACTGCCTGATGATCTTCATTGGCGGGCTGGCCGACGAGCTGGTGGGATTTCAGCTAGAGCAGCTGCAACTGCGCCCCGGGTGAGTAGCAACGCTTCCGGCCGTAGTAAGCCAGCCGTACAGTTGCCCTCCGCAAGCCGAATCCAAATCGATCGCAGATCTGGATCTGTCGGCCACTGGCAGCTGTGCGACAGCCATCAAAACGCAGCGGCCATCGAGGAAATTGCGAATGCAATGTAATTAAAATACCTTGTGAAGGCCAATATGGGCGCTCGTGTGGGGGGTCCGTGGAGCCGTGCCCGGCACGCCTGGTTATTTATATAAATGGTGGACGCGCCCGCAAATTTGTGTCAATTTATACGAAATTTGCAGCTATTTTGCCTGCATTAAAATAACGCAAAAAAATATATACAAATTTCGAAATCGATTTGTCAATAAAATTGGCGAGCAGCGGCGCCAACAATTTTAGTGGAGCTTGGGCAGAGCGTTGCGCACAACGTTGGCCGCTGTCGGTGCGACAAGATTTTGGTGGAAAAGTGAAAAATCGCTGGTAAAACGCGTGTGAATCGCTTGTGAATCGCGTGTGAATCGCTTGTAAAACGCTTGTGAATCGCTTGTAAGTCGCGCTGTTCAACATGTCTATGGATCCTTCGGTCTCGCTGGATGATCTAGAACGCGTGAGTGCCCACTAACTTGGCTAATGTCACGATCAAGCCACGACTGTTCACATTGCCATCCATGTCTGCGCAGCGGCGTCGTCGAGCCAGCTCAGCTCGGAAAGCTTCGCAGACGCCGCAGCCACCGCCGCAGCTGGGAACCGACTCGGAGGCGATGGCCGTCATCAATGAGATACTCAATCCCAGGCTGAAGCTGCCGGAGAGCACGGGCCATTACACACTGCCTGAGGAGCTGAGCGCCGATGATCATGTGTCGCCGCAGGACCTGGACATCGCCAAGCTGGCGGAGTTGAAGGAAGTAAGTGCTGGTTAGAGAACGACCCCAAATGCTGTTGATCGTGCGTTTTTCAAAGGTATTCACGCTCTTCGACACGGACTGCGACGGGCTGATATCCAAAGACGACCTGCGGTTCACCTACACGGCGCTCGGCAATGAGCCCAACGAGCAGCTGCTGGAGCAGATGATGGAGGAGGCGCACGAGCCCCTGGACTACGAGGCGTTCGTACAGCTAATGTGTCGCCGCACCTTAGAGCTAGATCCGGAGGAGGTGCTGCTGGAAGCCTGGAGCAAGTGGGATGATCACGGCACGGGCAAGATCGATGAAAGAAAGTGCGTACCGGGCACCAGGTGGCTTCCCGGCTGGCCTGTAGAGTAATCCATTTCTAACACCATAGAATCTATGAGGAACTAACCAACTATGGCGACAAAATGAGCAACAGCGAGGCCAAGGAGGCGCTCAGCCATGCGCCCATGGCCAAGCCGAAGACTCTGGAGGAGCCGCCCATGATTGATTACCCCGCATTCTGTCGTATGCTCGGTGGGATGCGTAAACGGAAGAACTAGCAGCAAAGGGCGGTTAAGCACAAGAACCAGCAGCAGGCGGCAATCCGATTTGAATAAAGGCAGAGAAAATAGCAAAACTATATAAAAAAGTTACAAATTAAAATGTTTAAGAATTTTCCTCAATGTCAATGTCAAGTTTCTATATCACAGTTTCTAGAATATATCTTTATTTTATTGCATTATTAGATTTACCCTGTAGATAAGCTTGCTTCAGTGTAATATAATATTATTTTATTTACGTTTTGTATTTTTTTTTCCTTATCGTTTTATGTTTTTCTATTTGTAATATTAATGTTGTATTTCTTTAACAACCTTTTTTGACACCTGGCTATCTTGATGTATTTAAAGGCAAGAAAAAAAATTCCTAACTTGAGGAAAAAATTCCCAATAAAAACGTGCATATCATAATTAAATATTATACCTTATTTAAGAAGGATTTATATTTTTGTCAAGTGTGAAAAATCCTGTAATGATTATTTTGTACTTAAACAAAAATTTATTTTGAAAAACCACTTACGTAGAGAATATAAATAATAACTGCTTCACATTTTAGTTGCTTGTTAGCAATTCTAACATGCATCGACTCAAGAAATTTTCCTCTTCTAAATTTGATCATTTTTTTGAAACCCATTTTTGTTGGCATTTTCTGCGTGTTTTTGTGTTAACCTTAACGCCAACTTTTGTTCGAATTTTTATCAAAATAAATGGCGAAGAACCAAACAGCAATGCAACATTTTATTTAATGGCAGCTCGCTGGCCGCTCGGCTATTTTTAGGGCTGGCCAACGAGCCGGCCAAGCGGCCAGCCCCAAAAGTATCGGCCAATAAATTTTCAACATCATTACGTTCTGGCCATTTCGGCCATTTTGCCATATGATTAGCACTGCGCTGCAGTTTTTGATATGCAATTTTGTGACAGCTGCTTGGACACCGTGGAGGTCTTTCCGTATCTGCGCGAGCCCGTCATCGAGAACTCGACGCTGCCGGCGTACACTTGGTGCCAGCACAGCACGACGCCTCGCAATGCCACGCCTATTTATAGCGCTGGGCGGCTGCTTGGACTGCGACTGAGCTTTCAGCAGCCGCCCACCAAGCTGGCCGACTGGCCTTTAAAGCTGACAGCGGCCTATCGATTCCTCAAGCAAGGTGAGCAAACATGGAGCCCATTAACATTTAAAGCTCTGCGTTCATGGTCCACTTTATCCGTGCAGAGCTCTTTAAGACGGACGGACGGCTGGTGCCGCACAGCTTCTGTGATTTTTATTTCTTTGCCAGCACCGGAACCGACGGCAATCTGGGCCAGGGCTACTTCCACTCGCCGCGCTTCCCGGCCCACTATCCGGCGCACATCAAGTGCGCCTACAAGTTCATTGGCAGACCCGACAGCCGCGTGGAGGTGTTGTTCGAGGAGCTCCAGCTGCCGCCAGTGCTTAGCGGCGGCTGTCAGCTGGACGCCCTGACCATTTTCGACGCAGAGTCGGCGCACATGAACGCCGTCATTGATGTCCTGTGCACACCCTGCCCCACGCGCCGCATTCTGAGCAGTGGCCCCGATCTGCTGCTGGAGTTTAATGCCAGCTCCAATCGCACCGCCAAAGGATTCCGCGGCAAGTACAAGTTCGTGCCCAACGAGGAGCAGGCGCTGCCCATGGCGCCTATTCTAGAGGCAGCCAGCGTAGCAGCGAAGCAGCCGCCCGCCAAGGCGAACAGCCTGCAGCAGGAAGAGCAGAAGGATGCGCAGCGCGGCCCGCGCACTAATCGTAAGTTGGCGCCCCATAAATTAGCTATAGATTCTGACTCATACCCAAGACCCAGACGCAATCCAATTATGCTAATCGGCGGCAAACTTCTTCGCTGGCGTCGCAACCGCCGCAAATGCTGGCAGCTTCCGTCTGTCAGAAGCCTGCCGGAAGGCAGCGCCCTCGGCAGCGGTTGTGGCCAATCGACTCGACTGGGTCGGGGGTGGCGGCTGCCGCGATGTCTATGCCCGTCAATGCTATTAGTCTGTTTCAAGTTGTCGACAAGTCCAAATGTTGCGCTGTGCGCTGTTGTCACTGCTCTGCTTAACAGCCTTATCCTGGGCAGAACCTGCCCCGGGCAGTGAGTGTTTATTTTAATTGTGTAGCAACTATTTATTTAACTAGTTTTAGTGTTCATTAGATAACAATACTAGCACCTAACTAGGAGTCTAAGCAGTGACCACAAAATGGCAGCAGCTCCACTGCAAAGGACGACCTGCAAGAGCCGGTGGAGTATGTAAAACCTGTGGGGAATGGAAGCAAAGATTGTCAGTAGTGCATACGAGAAATAATAGGCAATAAGAACGTTGCAGTCGGGTGTAACCGACAGCGCAATACTCGTTCGCAGTGTAATCAGTGAACCCAATGGCCCCAATCTAGAGAAGGGCGCAGCTGTAGAGACGAGGTAGAAGTGGAAGATGTTAAGCACTTCTGCTGCTCTTGCCCTGCACTAAGTGACGGAAGACTTCACTTTCTTTTTCTCAACAAAATAAATCTGAGCAAAATCGCCAAGTTCGTCCAGTCACCAAACTGGGTTCCTCTCTGATGCAAGCATCGCAACCTAGTTTGGGTTCCAAAACATACCCACGGTATTACAACGGGCCCAACTGCGGCTAAAAGTGTGTATATTCCAACTTTCAAGACCCTAGCTTCAATAACGGCGATTTAAATTGCTTTCATTCGAACAGACGGACGACTAGCAATTGGCGACTGCACAAACCCAATAGCAGTTGTATTTAAACTCGGGACTTACCGCGCCAATTTGCGTTTGCCCTGCTTCAGTGACTCATCGCCAGGCTCCTCCTTGGCCAGGTAGATACGCATGCCGCCCAAGGCGCGGTAGAAATAATCGTCCCAGTCCAGGCTGCTCATGTCGAACTCGAAGAGCTGTTGGTCCCTGGCCGATAGGCACTGCCACAGCCGTTGCGTGTTGTGCGTCTCAAAGTACCAGTTGGAGTCCACAAACGGAGACAGGACTTCCACATTCTTGTGTATCTTCTCGTACAGCTTGATCATGCGCGGCCGGCGACCTTGCAGCCGCAAAGCCACATCGATGCAGAACCCCGGCAGGATGTGGTAGAAGAAGGCCACCAGCTTGAACAGCCAGGGGGTGTTGGTGGTGTGCAGGAACGGCAGCCAAATCATTTTGGTCAACGGGTAGACATGACCCAGGTTCTCCGCTTTCTCTTTGAAATCGCCCCAGCTGAGCCTGTTGAGATCGCTGGGCACATAATTGTAGATGGGCGGTGAGCCGCCGGCAATGGCATCCATCTTCCTGCGTGTGGCATCCTCCTTAGCCGTTTGCCAGGCGCTGGCCAACGTCAGGTTGGCGCAGTAGTCAACGGGCACCATGTTGGCCTGCGTTCGGATGTTGACGCGGACAATTCGCAAGACTCCGAACGCTGTGCCAAAGAGTATCGCAATGGGACCGTAGAGGTTGTCAATCCAGCCGGACACGGGCTCCTTGTAGCTGCCAATAACTAAAAATAGCTGGAGAAAGTCAAACCCAGGCACATCCCCCGCACTTCAACTCCCTTACTTATGCCCGGTCGAAAGATGCATATGGGCAAATCCCCCGCTTCAGACTGCACCAGCTGCTCCGCCAGCGCCTTTGTGTAGGTGTACGTATTGGGAAACTTGCCAAGCAGCGCCGGCGCCATGCTGTCTATCAGCTCGTTGCTCAGTCGGCCTCTCAGCGCCAGAGCTGTGTCCGCGTTGCAGGTGAGGTGCTCCGGATAGAAGCACTCGTCAATACGCTGAATGACGCAGTTCGAGAAGGCAGTGGACACGTGCACATACGCCTCCAGGCGACCCATCTGCTTGGCCAGCTGCAGCATGAGCCGAGTGGCACGCGTGTTGATGTCCAGTGCCAAGTGCAGTGGCTCTACGAAGCGCACAGTGGCCGCTCCATGCACCACCACCTGCACCTCGTCCAGCAGCAGCTGGCGATCCGCCTGGCTGAGGCCCAAGTCCGGCTCCTGGCAGTCCCCGCCAATGGGCATTATGCGCTCCCAGCAACTGGGATTGGATTTAAGCAGCAAACCGAATACCTAATTGGAAATTCCAATTGGAGCTATGTACACGCTTTCTAGTTAGCATTGTGGGTTACTTACGCCATCGTCCTTCCAAGCAGCAAGCCGTTCCAGCATGTCCTGGCCGCGCTTGGTTCTGATCAGAACGTAGATGCGTTTCACATCTGTTGTGCGCAGCAGCTTCTCAATTATCACTAAAAATCACACCAACAATTGTAATATCGGAATTGCATTCAAGAACGAGTCTTGTTTTGAATTATTCTCAATTGATTTAAAACGATTAAAAAATCCACAATTGCACAAAATACGAGGGTAGCTTAGTAATAATAACATATGCATGTATTTACATATTATAGCAATGATAAGTTCTTTGCAAAAGCGTGTTTAAAGATATTTAATTTTGTTTTTGTACATCAAATTCTTTTCATCAGTGGATCTCACATTGAAATTCTTCTTTCAATACGTGATTTAACTCTTGTTACAACCCACGTTCGTTTATTCATTCTTTATATTTTCAATGTCAAGTATTTTTTGAATAGAGTCCAAGGTTTAAATACATTTCAAGTAGCTTGCAAAGAATACTTCAGTCAGAGTTACAGTCCAATAATAAAGATTGCTGATAAACAACCATTTTTTTACGATATAATGAGGCTAGACTAATTTATTGTCATTGTTTTTAAATTATGGGAGCAATGTGAATGTAATGCACGTATATGTACTGCTCTAATGTAACTAATATATTTTTATCCATAAATCAAGTAGAAGCTTTATTCACATCTGGCCAGTCTGTAACTTTTTTAACTTGAGAAGAAAACTCCTATTACGTTTTTTATAATACCAAAACTAATAAGAAATTATGAGTTGTTTTTTTTAAACCCTGAATCCATTGTAAATGGATAAATCAGGGTATAATGGTTTTGTGGAAATGCATGTAATAGGCAAAAGCAAGCATCTCCGACCCCATAAAGTATATATATTCTTGATCAGCATCACTAGCCGAGTTGATCTAGCCCTGTCCGTCTGTCTGTCCGTCTGTATGAACGCGTCGATTTCGGAGACTACAGAACCTAGAATGCTGAAATTTGACTCTTTAAGTTCGTGTATACCACACGCAGATCAAGTTTATTTTAAATCATCGATAATCATCTCGTTTTCTGATTATCGATAAATTTCGGTTTTTTTTACTCTGTTTTTTGAATATATCCTAAGAACCATAAGAGCTAGAGCAGCCAAACTTAGTTCAAACTGTTTGCGTGAAGCATACAATTTTGAATATTTTGGAAGTTTCATTAAGATCATATTCATAGTTTAGAAGTTATACACGAACTTAGTTTTCCTAGTGGGGGTTCTACATGTGTGTGTGTGTGTGTGTGTGTGTGTGTGTGTGTGTTTGTGTGTATGTGTGATTTTCTGTATGGGTGTGCAAGGGGACTGAAATGTATGAAAACACAGGGTTCAGGGTATTTCCCAGTCGGGCGCTCCCGGCTGGAGCCATCTCACTTGTTTCATTAGTACTTTATCAAAGAATCGTTGTACATTCATTAGAAACGTTTCACCATTATTTCAAGTAAGAAAATTCTTGAAATGATTATTTTGTACTTAATCAAAAGTTCCGCTTTATTCAAGCAACATTGACCGAATCAATAATTATCCAATCAATATTCAAAAGCGAAATGTTTTTGAAAGAAGAATGAAGAACACCACTCGTACTTGATAATTCTCTGAATGTAGTTACTCGAACAAAAACAAGTACACGTGTAGTCACGTGTAAAAAAGTTAATAATTTAATTGCAGATTCATGCGTACTTCCATTACGCATAACTGAATTTAAAAATATTGGTTGCTATTAATTTATTGAGTTGAATTAAATTCAATATTTTAAGCCAGCCTCTTTTTAAGGCGAGTATTCAAAATCATAAACTCAATTTACATAAATGATTATTACACATTCCTATTTGCAAATGGCTCGTGCTAATAATTATTCAATGCACTTCACAAGTATGTTTGATTCACTTAAATTTTGGTATACCTTTGCCCAAAAACCCACTGCCACCAGTCAAAAAAATAGTTTTGTCTTTGTAGAAATTTTGCATTTCGGATGCCATTTCGTTCTCCACATTCATTTCACAGCACAACAAGCCACAAACTCAGAGTAAAGCAAATACAATGCAATTTAGTAAGTATAGTACGATTAGTTTAAACGCAGTCGCGACCGCCGCTTGAATGAGAAGAGCTCAGAACCCGTCGACGTTATTTATACCGGGGGCAATTGCACGGTAGCAAGCAGTTAACTAAGCACTCAGATTGAAAATGTGTGATATAACAGAAGGAACCACAAATTATACATAATAAGCTTCACACAACGCTCGTAAATATCGTCATTCACTTACACTCACTCTTCTCCCAAAGCAGAAGGCTTCGTATTTTAAAGTAAAAAAACCCGCATAAAGTGCATATTACGTATTATCGTAAAAGGCTGGTTGGAGATGCATCGTTAGTGATCAGTAGCTATAACGACGTGTCGAGAATTTGATCCGCTAAATAAATTTGCATGTGAAAATTATTCGGCTCAAACTGTAACTTATAGTCAGCACTTTATTTTCGTTCCGCCCAGGTAGAGTGTAAAGGTCCGTAACGCTATGAAAACTCAAAGCGAAAATTATTTGGCTAATTGCAAAACGTAGTAGTTGCGGCTCATTGAGTAGTTCAAGCTGTGTTCGAGTTCAATGATACTTAAATGGTATTCTGGCCAGACAGGTTTACTATAAACTTCCTACTCATACTAAATAAATAGTATGGCTGTACCTTAGTGTAAACAGTTGAATGACAACGTAGTTTCGACCCAAAACAAAACAGTTCTTGACGTTCTGTAAATTAAATCAGTAACAGAGTGATAATTAATTTCACACTTCACATAGAAAGATCTAATTTAAGGTTCAATATAACAATTTCAGAAGCAATTGCTTTTAACTAAAATTTCCCAATGACAATGCACGGATTGGTAAAAGATAAACAATTTGTTTAAATTATTCACGTGGAATCGGTTCAATCCAGAAACAATTTTCGCGTCTTATACCCTCGAACTGTCGTATTATACGTTAGGAGTTTCGTTGTCCTAGTCTAAACACAGTTAATTAATTTGGTAGATTGCAAATTTAATAATCCCTTTCATTGAAAGCTTTAATATAATATAATAAATATTTTGTATAAATATCGTAGTAAAAGCTTTTTACATTTAACCAAATGTACTCTCCAATTTACAAATTTTAAAGCAATCGTTACCGCAACAAAAACATTTAAGAATAAACTAATATGCTTAACTAGGAGTTTAACAGCAAGGCATAGAGTGGATAAGGCTCCAGTTTGTTGGCTTGTAACGATGCCTCCAGCCATTTTACATTTAGATGACGACAGCTGCGACGGTAAAGGGGTCTGAAAAATAAAGTTCATATTCAAGACAAGTGCGCAGATTTTTTAAGATTTTATACCTCAGCTTAGTCAAATCTACTTTTTTTGTATTTTCATGGAATACCAAGGTGGCCTTTTGTGTATCCGTGGTCAATACGCCACCGTGACACACAAATTCATCCATGTGGTTCTTTTGCTGTGCTGCATCGCCTACAAAGTGCGCTACCAGGCCGCTAAATAATTTGCCATTCGCCCTGTTGACTTTCGCCTTTGGAACTTCAAGCGATGTGTTGGGCTCTTCCGTGGTCTCATCCTTCACAGGCGCCTTAGCCGTTTTGGGTTTGAAGAAATCTTTTAGATTGGCTTGAGACGTTGAAGCGGCCGCCTCCAGCTTGGGCATTTTTCGAGTGCTGCGACCTTTGGACGGCGTTGGTTCCTCGTTATCAGAGTTGTCAATGGACCGTTTTAGTTTTTTATTGCTGCTCGCTGAAGCCGCCCTTGGTGCTTCGCCTTTTTGCGGCGTTTTCTCTAGTTTCAGCCCGTTGTTCAGGGCATCATTATTATCCGGCTCACAGTTGGCCAGCAGCAGATCCACATTCACATTTTGCTTAGAGGCGGCATAGAGTTGCTCCAGGTGTGCCAGATCATTCGCCTCCATTGCGGATTTGTCGCTGCGCAGGCGCGTGATACGTGGAAAGCGTATGGAAATGCCTGCTGCGGTGTGAGCTTCCGATTGTGTAAACTCGGCGCCCGTAATTTCCCACACGGGCATTTTCTCCGGCGTCTTGGCAAGCACGTCGGGTATAAGTGCTTTCTTGCAGAGTAACCAGTTGGGAATCTTGTTGGCATCGGCCCGTTCAGTTAGCTTAATTAGCTCCTCGTGTATCTCATCGTTAGTCGCATCATCAAGGCCGGAGTGGACTTTAGTGACCGTCTTCCAGAGACGATCGCGAGCATCATAGCAGCCCATTAGAAAGATGCTGAGCACTCCGCCTTTTTTACCAGAGCCATACCAGGCGCCCAGCACAACCAAATCTGCCGTATCAGCCATTTTGCCACCGAAAAGATAGTCCTTTTTCACTTTGAGCCAGTGGCGTTTGCCCGGCTGGTAGGTGCCACCGGGATTCTTAAGCACAACACCCTCCAGATTCACCTGAAGCACCTTGGCAGTCATCATGGCCAATTCGTTCTTGGTCTTTAAGAACTGCGACTCGGACAATTGTACGTGAGATTTGATGGGCTGAATGTTTTGCTCGAGAATCTCGCGACGCTTGCAAAACGCACTAAAAATAAAAATCGCATTAGCTTCATATTAACTAAAATATTCTCACACTTCAATCTCACAGCTGTGTCAGATCCTCGCCATCATAGAGCAAGCAATCAAAGACAAAGAGACAAACCGAAGCATTGGCAAAGGTATGCTTCTTGTGCGCGCCCAGCGTGCCAAAGGGCAGCAAAGCACCCGTTTTGGTGTCCACCAGTATGATTTCCGAGTCCAGTATCATGTCGTCAGCACCGGGGAATGCGCGCGGTATATAATCCTTTAGGTCTTTGATTTTGTGGTCCATCACAGGCTTCAGATTCCGACTGAAAAACTTGAATTCGCCGCCCTGCTTATGTATTTGCACTCTTTCGCCATCATATTTGACCTCGCTGTAGAGGCCACCGGGATTCTTTTTGAATGCCTCCTCCACAGAGTTGCAGGCACTGGCCAGCATGGGCGAAACAGGCGTCATCACTTGAATGGCGCTCGTTGACTTCTTCGCCTTCTTGCCGGCCACCTTTGCGGGACCCTTAAGAGTGGTTGTGGCCTTGTCCTGGTTGCCAGCAAAGGCCTGCACAATTGCCGTCAGATCGCGAGAGCTCTGATACGCCGGATAGGCCTGCGGCCCAAAGGCATCTAGTATGTGCCTGGCACGTGCATTTATACGCAGATCCTGCTTGATTAGTCTGATGAAGGTGCGCAAATCCAAGTCTGTCGCCTGCTTGCACACCTCCTGCAGCACCTCCGTTTGCTCATCCTCCTTTGTGCGCTGCTCCAGCTGACTCAGCAACTTTTCCACGTCATGCAAGTAGAGCGTGCTTTGTGCCTGCGGCTTTAGCTTGCTGGATCCGGCAAAGTGCTTGCGCAGTGTTTCCGAAATGTCACCATCTTCAATAAAAATGTGGTTTTAGAACTTGACCCAGTACTGCCACTCAATGCCGCTCACCCTGCTCCAAGTCCAGGTGCATTTGCTCCTGGTCGACCCGAAAGACGCGTGCAAACAGCTTCAACAATGCCTTGTTCTGCAAGTTGTACACCCGTTGCGTGGCTCCCGGGATGAGGAATTGCACCCACTGCAGCAGGTCACCCTGGAAACCTGTGCCGCTGCTGCCCTGCTTGAAGAAGTGCTCCAGCTTCTCAACCTTGCGCAGGTAGCTCGACTCAGCGGCAATTTCATCACAAATGCGTCGAAACGTGTCCAGCTTATTGTCATCGTTCTGTAATTCCTTGCTGGTCATGGCCCGGCTCCAAGTACGAGTAATGCGCCACAGACGACAATTGTTCAGCAATCCAAGCATAAATTACAATCCAAACATAATAAACTATCTTTCTTTATTCTCTTCCAGAACACTGCAGGCAGATTTACGATTCGCGCGTAAACAAGTCTGGCATCTTCGAGTCGAATCAGCTGTTGGGCACTTTTATCGGTGCGTCGATAAATACAAATATCGATTCGTCGAAGGTCGTGCAATGCCGTTACGAATTTAATTCGCAAAAACCGGAACGGATTCAAATAAAGTTTCACGACTTTAACGTTCCAACGGAACACGAGAACTCCAGCCGCTGTCGGGATGAGGATGCACTTCATGTGCTGGCTGAGGAGCGTGGCAGATACGAGACGCAAGAATTGTTATGCGGCGCATTTCTGCCCAAACCGATTATGTCCGGCGGCCAGCAGCTACAGCTGCAGTTCGTGGGCAAATATCCGCCGAAAATGACCAACAAAGTGCAGTATTATGGATTTCGGGCTGAATATCGGTTTCTCACAAGTAAGCGGCAAGCAATACATATTGCAAATATATTTATCATTTAATTTTATCTCCAGATTTTGGCATAATGTCTGGGGTGCAGCAGGGCAGCGAGTGCACTTTTGTCTACAACAGCAGCGAGCGGATTAGCGGTCTATTTCACTCGCCGAACTTTCCGGGCTATTACCTGGAGAATGTTGTCTGCAATTATTATTTCTATGGTGCCGATGAACGCATTGTCCTGCGGTTTACATACTTTGATGTCGAGGGCATTAGCACGTAAGTTCACTTTTGTGATTACCGTAAAACATGGACTACAACCTTTCGCGTTTTCAGGTGTGACCATCAAACTGCCAGCGATTACGTGGAATTCTCAAATTTCATGAGCACGGATCGCAAGTTCAGTCGATATTGCGGCACCTTGCCAGACTTTGAAGTCCGCTCCGATGGCAGGTTCTTTCGCGTATCCTTTTATTCGAATGATCGTTTCGTGGCCAACGGCTTTCGCGCTCTGTACACATTTGAATCTAGGTCTATCAAAAGTTCTGCCGCCGATTCGGATTTGGGAGACAGCACGGTTTCGATGGAAAGCTATGTGTCCAGTGGAGTGCAGCATATTCTTAGAAATGCCATAATTATAACTGCTATAATCACAATTAACACAATTTATGAATAAAACATAAATATATTTAAAAATGTTTTATAGGTCGCATTGTTTGCCTTAATCGCAACAAATGTATCGATGTACGATATCGATACTAAACTATTTCAATATGGCAATATTGAGCGCTTACCAACACTCAATTCAATTAGTGCCGCGCAAGTTTTGTCTACCCAACATTTTGTCGTATTCGGTATTCGTTCATCATTCGCCGACAGCTTTGCGAAGCAGTTTTTGCTCGCGCCGCGTTGAATACTCAGTTTCGTTTGTTGGAACTAATAAGGGTGGCTGGTCGTAATTGTCGTGTGTTTCCGTATGTAAAAAATCTGAGCGTAACAAAAAGTATTATATCTAGTGATAAGTTTCAAAGCGAAAGCAATACAAGGAATACAGAAGCGGAAAATGTTATCACGCACCAGGTGAGCTAACCAAGTGACCAGGTGGGCCCTGGCATCAAGTTGCCAAAGGAATTTGCCTCGCTCGCAACTATTTTCGGTACATGTCCGAATTGATGGGGCATTATGCAATTTCAATTGTCGGGCGACCGTTCCGCGTCCCAGCTGATTTTGTCAGTGACCTAGTCTCTGTCGTGACAGACGACTGTGCGCCAAAGCAGGCGTCCCCGCCCCACCTCGGACCCAAGCCCCTCGCCCCTCAGCTAGCATCTTTCGCTTTCGTTGGCGCTAACAATACCGACGCACACGCACACAAGCGCAACCACTCCCCTGTTAGTGTTGGTAAGCCCAGGCTAAGGCTCGCACATGTTTTGACATTGACCTAACTTCTGCTTTTCGCTGGCTCCCGTTGTGCTTGCAACAGCTGCTCGGCAGCACCTCATTTTTTTTCGAACCTCATTGCGTAATAGTTGACAGCTCGAGTGCGCTTTTCTTGGCTACTTGCAAACATTAAAATAAATACGAAAACAAAATATAATTGCAAAAGAAAAATAAAAGCGGCAATTACACACAGAACAAAACAGCTGAAAAATCAATACTCACACACACACACACACACATACACGCGAGCTCTCGTGTTTGCCCCAACATCAAAGTATTTGTGCCTGCGTCTGTATAAGCCACCTTCACGTTCATGGACATGGACACAGTCTATATTAATTGCAGATATATACAACTGACTCGTTATACGTTTTGCCAAATTCTAAATTTATATACAAGCAAATATATTCTAACGTATTATGTATGTGTACATAAAAAAAGTAGCGCTATTATTTTGTTTATTTTTCTATCGGCCTCTCTCTTCTCTTCTTTGCCAAGTTCAAACGTTTCTTTGTGTTGCGCAGCTTTATCAGCTGTCTCTGTCCCTTGTTCCGCTTCTTTTCTATTCGCTAATGACCACATTCCAAATTCCCACATTCGGGTACATTGACTTCTCTTAGGCCTTAACATCACGCAAAACTTAGGAACTTCGTATATACATACTTACACTGAATAGTTAAATACCGGACAGCTTGGCCGAAATCTTCTTGACACGGGCAAATTCAGTTGTCTCAATCTTACGATTCTTACAAAGAGTGGCAAAAAAACTTAATGTCTAGGTTTTGAACAATATATGTGCTTGTAGATACATTTGTCTGCCTGTTACATTTCCACATTAGTTTTGAGCCATTTTAGGCATTGGCAATTGGCTTAGGGCTTATTGGCTTATTATACAAATATTCATTTTTTTATTTTCTGCATATTTTATTGCTTGACTATGTTTTTAAAAGAGTTGGTGTCCCTTAAATAGAGCTCTTACAGTACCTTAATATATGTATGTGTATATGGTTGGATATAATTATAGGGGGTTTTAGTTATATGCACATATGGGCTGGTCAGCCCATACATTTTGTATTACACGCTCACCCAAAACACTCACTCAAGTTTACACGCACACACACTTAACTCGTGAGATCATATCGGATGTGTCATTATTATTATTATTATTAATTGTTACGGTAACTTTTATTGCAATAGCATGTTGCACTAATGGGAAAAGTTTTTATTGTTAAATTCATTCATCAAATTTTTATTTGTAAAATTCCTCTTAAAGGGGTAAAAAACTTTTATTTTCAAATATTTTTGTGGAAATGCTGAAATATTGTAGAAAATATACAAGATAAAGATAAATAGTAAATGTCATAAAAATATTGAATGTAGCTACATAAATAAAAGGTATTAAATGATTACAGATCTAATGACATCGTATTAAAATACATATTACATAAACAGAAGCTCATGGTGTTTATATGGAGATATCGTAATGCCAAACATTTTTACGCTATTTACGCGTCGTATAAACATGGGAGCACATACGGAAATGTTTACGACATTTACGTACATTTGTATGCGTGATTAGATACAACACTTGCTATATATTTGTATATGGGGTACATACAAATATTTGTTTGTATATGCGAAATTATTATGAATTTGGCGCTCATGTGAGCCCATGTGGGCGCTAGGCTGTGCAAATAGTATCAAAATGACAAGTGTTGATAATGATAATGGTAATGGTGATGATACATGTCCATGCCCCTTACACTCTACCGTTAATTAGCAGCCGGAAGTGTGTTCAGAAACACGTCATGAGCGCGTGCGACCAAAGGCGCGTCATTAACGGGTTTTGCTTGCCGTGGCAACCAAAATCCCCGTTGTGGCCATCAATGAACCGTACTCAAAACTTAGTCACAAGGGAGCCGTAATTAGCTTCAATTATGCAGAATCGCCGAGAAACCATTTGCAAAACTTTTGTCGTCATGTTGCTATCGCAGCATTTGGAATCTTATCGCGCCTCCGCCGTAAACAATGCGGCTTAGTTTGACGGTACTTCGATAAACAGCAAACTAGTTTGCGCTAGTCTACAGTCCTTGACGTCAAGATACCCTGTACTCATGGAAATCAAGTAGCTGAATGCATATTTTCGCATTTCTGCTTTTTTATCACATTGTTATAAAAATATCAGAATCTACAGAACTTACTTATCAGAATTGAAGCATAACGATAATTATGGATTAATTGAACGTTTAGCATTAAAAATCAACAAAGCACATTGAGTACATCTTGATTTAGCTGCTATGTATGTTCTTATGGAATCGTGTAAGCCTTCTTTCATCTCTTGCATACCTCATCACGGCATTATTTTGAAGAGTATCGAAAACAGCTGACGCTGCTCATGAACTTGGTTTCTTAATGTTGCATCAATTGCCACAAACATAAATATTTGCTTTATTATACCCTGAACCCATTGAAAATTGGTAAATGGGTATAATGGTTTTGTGCAAATGTTTGTAACAGGCAGAAGGAAGCATCACTGACCCTGATAAGGTATATAAATACTTGATTAGGAGGACGAACTGAGCCGATTTAGCCATGTCCGTGCTCGGAAACTACAAAAGTTAAAGGTATATATTCTCCTATGCCAAATGCAGAAAACCTTTTTTTTCGATAAAAAATCGATTTAAAAATATTCTTTTCTTGGCATATGTCGGTATATGTTAGTTTCCTTATTGGGGGACAATCGCAGCGGCTGAGTTTGCTGTGTGCATGAGTGATTTGGTGTATGTATGAGTGCAATGTGGATATCAGAGTATCGCCTAGTCGGGCGCTCCCAGCTGGAGCTTTCTCAATTGGCTTGTTTTGTTTTTCTCTTATTTTTTGTTGTTTGTTTTTGCAGTGTTTGTGGAAATCTAGGGAAATTATGCCGCACCGGCTCTGCAACGGTAACGAGCACAACTGGAACAACATTGCCGGCATTATCGGCGCTGGCGCTGTGCGATGCCCGCGGCTTCCACGATGTTGTCGGCGACATTGTCTGCCCCTCGCAGGTGCGCGGCATAGATCATATTCGCGATCCGCGCTTGAATAAGGTAAGTGGCTGCAATTGCGCCCCAGCTGTGGCTCTGATTCGGTGCGACTGATGCGTATTGTTCATCTGCAGGGCTTGGCCTTTACGCTGGAGGAGCGTCAGGTGCTGGGTATTCATGGCCTGCAGCCAGCACGTTTCAAGACTCAGGAGGAGCAGCTGCAGCTGTGCAAGATTGCCGTTAATCGCTACACGGAGCCACTGAACAAGTATCTGTATCTGAGCGATCTGCACGATCGCAATGAGCGGCTGTTCTTTCGCTTTTTGTCCGAGAACATTGAGGATCTGATGCCCATTGTATACACGCCCACAGTGGGCCTGGCATGCCAGCGCTTTGGCCTGATCTACAGGCGTCCGCACGGCCTCTTTGTTACATTCAATGATCGCGGCCACATCTTTGATGTGATGAAGAACTGGCCGGAACCGAATGTGCGTGCCATTTGCGTGACCGATGGCGAGCGCATCCTGGGCCTGGGAGATCTGGGCGCCTGCGGCATGGGCATTCCAGTTGGCAAACTGGCGCTGTACACGGCACTGGCGGGCATTAAACCGCATCAGTGCCTGCCCATTGTCGTGGACGTGGGCACCAATAACATCGATTTGCTGGAGGATCCGCTGTACGTGGGTCTGCGACAGAAGCGCGTTGAGGGACGCGAGTACGATGACTTCATCGATGAGTTCATGCAGGCAGTCGTCAAACGCTACGGCCAGAACACCCTAATCCAGTTCGAAGACTTTGGCAACCACAATGCATTTAGATTCCTCGACAAGTACCGCAACGAATACTGCACCTTTAACGATGACATACAGGGAACAGCTGCTGTGGCTGTGGCCGGATTGTACGCCTCGAAGCGTATTACGGGCAAGTCCTTGAAGGACTATACTTTCCTATTTGCAGGCGCTGGCGAAGCTGCCATTGGCATTGCCGATCTCGTGGTCAAGGGCATGGTTGAAGAAGGTGTACCCATCGAGGAGGCATATAGCAAGATATTCATGGTGGATATTGATGGTTTGTTGACCACAACCCGCACGGTGGGCAAATTAGAGGGTCATAAGATCCACTATGCCAAAGACATTGAACCAATGCAGGGTCTCGAGACGATTGTGACGGCCATTAAGCCAAGTGTAGGTCCTTTATTTGTATTTGCAATACAGCTCCAGCTAACATTTGAGTCTACAGGTGCTAATCGGCGCTTCGGCTGCTGCCGGCCTTTTCACGCCCAAGGTCCTGCGCACCATGGCGGACAATAACGAAAGGCCTATTATATTTGCGCTCTCAAATCCCACCAGCAAGGCGGAATGCACGGCTGAGGAGGCCTATCATAATACGGATGTGAGCTGTTTTCGTACTCAATATTTTGCTGAACATAAAGACGTCTTCGATTTATTGCCAGGCTCGCGTCATCTTCTCATCGGGCTCGCCCTTCCCACCGGTCACAGTAGGCGACAAAACGTACTATCCCGGCCAGGGCAACAACGCCTACATATTCCCTGGCGTGGGTCTCGGCGTCATTTGCACGGGCACACACCACATACCCGATGACATGTTCCTGATTGCCGCCCAGGAGCTGGCCAACTTTGTGGAGATCGAAGACATTCAACGTGGCTCGTTGTACCCGCCGCTGCAGAGCATTCGTGACGTGTCCATGAAAATTGCCATTGGTGTAACCAAGTGTGCCTACCAAAAGGGTATTGTGGTCTTCGTTCTTGCCGATTTTGTAGCAAATAATTATAACTTTGATTTATCATTTAATAAGGCTTGGCATCCACATACCCGGAGCCGCAGGACAAGCGCAAGTGGCTGGAAGATCAGCTGTTCAATTTTAACTATGAGAGCTCGATGCCTGTGAGCTGGACCTGGCCACGCATGCCCTTCATTAAGACTCGTGAATTAGTGCCCACCAAACTCTACGGCAAAAAAAGTGATTAACGTTTACTTTTCTTTCTATTTCTTTTTTAGGCGCAGAGAGTCCGCTAATTGCCGCTATAAAATAAATTAATCATTCAGTTCTATTGGTTGATCGGTTGATGGCACTTATGTCTTGCATTCTAACCACTCTTCGTACTACTACTCCACTAATACTACTTCCAAGCGACCAGCAACAGCACCAATCACTAACCAAGCCTAGGCATAGATTATTTCTGCAACGGTTCACACTATCTGCATAATATTGATTGATATCATTGATTCACTCGCCATGTTGCCAAGTTCAAGATCGGCCGGCGCACGGATGTGGGGCTCCCCAGCTCTCATTGGTGGCTAAAATACGAGCGAACTTCAAGATTGTTGTTAAAGTTACTCATATAAAAAAAAATTAGTCATAAATCCGAGCTGTAGTAGCTGGCCAAGCGCAGTATGCGCCAAAGCCATGTATTTCAAATATGTTCATATAGTAAAATGTGTAGAGAATGTTTTGATTTGTGTAAATTATTAATTTAAATGTGATCGATAATGATACTGTTACGAAGAATGCGAGCATACTTAACTCACAACTTTTATATACTAACTGCTTTGGTTTGACTTGCCTAACTTTCATCTTAAAAATTAAGTTTAATTGGCTTGCTTGTTTTCATTTCCCGCTGGTTCTCTTTCTCCCTCTCTCTCTCTCTCTCTCTCTCTATCTCTCTTGTTTTAATTATCTCTCGCTTTTCCTGTTTAATGCTTACTAACCTCGTAGGCGGCAGTGTGCGGCACTGCGATAATCGAAATCTCTGCTTATAATCTCAACTCTAAAGCAAATGAAAAATTCATGAATTGTTTGATATTGATCTATTGCTATTTCCCTTTCGTTGACATATAGAAAACGAAGAAATCCTATAAATTATTCAACCCACATCGACCGCATAGAACCATTGGCATATGTAGACAGCAGAACGGTGAGATTCTGCCCATCCTTAAATGAAAGTTAAAGAGCAGCCGTTGACCTTAATCATTAACTCGTAATCTAAAAGTTAACACTTTAAGCTAAAAGTTTTAATTTAATATAGCGTATATAGAAATATATATATATGACTATAGAAAGAATTATTTGTGTTGATCCATGTCTGATATTTTTAAATAGCTGTGCTCTAATTTATTGTTACAAACGTACATTTTAATATACCATAAAACATGCATAAATATGGTGGAGTGATCCGCAAGCAATTGTACAATTGACCAGCTGATGTGCGATAAGCAATAAAATATATAAAAAATGGTTATTTCAAATCTGTGTCTGAATGTCTGTGTTTTTCACCTTTAAAGTGCGCGCTGTTTAATGCATATTGATAAGAAATTACGAGGAGGTAACTGGCGTAACCTGGTTTATAATATATACATGTGCTGATTACTTTTGTATTTCCCGGAAGAAAATTATTTGATATTTAAAGATCGGCAATTAGTTAAATGTTTTCAGCTGCGTTCTTGGTATCTGAATTTCCCATAGCTCTGGATTTTGTTAGTCTAATATAATTATTGGGGAATTGCCAAGCCAAGCATTCAAGTCGACCAGTTTTTACGTTATGGTGTTCATTATTGATTTTATCTATTCCCACGACATAGAGTTGTGAATTACTCTGAAATGGAAATTCCCCACATGGCGTATGAGTAATACATTCCAGAGATAAGAAAACGGGAGTTATGTAAACAAATTTGCAGTTAAGGTATTTCTTATTAAACCAAAAAAACTCATCTCTAGATACATTTATGTTTTTATATTTTGCGTGAGGGTATTCCAACTTCGGTTCGAGCGTGTTGTGTAAGCCGAGACAAAACATGCTGCCTCCAACCTTCTAGCTGAGAGCGCGAACAGCTTAACTGAGTGGCAGCTACGCAAAAGCTTGAGAGTCTGCTCCGAAAACGCCAAGCGACTTGTAGGCAAAGCCCCTGAGCGGGGATTATCAGCAGATTAGTTGATTTTTTATAAAAAATTGTTTTGAAATATGCTGTGTGCAGCTCTTAATTGTGGAACTCGATGGAGTTCAACGAAAGCCAAACACTCGGGCAGACGCCTCGGGGGGAAACCAGCGCCTCTGGCGAGTGCTCAATTCCCGACGCAGAGAGATGAGCTAAGATCTGAATCTGAGCTAAGCGAGCTTCCGTCCGGTCTCGTATAAAGTGTCGGCTTGGAGCGCGCCGCGCACAGTAGTACTTGAGCTCGTTCAGCTTGTAGATGCCCAGCCATAAGATGTTGCGCGGCTGCTTTCCCGTCGTCGTCGTCGCCTGCCTGATCGCCGCTCGATCCGCACGAGCAGGTGAGTGAAGAAAATCTATCATGACTCGTTTGTGCTTGTTTTTACATATTAATTACTTGTGTACATTGACGTTCACATAGCGTACGCGGATAATTGTAATACCCCCAATGGCGAACGGGGCCAGTGCATGCCGTTTTCCTCCTGCGCGGACATTGAGCAGCGTCTGCTGACCGCCCAAATGGCCGGGGAGCGGGTCCCGCCGGAGTATGCCAGCTACCTGCAGAAGGCGGCCTGCGACGAGGTCGATGGAGTGGTAAATAGCAGCCGTATAAACTAAATCGCAGCTCAGCTAATCTGCGTGGCGATCTGTAGCGCCACTTTTGCTGTCCCATGCCACAGATCCAGCACAACTCCAAGGTCATGGAGCTGTTCAAGAGCGCCAATTTCAGCTGCGGCTCCATTCTCAATCAGCGCGTGGCCAACGGCTACGAGGTGCAGCTCTCCTCCAGGCCCTGGATGGCCTTGCTCCGCTATCAATCCCTTGGCCAGGCGCGTTACCTCTGCGGCGGCACGCTTATATCGAACCGTGGGTCAACATAGTCCATGAGTGCTTATTTATATATTACTAACAGACTATTTTTAGGCTATATTCTGACCGCTGCCCATTGCGTCTATGGACTGGAGAGCCAGCTGTGAGTGCTAAACTTGCATAACTAGAAACTAACCCTAATTACGCCACGCCCTTTCAGTTTCGAGATACGCCTGGGCGAGCATCGCATCTCCACGGAGCAGGACTGCCGCCAGCAAGGACGCAAACGGAAGTGCGCGCCCCCAGTGAAGGATGTGGGCATCGACAAGTACATACTGCACGACAAATACGATCACAAGCACATCACAAATGACATTGCTCTGCTGCGCCTGAACACGACCGTCAACTTCGAGAGTGAGTTTGGGCCACAGCCAGCTTTGACCCGGCCTAATCGCCTTCTCTTCCCGCAGAGCACATTAAGCCCATCTGCCTGCCCATCAGCGACGAGCTGAAACAGCAGGCGGAGTCGCTGCCGAACTACTTTGTCACCGGCTGGGGCACCACCGAGAACGGGTCCTCCTCGGATGTGCTGCTGCAGGCGAACGTGCCCATCCAGTCCCGCTCAACCTGCTCGGAGACCTTTCACCGTCAGGTGCCCCACAGCCAGCTCTGTGTGGGCGGCGGCGACCTGCAGGACTCGTGCAAGGGCGACTCGGGCGGCCCACTGCAGGCGCCCGCACTCTACCTGGACGAGTACAAGCTGCGCATGGTGGAGTTCGGCATTGTTAGCATGGGCGTAACATCCTGCGGACAGATCAGCTTGCCGGGCCTTTATACCAATGTGGCGGATTATGTGCAGTGGATAACAGACGTCATGGCCAGATATGGTCTATGAATCTGACTGACTGCACATATATATATATTATTACATATTACATATATATTTGTGTTTCAATTTAAACAGTGGCCGGTATAAATCAAAACGGCTCGTAGCGTCATCTATTGAACATTTTTTGAACAATTGAAAAGTTCATTTCGTTGGTTCCGATAAAATTCAACAGTCTCTGACGTGCGTTCAGTTATAGTCAACGGTTCCCAACATGTTCCAGCACAAAGAGAATGTAGATGGCGCTAACAGCATAACCAAGCTCGCCAGAGGTCGGGTTTTAAATTTACTGAGGAATTTTTGAAAACAACGATTTCAGGGAAATTAAATAGCAGTTAGTAAATATGTATATCGTTTGTACTTTATTACATACAGTTTTAATGGCACAAACATTTAATATTAGCACGCTTGTTTATCAAGCTACTTATTCACATAAAATTTAAAAATGCATAAAGAGTCTGGAATTCAAGGGACACATTTGATTGTGCAAATACGACTGCTAACACTTTCATATCAAAACAAGTGAAATACTTAACTTGCAATCGACGATAAAATACCCTGTGTACATTTTGTTTGGATAATAGAAAATACTTATATTATTAACTAACTGATTTTTCTATTATCCGATTACAAAGAATCTCAAAAATATATGTGTCTTAGAAATACTAAATTTGTGTTTTACTTAAGTCAATATATTTTGCTATCTTTAGAAAGATTCGGTATTGCCTTTGTTTGACATATTTATGGCTACAGGGTATAATAAGTGGGGGGTTCGTTTAAACAAACATGTCGTGCATTTAAACGAATTAAATGTAAACACTTGGGCGGCATCTTCAGATTCCCAAGACATTAGTGGCCACTTACACACACATAAGCGTGTGTGTGTTTCTGTCTGATGGCAAAATGAGTTATGCATAAATATAAAGGACTAATCGCAACCATCCACGTTCTCTGTCTTGTCATAACTAACGCGGGCATAAACGAGGCATGTCTTTTAACCTTTGCTTCCACTTCTGAGATTGTGCTTCTTTTAAGCTGAAACAACTTTTCAATGGGCGCATTTGCCCATTTAAATGCAAAGGCAAACACACTTTTAATGTTTCTTCAAACTTTTTGAAGTTTTCTTGTTCTTTGCTAAAACATTGCGTAAGTAAATGAATTTGCGAGCAGGTACACTCAGAGAAACACGCCGATCCGAATCCAAGCAACTGCAAGATATAATTCGTATCGTTTTGTTCATTTTTTTCATAAGAACAAAGTTATCAAAATCAGTATAATTATATAAAACCATTAAATACTATATAGTTTTTTGTTTTCTTTATTTACGGTCTTTCCTTTGGGGCAAATAGTAATTTTTATATTACCGATATATTCTGTTAAAAATTTGTTTTTAATTTTTCAACATTTTGAAATTCTTATTTAATATTTTTGGGGGTTAAGTGACTATACTCGCCACAACTTCTTTTTTCATGGCTTGTCCCCTAGATTGATGCTGCATTTCAAATACATTCATTATTGCAAATACATTTTGTTTTGATTTTTTGATAAAATATCATTTACTTCCCCCTTTTTCAAAAAAATTTTTTTTTTGAATTTTAGAAATACAAGTTTACATTTTTAATAGATTGTGATTGTCACAATTACTTTAAAAACATCATTAAAACTGATTCTTTTTGACAAGAAATAGTTAAATGTAAAGCTCTCGGATCCATACTTCCCATATATCAAATGCACATATCTTTGTCAAAACTGAACCCATTTTCATGTTTGATTGCATTTTTTTTCATGGTTTGTCTTCTATCATGTACGTGATGCGGATATACTCGAGTATGTATTACAAGTTTCGAGTCTCTAGCCTCAATAGCGGGGGAAAAAATTGTGTTTGTACGGACAGCAAGACGGATATTGCACAAACCCTATATAACAGTATAAAAATCGATTTCTCCCCCAAGTCGATAAAAAGGGATTGGTATCGCGGTAAAATGCTGTTACATAATGTATGTGCTTATTATTATGAAATATATTTAACAGCTATGAACCCTACTTTAAATAGTATTCGCTTTTAAGACTCTCGGCAAAGACAATAATGCAGCTATACACAATGGGATTCGAACTTCTGTTGCAGTAAATAGATAGAATCCAGCCAATCCATCTCAATGCACATTTCTCGAATCACCAACTTGATTGGACTGTCTGGCTGTTGAACACAGTTTTGTCCAAGCCTTACAAAGTAAAGCAAGTCCTCGAAGAATCCTGTATTGTTTCTGCTTTGTCAGATGAAACTTTTGGTGGGTGGGGCGGGATGGGCAGGGTTTTTATCTTATGGCTGTGCTGGTCGCACTAATTGCAGAAGAATGCAAGGAGCCGTTAAGGATTTGGTTGGTCGTGCGAGCAGCTGACTGCGCTGCACTGCACTCATTGGGGGCGTTAATTAAAACCATCTCAAGCAACTCGCAGAAACTAATAACAGCCAAACAATTTTTGAGTCAAGACTTTCAGCCATGCTTCCGACGTTTTCCTTTTGCCATTCCATATGGCGCTGTCAGTGTCGATTGTGCCGTTCAAAAAATATAAAAAAAGAGCCGCGGTCGCGGTTGCGCCACGCCAGTTGGCCAGAGGCGTCTTTGCTTTAGGTTGCCGTCGGCTCCACATGGCCCCAGCGTTGAGATTGGAGTGCTTGCGGACTAGTGGGAAGTGGTCGTCGCGCCGTCTATGTAGATGGGTTGCTTTGTTGTTTGCCTGATTGCCCGTTTGTGCTTTTGCTTTTGTTTCTGTTTTCGTTTCGCGGCTGAACTGCTAAAGCTGGAAGCGCAGCTGCAAGCGGAGCTATTTTGCCTTTGCTGTGCTGGAGCTGTCCTGCCGGCCTTGCCACCCTTCCGTGTTTGTTTTTCATTACAACATGTTGTTGCTGTCGTGCACTTACGTTGGGCCCGAGTAGTGCAACAGCCGGCGCCAAAATATTGACACTGGCGAACTGTTTTTGTGTCTCCAGCTCACCCGCTGTAAACCCAACTGGGCGTGTAACCAAATTAATGAAACTTAAAACTGCCAACAAGCCCAGCAAGTGGCCAACACAAACAACCAACAGCCAACAACTGGCAACTATTGTTGTTGTCCTCAGTCAGTCACTAAATATCCGCCACGGCCCATATTCGCGTAATACTCTTGAGCGGATCAGCGCTGACAAAACTCGTTTGCGGTAGCACACGAAAAGTGATTAATGCTGTATATCAAATATGGAATCCAGCCTGCAGAGAACGCTGATATATTTTATTACGCGGCCTGCGGCATGTAGTTGAATTCGATTGAATTTTGTTAAATAAATGTATTGTAAAATATTTAATTTAGCATTTGTATAGATTTCCTGTGGGTACTCAAATTTTCTTCAAATAATTAATAATTTTATCATATCGTTACGAAGGAAAAACAAGTTCAAAATTATGTATGATAAATTTATTTTGTTGTACCTAAAAAAAAACCTTTTGCGATATCCCGAATCCAAAAATGTTTTTATAATTTAGAATTTTTTACATATTAAACTGAATATCCTTTGTCTCAGAATTTGATATTCGAAAATATATAATATATTTTTTTTTAATAATTTGGTTTGAAGGACTTCGTTTGCCAATAAAGCAGCCGAAACTACAGACAAACGGATACACAGACATTGCTATATTAAATGCATTGATTAACGCAGACCAAGAATATATATACTTTAATACACAAATTCAGTAGACCCCATTTTCAATGTGAACAGGGTATAAATATACATTTGCAGTGATGCATTGGACACCAAATACGACAAGCCTGTGATTTTCAATTGGAGAAAAAACACTTTTCAAAATACACCTGACTGTAGCAGAGGTGCAATAAAGTTGGCAGTGCATGTACTTAATATAAATTTATAATAAATAATGATTTAAATGAATTATGCGCAGACTTCAGATCCTTGCGGGCAGAACTGCCGCAGGCCATGGAATTCATGAGGTCTTCCACCGTCTGGCTTGCTGTCGTCCATACTTTGCGACCGGGTCCTTGGAAAAATTACTTATTCAAACTTTTTGGCTTTTATTGTAAATTTGGCATTTCCGAATGCAATGGCGGCGCAGGATAACACATTTGCCCCCAGTGCGTTTGGCTCAGTGTGCGTGTCTGCGTGTGTGTGTGACCTCGCACATTTGCATGCTGAATTTAAATTATATTGTCCGTTTCATGCTCTGACACTTATGAGACAAAATGAAATAAAAGACGACTCCAGCGACAACAAAAGGACTGAAATAACAGGAAGGTAGCAAGGATGTGCCGAACGCGCCCACATGGCCAACAAGGACAACAGACAAACAAATAAACATCACCTCCAACTGACGTGCGCCCAAACACGTCGAGCTTGGGGCGGGGCTGTGCGAGTAGTACTGTCAGTTTTCGCATATGTCCATATTCCGTACACTCAGGAACACCACACACCCGCAAACACGCGCACGCACACACACACACACACACACACACACACACGCACACTCATTGAATGCGCTTTAATATTTCAAAAGCTTTAATGAAATCGCTTTGCTTTCCTCAACTGTCGTTTGCCTTTTCAATTTGCTGCTCGAGACGTGGCGGCTTCTCACGGCTTGTGTCTTATATACATACCATACATGTCATATACATATATAAAGCAGCATACCTATATGCATACATAGTATACACGTATATATATATGTATATGTGTGTGCGCTCGCTGCCAGGTGAATGTTAGGTTTATGAAATGAATAAAAATTGTCGCATTCTGTAAACTGTCAAATTGAGTGCATTTCGTGTGCCACGCCCAAAATTACTTTCAAGGGGCCAATGGAACATTTGGCACTACGCTTGCATAAAAATTTAAGACTTTAGCACACCTGGGAAATTTATGCAAAATATTTTAATAAATATGTTATTGCGAACAGCGAAATAAAAATAAGAGACATGTTTTTTTTGCGATTTGGCATGAAATTTAATGTGTACATTAAAATAGCCTGAACTTAATACAAGTTCAAAGTTAATTTCATGTTTATCCAGCAGCCAAGCGACCGAAACAAGTTTAAAGAATTGTTTACAGCCGAATGCATTTGAAACCCCAAAGACCAAAAATAAATATGATTACCGCAACGGAAGCACCGCCCCCACCACAACCACCGTCACGAGCTCCACCAAATAGCAGGCCACATTGCTCCACACACCGCCCCCGCCGGGCGGTTCGTCGGGCTCTTGTTAGTGCCTGTTTGTCTATCTATTTGGGCCATTGTTGCGTTGACATGCCGTAGGCTTCTGGTCATTTTGTTCTCGATTTACGTTTTCAAAAACAATTTTCTCTCATAATGATGAGGCGGTCGCTTCCGATTCGCTTACCCGCTCGCCTTTACTCGACTTTCGTATTTGCCAGTGATAGTAGCAAAGGCAATTTAATCCCCAGTCCAGCTGGTGCTTAGGACTAGGACTAGGAAGAGTATAATCTAAGTAACAAAAATAAAGGAGCCAACGTCAATATCAATTTTGATTGCGAATGTGTGATGGCAATGCTTGCAAACGTGTAGAGGGTATTTCCTAGTCGAATTTGCCGCCCATCACTTGTGATATTTTTCTCTGCTTTTATGGAGCATCGCATTGACATTTTGTTGTCTTACCAATTACTATATTGTCAATGGCCATGTGTGCCGATGTTTGGGTGTGCATGTGGGGCCGTTCTTTTCCGTTCCATAAGCAGACTATTATCGTTCAACCGAACATAACTGATTTAATATTGGATATGACAGCGGAATGGCCCAGGCAAATGGCAACTTGATTTCTATAACAAATTAGTTCATTTCGTTATTGCGCCAAGACGCAACAACATTATTTCTGTGCTCAATCTCCCAAATTTATGCGGCATGCGTCCCATTTGTCCGGCCCCACTTGGGACGCAGATTTCAAATTGAGTTCGTCGGCCATCGACATCAAAGTCTATTAATTTTGTGGTGGCGCCAGACAATCTCATTCTGCCCAGCCACAAATTGGTATCCAGGCCCATTGTGAGCTGTGGCTCCTGCTTTGTCTACAGTCGAAGTGTGAACATATTCTACTATATATAAACAGTATTGTGCATCATGTATTGTATATCAAGGATACTCAGCTTCAAACGTATATGCATGTGTACACTCAGAGAAAACCGATGTTGTGTACTTAAATGAAAGAAACGCTTTGTAGAAAGAAAGTGAAAACATGTTTTAAAATCTTACGTTTCTTAGCTAAAAATATTTAAATCATTGAAATCAAAAGTTATAATCGTAATGGTCAATCATAAGATCCATAATAATTTATATCTATTTAAAAAATGACTGTAACGAAACATAGTTTAAATAGGAATATAAATGAATAAGTAATTAAAGTAAGAACGGCGTTTTTCGCAGAGTGTAGGCATTTTATCCATCCATATTATTGGAAACTTGACTTGCAGTGGCAAGCAGGACGTCAATTATGCATAATATGCAAATTAATCTGTTGTGAATAATTAATTAAGGCATTTGGAAACATTTTGTCCACACGTAATTGGGACTTGCCAAATAAAATGGATATGAAGCTTAAATTGAAGCTTTGCAGTTATTCATAAACTTAATCACTGATTCAATCAGCTAAATTCCAATCCCGAATGCCTCCAGTTGTTCTCTTTGGCCAAAGTTTGAATTCGGTTTGTGTTTGCCGAGTTCAGATATCTGCAAATATTTGCACAATCAACAAGAAAAGGCATTGGCAACGGCCCACCATCAATTAGCCTCTCCCCCGGGCATTTTGAGTTCGGTGCAGCAACTTCGCATTCCATGTTTTTCGGGTTCCGTCTGCAGCTCGGTTCGATTGACTTGGCAATGTGTCTGTTCTGTTGCACGCACATTATGCGTAGGATGCTCCTCATCATCGTCATTGGCTGCGGTTGCAGCTTTTGCATACCAAACGCAGAAAGGATACTAAGACCGGTGTGTATTTGCATATGGCACAAACAGGTCGCAAAGCGCATACCCGCCAGAGTCAGAGCCAGACCCGGAGGCGGAGCTGTAGCCAGGCATAGTGCGTATCCTAAGCGACTTTGTGCCATTAAAATGATGCAGGCGTCCTCGTCGCGCAAAAGAACTGTAATTAAAATGCAGACCGCAGCGACAATGACATCGCTTGTGGTTTCCAAACAGCGCTAAATAAAGATGCACCCGCAGCAGCCTTACCTAGTCAGTGCACTCAAAGGATGGGGCATACTGCTAGAACTGTAAGCAATAATTTATTCAATATATGTATGTAGTGCCGCCAAGTACACTACAAGTATGAATTCAGTTTTTTGCGAATCGTCGGCATTATTTTAAATTCTACTCACAATGGTAATGTTATATAAATAATTGTGCTAGCGTACATTGTTTGCAATGAAGGTTAAGAATACAAGGATATCTTTCCTATCCCCTTGTTTTTCCTTTAATTTTTTCGTGTATATTTAAGGTTGTGAAATTTTATTTTGTACAGATTTCGGGTACTTAAATTAGTATAAAACGCGACTTTAAAAGGGATTCTGAGTGGGTCGATTTTTCTGTCAAAATCATGCCAAAGGGTTCTCGAATACACACATACACAAACTGAACACATTTTCAAGATCGATATTAATTCTGCATTTAAATTTCATTCGTATTTAATAATAAGTTTTTCTTCGTTTTTTCCAAAAATTATTTTGAAAAACATTATTTTTTTTTTAAATATAGAATATCGAAGTTTTATTTGTTGCAAAAATTATTTTAAAATGAAAGTTCAAAAGTGATTCTGAGAGGTTCAATTTTTTGTTAAATTTAAAGTTTTGTAATTTGGTCAAATTGAACCTATTTTTATAATGTTTACCATTTTCCTCATTGTTTAACATATTTGGATTGTTTGTTTCATTTAATTTCCCACTTACGCTTTCATATCTCTTGAACAAGACGTACTATCAAATAGAATGGGATGTAAATTTTTTCGTCACCAGCCTTGACTGCCGTCCACAGTGATGATCCTTTGCTGAAATCCTTACTCTGACTTTAAATTTACATTTTATTAAATAGTCACACATTTACACATCTTTCAGCGCTATCGCCCATATGCTAGCACGCTTTAAAGACATTTTCGCACATTCTCACGTGACTCTGAAAATCGAAAATCTACTATTACCCGAATACCAGTGAAAAGTCTATACACGCACACGTTGAATTTTGTTGTTTTGTACTCGAGTCACGTACGATGACAGCTAAAATTTAATTTTCTCTGTTTATGTGTATTTTTCAATATACCTCAATGAAATGCAAACTCTGTTGATCTTTTAGCCAATTGCCGACCACTCCTGCAGAGAAATAAACACTGTACACAACCGCCCGCTCTTCACTGCTGCCCCTCCCCTTCTCCCCCATAAACCACCGTCCTTTAAACGCATTGAAAATGCATTTGAAATTTCAAACAATTATTTCCATAGTCAGGTAAACGCATAAATAAATGCATCGAATTTGTTGTTGTTCTTTATATTTTGTCAGTGTTGCGCTTGCAGGCACCTCTATTCGCCCATTCACTTTTATCTCGAAACAACATGCAAGGAATCGTTGCCTGCACTCACCTGCCCCCAACGACCCCTGCCCCGACTCTGCCCGGCCCGGCCGTAATTTCTCTGTCGTTTTGTTCTGTTTGTGTTTGGTGAAGCGTTTGGGACTTGTTCCGTGTCCACAATCAAGTTTCAATTGCAGCTTCAAGCTAGATAGCTGGAACGCCCTAAACGATAATCGAAAATCGATTTTCCTTATAAGTTGAAATGCCGGAGGTTTTTTTCCACCTGTCTCTGTGCCTGCGCCTGGGTCCTGGTACCTTCAATTTAGATGCAAACATACTTTGCACACATGTCCGGTACACCCGGTGCAAGTTTCCGCACTTTGGGGGTGTAAAGTTGTGAACTTTGATTTGCATTTATGCAATGCATTGGACTTAGAAAGCTAGGAGCTTGTTAGCGTCGTCAAGGAAGGGTATATTTTTATTATAGGGCATTGGGGTTCAAAGCCAAACCAAACCAGTTTCCAAAAGAAATTATTAATTAACACATCAGACTTGGATCCAAAGTAAGTTTAACGAACAAACTCAGAACATAACAGAATTTCGCAGAGCTTTTGTGCTATTTATTAAATTACTTATCTGTGTAATTCTCTAGTCAATTTTGGGGCTCCAATTATCTGAGTCCAATTACAGAATAAACAATTCCTTATGCGAATTTCGTTATTTTCATAATGACGCAATGAGCGTAGCTCATTTCGGAGTTGACCGAGAATGTGTAGAATAAAAAAGCAGAGTTGGAAAACAGAGCGAAGGGAATTAATTTGACAAGGGGATTCATTTGCATTTGGAAATTTACTTATTTCGCACTTTTGTGCGGCCAGAGTCGGGGCGATTGCCACGGCGAGGGCCAGGGCCAGGGCCAGGGCCAGGACCAGGGACAGGAGCTGACAGGAGAGGCACAATGAAAGACTTTGCTAACTCTCATACCCAGAGACGGCGTCACACAGACAATTATGTTCTCGCAAATATGTAAATGTGCACATAAATGTGGGTGAGAGTGTGTACAGATCCCTAAATGTGTGCTCGGTTATACCTTTTATGTGAAAAGTTTGTTCTTTTATGAGGAACTCACTTAAAAAAGTTCGCAGAGATACGGTAGAAAATTCGTATGGCGATATTTATGTTATAATATTTCCGATTACACTCGGAGGGATTTTCCCTAGAATCATGAAAAAATTGCTGCTAAGCGATCCTTCCATATTTTTAACATTTGTGGAAATTTGTTATAATATTTTTGTCTCCCTTAATAGATTGTTGAGGATGCCTTCTAGATCTGGAGAGTTCAGTCAAATAACTAGTGATTATCCCTCGAGATGCTCAGCCTAAATCATATTTAATTATATTTCTGCATACTTCTTTATCAAATTTTAATGGTGTCAACTGGTGGGTTGATTTTATTGCGCTGGAATTCCAAAGCCCAATTGGAACCATGGAATTTGGAGCAGCTAACCCATTCACCTTCTGCCCGCCAGCTTCTTTATCGCCTCACTCAACCATAAACACTTTAGCCCACATTGAATGACTGTGTGTGGTTTTATAATGTGTGCATGTGTGTGCGAGTGTAGGTGTGTATGTATATGTGAAAATCATTTGCCCCCGTGTTTGTGTGCGTGTGTGAGTTTTTGGTTAATTAAAAATGTGCTGCGCATTAACATAATTGCCTTGGGAATACAATTGAATGATTAATAATAGCGCAGTGATTAAACGAAAAGGCTCGGGTATGCAGGGTCCCTCGTCATTGTGTTTGTTATAGGCCAAGGTGGGGGTTAGTCCTCTTCCTCTTTGTCCCGTGCGGTTATAAAAGGTGGCAAACTGCCCACATAAACAACAATTTTAATTAATTTTGTCATGCACATCTAAAGTATAAAATAATTAAGCTAGACCTCGAAATGTGGTCAACAAATTGTCTAGGTGACCGACTCATTAAATTAACAATGCGGTCGCGGGTTCGAGCCCTAGGCAAAGTGTGTGGCTAACTTCCAGCCTGGCCTATAGAAAAGTGATATTTAACATCGTTATTTTAGATTATATCCTGATTATAGTATTCTTATAATTACTCAACATATAGCCATTTGATGGTGAATGCTGATCAAAAATATACAACTTCATACTTTTGTAATCCGGTTTTATAGATGCTGGGTATAAATATAATAATTATAATTAATTATGATCATATTTACAATTACATTCGAGTATATTTAATTATCAGTAATTTCAGCCGAAATTGCGTCGCTTTGGTGAGTAGCGAAATTGGCTATAAAATTGTCCCCACTATACTAAGAGTTAATGTGTGTGCATGAAAGCCTCTGGCATATGACCACGCAGTGGTTTGTGACATCGATTTTCGGTAGCGTAGTACCAAAGGATTAAATTGTCACGTATCAAAAGTAATTAAGTGTTGGTGGAGCTGTGACCAAAACCCAATTGGCGGCGGGTGGTGGTGTCCACCCCACCCACCACGGTGGTGGGCCGTTTGCAATTCGGTTGGGTTGGCAACTCGGTGCGGTTGGGATTGGGCTTTGGCTTAATTTAATTACGCCACACTCTGCCGCAACGTGAAATGTATATGAGCTTGGCGAGAACTTTGATTGCAGCAGCCACGGAGCATCATCCTTCGGGCCGGAAGTCATAATGGGCAAGTGCATTTTTTTGCTTTAGTGCTATAATTGTGCGCTTTGAGCCTGAAATCCCAACACTCGCAAGTCAGTTCTCATATCTGGGTTTGGTTGAGATTGGTTTAAATTTTTGGCTCCACAGAGGGTCAGGAGCAGGGTGTAACAGGCGTAAGGGATATTGTTTTTTTCTTTCCTTTCGTTTTCAATTGCTAAACGACACTTTTGTTTCGATTTATGGCGCCGTAAAAGCCAAAAGTGGCGCAGTTGTAATTTTACGGCCTTGCGCAATACTGTGCAGGGATCGGGATTGGGATAGGGATGGGGATAGGGATGAGCACAGGGCTGGGGCAATACGAATTCGAAGGCAAAGTGAACACAAGCTGAATGTGCAAGTGAGTAGCCCATTTCGATTTGGTTTTAACCTCACACAGCCGCTTAAGCTTTTCATCCTTGTGTCATTATAGCAGATTTATGTGCTGCTAGCTACTACATAATAAGAACAACAACATCGGCAACAATACTGTCAGTTTAATTCGTTCATTTAAAAAAGCAAAGAACACAACTCCCTGCCCACGCATTTGCCACGTCTTTGCCTGCTAACAAGTTGTTTAAACAATTTTTACAGCGTTTTGGCCCAATGGTTTTCCATATGACTGAGCACCGCTTAAAAGTACGTACGAAAAATTTATTGGATCGTTTTGATTTATTGTGCATGCAAATGTTTGCTGTCTGTTCCATCCTCCATCCTCCAATCTGCTTCCTCCATCCTCCATCCTTAATCCTGTTGCGCTTCCATCGAATTTCAATGAGGCCATCATTACCGAATTGCCAATCATTTCTGTATTGTCTGTCAGGATTGCCAGCCAACAGTAAGCAAACACACATCATTCACACATACTACATAGCTATGTTCAGGGTTGTGCGAATATATGCTTTATGGCTGTATTATAGTAGCGAAAGTGAAATCAAAATTTAACTATACTTAAAATGGACACTGGTAAAGCAAATTGATGCAATCCTTGTGAGGGCTTTGTGTCAGCTTAAGTATTTTTAATGGATGCATGTGTATGTTTTATTAAAGTACTCCAAATTAAATTGAATTTACTTACAAGAACGCTTTTATTTAGTCACAAAACTCAATTCCTTAAGTCCTTGCGCAAATATACTTAATTCTTTAAGTAATTGTTTAAGCTTGAAGTAATATGATTATTTAATAAAGATAAAGAATTTTCTTTTTGATATTAATGTAGGAATTCTGTCCAAGATGTTATATCAAATATTTTTAAATTTATAAATAAGCAATAATTTGAGCATTTGATTTCGAATATAAAATACCTGAAATATACTTACAGTATTAAAAAATGAGTCGAATACACTATTCAGGGGGAGTCGACTAGGAGATACCCTAAACCCCACTAATTTGTGTACAAATAAGAGACAGCTTAGATCTTGGATTTAATAAACAACAATGAAACATTTCGTGTCAGCGATATATATAATATATTAACATTATGGGATCAAAAATTCCTGTATATATGTGCACCAAAAGATTATACCCGTTTTTGTACATATTCAATGGGTTCAGGGTATTAATCCTATACATTTAAATGTTTAAAAGTATTTTAAGGTAACCGCATACGTATTTCATGCATTTTAAATTTATTATTGAATTAGGAGTCTTTTTCTATTTTGTGCCTGAAAGGCGTCAATTTTACAATCCTAACCGAATAGTACCACGATTACAAGCCGTGTTACAGGTTGAGTGACATTCGAATTAGCCAGAATTAAATTCTGCGAAATGCGCACATCAGTTGCGAGTAAATTGATTTGACAATTGTTTTCCGTAATTCCTGAGAGAACACAGAAACCCACTCGGTTGAAAAATTAAGCAAAAAGAATCCCGGCTACAAGCCGAATATGGATTTATCGTGTTTCGAGCTGCTGAGTTTTAAAAGAAATTTCCTTTTATATATTTTTTGGGGTAGCAAACACACGTTTCCGCCGGATGTCTGTTAAAAATATGCGAGTTTTAAACCCTTTCGAATAGCTTCCTTTAGCCACCAGCGGGCAGGCGAACAGCAACAGAAAAACAGCAATAACCCAACAAACGAGACGGAGTTAATCGGATTCGGGACATTGTGAACGCCGTGAACAATGCCAAGTTAAAAGCAGCGAGCCAGCAACCAATTCAATTGTGAATATTGAATTTCGTTCAATTAATCATCCATACGAAAAATGATGATGACGTTGATCAAAAAACCACAAACGAATTGAAACGCGGCCTACGAGACAAGTCAAATGGAAACCGTTCCCTGGGATAGGGATAAGGGCAGGGATGGGGACAGGGGGTGGGCCTCTGCTGGAATGCTTCGCTGGTTGTCTGCTTCGCGCGCTTTTGGCTGGAAATTCGTGGCTGCATTTGCGTTATAAAGAATTTATGTCAGTGCCTTTTCTTTGATTTATAAGATTTCGTCAGAAGAGCCTTCGGTGGCAACGACCGGAACACATGTTCCGGATATGTGTAAGATTCCGTGAAATGTGAGCAACTCGGCGGCTCAACTTGAGCTGAAAGTATCCAATGCAAAGTCAAATAATGAAGTCGAGCTCCAGCTCTGCTGCACAATTGTAAATCATTCATGACCAAATAGAAACTCCTGAGAGTCAAAGTCGAAAGCCCAACCAATCAGAGGAAAGATAAAAGCGAATCCGAATTCAACGTCAATTATGTATGCGCACATGGGCTTGATGTTCCCGGGTTCTTGATTTCACGTAAGGGGTTCCTTCCAATCATTATTCAGCTCCACTCAGCTCCACTCGTCTCTGCTCAGCTCAGTTCGTTGCCTATTATTGACATCATCATGCTGTTTGATATCCTTAGTAATCTCTGCTGTTTGCTTTTACACAAATTAATAACGAAAAATGTGCCGAAGCGTTGTCTTTCAAAGTTGCCAAAGCCCATTTGAACTGCGTAAGGCTCAAAGAAAACACGGCTTTCTAAAGAAAACACCTGCACGCAGTCAAACAGTGGGGGACAAGTGAGCTCATTCATCGGCCGCTGGCAAAGCGAAAGGATGTTTGTCTAGGCTCAAAAGGAGCCGTTGCAGCCGTTGAATACGCGCCTGTGAACACGTGTTTGCAACTGTGAATTAGCGAGTTAGCTGGGATAAATATTTGCTCGATGTGTGCATATAGATATGTGCTTAATTCGTTGCTAATTTCAATAGTTTGCCTGTACCCAATGTGTAAATATTTGAAAATTATCCTTAGATCGTGAAGCTATTAATTAACTTCATGAAATATTTGATTTAAAAATAGAAATATATGAACCTGCATCAAATGAACCCGCACTCCTTCAACTTAATTAGGTGATGCTAGCATCAAATGGAATTATAAATTTGAAGAGCTGTTTCTCTGCTGGGCATGAGTTAAATTAAGTGTAGCTTTCAATACTGTAAAGGGCAGCACGAAGTTGGCAACGTGGGGGCGTGGGCTGCTGACTCCCACTTGAAATCGAATGAACCTGCTGTGGAATCGCATTGCGCTGCGAATGCGCGTGAAAGTGTCAAATGAGCTTACAGACGGATTATTTTCGCCACGTAAAAATAATCGCATTAATTTGTCGGACAAGCAATTACAACGAATGAGTGGACTGCAATGTCAGCACCGGGAGAGGGTGAGGCGAGGGCCACTTGAAGGACTGAAAGGCAAGCAAAACATACCTTAAAAGGTCTTATACACAAGTAAGTAAGTACTTTTGTATATGTACGTCTGTGTGTGTGTGTGTGTTGTTATGCCATTTAACCCCCTGCCCCGCGCTTAAAGCTGCTGCACAGCAATTACCCGCGAAAAAACTTCGAAATTGAAGCTGAATAATAGAAATGGCGGAAAGGAGACGGCAAATGGCAATAGACAAAATACAATGCACAAAATTACAATGGAGCCGCACGGTGAATGAACGAACAGTGAATAAGCAATGAGTGCCCGGCCCGGAGTGCTCAAGACGGTGTGGTTAACGGAGCTTGCAAGGCGGAAATCAAAAGCCACTTTCCTGTAATTGCGCCTGCAACAGTAGGCCACTTGGGAGCAGCCGGGCGAGTCTGCCGCTGTGAGGCGTTAATTAAATGCAAACCAACATCAGCTCACACACACAACCATCACCGATATGTACATACATATATATATATATATATATATAGGCTGGCAGACAACAGATATAGGAGAAATTGAAAATGAGCTCTGCCTTGTGTCTGGCTGTGGTTTGTGGTCCAGCGCAGAGCATCACAAAAATTATTTAGATAATCATCATTGGGGACTGTGGCTTCTGCCACTCAATTGCTCGTCTCTGGCTACTGCTACTGGTATTCGATAAGCCTTTAATTCCACTTATAGCTTAATTCCTCACACTTCGCAGCGCAGCACACTGGCAAGTACCACGCGGCGTATGTGTATTTATTGTCATCGTCCTGCCGCACTTTTACGATTTGTAGCTGATTAAGACAAAGCCTACACACTCGAACGAAACCACAAACGCACAGCAGACACCAGAGTTCCACAAATTCAAGTGAATGCGACGGGGACCAAGGTGCGGGTGCGGATGAGGACGAGGAACTGGAACGGGAACGAGAACGAGAACGAGGAGGCTCCCCTGCGGTGCCGAGCAGGATGCTCAAGGGAGCAAGAAACGCTTGGACGGGATAAACATTTGCGCAAATTTACAGAAAAGGCTGATTTAACTTGTGCTTTGCTTAATTTACTACAAAATTAAATTGTACAAAGCGGAATGCCTTCCGTTGGCCATTTAAGTGCGAATTGCTTGTCTTGTTGCCGCTGCCATCTGGGTGGTCAGTGAGCATCATCATCGCATTTCACGTCCATGCTCGGTCCCCAGTGACCTTTGGCCCCGGCGCCGAGTCAGCTGCTTCGACGAACTGAATTGAATTGGTAACTCTTGTTCATTTTCCGCCTCGTAAGTCTCACTGAACTCAAACACTTGCGGCATCTAAATGAGAACTATTGTTAACAGCCACGGGGCGAACAAGCACTTTTATTCAACAGTCTAAATTTTAATTCTCGGATACTGCAACCCTCTCGGCATCGTTTCAAACATGGTCTAAACCTAAGTTTGGCTTCTGGGCAACTAGTTCGCACACATAGAAATAGAGCTCAACTCATAAGGCTATTGTGATCCATGAAAAGGAGCTATAACTCCTGCTAAGCCCATAAACCCGTCTTGCTCTGACAAAGTCTGGTTTGAGCGTGCCTTCCGTTGCCTGTTTTGCTATGTGTATTTCAATTTTGGCCAGTTGCGTTGACAGCATTTGCTGTTGATTGTATGCAGGACCCGTTTGTTTCTTTTTTCGTCGCATGACTTTCTCATCTGTTCCATCTGCAGCAGATGAAGCATTGCGTATTCACCTAGTTGGTCTCTGTTGTTTGTCCAGGACTCCAAAAGTGCATTGACAAGAATCGAATCTCCTGTTGACACTTGACTGTTGCGACCCGGGTCGCCCTCTACTGTAACTGGCGCAATGGTTCGGGTCAGCGATGATTGCCGCTGGTCACGATGGGAGGCTAATAGCGATTTAGTCCACTTACCAATTGGACGACTTGCAAGTTTGTGAACTTCTCTTTGACCCCAATCCGAGACTCTTGTATGTCTGTTTTGTCTTTTGCGTATCGTTTTCTTATTTTAGAATAAATCAGTTAACGTATTTGGCGAAACTTTCTGTGCCATTATCGACGTTTGCTCTTTGCGGGGCTATTTATCGGTATCGCAGCACATTTTTCAGAGCAAGTTGGACCAACTTTTGCCAAACTTGTCGCTTTTGGCAAAATGCAAACTGGTCCATTTTTATATTTTTAGCAAATATCAATTGAAAAGTTTTCGCCCAGCAACAACCCATCCGAAATTTCTAGCCACTCCCATCTGTTAATAGACTGCTGGGTTTCTATCTCCGCACCCTCTTAATTAACCCTTATCTGTGCAATCAATAAATCAATACGTTCATTTATTATACCAATTTTTTATGCTAGCCATCTAGACAACATACTTAGCCATATGGACGAACTAAATTGGCTTTAAAATGGGCGCATGGGCAATTTTCGAATTCTGGAATCCTTATAGAATGAAACCCTTTTTAGGCAAGCACAGCCAAAGCCACACGAAGCGTTAACAGCTGCCAGAGCTACGAACCCAATTTGGCCGTGGAAACACAGTGCTGGGCATAAATAAATAACCCACAACTTGACCCTTTGATCTAAAAGCAGATGTCTGCTTGCAAAACGGTTGAAAAATTCCACAGACGTCGCCTGCCTGATGGGCCGCGCCATTTGGCGAGCGCACTGCTCGGCTGACCCCGTTGACCCCGCATGCTCGCATATCCCGTGGGCCACGCTCAGCATGTTTGGTATTTGAACTCTAGACACTTATGCGAAATAAATGCGGCTGCGTTCCTGGTCTAGACTGCTCATATTGGTTTTGGTGTTTCAGCTTCTGGTTGTACCTGGCCAAATATAATTTATGATGAAATACCTTTCAGGTAAGGTAATTTTAATCGGTGCATTCTACCAGCATTATTTTGCACACACATAAATGGCTTAAAGTTCATTCAAGTATTTGTTGCACTCATGTTGCTAAGCAATAGTTGAGCCAATTATTTTCAAGGATTGCAAATTGGCTTAGCTTTGTAGCAGTTGTAGCAATTAACCCAAACGCTGGGCGTTTCAGTTAAATTTCAAATAACCTTATGAGTGAACTTCTTCAATTAATTGTCTCACACAACGTCAATTGGACTTACAGTTGAATAAATGACCTTTGCGAACTATGTATCGATGTTGGGTGGCCAGAAAGACTACAACATTCAATGTTGTTCTGTACACACAGAAAACCTTGAACAATAGACCGACATTTTCGGTTATCAAAGTTTTCGCACACGCAATGAGCTCTTGGGAGCATCTGTTGACGTTCCCAACATTCTCCGCCCGCACTACCCCTACTCATAGAAAATGCCAAAAAGCCGAACACTGAACGTCTGCTCGATTGACTTCTGCAAAAGTTGACTTAAGGACTTTTAAAGGACGATATTCATTTGACATGTCTCTGGTATGGGTTCCGTTCTGCGTGGGCTATAAGGTAACGAGCAGAGTCGTATTCTTCAATTGTATTTCATTAAAGCACTGTTGCCAAGGCACAGACAAGGGAGAATTTGCAATTGAATTGTAGGAATACGACGGCACTCATTAGCAAATTAATTTGAAAAGGTGAGAACGCTTCAGACGAGACTGATGTCGAGTAGTTTGGAATAGTGGATGTATACAAATCGGGATGGAAAAATAACTTGCTGTAAGGTACTCTCATGCAGCTAATCAAGAAGATAGCATTACCATGATTATTATTTACAGTATAGCATGAAACAAGACAGATTTCAAATATTTACTATTTAACTCTGGATAAATTGTACATAATCACAAATTTTTGGTAATTATATATTTAATTACATTTTATATATTAAATGGATAATACAAAATTAGAAAAAATTGAATTAATATTAATAAGAATAATACAACTTTTTACTACCAATTTTAACAATTAATAAATCGAAGAAGGACATCGCAAGTAAATGATTTGCCAATAAACGAAATGTGAACCAATTCTTACATCCTCTGATTTTGTTGACCATTTACATTCTCAGCGACGTTTAAATATTAATGCAGCTAATTGGTATTTAATATTTGTAGAATATATAGCGATTCATTTGATTGCAGTCCATTACCAATCCTATTAATGAGTATTTATTGAAATTGTTTGGTAAACGCAATTATACGGTTGAATTTATATTTGTTTAACGTTCAGTGTATTACAAACATTCAATAATAATGTGTATCTATATTGACATGGCTTGGCAATAATAAAGCGGATATTAAATACTTACAACTTTTGCAACAATGACAATGGGCCATATACTATGTACACACTCCGTACAATGTATTTAGTAGTAGAGTGGGGAATAATGCCGTGGCCTCTTTTCTGTGTGTTAATATAAGTCACAAAGGCATTCGAGCAAATTTCCGACACAATTTCCAATTTGGCTGTTTTACGTCTGTTTTTTCTAAATATTTTTTTTTCATGTCATCTGTTTTGCTTTATTATATTTAATTGCTCATACGCACCGTTATACGTTTAGCTTTTGCTTTTGCTTCGTTGGCGCTTTACAGGGGTCCCCAGTCTCCGGTCTCTGGCCAAAAATGATGACAGTGGAGCTTTATCTCGTCTCGGTTTGTCTCCGTGTTGCTCTATGTTGGTTTTTGCTCTGCACCGTCTGGCCGTGTGTGTGAGCTTATTTATTCCCCTCTCTTTCTCTTGTTGTTTGCTTTAATTACGACTGTTTCTTTCGCAGACATTCACTCGGCTACGGTTCATGGTCTGAATTATATGTTTGATAAATTGCTGCTGCAGCAAATCATCGTCAACGCTCTGACATGTATACCGTTATATTCTTATCAATGCTGCAAATATTTGCTCTCCAGTTTTCTAGTTGTCGTTGGCTTTTTTTTGTGAAGCTTTCTATTCTGTAATTGATTATATATAAGTGAAGCATAGTATTCTAAAATAATCAAACCAACAAGTATAACTTCAGTAATATTGTCTTACGAAATTGACATAACAAAAACAATGTAAGTGACAATGGCGTTTGACTATTGAGACGAAATTTGGTTTCATATGTGTTCAAAACCTCCTTCCCGATAAGCTTTTAATATGCTTAAATTATTAACCACGCTCTAATCCAGTAAACGGATGTTTTGAGTGGCTAGTCGTCATTATGTATCTTTAGGGTTGAAGGTGCAGAGTCCTATAATCCAATTATTCGATATCAATGTATTGTAGTCAAGTGAAGTATAATATTGCAAAATAATCTAGCCAACTTCAGGTATATTGTCTTACGAAGCCCATTTAACAAACAATGCATGTGACATGCCGTTTGACTATTGAGACGAAATTTGGTTTCATATGTGTTCAAAACCTCCTTCCCGATAAGCTTTTAATATGCTTAAATTATTAACCACGCTCTAATCCAGTAATCGGATGTTTTGAGTGGCTAGTCGTCATTATGTAACTTTAGGGTTGAAGGTGCAGAGTCCTATAATCCAATTATTCGATATGAATGTATTGTAGTCAAGTGAAGCATTATATTGCAAAATAATCTAGCCAACTTCAGGTATATTGTCTTACGAAGCAGGTTTAACAAATAATGCAAGTGACATGGCGTTTCATTATTGTGACGAAATTTGGTTTCACATGTGTTCAAAACTCATTCCCGATAAGTTTGGCATAGGCTTATATAATTAACCCCGCTCTAATGCAGTAAACGGATGCTTTGAGTGGCTAGTTGCCATTATGTAACTTTAGGGTTGAAGGTGTATACATTACCTATACATACATACCTATACATTATGGACTGTATAGGTATATAATCCAATTACTTTATATTAATGTATTGTATTCAAGTGAAGCATAATATTGCAAAATAGTCAAGTCAACTTCAGTAATATTGTCTTACGAAGCCTTATGTTCTGATTGGCTATTCGCAATTTTCTAACTTTGGGGTTGAAGGTGTTGAAGTGTTATTGCCGATATGTTTTCTATATGCTTAAATTATTAACTCAGCTCTAATACAATAAACGGAGTCTTTGATTGGCTAGCCAATTTCAGCCGATTTAACAAACAATGTAAGTGACAATGGCGCTTCATTATTGAGATGAAATTTGGTTTCATAAGTGTTCAGTCATCAGTTTTGCAACAGTGCTTGTCAAGAACAGACGTACAAATTTTCTGCTCACAGTGAAAAATTGTATAAAATAATAATTATAGAACAAATAGACTAAGCCACATAGAGGAACCTATACGCGCAACCTACCGGAATACATATAGTTATACATATAGATATATACTTAACTTAATTATTGTGCGTAACAAGTGGTCTCTTTTTCGGCACAAAAACACTAAAAATCAAACAGCGTAATATTATGGCTGGTAATGGAAATTCAAAAAAACTTAATAAAGTGGAGTGCTCCAATCAATACTCCAACTATTTTCGTTCACTGCAAACGCGAGATGTTGATAAAACCGATGATACCCATGTTCCTCAGTTTGAAACGCCAAACGAAGCTGTCAACAAACCACCTCCGATAACTGTACTCAATCAAAGTACCAAGTTTATACAGGATCTTCTCACAACCATCGAAATTAAGAAGTACTACATTAAAACTATATCAATTGGTATTAAAATCTTTCTCCCGAACATGGATTACTTTAACATAGTCCCTAGCAAATTAAAGGAATCAAAATGTGAATTTTACTTTTATGATACACAACGAACAAAACCATACAAGGCCGTATTATCTGGATTGGATAAGCTTCCAAATGAAAGAGTTAAAGAAATGTTGTCCAACTTAGGATTGCAATGCATTGATGTTAAAGTCGTGCAAGAGAAAACGAAATACGATCGTAACCGGGTTTTTTATATTATATATTTTAACAACATGAGCATTACTGTTCAACAGGTATGCAAAGACTACAAGTATGTAAACCACACCAGAGTACGATGGGAGTACAAAGAAAAACACCTAATAAATTAATACAATGCGCATTTCTTGATGTTTGTGTCCGGGCAATTGGGACATAATTAATTGTGGAACTACTTGAACTTCTTTCAAAGAGAACGCTTTGTGGTATTTCTGAGCGTAGACTGTCTACTTCGGGATTGTGTGTTTTGCTTGCATTTTAAAATTGACTGCAAGGAGAGACGACTGGGGCAAGTCCAATCAGTAGAGGAATGATAACCTTTGTAGTTGGCGCATTTCTTGATGGTTGTGTCCGGGCACGATTGATGGGGACCGGCACAGTGCGTGCAAGATATTTTTATGATGTAAAAACATCTTGCACCCATTCTGCCGGTTCCCATCAATCGGAATCGTGCCCGGACACAAACATCAAGAAATGTGCTAATTGCAAAGGTAATCATTCCTTTACTGAGTTGACTTGCCCCAGTCGTCTCTCTTTTCAGTCAATTTTAATACGCACTTCGTTACGAAGCAAAACACACAATCCAGAAGTAGACAGCGCCAACAGTGGTCTACGCTCAGAAATACCACAAAGCGCTCTCTTTGAAAGAAGTTCTAGTAATTCCACACCTGATAAACGCACTCATTAAAAGACCTATGGGAGTTATAGAAATGCGCTCATCAATAATATCTCTTCCCAATAATAACCAATCACATCAACCAAATCTCAGCTGCACCAATAAGGGCGAGCGATTCCCAGTTATTTCACAGTTAGCAATCAAGTATGTCTACTCCAAGAAATAAAATAAAAAATAAATAAAATAAAAAACGTATAGAACTTATTAGGTACTTAGATGACAACAATATTAATATAGCTCTTATAAATACAACATGGCTTACCAGTAATGATGAGCTTAAAAGTTCTAATTATTCGCACTTTATAGAAAATGTGGGCATCTAAATTATTTCAAATTTCGTTAATATAATAATATAAGAATAATATAATATAAGAATCATTCTCCGCAGACAATATATTCAAACATTATTACAGTTAATCAAAGCTAGTTGTAATCATTTTAACTACACAATTCGTAAAGAACTATTTATTTATAATAATGAACAGTGGAACAACAATGTCAAAATACTAGACTAATGTAGTAAAACCTTTTGGAACACAACAAAAGTGATCAAAAACAAATAAATTCATTCCATGTCTTTATGACTCAGATCCAGCGTATGTAACCGCTAAGGAAAAAGCTAATTATCTTGGAGATGTTTTCCAATCGAAACACGATTTTAAAAACTCTCAAAACTAAAAAAATCTTAAAAATACTTTTTTAATCAATATTCAGTATATTCTATAACTTCAGGTCTGCGAAATAAACCTCTTAAACTACTTACCATATTACACTAACACAAAATTATTATATAAAATGGCAAGAGTTCAAGTGGTTTATCAATATATCAACTCACATCACACAACTTTATAACAATGAGAAATTAAATGCAACAATAATTGACTACTTAACAGCATATTAAATTATTAAATCAAGTATACTTTTGTAATCCCAGTATTAACTAATTATAGTTTTAAGTTAGCATGTAAGTCGTCCAATTAAAGGTTTTCTCTTCACCATTTTCCTTTCTAATCCACATTCATTTAAATTTAAGAAATACAAAACTTAATAAGAATACTAAATTTAAATGTGACAGTTGAAAAGCAATCGCTAAAACTCCGGAAATCGCCAGTATCATAACCATTAGCTTTACTTTAAATGGGTAATAAAGCAATACAATATTAAAAACAAAAATATATGTGTTCAGTACCTCATTCCCGATAAGTTTTTAATATGATTAAATAATTAACTCAGCTCTAATTCAGTAAACGGACACAATTTTCCAACTTTAGAGTTGAAGGTGTAGAGTCCTATAATCCAATTATTCTATATCAATGTATTGTATTCAAGTGAAGCATAGTATTGCAAAATAATCTAGCTTTTGAATATTGAGACGAAACTTGGTTTCATATGTGTTCAAAACCTCATTCCCGATAAGTTCGGAATAGGCTAAAATTATTAACTAAGCTCTAATACAGTAAACGGATGCTATGAGTGCCTAGTCGCCATTTTCCGCCTTTAGCCAACATTGTGGAATTGGTGAATACATTAAATATTTCCATTGTTTGGATGCCAGCTTGGCAAGTGCGCAGAAAGTAAATTAATATGAATTTAATGGGGAAAACGCGTAAATATCTTAACGTTGGCCTTCGTCCTTACAATGGGGCCCCCACAGCGATGGTCCTTAAACTGCCGCACAGTCATTTTCACCCACTTTCCCACCAGGCCGGGACAGTAATAAAGAAAATTCCCGTCCTACAAATTGTGTAAGGTGTGGAAAGCAGCGTAACGGGCAACCGGGAACACGCGTTCATGAAACAGCTACTTATATTGGCATGTCAGTAGCTCAGTGGCTTGTGTGTGTGTGTGTGTGTTTGTGTGTGAGTGTAGGAGCGGGTGAAGTTGGCTACAAACTGGCCACGAACAGAGAACCACTTTTGGCTGCTTTGAAATGAATTAATTATGTTGAGCTTGGCCACGCTTGTTTAAAGTTAATTGCTATTTCAAAATGCATGCAACACTTTTCCAGTTCGCAACGCAGTCAAAATAATATTTTGGGTAATTGGAGTGAATTGCGAAGGTGTTGGCGAGTCCAACCACTTGAATTTCTAATCCTAGTGCTACATAGAATTTTACTGCATTTAAAAAATATACGTTAGCAATCTAAAATTAGTTTCCGAGTTATCTCAAGAAAATTGCATTTGTATCAAACAATTGTCGCATTTATTTGGTGCAATTTCATTTAGCAAATATTATACAAAAATATCAAAAGGATCATCAGGATTTCTGCAAGGAAATCAATAAAACTGATTTGACTATAAATTCCGGCATAAAATTCTGCTATCTTAACCGAATAGTCAAACAAACATCTTGACTTCTTGACGAATGGTGTTCATGTTAATACATATTATAAACAAATATCTAACTGAATATGTGTGCGTGTGTGCTTCTACGTTGGCAATTTATTAGACTCTTGTCAAGCTCAATATTACTGTCAATGTATTGACCAAATTTGATCAAGGGATGAACCGTACAGTTAAAGTGAGGATATTGAATTTAGGCATCCCACAAATTTTGTTTGCCTGTCGCCTGGCGAACATCAAAAAGGTGTCGGCAAGGGAGGATACGAGGCAGGGAGGGTTACGTCGGGAGCCCACCTGCGCCGTACAAAAGCTGCTCTGAGCTCTGCCGTTATCCTCTAATAAATATTGATTTCAGGGTAATAAAAGAACATGACAGAAGCTAATAGCATCCTCGATGGTATTAACGGCCCTGTCGTTCATCGGTCACAGCAAGCGTCCTGGCTCTGCTTCTGGGGTGCCAATACTATATCTACCGAAATTTATGGATTAAACAAACGTTCGCTTGCTCGCTTAGACGCACACACACACGCAAGTGGGATATATATATATATATATATATATATATATATACGATTTACAAAATAAATCGATGTAAATTATTTTCAACAAAGCTTGAAATTATTCAAAATTAAATATAACTACCGTGTTCAAATTATGTAAATTTTTTCCCATTTTCAACTCGCAGTTCACCTTTCAGTTGTTGTCCTCCTTGCTTGTCATTTTTCTACACGTGCCACGACCAGAGCAGGTTACAAAACTGAAGCCGGCGAGGATTTCGGGCAGATGTGTTTGGCTGCTGGGACGGTGTGGGATGCCGTCTCATGGAGATAAATATGGAAATGTCATGTTTACAAGTTCTGGCAATAAAAGCCACCCATGAAGCTTATAAAATGCAAATGATTCGCTCAGAATTTCCTATTTTTCGAATGTGCCTCCCACAGATTCCAACGAAGAGCGTGAATTGTCCAAAAGAGAAAATTTCCTTAGCAGTTACACTCTTTGGTTAAACCGGCTATTTCGTGTTCACCAGGGAAAATATGTATGTTTGTATGTTTGTAGGTCCCACCATGTTCACACCTAACACAAGCAAACATCAGAGTAATGTTTTGTTAATACGGAAGTATACATTTCTTCGAGCTAATATAAAGAAATATATACAAAAAAATAATTATAGATTTTGACAGCCTATAGCTGGAGTTGAAATCTACTTTTATAAAAGAATCTGATATATTTTTAGTAAATATCTTCAGCCGTAAACTTATAAAGCATGACTCCTCCTGGATTAATTTTAGTTGTAAATTTATCCTTCGGCTTAAACAGCCCCAATTGTTGTTTGGTGTCGAACAAATCCTGAAACATTTACATAATTAGTATCTATACACAATTATGTGTAATAATTTTCTACTGACGTGGACTACATAACCCATACGATTGGTAAGACCCAAACTTTCCAAGACAATTCCATATGCTAGCGGACACAGTGGGCAGGCCTCGTAGCCTTCAATCTGGACAAAGGCCACAGCATATGAGTGTCTCTTAACGTTATTGAAAGGCATGACAGGACGCAGCCATACCTAAAAGGTGCAAGATATCTGGAGCTTACAAGTTGAATGAAAGTGTATCAGAACTAACCTTAATACTTTGTGAAACCCATACGCAGCGGCCCGGTATACCGAGTGGATCCTGATTGAGCTCTATCACATCTCTGGAATATGCACATCATTTGTCAGATATTATAACAATGTCTAATTGAAAATGCTAACCGATTTTGTAATAATGCTTTGATTTCAGGGCGGACTGTCTCCAACTCATTCGTCATTATGAGCGGAGCTGCAAGGACTGCCCAAATCGCCAGTTGCAAACGACTCGAGTCATAGCTGAGATGAAAATTTCCGAGCACCAGCTGATGTCAAGAGATTATCAGGTTGCATTAATTGAATTAAATACCGCATTGCTCACCATATCTGGGTCATTCCAATGCCCAGGTCCGGCATTTTTTATAAACTGATCTTGATTGCTGTAGTACCTGTACATGGTCTGCGCCACAGACTCGAAGGTATCTCTAATATCGTCAGCAAATCGCCACAGATTGCAGTGCTCTTTGATCAATTCGTAGTTTGGCTAAAATGTAAGAGTTTGGCATAACAAAACGTTCGATGCGAGAGCGTTAACTAACTTTTTTCTGATAGTATGGCCAGCTACAAGAGTAGACCATGGGGCGGCCCGTCCGATTCAATTCCTTGCCAAAGGCGGGGTATGCGACGTCTAGGTTCATTCCATTTATGCCGCATCCATCCAACTTTACATAATCCACGTTCCACTTGGCGAACGTTTTGGCATCGAGTGCGAAGTATCCCTTAGCACCGGGTCCCTTATACATGCAAGTGCTCTCACCGATATCGTGATATAGGCCAAACTTCAGGCCTCTTTCGTGTATCTAGTCCGTAGCAAATAATATTAAGAAATAGTGAATATAACATAAGACTTACGTAATCGGACAAAAAGTTAAGACCTCTGGGAAAACGTTCTCGATGGGCCACCAATTCATTTGTGATTTCGTGGCGCTCTCGTTCCATCCAACAATCATCGATTATTAAATATTTATATCCAACCGCCGCATATCCCTCAGATACTAGCAGGTCGGCGGTGCGCATAAAGAGCGACTCACTGTACACGAAGAATGAGACCAAAAATATTGACAGCTCTATCCACTAGCTTTGCATTTTCACCTGATGCAATCCCGGGGAAACTTTACGCAATCGGTCATACAGCGGAACCGTTCGAACGGCATCCAGCCCATTGGCGGAGTTCTGGCTAAGCCATTGTTAAGTCCGGAAACGCTGCACAAACACAGACAACTTGCAACGACTGCCAGCAGCATCAACTTGCCATCTTCTCTTGGCATTCTGGCCAGGTTTGCAATATGGTTTACGTTCAACCGATTGCAAACTTTAGCTGCGGCCCCCTCAACTAATTATAATTTAATGCATGAGCTCTTTTAATATTCCGTTGCAAATTTTGTGGGTTGAAAACTTCACTGTGAGTGTTAAGGTTTATTGTTTTTCTGATTTTCTGATCTGTTCGCTTACTTTGTTGTCAGTGCTTACGTGAGAGAATATATTATGTTTTTCCTGCTACAATTAACAATTATTGTTAATAAAAACCCGTAATTGCTTCAATTAAGTTCGAGTATAATAGCTCATAATGTTGTATGTCTTCACCTCGCCAAAGCCCTCTTTAAAATATGAGAATAGACTAAGCTCGAACTGGGGCCGGTGCAAGTTTGTCGAAAGTTTACTTTGGAGCGGGCCCCAGGGCTCGAAAGTTTTGAGTGCAGCGCTTGGAATAATTTAACAGGCAGGCGCCTATTTGCAGTACGCGCTACGTGGACTCTTAAGCTCCTCTCGTTCTCTAGCGACGCTTTAGTGTGTGTTCATTTTTTGGAAGTGTTGGAGACGCTTTGCGGAAAACTCAAAGAGCACTTGACTGATGAGTTTTATAATAAGTGAGGGGCACCAAACGGAGCAAGAAAAGACTCTGCGCTGCAGGAGTCTGCAGTGAACATAAATGTAAACAGGTAATATTAAAGAATTAATACAATTTGCATGGGACGATTAAAACGAAAGATATAATCGAAAGACAAATATAAAAACTGTATTAAAGGTTAAAATATTATTGAATTTTGGGTAGCAAACTTGAGAGCGTACAATGTGCACAAAAGCAGTAGTGCATTAACTGCAAGCCAAAGATACAAATGTATCTAACGAATATGTATCTACTATTGGAGGCGGGTACATGCTGTGCTCAGGAGGAGTAAATAAACAAACTGCCAGCACGTTATGCCAATTAAAGGGATCCCTTGCGGACTTGAATGTTAATGCTGAATTTATGCAAATTAAATGATTTGTAATATGCTGCGAGTACTCCTCGGAAATGCAGATGTTGCCAGCCTGATGTTGACATCCTGGCCCCGGCCGGGCACACCCCTTGCCGCCCGGCCGTCTGGCCGTCTTGCCGACTAATTAGTTAGAAGGAAGTTCGCTTGTTGGTTTAACTTTACTTCAGGCCACTGGGCGCTTTAGTTACCCCATTTGAGCAATTTCAAATTGGCCGAGTGCGCAAACTGCACGCGGTGAGCGGAATTTATGTATGTATGTGTGCCATTTGCTGTAGCAGCCGTCGCATCTGATGTTCTGCTGTTGCTCTCTGAATCTTGGCCAACTAATTAATTTGTACTTTTGCTTCTTGCCCCGACTCTCACTCCGGTGGCAGAGACACGAGCGCAAGGAGCGCAGCGACCCCACCGCGTGTGCACGTGTGTTCGGTGTACGTTGGTTGTGTAGTTTTCTCAGTTAATGCCTCAAATATGTTAACAAGATACTTTACAATATGCCATAAAAAAGGCAAAGCTGGCAGGCAAGGTAAGGGGCCGGAATACAAACTCGGAACAGTCAGCGGATTTCTGAGTTCTGTTTACATAGGTTTTCCCAGCTCAACCCCCACCTACGGCCTCGCTTCTTTTCGGCACCGAAATGGCTGACAACACACATGTTGCACCCACCCACGCACACGCACACACACACATACACACGTTTACAGTTGAACCCCTGATGAGTGAGTGCGTGCCTACTCAGATGTGTTGTAAAATTATGCATTAGTTTTATGTCATTTTGTGGCATATTAAAATCTCCTTAATTACGAAATGTAATCAACAAAGGTTCGCTGCACACTTTTCCTTCTTGGCTTTTCGCTTAAAGCGCTTTTTGTGATCCGCAATGCTCGTGTTGTTGTTTACATTTTTTGTTAGCCATGTTGTTGCTTTTGGCCCGAGCCATGTACGTGACAACCAGGCAGAGGCAAGAAAAGTCTTAGTAAACGAAATCCTAGTCCAACATTTTTCACTTCGGCTAATGTTTGTTTTTGGCCCAAATATATGTACCATGTACCAAGATACAAAAAATGCTCATCCATTAAATAAATGTGCTCACGAGCCTTGTGTTTGTATGTATATACACACTTATGTATATGTGCTTACGAGTATATTCCTATGAAAAGAATTTCAAATGTACAACATGTATATATATTGGTATTTACAAGTTATTATGCAATAAAAATCAAGACTTGTTAAATTCTAAATTGAAAAAAATAGTTATATTCAAATAACAATTTACGCATATTTCAATTTCAGTTCAGTTTTTGAAATGAAAATAATTGCAGCGAAAATATTTATTGGTACTACATGTATGTGACTATTTTATTAAGAACTTGTTTTTGCCCATTAAAATAATTTTAAAATGTCATTTACGACCTAATGCACCTGCTTAGTATTATTTTTTGGCTTTCCTAAAAATATAGCCATATAAAATTACTAATAAGTTAATGGAAAATATGTATTATTACAGAGCGCAAATCGAATAATAATAGTACAAATAAATACAGGCGAAAGGGTATTTTCTAGTGCAGCACTCTCGACCAGTGCACTCTCGTTTGTGAATACTTTTTCAAATATTCAATATTCATTAAACGTTCATCACAATTGGAGTGTCATTCAGCTGGTTGAGTAATTTCGATATTTGTGCAGTTAAAAACAACTGACTTAAATGGTTGGAATTTGTTGGTTTAAAAGCACTCAGAAAATAATCTGTTTCATTATTTACATTTAATTAATAAGATAAACATGCATATTAAATTATGTAACAAGTTGAACTGCAGTAATTATTACTAATAACACATGCATTCCCCAGTGGGTTTGCCTGAAGATCGAAATTGCAGTTATGTAAAAAAGAACAAACGGTTGATAATTGATTGATAATCACTTGTTATTGACTCAATTCGCCCTTTCTCTTCATTATGGCGTACGCACAAGAAAGGGGTTGAATGTGATATGAATTTCATATGAAATCAGCCAACCCGGGAGAGAGGATACACAAGGAAAATCCATACATAAATTAGCCCATTCATTGGCTAACGGCAATGTCGTGCAATCGTCCTCGTTTATGGTGCTTTAATTGCCTCAAATTGTCTGGGCTAAGTACGTTTTGGTGTTATCAGCGCCATTAATAATGAGCACAATGTGGCGGCTTCGACTTGTTGGGCATTCATAAAAAAAATAATAATATAAAAAATAAGAATAAAAATGTATATATGTATAAATTGAGCTGAATGAAGTCAACGCTAAAAAGTGCATTATTTATACAATTATGTATGAAGATAATACCTCTTTTATGGCGCCAAGTGGCTGGCAACGCTGGCACGTGAATGGTTTCACCCGTGGGAGGGCGGGGTGCACAGGTAGGTAATAGGGGCATTGAGGCATAACGCTTGCCTGGTGGCTGTTGGCAGTTGGTAGTTGGCAGCAACAAAAGCCTATTATTCTGCACGTAATAAACATAAAGTTGGCGCAATTTGTAACATAAATTTAAAGGGCTAACGTAAATCTTAGCGGCAATTATGTGTTGGGCGAACGCGGCGTATACGCAACGCAACGCAGCGCAGCGCTGCCCGGGTTCATAACTCATGCGCTTCATTTCCAGGCAGGCGAGCCAGGCCCCACTACTATCACAAACACAAATGCCAGCAGCAACAGCAACAACAACAGCAATAATGTGGAAGGCGAAGCCAGCGAAAGGAATTCAAATAGCCATAATTTATCACGTTGAGATTGCAGCTTCGCTACGCACGCAGACGAGCAGCAGATGAGTCGCCGCGTTTTGTCTTCTGGCTGTAGGTCGCCCCTGGGTTCAGGTTCGGGTTCGTGCTCGGATTTGGATTTGGGGCGGCATTCAACCCTTTTGAATGCCAAAGGATTAGGCCGCCCTCTGTCAAGCCAGGGATAAGAAGCCCAGAGCCAAAGGAGGGCCGCGGAACGCAATTAGGCATGCAACAAGACCGCGGCCGGGGGCGTGGGTGTGGGCGTGGGCCTGGCGTCTGCCCCGTGCTATATTGGGATTTATGATTTTCTTTTTAATCAGATTTATCTTAATGCCTGCGATAAAGGTAAAATAAATCGCGAAGATTTATTAGCGCTAATTTTGCTTAATGCGCAGGTGACTATGAATGGCAATTGGAGAAAAGGACATTCGAAAAGGACAAATACGCGAATATCTATTCAGCATGCTGAAACTAGTAAATAGGCTAATAACCGTAAATAATCCACAAAGACTTTAAACTCCCCTTGCCAAAACTTAACCGATTTCCAAATGCAATATTATTTTGGAGACAGCTTGTCTGCTGTGTGCTCGATTGGACATCATATAATCAAACGAAATCAATTTAATTTGTCTTTCTTTTCAAAAGTCTCACTAGAAATGGCTTCTTGACTGATAAATTTCATAAATCTTAAAGAAAACATTTTCCATTGACGGTGAATTGAACCAAAAAAACATTTTGGTTATGATTTTATCCTATGAATTAATTTGTATGTATTTAATTTTTGAAATCCAAATTTCTACTACTCCCAAGATTTTGAAAAAGTTTGCGAAATTTGTCTTATAAGAAGTACAGTAGAGAGCAACCCCTTCTAAGCAACTGTAGGGTGTTAAAAGACACAAATCCGCCCACGGCAGAAACAGTTTCCGTTGCAGGACATAAAGCGTTGACAGCAACAGCGACACACAAAGCGCTCGCCGCATCAGCATCAGCATCAGCGTCGGCAGCAACAGGAGAGCAAACTGAAGAACTTGAGAGCAATTCCGAACAAATAACATTCGCAAAAATATGAAGCGACCACGCAGCAGGGGCCAAGCGAGTGGTCCGTGCCACTGCCGCACTCTAATCTCCGAGCGGGGCAATAAAAGGCAGCTCGCAAACTTTGGCTTTGGTCTTAGTTCATATTTTATTTAGTCGCTGTATCCGGCCAAAAGTTTGCCTGTGCCGTTGCCTGGACTCCAGCTGGAAATACTTGGAATTTGTCTTGGCGCGCTTATTTTAATTTTTTCTGCGGCGGGCGGCAACTTTGCATTATTGCTGTTGTGTCCTGCCTGCAACTCCACTCATTTAAGTGTGGCAAGCGAAGCGTTCGTTTTCCCTTTGCTGCGTTTCTAGTGTCATAAAAACGAATAAACTAAGACAGAAACCGAAATAGCAGAAAATGCAAATCATTGTCCTGCGACTTGTTCCGCTCGTCCGGGCTGTCCAGTCCCAGCTCAACGCGCAAAAACCTCCAAAGCCGCAGGACGGAGTAGCTCCGGCGCTGCCTTCACTGTTACTATCCTTAAGAACAATTGTGTTGCGGTTTCAGCGATGTCCGTGTGCCCGTCCCTGCCCCTGCTCCTGCCCCTGTCCCTGTCCCTGTCCCTCTTCTTGTCCCTATCCATGTCCTTGGCAACCTGTGATAATCGTCTTGTGGGCAGTTGTGCTGGTTCCTCCTTTTTCTCGGCATTTCTTTTCGTCTTTTTATTTTTTTATTGTCACTTTCCCAACAAGTCCAGCGCTCAAGTGCCTGGCATGGGACCAGCTGCGGACCGGCACGGCCCTGGCCGCCCTTTTGCTAAACATTTATCATTTGATTACAATTTGACGGTCAATGTGACTTTCCATCGGAACAGCAGCCTGGAGTCTGCTTGGAGGGGCAAGTTGGAAAATTAAATGTGTTGTTTTGCTGTTGATTGTAAAAATAATTTCGTTGTTTCAGCTGGTTTGTTTGCTGACGGAAAATGCTGCTCGACTTGGGAAGCCGCAATGAATAAAATTTACTTTTTAACAATTGTTTACATTTTACTTGGCAGCATCTAAATATTAAATGTTATTATGAGAGAGTTGTCGCTCGGCTCTTCATATTTCATAAACCGGAAAATTAAATTACGACCGCTTGTTTACAGGCCACAGAACATTGCTTAGGTCGAGTTTAAATAACTTGTACCTGAGTAATGTTCAGTGTTGTTCATAGCAGATGGTATTAGATTTCATTGTGTGTTTGAAACCTATTTTCCGTTTATTTATTTCTTTTATCTTACTTTTAATTAGTTATTAATACGTGCTATAACTTCAAGCTAGCCGTAGTATACTTTTCAGATAAAACATTGTCTTTAATTCAACAAATTTCTTCCGTTTTTCTTTTAAGCATTTTTGTTTTTGGCTCAACGTAAGGCGTTTAATGCCACCGTAAACCTTGAGTAGATATTAGCCCAAGTTTACGAGAGCCGCTCACTTCTATTCGTTCAAATGGCAATAATTTTACTTGAGCCAACTTTTGGCCACACTCAGATATTTGTGCCTAAAGTATAGTGGGTAATGCGCAGCAAACGTTTGCTTGGAGGTGGTTTTATGTTATTTTTGTTACCGCTTCACTTGTGTAACCAAATCGTAAAATTTGTACTCTCTGCCAAAGCGCGAAAGTGCATAATAAGTCTGCAGAGCTGCCCACTACTTAGCCGGCTAAACTAAGTGCCATAAAACACTACATCCTCAAGACTGTGCCTCAATTTGTCTCGAAGCTAGATCAAATTTTGAAAAATGTATACACAGAGTTCCCTAAGCTGCAAGCCACAATAAACCGTCAGCTGAAACAAAAAATAATCGGAGATGACAGAAACGGAAGCCAAAAATAAACACAACAACAGCAAGAAATAAATCAGAATAATTTAACCCATATGGTACATAATCATATTTCATTATATGTACATATAGTATGTACATATTTATTCAGCTAGGACTCACTAGTGCAGGCCAAAATTATACAGTTCGAGAGCGGAAGCTCATTTCGGAAAAGATGCGCATAGACAGGCCCGCAATTCATGCACGAATAAAATTGATGAAGGTCAAACTCTGGTTGACTTTGCGGTGATAAATGAGCGGTCAACCTAAAGGAAAACACCAACACATTCGAGCAAAAACACACACACACACACACACACATTCACATCCTGACAGGAGGCCAAGGGGAAAGTTAGCCGACGAACAAACCTCCAGAGGATGCAGGCCTGGCCTGGCCCCATAGCATAGGTGGGGCGTAGGGTGTGCGGTAGGCGGTAGGCGCTTAGTGCCGAACAAGCAAACTTATGCACCTACTCGCAGTTTTTGTTGTTGTTGGTTCTGTTTTGTTGGTGTTGGTGTGTCTGCTATAAGCACGCATACTTGAAGAAATGAGCGTGCACGGAATACGTAAAGCATTTTCGGGATTCGGTCGAGTGGCTCGTCGGTTCGATGTTAGGCTCGGTGGGTTTGCCATAAATAGTCCTACTCGGTGTACTTGATATGGTCGGCATGGAACCAAAATATTAGCAAATCTTGTTTAGAGTGTTTGGTAAATTTATTGCTCTCGTGTCTGTGTTAATACGCGCGAACATATTTGCCGACCAGCACAATTTGAGTTATCTGCGTGTGTGTGTGTGTGCTGTTTGAATATAAACACAGACACAAAAGAAACGTGATCAGAACCGATTCTAAACTAAAGCAACTAAAGCATTTCGTTAAGCGTAATTCGCTGCCCTTCATTTCATGGACTCAATGTTTAATTGCGGATCTACTAAGTCATGGCCGTTCTGGCCATGAATCAAATTGAGGCGCCCATTGCCATAAATCAATCTCTCTTTGTTTATGTCAATGCAAAAAATAGATTGAAAAGTATTTTTATTATCAAATTTGATTATATTATACCATAAAATTTTTAAATTAGAAATGCTAATGCGAATAAATTGGCTTTAGCCATTGTTAAGTGCAGGCACGTAAACTGCGTATTGCGTGTTGTGACTTATTTCAAACTTGTTGATTTATGAAAATTCGATTTGACTGATATCTCGCAGAGAGCCAGCGTTCAGCTGTGGCACAACTAAATATAGAATATATAGTAAATAAATAACTTTTTGCAGCGCACCCCAGCGGCAGCCCAACAGCTGTTTGTATACATGATTGAGTTTTTCTTTTGATATCATAGTTTTTTAAGCATTACGCAAACTTGGATACAAGTTGGATGAAGGAGCGCAACACCATCAGCAGCAGCTCAGCTGCGCCAGAAGCGCACGTCAGTCTTTTCGACTGATTTTCCATCACGTGCTGCAGATGAACTTAACTTATCCAATGAGCCGACGCGTCGTGTTAAGTTGATGTGAATTGATGCGTCTGACCGGCGACTCGTCCAATCTCAACTACAGACTCACGTATTTCACTGCAGCATCAAAGGAACGTGTTCGCGCTGTCAGTTCCAACTTTTATTCCACACTCTGCCATTGCCACGCCCTCGCCTACCGGGCCACTTTCCGTGCCACTCAGTGTTCATTCTAACGTTATCGACTTATTTTGTGTTTAAGTTTGCTTAAGTTTATATTTTTCATTATGTTTATGTTTTCGCATCGTTTACACGTCGGCCTTAGTGGCAGCGTAACGGCCTTCCCTCTCTCCTTGCCCCATTTTGTGTGCTTAAATGTGTTTTATACTTTGTATTCTTCCTAAGAGTTTTAATTTAAAAATGAAAGCAACAAACCCAAAAGTAAAAGAGAGGCAAGAAAAAACCATATTCTCATCGCTGGAGGGAGGATCCCTTTAAACTTTTCGTGTTTCATTTTTGTTTTTCGTTTGCTTTCGTGCGGTGGGTGACTCAGTGGTTCGAGTGGGGGAAGCAGATCTGTAGGGGAGGGTGGGGCTACACCAAAATTCAATAAAAGTCTATAGAAAGTTAAGCTTGTCGGTTTTTGTTTCACATGAAAACCTATGCACAATATCCATAAAATTAGCATTTCGTTCAAAACATTTTATTTAACATCTGAGATTAGATAAAATTGAGGCTTTACAGACATCCTGTCGTTCTGAGTGGAATGCGTGTTCTTTCTGTTTTCTATCCCAGACATATACACATATTTCTTTTGTGAATATGTAAACAAGTTAATGTTATTTATGTATCCGATTTTGCACACTATTAGATTTCAGCACGCTTTTTTGAGATTATTTGCATTGTTAAGCACAAGTGGAACTGAAGAAATTTGAATAAAAAACCAAACTTTTGGAGTTTTATTGTCAGTTTCTTGGGACAGCATAAAAGTGAATTGGTAATCGAATGTACAAAAAAGGTTCCTTAATATACATATAAGGAGCTTAAATAGTTTAGATATAACACACAGATATACATAAGTACTTGGCGTATATTATGTAGATTTGCAAACCTATTGGTAAGTTAGGAGGCACGCTTTCACATTTGTCATGAATATCTTCTCGGGATATTAAGGTTGAATCTAGCATTAGCAGTAGATTATCAGAGCTTATTAGTATTAACAATATTGAAACTGAACGTTGGCGCTTGAAGAGCACTCAATATTTGCAATCTAAGGACTAAGTAGAGCGCATCTCATCGGTAATCAAGGACCAGGTGAATGTGGCATTTCAAATAATGAACGCACAATTTGCTTCGATGCTCTGCAGACTGGACTGGTGCAGAGCTTGGCCGGCCAGCCTTCGATTATGGCTCATAAATTGATTTTTATTAAAAGCCTTTTAATAATGTATCTCCCTCGACAGTGCGGCTCTGGGCTCGCATCTTGGGGATTTCATTCAAGCGCAAATAAATTGCAGAAATATGCAATGCGCCAATTCACTGCCCAAAGAGCAGAAGCAGCAGCAGCTAAAGCATAACCGAGCGGATATTGTTTTTCGAAATCATTTCTTTACGAGCGTCCTGCTTCGCACTCGCGGACTTGCCTTCCCCTTGCTATCATTTTTCCCTCCTCCTTTGGCCTCTTTGCTCTGTCCCGCTCTGTGCTTTCTGCTGCAGCTTCCTTTTGCTTAATTTTTCGCCCATTGCGCACACAAAGTGGAATTACCCATGAGGGCCCTTGAGCTGGCAGCAGTGTTGACTGAGATGGAATCGCGGTGGCTCGCAACAGTACTAAGAAATGCATCAAACTGTTTCTTGAATATTCAAAAATGGAAAATGTGCCATAAACATACATATTTACAGTCGACAGTCGAGAGCGGCCCAGTCTATCGCCATTGTCAGCTTTGGAATTTTAATTAGTTTGCAATTTGCAAATCACGGCATTTGACGGACTGGTAATTATGAAGAAATTCCACAGATCAAAATGCAGAACATGTCGGTTCTGGTTCGGGAATTTGGAAAAAGAGAGACCAGCTTATGATTCATTCCATTTTTTAATCATCATCGTTTGCCAATCAACGTAGTGCGTTCATTTCAAGTTGGGCTGTGGGCGTTATGGTCCTAGCCTCGTCCTTGGTCCTGCTTTTTACGCAGGTGCGGCCTTCGTGGAATGCAAATGAGGCATCAACCAATGAACTGAAACTCGTCAAGTCTTTGAAGTTATTGGAGGCCAGTGAGTCGGCGCATTTTGGTAAAATGGCTTGGCTGTGCGTCCATTAAATTATACATGTTTACAACTCTCCCATACAAGCACATTATGTATGCGTATGGTATGCTAATGCAGTCAAATTTGTATCCATCTTAAATGCTTCATACGCCTATATATTGTGTCAATACAGGGCCAGACGCATTTTCAGATGAAAATATGTAATTTCTGCACTGCAATGCCAATCCATTTTGTTTGTCCGCCACGCCCACTTGTGTCGAGTCGGCACCCACACAAACGGACAGAGTTGTGCCAGCTTCAGCTCATATGTCTGTTTTTATGGTATCACCCAATGCAAAGGCTTTCCAAAAGGCACATACATAAATCTTTATCGATGTGCGCCCAAATCCATACACCGAAATTTCATTTCCGATTCGCTTTTGTTTTGCTCTGTACATTCTGTTTGTTTTTTTTTCTTTTTCTTTTTGACTTTTTTGATGCTAAAACAAAGCGCGCTGCCAGGCTGGCGAATTGTTTTCGAATTCTTGGCTCGGACACGGCATCAACAATGCCGAGAAATATCCTCGCCAAGCTTCTGCTCCGACTATGTGCCAGAAATGTGTTTTGGCAAGGCGTATAAATTAAATTCAATTTTTGTCGACGTGTGAAATTGCCAAAGACAAGTCCCCAACAGAGCTGTGAGCCCGCAATCTTCACATAAGTATCCTATATACTCTGTAAGAATATTTCTGTGATGAAGAGTTTTCGATTTGAAATTAAAATGTTTGTGATGTTTGTGCAAAGTAATTGTAGTACATACAATATATATTTCATTGATTTAAATGTAGTGATATAATGCAAATGATAGGAATTTTAAAGAACACATAAGATGCCTTCATTTGTGTTTATTTCATTTGTTTTATTATGTTTTAATGGCAACGGGTACCAGGAACAACACAATGGGTTTCAAGAATCCGTTTCCATGTCCATTGTAATATTTATTTCAATGGAAGAACAATGCTGTTAACAAGTTGTAAATCAATATTCGTATGTGCTTGTTGTGAAAGCCATTGTTGGGCACAGTGGGTATATATTTAGAATATAATTAGCTTAATCATTTGTGAAGAAATTGTTTTCGTTAAATTTAGCATTATTTATGCATTTTCGCTTGTGTGCCAAATGTTGTCTAACTTTAAATAAATTGCATAACAAAAATCCTTGTGTTTATTGTGCAAGTTGCAGCAGTTGACTTGAAATTTATTAATGCTAAATCAATACTATTTTGGGTATGACAAAACTTTGGAGTTGAGTTGGGACAGTCTCTGATAGTTATCAAGAAAGGATGCCTTTCGTTGGCATAACTTCTTTCAAAAGAGCTTATTTCGCATTCCGTCCACAGTTTGTTAATTGAGTACTCAGAGCGCGCAAATTGGCATAAAGAGTATAATGAGATTGTGAAAACGCATTTAAATATTCGAATGATATAATACTGTTTTTTTTTTCGTAAAGGTAAACGAAAGCTGCGTCTACAATGCAATATTATTCAAGATAATATACGTACATATTTAATAATTGTTGGTAAACTTTGCTTTTATATTTCAAATGGTCGCTCCGTTGCTGCTGTCTGCTGGCCTATGTTGTCCCGTACATCATAACGCAATTAGAGCTAATTACAACTAATTGTCAGTTGAAACTCGAAGCGCAGTATTGCAAATAAAGTGGTTAACGGTCGCAACTGGAGTACAGACTGGTCACGTTGGCCCAATGTCTAAACAGCACGGCAGTAATGTGGTGCTGTTCTGGGATTATCAGCAACGGCCCACGGGATTGCCTAATAAAACCAACGAATGTCGAGCCAAATGCCGTTAACTATTAAATTAACTTGACTGCGTTGCTGCATCTGATGTAGAGTTGCGGCACCAGGTTTCAGGAATTGAATCAATTTGGGCAATGAATGCGACCTCATTGGATTTAATACGTGCCCAGCGCATCCCTCTGCAACACTCCGTGACTCCGTGGGCGCCTCTTAGCCCGCACTTAGCACCTGGACGCCAGTTCGCGCAGCATCTACAACGCCGGCAAATCGCTTAGTTCTTCATCTGATTATTATGCAGGAGCAAGCACGAGCTCGTTTAGCACGAGGGTAAACGCTGCCACAGATTCTGCCCCACCAGCAATATTGAGCACAGTCGGACTACCCGCCGGTAGTGCTATTATTGAAGCAACCTAATTAGTTTGTTATGTTTGTTACGGGTAGCAGTCAGTGCTCAGTTCACGTCCTTGTATCTGTCCCACTCCAATTACACCTAAGCACTCTCCAATTGCTCACCAGCCCCTAACTAAACCTATTTGGCTTTGCTGGAATGCTGGTCATCGGTGACCAAAACTGGTGCCAGAGAGCCGCTAGAGCAATGCGTACTCACATATGCGCATATTCACGCCAATAAATGTATTTACTTCTCGGCATGGGAGGGTTGGGAAGGTGGGCCTGTGCTCCACATGAGCATTAATCAACGGGGACGGCTGTCAGAAGAAATTATAGATGTAGCAATTTAATGGACATCAATAAATATGCCAAAAGCTAATCGTTTACTTAATTGATACATAACTTACTTAACATCACATATTATTTCGAGTACAAACAAGTAACTATATGTTAAAGAACTTTCTGTTTTAAATGTATTTCAATTTATTTCATTTTCCTAAGCCTTTGTTCTCTTCTTTGCTTTGAATTTATTATACAAAAAGCTATGAGAATAAAAAAAGTTTAGCAAGTTATTGGGCTAAAAGCAAATTTATTTGCCAATTTAAAGAAAATTTCTAGATCAGAAAATAAATAAATAAGAAAAATACTGAAGGCAATTGCATTTCTGTAAATTGGCTTGGCCAATGAACCAGGTGGGAGAAGCCACCAATTGTGGCATTTGAAGTCGAAGAAGAGGTCTACTCCTGCAAACTGGTTACCACCTCTCGGAGATGTCTAAGCCCGCCTCTCGTGTTCGCGTTTTGTGGCCGACTAACGGGCAACTGCCAACTGCCAAATGAAATTGGTTGACGGTTATTCGTTGAGGCGAAGCTCGTCGCGTTTTTGGCTTGGGTTATGGTTATGTCAATCATTATGTTGATGGCAACGGTTATGGGCCACTCGATTACCGCCAAGATGAGTTGCCATATTATGCCCATTCGCAGTAATGGAAATTCAAACGGCCTGCGGCCACGCCAACTATTGGTAGTCCTTAACCTCAAAAGTCTAGATGTAAATGGATTGTGAGCTGGTCACACGGCCACTTAATGGATTCTATACGTGATAAAATCTTTCACACATTGCCAGTGGGATCTCTAGAGGGCTGCCAAGGGGTTCGATTCGAGTCGACAGTTATCGACATTGGCCCAGAAATGGAAGCATGACACCGTGCAACATGGCCGTATTTATTTCAGGATATGGGAAATGCGAAAAATTGGCAGGTTTTAAATTAATCGCACCCTTCAACTTGTCGAATGGCTCACGATTAAATAAACGAGACGAAATGTCGGAAGCACAAGCGAATAAATACCTGTCTCTCCGCCTGCCTGTCCGTCTGTCTATTTGTGTGTCTGTCCTGCTGACACTGACGCTGACTCCTTGACTGACAGAGAACGCAAGCAACTGTCAGAGTTTGCAAATTCATTCCAGATGTAAACATTCCCATAGGAAGCCATTTCACACAAGTTTCATGTCTGTTTGCTCAAAATTGCAGCAACTGGTACTGACGTCCTCATGTTTGTGTGCGTGTAGGTGTACCCCCTGGTGTGTGTGTGTGTGTGTGTGTGTATGTGCATATGTGTAAAGGTGTGGGCAGTGGTAAAGGCAGACTTTGCTATTCGCGTGCACTAGTTGCCCTCTACAGCCCGTCAATAGCATCAGAAAAAGCTGCCCAACTTTTGACTTTCTCGTTGAAACGTTCAAATATGCAAAATTACTTGGGGAGTTTTGACCGGCAGCACCGAGAATCGTATACCTTTTTAGAAGTTGAAGTTGCAAGTTGTAATTTCGCAATCTTCTAAGCCACAAGTTAGTTGTAAATATAAATTACTGTTCAAATATATTTCAAAGTGCTCAAAATCAAAACTATTCGAATAAAGCATTCAAGACATATTTTCTTTATTGTTCAGTTATGCAGAAAGTATGCGAGTTTGATTGTAGCTGTGTGTATTTTTAAGAACAGTGTATGTCAGTCAGGAAATAACTTTGGAGTGCAAAAACAAACGAGTCAAAAATAAGCCTGAACTCGATCTGGCACCCTTCGTTCGACTGATTCCATTCACGTTATTTTCATTGATTATGTCAGGAAAATAAGTTTACTTTGGAACATTATTGGTCCCATTCACAGCAACAAAAAGTCAACTTGTCAAAATGTTCGAAAGCACTTAAAACTTTTACGCACTTTGTTGTTTTCTTGTTTGTAGTTGTAACATTATGGCATTTTTCCACTAAATCTACATCCACATCGACAATAGCGCAGACGGCGCTACTCTACCCGCTCCTAGTACTAGGTTAACAATGCCCAGCTCCGCGTCCGGATCAGCGTTTGTGCACGGGATGGTCGCTTGGTGTGCCAATTTCGCACTTTCCTTTTCGCAGCAGCCAGGCCAGCAAAAAACGGCGTAGAATATTTTTTTTGAAAATACTTGAAGCGCTCCCATTGAAGCAAATGGCCGCAAGCACTTGTGTCAGAGCCAGTCGCAGTTTTGCCAACTCCACTGGCAGCTGGCCATGGCTATGGCCCGGTCTGGCCTGGACCAAAGCTCTAACAAGGCAATTGAATAGCACTTTCCAATAAGTACGCAGCCACAGCCGGTGCAAAAAAAAGAATACGACAACTTGCAAAAGCCAGCTCGGCCATTCCAACATTTGGGCCTTGGCTAAATTGTAACATCATTTGATTTTCGGTCTGTCAACTTTGAGCAAGCCGCCCAAAGTTGTGCGCTGATAATCTTTGTTTACAGTTCAGCTTAAACGTGGTCAGAACGTGGACCTTGGTCACAGTCAATTAGTGCGGAAGTTTTGATTTGAACTAAACCAAAAGAAAAACTTTTCACATAACACATATCGTCCAGAATTTGCTGGATAATTTAATTGAGCATACAGGAAGTCAGTTTGCCGTTTTCAATGATGTATGTAAATGGCTTGTCAAAACGGTAATATATATGAGATGTATACGAAGATATTTAAATTCTGTGAAAATTTTAATAAGCGAATTATACAACACAAAACCGGTATTCAGCCGATCAAAGGTTATCATCAATCTTAAGCATCACTTCTTGGTACTGGGCTCTGTGGCTGAGATTTGCTTTTAAATTTAATGAAATCAGAGTCAAGCGTCTGCAAATGATGTGAGTGCAAAAAACCTTTACATACTGGTATTTGGCAATAATTCTAACGAATAGATCCTCGCTAACCCATACACGCCAAACCCAACGCCTAATGTTGGCAACGTCCTGACCCAGTTCATGCCATGAAAGTCCGATAATTTATGCCAAACATTTTTTGATGCCGCGTCGCTCAAGCGAGCGTAACCCTTGTTTGAGGTTGAGTAATAAAATGAAATATTTATGGGTTAACATTAAGGGATTTGGTTTTTGCCTCGGCACAAATGCCTATGCTCATGCATACTGTATATTTGTATAGCATACATGTGTATATAGGGATATATCATGCGGCACGTAACACTTTGACCTGGCTCGATCCCGGCCTTGTTGCGGCCGTATTGTGGCTAGCATTGACCACACCGGCTTATTTATTGCATTCGAGGCGTTAACACGAAAGCATTTTGCGGAAATGGAAACTAAATAGTCGTGGTTAAATTATTAAACGCCCCATCGCGCTGCCTCAGCGGCAAAGGCTGGGGCCATCGTTTTTCTTTACGATCCAAAGTGTTGCCAATAAAAATTTACTGGCACACAGAGTGTGTCCATGTTTGTTTGCATAAATGAATGCAAACATATAATTCCTGTGTATTTCAGCAAGAGCTATCCAGTACCCAATAAATAAATACATAGTACTCATATTATGTATACATACTACATATAGACATTCTCCAAAACGCTCTTGAATATGGTAGTTGGTAAAACTGTTTGGCAATACTTTAAATATTTTATGTGTGTTACCACAGCCAAAGTGAGAGAGCAGGAGCGCCACATGGAGAGCGAGAGAGAGAGAGAGAGAGGGAGAAGAAGAGATTATGATGTAACGATTTATGGGTAGCTCATTGGGATGAGCACAAACGCAAACATTTTGCTGTCATAAAGTAGAAAACTACAATTTATGTATGAGCTTGCAGCGTATATACTCACAAGTAAGTTTAGGAATCGAAGTTTTCACGATATAAAATTTGTCGTTCGTTTAGCTTAAAGACAGGCTGATTCGTGCATTATTAAGCGAAAAAATAACTTAAAAATTCAGGCAATTTTATGTTCAGACTCCGGGAAAAAACAAAAGAATTTAATATTTAAAATAAAATACATTACTACATTGAGGAAGTTTTTCAAATATAAACAGTTTTATTATGTAAATTCTGTCTTAATTCAGAAATGTTTTTTTTTTTGACAACATTCAGGGTTTATTATTCGGATTTAATTAAAGAATACTTAAAACGGTTCGAATAGTATTCCGTGTATTTAGATAATTTTTAAACTTTAATCTGCAGTTAAAGTGTTTCCTAAATTAAGCAAAAAATTAACACAATTTAGCTTTAAACTTGAGCGTTTTTCAATGCAAGCACAAATTTAAACTTAATTTTCTGCCGAGTCAGCACACACCCAATAATAAGAATGCTTGTGACTGATCGATGCAAACAGGAAGGCCAAATATGTTATATAAATCTAGAAAACAAATGCGCACAGATTGGATTAAGCAACATTTGCATGCTTTAGGTTATCGTTGTTTTTTTATAAGTTCGAAATGGAATCAAACTGTCCGAGAGATGACTTCGTGATGCTGCCTGAACAGAGGCGTCAGTCAGGGCCAGATCAGAATTCGCATCATATTTGTCAGCCACTTGAGCACCACACACGAAGTGTCTACAGCAAATCACACATTGATCATAAACTAACAAAACACAAAAAAATATAAAAAAAATCATAGTTGGACTGCCCCTGGGTATAAAAGTGAGCGGCGACACGCGGCGGTCGGTTAGTTATAACGTGGACGCTGTCATCAACATCAACATGCCGAGAACAATTCCGATTTGGGCTCTGCTCATATGTAGTGCGGTCATCGTGGCGGACGCCAAGCCGATCTTCGTGAAGGTTTTTGCGCCGATTGGTGGTAAATTTATGAAGAATTCGAACAGTGAGAGTGCAAGAGGAGTTAATACAATATTATATAACGTCTAAAATCCAGGCTACTCCACTGGGACGGTCCAGTCCACAGCTACGGTGGCACCCATCAACACCCAGTTTATCTCCAGTCTGATTTCGCAGAAGATTCAACTACTGAATAGCATTCTGCAAGCGAAGTCGTCGTTTGGCGGCTTTGGCATCCGAAAGGAGATAACATTCACATCGGGCTCCACAACGACCACCGAGAGGCCAATCACCCAGCAAACCACAGAGGTAAACACAGATTATATACCGGAAGTTAGCTCCAGCACTCAATCTGTGTACACAACAACAACAGAGGGCGACATTGCGACGCCGAAGCCTACAGTACATCCCGTCAAGCCAATTACAACGTCAACGCCACTAATACCCACGACGAGCACCACCGAGAGCACAGAGGAGACCACCACAAGAAGTACACATGGATACACGTATCGGACACCCACACCCACCAGTCATGGATACTCATATCAGAGTGGTGTGGAAGTCTCTAGCACCGGGAACGCCTATTACTTGCCCGCTTCCGAATACTGAAGTCTCAGTATATACTCGAATGTACATACTCGCAGATTTGTAGGAATATATACAAAGAACATAAGTTAAGCGCAATTATCGAATGACTATTAATTGATACTCAACTTTAATCGTTTCATTGGCGATAATTAGAATACATTTTAAACCTTTCAGAACAGTCTAATTTTGCTGGGTGCGGAAGTGTTTCGATACTAGTTCGCACGTTGCTCCTATTGACAATGGGTGTTTCTGTGCGACCAATTAGCATAAAAACCAGTTTCAGTGAAAAGATGACAGACTCAAAAAAAATATGGGGAATACAACAAAAACAAATACAAATTGAATCTTGTCTTTCAAAACTCACTCAGACTTGTTGATTGATTCTTTTGTAGAAGTCACGAAGTTGAAAAGGCAAAGAACGAATTCAGATATTCAGACCGGAGAAATAAGTATGAAATGTGAATAGATCTGAAGTACGCCTGGATACACGAATATATCTATATATATATATATATATATCAGGAAATGCAAATATTAAAGTGAATTAATTCTAGATCATACACGCGTTTCTGTATTTTACAAAAGATGCTTTTCGTTTCAAGGTTTCAAACCGGCTGAACCACTCAAAGCTTTAATCTACAATCATTAAGCATCTTTATATTTGGGGATTTTTAAACAGAACATTGTGTTAATTTAATGCCGAGCATGGAAATGTATTTTATTATAGAAGTAGCCATTAGACATGGCTTAATTATCTGTTACTCACTTCGAGAACAAACGGGTTTTATGTTTATTCAAAGTTACATCCAGCTAATTAATTATACCTTTACATGGTTATTAATATTTCAATAACATTTAACTGTAAGGTTATTGATTGGGTTAAAGGTTAAATAATAGTTATGCTATTGTCTTTGTTACCAGCCCTATTCATGTCGAGCGAACTGTTAAGTGTGTCTCGAAAACATTTTGTAACTCGGAATCCAATATAATCGTTCATTGTTATTGCAGAACATAAAAGTTAATTTGTTATCAGAGTTGTCTATACCTCACATTAAGTCTTTGGTTTTCTGCCCAGACACCTCGGGCTAGTGTGCCCATGTATTTTTATGGCGGTGCAATCAACTTTACAGAAATATGAAAGCCATTAGATCAGACACAATGTTGTCTAAGGTTGTTTGTCTGACAGGACACGTGCCGGGTAATTGAGAAGGCTCTCAAGTTCAGCGCCACATGGGCAAACATGTCCTTGAGAGTGGTATGTCCTTGAACAGAATTAACTGCCTGGCATTACCGAAGGAGTTGGACTCAACAGCCGTCGCTGTTCCGTCGCCTGTCCATTAGGGCTGCTGTACAGATTTCGATTAAATGTGTTTCGGTGTAAGTATTTTATGCCCACTCAATTTATGGAGGGCCGTAAACTAAGTAGAATTACATGCGCGCCCGGAGGGGAGCATAAATATTTTATGATTTAAAACTGGCCCAGAGTACCTGATGGCAGCCAACTATTGAGAGTAATTCTCACTCTCCCTGCTAAATGAATTCTCCGCCGGAGGCAGTTTAGATGCGAGGGGTGTTGAGATCATCTATTTTACTTTTGGTGGGTAAGCGTCTTTCGTGTCCCTTAAAAGCTATCTGATTTATGTTAAAATCCACTTTGCGCTAATAAATCTTTTTAATGTTGTACAGCTTCAAGAGGCTCCCCAGAACCTAGGCATATGTTCTGCACTTAGCATACATGTATTCAAGGTCTCGTATAACAAGCAGCTTGAGTCGTTACCAAATAGGAGACTTGTTCAACAGTATCAGATTTTGTTATTTTAGTCAGATATAAGGGAGAAGAATTTTATTTGGTTTTAATTTAACAACAAATCTGAATTATGGGCTTGTTCTTAAACAAAACTGGCTGGAAATCCATAATCCTCTTGTCGAATATTTCTCAATTTTTGTTCTCATTGCAATGCCGCGCATTATGCAATGAAATTCATGGTGGCTATTGTGGCATCATGTGTCAAAAGTTATTTGTCATACACTCGGCGTTCCGACCACTTCCCCTGCTTGTTGTGTGCGTGTTGTAGGTGCTGTGTGTATACAGATGAGCCTGAAACCTGAACATGAATTGGCGAGGGACATGAAGAGCTGCCAAATAAAGCAAGGGAAATGTTTTCACTGGTTGCCTGTCGTGCTGGTGAAATGTAAAATTTTGAAAAGATATGCAGCAGCACGTAGCCACATAAATATGTTTGCATACGAAGCTGCTGTGGGACGCTGCTCGTGCACTTACCGAGGTCCTCACACAGATACACACACAAACACACGTACATATGCAGTCAATAGTAAGATTGTATGTGCGTATTTGATTGGGCAAAAGCAAAAGCAAAAGCAGAAGCAAAAGTAAAGGAAAAGCAAACGTAAACAAACGCAGCCACAAGAGAGCAACAACAGTTGAATTACCAAGACGCAACATGAATCACCCAACCACCCATCCACTCACAGCGCAAGCGACAACGCACATGACGCAGCGTGGTTCATTAGTTCCACGAAATATTTTAGCCAACATGGCGTATGAGCGACGTTATTTTTTTATGCAAAATGGCATCAGCCAGTGGTTTTCGCATCACCCATTGGAAACCCATCGGCATACACGGCAAGAAAGAAACGGAGGCGTCTGAAGCAGACGCAGCTGTCTTGCGGAGCGTAAATTTGTACCAAGACTTCGTATTGTCGAATGAAACTGGTTTTCCATAAAGCCAGAGGACGTTTCGGTAGTGTGCTGTTGTTGAGCTTGCTCGGCTCTAAGATATCCTCTTTGGATGTTTAGATTATGATATGAGACAGATTTAAATATGCCACATTTAATTGGCTTTTAAATGAGATTCTAGACAAATGCAAACAGGCAAAAGAAAAATTTGTAAGTGTAAATTTTCAACTTTCGCACATGGTGTAGGGTATGGAAACTTTAATATGGAAGTTTTTGGCAAGAATTTTGTTTCGGTATTTTCTTTGTGTTGGCTGCTTTGTTTATGTGGCACGCATCTCCATTCTGAGCCCGCTGTGGTTTGCAAATTTGCGTTTGAATTGCAAATAAAAGCAGTGTGTGTAGGTGCTCTTATTGAAGCTGAAAGCGGCTGCTTCTGCAGCCCTCCCTGTCGTTGCCCATATTATTGGATGGCAGTATGTTTATGGTAGTACATATTTTCAGGCTGCACGATATGCACTTGGGCTCATATTCGGTAAAATGAAGAGATCTAAAAATCATTTATTGGCCGACGACTGTGAAGGGAGACATGGCCACGTACCCTGCGGACTGGTTCATTATTTGACGGCAGCAGAATATCAAGTTTGCCTACTTGGTCATTGGATATTTTCTGAATCTGGCCACCTGCCGTCTTTGTACCTGCGTGGATGTTGTTGTTGTGCTGATATTGCTTTAGTTTGTTTGAATATTTTGTTTTTCATGACAAAAGACATAACAATTATCATTTGAATTATATTGGATTGCCTTTGTTGCGAAACTTTTCAACTGACTGATACACTGGCACTTGGCAACCCCAAACCAGCTTTTTATTTGGTTAAACAATAACAACGACGCCGTCGACAGAGCCCCCATGGACGTGGACAGCACCAGGGCCACCCCCTTAACCCCCTAACAGCTATCAACAAAGTGTGCACGCGGCATTGCAAAAGTTATTTTCTGAACTAACTTTGGCAACTTTTTGTTGCATATTTAAAACGGGTTTACGCGCAGCTCTTAGAACTGTGGCGAATGAAATGAGATAACTTTGCAAATATGTATATTCAATTACCTTGCCCCGCCCACTCCCCAAGGATATTTCACGAAGTTTGGGCCTCGCTCCGTTCTGAATCTCTCAAAAGCATTTATCATCCCGAAGGTAAATTCAACTGCTAAACATAGATACGAAACCCGTTGAAAGTTGCACATTCCAAATAGGGGAAGAAAACAAAACGCGTTTTATTTATTTATTTATTTTTTTTTATATTTATATTTTTTTTTATTTTTTTTGCAGACATATGGGATTTCTCAGGGTGCTGTCCTGTGCCTGACAATTACAATTTGCACAAATGGAATCTCTGCTGTCGTCTTCATTGTCGAAGGGCCTAAATAGAAGCTTAGGACGACTACTGACGTTGAAAAATAAATTGACACCACAGCGTCTGATGCTAACGTGGCGCAAGACACACTACCACAATTCCACAAATCCCCCAGAGTCCAAGTTGCCCATCGCCCGCTCCATTTGATATCAATCAATGGCGTCAATCCACACGACTCCCCGCCCCACACCACTCCCGCCACCCACAAGTGTCCAACCAATTGCCCCAATCAATTGAGTGCTGAAGCAGAAAGTCAACAAGCGTCCGTTGACTTGTGGCTTACGTTGCCACAGATGATATCTGAGTTATAGGTAGAGTCCAAACTGTTATCAAGCTAATGACAACAGCACAACAACAAAACAGAATACTTGGCAATTTACACAATCGTCCTAAGTAGTTTGCTGGGGTGCGACTTTAAGCCTGTGTACCGGATGGTAAGCTAAATAATAAAGATATAATATATATATATATATATTTATATACATTACGTATATTGAACCCAAATGCCGAGCTTATCATTAATTGCTTTAATACAAGTCCCTACTCGAAGTGGATTTAACTTTCGACACAAAACTCACACTTTCCGCAATTGAATTGGCCAAACGTTGGGTCGAAACGAATGGAGATACCGTTAAAAATGTGCGCCAATGTGGCAATTGGCCATAAGCCGGATATGCATTACAGTTTCTAATGAGCCAATTGTAGAAATAAGCTGAACGTGCCGCCATCGAGGTCGACAAGGACGTCGGTAGCAGCAACAGCAACCGCAATGGTAACGGAAATGGTGCTGGTATAGGTGAAAGGTAAAGGCAACTGCTCACGACTGTGGCGAGATAAAAGTTTCTTATGTTATTACCTGAACGTGTTTGTATAACAGTTTCACAAGTTTTTGCTTGTCGGAAAATGCATAAACATGCTTTCATTTCATTTCATTTCATTTTCGCACCGAACACCACATTTAGGTGGGCTAGTTAAGAGTTGAGCCAGAGTTCGGGAATCGAGACATTTTACCATCACCCACAAGCGAATATCTTTCGGGTTGAGTTTCGCGGCTTTGGAACTTTGAATACGCTGACACTTTATAAAGCCCACTAAACTTAATGCACTCGAAAACCAATTGGCAGATGGTCTTGCCACAGAGCTTCCACTTGGCAGGCGTTGCAATAAATATATATATATGCGAAGCATTTCAATTTCGCCCACACACATACCACATAATCCCCAACAGCTTAACTCTTCTTTAGTAAGTCGCACACTTGACAGTCCGTGGGTTAATTAACCATCAACATATTGGCAGCCAAAACCATGGGCAAAAACAAGAGATCATTACATAAAAAACCTTTATATTATACTAGTATATACTAATTATTATAAATATTATATATATTTTTTTTTGTATGCATCGCCAAGAGTAGTATATAATTTTCAGACAAATATTTTGACTTTAGCAAATGAACTCAAGAGATCTTAAGAGAGGTAGGTAAAGACTCAATCAGTAGCTGTCTGCCTGTCAGCCGGGCTGATTTTAAACAACATTTTTGCTAAAAATTTGTTTCGTTGCGGCCATTTTGGAGAAAAACAATACACTTAACTGGTGGAATTGGCCGTTAGCTGCTGTTGCCAATGAAAACATCAACCCAAATATGTCTAACGCCTTTTGGCTCCAAGCAACGCCTGGCCGGAGTCCAAGTGTGTCTAGGGTCTTCGTTCTGTAGCCCTTAATCTAGATTATGTGCCCTTCGAAAATTCAATGGGAATTGAAAATAATAAGAACATTGCTGAGCATGTTCAATTCGGTGAAAGTTCTGTGTGTGTGTGCGTGTGTGTGAGTGTGTGGTTGAGTGTGTGGGTTAGTGTGTTCGAGTACCTGGCGATTGCAATGGCTGCCGCAGGAGGAAAGGGAACGGCGCCACAGCGAATTTGGCTTAGCGGTGGCCATTTTGATATTTTCCATTTATTCGTTGGTGTTTTGCCTGGATTTGGTAGTTGGTTTCGGGTTTGGTTCGAAGACATAACCGTTTACTGCTGATACCACCGCAGCTTCCAATAAAAACCAACTTTACGTTTGCCGCACGAGTGGCGTTCCACGGCAACGCTGTCGGCGCTGTTGTCCGTGTTTGTTTTTCTGTTTTTGGTTTTTTTGTGGCACATATTTAGGGCATTTTCATGTTATCCAATTTAAATTTGAATTTAATTAAATGCTGAATTGTACTTACAAAAGTCGCCCTGTGGGTGTTGCAATTATGTGAAATACATACTAAAAAAGGAAAGTAGGAAGTAATCATATTATGTACAAGAATTCATTTGCATACATCTGTTTTATATATATATATATATTTAAAGATGAGTGTATTTTATATATTATCAACTGATTTGCAATTTCGCTTAATATTTTATAAGAATCCTGATTCATAGCTAATGCTAATCTCTAGCAACCAGGACTCGGCGGACAATATAATATAAGATTTCATAGCGTTGATCGCAATAATCAATAAATACACATTTTCAGAAATAACAATTTAAACATTTACTGCGTTAGTTTTTCCTCAGAGTCAATGAAACCTGTAAAGTAATACCTAGAGTTTTCACCGGTCACATTCGAAATCAAAAGGCTTTTAACAAAACAATTTCAATTTAATTATAGAAAGTAGTTTGCATATTGATGTGTGAAAGGGTAATCGTAAAATCCAATTGTGTGTGTATCGGTTGCGGTACACACACGGGTGTGTGTGAGTGTATGTGTGTATGCATATACAGAAATTCATGGAAATAGTGCGCACGAATGCGCTATAGGTAAGTACTTAGAGAGCCCCAGCCTCGGCAGAAGGTCGGCTTACTCCACGGTTACGGACTTGGCCAAGTTACGCGGACAGTCGACGTCGCAGCCGCGCAGCACGGCGATGTGGTAGGAGAGCAGCTGCATGGGTATGACGGTGAGGATGCCTTGCAGACAGTCGACGGTGCGGGGAATCTCGAGGTTGCGCGAGGAAAAGGCCTTGGTCTCCTCGTCGCCCTCCTCGCAGATGATCACGGGACAACCCTTGCGCGAGGTGACCTGCTGCAAGGCGTTCATGCACTTGACGTAGACGGGATCACGCAGCACGATCATCAGCACGGGCATCGAATCGTCCACGAGGGCCAATGGACCGTGTTTCAACTCGCCGGCCATAATGCCCTCACTGTGCATGTAGGTCAGCTCCTTCACTTTCTGTAAAAGTCAAACAGGATGTTAGGTCTAGCTCGGCTTTGTGAGAGTAAGTTTGGGACTTACCAGAGCGCCCTCCAGGCAAGTGGCGAAGTTGTAGCCGCGTCCCATGATCAACAGCGACTTGTGCTGGTAGAGATCCTTGGCCAGCTCCTGCACCTTGGAGTCGAGCTTGAGCACCTCGCGAATCTGATCAGCCAGCTTGGAAAGTGCGTGCAGAATCTCCAGACGACGCGTTTGCAGCGATAGGCGATCCTCTGACATGACCAGCGCGAACATAACCAGCGAGATGAACTGCGAAGTATACGCCTTGGTGGAGGCCACGCCAATTTCCGGGCCGGCATTGATGTGGACGCCGCAGTGCGACTCGCGACAGATGCTGCTGCCCACAGTGTTGGTGATGCCTACGATCAGAGCTCCGCGCTGCTTGCAGTAGCGCAAGGCCATCAGAGTGTCTGCCGTTTCGCCAGACTGCGAGATGAAGAAGCAGACGTCGTCACGGAAAATGGGCGTGTTGCGGTCGAGGAAGTCGGAGGCCAGCTCAACCATGACCGGCAGCTCGGTCAGCTCCTCCAATAGCTGGCGCGTGGCCACGGCGCTGTGGTAGGAGGTGCCGCAGCCAATCAGCATCAGGCGGCGGCAGCGTTTGATCTCCGGGATGAAATCCTTGATCCCGCCCAGCACAATGGAATTGCCATCGAAGCGGACACGTCCGCGCATTGTGTTCACCACAGACTCGGGCTGCTCAAAGATCTCCTTCTGCATGAAGTAATCGTAGTTGCCCTTCATGATCTGCTGTATCTCCATTTTCAGAGTGGTTATCTCACGGGCATGCGGATCGTCCAGGCTCTTCTTCAAGCGATGAATGCTCAGCGTGCCATCTCTTACAGCAGCGACATCATCATCCTGAAAGGAGATTATGAACCAGTTCGAGTTGGGGCTATAAATATATATCTCTTACCTCTAAGTAGATGACGCGATTCGTGTGCTCGATAACAGCTGAGGCATCCGAGGCGAAGAAGTACTCTACCTCCTTCTCTTCCAGGGGCATAAATTCCGATGTGCTATCCGAACGTGGCAACACTGGTAATTCACGAGTTTGTCCATGCGGACGCAACTCTGTTCGGTTAGTTTGGCATTTTTTGATTGTGTTGAGTGTTGACGTTGCCGATTTGCATTTGCAGTTGCAAGAAGTGTTGCAAGTGCGTTTGCGTTTGCGGTTGCGATGTCGATGTCGATGGCGATGTCGATAGAGTTGCATTTTAACCAAATTGACCAGCGCAATGAGGACGGAACAGTACAAGGCAGGCGGGACGCAATTGTCGGCGGTGCAAGCGATAGCATGTATGCATGTGTTTATTTATATGTGTAGTTGTATGTGTGTGCGTGTGTGTGCGTGTATTGGCCCAGTTTATGGGGAGGGCAATGCAAATCAGAAACGAAATAAATAGAATAGTCAACATCAGCACTGTGGCAACAACAACAAGGCCTATAGCTAACTATTACGAAGGACGTCCACATAAACCCACCACCACAAAAGGAATTTCGGGTAAAATAATTGGGGAATTTATGAAAGTCAATTGATAATTAAGCGGCACAAATTGAATTATGCATATTTTTTGACTTTTTAATTATGCTCATATCTATGCCCATGCCAATAATTATTTTTGAATAATTACGAAAGTTAAATTTTAGTTCACACATCGGCCAATTATGACCTTTTATCAAAGTTCGTATATTAGTACCTGTCATCGACACAAAAAAAAATTGTATTTTATTGGTAAAGCGATTTGAATAATTGATAATAAAAATGTGCATGATAGACATTGATTTTTTTTAACTTTTTTCTAACTTCTATTAAATGTCATATGAATGCAGAGAGCAGCAACATAAAATTAAATACACAGTTGACAAATTTTTGTGTTCAGTTAGTCCGGATTGTCAATTAAATATTGATTCGAAAATATATACAATTAATAAGTAATTGACTTTAAGTGTAAAAATTGCCAACAGAAACAAATCGTTTCTTATTGAATTTTATGAAATGCAAAAAAAAAAAAATAATAAATTGTTGAGCGCTTAAATTACAATTCTTTAGAATTTAAATGTCTGTTTTACGAGGCGTAAAAAGAGGAAAGCGAGAGAAAGAGCGAGAACAGAAAGTGAACGTGGTTTCTTTAATATAGTATGCCAAGGAAAAGCAAATAAGCATGCAAAGTATTTAAATCTAGTTTTCATAATAATTGTATTTAAAGTTGTAATTACCTTGGGGCTTGCCAGAGTCGGCATCTAGACAAACGCAAGAGGAAAAAAACATATGTTGAGTAAAATGTTAAAGACAACTTAAATCAAATTGTATAAATACTTATTAAACAGGACCAGCACCAAGAGATTGAAAAAGTAATTTAATTGGGAATTTAAGCGAAAAGAAATCAGATTGGTATTGTTATTGGTAGGACATACAACCAGCCACCGTCAGAAAGCATAGTGCGATAGGATGTAGTGAAGATTAGTTGTCTACCTTGATCGGAGCTCTGCTTCTTGTCGTCTAAACGTTGCAAAGTATCACAGAGGGTCAGCAGATACACGGCAAACGAGGAGGAGGGGTCGCCGAAGGATGTAATGGGGCGATAGTGTTGAAGAGTTTCAAAAAGACGGCAGGGAGCGACAGTTGGTTATTTGGAAAAGAACGAACACGTATAACACAGACAGATACGAGTATGTACATATATAGGGATAAAAGACAATAGATATCATATATAGACAAAGACAGCCTACAAGTAGATAACTCCAATTTTGTATGCCTGGCATCACTTACCTTTTCCGTATAGAATGGGAATGTGATCCGTGGCCAGACGGGTCTTTGTCTTAATACCGACGAGCAGAGGGGAACTACGGCGTGAGGCAACGCACTCGCCGGGGAAGTGCTTCGACTTTACGGCAATTGCAAATGCGCCCTCCTGCAAGCACGAAAAAGTAGCCACATCAAGGACCGTTCGTAATGAACCTAGGTTTCCACTTCAGTGGGTGCACTAACCAGTTGGAGTATGGCTTGCTCCACGAGCTCACGGAACGAGTAGTTGGGATGTTTCTTCCACAGGTGATGCACCAGCTTGGCAAACACCTCCGTGTCCGTGTCCGATTCGAACTCGTAGCCTTTCTTCGCCAGGAAAGTCTTGACATCGTTGTAGTTGGTGATGATGCCATTGTGAACCACAACAAAGCTGTTGCCTTCATCGGACCGTTGAGGATGGGAGTTACGCTCGCAAGGCACACCGTGGGTGGCCCAGCGGGTGTGTGCGATGCCCACGTGGGTATTCACGGGCTCACTGTACTCGCCACCGCTGAAGTCTGTGTAAATGCAATGTGAATCGGTTTACAGGTGTTGGCGGCTTATTGAATCAAAGTCAACTGCGGCTGCTTACGTTCTTGAATGGCGTCCTCCAGCACCTTGACCTTGCCGGTGCGCTTAACCATCACAATATCCTTGTTGTCCGGTGAGTCGATGGCTACGCCCGTGGAGTCATAGCCACGGTATTCCAGTCGCTTCAAGCCTGTCACCAGCAGGTCCAACACCTCCTGGCGTGACTTGGGTGTAAGGTAGTTCAAGTAGGCGAAAATTCCTATAAAGGAAGGGTAACACTTTAGATGTATTTTGTATTATCTAGTACTTCATTATGTCTATCAAAGTGGGCACAGCCTGGTGGAATTTTGAATGTATGTATTAAAACAATAAAAACAACAAACAAATTTTGCAAGAGCTAACTTATTGAGTTCCAGCCCAAAGTCCGACCTGTTTATGAGGAAATCTGCATTCAAAGGAGAAAACCAGTTTGGGATTGGGCTTTACAAATAACTGCACCACTTGGATAAGTGGCCCAGCGGCTTTGTGGGCGTTCAGTTAAAGTTATTTTTGGAGTCGAGTGCGGCGAAAGGCCGTCGACGCCACCGAACGTAATCGCATATATGTACATATGTATGTACCAATGCAGCCAAAATGTGTTTCTTAATTCTAATTTAAGGTGCATTTAGCCCAATATTCAATCCATTAAAAGGTTTCTATTCTGCACTTATTCATGTTTGTATGGCAAAATTAGAAACTGTTATATTTAACACCGCGACAATTATGTAGGATTTGTCCCACTTGGTTAAATCTTGTAATATATTTAGATGCGGACTTTATTTAAGTAAAACAATGATGCAATCTATTATATTACTCTCTATTAATATATACTATTACTTACCACACATATTATGGCTGAGTTTTTACTGATGATTTCCCTTTGAATTATACCTAAAATTATAGAAATAAATTGATGTTATTATAATTGTTATTCACCTTATAATTATCTTTAATCGAACTTATAGCCAAATGCTTAGCTTAAGAAATCAAATAACTTACTACATGAAATGCATAGAAATAGTCTTATAAGAATTATATAAATCAAAATAGGAATAATAGTAACAAAAATATAAGATATGTATATAACAATAGCAATAGTAGTTATTATCAACTTCAGTATCTTGTAGACACTCTAAAGGTTTTTATTTGAGTTGTTAGCGCTACAAATAAAACCAGGTTTCGTCGTAAAAACAGAGTAAAGAGAGTCTTAATTTCAAAGAAGGGTAATTGTTTACCCTGACTCTTAAAAGTGTGTATGTGGTTGTGTGTGTGAGTGTGTGTTTACAAGTGCACGAGTATTCTTATCAACTCGTCAACTCTTCAGAATCTTTCTTTCCGCTGCGGCTACCGGTCTACTTAGGTCTGTGTAGTTCTGGTTCGAGGTTCCGTCCTCGTTCCCGCTGCTACTTGGTAAACATGATTTCTCAGTTCTAAATCAAATGGCAATTTCTTGTATTCAACATTCTCGTTTTGGTTTTGCGTTTTTATACCCTGCACCCAAACAAAGGACAAGCTAAGGTACATTTGCAACATTTCATTTTCAAAATTATAACAAATCAAGATACAAGATAAATCGAGTTTGTTTAAAATTGCTAATATCACATTCGTCCAAGAGAAATTAAACAAAAACCGTTTTTTATAGTCGCTGTCTTGCTTGAGTGGTAGTGTACTTTAAGATAAAGGGTATTGGCCAGTTTAGCAATCTCGACTCGAATATTCCGACTGGTATTGTTTTAGAGCTGGTGCTCAGTTGTTGCTTTTATCTAGTTATATGCGTAGTACGATATATGTATGTATGTATGTCGTCAACATAAGTGGGGGCCATTCCATGTCTGTATTTTGAATGTGAGAGCTGAGTATGTTAGCATGTGTGCATATAATTTATGTATGTAGATTTAAATCGCTATCACAGAGCGCACCAGTTAGAGCATAATTTCTTTTGAATGGTCGTAACAAATTGGAATTTTTATCATTTAGAAGAGAACGTGTTTACCGCGTTCCGTTCTGAATCTGTGCCTCGTTCTGCAGCTTCGTGCTCAGTGGCACAAAGAGGGTGGGGCATCTACTATACGGCCAATTCAGGTGCAACACGTACTCAACTGCCTTTGTCTTTGTCGTCTCCGCCCCTCATACGTTTGGCTATTGCTGTTGAGTGTGACAGAATTCTTGAAAGCTCTCACATGCACCTTGCCACGTCTTTCACTGTCTCTCCAGGGGCCATCATCAATAGTTAACACACTCTCGCACCCTGCCCCTGGTGCTCCTCGGTCACGCTCGTTGGCTGTGATTGGCATTTTTAATTTGCTCACCGGTGCCGGCCGGGTGCCAGAGTTTACAGTTTCGAGTGGCTAGCAGAAATGAAGCCATGCATAGTACGGTAATTAAAACGATTTACCCGCACAGAGCTTACCTGCAATCAGTTAGCTCTGGCTCTTATTGGCACTCATGGCGTACTTGCTCTTCGCACGTTGCAAAGAACAATTGTAAACAGAAACATTTCCACTAATGAATCAATTACAGAATTACAAGACCCCAAAAAAAAAAAACGACTTATCATACGTTGATAAGAGCTAGAGCTCAGCGTGGAAATGGACAGAAAGTAAATGCCTCACTGCTGCACCTTAATTCGATCGGACAGATCGTAAAAAGCGGAAGAGCTTCGACTAAGCAACAGTAATAAAAGATATAGTGCATATAGTGCACAGATAGATAGTTATAAATTGGCATTTTTTTGTTTCGCAGGAAACAAAAAACTGAACTACTCAGAATTCTTACTTTAATTGCATCAATTATAACTGGAAAATGTTTTACTAATTAAAATATTCCTGTGCTTATTTAATGTTCAATAAATTTCCTTTGGAATTGCGAAAACATTTCAAACCCTAAAATTAAAAATGGTCGAGTTATCAGCTCATTATTTTCCGTACCAATAACTATAAATAATGGTACAATGATGTTGATAAACAATTACGGAAATGCTATTGCTATTATTTGATATTGACACCTTTCGTGCATCAGTTTTGGACCGAGTCTGGGCTTTTCAGCCAGTTGAGTAAACTCTAACGAAGCACAACAGAGCCGGCCCGTGCCTTGGCATTGCCCCGTTGGCTCAATTCGGCAACAATAATTTGTTTACTCAGTTTGTATGTAAATTATAGGGAGTTTAAAAACGGAGTCACATATTTTTAGTTTTTTGGGTTTTTATATTTTAAAGCGACGCCCACATTTGCTCGTGGTACTTGCAACTTTTAATCGGTTTTGTTTTGTTTTTTTTATGCATTGCGTTGGCTCTGTCTGCGTGTGTGCGTGTGTGTGCGCGTTTGTGTATTTGCGGCCTGAAAGAGCAGTCAGCAGCGCTGCAAACAGCGAACAGGTATTTTATATAAGACGAGACAACGAATATTGACCGCAATTTCGGGTTTAAAGCGAGTTTTGTTGCCCCATAACATTTTCGTGCTGTTGTTGTGCTGCTTTTGCATTGTGTTATTAAATAATTCAATTAGTGTTTGTTGCGCTGGCAAAACCGCAGCACCACAGCACCGCACCACTCACTCAACAATCAGTCAACAGATTTCGATGCCGAATTTCTAAATGCGCGGGTTGTCCCGTCAAACACCAGTTGGTCAGTTGGCGATCCTTTGAAGGCGTAGTTTACTTTTAATTGTAGCGCGTTAAATACAAATTCCAGATTTGGTTGATATTCACACAAAAACTAAACACACTTTACACTCACACGGTATGCACAGCTCGTGGTTGGTATATTTAATTGGTTGTGTGGTGCTGTCTTTGACTTTGACGTGGTAACAGGTTGGTCCGGGTCTGGTAACGCACTCGCTGCTGGCCAACTTCGCTGTGAAATAAACACTGAGCTCACTTTGAAAAGCAACGCACACTAAATACGCTGCTTTTATAGGCTAGCGACGCTATCGACGCCGGCGTCGGCCCCAGATCCACAGTAGTGCTGCGATCGATAATGGCAAAGAGCCTGAGTCAGTGGCAGAGGCACAGCCCGAGCACACTCACGCTCACAACCATGCCCGCACTCAAATACTCGAACCAACAACAGCAACAGTTGTGAGAGTACAGGCATATATCGTGCTCCAACGCTCCAAAGACAGTTACGCTTATCGCGAGCATTAAAGAGCGCGAACCCGACAAGAGGTCTGTCTTCGGGTTCGGCTTCGACTTCTTCTACATTAAACAGCGACTCTTAAAAGTACTGCAACTGTATGTGTATTTAAATATTAAACCTATTTTTAAACATTTTATTTGAATAAAATGAATCTATGATTATTTGATAAATATCTGAATACGCATTTAAAACTTGATTTATTGTTTCGGTCGTAAGTTAGCGGGTAGCATAAATAGCGACTATGATTTGGGTAACCGACAACACCAACAACACCATACAAATCAGTTGGATGCCCTGGCCCCTCCCTAGTTGCAATTTCGTGTATATTGGCAATTGCACGACTCCTATGCAGGGCCATAAAAAGACCCGCAAACTCGTTTTTCGTTTTTTATCGACTCATGAAGCCAATTTCAATTGAACTCTGGTATTTAGTCTGTAAACGTCTCGGTATTTATTTTATATTTTATGTTGTGTTTCCAGCTGCGACAGATTGATTAACATAATACCTATGTATATAAATTTAAATGAGCGCTTTGGCTATCGCATCAACTAAATGGCATTAAATCAATATGCATTTTGCATTTCACATTATGTGTGGCTTTTAATATTAAATTTCAATTAATTAATTTGTGAATTGACAAAGGAAGCTAGCGTCAAGCGCAAAATGTTTAATGTGTTTAAGTAATGTTTCATAAAAGGTTTAATTTAATTTATATTTTAACACCGTTTTTTTACGTTTACATTTCCCTGGCTTTGTTTTGCTTCGTCTATCAATTGTGTTCGCAGGAATAATTGCGCCAATTGATGTGTCAATATTTTACATATCAAAATAAACCCCATTCCTCGCTTAATGAACATTTTTTCTGAACTAAATGAAAAATGCAATATGCATAAATTCATAAAATATCAGATGCAGCTATGACAAAGAATATAAAAAATTAAAAATATAGAAAATGCATTATGTGAATATTAAATTTAGCATACAATGTGTCCAAGTGGAAAAAGGTGTTGGACACATGTAGAAAATATTCAATGAACAACAAATATAAAGCTCGAGGCTGGCTGGAGCTAAGTGTTGCCAAATCCCCCAAACCGGTTCAATATGAAAATTATGTGTTAATACAAATTATTTCTGCTTGTTTGTGCCGTGCCACCACCTCCAGCAGCACCGGTTTTTGTACGTCAGTAACCTGAACCGTACAATATAAATATTTATGATATCTTTTTCTAACTCTACCGCCAGCATCAGTTCGCTGCTGTCCCTACCAGAGTTTTTATTTCTGTCTCGGCTTCTGCTATCGAAGTCAGTTTTTGTTTTGTTCAAAACATGTGACCTTGACTTCCATTCGAAAGGAAAAGTGATGCTCCAACTGGCGGCTCGGATTAAAAACCTGTCTGCTGGATCGCATATTTACTTACAAAGACGCAGATCACAAAACAGTGCGAGCTGAGGCAACATGTTTTAATGTGCCATAAAGAAGCCCTAGAATTTAAAAACTTAAGTTCATTCTATATATTATATTATTATAATGGTAATTCTGTATTGAAAAGCTTTTCTTTCCATACTCTCATATTTCTCGCAGGCCAACCCTATAATTGGCAACTGATTGAAGTTAATGGTGAAAACGAGTTTCGAGTGGATTGGTTAATGTTGTTGGGCCCAGTGGCCACCAGAAGTGTCGAGTGCAAGTCGCAGTCAAGCCGGCCTGGCTGACCTTGCTTTTAAACGTCTTGCACTACCGGCAGACCTCTTACTTCCACGATATTGCTCACACACGATTATTGCCACATTTAGTTCGAGGCAAGTTACAATTAGTAGAGTTCTTTGTTCTTTTTATATGGCAAAATATTATTATACCCTCGAATTTGTGCAAATATATATAAGACTGAGCCACGTCAGTTACTGTTAGAGCCAATGCGGAAAACACAAATATTGTTGTTACCTACAAAACAAGTTTTACAACGCCACTAGACATATTTGGGTGCGGCCATTGTGCAGGAGAGTGTTGTGCTTATCAATGCGTTGATAAGTAAAAACAAAACCAATCTATTTACCAATAATTGAATGGATAGGTGCATCTCTCTACAGGCTGATGCAAGAACATATTCAATGAGATATTTATTTTAAGACTGTGTGTCATCCAAGTAACCAAGGGACATTAAAACAAAAGAGTTAAGTTAAGTTAAAAACAGCATAAAATAATTGGGTCTCTTACCATGGATGTACACGCAAACGAAATACTTTTTGCCGACTTTTCATGTAAGCCGATGCATAAAGTATATATAATTCTTTGTTTGTTAACGGAACTTTTTGACGTTTGCTACAGTTAATGTGCAGATGAAAAGTCTCACCGTAACTTTCAAAGTTTCATCTGTAGCAGCAAATTAAAATTAAATGAGATGGGTGTACTCGTGTTTCCTCGTCAGTATGTCAAGAGCGCTCCAACTGTTCGAGTAGTGGAAATGAGTACGTCGAAAAAGTCACTAGCATTTATATGAAAAAAATTGGTTCAACCGCCCGCTGACTTTCCCCAGCATCAACAACCTTTTGCAGTTTCATGGCGAAGGGCACTTAACTGTGGCTGCCCCCTCGGGAGACCCAGGGATGTCGCCAGAACCAAGTCTAGACGCATTTGCAAAATAATCTTCAAATGCGGTAAGCAATAAAAACTCAAAATCCAAATCCTTATCCAGCTATGAGCACTATAACGTACGACACCATCGGAGTGCTTAAATGGGATTTGAGCTTTGTGCTCAGATCATAGTTAGCAGCAAGTTTAACAAAGTGCTCCTGTGGGCTTCAAACTCCCTGTGTCCCTAACTTATATGTCATCATAAAGCAGTTTAAGATGATTTACTGAATGGCTTGAAAGCACAGTCTCTCTTGTTAATCATTTCAAGTTGTTTTTCTTTATAAGCTTTTACTTAACTACAGCTACTTTTCGATTACAATTCCAGGTGCGATTAATATATCATTTGGAGACTTATTTTTGACTCTTAAGTATTCAAAACCATTCTTAGCTTTCTTAGCTTTTTTAGCTTTTTTAGGGACAGTTCCCCGATCTTTATAATTATTGACTCTCCGGCGTGTGTTACCCTAACTTGTTTATTGTATCAAAGGGGTGTTGCTCACCGTGAGGAAATTTATTTGATGGGGTGCGAGGTCTAATGCCAGCCGGCACTTTGTTTATTTAAATAAAAATTTCACAATAATACGAAACAACTGAACTAACGGCAAATTCACAGCGGCCATTAATTAAATTTATGCACAGCCATCGCCGTCTGGCAAGGACGAGGTACGAAGCCGGCGGCAGGAAAAACATCGGGCGGAAGAGCCAACAGCACGGCAGTTGGCGGTTGCGGTGCGAGCAATGGCTATTGTGACAGTGGTGGTGCCTTCGAAGCTGGTCGGTGGTTGCAAGAAACTGTGTCCTGCTCACCCACAATATGAGGCAAGCCCGAAAAGAATGAAAAACAGGAGCGGCAAGCAAAATACTCGTATATAAAACGAGAAAATATTTCAAATAATTCGCTTGCTTGCGCCTGGGTCGGCGGTGTAGGTGGTCTGGGTGGCGTGGGCGTGGGTGGTTGGTATGAGCAGTGGTGTGACCAAGACGCAGCCAGGCTGCTTGTGGCGGCACCAATTATGGAAGTAAAATTTATTATTTTTTATTGTTGCTGTAAAGTAAATCGAGTGTTTGTAGTTATCGTGTGTGTGCGTGTGGAAGTTTATGTGTGTACATATAAGTAAGAGTGTGTGTGTGTTTGTTTGTTCTTTCATATTTTGCCACGGCTGTACGGCCATTGTGTACAATGTTCACATGAATGCGATGCTGTTTCTGTCGTCGGGTCTCTGCTTTATTTTTAGTGTTTTTAGTGCTTGGGTCAGTTGTTTTCGGTGTCACTTAGTTTATAAACTATTTATGCCTTCCACTGCAGTAAATTCTTATTTTGGCATTTGCGCTTTTGTTGCTGTGTTTGGATGTGTGTGGGCACAAATAGAGTGAAATCGCTGAACGATAAACACATACATACAAATTTTCAAACAACAAAAAATCAAGCTTAAGCAAATGTTATTCAGGCCAAAAAATAATTGAAAGTTTTGGCCTGCGGCAAATAGGAGTACAGGCCATAGACAGGACAGCATAACCGGCTGTCCACCTACATAGGCACTTGGCCCAAACTTCTTGTGCTGTTCCAACCAAAAAAGTGGCACAACTTTTGATTTATTTCACTTTTGTTCGCCCAACAATCTGTACTCGACTGTTGGCACAGACTGCGGCAACACTCACTGTTAAATGAAATTAAAAACTAATTTATGTTTCGCAGAGAACTTGTAATATGGAGCAGCCAAATATGATTGTTGGCATCGAGCAGATGAGTATGGTAATTCAAATTAAAAAGTTGAAATTAATTTTAGATGACCACAAATACAACACTTTATTTATAATTTTAATTATTTTCTGGGTCTTAACAAACACAGAAAAACAAAAACCAGCTTCGCAACTAACACTTAAGTTAGGAATTTGTTTTAATATTGTTTTTTATACAAAGTGTGACAATCACAATCGATTAAAATTTTCAAAAAGAAGGAAGTAAAGCGAGCGAAACATGAATCCATATTTATTTCTTAATATGATTGCATACTTTTAGGATTAGACTCGAAGTTGTTGGGTTATTCTTCGGTAAGTTCAATAAGATCTGAAAAATATGGTATACTTTTATGAATCCTTTAGCTGTCTTATAACTTTTTAAATGATAAATTATTCCGATGCTTTAAGGCACTGATCGGATCCGTTTTGCTCACATTATATACACTCAGGGCAAGGTATTTGGCTCATAACAGCTTCCTTTGTGTTAATAGCTATGAAAGGTGTAAAATGCGGCATGGAACAAAGACACTATTCGCAGCTAATTTAGCATTAAAAGGCTATGAACGCCAGCGAGGAAATAGGACGCTAAAACGATAACACAGTCACTTGCAGAGCGGAGTACTCGTAAGACAATTGCGAAGACGGTGATGGCAACAATAATGTCGCATTCATTTGGTTGCTTTAATAAAAGTTAATGTGAATTTTAAATGAAACTCGTAAATCGGCGTCGTCAAAGCGGGGCATATGGCATACGCCTCAGCATTGTAGTTGGGCACCTCTCGAGCGGTAGGGGTTGCGGTACTCATCGGAGGGGGTTAAAGGAAATCCGTGTCGCGCGCCATCGCCATAAAAGTTAAGCGAATAACAAATGTGACGACGTTGGCTGCCCCGACGCGTCATTTCGGACGGGGGAGCGATGCTCGTAAATAATTTAAATGTAATCGTCAACATCCGCAATGACATTTAAGCACGTGCCTACAATCGACCCCTGCCACAGGTCACACCCACCCAGCGAGCTCTCCGGCCATTGCACGCCCGCCTGCCTGTAAAATCTCTCGTAAATTATAAATTAAATATTTACACCAGATTGTGAACACTTTGCGTTTATTAATATCCAGTGGCTTAGGTGCGGCAGTTTCCCAGACAACAAACTTCGCATACGCCTAGGCGACCTGCATTTATCCTGCCAGGACCACTGCTGCCGCTGTCGCTGCCAGTGCGTGCGTTTGCGTAGAGTAATTAAATCTCGGAAATAATTTGACATGCGGAGTCAACGTTCTTCATCAACGGCTGGCGCTTTAATTCCATTTTAATATTGGAGATTTTAATTAAATTCCTAATTTCAGGCTGGCACATGCACATCCTGTCTAAATTATTTAAAGTAAATTATGATAAGTACACCACTAAGAGGTCTCTTAACTTGTGGCCTGGCCATTTCTTGCAGCGGTTACCAAACTCACAATAAAAATGCTCCTAATTCCAAATTGCTAGCCAATTCCTACATATATTTCCTGGTCTCATAACTCTGCCAAAACTTAACCCATTTCCAAGTGGAATGACTTTTCGGGTTTGGTTAGCATCGAAAGTTGGTATTAAAAGTTTTAAAAATTTATAACGAAGGTATTTTGTGCGGAAGAATCGAGTTTATTTCAAATTGACAAGTATATTTCAAAGCTGCTTATTTGCTTACTGTTTACTTGAAACACAACTTGAAAGCTTTGGTTTGGTTAGCATCGAAGATTGGTATTAAAATTTTAGAAAATTCCAAACGGTTGTCTTTTTTTTAAGTTTTAATTCTCTTATTTCCCATAAAAATATATGATTTAAGTTATAATTTTTTATTATCTCTTTTTCTTTGTGGCTTCAAACTGTCATTACTTTTGAAAACCAAATTCTATGAGAAATACAATTCTCTCTTCGTCTATCTTTTGAGTTGGTTAAACATATCAAATGTATCAGTTTGTATTAATTAAAATTATATTATTGATTGATATTTTATCACATCTTAGAGGCATTTATGATGAAATCCATTTGATATAGGAATTTTATACAGTAATTTCAAGCCAAGCTATGACAATAAAGGGAAAATCTTTAAACAGTAAACAAATAAATGCAAAATTCGTTACACATTTGAATTACAATTTAAAGGCAAACAAACCGCATTACCAAACTCAATGTAATTATTGACAAATTACAAAATCAACAAACCACTGAACCATAAACCAGCATCAACAAATTAAAATGTCGGCCGGGATAAAACAACATTTATTATTCACAATAAGACTCAACAATGATGAATGAATAACTGAGCCACGCCTGCAGCTACCACATGGTGTAGACGAAAGAGTAAGGCAGGAAATTACTTGCGACCGACTGAACACAGAGATTATATACAGATTACCGCAGCGACGGTTGCTCCTTTAAGCTGCCACGATTGCTTGCTAATGTAAAGTGATATTAAGTGGCGTTTGTTGTACATTTAAGGACTTGGGTTGTGGTCAAGGAAAACTTATTTAAAGTGACCCCCTATTCAAACGTTTTTTCTTTCGTCAGACACTGTAAAACTCAATAGAGGCGGCAACTTCTAAATAATTGTTTCGTTTTCTGTTGGAAAAGAAATAGTAAATACACAAAATCCTTTAAAATAAAACAAACATAGCCCAGCCACACAACAGTTTCGAGTACATACTACACCTTTTAAATGATTTTATAGTACATTAAAAAAGAAGCTAGTCATCTGTTTCATCGCTTTATTGTTGGCACAAGGACGAAAAATTACTTTAGTTAATGTTATTGACTTGCGTATTAATGAATAAATAAATGACAGGACGTGCTGTTGCATTAAGAGCTTTGTTCTGATGTTCTCAACGACTTTTACATTCAAATTTTCCGTGGCCTTGGCGTACTAACTCAGCTCAGCGCTAAGTAGCTAGACTACTCCTGGCTTAACTAAACTCGCAAGGATAATGGGATCTACTCCTTAATTTGCTTTGTGCTTTAAATACGAAAAATGTATTTTAACTCTTTTTAAATGATGAATATATAGACATATATTTATACATTAATTTTGCCCTTGGATATAAAACATTGCAGGTGAATGGAATTCTCTAAAAAAGTTTAATTCAATTAGTTTTTAAGCACGTTGTTTTGCCGAGCAGCTTTGAAAGGATCCAAATGCTTGGTGTGAGAGTCTGATTCAGAGCTTGAAAGCAGCGAGCAGGGAGCTGATGATGGCTGTCGGGCGCTCCCACATGTGGTGGGAGTATAATAAATTTTCATGAGTTTTTACTAGAAACAATAGATGGTATTTACTTTGTGATTTATTTGGTTAAGTGGTTGCCAGAACTGCCACCGTTCTCCAATACATTGTATTGTTTCTTGTTATTGTTCCTTTTCTGCATTTTTATTTGCTCTCCATAGCTAACCATATTCGTAGTTAAAAGGAAGAGCAACTGCGGCTGCCATTATTATTCCTGCAGCACGACTCAGCGAGTCCTTGGAACAAGCGAAGGGGCAAACATGTCAACATTTGCCACAACCGGCATAAGCCTTGAACTTTCTTATCTTACTGTGTGGTCGTATGTACATATATATGTAAATATATGTGTGGTTTACGTCTATTTGTACGTATGTATATATGTATGTATGGTCGAAAGATTTTGTGCGGAAGAATCGAGTTTATTTCGAATTCATAAGTATCTTTCATAGATACTGCTACTTTCATGTGCGTATTTTCGCAAGGGTGAACATACATGCACACATGCACCCAATATGTATGTAACAATATTTATTTCTTTTCAAATCTGGCCGAATATAATAGAATATCTACCTTTTTTGCTTCACAAGCTAAAAAAAACACTCTTTTTCGTTTTTCACGTGGGTTTTAACAAATAATTGACACTCATTGAAAAAATATGATTTACCACGGCACAGACTCAAATTCAATAATATTTTCACTCTAACACAAATTTCATTTCCTACATTTTTGACATTCGTAAAAGTTTTGATTATTACTGACTTCGATTTCTTACTTTAATGTTTTAAAGCTGATTCTTTACGTATAAAATACGCCAGACGAGCTTTGTGCGTAGTTCCAATGATAAATATTTATTTTTATTATTTAGAAGAATAACTTAAAGGGTAGTCAAGTCACAATCACCTATAAACTTGTTAACAGTGAACGGAATAAAGTTGCGAAATAACATCAGTTTCGATGAAGTGATAATCTGAAAGCAAACGAGTCCTTTCGCGGATGCGTACCGCCCTCAACACTGTAATCTGTGGGACGACTTTATGAGTGTACTTTCCGCACAACAAGGACAAAACTTGCCTTTGCTTGTTTAGGGGTCGAGTCCACACTTTTTGCCAACGCAAACCCGTCTGTAGTTAACGGAAGGCAAATGAGATAATCAGACCAAGAATTGGACCGAGGTCTGCTTGCATAAATTTATTTCGCTTTGTTCATTTTAAATAATATAATTTTTGCTTTCCCGCAGGTGGGTCGACAATAAATGGTGGTAATGTTGATATTTTAGGGCTGTATTGTAGCCACCCCTGCATGCATGAAGATTTTGTTATTCTGGGCAAAGTAAAATAATTAATGAAATTTAAAATGAAAATATGTTTTTGACACAGATTGCTCATAATTTTGTTTAAAGAAAATTTTACCTAAACTATATATCTCGTTGTTTTATAGTAGCTGGGAGGCTGATTATCTTCTGTATATACCTTATGTAATTAACGTGCACAAAAAAAAAGATTCTAAGCTAATTTTCAAGGATCAACATATTTATGTAGATACATAAATAACGTTTTTAATGCGATTAATTGTTTTCAAACTCATAATATTTAGGTAAAACCATTTCATGAATTTCGACGAAACATTATAGTTGTGAAAATAAATATATATGAAAAAAAATATAATATAAAAAACAACATAAAACAAAAGTTCATTCCACATGAAAATAGGAAAATTCTCTCAAAATTCAAAATATGTTTTTATTTCTTTTTTTTTTTTTTTTTTTTTTTGTTAAAAATTTTGTATATTTTATTTAAACAAGTTTTCTGCTACCTTAGTGGCAACTTAATCTAGTTGTACATTTAGGGGAAAAAACGATTGATCACAGGTGATACTTATATAAGATTTATGATTATATATATGGGCAAATGTATATTATTTACAGAATTTACAAGGAGAAGGTTATTTTAAATATTACTGTAGGAACCTGGTAGAGAGATCCAATGGATGGCACCTTTTGAGTCTTCTCTTTCTTGGTTTGGCAGTTAGTCGTTTGGCTAGCGCGTTAGGGTGACCACCAAGGCGTAGTAGGTAATTCGATGCAAGTAGTTGCATTACATCGCCCACTTTAGGGACTTTAAGGTCTCGTTCGATGTCTCTATTTCGAATGTACCATGGTGCGCCGCATATTCGCCTTAGGATTTTTGCCTGAGCAACTCTAATTTTATTTAGGTTTGTTTTTGCCGCAATGCCGTAAATTTGAAGTGCATATTTCCATATGGGGCTTAGGATCGATTTATAGATGGTGACTTTGCTGTACAATGACAGCTTGTTCCTCGGAGCCAGTAACCACCCCATCTTTCCGGCCTTTGCCATTACTGACTGCCGAACCATTGTTGTATGGGCTTTGAAATTTAGTTTCCTATCTAGTACGACACCTAAATATTTGTGAGAGCTCTTGTGCGTAAGGATGGAGCCCAGCATCGTAATGCCACTGCATGACAAGGTCCTTGTAGCAAAGGTTACATTTGCGCATTTGCTGCTGTTGACGCCTATGTTCCATTTTGCAGAAAATTCAAAATAGGCCAACTTGTAGTTTTTATACCCGTTCACGAAGTGTAAAGAGTATATTGATTTTGCGCAAAGTTCGTCATGCTGTCCGTCCGTCTGTCCGCCTGACCGTTTGTCTGTCTGTCCGAATAATCGCAATTTTTTCGGCGCTTATAGTTATTGCTTTAGACAAATTGTTAAGATTTTTGTGCCAATCCCACTGGAATCGATAAAGGATAAGTATTTCCCACAATATTAAAGATAGAGTCAACAAACTTGCTGTGTAGGTTGCTGGTGGCCTGCTCCAAAAATTGCGACCTTGACATCCCGGCTACACCTACTAGAACACCCCTCAACGCCCCTAGCTCTCACAGCATTTGAACTAGAAGCTCCATAATTGAAATATATATTACTAGAAAACTCCCTCAAGCATCTCAAACATCTTTCCTGGCCACGCCCCCTCCCGCTTTCGTAATCGCTAAAATCAATATATCTGCTAGCTCAAATCGTTTATATATCTATAATTTCCACAATTTGAAGGCTAGAGATACCAAACTTGGTATGTATGTTGGTGGTGACATCCCTAAAACATTGCTCCCACAAGACCGCCCCCCAGCCACCCGGCCCCAACGAATCACCGTTTTAAATATCGGTAAAAAAACACCGCCACGCCCGCTCCCGCCCAGAAAATAATCAAAAATTGACATAGATTTTAACAAGTAAAGTTCACGAATCCATACTTTCTATATTTCAAAGTCCCATAACTTGGCCAAAACTGAACCACTATTTTCGTTATGGTTTGGCCTCTAGATTGATTCTGCACTTAAGTTTAACTCGTTTTAAAAATAATTTTTCGATTATTTTTCTTAAAAAATCTTTTACTCCCTCTATACTTATTTCGGAAATATCTTTTTTTTTAAATTTATTTGGTTGAACTCAAATGTACTTTCAGAAAAATTAGATAGATAAATAGCAGGCCTTCGAGGTTTCAATTTAATTCTCCCTCCGAGCAGCATTTTTGTAGAAAATTTTTTGAATCGGGTGTTTTTATATAAATAAATTTATTTTCCTCTTGGACAGACAGTTTGACAATAAAACATATATGAGGAGGAAAATAAAGCGGTTTTATATGTTACATTAATTTATTTGTCCGACTTTATTATTTTATTAATTTTTGATTGTTTGGCTTAAGGACATACTGAATGAATAAATGAATATTTTAATACGCTATGAACAACAAAGGTAGTAACAACTTATGCAAAGTTAAACCACGAAAATATAATAACATTTTCCAGCGAACTACCTTGTGGAAACCAATAAATAATTCCCAGCCCAGTTGCTGCATTAAAGTTGGTAAAAAGTTCTGTCGAGGAACTAATCCGGTTAAATTTTTGATAGTTGCTGGTAGGGAACAACGTGCTAATGCGTCGATGAGAACTATTTCGCACACGAATTTTGGAAAACTCATTAAGTCACCGCCGAACTCGGTACGATCCTAATAAATTTACAAACTTTGCCAGCTACACAAAACAAAGTTCAAAACTCTAGTAAAATATACAATTTAATGCGGCATGTAAGGCCTGGTTTGTTCTTATAATGTAGCGCTTGTTCGGTTAGTTCAGTTTCTAAGCAATGTTTGTGTATTAATTAACTGAAAACATTAAATGTAGGGCAACGTTGTCGAATGGCTATGTAACTTGTTCGTCTGAGGGCAAGAAAGTTATTGGGATTGATTTGGTTACTTTAGTCAAGATATTATACATTTTTTTATTTAGCATATTTTTGTAAGGAGAGGACGCCTTTCTGAAGCGTATTCCGAGGCAAGTGTTTCTTCGACGTCGTATTCCAAAGTTTTCTTGCCAACTTTAGCACTAATATAAATGGCACGCAGACAGCATTACGCAGAGATGCAAGCAGACATGGGCCATCCAAACACACATACACACACACATCACACACACACACACACACACACACACACACAGACTATCGCACACCCACTCGCAACTCCAGGCTTGTTGGGGAGCATTGGCATGTAAGTAGAAGCCGTTCGTGTCCACATGCGTGTCTGGCGGCCGCTTATAGTCTACATCGCAGTTATTGGCATCGTTTAACGAGCATTAAACGGTTTGCAAATATTTACGGCTGTTACAATGCAAAAGCTCTTTGCAGGCCGGAGCGTGGATGAAGTCTGTGGTGAGCGTGAAATGCTAACATATTCGTGCTTGGGTGCATATCTTCTGGTTATTTGAGCAAATAATGGAAAGTGCTGGCTTCCATTTTAATTGCGCTCACTCCCACACACACGCACAAACGCGCACTAGGTGAAAGTTGCATGTGCATTTCGTATTTGCCATTAAGAAAACTGAAAACTGAACTAGAATCCAATAAGCTGCTGTGGCACAAGCTCAACTCACAGTTACACGCAAGTTAGTGCCGTAAATTGTAGGGGCCTTTTAGTGGCTCGTAGCTCACTTTGGGTAGTCTAAGTTACCTAATTGAATTCACGCGCAGCAGTCGCTGCTGCCTCCCATGAATGGGCGACGCCTCTGGGCGTTGGAGGCAGTAAAGTGCAAAATTCAATTTAACTGCATTTCAGTTTGTGCTCCCCGTATCTCACGGGTCGTACGTCCAAGTGATGAATGCACGGCATTAATCTGGCAGATGCGCCATGACTTCTAACTGTCAGCCGTGTCGGTGAGGCTTAGGCGGTGCGAGGTGGAGGCGCGAAGTACAATCCTGGTAGTCGCAGTGACAAAATGAAAGGCGACATGTGGCTGAGTTGGCTTCATAATGCACATAGGTGCGTATTTAAGGTCTGGTTGGGCCTTACAATCCTAAGTCAAACTGAGGGAAATAAAGCGAATTGAAAATCACACGCATATCTGTTGCATATGGAGCTTAAATCTGGATTAAATATTCTGTTGTTCTTTCGGTCGATTTGCGCCGGCTTTTCCTTTTTTCTCTTCTGGCAGGCCGCCCAGAAATGCTGCTGGGGCGGGTCTGTGTCACTGGCACCATCAACTCCTAATGCAAATCCCGATTGCCAGCCAAGGCGAGGCAGTCAAGCGCCTGGTGTCAGCTCCGTCCTGGCTACGCTTCGCCTTCTAAGTAAACAAAAACAAACCGCAAAGATTCGCATACAAATAGATTTAGCTGTAGTCAGGATAGAGGTCTGGGAACAATAACAGGCGCTAGTGTATAATTAGATCGACTTTGTAATGGCGGCCAACATGGCGCTAAAAATGTCTGCCACGGCACTTTATCGCATCACCCGCCGTCCGTGCCCCGGCCCTGCGTCTTCCCCAGCCGCAGGACATAAGACGCCCCCATTTAACTTGCTTGTTTGTTGTTTTTGTTGCCATCGTTTGGAGCGCTTTCGGTACTCGTGCGAATATAAATGCCAAAAGCAAGCTTAAGAAATTAATGTGGGCTCCAGCACGTGGTTGTTTTTTTTTGCTCGAACTGCGTACTACGGCAGCACCGGAAAATCGGCCAGGACCTGCACATATTCCGAGCGGCCCGAACGATTGCGGCTGCCTCGCCTGCCCCAGGCAGATGCTGATGTATGGCACCCGCCTGCCGGCAGCAGACAGTTTGTTTAATCAAAGCACAACTGCAACGACTTGATCAAATTTTCACATTTTAATGCGCACATTTTAATGCATTTAGCGATGGGCTGGCAAGCAAGAACCGGATACGGCACCAACACCAGCTCCATCAACAGCACCAGGACCAGCACCAGCTCCAGCACCGACACCATCATCGGAACTGCATGCAGCTCATTTCCCGAGCGCACACGCTGTGCAAATATTGTGCCATCTGTTCTACTCCTGCAGTCCTCTCCGACGCGTCCTCGCGGCAGCAACCAGCTGCACTGGCGATTGGCGTGCATTAGGAGAAAGAGAGCGGAAGCGGATGTGAGTCCCACTCACGATAAGTGCCTTTTGTACATAAGTGCAGCCCACAGCAAGAAAGAGAAGAGAGAGAGAGAGAGAGAATGTGCACGGGCATCAGGAGTCAAATGTGAAATTAATTTCCAGCAATTGTTCGACACAGCGTACAGAAATCACAAAGAGCTGGGCAGGAGCCGCAGCAGCCGGGGGCAGGATGGAAACACTTGGCAGCGCTGAATGGCAAACAGCTTGCTGTGCAAAATTGTTCCTAGTAATTTGTCTCCGGCACCGTTAGCGTTGGTGGAGGGGCGTGTCCCGGAATGAAGTTTATTGCCGTAGAAATAATGAACTGAAGGCTAAATAATTTATGAAGGCAATTGCCAAATGAAATTCGGTTCGATTCTTGTAGATTTTTTGAACCCTGATCTCGTGAACGACGAACTTTATTTTAGGGCATATTCGTCCTTATGCACCAGCATTATCCATAAATTATTTAATTAAAAGCCCTTTTTTCAATGTGTCCTTGGCAGTTTGGGCTCATTGTTGTGGGAGTACAACATCAAGCGCAACACAATGCCAAGTTGCCTTTGGATGCAATTCTTGCCACAACCTTATCGCGCAAGGACAAAGGATTCAACACTATCGCACAGTCACTGCGACATGCCACACAGCGGCAAAGCATTTAAGGAGACTGCAAAAAGCGGCCACCACTGAACTGAAGTGAATTGCCACTTCTTGCTGCGCTGGCCCGTATGGTGGTGGTAATGCCGCCCAATCCGCAACCGCCGGTCCGAGGACTGCGAGGACTACAAACGACTGCAAATGAGGAGTTAGGTGGCGCGATAATACGCCGTAGTTGCGTAACAGTTGCCAGGAGCATTCAACAGACAACAGACAACAGAGGACAGAGCCAGGGATAGGGGCAGAGGCAGGCTGGTTTTTGTCGGCGTGCTGCATGTGCGGTTCGTGACTGCTGCATTTCTCACGCTGAGCCCTCGTATATCTGTGTGGGGTTTTTATGCCCATTAACGCCTCGCAAAGACGGCTGAAAAGGAAGCGCTAAAAGAGTTTTATGTGTTTAAGGAAATGCAGCGCCACATGCTTGGCGATGACAACTTCGCGACAAGGACGACGACGGCCCACGAGCCACAGCTCACAGCGCACAGCCCACGCCCAGAGCCCGTGCCTCAGTGGAGCGGTAATCAGACGACTGGCGAACTTGGCCAAGTGTGGCGACAACTGCGACCGTCTGTTTTGTGCTTTTTATGACGCACCCATACCCCAACACCCCCACTCTTTCAGTCTGACAAGCTGCGCTGAATGCACATTTTGTGCCTTGAATGCCTTCAAGAAATATGGTAGCCCGCATTGTGAATACGTCTCCTTCGCCACCACATTTTGTGCCGCCTTTGAATACGGCATGCGTCTCATACCCTCCTGGCAGCAGACTTGCAAACGCTTGACATCACGTCAAGAACTTCAAGCTTGTCACTCCCCACTTCCTCTGCCCGCTTGATTTTTAATAATATTGTGTTGAGCCTGGGACTCGGAACCGACTGCTGTCGGTGTACGTCTGGTTCTCCCCATGCCGGGAGCCAGCAATTTACCCCAGGTTGATATGAATGCGTTGACACAAATATTATTTAAAGCGGATTTATCAAGACTGACAAGAATTAAAAAATATGTCCAAAGTTTTTGCAACAAATATTAAACATTATGGTAAGCTACATAAAACATAGAATTAAACAGCAGTGAGAAGCAACGAGTCTACGCTAATGTTAAGTTAAATAAATCTGTTTTCTCTACTTACGCGGTTTGAATGTGTATTACATGAGTCAACAAATAGTCACTGCGATATGGCCTAATTGGTTATGAATCAATCTCACCAGGGGCCGAAGGACACGCCTATATTTCATTCTGTGGTGCTGGGCTTTGACACGCTTTAATATAGTTGGCACCGTAATTGTGTGATTGACAGCAGCAACGTCAAAGGCAACACTCTACATCTCAAAAGCATTATGAAGCCGCAAAGTTACCAGCTGCAGCAAATGGGCTGCGGCACAGACAGACCACAGCGGGCTAGACGGTGGAGCGGGGCGGGTGGGGGGTCCACAACACTGGCAGCCATCATGGCACGATGGCGACGATGCCATCAACCATCATCATTTGCAGCGCATCTGCTGCCTTTTTGATGAACCCAGCTGCAGTTGGCTCTATTGAAGTGCCAAGAGAGGGCAACGAGATTCATTGAATTGATCATAGCGTGATTCACATTCTTATTCACACTTGTGAATACCAAACTGTGAAATGCAATTTGCGAACAGATAGGAGCTAACACTAAATAAGCCAAGGCTAATGCCAATCGATCTGATGGGATTTCAAAACGCTCTTTAAACGCATCGTTGTGCGTTTACTTATTTGTGTCAGTGTCAGCTGGGTGCTTTCAGTGCGCACGCTGCTAATTTCCCACGTCTGAGTTATGCACCTAGTGTCAGCCATCAGCCTCGGCGGAACTCAACCGTACGGGCACCCCCCATACCTTCAAATGCCAGCAGTGACACCTCGACTAGGTCGCTCAGGTGGAGCAGGTCTTTCGAAAACGTTTCCTGCATATGCAAGCGAATATTTTTTAGCGGTTGCAGCGGTGCGAACCGCGCCCCTCACTTATACTTGTACCTTGTTTGTGTTTTATGCTCAGCGGTGTGAAAACTCCAGCATGTAAATTACTATTTTCGCTCTGGCGAGTGGGTGGGCCAAATGGGTGGTGCGGAATGCCCCAAAGGCGAAAAAGAAACCACGCATTCCTCTATGCCATGAAATGCACATACATTTTTTTAATTTATTTAAGTTTTTGTTTGCCTGGGGTTGCCTTTTAGCTCGAGAGCCCTGATAAGGACCTCAAAAAAAAAACGGATGGGGAGCGGCACAAATGGGAAGCACATAAAATTCCAAATGACCACTTTTCATAAAGGTGTTTCCGGAGCTACTCAAGTGGCGTCCACGTAGATCAGTTTGTGTCTGCAACCAATGTGCAAAGTGTCAGCAAATTTATGAGCAATTTATGCGTACACGTGTATATATGTATATAGATTTCAATAACTGCTGCACTACGCCCAACAGATTTCAATAAGAGCTACTCCAATATATGGATACAAATTGATGAAAAATGGAGTAACAATAAATTTCAGTTTTACAAAAAAAATAAAAATAATAAATTTTCATTTACACAAATCGGTACCTTTTATATAAAGGGCTCTTGAATGCTGTACAAAATCGAGCTTTAGTGCATTTTTAGAGCTGCATTCAAATTATATTCAGATGCTTTACGACTGGGTACAGCTCGAGGCATGTTCTGGTCCAAAAATTAATTATGCCTCAGCTCTAATTGAATTATTGCGTATACGGCACGTTGGTTTTAATGCCGTGCCACGCGCACCATAAAAACCACCGTGATGTGCTTGGACATGCCGTCCGAGACTCGAAGGCATGGTTATTGATTTGATTTACTGGCGACGCCAAAAGAAGCACGCACCTTGATGAAATTTTGGTGAAACATTTCGGCATACTTTTTATGACAATTTTATATTCGCTTTTATTGGCATTGACATATTCCTTATCGTAAAGCAAATAAAACCAAAAATGATTTCCGTCGCAAATTTTTTTATATTCCAGCGAAATTTGCTGCGGATGTGGCCAGAAAGCCATTGAAAGCTCTAGGCTGGTCAAAACTCTGGTTCGCTTTCATCCTGAAACTTGTCTCTATCCACATCATCATTTGCATTTGCGGGCATTCATATGGATTTTTTGTTTTAAAAATCTATTTCTGAATACCATTGGGCTTTTGTGATACAAAAAAGAAGTAGCAAAAATGGATTCCATTAAAACAACGCAACATTGTTGAGACGCAGCGGACGGATGAACGCACGAATTGCATTGTCAATTCAATTTATTCGTGAAGAGCTGCTGCCGCTGCTGGTCTCCGCATCCTCGGCATGTGTTAAATGAACGCTGCAGGATGTCGAGGCAATAAATGAGTGTGTGACATACAAAGTATGCAAATACAGAACAACGACCGCCTCCATCATGTCTCCCATTTGTGTCTGCATTTAAGTGTGTATATATATATTATATTTACTTTAACAATTTACTCTTTTTAAAATGAATTTTATATCCTTATTTGGGTGCAATAATTGCCAACTGCATGTTAGCCAGCTTAAGCGGATTTCACTGTACATTAATATGTACGCCACTGAACATATGAATATATTCACAGTGCCTGTGACCCGCTATTGTTATGCTAAACGACTGCTGCATATCTTCGAGTCTTTATTAGAAGCGAGTGGCCTCAACGCACTCCGAGCACCAAATTCGGACCGGACAGTGCCCTCGACAGGCCGTAATGCTACTTGTAAATCTAGTCAACTGCGAGATTTGCAAATATTAGGGCAACCACAGAGTCTGCTCAATATACGAGAGTCAGGCTTTAAGCTTTTGCCATACATTAAAGTACTTTGTGCCTTGCGGCTGTGATAGCGTTGCCAGTGTTTTAGTTTTTATCTATTGTACAACAGCTGTATATTTTGCGTAATCGGGCAACTTAGATAATACGAGGCTTAGTGCTTTTATTTAAGTTGGCATGCGATGAATTATGCAAACGAAAACTTTAAAGCCAAATAAGTTATGATGTCTGATAGGCCTAGTTAACCATTTAATCGCTTTCTAATACACTTTATATGCCATATAAATCGGACTTGTATATCCTTTAAATTATTAAATGTTGCCCTGGTGTATGTAAGTAAACAAATATATGTAAGTATATATATATATATAGTAGTCTCCACTGCGCATCATCGCTGCAGACCATCCATCAAATTGGTCCTTGCCCAAAAATCTTTGAAAAGTTTTGCACAAGGGGGTAAGCTGCCTGTCCCTCGGCGATAAATGAGTTCTAATCAGGCAGGCCTTGGCCCGTCCATCAACTTCCGGTTCCAGCGCGCCTCTCAATAAAGTTCGGCCAACAGTTCCATGTTAATTTAATTTCATATTCTTGTAGATTTACCACAAATTTGTCACTTTATTCGGCTTTCAATGTACAGCAAACTCGTTTGAAAAGTTGGCCCGCAGGAAAACTTTTTCCGGTCACCCATTATGGTGACATTCATTCTTCCCAGCAGCACTTGGACAAAAGGCGTGTGAGTGGCCTGAGTGGCCTGTGAGTGGTTTCTGGAAAGCTTCATTGATGATTCAATAGCAAAAATTTCCCGAAACGTCAATTTAATTACGTCTGAAAATGGCGTATATTTTGTTGTCATGATAAAACTTACGATTTTATTAAAAGAGCTTTGATAATATTTATTTCAAACGAAATGATTGTTAAAGGCACGTATTTCTGGAAGGAGATATAGTGAACAGTAAAATTTTTATTGTGCTAAATATAAAACAGAATTTGTCGCTTTTTATACGATAAACCCATTGAAAATGGGTAAAAAGGGTATAATGGTTTTGTGCAAATGAATGTAACAGGCAGAAGGAAGCATATCAGGCCCCATAAAGTATATATATTCTTGATCAGGACGACGAGTTGAGTCGATCTAGCCCTGTCCGTCTCGCCGTCTGTCCGTCTGTATGAACGGAGCGTTCTCGGATCCTACAAAAGCTAGAAACTAAAACTAAACGACTATAAATTCTGCACTTCAATATGCAATACGACTTTATCATTTTTTGTTGATATTTTGCACCGTTTCACTAATATCGATAAAAATTCCAATACCTAATTTTGTTTAGTTTTCTTAGTATATCTCCTAGACTATAAGAGCGACAGCCACCAAATTTGGTTCGGCGCATGAAGCATACGCCGCTTAAGAATATTTAAGATTTTCCCCCATTCGCCCCATATACGCAAATATGTAAAATTACGCAATTCAAATACTACAGACGTGGGCTTTCGATTGTACATAGATTGGAATGCTCTTATTACGTAGTAAAAATTAAGATCATGCTCTTAGTTTAAAAGTTATTAACGAATTTACTTGTTTTAACCTACGGTTTGACGTGGCCGGCCATTATATGATCTTTGATCAAGAAGCAATATCCGATGTTTAAGCATTTTGCGAGCAGCTAAGAAGGAGAACTGGAACTACAACGCCTATTCATTCTGAGTAGAATTAATCAGGCTACTTTACTATAAACTGTAAGAGAATTTACCCTATGTGCCATGATTACTAAGAACCAAATACCGCAAATGAAAATAAAATAAATTCTTGTTAGTGTTCAATTGGTGTTTAACTATTAAATCCAGTTTAATTTGGTTTTGAATCTTTCAATTCGAAACTAGCGTTCCAAGATACTGTCAAATGCAAACATTGCTAAATTTCATTAAATTAATTTTAAACAGTGTTTACTTTGTGCTTTGTATTTAAAACCCCTTCAGAAGCGCTGTCATCTTAAATACCAACAAGAATGCAGAGTTTATTTGGCAGACCGATTGTTCAACACTCTGCTCGCATAGAAAATACAAATTTCCTTATTTTATTATCATATGTTTTACGGACAAAAATTAACTATTGAAGAAATACCCAATGTTATATCAACATAGCTTTAGTCCCCAGCAGCTTATACCATTCTCATTAAGAAGACAGGAAGACAAGAAGATATGCACCTTCTAATGAGTGCCCAGTTCAGAAACCTAACAAAAATGCTTTTGGCAAGGGCATTCTAAACCACTAAGCAGCATCTACGTGAGTAAACTCACATTCACACACTCAAACTTGTACTGTCAGATAGAACAACATAACCCCAATGTGCATGGTTGTATAACGGGACAGCCAAGCTACAAATCAAAGTTTCATTTGCTGCATCAGCAAGTTTCAGTGCAAATTTCGGGATGCAAATTACATGTGGCATTTCTGGGTAAAACAGATGCACTCACACACGTGCAGCAGCATCTGCATGAAAATCTTAATTGCTTTGGCTCTGCCAAAAGACGACAATGAGTCGAACTCTCAGTTGGGGCCGTTGCGTCGCCCAGTGCACAACAGCCGGCCCTTAAGGATGGGTCCTCATCTGCTTTAACTGCACTCGCAGGCAGTGCACTGCTCGGATTGTGAGTGTTCGTGCTTCGTTCGTACTTTTTATCGTACACAAACTCATATAATACTTTACAGCGTTGCCTCTGGCTGCCACTGCATGCGGTACCTCCCGCGGGAGTCGAATTACTTGATTTTCTGGAGAAGTTCTTGCTGGCTGACGTGGTGCCATAAGGTGCTTAAACATTATTTTGACCGCTTTGACCTTCAAGACAGCCTACTGGGCGCCGAGCTTAATGTGCGTACTCTGCATTGCAGACATAAATGTAAGGAAAAAAAGAAAATCCAATAAAATGTAAACAAAAACACTAATAAAAGCAAAATGATATGACCTCTTTCCTGGGTCAGAGGCTCACATTCGGCAGCCGTGTATAGTATGAAATGAACATTTTTTATTGTAGAATTTCAAAAGAGATTTTTACAGTTGCCGCTCGCGTAGCGCCTCAGCACGCCAATGTTCTGTTCTTGATGCTGCTGCAACATGTCGTATACGCAATTCTGTGTTTATTGCCTTGTAGCGCTTTTATGACTGTATATGTGTGTGACTGTATGTATATATGTGTTAGCACCGACTTGCCACATTATACCCTGCTTAGCCCTGATCGTTAGTCATAACTCGATGAGCATTTGTTGCTTCTCGCGACTTGGGACGTGCGCCGAGCACCGACCGATACACGAAATCAATGGACAGGCAGGCGAGAGTGGCGCAACTCCAGTAAATTTCATTTGGGCAGCAGCATCATAAATTTGATTGATGACTTTGACTGATTGCCATCATGGCTGGGACTTTAGTCCGCACTTAGCTGCTGTCTGCATTTGCGGTCAACTGATGATTAACTCAATCTGCTTTTGCTCGGGGCTAATGTCGAGTGAAGTGCCGACTCTGTCACGACTATGGCAACGACAAGTTGTCAACGGCGTAGCCGTCTAACTGGCAGTTCATGAATAACGCACTCACGTAACGCCCATACCCACACACACACACAGGCACACACGGACATACACAATCACGGAGTCTTGCATGTGGCTTGAGCTTAAACAGGCAATAGTGGCAGCCAGCACCATTCGATTGCCGGGTCACGATTGCGTTATTAATTATGCTACAGACAGTGGTCGGTCGTGGAACTTATTGTGTCATTTGAAGTAATTATCCGAGGTTAAGCTGTAGCCAGTGTGCGTGTGTCTGGGCGTGTGCTGTGCGTCGCAACCAATCAGAAGCAAAAACGTGATACGACAAACCGATATGCTGCTCCAGTGGCAGCCACGGAGCTTGTGAAGGCCATTAGACGCTCCAGACGTTTGTTGCCAACATGTGCAACTAATATGTTCATATGAAGAACTTTGCGCAATTATTCCGGCAAACAAATTAAGAGCACATGTGGCCGCCCGATGCGACCTTGCCCCAGTGCGCTTCTCCGTATATTGCACTTTTAATTTTATTAAATGAAAGTTTCTTGGCCATATGCGCATGCATTGCCATTGGAGCTTATCTAGATTGGCAATCGTAGTGCTAACCATTGCATTCGCGGTTTTCCATTATTCCAGGACAAAGCCCGCTTGCCTTTGACGTCTCACAATGGGCCAAAATACGCACTGCTAAACGCAAGCCGAGCAGGCCAAGAGTCAGCCAGCCCGAAACTCAGTCTGAAGCGACCCGGGCAGGCACTCGACGTCACAAAACTTTCCTAATTGCCTCTGGCAGCAAAAATCGAGTGCCCATCGTCAAAGAACTCAAAAACTAAGCTCAACCAAACTCAGAAGGAGGTGCACTCGGCATTGGACTAGTGCTGAGCGCTTTGCTAACCGGGACGAATATGCACTGGGCTTCATACAGGAACATTTTCCTTTGACCCTGCCCCACTCGAAATGGGAGTTTGCTTGATGAATAACGATAGTTGTTTCAGTTTCATTGTCTTTCTCTGGATGAGAAATCAGTAAATCCTGAAAACTAAAAACTACGTTTTTAACTCATTAAAAGTGACTGGCTAAGATGAGATTTTGGCTTTAAAAATATTTCAGAGCACATTGATTATTTTTTCGAGTGAATGCTTTTATTAACAGAGCTGTACAATAAATATTTCATTTTATTTAATTATTAGATATATTAATGTTGACTGTTCGTTTGTAGTTTTCATTTATTTGCTGTATTTTCTCATATTTTAATGAAAAGTACTGATATATATATATATGTTTATTCAAAAGTAAATTGTGTAAGACATCTTCTCGTAAACTAGACAATACCTTTGATTTTAATTAAGCATTCAGTGTGTTTTGTCTATTTATTCATTACAAAGAAGTCATGAAGCGTGAAAGGTCTCTCATATCTCTCGTACTCTTCAAAATTACATTTCAAATTAATTAAACACAAAGGCTAATGGATAATAGACGACCTTTAAGCCGTTACCATATCAACTACGCCAGAAGCACAAAACTATATTGTATTTATGGACAAGATAGCGCGCATACCAAACAAATATTTTAATCTTAATAAGCGGAGATTTATACTTACTCTTATTTATATATATATACATATATTTATATAAATATATATATATATATATATATATATATGTATATGTATATAAATACATATATATAAAATCTGACCCTCGTCAAATACTTCAATAAACTGTTCGCTATCTTGGTCCTAGGTCATGAACTGTGCAGCAATGTAGTGTGGAATGATTATTAAAATTTCAGCTATAATTGGCCTGATAATATTCTGGGATCGGCACGCTCCAGAGGTATATAAATGATATGTGAAAATATATACTTTGTAACCATTTGCATTTGTCAAAAAGGTTAGCAAAAAACATATCATTTATATGACTCGCTTGTACGTCAGATGAATAAAAGAGAGAGGTAAAAAAAGCAAAGCACTTCCAACTGCTGTTAACTGCTGACTCGTTACTAAGTTTTAGGAGGGCCGCAAAGAAAGACTTTTGACCAGAGTGTGTGTAAAAAATTAGATAAATTATTTGAACAGCATTCAATTTGCGGCAAAGGGCGCCGCACATGAAATGCAAACACGAAACGTAAACAGAAAAATTTGGGCTTTAGCTGTATAAAAAGTCAAATGCAAGTGTAGTGGCCGGCAGACGGTTGGCTGAAAAAGAACGTCCAAAAATTTGGCTTCAACTCATATTTTATTCAGCTGTACCGAAGGACAACACAAGTTACTGCCTCGGCCAGGGCTTTGGCTTTAGCTTTAGCTTTAGGGAAAGACCCGGCTAACGAACTTCTGCAGCTGAGCTCTTGCCATTTTTCTTGGTTTTTTTCGCCAAGATTTTTCCACTATGCTGGTGAAAGTGAAAAAATGATGAGAATAAAGTGCAAGTTTACAGGCCGTCGTCTCTGACAGTCTTACTTACTTTTTTTCTTAATTTGCATATTCTTTGTAATGGGTACACTTATTCACCAACTGGCTTATGAGGATAACCTAGGCTCTTAATTAATGTAAAAGCCTCTAATAACAGCTCTAATTGTTAGGATTTAAGCAAAATGGAAAAGCAAACCATTTTTGAAAAAAAATTTTTAATCTGCATAAATACTACAAATATAATACATGTGATTTACAAATTAAATCTGTTAATTGTTAATTGTTTTTTGTGGTCGCTTGCTTACATTTAATGGTAAATAAGCAATCAAATATGTATATATTATGATATTATTTGTCCCGTATGACAACGCTAAAAAGTATGCTACAGAAGTCACTCTGCTGGACTATTTATGAAACGGTTAACGACAGTTCGTAAGCATCTTACCTTTCAGCTCACAAAAATATACTCGTTTTTCAATGAAAAGAAGAAAAGAAGGTCACACTAAATATTATCGATTTAATAGTGCGGTCATGCGAAAAATAGAAAGAATCTCTACTGAGCTTCCGTTTCTGCCAACTTGCTTGACTTTTTCTATTATGCACAAGTTTGACAAAGGAAAGGAAATTATCATAAGTTTCGATAGACATGCGGGGCGATATTCGCCTTAAAAGTACTTACGCAAACACATACAGACACACTCACCCACACACACGCACGTGTGTGAGAAAGTGTTTTATGAATTATCGATTATCATTTAAGAACATATTAAAGGGCATAGAGGGAGATTGGGAGACAAAGGCTACAACAACTACAATGCTGTTGATGTAATGAAATTCCTTAAACGCATTTTGTCTTTGTCTCCCTTATTGTGTGCTGTGGCTAGCTGAGCTCGTCAGTCAACAGGATATTCCACGTCAGTGCGAAAATTTGGCAGGTGCCGGGGGCGCAGTTGACATTACCAGACGCACGGATGGACACAAAGAGACAAAAGTTAAATACCAAAAAGAAATTAATGTAATTAACACAGCGTGTGCGAGGCAAATTTCCTGCCTGTCGACATCGTGAACATCGTGTGGTCGAGTACACTTCTCGTGATGAGCCCCCACTTTGCAGACACTCGCTGCTATTTACGACCAAGTAGCTGTTGACGTCGACTAACCAGCCAGTGGCTAAATCCTCAATGGCCAGACATGCAACAGTTTCACATTTTAGCGATTTTGGAACAAAAAGGTTCGCTTCAGATTGCGCCCAGCTTTTGGACAAAATGCTAAGGATGACATCACGCAATGGAACTTGCCACCAAGGGATACAATCAAAGTACATGCAACCGAAAGTAATTACAGCGTCATGTGGCACGCAGGTGGCACGGAAGCTCTTCGTAAAGGGAAAATAAAGCCAAACAGTCGCGAACCTGACTAATGGACTGTAGAGCACGGTGTGTGGCCGGGCATGTGTCTTGATTGCCACAAATTAATTAATAATGCTTGTAACATTATCTTTAATTAGATTGCAGCAAGTACTTAGATACTACATGGGGAAGAGTTGTTGCGCACACGCTCAGAGTGATAAATATCGACAAGAAGGAACTACGCCAGCATTATAAATGAAAGCCAAGTCACAAGAATAGATATTTATTTAAATTGTGCGAGGCTTTTTTAAACATCGATGAAACAATGTTTTTTATGAATTGTAAATGTCTTTTTGAATATATAATTGTTTACGAATTGGCAGTCTTCTTTACCACTTTGTCTAATAATACAGTAATCATTATTTTGTCTGCATGTCTAATAGTATTCCCAAAAACTTAAAAATAAGTTGGGTCGAGCCAATTAATTTACAAAAATAAATAATCTTTTGCGTTTTAAACGTCAATTTTCAACGTGGATTTTCCAGATTTGTTTGACTAATAAAAATATACTTTGTATTTTATAAAGAAATCATAATTCAGTTGCATTGTCTTAAAATGCCCTATTATTGATATCAATGCGGAATTCATAAAATCTAAAGACATATATCACAGTTTTGAGTAGAATGAGTATAAACACATGAAAACCTCTTTTATGAAAATGATTAAATAAAATATATGTTCACTGAGTGGTATTACAAAAAACAAATAAATACTATTTTCACGTTCAGTAACAATTATAAATGTTGCATTTACCTTGTGTGCTGCAGGCTCTTTAAGAAATAAGCCAGTAGTTGAAGTTAAGCTATCTTAATTTAGTTTATTTACAGACTTTCCATAGGCGCCCGGCACTTGGCAGCTTATTACCACCCAATACAACAATGCTGTTGTTATTGTTGTTGTTCCTGGTGGTGCTGGTGTTGTTGTTGGCGCACAATAAATATTGATTACGATGGTGTTTGAAATTGTTGTGGTTTTATTTGGTTGAGATGGCTGGCTTAATGTTCCGTTGAAATTCTAATTTATAAACCAATTAGCAGCCAAAGCTCATGGCCCACCCATAAATTTACGCTGGCAACAAATTTAATCAAACAGTTCACTCGGCTGCCGGGTTCTTCCTCCTCGCGCAGCTCTAACGGATTTCGCATAGTTCCTGGCACTTTTGGACGAGCTCCGCTGTCTTTACCCTTGGGTGGCATGTACTTGCGACTAGATTTCATTCACGCTTCGTTAATTCGAATCCGTACAAATATTACTAATCGTATGACGTACACTTGGATTGCCTGCTTAACATACATTCGTATACTAAGTTTGATTATCTAGAACAAAGCCATAAACACAACCAAATATTCTAGGGGATTTTGTTTGTTGAGGCGTCGAATAAGCCACTGCGATTGGCATAAGCACTGCTGAAATTGAGGGAGATAATTATCACAACTAAACTTTTTACGTTTCTACCCCAATTAATAACTTTCCATTAACAAAGCAGTGGATTTTAGATTTTTCAGTTAGTATTTTATTCATGAACTATGAATTTATTTAAATGAAACATATAAAAGGTACAATACATAATTTGTAAAACTATAACCAAATTATATTCACAGTTTTAGTTTGAATAGAAACATTATTCTAGGTTTTGGTTTCCATTAACTCTTCCCATATTATTTTTACAACATTTTGTATTTTTTGATGCAGTACCTAAGCGTGAGGCTGCAATTACATAATGCCGTTGGGTCTTTAATTTATACGTCTATATATATATATTTAATGATTTATTTTACGAATAGTTGTTATTATTACCAAGTACCCGAACTCTTCGGGTACGCAATTATATCTTATTCATAATGCATTTAGCAGAGCTCATTTCCTAAATTTTAGAGTAACACGAATATTTTATGTACATTTATTTTATAACCTCTCTATTGTGAACATGCGTAATCGTTAATTGTTAATTGAGTCACTCCAATCCTATACTATTCACGAACCGTTAAGACTACAACATGCAGAGGACCAGTGGACTAAAAACCCCCATGTAAACAATTTGCTAGTTGGTGAAGATAGTTTTTGTTTCCGTTTCCGTCATGGTCCTTTCGGATGCCACTGTTCTTTGATTGCGGTCAGCTGTTCGTGCTATTTGCTTGCTTAATTTTGCACTATGTTCTGAATTGTTCTAGCTATACAACTTATTTACACACTTGGCTAATTGGGGGACGGGTGGCTATTTTAAAACGTGAATCGTGTTACTATAGTATTGAATATCGTATATTTGTATTTAGTAATGCTTATATACACGTTGATTGGATGCACTCCAACTTATATGAAAGTACACACTTAAATGCTAGTTAGGAAGGCACTTGACATTTGAAACAATAACGTCAACTTTAACAGAGAGATGAGAGACGACTAGAACAACGAAAACGAAAAACTTCTAACGCATTGAATACACATACACATATAGAGTATGAACATATATAGATCAGCAACTGAAAAAGATATAAGTCTACGACTATCTCCTAGAACGTTGTCTGCAGCAGCATTCCCATCACTCACATACATCTCGCAGGGTTCAAATATTTACATCTAGCTATCTAGGTGCTGGTGTCAGAGCCCTACGCACCTTGGCACGCAGGTGCAATCCATTAGCTAGCTGGCCAGTCATTTCCTATACGCCAGCTAGAGCTTCGGGCCGGATATTAATTACGCTCATCCATTTGTAGCGCATTAATCCGAAATACACACAACTGAATTATGCACACACGCGAAATCGCTCATACGACAAGTTGTGCACAGTGGTTGAGTTATGACGCCGCATCCTACTACAAATCCCGTCCGCAATGCTAGCCCTCCCAATAAAGCGTTTACAAGGCTCTTCGCTTGTACAACGCGCACTCACACATGCAAACATATATATACAAACACACACGCACACGGTCTAAGCTATAGCTGCTCTCTTCCCCACGTCCATATATATACCACGGAGTCGCACTCACAGAGGTGCGGACAATTATGAAGATGCCTTTGGGTAGGAAAGCGGAAGAATCATGAAATTTATGTGGGGATATACGCAGAAAAACACAAATACATGTACATATTTCGGGCTCGCAACGCATCCCATTGCTCGACACTGACAACCCATTAGTTTTCTCTTGTCTGTGTGTGTGCTCGTTGTTGTTGTTGTTGTTGAGTTTGCTGTTGCTGCGTATTCATGGGATCTGTGTTTTTATTTATGCGTACGCTTACATTATTGATAACATTAAATGAGCTTCACGCAATTTGTTTTCATTTGTAAGGTTGAGCCGCATAATTTTATGCCAAGAGATCAGGCCTGGCGCTTAGCTGTTGACTGTTCAACTGGAGCGGCCTCATAGCGCATTCCAACTTGTGTTAATTAGGTTCGGTTGCCATGAAAATGATTGGGTAATTAAATATTGTGAAAGAGCAATTATGCTTACTATTCGAACGGACAGAAACAGGATTCCAATGGCATCGGCAGGAAATGTAATATGAAAACATGTAATTTAATCATTCATTCGCATGGGGAACTCTGCACAGACAAACATTTTAGTGCTTAACCTACAAATTGTTCTACCCTAAGTTCTTAATATGCTGGCGCCCTACTGAGCACCGACCTAGGACTTGGAAAGTATGCGTCCGTTTCATACGTTAGTAATTTACAACTACACGAAGCTCGTCCATTTAAATACATTTACGTGTACACATATATTTTAAAAACAGACATCAGCCATTGTTGTCCCGACTCTATGATCCATTTACTCCTTACACACCTGTTGTAGTTGTTGCCGATTGAGGCAGGCGGTCTCGGCTTAGGTCATTCCCCTGTAGATTTGTATTGTCGTTTATGCTAGAAGTGGCCAAGGGTACTGTTGAGCCATTGTCGACTTCTGGCTAGGGCCTGGCTGCCGGCACTTGAGCCGCGTCTGAAGCGGAGCCAGTCGGAAGCTCTGCCTGGTTACCTGTCGCATTCTGCCTGGTATAACTGTGGACGTTAGGGGAGGTCACGTTGATGGCTGTGGTGTACACGTGAGGCTCACAGTCCCCGGTGCTTGGTCATCCGTAATAAAACTGCGAGCTTACGGGTAAACCGGTCGAGAGAGTACGCGGGGCCGTGCCGTCATACGAGAGCTGAGGATGGAGCATGGCCGTCGTGCCAGGTTTTGTGCGGCGCAACGTTGATGTGCCCGGGGCTGGCACATGACTTAGCGATGTCATGGCCAGGGGCGATGTGGTCGGCGTCTGTTGTACCGGTGGATGCGCTGGGGAGCCGCTAGCTAGAGAGGAGGGCGGTGTCGGCGTGTTGCTCGGCCGCTGCAGCACGCCCATGCCCTCGGTGTTTATGATGTAGCCACCGCGAATGGTGGGCGCCGTTGTGTACTGGGTCAGCGATGTAAGGGGTACCATGGTGTCTGCAAAATCACGATTCGGAAAGGTTCCCTCAACAGGTCAAACTGGCCAGCTGAACGCTGAGGCTGATGAAGATACTTACTTATGCCGCTGCTGCCAGGCAAAGCTCCACCGGGACCATTCGCACCAATTACAATGGCCGGTGCCAGAATGCTCGCCATGGGTCCCTGGCCAGCAGGTGCGTTGCCAGCAGTACTCGTGGCCACATAAGTGCTGGGCGAAATGCCGATAAGGTCCGGCGACTGCCGCGCGCCCAACAACATGGGGTTAGGAATTAGACCAGACGCTGTGCAGGGTCCGCCAACGGTGGTCAACTGGCTGGGGGCTATGCTGGCGTACAAGCTGCTGGCAGGCGCGTAAGTGATGTAGTTCTGCAGTGTCAGATGACAGATGGCATTGGCGTTGACTGCTCTGTGGGGATGGGCAATGCTACGCACCTCGTTCTTTGACACGCTGGGCACTGGGATGGAAGTGGTAAGGTCAATGTCGGCATCTATCTCGGAAATGGTGTCGTTAAAGCCGCTAGGAATGGTCGTCTCATCGCCCAGGGCTCCCGAGGGACCCCCCTTGGTCGAGGAGTTTGAATGCGTGTCGCTGGCCATCCGGCGCTTCTGCAGGACGAGGCGCGTGGCCACAATGCCAATGGAGAAGAGGACGCCGACTGATCCAATAATTAAGAGATACAAATAGAGACGCTGTTGGTCGTCTGCGGAGAGCAACATAGAAATGAAATGGAGTTAGGAAATCTCGTATATTAATGAAAGAAATTCATTCGTCGGGCCAAGCTGAGCCAAGGATTTGTCAAATAAGGGCAACTTAAGCTCGGCCCATCTCATTTCAAATTGAATTTAAGTTGACTTTAAAGCTGCTTGTTTGTGAATAAGATGTGACATTCGTGATGGCGACGTCCTTTGTGACAGTGAGTCCTTGTCCGATTACGCCTACACTTTAAGTCTGTTTTTCACGATGCCCCCGGCTGGACTGGCGCTGGTTTGTGTTTTCTATTATTGCAAATGTAACCTAACGTGCAGGTCAAGTCGGATGGGACTTACCCTCCAGACTTAAGTCGGCGCTGTGTGTCATCACCGGATTGACGCCACTTCCATCCGCATCTGCGTCCAGAGAGCCGTTGGTTACAGTGTGAATGCCCTCTGGATTGGAGTTGGCAGCGAGTCCGGCGCCGCTGGTTCCGTTGCCGTTGCCTTGCGCTGTTTTGGTCGTATTGCTGTACAGCTTCGGTATGGCCTCGGACTCTTTGTAGATGAGCTCATCGTCGTACAGGTCGTTGATGTCGCCCTCAAAATCCTCCGTTTCGTCAGCCTCCACCTCTGACTCGTTGCTCTCCTTTAGCACTTGCTTCGGCACTGTGGAACAAAGACATAGAGCGCCCAAACGAGCAACATAAATCATGTGGCCAAGTCACCGGTAACGGAGGGTCGGACGCCAAGCACCAGGCATCAATCTTGCGCCCTGACGCGCGATACGATGCGATGCGAAGTGATGGGATGCGCCAACAAAGGAGCGTCCTAAATCATTCTGAGTGGCAGGACCAAGCGCCCCTTGATTTTTGCCACGACCTACTTACCGCATGTGTAAACAACCTTCAAATACATTCGCGAGTTCGGCTGGCACGGCGTGCCAAAGGTATTCGCATCAGCGGCCAAGTTGCAGCGCCTCCGTCCGTGGCAAATTTGCATCACAGTCTCCGTGGCGAACGAGGCAAGGCATGCTATTAAAGGGCAGAGATAGAGCAGAGCTGTAGCTGGATTGCAGCTTGATTGATGCAATCCACGGCTTAGCCGCAGCTAGGCCATCCCACCCACAATACTTACTCTCCTCGCGGACGCCCTGCGGCTGTGGACACTGAATGCTCTCATATTCCGTGCGTCCGAAGCTGGCGCTGTAAACAGCAATCCGCGAGTACGGGTTGCACTCCAGTTGTGCGACATCGTTGTGGCAGGCAACCTTGCTGCGGAACTCGTCTGCAAGAAACAAAACGCATCGGACGGCATTACTCTGATGGACTCTCTCTATTTATCTACAACTAGCAGCTAAATGTCTAATTTGCTTTTGTCGTAGAGTATCATTTTGTCTCATTATCGAAGGGGAATGCATTGTTCCCTTTTGTTTCTCCACGAATGATGTAGCCCGTTGCCATGATAATGTTACACTGATTAAGATAATCAATGATTCCGAAGTTTGTAATTGGAAGTCACGGGCTCATTCAGTTCATGCTATGGGCGTCATTATGTTAACTTTGGCGTCGACAACAGCGCTGAATGAAACATATATACTATTATATGTATATTCGACAATGGGCCCGAGCATTTGCTGCAATTTGAAGCTCTCGAAAGACCCGAAAGACTTCAGCTCGGGGCCATGTGCGCCGTTCGCTGCGCGGAAACTTAATTTTGTATCGTCGATGTTTTTTCAAGTTATACAAAGCACGTGCAAATGGGATTGGACTGGTACTGCCCCAGGGCTGCCGTTCAGCCGTTCTGCCGGTTCGCATTCGATACGCTTCCTTGCCCCTGGCAGCCGGGCATGCTGTGGGCCCCATCCCGCCAACTGCTGTTTAGTGCTAACGGACTAGTCGATACCCGCCCGAGTGCCGTGTTGCCTCCATTCCACCTGAGTGAATTTTTGGAACGCACAACAGCTCGCTAAGCTGGCTGGCTGTCTGGGTGTCTGGGCCATTGCCAGTCCCAGTACCTTTGCCAGTGCCTGTGTGCATCAGTTTCCACAGTATTTGTTTGGCAAAATATCGGCACTGTGTGCTCCAGGTCAGGCCAGAGGACGAGGACCTTTTTGCCGAACAACATATATATGTGTATACAGCGCGCAGCCTCAACCCCATCGAAAAGCCAAAGTCCGGATGAAGCCAACTCTCGTTCAACTCATTCGGCTGGACGTTTATGTGTCGATTCCGGCAGTCGAGATTGTTCAGCTCAGTTTGCGCCGCCGTTGTGCTTGTAGTTTACGAAATTTGTTAGCCATTTTACGTGTGCTATTGTACGCCCAATAAATTCAGCCAAATTAAACAAAACTTGCGCTGCAGCTGCTGACTTACATGGGCGACATTTGTAGGCGACCTCGACGATTTTCCGGCGCTTGGGGCAGGGGTCGTTGCTGATTGCATTGGAGCTGGCCGTGCTGCTGTGATAGCTGCTGGTGCCGGATGAATCGCCCACTCCGCTGGCGCCCAGGCCGTAGAACTGGGGGGAGCCATGAAACTTGCAGTGCTTCTTCTTCTGGCAGGCCTCCACCACGGTCTGCAGCAAGGAGTACTGTAAGCAGGGGAGCAAAGGTGGGAGAACAGAACGAAAAATCAGTTGCAATTTAGTTTTCCAATTTTCTTTCACTTTTTTCTGTACTTGTCGCATTGGTGTGCAAACAGAAGAAGCTGAAAAGTGAACGAGTTCAGGAACTGGGCGGAAATTGTAAACTTTTACAAATTGAAATAAAATATTTGCATTAAAAATGTAATTGAAGGGTTTCCAGTTGTGTTTGAGCTGTTCATTTTATTATATATATTAGTTCTGTTTTAGTTTCAAATGATAAAACCTGGCAAATGCATGTGCCATTCCTAGCCAAACGGGCAATCAGCTTATGAAATATAAGGTAGAAATGTCAGCCTTAAAGTCTCTTCATTTTATCTTTGTCCTTTGCAATACTGTCAAAGTTGAATTCATCATAATTAAGTTCAGTCGCTTTGTGGGCTTCTACTATGCTCAGTTCCACGTAGGATGTAACTTTCAATTAGCTCACTTACATAAAGGTTTATCTATCTCACAACTGTAATACGTATACAACATGTTGTCCATCATATGCTTGGAATCTATTCAATCAAGGGCTGCATTGTCGCTAACGATCTGCATTTTTCACAGAATTATGTTAGAAATTGTGCTTTGTTTATCGTTCTATTTAGTGTTTCAGCTAGCCAACTGACAGACACGTCCAGATCCAGGCCAGCACAAAATGTCCACGGGTAGCGGCGCATATCACACGAATGCTCGTAATCCCCAGCGAGAATGTAAACTGTTTATTTTCAAGTTATTTTTCACTATCTTGTGTTGACAGCACAGGCAGACGGACTAGCGGACGGACGAACGGACAAGCTGACGGACGGACTCACGGACGGACGGACGGGGCCCAGTCGACTGACAGCAGGTTTTAGATTTGCTTGGCACTGGCAGCCATTGGACGAGTCGTCACAAAATTTAATAACAACGACGACGACAGTGACAACAACACCCTGCAGGGAAGCAGACCCGCGGCAAGAGAGAAAGTGAGAGAGATGAAAGAAAAAAAAAGGAAGATGAGCGCAGAAACAGCGAGCGATGAACAACAAAAACAGCTCGTCGAACAATGGCGGGAAATGGAGACAAAAACGATGCGAGAAATTATATGCTGCGGTAGCCATTTTTAGCGCCATGTTGGCGCTGTCGAGCAGAAAGTTTTGGGACTGCTGCTCGGCCTAATGATACCCCATGGGACGTGGGCACAGGCATTTTGGCCAGCACAGCGGGTAGGCCGACATGCCAGACAAGGCATTGACTTTACTTGACACAAAGGCAACTTTTGGCCTTCGTCAATGTTTTCCGAGCGCTTCGCAGCGGTCCGCATGCTGTTCATTTGGGCCCTATATGTAGCCCCTACTGTCAGTTTTAACGAACATTAAAAACGAAATGAAATGAATTTAACTGTCTCTCGTATTGTTTTCTCTGTTGTTGAAGTTGCTTCAAATTTAAATTCATTTCACTCGCTGTCGCCGACTTGGGGTTCAAAGGATGCCTTCAAATGTCGGAAACGGCAACTGAAATGTTTAATGAATTGGAAGCGTTTTTCGGAATGCGGATAAACGCATTTTCTTATCCCATTTTAAAAGCAACTGGAATTTAAAACGACATTCAGTTAAATGCTAAATGTTGGCGTAAACAGATTCAAAGAACTGTTTATGTACCGCAATTTCTGAGCAATTACAGAAAGGCCAAGTTCAAAGAAATTGTACGACCTCAATTGCCGTTGTATTATGATATATTTCTGGCTGCATAATTCAAGGCTTACAATGTAAGCGTTTCAAATTGCTACGCCCATTTTAGGAAAGAGCTTTTTCTGTTTTCCATATTCCACTTACTTTTGCCTCCTAATGCTTTTATGTTAGCAACCATTTCGTGGTCACTGCACTCACAGCTATCTATCTCCTTGCCTCAAATTTGTTCCTTTCATTCCCAACTCACGCTCTTTATAATGGATGCTCACTTACCTGAAGCGCATTTGGCCACATGCAGTTTTCAGAAGAACTTTCGCTTTTTTGAGCTGAAGATTCGGTAATGGTTGCGCTCGAACTGCTGGTGTTATTGGGTACTTCCACGGGAATGGCATAACCCCCGTTCACATAGCGATTGGCGGGCACTTTCTGCGAGGTAGACCCAAAGATGGAGCCTCGCAGCAAGTACTTGGCTTTGGCGCGAAGCTCGGGCTTAACGGTGCCAGAGATGGGGCACAGCTCCTCGATGCTGTAGCCATCTGAACGAGTGGAGCACGAAATGGCAGACGTGTTAAGAATAAATGGCCCGTGGATGGCCCTCCAGGGGGCGAGAGAGGGAGAAAGAAAGAGACAGCTCTCAACACTTACCTTTCGCAACGAACTTGTTGTACTGGGCAAATTCAATTGAAATGCTGGTGCCGCGCGGGCAAGCAATTACCACCTGATCCGTATCACAGGCTGCCTTCTGATATGTGCGCAGTGTGGCCGATAAAAGTGCTGTTGGCAGTACGTGGAGAGGTTTAAGTTAATCATCGCCAAGGTACATAAAAAAGAGAAGACAATAATTTCATTAAAATTAAGATTAATTTGATTTATTTTACGAATTATTTATGGATTCTATAGGATCAAGTAATTCAAGTGGACACCGATAAATATTTAATTAAATTTAACAAATTATAAGTTTCTGCGCAATATCAGCATTCACATTACTTGCCGCACTCGGTTGAAATCAATTTATGCATTTGTGTTCTTCGTGCAACCCTGTTGCAACCCTGTTGTTCTGTGCTTCATAACGGACTAAATTGAAACTGACAGCAAACTGTCTTCCCGTATTTCACATTGCCTTTAATAAGAATTCCATGGGCGGCGATTATAGAGTTCGTGCGGCGAGCGCTCGCCACAATCAGCTGAGCTAACAGAGGCCAACCCAACGAGGGAAAAACACTGCCACGGTGGGGCACTCGGTGGCACAGGGGCATGCCAACGAAGTAGCGCCACGCTGCCAAAAGCCTTCACGTAGCTCCGTCGGATTTCTGGGCGTGGCAGGAGCGTGGCGTCAGAAATGCGTTTCCGCACTTCAAGCTAGGCGCGAAGTGTACATTTTCAGCGCTCCACTCTTTAAACGGCTTCTGGGAGCTGCCAAATTATACAAAATTTCTTGGTAAATATTTTCGTTGGTTCGCTTCTGTTGTTTGTACCTTTGCCTAAGGCTACAACTTAGTTAAGAGAACGCAGCTGTAAACGTTAGTTACATAATGTAAACCACTTTTATATATACCATATTATATCCTTGCCTCAATGTAGGCCATGTATATGCTTATGGGGTTTCAATTAAATGCTGCAATGCATCAATTTCCGACAATTTCCCAAAATACTCAAAAAACTAAATGAAAATGCCTATCCATGGCCTGAGCAATTTAAATACCGAAACTGTTCTGGGTGTGGCTCTGGGGGGTGGGGGCTGGTTGGGGTTGTATAGGCATGAAATATAATTTAGCCGTTACCGTTCATTTCTCGCTTGGCATTTTATCTCTAATGAGTTTGGGGAGCTGCGCGTGCGAATTGGTTTTGTTTTTGATGACTGCCCATGGCAGGGGCGTGACAGCCGGCACGAGGTGGCAAGAATGCGAGGATGCGGATGGAAAAGACACTGAGATTGAGGATATTGCAGCCCAATGCGGGCGACTACCGACTACCAACTGCCGACTCCCGACTGGCGACTGATTTATATTGCAAGCCATAAATTATATTTAAATGGTGCGTTTTCGCTTCTGGCAACATGAGCGCACAGCACAGCTCGTAATTATTTCCACATATATATACTCTATATATATATATAGTATGTATAGTAAATGCGTATAATCACAGAGAGTCCGTTGGCTGGCCCATGGCCAAACAGCCCAATGGCAGGGCACCGCCCAGTGACAATAAATTTCAAGTCTATAGTTTGACCGCCCATTCGCCTATCGCACGGATGCAAGTCGGCCACATCAGTTGACCAAGTGGCTCCATCTATTTGGCACCATCAAGATGGATTGATGGAGGTGTATAGCTCTCTACTCTCACGCTACTCGCGTCTTATGTACTTTACATTTTATTAACCTGCAAATATGAATATTAAATTCCATAATTCTTGTATTATTCGCATACGCGTTCTGATTTCCCGTACATTCCAAGCACTCGTCCTGATGTTCATATCTCTGATATTGTACGCGTGTGCCAGCTGGCGGTGTATTAAATTAATTGTTATGACTTTACAGCTGGGGCGCTGGTCTAGGGGAAACTTTCAAATGGTTCCGCTAGTCCTTGACTCAATGTGTTGGCCGTTGCCGGTCGGAAGCGAAAGTCTCTGAAGTTTTTATTGGTGCCATTTGACTTCGGCAATCGAATCATTTTGGCATGGAGCGAATCCAAATAAAAGTTCGCTTTGCACTCGGCAATAAAATCCTGAATCACCCGCCTACCGCCCGCCCGCCCGCCCGCCCGGCTGTCTGTGACCCAATCCCAAATACAGCGGCGTTGAAAAAGTTTACCTTTTAAAGTGAAAGTGTTTTCAGAGGGTTGCTTAAATTGAAAATACAATAAAAAACGAGAAAAGCAAAAGTCCCTTTTGACCTTGCGGTTAGCCCCGGAACAGTCCTCGTATATGGACGTACGTACTATATATAGAGTCTACTTGTACACTCGTGTCTCCATTTGCTGGCCAGTAGTTGGATGATGCCGCACTTTTTAGGCGTTGCATGAAACTTTTTATTTGATTTGAAATTGAAAGCGCTCCAGACAGATGCCGGTGGCAGGCGCTCTTAAAGGCCGTTTTACGAGCCTGCCGGTTGGCGGCGGGCAACGAGAAGGGTGGTGGGCGGTGGGGCGGGGGGTCTGTTTGGGAGTGTCGTGACGGCAAACTGTCGGGCTTGAATTTGTTCTGAGCACCGACATTACTTTCTCAACTTCTATAGTGCATGTGTTTGTTTTCCACATGTGCACCGCATCGTTTTACATACTTATGAATAATTTAAGGATATGGACTCCACTCGCACTCCGCTCCGCCAGCCCAGATGTTCAATCCTGGAAACGGAGCGTTTGGTTGAAAGAAGATAACGATTGAATATTTATATAAATGCTTATATATGTGTAAGATTATGTCAGCACATTGAATTAAATCTAGTCTGCAATGCTTCCCAGAGCAAATACAGGCACCAGCTAGAAAATCTCGCCCATTACCATTACCTTTTATGAAATGTATTTCAGTGGCCGATAAAATTGAAAACCAATGTGCGTAGTGTTTTAAAGAAGAAAACTTTACAGTTATATAATATTGATAAGTTGCACGGGTCGTTGACCGTTTGTCCGACATGTGACAGAATTATCAAGTGGAAAGTGGGGAAAGAAACCAAAATAAATATTTTGCCCTCTGGTGACTGATGATGCCAAGGCCGAAAACTGTTTTATTTTAGGAACACACGTTTACACGTTGAACCCATTTAAATGGAAAGAAAAGTAATGTAATGATGTATCTCTGGTCCATGGAGCTCTCTAACCTTAGTACACTTTCGTCCCATTGTGATTGCCTTTAGATTAAATCTGAAATCAATAATCGGCTGAATTGCTTTGAAACGAAGCGATTCAATTGACTTCTGCCCAAGTTAAGTAGCTCGAGCGGAAAATGTTCTTCCAGAAATTTTTGTATTGCCTGAACACAGATTCCATTTCCCAACGCGCCTTTTGTTCTAGTGAACTTTGTATGAAATTTACCACGGCATTGGCTTCAGCTTGACATTTCAGATTCTAGTACATTACAGATAGGTTGCCATGGAGGAGATACTTATATGATAAATGTGTGCACATATGAATAGATTCTATCGCCCTGCGCAATATTTCTCTGTGCGAGAACATCGACAATTTGTTTTACTTTTGACGATTTCCAAGTCCCAGTGGAGCTCCTTGTGCGCTGGCAGCCACTACGTTCTCTTAGCCTCAATTTAGTTGTCACTTCTATTTGCCATACGCTGTGCGCCCGCCTCCGTAGGCAACCCCTTCCCTCGAGTCCGCACTGTCAACATTCAAGTCGCAGCATTGGGACAGCCAATGCACGACTGAATGCTCTGGAAGCCAACGGGATTCAGTGTGGAGCAAAGCAGAAAAAAAGAAGCAACTGTCATCGGGAGCTGCCGAGTCAATGGCGCAGAAGAAATTGATTTGTTTTGATTTATTCCCATGTACTTGGGCTCCAGCTCGGGCCCGGGCTAGGATTCGCCTCGACTTTGCCCTCGTCCGGGCGGACTTCGCACTTGCCGCTTTGATGTTGCCGTTGTCCTGTTTGCCTTTTTGTGTTGCTCATGCAAAATTGTGTTGATTTCTTTCTGGGGCTGCCCCACTAGCTTCCATATTTTATTGTCCCATTTGCCTTGCTTAATAAATGGGAATTTGCCACTGTCGATGCTATTGAACCGAAACCCCGGGGCCGAATTGACGTTGCGGCATTCTTGTCCTGCGGTCCCAAACCAATAAAATATGATATGTATCTGTTATCCCTGGCGCCCAGTCAATTCTGGGTGCTGCACAAATAAATCTAATTAAATGAAATTTAATACTGCTCATCCATATTTGGACAGACCAAATAGTATCGATTGCGAAACAGTTTCGGGCCATAAAAGGCTAAATGAGACCAATAAGAAAATCTGAGCCAAAATAGAAACAATAATTGAGCATGAAACAGGCCTCATTGCTGAAGGAAATATTAAATAAATGAAATGCTGTTCATTTCAAGTTTTCCTCTAGCTGAATTTCTTTTCACACTGAAATGCAATCGTGGACTGTAAAAAAGCATGAGGTCCATGGTCTGACGATTGTTGTAAATTTAGACCTCAGCGGAAATAAATCATTCATAAAGTGCAGGGAAAAATAACAAGTAGCAAAAACAACAACACTGAAGCGAAAAGAATAAAAGTAAATTGTAAAATGTAGACATAATATTTTCCCTTTTCGCTGACGTCGGCTTTGTTTACAGCTCGGGCTCTGTAGTGGACCCCGGTCTAATCCTGAGGAAACAAAAGTTTATGACATTTTACGAGCTTTTTTAATACTTTGTGAAAACTTTGCACATTTCCATCCGTCCGCTGCTTATCCATCTTTAAGCTCAGCAGCTCGACGGAAACAAAAACAAAAATTTATGAACCTGTTTTGTCATATATGGATGGCTAAGCAACTGAAAGCCCGGCTGGACAGCTGACTGCTGACCCTGGACATAGAGTCCTTCGGGGAGAGTTAGTCACACACACATATGTATGTACAGTGTGCATATAAACTCATATATATATAGATGCTTCAATGCTTATTTAACTCGCTTTTCGCATTGTTTTCACAAGCGGCCACTCTGAATCTGCCGGAAAACAACAGATTTCACTCACGGCATGGCCGGGGCGTGCGGCATGTGGCATGTGGCATGTGGACGCACTGCGTCGAATTATAAAGTTTTTTGTTCGTCAACACATCGGCGACAAGCGATGGTGCGTCAGGCGTGGAGTTCTCCAAAATTCTCGAGGCAGACATTACTTTGCGTAATTGAGAGCATAAATTTTATGAGCTCGCGCTGAGAGTTTGTTTTATCTGTTGGGCAATGAAATATTTTCGCATGCACATTAGATGAAGCCGGGCGCCGGAACTGAATTACCTTTGAAGAGCTACTCCTAACATAGAGAATTTTAAAATCTCTTGTCTAAAATATGCAAGGCACTCTAAGTGTAGCGGATATATGTGTATATGGTATATGCTCGCGTGTAAGTATCTTCAGAATTTATATTCAGTTGGCATGTGCTTACGTTGTATGTAAATGAATAGATTTAAGGACCTTAGGGAAATGCCAGTTATATTTGTGGCACAGGCGGATTGGCCGGCGGGGGTCGGGCCGCAAACACGACAGGCTATTGCGACATCTTATCCTTATCCTGGAGTTGTTTCGCATTTGTGAAATTTTATTAACATACTAAATGGAATTTCATGCTGCGCTATTTGCTGCCCTAATTTATCATTTCGCTCACGTTATCCTTATCCAATTTACTCGCCGTATTAATAATAAGCCCTCAAATGGCGTAAGGACGGTTAATTAACATATGATTTGATTTGATTGACTGTGTATCAACCAGATGTTGCTTACCCAAGGGATCAATGCGAAATATTAATTCGCCTTCGGCGCTGGCCGCGCTCAGTGCGCACAGAAAGGACAGCATTAAACACTGGGCCCGTTTATAATCCATTATCCTGCCAGCTAAGCTGAGCTTGAGCTCTAGTTGGCGCCGGCTTGCTTGGACTTGGCTCCTATGCGACGTGCGTTAACCGGCACCGACTTCCGGCATTACAGACGCACGTACGGGCACGCCTCTGAATCAGAGATCCGCAGATGGATTTTCGCATGGACTCCTCTTTGGTGGGATGGCGATCGGCAGTTCCACAAGGATGTCTATTATTGATTTTATGTTTTTTCTTTCGGCTTTACGTTATTTTGCTGTGTCTTTTCGAGCGGATGTCAGCCGTATTCGATTTGCTTTGCCGCCGGCGTGGCCCTGTTTGCAGTTCGCTCTTTCGACTGGTTTGTTAGCACTTCTTTTTCTGGTTTTTCACATTTACTGCTTGCGTTGCAGGAAGTGCGCGAATTTCACAATTTTTCAGCTGCGCCACAAAAAACAATGCTGCATTTATTATCAACGCGGTTCGAGTGCGAGTGCCCCGGATTGAGAGGCGCTCGCAGCCGCCAAATGTCGATCAATAAAATGCACACAAGCCCACAATCCAACTGGCCATGTAGGTAATCAAATTGAATGGCCCTCCGCACCCCGCACTCCGCACAAGCGCCGCCAACGGCAATCGGTTCCGGCGTGGTAACGATCCTGAATGGTCGTAATGCCTGGGATGCGAATGGAACCGATGCAGTTGCCACAATGCACTGTTTATATGGCCACGCCCAGGCAACACTATGCTTCACATCAAGCCCATCAAAATGCGTGTGTGTACGTATGCAAATCGGGCCCGAAAAAAGAAACGGCAAGAGGCAAAAACGGAATTCACAATTGTCGCGCTGTCTCTGGCCGTGATAACTGCGATTTTTTGCACATTTAAATTCTGTTTCGTTTCTTTGGGATTCACAATTTGCCCCGGGCCAGGCCCATGAAACAAAAGCCACATTGATTGACGCCCTGCCCCCGGGGCAAGTTGCGTCCTGTTGCAAGTTGCGGCTTTCAACCATATGCCAATTGCAGTGTGTCATTAACAGATCGCTTAAAAACGCTCTCTGCAATTGTAAAGAACATTTGGTCAGAGGCCCCAGGCGTGACATGGCCATCCGATTGCTGGTCAGATGCTCAACTAGCATATCATTTGCGCAGGGCGCGGAGTGGGGGCGGGGGCGTGACACGCTGGCGGCAGCAACTGCGCATCCATCATGCAGCACATTTGCCATCAATTAATTGTAATTCCGTCGGCAGCCAAAACGAATCTGAATTTTTAATTAAAACTGTGTTTGACAAGCAAAACAATGTTCTGATACCAACCAGGAGCAGGGCAAGGATAACACTAGCGTCCTTTGAAAATATTTCAATTCATTTCACTTGCATTTAGCCAATGAAATGTTTAATACATGTCTCATGTCTGCTAGCCAAGTACTAGTCCCCACTGCCTGCGGCTGTGTTATTGTAATTTTGACTGACAGGCACACACACACACACACACACACGGAACACACAAACACACGAAATTGATATGCAAATACAACAAGCTAAGTTTCATTTAAGCACATTTCAGAAAACGCGCATCTGCAAGATACAAACTGTAAACTTAATCAATTCTCAACCATTCTGAAGGGGTTGCAAGGACACACACGGCTACACTCAGAGAAACAAGCGAGCACAATAGAATTCCCCAATTCACATTCCATGCGAATTATCGTACTTAAAATTATATTTAAGAATTCTGGGATTTTCAAGTTCAAAGATGTCCACCTCAATTACAATATTCCTGGGCTTTTCTCTGAGTGTACATTTGTGTGTATGTGTAGGCATGCCTACTCATTCGTGAATGCCAGTTAGTTGACGGAAGCTGCCTCGAGGCGATAGCAATTAAAGTGCTATCTTTTGATTGGAATTCGTCTTTACCATGGCCAACAGACAAAGCGTTGGCAGCCAAAATCCTTGACTGGGAATAGGCAGTCACCAACTGTTTTTGGCATGTCTCAAATTGTGTTATTCAATTATCATATTTGGACTGCGCCCTGACAGCGAAAGTGGGAAGGGTCTGGCAGTTAAGCACTAGCTGCGTACTCGACATTTGATTAATGATGCGAGCCAAGCCAAAGTTTTTCTGCTCCACTTCAAAGTTGCTGTGCGTGCCAGAGTGTGTGTGTGGATGCGTATGTGGGTGCACAGCCACACTCGCAGGACATATACACACACATACGTGTGCATGTATGTATATGTGCAGTTGTAACAGTTTTTCCACTGCCATTTAGCACAATTGCAAATGAGGCCGAGGTGGGCCTGTGGTCCGTGGCCCAGTAGCCCGTGTGGTCACAGAAATGGCTTTATTTCAGCTAAAACTGGCGACAAAATTGAAATAAAGCGACGACAACGACGCAAAAATAAGCGAAGCGGCAAACCGCCTACACAGATACACACACACACACACACACACACACGCCATTGGGAGTTAAGGACTGGGGCAGGCCACGTGGGAGTCGCGTCGCTAACCAGGCTGACAGCAAAAAGCACCGGCTTAACGTTTGCTAATCATGGCCAAGAGCGCAAGCTGACAATTTCTTGTTAATTTCGCATATTTGTGGCGGCTTCCTCGAGTTGCACGTCGGCTTCGGTGGGTGGGCTTAACGCTGCCTAGTGGCCGTTGGTTGGTGGTTAGTGGCTGGTGGCTGGTGGCTGGTGGTGCTGCCTGTGTGCATTTTGAGTGCCCCGCCTCGTTGAGTTTTAAGCATTCCTTTTGCTGTTGTCTCTTTTTTGTAATGCTCATTTACGTTTTTTCAGATGGCCGCAAAATGCGAAACACACGCGCACTCAAAGGAATATCACACATTTGGCCACGTTTAAAAGCACGTGCAAATTCGGCCACGAGGATGCGCACGCCCCGCCCACCACAGCTGCGGGCGACGTAACCGAGACGCAGCTGAGCACAAGTACGGAATGCGGCAGCTTCGCCCCAGTCGCTGTTGCAAATTTCACGCGCGCTTCACGTCCGTTGCGTTCGAGTGTCGGCGAAGAACTGACAGGGACTCGGCGGCGACAGCAGCGTCGGCACGCTCGCAGCCGAGCAAGCAGCTTCGGCTTCGCGACGAATGCGAGCCGAGCTGCGGCCACAGGGAAATACTCTCTTCGCGGCGAGCCGAGGTGACGAGCACAACAGAGACGCCGAGACATCCGAAGAGAGCGCTGACGTTGGCGCTGAAGATGGCCGTGTTTAGTGGGGCTGACGAACTACAAAATTGGGTCAGTGTGCCCCTTCCCCCCTCCCCCCACCCCCTGGCAAGCCACTAGCGGCTCTGTCAGTGCCAAGAGTTTTTGGTCTGCGAGCCGCATTTAATCGAATGTAACGTTTACAGTCAACTTAACACATTGATTTAGCCTATCGTAGGTAAATTAGTGGCCAACTGCCAGAGCCCTCTAAATCGTTCAGCACCCATGTGTGTGTGAGCTGGCGCGCGTGTGTGTGTGTGTGTGTCGGATACGGTTGTGCGTGCGGCCGGGTGATTATGGCTGCCGCTCAGATTGGCCTCATAATTCGCTACCCAATCGCTTTTATCACTTACACCAAATATATATACAATCTGTCTACGTGTGTGTGAATGTGTGTGTGTGTGTGCACACGTTTGTGTGTGTACCTTTTGATTGGACAAGGACACGTCAAGGCGAGACGAAACGACTTGTTGCCGGCTTTCATGCGAAGGTGAAGGTGCCGTTGCCATCTGATATATATACATATATATACTATATATTGTGCATATTTGCGTACATAGTAAGGTTTACAGGCGAAGCTTTAATTCTAAGAGCATAGAAATATATGTTAATCATCGCTAATATGTATATTTATATTTTTAAGTGACCTTTTACAGGCTAAGCATAGGTCAAGAGCACTCCAATCGGACTATATACCCAATATGTTAATTACTTAATAGGAGGGATTAAAACATAAATTTCAAATTATGTTTTTAATAGCTTCAGGCGTTAATAATCTTCAGAAAAACATGCATAAAATGAGTTTGTTGCTAATTTGCGGTTTTTCCAAACTATTGTTAGACGGGCCAAATATTTTTATGGTTGCCGAAATCCGAATCCGAAACCCTATGTCTGCCATTTTAAAGTTAAATATTTGATGCCTTTTATTTAAATACATTCATCACGCTTACTTACATGCCCTTTTAAGCCACAGAAGTATCTTTTACAGAGCCAGAAACTCCAAAGGCTTCCTTTCATAAATTTATGTATTTATTCATTTTCATATTTATTTTTCTGACTGAAAAGGTAAATATCTGCACAATAATCAACCAAATAATCATAAATAGACAGGTGTTTGCTAATATTATATTAGCTATGAGTGTATGTATGCGCACAGAGTGTACGTATGTCAATAATAAACAAACACCCACCTAATTTATTGGGCTTGCGACTGTTGGCCAAATTAGCAATGTGGTCGTGACCATTGGCCTTTGCGGCTGGGCTTAACAATTAAGTCTTTTATTTACAGTGAAACCCCAATTATGGAAATTTTGTGTTCCGACCACTTTCATAATTTAAACGATACATGCAATATTAAATAGAGGACTTAAGTCTCTTAAATTTGTATTTAAACACAAATGGAATAATAGAAACTTGCTGCAGCTAATAAACGAATGTGTCGAAAAGGACATTTAAACGTTAATTTCGTTCACTTACTAAACATCAGTTGAGCTTAAATTAAAAAAAAGGTTAGCTGAATACTGCAGTTGAATAGCACGAAGACATTTTATAATATTCAGTTTTGATGGATGGCTCACTCCGCAGCGCAGGGGAGCACATATATCTATTGTCCGTGCTTTGCGCTGTGGCTGCTTTTTTGACAGCCATTATTTGTCCCCCAGATAAATGCAACAGCAGCATCAACATCACATAAACGACAAGCACAACAATGAAGTCCAAGAACGAGGCTACCTCGCCCGGAAGAGAGCTGCGAAATGTGATGTTTTTAGTTTCCTCCATAAATTATAAAAAGTCACTTATACACGACCCATCCACACAGCCGGGCTGCAGTTTAAGTGGAAATGCAGCACAGCTTATGATTTATTTCGCATACTCAAATACAACCGAATTTCGCAAAATAGGTGAGAGTGTGAGTTAGTCGAGAGTGCGGTCCAGAAGGTGCCCTGTGGTCACTGGCCAAATCATAAAATCGTCACAGCGCACCTATCCTTATAATATGGAAAGCTACATTTTATATCGTATCGTTTGTGCCATGTGCCAATTTGGAATATAAACATATATATCATTATTATTAAATTCATATATCGCCCTCAGTTTAAAAGTTTAATTACCTCCTCTAAATATCGCACAAACATTTTTTTTGGATATGCCCACTGAGGGCTTGACAAATCGACCCAAATCTATATATCTTGAGGGCGGGTAAGACGTGAAAATATATAATATAGAGCATTCATCGACTAGAGCATTCTGCTTATTTCATTAAGTTATAGTGTATTATATGGCCAAATCAAATTTGGTATCATTTGGTATCTAGCTTTTGTAGTTTGCGAGAACGCAAACTGACAGACGGACATGGCTAGATCGACTCAGCTCGTCGTCCTGATCAAGAATAAATATACTTTATGGGGTCGGAGATGCCTCCTGTTACATACCCTGATTTACCCACTTTCCCATTAAAAGATCCACCAATTAAATGTTACTCGAAAGAAACCTTTTTCTAATTAGTGTCAGGAGCTGATCATCACTTTCTGATATAGGCGTTCCTCAGATAAATTGCAAGAAGATTGGGAAGCTGACTTTGTGCACCAATCGCTTATCTCCGCTCAGGTGGACCCACTCGGAAATGCCATTAGCGGACTTTCTGCTGTAAAAATGTCGGCTGAAAACATTGTTAATTTCTGACACGTGCATCCAGGACTGACCAAAGTTGGCTGCTCTGCGGGTTGGATGGCCACTTCGTGCATTAACATTCAAGTGGCCGGATGAGCGAGTGCCAGCCAAGGATGCAACCTGGCCAGGTCCCAGTACCCATTACCCATTGGCCGTGGCACTAGCGGATGTCGCTTAGGAATGCGCAGCGGCCAACCGCAGTTGCGGAGTCGTCCGCGGAACGAGGCCACTGGCAACTGTCACGCATATTTGAGCTGCCCCGCGCCCCTCCCACACGCGGGGTGAACACCTCGCAGGTGGCCTGCCAAATCGAGGCCACTCCGTCAGCTGGCCAACATGCTGTCCGCCAAGATATGTTTGTGGCTGGTTATCCGAATGATGCACACTGCTCCCCACTCGCCACGCCCACGCCCCACTCGCCCGGGGCGCTGGCCACTGGCCGGTCGCCGCCTTTTTTTGCGGCTTCATTACGCGACCACGACGCAAATCTGGCTTTGACTTTTGCCCAGCTGTTCTTGGTGCGAAGGATAATGCTCGTTTTGTTGCCGTGTGTTTTTATAGGTGGGGATAGCCCCCACTCCGAGATTATTTCGAGAATTGTCTACTTGAATCAAATACAAATGCTGTTAAATTCCGGCTAGGGTAACCCGAGAGCGAAATAATAAAAATAATAATTATAATAATTTTAAATAATACGTAACTTTAAAATGGTCTTGAATTTAGAAATACCTTTTTCTCTAAGTGTACGACTGCCACTGGATTTGACTTAGCTAAATATTTCAACAATGGGAAATTAGTGCTCTAAATTATTATAAATATTGCTAAATCAATAAATAATTCAAGATAATGAAAAAAAATAAAGTATATATTTAGATATTATAAAAGACAAAACTCAGATTTAAAGCTAACGAAAGGCTAAAACTGCAGCACATCCTTACTTCTTAGAGTCCACTTCCAGAAAATACTTACTTCCAATGCATTAACAGAGAACTGCTTGTCCCAAACAGATGTGAAGCAGTATTATTCAGTGTGGAGCAAGCTCAGTACGTGTGGAGCAATTCTGTTGAATTGGTTGCTGAACTGGATACTATTAGTTATACACACTGGCATATAATACTGGGAACAATAAAATATAAGCTGTTCTACGGGTAAGGAACTAAATAACTGTGTGGCATTTTACAACACGTTACCAACAGTTTTAGCTGAACTTGTTATACCTTATATTTGTTATACATACAAACTGGTATAATGCTACCTTTTCGAAAGTTGGCCACTAATTGTGCTACATGTAAGTTGTTATATCTAAGTTATTTATATGACTGTGTTACACTTAACACCACTAACCAAGAGTTTAAACTGAACTTGTTATACGTTATGTACTTACTATTTGTATTATGAAGACTCATCAAAAGTTGTACTATTTTGTTATTATTATATGTATATTAGTTTGTGCCACATGGTTGAAGTATCTACTATATAATTGCAAACCAATTATATAGCTTTGTATGTTAAACAACACTAAGCATCAGTTATGTGGAAACTTGTTATATACTTCTTCAAAAAAGAGTGCCTGCCATTTTTCAACATACGAACTGGAATATTGATACCTTTTCAATAGTTGTACTATTAATTAAATAATATTTTATAAATAAGTGTTAGTTATTATTAATTAATTATTATTTGTAATGTATATTAGTTTGTGCCTTATGGTTGTAGTATCTACTATATGATGGCAAACCAATTATACAACTTTGTATGTTAAACAACACTATCAATCAGTTTCGTGGAAACTTGTTATATATTATGCTATTTGTACACATATCAACTGGTATACTAAGCACTTTTCTAAATTTGTTATATTTAGTACATATTATTTTGTAGTGAGTGTTCTTTGTACGTAGTTTATAGAAGAGTTGCCAGAAATATTGAAGATATTATTGTTATACGCCACACAGTCAATCGACTTATGCGATGAGTTGGTGCAATAAATAGCTATAACAGTTTATGGTGTCTGTTATATAGACAGTTTTAGTTTTTTACAAACTCTTTGACTTCAGCACCCGTGAATGTGTGCTACAAATATTCGGTATGACTTCCGAACAATGCCGTTTCAAGCAGTTGCCTCGTGCCAAAAGGAAAGCAAGCAGTTTCGTTTTAAAATCCCAAAGCCTAACCGAAGTCCGCAGAAATTGTTATTACACATTTAATTTCTATTCGCCCCATTGTGTTTAATGAATTCACTCAAGCAATCTGAACTCAATTCCGCGAACCACGAAGGGAGGCGTTAAAAGACTTATTTGGCCCTGACAGTTGATCCATCCCCGTGGGCGACCCACGTTGAAATTTAGTCAACGATTTATTGTTGCAGTTATGGAGTGACTTATTCGCCTACACACATTTAGGGGGCGACTCCGCTGCGGGGGGATGCTCATAAAGTGTGGCATTCACTTTGGCCTCTCTTCGACAGCTCCTGAACTCGAGAAGTTATTACTGCAGCCAGGCAGAAAATTGCTTCTTTCTCCTCTCGCGAATTGTTTACACCCACGTGCCGCGGGCTGCAAATGGGATGCGGCAATGGGCTGAGTGCTGGGTGGGTATACCGCATACCTACAAACACCTGCACTAGTTGAATTCACCTGGCAGAAGAGTCGGCGCCCGCATTGTGCGCGAATTTCGGTGCCTGATTGCCGCTAATGAGCGTCAAATTGAAATTCCTGCCTAGGGCGCGGCTTACCAAGAACGAGTACAGTGGCAAGAGGCATCATCGACTTTCGCACCAGCGCACACACACACTGAGAGTGCCTATTCCCTTGTGTGGGTGGGTTCAATGTGTGTGTAGTAAATATAATTTGGCGTAGGGCCATCATAATCCAGTCGCTCGCCTGCCAATGGCTGCTTAAAATTCCGCATGCTCCTCATTTTGAGCCGCCGCGCTCCGCCTTAAAGATCCCCCCTCTCCCCGGCTTGGACTCGTGCCGTGTCCATTAAAATGCGAGGCAGCGGCTCGAAGAGCTACTGCAAACCGGAAGCCCGGAGCCGCTGACACTCTGATGTGCACACTAAGCGTGTGTGTAGGTATCAATCCAACACACACACACACACATACACATACACACAGACACTGCTGCTACTGTTGCTTTGAAACATTGGAAAAGTTTTGCGGCGCAGCGTAGTATATACGGGCTTCCGTTTAACCGGAATGTAAGTGCCGGGCAGCTGGCGGGTGCGGCCAGTAGTTTTTTATGGATGCGCCCAACTTTTTGTCTGCGTCAATGGTGACGACAGGATGTGTCAAACAGGACTCACTAAGTCACCAGTCCCAAGAAAGAGCAAACTTTTACAGCGTTTGTTTGCAGCTCGTGAAAGTTGAAGGATGAGGTGGGGGAAAAGGTGCAGGATTTGACTATGTAACTGTTGCCACACGCTGGAATGATAACGAACCTAATTGCTAATGACATCGTTCTGACTGACAACTAACATAAGCAAAACCAATATACTCCTTTGCACTTTCCTTTTCAGAGTGAAACCAAGCAACTATTTCTCTGATCCATTTGAAAATATTTATCAGCCATTTATAGGCAAACGTAGAGCAACTAACAGATCGTTTGCCCATTCGACCCTAATCTTTAAAGTTATGGAAGGGAATGGCGGGACACGAGTTCAGCCAGTTCTTGGGATCAGATGCGACGGTCTCGCCAGATTCATTGGAAAGGGCCTGTCAAAATTGTCTGTAATTGCCGCCGAGAAACATTTGTTTATTTTTACTGTAGGTTGTTTTCCATTTGAAACTAATATTTTAATGTTGCATAGAAATGACAATAAAATACAAAACGTGTTGCGGCTAAAAACAACAGAACCTCACAGGGCACTTCCAGAAATAGCTGGCGGTCGCGGGGGCCGATGACAGCGTGTTGGCGCTAGAGGGGAAATACAATTTCGTTTATAAATAGAACTTGGAGAATTAACGTCGGGCACTTCAGTTCCAATCGTTGTTGTAGAGTGCAACAGGTGCGCGGCTTACGCCGCACAAGGGGATTATCTGTATTGCCCCCAGGAAAGGGAAGGGAAATGGTTGCGGGGGCAACAAACAGATAAATCAGCATGCGCCAGTGCGAGGCCGAGGGGCTTCTTAGAGCAAACGCTTTTGAATACACTCAGCGGTCAGGCCAAATGGCCCAACATCCGACAACATCTGCGTCCCAAAATGTTGGCCAAAAATTGCAATTCCGTCTACGTTTATTGGCTGGTCTCGGCCAAAAAGGCTGTTGGTTTACATTTGCAATGGTTTTGGACTGATCCAGCTATCCTCAAATGAGTTAATGAGTTGTTGGGCGCCAAACACCGTTAAACAGCTGCGTAATTATGACAACGCATTGTTGGCTAAAGTACTAGAGCTTAAGACTTCCTGCCCCAGGCTCCAGTTGGGGCACGAACACGGTTCGACATGCCAGGCACGTTTGGGTGCGCCAGAAAGATTTGAATTTTTTCATTAGACGAACAACAACAACAAACACAACAACATCAAAATAATAGGGTCGTAAACAAAGAAATCAACTTAAGGTTGCGCCTGCCTTTGAACTCGGGTAATTAACGCGTCCCGTTACAAACACCAACAAAGAAAATGTAACATTCATCACTGATAGTCACTTTTCCAAATTCATGAACAGGCTTTACCAAAACTTTGGAAATATTTTGTAAAACATCAGCCCCGAACTCATTTTCGGCAACCTTTTTTCTTTTAATTTAAAATCTCGAAATTTCACATTTTTTTGTATTTCCTCTATATTAAAGAACGATTGCAGTCGGGCGTACAATAACAGTTTAAAACAGCCGAAAACGTTCTTAACTATTATTGTTATTTTAGAAAAATATAGGTTTTTGTATTTTGTAGGGGCGTAGTGGGATGGCCATACACACCCAAAATCACACACGCACAAGCACACGATGCATTGCGCATTCCATGTGTAATGTGATTTTTTGTACTTTTCTGTATGTATAGAAAGCTATAAAATTAGGTTTATTATGTTCTCGTGAAGCAGACGCACATCAGGAATATTTCAGATTCTGAATAGCTCTCCCCATTCAAGCTCAACATAAAAAAAAAAGTACTACAGGTTTGCTCTCTGTCTTATTTCAACTCAGGTAAATTGGCAAACAAGCTTTACCCCTCTTCCTTCACAAATAAAGCCACTTTTGGCCCGGCTTATGCGAAAAGCATCGCTGACATTTCAGTGTTCAAAATTTAATGCCAAGCCAGGCTTGAGTCACAGCATATTTCCATGCATGTCAATATACACTCTCAAGCATCAAGTATGTAATTGCTCGCTATTCAATTGCCTAAAATTTGGGTTGCAAAAAATCGGGATAAAGCATTGAGAACAAAAACTATAGAGCGTGCAAAGTCTATTAAACGCCATATTGGCTCTGCCATTTGGATTTTGAACGCGCATAAAAACGCATTTGCCAAAATTGGGGAGCGATAAAGCTTATTTGTCAATTTGCCTGAGTTGAAATATGCCAGAGCAGAAAACTTGAATTGCATTTTTTTGATATATATGATTTTTTTTTATATATATATGATATCCAAAAAGGCAAATATTTACGAGAACACTTTAAACGAAATTTGGTTCATTTATTTATAATTATATTTCATTCAAGTACTACAGACTTGCGCTTTCGTTTGCACGTACATTTGAATGCTCTTGTTAAGCCCCGAACATTTCATTAAGGTCATACTCTTAGTTTAGAAGCTATTCGCGAGTAAAGTGTGCGTATGTGTGATTTTGTGAAAGTATGTGCGAATATATAGTTGGAATGTATGTAAGGACAGGCACGGGGTATCCCCGTCAATGTTACAAATTTGAATTTAATTACTTAGCATGAGAGCTTGTTTAAGTAAGTTCCATCCAAAAAAAAAAAAAAACCTTTCTTCTAGGTTCCTTTGATTGCTCATCGTAATCATTATCTTAAAGAGGTTTCTCATAAATAATTTAATTAATCATGAACTTTCTGTGTTTATTAGGTTTTACTCTTGAATTGCGTGCAATAGAACATTTTCCGTTTCCACTAAGTTGTTAGTTATTTCACGCACGGCTTTTTATTTTTGTCGTTAATTCTAGAAGGAAGTTAGGGTTCAAATTGAAATGTTATCACGCAAGCCGAGAAGTAAAACGTTATCTTGGCATGGCCACCAATATGTATTTTAGGAAACATATCCTTTTCTTGAAGGCAATTTTGAAGAAATTATAAGTTGAATCAGATGAAGCAAGTGGGCTTAAATAAGGAAGAAATGAGTAAAGGCTTTGCCTTAAATTGGACCTAATTAACTCCTTTCTTTTCGTGTTCCTTCAACATGGAATTATATACCCCTTCATCTTTAAGTCTATTAACCCTATTATGGTTAACAAAGATGCTTTCTCACCCCGTCTGGATTAAATGGAATGTTTTCTGTACACTGCTCGCTTTTGATTGAACTCGAATTCGCCCCATAATTAGTGAAGCTTAACTCATACTTGGCAAGGTCTTACCACAATCTGCTGGCAGTTGACTGAAGGAGGCCAATACACTAGCGGTAACGGGTCGGAGTTATAAGTAGGAGTATGTACAAATGAATTCTCTCCTTGGGAATCGACAGCGCGAACTTAAATTTGTCGGCTTTAGTAATGCGTGATGCATGCGAGGCTTGATATGCCCGAGTGCGGGGAATCCCCACGCTCGCATATATTTGGAGCCGCACTTCCGAGGCGCTTGTGCTTGGCATCCGCGGCATATCCTTAATAATTTGAGGCGACGGCGTCGAGTTTGTCGTCTGTCGTCGGTTTTTATTGCCGCGAATATTGCCGCTCATAACTTTTTAATGCGGACGTTTGCCCTTTACAAACAAGTGTCGCTCTGACGCTCGACAAAAACTTCTTCTCGCATTGCCAAACTGATCCCCACCCACACATAAATACGCACATACGCATGCAAGTATGTACATACATATGTACCATAGGGAAGCATATTTATTCTGCGGATTCCTGGCTCATTGAAATGTACGCACTTTGTTTTGCATGTGTGTGCGTGTGTGTGTGGGTGTGTGCAATTGCTACCGTGTCGATGCCAGCGGGCTTATCTTGCGTAAATGCCTCCGCAAGCAGCAATCAAAAACGCATTTCTCCCCGCAATTGCGAGTGTCACGTTCATTATTTCATATTAAATTTGAACCCCACGCCAATCATCCCACGTATCGCACGCTAACATTAACTTAAGTGTACGTACTTATTATAAAAATATATATTTACAGACGCACATTCACATATATATAATTAACCCAAACAAACCCACAGCTTATTTCATAGACATTAATGCTCAACGCATTAACACTAATATTCCAGCTGTTATCATTAAAATGTGACTTTATTAATGATTAAATTTAAATGCCTATCATATTTAATTCATATGTGGTTAATTAGTTTCTCCCGTGCAGTTTAAGTTTTACCTGATATTCAAATACAAATGCTTTAATGAAATAAATAAATATTAAATTGGAAAAATAAATATTGGTTTGAATCGTTGTTAATCGTTGATTTAGTCACCAGATGTTTTACCATACCAACATTCATATGCTATTATATTTTTATAATATGCACACACGTCGTTCAAAATACACTTTACATACATATTGGTTTGCGTTTCGCTAGGCTCCTTGCCGTCGGTTAAGTAAGAAATCAAATTGCGGAAAACAAATTCACAGAATTATAAGCAGATGCCACTGCGTCACTAACCACAAATAATTCGTGGCATTTGCATATTGCGATTATCCGAAAAGGACCTGCGCCTGTTGCTCCGTTTCTTCCCACATTCATGCTGAAAAAGGCGTACAATTTTGACGTATTGTCTTGCGTAGAGTTCCGCCTGACAATAACAGAGACAAAGGAACCGACAACACACACGCGGCACGTACGTGTCAAAAACCGTTTTGGAAGCCATCAATCTCAAGGAAGAGCAACGACAGATGACAATCAGCGGGCAGCGAGGTAAAAAAACGGAGATGAAGAAAAAAACATCAAGGCAACTTCTCCAATTGATTATCGCATCAAGTTGTTGGCATGTTAGCGAGAGAGGCACCAAAGTTTCTCCCCGATGACATGTGATGTTACATAAGTCCGAACTTGGAGCAGCGTAATTCCCGTGGGAGCACATTTATGGCTTTCCACATAAAACAGGGCACTGCTATACTAAAAACAAATAAACTGTACAACAAGTATAAATGCTCTAATCGAAATTGCTAGCCGAGGAGATCCCCTGTACTGGGCATTAAATTCAAGCACCATCTACGAGGAACATAAACAAATTTTTATATTTCATTTGTAAATGTACATGGGCAATAAAACTAAATTTATATATTACCAAAAATAATTTATGAAGTTATGTAGAATAAATAATATAACAAGGGGAAATTATCATCAGATTTCATATTTGATATCTCTATAATTAAACGTTGGTTTCTTACATAAAGCTAGCCAACACTATCATCTCCCTTCTTAACAATTTAATGGGTACAGGGTATAAAGCATGCCATCGAAGCTAATAGTAGCCAAAATGATGCAATGGAATTTCAAAGCACCTTAGTTAGGAGAAATAAAAAGAAACACAAGCCGCTTAAAATCGTTCACTTGGAAGGCAATTAAAATATAAAATCCTGATAGTGGCAGATTGCTCAGATGAGCGTAATATCTTTGTGGTAAACAAAGTCGGCCCCAGCGGGGCTTAGAAATAAATGCTGATGGGTATTTCAGAGTTTAAAGTTTTCGCATTTTTCATCGACTTAAGCGAGCAAATGTAAATAGGAGAAAGTCAGAACCTTAATGAACTCGCCCCGCCAGATTCAACCAAATCAACGGCACAGAAAAATGTCAAATAACAACTCAAATAAATAACAGATAAGAGCCATAAGCGCGACAGAGAAACAAAGGACACATTGTCGGAAGCTGCACTGCTGTTGTTGTTCTTGTTGTTGTTGTTGATGTCATTTTGCCATCCACGGTTCGGGGAGGCAGTGATGTGAGCCGAGCTGTAAATAAGGAAAACGATAAAGCCACTTACCCAATTTCTCGCCGCACAGAGCATAGTCAAAGGACTGCGCCAATATCAAGGCCAGTAGTGCGAGTCCTAGACGCAGGCATCCGGAGCGAGACCGGGTCCGCCTCTGACTGGGTCGTGGCACCATCGCGAAGCCTTCGCCTTCGCCTGCGTGGGGCGGGCCTACGACCAGTTAGGAAAACGAAGCCCTTAGTTAGACAAAGGATTCCTCTATTAAGTTAGATGTTCTTTGCAAGTCCTACGCACAATTCGTTGGGGCGCTGACAGCAGCCGCGCTCATCTGCAATTAGAGTCGAGCTTTGAGCCTTTTGCACTGTCCGCTGCTTAAATGGACTTCTTTCCGCTCCGCTTGACGCTTTCAGCCAACAGCTGCATCAGAGCATATGGTAATAGACCCTACTGTAGGGCCAACTCAATTGACTGGACGCGTCAAAGCTGTAAGATTCTTTCTTTTGGCTCGTTGCCTTCGAATTGTTGGGCAAATAATATAAGATCTTGATCTTTTTTATAGATATAATATATATTATATTTCTTTTTCTCCGGCTTTAGTTTTTCTTGATATTCTTTACACCAATTGGGCACATTTTTTTAATGAAGAAATTAATCAATTAATTTTTTCTTGGCTATCATTCATTTCAGAATTGAAGAAGTTTATCTGCAAGAAAGACATCAGTGTATTTTAAATGATAATGACAGGAACAAATTGTCATTAGGGATTGCAAATAACATCTCTATTGGTGAAATATAATTTTAAAAAATAATTGAAGCCATGGATTTAACGGATTAATACTACGATTATTTTTTCGGCTTTAAAATTTACGAAGAGCAAAACGTATTTTTGCCGTTTCTATTAAAAAAAATGTTTGCTGTCAAAAAAATGACTTACCATTCCGATGTTTATTTGTAATCCAATATGAATTTGCCTGTCTTTGAGGCATATTATTTCCAGTCAGGCAATCCAAGACGTATTCAATCAAAGTCACACCTAAGCCCGAGTTCCTTGCCTTTATACGATGGCAATTTGGCTTATTATATTTTGTTCGGTCATGCTTTCATATCACTGTCCAAATCTCGCATTCAATAGGCCATATTCTTGTCTTCAAGACAGTACACAACACGGCTTGTACAACTTTGTCAGAGAGGCTTTTCGGCCTCACCAAAATTATTTCAAATCTGTTTTCTATCGTGCACAAATACGAACAAGTAAATACATATACATATATATGCTTATTTATCACTGTAGTAGCCTTGGCTTTTGTTTGCTTGGTTGAATCTATTTGCGATAAAGCCAAAGACCCCTATTATGTTAGTTCCGTTAACAACACATTTCACTCTCGGGAGGATATTAATTTGCTGAGGGAGTTTCTAGCAATTCAAATTTGGTTCGACGTTGATTTGTTGTTTGACCCCCTTCAATCGCAATTTGTGGAAAATTATAGCCAAACAATTTTCACAATTTCACAGTAATGGAAAAACAAAACCATTTCGTACACAAGCTTCATTAATGCCAACAAAATAAGTTGAGTCACGACAGAAACACTTTAGCCTTCCCAAAAATTGTAACACACATTGTAACTCGTACCAAATATTGCAATTTTGTTGATATTTTGAGTTTTAAGATATCCAGATCACCTTTTATTTTTTTCACTTAATCTCACAATATGTGCAAACGGTAACGTGGATTTCCTTCAGTTGAGTATATTGCCATACGAACGTTTCGTTCTAATGAAATAATTTTCAAAAATAGTCCGTCCGCTAATTCAATTCACTTTACGGGTGCGGAAACGTGCCACTGGCATCATATTGAACTCGGTGTTTTTGGCAGATGCGAAAAGTTCGCGACAAAACTGAGGAGCCGCCAGACTCGGCGGGGACTTTGATGGCTTGCGTCCGATACACTGGGATTTGCTCTGGCTGTGGTGCGAAACGAGGCAGGACTGAATCGCAGCTCTTGGCGTAGAAACGGGCCAAGTACTTGAACGGTACACGAGCCAAGATAAGGATGCTTTCCGACGGCCCCCAAAGAGATTCGAGATGCTGGCGTCCAATTTTAAGAGCGCCGCAAACAATCCGCGAAAGCTTTCGTCTGTGCAGCGGCGTGTCCTATAGTCGCACTGCTCTAACAGCACTCGGCAAGTTGACTGTGAGTGCGAGCAGTTGCACCAGCCTTGTCCGCCGAGAGCACAGCAGGCTGCAAAAGCTGCGTCTTTTCAAACACTGCATATTCGGACCTACACATTAGACTTGTCGAGTAGTCTTAAACGAACAATGACAACATTGAATGTTCAATCTGGGTCTTGGGCAAAGAAAACATCTCTTACATTGCACTTTTTTAATGCCATATAATTTACGAAAATATAATACCTTCGTGTATATTGAAGTTAATCTAATCTAGATACAACAATGTATGTTTGCTTAACACTGATGTCTTGTTTTGGCAAATAATTAAATTTATTCCCGCCACTTGGAGCAAGCCAATTAGTCAAATTTACAAAACGCTTAGATAAATAATACGTGCGCACATGTAAATCTACTTAAGGCAGACCAAGTGGAAAATGTTTCGAATGCTTCAACACCCGCACCCAAGTCGCCTTAGTGGGCCGATATCATTATAATTCTGCGACGAGATGCTGATTGAGTCTTAAAGTGATTTAAGTCATTAGGCGTCTAAAGTTTTATTGGTCACGGCCGTGCAGCCAGCGTAACTTTGCGGTAAAACTTTGCGGCTTTCATTTCCCAGTACCTTGTTTATCTAAACGTATCTATTTGCTTAATGCCCGTTTAACAGCACAAATGACAGTGATGCGTTGCTCGGGCTTGGTGTTGCCATCCCGCCAATCAGGTTAACTACCCAGAAGTTTTCGTGGGTGTTTCTGCGCTGTTGTGAATTAAAACCGATATCAGCAGCTAAGCCGTTATGATAGAATATCTCATTTAAAGCAGACGACCTTGAACCGGCCACATTGGGCAGGATGTATCTTCACGTTGTGGTTTTCCCAATAGAGGTGGTCACCTGAGGACAACTTTTATTTTGCCCCACCGATAAAATATGGAAATTGCGTTCAGACTAAAAAACAATTAGGGCAATCGAATTGACAGTGCGAAGGAAGACCTATACATAAAATTGAAATAGGAGTTTTAAGTTATTCATGTCGTTTATGTCTTAGTTTCTTTACGGTACTTAGATGAATCAAGGCATTCACTATAATTAACAAAAAGCCATATTTTTACACGTGTTGAACCATTAACAAACATTTCAGCTATTCACTTGTTGTGACCAAAAAAGAAGAAGAAAAAAACTAAAAAGTTCACAAATATTGGTCGTTTGATTGCGTGCTTGTCAGCTGCAAGGACATCGTCAAGCTGCATAATGAAATTCATGTTGCACTCCTGGGATTGCTGTTAAACTTGAAATTGTTTGGGTCTGCAATGGGCGAATGCCGAACGAAACCCATTAAATAGTTTCTAAACAAAAAAAGGACAGTTGAGCAGCCGAAACCCAAAAAGTTTAAGTCCTTCGAAGGCGCTGTTGGGGCTGCGTGTGTTGTCACCTAATAAAGGGAGAAGAAAACTTTGCGATATTTTGTGATTGTTTCTCGTTAAATAAAAATACCGTCGACGATATTTTGTGGTTGTTTCGCATTTGGTTTACTCTATTAATCCCCTGTTGGCATTTAAGTAAATGTTTGCTTCTTTACATTCTTTCTGCTGTTCGTATTTATTGTGATGCGCGCAATTTACAAAATTGAATTTTTAGCAAACTGGCAACAGGATACAAAAGGTCTAAATGTATGTTTATACTTATGAACATACTTATGTATGTACATGTCTGCCTAAGCCCAACAACCTTTATTAAAAGAAACAAAATGATTTATCAAACAAGAACAAATCTCGTCGTTTCTTGTGCTTTGATAAAGTTAAAGTAGTAAAAACTGTAGAGAAAAAATATGATAAATTTGACATTAATGGCAAAGTTGCAAAGTTCTTAAGCCTATAGTAAATGCTCTTCCGGAGAGGAAACTTTGAAAAAGAGCATTATTTATGGTGTAGTTTGGAACTAAAGGGAAACAATATATTTTAAAGCGTAGCTTCAAAGGAAAACATAACGACTTTCCAGTTTAGCTAGTTAGGCTAATATTGCAAGCAAAAATAACCCTTTACAAAGTTGCTTTCAGAATGCGATGGTTTTCGATATCAATGCCATTTATTTGGAATTTAGCACAATATTTTGATATGAAATTGGTTTGCGAAATACGCGCTCCTTAATACTAATTGCAAATAATTGTGTGTTAATTAGTGTGTGCTTGCATTTAGGGGATATTATGGAATTTGTCACAATATAATTAAAGCAGCTGTTGTGCAGACCAGCTTGTGGTCGTTGGCTTGGCAAGTTTCGCTTGCTCATTGAAGAGTCATAATGACAGCACGGTTGCCGATGCGGTAACCTTGGCAATTCAATTTTCACGGCTCGTAGGCATTTGGCCGAACAATGCCGTCGTCATATGGGCTGATGGCCCTTCTGAATGCCAGGCGTCGCCTTCGACATACCAACGCATTCGCATTCGCATTCGCATTCATTTGGTAAATGTAAATGAGTCTCCAATTGTCTGTGGCAATCATGAACAACAAGGGTGATGGGCGCGTTGATAACCACGGCACCCCACGAGTAATTGTCAGTTTTATTTTGCTTTGTCATTTTAACGAAGTTCCAGCATCTTTGGGAGCCAAACGCGCGGAAAACCAATGTCGTGTACAACAATGTCCTTTTGTTTTCTTACATTTGGGTGTATTTATAAAATTAACTGCTGTTAAACACACGTAAGCCTCAGAATGTGTATATATTTAGAATATTCCTTTCCGCTTAATACTTAAGACCTTTTGGGTAAAAATATTTTATGAAAATGTACATTTATTTAGAAAAAAATAGAATATGTTTGTTGTTTAAAATATTCCAAACAAATTTTACAGAATTGGAATTATTGAACTCCAAGTTTGATGTAATAAACTCCCAAAGATAAGCCCTTTTAAGGAATGGTAAATGGTTAAATAACATTTGCTGCCTTTGAAACACACTCAGATTGCTGCACCTTTTCCTGCCCAACAAAGCGGCAGATTATTCGTAAGTAAACGACAGGATACGAGCAGACCCACCTATTGCCGCAAAGGCTCCATAGCCTTTGATGAGTTTCACCAGCTACGTCTGGAGCTGTGTGTTGGCCAAGCCCAAGGTGCATATGCAAAAGCTCGTGTGTGCACACATTACGGTATCTAGTGGGCCTCCAGTTGTTGTTGTTTCTTTTGGAGTCGTCTAGACGAACGAATCACGGAGGCGAGTGTCCTTTCACACATGTGCGGACACCGGACTTCGATGCATGTGCTGGCACGCAAACAAAACCTATGCTGGTTATCCTTTCAGCAGATAGCTGCAGTTTGCCCGACGCAGTTCCTCATTTCTTCGGTCATCGTCAGCCGGAGCAGACCTGCCCTCGGAGCTGCCACTTTTAAACGGAGTTTCAATACAAAGTGGTTTTTACAGGCTCAGTGATTTTTTCGTGTGCAAAACTGTGATGTCAATTATGTCCTTTAACTTGCTATGGATTGTTGCGGTAGCCATAAAGGTTCACGCTATTAAAAGTTACAGAAATCCAGAAAATGAAGGTGAGTGTTGGGTGGAAATGTGAAAGTAATTCCGGTAATTTCATAAATGTGGGAAATTAATAAAACCGTTTTTTAAAACAGTTGTTTACATAAATAATGTGCGATGGAAAAAATAAACCCGAAACGGGGCAAATTTTAAATTTAAATAATTTTAAATTTTAAATTTTATCCCTGGCTAAAATACAACTGTGACAATGTATATTCCTATATTAAAATTCATAACTGTCAACCCGTTTGATATTTACGTGCATATTTATTCAGGACTTGGCTGTTGTTCGGTTGTGAACTCAGCTGTAAGGCAACCTGAAACACCCTGTGCGAAGTTGCAAACCAAATGTTGTGCAAGTTGAAGTGTTTGCAAAAGCTTTAGATAGCTTTCAAGCTTGGTAGGAATTTCGTCTATGGTACCTTTGAGTTATTTTTGCTCAAAAACGCACTTTTCAAATTGTTTAAGCTTTTCTAAGCCCATTATTGCCTATAAGATTTCAAATAATATTGAATAGATATTTTGGGTAAAAGTGGTATGCGAATACCGTATTTATGGAGCTATATATTTGTTCAAAAATGTAATAATATCTAATGTAGCCTGGAATATCCGAAATATTAAATATGGTATATTCAATTAAATGTCGTGTTCTTTTATGAACTATTGTGTTCACAAATTAATTTAGTAAAATTAGCACTACCAACATGTAGTAAAACCAATAAATCCCTTTTGAAAATAAAACAAAGCCATCTCCTATTATAATATTGCATTGAATTCAAATTGTTTTTTTAATCATTTCCTGGCGCCTTCATTGTTGAGTGCATGAAAACAATGTAGAAATATGCGACACCACAACATTGGCCCCCTTCTACTTGCAGCGACTTCAAACATTGTCCCCAGTCGCCGCCCTCTAAAAGCCATACGAGTCTTTAAATATCTAGGTATGTATATGCATTTTAAACATACGTCCCGACTCATTGACAGCGCCAGTTCCTATTTCCCCTACATTTCACTTCACTTCAAATTCTGTGCGTGCTTCATTTTCGAATTATTCAAAGTCATCAGGCAAACAAGAAGGGCGCCCAAGTGTCATAAAAACAAATATTTCGAGAAGCTCTAGACAAGGGAAGCGACCATCTATGACAATCTACTTACAAGTCACATAAAATCAATCAGAATTCTAAAGCGCACCAGAAAGCATATAGAATTCAGGGTGGCTCCGACTTGTGGGGAATGCTGGCAGCAATTAGTGACGGTCGATAAGAGTAAACAGATGGTAATTTCATAGCTAGGCGTAAATCAGCTACATATTTACATTGAGTCGGCCACTATTCGCTATTAGAGCCAGAGCGCTGAACAAAGCGAATGGAGCTGAGCATCAACAGCCATTCAAGTGGGTTCTACAGGCTCTTATTAAGCAGCGCATTGAACACCTAAGGAATTTCAAGAACAACATTCCAACAAACCAAGCACACACACACACACCCAAGTGACAAACATTAAACAGACCAATTGATATGTAGATTTGATAAATGTAATTATAAAATATATTGATAGATTACCCAAGCTGATGAAACCGAATTGATTTACTATTAATTATTTGCCAAATTCCACAAAATCCCAAAGACAATGCCTATCACACCTTTACACACGCAAACACACACACAAACAATCACAAAAACACGGATTGAGCAAATATGCGGTGCATTTTGATGGTAGAATATAAATAATTATTGAATAATGGGCGTTTAAGTCTCTTTAACCTTAAAGTAGCTGAAAAGTGTAGCTATATAGGACAATCTCCAAGTGATATGCAAATTGAATTAAACTTGTCAGACACCCGCTTGCACACACACACACACACACACACACACACACACACTCAGACTCAAAGGTAGATATGCAAATGGATTATTATAGCAATCCATGGACATGGATGAAGTGACACACTTAATGGGAATCACTTTTCGCAGTTCGAAGTGCGACACTTTAAGTTACACAACTTTATCAACAGATTTTCCCTTCCACTCGACTCAAAATGCTGTTGTTGTTGTTATTGCTGATGCCAGACTGATGCGATAGAAACAAGGGCACAAATACATCTCCATTGATGTCGCCCGGCTAGTGTGGAGTCTGCTGGCGAGTGTCCCTCTGCGGGTTGTCGGATATTCAACTAAGTAAATTATGCAAATTCTTATGGCCGAAATGCCTACTTGGCAGTTTACGTTCGAAATGCCGCCGAGCGCTGAGTAGAACGAAACGAACCAGAAATCGGACGCAGGCTTTGGGCAACAGACAGCTGTAGTCAAGGACGGCATGTGGGGCGAGGGGGGATTTTTGAGTGGCAGCCGCACACTGATTGCTCTAAACGATCCAACTAATATATTCAAAAGTTGGCATTTATGCATGCAGACATATTCGCATGCACATGAACAGGAGCATTTGCCATTTGGGTAAGTTCATTTATGGGAACGTTGATAAAAAGTAAACAAGGACCCAATTTTGTAAAGCACTTGACAGATGTTTGATTGTGTTTCTGTTCAAATTATATATGACACCAGCAGCAGCAGCAGCAACACCAACAGCTACATTTACAACAACAAAAACACCGAACTGAACATGATACAATATCGTTTTGCGCCTGCATTCATATACCACAACAGTTGTGCCCCATCCCCAATATACGGTCTCGAAGGGATGACAATCTCGAAACAGTCTCTGTTGGCCAACTACACATGAATACAACGAATCCGGTCCTCCCACTGCTCAGATACACATGAATGTATGTATTTCCCATACCCACTGACATCCCCCAGGCCCAAAGCGTCCCCTGTTCGACATTCGCACCGAGCATTACCGGCCTCAAAATCCACACAAGCAACATTTGTAGGACGCGTGTGTGTGGATGGGGGTGCGGATGGGGTTGGGGTGAGAGGGGGCAGTCCATGTGTAGTTAAATTGAATTGAAAGCTTTGTTATCGCACTGACAGAATTATGATGCGATAATGCTCCTAATGACCTGCTTTCGTTGTCAACTTCGTTTAAAAATAAACTAAAACTGTGAAATTTAATTAAGGTGCCCTGCGCCCGGCAAAAGGCGCAAAATCATTTTGGTCAAGCGATAAATTCAATTTAACACCCATTGTGTTAAAAACAAAAATAGCCCGCAATCAGCTCGCACCCTCGGGCAACCTACACACACGTGCCCCCAACTCCCCAACTCCAGCATATTAACGGTGAACCCCCATTGCCACTTTCACGTGTGCTTCACCAAAACCTCCAACAGGGGTTGCAACCATTTAAGTGCGAGTGTTCATTATCGAATGTATTAAATTGAGGCGAACTTAAAACGATGCTTCGATATTCAAAGTATTTAAATCACTTATGAAATTGGAAACCTTACAGACTCATCATCGAACACGGCTGATTAGTATCAGCTGCAGCTGTGGGCTTTTATGCGAAAATTATTCGTTGTATGCCGCATAATGAGGCACACCTTCAGCTAATATAGTACTCGTACATACGTGCACATGTACGTGCCATTAAGGCCACCTTGTACGCAATGTTCCGCCAATTTCTCAGCATGGTGTGGTTGACTGTGACTCTGGCGGCAAGCACCAAGTCAAGTGAAGAGCAGAAGATGTGCGCCATGCGACAACGGCACATAGTGTCATGGGTGTTGGTGCCTACCCCGAGCACAGCTGTGCCAGACAACTCAACCAAATACAACGACTATTACCAGCAGCAGCACCAGCAGCAGGAGCCCCATCACACCAGAGGTGAGGTGGGCTGCAGACCTACGACAAGCCGCGGGCGCAGTCATCGAATTCGCGCCAGCAACTAGCTACCATTGCTTGCCAGGGGCAAACAAAGAGCGCTGACAACGCTGGCGGCCCAAACAAAGGCGTGTGCCGGGTCGAACAGCCAAGCCCATAAGGGGTAATACAATGTATGTGTGTCTTTGTGTGCGTGCACATACTTAATACACTGTGTTAGCCAGCTGAGCTGCTGGCTAGTTGACAACTGGACTCTAACGCTGGCAACTGTCAAAGCGCACTGATTACACGCTCTGGATGTGATCCATTATATAAATTGCAATTTTCAAAAGCTAATTAGCCTAAATACAACCCGGTCGCTATGGACACATTCACTGATTTTTGTGAATTCAGATACGCAATTAATATAAATTTCATGGCGCAAAAATGTTTTGATATTTAAACAAGTAAGAACCTTACAGTCGGGCGTAAGCGACTGCGTAATACTCGTTCACAGTACAATAACAGCTTAAAACAGTCGAAAACGTTTTTAATTAGTATTGCTATTTTGGAAAATTATAGATTTTTGTATTTTCTGGGTTGCCCGTGGCGTACATGCACAAAATCTAAAATACACAAGCACATGATGCTGGCTGCGCACTTTACTCAGCGGCTCCACTTGTCGTCCACAATCGGAGTATGATCGTTATGAGATTTTCAGAACTTAAGAAGAGTATTCATTCCTATTAGAACCAGAGCCACAAAATTTGGTTTAATATGTTCTCGTTCATACGCAGATCAGGAATATTTCGCTTATATAATATTTCGGCACCCAGCCGTGCGCTCTGCCATATTTTAACTCAGGCAACTGGACAAACAAGCTTGACCCCTCCCCCGGCCAAAATAAAGCTAATGGGCTTATGCAAAAAGCATCGCTGACATTTTGGCAAAAGGATTTTTATACACGTCGAGGCGTCCAAAATCCAAATGCCGAATCCAACACCAACGCCACCGATCCCCAAATTCGCTTTCACGCCAAACTCGGCACGCGACTTTACACGCACTGTAGCTTTTTGGCCATGTTTAAGTCTGAACATATTACTCTATATGTCACACTCTCAAACATCAAGTATGTCAACAAGTTTTAAATACCTTCCCGGCAATGGGCTGCAAAAAATCGGGTTTTAGGATTGAGAACTATCGAAAATTAAGCATTGCTGATATGTTGACATGTTTAAAATTTGGTGAGACTTAAGCCTGGCCAAAAAGCTATAGTGCGCGCAAAGTCCAGCATGAGAGCTTTTTTATGCAAAAAACAAAACAAAAAAAACAAGTAAGAACTCGTTGACAGTACACAGTAGTTTGTTATTTTGTTATTGCATTTTTTGTTACTTGTTATTGCATTTTTTAATTTCGTAGGGGTAGAGTAGTAAAATTATAAGCAAAGTAATGCAAAACAATTTTCTATTTTTCTGAACTAGAAGCAGTGCCGTTTAAATTGGTCAATTTATAAACACCTTTGGGATTAAATTATTAAGCAACATATCTGAGTTTCTGGGATAATATTGATGTGAGCAAAAAGACTGGCGTTCTGCTCAGCGTGCCGTTCTGCGGCCCATCAAATCAACTCTAAGCCAATCTGTTCCGCCCAATGAGCGCCACCGCAGTTGTTGGTGCGACAAAGAAACCGCGCTCACCAGCACCAATGCCCCACACACTCACCGCACGTAAACGCGCGCACACACAGTCACACTCAGAAAAACACATACCGAAACCAAAGCAGACAGACGACTATGCTCAAAGGGACGGGGTGTTGTTGTGCCATGGGTAGAGCAACAGAAAACTAACCGCAGCTGCACGTGTGGGGCAGACGGTGGAAGCGGAAAGTTTGCCGCACGTGGCACATACGGAAACAGGGAGGGAAGCACGCCAACAAGACGCTCCCGCTCATCGTTACAACTTCAACGGAACAGCCGAAACATGTGGAAAAAAGTCAGCAGACAAGCCCACTGTATGTGGTGTCGCATTGTAGTGAAAGTGTCTCAGGGTACACTCACAGCCACAGCCACAGCCACACCCACACCCACACTCACACACGCATATGTGTTAGTGGGTGTCGGCTGTTGGGAAAGAAAAACTACATGACATGCTTCAACGTCAAGCGCTGCGTTGCGGGGCCGGCGCACAGCGCGCCTTATCAACAGGCGGCAGGGCAGATAAAGCCGAAAGGAAGAGCGCAGACAGGCCCAGAAATCTGAATTAGGCGGCAAGCGATGGTTGCGCCGTGTCTCCGTCTCACGTCCGTGTCGTGTGGCATTACCCTCCACGTCGATCGCCAGGATTCTGGGCATGTCGCCTTAGGTACCTACATACATTTATATATATATATATATATATATATGTACACATGTACACATATATAAAAAAGAGCTCGTTTGTTTCTTTGTGAGCGGTTTGGCGGTGTCGGTGTCGGTGTCGCCCTGCACAACGTAATTTATTTTTGGCGCAATTGCGGAAGAGAAGGCTGCGTCAGCCACGCCACTCCCATGTTGAACCCACCAGGACACTGGCTGCAGCTAACCTCTTGGTCCTCGCACTCTTTGTGCTAGCATGTGAGGGCATTAAGTGTATTCCACATGAGTGGATTTGCCGAGATTCGCGATTCACAGCGTGTTAGCTGTTTAACGTGGATCAAAGAGAAAGCACTTGCGGGGTTCGCTGCCCCCCTTCTCCTATTAACTTAAACGACGCAAAACGTCAAAGTCGAAACATTGATGTCATTATCAATTCAGATCGTATCTCGGTGGGTGAATAACCCCTATTTCAATTTATCCGATCTACTATTTTAATAGAAATTCGAAAATGGGAAATTTTTGGAGCTTTATATTTTATTTGACATCGAGGACCCGGGTTCGAATACCAGGCTAGTGTTTGGATATAGTGTTTATCTCCAAGCTCAAGCCCAAGCTCATAACTATACTATACTTTACTACTATTTATACCCTGAACCCATTGAAAATGTCTGTCTCTCCGCCTGTCCTTCTGAATGAACGCAGCGTTCTCGGTAACTACAAAAGCTAGAGACGCAAACTAAACGACTATAGAATCTGTAATTCAATATGCAATACGAGTTTATAATTTTTCGATATTTTGCACCGTTTCACTAATGTTTTTTAGTTTTCTTAGTATATCTCCTAGACTAAAAAAGCTAGAGCCACCAATATTTCGAATTTTGGATACTACAGACTTGGCCTTTGGGTTGTACATAGATTTGAATGCTCTTATTAAGTAGAACAATTTCATTAAGATCATGCTCTTAATTTAAAAGCTATTCACGAATTTATTTTCCATCGTAGGACCAAGCGCAGCGGCTGAGAAACGCACTGCCTGCGACGTGAATTTGGCTGTATGTGTGTATGTGTGCATAAATACAAGGGGGTTGAAATGTATGTGAACAGAGAGTTCGAGATATCGCCTAGTCGAGCGCTCCCGACTAAAGCCCATTACTTGTTTTAACATACGGTTTGACGTGGCCTGCCATTATATGCAAACGGGGGCAGTTTGCCTGAACTTCCGTTCAATATTCCTTCCTTGATCAAACAGCAATATCCGATGTGACTCACTTGAAATTAGCATGGCAGTGGGAGTTCTGGACAGAGACAGGCGCTGATACGGCGCTGGGATCCTTTGCCAAAGTGATTACAGATTTAAAGCTCCACAAAACGACGCATGCGCCGCATTGCATTTATGTATATTTACGCAATACACTTTGACAAAGGGCCAAGACGTCCTCACAAAAAAACAGCCTTTTTGCCCAATTGTGTTACATACGCAGCGTTGTACACCTCTGTTCTTTTTTATACCCTGAACCCATTGAAAATGGATAAATCAGGGTATCATGGTTTTGTGCCAATGTATGTAACAGGCAAAAATGTGAAAAAACGCAATTCAAATACTACGGACATTGGTTTGTACATAGATTTCAATGCTCAACAAGCCCTGAAAATTTCATCAAGATCATGCTCTTAGTTTATAAGTTATACACGAGTTTAGGTTCCAAAGGTTCTGTGTATATGTGTATGTATGCAAGGGGACTGAAATGTATGTAGCCTTCTTACTTGTTTTATTTTATTTTGGCATTACTTATGATCACTGGAATATTAGATCGTTGGTTTAAAAGTTATGCTTGTACATTTAGGTGAAAGTGAGTACTACAATAGTCTTAACAAATTATTCAAAAAACACATACACTGCCTGCAGCTAACAAAAACTTAAGACCCTATTGTCTCAACTCGTCGTCCTGATCACATAATGTGATAAATTTATAACATCCTTTGCAGGCGCATAAGTATGCATAAGAATACCAATATCTATATCGAATCAAACAACTCCTCTCTCCGACATCAACCAGCTCAGCCGAAGGATATTCCGGGAATAAAAACACAAAAATAAAATGCGAACACAATTTTTGTATTGCAATCACGAACAAACGTAAGAAATAAGCTTAAAATAAAAAATTATTATTTTAGTACATATTTTAGATAAGTGCCAAAAAGTGAACATAGACAGCTTAACAACTTCACAACGCCACTTATGTGAGTATTTACCGATGCATATATGCGTGGAATATATTATTAGCATATGCTTAAGCGAGTCAGCATACATATTTATGTACTTATATACCAAATTGACCCACACCGTCAGACATGGCCATTTGTGTGTGTACGGACTTATCGTTAACAATTCATGTGGCCCGAACACGAACTATGTTCAATTTGTTTATTTTATGGATGCGAAATTGTGCAAAATGTTAAGTAAACATCATTTATTTGCTAAATATGTCACTGGATGCGCAGCGGCAGTAGCCTCTGTCCCATCCCGGTCATGTTAAACTTCAGTTTGTGCTCTATGGTTGAGTGCCTTTTTTTGGTCAAACGTGAGTCCATTTCAGCAAATTAGGTTGAAGTCGCGAGCTTTCGCTTCAGATGATGGTACAGGACATTTTTCAAACTCAATGCCTACTAACTACCTTTGAGATGGGCCATTCCAATGGTTTTGTCAAAGTCAGCCCTCGGCATGAGCCTCAATTTCACGGCAAACTTGTCGCGCAACCGAGTCGGCACATAGGTGCAAATGTGTGGCACAGTCGACTCTGATGTCGCCAGGGGCATCATTATCATTGCCAACAACATTGCGTCATTAAACGAGATGTTCAACAACCGGAAAGTCAAATGTCCTTGCGCCTCAATGGGCTGATCGCAGTCGGAGACGTATTTACTGTAGGCACAAGCGTTAACACACACGTATGTATGTGTGTGTGTGTGGGTGTGTGTGTGTGAGTGTGTGTGTGTGAGTATGTGTGCCAGATGCAACATTTTGCTGTGGCATATAAAGCCTGGGAATGTAATTTCAACTGCGATTTCAGTTGCCTAAACGATTCAGTATGCACAAGAGTATATTTATCACAAGTTGTGGCTCATCAGGACGTACTTTCACCGCTACTTTCACTGGCCAGCCGCAAGGACCACACAACTGCCGCATGGCGACTGAACTGTAAATTTATGGCGTGCATTTGTTTTGCACTCTCGATTTGATTAATGTTGTGACAGCTTTACAAGTGTCGCGCCCCGAGCAGTCGGTGCGGTCAAAGTTCGTGAGGGGATTCATCATTCACACAACAACAACAACAACAACCAACAGAACAACAGTTGTCTGAATGTCGTGTGTATGGAGTACACTAAAAGCTCTTCACTGTAGAGAATATAAATTTTCACATATAGCACTTTGGCAGACGGTCAATTTACGTGAATGGAACTCGAACTCCCATAGGTAATTGTATCGATATCGAAATATGAGAGTATGCTTTGACAGTGGCACAAGGCAGTAGGCTTATGCGCGCGTGTGTGTGTGTGTGTGTATGCATATGAATACCAGCAGGTCACAAAAGCACTTAACTTGTATTTCGCATACTATCTTTCTCTCGGTGTAAATCGTTTATTTAGCCGTCTGCCTGTTAGCATGGGAGGCGTTGCCTTGACTTCTTGTCGCGGCCACAGTTGTGCCAGAATGATTGAGGCGTTTATATAATCCGTTTGTCATGGCCTCTGACAAAAGCTAATTGTCGCTGGTGTTGGGCGTATGCATGTATACGTCTGTGTGTGTGTGTGTGTGTTTGTCCACGTCCCTGCGAAAGGACTCGCAAATGGTTTTATTGTGACATTTCATTTTTACGCCCTGTGAATGCAGATGGTCTTGATTAATTATAGCCAAACTGTCGAGCTGACGGCGCCGGCAAAGAGTTGGCCGCCTGATTTTGGCGTTCTGCGACAGTAGACAGCAAATGTGCCCGATGTGGGTTATCCTTGCCAATGCCGACACCCCGGCCCCGCACTCACACCAAATCAGCAACATTCGTATGTGTGCGCGAATGTAGTGAATTCGGTAAGCTACACTTGCAACTTGTTGTGGCAGGAGAAGCAGGAGCTCACGGCATGTCAGCGATAATCAGTTGGCAACAAAGTTTTAAGCGTGAACTCAACCGCAATTTCCGCTTCACCAAGATAAACGACGCGTCGTCAGCGGTGGCTCTGGCGCCAGGAGTCACCAGGCCCACGTACAATTGTTTACCAAACATAATTTATTCAAAATGAACATTTAAATAGGTGCCTGTCGTTGGAAATTCATTTGCATTTAAACATGAAATCATTTGATGCGATTGAGTGCTCAGCGTGCTGCATTCGGATACATTTTTAGCACGTTGAGGGTCGATTATGTTCACGCATCTGCTTAACTGGGCCACGACTTTCGACCTTCAGTCGCATAAGTAGTGGGTTCCTTTTCCTATATACATATCATTAAAAATGCATTCAGTATAAGAGTATTTACTTTAATCAGAGCGAACATACGGTCGAATAAATGGGCAATCTCAATTAAAATCCGAATCCCGCACATAACGAAATCCCAACTGTTGGCCACTCGTATGCCAGCTTGTGAAATTTCAATCAGACATAACACCGCATCGATTTAATCGATGATGCTCAATCGAGCCAACGACACAAATAAACAATCGGAAGGCCTGCCCCCAGGTTCAGCATATATTTATTGTCCACATATACACTATATATGTACATAGTGGATGTGGATGTTTGAGAATGTTAACCTTTAACCGGTCGATCTCCGTCTGACATTGTCCGTCTGCATGGAATTTATTTATCTTGGTTTTATGCAAATGCCCGGGAGCGTCTGATTGTCATGAGAATCTGCTGCTTAGACATGATTTCATTTTATTTTCTCGAGTCTCCTCATTTCGTGTGCACTCAACTTACTTACATATATTACAGATATACTCCTAAGTACATATGTGACTAGTAATGTTTACTTGTGCCTATTACGTGTGCGTAAGTAGTAGTTACTGGTAACCAGTTGTTTTCAATAGCAGACAACAAAGTTGGCACAAAGTGACATTCATATTCAGTTAAGGATTCAGAAAGACTTTAAATATTACATATTACGTTAATATCCAGTATAAAACTTAAATTCTATGAAAAAATACATCTTCAATAAAAGTTTTAAATTGTCATAAAACATCTGTTAAGAAATGTTTTTTCATGTTCAATCCAATTATATTTATGAGCGTTCAAAACACATTTTTGTAAAAGCTAAGCCATCTGTAAATATTACACCAATATCCATCGAAAAAATTGGCACAGCCTTCAGATTTCACTTTTGGTGGTTACGCATATATAAATAATTTTCACAGCTGAATGCAATGCAAACTCTAAAAAGAATTAATTTTCAACATTCAAAATTAAGTTTCCTGCAACTTACATAGGCAGGACTACCATTCGTACTTACAACTTATACATCTTAGGGCCGGAAAAGAACAACAATTGAGGTAAACAAAAACCAGTCAAAAGGGCTTCTGTCGACACTCTATTGTTGTCAATAGTTACATAAATTAGAATCAAATTAGGTCTGCCAAGCACCCACAGCATGCAAGAGTGACCGTCAAGGCATGTGTTGCGCATTTTCGTATAAGAGTTGATTTATTTGTTCTCTGCATGTGCCTGTGTTGCTGGCGCCCGCTTTTCAACATTTCCCACAGTGTGCGTTCTTAGCAACATGTTGCTGGCAAGATTAACAGCAACAGAGAGAGTATAAATAACGAAATATTTTCCATTTGCCACCAGCCTAGACCAACGATTTACCGCTGCTTACACAATACTAACTTATTAATAACTACTTCATAATAGATTGTATCGTTTACATAAAATTTTAATTTTAAGTCTAAAGTTTCAATATTAATCTAATAATACTAATTGCATTTTACAATTGCACTTTCCATTGATGTAGTGAGAGTGTTAATCATACAGTTTCTGAAACTCATTATGTTGCCTCACCTGTTCAACTAAGTTGTTGTAAGTGCAACCTTTTTAAGGAAATTCTGAAGTGCAGTCAATCATTGAATGTTTGTATTAATTATTATTATTATTAATTATCCCATATCAATTGATCTCGTAATTTCACTCCTGGATCACCACAAAGTCTTTCAACATGTTGTCACTTTGTTGTTGCAGAGGGTTGAAACCAAATGGCGCTCTTTCAGCGAGCGCACGAGAGAGAGTGAGAGATAGTCGACTGAGCGCTAGCAAGTTTGTTGCTATTGTCGTGCGCCTCGTAGTGCGTGTTCGTTTGTCAAGCGCGCCAGTCTAACGGGAACAGTGGATACGTTAACATCGCCACGCGGCTGCTGCTGTTCTGCTTCTTAATGTGTTCGTAATGGGTGCCCAACACCCCCACAGTTCGTTTTGTAAGTGTTGAGTGTCTGGTGCTGCTGTTTCTTCTGCCACTACTGTCGCTGCCGCTGCCGCTGCCGCTGTCGCTCCCGCTGCTCTTGGCGTGACATCAGCATCACCACAGATGCTGTTGACACGTTCGAAGGCCGTCGCCAATGGCTGCCGCACCGGGGATGCCACAGCTCGTGAATGTTCGGCGTTTTTGGCAAGCAGCGCGCTGCGGTCGCGAATTTGAAAAGTGGAGCGCCAAAATGCCGTGAGAGCTCCATATCCGTGCCCGTCTCCGCGTTCGTCTCCGGCGTCTGTGCCCGTCTCCGTGCCGGAGTCGCCTCAAATCCTGCCAATAATCGCATTGCGGCAACTGCCTCCGTTCCGTGTGCCTGGCCGTGTTATTTGTGCAATGCGTATAAAATATGCCACTCGGCCCAGTGGAAACGTGCTAATTATAATATGTTAATGTGTGTGCCAACGCCACCAAGTGCAACTTGTGAAATTGGCCAAAAACTGCGCGACCGCAGCCCGGAGGCGTCCACCTAGACTGAGGCGACGGCACAGCTACTGTCGCAGGCTGCGGCGGCGGGCGATGTGTAAATATTTGGCACACATCGAACACCGAGCACCGAGCACCGAGCGCCGAACACCGAGCGGCGAGCGGCGAGCACCAAGCCAAAGCCGACAAAACGAAAGCAACAAAAGCAATTATGCAAATATTGCAAAAATAACGCCAACAGAATGTTTCACTGTGGCAGTATGCATGTGCGTGTGTGATGGGGCTGGTGAGTGTGTGTGCGTGCTGGTATGTGTGTTAGCCAACTCGAATTGATTAGCATAAGCGGATGCGGCACTGGGCCTGCCTGTTTTGCTGCCTTTGCCCACGCACTTTAACAAATTGTATATGCAATTCATACACACACACACACACACGCACACACATACGGCTGTGTGTTGGTGTGCGATTGCGATGTGCACAATTAGCGCCAAAGTCCACAAAATCGACTAATCAAACAAAGGGACGGCAACGGCGGAAAACTCAAATTAAATTGGGGAGATTTTTCACGCCTCTGCTGACGTCGCTGACGACGCTGACGCTGTCGCCGACGGCGTCTACGTATACGCTACTCCGCCGGGCCGCATCATTCGCAAAATACGCGCGTAATCTATTTTCATCGCTCGACTTATTTTAATCTAGATGCGGCCCTCTACACGCGGCCAAGATAGCAGCCGCAGTCAATTGGATAGCTGGGGGATAGCTACCCAGAGCAGCTCCTCTGGTTGTCTCAATCTCGGTTTCACTGTGCACAGTGCAGCAGGACGAGGACTGCGCCGTTCGTCGACGGCGTCTGGCTGCGGCATCAATTTGAGGCTTTGCATTCTCGGTTGCGAAATTAAAAGTAATTTTTAAGGATTTATCACGGATTTGCAGCATCATCGTCGGCATCCTGACTGTGCACATTTTTTTTTTATTTCTGGTTTTTTTTTATATTCGGTTTTTGGATTCAGATTATAAATTGATATTAATACGCGTAATTTACAATGCTGCCACTTACCGCAGTTGCGCTGGGAGTGCCACTCGAGGCACTCTCAGTCATGTCTCTGTCACTGTCACAGTCTCAGCCCACATTCCTGCCCCACCGCCGACCAGCCCTTCTGCCCATGGCTGAATTTATCGCGGCCAGCATCAGTTTCGAGTTGCGCGTGTAATTAAATTATCGCAAGTTTATCGCGGAAGATGAAAAAGTACCCAGCAGAAAATGGGCGGTTAGCTGCAAAACCGAAAATGCCTGGGCTTCAGTGGAATCTCAGTTAGAACTGAGTTAATTACGTGCTTAGATTTTCAGCAGCTTCAACTTAATTATAACATACTTCCTTGAACAAACTTTTTATGGTCGGACGGACTCCAATCTGCAGTTAAACTGCAACATAAAACTAAAAATGCAGTTTGAATTCAAACGAGGTCAAAAGTTTGGCGCAAAACCTTATGACTTCCTTGTAACACGCATATATCACTACGAGCAGCTAAAAGCATTCAACTGCATTAACGAGCTCGAGTACACATGGGATCCGATTAGAGAGAATGGAAACGATTATACATGATTTGAGTGCGGAGAGATTTATATAGGAGAAAAAATCACAAATTTAATCCGATATTTCACAAATTTAAATGACATTTACAAGTGTAAATGGGTGAAAAATTGATTTTCCTGGAAACCAAATAGCTTGAAAGTATATTTAAGGAAAATCCCCATCTACCTTCATTTTTATTTTTTTTAAGAACTGAAATTGGTAAAACCACATTTATATGAGTATTTTTAAATATGCGGTAACTTGTTCGCAATGCTTACGTTGATACATATGCAAATCTTTTTATATCCTGTACCTGAGGGTACAACGGGATTAACAATATGTGAAAATGTATTTAATGGGAAAGAGTTGGCCAATTCCATCATATAAGATATATACATACAAAAATATGAACATAAAGTATATATATACACATATATACTCAGAGTAAAACACAGCTGTCCAGTTATTAACCGGATCAAATTCATTCCATTTTATTCTAAATATTTCAAGAATATTTCGTTCTTTAATATTCTTAATTAAAGCCTGAGTTAAGTAGAAAATTCTTGGTTTTGTATCTGAGAGTGTATTAATATCCTATGGTATAGGCGAAGGCGGGAGGTGTTTGGGTGGTCACTTTTACATCCAGCTAAATATATATTTGAAAGTTTTTACAAACCGAATGGCAATCTTCCAAATACTCTTGTCATACTACTCATATTAATAAGAAGTGTCCTCACAGTACTAGTTTATAAAATATGTTCATATATTATATATTATAATATTGTAAGATATATGTATATATATAGTATATAGTACATATATATCTTTTTTTTTTTTTTTTTGTATATATATATTTTTCTTTAAAAATAAATGTTTTTTTGAACCCCCTCCCCCTCAACTATAATGTGCCTACTCCAATATCAAATTATAAATATCAACAGGATTAATATTCAAGTAGATATATTATAATCTATTTCAAAGATTTTAGCCGCTGACGGCAGCAAATTAATTAAATTATTATTTTATTTTATTTCCGATTTGAGTTCGCTAAGCACAACTACAGGGTATTCCGAAATCATGCACCACCAACAACAGATTATTACTTGCATACATTTTCATTATTTGTTTTTTTTTTTCTTCTTTTTTTTGTCCTTCTGTATTGTTTTTCTTTCATTGTACATTTGCGAATTGTTTATTTACATTATTTTTATTTTATAATATACAGTATGTGCGGGTAAAGGAGTCGACTTCCAGTTTCATTGGATATCTGGGGGGCATTTATACATTTTTTCCGGTTTTCACTTGGCTTGCACTTTTTCCCGTTTCCCATTTCTCTTTTCTCGTCTGTTGTTTCTCGTTTCTCGTTTCTCGTTTCTCGTTTTGCCTCTTTTATTATTATTAAACCAAAATAAATTGTTCGATTGTTTGCTCAACAGAGTGTTACTTTTTAAAGGCCTCCAGTGCTGGCTTCGTCTCCCCCCAAAAGCGGTTTATTGGCAAAAGGGCATAGAAATATGATGTTCCCTTTTGGCAGACACACATCCGTACCGGTTCGCATCGCATCGAGCACATGTTATACTTTCTTTTTGTTTTCGTAAGCAGTTTCATGTTCTTTCCCAATTCTATGGCTTCGTTCTCCTGATGCTGGCCCGGCTCCTAACAATCACAATCAGACCCTGGCTGTCGCGACGGTTTGTTTGCTTGTTTGCACATTCTTAACTGGCAATCAGAAGCCGGCCTCTCCCCTTCCCAAATTGTGGGCCTACAAGTATATGGGCGGGACAGGGTGTGTGCGATTGTTGTGGAACTTTTGTCATTTTGCTAATTTACCATTATTTACTTGTTGTTTGTTTGGCATCAGGCCAAAAAATATTCTCTGCATAATTGAAGAATATGTCATAGACAAATATGCAACAGCCAATGGATTATACGCATACGTACAGCCCAAGAGACGCTTAATAACGGCACTGAAATGTAATTGATTAAAATGTGGTTGGTAAAGTAAGTTAACCTAAATTAAATACATATGAACACAGTTTCCTATTTGAACTAGGAAAGACTAGGAAAGATCACAATTTGAAGCTGTAATTAAATAAAATCAATTCCACTTGACTTTTGCCCGCGACTGCGAATTTGATGCTGTAATCAGCTATTTATTTTTGGAGCTCGGCTAATATTTTATTAACGCCTCGTGCGGCTTGTCTGCGAGCATCGGCATCAAATTCTGAGCGGTTTCGTATTGGCTTGCTTGCTACTGTGTGTGTGTGTGGGTGTGTGTGCGTTTGTGTACGCTATTGAGTCGACTTAACTAGGTCAGGGGATTAACTTTGTTAATAATAAAACACATAATATTGCTCCTGCAGCTGCCGTGCACGAATTTCTTTACTTAAAGTAGCAGCTGGCTTTAAAATGTTCGTTAAGCGGTGCGCGCCAGTGTAGAAGGTGGACAGTTTCTGGTGTGGGGACAGGGGCTGGAGGAGGAGGACGAGCAGAAGGGGGAGAACAGAGAGGAGGCGGATGTATTTGCGGGTCGCTCTGATTTCGCTCGCAACGCAGAGTTTTCGACTCAGGCGTTCGCTGGCAAGGAATCTCCTGAATTATTTATGACAATTAAGTTGTAATTTCATTTTATTGCCTTCAGCAAAGCTAACATTTCACCGCCTGCCACGTCCCAGATCCCGCAGCCCACAACGGAGCTGCCATCGTGTGCCTCCGGCTCGGCTCGTATTCGAATATGTAGTTCGGCATCTCCAACTTTCGACTCTACTGGCGCTTCTTTGTTCTTTCGTCATTTGACGCAGCTGCGCAGCATCCCCAGCATGACCATCGTCTCACGCCATCCTATGGCCATTCGGAGCCCCTTTCATTTTACTTTCGCCAAATGCCATCGTAAAGCGGAAAATGTATGTTTTTGCCCTTGATACCACGAACCACTTTTTGTTAAGTTTCACTCGTTTGTTTTCTTTTTTTATTTTATTTTATTTTGTGGCTCACGCACTTTATTATATGTACGCGTATATTCTCATATAATGTGTTAGGTGTTGCAGAAACTCTACCTGTGTGGAAAATATCAGGTAACGGTTCCATTGTTGCCATGAATAGCATTTGGGTGCACTTGAAGAGTATGAGTGCTCACGTTGAAGAAATCTTTTTTCTCGGCATATCTCAAATAATTCAATAGATGATTCACTGCTGGGAGTTATGAACACCCAAAAAACCAAAAAAGTTACCAAGATTAATCGCAATTGTTTTGAAATTCAGTTAAGCTGCTTGCTACCATTATTGAAATAAACCTGCCAAAGCTCAGCCACACGCGTATTTTGTTGGACGGAGATTACCATTGAGCCTATGCATAAAAAAAATGCTGTAAAGGTAATAAAGGACAAAAGCAATTGTGGTCAGCATGACTGGCCTAACTATGCCCTCATCAAGCATGAGCCCGGACCGCTAGGCCACATTTAATATGCCTCATATTCAACACGACACAGATGCTCCAAGATTTGCACGAACCCTGATCAATTATTTAGTGAATGAAGACACCATCCCATTGGCGTTGCCTTCGTCTAGCGCTTGGTCTTGTCACGTGGCTGTTTTGTGATTTTTGGTTAGGTAGCGCATGTACCAGACATTATTTAATAACACATTCTAGTTACCAATGAAAGTTGTACGAGACCCGCTAACCAAATTACTCAGGCTCCTTACTCCATCCCAGCCCATTACGCTGGGCACATCGGTGCTGGCTGACTTAAGCGTGTGTTCTGTGCTACTTAACAGGCCCACAGCTGGGGCCCAAGTTGCAGCTGGCGACTTCTTCGAGTCGAGAAGCCATTGCACTGTCAAAAGTTTTTGACACGTACAACGACTAAACTTTTCAGCGGTGGGCACGACATAAATAAACACGCCCTTGTCGTTCCAATGGCCATTCCTCACGCCCACGCCCACGCCCGCCTACGCCCACTCCCACGCCCACGTTCGCGTCCGGATCTGGGGCCAGTATAGGGACTGACGTAGGCACAGGGATCTGTACAGAGTCCGGAACGTGACCAGCAGCCGGCCAGCGGTTGCTCACGTGGCCAATTGCCTGGGCCTGTTTTGTCCGATTTGTCCTTTGATGCTGCTGCGCTCGTAAATTTTTCAACAAGTTTTTATTATGGTTGCGTGCTCTTGCAAAAAAAAAAAAAAAAACAAGTGAGAGCCTTACAGTCGGGTGTAGCCAACAGCGCAATACTCGTTCACAGTGTAAGGCCAACCTACATATGTATCCTATAAATTTTGAACACGACTTTTGGAAAAAAAAATTAACCCTGTTTCAATGTGAGTTTTTTATTATAATTTTGGAAAATACTTTTTTTTCCAAAATAAAAAGGAAGTGGGGATCGTTTGACATGATAAAAAAACCAAAAATAAATAAATAAAATACATTTTATCGTTAGTTCTGAACATTCAGAATCAATCTAGTGGTCGAACTCTGACCAAAATGACATCAAACATGAAAAATCGGTTTAGATTTGACAAAGAAATTAAAGTTTGATATATGGAAGCTATGGATTCAAGAGCTTTAAATGCAAAAATATTTTTTTATTTAAATTTTAATCTATCTGCAAAAATTCACTCTATCTAGCTTTAAAATTGAGGAGATATATAGATGTTAGCGAATTTCCACGCCCCTAGTGGGCGTAGAGAACCAATTTTAACACTTTATCTGGCATGAGTACACACCACTATATATTCCACCTATCCAGATAGTAAACATTTCACAAACCAAATATACTCTGTTTACTTCGTGAACGACTATAAAAATCACAAAAAACCAACGCCCCCAACTCACTCAATTTTACTCGCATACACACACACGTATGTTTTCGTGATTGCGTCGAGCTTTTTTCTTTATTTATTTAATAAAATTTAGGAATACGCCTGGAAATAATTTATGGCGCTGGAATTTGCACATTAATCCTGCGAAATGTTGCCAAATTATTGAGCCAATAAATATTTACCTTGCTTACTGCCCAAAAGCCCTTTGCAGCTGTCCTTCCCTCTTTCTCCTGTTACCTTTCTCTTTCTCTCCAACCAGCTACACAGCTACCAAAACTTTTCAATCCCCGTTGGCAGAGCTGACGCTAAGCCATAATTTTGATTTAGACCTCTGAAAGCTGCTTGAGATTCCTTAAGCGTGCATTTATCTTTTTCGAACACTGGTGTCGACAAGCGGCCAGGCAAGGGTTCCACATTCAGCAACTACGAAAATTACCATATTCAGGATCCTATCTCTGCCAGGACTATCAATCACGCAATGTGAATATGAATTTTGTATTTTGAGGCAATTTGCCCAGTTCTAGATTTATTTGCGCATTGAAAGTACAGAACAGGATTCATTCCCTGTCCTGTTTATGACAGCTCCCAGCTGAATCAATGTGCATTGTAAAGGTAAATCGGGTTTAATATAACTGCATTGTTTGTTCTTTATACTGAAGTATTAGTTAATAACTGCAGAACATACATAGGCCTGGGTTTAATTTGATTTTGGAATTGTTGCCATTGGGTCTGAGAATTTTGTATGCGAGCAATTCATTCATTGGCCTGTCTCTAATTCAAATTTGCAGTCATATCAGGGAGTCAAGCAATTTGCCAAATTATTCAGCAAGCAGAAAGCGAATTTTCAACCGGTTGCCGCCAAAACCGCCGATGAATTTTATCGAGGGTGGCAGACTCTCTATTTGCGCGTTTTGCGGTGAACTAGTCCAGGATGGGATGTGTTGAAAGCGCCATTGATTTCATTTGGTTTTGTGTGCAAATCGCGTAAAAAAAATAAAAAAAAAAAATGAAACTCACACACACAAAAAGCAGGCTGTTTGATATTTCCACGGAATTTCGGCGGTTGGGAATAAGTTCGCTGACCGACAAATTTCAATATGAATTCAATTTTCCGCTAAATTGAACTGAGCACAAAAGATGGGCAAATTACGAACGCAACTTTACGCTTAAATAAATTCGAATAAATAACTGTACGCAACTCAACTTGTTAGTGGCAACAGCTAACATCCATCTAGTTGCGTCCCCCCAAACCCCATCAAATCCCACACTTTTTAAGTCCAGTTGACCCTCAAGTGGTCCTGTGCAGCTTGCGGCAGCGGAAGCTGCCCAAGATGAAAGTTAAAATATTCGTATATATTAATTTCTGCAGCAAAAAGAAAAACATCGAAAAGCCATAAACCAAAGTTCGGCAGAAAGTTCATCATCATGAGTGGTGGCTGCAACAACCACTACCAAACCTTCAACGAGCAACAACAGCAAAAGCAAAAACAACTAAAACGCCTGCGACGGCACGTCAGAATCCGACAGATTCAGATACAGATACAAAGGCAAGTCAAAGACAAGCGTCGACTGCGATGTCGGCGTTGACGTCAACGCTGTCCGCTGCCGATGCCGATGCCGTTGCCGTTGCCTTTGCAGCTGCAGCCCCCTAGAAGGATGTATAATGGTGTCACTAGTATTAGAGGCAGAGGCGGGACTATGGTGTTGGTTATGCGGTGTGCGGGTTGGGCAGGGCAAGCACTTTCCGCTCAGTTTGCAAAATATGAAGTTTGCTTTTGAAAGTTTGCGGTTTTTGGGTTTCTTGCAGGCGAACAATAAGAAAACGTCAAGAAATACATTAAGCCAACATAAAGAAGCATTTTTCAGCCAAGCGGGGCAGCTAAATATGCACGTCTGTGTGTGCTGGTGTTGTGCATGTGCGTATGAGTGTGTGTGTGTGTGTGTGTGTGTGTTTTCAGCTGACGTACTCACTCACAGCTCTCAGGATAACAAGGGATTTGTTTGGTCTCTACATGCTTAATACTCAACCCGATACGAAGCTTGCGTCCCCATTTCGTTACGTTCAGCTTTCATCAGTTTGTGTTCACCCGTCACTCCAGCGGCCCAACATCAGCTTTCCGGTCTGGTCATGTTGGACGAGCCGCCCGCAAGTGTCAGTTAATGAATGTTTTGTCATACTGCTCGCATCTTTCACCGACTTTACAAAAACCTCAGTTCGAAGCATCCAAAACAGTCCCAAAACAGCAAATACACAACCTACCATTTTGTGGTGCGTGTGTTTTTTGTAAATTGCGAGGCTGTGTGTGTGTGCGAGTGGGTGTGTGTAGAAAGAGAGATGCCCATTACTCATCTCGTACGGGTTGCTGTTGGTGGCTTGCCACGTATCAATGTTAGAATTTCATGGATAAATGAACACAATTGATACCTTTTGTGTACTTTTAATCTAGCCAGAAGGCCCCCAGCTCACTTGTTGGCCAAAACTATGGCAGCCGATCACTACAGCAACTTTTTTGGGTGGGAAATCAGGGAAAGAACATTTTGATAAACTTCCAGGCAACGTTGGCAGCTGACAAAATACAAAATCGCATCATGCATAAATTTATATTTTTTTATCTTCCGAACGAAAAACAGAACAATTTCAAAACTATAAGGAAAATGTTTCTTTACTCTGACCAAGGGAAAAACAAGGACACGTTTGAAAAGCATAGAAAGGAATATATGTCAGCCTGTTTGTAGTCCTGATAAAAAATAACACTCGGTATATTATTTCATTAAAAATGTATCTTGGATGAAATTGCCAGCGAGATACACAACGCCCTTTGTTTCACTTCCCGAACTTGACTTGTAAAGTGCCAAGCTTGACACATGCAAAAATTATGGTATAATTGGAGTTTTTATTCTAATATTCAGACAAATTTAACATATTTTCCAAGAAATCCCACTTCGCCATTACCAAAATTAATTGGTACCCTTGGGAACCCGTGTACTTGCGGTTCGCAAGTAAATTAGATGCATAGAATATTTAACACCCCTGTCAAATTGAGCCTGAATGTTAAAATTGTATGCTGGAATAACCCCAAGGCAATTAAAACAAAAGTGTCAAAAACAAGAGGATTTACTGATAATCCTGCTTTATTTTGTATTATGGGTTGATAAAAAAAAGTTTACTAATTGTTAACCGAACTAATTAATTGTGATTTCAGTGGCGAATTTATTTTAATTTAAAATTAATTTCGAATTCAATAAATAACCTCAAACCCAATTAAGAAGCGGCGCGAAATTGAAAATATAAATAATTTAATAAATTGGATCATCGTTAAGCAAATAAAAAATGTTCAAAGCGAACTGTGTGTGTCCTTTTTTTTTGTTTAATAATCGAGTTATCAGTAACGAGTAATGCAATTTGTTTATAAAAACAGTGTACATAGTGCAGTTATAAATTAATAAAAAAATAAATGTTGAAAAAGAAAAAGGCTACGAAAAAAAATGTAAAGCGCGAAAGGCGTGGAAAATTAAATTAATTGCTTTGCTTGCACAGCAAATAACAAATAGCAAACAGGATACAATTTAAACCATAAGGAGTACAACGAATATCGGAAAGCGACTAAAAATTTCAGCAATTAAAGAAGGAACATTTGATAAAATGAAGCCAAAATGAAAAGTATATAAAACAAAGTGTTATTCATTTAAACTTCCCTTTTAAAGCAGATTATACGGTCGATGCGGCGATGACAATGCTATGAATACGAATATGAGCATGAATGGGTATATGAATAAGAACATGAATGCGAGTATATTGACCGGTCGTAACAGCCATCACATTCGACGGCGCTGATGATAACAATAAATATGAAAATTCAAAAAATGCAAATTGCCAAATCTGAGGGCGCACAATAAAATCGACCATAAAGAACATCAAATCAACAGCAGACGCTAAACAACGATAACATTGGCCAACACCGAGGCTGAGCCGACGACAGCAATAGCAATAATAACAACAGCAACAGCAACAACAACTCTGGCCGGTGGCAATGGCCGAGCCGGAGCCAAATCCCGCACAGCATCTGCAGCGGCAGCGGTGGCAGCATCATCCCCAACCCCGACCGCAGCTCCAACCTAGCGAATGTCGGCACGTGCACTACCAGAGCTCCTGGGGCCGTAGCTGGAGCAGAGTCGCCTGGCTGCTGGCTGCTGTATGCCTGCTGACGCGGCCCGTCATGCCGGAAGTTATTTATCGAGTTGATCCTTTGGGTAAATGTTTTGTTTTATTTTTTCCTTTTTCACATTTCAGCCACATCTACATGTAGAAATTCGCGTCGGTTTTGCGTTTTATCTGCAGCAATAACCGTCCCCTGTCGACGCTCCTCAACCCGAAGTGGGTCCTGTGACGCTTTTTAGCTAATGCCCGGCAAATGCAGGCGCCAACCCCAACTGCCAAAAGAACTCAGCTGGCGCTTTTTCCGCCATGTTGCCCTTTGGCCAATATATATATAAGTATATATGTATTTGTGTATAAATCATAATTAAGCACAAATATACACTCAAAGTGGCTGTTTATGGCTTTTGTGTATTTTGCGTTGTCCAGTTTCAGTTCGGAGCTGCAAAAATATTTTCCACGGACAAAGTTTCACAAATGATCTGAAAAGCGAGAGCGAGCCAATATTTATGTTCGTCATTAATGATTAATAGGGTAGCCAAAACAAACATTCATAAATTAAACCACATTAATTAACTGCCCGTCGCAGTAGATACTCGGCTAGAGATGCTGCCAATCTATGTTCCAATGTCATGAATGTTGAATCATGGCCATGGACTACTTTGCGACTACTTTTCGACTGTTTTTTTTTTTTTTTTCTTTGTATACATATGGTAACATCAGCACGCGCAATTGTATATATACAAATCTTCATTGGCCTGCCCCATAAAATCCATGTTTAATTTAGAGTGACTTTTATTTATATATAGCATACATATGCATAGAAATTGCGCCTTTGATAAAAGATTGCGTTGTCCCTGTGCAAGATGACTCATTCCAATGTCTTTGCCTTGTCCGTGAGCAGCATTAAATATTTGCTAAATTTATCGATTAGGGCTGTCGCCAGATTGAAAAACTTAAGAAAAAGCAAGTACCAGATTTCAACCACAAAAAGTATTTAAATTAAATTCCTTCAGAAAAAACTATTGTGGACTTTTTTCCTTTCACACATTTAACGCACAAAGATTTCACACTCGGCGAAAAGCAATTAAATTCGAATACTTTTAAATTGCGTATTTCATACAGCACAATTCTCTTATATAGTTCATGTTGTTTGTATAAGAGTGCGGCCAGAAATTTCGGCAGCGCTTAAAAAAGGGCATCAACAAATTTAACGCTCGTATGCGCACATCCATGAACTTGGTTACGAGTGTAATTAATAAATATTTTTGCAAACTTTCTTTTCAAGTGCTTAACGGTCTGGGTCATTAATTTCAAGGCCGCGTGAGATAAACATGTTTTCTATACTAACTTGGTCGAAACATTCAATTTATTCAACTCTGGCAACTCCCATTAAGTGGGTCGGTATTTGTTTTTGCTTGTTCGTCTCGCGTACACCATAAATATTCAATTGCTGTATCTGTGTGGGTGTCTGTTGTTTTTTTTTTTAATATTTTATGCGATAGATTGCGCACACAAACACATCAGTCTGGTACATATGCTTGGCCCCGCCCACCTAATCATAGAGTCAGCTAAAAACCACAGTTCTGGGAGACCGCGTGTACTTAGAGCTCGCGTACTACGGCGGCTACTGGCGCCTTGGGTCGCGTTGATAACGGAAACTTTCACGGCCTACGCGCTTGTTTCACATTTCCCAGCGTCGGTTCGCATTAAGATGTGCTTTAATCTGCCATCTTTACTTGGCACGGTAAAGAGCTGGATAGCAGACAGTCCTGGGGGCGGAAGAAGAATGTTGTCCTTGTGCCTTTGTCATATACGATGCCTTTTAGTGTCTTGCTTGAGCTGTAAAATTTAACTGGAGGCGACAGGATGCTGAGCACTCGCACACGAGCGACTCTGCATGCTCTCACAATGTCTGAAAAGGCGGCACCGTCTTCACCTCTGAGCCGGTTAGACTCTGCGACCACATACACACACAACAAAAGCCGCAGGGTTTTAATACTCTTGTTTTTTTTTATATTTTTCATACCCTATACACAAGTATAAAAAAAGGATTTGCTTAGCCACGTAAATGCAGCTTTTATGTATAGAATACCTAAGCTCATCCACATTAAAGCACTTAGTTCATAAATATTCGTTTAATTTCATGTAGTATATTTACTTAATTTCGTATTTCCATTGTATGCATAGAAAGCAAGAGAATGATTTACAGGGTATCTTATACTCGTGTGCAGACCAATGCTCATTGTTCTTACTCTTGAAACAATAATACTTGTGTTTAGCTGCTTGCGGGAGCAGTCGGCATTTTCTCAACTAAACAACCAGGTAAATGCTTGCCAAAATTATGAAAAGTGAAAGAGTTATTATCATTTTATGTCGCATAAATTTGCATGAGAAGTCCACGTGGAGTGCCTGCTGGGACAGAGCCTAAAGACAGTTGGTCGTGCGCCTGGCAGCACGGTCGTAAACCGTCGGCCAGACGTCTCCTGGCTTCTGATTTAGGTGAATGTAAACGTGCACACGTGTTATGCGTACTTTGTAGCCTGTTTCTAGTACCTTGGGGCTGATATAGCGCTTTACAATCCTCTCTCTAATGGCTCTAATGGTTCAGTTCGCAATCACAATTATTAAGGTGTTCAGATAGGTTTTCTCTCTCTCCCTTATAATGAATTACTACTACAATTAACAAAAGTTATCGCATGTTGAAAATAAAATATTATTGAGAGCAATCAAGTAAATGATTTTAAAACGAAATAAATGTGTTTATATTGAAAAGCCATACTTCAGCAACATAAAGGTAGCCTATTGTAATTGTATGACCTTTTAAATCGCATTAAAAGTTCGTTGTGAATTTAGCACTTTTCACAAATAAAATGTTGCTTTTGAAGTGTGCAACTGACTTTTTCACATAATTCAAACTATGTTTCATTGGAATGCTTACATCGAAAATTGGTTTTCAATAATAGAAATACACATATAGCAATCATTTGTACATGTATAACACATGTATCATATATATGTATGTACCTACATATTGCGCCAGTTCGCAATTTTAGACTCGTACTCCTGACACAGATTGGCACACCCCGCAGCCCCCACGCGCTGCCCCCTTTTTGGCAGCCATTGTAAGGCATTTGTTTTGTAGTGTAAACACTTGCTCATGCATACACACATTTTTGCACACATTCGCACACACACGTAAACAATTTGGGTAATGAAGTCAGTGGCTCAGAGGATGCCCCATCACCGTTGTCGCCTCTAAAGTGGATAAGAGAAATGTACAATAAACAGAAACAAATGGCACACAATTTTTCCGCAGCCAAACGCTACAAAAAAAAAAGACAAAAAAAAAAAAGAAAATGTTTGGAAAAAATTTCACATGAAATTGAATGTCTGAGTTTGCTTAGGTGTCAAGTGTCAGTTAAGTTGAAGACTGAACGATTGCATAATGGAAATTCAATTTACTTCAAGACTATTTTTCCATTAGACACTGTGGCACTGTGGTACCTGCCACACTTCAGTGCACAGCAATTCGATTCCGTTAAACGTTCATAACAAATACAATTAATTTTGTATTCTACTGTTATTTAACCACTGATAAAGCAGAGAATTTAAACGAATTTCCCAAACGACAATTCAATTGAATACAAAATTCCAAACAAGCAGGTTTAAAAAATTTAAATCTAACATTGGCATAGCAAGGTTTATTTGCTCAACAATGTTGAATTAAATACTGTTAGGTAAAAGAGCTCATCAATATTTTGATATATCCTTTGGCATAAATAGCAAAAAAAATGATACTTAAAGAAAGCAGGACAGATTAGAGAAATGCCGCAGGTATTATATTTTATATATCGTTTATATAACTTGCGAATTCCAGCACTATAATCTTATGGCATTGGTGTAATTTGGAGCTTATCCATAAAGGCTGAAATTCCTGCATTTAATAACCACTGCGAGCTTCCACATGTAGTTGATTGTCTGTTTGCATTTGATATGCGTATGTGGTTCTTTTTTGACTATGGTTTTGTGCTTCATCTATATATTAATGTAGCCCGATTTTTGGCGTTGTTTGCTTTTAGCTCTCCTAGCGGCCACCTTGCGGACGTACCAGCGTGCCGGATGCGATTCAGAACAGCTGTCACTCAGCTGTCCACGAGGCACTAGCATTTCCATAGAGCTGGCCCAGTACGGACGAGCGGGTGGTAAGTTCCATTGTCACGTACGAATCAGCGAAGTGGTGGTCGAGAGATGGAGAAGATGGTGGGGGGTGGAGTGGGGGATGGTGATGGCCAGTCCAGCGTCAAGTGGACTGAACAACGAATGGTCGGGCTCTTGGACTGAAGCGACTGCCAATATCGCAATTGATTGATTGTTGCCTAAAGTTTGCCCGTTACACGCGTCGATTGTACGCATTGTGTTTTACTTATTTGTGTGCACGTGGGCATGTTTTGCCTCTCTGTGTACTTGCCCACGCCCACACGAGTGGTAGAAGTCGCAGTAGTATGCAAGCAAACAAACGGACAAGCGGATGAAACAGACAGACAATCACAATGAAAGCAAATGAGAAGCGGGCCGTGCTCCGCATACGCCCACATCAAGTATACGTACGTTGGGCTGGACATGCATGGTCGGTGGCGATATTTGGCGTCGCTCACAGATTGAGATGGTCAGCTGGGGCGCTTGCATGGAATGCTGTTTCTACTTGCCACATGCCACACGGCACTCGACCTCCAGAACCACTCCATGCCACTCCACAGCACTTTAGACCACCCCACTTCGCACCACTTCGGCGTACTTTGAAAGTCGACGACGACAACGGCAGCGGGAACGACAATGACGACACGTTCACAAAAAATTGCCCTCTCGTCCACTTGAACAGATTTATCCGACCACAGTTTGTGTCCGCCGGTCTCGCAAGAGGACCTCACCACGACCGGAAGTGCCGGCGATGCTGTCATCCACAGCGGCACAGAAATCGAAGTCAAACCGCCGGAAACGTGTACCGTAAGCGGATTACAGGTAAGCTGAATCAGTATAATTGCAATTCCATCATCGTCGCACTCATCATCCAAAGAAGGCTCAGCCATGTTCAGCACACGGCTGGACACATGCACACACACACACACATACTTGAGCATTCATATATGTATGTATACCTGTGTATTTATATAGCACGGATCTATCCATATACTGCACCGACATCAGCCTGCTTCAACGACTCAGGCCGTGCTCCGGCTTACCTTTTTCGCCTAAATGTATTTTTCCCATTTTCCGCACGATTCCACAGTGTGCATTCAAAGACATTGCCATACATACAAGCGCGATAAAATGGCTCCTTTCTGGTCAGACACACACCCACACACACACACTCACCTACATACCACATACGAAAGCAGGCAGTTGAAATAAATCAGTGAAGTAGAACGACGCCATAAAAACAGCAATAATTCATAATGAAAATCGATTCGATTCACTTTGGCCAAGCTGAAGGCATAAATCATATACAATTTTTAGTTACTTACCCAGTCAAAGCTTAAACCGCCCCAGTACAGCATTTATAAGTACACATACACACTCATGTATTGATGAATGTGTAACTCTATAGTCGAACTGGCAAAATCGTTTACGACAATCTTTCTGTGCCATCATTAGTCCGTAATATTTAATTTTTAGAAATTTCATATTTATGTTTCCTGCTATACCAAATACCCAAAATATTGCAACTTATGTTTATGTTATATACCAGTCCAATATTAGTAGTGGGACTAACAGATAACCAAGTGTCCTCGACTAGAACGTTATATATAATTTTATGGAACAGTCAAAATTCAAACTTTGAAATCAAATTAATCCACGTATGGGACCCACACACCCACACACAATTTCATTTCCAGGCTACACTTATGGGAAATATATGCTGTGTACTAATCAGACAGAGATTCCATACATTGCTTAACATAATTTAGCTCAGTAAAAGTTGCTGGTACGATATGTTTGTGTATGTGTATGTAATGCAATTTGTCACATTTATGAGGTCGTTTGGACGTCGCATTTAACAATGTCTGTAACTTTAGTCGAGCCGATGTTGTGGTTAATTTTTCATTGAACCATATCCTTCAAAAATGGCTTTTGACGAAGCTGGCCTCATTGCGTTCATTGCGCACATCAACTTGAAATAAGACGATGGCTTTATGTGTGATGTGTGACATGCGGTGGAGAGTAACCACAACGGGCACACTGCCGGGGACAGGATATTCACGCTCCATTTCCGGAGGCTCCTTAAAGCGGAACTAAATTGCGCCCGGCCGCAAGCTCGGCCTTTCGCCCGTTACACCAGCGCCAAAGCCAACTCACGCACTCCAAGTGCGGTTGCGAGTGACCCGTGATGAGAGTAACGTATACGGTCGAACGAGAGATGGAAGCGCACAAAACAGCACTCGTGCGTGGGACACACTTATCGATACTTATACCCAGAAAGTGGCATCCTTTGTCAGGGCTAAACCTCAAAATGCACTTACGTCTGTTGCTTCCGTTTGTATGCGATTCATAGCATGCGGTTTTGAATATCAACCTAATTAATTACAAATCAAAATATTTGATAGCTTCTGAACAAAATATTATTTAGGTGCAGTAAATTTGTGGTTTAGCCTCATTATAAAATTAAATTGGTTAATCTTAACTCATTAATCTTTACGTTAACAAGGGACTGATTGAAAAAAAACAAAAATTTTATACTTAAATCAAATACAAAGTGTAAAACTGAAGAAATGCTGAAAATTGTGTGACTTGAGATCAAAATTCATATTTCCAAATTGAATTAGTTATAATCTGAAAATTTCACATGCTGTACTCGCTCAGAATAGAATAGAAAAGAGTAAAGAATAGAAAAGATGGTAAACAATTTTTTTTTCAAAATAAGTAAGGCGGGAGGAAAGGATTTTTTTTAGGAAAAATAATCAAAATAAAATTTATTTTCAAAAACGAAATAAACTTAAATGCAGAATCAATCTTTTAGGCAAAACCATAATGAAAATGGCAAACATTGTGAAAATCGGGTTAGTTTTGGCCAAGTTATAGAACTTGAAATCTAGCAAGAATGAATTCGGAAACTTTACTTGTCAAAATATATAGATATGTAGATATAGCTTTCGCGATTTGCGGGGGTGGGAGTTGGCGTGGCCAGAAATGTTTACCGATCTTTAAAGGGGGCTGACCAGCCATCTACCTTTAAAATTTGGTCACTCTAGCTCTGAAACTGTGGGAGATATAGGCTTTCAAATACTAAAATATCTTAAATAATAGTTAGTTAGATAGTTATCATCATTTACCTATTAAAATAATAATGAACAAATAATAATTTGTAAAGATTACCCGAAGACAAACACTGACACTTTAGTATATTAAAGGAGGTTTGGTTGGGATTTAGGCTATTAGGGGGTGGCACCCTTAACGCTGCCTGTGTTATCCATTAAGTAATTGCACACTTAACACCACCCTAAGCAATTTACAGTTATTAATCTGATTATAATTATTCACCTGTGTATGCACAGTTGCAAATCGGCAATTTAATTCAATGTAAACAGTGGCTGCAGATTGCGAATTCATACCTATAGTTATGCAACATTACGTGTGCAACATCTGAGTTCTGTTGTCGCGTTGTGCCCCTGTGGAATTGTTAAGGCATATAAAATGCATTCATAGCTTAATCTCGTAGGCAGACAGAGATTTACGACTTCGAAGCGGAGGTGGCGCCCCGCCAGACCCAGCAGCATCCATTGTTGCCTTGCCGTCTGTTCGTTTTGCCATTTGCCGCCGACTCCAAGGATGCGGCTGCTGCAGCTGCCATATGTGCCCAATAATCTATCAATAGCACCCTCATCGAACCTGCCCACATGCCCTGCCAATATACCACACAGACACACACATTCATACATATTTGCAGGCACTATATCTTACTGTATGTATCTGTTTTCTTACAGTACGCCCTGCTGCAGACTGTGGTGGACGCCTGCCAAAAGAAGAGGCACTGCAAGTTCGCTGCGAATTCCAAAACGCACACAAGTGGAGATCCCTGCTCGGGTATACGAAAGTTCGTCGAGATTGCCTACAAATGCCGTCCATGTAAGTATGCCAGCCCTTTATCAGGTCAGCCAACCGGCACCATTCCCAGTACGGTCTACACCCACTCGCATGGATTTCAAAAAATATAATCGATGGCAATGCGCCGAATGCGGCATCCCATAGAGCATCCCAGGTTATGTGTCGGGCTATATGCAGGTTCTTGTTTTTGTCCTTGCCCCGTTAACCATGATATATTTTATTTGCTCAACGGTAAAATAAATATTTGCCAGATGCAAAAGTGCCAAACATCAATTTAAGTTCTGAGGCAAACAAACAAATTTATTTTCACTAAAAGAAATAAGCCGTCATTTATTGAAGCCATGTGCAGATAATTTAAAGACCAATTCGTGAAAAAGTCTAGTCGAAAATCTAAGACAATTTTAATAATATAAAATAAGCTTGCTATTTTGTATATTTATATTAAGTAAATATTTTTCATTTTCATTTTTATATGCATCAAGATAGATTTTTGTACACGCAAATATCGTTTGGGTAAATAAAAAATATGTAAACAATGCGACAAGTTGAAGGAAAACTGTTGATGGAGTAGCTTTAAGCCTGGAAGGGTTTACAACAGATTGCGTAGGTCATATTAAACTAGCGCCTCCGAGAGCAACGCTATCCACAGCACAAGGTGCTATCATAATATTCCAAAAGCACTCAACTCATACTTTCGTTATGGTGGTGCAAAAAATAAAATTAATGAGAACTCTAACTAAATAGAAGTTGGTGGCGATAAGAGCGGGCGGTACTGGGTCCTGGTTGGTTTGCGCTGCAAATTCAGCTAGAAGCATAATGAAAAATGCAGCCGCGCTTTTGCTTTTGCGAACATTAAAAATAGTTGAATAAACTTTTTGCTGAGTTATTTGCATAGTTTTGCTCTGTGAATTTTGCAGCGCTCTCGCCTCCTCCTTCAGCCCGGGGAGTGCCATCGGCGATTGGGCTAATGACACTCGATTATTTACGATTCGCTAAGCAATTCATGTTTAATCGTAATCACTCGGCAAACATAAGCCGATAAGCGAGTAGATGAACCACCTAAGTGAGGCTCTCACACCAATGCCGCACTTTGCTTTGAGATTCACCTGAAACCCAGAAACTGGCAATGGCTTTTCCATCGTTCTTGCCATTGTTTCCATATTGCAGCCATGGATGAAAGTCGTTAAACGAGTTCTTAATGCCCCGAACCGACAGTTCAATTCGACTGAATTCAGATTCGAGCTGGCACTGCAAACAAGAGAAAAAGAGAGAGAGAGAGAGAAAGAGAGAGAGACCTGTGCATTCCATGTAATTCTTTGGTAATTTGCGTCAGCCTTTTAGCCATTTCCAGCATTTTGCAGCTTTGCCAGAAATATTTTTTTTTTGTGACAAGTGACGCAGATGTTATCTTGTTAAAAAGCACACAAACAAACCGAAGAAGCGAAACAAACAGGAGAGAGACAAAAGAGGAGCGCAGCATTCAAATTAGAAAAGGGAAATGCACAGCGGGTTGAAAAAGGGCAACTTGTACTTGGTCCGCATAGCTCAGTACTCGGCTAGCACATAGGGGCAACGCGGCGGCGTTGCTGAGGTAATATAATTAAGGAGAACCGTTTTTTTTTTTTTTCTAAATTGTCTGTTATCTTTTGCTCATTATGGACACCAGCGACAAGTAATAAAACTGCAAAGTACGAGTGGAAAACGTTGAAAAATTACGGCCTGGTTATGTGCGTGGGAGCAAAAGCTACCCAACCCCAAGCGCCCAAGCTGGCGGCGCTCGAGGCAAGCATTGCAAAGCAGCCCCGTCCGGCATAAGTTACTGGGGATGGAGAGGAGCACACCGTGCCAGACGGCACATTGTGGTCATAAAAATATGGCAATTTTCAACTTTTCTCACGTCTCTCCATAATAAAACGTGCACTCGCACTCTTAAAAGGAGCAAGGAATCACAGCACCCAATAGGACGGCCGTGCACGTACCATGTGGGAGTCACATCCAAAGGCCGGGGCTATGCAGTCAATGCCAGAGGCCCAGGCCTGTAAACATGCTATGCAAATATTTACCAAATTTATTAAAGTTCATCTCGGACCATCCTCTTTCCACAGACACATTCCTCTTGGCATCAAACGATGTATATATGTACATATGTATGTATGTACCTATGTATATCTTTAACGCAGCATTTTAAGATGCCTGTCAAAGTGCACAGCAAGAAAAAGCGCGCCGGCAGCGCAATTCATAATTGCTTGAGCTTCGTCCTTCTCTGGGCTCTATGAGCAAAACGACCAAAAAGAAACGAATATCTTGAAAATCTTACTCGACTGTACATCGACAATTGCAAATCTAGAGTTGGCTGACTTCCAACAGTTTGCTTTGTAAGACCTAAATGTATATATGTATGTATGTTGTGATAAATTACAAAACATATGTGCAATAGAGCACACACACATATAAGTATCTTTGTAAGCTGGCTCTCTATGTTTGAAAAAGCCCCCCAGATAAATAGCCAAACACAGTAATTGGATATTAGACTTGTATTTTATAAATTACGACATGCCATAATAATACTTTACGTAATTAGATAACAACATTTGTAAGCCAACTAGGGGTACTGACTTTCTATAGGGTATTGTAGAAACTCTTTCATAAACACACTTATACTATTTTTAATAAAAATATTATAGATACATATTTTTATAAAATCCAATATTATTTTACTACGTTTTTATAAACTCCACCAATCACTTATATTGTGATGCGTTTCATATGCATATATTGAGATTTTTGTGATTCATTTCGATTGAAATAATCGAATACATACCTTTGTTGTCCCAGATTTTATTTTATGAATTGTTGTGAATTTTAAATGACAAGTTAAGTTGGAGGCAACATGGCGTATACGTAATTAATAAAACAAAAAACACTGTTGGCATTTTTTATTCATTGTACCAATGGGTAAGAAATGGGTATAATAGTTGTGTGCAAATGTACGTAATGGTAGATGAAAAATCATGTGAACTCAATATTTGATTTAGCCATGTCCTTATCTTAGAGACTATAAGAGCTTCAAATTAAATTTATATGCACTATACAAAACCAAAAGATTATTTATTTATATTATTATTTCAAATATTTTTAATAACTCGCAAGGAAAATATGTTTCAAGCAGAGTGCAGGGTATATCCTAGTCGGGTACTCTCTATTAGATAACACATGCTTGCTTTGTTTTAATAATTGTTGTAAATTGGAAATGACATTTTAAGTTACAAGCAACATGGCGTGGGTATTAATGAAACTAACATTTACATAGAGCCATGTATGCAACAATGTACGCAATTAGTCAGGAATGTATCAACAAATCAATTTCCCTGGCAAGCAATGCAGTAAAAAATCGCAGTGGAAAAAAAATACAGTTAAATACAGTTTAAATATATGTGCATATATCTTTTATGTATTTATTAATGCGCTTCTCGTGTACTTGCTGCAGCTGCAAATATAAGTCTGAAAATTCCAATGACCGCAATTAAAACATATTTTATCGGGAGTATATTTCCACATGGTTTAAATAACTCTTGCTTTTCTTTTTGGCATCGACACAGACGAATTCCGGAGCAAGTTGGCCTGCGAGAACGACAACATGCCGCTGATGTGCAATCCGTACTCACGCATCGCCATCTACAGTGCGTCCTTTGGCCACACGGAGCGGGAGAGTGTGCAGTGCGGGGGCCAGGGCGCTCCAGCGGGCAGCGTGCTGATCCATCGGGAGGACAACGGCCAGCCCAGTAAGCGGCAGCTATACATTATATAAGTCGATCCATATATCAATGTGTACTTGTATTCTCAGCCTGCCTGGTGTCCTATGCCACTGAGACCGTAATGCAAATCTGTCACGGACGTCGCCGCTGTTCAGTGACCGCAGATGCTGGAACCTTTGGACGCCCCTGCAAGTCGGACGTGCGAATGTATCTGAAGGTCGTTTACACATGCAGTAAGTATTTGAGCTTAACATTAAAAGTAGCTGAGGGCACAGCAACCTTTTTCGATTGCAGTACCCCGCAAGGTACTCAAGGATCGCTACGAAACAGCTGCGGAGGCAGACGAGCCGCAACAAACCGATCTAGACTTGGACCAAGATGAGCTATACGACGAGGATCAGTTCTATAAGGAGTCCGAGGCTATACCGCCGGCACCCAAACTACAAGGCGCCAACGTGGGACGCCCCTTTGACTTTGAGACCGGCAACGGCGGAGAAGAAGCCACGAGCACGCTCCTGCCCCCACTCTCACGCAACGATGGCTCATTAGAGGGTAAGTTCTGGGTCTGCATGACAATGAGCTTGTGTGTTCCTATTGGGTTGGACTCGTTAGCTCCATGTGTGGAAACAAACAAAGACTGCTGGGATTGCCGCTTCGGGCGAACTATAGTTTTATAATTCGATTTCGCTTAACGTACTCGTATCACTTTTTAATGGAGTCTGTCGCGTCGGTGTGCGCCACGTCCTTCACTTACTTCAAAGTGCCTCCATGGCGCAGTGTGCATAAATATTTTAGGAGCATGCCCATCCGTCTTCATTAGCCAGCTGTGTTCCTGGCGTTTGAGCCATATAGTGCGCTTAGCATCCATCCAAGCTGAGCATTATCTAGTAACGATAAGTAACGTCAAATTATGCTTGCCGTCGAGCGTCGCGAGGCTTCGCCCGTCTGGGAAATTCGCGTTTGCCGCTGATGGATGCGAGGTCACCAGACTATCGGGGTCTTAACAAAAATGCTCGCCCATTGCCATCTTTCGCAGAGCGACTACAGTCATCTGTGCGACTCCTAAATCGGATAAAAGAGTCATTCAACCATCAATTGGTGCCTGAGTCGGCCACAGCTCCTACATTGGCCAATGAGCACATTATCACAACGACCGATGGAGCTCGAAACGAAGATAATGAGGATAAGGTCATTGAGTTGGAGACAGAGGGCAGCGAATCTGATGCCGAGCCCAGCACCGAATCAGGTTTTGAGATGGGCAATTTCTTCTATCGCCGCAAGTGCCAGATGGCTGATGATTGGGGGCCAATAGGTCTGAACTGCACCGATGAGGACATCGTCACCGAACGTGTCGAAGTGGTTGGTTTCTTGGCAAATTGGCTGCACACCTATCTGCACATTCGAAGTGAGTTCGAGATACCCTCCCCTGGCATGCCGTCGGTTCACTTAAGGCCTTCATGTGTAACTAATCGAAGTTTTTGTTCGCACACAAGCACACACAACTTCGTTGACTACAACAACACCAACAAGAACTAAAGCCACAGCTATGTCACGTTTCGAAACACTGTAGACGATGTTAAAAAAGAAGCCATCTGCCCGTTCCCCCCTTTTCCCATGCCTTTAAAAAGTAACTCGGCTGTCGGCTCAGCGGCTGTCATCAACAGAGCACACGGGGGGGTTGGGGGCTGCCCCCCACACAAAGTTGCATGTGCTGCACGTTGCACCCGGCTCGTTGCTTACCACATGGTAAACTTTTTGATTTCGTTTTAGTCATAAACAAAGTCGCCCGATTAAAACTTATCTCACTCCGTTCCGCCCACGCAAATGCAGACAACGCCCTGACGAGCACACAGTCACTGAAGCTCGGCCAAGTGTAAAACTCATCATGCTGCTTCGCCAGGCTTTCACTAACTACTTGTTACGTTACTTGTTGTTACTATTGGGGATGTGGAATCCATTCATAAAGCCCGTGACTTATTTGCATTCTTTCTATCGCTTTGGCTTAATTTCGCATGCAGAGCACCAGGAACAGTTTTACCTGTATCTTATCATATCGGTGACAGCGGGCGTTCTCCTTTGCCTAACGCTTGTCATCGGCCGTCTCACCCTCCAGCGGCGTGGCGGCCGCTTGAAAAGGAGCTCCAGTGTCAGCGGTGTGGCCAAGAACTTTGCTGAGACGCCTATTGACGGTGGCACTGGTGGCAGCGGGGCCGGAGGAGCCAGCAATTTCCAACAGATGGCAACAGGTGAAACACATCTGACCGACACCTTTGGGGACGACATCTCCGACATCGATGTCGACGTTGACTTAACCACCCCGGTACCATTGTCCAGTCTATCATCACGGAATGAGGTAAGTTTCAATTGTAATTGTTTCTCAGGGCATTGTCTAAATATGGGAGCGATGGGGACGCAAAATAGGGCTTACCGAACAGATCTTTAACAATGGACTTAGCATACGGTAATTAACTAAATCACCTTCCAATAGCTGCAATGAGCTCTCCCCGGGCACAACACAGAGACCAGCTATGGCTTGGTCATTACCTGTAGTCATTACCTTAGGTAAATAAACATTTCTAAATATGGAAATTTCATTGTTCTTGCTTAAGCCGACAATAGACAACGAGGGCGCATCAAAAGCAACGGGCTTGTTGTGGTTCTGCTGAAAGGAAATGAGAGGAAACTGGGCGCCATGGCAGCTCCCTTGCCATTTAACCCATTTTGGGAAAACAAAAGCGAGGAGTCCTTAAATCGCCCTGCTGCCCACCCAACCTTAACTCCCACCTCCACTGGGAAAATGCTAGTAGCCTTGCTCCAAATGCTCGTTGCAACAATTTTTGTACTTTTTTGTTGTTTTATTTCATGGGGTCTGAGCATCAGGAAACGAGCAACAACAAAAACCAAAGCCGCCTTGTACAAGTATAAGTACTATATATACACGTATATGTATCTGTACATGTATGAATGTGAAAGCACTCTGATGGTTTGTCGGACTATGTTGAAAGGTTGAAAATGAAAATTACTGCACCTGTACAGCTCGGACAGCCGCCTAAGGGATATTTCACATAAAAGATGAAAATAACAAATAAAAACGCAAACGCAAAGATGTTTACGGCAGTATCGGCCTGTCGATTCTTTGAAACTCCTGCAGATTATTTTAAGTACTTGACCGCTTGATTGAGCACCAAAAAAGACTTTGCACAAGAGCAAAATTAGGCTAAAGAACATGAATCAAGAAAGGGTAACGAGTAGTTCCATATTATGGCTATGAACACTGCAACAATATTCACTGAGATACAATAACCCTATATAGACAATCTTTGCATCTCTGCACGGTGCATCCTGGTTAAATTTCTTAACAAAGAATTGAAGTACAGCTTTGGTTACGTAGAGAGAGCGAGAAAGGTCTCGAGTGTCGGGACCGGCGGCAGACAACGCCATTTTCAATAGCAAGAATAAATGAGTACCAGCTTAACTGTACTTTACTTTGCTCTGCCTTTTCATATCCTTTGTCGTCACCGTCATACTGAACGTCAACATCTCGGCATCATCTGCATGCGCCGCAAAATGGTATGGCCAACTGTTGGGCCTGGGCCAAACAAACAAAAGACCTACATGACATACGCACCGACGCCCAACTGTAGCTACGGTGGCCTATCGGGCGCCCAAACACACCACCCCTCGTCAACAGCCACCAGTGTGCTGATGGCACCGCCTTCGCAGCCCAATATTTACACCAGCATGGGCCATCCGGCCGTTAGCGGAGCTATGACTATAGGTAAGTAATGGAAAAGAGTGCATATAAACTATATGTAAAAAGTAGTTGAATTATTAAATTCAATTATATTTAAGAGCCGGTTCCTTTACCAAATAATTTGTCACAATATGCAACAGATTCTCAAAGTGATCCTGACAATATTATATGCATATATTTAATATTACTTTACAGCCTACGAAATTTCATTACCATATATTTATATATATATATATATATATCACAGGTCCTCACATGCTGGGTCCTTCGAGCTTGAGTGGCGTCTCCCCAGCTTATCTGAGTGGCACCATCATGGTGCCGGGTCATCAGCACACGCACGCTGGCACCCTGCGACGCACACTGATACCAACCAGCATGGGCCTGATGAGCTCGCCATCGCCGCCGGCGTTGCTGGGAACCGGAGCCGGCATGGCAATGCCGCCGCACTCGATGGCCTCGACTAGCGGCAGCGGGGTCTACTATGACAGCACGGTGCCTCGCACTCTGGCTCGGGGCATGTCGACAGAGAGCAGCGGCCAGTATTTCTATGGATGACACTCGCTAAATCGCAAGGCTTCACTGCCAATCGCCATTGCGGTACGGCCGCAGCCGCACTTGAACTTCAATATGCTGCCGATGTCGGCTACCATAGGCTTGGGCTCGCCAATAGTTGGTGAATCGAATGGTAGTCGTGCGGGTACACCCACCAATGGTAACAAGTCGGACATACCAGCGATCACAGTGACTGCCTCGCCAGGACCGGGCTCCATTCTTTTGGCCATGAAGCCGCCGAATTCTGGCATTGACACTCGTTCGACCACGCCCACCGGTGGCAGCGGCATGCAAATGTCTACGTCTGGGCGTAGCCAATGTTTCTAGGATCAGTTTCAGGGCCCAGCAATTGTTATCAATTATCCCTCTGAAACTGGAAAAAGCCAAGAGCCAAGAGAGGATGGAGAGCTATTCTATTTGTAAATAACGTAACACTCACTTGTCGCTCCGTTTATCTAATCAAGTTAGTAAAATTTGAAATTGAAACTTACGCATATTTCTACGGTTAATCATAAAACGACGTTTAGAGGCTACCCTGTAATCATAACCAAATCAACTTACCATTAATGGACTAAGATAGGCATGGGGCTCGATTCGTACATTCGAGAACTATAAATTGTTTTAAAGCATCTAGAAAAATCAAAACATTTAGTATAAATTTTAATGCCTCAAATACATTGGTATATACACTTAGTTAAATACAGTATATAAATATATATAGTACTCACATTTCATGAATTTCTAGTCTTAAGTAAGAGCATGAAGTTTACATCAAGTATAACGTGAGGAGAGAGATCCATTGGGAGCATAACTTGAGAGTTTTATTTGCCTTAAAACCAACAATGGTAACTTATTAAAATTACTGAAAGTTTGTATATCTAAAATACTCAACGTTACGAATTAGGAAACAGAGAAACAGTAATTAAATATACGAATTCTGCAATCTGAATAGCAAAGAAAAAAGCCCTGAATATGGTTATTAACCAAATTCAGTTGAATACAATTGAGTACAAGAGCCAAATACTTTATATGTATACTTGTAACTAACACACAGCAACTGTTTTTAAATCCTAACTTATTTTGTTTGATTTATTACTTTGCTGAAATACAAGCCAAGCATATTTACGTTACATTTACCATTGAAATTAAAACAAGAATATCTGTAAGATAGACAAAGGAAAAATAATTTAGCGGCAGGTTTCAAAGACCCAGTGCTGATTTTCTAGATATTTATGTACTTACATAAAAGTACGCCTAAACAAAAAACAAATACATCAATTATAAAATACCATTCACATCTTAAATGTGCTATCACCGTTAAATATACTCGTTCATAGTAAAAGAAAGTGAATCATACAAATAAGAATAGTTGAAAAACTTTAGAAATTGTTAAACACAAGCAGAGAACCAGCCGAATAACCGCAAATAGATGCGTTTGTTTGCATTAACGATGTAAATGTTTCTTCCAGTCCAAAACGTTTTAATAATTATTTCTTTCTGTATGCTAAAGGCAAATACGAGTATGCTGTTAATGAAAATATTTTCTAAGATAAGCTCAACGGGAGACCAGAACAATTATTGTTTAATAAACTAAATGGGCTTATTCCGTTCTTAAAGAAATCAAAATGAATTTAAATGTGAACATTTTGTTATCAATTATAATTTTTCGGGGTTAAATCTTGAAACAGGGTAATAAACGAATATACGTATTATTATTAAACTAATTTCTTGTGTTCTCGATATGGTGAGTATATGTTGAAAAGACAAATAACTGAGTGTCTAGGGAGAATGAACTGATATTCGAAATCGCAGCGAAATAAAAGTTAAGAGGTTGAAGAATTCAAGATCTATTCCGATTCTATTCTTTTATGTTCTTCAGTTAAAATTTAACCTGCGATTTACTATTGCATGGTTTTCAATTTCATTTTATTTATCCAATTCTTATGAACAACAATATCCGTCAAGGAACAGAGAAGCGGCAGATAATATCCTCGCCGAAAAGTAATACAAAATATGAGTCTGTTTGTGTCTTCTTTGTCTGCAGCCGAGTGCAAAATCTAATGGACTGCAATTGATTACGTCTGTCAATAATGATGAAGCAGCTCGTACAAACAATAAGTAGACTGAGTGACTGAGTGACTGACTGCTCTCGTTATGAAAATGTATTCACGAGCGTTTCCTTTGTTGGCACCGAAGTTAAGGGTAATGATTCTTTTGCCTGCCAAGCAGACAGCCACCCAACCACCTATTGGCAATAAGTTGTTAATGGGTCTGTGGCCCAAGTGGGCACCGCTTGTTAGTATATTCGGGCAGAACTTCTCCATTTACACCACAGGCACAGGGCTAATTATGATAAGTGGCTGCAAGTAGTTGTCGCTGACAGCCGCAGCAACTTAGACTACCGTTAACAGCAGTGACCAACCTATCTTCTCGGTGCCGTGAATCAACAGCAGAACCTAGAAAGGAGGCCCAGGGAGCCTGGCTATGGCTTCGACAACAAAAACAAAAGTTTTTCAATTAAAAACGTTAAATAGCCACAAGCACTTTGCAATAAATTCGTACTGCAAATGAGTGGGGAACAATATTACACCTAATGAAATGCCACTCACAAAACAACAACAACAATAAGATAATAAAGCAAAATTGAAAAGCGTGGAAGTATTTATAAACAAATCTTTGAAATTATTTGCAATCTATGTTTGAATGCTAAAATTGGTATATGGTATATAGTATATAAGAAATGGATTCCAAGTAATAATGTTTTTTGTACCAAAATTTAGTATAAGAGCTCAAAATTCGTCTAAGATGTGGATTTCATAATTTGAGAACAAAGTTCAAATTTCAATCTTATTTTGTCCTCCATTCAAAATTTTTTTTATATTTATACCTAAATCAAAATTATTTTTACTCAATTCAAGCGAATATTTCTAAAAATTAAGGAAAATCCAGTACGAATTCTTGTAGGTATATTTAAAAAGTCTTTTTTCTCTAAGTGTACTTATATATATTCGGTATATAGGCAATACGGTACATAATAATATATGTTCGTTGATTTCTGTTTGTTTTACTGACAACGGGGCGTACGCCACTTTTGTGCAACAATTTAATGAATTCGCTGTTTAAACGCTGCCAAAACCATAAAACAATGTTGAAATGGCCAGCAGCAGCAACAACAAGCGATGTACACACACACACATATACATATTCACAGATATCAACATAGATGAATTCAGTGGCGTAGAAAGGACATTTTGTAGGGGTAAAAAAATTGAATTTATTATTGCATTCAAAGCGTATTGATTTCATTCGGATGTGGCTTTGTTCAGAAAATATTCAATGCTGAATAAGAATAACGAGTATTTATAGTTTTTAATGTGCACATACATGTGTATACAAACGCTATAAAATCTGCTTCATATGAGGCTAATAAAGGTTTTTTATTATTATTTTGTAAGTTTTTATATGTACGTTGAAAAATACGTCATTATATATGGTTTTTTCGTAAGCACCACTCATATATTTTTTCTGCCGATTTCCCCAGAAGCTAAATGGACTACAGACATTCGCAGCTACGCTCCTGCAAATATATACGCAAGCAAGTATGTATATTTACGAACCATGGGTGGTACCACCCATTGGTCATTTTCAATGATTTGCCGAAATATTTTTCGTTGCGTTAAATCAGTAAATGAAACACCAAAAATATGTTAAAGCATTTAGTTTTTAAGTTCGTACGATTCGATTGAGTAAACATTTGCTTTTCTGTGTACATATTTATTGCATCATTTTTGTACATGCGGAAATAAAAATGGATACTCAGATTATTATTAATTAAGCTCGTTTATAAGTAATATATTTAAGAATTTTCAGAGTCAATCTAAAATGTTGCTGCACAATCCACTTCTTGCTTTACTTAAATTTAATTTATTAACATATTCTCTTCTATTTGTCAGCCATCAATGCCAGCACCAGGGGCCAGGAGCAGACAGTTTTTAATTACTTCACAAAGAATTCTATAATCAGTTTAAAAATTGTAATGTATGGAATTGAAGGCTATATTACTTTGCCCGACCCTTGACCTCTGCTGGTTGGGCAAACACTGCCAACTATACTCCCATATAAAAGTAATTTAGTTGGTTTTGCCTTGTTTTAGTCAGTTGCTGCAAATGAAAGGCCAGCAAAATTGTGAGCAACTGGCTGGCTTATTCGTTTATACACCAGCCAAGGGTATATTAACTATGTTAGGATGTTTGCAGCATAGCGTATTGAATATGTACACAATATAAATACATGTAAAAACAACATTTGAAAAGGAGACGAAACGGAATTAATTAACTTGACTTTTATGTTGGCTTTGACCGTTTTATCTAATAAGTCTGCTGAGGGTGTCTCAGCATCGGTGTGCTATGAATTACTTAATTTCGAGCATCCTGCACGTTCCTGTTGCTATCCACAGCCTTTTTACAAATTGTTTTAGATTCTCCGCACGTTCCAAGCGACGCTTTTCAGCTTCAGCACCAGCACATTGCATGCTGTGCTGCAATGGCGAATGCGCAAACTCCCACCTGAGCCCGAATTCATTGGGAAGCCAACCTTAGCCGCACTCACGTCTGCATCCTCATCCCAGAGTAATTGGTGAAGTCACTGTCCCTGTTCACGCCCGCGACGTAGCTCCAGCCAGCATGGAGGCGAAGCACCAAAAACGCTGATTCAGGTCATTGTATGTAAAAATTAATGGAACATTTTCCTCCAACGAGAATTTCATCTTTTCTTTCACGTATTTGTACACGGCAGCTTTTCCGCCTGTTCTGTTCAACTTCTGTTCGCCAATCAGTCCGCGCTGCCATCAGTTTTTGCTTCCAATTTGTGTTAGTTCGCCTGAAAAGTTTCATTTATTTCATTTGTAAGTCTGAGTTCCACACAAAACCAGAAAACCGTCAACCCCTCAAAAAACTGTATGGAAAAACTATTAAATTCGAATGCCTTGTTCCCATTAAATTAGTTGAACATATATTTTTTAAGTTCCCAAAGGATTTTAAAGCTATAAGACCGACTTAAAAAATTAAAAAAAAAAAAATTGTATTTATAGGCAGGAGAAAAGGCTTTAAAAAAAAACTGAAATGAAAACAGCAGCAGCCAACAATTGCATATATGCAAGCCATTTAAGCCCTCATTAAGTCAGAAAAAGTTGCTCAAATATTTCAACTATTTTACGACGCCTAAGCACCGGCATCGACGCTTAGGCAGTGAAAGAGTGGGCGTGTTGGCGGGAAATGTTGACGGTGTCCTTATGGAATTTATGCAGCCCGTGATGGCCTTATGCTGAAAGTTTCGCCATTGCCTGAGTCATGCCAGCGCCTCAACGGGGGATTGGGTAACGTTGTAATGGGTAAGTAGTCAAAGTGAAGATGGGCATAGCCTGGCGTGTCTGTTGGTAAATGCTCTTTAACTTATTACTGCCGCAGCCGCTTGGGCGTCGTTATGCCAATCATTTCAATTCCGGATCCGAGTACATTTTCAGCCGTTTTCTTCCAATGCTTAAGTGTTTACTGCTTAAACCCTTAAACCTCGCCTTTAACCGTATGACAGTTGAGTTAAGACTGCGATTCGCCATCGCATAATAAAAAGAGACCACAGAAATTGCCAATTTAAAGCGATTAAGCTTGCAGTTCGTTTAATTTTCTTAAGAATGGGTAATAAACGTTTACATTTTAATGCTGGCCGTGTATGCAGCACAATGTTCCTTTCCCCTGCCGGCCACACTTTGGTAATGAGAATTTCACTTATACTAACGCTCAAGTACTTCCCTGAAACGGACATTCCTATAGCATAAAATATGTTGCTTGACTCGGATTGCATCCGCTACCAAGCGACCACGGCCATTGCGCATTCGTGCCCCTTCAAGCCCTAGCTACTCCAATAGCAAAGGCGCCTTTAAAATTCCATGACCCTAATTTTTTCGGAAGCAACTGCAACATTTGAAAAACTGCAATTAGGCTGTAACATGTCGTTGGGGGGTGCCGGGTGCCGGGTGCAGGGTGCAGGGTGCAGGGTGGCGGGCGGATTGCGCCGTTTGGTGATAGGGTGCGTCTGCTTTTGGGTTAAGCACATGTTATGTTACAGTTACAGTGACTCAGTCACCTTATACTTCGCCCAGTGCACGGTTAACGAGCAGCGCGGTCTGGGGACCGACACAACTAAAATGAGACTCGGCTTGGCGCCACCAGCTGCACCCGGCATCCAGATGCAGCAATTCAAACGCAGGTGCAGGCGGTGCCAGCGTCACCATTTCAACCATCTCCGGCGCTTTGCAGCCTCTAGCTTTAGATGCGAGCAGAGCACATTGCTGTGTGTGTGTGTGTGTGTGTGTGTGTGTGAGTGTGTGTGCTTTGCTCTGCTGGCTACCCGCAGATGCTGTGCATGCATGACAAATATAATTGCAACACTTTGTGGGCTTGTTTGAAGTGAGAGGAATTTTGACACCATTTCGGCCTAAGGACGCATTTCTTTGCATCTTTAACTTAATTTGCCGCCGTCGCAGTTCTTAATTAATGCCACATGCTTTGTTTTTCATATTTTGTAATAACATTAGAGTAAAAAAAAAAAAAAACAAGAACGTTGCAGCCGGGTGTAACCGACGGCGCAATACTCGTACACAGTATTAAGAAAATACTGCCGCGTTTCAATGGGCGTAACTAAAAAATCGTAACACTTTAATCTGTATATATTCCAAATTTTATGTCCCAGCTTCAATAGCGTCGCAAAAGAAAGACGGACATTGCACAAACCCCATAGAATTCCGATTTCTTAAATTTGTTTGGACTAAACTTATAGGCAGAGAACCAAATATTCTATGCTATATGGACATTACTGGGCAGATTAGACAAACGTAAAGTTCCCTTACAGGCCATAATAGTTGATTTCTTAAGTTTATATCATTTATTATTTTTTTTTTGTGTTGTTTTGGGTGAGCAAGGAAACTTTAGATATGCGATATTTATGGGTAAAGCAAGTTAGGCTGTATATGTTGTGGTGCCGAAGCCATTGCCCAGCATTTGCTGATCAATCCAGTCACGGGCCAGGCCCACATTTGCGTAGGCCGCTGGCACCTCTTCGTTGCATCCAATGCCCCAGGCCACAATGCCACTTTGCTGATAGCGATTCTCAGATGGCAATCCGATGGGGCAGGCAAGTGGTGCACCGCCATCGCCTTGACAGGTGTCAATGCCTCGTTGACCGCCAGCGCACATGAACGACCGATCCAGGGCGAATTTGGGACCGAGCCGCGTATTGCGCAGCTGTGATTGGCAGGTGTTGAAATCGACGACGGGCAGCGGCACGCGTTTCATGATAACGCTGTACTTGCCGGCGGCACCAAAGACATCCTTGCCCCAGCCGGTGGAGAAGCAAGTGGTGCCGGGCGCAGCGGTAACGCCCTGGGGGGGCAGGCAGACCACATTGATGTGATCGTCTAATGTGAACTGCTGCGAGAGGATTACCAGCGCAAAATCATTAGCCACGTTCCTGCTCTTGAATTGCGGATGCCGAATGATTCGCTGCGCCGTCCGCTCCTGATAAGGCAGACGCTCCTTGGTTGTCTGTGCATCCCACTCGCCAGCTCGGACCACGAAAGTGCCCGGCGCATGAGTGAGCAAACAGTGCACTGCGGTGAGCACCACTTGCGGATGGATGAGTGAACCGCCGCAGAAGTAGCTTAAGTTATTGGCATGCAATAGTGCCAATGTCCAGGGGAACTCGCCAAAACCGGCTTCATTCTGCGTGGCGCCAGACAGTGTGAAATCCAATCCACCTTCGTTACGAATGCCGCAGCCTCGGGGCTGGTTGGGTCTCTTTTCCAGTGGCGTTGGGTTTAAGACCGCTTCGCGTGTGCGGTTGCCGGCACAGCAAACGTCTACCGATGAGGGGCAGACGGGATCATCTTCGCCAAAGCGAATGTCAATTACTCCAAAGCCATCGAATTCACCGTCCTCGGTGATGCTGTTCGTCGAGGGATCGCACATATAGTACGGCACGCAATTACAGTTTGCAGTCTTCCCACTGATGGATGTGAAGTCAATCACCGGACTCGAGGGATCCACGGGAACGGGTGTAACCACCTCTGCAAAGCCACCGCGTATCGGCTGCGTCGATGTATTTGGGTTTGTGTTGAATATATCCTGAATATTTTTCTCCACATTTGAAGCTTGTTGCGGAGCAGCAGTAACACAGCAGAATAGGGCCAGGCTTAAAGCACCTAGATTAGCCAACGCGAGATTTTTGTGTAATCCCATTCTGATCTGCAAGAACAAACTTGTCAATCTCGTTTTACTGTAAAAAATAAATTAGTAAATTAACAAAAGATTTACTCTTAGAGACACCTCAGTAATTAGGGAAGATAATGTTGGGCGAGCTGTCTCATAAATACACTATGATGAAAGAATCCTTATCAAATGTTAGCACTTAACAAAATTCAGCAGGAAGTAAGTAGGTCAATAAATATTTATATACATACATACATAAACGAATGTATGCGCTGATTAGATGCTGAAAATTTCTAATGGAAACCTGTGGATCATGTTTGACTCGTTTATAATCTCACTAGAATTAAATAAAAACTGTATATGAGAGCGAGTTTTCATTCTTTACACATACATACATGTTACATTATTGTAGTACGATGCAAAACACAAACAAACTTGAAAACAAAAACAACAATTATAGTTACACATGAGTCCAATCAGAAATTCCAAGAAAATAATGACGTTAAATTAAATCACAGTGACTAGGGGGCATTTCCGAAAAACGGCAACTTTTGCGTGAATGTAGAAACTCTTACCAACCTTGGCTTGTGCAGTTTTGATAACCTTGACTTTTGGTCAAAAAGCCCCACAACGGTTGATTAGCGCGTTTTGTTTGTTTAATCTCTCGCGTGGAAGCCAGACAAACTTGTAAGCCCGTATTCCCAGCCAGCTCCAACCAGCGATTCAAGAGCTGTCGACGCGAGCGAATTTTATTTCAGACTACCGCTGAGAGCTTTGAGCCAATCAGATACATTGGGCGAACTCGTAGAAATGCCCATCGTTGAGCTTTAAAGTAAAAGCTTTAGAGCGTATTAGCTCTCTTTGCGTGAACTTGCGCTTCAGTCTGATAGGACAAAGAGATAATCTTGAACTTATAATAAACGCACGTAGAGAACTACTCAAATTTGTTTCACAGTGCTCACACGTCATAGTCGCAATCCAGCTTTTGATCAGCTCATGAAAAGAAACCGGTTTAGGGGGTTTGCACGGCATATACAGGTCTACAATTGTAGCGTCTTCAATTGTCCATAAGTCGGTTCACTAAATGCAAATTACACATACTTTATATTGCCGTTAAAGATAGCTTATTGTATATGCATAGGTAAAAAACATAATGGTAAAATAAATACGAAAAAAATTTATATTATTCAATTATATACTGATAAGATATCATAACCTAAAGCTTATGACTTCATGACATAATATTCTCTAGGTCATAGTAGCTATTACTAGTTACTTAAATGTTATGTCTAATGCTTTTAACTATATCCGTTTTAATAATCGTAAGAAAAATTATAGTAACAATGCTTGTAGCAATAATTATAAAAATTAAAAATATCATGTTAATATTAAAAATTATAAAGAAATTGTCTTTAATTAATTAACTATAATTATAATAATGGTTTCAAAAACAACAATATTTCTATAAAATATAACCTATTAATATGAGAAAGTAAAGAACCCCGAACAAATTGAAAATCGGTAAAAAGGGTATAATGGTTGTGTGGAAAAAGGGAGAAAAAAGCATCTGTCCCCATAAAGAATTTACGCAGTATATGCGAGACGATTTAGCCCTGTCTGTCCGAATCTATTACAAGTTTGTTTTGATAGACTCTAGCTTCGAATTTTTTTGTGCTGTTTGCGATTTTGTAGTACGTGTAGTATAGTTTAGAAGTTATTCAAGAATAAACTTTGCATAGTGTGGGCCAAGCACAGCCGCTAAGTAGAGTGCGCAGCTTGCGCCGCGTGCTTGTGTGTGTGAGTGATTTTTTGTATATATGTATGTATGAATGCAATGGGTTTGGAATACTGCCCGCGGCTAGGTTCAGGTTATCTACAAGTCCGGCACTCCCGACTAGAGAAATCTTACTTGTTTTATATATTTTAGCTGTATACCCCTTAGACAAGAAGACTGAAATGATCGTAACACCTAAACAAAGATGCAAATAAACCAATAAAATATATTCATTTAGTAGGACTTAGTATGGCTAGACCCAAAGCTATTATGCGTAAGCTGAAGTTTGCTTTTTACATATCTGACAATGGTCTTATGCAAAATATTTGAGTTGACACTGTCGGCCAGAATGCGTTGCCTCTGGCCAAATACTCAAATATGCGCGCACACACACACACTCACACGCTCGTATGCATATGTATATAGGAAAGGTATGGAAAATCTAAAACGTTTGATTGGCATTGATTGTGGAAAACCCTTGGGCATTTCCTGGCCGCAATCAAGCCAAATTATTAGCAACAATCATTGGGAGTCTTATTTTTTTTTGTTCCTGGTGGTATAAAAAAGTAACACAAATGTTTTTTGTTTGCAACATGTTTGAGCATTTCACAATTTTTTATTGGTCTTAATTGTCGGGTGTGCTTACGTAAATAGAATGCGCAAATGTATGTAAATAACAGAAATTTATGCACATTGAAATTCTTCTGAAGCACTAGAAATTTCATGAGAAGTTTTAAAAGGATAAAGAAAAAAGAATAAAGTGATGTAACTCTATCAAAACAAACGGTAGGATGCTTTACTCGACAGTTAAATTATATGCTTGAATTGAAAATTGATTCGATCAGCAGAAACACTTGAATTATCATCAATGATTACAACGATAGTGCAAATCATAAACAAAGTCTGGTGCTAAGTTGCAAGTCTTCATTTAGGATTGCAAATTCTACGCAAAGCCAAAAGCTGATTAAATATTCTATGATTTTAAAGTACTTAAAGAGGTAACTTCCGATTTTGGGAACTACTGAATTTTAAATTAAAAAGGTGCTGGTGATAGCGGTTTATAAACTTATGTCTTACACAAAATCATCAAAGTGCAAACTTCAGCAGAGTTACTAAGGCTTGGGGATTATAAATTAAACTATTTGTGTCTGTAGTTCTTGAATGCAACATTTGACTATTCATGTATGTATGTACGTTGTACACATTGTACACATACTGTTAAAGGCTGGCAACAATAACATATGCATAGGCATTCTATTAGGTAAGGTCAACGAACGATTCCTTGATTTGCATTTTGCCGGTGGAAGCGGCTTATTCAAGTTCATTAACTTTGAAAACATTACAACAACTTCAATCCAATCAAGCAACTACATATGTACGTTTGTACGTAGACTTGATTGATTTTCAGTGAACAAAAAAATTGAATCAGCTTTGTACTTTACAAAGTTCTTTCAATAATACCCTACGCATATGGGAAATATAAGAAAACCGAAGTATTGCCCAAAAAATCAGATATGTATAAATTATATATATATATAAAATTATATACTTTTTGGCAGTTCTGACAAATCTTCACAGATCCTTATCTCTACCACAAGTTAAGTTCGCTGGCAACCAAAGAAAAAACTATTACTAAATGTGTGTTAAGACTCCTAGTAGAAGCTAATGCCTAATCAGAACTAAAGGCATATTACATCATATAGCTTAAAGAATTCTATTAGTGCTACAAAAAATCCGTCCCATTGAACACGTGTAAATTATGCAAATGCTACCCCATGCACCCTACCAACAACCCAGTAATTTTAAATTTTCAAGCTTATTGAATAAATAGATTCAAAAAGTATGAAGAATTATAAGAATGATTAAAATAGTTTATTCATATTTGTATGCATTATTTAAACTGAACTTAAATATAAAAGTGATATAGAGGTATTTGGAGAACTACATAAATCCTGCGTCTATAGGTACCAAGATTTCGCACCTTGAATTTACAGTGCATTGCGAAATGAACTGTTTATTTATACAATCCGTTGACTTTAATTACTTCGGAGTGTTTGTGGTCAAAGTATTCAACATTTTTTTCCTTCTAGAATTTGTAATATGCCCCCTTAACAAGTGTATAAAAGCAGCTAGTGGGCAGTTGTGGGATTAATTGCTGTTTGTCTGGCAATTCGGTCGCACACTTTCGCTGGATTACTTTTCAGAAGGAAACGCAAGGCTTAACCATATTGTGATTAATAATAGTGTTGAAGTGAAAATAATTTTAAAAGGACAATAAAAACGATTATTATCATTATCCCTATACTGAATCAAGTGTAATTAACTCAGTGCAATGGCAAATAATAAAAAACTCTCAAGATCTCATCCTGAAACCGACGGTGATGACATTGTTATTTCCGGAATGTCTGGAAAATTTCCCAACTGTAAAAATGTATCGGAATATGAATACAATCTTTATAATAAGGTTTGTTACCACACCAAATATAATAAGAACAATGAATGCAATGAAATACTAAATCTAAATATCAGTTCTACAAATTCCAAACATTATAAAATCATTGAAAACTCAAATTACTAAATTAAGAGTTGTATGAACATCATTTTTCATTGGGAAAACTATTACAAACATATATTTTGAGATTTTCTGGATACACATTACGAAATACTTTAAACATCAACAGGCTTAAATTTGAAGAAAAAAACAAAAAATTATTAGATTAAAAAATGTTAAACCATTCTATTAACAAATCCAAATGTGCTTAAGCAATTTTCGGATTTAAGAATTGAAAGTTATATAAAGTAAAAATTTTGATGTGTTGGTTATTCTGAATCGCAACCATTTTTAGATTGACATGATAGATGACGACGAGCGTCGTTGGCGGCACTTTAACCCAGAGATTCCCAAGCGCTCTGGTAAAATTAGTGAACTTGAAAAGTTCGATGCTACATTCTTTGGGGTGCACTTTAAGCAAGCGCATACTATGGATCCCCAAACGCGCATATTGATAGAGGCGGCGTACGAGGCGGTCATCGATGCGGGCATAAATCCGAAAGTCTTGCGTGGTACCAAAACTGGAGTCTATGTGGGATCCTGTATATCCGAATCGGAGAAAACCTGGTTCTATGAGAAAGTTTCATCGGGTGGTTTTGGTATCACCGGCTGCAGCCGAGCAATGATGGCCAATAGAATTTCCTATTGCTTGGGATTGGAGGGTCCATCGTTCTTGCTTGACACGGCTTGCTCCAGTTCAATGTATGCCCTAGACAATGCTTTTAGTGCGATGCGAAACGGTGAGATTGACGCCGCAATTATTGGTGGTTCGAACCTGTTGCTCCATCCCTTTGTGACTCTGCAATTTGCTCGGTAAGCATGTTTTAGCTTTAAAGGGAAATAGCAAATGAAATATACTTAATCTTTATGGCAGACTCGGTGTTTTGGCTCAAGACGGTTTCTGCCGTCCCTTCGACAAAGATGCCAGTGGTTACACGCGCGCCGAGACAATCAACTGCTTGTTTCTTCAAAGAAAGCGAGATGCAAAGCGCGTCTACGCAAGCGTCGTTTACTCGAAAACCAACTGTGATGGCTACAAGCCGGAGGGTATTACGTACCCTTCAGGCAAGATACAAGAGAAACTGCTGGATGAGTTTTATAAGGAAATCGATCTGACACCAAATGACTTGGGCTATTTGGAAGCCCATAGCACTGGAACCGTGGTGGGTGATCCCGAGGAGTGCAAGGCGATTGATAATGTGCTCTGCAGCCAGCGCAACGAACCACTGCTGGTGGGCTCTGTTAAGTCCAACGTGGGTCATTCGGAAGCCGCCTCCGGCATCTGCTCTCTGGTGAAAGCTTGTTTTGCTTTCGAAACCGGAATTATAGCTCCCAATATTAACTTTACGGAAGTGAAGCCTTCAATTACGGCACTCGCGGAGGGACGCCTGATTGTGGTCAAGGATTGCACTCCGCTGCCAAAGCCATACATCGGCATTAATTCATTCGGTTTTGGTGGTGCCAATGCCCATGCCATTCTGAAAGCGAATCCGAAGCCAAAGGTAAACTTTGGCTTGCCCAAAGATGACCTGCCCAGGATTGTGACTTGGGCCGGCCGAACGGAGGATGCTGTTAATGAGGTTTTCAATGCAGTCGAAAAGAAACCTTTGGACGCCGAGTTTATTGGCCTGCTGCAAAACATACAGCAGGAAGATGTCGCCGGCATGGTTTTCCGAGGTTATGGCATATTTGCCAATAACGGCGGGGAGCCCACCAAAGCCTTGGCCAAGGATGTCCAGCATTACACTGGCTTACAGCGACCCATTGTCTGGGTGTTCAGCGGCATGGGATCGCAATGGAACGAAATGGGCGCATCGCTGATGATACTGCCACGTTTCCGGGAGTCCATTGAGATCTGCCACAAAATATTAGTGCCCAAAGGAATCGATCTCATTGATGTACTCACATCGAATGATCCGGCCATTTATCAGAATATCCTGCACTCGTTTGTTGGCATAGCCGCTGTACAAATTGGCCTGACTGATGTGTTGCGTTCTCTCAATTTGAGTCCCGACTATATTATTGGACATTCGGTTGGAGAATTGGGCTGCGCCTATGCAGATGAAGGTCTTACGGCTGAGCAAATGATACTAGCTGCTTATTATCGTGGTCGAGTTAGTGTGGACACTAAAAAAATAAGGGGATCTATGGCCGCTGTGGGCATTGGCTACAAGACGATTAAGAATTTGCTGCCGGAAACGATAGAAGTGGCATGCCACAATAGTGCCGACTCCTGCACCATCTCCGGTCCAATTGACGATGTCAGCCGATTTGTAGCCGAATTGAAATCGAAGGGCATCTTTGCAAAGGAAGTGCCCTGCTCGAATATTGCATATCACTCAAGATATATTGCAGCTATGGGCCCCACATTGTTGAACCATATGAAGGAGACAATTCCACATCCGAAGCCCCGAACGGCCAAGTGGCTGAGTACCAGTGTTCCAAAAAGCGAGTGGGAGAAACCGGAATTTAACCTATGTTCTGCCGAATACCACACCAATAATTTGCTGAGCAGTGTACTCTTCGAAGAGACCTTCGCGCTGCTGCCAAAGAATGCCCTGACTATTGAAATCGCCCCCCATGGCCTATTGGGTGCTATCCTTAAGCGATCTATGCCGAATGGGATTTATATTCCACTGACACATCGCGGAAACAAGAACAATGCGCTCTTCTTCCTGGCAGCACTTGGCAAGTAAGCAACCTTCTCAACGGACGCTTCGAATTCGTATATACTTATCCATTGATCCATCCAATTTCAGATTATTCCAAAACGGAGTTATGGTGCCTGTGGCAAATCTATATCCCAAAGTTGAGTACCCTGTGTCACGATCTACGCCGAGCATCAGTTCACTTATCCGCTGGGATCACAGTGAAGATTGGTTTGTGACCAAATATGAAAATATGAAGACCAAGGCCAGCGGCGAACGTATATTTGCTGTGAACTTGGCCAGTGACGATGAAGAATTTATGAGTGGTCATGTCATAGATGGTAAAATTTTGGTGCCGGCCACGTGTTATTTGCAATACGTCTGGGAGACTTTCTCTCTTATGTACCACGGACCCAGTTATATGGATGTTCCCGTCGAATTCGAAGAGGTGCAATTCCTGAGGGCCACAAATATGTCAGTTAATGGACTAGTTGAACTGAATGTTATGATTCACTACGGCACAGGCCACTTTGAGGTACGTTAAAATCACAAATTAGTTTTATTCAGATATTTATTTAGTTTGTTTCAGATAACTGAAGGCGGTGCCCTAGTGGTTACAGGCAAAATAAGGGAAATTGACAGTTCCGTCATACCGGAAGTGTATAACTTTAAAAAGGAATCGAAATTCCCAATGGTATCCCATAAAGATTTTTACAAAGAACTCAGGCTGCGTGGATACCATTACAATGGAGCGTTCCGTGCGGTGGAGAACGCTCGCGCAGATGGCCTATACGGACAAATAAGGTGGAGGTACAACTGGGTGACGTTTATGGATGCAATGCTACAAATCCACATATTGGGCACGGATTCCCGCTCCTTGCTGTTGCCAACGAAAATTCGCAAGCTGCGTATAAATGGGCTGCATCATTTCAATTTGATGAACAAAATGGATCATGAGGATCGAGTTTTCGATGTGTTCGTCGATCATAAATATGATCGCATCGTAGCTGGCGGCATTGAGCTGATTGGACTTCAGGCCAGTCCGGTGCAAAGACGCCGACCCCCAGGTATCCCAGTGTTGGAGAAATACGAATTCCTGCCCTATATACCGACTCCAGAAGTAAGCGTTTCGAATGCAGCGCGTATTTGCATACAACTCGCGCTCGAGAACATTTCGATCTTGAAGATAAAACTGGTGGAAGTGGATACTGATGGTAGAGACACGGTGTTGGATAAGTTTATCGATGCTGTTGAGGACTTGCCAGTTATAACTGGAGAGTACCTGTATTTGACCAGTAGAAAGATCGAAGAAAAGCCTGGCATGCATATAGAAAATGGAAAAATATCAACTCTATCCAATTACCATTTCGTTGTGGCTGGCGGCATTTGTGGCGAACTCAACGAAGATGTGATAAAGAATGCCCAAAAGGTGCTGGTAGATAATGGTTACCTTTTAATTCGAGAGCGATCCACGACGAACATAGCCAGCTTAAATATTCCCGAACAATTTCGTTTGATTATGGTTATTCCCATTGACGACAACAAGGACGTTTTGCTGCTACTCCAGAAGATGTCCAAGAAACTGCAAATACAACCAACTGTCGTTGAAGTTTCTGAGAACGATACGAAGTTTGAGTGGATAAGTCAGGTGCAGGCTGCTATAAGCATGAAGAGTCCTGTTGTTGTATACGCATTCAAGGAGGAAATGAACGGTCTCATTGGCATGGTAAATTGCTTGCGAAAGGAGCCCGATGGCAATTTGGTCACCTGCTTTTACATCGACGATGCAAATGCACCCGAATTCAATCTGATGGATCCATTTTATTCGGGTCAGTTTGCACAGGGGTTGGCTTTCAACATTTATCGTCATGTAAGTGCTTGTCTAAAAATATTACCTTAAGTATTCCTAAGAACTCATTATCCCTGCTTTTGTCTAGGGCTGCTGGGGTAGTCTCAGGCATTTGCACCTGCCCGTTAATAATGAGGTCAAACCACGACTGAATCACATATATGGCAATGTGATGCAGCGCGGAGATTTGTCGTCGCTGCGCTGGTTTGAAGGACCCCTGGCCATCGAGGACTGTCTGATCAAGATCGCGTACTCGTCGCTTAACTTCAGGGACGTAATGCTGGCCACCGGTCGTTTGGCCGTTGAATTATATGGCTCAAATCGTATCGACCAAAGCTGTGTACTGGGCTTTGAATATTCGGGCATCCATACGAAAACCGGTCGACGCATAATGAGCATGGTAGTCAAAGGCGGCGTCGCCTCTTATGTGGAGAAGCCCTCGAAGCTTATTTGGGAAATTCCGGATCAGTGGTCCCTGCAGGAAGCGGCCACGGTGCCCGTTGTCTATATAACTGTGTACTACGCATTCTTTATGGCGACAGACATTCGCAAGGGAAAGAGCATTCTAATACACGCTGGCACTGGTGGTATTGGCTTGGCGGCAATCCGAGTTGCATTGGCCTACAACTTGGAGGTGTTTACCACTTGCAGTACACCCCAAAAGAAGCAATTCCTGCTGGATACCTTCCCACAGCTGAAAGGTATATATAAGCAAACAAGTTCTTTATTTTCCATCACACGTTTTTCAAAACTTCTTCCAGAATCGCACATTGGCAACTCCCGAGACACCTCGTTTGAGCTAATGATCCAACGTGAAACCGATGGCAAGGGCGTAGATTTCGTGCTGAATTCTTTGTCGGAGGACAAGCTGCTGGCTTCGGTGCGTTGTCTGGGACAAACGGGCCATTTCCTCGAGATTGGCAAGTTCGATATGGCTAACGACAACAAGCTGGGCTTGGGCTGCTTCCTCAAAGAACTTACCTTCCATGCTGTATTGGCCGACAGACTGTTGAATGCATCCGATGACGAAATTTGGGTAATCATGCGCAACATCTATATATATAAAAATACCTTCTAATATCCCTTCCGATTTCATGTTCTCTGCAGCACTTGAAGAAACTGATTGACATGGATATAGCCAGTGGCATTATACAGCCACTGCCAGTTACCGTCTTCCCGGCTCCTGAGATTGAGCAGGCCTTCAGGCATCTGATTGGCGGCAAGCATATCGGCAAAGTCGTTATTCAGGTGCGTGACAACCCCGAAGCAGCCGAGACCTTGCCGGTGCGCGTCCTCACCCAAGTCTACTTCAAACCGCACAAGACGTACGTCATTCCGGGCGGTTTGGGTGGATTTGGCTTGGAACTAGCTGATTGGATGGCCCTGCGTGGTGCCCGCAAGCTGGTGCTCAGCTCCAGCCGTGGCATTACCAAGGACTATCAGTCCTATCGCATTTCGTACGTAGACGTTTTTTATATGATTAACCCCAAGCAAGCTTAGCACTCGACTCGTGTATTTAACAACAGGCTTTGGAAGACTTACGGCTGCGATATTGTTGTCAACACGGCGGATATAACAACAATGGACGGCTGTCGCAGCCTGTTGCTGGATGCTGCCAAACTGGGTCCAGTTGGCGGCATTTTCAATCTGGCTGTGGTGCTGCGTGACGGCATCTTTGCCAATCAAAATGTGGAACAATTCGAGCAGAGTTTCGCCCCAAAAGCGATTGCAACCAATTATTTGGATATTTTGTCTCGCAGTCTTTGCCCGAATCTGGAGCATTTTGTGGTATTCTCGAGCGTGTCCTGTGGCCGTGGAAATGCCGGACAAACGAATTACGGCATGGCCAATTCCGTCATGGAGCGCATCATCGAGTGCCGCTTTAGGGAGGGACTGCCCGCCAAGGCCATCCAATGGGGCGCTGTGGGCGAGGTTGGCCTGGTCGCCGATATGGCCGAGGATAAGATTGACATGGAAATTGGAGGCACGCTCCAGCAACGAATCTCATCGTGCCTACAGGAACTGGACACATTGCTCACCGCGAAGGCGCCGATTGTGGCCAGCATGGTCGTGGCGGAGAAGCGCTCGGGTCGCTCCGGCAACGAAAGTATTATCGATACGGTAATGAACATTATGGGCATACGCGACTTGAAGTCGGTGTCGCTTGGCACGACACTCTCCGAGATGGGCATGGACTCGCTCATGGCTGTCGAAATCAAGCAAACACTCGAGCGTGACTTTGAGCTCGTTCTGACGCCGCAGGATCTGCGTTCACTCACCTTCCAAAAGCTGCAAGAGTTCGTGGAGGCTAGGGAAAAGGATAATACCGATGCGGTCAAAATGATTTTCGCATCTGAGGGCAAGCTCTTGGGCATGGATCTGCTGATACGCAATCTGGGTGATGAAGCCCATTGCGATCAGATAATGTACAGCCTGAAAACGCATGCGGCACCATCCAAGCAAAGTATTTCACCAAACATCATAATACCCGGCTTGGAGGGCACCGCCGGTCAGGCATGGTACAACATTGGCTCCAGTCTGAGCAGCAGAGCGAATGTTTTGCAGCTCCATCAATTTGCAAGATCAGAGACTATCAGCGAGATTGGACAAAAATCATTGGAGGTAAGTTACTACGCCAGTCGAATAATCTCTACTCTAAGAGTTTCTGATTCTCTTCTTGTAGCATGTGAAGGCCCTCTTGAAGTCCTCAGACCCATTCTATCTCATCGGATATTCGTATGGCTCCTATGTGGCGCTTCAGCTGGCCGCGCTACTCGAGAATCTGGGCTTCCGTGGCCATATCTTGCTAATTGACGGCGCACCACACTTTCTGACAAGACTAACGAACCTCCACCTGGGTGCTAATTTCACGGATAATGATCTCTATGACTTGCTCTTCTCTAGTATCGTCAAGCAAATATTCCCAGAGGAAACTAAGGAATCGACAGCACTGATTTTCCATAAGCTCGATACTGTCCAAGAGAAGATGGACTTGTTCATGGAGTACGTGAGCAAACAGAATGTTTACAGCAAAGACTACTCCCGCGAAATGGTCGAGGCCATGTTCCGCAGGGTTAAAATGGTGTCACAATTCGATGTGAATAGCATAAAGGACCTCAAGTCTCCCATAATGCTGGTCCGTCCCGCTGAGGTCTCGCTGCAGGATATCGAGGAAGATTATTGCGTGTCCCAGCTGACCTCGGGTAAAGTCACGCTCAAAGTCATCGAAGGCAATCACACGAGCATGCTGGATAATCCAGTGCTGCCCCAGATTATAAATGACTTTGATCCTGGCCTAATGGACGACAAGAACTTCGAGGTGTATATACGAGAGGTTAAGTCAGTGGCCGTGGTTTAAATATTCTTCACTCTCTTTCTTTATAGCTATTTTCACTTTAACACTTTAAAGCTTGCATCAAATATTATTACTGTACTAAAATAAAACATGTTTACTCAAAAATTAATGGCGTATCGTTTTGGATGCATGTCTTTCAGCGTAAATTGCTAATTTACCTAATTGTTGAATATCAATTTTGCTGAATCATTTCATGTGAACGTTCTCAACTGAACTTCCAACACATGCCTAAGCCAGTTAGTTAATCAGTCAGGGAAATCCAGTTTGTCGAAATCAAGATCAATCACATTTTTAACAATACTTTATATGATTTAGTGTAACCTGGTATTTTTGGGCTGCCAAAAATGATATAGAGGACGACGCGATCTTATTCTATATGTAAGATCGATCGTTCCTAAATTAGAAATTTAATAAATTTAAAAGATGACTCTCACTTTTCTTACAATCGTTTCTATTGCAGCTATGTGCTACTCGGAATATACACACTTCATGGCTATTGTAGCTGATCAGGAATATAAATACCTAATAGTGTAGCAGACGTCTCCTTCTATGCATTACGCATCTCTTGGCAGTATTACATAAACACGGGTTTAAATGAAAACAAAAAAGAGACTATATTTATGTTGGCTCATGTCTAACGCGGCGTTTTCAGCGCCTGCTGCACCGTCTGCTGGAGCAACTGCATCTTATGGTAGCTGGCCACATTGTTGAATGTGTTGAGCAGCGTTTCGATCTCCTTGCCACCGATTAGAGGCACAAAATTGCCGGCACATGTGCAAAACTCGGCGAGATTCTCGCGTTTGATTTCGTTGCAGCGCTCACAGCGCAAGTCCTGCAGCACGTAGGACATCACCTTGCGTTGCAGGACATCAATCATGCGCATCTCAATCTCCTCATTGTCATAGGCCACGTTGCATTGGGCGCACAGCCAAACGGGACTGCAGCGGAGAGAGAAGCGAACACGGTTAAAGCTAGTCGAAGAAGGGGTATACTTCTAAATAACTTACATGCCATCCTTCATGGCGCGATGCTTGTCCTTGCACAGATCGAGATCGCGACAATGATTGCACGCCTTGCAGATGACCTCATTGATGATGTACGTATCACAGGGATCTGTCCACTCGGCCAGATCGGAAAACTCGCCGACACCCACCAGGCGGAGCATATTGCGGCGCAGCTCGTTGATCTGGTCGGCGAGGGCCTTGTCCACGCTCAGCACCTTCACAATGGTGCGTATGAGCTCCAGGCCGGGACTGGGCTTGCCCTTGCCATAGTTTTTATGCAGCTTTAGCACAAAATCGAAGGCACAATGCGAAATGTCCTTGATGGCCTGCTCGGTGCTCTTGCGCTCCGCCAGGGATTGCATGAAGAGCGTGAGCAACGATTCAAATTTCTCGCGGCATTCGTTCTCCTCCGGCAGCTGCTCCCCAATGGTCCAATTTAGCTCTAAGGATAGCTCCTCCTCCTCATCCTCCTCTGGCGCCGCCTGTGCCTCATCAAGGCCAGCTTCAATTTCCTGCACATCATCATCATCATCATTGTCATCTCCATCCTCATTCCGGGCCTGGCTCTGACGCAACGTTGTGCTGCCCGCCGCAATCGCCGAGACAGTCTCGTCAATGCCCTTCGGCAGCCTGCCCCGTATGCCCGAGAAGTTGGACTGATCCAGCCAGAGCATGAAGTTCCAACACTGCTCAAAGCTCAGCTGTATGGAGTGAAACATCTCCTTGTTGCGCAGACTCTGCACAACATAGTCCACATAGCCGAGGGCATCCGAGACGTTCCGCTTGCCCGAGCTCAGTATGATCCTGTTGAAGTCGGCGTAGACAATGGTGGCGCCCAGGCGCTTAAACTCCGCTATGATCCGCAGGAACATTTTCCGCATGAGATTGTTAAGCGATCGACGCAGCGCTGGATCGTAGAGCAGGGCGTTGCTGGAGCGCACCCAGCGATAGAAGTGCACGATTTGAAAGTCGGAGAAGATGTTCTGATTGATGGACACCTCGCGCAGCCAGCCGTTGACCATGGAGCGCATAACGCGAAAGGCGGCCGAGCACAGAGCCGTCTCGTCATAGCTGGGCAACGTGGCCGCCGGCACCGTGCCGATCATTTCCTCCAGCGAGGCCTGCGGCATCACATCGAACGTGATCGCCGAGGAGGCGCCCTCCATTTCCTGAATCCGGTTCGATTGGAGCAGCGCGCTCACCGCCAGGCTGTCCAGCGCCAGTTCGACGCAGACGTCCGAGTAGAACCCGGCGCGGTTTTGCACCACCGTGATGCTCTCCTCGAACTCCGCCAGCAGGCGACTGTCGTCCGCCTCGCGGCCGCCCAGGTCGGGACGCGTGCTGGCCGACCACCAAAGCACAAAGTTGTGCTTCTGCAGCAGGCGGGCAAAGAAGAGATCGGCGCCGAAGAGCACCGTGTCCGGCGGCATGTTGCCAATGGGCACGTGGAAGTAACGGCACTGATCCAGCATAAGCTCGAGCACGTTGTTCAGATTGAGGAAATGGCGCACCACGGCGCGCGCACCCTGACGCTGCCAGTCGAGGCCCGACAGCAGGCTGGCATCGTCCGAGATGTGTATCTGGGCCTGCGGAAACTCGAGCAGCACGGGCATGGCGGCGCTCAGCTTCCTCGCCTCGGTGGCCGTCTGCAGGCAGAGCATGGTCGGGCCCGGCTGCTCCTGCTTGTAGGCAGCCAGGGCGCGCTGAATGTGCCGGTAGATCTGCTTGACGTCCACCTCGATGAGCAGCTCAAAGCTGAAATCCTCCGGCGGCAGTTTGTCAACGTGCGCCGCCTGCTGCAGATTCTTGATCAGCGCCAGCCGCTCCGCCGTGTAGAGCTGCTTCATGTTCGGCATTTGGTTGGCGCGCACCGTGTCCAGGGCGAACACGAAGGCCTTCTTGCTGGGCAGCAGGAAGAGCGCCCAGATCTCCTTCCTGGCGGTGGGTATATTGTGCTGGTACAGATAGATCTTGCGCAGCCGCGTGCTGGCCTGCTGCAGGTACCTGACATGCGACTGCGGACGCTGCTCCAGCTGCTCAATGCTGAAGCTCTCGAGCTCGCGCGTCGACAGCAGCGCCAGGCGACGCGCCTCCTCGCGCTGCACGCCACAAATGCAGCCCATGTCCATGAGCGCCCGGAACTCGAGCGTCATTTGCGTCTCGTAGATGCCCTCGATGTCGGGCGTGGCCAGGTCGGCCAGCATGCCCAGGCAGTTGTCCCTGAACAGCTGCTCCGGCACGCTGTACCGATACAGATTGTAAACGGGCCGGGAGCGGGGCAGCACCCGGTTCACCTTGCGCCACAGCTGGCCCTCCTCCGGCGGCGCAGTGCTGCGCTGGTTGACGTAGAAAATACGCGGCACGGTCAGCTTGATGCGATGCAGCTCCTCGCCAATTAGCGCCCACACGGTGAACTGGCCCAGGTCGTTGACCGGCACCAGCTGCAGTATCTGCCAGGGCTGATCCAGCAGCGTGCGCTGCGCCCGTCGCAGGAAGCCGCCCAGCGTGGCCGTCGACGTTGTCGCCCTGGCCGCCGCCTGCGCCGACGCTGTGCCCGCGGCGCTGTCGTCGCCGGCCCGCTGGCGCTTGCTCTGCTGGCGGCAGCGCTGGCGCTGCGCCTGCTGCCAGGCCCACTTGCGCTTCTGGAAGCGCACCCATTCGAGCATGGTCTTCCGGGTTTCGCCCATGGCCGGTGGTGCGCCCAGGGCCTGGCGCCAGGTGGTCGGCTGTGCCGCTGACTCCGCTGCAGCTCCCTCGCCGTTCTCGTCGTCCAGATGCGCACGCTTGCGCTTGGTTACCACCGGTCTGCCCGAGGCTGAGGCCTCCGTTGAGTCCTGCTTACCCGCCAAATCCTCCATGTCGCCCAGCTCCAATTGTTTATCCTCTGTGACCAGCGCCGGCTTGGGCCGCGGCCGGCTGGTGAACATCTCGTTGATGCGCCGCTGCTTGAGCACATCGTTCTTCTCCAGCATCTTCTTGTGCAGCCAGTCCGGGTGCTGGACGCGCGGCACCGGATTGGCCAGGCCCTGCAGTGCGGCGGGTATGGTGATGATCTTCTGGATGGTGCCGCCCAAGCGCTCGATATAGTAGTTCCAGTCGAGCACGTCGCGTATGTCCGCATCGCCCATGGTGTTGTCCTTCAGCCAGCGGCGCAAGTGATGCCGCCGCACGCTCGGCTCCGACTGGAAGATGGCCAGGGGCACGGCGCGCTCGGTGACTGGCGCGCCCTCGGGCTTCTTCGATATGATGTACTTGCAGGCGAGACCCGCGTCCTTGACCATCTGCTCCCCGAGAAACTCGGCCAGACGTTTGGCCGTCGATATGGAGGTGCTCTTCTGGGCGCCGTATTCCTCCAGCTTCTTGGACATGGACTTGTTCTCGGCGATCAGCTCAAAGAGCTCCGAGTCGGGCAGATTGGAGCCGCGGCTGTAGAGCACGTCCAGCCAGTAATCGGCCACCTTGGCCACCGAGGCGTAGCACTCCTCCAGCGTGCTCCCAGCGAGGAATGCCTCGAAAACGGAGCTCTGAAAGTTCTTGATCAGCTGCAGCTCGCCGCGTCGCTTCACCTCGAAGCCCTTCAACTCCGCCAGGGAGCCGTCGAAATTGAATACCGCATAGCGTTTCTTCAGCTTCTTGCCCTCCTCCTTGGCGGCGGGCAGCACCATGGCCAGGTAGGGCCCGTCGACCTCGAAGAAAATGGAGTTCTCATCGCGTATGTCGTAGCTGGGCGGCTCCGATCCGCCTTTTGCCGGCTGGCGCAGCTCGTGGTACTGATCGTTGGTAAAGTGATCCTTGACCATGGTATTCAGCACCGCATTGGGATACGATATGTTAATCTTCTTCTTCTTGTCGTGCGTTGTGTGCACGGTGAACTCCTGCGGAAACGAGCCCGGCAAGATGCACCAGATACCGTCCGTGTCCAGCTCCAGCGGTCGACCCACGCGCTCGATAATCTCGCGCGCCTTCGTTATAATGTTGGAGCCAGTCAGGCAGACGATGCCCGCCATGGGCATGGAGTGCCAGCGGGCACCGCGTCGCATCACATACCCGTAGAAGGAGTTCAGGATGCACTTGTGCGCCAGCTGGAGCGAATCGTACAGCACCTCGCGCCCCTTGGCCGCCTTAATCTCGGCGGCATCGCCCGAGGCGATGGCCGCATTGACCGACGCCTTCGCCGTCTTGGTCAGGCCCTTGTACTCGTAGCGACGGTCGCGAAAGGCGCGCACCGTGTCCACGTAGAAGCTGTTCTCCTTCTGGCAGATGGTCGAGTTGCGCGTCTCCAGTTTGGTGATCTTGGTCTTCTTGTACGCCTTGCGGCAGTAATCCGACAGACGCTTCTTCTCGTACGCCGCCTGGTCCTCCTTGGAGAGCTCGTGGAAGGCGCGCGTCGGCCCGCCCGGGAAGAGGGAGGGAAACTTCTCCGTCTCCAGCTGCTGCTGGATGCGCTGGAACTCGTTGCGCGAGGCGGGCAACATCTCGCCACGCCAAAGCCAATCCATGGAGCGCTTGCAGCGCACACCGGGCTTATTGAAGTCGCAGGCGGCGCAGTCCATGTCGCTGACCATGGCCGACGGCTGCAGGCGGTTGGTAAGAATGATGTTCGGGTACATGGCGCCCACATCCAGGTGATAGATCACCGGCTGCTCGAGCCGATTGGGTATGTCATGCAGGCCTTGGAGTGCCTGCACAATCTCCTGCTGCACCTCATCCAGATTGCTGACCAGCTCCAGTGGTATGCCCTCCTCCACCTCGATGGCATGCTTGAGCACGGCGTCCACATGCTCCATCAGCTGCTTGACCATGCTGGGATCCAGCCTGAAACGGCAGGGTATATCCGCGCGAAAGACGCCCGACTCCAGGGCCTCCACGTGACCGCCCACGTAGGTCTCGGAGTCGAGCACATGCCCCTCGTTGGACAGCTTGTTCAGCTCGCTCTGCTGCTTGTTGGGGTACACGATGTTCGCATGATAGGCCTGGACCATGAGCAGCGTTTCGCACAGGGTTCCGGAGCCCTTGCGCAATATCTCATCCGGCTCCATGGGAATAATGGTGTTCAGGGCGAAGATAAAGGGATGCACGTACTTCATGTACAGGTAGTAGGTGGCCACCGCGTCGGAAACGGAGTAATTGGACAGCACCTGCGGCTGCTCGACGGCCATGCGGCACATGTCCTCCGGATCGAGTTCGACGGGATCGTAGCGCAGCTTGGCCTTGGCCACCGCCTTCAGACCCTGCGAGCCAACGGGCAAATACGAATCTCGCTTCACCCAGCACAGACAGTCCATGTGAATGGCGGGCCGGCTCAGATAGATGCCGTCGCGCATCTTGGAGAAGCCAATCTCCTGCTTCATATCCAGATCGTAAACGGCCGCGCGCGTCTCCACGAAGGGCCAATCGAAGAAGTCACCGTTGTAGGTGACCACAATGTGCGGACGCACCTCCATGATGTGATCAAAGAATTTCTGCAGCAGCTGCATCTCGTTCTCCTCGTTGAATATGATGAAATGACCCTCGAACTCGGGCTTGGGCGTGTACTCAAAGTCATCCACATTGGAGGAGATGATCTCACGATTGGTAATTAGATAGCCCTGGCCATCAATCATGTACGAGATCATCATGATCTGATCGGTTTGCGCATCCGGAAACTTAAGCGGCAGCTTTGTCGTCTCTATATCAAAGGCCAGCACCACCGGCTCCGGTCTGTCCAAGATGTCCGGGCGGCAAGTGATGATCGGCAGCTCGACGCCACTGCGACAGCGTATATTGTACCACTGGCCGCAGAAGATGCGCAAATCGATCGAGACGCGCACATGGTAGGGCACATCGTGCTCCCGTATGTCCATGATGCAGTCCATATAATCCTGCTGCCGCTTGCCGCCGCCGTCCTCCGCACCGCCGCTGGTGGACTGTGCCAGCGAGTTGGCCAGCATTTGCATGTAGTACGTGTTGGATTTCTCGCGCTCCGTATTCCGACGCACTGCAGCCATCAGCTCGCGTCGCACCTTGGTCATGGCCGTTTGGTTGAGGAAGGACAGCTTGAGGTACTGCTGCTGCAGCCCCGACAAGTGATTGGCCAAGTCCAGATCCTCCTTGCTGACGTGCTCCAGACTGGCGATCTGGCCGGAGTACTTGCGGCCCAGGAAGCGCGCCACCTCCAGGTGCATGTTCACCTCGGGCCGTATCAGCAGATACGGCTGATAGGCCACCGTGCATTTGAAACGCGAGCCGTCCATCTGAATGAAGAACAAATCCAGGGCAGCCACCAGGCGACGATCATCGTCCAGCACCTCGTTCTGCCAGAGAGGAAAGCTGAATCTTTAGTCGCTGTCGCTATTGATGTTCGCACTCACCGTGTGCATGTTGATGAGGTAGCCGGTCCGCTCCTGGCTGTCCTTGACCCTGTCAAAGCCGTACTTGGAGTCGATCTTGTCGTTCTCCCGCGACTGTCGGTATCCTGCCTCATTGAAGAAGTCGTCGCTGCCAAATCAAAACAAACAATAAATTTCCGACTGCACAGCGAGCAGAATTCACACCCACCCTTCGGCGCGCGTTTCGCTCACGAACTTGCCCGTGTTTTGGAACACCTTCGCTTTGCCTCCTTCTGACATTTTAAGGTTTATTTGCGTTGCATTTAATATTTATCACGCAAAGCAGCTGCCTTGATTTGGCGCCTTTTGTTGCAGCTGGCGATGTGCAAAGTATCAATAGTATCGATATACCGACATTTGCTGAGCGCAACCAACTTCAAGTGAGCAGAGAATTTGCGCAACGTGAAGTTGGTAACACAACGCAATTTTGACCAACGTGAAGTCGGCTGTGCGCAATTTCACAACTCGCATGAAGTTGGCTTTATTTTTAACGAAAAGAGCTCACTTAACGAACAGTCAATTTTTTAAATTTGAAGATTTGTTAAATTAAATTGGAAAATGTAGCACTAAACACAAGAAAAATTTCCGTTAAGTGCTCGTATTTTTATTTTCTTTCAATGAATTAAATATAGATTAAATGAAATGCTTATTGCTTAAGATGACTACTTTTGTATAAGCGCGCCAAACTCACTGCTCATAAATTTGAAGTGAATAATAGAATTTACTAGTTACATTGAGTTTTAATTTATAGTTTATTTTATATGAATGCAGAAAGATACTTAGACACATAGACACGACGCAAAGCAAAAATCAGTTCAACAGTCGTGTGTGGTATGTTGAACAATAAAAAAATTGATGACCACATGCTGTTGCCTTGTTATAGTTTTGGCAAGACATTTAAAAGAAATTAAATTGTGTCCTCATATAATATTTCCGACGCGCAGCTCGTTTTTTGTCACTTGAGTTGGTAGACCTAAATATGTATCTAAAAATATGTATATATACACATTTAAGTATGTATGTTAATTTCAGCCTGGTTAGTACGCAGTTTATTTTCCATTATGTGACCGTTAAGTTGTCTGCTTGCATTGTGCATATTTTCAGTCTCAAATCAAATTACACACGCACACAACAAAATTCATTCATAAAATCCGGCTCACCTACACGCGTAGTAAAAATGCAGTCGGCGAGCAACGCATACATATGCACGTGTGTATGTGCATGCACACAGGGCAGCGCTGCGCGCAAGCGCTCTTCTCGCGCTCTCCCTCTCTCTTGGTACGGTGGCTCTCTTTCGTTCAGTTCGTCCTGCTGCGCCGTGCACTTGTCGCTGTGTAGCAATTTAATTGCTGCCCCTGCCCAGTTGACAATCTCTTTGTTACGGGCATCGCTATCGCTGCCAGTCAACCATATTGGTTACACGTGTTCGTTATGCAACGCTGCCACTGGAACAGGGAGCAGGAGTCGCGGCCGGAGCTCAATCTTATTGCCCCTTCCTGTAGCGCCAGTACTGCCCGACACATACATACGTATGTACACATATGTACGTGTATACATACAAATGTAATTTATGCGAAAAGCGTTGCCAGAATATAAACACATGCACATGTTTGTCTCTCTGCGCCTCTAGCTGTGTCTACATACATACATACATACATTTGTGTGTATGTTTGTTTGTAAACCTGTTTGTAGCCTTTCTGGGAGCGTTTCATATGAACAGTGGGCACATTCAACAATTCATTTGCTGTTCTGTGTCACTGTGCGTCGCTTGCTAAAAATGATTGCCGCACACAGTCACAACTACGCTCACGCACACACATGCAGTTACACACACGCACACACACTTGCAGCGTTCTGACCACGCAGAGTTTTTATTTTGTCGTCGTTGTTCTTCTCCTAAAAACAGTTTGTTTTTGTTGTTTGGGTTATTCTGATTTTCTTTTCGCTCAGACTGCACATTGGTGTCTGCCTGTGTGTGTGTGTGTGTGGTGGTTCTTGCTCTTTCTATTTGCGGAAAATTGTATCTCTTGTTGCTCTCCCACTCGCAGCGCTCTCTTGGGATCGTTAATGCGTGCATTTGACAAAATTATTTTGCATATTCACATAAACGTAAATCCGAATGCGTATTTGTTTGTGTATATTTTATATTCATTCGTTTTATATTCTGGTTCTTTATAAGCTTTTGCGCACACCCATACATGGAGGAGTGCAAAAAAATACTCTCGCTTTTTTGGCGTTATCAGTTGCCACGCTCTTAGCTCCACGCTCGCCGCTCGCAGCTCGCCGCTCCTTCTTCTTGTTCTGCTTCTGGTGCTGTTGGCGCAGGCACTTGCTCCGCTCGCTCAATTCCCTCACACATGAACGCGTCGGCGTCGGCGTTCGGCGTGTTGTTGTGTCTGCTGCTGCGCTGCCTGCTTCAGTTTGTTGTCGACTCTCTTTGCGTTTGGACGCGGTCTGTTTGTGTCTTGCTCGCATCGCTTAACGGTTATGTGTTTTGAATATTTGAATGCTCCACAACTACACGCAATACAAAACAAACAAACGTACACAATTTAATTAGCAAGAATACTGCTCGCTGTTCGCTCTGATCGCGAGTGTCGTCGTCAAACGCCAATCGATAGCCAAATCTCGTTGTTGTTATTGTTGTGTCAACGTAATGAGTGCAATTGAAATTTGAAAACAAAAAAAATAGATATATACGAAAGAAATGTGCAAATATTGAAAGAGCCAAATATAGCAGAAAGAGCAGCTCGAAGCGGCTAAAACGTTAAACCTTTTCGTGCAAAAGAGCCACAAAGATTCAAAAAAATCTGTCTACAAACCACAAAATCGCCTAAAAGATCGTTTGTGCGTGCGCGTGTGTGTGTGTGCGTGTGCGTGTAGTCGGGTCTATCTGTGTGGGTCGCTCTGATCCGGCGTCGTTCGATCTCTGCCGCGTCGGCGTCAGCGTTGCGTCTTATAAGCCGAACTAAAGCCAAGACCCGATCCGATCCGATCCGATCCCCGATCACCGATCACCGATCACCGATCCCAATTCTCTGCGTTTCCTTTCGTGCGCTTTGTTTCAGGCACGTACGTAATCTCTCTCGCCGACCATAATCAACCTGCCTGCTGATCCAGGCGATATAAACAGAGGGTTACAGATACAGATACAGATACATACTATAAGCTGTGACCACGAAACTGAGAAAGAGAGAGAGAGAGAGAGAGAGAGAGAGAGAGAGACAAATAGAGAGAGGGAGAGTGAGAACTTAAGCTGTCGGCAGCTCCTGCTTTCTTGCCGTGCGACCCCGACTATGTTGCCGATCAAGATTATGCGCCTAATTTGAAGTTGTAATTAATTTGGATACCCTAATAAAAAAGAGAATAAAGACTCGTAAGAGGAGAACAAAACAAAGAAAAACCAAAAAGCATTAAAGCAACAAAGTACAAGCAGCTACCTCTGCCCGCATTTGAGGGGCGTGTTACGCGCCTCTTTTTTATTGCCCCACCGGTGAGTGAAGTGTTGAAAACAGTAGTTGAAGTATTTTTATTCAACTTTAGCTACCAGCTAGAAACCCTTTCGTTATGCGCGTATGTGTGTGTGTGTGTGTGCGTGTGTGTATGTTGCCTGTTTTCTTGAATGAATCTAGGAAAAAACTGGTTTAGATCAGGTTGCTGCCGCGGCCTTAACTATCACAGCAATTCAGGCCTGGACCAGGATTGTTGGCGATCAATAAGATCTGAGACCTTTCGTTGGCGGGGGAGTGGGGAGGGGGGGGGGACCTGACCATGTCATGGTGCCTCGCAACCCTTGAACATAATTGAAATTACTACTGTTACAGTTTCCGGTGCGGCCTTTGATTGCATTTCTCTTTCTGCGTTCCTCCTTTGCCCACTTTTATGACCATCGATTCCAACATTTGGGTAATGGGAATGTGTGAACGTTTGTGGTTTTGTTTTTGGGATCGCTGTTTAAAGCGCTACTGTTAGGCTTCCTAATGTGCCCAGAATGTGGATCAATGAACGCTTAAGATCATTTACGAGCAGTGATAATATGGGCCATCAAAATACTCAGCAGTTACATGTTTTACTGAAATATTGGTAACACCATAGGGGCTATGATCAAACAACGCTAATGAATGGACAAAATTAGATTTCAATGTAGAAACGTTAAATTTAAATTTATATTTATAAAGATTTCATTTATAAATATAAAAGAGTTCATTGCAGCAACATTTAATTAGTACAAGTTTTTATAAAATCTGATTGAGTTCATTCGGTTTATACGAAAATTATAATAAAGCAGACAGAAAGGTGCAAAGGACAGAAGAAGAATAGAGAGAGCGAAGGAGATCAAAATTGATCAGCAAACCAGTAATCGAAAATTCAGCATTAATATCAAGATTATACATTTTATTGAAATAGATCATATCATATGTATATGTAAGAACATTATAATAAGAGAGACACATAGAAAGGAAGAAAGAGCAAGAGAGAGAAGGAAATAAAGAGAGAATATTTCATTCTTTCGAACGATCATCAATCCGATCTTCACCAACTGAGCATCCAACTCATGATTTAAACATTTCATATAAATAGATCACAACATATGTATGTATATTTACTCCCAAAGATTCTCGTGTTCTTAAGGATTTTCTTAGTTTTTTTCGCAGTTTTTTTTTGTTCTCATGTCTTACGACATTTGACCGATTCCAAAAATACATGTTCTTCACTTACAGTTCACTGCATTTTGAAGCTGGTTCGTTGCCCCATGCTACGTTTAATGATCTTGGTCCTTGCCTGCGCTGGATATCAACCTGCCGCAGACAGACCGAGCTCAAGATCGATACCAAAATCACACTAACCCACACACACACGCAGGGCAGATAGGGAGCGAGTATGGAAAGACAACGGGACAGACAGTCAACACATGTGCGCAGCCGCACAAGCAGAAGATCAGCGAAGATCCCTTCCCAAAAAAAGAACAGCAACAGCAACTAAAGTGTATTCTACCGTTACGTGCACACAAAAATTGCACCCCTATTGTTGCATGCCACGATGTGGTCGTCTGGGCCTGGGCCTGGGTCCGGGTCCGGGCCCAGGCTTTGATTCGGAGTCTGGGCATGGAGTGTGCACCATATCGAAATATCATATTCGTTTACAATCTGTTTCTTTAGCATCTGCTGTCCGTTGGCTGGACCATTTTTTCCCTCAACTTCTTTTTTTCGCTGCCTGTAGCCGTGTCTGGCTTGGCCGCCTACCAAACCGAAATGCTCCATGGATATTACTCGCACTTTTCTAGGGAAAACATATGCTTCGAATTTTTGATTTTTCTTCGTAGAAAGTTTCACTCGGCTGCTGTCTTTTTGGCTGCTCCCTTATCTGCGTCGCTGTGAGATAAGATCGTGTTGTTTAGATACCGGATTGTGGGCACAAAACTTACACAGTTTGGCTGGTTTTGCGTGTTCTCGTCAGGTGCGGGTCTCCAATAGGTTTTGTTGAATCCGACAGTCAGCTGAAGAGTTGCAAAATCGAGCAGGCGTTGGGTAGGATTGTAGGATCTTCAGGTAGCTAGACCACTGTGAAAGATCAGAAGATATCGTAGTCGTCTAGACAAAAAAATAGTGTTCTTCGACAAAAATAACAAAACCAAATATATTATAGTGGATCGTTAAAAAGAAAGGTGTATTTCTGTATGTGTTTTGATTTAGTTGGCAGCAATGCAGAAACAAATTGCTCAATTAAAAAATTTAATATATTTTTAAGGCGCTAGGTTATGCATATTGTAACATTTATCAGGATTAGGTTATTTGTATTTGAATTAAATCCAAGTTAGGGCTTACAATAAAAACTGAATTCAAAGAATTTTTTTTTGCAATATCGCATAACATAAATTCTTATCCGAAAGCCAAACATAAAAAGTATTTATGAGAAGGACAGAATGCAAACTTAACAATTATTGGAAATATTGGAGTGTGTGTGTAATTCTCGTTAATTGGCTGATAGTGAGCTCTTATGCTAACAGATTGAAGTACAGGGTACTTGGCCAACATGCTGATAGTCACTATCGTTTGTTTCTGCCACTTGACCAACATGACTGGATGATTCTTAAAGCAAACGAAATGTTTAAAAATATTACATATGTATATATGTATTTATTTTATTATATTACTCAATAGCACAATTCAATTCTTGGTATTATCGTATAAGTGTGCGGCGGACACGTAAAATCAATCTGAATATTCGTTTGCTTATTATTTTTGCCAGTTTTATGCGTCAATAAATTATTTTCGTGTGAGAAGTGTACTAAGTACACACATATGTCGAAAATATTCGTAGCGCATACACCATATTCACACATATGTATACATAAGTATGTCTATATATTCACAATATATGCACTATTGCGCTGTCAAATCAATTAGATGCATGTGTACCATATAAATATACCATACACTCAAAAAAAATACCGATATAAAATCAAGCATAAAACTATATTGGGCGGGATCTAAAATTTTTACCGTTTTTCTATTAAAATTTCAAAAATATAATACTTAATTTAAAATAAGACGATCATTTCTTGATTTTAGAATTAAGAACAAAATTCTGGAATAAAAACTTTATAAATTCCTGATAAAGTCGAAAAGTATTGACCAAAATCTGAAATTAAATTAAAATTCAACTTTTGAATTTCCGCCATAAAAAGATAAGAATTTCTTTTTCAAGCTATAAAATTTCCATCTCTTGCGAATTTTAACAAGGCTGAATTCTAAGTGTATGTACGCTGTACATATCATAACACTGTAGTTGTTGTTTCTGCATTGATTTGATTGCACTGAAAATTTAATGCCGTTGTTGACTGCACACTGGGATTTTATTATCCATTTAAATGTTGATTAACTTAAATTCGTGTGTACTGCACTCAATCACACTTGATGTGTGACAGTGTATGTGTGTGTGTGTGAGTGTGTGTTTGTACTTGCATTTGCGTGTGGGTGTAACTGGGGTAGCCAGTTGGCTAGATCTACACAAATAACGGCCATAAAATCAGCAAATCAAATGAAAATTGATTTCACAAGCGCACACAAGCAATTTATGCAGTTAGATCAATGCGAATCCGAATCTGCCGTTTAACATATACGTATGCATATGTAAATGCCCGTTTATATATAGAAGCGTATATATGTATGTATATCTACTCAGCTATATGCAGATGGGAGATAACGTGCGTAGATAACTGTTTGCCATACAGACGACACTTCCAAGCGTCAACGTCACGAAGCCCAAACTTTATTTGCATAACGTATCTAATTAGGCAGGCACTGCCACAATCAGATTCAGATACCTCTGCTCAATGCATAACTTAGCTACGCATCAAGAAACACACAGATACATACATAGGCATACCAAGCATACGATGAAAAATATGTAAGATTTTACATTAGCCTCAGGCTTCAGAGAACTATGCAACGCTTATCACGAGCACATTCAATGTAAATATTATTTAAAATGCGTAATTGCTTGCTTGAATTTATCTTTAAGTGTATTATTTATGGTGGCTTCAAAACACCAGCTACTGTATCTCAGATTCATACATTCTACATACATAATCGTACATAAGTATAACAGTACTGCGGGTCGAGCTAAGCGAGTGTGTTATGGTTCTTCTGGATTTTCGCTTCTTTTTGTTCTCTTTTATTCATTTACTTTTTGAAGTATTTAGCGTCACTTCCGTTTGATAAAAAAAGTTTCCTAAGATATTGTGTGGCTCTTTTGTAATATTTTGGTAGCTCATTAGAATAAAATATTAAGCTTTGCGATCTCGGTCAGCTTATCAGCAATTACGGCCTTTGGCAGATTGATAACAACCCTACCGGAAGCTGCTGCGACAGTTTTTATTTACATATATATTTAATTTAAATGCCCGTGGTCTTGTTTGTATTGCATTTCTGTTGTGGTTTTTCCAAGGATACCTGATTGGAATCCCAGATTAGGGCGTATCTGTTTTATCGAATACAAATTTGTTTACGAGGTAACTTTCTCAATGTGCCGCATGCCCCACTATTTTAATAATCTAGAACCTCATTGAGAATATAATTTTAATCATGGTTTTACCTATAGATTTACCTTCATGAAAATGTAACCTGACTTGACTTTTCCAAAAAAAAATAGTTCTTACATTTTGTAAACAATTTTTTATTTAAATTTAGAATCGAGAAATTTTATTTTTAATCTTGTATAACAGTGTGTTATTTAAGTATTTTGCATTTACTTAAACGCTGTGAAAATACGCTTTTTTTCTCATGTTAATAAATATTTCCTGTTGATTTTTAGCATTTTTTCCTTCCATTAATATTATATAGAAAAACTAGGCTAAGATCTGTGAATACCTGCCAATTTGTTCCATTAATATGCTCAATTTCTAGAAACTAACCCAATTTCAGAGACTTGTTACCTTTCAAAGATTACAGAACATCAAAGTAAGTTTAAGAACATGCCGATTCTTTGAAAACAAAACCTCAATCTGAGCGTCACTCTTTGTGGCTTCGGCAAATATTGAAGAAGAAATAAATCCATTAGAAATATATTTAGAAAATCGTACGTTTCCAGCAAGAAAATCAAACCCCTTAGCTTTAAAAACTATATATGATGGATGCTGTATAAACAAACCGTGTTTTATATGCAAACTGCGGCGGCTCCTTTTGTTGTGGCCCTCTCGCCGTTGAGTTGCTCAAATGGGGCGGACGCTTTGATGTTGTTCTTGTCTCGTGGCGCGAGCAATTTCAAAACGTTCCGATTGTCGTTACTGTGTACATATTGTACTTAAAGCCGGGACGCCCGAGACGCTGAGTCGCACCAAAGCGTCATAATTTCTTGAGTCAACAAGGCATCCCTGGCACAAATTGAGCATAAAGGTGCGAACAGCGACCATAGTTGGAGGTGTGAACGAGGTCCATACTGCCTGCTAAGTAATAGGCCACTAACATGGGAAATTGAGTCCGAAGCGCCACTGCACTCACATGGGGCGCAAGCGCACCAATTCCATTGCTTATTTTTTTAGCACTGCGCGCTTTTACTAATTGTGGCTTGTTTGCTTTCTCACCATTCTAGATGAGTGCACAATATGGAACTGGCGATTTGTAAGACAGATTTGTCTGCAACAAAATTTATGCTGCCTCCCGCGCTGCCAACTGCAGCGTCAATTGCAACAACAACGGCAACGGCAACTGCAACACACTCCTTCCTCGACAGGGCGGTGAATATCAACGAACTCTTCAATTTCAACGCGGGACAACATTTGTTTAAAGCCAACAACTCGATCTTAAACAACAGCAGCAACAATAACGGCAGCAACATGCGGCTCAAAAAGAATCGAAAAGTCACATTTCTATCCAGCCTGGTTGAGGTAAGTTTTCACATAACGTAAAGTTTAATTATATTAAATAGGCTTCTTTTCTTTTATAAAATTTCACTACTTGGTTTTATTTTATATTTTTCGATCAATATCCGCTCTTGCAAGAGGATCACATTGCTTATCAGATCAGTTAATCAGATTAGCGCGGTGAATTTATTTTCCATAAGCCACTTTAAAGAAATAAATTCCTAAGCGGCCTTCATAGCTAGATTCGTCTGTCGATCAGCTTGCTGATCGATCCTATCTCCATTATATTTTATGCAAGCTTAAGAGACTTCACATTGATCAGTTCAGACAACGACAGGCTGATGAGATCTTGAGGCTTTTTAATATTCATAACACGTCAACAGATTCTAAATTTGGCTGCCCAAACAAAACGCAATTATTATGTATTATGCTTTTATATAATAATGCACTTTTAACACCCTACCGTCATAAAATCCGGTACATTGGATTTTAATAATATAAGAAACATTTATAATATTGATGAATACAATAAATTGAAGGATACAATGTTGCATAAAATGTGAGTAGCTTTGATATTTTCTTTTCGTTGTAAACGATGATCAAACGTAGGGTATATTATTGTCGTTGGACTGCATAGAATCTTTTTATGCGCCATAAAAGTCATGAGCGTGCCACTTAATTTATGACTGAAATAGTCAGCCAAAGACCTGCCCGTAATGTAAATAACCAAGAATCTACGTAACTCTTCCGAAAATGGCACACAATGGCGAGGATACAACGCAGACAATATATGGCAATTGTAAGGCTTCGCCCTGCTGCGTCATTATAGCAGCCAACGGCCCGATCAACGGTCAACTTCTGATGATCCGATTTTAATTATACTTGTTCACAAAGTGAAAAGAGTATATTGGATTCGTGCAATGTCCCTCTGTCTCTCTAGACTGTCCGTATGAGGGCAATTTTTTCCCCCCAATTGAAGCTAGAGACTTGAAAGTGTTAAAATTGTTGTGCCACGCCCACTGGGAGGCTGGTAAATCGATAACATAATAATCGCAAATTTATGAAAGGTGAATATTTCTCACAATAGTAAAGTAAAAGTCACCAAATTTGGTATATAGATTGCTGGTGACTCCTCAAATATTGTGACCTTGATATCCCAGCTAAACCCACTAGAACGCCCCCTAGCGCCCCAGCCTTAAAATCAGAAATGGTTATATCTCCCACAATTTTCCCGGGTATGCCACGTTAATAATAGAGGACAAACCATAAACACAAACGATGAAAAAAATACCATCAGACATTGGTTCAGTTTTGACAAAGTTATAGGCGTTTAAAAAATATGCGAGCTATGGATCCGAGAGCTTTATATGTCAACATTGTTGTCTATTTTGGCAAAAAGGTTTTGACAAGAATTTTAACCTCCTCAGAAGTGGTTTTAATATTGTTTTTTATACTTATTGTGAATTGTGAACCCTCCGAGATATACATATATATAGTTCCTTGTGAGACGCAAGTATGTGAAGGTATTTATATAGTATATGTTGTCGTGGCAATAGGTTGCGGTAAACATATCCGTTGAGCTGACCACTTTCATCCGGTTGCTCGGTCATCAGCCTGGCCGAGCCTGGCTAAGTCAAAGGACATGCATTGAACCTGGCCGCATGCGCACTCGCGTGGAAAATGCAGTCAAGTAATTTAATCCGAAGTCTGGCAGAAAGTTGTGTCTTAAGTTTCGCCTTTGAATAAAGTTTTTTAGCTGTCGTATATAGGACTTTTTTTGTGACATTTGAAGCTAACCACGTAACAGAATCTCTACTTTTTGGAGAGACTGTCGCTCGCTGGAGCAACGAATCAAATTCCAATTCGAAATTCAAATTGAATTGTCTGCTTGGCGTCAATTGATTACGATATTTATGAAACATTTCGTTTGACTACTTTGACCTCCATTATCATAAACGACAATAAACGACAGAAACAGCAGCCACCAGAGGCACATCACAAATAATACCCCTCTCCCCCTCACTTCTCGCCCCTGATCTTCGCCCCGAGCAGCCTGTGTGTGTGTGCCGTGTATCAATGTATGTGGATGTCAAATGTACAATTCAATTTATTAGAACGCGTTTAACATGATCAAACCCAGGGGACTGCCTCGACAATTGGGGCAGTCACAATGCCCGAACCACCCCCTCCCTTAGCTGACAATTGCTGGCAATCTATTTGCTGCTACTGGGCTTGCTATTCAGATTGAGACCGCGGCTTGTAGCTATGAGCTTTACATTTTCAGTTTAGGGGGCCGCACTCAAATTTACAAACTGTCCTGAAAGTGCCTCGGCTCAAATCTAACTACCCCAATGCAAGACCATTTGACATCATTCATTAAAATCTGTGGACTTAATTTGCTAGGGCTACATTAATTACGTATATGTTGGTCGAATTGTGGAATGAGTTAAGCCAGGTATCAAAATATTGACTGCCAATTTCAAGTATTCGTAGGAAAAGTAAAGGTATATATAAAATTTACTGTTTATTTATTTATTGTTTATTCGCTTAAGCTAGTTTATGATCAATATTTAAACAATATATTTACAATATTATACTTTATTATGCTTTTTATATTTTTATATTTTCATAATAATAATTACATATCTTTATTTATAACCCATTTTACAGTCGACTGCAAAATATATCAAAGAGGAGCCGATAAATGGTTGCAAAGATTTGACTGTATGCAGTTTATCGGATATTTCAGATCACGAGGCCTCCTTGGGTGAGTGTTAAACTATAAAAATGTTAGGTTTATTAGATAGGAACATCAATATAAATCTATACCAAAACACATATATTTAAAATTGGATCATGTTTATATTTAAGTCGAGCAATAGTTCTTGATTTCCAATGGGAATCCCAAAAAATAACTTTTTGCGTGGTATTTCTAACGTACCCTCCACAATGGCATAACTGTTAACCCGATTGTTATATGGTGCCTAATGTTGAAGACGTTTGTAGATAACATTTTTCTAAGAAATGGAAATAATTAAAGAGCAATATGTCGTGCGAATGTTTTGTATTTTCTTATACGATTGTACTCAGTTCTTGGGCGCTATCTTTGCACACAGGCATACGTAGATGTATGTGCAAGTATATATGTAGGTCTATACTATTATCGGGAGAGCGCCGACGAGATTGTGTGTATGCACATATGTGTATTAAAAATATTACACACACGCTCATACAAACACACATACACAGAAATGCCATCATCAGTCATGTTCAGACTCTTTGGCTGGCCGATTTGTTTTTGCAATATTATTATTCGCATATGCCTTTTGAACGCGGCGATAAAAACACCAAATAGAAATTATTTGCGATAAGATAAGCCTCAGACGCACTGGCACATGAAAGTTGTGATTGGACTGTAGTTGTAGTTGTACGAAATAAAAAGAGCCGAATGAAGGACACATGCTAGATCGAATAGATGGCAGTATTTGGTCTATAAGTACTTATGTATATGAAATGATGCATTGCATACCTACATACATAGTTGGTTAATATTTTTGTAAAAAGTCACGTCGTTTATTTCCGGTGTCCATTCAGAGGCACAGGCAACACACAGGCACCGCGCCCCAAAACGCCGGCAAAGTGCCAAGCGAACTTACAGATTCATTCATTCTTTCATTCACTCATTCGCCCCCAAGTCAAGTCATTCAATTCGAACACAGAAAACAAACCAACCAACTTACACACACACACATACACACAGGCACACACATTTGCATTTCAAATACATGAAATAAATATCTTAAATGTGCACTCTGTGTTCCGCGTCGTTCCCAGTCCCCTCTGGCTTGCTCTTCTGGCTGTTGCTGCTGTCAATCAGGCAATACGTCAGTCACTCACTCTGGCAAAATACCTTACGTATACGTTATGTGACAAAACGTCGTCGTTCATTTGGCATGTGTCTTCTATGCTTTTGTCCACTACTGTGCGGCTGCATGCTGCTATGTATGATTCTATTACACACACATACACACACACGCACACACAGCCAATCACACAAAGGTAGATACATATGCGTGCTTATGTCTTAATGTATCTGGCCGCTTTATGGTAATTTGTATGCATCTTTGCTGTGTGAATGCTGATGAAAATTTTTCGGTTGAGGCACAATTGTGGGAAGTTCTTATAGAAAACAAAGCGTCTAAAACAGCTTACATAACAACAATTGGTGTCTGTATCAAGCTAAACTTGTCTTGAACTCATCCAGAATTTAATTCAATCTGTTGTACACTGTGGATTTTTATGTAGTTGATTGAGTGTGTCATAAAAATTAAGGCTAGTTTCATTACGACCACCCTGTATAGCTAACATTATTGCTGTTCACAAAATTCACGCAAATTCTTGTATTGATTAAATTCAAGAATTTTATTCTTATTTATTCAACATTAATGATAAATTATAAAATTTTAATATTTCAAGAACAAAGCAATTCGAATTCAATTTCGTTCTTATTTGAAATAGCTCAAATACATTTTAAAGTAACCAAAAACGAGTCATATCAAAATCAAAAATAAGTCCAAAATGCTAAACCATGGTTCGCTTTAAACCGATTCGAATGTCTCGCTAAATCCGCCTTACTCAGTTTACACTATGAGTTGTAACATCATACAATGTATCTTACGGATACTTGATGTATTTCTGTGTGTTTTCATTATTCGTATGCAGAGCAAATTTTAACAATGCATTGGCAGTTGCTGAAGTGTCTGAATTTAATGTTGTTTATAAAAACAAATCACAAAATGAGATATTTTTGTCTTCGCACACATACTGACACACACACACGTACGTATGTACGCTCAAATATATGTATGTACATATATACAAAAAGTATTTATGCCTTATCGCTACGTCAAAATCAACAAAAAGTAAAACCAAAACAATTTCAATGTCAACGCCGCAAACGCATGACAAAAGTCAGTGGCCAACTATCCCATACAGTTTGTTGTATGGGCCAGCCCCAGCCACAGCCCCAGTCAAAGTCCCAGTCCCACTCGCAGACCCATTCCCAGTTCCTCACTAATCGCGCCCGGAGCGGCGCATGAACTTATCTTTTGCCGCTAGAAGATCGGCCATAAAAATGGCAACAAAAACATGCAAAACGGCGACAACTGCGCAGATGCTGGGGACTCAATGAAAGGGAACGAAAATAATAATAATAAAATAAGGGGGAAAACAACGCGGCACGTAAATTTAGTTTACAATATGTACACATACATATGTGTATGTATATAACTAAAAGGGCGAAAGATACGCACAGGCAAAGCTCGAGATATGTATGTATGTACATATATACATATATAAATGTATCCAGCCTGCCCTTATTTTAATTATTTATATACATGCATATGTGTATTCTATATATGTATATGTATATATCTTTTTGCGCGCCTTTAATCAGCGCATATTAATCATAAACTTTGAAATAACAGAAAATGCCGCAAGAGCGACGAAAAAAGTAAAGCAAATATAATATTTTTTGTGTGCTATGATTCGTACGAATTTGTTACATGCGCGCATGTATTGGTGAGAAGAGAAACGAACTGAAAAGCCAGCAGAGGCCGTGACAGCGAAGAGAGCCCCACTACTTTCATTCATTTTGGGCGCTCACTTAACGCTCGTTCATTTCATTCATGCGCTCAGCCAGTTGCTCTCGCGGCTCTCTCGTGAACAAAAACAAAAAAAGAAAGAAAGAAGCAAACACGTTCGTTTTCATTCATACTTACGGTACGAGTAGAAAAGTTTCTGGTTCTGCCTGCGCCGCTGTTGCTCTGCTCGATCGCCTCGCGGCGTTGAAATGCAGTTGATGAATGGGGAATACAGCAATAGCAAACAGCAACAGAAACATTGGGTCGCTTTGACTTGGGGCTGGCTGGCTGATTTTTTTTTTCTTTTTTTTTTTTGGGATGGCCATTGTGGGGAACTTTAGTTGTTTTTGTTATTTTTTCGATTTGCTGCTTTGTTAAAGTTCTCCACTTCGCTCTCGCTATCCCTCTTTCTCGTTTATAGTGTGCGTGTGCGTGTGTTGTAGTTGTTGTTTTGCCTCGATGATGTTTGATGCTTGTTTCCTTCCTTTTTGCGTGTGCCCCCAACAATGTTCCTGCAAACCGGCTTCGTCTTCGACTTCGGCTTTGCCTCTTTCGACTTCTGCTTCTACCGACCACGAAGACGTGGGCGCGTCTTTCATCCCAGCTTGGACTGCGTCTTAAGCTGCACGTTTTGTGTTTGTGTCTTTTGCCTGTATTTATTTTGATTTTAGCTGCTGCTCCCTGCCATCTCGGCTGCTCGTTATTTATTCATAATTTGGAGTCGGACTCCCCAACCGCCTAACGCACATTTGTGGACAGCTGCTGCTGGAAGCCAAACCAGTTGCTTGAGTTGGCTGAGACTGGGGCTGCGGCTGTCTCTCGACACTTGCTCCGTGTTTCTTATTTAAGTTTTGTTTTAATTTAAGTTTTTACCTTTCAAATTTCTTGTTCACAGATTTCTTGCTGTTGTTGTCTTTTTTCGTGGAACTGCTGCGTTAACAACTTTTTGCCTCTTTTTTTTTCTTATTTTGAGTTTACAATTTTTCATTCATTCATATAAATGTTTGTCGTTGTGGTTGGTACGAATTTATATGTGTCTGTATGTATGTAATTGTAGATATGCGAGAGTGTGTGCTCTCGTAGTTGTAGTTGGGTCTGTTTTATATTTCGTTTCCACGCCACTTTCAACACACTCACAAATTCGTGTATGTACTATTTGAGTATGTTTGCATTTTATGATTGTTTGCTCATTCATTCATAAGTTTTGTTCAAGTTCTTTTTGGTAACAATTGTTTATTACACAAAAAAAAAACTCTTATTAATTGCAATGTAATTTTCCATGACATATTGAAAACAATTTGGGATATAAAAATATTTGCAAAAATTTTAGTTCAAAAATGTTCTCTTGTGAGAAACAAAAAAAAAATATAAGACATTCGGTTAGTTTTGCAACAAGAAGTAATAAAATATTGATAATAAAATACTGTTTAATCATTTTTAAGTACAAACATACATATGTATGTACATTCGTACGTACAAATCTCGTTATTTACTTTATGCTCATCAAAAAAACAAAAAACTAAATTATTAATAGACAATATTGCGCTATCTAATTACGTTTGGCTTGGGTATACACAAAATCATTCATAAAATCATTAAAAAAAACCTTAAGCGTAGATACATATTTTTTTTATTTTCATTGGGTTTGGTGTTTTGTCTTTCTTTCATATTTCGTATTTATAATCGTAAAACGGAAATGACTAAATTGATGCATCCCCATAATTTGCGCAGTTTTGACTGCTGTGCTGTAAAGCCCGGAGCATGGCTAATCAGCACGCGCTGAGAGGCAACATCAGAATGGGGCAATGTCGTTGCATAAAAACTGACCCAGCACAATGAAAGAATGTCGCACAAGTTTTGAAGGTGGGAGGTAAAGTAAAGGCCTCTAAACTGAAAAGCCGACGCTCATGTGCTGACTAAAACTGATAACGATTCGAGTAGAGAAAAATTGAAAACCTGTGTACATCACACACGCGTCAACTTACCGCAACCCACACCCACCCCCTTACAAAAACCATTGACAACAAGCGGCCTTCAATCATTTAAACTTATTGCCGTTGGTAATGTGTTTTCTTTTCTTGAGGTACAACAATAAAAAGAAGAAAACGCGCACAAATATTTGTAACAATTTGTGATAAGCGTCTTATCAGCACTTCAATATTATAATGCAAGTACATGGCTTCAAACAGAAATCGACACCGAGTCTAAATCGAATACTTCTAAATAAAAAGAAAACTGTTGGCCTTCTTTTATTTTTTTACCTATATATAAAACAAATTATCAAATTTTGATTTTCAAATTGATTTGAAATACTTGAAATATGAATGTATTGTGTCTTTGCTAATTTTCAGTTTCTGAAAAGTGTTGCATACTTTTGGGCTCTATGATTAAAATAAAAGTAAAACATACCATGCAGCAGTTTTAAAATAAAATTTTCAATTATATTGCAAGAAACAAGAATTTCGTCATAATTGTAAATAGGTAACACATTAAAGTATATATTTCCGTCCTTTTAAAGTATATGCATATTCTTAATCAGGAACTGAGTCGTTATAGCTTCGACCGTCTGACTGCCTGTTTCTATGCAAACTAATCTCTAGCCTTATAGCTGTCGTCAGAATGTTTGTCTTTTTGCTGCAGTGACTAGAAGTAGAGGAGAAGTATGTAGAAATCGGCTGATATAACTTTTCTATCTTATTTAAGCATTTAACTTTTACAATTTTATAAACCAACGTTTGTTGTATTTTAAAATGAATATATCTTTATTTAAATGTTCATATTACCCGTCCTCAAAAAGTAAATTTCATTAAAAAACCATAAAATAAAAATCCTTTATCCCATTTACTCCCTATAAAAACACAAGTCAAATTTTATTCGAATGGAGGTGTGATTAAAGGTATAATCCATAAGCCGCGGCTTATACCCATTTTCCTTTTTTAATAAACTCAATCTAACAAATATATTGTTTAGAGATTGCAGCAAATTTGCAAGAATTGCTTGTGTTAAAGTGTGTTAAACACACTATACGACACACTATATATCATATACATATATATCATATGTGTATTACGGATAACTACGATTAAAATGTAAGTGATTAAAAAATGTTAAAAGTACAACAAATGATCCGCTTAAAGTTAATTAATTAATTTAATACAAATAAATATTCATTTGATTTTACAAAACTATATACACACATATATTTAGTTTATTTCAATGCAGAGCTAACTTATAGAACAGCTGGCGCTTTAAAATATGCAATATTTCAAAATCAAAGCAGATAAGCAATTTAAGAATAAGTATGCAATATTAATGCTATATTTTAAAAATGAATACAACAAATGAATAATAGTAATAATATAATAATATAATATAATTGAAATAAAAAAGCTTTTGCGATATGCGAATAATCTGGAATTCTATTCAGAATGGCTTTCAAAACATTTTTTGGGCAAGCACAAAAGTATGCTTTAATTATATAAGTCCAACGGAACTTTTATTAATCAAGTTGTTGGGATCTTAAAATGTATTTTGGAATTGCTACTTTATAGCTAAGAAAATCCTTTCGATAGAGGTGCAATCAAAGAGTAAAATTGCAAATTTTAAATCCAAAGACTTTAATATTATCATATGTCAAAGGAAACATTTTTTGATTATAATCTTTTTCATAAACTTTTAATAATTATAATAATTAACTCGAGTAGTTTCAATCAATGACCATCTTAAGCTTAATTCAATTTATCATCCGCACCAAATTTGGCGACCTATTAAAAATATATTCAATAAGGCAAACGGAATGCTATTAAAAGCACTGCAAAATGTCGCCACATATATGAATCAATTAGTTCGTGCAACAAAAGGCAACATGTCCACATCGTTGAGCAAATACATAGACAGATACTTGGATGTGCCAACCGACAACTACCATAAAAGCAACCACAGCACTAACAGCAACAGCAACAAATTGCACATAGAAACTCGTTCTTGGAGCAGCATCAATTGGCCGAGTGATTATATGCTGTCAGCTGGAGGGAGGGGCCGGGCGCCGTCAGCGTAGCCAATTGATAATGCAATGGCCAACGGCCAATTGACAAACGAAAATCGATGAAATTCGAAATCGTATCTGGAGCATGTGTGTATGCCATAGATGCAAGTATCTAAATATCAGTCATTGCCGCATTTATCATGAAGAAATATGAGACACCTGCAACACGCTCGTAATATGATTCGGCTCCGACTGCACAATTTTCCAGATGCCTGCGCGTCAAGCAACAATAAAGACGAGTTGGGAGGGGGGCGGAGGGGAGCAGTTTATAGTTTATAGTTCTCCAGGAGCTACTGATCAATTGAAGCGTGTCCGCCTGGGCCCAACCAGTATGGGTTGAATGCAGCCCATAAGCCTTTTGGCCAATTTAACGCTGCTGCCCACCCCTGGCCCTACCCTTTGCGCATTTCGCTTTAAGCCCAATTGATAATTTAACGCTTCAATTGGCACAACATAAAAAAAAAAATTAACTACATACGTAATTCTTTGGCCCAGTGCGCAGGCGTCGCATCGTCTGTTTTTGACCTTTTCCATTATTTTTGTTCCTTTGTTTTAGCCATGTCATAATTTGTAGCACATTTTGAAAAGCGATAAAACGTAAAAATGTGCTTGGTTTTTATTTGTCATTGAAATTAAAAGCCATTCGTCGTGGCATTTTCTTGGGGAGAGTTTCTCTACGTTGCATTAGAGGAAGTAGAAGTGAAGAGTCGGATATACGTGCATGCACTTACGAAGATATCCATTATGAACAAAGAAAGCGGCTTCTTACAGATCTTAACTATGAAGGATCTTTGATTACGCAAGTAGTAATACATTTTTTACTAGTCGGTTTTAGTACTATCTCAAGCCCAAACTGGGCATTTTAATATTTATCGATCTCAGTGCTGACTTAAATTAATTTTAATCTGTTAATTTGCGATCCAAAGTCCATGCATGTCATAATAATAATAATAATAATAATCAATAAAGCATTTTTAAATATTTAATAAAAACTATACTTTTTTAACCAGACTCAAGCATCTATTCAATTTAAACGTTGCTTCAGGATGAGGCTCTTGCGTGCAATAATATATTTCAGAGAAGATCTTTAAATAGATATTTAACCCCATTAGCCAATTTGCCTGACATTCACTTTACTCATGTGGCTCACAGTCGGCTTTGCTGGCGCTTTTGTGTCTATGCCAAGTTAAACCGATACGCTCTGTTCAATACTCTAAACAAAAACAATCGATAAATTTTCATAGCAGATTGCAAGTGGCTGCTGTTCCGGGTGATGGCTATTTTCGTTGTTGTTGCTGCTGGTTGTTTGCCGTGGAGCTGCGAAGCGCCATCCACACAGTGGGTTGCCTCTGGGTTGCCTTTGATGCTTGGCGCAATTTATCAACGCATTTTATTGAGTGTTTTTGTTGCTCGCTTGCATTTTTAATTGTTGCCGCCTGATGCTGACCATAACACCACAGCCCGAGTCCCGAGAAAATACTGCCGAAATCGAATCGTGCCGGAGATACCTTCTCGGGGTAGTGTACTCGCTTGTGTGACTGAGCATAAATTTGTATACATTCCATAGTAGATCGGAAGTTAATTTATGCTATTCGAGTGTGTATATACTTGCTATTGTATCATTTAGTTTTGTTTATTTGAGCCAAAAGATTTGTTGCTGGGCGCATAAATTAGTTTGTCATTGATTCTCGTTCAAAACAATTTTCGGGGCAAGTACTTGTGCCCGTGTCTGTTTAGGTAGCAACAGTCGCAGCCTTGCCACCGGAAAGGTGGAGCAACAAATGCATCGGCTCGGAGTTGTGAATCTTTGTGCCTCGACAACAAACTCTTCAGCACGCAAGCTGCAAAAATCTCAACTGGGAGCAGGTGAAACTTGCGCCCATCTCCGACCTGGACAGACCACTTTTGTGGCAGCTAACTGGCAAACTGGTCTCGGTCTCTCTATTAAAAATAGTCTAATGATCAATGTGTAGACCGCTTGACCACCCCCCCGCCAGGCATATGCAAATGCTGGGCTGCGGAGAGAGCGGGGACGAGCTTAGGGTGAGGCAGCAGCACTTCAAGTCGGAATTGAATGCAATGCAACGACGCACAATTCGAGCGCAGCTTCCAGTTTGATCTGAAGCTGGCCATCATCAGGCTAGGGCAAACGCCAGGTGTTATGCTGTGGATGCTCCACATTGCACGCCATCCGACTGGACACCACTTGATTGTCCAGTTGTTGTTGTTGTTTCTGCTGCAATCGCAGTCGCGGTTGTTGCTGCGTTCTATTCGCCTCGCGTGGGCTTATTACGGAACTCAATTATGTTGTGGTTGCGCTGCAAAAGAAGCGATCACAGCTGCCCACTATCAATTTGTTGTACGGAAATTAAACTGATTTCGCTGCGGACTTATAATTTGTGGACCCATATGCTTAGTGCCCCCCTACGTGGGCAGCAGGCGCCATCCGACTGAGATCTTACTTAAAAAACAATTAATATTTCTTTTGTACGCTTTGTTGTTTATCTCGGCGGGTCTCGAAATGTTTTCCGTCACACTTTTAAGGCATCATCATCAGCATTAGCATTAGCATCAGTGTCGCTGCGAGCGAGACGCCAACGTCTTCATCTTAATTGTTATCAACTAATGGCCATATATTTGTCAAACAAAGCAAACGGCACAGCTTCCAAAAAATAACATCGTTCAAGCTATAAAACAAACAAAATGCTTTGCTCGAAAAGATACATTTCATTTGGTGTCTTAATTTATGCAACGCCGTTTCCAAATGGTTGTTAAAAGCCGCCACTGAGATTATAATGGCTAATCGCTTTTATTATTGCTTTACTTTAAGTGTGTGAAAGCTATTATTAGTCGCTGAGCGGTAAAATGAGAACTTTAGTTGAATGGAGTGAATTGAAAAGGTAAAATGTTCTCTAGGCCAGAAAAGAAAAATTCTAAATTATTCAGTATTATTGAAAATAAACTTTACACTTCTCGTTACGTTTCTCGTTACGGAATCCAAGCACAATAATGATGATATAATTTATATAATTTATTATATAAAAAAATGTATCTTATCACAAATAGTTGATTTAGTATGAGTTTTCAGCTAATAAATTGTTAGATTAGATACTCTTTCTTCTGCTCTTTTATATTCATATTGTTTTATTTACTGATGGCTTCGGTAAGGCACAAGCCCCAATCAAGCAAATACATTGTATATCTCGACAAGTTGTTGATAAAGAGCCTTTGTCACTTGCAGCTCGACTTCAGTAGCTCTGGCAGTTTGCTAATGAATAATTATTGCTAATTGATGCTGATAAAAATGAATTTATGAATGTGTTATGTGTTGTGGCGTAGTCGCTGCGAGTTCTATCAATTAAATTGGCCTCCCAGCCAGTGGGCATGAATGAATAAACAAGTCGATTTGTAAGTTGATTGGCAAACTCGAATGCGAACAGGCGGAAGTAGCTTTTGAGTTAACTATCTAGCTATCTGGTTGGTAAACAGTTAGATCTGAAGATGCGTCACAGAATCGTACGATTTGCGGCTGAAAAAGATAGTAGAGATAGAGGAGGCCTTCTCCAAATATTCATTCATAATTTGCGCTGCGGCTTTTCGTATGTATAAGTTCGTATATATATTTATATAGAAGCCATAATCTGCGTATCTATGAAGTACAACGGGCACAAACAAAAGATATACAACGTAACTGCTTATATGCGAGCTTGTATGTATACACATGAAGCATATTTAATTTGAGGCAAACTAGCAATGATTAGGAACATCCGGTTTACTAACCGAAAAACCAACCGAACGACCAACAACCAACGAACAACGTAGCATCCACAGTCATTGAACAGTAGCAACGACGACGACACTCGAGTTGATTCGTTTTCGTTCTTATGTCTACGACGACGACGACGATCGTCATCGTCATCATCATCATCATCACCATCATTACGATCATCATTGATGATGATCGCTGAGTGGGGTGCCAGCTGAAGCGCCAGGCATTGCCTCTTGCAGCTTCAACATAAAGCGAAGATAATAATGTTGTCGCTGTTGTTGTTGTTGCTGCTGCTGTTTTTTGTTCGGTGTGGATGCTGTGAAGTTTCTGTTTGGAGTTGGAATTGTGTGTAATTTGTTTGCCGGCTACTGCTGCGGCTACTGTATTTCAGATGCTCGGCCTGCTGGACAGGCAGCCCAAGCATCTCCACACGATCGAGCAGTCGCCGTTGTCGTTGTTGTCGCTGTTGTAGCCGTTGTTTGTTGTAGCCGCTACTTGAGCAGCAGCAGCAGCAGCGGCTGCTGATGCGATCAGCATCCCAGCGAGTTTATCTTGCGCTTCAAAATGCGGCCTCTTCCTCAAGCTTAAGATGCTGCCTGGCTTGGACTTCGCTTCCTTTCGCTGCCTCATTATGTTTTCTCTATGCTTTGAATATTCCTTTAAGTTGTGTTGAGTGTGTATTAAATTAATAGAAAACTAAATATATAATATAACTAACTACCCTAAACTACTATTAAATCAGAAATTTGTATTTATTTCAATAGGGACCTACTCTTAAATTAAATTAGGTAATTTTTTTTACCTTAATTTAAATTTATAAAATGTATCTTCTAGCCGATTGTAATTTATTGCGCTATTTATCAGTTATTAGGTTCTTGACCCTATTTCCGTTTCGAACAATGTGCCAATAGTGTATTGACCGTGTTTCTAATTTCTAATTCACGTCGATCCCATGCGCCACTTCCCATTGCATAAATTATTGTATTAATTGTGAAAAATAAAACTTGTGAAAATATTAAAGCGCGCTTCCCGAAACGATTAAAACCCAATTAACACAAATCGCAGCTCCAAGAACTGGCTTCTATTTTGAGCCTCTTCGCCTACAGTTGTATGCAAATGTTATTCATTGGCTAAAATAAATTGATAATTAATAACATGTGATGGCCAGCAGATAGGCAAAACAAAAAAAAGAGGCAACACAAATCCAAAAACTCGTTTGGCACGGAAACATATCCTGTGTGCATTAACTGTTTTACACATGCTTGGCCAACTTCCGCAGATGGGGGGCATAAAGAAAAGCAACAGCAGTGCGGCGCTTTTCCAGTTTAGTTGGCAATTTTTTCTATATTTTTTAACTCTGTTTCTCGTTGCTTTTATGGCTGCTTCCTTTACTGTTGCGGATGCTGAAATAGGTTGACTTGGGCTGGTCACTTGCTTGCAGTTTTCCAAAGCTGATTTGAATGCCAGATACTATCCTGAGCAACAGCTTTCGCATTTCATTTGGCGCTGCGAGCTGTTCGCTGTGAGTGAACCGAACAGCACCCCACATCATTCACGGGACGACTCGGCACGGCCAGGCTTCGCATTGGTTTGGCTCAATATCTGGCTAAATGATCAGCTTGGAGCTTGCTGCAGCTCAGCAGAAAAGAAAAAGTTGCATGCGTTTCGTGCTGCTTGGCGTTGTCTATTTTTGCAGTGTACTGTTGTGTATTTTTTTTTCTCACATTGACCGGATGAGCAGCTGCTGGGGATCAGGTGAGGATGAATATAATAACATAAACCCCAATATCAACAACAACAGCAGCAACAGGCATCGGCAGCCGCAACGGCAGCAATCGAACTGACGAAACCAGTTTCATTGAGAAAACGTAGAATCGCTGGGGGCCCGTGTGGTTGGGGCCGATACTGGGCACTGGAGACCGTGTGCCGGTGACGGAGCCGAGAGACCACTACATGAATTAATCACTTCGTTTGTTGTGGACCGATCGAGCAGGCGGGTGGTTGGTATTAACCCAGCATGTGCGGATGTGTGCGAGTTTCCAGATCACCCGAGCTGTGTGAATGAATCGCTAGTGGGGTGTGTGTGCCTGTGTGTGTGAGTGGAGCGGGGCTCCCTCATGCCGTGCCATGCACATTTTATGAATGAAATGATCGACAGCTGAATTGCGAAATTGTTAAACAACAACAAATCTCGGCAACAGGCCGAACAACTTGTATTGTTGCCGATTGTTGCTGCGGCCACGGCTGCGGCCGGTCCATTGATCGATCCAACAGGTCGAACATTCGACGTCGTCGTCAACGTCAACGTAGCGCCGGTGGAAACATAATTTCTCTTAATTATATTGCCGGCGATCTTGTAGAGTTAATGAGTGTTGATTAAAATTTTTGTTGCTCATGCGATTTATGTAGACAACGCGCTGCATAAAACTATCTATATAAACGATTATGTACACATATATAGAGAGTGATGGGATATCCTACTCCATCACTGAAGCTGCTGTTTACTAGCTTCTTGTTTATATATGTGATAACATTTTTATTGGTTACAATCTGAAATGTTGATTCAATTAACAGAATGACAGATCAGCCCAATTGGGTGATCAATCAATTTTGTTACACTTGTCGATTTCTGCATATTTTATATGATTTATTTGGCCATTGAAATCACTGAAATACATCATTTATTGTGTTGAAACGACGTTTCAGCCTAATGGAATCATAGGAAATGATTATTAGAATACCCATATTTTTAGACTATCTTATCAGAGGAATTTGATAATTATTATCAGTCAAATGGGAAACTTCAAATAATATAGAATTAAGAAAGAGATTGCAAGTTTTAAAAATAATATAAAAACAATGGCTTGATAACTTTAGTAGCTCTCTCTTTTTTGTTTTGTTCAAATACGTTATTTTAAAATAAAGATAAGATCTGATCTTATAATGCCATAGGCATTTCCGTTCATACATTTTTATTGCAGCATGTTTGTAAAATTTTTTTGAGCCATAAACGCCCGGCTGTTATGTATATGTAATCATAATCTCGATGACTGCACTTCAAACAGTTGCCAATGTGTCTGTTTGATATCAGACACTCAGTTTCTTTCCGTTTGGCAGTTTCTTCACACCTTATATGAAGCATACCCGTTTCTCCTAGCGCGGTCCCTACCTCCTTACATTTACCGGCCCAGACGCAGTGCAGCCACAACAAGTGCAATGGCAACAAACATGAAAGCAAATGCTTTGATCTATCGACTGCAATAACACCTCGTAGTGCCGCCTCCGCCAACACCTCCTCCACCTCCACCTCCCCCAACCAACCTCGATCAAAACTAACCCATTGTACCACTCATAATTGTACGTTATAATGATTTTAGCTTTTAATTACGATAACGGGGGCTAGAATAATATGACAGGAACAGGATGAAGCTGGGGTAGCTATTGAAAACATATAACAAATCGTTTCGAGAAACATAAAAATGCGTTTTTGTTGGCTTTCGATTTTCTTTTTCGCGTTGTTTGATTTTCCGCTTTTGGTTTTGTCGTTTGATGTTATTTCAACTGCTGGAAAATCGTTGGAAAATAAACAATGCGCTTTTTTCGGACGGGCGACTTAGCACGAATTTATTGTGCAGCAATTTGCTGGTCAAATATATTGCCACATACTAAATAGTTATATAAACGACTATACTAAATATATTTTGTTAATTTTTTCCTGAATTTAAGCATAATGTGAACCGTAGTTGGGCGTTGTTTGTAAACATGACAAGTTCCGTCGAAGACTGCACGCAAATTCATTGAAACAAAAACGCCGCGCAGTCTGTTTGTGTTCTTTAATGTTGTTGTTGCTGAAACAATATACCCATAAAGATGTGCTGTACAAATATGAAAAACAATAATGTGTTGTTTGTGGCGTTGGGTTTTGTGCCATTGGGACTCATACACACATATTAAAAATGAATTTATTCGCTTTTAGCAAGAACCAAAAAGTAAAGCAACTTTTAGACGATTGATCTCAGTTCCGTTCGAGTTGCCGTGTTTCTCGCTCATTGCCAATGCATTCACGGCACAAAATGTGAGAGTTTTCGTTTGATCATCAATTTTATTACACAAACGGCTTGGGGTTTGTTGTTGTTTGATACCCCGTACGTGGCTAGCCAGATGGGTATATATTGATAGTTAAGCATGCCAATTTTATACTTGTATATAAGGAATGGGTAAATTTAGTTAGGTGTTGCTTAATCAATACAGTTGGAGCAAAATTGTTTAAAAAAATTAATTTGTTTATTTGTTTAATAAGTATTATTTAAACGTTTCGTGCTGGATGCTAAGTTTAAGTTCTTTAAAAAGCATCTTAAGCTTAACAAATTATTATTATTATGCAGGGTATTTCATGGCTCTGCGCTTACACCTTTTCACCTCTTCAATTGCTCTCTTTGTATTCTTTTTTTTTTTGGGAATTTCCAGTTTTTCTAAACACACATGCATACATTCATTTGGTCTAGCTATCGATTGACTTTGGCCTGTCTATATAAATTGTATTTTGTGTTGATCGTTTGCTAAATAAACATTTTCATAGATTGTTGTTGTATTTATTGTATTCGTGTGTTTATTTTATTCGTTAACTTTTGTGCCATTTGTCTTTTAAGATATGGTTACATACTTAGCAAGAAAAATGCGCTGTATTAAAAAAAAGTTAATTGTGCTTTATAATTTGTCGATATGTGAAATTTCTAGGAACTCTGAACTTATATATTGTTCATACTGCACACCGAGCACAAATACAAACAATCAATGGAGCTTTAGATATCTGCGAAATTGGATTCATTTGCTAAAAATGAGTGCATATTGATTTAATGATTCAACAATATAACTGCCTACTTTGTATCTATTTTATATATTGATTATGTGAACATAGAACCAACTGATCTAACCCCAGGATAGGTGTATATGCGTTGCAAATGTAAGAACATTATTTTCAGACAACGAGAGAAAACTACAATTTAATATTTAATTTTTTGATTGCTCTCAAAACCAAACTTCACTCCCCCAATAAATAAACTGTACGCAAACTTTTATGACTCTGAGCAAATGCAATTAGACATAGTGTCCGTACCGCCTACCCTTAATTAAAGCGCTCAAAGTACTGTCCGACTGACGGTCTGACTGATGAACTAACCAGCTACGCACAATTAAAGATTCGAATGCGCACGCGCGCAGCTTCTTCTATGGGGTTTTTGTCAGATTTCCATAGGCTAATTGAATGAAATTAAAATTGAAAGACAACAATTAAAGCAGCAGCTGGCAGACAAGAGGAATGTCGCTTTAAGACTGTCCCCCTACAAATTGAATCTAAATGCCAAGCCATTGTTGTTGTAGCTTAGGCAAAGGGCACTCGACGCCGGCTTATGCCAGGCATAGACAGCGCGTTATTTGGACTTGTTTTGATAACACATAGTGCCCAGAGATATAGAAGTAGTTCTGGGAAATTAAAATGCCTCATGCTATCGCTAGTGTTATCTCTCTATATTTATATTGTGCATATGTTGACTACGACTATATAACTATGTTTGGCGTGGACTCAAATGGGATTCCTCATTGGCAGGATTTTGGTTCCTAGCCTCACAAATGTAACAAGGCCCTCGCCTGGGCAGCCAGACATTGACCGCCTTTGTTATCAGCTTTCGTCAGATCCGGCTGCCCTAACTGCAAACCAATTACTACTTGACCAGCTCGAGCGGCTACCTGGTCAGGTGACTAAGCAGTTGGCTGGCGACTCTTTGTCAAATTTTCGCACAGCCTTAGTGGGAGTAGCGCAATGGAGTTCAACAAAAATGAAATAAAAAATGAAATGAAATCAGCGCTTAAAGATTGAGGGGAGACAACAGCCCCAGCGGCAGTAGCTTTAAAATTTAGCCAAAACAAAAAAAACCCCAAAGGCACAAAAAGAAACCAAAAATGTTCGTATTCCCACGACTCTTGGAGCCAGACGCTAAGCGACGAGTCCTTGATCGAGGCATTGAAATGTACGAGTGCCTTAGTAAGTGATAGTTGCTTTCAGATTAAATTGTATGCATTCTGAGAGATTCGCACAGTGGCCAACAAGTCGAGCATGCCGCAACCAGGTATGCAGGGTATTCAACTCATCTACAATTCGACCAGTTTCTTTAAGATGCCTTTTTTGTTTTGGGGGGGATTAGCAGGTAAAGGCTGAAAGGCAGCCTCTTTGTGCGCCGCTCGCAGGATCCGCTCACAGTGTCCTCTCAATGAAGGACGAATGTTTGTTTGTAATTCGAGTCGTGTCATTCTTTTTTTTCGGGGATTTCTTCATCTTTTGCCTAAAACAAATATGAGAATATATTTTAAAATATATACGTATGTAAAAATTCAAGCCAAAAAGAATTTCAAGTTCAAGTGCGTGGGAATTTTGTGTTCTGCGAATTTTTATTGTCTGTAGAATATTTAAAGAAGGATTTATGATCACTTGTGAGTTAGCCACTGGTTGGAAATATATTTAAAAAATCACCACAAACCTTCAATTGAGGAGTTTCTTCTAATCAAACCACAAAAGAGATTCATTGTAATTTGCGAGTAATTAATCTGATATTGAATAAATGCACAATTATCACACGGTTCAGGTGCAGTATTTTTCATGTCCGTTTCTTGTTTGCTGCTACCCTCATCAAAGCGGCAATTAATTATATCATTTTGTACGATTGTTTTTTACACCAAATATTCGTATTGGGCTCGATCATTTTGCACCCTGTTTGCAGAGCACGCACCGGGCGTTCCTCTAGAATCTTCATTGCAGCATGCAACATGTGAGAAACAAATACATACTTGGGCACATATATACACACACACGCACATGCACACGCTCACCGAGGCGGGCATACACAATTTAAGTGTTGAGTGTGTAATTTTATATTTCCGGTGTAGTAAGTTTCATACGACAACTCAGCTCTTTGCCAGGGCCACATCTTTGGCTGGTTTTCTCTGTCTTTTGCTGCTGTTGTTGCTGCAACTCCTCCTGCTGCACTTGCCCGCTGCGTTTGCTTTTGCTTTTGCTGTTTCAGCTGCAAAAGTGCAACAGCAACAACAACGACAGCAACTACAACAAGTATCTGTCCGATGGTTTGGCGCTGCTTGTCAGGCGACGGCGACGTCAGCGTTGTCTCACACAATTCCTGCAATTATTTTTATATCGAAAAAAATAAAAAACAAAAAAAAAATTGAAACACCCCACTGCACTATCAGCTCCATGCAGACAGACACCGGACAGCCTGTCATGCATACATATTTATTTCTACGCCAGTGTGTGCTTTGTCGTAATTTGGACGTATATTATTTGATTTATTTGCTTTCAATATAATTCTTAAGGTTCCTCGTTTTATCCAGAATTCATGTTGTTATGTTATTTCTTATATGCTATTAAGGAAATTTAACCGCATGTACGATTTTCGAAGAAATGACGCGACAACAAAAATACTTATACTAAGCAAGTATTTGGTTTAGCTATACCCAATCATAAATACTCTTGAAAAATTGGAGTTCGTATTCCAGAAGTTATTCTATTTTTTAATTTTTTTTTAGTTATTTCTTATATTTATTAACCAATAATAGCTTTGACAGAGTTAAAAATCTGTTTAGTTTTGACCAAGTTATAATAGTTCGAGTTTCGACCGAAGTTTATTAAGGTTATAACAAATACATGTTGTGTGTTGTATACATAAGATCGACGCATGTGACGTCGAGTTAGGAACAGGGTATCTTATAGTCGGGCTCTTACTTACCTATATATAATACATATATATATTTTATGTTCACAGCTTTTCCAAGAACTTGTCACATTTTACATCAATTTGTTTTCGTATTTATTTAAAATTTATATGTCGCCCCTTATTGACATAATTTACGATTTAAGCATTAAAAATGCAATCTTTGAATGTCAGCGACTTCAACTGCAAACTTCAAATTAGAATACTGAAATCTGTTGTAATCAACTTCAATCAGATTTGTATCAAATTAGTTGAAAAATATACAAAGTTGCCTTGTATGGCTCGGGGCTAAAACCATTTGTAGCTGAACGGATATCAAAGGACATTGAAGACAAAAAAGTCAATTGTTTGAGATGTGGGCAAGGTATTAAAAACAGGCAAAGACTTTGCAGTGGGTGACGAAAGAAATTGAGATAAGAGAAGCAGAGTTCAGTTATACATAACACTGCTCAAATGCAATTTGTAATCGAACTGTATTTAACTCACATAATTTTTACCGGACTGGCAAATCCTAGGTGGGAAGCGAGCTACATTTACAAATTTAATAGAATTAAGCTCTTTGACTTCGGATTGCAAACAGTAACCCCAACTTCAACTCCAGCTCCAACTCCAACCTCCGAGACTATGAAGTTGGTAATGAAATATCTAACGACCGGAAGTCAATAGCAAATACTTAATAATGTTGTTGGATTTCGTTGCGTTGCGTTGCTTTGCTTTGTGGTTGGTTGTTTGGTTATTCGCCTTTGGCTGCCATTTGCCGTTGCTAATTTCCATGACTGGAGCCGAATTGCGTGTAGCTAGTTGTCCTCCAACCACGGGCACAATTAAAGATGTGCGAGAAAACGTTCTAATTGATGTGAGGTATTTATAAAAAACATTTTGCAAACGAAATATAAGAAATGTAACCAATTTGCGAGAACTACAAATGTACTATTTAGTTTTTTAAGAATTAAATACATATACAACAATTTAATGCATCTTATAACATTATACGATTATAAGATAAAAAAAGGGAACAATATTCTTAAAAATGTATAAGCAAAATTTTACGAACTGTGAACCAATCTTAATAAACGATCTTTAAATATGTATAAATGCAGGCCCTTAACGGAAGTTATTATTAAACGGTATTACGTACATATGGTGAGCTTATACCCTAGAGGAGTTCATTCATATAATTGATCAATAATTCAATTAAACAACTTGAATAAACTTTCACACCAACATTAACAGCTTGGAATTTATGATTTCCTTTTTGGGGGGGATTTTTGCCCTTCTACTACTTATTTATTTAAATTTTCCAAAAAAATTTGATGTGTACTCAAGCACCTTTAATTTAAGTTGAGTGCGGTGTTCCAATTCTACGAAATTGGCAATCACTATAAAATTGACTTTAAATGAATTGCCAATCTGCCGTTATGTTCGATAACGATCACATTGACTTTTGTACAACCGGAAGTTAACTTGTTCACACGCGTGCCAAAATACATACGACCGAGTAAAATGTTCCCACATATTTTTGCGCATACATATTTATTTTTCATATCGAATACATGAATTCATGATACAACTATTCATTTTATAACTGGTGTTCACATTATATTATAATTATGTATGCGGCCTAATTACAACTTTGTTTTAGCAATATGTTGATAATTGGCTCAATGTCAGTTAGCCTTATCAATTTGATAAGCAATCGGAAATGGTGGCCGTACAAAAATAACCTGCACTAATAAATTTTTGCGAGTACTTTATTTCCTTGATGGCCACTTTGACGCTGTGCGTTTTCTTAGTAATTTGATAAGCTTCATAAGCGTCAAATGCGCATTACTCACATAAAAAACAAATAACTGAAGATTATAAGTCAAATACCCAACTGACTCACTGAGAAGTGAGCGTCTTTCATGTTTAGTTTTTAAAGATTCCGATGCTTTTGCATAAAGAGAACCCTCCAATGAGAAGTTTTATGGACTACGTGACATTTATAACGTACTTGTAGAACCAACGATTATAGAAATTATGCCTTCCATTCAGATATGTCCAAACCAAGAAATATAAGATTTATATTTTCTTTACTCGTCCATAATGTCTAAAGAGTATATTGGGTTTGTATAATGTCCGTCTTGCTGTCCGTATGAAAGCAATTATGTTACCGCTATCGTAGTTAGAGATTTGAAATTTGGTAATCAAACTTGACCGAACACGCATGAAAAAAGTGCTAAGATTTTTTGGCAACGTCCCTGGGGGCGTGGCCATTCATTAAAATCTATATTTATCTATCTATATAAATAGTGACCTCTAAAGATGCAAAATAGCAAAAATAATGTAAACGAGTATTGCGCAATCGGTTACACTCGATTGCAACGTATTTTCTTGTTTCATAATTCAGCCTGATACATATATGCATGTAAAAGGCACTTGAGTAGGCATTGTAAACTAACACTAAGCGTAGGCGATAAATACGGAGCATGTAGAGCTTTCTGGCACGCGCCCACTTATACACATACATTTAGCAGTACACGTGCATACAAAGATATGTTTAATTTTACTTGAGTTTTTCTTGGCAAATTAAAATCATAATCCATTCGCAAGTCCACATAACCGAGTAATTTAATGAATTGAGATTAACTCTCCACGTTTGCATTGATCGTGCAGCATGTAACGCTTTGATTGACCTAGTTCAGCGCCAAGAGCGAACAATGAACACCTCATAAGTATAGATATGGGTGATTACCAACCGCATCAGCCTGCATGCAAGCGAAGGTCTAAGAAGTATTCGAGAGGAACAGCCCAAGTGGTTTGTCGTTTTGGTGTGTGTGGCCCAGCTATGGAACTCCATCAAGATTTGTGTAATGCCAGCCAGCAGTAGTTCATAATGAATTTCAGACACGCACAGACGTTTTGTAATTTAAAGTTGTAACTACTGCGTTTTAAAGAGCTTCTCCCTTATGGCCAACTAGTCATAAGGCCAATGTGTGTACATATTAACATGTGCAATGTCAAATATGTGTAGTTGGCTGTGCTGAGCAATTTGCCCAACACGCAGATGCGCCCACCTCGATGGGACATTGGCCCACCTTGCAGATACATTCATGCATATTTATGTAAAGCTATTAATTGATGTATTTTATGATGCATACATATGTGTTTATTTGAGTGCTGTGGCAGGGTTTCCCCTTGCGTTTGTCGCCAATTATTTGCGGTTTTGTGATAATGACCAAATGATCTTAACCCGCCGCTGCCCGCCGCGTCGCCGCGTCGCCGCACGTATTTTCAATTCATTCATAGACTCGAAACTCGACGCCGCATCGGGCGTTTGTTTCATTCATAAATTTACCTGGTCGCGTTGTCATAATAGCTCTATCTTATGGCCTTTTGTCGTATTTCTCTTTCTTGCCTATATACTCGCGCACTCGCACATACTACTATATAGTATATATAGTACTTGCAATTTGTGCGACTCGCTGTTTGCGTGTACGTCTGCGTCTACGTCGACGTCTCGGCCTGCGTCTTGGCTCTCCTAGCCGTTTTGCTTTATCACATACATTATTTACCGCGGGCCTGCGTTCGATAGCGATACGAATACAAGCCAAAGCAAACGGAAGCAGCGGAAGCGGCGACGCCGACGTCGATCATTGTTGTTTCTGCTGCTGCTGCAGCTGTTGTTGTTGTTGTTCTTGTATATATTTTTGACGCAAAGAAAACGAGCCGACGCGCCGCTTCTCCTTCCCTTCTACAACTTCGTGTTGTTGTCTCATTGTCTGTTGCTGGAGTTTCTTTGAGCGAGAATGCGCGTGTAAGGCAACATAAGAAATTCATTCATAAATTCGTTGCCGTCGTTGTTGCTGTTATTGCTGTCTGCCTGCACAAGGAGCCGCAATGTGTGTGAGGAAACTTGAGTAGGTTTGCCATATGTGAGGCGCATACATATATGCAAACATATGCGTATGTGTGTATGGGTTTTAATAAATTACGGCAGCTACTTTATAGCTTGATAGCTGGTGGTCACTTGATCTTGATTGTCCAACTAAACGCTAAAGTTCTTTTTCGCCAGAGCCAGAGCGGGAAGAGAGAGAGAGAGAGAGAGAGAGAAATAGAGAGTGAACGAAGGGTAGAGCTTTTGAACTTTGTACACGCTTGCCAGTTGACTTTTGTGCACCTGTTACACCCTGTACGCAGTGTCACCTGTTGCCAGCCTTTGCCGCTCGCCTGTTTTTGTTTGTTATTTGCTTTGGCTTTCATTTCGTGAATTTTTTTCTCAGTGCTAAACAAACAGCTTGTTGTTGTGTTGTTTTACTAGGTGTAGCTGTTGCTCTGCTGTTGTTGCGTTTGTTGTTGTCGGCACGGTGTGATGGCCGTTTCCGTTCCACACACACATACGCACACCCGCACGCACACATGCGAACGCGCTCTCCCACTTATTACGCTCACACGTTGCGCCGTTCAAACAGTTTCGTTTGTGAATGAATTCCATTTCGTTTCGTCGCGCTCTGAGATTTATGTGGTGAGCATTTCAATTCCACTTGTTGCACAGCAAGCACGCTCTCACTCTCTGGGCGCGCTTGTGCGCTTGTGTTGGTTTCTCTCTGGCTCGTTTCTTCTCGTTGTTTAGGATACCCAACGGACGAGGCGATCGTTTCGTTTCAGTTTGGCTTCACAAATCCAGCAATCCAATAGATACACAGAGAACCGACCAGTTACAAAAATTATTTCAGTTTTGTTTTTTTGTTGTGCATTGTGCAACGTGAATTTAACTTAAATAAATTTAAATAAATCTTATCGCGCTTCGCGTGCCTGTGATGCTTGTGTGTGTGTGCTTGTGTGTGTTTATGTAAAACTCAAATAAAAGAACGCAACTGATAAAACAAACAGTCGTTGCCAAGCCAATAATGACCATATAAGTTATTATAAGTTAATATTAGTGCTGTGATGATTAATTAGCGTTTATTGCCATCAATTTAAATAAATGTGCGCTGCAAATAACAAAAAACACACAAAGCAAACAATTAGCGCCCCGAGTTACGTTTCTGTATGAACCAACCACTAGATACATTTGTATCTACAAGATTAAGCGGCGAGTCGTTAGCGAAAGGGTCGCGACTTTCACTGACATTTCGGGTTAAATTTGTTGATGCTTTGATTTTCACGCCAATAAATTGAAAGTAATTGAATCCAACGATCGCTGTTTGGCCACCCTTCATGAATGCTTCTGAATGATACGAGTTATCTTAAATTGATTTGACTTTTGACACCCAAGAGCACAACACTACTTAACCCACAAACAAATTCATTGGCCAGTTGAGACACGAGTTGTAACTGCAAAATTATGACAAATGAATGGATCGATTGGAATGATTGTCCCATGTTGCCGCCACTGCGCTCAACCAACTACAACAACAACAGTAGCAGCAGCAACAACAACAACAACAATTACAACAACAACCACCAAACATTTCTTAGCAACAATTATCAATGCTTTACCAGTAAATTTCATTTGAAAGCCCACAAACTACAACAATTGCATACGAACAACGGCAAACTGCGAGGTAACTAAGCAGATACATTTACAGATTGAGACAGTGCAACAACTAAATTATAACTTTAAGAACTTATCGGCATGCAGCAATATATAATCTCTTATTACTCTTCCTTTAAATCTATTGCAGATGTACCCACAGCATTGCCGCCCCTCACGCCCGGCACAAATCGCAAGGTGAATGAGGTTCTGAAAGCCTCGTTCGCCTCCTGGGAGAAGGAGGTGCAGAACTGTAATATAACCAAAGGTAATGTTAAATAACTATAACTGAAAGGAAAAAAACTTTCCCAATTTGAAAACACAATACAATTCCCATGCACTTGTCTAAATTTCAATTGGTTGCATTGGCAACGCCAATAAAATAATAATTTACAAACAGTCCCTACAAAGACGTGATCATAAATGAATATTAATCGTTTCCCACAGCAATAGACGTAGAAATAAAATTTGGTTTACAGCGCTCCCACGCACAATAACAACAAAAATAACAATACGAATACGAATAATAACAATTAATTAGGCAACCAATGAATGAGGCATTAGAAAAGTAATTAATTGAATTACGTATTGCATTTGTAAATATTCTTTGTAGATCCCCGCGAATGGACGGAGGAGCATGTCATCTATTGGCTTAACTGGGCCAAAAATGAGTTCTCCTTGCTCTCAATGGACCTGGGACCATTCTGCAAAATGACCGGCCGTGAAATGGTCGAGCTGGGCAAAGAGAAATTCCTGGTCATAACGCCTGCATTTACGGGCGATATACTGTGGGAGCATTTGGATATACTACAAAAAGGTGAGCACGTGACTGGCATAGAGCAGCAGCAGCTGGCGCCAGTCGGACATTAAGTCAATCAGCCATTCTGTCAACCAGTCAGCAGTAAACTACAAAACTGAATCCCCCATAGCGCTTCAAAATATATGATTGATTTTATAATATTTATTTTCGAACTTCTGAAATATTCTTTATGATTTATGATTTTATATATTTACAAGAGCTGATAGTAATTATTAATTAACTATATATATAAATAAAATGGATTATTATTTGACTAGTTCAAATATTCCTTAAGCAATGATTCCAAAAAGGCATAAAGAATAGCAATGAATAGACAATTATAGAAAAGAAACCTAATCCGATAATTTTTTCAATTTTAAGCCCATTGTGAGACAACTAAAATTAAAGTATTTTAGTTTTTTTGTACAAACTTCTTTTTAAGTTTGGAAATTTCATTTACTTATAGTTGACAAAGTCTACAAATACAATATTAGAAAACATAGTAGGTTTCTTATTTACGAGAAGAAAAAACAGCGAACAACTTCCTTTTTTGTGGATTTTCTGCATGCCTTAACCTAATAAAGACCTTTTTAAAAGCAGGACAAAATTTACCTGCCCACAAGGTAAAACGCTAAATTGGCAACTCGGTTGGCGGAAGTCTTCAGCCTAGCTGAGGAAAAGCTAACGAAATCAGGGGCTAAATTTGTATTGGTGGTGGGGTGCCTGATTGTTACTAAGTTACTTGCGAACGGGTTCTGTTAACCGTAGCCTGTTGCGTCCGGTCCGGTCTGGGTCAGGTCCGGTCGCAATTCGATTTGACTGAGGTCTGCGTTTTGCATAACAACACGACACTTAAGTCAGCAGCAAGTGTAATAATTTTTTTTTTTAATAAATTATTGAATTCCGAAACCTAAACAGATTTTAGTTTGGGTCGATCCTAATAATGTAATGAATATATTGTCTAACTGATTGAATTTCCGTTGGCAGATTGTGAAAAACCAAATGAGGATGTTGTGCATGGAAATTCCTTTGAATCGGCTACCACTGCCTCGGTCTGTGGATCAGACCATCAGGTACCCAATTACCCACCAACAACACCGGCCACGACGCCGGTGTCAAACAACAGCATTGCGAGTCGGCTGTCCATGGATTATGCGACAACAACAGCAGCGAGCAGTGATAAGAGCAATAGCTTCCACCCAACACCTGCCATGCCACACAGCGGTAAGCAAATATTATCCACGAGATACATTCATAAATATACATACATCGACTTAGTCGGATAATTAGTGTTAAATCATTGGCAACTGATGTTGGCCATTGTTCATTAAGATCGACCCATTAAGCCATCAAAGTTGTTTATGGCACATCCTCCTATGAAATTTTAGGCAATACAAGTATCTATGCATCTGCCAGATAGATTGGCATATGTTTAGTGCATCCGGCGGAATGTTATTTCAACAATAATTTGCCTGAAAGGCAATCGAGGCATCTACGATTACGATTACGATCAACGATTACGATTATGTATGGCAGCGATATCTGTCTTGTCAGTAATGGGCAGATTCAGATATTTATTAATCGCTAATACGGTATGCAATCCATTGAGTGTGGAGTGCGAGCTGTTTTATTTGTATTTTTGGATTGGCTTTTAATTTATTTATGTGAAATTGAAATTGAAACGGAAATTAAATTTTAAAACAAATAGCTAAATGCGTCTGCGGTGCGCCTGGCGCCAGCGTAGGCTGCCGGAGACCACGTCGACAGCATATCTAAATATCTATTTAAATTGTTTACATATAAGGCATTGGCAACGGCGACCCCTCAGCACAGCTTGAGATACATTTTTTAATGCGTCGCCGTACAAATTGGAGCGACAGCGTCGCATCATTAATGCATTGTATCTTATGCATTGTATCTGTATCTGTTGCTGCATCTGCTGAACTTTGCCACAGCCAGTGTTAACATGATGTAGCATGCGCCACACAAATTTGTATATATAAATATATATTCAAAACGCTGCCCACAACAAACTGAAGTCTCTTTAACAGTTAGTCTTCGACCGCACAATATTATGGCCCAGTCGCCGCTGCTGCTGTTGACATTATAATAAATTAATTGTATTTATGGGCTTTGACACATTATGACCATAAATGTTATGTATATTTCCATATTCGGAGCCATAAGTGTGCGCTCCTAATTAAATAATCAACCAATTTGACAAAAAAACAAATTCTTTGATATCCTTAAAATAAACTACACGAAGATTGCATACGCTTCCTTACAGAAAAACAATACAAATTGTATATTATTAGCGTTTTCATGGATATATTTATGAGATATATATTGAGGTACAGATATTTATATATATATATTTCAGATACCGATATATTTTTCCCGAGACACATCTTTTAAATATTTTAAAGTCTTAAACTAAATTTTAAAATTTTTATATATTCATATAATGTTTTAATAAAAAAAATATAACTTTGATTAGGGACTCCCTAAAATTAATTAAAAACACAAATAGGGGAAATTTTGACTATTTATTCTTATTTGACTAATCTAAAAATAAAACAATTATAATTTTATAATGCTGATATTAAAAAGCTTTGAAACAAATTTGATTGCACTACAGCAAACATCCTGAGGCAGTCGAAGAACTCTGTTAAGAGTTGTTGACAAAAACTTTTGCCTCAGCAGCCACAAAATCCAAGCTAAAATCTACATTAATGCTTAATCATAAATCGTCGACAGTGCGCGGTCTTAAATGGTTCTTTTAGTCTCTTCGACTCAACGTCTTCAATTTGATTCAATAATTTCTATATGGACGTAGAGCCCCTGGGACTACGTTGTTTTTTATTTATATTTTTTTTTTGTCATCTTACGGATCGGTCCGTTGCCCGTTGCCCGCATACAAATTATGTGACTCGGCTTGTCATCGTTCGGTGTTTAAGTCTGTTACCCCTCCTGCTGGTTTTGTAGGTTGTTTGCTTAATTCGTTTCGATTGTCTTTTTGTCAGTCATTAATTTGCTGCATTTACATATTATTGATGTTTTAGCTAGCTCCCTCTACCCCTCAAACTCCAGTTCTCTCCCATGCTCACTTGGCCATTTGCATACATGAATTTATGTACTCGCACATATATCCATGAAGCTTTGAGATTGTGTGAAAATTGTTGAAATTGCTGGATATCTGAGCTGGAGTGCATGACTTGTTGACACTTTGACTTTAGCTCCAAGAGTTGGCTCTCAGGGCCATGTCCTTAAGTGCTGAGGCAATTATGTAAATTAAGTCTTGATATTTATTTCATCCAGGTGTTCGTCTGGCGGATTTTTACTAGTTCGCCACTCGACATTTTAAATTAAAAGCAGCTCTTGAACATGTCTTAAAAACCATACAATCATCAAAACTAAAACAAATTATGATTAATTGTGCCCATTAAAATTGAGTTTATGCCTCGCAAAGGTTTTCCAAATTTAACAGTCGAAGAACCAAGAAACAGTGTCATGAACGCCCAGCTACTAACTTGAATTTATTTTTACGGTCGTTTTTTAACTTTTTTTTACATTTTTTGTTGTTGTTTTCTTGTGTGTATTCTTTTGTAAAGTTTGTTTTAATTTGAGCTGCCGCTACCCGCACCTTTAGCACCGAACTGGCATCCAACAAATACAACACCTACAACCGAAGTCAGCGAAGCGCAAAAAAGTTGAAAATGCTTTGAGTTTCGTCATCGGGCAGCGATTTCTGAACACATGCATATACACATATAATCCATAGTTAGGCATCCCATCCTTCCACCCCTCCTACGAGCACGACGAGTGATTTACAACTGTGTTGCATTCTGGAACGCATTACATTTAGGTGTTATGTGGCATCGTTTATAGTTTTGCTTGAGTTCTTCATTTTCAATGCGCCTACTCTCTTATATAGATAGATATTTATTTTCTTTTTGATTTTCTTGAATCAATGTTTGCAGCTAACGCTTACTCATCATTTGTACAAAACGGCAAGATACAATAACTCACAGATAGCTCACATATGATTACAGCTATGTGTGTGTGTGGACAGCCAGGGTCTTTCAATGTTGTGGTTGAGAGCGCATCTAGGCTAGTGTATCTTAGATATTTGCACGCAAAATTGTTTTTATTAGCGCTGCCTTTGCATTGTTCTCCCAGATACAATGCGATCCGAGGCGACTTCAAATATGGTCAAACCCATATGCTTGTTGGCTTAATTAGAAGCCCTTACACCCAAGTAGATGTAAGAAAGGCCATCTACCTTTCAACGCCAGCTAAATGGACGGCTCGGACTATTGTTGAGCGTATATTTGCGAAAAATTTGTTCTATTTTCAGCTCTGTTTTTTTTTTTATATATTGTTTTTATTTTTTCGCGTAGCGTATTTTTTTTTTTATTTTTCTATACACATATATTTTTTACACAATAAAATGCCTGATGCGTGAAATGTTTGTCCAAGCTTGAAGAGTTGCCATTGTTGCCGTTGTGTGGCTGTTGATTCATGTTCATCATCATCAGCAACAACATCATGCTGATGTCGGCATATAACCTCAGCCCAGCCAACCAACCGATCAGACAGAGACCTGAGAGTCAGCCAGCCAGTCCGTCAGTTGGCCTGGTGAGTGCTCCACTCGCTTTTCAGATCGCTTGGCCATGCGAGCTGTGTCTTTGCTCGTGCCGCGCGTAGGTTGTTGCCTCACAAAATGACACATTTAATGCATATTTGACTTGTAGATACATTTGAGTGCGCATGCAGACGCCCCTCTTCCACCTTTGGCTACTCCATGCCACGGGGTCAGAGTCAGAGCTAACGCTTCTGATCGCCATATTGCGTGTCACACACCGAGCGACAATTCCACACACACACACACTCAAATCATTCACTCACATGTCTTGTGGTGAACTCTCCCGACGATCGCGAATATAAGTACAAGTACTCATGAGCGTGTTTGTGACATTTGTGGACTCTTGAGTGTGTGCCAAGCGTTTTAGTTTAGTTACAGTTTGTTGGTTTTGAAAGCGACAATGGAATTCTTTGCATGTGACAGATCACACGAGTGCTTACTTGCACACACATACATCAACCAAAAGCTAAGGTCAATTTACTTTACAGCTGCACGACACGGTGTAAAAAAGGTGGGCTAAGAATGTTATAATGAACTGTTATAACGATCAATCAAATTAAATCGATCGAATAAGTAATCGCAATCAAATTGAATCTGAGTTGAATTCTAAAAATTAGTTTTGTATAAAATGTTGTTCTAATGAAATTCGGAGACTATAAAAGATAATGTTCCAACCAGATAATAGCAAAATATATCGATTCTTACAACTTATTTAAAATGTTTGATTACAATAATTTCAAGTTGAGTTTAAGATTGTGAATCCTTAGTTCGAACCTGCCTCCCATAAAAATTATTGGAAACTATTTAAAATTTATCTGGTGTGCTGCCACTGAGAATCGCCGAGAAGGGGGCATTTATTGTATTTCTGTTGATTAGCATACAATGTAAAGCAGGTAAAATGAATAACTCATAAAGCCTTCCGCCTATATTAATTACGCTAAATTCAGCCATTAACGCAAGACAATTTTCACCTCCCACAAATTATGGGGCAACGGAGCAGAACACGCGGCCGGTCAAAAGACATTCCTATTCAGCAAGATGGGAAGCTAAAGACAAAGAGAGAGGGAAAGAGAGTGCGAAGACCAGCTAATATTCGAGCCACGCACCACGGTCAAGATACAGCACATAAAACCCCTAAGTCATAACATCTACGACTAAAAATTATGTTGATTGCAAATTTGTTAAGGTCATAAAATAAAATTTCATTTTTAATTTTAACGCCATTGTTTCTGCAGCGAGGCAAAAAAAAAAAATAAAAAATAAAAGAATTTACTTCTAGGGAATCTAGAAGTTAGCTTCTGGCATAGGCATATTATTATAGCATTTAGCGGAATTTAATGCGCCCACTTCAGGCCGTGGCAGAGGCTACACTTAGAATAGCATATTAATCATACTCAGAGCAACAATGGTTAGACCCCAACTTGGAGGCCTTCAAGCCAGAAATCACATTGCTGCTAATTAACATAGTCGAAACGAAGTTGAAGTTGAAACTGAAGATTTGTACTACGCGCCTGCGCGCTTCGTTGGTCAACTATTGGTGGTGCGAGTGGTGCTGGTGGTGATGGTGGTGGTGGTGCTAGAGCGCGCCAACCTGTGAAACGTCAAGTCAACGGTTCGGCTTAATGGTATTTTCAGTTTGCAGCTTGGTTCAAAAGCCGCACAACCTAGAATTTTGATCTGCTCGTATCGGGGGAGTTGCAGCTCTGTGGTTTCCCTTTTTTTTCTTCTCTTTTTGCTTTTGTGGTCGCTGCGATCGCTAGTTAGCTACTGCCACATTGTAGTGTTCTCGGTAGATTTCGTTTAATTTATTACCATATTCAGCTGAATCTGACGCGCGCCAACGGCAACACCAGCGATGGCATTGGATCTAATATATAGTGCGCGCTGCACCCCTCGCCTTGCCCGGCGTTACGTATTCATAGGTAGAATTCAAATGGATTTTAAGGCTGCTCACTTGAGTATGGTGGCAATTCACGTCTATCCGCTTGCACTCACAGCATATTTCTATATGCATATACACTTAAAAAAATGCCTTTATTTTTTCCATGAGAATACCATTTGAACCGAGAACAATATTCTTGAATTAACTAAAAGAATACTCAAAGCAATAATTTTTAATGCATGTACATTTCTAAGATTGGGTACTTGATTTGAGTCTTATATATAGAAATTTATTCCTAACTCTGTGTTTCTCTAAGTGTATATATATTTTGTATACCCATTGTTGCTGTCGACGCCGGTGACGATGACGGCGTCTCCTCGATGTTGGGACTCGAACTGCCTTTTTTCAGTTTTTCAGTTTTTTGTGCTCGTTTTATTTCGTTACGTACGTAGATGTAAATTTACGCCATAGAAAAGCGTTACGGTCGAGTTAATTTAAAACAAAGAACATTCAAAAGAACAACATCAACAGCAACTGTGAGTTGGACTTTTTGTTGTAGTTGTTGTTGTTTTTGTTTTGTTTTCGACTCGGGGGTAAAAAAAATTAAACATTAAATTGTATAATGCGAAAGCCGCTAATAGCAACAACAACAACAACTACAACAGAGCCAAAGGCAATGAACGAAACGCAGCGACGAAAGATACGAATTGCATAGTGAATACGAATACATTCAGACTTAGATTCATATGTAACTTTAGCCGCTGCTAAATTCGTATCTATTAGTACTTGTATTTGCTGTGAACTACCCTGAACTTTGGTTAGCGATTCTAAGGAAGAAATATATTGAATATTGGGGATCTGTGAATTATCTAACCATTAACAATGTATTTTAATATAATAATACGGTATTTAAATTTAATATCAATAATAACAAAATACAATATACATAACAATTTTATATTTTAATAAGTAGCTATAATAACATAGCTACATACAACCAAAACTATTACAGCTACTGAACCAAAACGGTGCCTAAGCCTCAAAACATAACTTTTGGTTGCCAAGCAATGCGAATCATTGAATCGTATCCACAAAAATTTTTTAAGGTTTAAATCACCAAAATCACTCATTTATTCAAAGCTTGAATCATTATAATTATTTAATTTAATAACATAAATGTAGCTTTCAATTTAAAGAATTGAATGACTTTGCAATTCAATTCAAATTGAATACTTAGACTAATTACGATTTTTAAATCATTCATAAAAAAAACTTGCTTAATGTCGTATTGAATTTTGCATAGCTAGTTTTACACTTCTAGCAACATTTGGCATTGCAAAAACGCTTTAAAAAACGTATCGAAATCATGCACGGGGGCAGGTTAGCAATTAATTTGCAATCAACTTTCAAAATTTTATTTGCTAAGCAACAACAATAACAACAGCAGCCAAAGAGCGCCAAGCAAAGCACTTTATGCATCATTAAGAATTAGGCAAACAAAAAACAAACGACAAAATGGAGAAATATTGAGACACACACAGACGCACGCACACAACCCAAGTTATCTAAATGTATCTGTATTTGTCCGTTGCCCAGTTGGTTGGTTGGACACAGATGTGGCCCGAGTTGGCCAACATACGCCAATTTATAATTATTAACTCCGGCAAACGAACAAATAAATAAAATCAAATTATGTTCGTGAGTGTGTTTAGTGAGGGAAATCGTCTTTGGGGCACAGATTGAGATTGAGACTCTGACGGAGACTGAGACTGAGACTGTTACTGGAACTGAAACTGGGGCTGCCACTGCGACTGAGGCTGAGGCCCCCTAAAGAACTACGCCAACATCCGCTGGCAGCGTCGATGAATGGGGCACCAAAAGCCGGTTGTTTGCTAGATTGAATGAATGAATGGAAATGAATGAACTGTAACTTGTTTTAGATTTGCGCTTAACTAAACAACGGACAATCTGCCTAGACTCCGACTCCGACTCCCGACTTTGCCTCTTCTGTATGGCGCCTATATATGTATATCTCTATCTAATAGTTCGATTATGTGTGTGTGTGTGTGTGTTTATTTTTGTGTAAGAGCTTCGTGTAATTTGGTTTAAAGAGTTCACATGAAAGAGACGGCAATGGCGACAAAATGTTGACCGGATGTGAGGCTGCGCTTTTTTCTGCCATTGCTCCTGTATGTGTGTGAGAGTGTGTGTGTGTTTTTAATAATTATATTATTAATGCGAAATTCAAGCCAAAAGCATACAAATTTATAAATATGTTGAAAACATGCTCCAATTATACTTTTTTTTATTTGTAACAAATTATAGACCTAGAGGCAAGCACAATTTTAGGGGGTTTCTGAGTGTTCAAAATTAAGTTTTATCTTTTGTGTGTAGCGCGCTTATGACATTAAATAATGTTGGAATAATATTTTGATTTGATTTATTTCAATAAAATCATTTTTGGTAATTCATGAATAACTTTTCCTAAGTTCACTTTACCAGCCACAATTTCCGGACTAACTCCCCGAAAAAGTAATGGCAGTCTGGAAAATCAACCGCCAGATTGTGACCCGCCCCCAAAAATTTGCACCCATCATTCAGTCAGCGTCTTGGCAATTTCCTTGCATATTTCCGCAGTTACAGTTTTCATCAGCCTTTTTGGCTTTTCCATTTTAAATGCATTTTTTGTTGTTTATTTGCCGGCGCAGTATTTGCAATTTTCATTAACGCAATTTTGTGGCCGCCAGATAATTGAATTGCGTGAATTTATTATTTTTCTCTGCTTTTCACATAATTGAAATATTCGCCAGACTTGAATACAGAGTAAATAGATTTGATTCTTTATTTTTACAATAGCGTAATATAATGAAAACTTAAAGATACATTTGTATCTCTGTCATGATAACAGTGTAATTTTTGAAAAACTATATTTTATTGTATAATCACAAAAGTCTACATATGTTAATAAAATGAACAGGTATCATATGTGACCTTGGGACAGAGAAAAATCTACCCCCTAGCTAATTGTGCATAGCTCGCGGGTGACCCAACACCCTTGGGAACAGAAACCAAAATCGAAAGCAAAAACATTCGATGCCAACACTTGTCACTCGACAGACAAATAACAAAATTATATAGAAATGCAACAAATAAACTAGGGAAACCGTACTTCAGTGAGGGTGACCTAGACTGTGGGCTCTAAAGTTTGTGCGGCCATATGATGATGAGGGTGAGCGCGCCCCCAGCTAAATTCCAGCAGTGGCTGCAGCAAGTGCAGCATTTGTTGGGGTGGGTAGCGCTGCTGGTGCTGTTGTTGCTGTTGCTGCTGCAGTTGATGACTATCAGTGAAAACAACCACCGGCAGGTCCTGCACCGGCATGTCCTGCTCCTGCCACTGCGCACAATTTGTTGAGTTGGCGTTCAAAAATGTTATAATTTGTAGCCAGTGGCTGGCCAAACGACCAGCACCTGAGTAATTCAATTGCGAGTTCAAGTTCTCTGGATAACGTGGGAAAATTCTCATTCCGAAAGCTAATGCAATTTGGGCTGCGGGCTCGTAAATTCAGTGCAAAAGTTGGTCTCTTGATTTTTATCAGTTTGCCGCCCTGCTAGTTACCTATTTGTATTTTTATTTTTATTTTGTTCTCTTTCTCTCTGTCGCTGGCTTTTACATTTAATTTTCACATCGTTATGCGTATTGTTGTTGGCCTGGCTCCGTCTCATTTATTTGTCTACAGTTTGTTTTTGGTTTTTGCTTTATTTTCTGTATTTTTTTGTTTTATTTGGGTGGTTTTATTTTTTCTCGCTCTCTTTGTTTTAAATGCGTCAAAGTGTAAATAAATTTGAATTTTCAGCTTGTTTTAGTTTTTAATTTTTGTTTTTTTTTTCGTTTGTCTGGGCCTTTGCAATTTCAGCCCAGAGTCGGACTCGGGCCCGTCCCGGATTTTTTTTTTCTTGCTGTCGGCATTTCGTCTTTTGATCTGTGCGCTTGCGCAGCTGATTTGTTGTTGCCTTTGCTGTTAATGTTGTTGATGTTGTTTTCATATTGTTTCATTTGCAGCTCTTGTTGTTGTTTACTTGCCATGTTTCTCCTGTTTGCCCAGACTCTAGTACTCATAATACATATTGCCTAAGTTCTTCACCTCGTTTTGCATAGATAAGGCATCAAGGTACGAAGAGTTTGCTTGGGGCAACATTTAAATCCATAATGGTAGGGTCCTGCTGAATTAGGTGCGTGCCAACAGAGCATTAAGAATCTTGAAAATCTATGAAAGTTGTCAAAATTATGAAAGAAAATGTATCTTAGAAAAACGGAAAATCTACTTCAAGTTTTACAAACAAAAGATAAACAATAGTTATATATCGATTTAGGTTTACGAATTATTTCAGTATATTTGCAAATTAAAGTTATAGACATGAAATTCAACCGGAAATTCGACTCTTTAATGAAGTCATATCAAATTAATAGTCTTTGCTTTTAGTTATATATGCTGTAGTAATTATTTCGCAGTTTCTGCACCCTCACAACCTCACTCCCTGTTTCTCCCACGCTACAATATTATCCTTTGGCAGGACGAAACATTAAGGCGCAATGAGCCGGAACATGAGTTTCGCCTGTGTTGTGTGTGGGTTGAACATTTGTCGTGTAATTTATCAAAATTCAAACCATGTAACATTGTTTATAAATAAGTGTCTCGAAAAGAAAAACTTGTGCTACCCCCAGCAGCCGTGGGAAAACATTGCGCAGAGCTAAACGCAGCCAATGTGACCGTATCTGAGGTGGGCTATTAAAAAGCCATTGCATATGTGCAATTAATGAGCTACAAAATGCAGCTAGCAGCCGAATATAGTATCCCTGCGTATGTCTCGATTACCCGATGGTTTGCCAAATCAAAAATAAAAGGGAAAAAGCAGCAAAGGAAGGTTTATTATTGGTCATTTCATGCGAAAAGCGTGAAGAACAAGAGAGGCGGAGAACAGCATGACAAATGAGCAAGGTTGTTGTGGGTCGGAGTGCACAAAAGCCGCAGGATATCTCGGTGAATCACAAAGAACAACAAGCAAATGAGAATACAACATCCGGTAATTTACTTCCTTTAGTTCCGTATCGATACCTTGAAGCCCAAAGGGGCCCTTAACACTGAACGTTCCTTAGCTCAGTTCAGTGCAGTTCAGTGCCTTTTGTTAGCAGGCAAGTGGTAGAGATTTCAGCGTTATGAATGAGCCACAAGTGCAGGCGAGCTAGAAAGAGAAAGGAGAGACGAGCGCACAATGAATTGGCTGCAGCAAAGGACAATGCGTCGGCGCAAGTGAATTAGGCAAGCCGAAGGCAGCGCCAAAGTGGCCGGCCAGGTAGCAGCAGCAGCGGCCACCGAGGCGAGCCCATCGCCTGACATTCTAATATCCTATTCCCATATCGCCCGGCTGCATCTTGCGTGTGTGCAGCGTTTCGTCCAGGCAACGAACAGTTTTCTCACAGCGTTCACAACTCGGAACCAGAACTCGGAAATATGTGGGTGATTGCGTGCGTGTGTGTGTGTGTCTGTATGTGTATGTGTGTGTGTGTGTGTGTGTGTGTGTGTGGCATACAATCTGGCTACGAATTACGTTGGAAAAAAGCGCAAACTCAGCCGCTCACACAACAGTTGTCCGGGCCTCGGCCTGGGGTCGGCGTCTTTCTCGCACTTTCGTACTCTCCGCAGGGCACACATGTTGTCCGAAATTTGTTGTTGCTGCTGCTGGTGTTGTTGTTGTTGTTGTTGTCGTCGTAGTCATGGTGATAGTAGGACAGGTGCACAATTTGACGTTCAGCCAGCCGTTGGAGTTGCGTTCTCGCAGGGTTCAGGTTCATTCGTTTATGCTTTGCGTTGTCGTTGCTGCTGTTGTTGCTGTTGTTGCTGTTGCCGCTGCTGCTGACCGCATGCCACCTTCTGTGCTCAGTGGGAAACGGTATTAAATGAGCCATTTAGCGAGTCACTCAAATTTTAGGACTTACCAACTGTCCAAAGTTGAAGGCCCGAAGGCATCAGCAGCCGACCAGACCAAACCAGATTCATAACTTCCAACTAGCTCTGATTGAAGATCGATTGATCGATGGATCGTTTGATGGTTACTTCCTGTTCAAGTTCCATATGTTATTAGCCAGTTCTTTTTGAGAATTTAAAAATACAAACAAATAGAGAATACTCACCCATAGCATAACAATGCAGATCAATTTTGAACGATCCATGTAAGGTTGTTCACAATTAGCTTGGTTTCCTATTCGCAGGATACCTCTAAAATAACTACAATTGAAGTGTGTAAGACTTAATCTTATGATCTTGAATGTGAATCTGTGGTATTATACGATCACGTGCTTTAATTCTAATGCAGTACGTGTTCACTTGGTAGACTACGGTAGCGTTCTGGTCAAGATCAACGCTTTCTTAAGTAGTTGGCATCTGAGCCAAGATCAACAGCTTGCAGCAGCATTTTTAATCAAGAAGCTCAAGTGCCAGCAAGTACCAAGATCAATAATATTTATAACCGAGTCTCATTTATGGCCGGATCATTACATTTTGCCTCATCAGATCTGAAGATCAATAATGGTGCTGCTGCTGTTGCTGTTGCTGGAGACCGACTCCTTGCAAGCGTTCTATCAAAGTATCTGGTTTCATTTCCGCTCTATATGCGCGCCAAGGAACTGCCAAGATAATGCAACTCACAGCGCAGTCTCGCATACCCATTTTCATGCCGATTCCCATTCCCATTTCCATTGCCCATCCTCATTCTCATGCTCCTGCTGATGTTGCTGCTGCTCCTCCATTGAGCGCTGTTGTTTGTATTTTGTGTGTTGTTTACAAGTCTAACAATCAAAGCATATCTTTAGAGCTGCATCTGTTTATTTTGTTGTCAAAATGCAGGTACACAATCTCTCTACTCGTATCGTATGTGATGATGCTCTATATACTTGTAGTTAAATTGCGGACGCATCTTGGCCAGCTTCACTTTACGTGGAAAATTGATATTTTTCTTTGCCACCGCTGCACGGAAGCAGCAACAGGTGTGTGTGAGCGTTTGTGTGTGCGTGTGTGTGTGTGGGGCGTTGGGTTGGTTGCCTGGTGGCCTAAGTGCAGCTGTAATTATGATAGTATGCGTGTCAAAACATCAACAACAACAACAACATCTAGAGACTAACAACTACTGCTGTGTTTATGATTTCCTTCCGTTTTGCAGACTAACAGTTTATTTATTTATTTATTTAGCTTGGCTTCTAACAGGTTCTGAGTTGAAGTGGATTCTCCACACATTCTCCCGCTCTCTCTCTCTCTCTCTCGCTCTCTCTGTACGTTTATTATTTTCTGGCTCCGTTGCTGATAATTTATATACACATCACGCTGCATTGACATCCGATTTACATTAGTGCCACAAGCCGCATAAGCACTGAAGTGCGACAGAGAGGGACAGCCTGCTGGTGAGCGAGAAAGAGTAGGAGACACGTGTGGCAAGCAGCGGAAGTGCTTACTCAAATACGAAAGCAACTCGGGCCCAGACCTTGATTGTGCTCCTCTGCAATTGCAGCAGTTTGCACACGTGTGCCAGGTATAGATCCAGCTTTAATTTGATATCAGTTCAGACCTCATTCAGCCAGCTCAAGTGTCAGCGAGTGCCCTGCTCCTGCTCCGGCTCCTGCTCCTACTTCTGGCCCTTTTTCTCTCTCTCTCTCCGCCGTCAGCAGCTGTTGAACCGAATCCTTGTTCTATCCCCCTGGCCATTCGGTAGGCGCTTCCTGCACCTCCCCTGAACCGGTGCCAGTTGTTCATCTTTTCTTCGCAACGCGTTATTGCATTAAATTGTAATCCCTTTTGGCACCAGGGTTCTAGTCTTTTGTGTGGAGGAACAAGTTTTTTAATTGAAATTCAACAACATTTGCCGCCGCCTGCTCCTGGGCAACGCCTCAATCCTTTTGGCACACACCATCCAGCCATTCAACAATCGGTATTCACTTCGTATTCACTTGGTATTCATTTTGTATACTGCCTCTCAAGATGCACACCGTACGGTACGCACATATAATTATTATGTTCGCCTCGCCGCGTTTTGTCAAATTTTCGATTCAAATTTACGAACGTGTGCGTTTTGGGCAAGTAGTTAGGATACGACCCGAGTGATGTCGCCAGTGATTCCGTTTGTGATTGGTGCGTTAGGTTGCGGTGGTTGCTTTTCGGTGGCTCCGTGTCTCCTCTTTAGTGCGCACGTGCTTCAACCGGAAATGGCCGTAAGCGAGGCGCATCAACATCATCAGCAGCAGCAACAACAACAACAGCAGCAGCTCATCTCTCCTTTTCGCTCTTACACTCCTGAGCTCTACAGCTGTCATTGCCTCGCTTAGTTTTTTGTTTTTTAACATTTTTTTTTTTTTTTTTTTTTTTTGTATTTCCGCTGATGCTTCCATTGTTCTTGCCACTTTACGCAGCAAATCAAAATATCAAAAATATATATATATTTATATTTATGTATATAGTTTTTACATTACTATTTTATTGTTGTTGCCAGTATTTACCCAGTTCTGTTGGGTGGGCGCGCGTGCTGCCAGAATTTGTAAGTGGCCAAAAAATTAAAATGATTTGTATACAAATCCACTTAGCGATCCTTTTGTGGTAAAGTTTATTAAAGTCACCGCAAATGGACAACAGCTGTTAATGTGTTTTCCAGCGCTCAGCGCTTTAAGCAACATATCTCTTTTCAAGTCGAAGAGTTTGTAAAAGCCGTTAAATTGGCAACTTTTATGCTTTATCAGCACTTATATTTTCTTTATTTTTATTTTAACGCACAAGGTAAAAACTGAATGTACTTGCAACAACATTTCCTGGAAATACTTGAACTTTACAACTTTAAGGCCATTGCAGTTTTTTTTAATATACTCTCTTCAGAAAGTGTAAAAGAGTTTATTGAATTTGTGCAATGCATGCTGAATTTATACTCCTTAAGTTTTAATAGCTAGAGCTACTTAATTTTGCAGTTTTCATGCAGTACAACCTTCTCTAATATCAAGTCAACAATATTTTAGCTACGCGTACTTAGGGGGCAGGTAAGCTGCGAAAATTTTTATCTGGAAATTAATTAAAATATCCTATAAGAATAGAGCCACACCCACCGTCGTTTTCTATTATTTTAAGTTGTTTCTAGACTATATACAGAGTACTTCACAGTCAGTTAAGCCCGACAGCAACATTCTTGTTTTTTTCGTTCATTTTATCAGTCAAGTAAAATCAATATGATAACATGTCCACGATAAGATGAAGGTGCAAATAGTATTTTTAATGGCTGACAAAATAAAAATTTAATTTAATTTAGGTTCTGATTTCCTTAATGCATATTTCAAAGCAGTTTATCATTAGGTATTTTCGACTATTTGAATCATTTGAACGTGTCTTTTCATATTACACGTAATTTGCACATCATTTTGTCATTGGTGGTTGCCACAAATTGCGCTACAACACGTTTCAGAAACCACCATTTTTATTTTAACAACAATTATACAACATACAAAAAAAAATCCTCAAGATTTGCTTTTTTTGGCTAACAAATTATGGCAGCAACAAAAACACGTACGCCTTCATTTTTCACCCCAAAAATAAAACAAAACAAAAAAACCATAAAGACGGCAACTAATTTGGTATTGTTGAAGACTCGACATCAGCCTTTCAACGCTTGTGGGTTGTTGGCCGATCCGTTGGTTATGATCTCATACAGAAGGCAGCAGTAGCCAATCCCAACTTTGTCTAATTATGTGCGTATGTGTGCGCGTATCTATGAGATGCTTTTTTCTTTTTTTTTTTTTGTTGGTCCATCAGTGAAAAATGTTGGCGTATGTGCGCTGATGAGCTACTGCCCACACACTCACATACACAGTTTCGATCCGAATGTGGCTGACCAGTGTCCAACGGCCAGTGGGACGTGGGTCGCTGCTGATGGCCATTTTGGTGGTCCAAAATGGTTAGTTGTGTTGGCGTCGCGTTGTTAATGATCTCTTCTGGCTAATTTGATGGCAACTGTACTACAGAAGATCAATTAGCGCTACAACACGAAGAGAAATACCATAGCTGCAAACTACAGCAACAAGTGGAGCCCAATCGCATATAGAAATTGATATAAATAATAAATTTCGATATACTTCGCTAAAAATGTCTGTGTGTTCGTCTATAAGTTGCATACTCTTACTTAACCCACAGCTAGAGAGTATCTGTGAGTAAGCGTTGTGCCAGTACGCCTTCCTCTCGATTATTATTATTGCCAATGGCACATTAGTACGAGTGTGCGAGTGTGTGTGCGCGAGTGTGTGTGTGTGTGTGTGCGAGTGTATGTGGCTCGTGTGGCTGTTGCCGAGCGCAGACGGCGCACGAAGGCGATGCCAGCACACGAGGCGCTCCCACACAGACACACACGATTGCACATTCACAGATACAAGCGAGTGCGCTACAGATACACACACACACACACTCGTAGATACAACGGTGCCGACACAGGCAACAACACGACGCACAACTTCAGCGCAACTTCAGTTCTTAAACGGATGTCGAAGGTAGAAGAGCTGCCGTCGCTCGACCGAACGTTCGCTTGAATTTGATCAGTGATCAGTGGACAGAGCACATAAATCGCGCATACGCGCCGTTGTACGAGTTATCGAATGGGATTTAAAACAACAAACAAAAAAATAATCAAGTCAAGAATAAAAGCAACTAATAAATGAATAAAAAGTGGTGCAATATTTTGCTAATATACAGAGAAAACTAAAACAAGAAATATAAGGAAATGCGAAATAAAATATGTACGATATGCGCATTAATTTATCAAGTAACTTGTGATGTATGCGCGTGTGAGTGTGTCTGTGTGTGTGCTTGTGTGTACACAATGTAAAGCATCTGAGCAGCGGCGAGAGATTTTTTATGAATTGCCTTCAATTATTTTCCATTAAATGCGAGAATTGCCAGCAAGTGTTAAATTTTAATCTGAATTAAAAATGCGACGGAATTCGTAAATTTCACACAGCAAAAATAACAACTACAATTAAGAAAAGATATTTTAAAAATCTCAATAAGTGTGCGAATAAGAAAAGAAAAAACCCACAAAATAAAAGCTAAATATAACTCAAAGGAATGCAAGACTTGCGATAAGTGCGATTTCAACGAAATTATTAAACAATTAACCAAAAATACTGCAACAAAATTTATCAAAAGCGAGCAAAAAGTTTGCTACTGAATTCGCAATCTGTAAATGAAAAATAAAACGAGACTAAAATTAAATCGCTATCAACGAAACGGCGCTACTTAAATGACAAATAAAAACCAAACCAAAACTCAGACCTCAAACCTCAAGTGCTAACGCCCACATGCTATAGCATCTATCTGCATACTTAAGCGCATGATATATGTGTTTTATGAGAACCAATTCTAGAAGCCACTCAATTGATTAGAACCCGCATGCAGCAGCAGCAGCAGCAGGCAGCAGTGGCAGTGCAAAAATTAAAATACTCGTATATTACCCAAAAGTGAAATCAATTTTAATACAACTGCAAGTACCACCAGCATAAACAAGCTGAAACCACAGTCGACAATCCACTTACAATTTATGTGCATGCTAAGCCAGGCATTGTCAATTGAGTTGACAGTTGTTCAGATCCCGCAGATTTGATTTCTGTAGAGTAGAGAGTATAGCAACAACATTTGTGTGGACTAACCAAAAAGTCAATGACGTGCATTTTTAACATTCAGTTTTTGACAATTGATCAATTGGAAAACGCGAAGAAATGCCGCCCTCTGCGTTCCTAGTTAATGCCACCATAATCAGTGCAGCAAACGCGTCGGATAACGACAAGGCATCAGCAACAGCGACAGTCGAACAGCAGCAATTCCGAAACTTGCAACACTACACAGCACACCGAAGCAGCAACATTAACAATAATTGCCACACGGCGCCCAACTACAACTACACAACGGCAGCAACAACGAAAAATATGGTGCTACAAAGTTATGACAACTATTCGAGCTATCATTTGCCACAGCAAACGGTGCATCTGCAGCATCAGCAGCATGTCCTGCCAGCGCAGCAGCAGCAGCAGCATCTACAACAGTCGCAGCAGCATCAGCAGCAACATCATCATCATCAGCAGCAGCAGCAGCAGCAGCAACAGCAACAGCAGCACCAGCAACAGCAACATCATACGCATTATGTCTCACCCACGCAACAGCACCAGGCACAGCAGCAGCAGCAACATCGCTTGTCCGGCGGCAGCACGGGCAGCAACACGGCCTCCTCCTCCTCCGGCTCCAGTTCCAGCGCATCCTCGAGCGCCTCGTCGCACAGCTTCGCCAGTGCTGGCAGCGGTGGGGCCAGCGGCGGAGGTGTTGCCATTGGCAGCCTGGCGGGCGCCTTAAGCAGCTCCACGGCGGCTTCACTGGGCCTGGGCTACTTTAACGATATAACGCCCTTTGTGGGCGACTATTCGCCGCCGTCGCATCATACGACTGGCAATGCCTACTATACGGATTCGGATGTCAACTTCTTTAGCTCAGGTAGGGCACAAAGCTCATCAAATATTTGCGGACATCAAATGCCGCACAATTTTAATTACAATCGAGGTGTTGGCCCGTAAAGAAGTAGCTCAAAGATGTGCGCACAACCCTCAACGCATAATTAAATTGTAATTCCTTTTTAAGTGTTTGTTTGTGTGACGCCCGCAAGCAACCGCAGCAGCAACCACAGCAGCAGCAACAACAAAAACGCAACAAGTTGGGTGTAGGGGGAGGAGATTGAATTGGTGATAAATGCCTTAACGCTGCCATCTACAAATTTTTGTGTGCCGTGGCTGACTAACTATAAGATACATAGATAGATAGATACATAGGCAAAGACAGTTAGATAGACGGATGCACCACTCGCAGATACATGTTAGCTCCTAGCTTGAGATGCTGTGCCACTGTGTAAATAACCGTGGGAGGCACCCAACTCTTTGTTGTAGTGCCGCCCGTTGCCTCAGCCAACGGGCAGCGTTTTGTATCTTTGTATCTGCGCATTACCGTCACCGAGCGAATGGGAAAACGAGCAAAGCTTTTGCCCGCTGCGGGCGAGCGAGCGAGATTGCACTAGTTGCTCGACTGGCTAGAGCGAGCGAGCGAACCAGCGCGCATGTGTGTCTGTGTATGTGTGCAACAGGTTTTCGTATCCCACAGATACATGCACACATACGCAAGCATTCGTTGAAACGTGTTAAATTTCGACGTATTTGCAATTAATGTAGCGTGCGCTCACAAGCCACATTAGATTGAGAGAGGGTAGCTCAACTCACTCGCCTCCCTGTGTGTGTGTGTGTGTGTGTGTGTACGTGTGAATGTAGCTGTCGCTGTTGATGTATGCGTGTGTATCTGTGTCTTGTATCTATTGCGCCTATGGGCAATCGTATTGGTGTTCGCTTCGAATTTTGATTGGCTTCCGAAGCGGTTGCCCTCGAATTGTGTTCGTGTCAGAGACGCCCCATCTGATGCAAAAGTGTTTTGTTTTTAGGAGCAAATCAAAAAATTTAATTTCAAAGGATTTCATATTGGATGCTGTACAAGTGTCAATAATAAATAAAATGTACATTAAACAATATACATTTTACACACTTTATTAAATGTTTTATTTTAAATATTTATGAAATATTTATTAATGGGTAAAACAGTTTAATATTGAAAACATTAATATTTGATTTAAAATATGCTCTTAAATAATAATCTTAAATCCAAAAAGTTTAACACATTCTCTTAAGAGCTATTTCGTTATTAGTTTTCATGAATAATCAAAAATAAAAAAGATTTATTTATATGTGGGTAATTAAATATTTATCTATTATTTAAAAACATATTTAATATTATATTAATCGAACTCAATATAATCAGCTAATCATTAAAATACATACTTGTTTTCTTTTTCTTATAGGCTACAACAATACACACGATCGCACCAACAGCAGCCCGCCACCGCAGCAATCGCAACAGCTCGTCAATGGCAACAGCAACAACGCAAGCAGCAGCAGCGGCAGCCACAGCAACAGCAACAACATGCTGCCGCCTGGCGTGCAGCAGCAGAATGCTGCCGATAACAACAACAGCAGCAGCAGCGGCAGCAACAATAACGCCAACAACAATCCTAATACGGGCGCCAACAACAACAACAATAATAATAATAACAACAACAACAATAATAACAACAACAACAACATCAACTACATGACAGCGATGGCAGCGGCTATCTACCAACAACATCAGCTGAAGGAGGAACCGGGCACCCAGTCGGGCAACGGCAACAACGGCGCCTACGCCTCGAACGCCCAAAACGATCCAACAGATCTCAGCAGCTATGGTCTGCCCGCACATTTGGCCGCGGCAGCGGCCGCTGGACACTATAGCGGTGGTGGCGGGGGCAACACTGGTGGCGGCGGTGGGGGCGCTTCTGCTGCTGGCGGCGATGATAGCGACTATCACAGCACGCTGTCAGCGCAGGAGCATCAGAGCCAGGCCTCCAGCGGCGGCAATGGCAGCGGCAGCGCGAACAGCAATGGCTACATGGATGGCAGTCCAGATTTCTACAATTCGTATGGTCGGCCTCGTTTCCATGAGACCTTCCCGCCAGAGTTTACGCCGTACGATGCACAGTTCCCAACGATCGGCGCCCAGCCCAACATGGATCAATGGGGCGCTCATGCCCATCAGCATCCGGCTGCATATATGACCACATTGGGTCTGGACAAAACGCTGCTGGGCGGCTACACAACCCAAGGAGGCGTGCCCTGTTTCACGGGCTCCGGACCCATACAGCTGTGGCAGTTCCTACTGGAGCTGCTGCTGGACAAGACCTGTCAGAGTTTCATCTCTTGGACAGGCGATGGCTGGGAGTTCAAGCTGACCGATCCCGATGAGGTAAGTTTACGGCAATTTACTGCTAACTATTATCGTTACTAAACCATGTGTCTACCGTCCGATAGGTGGCGCGTCGCTGGGGCATACGCAAGAACAAGCCCAAGATGAACTATGAGAAACTGAGCCGCGGTCTACGCTATTACTATGATAAGAACATCATACATAAGACGGCGGGCAAGCGCTATGTATATCGCTTCGTCTGCGATCTGCAGAATCTGGTGGGGTAAGTAATCGAATCCCGAAAGTGATCCTTTGGCAAACATCTCTAACCAGAGTTCCTTGTCATCTTTTGCAGACACACGCCAGAGGAGCTGGTTGCCAAGTTCGACTTGAAGATCGAGAAGAAGGATGTTGACTAGCAGTCCAGCAGCACGGAAGCTGCTTGAGGTGCAGCAGCTGTAAAGATTTGATCTGCAGTGCGATAGACAGGCCACAAATTATAGTACTCAACGGGAGAATATACTTTTGAGAATTATTATTTCCAAGCGTGATGTTAAATTTTAAGCAGCAGCAATACCTGCGATCTTGCTACGAGATTAATGTGTGTTAGGGCTTAGTAATCACTTTGTAATTATTATGTAAAAATTAGACTTTTGAATTAATTTGAAATTAATTGAAAATACGCTAGCGACTAGTTTACTCAATAAGATGTTGATTTTAGGCTTTAGTCATTAGCATTGAAATTCAATAAATCAAGCAAACCAGTTTCAATATGCATTATTACAACGCGATAAAATGAAGCTAACATCCGGATTCAATGAAGCGAATTACATGTTTGGAAATTTTGTTGTGCAATGCGATTGTTGTCGAATTCAAGTTCTATATGCTATCAATTGTATCCATCGTAAAAGAGGCCATAAGAGAATGAGTGCATGTCCCCAAAGTGATATTAAAAGATACATTTTTATTAAATTTTTACTTTTCATTTTGCAAACGGGGTCGCTTTTTTCTAGTTCTAAACCATTTCACAAACATTAAGTTGTGTCTGCGTGTACATAGATAATAATTAACTATAATAATTGTAATAATAATAATGCTTGTAAGCAAGTCTATCATATTTATGTGTAACCTGTGCTACTGGTACAACTAAGTTATATATATATATATATATATATACATACTAAAATTATACCTAATCCTATCCACATTAACTTTATGCGCTTCCGGGCGCACCCAAAAGTTTTAAACGTCAAACGGCACCACAGTTAAAAAAATACGATACATATATTTGTATATATGTTAAAATGCCCAATAAACTCTGTATAAGTATAATGCAACAAAATATAGCATACTCTAAGTTATTTTTTAATTACTTGGCTGCTTAGAGTTTTCCATGCGTTAAGAATTGACCATTAAAAATATGTTTACATTTGTGTATAGCTATAAAATATTTAAGCCTAGGTTGTAGCCTGTAGCCACGTATTATGTAGAGCAATTTATACAATAAATACAAAATCCAAAAATATCATAAAATCAAACATTCAAAACCATTAGCATTTGCGTTTACAATCAAATATAAATAATCCTTGTCAGCACTGGCGGTTGGCAAACGAAATGTTCATGATATTTTGGTACTAATGTGCATTCTATCAGATTTAAATTTTTAAATTAAAATCAAATTAATATTTGGCAATGATTCGACGTATAAATAAATGCACTAGATCAAAGCATTTTAATATTCTGTTCAAAACACCAAACAGACATGAACACAAGATGCCCGAACATTTGAGCGAGGTAGCTACGGCTAAAGACCCCGAGTTCTCGTCCATGGTCTTGTACTATTATCACAAGGCCGCCCAGATCATGGAGAAAGAATTGGTCAAAGAGATGGACCAGTATCCCCATTTTAAGCCTGAAGAAAAGCAAGCGCGTGTGAGTGCTATTTTAAATTTAATAGGCAACGTGAATACCTCGCTGGAAGTAAACTTTCCAATTGTAAGAAGCAACGGTACCTATGAAATTATCACTGGATACCGAGCGCACCATGTTCGAAATCGTCTGCCTCTGAAGGGAGGTAAGTACCGAAATTCGAAATTCGATAGAAATGATTTTTGGTTGATCCACTCACCACAGGCATTCGCTACGCCATGGATGTGGATGAGCACGAGGTGAAGGCACTGGCAAGTATAATGACGTTCAAGTGCGCCTGTGTCAATCTACCGTATGGTGGCTCCAAAGGTGGAATTCGAATCGATCCCAAAAAATACACGGTGAAGGAATTACAGACGATTACTCGTCGATATACCATGGAGCTGCTGAAGCGCAACATGATTGGGCCAGCTATCGATGTACCCGCTCCTGATGTCAACACAAGTCCGCGTGAGATGAGCTGGATAGTGGATCAGTACATCAAGACATTTGGTCACAAGGATATTAATGCGTTGGCTATCGTCACTGGAAAGCCAGTACATATTGGGGGCATCAACGGAAGATTTGCGGCAACGGGCCGCGGGGTATGGAAGTCAGGCGATCTGTTCGTGAATGATAAAGAGTGGATGGATCTAATTGGATTTAAGACTGGTTGGAAGGACAAGAAGGTAATTGTTCAAGGATTTGGAAATGTTGGGTCCTTTGCCGCCAAGTTCGTTCACGAGGCTGGTGCTAAGGTCATTGGCATTCAGGAGTTTGATTACTCGCTGACCAACGATGATGGCATTGATATTGAAGTGAGTATCAATAGTTTCAGTTGACATATGAATATCAATAGTGTAACTTGATTTATGCACACTTCTCGTAGGATCTCTTCAAATATAAAGCAGAAAAGAAAACAGTTAAGGGTTATTCGAAAGTCAAGGAAAGTAAGGACAATATATTAACTGAGGAATGCGATATACTGATGCCGTGTGCCACACAAAAGGTTATTACAAGTGAGAATGCTAACGACATCAAGGCTAAATTGATACTGGAGGGAGCAAATGGACCTACCACGCCAGCTGGCGAGAAAATCTTACTAGATAAAGGGGTATTGATCATTCCAGATTTGTATTGTAATGCGGGCGGTGTCACCGTTTCCTATTTCGAATATCTGAAAAACATTAGCCATGTCTCATACGGCAAGATGACATCAAAGACATCATCACAACTTGTTCATGGGATCATAAGTTCGATCAATGATTCGCTGAGTACTGCTGATGGGATTAAATTCGTAAGTAGTTAGGACATTAATTGTATTTCAAAAGTCAACTTACCAATTTCGACGAAGCCCGAAATAAAGCCAAACAAACGCCTTATGGGGATTCAGGAGTGCACTCACGAAGCCGATATTGTTGATGCAGCTTTACAAACAATTATGGAGTCTGCAGCCGTAGGAATCAAAGACACAGCCAATAAGTTCCAACTGTGCAATGACCTGCGAAGTGCTGCCTATATTTGGTCTATATTTAAAATATTTCGAGCTTTGGAAAGCTCTGGCATATCTCAGCAGTAGTTTTTATGATTACAGTGAGCTTATTTTAGTAACGTAATTTTTAGAGATTGTTTATTTAGCTAAGTAAACAATTATAATTTTTATTTTAAGAAGGCATGACAATGATTTTAAAACTAAGCCTTATCAACATTTATCTACCTTACCTTCAGGTACACAACACATTTGTATACGCACAATATGATTCAATAAAACTACTAGATAAACAAGTTGAATGCTCTATTCGAAGGATTTCGATTAAGACGTACCCTGAAACCTATCTACGTAAAAATGAAGCAAGGTGCAGATTGAAAAAAGATACAGTCGCAGTGTGGATCTTAACCCGGACCGAAAAAGCAGCAACAGGCCGTACAGAAAACAAGAGTGCTCTAGTCAGGATAGCCCGACTGGGTGATACCCTGTACCCAGGTCATACACACATACTTATAAAAATATGTTTTTTCTTTCCTTTTACAAAGTTAAATATTGTTCACCTGTCTAGTACAGATAAAGAACATAAACTTACAACAGAAATTGGGTGTCTCTAGCTCGTATAGTATACATTTTAGAAAAACAAGACGGGTTATTGTCAATTTGAAATTAATTTGATCCGCATATGGAAGAAGCTCAAGAACATATCTACTTACTGTTACATACATGGGTTCAGGGTATATAGGAGGACATCTCCGAGAAAACTACTAAAAAAGCAAGTAAGAACGTTGAAGTTGGACGTAACCAACTGCGTAGTAATCGTTCTTTCAAAAAACAATATTAACCGATTCTGAGGTGATCAAATTTTTTGTCAGAAATCATGACAAAAATTTTGACATGTTAAGCTCTCGGATCAATAGGTTTCATATTTCAAATGCCTATAACTTCTTCAAAACTATGGTTTGTCCTCTAGATTCATTATTAAAAATACATTTTTTTTGCATAAATTTTTGCTTGATAAAATATGATATATATTCTAAATAATACATTTTTTCCTTTGTAAGTCAAAAAAATTAATTTAAAATAGAATATAATTAAATTCATAAGTGACTCTTTGCAAGAACCTCTTATAAAGATATATTTCGTACAAAATTATGTAAAACCCCAATTTAATGCATACATTTATAAAGTGTCCACTATATCGTTCTTAGAAGTCAAGTTGGAATCGACTTTTATGGATTTGGGAAAAAACAAAAGTTCATATTTGTATAGAAGCCATAGAAAAAACCAAAGTACCCTTTGATGTTGAGCATGTGAAACTAGGAACTAGGTCTCAAAAAATAAAAACCAGACCAGGACACAGTTCACATCAAAATTTTTAAATCAATATTATTTTTATTTAATTTTAAAATATGCTTAAAGGAATTAGTAATGTGGTTTTTCGTGGACGGTTATCCACTCCGTTGCAATCTCAGAAGAGGCCCGAGCACAAGATGCCCGAACATTTGAGCGAGGTAGCTACGGCTAAAGACCCCGAGTTCTCGTCCATGGTCTTGTACTATTATCACAAGGCCGCCCAGATCATGGAGAAAGAATTGGTCAAAGAGATGGACCAGTATCCCCATTTTAAGCCTGAAGAAAAGCAAGCGCGTGTGAGTGCTATTTTAAATTTGATAGGCAACGTGAATACCTCGCTGGAAGTAAACTTTCCAATTGTAAGAAGCAACGGTACCTATGAAATTATCACTGGATACCGAGCGCATCATGTTCGAAATCGTCTGCCTCTGAAGGGAGGTAAGTACCGAAATTCGAAATTCGATAGAAATGATTTTTGGTTGATCCACTCACCACAGGCATTCGCTACGCCATGGATGTGGATGAGCACGAGGTGAAGGCACTGGCAAGTATAATGACGTTCAAGTGCGCCTGTGTCAATCTACCGTATGGTGGCTCCAAAGGTGGAATTCGAATCGATCCCAAAAAATACACGGTGAAGGAATTACAGACTATTACTCGTCGATATACCATGGAGCTGCTGAAGCGCAATATGATTGGGCCGGGTATCGATGTACCCGCTCCTGATGTCAACACAAGTCCGCGTGAGATGAGCTGGATAGTGGATCAGTACATCAAGACATTTGGTCACAAGGATATTAATGCGTTGGCTATCGTCACTGGAAAGCCAGTACATATTGGGGGCATCAACGGAAGATTTGCGGCAACGGGCCGCGGGGTGTGGAAGACTGGTGATCTGTTTTTGCAGGATAAGGAGTGGATGGACCTAATTGGATTTCAGACTGGTTGGAAGGATAAAAAAGTAATTGTTCAAGGCTTTGGCAATGTTGGATCATTTGCCGCCAAGTTCGTTCACGAGGCTGGTGCTAAGGTGGTTGGAATTCAGGAGGTCAATTACTCACTTACTAACGAGGAGGGTATTGACATTGAGGTGAGAATCAATAGTTTCAGTTGACCTAGTCTAATAAGCACACTTCTTCTAGGATCTCATAAAATATAAGGCAGAGAAGAAAACGCTCAAGGGCTATTCGAAGGCCAAGGAGAGTACGGAAAGTCTCTTGGGTGCGGATTGCGATATACTGATGCCGTGTGCCACACAAAAGGTTATTACAAGTGAGAATGCTAAGGACATCAAGGCTAAATTGATACTGGAGGGAGCAAATGGACCTACCACGCCAGCTGGCGAGAAAATCTTACTAGATAAAGGGGTATTGATTATTCCAGATTTGTATTGTAATGCGGGCGGCGTCACCGTTTCCTATTTCGAATATCTAAAGAATATTAATCATGTGTCGTATGGAAAAATGAATTCAAAGATAACGTCGCAGCTTATTCATGAAGTCGTGAATTCAATTAATGAATCGTTTAACCGTTGTAACGAGGGTGAATATGTAAGTCGTTCAACCATCGAGCAGAATATATTATTAATATATTTTTATATTAACCGATGTACTACACAGCCCGAAATCGAGCCAAATAAAAGACTTCGTCAGATTCGCGATTGCACCAAAGAGGCTGACATTGTTGATGCGGCTTTACAAACAGTTATGGAGGCATCGGGTAGTGGAATTAAGGCAACAGCCAATAAGTTCGAGCTGTGCAATGACCTGCGCAGTGCTGCCTATATCTGGTCGATATTTAAAATATTCCGCGCCTTGGAGAGCTCTGGCATATCGCAACAATGATTTTATCAACAGGGTAAAATTCCAAATTAATTTAATAAAGAGACCGTAATGAGTGCTGCCGTTGGCCTTAACTAATCTTCTTTTATTTTATAAAAATGGGTATTGGTATGATGGAAGTCGATTTATCCATGTCCGTCTGTATGAACGCAGCTTTCTCGGAAACTACAAAAGCTAGGCCCCTAAGCTTTTCTACTTTTCGAATATATATGCCGGTTTATACCGGCGTCAGAGAAAGTGTTGGCATTTTTATACCCTGAACCCATTAAAAAGAGGAACAGAAGGAAGCATTACAGACCCCATAAAGTATATTATATTCTTGATCAGGTCGACAAGCGTTCTCGGAAACTTCAAAAGCTAGAGACATCAACTTTTCGACTTTTTCGACCATATGCAGTAAAAGTATATAATTTTTTTCTTCGATATTTTGAACCGTGTCATTAATTTCTTAACATAGCTTGGAGACTATAAGAGCTAGAGCCACCAAATTTGGTCCAATATGTTCTCTTTGGTTTGTCGGCTCATATCCTTCATTTTATGTTTTTAAATATTAATATTTAAACGATTTATACTTATTATTTTTAAAGTATATTATATACTAACCCTCTATCAGTCAGTTCTCAACTTTTTGTATTAAGTAGGTTATGCTTAGTGAAGCAAATCTGGTTTAAAATAAGTGTCAGTTGTACGAATTAATTCATCAGGCTCAAAACTAACAGAGCATTGATAAACATATAGAACAAATTTATTCAATTTTCAACACTCGTGAGATATTGAACCACTTTTATGATTTTGGATATTTTGCAAATTAAAAGAAGTTTCTGCATTTGAAAGCACAATGGAGACCGAGCCATTCAATAAAACGGCATTCCTTGAGGGGTATCTATTGAAACATAGGGAGCTGGGGAAGCGACAGCGGGAGTACAAGAAATTGCTTTCAAGCAAGCTGAAGACGCGCAATGAGACGATTATCGATGCCAGCTATGAGAATACTATTGATCGTCTCGAGGAGGAGAAGAATGATCTGCGTGCTCAGATCTGGGTGGCTTCCGGCACCACGCATATGAAAAAGGATGAACGCTATTTGGGCCAAATACGTTGCCATGTTGAGTGCCAGGAGAATCTGGCCGAGGATATAACCAAACTGAAGACGTCCATTTGCAATATGGAGCGCGAGATCAGTCGCGTGAGCAAACAAATTTACAATCTCAATCGTCTGACGGTGCCGGAGCAACAGCACCAGGCCCATGTGGCCAGAGTGCGCAAGAAGATGGTCATACTGGAGAATTCGCTGGAGGTGGGCGTGCGCCAGGAGTGCGGCTTTACGGCGGCCAATGGCGAGTTGCGGGAGCAGCTGATCCGCATACTCAATCATCGCACCTTCTTTAACGATTCGTACACGAAGATGGTGCAGAAGCTAAACAGCGACAAGAAGTATCTGATAGATCTCATCGAGTACGCGCTGAACACCTTCGATGGGTGCATCGATGTGTACGAGAAAATCGACAAGATCACCAAGCGCGAGAGCAAAGAGCGCGAACTGCGCCGCATTGAGCTGCAGAGTATTATGCGAAAAGTGGCTGCCGATGCGGACAACACGGCCTTCGTCGAGTGCAAGGGCAGGGAGAGGGTGCTGGCGGATTTGCCCGCCAAGGAGTACAGGCGTCGCGATGAGTTCCGTCGCAAGCACAACAAGAAGATCAATCTGTATAATTCGGTGCTGAAGAAGATACTCGACTACACCAACTCCAGCAATGTGGAGGAGGTAATCGAGAAGTTCCAGCAGCAGGAGAGTCTCTACTACTCCTTCTTCAACTATGCCAACGAGATGAGCTACCATATCACGCTGCTGAACAACTCGGTGAATCGCCTGTTTGAGGATATTATCGATCTGAAGCGCGAAAATACCAACACACTGCAGGATCAGATCGATCTGATCAACACGCTGGAGCAGCAGGTGCGCAAGAAGCAGAACAGCAACATGGAGCTGCAGAAGACGCGCGAAAACAATAACAGTCGCCTCGAGAATCTATTGCAGGGCGTTGAAATGCTTTGCGATATGTGCTCGGTGGACACAGCACCTTTGGCCGAGCTCCTGGGCGATCACACTCACGTGAATCTGGTGAATGTGGAACGCTTCCTCCGGCTGCTGGAGACACGCATTCAAGATATTGTCGCCAGCGTATATGTGTTTGAGCGCCAGGACGAGGCCAACTTCGACTATGTGGTCAAGCAGATCGAAAAGATCTGTGAGCTGCCCACCGATCTCAATGATATTGTGCTCACGCAGCAATGTCCCGAGTGCGCCGAGGGCGAGGCCTTCAACATGGACGATGGCGGCGATGGTGTGGCCATTCACACTGTCAAGGAGGCCAAACAGAAGCTCTACGAGAAGATCACCCAACCAGAGATGCAGTATCGCCTCCACAGCATCAGCCAGTGCCGCTTGCCGCGCTCCCGGATGCTGGCCGCCAAACGAAATATGTAGGTTCTACGTTTTCCAAGTCATTCATCATTACTCGTATCATGGCCAGTTAAAAATAAATTTTACTTATTGTCAAATTAAATTTGTAGTTTTTAATCACTGCGGACGAATATTCGCGAACGATAATCCGATCGAATTATATACCGATCGAATGATTTTGTTTAGACTAGAAGAAAAGCATAACCATGAGATATGGAACTGTAGGTGATTAGGAGGAAATTTTAATTTGTTGAGCCGTTCAGGCTTTCAGGAATTTGTAATTTTTAATTTTGAACCCGTTAAAAATGGGTAAAAAGGCTATAACGCTGTTGTGCAAATGTATCTAACAGGCAGAAGGAAGTATCTCCGACCCCATAGGAAGTCTGTCTCTAGCAGCCATCTCCGAAAGCACAAAAGCTAGAGACAAAATTATTCGACTATAGATTCTGGCAGTCCGATATTTCGATATTTTGTATCGTTTCATTAATATCGATAAAAATCGATTTTACGAGTTGCATACTTGCTCCACTCGGCCCATTTATGAATAAAACGCAATTCAAATACTACTCAGAACTAAAAATTTCATTGTGATCATGCTCTTAGTTTAGAAGCTATTTAATAAATTAGTTTCCACAGTGGGAGTAAAGTGCACAGCTTGCGGTGTGCGTTTATGTAAAGACAGTGTCCAGGGTATCCTCTACAGCTCACTTGTTACAATTTGTAAGTGTTCATATATTAAATTGAATATCCTTTGGTTACCTCGTGTAGAGGTGTTTTAATTTTATCTCCACCCCAGTTGCCAATGAGCAGACTGAGCAATCTATCTACTTCAGGAGCTGCTGAGGTTGGCTTCGAGTTCTCAGGCACAGTGTTGGGAGTGGAGACTTCAATTGGGTCCATAGTTGTGTCCTGGTTGCAATCGTACATCCTATTCAGCTTTTCCACATCCAAATCAGAAAACCCTATACGCTGACCCATTCGGGAGTTGCCATCCGATCGCTGTTGGAATATTAGATAGTATATATAATATAGATAGGCATAGCTCCAATCTCACTCACTTTGGCTATTATAGTCGGTTGGCCGTTCAATGAGAAGGCGTTTCCTGAATAGTGCATCACGCTGCCGTAGTCGTAGGGGACCCCGAAGCCTTCGGTGTTGTTCATCTTTCTAAAGTTCCTCAGTGCTCCAAAGCGAATGTTCGTGTACTGAATAGCCACAAAGTCGTCGCGCTCCTTGCGGCTCTGCTCGTGCATGAAGCCGACTGCGTGCATCAGCTCGTGCAGCACAGTGCCACGACGTCGAAGACAGCCCGGTGTCTGCAGGTTGACTTGCTGCTCGCCACCCACGCGACCCACCGACGACCAACAGCCCGACCAATCGTTGACAATGACAATGTAGTCCTTCTGGCCGCTGTGTGGCACAAATCTGATGCAGGTGCGCCTGTGGTACTCCTCGATGGCATTTAGGATGACGGCCACTTCCAGGGCATCGAAGTCGCCGTCGATCACGTATGGCACCACGCCCTTGGGCCAGCGCGAACTCTGCGTGGCCAGGCCGTTCCTCATGGTAATCGCCGTCTGTGGCACGAGGATGTCGCCCTCAAGGTAGCCGCCCAGCTCCTCGGGATTTACGTTGTCTGTGTCGTTGAAATTGTGCACCAAAGCGCCGGTTAACTCGCGATTTGGCTTTCCAAACAAGGCGCTGCCATAGGAGCTCAGGTCTATGATGTCCTTACTGGGCGCCAACAGCTCTTCAATCCGATTTGTGGGCGCTTCTTCGTAGGATACCAGCGGCACTGCCCGGACGAGTGTGTGTCCCAAAAGTAGAAGGAAAACCAATCTGTGCATGTTTAGTCTTTCGACTGCTCACTTTAGTCTAACTATGTTGAACTCTGGCGGCCATCGGGCTTTTATATGTAAACCCATGTAACAACCTCTAACGCGACTGTTTTTATCAGCTTTTATCACGTGGAACATCTTTTTATTTCTCTCTCTCGCTCTCTTTGGCAAATGTTTCCGCATTTTGTCGTCAAGATTTAAGTTGAACGAATCTGAGGAGCCTTAACCGATAAGCATTATCGCTCTGACCTTTTTGTTTTATGGATTTATAAGTATATATGAGGAACTGAATAAGAACTTTTTGCCTGTAATTTATAACGATATAATTATGATTAATTTTAGACATTAAATCTATTCTTGTAACACTTGAAAAAGGTTAGACACCTTTTAACATCCTTCAACGTGGGGCTGAAACTCTCCATGAAACCAATATTTTTTTAGTTTTCATTCAATATTCATAAATATTATAAAATTTAAAACCTTGGGCATACTTAAATGCATTTGATAAATTAAATATAAAACTATGATATTTTTCTGCAAAGGACACGATATATTTGAAGAATATATATACAGATAGTTAACTAAAAATCACGGATTTTTAATCAATGATAACATTTTATATCACTAACAATATTGTAGAAAGCATACAATATTTATCTTCAATATCTTCAATTTCTTATTGTCCGCTTTTGTTTAAAAACAACAACAAACCAATAATTTAATCCAGAAATCTTAACCTTATCTTTGTAAATTCAATTTGAGGTAGTTTATTTCTTATATACTTTGATCAGGTGGAGATTCATGATAATTAATCGTAGACTAAAGTGTATGTGTAATGCATTAAATAGTTGGTCGCAGATGTGATTGTATGATGTAGTAGATTCTTTGGCCAGTTCCCGTCTAGGCGCCAGTTTCTGGGGCCTTCTCTCCCTCTTCCTCTCCCAAGCCCAGACCGCTGATGAGACCGCTGAGGAAACTATCCACGATGGGATTGCCACCGGGTACCACAGGAGCTGGTGCCGGTGCAGGGACTGGGGCTGGAGCTGGAGCTGGAACACCTGACCCAGTAGCTGGCGCAGATCCACCCACATAGCCACAGTCGTACATGCGATTTAGCTTCTCGACATCGAAATCCGAGAATCCATTGCGCTGGCCCATTTGCGAAGCCCCGCTTGGTTGCTGTGCAAATAAACAGAATGCCTTAGAATATGCTTGCTGTGATGGTAATCTTTCAACTCACCGTTGCCACTATAGTCGGCTGGCCGTTGGTGGAGAAGGCGTTGGCCGAATAGTGCATAACGCTGCCATAGTCATAGGGTACTCCATAGGCTTCCGTCTTGGCGGCCTTCTCGAAATTGCTCATTGCCGCGGATTGAACATTCCTGTATTGGATGGCCACAAACGAATCACGTTCCATGCGATTCTGCTCGTGCAGGAAGCCGAGGGCGTGCATCAGCTCGTGTATGGCGGTCCCGGGGCGACTGAGGCAACCGGGCGACTGGAGATTCACCTCCTGCTTGCCCCCAATGCGACCCACCGATGACCAACAGCCCGAGCTCCCGCTCACAATGGAAATGTAATCCCGTTCACCGCTGCGCGGCACAAATCTGATGCAAGTGCGCTTGTGGTACTGCGCCATGGCGCCTTCTATGGTAGCCATGTCGCGGGCATTGAAGCTGCCGCGGATTTCGAAGGGAACAACACCGTTGGGCCAGCGCGAGCTCTGCGTGGTCAGGCCATTTTTCATGGTAATCGCCGTCTGCGGCACGAGTATATCTCCCTCCAGGTAGCTGCCCAGCTCCTCGGGATTCACGGTGTCTGTGTCGGCACTGAAATTGCCCACCATGGCGGCTGTTAGTTCTTGATCGGGAATACCATATAGGGCACTGCCATAGGGGCTCAGGTCTATGATGTCCTTACTGGGCGCCGGTGCCTCTTCAATGCCGTTCTCGGGCAGCTCAATGGCCTCGGTGTCGTCGATGTCATCGTAGGATATCAGCGGAACTGCATTTGCGCAGGCTAGTCCAAAAATGAGTAACAACGAAAGTTTGAACATGTTGGATAAATTGATTGGTTAATTGGTTGCTTGCTGGCTAAAGTTTGACTGTGCTGCGGTTTGGAGAGGAATGGATTTATATACTCAAGTCTGCACAGTAGAATCAGACATGCCCGCTTTTATCAGTCGGCAACGGGCTTTTATATACATACAACATATTTTTTTACCGGCAGACCTTCAAACCGGCGGTCGTCATTGTTGTTGTTCTTGTTTTATCGTCATCGTCTTGGCTCGTCGCACGCTTTATTGGTGGATAAATATTTGGGTAACACTCACAGCCGGTCGTATAACTTTTTGTTTTGTATGTTTTCGGGCACAATTACTTTCATAAACTGTATCAGTAGTTTGTTTGCATACGTAAAGTTTAACGACATTTTCTTAATGTAGTTTTGTAGTTTTTCGCACATAACAATAACCGATAAGCGTTATCGCGCTGACCTTTTTGGAAGATAGATTTATACGCTCAACTGGGCGACAATTTGTTTATATAATGCCGCTGTGATCTAGAGTGGAAATATCACCAGTCAGCTTTTAAAACATCTTAAATGGTATTCATAAATAAATGTATTTCTTACATATCCCTGATTCTGCTGCTGATCCTGATGGCTTGTTTATATTAGAGTTCCTTATAATTCACAGAATATATTAACCTAATTGATGTCTTGTATTCACAAACAAGTTTCACTTCTAAATAGTATATGAGATCTAGCTGATTTCAATAATACAATGATCTCGATAAAAACAATTCGCATAGTTAAATACTTATTACAATGCACATTAAAACCAATATGGCGGCAACTTCAAATAAAAATGGGAAAAACATTTCAAAAATTCCCATGCTCTTTTTGGCTCATTAACCAGAACAGCTGTGTAAGCCGTGTGCATGAATTGGGTTCAAGTGCAGGCGACAGGCAGCAGCTTATATTAATTATAGTATTTGATGCCATTAAAAATAAATATAGGTACAACTCAAATTGTTGGCCTGTTGTAGGAGCATGCTGATGGTAATTCTCTATGTATCGACGCTTGTTTCTACAACCATATTTGAATCTGAATTGGACTGCTCTTCTTCCTCATCGAATCTAAGATTCATTTTGATGCCACTCAATTTATCCGCATTAAGTACACGGCGACTGCTAGCCGTTATGGATTCTGTGACATCCCTTAATGCTATGCTGCAAATCTCGTCAATGGTGGCGCTATCATCCATTAAATCCTCAATACATTCCTTTAATATTGTGGAGGTGACAATGCAGTCACGATTCAGTGCTAAGCTCTTGTGGAAATACTCAATGGCCTCGTCCAAATTGCCAAGTAGTGCGTGTATAAAGCCAATGGCAGTGTATGTGGTGCCGCTTTGGGGTTTCAGCAAGAGCGCCTGCAAGAAACGACAAAGCGTTAGATAAATTTGAAGAAAAACAAAACATTGCACTTACAAATTGAAAATTGTAGAGCGCATCCTCGTATCTCTGTATTTTGCGATAGGAATGACCCAGATTTATAAAGAGCGGCTCCCAGCGTTCTGAGACTTCTTCATGATTTGCCTTGGCGCGCTGCCTAACAATGTCCACGGTACACTGGAAGATTGTGGCAGCCCCATCAAAATACTCGTACTCGTATTTAATGACGCCTAGCTCATGCAGCACATAAACATCCATTGGTGCTATGGTCATGGCTTGCAAAAAGAATTTCTCCGCCAATTCCAGATTTTTGGTAAGTCCACACTCTACCCCAATATAGAGCAATGGCAAATGGCAGCCGCGCATAAGCTGGGTTGCTTTAAAGTAGGCGGCCATGGCTTGTTCGTGCTCGTTCTCGTTGGCAAAGGAGTGGCCATAGGCCAGCCAGGCGGGGCCGTATAGGCGATCCAGCGATGTGGCTTTTGACAAGTAACGACGGGCTGGATCACTTTTGCCAATCATGTCGTAGTAGCAGCCAACAGCATACCAGGAAATGGCCTTGTCGGGATAACGGTCAACCAACTTGTGAGCCACATAGAATAGTCTATTGAAATCGCCATTTTCTACCAGGCATGCAATTTGTATGGTCAGTGCGTTGTTGTGAAACGGATCAACTTTTAGCAACCTATAAACGATAACAAAGCACATTAGAAACAATAACAGTTGGATAAATGTGTGGCATAAGTACATATTTAGGATTTTCATGCACTGCTTGTAATCGCAGTCATAGAAACATTTTTCAGCTTCCGCAGCTTGGAGATCTGTGCTGCGCTGGACTCGGGCTAGGCAATCGTTAAGCGACATTAATGTGTCTATATCGTGTTCGCGTGAGCCACGACGATTGGAGGCATCAAAAAGCGAACGCTGCGTGGCATCAATCATCGATGAGGCGCGAGACAGGCTCGTTTGTAGAGAAAATGACGGCGCCTTGAGATCCTCCAGCACTCTGAAAACTCAAGTAACATAAACACAAGCTCTGCAGTTTTGTTTTTTTGTTTTTTTGCTTACTTTTGTGCAGGCGACATAAACTGACTTGGTCTTACTGGTGCTTTGGGCACTGATCCCTTGGGCTGTGTATCCGTTGTGCAAGTTTGCTGGACGCGCACCGTAAACTCTTCAATATATTTATGCACATCCGGATTGATAATAGGTGAGATTTCATCGGTGTTGCCAGCCGATATGAGTTCATAGTATTTTTTCAATCTGGATTCGTAGAGCTTCAGAATGAACTTGGCGTCAGCTTCGGTGGATTGCTGCGCTAGCGGCAAATGGTGCATGAGTTCAAACTCTATAAGAAAAGAAAATGTTACTTGGACAAGGGCTTTTGTCGTTTTTATGGCACTCACCCTCCCAAGCCATTAGCATTTCATGCTGCACCAGTGAGTCCAATGCCTCGAAGCAATAAATCGATTTGTGCAAGGCCTGCACATAAAAATCCATGGCCATACCGCGATTATCCAAGGCCTCATAAATTTTGCCCTTCATTAGGAAGATGGACGCGATCAGCTCGTTGCGATTTTTCTCTTCGCCGCCAAATACACTGTTGCTCTCCAAACAGCAGCCACTGCCCGCATCCACCGGTTGAGTAATTAGGGATGTGGTCATGTTATCTACCTCCGCGATTTGCATTATATTTGCCGCCTCGTTATACTCTTTGGCCGCATAGAGGCTATCCAGCACCAGACTGAAACAAGGCAGAGAGGTCCTCTCCAGCTTATAATGCTGAATGGTATGGGCAGCGCGATGGAACTCGCCCATCAGAAACATGCACTGCGCCTGGTAGTAGACATCGCGCGGCTCCTGCCCGCTTAATACGGCAACTTTCTCGGCCCAAAATAAAGCGGTTGAATAGCGGCGCTGCAATGTACAGTTAAATGAACTCAAACATATTTACAGGTTTGAATTCAACTTACCATATCTATAAAGTTCTTAACCAGTTTGCGGTATTCCGCCAGATCAATGTGATCATTTGTGCCCTCGTTACTGCTTTGTTCAGCCATTTTTAAAAAAAAATTCTGATTTTAAACCAATTTGTTAATTTTTCTCTGCCGAGAAGCGGTAATGTAAAACGAATAATCTGGCAACGCCACCGAAGACAGCTGCTCTTGCCATTCACACAAAAACAGTAGTGTACTGGGAAAAATTCTTGGCTCGCTTTTGAAAAACATGTGAAATCAATTTAAGGAGTTACCGACGTAATTTAAATTGATTTACATCTTGCAAATTATAATTTTGTACGTTTTCATGCAGATTTTAAATATAAAAATATTTGTACACCAACGGTTTTTATTCAGCCGTACCACAAATGCATGCGGCTTTCATCCAACTTCTTTGCAACTTGTATGTTGTCCTGCGCCCGATGTAGTGATTGGGGTTGGGGATTTGGGGCAGCAGCCAACATACGTAGAGATTTCATTTGCGCTCTCTCAGCATCTATCGTCGCCAGGCTTCAGTGTATTTCAATTGCTCGTTAGGTGAGGTTATTGCATTTCTGACTTGAACGCCGACAAAAAAAGTTGGACTCAGCGGCAGTGCAAATAAAAACACTTCCTTTTTTCGTTGCTGTTAAAAAAAACAAATATAATATATATACAACGCCTTCATCTTGTAGCTAATTTTTACAAGTGTAAAGCACGAGACTGCAAACTATACCAAGAGCAACAACAGTAGCATAGTAAAATTAACGAAAACGTGTGCAAAGCACACAACACAACTCAAAGTAACGGTTCCCAGCCCGATAGCACAGTGTGCGAAAAAAATGTGCTTTGCACGCATGCAGTAGGACGACAAAAGCTGTAAGCGAGTGTAAAATTGAAATTAAATTTAAAAAATTTATGTGAGCGACGCGTGCAACAAACTAAACATAAGCTGCAACTTCTATAATTTCGGGTATGTAAATACATATGTATGTATGTACGTTCATTCATTCACACACACATATACATACATACATTTGTACATGGAAACATACTTGTAAAATTGTAGCGCTGTTCGTCTGTTCATACGTATATTTAAAGAAGGTAGATGGGCCCGGCACAACAAATCGTTGGCAAATTTCGATATGTACATGTGCTAGGGCGAATCTAAGTTGCAGCATTCTCCTCTGTCTCAGATGCAGTTATACTCTCATCGTGTGCAGTTTCGATGCCATTTTATAGTGCGTGTGTTGTTGCTGTTGTTGTGGCGGCGGTATCTCGGCCCTCATCACTGTCTTTTTACAACTTTCCGTTGTTCCATGAGTATTTTACGTCGCGCACGCCTTGGCACACTCACGTCATTTGCCCAGCAGCTCTGAGCAACAACAACAAATACTACTCTCCTACTAGTCGACCACTTTTTACAACTACGAATACGCACAGAGAGGACCACGGCAATAACAACAACAAGAAGAACAAGAACAAAAACTACCCAAGCCCCGTTGGGGCTCACTCATTGTTGTTGCTGGGTTTGCTGGTTCTGCGGCGTTCTGCTCATTTCATGCTGATTTATGGTTCTAATAATAGCTTCGCTTCCTGTTTCTCAAAAGGATTACAGCCGCTGGCACACGCACACGGCCGAGACGCATCCATACGGACACATACACATATATGCATACGCAGGCATCAACACGTTCTCAGGAACACACAGGACAGGACTTGCCTCTTTGAGTGCCGTATCCATTTAAGCCCATCAACATATTAAGCTATGTAAAAAAATAGAAAATAATATAATTACTGAGAACGAGAAAATTATGAACCACTCGCTCGCACGAAAGCACTTTAAAGCGAAGCAGGGGGCGTGGCGGAAATCGGTTAATTACAGTTATGTTTGCGGGGATACGCCTTGATCGATTTACAGCGTTTAACGCTTAAGTGAGCTCATTTTGACTGATTGAATAGTGTGCATATATGTGCGTGTGGGTGTGTGCGAGTCTGTTTGTGTGCTCTAGGATTTTCGACTAGGGGAGAGAGCTTACACCCATTCAGTAAACCATTGAGACTCATTATAAATATAGAATGAAACCTTTTCCAATTGAATTGTGTTGCTTAAATTGAATACAAAATTAATTATCAAGTAATTAAGTTGAAAAGTAAATTATTTAAGCAACTTCGTTAATGGCTTAAAGTTATTGAGTAAATAACTTTTTATATATAAAATAATTAACTCAACATATGAACCAAATAAGTTCAATAATATAAAAGATTTAGCTGTGTAAAATAATTAAGAAATTAATATGATGAGTAAAATTCGAATAAAATAAAAATATAAAAAATATAAAAATAGATATTTTTTAAAACTTATAAAAGGGCAATTTAGCATCTAAACATTTATTAAAATGTAATGACTTGCAAACATCTGCTAAACCAAATATTTTTAAGCTTTTAAGTTGCTATAAAAATCTCTGAGCAATTTTAATAACCTTAAATTTTGTTTTTTTAAAAGATCTTAAGATTTTTAGAAAGAGAAGAAATTGGAAAATATTTAAATTAATATACTTTTTTTTAACTTCTTTTAAAGGTTTGTAAATCGTAATAACATTTAAATTGTGTTGCTCTTACACAAAATATACAAATGTATACATATATAACTCATGCAAAACTAGATTTAATTTGATTTATATTTATACTATTTTTTACCTAATGTAAATATCTTTTATATGGACTTATTTATCGTTTGTTCATTTCTCCCGTTTACTTCAATAGGGTGCACCACAAGACTTCCATCATTGACGGGAAATAATGAATCGATGACTATTTACGTCAGCTGATACGGCCACCGCAACTGCCTGCTTTCTGCGTAGTGAAGTGCCGAGTGGTGCCAAATCCTCTTGCAACAACAACAATATCATTAGCAGCAGCAACAACTAGAAAAGCTAAGCAAACCATTTTGGCCAGCAAACATGTTTGCCTGAGGCGGGCTAGACAACATTTTTGGGCAGCCGCATCATCAGATCGAACCTTACTCAAATAAAGGACACGCTGCGCAGCACGAACCATTGAGCGTATATCCAGAGAGCGCCAACAGTGAGAACGCGAGAGAGAGGCTAGCTGACTGAGAGCAAGTGAGAAACGTTGCTTGGAGCTGTGTCCTGTGTTGTTGCCGTTGGCCAGCACAACAAGAGACCAAGAGACGCGAGCATACGGAAGTGTCGACATCTGTTTTGCCGCTTTGTCAGCTTATCCGGCAGCCGATGCTGTAGCCGACGACAAGCGACCACAACGCCAACGACGAGGACGAGAAGGAGCGCGCACACGAGACACGGCTAACGGCAACGTGAAATACAAGTGTGGAAATTGGAATTTTTATTCAAAACAATGCCCCTGCTGCAACAGGTATGTAAATAATAATAAAACCCATTCGCACTCCCAGCCGAACCGAACGGCATGGCGTTAGCCGTAATTGAGCCGCTCACGTTCGGAGCAAGAGAACCAGAGCGCATCAGCTGGTTTTAACGCAGTTCCACGCCCTGCAACTGTTAACCCCACCACACCACCACAACCCCCTCTGTCAGTAGCTCCCTCACGGCAACGTTTTGCACCTTAATATGATTGTGTATATTTATGCTTGCGATACGGCGTAACTGACTGATTGTGTCTACGGTAGTAGTACATGGGATGATCCTAATCTGATTAGTGTTTAACTTTATACGCCATACGACGATGCGGTGAGCCAGCATTGAGGTTGTTGCTGTTGTTTCTTACTGCACTCTTCCATAGAAATCTACTTGGCTGAACTACTAAATGCGGCCCGACTCCGCAACTCTTGTTGTCTATTGCACATTTTGAGAAGTTAAATTCGATTAAACTTGCGGCGTTTGTTCATAGCGTCAGCGCCTAGATAGTGCAACGCCTTCATCCAAGCTGTCTGTCACTCTGTCTACTTGTCGCTATGTGTCTGTGTGTGTGTTCCAGTTGAGTGTGCGGGTGTGCCAGTGTGTAAGACTTTGCGCGCATGGAAGGCGTTTAATTGTACTCTTTGTTGCGCAAAATAGTTTGCGTGATTGAATTTTCTGGGCTTTCATATATTTTTAATTCATTTAAATTAGATGATTTGATTAGGCGACAAGGGCCTATGACAGCTGAAAGCTTAGACTTGTGCCCAGTCCTTTGAATTGTAAACAATACTGGTATCTGAGTGCTTCTATAAAATCAAACAATTAAAACTTCAAATTGAATTACAAGTTGTAAGTTTACTACCATACTCCGTAATGATACCAAAGATCTTATTATAAGTAAATGTCACTTGACTTTATTACATTGTCTTGCTGTCTCAATACTGTTCAAGAAGATTACGTACAATTGACAGCGACATGATTCGTTGACATCTGTCTGGCTGTAGCGAATGTTGCATTATTATTTATAGAATATTTATAATATAATGAATTACATTTACTATGCTGTAACGTTTCAATGTAATATTTTTATAACTATATAAACTTGACAATTGTGTAATGTAATTTGTCAAAGTTATAGCTCCGGGTACACCTATCTTCGTCTATTTTTTATAACGCCAATATTTTCTGTAAATATTTCTAAGCCTAACGGCCGCTTTGGATAAAAAAAATACCAAATACAAATAGCCCCTTCAAAAGGCTTGGAATGTGGTTTACTGCGGGAAAGTTTAGGTAACTCAAAATAGATTTAGTAGTTTTGTGTTTAGTGATTCAGTATTTTTTAAAATTTTTTTTAAAAGTCAGCGTTAGCAGGAGCTCCCAGACTGTTGAGGTTATCGAAAAACGGCTGCAAGTTTAGGCATGCGTGCTATTAATTGATATATTACATTACATAAAATATTAATATAAAACAAGTGAGAAGGCTCCAGCTGTGGCTGCGCTTGTGCCCAAAAAACCTTGGGACCAAAGCCCAAGTCGGTAGTGAATTGCGTTTTTTCACATTTTTGTATATATGTGGAGAATGGGGGGAGGTATCCAAAATCTGAAATATTATTTACCTGCATATGCTTCACGCGAACAATTTGGATCTATTTTGTTGTTGCTCTAGCTTTTATGGTTTCCAAGATATGCTAAAAAAAACCGAGTCAAAAAACCGATATTTATCGAAAATAAAAACCCAGATGAGTTATTGGTGATTTGAAATAAACTTGCGTGTGATATACACGAACTTAAAAAGTCGAAGTTCAGCTTTTGTAGTCTTCTGTAGTCTCCGAAATCGACGCGTTCATACAGACGGATGGACAGATAGACGGACAGGGCTAGATCGACTCGGCTAGTGATGCTGATCAAGAATATTTATATAATTTATGGGGTCGAAGATGCTTCCTGTTCTGCCTGTTACATACATTTGCACAAAACCATTATACCCTGATTTACCCATTTTCAATGGCGTATAAAAATGATAATAGCTGCCTAAAAATAACATTAATACACCAGCTGTTTTTCCTGCTCCACGCAATAAATGCTTTGTGGAAATCTTTAAAATGTGACATACTGGTAAATGTTAGTTCAGTCAATTTCCAGTAAGCCCCTGTCCAAATTGTCACTTGCTCAGCTTCGTCCGCCCTCTGGTGGATGTGTTCGTCCCTCGTCAGTGCTTAGTCATGTGACACACATGTAATCATTATAATATACTAGTAGCTGTGGCGCGGCTTACGCACATGTTACCCGTTGCTGTCATGCTTAAACGATCCTAAAGTCCTGTCAATATGTGCTTGTACGTTTGAATTTGTAATTGTACTGTAAGACGCCTACGTCCGCCTGCACTTGCATTGCCATTGTTGCATGCGTAAGCGTCTCATCGCTCATCTCTCTCGCGCCTTGTTTCCCGCTGTCTACCTAACTGTTCTGCATCCTCGTCTGTCATTCAGTCGAAAGCCAAGCTACAAAGTTACTCATTGTCGACTGTAACAGGCCCCGTCTATTGCTCATCATTCAGCCATTTAAGGACGGCCGGGAGGACGGTGGAGCGCCTACGTCAATGGGGGCCTGTACGGCCTGACAATGGAAACTGCGCATTTGTTACAATGTTTACACAAATATTTAAGGATAATCCGACGATTTCAAAGGGGTTATTATGCAATTTTTCTTCTCATTTTATTGTGGCTGCAAAAAAAAAAAGAAGAAAAAATGTGGATAGTAAAAATAAGTAAATGCAAAATGTCAATTTTGTCGTGTAAGCGGCATTCTCATTGATGGACAAGGGGCTTAAGGCGGGGAAGAGTATAACAAGCCATTGTTGTTGTCCTAATATAAAAATGCATATTTATACGTACGTATATATATTTATGTATGTCTGTATATGTATTTATTCATATTTATTTTCTGGTAATGTCTAAAAAAAAGCAACTCCTTCATACAGTAATACTTCCTGTGCCAGTGTGGCGTATACTTTATATTATTTCATTTCCGTTACCCGACGTTTTATTTATATGTATTATGTAATATATTTTATTTATGTGCCGCTGGCCTGCTGTTAAAAACGCCTATAAATAAAGTACATTTGTCGTTTGTACAACATTTTATTTGAAAGTTATTTTTGCCTTGTGCTCATCATAGCCTGCTGTGACACAGTTTATATCCCCATCATTGCAAAAGGACGCATCATAGTATTTACTCTACCCAAAACTGGTCTTGCTAGAAAAGCTGAAAAGCTCTATCTAATTTGTTGGAATTGGGGATTTGTACCATTGTATAGCTTAGAATCGAAAGATTAAATAGTGTCCAGTTCGTTATCGAAGAAAGTACCTAAAGTCCTTTGAAATGCCACTTTTGACTTCAAACTAACTTTGTTGCCTGCAATTGCCAGTTATTAGCCGTCTTACTTGATACTCAATAGGCAAATCATTGGCATTATACAAAACGAAATGAAATGAATAAAAAATCATTTCAAAGTGGTGCAATAGTAAATCATTGTGCTAAGCATTTGCAGTTACAAATATGCACATCTATATATACAGTACTATATACATTTATATATATATATATATATATATATATATACTTGAGTTTTGCTTTTAACAAAAGACAGCCACCAGCCTGACAGCTTAGCGACTACGGCTATGGCGATGGCGATGGCCAGCGGAATGTCTTGGAATGCCTTGCACCAGTCACCCTCTTCGTTGGTGTCGTGCAAATGGTCTCGTATTTTCCTCACAATGGCGGCGAAAGCGCCTCGGGGCACATCATTAAAATGTCGATACCAAGCAAATCACACGCCCGCCGCCAGCCAGTTGGATATAAAAAAATGCGACGCGTTTTGCGGTGGGGCGCCTGAGGTTGCCTGGATTGTCGGCTGGGCGGTGTGGCGGGTTCTACTGGGCGTAGCCAGTGCAATGTGAAGCGCTGGCATTAAAAATTGCAAAAATTCAATTGAATTTACTTTAGCAGACATCCTCGTCGCACACTCCCACCTAGCATTCAATGCATGAGGCCATGCGTGGGCGTTGCAGCAACAATGCTGTTGTGCGTTATCATTTAAAAACCAACAAAAGTGCAGCCAAAGAAAATAAGACGCAAAACAGAAATGTACAAAAACAATAAGCGCAACCACAAAAGGCCACCATGCAAAGCGGAGTTTGTTGCTTTTTAAATAGGCATGAAAAAGTTTTGCTGCTCAAAAAATAAAACAAAGTATGAATGCTGTTTATAACAATGCTCGACTATTTAATATCCTGTGGTTTTAAAAAAAATAAATAAATAAATAAATGAGAAAAAAGAATGATGTAACTTAGCGTTAGGGAAATATAATTGGATATTGTAATTACTATTGTTGTATTGTTACAATGGCAAAAACAACTATTGATTTGACACTAACTAAGATCGCTGAAAGCGCAAACTAAACTTTGAAACCTATCGAAGGATTACTTTTCGTTATCAAGTTCGTTCGAGTTAAAAGTTTGTGCAATGTCTGTCTCGCTGTCCGTCTATCCATATGAATGCTCTTTTTTTTACGGTTTTTTGAAGCAACAACTTGCAAATTGTAATATATAACCCGCATCAATTAAAGCGTTGGGATTGTTATTGTCAAAAATAGCATTTTGCTTATGGTTTATCTAGATTAACTTTATTTTTTTCCTTTTTGAAGGGTCAAAGTTTTCATTTATTATTAAACTTTAAAGTGTCTGTACGACACAAATGACGTGGAGAACAAAAATGTATATATTTAAAAATATTTATGATAAAACAAAAAATATGTTTTTTTTTTTAAATTTAGAACTGCAATTTTTATATTTCACCAATTTAACTGTCACAATTAGCATACAAAAAAAAACATTAAAACAAAAATGTTGACATGTAAAGCTCGCGGATTCATAGCTTCCATACTTAAAACTCCCACAACTTTGTAAGACTGAACCGATTTGCATACATTCATCATACATATAGACATTTGTGAATTTACGTTTTGCTGCTACAGCTAATAAGCCCTTTTCTACAACAAACTAAAGGGTATGCAAATATGCTTCATACGCCCTGTTGTGCGCGATCCAATGCAGCTCAACTCGCACAGATAATACAGTGCGCAAAAAGCGCGTGTTTTATTTCCACTTAGCACTCACACAGACACACGCTCTTTCCAGCAGACAACACACGCACATACCCATATTGAATGCCTGTTGACGGCTGTTTAAAAATTGTCTTTTCACTGTTCCTGTTTCCCTCTCGCTCTCTCACTCGCTCCACTCACTGGAACAATAACAACGACAGCAGCAACAAAAGCGCACAGGCATCGGAAATGTTGCCGTTGAAACTGAAATGTCGCTATGCCTGCTCCTCTTTTGTTTGTCCTCCACGTTGGCATCGCCGTCGTCGTCGTCGTCGTCGTCGTCGTTGGTATCCTACGCCCATGTGAACGGGACGCTGCTCTGTCAGAGAGTTGCTTGAATTACGATATTGTTATTATTAAATGGATGCTGGGGTGGGGGCAGCAGCAGAGTTTGCTGCAACTGTTTGATAGTTCATTCAAAGCATCATTTAATGCTTTGCACTCATACTGCGTGTGTGTGTCTGTGAGTGGTCTGTGCCATACACTTGCCATATGCATATATTAAGCGACATCGTGTCAAGGCACAAATCAAGTGCTGCTGATGAATTGACATTTAACATGCAACTCAATTTAATTTGGCCCGGCAATGGGATCTCCATGAAACAAACAACACACACACAGCGATTGCACCAGTTACAACAGAAGCTGCTTGCCGCTTGCTGCAACTGTCTACTGCGTGGGCGCGTGTTGCATACTTGTAGGCGCACTGCAATTACGTGCCACTGCCACAGCGTTAGGCCCGGCATTGTGTTCGTATGACCTGCAGGCATCTGAATCCCATCCAATCGATGGCGCCTACGCCCACAGCAGCTGCCCTGTAACTTGGCTGGAGTAGAATTATGTCCTTGTGCTGTAAGTGTGTGTTGCAGTGCTTTTTAATTTGCAATATTAAACGCTCAATTGTTGCCCAAACCTGAAAGCAGAGATAAGCGACGAATCTGCTTTAGAGACTTTGTCAGGTGCATGTAATAACAAGGCAGGCTAGGAAGTCATCAAATATCAAGTATTATCGAAAGGCGCGCAGCTACACAATTGTTATTGCTTGCCACTTACGATAATGAATGGACAAAAGGCAACTACTGCGTAAAAAACTGTAACGAGTGCAGAAATTATTAAAGTGCTACAGTTTCTTATCCAACTGGACAGAATCCGGGTTTGAGTCCCACGGTTGAAACTAGCGTATAGATGAAATATTGTCTTAGCAGGCGGCCTTAAAACTGAGTTTTATAAAACCTTAGATTGATATTTTATGGCCAAATCTTATACTTATAATAAATATATATTATTACATACAGACGGACGGACAGGACATCATTTAGTCAGCCACTGATGCTGGTCAAAAATATATATATACCTTAAGGCTCCTTCTGCTTGTTACATACATTTGCACAAAACCATTATACCATTTTTCACCTATATTCTATGTGTATTCTGTACTGTGTAGACATATTTATGTTAAAGAAGACTTCAGCATTGGTGTTAGAAACACAGCTTTCTTGATGATTCTTGATAATCACAATTTTATTCCCCTGTATTCCATAGGTCCATAAGTCCCAGCAGATTAACACAAAAGGGAGTTTCAGTTTATAATTTTATATTTTTAGTTCCCCGGTGCTATAAATTTGATGCGATACATTGCTAAATCAAATCTTTAAAAATTTAATTCAATACAAATAAAACAAAAAACTTGATTGTCCAAATATCTGACTTAAATATAAACTTATTGCTCTTAAGTAGCCATTATCACCCACTTAAGAACCTAAACTTGAACACTTTACGTAACATGTTTTGTGGCAGCATTCTATAAGCAAAGTAAATTCAAATGTATTTGCCAATAACTTTTATTCTTTATGGACTGCCTCTGTTCCCAAGTTTGCAACATGTAATCGGCCATAAAAAATTACAGCTGTGCATTAACCTTTCGCTGCCCACTGGGGGAATGGAAGGGATGGCTCGAATCGCATCGCATTGCATCGTAACGTATCGTATCGAATCGAGTCGAATCGCATTGAACAGCGACGACAACAACAAGGACATCATCGTCAACGGGCGCTTATCACTATATGCCATCAAATTTTAATGTCAAACCCTTTTGGCCAGCACCGACCGAGATGGGACTGACCCAGCAGCCAAAGCGAGGAGCAGGAGCAGCAACATCTAATAAGTGTTGTAAACGATGCAAACATAATAATTTGTAAGACTTCTGAAAGCGGAAACTTGTAATTTTCTCAAACAGCCAACAGAGACGTTGTACCGAACTCAGACCCAGGTCCCTGTCCCTGGGTCGGGGTTTCTTTGTGTTTGCTGCACATATGCACTTAAATGCAGCCCAGAACATTCCAATTTCAGTCAAGCGCTTGCCAAAAAAGAAAATAAAAAAGAAAGAAAAGAAAACCCCAGAAAAGACGCACATAGATGCGATGAAGATGAAACCGGCAAACAAATGTACAGCAGCCAAGTCGAATGGACACTGGATAAATAACTACTGAGTTATAGTGCTGACTCGATGGCTGCTCCTTGGCGTCTATACTCTCGAACGCGTAGTGATTTCGAATATCTTCATGGGGCAATCAGCATCAGCAGGCAAGCATCAGCGTGGAGTCAAGCACAACAACCACCACAGCAACACCATTGAATCAAATTTGGAAAATCCTTGACGTCAAAGACAAACAAAGGGCAATGGCAATGCGGTCGGACAGGATGTCCATGGGTTGAAGTAAATGTCCGGCGCACGGGGTGTTGTTCTCGTAAATGTGGCAAGTGGTTAAGATTTTTTGTCGTATTCAATTTCCTAGTTTATGGGTTTTATTGTCAATGTAAGGGTACGTTAACTAGGCCATGCGTTTTGCAATGCAGCTTAAAAAATTGCTTCAATTTAAAAACAGATTTCTTTTCTTTTAAATATAAATAACTTGATAACTTTTTTACATGTGTGTTCGGGCTCTACTTTATTTAGACTGTTTGATCATACATTTGTTGCTATCATTAAAGAGAACAATAAGTGTTCGTCAGAAAAAAAAAATATGTGAATTACATAAGTAACACTAACTAGTTTCTTTAGACTCTGTTCTTTCCGGCGGATGTAAACGAAAACGTGGCCTCCGAATTACAAAGCTGCTTGAAGACTTTTTGTAATTTGTATTCATTGACGCCGTTTTTATCGCAGGCTGGTAACAGACTGTGAAATCTCCATACGTACGCCCATGGTAAATGTGTCAACAGGCAGCGACAATGTCGCCTTTCAGCTGGTTGTCCACTAGCCGTCTACACATCGACTTACAATCGCACTGGTTGTGCGCGAGTGTGTGTGTGTGCGTGCTTCCTGTGAGTGGGCGAGTGTGCGAGTGTGTGTATGCTCATGCTATTTCCGACTTTTCACGTACCTTCATCAAGTTGTCATTCAATTTTTAAATCCATAGCAAGTTTTGTACTTAACATAGTTGTGACAAGTTGACAAAAAGTAAGTATGCGTTGGCTGACTTCCATTTAAAAACTTGCCACATTGGTTCATCTTGGGGAAGACATTTAATAAGTGGCAAGACTACTTGACTTTAATAGAACTTTAATAGAAATTTGTTAGCAGCTTTCTTTACATAAAGATCAATTAATTTCTGTCTGTTCTGCTCTTTTGATTAAAAACGTGTTATCCAATTAAAAATGCTTTTATATAGTCTTCCACATAATTCCCAATTAAGCGAATTGAAGCACTTTTTCAGTTCGAACACATATCCTCACACTTGTCCACATATGGTTAAGCGTATTGGTAGAAAATCATCCACTTGTATCAGCTAAACCTTTGCTGTTATCTCTGTTGAGCATCTATCAGGACTCGTCTGTCCCGCATTAATCCCCACGTAATGAGTTGTACGCCATTTTGCGCTAAATTGTTTAGTGAGTGCCTGATAACAATATTTGCACTAATTTGGCATTTTTAAGTGTGCTTCACTGACACTTGATGCGCTTTTAATTGCGCCGAATGCTCGAGTGTACTTTTGTCGAGCCAGAGAGCATGTCTGTTTGTCGGCTAGGAGCTGGAGGTGGTTGCCTGTGACTGCGGTTGGCGGGGATCCTGCTTCTTCTGCATCTTCTTTCACTGTCTGGCCGCTTGCTGGCTGCCTTGTGGGTGTCCTCGTGCGGTTGGCTTGCCAACTTGGCTATGTTGTTGCGATGTCGCTTGCCGTCATGTGGCAAGAAATGCAAAAGATAAACGATTCATTAGTTGCCACAATATTTGGTTGACTTTAATGGCAATACGCTGCATATGTGTAAATGTATGAGTGCGCCCTTTCCCACAATTGATGTTGCCTGCCGCCAACACATGGCTGTACGAATTTTGATTGCCGCCCGCTTTTATTACTATTCAAATATTCTTATTCTTGCAGTACGAGACGCCTGATTGTACTGCTGCCGGTGGCAATATGCGTGCCTTGAACGGCACCAGCGCCAGCGATTTACTGCAGAAGCATTCGATTAGTTCAATACTGGAGCAGCATCAACACCAGCAGCAGGATCTGCTGGGCAGACGCGCCGATGCCAGCGATGGACTCATATCATTCATAAATGGTTTGTAGGCAATGTTGTTATTCTTTTTCGTTAATTAAACTCGATTGTTTGAAATGATTTAAATATGTGACATATCTAATATGCATGATAAACTGTCATTTGTTAAATCAGTTTTCAATTTAGATTTAGCCTGATTTGGGTTGCCGTGGGAATTATTGTCATGGTGTAGAATTATTATTGGCTGTAAATTCATTTTAATCTGGCACTGGTATTTTCTTGTCAACTTTATTTGGAGTCTGGCAAACGGACTTATAAATTTCAGTCATTTTTTACCTTTTGAAGTCGGAACACAAATATCCTTCGATAGTTAAATTATTATAATTCTTTATATTGTTTAAAGTAGTTTAAACTAGGATCGAAGTTCCTTGTATAAATTGCATTATAAGTGTACACTCCCAATTGCCATTGGCAAGGAAGCGCAGAAATTTTTTCAAGTAATAGTCAAATTTTATATATAAAAATACCAAATTTCGTGTGTGAAGTACACGCAACCCGAGCAACAAAGCATTTGAGCATTTCAGCTTTCCAGACCATCAGAACACCAAGAAACTTGAGACCATGTTGGGAATTGAGGAACTATATATGAGAAAGACGCCAAGTGCTCTGCCAAGTGGGTCGCCCACGCAGGAGACATTTGAATTTGGCATCAACTATGACGGCAAAGCTATCGGCAGTAACACCAATAGCAGCAAAACCAGCAGCACCAGCAAATCACCCAGCATCACCATTGACGAGAACCTTGGCATGATGGCAGCTGGTGATGGCGATGGCAGACAGAACTTGGCATACGACAACAATGCGAGCAGCAACAATAACGCAAGCCAATGCAATTGTAGTAAGTTGCCGACTATTTGGGCTGCTCAGTGCCAAAAAGACTTCGTTTCGGGGCTCGGCAAATGCAAAGGATCGAACTCGGCATATTTACGCCTAATTTATTAGCGGCATTTTGAATATTTACAAAACGCTTGAAAGACTTGCTGCAAGCCAAGAAAACAAGAACAAGAAAATGGCTGGCCAATGTTGTAGTTGTGCTTTTAGTTGTTGCCAGTAGTTGCTGCTGTAGTTTTATTTGATTTATTGATGGCTGCGCCAAGTCGACGATAACTGTTGACATTATTCATATATATATATATATAAGCATATATATGGATTTCTTTATATGTATATACATTTGACTTGCGACTATCTTGCAGATCCAATCACGCTGAATGATCTGCTTGGCTTATGTGGCGGCAGCGGCCCTGCAATCGCAGCCCAGGCAACAACAGCACCAGCCCCAACAAAAGTAGCAACAACGGCAGCAGGCATTGCAAGCGGCGCCGGAGGTAACGGCAGCAGCAGCAGCAGCAGCGGCGTTAATAACTTGCTACTTGGCAATTCGGCGACTGCTGCAGCTGCCGCTGTCGCTGCCACTGGCGATTGCGGTCAAATGTCGGCGACTGCAGTGTCCTATGCCCCATTGACACCGAGCTCAACTCAGTCTTCGGCCTCGCCTGGCACCAAGTCAAGTTTTGATTACTTTCAGGTAAGTTTCGAACGTACACGTGTGCGGGACATGTATCTTGTACTATATTGTAATTGCACCGAATTTGCACCAACTACTATCTAACTTTTTTGCTTGTGTCTTTGCGTCTCTCTGTATTCGTACTTAAACCAACGCTCGTGGACTGTATACAAAACGTCTTTTGATTTTTGATTGATTTCTATGTTGTGTGTGTGTCTCCTCTCTTTCTCCTTCTCTCTGTTTTTCTTAACCTCTACATATCTTTTACTATGTGTGTGTAATTTTTTTCCATTTATTTTATTTCTTTTTTGGGTGAATTGGCGAACTTAGTTTGAAAATGTTGCACAAAGTAACCCACTTAAGGCTTTCCAAAGATCAAACATCAGCTTCGATTGCTCTGCACCCTTATCGCCAAGTACGCCTTCATCTATTTACAATCGCTCCTTTCACAGTTCACCTTTAGTCAGGTAACGATGCGGCACCCAATTGATTTTTGACGAACCAATCGCTATACTCACACAACTCCCACACTATTTACAGTGACAGCAGCAATTCCTCCAGCGCCAACGGCCTCTCGCTGGATTCGATAAACATGCTTTATCAGCAGCAGAGCTACAGTAACTTGAACAGCACTAACAGCGGTAATCTCGGACTGAATTTGCAGAATGCATCCACACGCTCAAATTCACCGGAGAGCCAAAACAGCAATCAATCCTTTAACGAACCCAATCTGTTGGACATGATAGTAAGTAGTGTCCGCGAAGACAAAGATCTGTGATCTGATTAACTTTCTGTTTTTTTGCAGAATCTTCTCTCAGTGAATAGCAATAAGCTGACGTCTTTGCAGCAACAGCAGCAGCAGCAGCAACATTTTCAGCAGCAGCAACAGCAACACCAGCAACAGTTACAGCAACAGCAAAAGCAGCTACAACAACAACAGCACCAACAAAAGCAGCTACAACAGCAACAGCAGCAGCAGCAGCAGCTGCAACAACAACAACAACAACAACAACACAGCAGCAGCAGCAGCAGCAGCAACAACAACATGCCCAGCATCATCATCATCAGCAGCAGCAACAACAGCAGCAATTTACCAACATTAATCGAAACTACGAATCGCAGTTGTTAAGTGGATCGCAACAGAACTTTGATTTGAGCAGCAACGATTGCTTGAATCAGTGTAGTTTAGAGAACTTTTCCATTGTTGACATGGAGCTGGCAAAGCTACAGAATCTGCAGCGCATCAATACTCTCAAGTTGCTGCAGGCTCAAACACAGCAAATGCCATTGCTTAACCAACTGTTACAAAGCTATGCGAGCAATTTGCCTGCTGTCGGCAGCTCAAACAGTATTAACAACACTTCAATAGCAAGTTTGGGCAATCTAGTGGGTGGTGGTACAGATAGCACTGTGGGTTTGACACCGAGCTCCATTGGCAGTTCTAGCGATTGGCATTTGGATCGTGTTGCCAAGTTTTATAAGGGTTCGGCGGCTATATGTGAAGCAACATGCACTTGGAGTGGCCAATTGCCACCACGTTCGCATCGCATGTTAAACTATTCGCCTAAGGTTTTCTTAGGCGGTATTCCGTGGGATATCAGCGAGCAATCATTAATACAGATCTTCAAGCCATTTGGTTCCATTAAGTATGTCTTGAGCTCCTATAAAATGTATTTAAATGATTCATTGATCCATTTTTACGTTTCAGAGTGGAATGGCCCGGCAAGGAACAGCAGGCGGCACAGCCCAAAGGCTATGTCTACATTATATTCGAATCGGATAAGCAGGTGAAAGCCTTGCTATCAGCTTGTGTGTTGCAGGTTGATGATTCGCATAGTGGCAGCAATTATTTCTTTAAAATTTCCTCTCGACGGATCAAGTCGAAGGATGTAAGTGCGATATGGACAAATTTCTAGTTAAATGTTTTTAATATTTATATATTCTGCAGGTTGAGGTAATACCGTGGATTATAGCTGATTCCAACTATGTGCGTTCCAGTTCACAGAAATTGGATCCCACTAAAACGGTTTTTGTGGGCGCCTTGCATGGTAAACTTACTGCTGAGGGCCTGGCAACAATTATGGAGGATCTATTTGATGGTGTGCTCTATGCTGGTATTGACACGGACAAGTACAAATATCCAATTGGCTCCGGGCGCGTTACTTTTAGTAATTTTCGTTCTTATATGAAAGCTGTGTCAGCAGCTTTCATTGAAATACGCACCACCAAGTTTACCAAGAAAGTTCAGGTTGATCCGTATCTGGAAGATGCTTTGTGTTCAATTTGCGGAGTGCAGCATGGGCCATACTATTGTCGCGAATTGTCCTGCTTTCGGTATGTAAGATGCAACGAAATGAGTTACCTCTATTTTATCAACTAAATGTGTATCTGTTGCAGTTATTTTTGCCGCAGCTGTTGGCAATGGCAGCACAGCTGTGAAATTATTAAAAATCACAAGCCCTTGACACGTAACTCAAAGTCGCAAACCCTGGTGGGCATTGGGCCGTCAACGTCTTCATCGACGATTTCGTTGGCATCCTCGGGCAACCGCTTGAATATGGATCAAAAGCTGCATCAACACAGTCATCATAACCAACATCAGCAGCAGCAGCAACCGCAGCAGCAGCAGCAGCAGCAGCAGCAGCAGCAGCAGCAGCAGCAACCGCAGCATCACCACCAAAAACGTATCCAGCTTCAGCAACATGTCAATCAGCAAACGAGCAACTTGAACATCTTGTCAAATGCTAGCGCCACCAACTCTGCGGCCAACTCATTGTACAAATTTCAGCAACAGCAACATTAGCCGACGATTTAAGCCTGTGTTTACTCCATACTTTGTACGCACTTTTAGCGTGCCGTTTTAACATAGTTCCATATTTATGTTCATCATGGGATGTAATTTTTGAATTTTAAGTGATACAAAATTTTTGCAATTTTAGGCAACAGGAAGCTTAACCTTTCCGGATGTTCAGATTTGGACGAAAATTATTTGTGTTGCACACCCATTCACAATGAACCTTGTAAAGTTACACTCACTTTGATGTATTTACTTAAACGGTACGATATTAAGTATATATACATGTACATATATTTTTCTCATTTTGGCTTATCACGAGCATTTCTCACATAATCAACACGTATACATAATATTTTTTGATAATCATGCTAACATATCAGCATTTAAAGTGGGCATTCGAATGGTAAACGAAAACCCCAGCTACTTGAAATGGCCATTTCAACGATTAAGTTTTTCTATTACGGCTAAGAAAGCTCTCTATTTTGCACACCGTATTTATCTAATTAAGACTATGCCTTGCTGGAAACTGCACAAGATTATTTTCTGTTTAGTTTTTCTTTCATCGTTAAGTTTATATATTTTGTTTTTGTGCTATTAATCAGAAATTTTATAACTTCTTTTTTATTAGCCAAGGCAAAAATATAGTTTTTTTTTTGGATTTGTCCGTTAATGTATGTTAACACAAATTCTAATTTTTAAATACGATTTAAAAATTATGAATTTATATATTGCTCTTAAGTTTTGTCATACTGAATTTGTTATATAGTTATGTTTAGTTTGTGTTTTTCTTAGCTTTAATGCATTTTTTGTTGAAAATTTACATTGATTGTTGAATTTTGTTTTTCTTTTTGGCCCTCTTTTGGCTAAACTAGTTTTAAAGCTTAAAACTTTGTTCCTATTATTTATGTCTTACATTATTTTTCATGTATTTTGAGAACGAATCTCGATGCTTCGTATGTAATAACCCATTACATATTGTACTTAAACAACGCTTTAATTTAAAATCAACATATTATATTTTGTACACATGCCTAAAATACTATTTCATACAAATATATACATAAAACAAAACAAATTGTTTTCAAAATTCGTACTGTTATTTTTGAATACCTAACCTTAAATGCTTAAGCAATACTAACTCTGCGCTTCCCATGCTGATACTTGCCAGTTAGTCTAATATCAAATATTAAATTCAAACGAATTTAAGCATAAATACAATCAAACTATAAATTACTTTACCATGCAACTAAAATACTCCAAATATAAATAATGAATGCGCGAATTGCGTTTTTCAAAACGAGTAATTAAATAAATATTAACTATGTAAGTCTACACCAACTGGTTACAGTCGATTTAACCAGTTGTTAAATGAATACTTGAACGCGAATAGGGCAATAAGTTATTTTTACCACTATTTTGTTTTGCCAAATATTAAGTTTTATGAACGTAAGGATGTAAGAGAATAACTGCTCACACATTAAGAATCTACAGGGATTTTATGGTAGACTTCAAATAGCGCGAAAGAAACAAATGTTAATATAGCTGCCATGCAACTAGTTGAATTTGTTTAGTTTTTTAATGGACAAAACACAACAATAAGCAATTTTTAATTAATACAAATCTGAAAGAAACGCGGGTTTTAGGGTAAACTTTGGATGCCTCTTAGTATAACGGTTTCTGTTGTACCGCCTAGCTTAATTTATTTTGCCTAGAAACTTGATCAGTTGTAAAATATATTTTTGTCGGCAAAAACTACTTTTAGTTGATGATTAACTATTAAATCTTGAAAATGCTAGACAATTATCATGCAAAGTTATTATATAGTACATATAATATATAGTAATTATAACCAATAAACGCCTATACATAGTTAATGCCTTCAGAAAACCAATAATGTAAACAGCAATTCACCCACACAAAAGATAGAAAATCGCTTTAACAAAAACCACAAATCCATATGCTTATACATATGTACGAACATATTTATTAAACCATATACATGCGTGCATACCAACAAGTATCTATTAATCCAAATGTATGTATAATGAGAACAAAATCAGGTGTCATCAAAAAGGAAATGTAAGCGAATGGAATATGAACATATACAACTTAGTTCGAAATGCAAATATTTACCAATCTCATGAATATTTCATAATAACAAAAAACGAAAAACAAAATAATCAACCTTAACGAAAGCGAATGAACATATACATACATATACATATACACACGTATACATATAATGAACATATACCTTTAACTAGATAATAAATTGTATATATGGAAATATATTTATACATAAAATGGTGCTTTAGCTGAATTATAATATAATTATATGTAATTCTAAGACTTATATACCCAACAAACCAGAAATAAATAAATAAACAAGACAACTTGTTACTCTTAATTGATTTCTTACCAAAAATGTAAAACGAGTGCTGTGGCAGGCAGCACCATTTTATTAAAACAAAAACGAACATAATATTTAATTATAAACAAATTAAAGACATGTTTTTAACTGCTAAAAAGAAATCAAGAAATACTCAAGCAATGCAAATTTTCGATTATGTAAAACACACATGGTCATAGAAAGGTGTCCACTTACACTAGGACTTACCGACGGCTTACCTTTTAAATAACTAAAATTTATATACTTTTACTAACTACATAAAAAGTGGAATTAAATACTTTTAAAATCAAAATTTTTAAGGCTATTTAAGGGAATCACCCAGGCTCAAATTGGTACTTAATACAAAAATTATAAATATATTTTTACTTTAATGTTTTTAACGCTTTTACGAGCAAACTAAATGGCGTTTTTAAATAACAAAACAGTTACCGAAATTTTAAAGATTTTCCACAAAGCTTTTTCGTATTATCATTCAAAGGACTTTCTTTTAAATACAATACAAGCTCAGAAACATCAGACATTTAATGTTGTTTACAAATTTAAGAAATTAAATGTATCAATGAATTGAATAAAACGAAATGTAATGGAACCAAAATCGAACGCTTCCCACGCAAAACCGATAATATTAAATTTTAGCAAAGTACATAAACAAAGAGAGAAAAAAAAAAACAAAATATGCAACGTTCTACAAACAGTGCACTAAATACTTATAAACAAAAAAAAAAACAAAATATGTATTTTACAATACTAATTAATTAATATGTTAATCTACATTTATCTTTAAGGAATTTCACACTATAACTCTAAAATGCATATTTTAAAACTCAGCTAAGGTGAAAGGCAGTTATACACTATAACATTACCTACTCTTATAAACAATATCTATACATTCGCCAAATATCTTTACCACGCATTAACTCAACTATGCTAACTATATATATTTCTAGCTATATTTATGAGAATATTTTTAATAAGTATAATATTTCAATACAGCATTGAGCAACACAAGCGACATGTGAGACACATTTTGGGGGAACATTAGCAAAACACATTTGCAAATTGAATTTTAAACTAACAATATTTGCACGGCAAAATGTTAAAAACAGAGAAAAAATAAACACAAAAAGGAAACACGCAATATGAACGGTTTTTAAAAAGACTATTATACACACATATATGCACACAAAAGAATAATAATGATGAACATTACTAAGCTTTTAATGCAATATTCAAGTACCATATATTTTAATAATGGATAACTTAAATTATAATTGAAGGAGCACAAGTACGTATACGAAAATATAACTTGTATGCGTTATTGAAAATTCAGATTGTTAAAGCATAGTGAGGTATAGGATGAATAGTACTTGGGGTATTTTAGCTTCGTCTGACATCGGCTTACAAGATCTATGTCAAGGGAAGCGTTCTCGCCCTAATTCTAATTGATTTTCCCACCTTATATATAGGAATATAAACAAAATTACTGCAGTGCCATTTTAAATAGCTTCCGATAAGTAAAATATAAATATACATTTATATTAAATATATATATATTATATATATAAAAAGAAAATATATATACATACATGCAACCAATACATAAAATACGTACATACCTAGTATATGCATACATACATACCTAAATAAATATATTTAATAAATTGTTATGAGCTAAAGTTCAAATTGCATTACGGTTATTATGTAAACAAATAAAGCAAATGGAACAAAGTTGAACATATTTTGAGTGCAGACATTTTTGAACTTTTTGATGCTTTTTTGTATAGCATTTTCAAAATGCAAACAAAGACTACAGAACAAATATATGTATGTATGTATGTACCCCATTATAACTTATATGTGCATACATATGTATGTATATAGATCCTGTAATCAAAAGCGCAAAACTAATTAAAATAAAACAGAATAGTTAGGTATATTAACTAATTAACGAATCCCAATATCTATAAATATCAACTAACAAGATTTTTAATGAACCTTGATGATAACCTACATGATAAACCAAATATATGCGCTTAATTAAGTTATAATTAAATAAATAACGAAAAGTACGGGCTAAAGAATTATAGAAAATATATACATATATGACGCTAAACTACACACATTATGAACTAAATTAATTTTAATTACATACATATATGTAAATTCATAAATATACTTATTAAAGAGCTTAAAGGAGGCGGCAAAGTAAACAAAAACCCAATTATAATAATAATTGTTAATATGTATTTACATGCTTAGACAGCAACCAATTTACTTGTGTACAATAGAAGCATTATATAATATATATATAATGTTATTTTCAAACGAAACGTAATAAAAGCAAATAAAGCAAACATTAAAAAGGGAAAAACTAGTCAGGTGTGAAAATAACACTGCAATTACATGAATTGAAGAATAATTCTTCACTCAATGTATTATACTTACATACATGTGTGAAAATCTCACTAATTACAAATCAAAAGCATAATTAATGTAAACAATAATCATGACTGCTAAAGTAAACGGACAAATACTGCATACACAAAAATATGATAAACCATGATATACCCTCAAAGAGTCGACAATATATGAGCCTGTTAATTAAATAGGTAAACATTATGCTGAGTATGCAAAGTATTGTATATCAAAACGAACAAAAAAAGGAATAGATAATAAAGGACACACAGACCAAAACTCAAACAGCTTATTTACTGGAAGCGCCAAATTATTGTTGAGCATTTCAAATTGCATCTCCGTCTGATGAAAAACCAATTGTAGAGTTTATAATTTATATTTTTGTGCTTACATATATAATAAGTTTTCAATTGCTTGACAATAATTTTCATGTACACAAGATTCCTGCCATACATATCCCCACACAGATAAGGGCCAGCCAAAAATGCTGACCAACAAGTATTGCCCTGAAATGCCAATTACTGCTTGTTCAGTTTTCTCTTGGCGAAGATTTGATAAATGCCCAAACATGCAGACACAGTGCCAATTGTGCCAACCTGGAAAGTGGACAATTTCCCACCCCAGAGATAGCCCTTAGGTAGAGTGCTGACGGCGTGCACAAAATCTAGTGATATGCGGACTATGGACATCAATTCTAGACGATGTTTGGCGAGCGATTTTGCATCAATTGCAGTTGGACTATAAAATAGATGGGTTAGAAATTATATTAATGAGACGTCTCTACTTACTTGCACAGCTGGTGACTACGATTAAGTTTCTCTTGATTTAGCCAAAAGTTCCGAAGCGTACTACAATTGAAATATATATGTTGTTTACCTCTTGCATAGATATTTGATATCCAACAAACCGCATTAGATTCAAGTAAACTGAAAGCACCCAGAATATAGAATTTGCATTATCCCAATTGTCCGCATGTTTCACATTCACAATTTTGTGCTCGGATAGCCAACATATCTTCTCAATTGGGTAATATAGCAAATCCACAATATTGGCAGCCACGCCCAGCATTGCCATAATGCGATCCGGTTCATTCTCACCCAGACCATACTCCAGTGCGTACTGTATCATGGGTATATCATCAATTAGACGAAGCGTTGCTCTAGCTCCAGATATCTTGGAGCTGGCAATTGCATAACGTTTGGCCAAGTCCGGATTGCGCTTGAGATGGTAACCAGCCACAAGTTTGGCGCTATAACACAGCGCTTTCATCACCTGCGAAAAGATAAAAACAAGTTGATATGCCAGTCAATATTTAATATGTATTTAAATGCACTTCTCTTTATTTACTTAACCTCGGGTTTTTATTTACTTTTTTTAAATTTTCTTCTGCTCTTTATTGCAATTTATGAAAGTGCTTTGCAGTAATAAAGAGATAAAAAAACACCAGCGATAAAAAGAACACAGCGAACGCGACAAACATCTTAAAAGCTGTTTTACACTAAAGTGGTTTTGGTAGCGCCGGGAGAATTCGTCGATGTGGTGATGTGGGCGAACGCTTGGCTGGTTACGTTTTATGTTTACTTTATGGTTTATTAATAAAAATAGGTATTTGTCTAGCCTTGTTTGCGTTACGCTAGGAAGCAATCAATAAACGTTAATTGAAAAAGTTCTCGGTAGAGGACTTCCCTAAGTGCTAAGACATTTAATGAGCTGACCAACAAGGATCCGGATTCGAATCCCAGGATGTAGTGTTTGTCTTAGCCGAAGGCTAACTTAACTAACTAACTTAACAAGTAAGACTAGAAGAAAAGAATTACTTGATTATTCTATAATAATTCTTTGTTTCCTAACCGAACTTGATAACACTTTTTACAATAAATTAAGTAAGTATATATTTATTTATTACATCCAGTATATTCAACTGTTTTTGTAAAACCAAGTTAAGTAATCTGAATTTGTATTATAGATTTTATGAAAAATTACGGACGGACGGATAGAAAAACATGGCTATTGGTGCTCAACAAAAATATACATATTTTTTTTGAGATCGTTGATGACTCCTATCTGTTACATACATTAAACCAGGGTATATTGGTTTCACTCCTTTTCCACTTCCAATACTTTTAATGAATTATAGTGTTTATTAAATACAATATGTGGTAAATAAAAACAAACACAATCAATATTCATCATTACAGGTTACCATCAGATATAGGCACTCATTAACCTTTCTCTCATAGTTAATAATCTTTTTCATTTCTTGACGGTTTAACGTTCTGTACACCGTAATCTGTATCATTATCTTAACGTGAACGTAACTACTTCAGTCGATAGCATCCGACGCTAACTGATAAAACTACATGGGGAAAGCGCAACAAGAAGTAAGGCAAGGTTCAATAAAGCCGCTTCCGACTATGCTCAAGGTGACATAAAACAATCAAAAACAAAAACCTGTTAGTGCGGTAGATCAAGCTCTTTAAAACGGCTCACACCTAGCTGCCACGCTTAATTTTGAAAGTAACAACAAAAATGAAATGTTCAAATGCGTTTATATATTTTAAAAGCCTGTTGAATTGGCTAATAAAAGCTTACCTTATCGCGGCCGCCATAGGAATCTATAATATCACAGAATTCGCTAACAAACTTTGTTGTGCTGCTCATTTTAATATATTTTAATTTTTCTTTTTTTTTTTTTTTTGGTCCTCAACTCTCAGTTCTAGTACAATGGACAGAAATAATAAAGAAAACGCATTAAAAGCTACCGCGCAAACTGCTACCAAATGACAACACAACAAAAATTACTATCACTCTTTGAACAGCTGTTCTGTTGGTTTCATCGATGCACCGAAACATCGATTACCTTAGCGGCTATCGTGTGCAACACTAGCGAAATATTTGGCACTGCACAGCACTGCACAGACACACAGCACGGATGTTTTAGCGACTTGCAGGATTGAGGGATTAGGATTCTTTAAAGGACCACGCGCGGAAATATGAGTTTGCCGAATGCGAACAACAACAATCATGCATCATCGCCCATATACAACAACAAATCACTGATAAAGAAAAGTTCTAAAAGCGATTTAATGCGTGCTGCAGTTGGTTTGTTGCTGAAGCAAAAAAACTATGTTGTAAGTAAACTCACAATTAATTTTGAATTCAATATGAACTTTATGCATTTGCAGGGCAGCGAAAAGTTTCGCAGATCCGACTTCCTGCTGATGCAAAACAAAAGCCAATTTGCGGTAAACAAAATGCTGGACACCGATCTCCATGGCGGCAATAGCTTCACGTTCTCGAACATCCAGGTAATAACAAACAACCATCACATGGTTGACCAGCAGTTTGGACGCTTCTCGCAGTTTGTGGAAGTGCAACCGGAGCCATTGCGGCTCGAAATGAAACGTTTCTATGCGCCGATGCTGTGCCATTTGTACCTGGAGTTGTTGAAGGCGCGGGAAACGAAGAGCGCCGTCGTGTTTCTCAAGAAATATGCGCATCTGGTGGCGCCAGTCGATCTGTACGATGCGCCACTGCCCACCAAGATCAACGGCTGCTCGGTGACGAATGAGACGCAATTGTCGAGTGCCACCGACTGTCACATACGGTTTGCCAGTGAGGCGCAGGGTACTGGTGATACGGAGCTGGAATACTTTATGAAATTGGTACAAATATTATCCGGCTGCACGAAGCTGGAGATCGCTGAGGCGGACCCAACTGTAGCGCATTTTCGGGCCTCCAAATACGAGCTACACACAACGACCCAAGTGGTGGACAAAATTGGCGCCTATTTGCAGCGACGCGCACATGTGCTGTTAATGAACTTGATCTACACCTGGCTGCATATTCACATTGTGGACAACGACCAACTTCTCTTTACGGAGGATCATCTACTGGGCGTTACCGAAGAACTTGACGTGATGGATGGTTTTGAAGTTGAAGATGGCGGCAATCCAAGCGCCACATGCAACAGCCGCAACGAGCACAAATCCAGCAAATCTGGCGAGAAGAGCACTAAGAAACGTCCTGCCGAGGAGACAACCTTTAAACTGGAGTCTGAAATTAAAACGGAAGCGGGCAGTTTGGAGGAGAATGCCCACCCTGCTGATAGAAACAAGATCAACATTGACGCCTGCCTCGATACACTCAAATTCTCCACAGCGCAAATACTAAAGGCCCAAGTGGATATGCCATGTTTTTATAGGATCTGCGAACGGTCGCGTGGGCTCACTACGGCCCATTTAGATAACAACGAATGCCACATGTTGGCGGGCTTTGATAACTCCTCCGTTCAGCTGTGGCAACTGAACCAGCATAGTTGTAAAGGTAAAAGTTTTTATAGACGTGCTTCATACTCACAATGCGCCTGGGAGCTTAACAATTGTGCAGACGAGGAGCAAGAGGAGCTAGACAGCGACGAGGAAGCATTGAAATGCAGTGCTGAGGAGCGTCGCGAACGCAATAAAGCGTTGCGCAACAAATATTCAGATAACTCCTTGTGAGTATTCAACAACAAACTGTTTGAACACTCCGTTATAAATTGTTTCTCCCACTGCAGCAACGAGTATGGCGGATTGCAGATGCGTGGTCACACCAAAGGCGTCACGAATGTGCGTTTCTCGTCCCATTATCCGCTATTTTATAGTGTTTCCAAAGACTGCACGTTGCGTTGTTGGCGGGCGCATAACTTACAGTGTGCGGCAATCTATCGCAGTCACAATTATCCCATTTGGTGCTTGGATGAGAGTCCCGTCGGCCAGTATGTAGTGACTGGCTCCAAGGATTTGAGCGCACGATTATGGTCCCTGGAGCGCGAGCATGCGCTGATTATATATGCTGGCCATACGCAAGACGTGGAAGTAAGTGCGATGCAATCGAATAGTCTAGGCAAACTAATAAATATGTTCTCCCTTTAACAGTGTATTGCATTTCATCCAAATGGCAATTACCTAGCCACCGGCTCGGCGGATCATTCGGTGCGTTTGTGGTGCGCCACCAGCGGGAAACTAATGCGCGTGTTTGCCGAATGCCGACAGGCAGTTACTAGTCTGGCATTTAGTGCCGATGGCAAAATGCTAGCCGTTGCCGGTGATGAATCTAAGGTACGCATCTTTGACTTGGCTGCGGGTGCGCAGCTGAGCGAGCTCAAGGATCATCCGACCAGCGTCAGTTCTTTGGCTTGGGGTGCACACAACCAGCAGCTGGCCACTGCCTGCATCGATGGCAGCCTGCGATTGTGGGATATTAAAAAGCTAACGCCCATGGGGTAAACTAAAATCAATTGTAATGGAAATGATTTGAATTAACTATTATGGTTTTACAGCGACAGCAGTAACGGCGGCAGCAGCGCATACTCATCATCATCATCATCGTCATCGTCATCATCAGCTACAACGAATCGTCTCTTAACTTTGAACAGTTCCTGCCAGCGTCTGGTTGATGTATTTTATGGACGCAGTAAAACACTCTATTGTATAGGCACTTAAAAGTTATCACCGTAAATGAAGATAGTTCTTGTTTTAAAATAATTTATTTGTAATAAGTCTGTATAATAAGTATTACTGTTACTATCAAGTGGAACAATGTGTTTTATCTTTTTCTTGACATTCTAACAATTTTTAAGCTAGCATACGTTCGTATACTGCAAAGAAGAATTAATATTTAATCGTGATGCTTCTGAATGCCAGAACACTGTATATAGTCGTATATACATACATAATCATCTACTTGTTTTTATGGATTTATCAGCTGCTATTTAAATATGTATTTAAAGCTGCCCAAAGTGTTTAATTTAATAAACCTAATAAAATGGTGTAATCTATTTGAAATTCATTGTTAACTGAAACGACGCGTTATTACTGCAGGAAATGCTTAACTATAAAATGTGTATGTATGTAAGCATATGTACAATTATGTGCATACAATGATTTTGGACACTCGCACAGCCCATTGGAACAAAACATAGTTTACTTAAATGATATCGAAATATTGTAGTAGCAATCAATTTACAAATTTTATGTAAAAAAAAATTAATGAGCAGTAGTGGGGATGATAATGGTTTTAACAAAACGCTACACTATTCGACTTGCAAACTTAAATTCTATATATATGTATACATATATATCAATATTTATAAATATGGGGTGCAAAACATAAATAAATAAATTGGTATTACATATAATTTTGTCACAGTCGAACCTATTGTCACTCTAATAACCTCATCCATTTTTATGAATTGTGGAATTGAATGTGTTGAACAACAGTCCGGACTACAACCATCTAATTAATGTTGGGTGTTATTCATAACAAATGAGTATAATTTCCATCCGATTGTAATTGACTTGGTTTAGCGTTTGTGACGTCCGCGAATCAATTGCAATGCCTTTGCCATTAATGGTGCCTTCTTGTTGCGCATGGGAGCCGCAGCTGTGGGTCACACAAATTTATAAGTATTAATGTTTATATCCATAATATTGATCAGCAGCGTGTCACTAACCAACTTGCGCAGAGTCGCGCGCTGCGCTAAGCACACGAAGTCTGGCATCGCCGACTTTGGCCGCATTGGGGGTGACACTGGATAAGGCTGCCACGCGTGCCGCTGGCGTGGCTATAAGTTTGCCCTTGGTGCCATATTGCTCCTGCTTACGCTGTACATTGCGCGGTGGTTTCACCATCGAGTCAACAAATGCCAGTTGGGTTTTGCGTACGGGCGCCTCGCTTATTTTCTGTGACGCTTTTATGCTCTCGGCTATTGTGCTCAGTTTGCGTTCCTTTTCCTCCTCGCAGCGCTGTTAATATGTAACTCATATTGTTATTAATTGCATTATTAATTGTAGCTTAGTTTGACGTTACCAAAAACATTTCACGCCACGTTTCCATTTCCTCCCTGCGTTGACTACGACAATGTCGCTGTACATGTTGCTGCCACAGCACATCGCTATCCTCCATAAGATAGGGATTGTACTCCTCAACGTTCAATAGCTGATGTGGAGTGGCGCGCTCCAGCACTGAACGCAACACATCGAAAGGCACACCACCCGTATATTCCAGAGCTACAAGTAAATAAACGAGATGACTTTTAGGTCTAATTTCCACTGATTATTTCATTACCGTCAATATTTTTTTGCAACACACGCGTGCAAAGATCAAACAGCGACGGCACCTGCAGTATTTGTCCAGTTCTTACGCCCGAATAGATTTTAGTACTGCATAAAAGCGAAGGTTATGAGTGCGATTCTGGTTAAGGCTTTAAAAGAGAAATAACCAACCGCATTGTCTTGGATGAAATGCCAGCTGCCAGTGCTTCAGACTCATTGAAGTTGCGAGGCGCCCTGGGCGCACTGCTGCCGAGACCATGATTGAAAACCACATCCATGACTGTTTGATTCAGCGGCATGGGCTTATAGTTGTTTGATATTGTGGGCAATTCTAAGGCAATGCTAGGATCAAGCGGCTCTAGCTTAGCTGTGGGAGCTAGCAGCTCGGGTTTCTAAGTAGATCAAACAAAATTTAACATATATATACGAATTTGAAATGACGCTGTTTTACCTTTGAGGCTGTATGCCTGATGCTGCTGCTGCTGCTGGGTGTTGTTGTTGTTGTTCGTTTAGTTAAACTAGAGCTAGAGGAAGATCCAGTTGCTGCTGGCTTACTGGGGGTCTTGAGCTTGTTAGTATTCTTTTTGCCACTCATTGGCATGTTGAGCATACCAAGCACATCGTCAAAGTTGGCGCCCATGCTGGAGTCAAACTCATCAGCGGTATCCTTGTTTTCAGCCGTATCCGCCTTGGGCTTTGATTTTGATACCTTTGCTTTGGACGAATCATCATCTTGTATACGCTGCGGACTGCGTGCTCGCTTGGATGACTTGGCTGACGTTGAGGAAGATTTGTGTTTCTCCGATTTCTCTTTGGCCACCTTTTGTTCGCTGTGCTGCGATTTGTCCTGTTTACAAAATAACTGCTTAAACATGCAATGATGAGTATTATTTTATGTATGTCACCTCTTTGCTTTTCTCATGCTTGGATTTGCTGGGCTCGCTGCTTCTGTGGCTGCTGTGCTTGCTACTGCTGTGATGGTTACTCTCGCCGCTGGTCTTGTGATGGCTGCCACTGATGGGCTTCGCAAGTGATTCCTTCGACTTGCGGTGCTCGCTGCTGCTGCTGCTGCTCTTTTGCTCCTTGCGGTGCCTGTCGCTGTCGCTGTCCTTTGGCTTCGACTTGTCGTGACTACTGCTTTTGTGTCTCTTATCGCTGTCCGATCTGCTCTTTGAGTGACTTTTACTGCTGCTGGATAAATTTCTCTTATGCTCGCTACTCTTGGAACGTTCTTCATGCTTCGACCTGTGCCTGTGCCTGGAGTCTTCGCCGCCGGAGGAATTGCTGCCTTTGTTCTCTTGATCCTGATCCTCTTCACTAGAGCGCCGACCATTTGATCTGTTTGAATCCTCCTCAGTGCTGTTAGTTTGCGGCACAGGCTCCTCCTCAGCGGCGACCATGGCCTTCCATTTTGTGACTAGAGTTTTGGCAGCAACGCCCACCTCTCCGTTAATCTTTCGCAGTGCATTGACCGTTTTGCCAATTCCCGTTTCCTGCAGGTGCTCAAATGTGATGGGCAGGTTAAACAGCTTTGTGATGCAGTGCAGCAGCTACGGGAACAGGTAGAAGCCGAAATACAAAGCAACCCATAAAGATTAGATAAGGCCTTCACAGTGTTTTCAAATAACAGTGTGTGTACAGTACATTTAAACATATTGAAATGCAAACACACATACATACACTTAAGCTGTAGAGAGAGACTCAGGAGTATTGAGAAAATAATTGAAAATAAATACATGTATGTATGAAGAAAATGATTTGTATGTGTATGAATATATCACGTCGTCATCCAGATTATTATGTTATATGGTCAAAAAAAAACGTGAACTATTTTTGAAAGCGCCCAAGTTTGAAGGTCTCTTGAAAGCGGAAGAGTGAAAAAAATAGAAAGGAAGTGAGAGTATATGAGAATGGGAATGCAAGAAAGGGAGAGAGAGAGAGAGAGAGAGAGAGAGAAAGAGAATGGATTAAAAGAGAGAGAAGTGGAACAGAGGTGAGAGAGAAGTGGAAAAGAGAGGTGAGAGAGAGAGAAGAGGGGCGTGCGAGAGAAAAAGGCAGTGAGAGAGAGAGAAGAGGGGTGTAAGAGACAGATAAAGTAATATCGATAGATAGAGGGAGAGAGGAAGAGGAAGAGAGAGGGAGAGGAATAGAGAGAGAGAGAGAGAGAGAGAGAGAGAGAGAGAGAGAGAGAGAGAGAGAGAGAGGGAGAGAAAGAGCGGAAGAGAGAGAGAGAATAAGAGAGAGAGAGAGAGAGAGAGGAAGAGAGAGAGAGGAAGAGAGGGAGAGGAAGTGAGAGAGGAAGAGAGAGAAAGAGAAAGAGAGAGGAAGAGAGAGAAAGAGAGAGAGAGAGAGAAAGATAGAGAGAATCGAGAGAGAGAAAGAGGAAGATAGAGAGATTGAGAGAGAAAGAGAAAGATAGAGAGATCGAGAGTGAGAAAGAGAGAGGGAGATAGAGAGAGAGGAGGGAGTGTAAAAGAGGAGGGAGAGTAAAAGAGGGGAGAGGGAGGAATGTACGCAAGATAAAATAGCTCACATTCATTCATTGTAAGGACAGAGGGGATTGTAAGGGAGAGAGTAAGACAGAAAGCAAGGGAGTGAGGGTAAGAAACACAGACAGAAAGTCAGAGTAAAAAAGAGGGGTGTGACTGGCAGCTTATTTAATTACCCAAATAATTCTATTAACACCAGTATTTTATATATACACATCAGTACAAAATATACAGACATTTATAAGCCCTAACTAGGGACATGAAAATCGCATAGAAAGGCAATATTTAATATGAATTTTTTTTGCGGTAGACCAATAAGAGCTAACGTAAAATAACATAATCAGCACAACAGCTTCCGCATATACATATATTTATTTTATTTAACTAGAAGGGTCTGGTTTTCTCAGTATGTACACAATATACATATTTACATATGGGTATGTATGTATCTATGTACTGCATGCATTTACACACGTGCATATGTTATGAGCTGGCATTTACCAATTCCTGCTTTGTTTCCCAATGGTTGCACTTGCAGCAAATTTGCAATTGACAGTGCAGGTTTTTCACAAGCTGTGGAAATGGGGCCCCGAAAAACCCCACGATGCAGATGGGATCGAAACTGGGGAAAACTTACGCGTGTCTCATCCTCGCCGTGGCGCTCAATGCTGCGCTGATAGTGACGAACGACATCTGCCAGATTGCTAGTGGACGTCATCACGCTTGGTAAGCGCACAAATCTAGCTTGGTTGTAAGTGTTCGGGGTTTAGGCTATAAAAATGGCACGCAGGCAGCCTCACACTTCAACTTTGCCAGTGAATTGCACAAAAAAGAAGTTGATTTGGGGCACAAAAAAACACTCACACATACACAAATATGTCTCCTGTATAGGAGCACAGCTATTTGATATCTTATCTACAGGACATAGCTGCATTAAAATTTATTAATTGTGTTTAATAACTATATCACTTAACTGTGTGACTTTTCACTTTGAATTGTTCGTTAGTCAACACTGTATAACAGCTGACAGCGTCTGGTCGAGGCAATTCGGCTGCAAGCGCACATTGGAGTCGCGTTATGTTGGCTGCGGTCTCAGCTGTTTTTGACATTTTACGGTATGTTATCGATACACATTATCCAATCGATACGACATCAACAACACTACATATATTGCAGTGTTGGCAACACTGTGCCCATTTTGTTGTGAATTATTGTTAATTTTTTAATTTAATTTCTACAAACCGTGCATACGCAAGCAAAGGCGGCACAACATTTGCGGCTTGAGTCCAGAATGCGCCAGTTTCTATAAAGAACAACGGAAACCAATAGAAAGTACGTGCGCGCCCGAAACGAAACGTGTTAAAAAATGACCATGGGCGAGCGTGAGCCAACTTCGTCTCTCGTTCTGCCCGTTATACTGAGGCCTATTTTCACACAGGTAAGTTGCTCGAGACTCCGTGCGAGCGGCGGGGGGGCGTTGGCGTTAGCGTTAGCGTTGTTGGCTGCCCCAGTTAAATTCAATGTTGCGTAAACGTTTGTTGTTTACAGCTCGAGCGACGCGACGTTGCCGCGGCGCAGTCACTGCGTTCGGCAATACTAAAATCGGAGCAGAACAATCCGGGCTTCTGCTATGACCTCGTTGCGTCGATCGTGCGACGCACCGATCTGAATGTCAACCTAAATGAGGCCGTCTTACGTTTGCAGGGCAACATCACCGAGGCCGATCGTAAGTTCCCACCTTGCACACACGAAATCTCTGCATTTGTTTTCATTTGTTTTAATGCATTTCATCGTTTTGTTTGCCCCAATATGTGGCGCAGTTAATGAATATCGCTTGACGCGCACCGAGGAGCCGTTCCAGGAGTTGAATCGCAAATCAGTTGCACTCAAAGTGATACTCAGTCGCATACCAGACGAGATCAATGATCGCAAGACCTTCCTTGAGACCATCAAGTAAGTTAAAACTACCATCTATACACATGCATATTACAAGTGTTTGAATCATGTTCGATTGCAGGGAAATTGCGAGCGCCATAAAGAAACTGCTTGATGTGGTCAATGAAATTGGTTCCTTTATTCCGGGCGTCACTGGCAAACAGGCCGTCGAGCAGCGAAAGAAAGAGTTCGTCAAATATTCAAAGAAGTTCAGCACAACGCTGAAGGAATACTTCAAAGAAGGACAGTAAGTTGGCCTTTTGTTATCGTTAACTATGTTGACGTCGTGGGTAAACAGCGCCCAACGGAGTTCCAAGCAGTATCTATCAGCCGGTTTCTTTAATCGCCTGGTATCTGGTTTCTTATCTAACCGTGCGTTCCGTAAACATGATGTCATTCTACTGGCATTGTGAACTCGTTTAACTATCAGTTTATCAGTAGAAAATCGTCGATGATTTGCGCAACTATTGCATTGAAAATCGCATACAAATTCACATAAATTATCAAATATGAAGTTTATAAATTTGTTTCCCTTTGATGGGAAAATCGATGTTACGGATATATATAAAGTTTGATAATTAAGGCAATTTGTGGTTTGTTTAAATTACGTTATAGCTAATTGCATTTCGAATTTCTTTCTTCTATTTTCAGACCGAATGCAGTATTCATAAGTGCACTTTTTTTAATAAGGCAAACGAATCAAATTATGCTGACAGTTAAGAGTAAATGCGAGTAGAAAATTAAATGTTTTAATTAATGCAAAACTTAGTGGCATTTTAATTTTATGTTTAACTAACAATTAAACAATACTGCAAACTAATAAAAAGAAAAACAAATAAGCAAGGAACACAATTTGCAATAGGTATAAATATACGCATACTAGAGCCGAGAGCAGAAAAAGCCTTCTTGTAATTAAAAACAAAAATGATAAATAGGCCTAATGTATTTAAATAATTGTAATCACAACTAAATTCCAATACAAACGCAAAACCAAGATGAAGAGCTAATACCTTAGCAATTCGAATTTAAACATTATTTTGTATTTAGTCAATTGTGCGCGCGGGTCTTTTTTGTTTTGTTTACAATTTATTGTAAATAATTCATTCGTTTTCTGTTAATACCATACGGAAATCTTCTATTTTTTATTTAGGAAACGCGAAAATAAATAAGAATAAATTTAATGTTAGCAAAAAACAAACATAAACGAGACACAGGAACATACTATGAGAAAAAGATAAAAGAAAAAAAAATCAATTGAATTTTTAACTGTTTTTAATTGTTAGAGTTTGAAATTTAAAACTATACATATAAACGATACACTTAATACTTAACGATATGTTCAACTTGAAACGCTAAAGACAGTAGCAGAGATCGCTAGATAACAGAACGAAGAAAAATTATTTTATTTTTAATAAATGTTATATGAAAATAAATAAAAAAAAAGAGACACAAAACTCATATTGTAGAAATAGGAAAACAAACGACAAATAAATGTATTTATATTCAAAAAATTGCATTTCTTTACTATTAACATTTGCTTTAAACAACTGTTATGCTTACAGTAACAGTAACAGTGCATTAACATTTTCAACCCCAAAGAGAGCTAAAGCCGCGAGCCAGTGCAAAAGCTTGGAGAAAACTTCCCATTTTTCAGTGTCATTTGACAGAAAAATCGATTCGTTTTCACACTGGGCCATTCTGGGCAGGCAGTTGGATAGAAATCAGAGTACAAACCAGCCGAGCAGCGCGACCGAGATGACCCACTTTTCGGTTTTCGCATTCAAATCCAACTGCTATATAAAATAAAGTTGAAATTTTTTCTAAACTAGCATTTAGTTAACAACGCGTTGTATATTATGTAAAACTCCAAATCCGTTAACTAGTGTAAACTCTATGCATTTATGTAAATTCTCTAACGCTAACGTGGAAGTGGAAAAAGGCGACCTGAAAACTCAGCAGTCCCAACAGCAAACACACAGCAGCAGCAAAAAGGTTCGCTAAACGTTCGAGTATTCGATTACTTAGTATACTACATGACAAACGGGTGCCACAATACTGCACAAATTATTTTATCGTTGAAGGCAGAAAGTTGGTCAAGCAAGTCCTAAAATTCAGGACGAGCACTGAAAAACGAAGGCTGCCAGTGGCATTTGGCCTGGCGAGCGAACGGGCATACGAAAAATTTCGCTGTACACCAAATGGGGAAAAATGTTTTCTCGGCAGCCGTCAAAATCCCCGCTGCTGCTGCTCGGGGGGCTGTGTGAACGTGAAATATTCGCATTGTTCCAATGAAATTAAAAGAGGACTTAAAAAAAAAAACATGTAAATAATGCAATGAATTCTTACGCGTGTGTAAAAAAAAAACCAAATAATTAATAACAAATATAAACATTATTAAACATTGCATTTAGGAAATGGTTAAAAAAAATAGCCCGAAGGGTGATGTGGAAAGTAAAAGTGTGCGCGATGGCCACTGAGACTTCGCCAGAGGCGTATCGATGAAACGATAAAAAAAGCTAACGTAAAATTACACCCACACAGACACATACCCAGGCACATGCATGGGCGAGTACAATCACATACACATGCAGAAACGCGCGCACGCAAAGGCAACGCGAATACTTGTGCCAATAACAAAAGGAATATTGAATGAAAACTAAATATGCATACACATGGAAATGTGGTAGTGTGTGTGTGTGTTAATGTCGTGCCGCTGCTTATGCAAAAAACGCATAAATAAGTAACCCAAAATTGACAAACAAACTGCATTTGTGCAAAAAGGCGCGCGCGCACAAGTCGCAAACGCGCTTAGAACGTGGAAAAGCCAGTGGAACTGGAGCAGAGCAGCGGTTGATAGGTGTAGTTGAATGTGTGTGTGTGTGTGTGTGTGTGTTATATTCATAGCCGCAGTAACAGCCGCAGCCGCAGCCGCAGCCGCAGTAGCCATGATAGCAGCAGCAGCAGCGGCAAAAGATAAATGAAAAGTGCCACATTTTGCTTTCGGGGGCGGTTTTGACACTTGGCGCGCAGCAGAGGCAGCAGCAATAACAACAACAACAACAACAGTTGTTACCCCGCGTGGGAGGCGTAAAAGTTGTTTGCTGCGTGCGTAACAGAAAGCACACACAGAGATATGTGTATACAAGCACATACAAGCGAACGCATACAGCAGCAATGAAAGAGTGAGAGCCGAAGAGCTGAGACAGCGGGCTTGGAGGGGGGGGGGGGGAGGCAGGTGTTTGCCATGCGGTTGTCTTGTGTCACTCGCAGCTAGCTAACGATGTGTGCGTGTTTGTGCACGTAAACAGTAACAGCTACGACAATAACAGCGCTGTCGACTGCGCCTAAGCGCTGTAACAACTATTTTTGGATTTATTCGTAATTTCCTTTTGCTCTCTTATTGTTGTTGCTGTGCACAGTTGTGCTAAGCTCAAATATGCATATTTATGAAACGTTATTATTTTTGCAAATGCAACGATCCAATGTCACGCGTTGCCAAAAACACAAACTAAAGTAAGCTAAATTCAATACTCAAACAGCTTTTCAAAGGTTGTTCGTCTGTTTCTGAGTGACAGGATTAATCGAGTAGTATATTTAAATTTGACATGTGCCCATCATTCAATGGTCTATGTGTAATGATTCTGAAAAAACATAAGAGATAGAGGCACGAGCGGGTGTAGGTTTCACACAGTTCTCCCATTCCACCCAAAAAACTATGCTACATATTGTGAGTGTATATGGGAGCCGCACGAAATTTATTCCCATCTTTGTACATGTGACTGTGTCAGAGAGAGTGAATGTCTAGTTATAAATAGGCAAGCAATTTTTTTGTTCATTTTCTTTGCTTCTGCCTCCACTACTGCTCTTTACAATTTTTGTGGTACTATTGGGGTCAAACTGTCAGCAGGATAGTGAACTTTAGAAAATGTTAAATGCAAAATTTTTTGTCTTTAAAGAGGTATTTTATGCACACAAAGAACTTAAAGGATTGGGTATAGTTTATTCTGTTTTTTATGATATCCATTATCTATTATTCATTGTCTAATTATAATAAGAATTAAGAGTTCTTCTGAAATGCCCTGCGAAGTATGCAATGAAATATAGACTGAGTGCTATCCGCACTCAGTCAACCAGCAGTAGGAGCTGTTTGCTGCCTGTCAATTTATTTGAGTTTGAGCAAGAAACTTATACCATATGCAAATTAATTGGGTTTTCCCAGAAAACTTCTGTGACAGGAGTTTTAATGCAACTTGCAACATTTGTACCTGCAACCTCAGTTTTGTAGTTTATTATACCCTGGGTAATAAAACGGGTGTAATGGTTGGCTTGGCCATTTCTGATTTAGGTTTGTCTGCACGCTTACAGATAAAGTTAATTTTAAGTTAGCCTGAAATCGATAACTATCGGTTTCAACTATCGGTTTTTTACGCATATCCCGGCGACTATAATTAATTTGGTATGTAGATGTTCGTATATGATACACAATCAAGAATGTTTACCTTTTTAGATTGCTACCCGGAAAACGTATTTTAAACGTTTTCTTTTGTCCTTGACTTATAAACACGTTTGAATATAATTTTTAAAAACTTTCTAATAACGTCCGCCTATAAACACTAACTATATATAACTATATAACTATATAACTATATAACTATGCGTACAGGGTATCTGCAATTCAAAGAAATATTTGTTGTGTACTTTACTTTACAGTTTGGAGTGCATCAAAAGTTGACGCGCCAAAAGCCGAGAAAAGTTTTTAAATTACTTTCAAGTTGTTGGCAGCTGCTTAAAGTTTATTGACCCCCTCTAACTTTGCCTTTGCCTTGCCATTTCCAGTTGTAGTTTTTAATTGGGACTCTTTTTAGTATTTACCATAGACATTCCATCAGAATTTCGCATGGAAGACTTGGGCACAAGTCGCATGAAATTGAATTAAAATCCATGCGAACTTTTCATTTAATTTACTCGGATGGCAATTGCCGAAAATTGGGTTAATAGACTGTAAAGCAGCGTCAGGCTGCAACCTACATTCGATTGGGATTGGGTTTCGGATGTGGGCCAAGAGAAAGACAGAGAGAGAGAGAGAGGCAGAGGGAGAGCAAGATGCCTTGTGTGCGGGTCGTGTGGCTAATCCGCACTAGGAAAACTCATTAAAATTTAAAGCAGTTCACAGCAGCTGACTTTGCTGTTGTGCCTTAAATTTGTCTGTTGCTCATCTGCATATGTTATTTACCAAACGTTTAGTTCTTTAACGAAATGTTAATTAAAATATTGTATGAATTATATAATTTTTTTTTATATATTGATGCTGGAATCGATCTTTACTTAGCGAATAAATTATATTTATGGCAATGGACCTTATTATATATTAAGATAAAACCTATAAGGAAATGTCCACACTCCCACACATCCAGATCCATCTAATAGTCCCACTGTAAGCCATCAAGAAATTTATGAAAAATCCGAGTGCAAAGTAAAGAAATCCTACACACTCACACACATACCCAAGAGCCATTTAACGCCCACTTCATAATCATAATTAAAATTTTTTGCGGCCCACAGACAGCGCTGTTAAGCCATTTACAGTTCAAATTTCTGTTAGGATTACGCCATTGCGCTTGCGCCAGTGTTGGTAAATTGCAGTCTCTTGCTGGGACATTTACTCGCACGGCTACTCTCCGTCGAAAGCTGGAGAACTGGACGTAACTCAATCAGCGAAACTCTCGCTCTCACACAACAACAGACAATGCTGTCATCCCGGTCGCACGCTCCAATCGGTGTGCATACTTTTGCAGTAAAGCCAACGCAATAAACGACATTGTTGCTGTTGCTGGTGTTGTTTCTTTTGCAGTTGTACCCACGCGCGCACACACACACGCACACACACACACACACAGTTACACAGGAGCTGCGGCAGAGGCATTCCGAGCTCTGTGCATAACAGCAACTAGTGGCCGTAATGAGACTTTGCTGCTGTTGCGCTTCGCAGTTGATTGTGCTCTGCTGTGCTGCACACACGTCTAACTACAACGGCATCGGCTAGGCGATACACACACATACAAACTTGCAAAAGTGTAGTGAAAAAACTACTACTACCATTTCTAAATATAACTGTAGCTTTTCATCCATTTATAAAGTTCATCAGACCATGAATTCCAAGGAATTGCTGTTGGCCCGTGAATAAATCCACTCTAATTGGACAGCGCGTGCAATATAAGGTAGGCGAAACTTTTGATATTTGGCTCTTAAAATGCAATAAGTGAGCTTGAAAAGGTTTGTTGCTGGCAGCAACGGAAGTGGCGTCAAGTAAATGTCATAGCCCACCTGCTGGATGCTGTCCTGGAACGCCCACAGATGGGCGGGGCAGCTATCCGCAGCAGCATCGGGATAAACCTTGTCATTTCTTTTAAATGTCAAGAGGACACGGGGGCTTGACAGGGAATAAATACGGCAAAGTGGTTTCGAACATCGACAGTTTGATGCAGCTCTATGTGGGTGTGTTGCAGCAAAGTGTATTAAAAAAGTCATCATTGCGTTCCGGATCCATTTGGTAAATTTCCGGTGCCGAGCACAGCGCGTAAAGTGATGCAAATTGAATTTCTGCCGCGATTTATTATTGAATTTAAATTGCAATATCACACTGAACGCCACTAAAGGACAGGCCAGTCCGCTGACTTCCAGTTTTATATTTATTCGCAACTTTTATTTCTGCTCTTTGGCCGTTGCTGCGTCTTGCTGCTGTCTAGACAAACTGGCGCGTGTTTAATACCCTATACGTGTGGGTCTAAAGAGTGAGCATTTTAAAGAATTCTATTCATTTCGATTTTATTGCCTGCAATTAATTTTCTTTTTGGTTCAGCATAGTTCTAACTAAGGAGTGCTACATCTATTATATATAAATTTCCTATTATATTACAATATCTTTATTTTTTGCAGTATTAAGTTCGGCTTTGAGTAGCCTTTATATGGAATTCTATACAAAGTATTAATTACAGGGCATTTTAGTATCTGACAACTTGCATTTTCTGGGCTCGTTCCTCAGACCACAGTTGTTTTTATACTGCCACGCGTCTAACATGGCGTATGAGTAATACCACTGACTGTACGACGCGTGTGTGAGTGCGTGTGCGTGTGTTGGCAATGGCAGACATTGAAATCAAACCATTCGATTGCAGCGAAAGTGTCAGGCGTCTAAAAGGGAGAACAGTTACTGTTACGCACATATGCACACGGCAACGTGGCGTGTGTGTAATATGGGAAATTGCATGGGAAAGCTCTTTAAATGCATTCTTAAATCTGGCTCACGACCAGTCGAGTAGTATTTTTGAATGAACGTGACGTTTATTATGACTCGGCCTCGAAAGGCGGTCACAATGGTAATTAACCTAAAGTTCAAAGTTCAAAGCGCACACAGGCTCACGTTTGGCAAGTTCTGTGTGTGCCCACGTTCTATTTATACCCAAGTAAAGCAGTTGACCCATTTCTATAGTTCGTGCACATAAATAAATAAAGCCCAAAACGAGCAATAACCCATTCGCCGTCGGAGCATTTTGTCACCACCCTCGGAGAGATTTATAGACCAGATCTGAGCCCAGATTGAGAGCCAGTTTCTTTTGTTTTACACTCACTTGCAGTCGTCAGAAGGGCAGCCACAGCATGCCGTACGAGTCGATGCACCATCATCAGTCGGCGGCCGCTGCCGTGGCCGCCGGCGTAGCGCCCAATAGCATGCTGGACGCGCTCAGTCTGCAGCTGCGCGATGCGGAAATGCGACGCACCGAAATCGAGCGGGCGCATCAGGTGAGTCACCGTTGAATCATTTATTTCCCTGTTTATCTGCAATTTTGCGTTTATCGCTGTGGCAGGAAACTCTGGCACAAATACGCAACCTAAGCGGCAGCGCACGTCCCGACACCGAGGCGGTGGAGAACCTACAGTCTCGTGCTCGTGAGCTGGAGAAGAAGGTGTGTAGAACGTGTGGCATATCCGTGACGCGATTAAAACTCTTTTGCATATGCGTATAGGTGGCCCTGGAGAACGTGCACTGCGAGGAGCTGCAAATTGAGCTTACTGCTGCGCTTAAAGCCAAGGCAGCTCGCCCAACTGGCCCAAGTGTGGGCCAAATGTGTCCTTCGTCGTCGGCCGCAACTTCGGCGGCATATGGCCCAGGCGCAAATATTCCAACTTCGGCCAGCAGTTCCACCGTCACATGGGCACCGACAATCAGTCACCAGGACCAAGGCTCCGAGATTGATATAATAATGGCCAAGATCGAACAGGTAACCGAAACTTTTATACACTGCACCGATTGAAAATTGTGAAATAATGTACAATGACTTTGTACATTGCAAAATATATTAGTTTAGTTATGTCCGTCTACCTATCTGACCGACCCAAAGACTATAAGAGCTCGAGACATGATAGATGCAAACTCAACAAAAAGTAAATTTTTTGTAAAGTGCGAAATTTACATAGAGTTATTTGGAGTACAACATTAACATAAAGGTTGTGTGTGGATGTGAAAAACATCTTTATAGTACAAGGTATTTTTCGGGGATTTTTTAATAGAGCATTCTTCTTTTATTTCATTGAAGAAAAATAAGATAAATAAAGCTATGGAATAAAGTTACTCTAACGTCTCCTTGCTGTTGGCTTACTCGATTCCACTCAATGTCGAGTTGTCCGTCGACATATATTCAAAAGCGGACGAGTAACAAGTCTTGAAACTGTTGAAGCTACCCGAGCTGCTCAATTCGTTGTCCGCAACATCGTCAGGGTCGGTCTGTGTGCCGTACTCGGTGTTCGGCGGTAGGCCCTGCTGGAAATAGTCCGTGATGCTAGAAGCGTTGCTAATCTGCAGCTTGAGGCGCATTTCTTCATTGTCTTTGGTCAGCTGCTCAATTATACGCTGGTTCTCTTTGCTGTTGTCCTCCTCCAGTCCAATGTTGAATATCATGACTAGAGTCATCTCTTCGACGCGCTTCTCCAGATTGTTGACCACCTCCTGCAGTCTGCCAATGTACTTATCGCGCAGATTATACCGCTCGTTCAGTATGTTGCTCTTGCAGTGATAATTGTACATGTCCCTTATTTTCATCACGCCGTGCTTGTACTCGTCCACGGTTTGCTTTAGCTCGGCGTTCTCGAGCAGTTGCAGAATGCGGTCGTCGTCGTTGCAATACTTCACCAGGTTCTTCAGCAACTGATCGTCCTGAACACCGCAACAGTCGATTAGCTTCTGTTCCACAATTTGACTGTCAGCTAACAGACATGACGACATCTCCAGCAGCTCGTTGAAGTCACCGGAGAGTTTTTGTGCCTTTAAAATCAGGCTAGATATCACATTCTGAATGTTGATCATGTTTGATGCACTTTTTGTTGTACACGTTGAATTTGGATATTTCCGTTAGCTAACTTCTTTAGTTTTTTCCTGCTTCAGACAGTGAACAATGCTATCAGACACTTAGTTAATTCATTAAAATCTACTGACTTATACACAATGTCATCTGCTCCATAGCCTACTTAACTAATACAGTACAACAGTAGGAAATCTCAATTGTAATAATAAAAATTCGCTAGAAGGTATCTTTTAAGATGAATATAAAACAATCATTTGTTTTCCTATAACAATAAATAAATACAATATTTTTATTTTACATTTGGAAGGACCTAAACTTAGGGATACGCAAAACAATGTTTCGTTCAAAAATTAATATTTTTTTTGTTTGCCGCCATGTCGAAAATATCTTTTTTTTTTGAGGGGGAAAGGTTTAAATTTACAACGTGTGTGTGTTTTCATGTTAATTTTTTTATTTCGAAATAATTAAAGAGATTTAAAGAAATAATTTCTTAAGATAAAACCAAAGTCATACAAATAAATTTCCAACAGAAAAGCGGGTTTTTTTTCCGATAAACTCAAAGGCTTTCATAATTAAGGAAGGGTTTTTAAGTTTAGAGACCTCTTGTTAAACTTGTTTGATTGCAGGATAATCGCGTTTTGGCCGAGCTGGAACAACCTCGAACTTCAGCCAGCGCCAGCATGTCTGCGCTGCCACCCAGTTCCATGATGAGCGGGGGAAATAGCGAATTTAGAACCATATCAAAGAGTGGTACGTATATGAGCAATATATTAAGAAGTGCGTGTAATTCATCATCGTTTCTCAACAGAACTCGAAGAAGAACTGAATCGATATAAAAGAGCCGTATTGGGCAGCGCATCGGGCGGCGGCATGTCAGCCCTTTCGTCCGGCTACTCGAGCCTGCCACAATCGTTGGCCTCCACGCTGGCGAATGGCGCCAGCACCAGCCTAAGCGGCACCAGCGTTGGCTCACAGAGCGCCGCTGCCGCCGCTGGTGGTCTAACATCCATATCGGCCCTGGTGCCCAATTCAATCAGCGGCATATCCTCGAGTCTGAGCAGTCATGCCATACAATCACTGAACGCGGCTGCCTATGGGGGTGGCCAGAGCTCCGTTGAGAAACTGCTGAGTGGAACTAGTGGAATAACTGGCATTCCACCATTGCCGGTAAATATTCACACGATGAAGGCTATGCCAACGGCATTAAGTCAGGTAAACCAACTATTTTCAATTGCAATGAACTACGTACAACAAACGAAATCAAACTACAACTATTTAAATGCAATTAAATTAGTTATTAACCAAACAATCGCTTTTGAGGCCTGGCATACGAAACGGCTTTGGCTCCCCTTGGCGATCATCTGCTTCAAGTAGCCTTCGTATTTGTTAATTTGTTGATCCACAGTGCTAAACCAAGTGGCTCTGCGATTGCCAATCATCGTGTAATAAAATCACATTTTGTGCTTTGTTGTAGATTCATTATTGAAAATAATTACATAGCCACATACATTCATACATACACACAGACCACCACCACACATTACATTGCGTTTGACATACTTACATGCATACCTACTAACACATATATGTATATAGTCTGACCAGTTGAAAACACTTTGTATTTTCATATACTCCATTATTCACTTAATATTTACTCAAAATATTTTAAATATCTTATATTTCTTCATTTGTGTATACCTATAATAATGTAGCATACATTTCTGGGCTTCATCTTAACATTTCATTTGAAGGTGTTTTCCATTGTTTGTTGAATATTTAAACCGCATGCATACAGATTTGTATCAGTATTTACACTTATAAGAATTATATATCATTCAAATTAGTATATATGTATATATATATATATTTATTGACAAGACTAGACAACTGAGCATATTTTGGTCCGATTGTGACTATGACAAATATCATATTGTATATATAGAGTAATCCGATTCTTTTGATTTACGGCAAATTTCGGCTTTCAAGTTGTGGGAAAAGTTTGCATGAATATAATTGGATATCGGTTCAATTCGTTCTTTGGATCAAGAACACATGATCTTAAACTTGTTTCCCTCAATACGTTTCACATTTCGCCACAAATCCATAAAAAGTTGTTAACAAGTTTTTATCTCTAATAGCTTGCATGATTATTTGACTCATTAATATAAAATCTCTATAACATTCCGAATATGCCTCACAGCAATTTTATTATCTATCTTGCGCAGCACAGTATAAATTCACATATTTCACTAACTAAATTCCAATACTCCGACTTATTCTTATATAAACCAAATCAAATCTATAGCAATAAATGTAAATTTCTAGGCTTTCCGTTTCGATGTTAAACTACATATCTATTGTTCATGTCAATTGCTTGGAAACGGCTTCAGTTCATATAACAACCTATATACTCATACCTAAACAACTTTAGTCTGCGTTGTACCTCACAACATGTTCAAAAAAAGCGTTTTCAAATTCGTTCTCATAGCTAATATAATGCTGTTTCTAGCTGGCTTCTTTTTATATATTGACCAATAAATGTGACCTGTGATCTCTTCTCCCGTTTTGTGTGCTCTTTCTTGTCTCTCTCTCTCTCTCTTTCTCTTTCTCTTTATCTCTGTATTCTCTTTCTCTCTTTTTGTACAATAACTCGTTCTTCGATTCGTTCTCTTCCAACTCTGCCGAAACTTGCGATTCACCTCGCAAACGAAAATACGAATCCTCTGCAATCCTTGTGTGTTTAATGTCTGTGTGTATCTATGCAATAACCGTATCTGTGTGTACCCATAAAACGCCCTAAAATACCTATATTAATAATACACTAACCCAAATAACGACAACACCAACAAACACAATGTAAATTAAATAACCAAAAATCTTGTCAAAACGCACATAAAACTGAACTCGAAATTCAACTCAAAATTGAAATTGAACTTGAAATTGAAATTGAAACAAGAAGCGCGGAACAATACAACTGTACAATTTACAGAGCACAACCATGCCCCTCCTGTCACTCAACTCGCATAACCTGCCGCCTGGCGGCTCGACCAGCTACTCGGCCCTGGGCCTGAGCGGCGGCAGCGGCGTCATCGGGACCTCGCTGACCCATCCCACCATGAGCAACATCAACATGCTCGATACGAGTGCCCTGCTTGGCCTGGGACCAGCCGGCGGAGGCATAACGGGCGCCACTTCGCTTTACGGCCTGAGCGGTGGTGCCGCCGGCGCTCTGGGCAGCTCCTATGGCCCACCTTTTATGGATGCCGCCACGAGCGCCTCGTATCCATTCTCGTCGGCCGCACTGCGCCAGGCGACCAAGATGAAGATGCTGGACGAGATCGATATACCGCTGACACGATATGGCAATCGCAGCTCGCCGTGCTCACCCATTCCCGTGGGGCACAGCAGCTGGGGCCTGGACGAGTTCACCGATGGCCTAAGCGCCTCCTTGATGCACAATCGGAGCGGCCTGGCGCTGGGCGCCCTCGATCTGGACAGTACGTATAGCAGAGCTATAGCTAAATCGTTAGCTAAATCCGAATGCTTCCGCTTCACAGCTCGCAACCTCGCACTGAACGGCGCCAGTGAGCCACAGGTGGACATGTTGGACATACCGGGCAAGGGACGCTGTTGTGTCTTCATAGCACGATTTCCCTACGATCCGCCAGAGTGAGTGAACTTGAGGATTATTTAACTGCAGAGTTCAACTCTTGTTTGCCCCGTTTCAGGGAGGCTGAGGGCGAGCTTTCGCTCTGCGCCGGCGACTACCTGCTGGTGTGGACCAGCGGCGAGCCGCAGGGTGGCTATCTGGATGCAGAACTATTGGATGGACGACGCGGTCTAGTGCCCGCCTCATTTGTGCAGCGACTTGTGGGTGAGTTACACCTGAGTGAGGCCCGCCGCAGTGGATGCCTCCTAATGCCTCAATTTCACTTCACAGGCGATGATTTGCTGGAGTTCCATCAGGCGGTGCTCTCGACACTGCGCGACGCCGAGGATGGCTCCATGCAGTGCGACACAACGTCGCTGCCTTCCTTGCCGCCGCACAACCCATTGCTCACACACACGCACGAGGATCTGGCACGTTTGAGTGAGACGCACACCGATTTGGAGCATGATCAGGATGACATTAGCGATAATGGTAACTATTCACTATTGTTGGTCGATATTAAATCATAAAAAATTTTATTATATTACATTATATATATTATATATTACATTATATATATAAATATATTATATTTAAAATATAAATTATATTACATTATATATATAAATATATTATATATATATACCAGTATATAAGTTTTGAGCAAAATCCGTCTTCCTGTCCATCAGTTTGTCCGTATAAACAATTTTTCGCCCCTATACTCATGTATACCCTCGTTAGATACTGATTTTCATTTACTTTAAAATTGACAGAATGGTTGATGTTTCAAACCTCATATCTTTCGGAAAACCGAACCAACTTTCATGTTTGGCATTGGAATTGGAATTGGAATTTGGAATCTGGTACCCTCCCCTAGTTATTTAAAAAAAAATTGGATTTCAAAATTTAGAATTGCAAATTTATATTTTTAATCGATTTTTTGTCATGACTTTTGGCCAAAATTGACAAATTTCAAATCTATATTTCAAACGCCCATAACTTTGTCAAAACAGAACCGATTTTCGTGTTTGATAGCATTTTTTCCATGGTTTGTTCCCTAGATTAACTCTGCATTCGAAAAATAATCATTTTTGAAAATACATTTTTTCGGATTTTTTGATAAAAATATCATGTACTCCCCCCTTACTCATTTGCGAAAAAATTTTTTTTTCAAAATTTAGAAATTCAAATTTTTGTTTTTAATCGATTGTGGTTGTCACAATTAGTGTAAAAAACAACACTAAAAGCGATTCTGAGGGGGTCAAATTTTCTGTAAAAAATCATGCCAAAATTGACAAAAATTTCGACATGTAAAGCTCTCGGATCCATAGCTCCTATATTTCACACGCCCATAACTTTGTCAAAACAGAACCGATTTTCGTGTTTGATGGCATTTTTTCCATGGTTTGTTCCCTAGATTGACTCTGCATTCGAAATATAATCATTTTTAAAAATAAATATTTTTCGGATTTTTTGATAAAAATATCATGTACTCCCCCCTTACTAATTTTCGAAAAAATATTTTTTTCAAAATTTAGAAATTGAAATTTTTGTTTTTAATCGATTGTGGTTGTCACAATTAGTGTAAAAAACAACATTAAAAGCGATTCTGAGAGGGTCAAATTTTCTGTCAAAAATCATGCCAAAATTGACAAAAATTTTGACATGTAGAGCTCTCGGATCCATAGCTCCTATATTTCACACGCCCATAACTTTGTCAAAACAGAACCGATTTTCGTGTTTGATGGCATTTTTTCCATGGTTTGTTCCCTAGATTGACTCTGCATTCGAAATATAATCATTTTTAAAAATAAATATTTTTCGGATTTTTTGATAAAAATATCATGTACTCCCCCCTTACTAATTTTCGAAAAAATATTTTTTTCAAAATTTAGAAATTGAAATTTTTGTTTTTAATCGATTGTGGTTGTCACAATTAGTGTAAAAAACAACATTAAAAGCGATTCTGAGAGGGTCAAATTTTCTGTCAAAAATCATGCCAAAATTGACAAAAATTTTGACATGTAGAGCTCTCGGATCCATAGCTCCTATATTTCACACGCCCATAACTTTGTCAAAACAGAACCGATTTTCGTGTTTGATGGCATTTTTTCCATGGTTTGTTCCCTAGATTGACTCTGCATTCGAAATATAATCATTTTTGAAAATACATTTTTTTCGGATTTTTTGATAAAAATATCCCCCTTACTCATTTTCGAAAAAATATTTTTTTCAAAACTTAGAAATTGAAATTTTTGTTTTTAATCGATTGTGGTTGTCACAATTAGTGTAAAAAACAACATTAAAAGCGATTCTGAGGGGGTCAAATTTTCTTCATTTTCAACAGTTTGACCTTTAGATTGCCATAGCTCCCATATTTTGAACTGATAAACTCCTCTAAAAGTCGTGCAAACAATTTAGTAGCTACTCTCACTGCCGCCCCCATAAATTACAAAACTGGAGGCGCACTTGACTAGGCTAGAACCGTAATGATAAATTCCCGAATGGAAAGCAGCGAAAATCTAACACAAATACATTTTTCTTTCCTCCACTTGCTACCGTTAGTTCCAGCTCCGAAGCACTTGACGCTGGAACGGCAGCTGAACAAGAGCGTGCTCATTGGCTGGTCGCCACCGGAGCCGGTGGGCTACAATCTGATCGACAGCTACCACGTCTATGTAGATGGTGTGCTCAAGGTCACGGTGAAGGCCAACGAACGCACACGCGCTCTAATCGAGGGCGTCGACTCCACGCGGGTATGTTGTATGATATGGCCAAAGTGCTTCAATTGACCACATCTTCTTCTTCTTCCTCTCGTTGTTGTTGTGCAGCCGCATCGCATTAGCGTGCGCAGCGTGACCCAGAACCGTCAGACGTCCAGGGACGCCGCCTGCACAATGATCATCGGACGAGATACTTCGCACTTGGGCCCCTCGGCGGTGCGCGCCTCGCACATAACGTGTTCCTCGGCGGTTATCTCGTGGCTGCCGGCCAACTCCAACCACCAGCACGTGGTGTGTGTGAACAATGTGGAGGTGCGCACCGTCAAGCCGGGCATGTATAGGCACACAATAACCGGGCTAGCGCCCAGCACCCAATATCGGGTGACCGTGCGTGCCAAGCATTTGCGCGCCGTTGGCCAGCACACGCCGCAGGCACCGGGCAGACCCGGCCAGGAGGAGGCACCCGGCGCCTATGCCGATTTTCGCACACTGACCAAAGGTCTGCCCGATCCGCCGCAAGACATCCAACTTGAGGCTGGCCCTCAGGATGGCACCATTCTGGTGACATGGCAGCCGGTTAACAGACCTACGTCCACGGGGCCTGTAACCGGCTACGCTGTGTACGCCGATGGTAAAAAGGTGACGGACATTAACTCACCAACGGGCGATCACGCACTCATCGACATCGGTAAGCTGGGCGTCTTCAATCCCCGGGCCGTTACCATACGCACCAAATCACGCGATTCACAGTCGGCGGACAGTGCGCCCATTTTGATACCAAGTGAGTGAGGAATCGGGCAATCACATGGGGCATCCATAATCCGTGCATCCTCTCACTCTTGTAGACACCGTGCGCAACGCTGTCGCCCGCCGGGGACCAAATCAAATGGGCATGGGTCCGCAGCTGCCCCAGCAGGGACCCCACGGCATGTCCACGCAGCAGCAGCAAATGGGCATGCCTGGGCAGCCGGGGCAGCTGCAGTCGCATATGATGGGCGGCCAGCAGGATCACACCCAATACGATCCCAACCAGATGCAGCAGCAGGGAATGCAGCAAGGCCAACAACAGCCGGGTCAGGCCCAGCCGGGTCATCAGGTTAGTGTCTGCGCCGTAGTTCAATGCCAATTGCTGGTCCACATCCGTATCCGGATCGATTGGCACTGGGCATTCACTGTATATAAATAATGTTCTGTGAACTCGTTTATTTTTTATTATTTCGATGCAATTGGTTGTGAGTTTTCCAAATTTCAACTTAAACACCCACATCCCTAACGAGATTGTACATTAAGTTCTACGAATGTAGATACAAATCGTACTCTATCCATCAATTATCTGATTCTGAATGCTAAACTAAACTTAAAAAAAAAAGAACAAACCTTATGATTTGTGTATATAACCCCGCACCTTCTAAGCAATTAGCAATACGATGGAATGGGAAATCTGAAAAACAAACATATACATATCCTTGCCCCCACTTATGTTCACTTCGTTTCGAGAAGTTCTACTTCATATTATTTTTTGGTTTAAATGTACATCAACTTGATTCAGAGTTCATAATGGATATTAAAAACAAAAAAGGAAAAGTATTCTATCAGCTACATACTTTCTATATCTTTGCTACTCTATTCAAGTTCTATTATGAATTGCCTTATTCTACTTACTTACTTCTCCTAAAAAAGCTATTTTCTATGAATTGTTTTGCAAAATAACCACATACATACACTATATAAAATATTAGACAATCGCACAAAAATTCACACACAAAATTTGTAAAAATTATATTTATATATGAAATGAACTGTTGCCGAGAACTGTGAGAAAGTAATACCTACGATTATAATTATAAGAATTAAAGCAATTTGAATTGAGACCTGCAATCAAATCCCCTCACCTAAAAACAAAAATGAAAAAAAAAAAGAAAAATCAAAATGAATTTGTATGTATGTAAAGTTATTATTTAATTAGTTACCATTTCGGTTCTATGGACAGCGTATGCCGATTTTTGCTAGTGTTTGTTTGAATTTTGATTTGGGTTCATGATTTTAATTTTGTTTTCTTTTTTAGTACAGTTCACAATAGCATGTTCCAAATTGCTGTCAAATGCAAAATAATTTATCAAATTAATTGAGTTACTCAGATTTAAAAATAGAAATTTTACGTACTTGAATAAGTATTGAGCGGAAATGCCAACAATTGTATTAAGGAAACCGCAATGCAACGAACAATTTTAAACAAAACAAGTTATACATATTCATTTTCATTATATGAAACCAATACTGAATCGATACCGTTAACCCGTTACCGTACCGTACCGAAACGAATCGAATCGAATTGAAATGAACCGAAACAGCCCGACGGCAGCTCCGGCTTGTTAGGTGGCCTCCTCGGTGGCCTCTTCTCGAAACCCACACAGAGTCAAGTGAACCAGAATGTAAGTTATACCCACAACATCTCTCACATACTCATTCGTATTATTCACACACACATACTAACACACTTACACGTACACAACTAACATAAGTTGAAATGTAACTCTTTTGCCTAAAGTTAAACTCATTTTAAGAGTTCGCTGCATTTTTATTAGTAATACTTATGTCGACATATATTGCTTAAAAACTACTTATTCATAATATATAGTATAAATATACAAAGTAGACATATGCTTTTTGTTAAGCTTGAAAATACGAATACAATGCCAAGTACGAATACTAAATTATATTTTATTTGAAGACTTTAATTTCTTAATTCGTAAATTATTTATCTTCAGCAGTTATAATGCTTATAAGATTTTCTTTTCTTTTTTTTTTTTTTTTTTAATTTATAAATGCTTATCTATATCCAAGGTAAACTTGTGCCTCTAGGAAATTTTATAAGCTATTAACGAAGCTGTTCAGAGATATTGCATGGTTAGCCAGGGGTTTCTCTTAAATGTTTGCATATCTTAGAAGTCATATTCAAATGGTATTCAAAAGATGTGCAACTTTGCATTGAGTCTAGTGATTAAATTCAGAACAAGTAAGACTTATTAAATTTGCTACCTGAAATAAAATTCAATTATGTATATTATTTAACTTACTCCTGCATATGTGAATATACGTAAAAATCGCCTAAGTGCCTTCTCTATAGAGTATTGTTTACCAAAGAGTGTTGTGCCTTCTGCTAGCCTATATCAAATAAGAACCTTGTATTATAAGTATGTATATGTAGGCTTGCATAAATCGCAGTTCATATTAGAGACATGTGTAAACAATCACACATACATATACAACATACAAAAACCCACCTAACATACACATAGATAAATAAATTCAAACTTGTGCTTTCTTATTTCCACAAACTAGCTTCGTACTTGCCTTTGACCTATCAGCCATAGACTTATGATTTTCCAGTTATTCGTATTTAGCTCCTACTTAATGCGCCGTTCTTAACTCACGACTACACACACATACACACACACACACACACACGCATACGAGTACTCTATACATAGTAAATATAAATATTTAACCTCTTTAGTTGTGTCGAGCTTTAAAGCTATACGCCGACGCCCGCACATTGCTAAAGAAATTACCTCTCTATAGACAATGTGAATGAAAAACAGAGTACAAATTAAGAAAAACCTTTGCGACAATCTTAAAGAAGAAACGCTAACAAAATTTCAAATTCATTTAAATTAATTCAAATTCATGCGCGTGCTATCGTCGATCGACAATTTATCGATAACCAGGGCTATCAGCCGGGCGCAGCGCAGCGCGGCATGGTGCCAGGACGACCCCAGGGACCACAGCAGCAGCAGCAGCAACAACAACAGCAACAACAACAACAGCCGTACGGGGCTCAAGGCCCCATGGGAGGGCCTCGTTTTCGAGGTCCCGTGCCCGGACAGATGGCTATGCAGGGTCAGATGCCTGGCCAAATGCAAGGTCAAATGCCAGGACAAATGCAGGGACAAATGCAGGGGCAAATGCCGGGACAGATGCCTGGGCAGATGCCTGGGCAGATGCCTGGGCAAATGCCTGGACAGATGCCTGGGCAAATGCCCGGGCAGATGCCCGGGCAGATGCCTGGGCAAATGCCGGGACAGATGCCCGGGCAGATGGGCTCACGCGGCCCCCTCAACCAACAGCAGCAGCAACAACAACAACAACAGCAACAGGGTCAAATGATGCCCGGCCAACAACCAGGTCAACAGCAGCAGGCACAGCAAATGGCCGGCGCCCAGAAGAAGCCGCGCTACTTTTTGGCAATGTTCGACTACGATCCATCCACAATGAGTCCCAATCCAGATGGTTGCGACGAAGAACTGCCATTCCAAGAGGGTGATACTATCAAGGTAAGCTCAATGTAATTTTGCCGACACACAGAACCACCAAAACACTTTGCAGCCGCAGCAGCAGTTGCTGACCAATTTAGGCCCGGAACTGGCAGTACCCGACGGTATCAACGGTAAACAAAAAAAAAAAAATAAATAAAATGCATACGGTAAAGCTCATCTATGAACAGCAATAAGCATCAGATAATCTGGAAATAAGCAAATCGGCGCTTGCTCCCAATTGGATGCAGAATTGGAACGAGGCCAAGAATTGGCTGCGCTTGCCGCTAATTGAATGAATAAATCTGTGCATGTTTTTCCTTCGCCAACCCCCAGTCTGCCCCACCATACAGTTGAGATCGTTATAAATACATTACTTTATACCCATACCAATATTTACTACAACTCCAACTACGTATACAGTATCTGCCATAAACTATCTCTATACCCACTACACACTAAGTAGACGTTGTTCTCTTCTCTAATAGTTCTATAAATAATCGTTAAGTTAGCGATATGCACTCTACATATACACTACCAACTAGCATTATCGACTATTTACCGTGATTCTCGACTCTCGCCAATACTGACACCCACTCCTTTTCACACTCCGGAACACAGGTCTATGGTGATAAGGACGCGGACGGCTTCTACTGGGGCGAGCTGCGCGGGCGTCGAGGCTATGTGCCGCACAACATGGTTAGCGAGATGGAGGACACCGCCGCCCAAATCACCGGCGGCCAAATGCAAATGCCCGGCAGCATGCAGACGGCCACCGGAGCCGGCACCGCACAAGTAATGCCCGGACAGGGCGCACCGCAGCAGAGCATGCGGAACGTGAGTCGCGATCGATGGGGCGATATCTATGCGAACATGCCGGTGAAGCGGATGATCGCCCTCTACGACTACGATCCCCAAGAGTTGAGTCCGAATGTGGATGCCGAGGTGAGTGGCTAATAGCAACAACAAGTAACAAGCAACATTTTTCGAATGTTCTGAAACATAAACATTCCTCATTTTGTAGCAAGTGGAATTGTGTTTTAAGACGGGTGAAATCATACTCGTTTATGGTGATATGGATGAAGATGGTTTCTTCATGGGCGAACTGGATGGTGTTAGGGGCTTGGTGCCATCTAATTTCCTGGCCGATGCGCCCGACCAGTACAACAATCAAATGGGACCTGGCGGTGCCGCTGGGCGTGGCAGCCTCAGTCAGCGGGGCAGGGGCCAGGGACCCGGCGCAAGGGGACCACCGCCGCCGCCACGAGACAACATGATGCCTGGCGTGGCTGGGCAACGTGGTCCACAAGGCAAAAGTAAGTAGGCTTTGTGCAGATCAATTTGGTCAATGAATTTTTTATAATTTTCAGTTTGTTTTCAATTATTTTTCATTTGATTTCCATACAATTTTTACTAAATATGATACTTAAACTTATTCGAAAAGCAATTACAGGCTTACTATTTATAATTTGAAATTATTGTTTAGTTAAAAAAAAAAAATAATATATCGGAAAATCTCAAAGCAAATCTCTACAAAAACATTATACACTTTATAAGATAATTAAATATGCAGGTTTTTCAGACTACACAAACAAGCAGGATGATATATAGCAACTATTCCTATGTACTCTATGTACTCAACTACAAGATTCTGTTGGTTTTATTTTATTCGCAATACCAATATATATATATACATATATATCTATTTGGTATCAGCGATAATTAAACACTTATGAACAATACGATCATACCTCCAAAAGAAAAACAAACAAATTACGTGACGACACAGAAAATCTTTCACTCTTCTCTCCTTCTGTCTAACTCTTTCGCAAAATTTCAGAATATAACAAACAGTTACAGATGAATAAATACAATTTCTATTTTAACGCCGCTAATTTGAAATATTTTTCATTTACTTCTGTTATGGCTCCGCAAAACTTTTGTAAAATGTTATGCCATTTTTTTTTTAATTCAAATATTACAATAAATTTTTTTCAATATTTCATTATTTCAGCACCAGTCAGTTAAATAATTCAATATTCCTTATTTATACTTGTTTCTTTTCGGTTAAAATCGAATTATGTTATCCTTATCAAATACAATATATAGATACATAGTTGTTGTTCTTGTTGTTGTATACACAGTGTTTAAATTACTTCTTGCTCTCGCTTCCTCTTTCCTTTTTTAATGGACATTTGTTTCATATTCAATTAAATATTCAAACAAAAAATTAAGAGATTTAATAACCACCTCATACACTTTTGTTTATATTTTTCAATATACTTTACACACTATACACACTTTTTAAATTTCAAAAGTTGTGTCCACTTTTGTCTTTTGTCTTGCGTGACTTTCTTTAGCCTTGCAAATTTCTTGATGTGGTCTCTTGCATGTAAATTAATCCAAGTAAACTTGAATGTATTTTAAGTTCGTTTTGTCTTTAAATCGGTTTGTTATTTTGTTTAAACTATTTTGTTTCTTTATCAATTTATTTGCATAAAACAGAGACTAGTTACTTGCACCTGATTGTCGAATGAAATGTTAGTTGCTCACCGATCAATTATAGAGTATATAAAAAGATCTAATATTATGAGATAACGACTGCAGCTTAACATGTAAAAAAATTTCAATAATTCCGAAGAGCTACGGAATACGGATTTAGTTCATAGGAAGAAATCTTCTTGTACCCGAGCATACATTAAGTACTTATGCACATATGAGTATGTATGACATATTTATGTGTATCCCCAAAATCAAAATCAAAGTCTTAAAATCGAGTATACTATCTACCCTGTTTCCGGTTTCTGTTTCCCATGTATACGACCTCATTTGCGCTGCTTCTTAAATAAAATACCTTGTGTTTTTATTAATTAATTACATGTTATCTACTTTCCTGCTGGTTTTGAATGTTGCTCTTGTTTGTTTGCTCATTAGCCGATTTACAAATATTTTATACATTTTTTTGGTTTCTTAGAGATATAACAACAAAAACAACAACACCGCAGGGGCTTAAAGCACATATAAAAAAGAATTTCAATCGAATATGAGCAATCTTCTTGTAATTTATGTAAATTTTCCTAATGTAAAATAGTAACATTTTAAAGTTTTAACTAATTATTATCATATACATATGTATTTACAATATTATAAGCGCCACATAAGTGGCCGTTCCAAATCTATTGTCTATCCTATGTATAATCAATTTATTCATAAAATCTAAGATGCTGCTCTCAGCAGATTTATAGGGTTTTTTTCGTAAGACCAGACGCCAAGCGCAAAAGGTAATATTTATGCTACTTACATACATGATATTCATAAATTTTATACAAATATAAATAACAACTTATATGTACAAAAACTCTATTTAAATGAAAAACAAATATGAATACGAATTTTGTCTCTTGCCAATATTCCTAGCGATCCATTACTTTTGGCGCCTTTTTCTCCGTTTTGTATTGTGTTTTCGAGAAATCGTTTTGCAAGCAACCAAATTTCAATGTCAATGCCCCGTAAATAATTTGAAAAGTGTTCTTTATTTCATTTGTAATTGGTTTATGTTTCATTTTGACATTCTAATTTATCATTGGATTATACTTTCAATTGCGGTGAATTATGTAAAACAAACACCACGAAACTCGTTCTCGGACCCACGCGATTATGATAACGATATTCTATAAGTAACAGATACCCTTACCAGGCAGCAGCTGTGACTCAAACGTTCTTTAAAATCTTTGAGACTACATTCAATTAATTATCTTCTTTTTATTTACTTTTCTTTATTAATATTTTTCGTTTTCTTAAATTTTACTTACTACTACAACTTCTTTCAAATAATTTTTTGTAATGGTCTGCTGTGGTAAATGTGAAGTCTTTATGTTATATTCGTTGCTATAGATGCTCGCCCTGCTTCCCCTACACTGTTAGACAACACGGGCCACCCTGCCCCCGATCACCAAACGCAGGTAAATACTCTTTCTCTTTTGTTTTCTTTTGTTTGAAATAAATACTAAAAGAAAAAAAAACAAATTCTCCTTTGTTTTGAAAATAAATGCTAAAAAAAATACTCAAAAGAAAAAGTTAAGAAAGCGCAAAATATATATATAACCACACCCCATACGCTACAAAAGCTACAAATACTATTATTATTAATACTACTACTACAGCTAAAACTAACTTGCTATCTCTGTCGCTCATTTGGTTTCAGTTCTCTAACTCAAAAACAATCAATTGTGATTTACAAAATCATTCATTCAATTACATACGCATCTACAATGTCTTTTTGCCCACACTGACATTGTTCTATACATACATACGATCTAGAGAATACAATACAGTTTCCATTCTGTACGACATCAATAAACGTCAATTGCTATTTTAATAAGACCACACACTTCTCATAATCATCGACAACAGTTTATACTTAGTTCAATTCAATTCCCATTATATCCAATACCTTCACGGTTCATTATTGTATTTGTAAAATCCTGTTATCATGAATTTGATCGTCCATTGTTTCGTCTCGCTCGCTCTTTCTTAATACTAACGCATACGTTTCGTACTATCTTATCTGTCTATATTTATAAATATACCCACACATAACTCTCTATAAATACTGATCTATGTTTGTGCGTATATTCAATGCTCTGATAATCCATCTAAAACGCTTACAGTACAGTACATGAACAAAATTTGCTTATCAAATAGAAGCGATATACATATTTAATCTGTGTATGTATAGCTAGCAACATGTTTATAGAACCTCTTATAGTACACTGAATAAACCAACAGACCAACAGAACCAACAAATTTAAATACAACAGCAACAACATTATCAATACATGTATATATATATATAAATATATACATATATACTATAAATATATATATGTATTATATATATATATATATATATATATATATATATATATATATATATATACTAACTGTACATCCCTCTAAACCAATCAGCATCAATCAATCAATCAATTAAGCAAGCAACTTGTCCGTGTACATTTACCTAAATATGTATATGATTGTTCAGCAAATACTTAAACTTAGTATGTACTATAACCTGCACATATTATTAGAGTAATATATACATATTATATAATATATATATGTATATATATATTATATATAATGTAAATATACGCTACATGTGTGTATAGTCTGTAAATTGCATTTGCATTGCGGCAACGGCAAATACTCAGCTTCTGATAATCTTGAAACAGACATCATAAACAGTTCCTACAGCACCAATCATTCTCACAATTTACTTACTTTTTTCTATGTTATTCAATTTATACAGTAATCGCAACATTTTGGTATATTATTTCTTGAAACATCATTTCTTATGTTTATGATTCTTTATGGTTTATTTATTAATTTTGATTGTTAAATACGTACTAACTCGGCTTCCATATATGAATACAGTTTTCACAAACAACTTTCAAACTAGCGCTGATATCAATATAAACTTTCTTCAACTGATAATTATATAGGGATATAATCAAATACCGGCTATAGCTCAAGAGCTGCAACTTAGGTGATTTTAATTTTTTTTAACCTATGGTTTCTGGACTTTTAACGATACAAGTAAAAGTCTTGAGACAAATAAGGAGTGTGTAAATAAATATATACATACAATTGAAGAAAGTATTAAACACCCAACTCAAAACATTTCAACAATTTAATCCGAAATACACATTGCAAAACGTCCCTATTGCTGATAAGATGTGATAACCCGTATACATACTCGTACTATATCTAAAATATCTAAATACATTTTCGTTTCCTTACTGCGTATACGCTACTAATTACATATATATTAATTGCTACTATTACTATATGGAATATTGGATGTAATGTGTACAAATTTCTATGTGATTCACTGTATGTGTAAACTATACGATTTTTTATTTCAAATCATTTAAGTCACTTGGTTCTGCCTTCCATTTTGTGCTTTATTTTTTTTAAATCTTCATTTGTACGTCTTACTTTGTTGCTTTACCCTTCATAGCCATATAGGATTTTTTTGATTCACAAAATATCACAAACTGTTTTTCTTATGGTTTTACGTTGGACTAATTTTCGTTTTACCAAAAGGAAATATCAAACACCTCAAGTATGAAACAAAACTAATCTGATTGTACATCAACTTGCGGAAGATTTAAAACAAGTAACTTCAATTACAGAAATTCTAAACGGGGTTTTAAATGCATTCTATACACATACACACATATGTACATCTACACACAAATAGAATGGTTAACTCTATTTATTAAGGTAGTGTACATAACTAGACGCCGCCCGTATTAAGATTTTTGAATAGAGTTCTTATTTCATAATTTTCTTTATTGTCTTCCCGAATACACAGATCACGTTCTGTTGCCAGAGCGCAATTTCATATTTAGTTTGGTGATATTCTAGTTACATTCCTAATTTTGAATTTGATTTTTGATTACTGCAAGTGTATGCGAGTTTTTTAAAGCGTACTTTCAGGCATTTTTATTTTTCTATATTTGTTGTTGTTTTGTGTGAACAATCAGTTAAGAAACGTTGCTAGTTCTACATAAATTTTCACGTTTCGATCAAATGATTTATCACAAATGTTGGCATACTTGTACTGTCATTCGTTTTGATTGAATAAAGGAAATACACAAATCTCTCAAAACGGAATACTCTCCGATTTGGAGATGTCACAATTGCTTTGTTTCGTACGCAAAGTTCGTTGAGACGACTCTAAAGACTTGGAGCAATTTCTGGTACTCGAGATTGACAATTTCCTCTCCACACTTAATGAGGTTTTGCAATAGTTTTAATATCTGTATATTGACATATATCTATATATACGTACTATATATATATATATATATATATATATGAATACTAGCATATACGATGCGTTGCGTAGTAGTTGAACGTAGTTGCAATTACTTACTAACCAATCCAATCCCATCATCTAACTAACATACTAAATTGTAGGCGCGCTCGCTGAACTACTAAAAAATACCTAGTTTGATATTCAAATTTTTGAAATGAATACGCTAAATGAATGCCAATGTCAAATGTCCATTCGAAAGATCGTTCAAATACCACATATTACGAAATGTAATGCGAAAATACCCATAAACTACAATTATTTAAATGATTAGTTGCCATTTATTTGAAGAGCGTTCAATCGATTGGAACCCCTCGACTAATTCGCTATATTTTGGTATATATTCGAAACCCGCCAACTTGCAGATGATCGGTCGCGTTGGTAATGTTGGCATGCAGCAGCAGCAGCAACTCCAGCAACAGCAACAACAACAACCGTATGGTCAGCAACAGACGCAAATGGGACAGCAGCAGCAACAACAACCACAACAACAGCAAATGGGCATGGGACAAACTGGAATGATGGGCATGGGCCAACAGCCGATGGGCATGCTGGGCCAGACACAGCCACAGCAGCAGATGGGTCAGCAGATGGGTCAGCAGATGGGCGGCATGGGCCAAATGGGCATGGGTCAAATGGGGCAGCAGCAGCAGGTGCCTGTGACGACGCAGGCGCCAACGGGGGGACTCTTCTCCGGCGCGACTAGCCTGCTCTCTGGTGCTACTTCGGCTGCCACCGGTGGTCTATTTGGTTCAAAGCAACCGCCCAAAATGGACCCAATGCAACCACCTGGTGGTGTGCAGCCAACGCAGCAACAAGCAACCGCCTTCGGTGCCCAGCAGATGACTCCGGGCATGCAGCAGCCCGGCATGCAGCAGCAGCCCGGCATGCAACAGCAGGGCATGCAACAACAACAACAAGTGCCACCGCAAGCTCAGCCGCCGCCACAAGGGCCGGGCGCCGGCCTGCTGGGAGGCCTCAAGGGCATTGCAGCAGCGGCGCCCGGCGGCGACGTACTCTCGAAAGGCAAAGATCTATTTGGCAAATTTGGGTTCGGCTTTGGCAAATAACCCTGGTCATTCCATAGGGTCCTGTTATATTATTCGTAGATTAGACCTATTATTATGATTATGATTATGATTATTGCTATTAATTACGATTACTAAGCTAATATATACATATACGTATACACAATTATACAAAGATAACGTTAAAAGCAAAGACAAAAGCAAAACCTAAGCAAATTCAAGCATACCCAGTCAACTGTGGGGCTTTGTGAATGATGTTGTAATGTTGATATGATGAATGCAACTAATAGAACTAATGATAATATTTTTTATTAATACAATTGATAGAAATATTAATAATACTAAATGCTAAACACAGAGACAACCAACACACAAACTACAACAAGAAGAGCAACAGCACCATAAACGTAAAAAAACACACACACAATAAAACTAAAAACAAACCACATAAATTGTTGTAAAATTGATTTAATATATTTAATTTTCAGTTTAACTAACTTGATACCAGAACAAAGAAAAAAAAAAACAATAAATAATAAAATCAAATTGATGATAAAAAGACAACTAACTAAATGATAAATAAATAAAGAAATAGTCACATGAAGAATGTAAAAAGCGAAGAGCTGTTTTGCAACTTCACCTACACACATAAAAGACACACAAATACATATATACATATTATATACACATATATATATATATATACATAAATAAATATATATATATATATATAGATATATATATATACATACATACGTTAAATAAGGCAAATGATAAAGGTGGGAGTAAAAATACATATATTATATACATACATACATTATATTTACAATTATTTGTTAACGCACATTGTTAAATTTGCTACTGTTGCTGACCAGTTTATAAATAAATACGAGTAATAAAACAAAAAAATAACTAAAAGTGAAATCCAAAACATACATATATTATATATATTTAAAATATATTAAAACCAAAAGCAAAAATGAAAAAAAAAAAATACACATTTAAATTAAATTTATAAATCAAAACCTAAGTAAACAGAAGGAAAATTGAACAATATAAAAGGCGATGGACAAACCAAACTATGCAAAATAGTTATACATAAAAAGGTAAAGCGAAATCGATATGATGCAAACATATATACGCATATACTACATGTACACAACCCAACACATATACATATAAACGACTTCACATGCCTGCCAAACTTTAATTGTCAAATAAATACCAGATACCATTGAAAAATCTAAAGCTTTCAATAGACTCAAAACCGTCTCTCCGATTCAATTCAGATGAGCTAACTATAACCAATTCCTACAGCTTTAATGCTTGTTATTACGTTTGAAAGGCAAACAAAAGCAAAGCGCATATACCAAAAATTAAAATAAAATAAAACTGAACGTCGTACATGTATGGAATACGCAAATATATATATACATATGGTATATAAAGAATTCACAAACGAACGCATGGAACTTACATACATACAAATAAGCATACATACAACTTAAAGGCAAGACATGAAAAATGTTCCGCAAATTGTTTGTGAAAAGTTTCTACTGTTTTCTTTGTTCAAATCTACAAATCAAACCTTCCAACTACTTACTATTGACTATCCATAAAAGACATATTTACCAAAAAAAAAAATTTCAAAAAAACAAAAAAAGAAATTCATGCCAATTTCAATGGTTGCTTTACCTTAATATATTTAAATGACATACAGTCACTCATGTATGTTTGCGAACCACTTTCCTTTTCATAATTGCTTTTTCCTGTATACAAGATTGAAAGATGTTTCCTAATGTTTAATAATTGCTTTAGCAACACACATAAAAAAACTAAAAACAAAAACAAACAAATTAATTGCGTGCATACAAACAAAATACAATGCGTACCTCTTGCTTTACAAAACCAGAAAGTATAAAAACAAATACAAAAAAAAAAAAAGAAAATACACACAAAAATATATAAAATAAACAAATACAAAAACTATAAAATTATAAAATGTTTGTAAAGAGCGCATAATATGGTATATTATAGAGATATGCGTAGGCTATGAGGGAATGAATTGTGAGCAAAAAAAATATTACTTTAATCGAATGACATTTTCAGCACTGGAATCCTTCATAGACACAATGACACACACATACACAAAACGACCATAAAAGCTAAAAAAAAAAAATAAATGTTATACGGCATTGAAATAAACGTAGATTCAGAACTCAACTGTAAATTGTAAACTGGCAAATAGTTGCAGATACATCTAAGATTATTATGTATGTACATCAGCGGAAATAGTTAAATATGATTCCAGTCGATTCAAGTCAAGGTGTGTTGAATACATACACAAATCTACATATATATTAAATGAAACAAGCGTTAACTTTTCCCACGTAAATAATTTTTACCTTACAATCAAATCATTGTATTATTTAGCCACACAGCGGACTAGCAAAAAAATAAACCTTAATTTTACAATTAACTCACGTTATACACAAAACAGGAAACGACGTACAGCTTCGGCATATCCGAAGCTGAAATGCCCTTGCAATTAAAACAAGTCAAACAAAAAAAAAAAAGAATTACACGAGTCCGAAGTTTTTGTAATCTTGGCCAGAACGCATTTGTACATATAGTATAGTACGATTCAGCTAACAGGGCTTGAAAGCAAGGGTATTTGTATGGCAACCTCAATAAATACACTCTACTTAGAAAGATATACTGAATGTACACAATTTATTTAAAACAAAACACAGACAGGCAAATCAGAACAAATAAAACCTTCTAGACACAAATGAAGATAATAGCAAAGAAAAAAGAAAAACTACGCATTACGTAATGATAAACAAACCAACTAAATTGTTATACGGTATTATTATACTTTTTCTATAACTTATAATTTCCTTATTGAATAACAAAAAACCAAAAAAAAGACAAAAAACAAACGGAAAAAATAATTAAATACCAATTTAAAAAGAGATATGAAGCTTATTATTCTGTTTATGGGTAACAATTAAAAAAATAGCTTGTAAGACTTAATAGGCCTATTTTTACGCTGACTGTTTGGGCGCTGCGTTCCGTAGTCCGCTCCTGTGCTTAAAACATTACTTAGAGAGCAATTAAATTATGTTTTTTCCAGGAACTGCCTAATCCTGTGGCCCACTTCAACGATTCAATGAGAATTCACATGATTTGCTTTAAACTCAGAGAAAATTTCAATTTCAGCATGTCGAGTTTTAATCGTTTTTGATTAGGTATGCATCATCCTTTAAAGGTTTTTTATTGGAAGTGAAAGTTGCTTAGATTGTGTACTGTGTTTAGGAACTTTGGGATTGTGAAAACGTTTTTCGAATAGGAATTTTGTTTTCATGTGCTTGTTGCGTTTTTTTCTGAGTGTATGCCTTACATGACTATCTCTTCATTGTTTACTCCTCACAGTTGCTTTAGTATGTAGAGTATTTAAACAGAATACAATCGAGTAATAAAATGCAATTAAGTTGTAGATATTTACAGAGTGGCTGCTGTGATAAACACCAGGAGGTTGACTTAATATATCTAAATTGCGTAATGGCGCACATAAAAGCGCAAAGTTCTGATCTACACGCGAGCCAGCGGCGACAGTTGGACCGATGGACAGGTGGACAGATGCCACTGGCGTCACAGCAATTAAATGCCACCACACGCTGTGCCGTGCGTCAACATGGAGTCAGGCCTGTGCCCGGCAAGCGTAAATAAACAATAACAATTTTGCGTAATTGTATTTAGACTGTGTTTTGGCTAGTGTTTGGCATCCAGTGGGAACAGCTCCTGATCCTCGCTGCAGAAACGTATGTTGCTGGTAACGGGCAGCATCTGCTGCTGCTTGAGGCTCATCTGCTGGAGCACCAGCAGCACATTGTCGTTGGCCAGCTCCTTGGCCACGGCCATTAGCATTTCCACAAAGGTCGCGTCGAACTGCATAAAGCGGCCGCAGTGCAGCACAATGGGAAAGTCGTTGCGGTACAGCAGGCAAGCGGACCGAATCTCCGAGCGCAGCGTATCGGCGCCCGTGTAGAAGATGTCCGACTGCGGCACAATATGCACATAGTAGGTGGACTCGTGCTGCACACGACAGGACAACAAGAAGTGGAGCATTGAAAACCTGCTTTTCCTTAAGCAAAACAAATACACACCTGCTTGAGGTACACCTCGATTTTGGGATTGCCCAGACGCAGCAAAATGCAAATCATGCTGACCACAATGCCAAAGAGCAGGCCCATCTCGACGCCAGCGACCAGGCACATAATTAGGCTGCCCGTCCAGCTGAAAAAGTCCTTTTTGTTGGTCCGCCACAGCTCCTTGATGGGTGTTAAGTCAATCTGTTGCGAAAAATGACTTGAATACCCTTGCAGTGCATTGCCAGAAGATACCTACCATGAAGACAACCGCTGCAATGAGCACGGCGGCCAGCGAGGCTCTCGGTATGTACTGGAAGTAGGGCGTCAATATCGACAGGGCCGAGAGCACAATGAGTCCCGTGTAAATGCCAGCCATGGGCGTGCGCACGCCCGACGCCTGGCTGACCGCGGAGCGCGTGAAGGCGCCGCACGTGGGCATCGCGCTGAAGAAGGAGCCGGCCAGATTGCACAGGCCGAGCGTCAACATCTCCTGCGAGGCATCCAGCTTGCCATCCTTGACTGCAAGCAGCGACAAAAGCCGGTTAGCAAAGCAGTTCAACTGCGCAGATTACGCATACGCACCGAAGGCCTTGGCAATGGCCACATTGGCCAACACGGCCACAATGGGCACCAAGATAACGCCGCTGCCCAGTTCGTGGAGAATATCGACAAAGACGTAGGTGCGATTCTGATACTCGAAAGCAAAGGGCGGCACTTGGATGGTGGGCATGGCCGACGATACCTTCGAGGAGAGCGCAAAGGGCACCGCGTCCAACGAGCTCCGGTGCACCCACAGGTACACCATTAGCCCGCTAAAGAAGACAACCAGAGCATTGCGCGATATGCTTATGTACCAGAGCACCTTCTTCAGCCGCTGCGTGAGCGGCGTGTCCTGCTTGAACTTCACTTGCGACAGCATCTAGGGGGTTGCCGAGACTGAACGTGAAATCGAAATCGAAAAGAACTCGTAAGAGTGCTCTAGTCGGGGGCGCCCGACCAGCAGATGCCCTGAACCCAGCTGCGAGCTGCGGTTAATTACATTTCAATTCTGACACAGGGCTCCCACTATGAAAAGTAAATTCGCGAATAACTTCGAAACTTAAATAATTATCCTTTCAGGCATTCAAAGTTTGTACTTGGCGGAAGGTAACCAAAATTTAAATATTCCTTTTCGAAAACATAAGCTAAATTTGGTGGCTCTATCTCTTAGAGTCTTCGAGATGTGCAAACAAAAACAAATGTCAAAATCGATTTTTATCGCTATTAAGGAAACGGGTCAAGATATCAAAAACTTGAAGGGTTAGGTCTCCAGTTTTTGTAGTTTCCGAGATCGCTGGGCTTGTGCGGACGGACGGACAAACGGACCCAGCTCGTCGGCCTACTCAAGAATATATATACTTTATGATATCGGAGATGCCTTCCTTGTTACCCATTTTTAATGGGTTCAGGGTATAAAAATATGTGGAATAGTTTGAGTTGGACGTACCCGCAGTGAGAGCAGCAGACAAACGCAGGCGACGCCCAGGCTGGCGTCCGTGAAATGAATATTGTCCAAGTAGTCGCCAATCGTGGGCAATTTCTTAATGCGAATGCCCAGCAGACTCTTCAACTGGGCCAGCACCACAATGATGGCTGTGCCGGACGTAAATGCCTTGGTCACGGGCGCTGGTATGAAGCTGACTATGAAGCCCAACTGGAAGATGCCCATGAGCAGCTCCACAAGACCGGCGAGAAAGGCCAGCACGATGACTATTTGAACCGGCTTGTCCGCACAGAACTGCAGCGTCATAATGGCCATCAAGCTGGTGGGACCAATGGAGACCTGAGGAATGGTGCCGAAGAAGACATAGATGATGGAGCCAATGAATGCCGAGTACAGGCCGTACTCCGAGGAGAGGCCCGCCAACGCGGCATACGCAATGCTCTGCGGTATGATGGTCAGGCCCAGCGTGATGCCCGCTATAAGATCGGCAAAGGCTTGCGCCCGATCGTAGCTGCGTATCCAGGTGAGTATGTAAATGCGACGCAGCAGCCAATGGGCCTCCTTGGGCGGACTGTACTTGCTCTGCATGTCCGTGTCGACGGTGTACGCCTGTTCGTAGCACTCATCGCCATTTTTGGCCGTGTACTTCACTTTCCCCTCGCAGTTGGCTGCAATCAGAAGTAAGAAGCGTTGTTCAATAAATATTTCCTAATTGTGGTTTCGTTTTAAATTTCGCCTGATCATACGATCGTAAATGGTGGACACCGTGGATTGCGGTCGTTTGCCAGCCAATCCAATGCGCCTTGTGGCAATGCCAAGCGTGTGCTTCCACGGCCAACGCATTTCGTACTGATTTTTGGTTTTACCAATGGGCAAACTGTGTAAACGCTTTAAACTGATTTTGTTTGTTTTTTGCCAGGGGATATTTTTTGCGCTTTTGTTTTTTTTTTCATAAACAAGCTTGCTCGGAAGCGCGATTTAGCACCCGGCACCGAAGCTGCGTCGATGTTTTTTCTATTGTGTGAAATCGTAATTAAGTTTCTATCGTCATGCACATGTGACATACAACCGGGAGATCGAAATTATTAAAAAAAAAAAAAAAAACAATAGCTGAGCTTCTTTAGCAGTTTTTAAAGTGCGCGCTACTGTTGTATAGTCTGATATAGCCACAGATCCAAGCAGCAATATAAAACCTGTTTCCAACACCCGCCCATTCAATTTTATGCAAATTCAATCGTTGTTTAGCTTCGTCTCCGCGTAGAGTGTTAAAATACTTTCCTGTATTTGAAACTTGCATTACAAATTACATATTTAACGAGAACAATTAATATAATTATAACTTTTATGAAGTTGTCAAAATCTACGCAAAGTTGGCAAATTTTTAACTTGAGAAAATATTCTGACTAAGTATTATAAAAATATTTTTATAAGCACAAAAATATCTAAATAAATTAAATACAGTACACAATAATATTCAACAATGTTGCTACTAATTACGACTCGTGCTTGTATTGCAAACCTCGTTTAAATCTGAGTGTACCGCGTGAGTGTGCAATGAATGCTAAATCAATTTTCAATTACTTCAAACCATGTCTCACCGCTGTGAATCTGTGCGCAATATTTAATTTACAGATTAGCACAGTTTTTCTAAGTGCTATTCGTTCCGGAAAGTGTCCATGTGTTCCTATAAATAGGTTGATATTTCAAATATTGCGTTGACTCACCAAAGGTAGTTCGTAATTGTTAAAATAAAAAAACAATAAAATAAATAGAAAAATTCCAGTTCGCGTTAAATATACTTATATCTGACTTGTGGATCATATATGTAAATAAACATTTGTGTACGTAAGCATATTAATTTTATCGTATCGCTAATTTAATTGAATGTTTTGGCATGCTCGCAGCGCATGAATGTCAAGCGCCTGCTGTATATAATTTTTAATAACTACCGACATTTAATTATAACAATTATAATGAATTTATTACTTCCGTTCCGTTCCGTTCCGAATTGGGTTCATTTTTTTACATAATAAATACTCTTCATTGTCTATTAGTACTTTTAACAGAATACTTGCTTAATGCATTAAGCAAGATTTGAAAACAAATCCACCAACTTACACTAAAAATGTCACAAACTAACAAGAATCTGTTTGTGAACTAATTATGAGTCGCTGAAAACACAGGTTAATGTATTTCAAAAACAAGTAAGAATGTTGAGATCAGACTTAGCTAAAATTGACAACAATTTTGACATGTAGAACTCTCGGATCCGTTGCCCCCATATGTCAAACGCCCATATCTTTGTCAAATCTGAGCCGATTTTCATGTTTGATGGATTTTTTTTTCATTTTTCATTTCAAATTTATTCATTATTCCATTTTTTTTGGATTTTGTAAAAAGTATCATGTACTCCCCCTCACTCACTCATTTTCAAAAAAAAATATTTTTTTACAAAATTTCGAAATGCAAATTTTCATTTCTTATCGACTGTGGTTGTCAGATTAGTATAAGAAACAACACTAAAACCGTCCTCATATACGTGGCGTGACCGGAAATTTTTTCTTTGATGTTGGCAGGAGCTTTTGGAGCTCTAACTCAAGTTCAAAAGCGGAGAGAAAAATTGTGGTCATACGGATAGCAACACCGACATTGCCCGAACCCATTATACTCTTTTCACTTTGTGAACGAAACACCTTTCGAAAAATTGTGTTATTTTGTTAAATGTTTTTTTAGTCAGGGTTTTACGGATATTTAAATAATAAAAGTTAATTAATCACATAATGCGTAGTGACACGATATATTAGCAATATATTGAATTGTGTGAAAATGTTAGAGATGTAAAAAAGATAATAGATTTCAAAAAAATATTGAATGTTTGTATATATTCTTAATATTCCTATTTTAAGTGCTATTCGTTTTTAATTTTCTTATATTTGAACTGAATAAATTTGAACGAAATTTTGAAGGAAGTACAAAATACTTTTTACACGATTTTACGTACTTGAAATAAGCGTAAGGTTTCTTCAATTTATTGATACTGCATTTAAAAAAAAATATATAGAAACTTTGAAATTAAAAAAAAACTGGTTTAAAATATTTATTCTGTTTACTAGTTTAGTTAAATAACCAGATTTTTCAACTTGTGCACTCTTATTTTTCTCTCTCTCTCTCTCTATCTTGTAGGAACCAATCTGTATGTATAGCTTATAACATGGGGCAAGTCACACACTATAATTGGGGCCTTTTCAGTAAATATAAATAAAAGTGCACGCATGATAAATATAATATATAATACAGTAGTTGCTTAGCTGGCAGACAGAAAAGTCAACAAATTGACAATTGTTCAAATTGTCGCAAGTTGTTCAAGTTTAAACCATACAAGAGAAAAAATAGCTTTAAAAAACTATTTTTAAAATCTTTAAATATTATTTTGATCTTAAAAAGCACAATTTATTATTAGCTTGAACATTTTATTCAGTTGAAATTAATTCAGAACACCAGCACACAATTATATTTTTGAAAAATGCAAATTTATTAAAGTCTATCAATTTAAACTATTTCTTTTCAATATTATAAATTCTTTCTCGTTGATCAGATTTAGTAGATTGAATGTCAGACGTACCATCAAAGGATAAGTTTTTCGTAAATGGCATTTCAGCGGATTCGTAATTACAACCGTATGCTTAAGCTACAACTAACAGATAATATTTCGTAAGGATCAAGCGAACTTTATAAATCTGACACACGTTGGTCCAAGTGCATTGCTTCGCAATCTAAAGAAAACTGCCGAATGAGCGAATTTTGGAACGATAAATAAGTAAGAGCGGCAAGATTTTTCTGATAAACAAAGAAAAATAAAAAAAAGTCAAGAAAAGGCGACATTTTGTCATGTTATGCATGACAGCAGCAACAACAATGGGACACTTAACGCGCATTCGGCAGGCAGATGGGTAAACAACCTCCACACTATACAGGTCGGAGGCATCTTGACACAAGGTGGGTTGCCCAACTAGCTAGTAGTACCAGGCATATCCGAACATACACTTTGAAAAAATTCGGTCAGCGTTTTCATTTTTTTAAAAATTCCTAGTTTCCCAAATAATGGAATCAAATAAAGTACTCTATTTATTGTATTTTGTAGTTAATTCAAAAATATTATTCTTATTTACGCAAGATTATTGATAGATTTTAATAGATGCTACAAATATATTAATATGAATGAAATGTTTTGTATTTAGTTAATACTTGGCTTTAAAATGACGTTTCTCGCTAAGTGTATACATATGCTGGATGTCTACCCGAGAAACGAACTACTGTGATAAGGTGCTATAAGCGAGAGCGAGCGCGCTATCACATCGCCGATCTATGGAGGGTAAGAGATCATTTATCCAAGCTGTGGATGCCAAGTATTTTTCCGTCTGTGACAATCGAATGATCAATCAGTAAATCGAAATCCAAGAATCACAGTCCAAAAAAATCTGGTCAATATTTGAGCTAGAACTTAGATGATTAGACATATACATATACACAGAAATGTGATAATCAAATGCTAACATCTTGTGACAGCATAAATGTCTGTCCTGTCCGTAACTAGGGTCAGTTGTCGGAACTACCAGTTTCCAGAATTGGATCTGCAAATAGCTGGTCAACAATTACAAATATGACTGCAGAATATGTCTTCATGTGCGCAATCTTGTTTACTTTAGCACGAGGCTTTAAGATGATAATCGCTTAATGTGTTGTAACCATTTATCTTATCTTACGAAATATATCTTTTCTATCCTTTACCATGGAAATGCTCAATGAATTTATTTCTCTATAATTAGTAGATATACATGTTTGCAGATTGTGCGAAAAGTTAACATACAAGGTTAGTTGGCGTCTGGAATACTTGTGTGATGGACAATTGATCTACTTTTATGGCTTATCTGCAAAGAGTAAATATCGTACGCCGCAGTGATATCGCAAAAACATTCTATTTTTGTTCGAATAGTAGAGATAAGAAATGATTAGGCTATAAATCTATTCTACGTCATAAGTATTTATTATACAATATTTGCTAGTACTGGTCTACAAAAATATATAAGTAAAGAAAGCTACCATAATGTAATTTAAAAAATTGCGCCATTTAAAGAGCGGGAAGTTTCTCAGCTGTAGTGCTGTAAAAGGCCATAATATATTCGATAAGTATGTTACTATCGATATATAATATATCGTGACTAGTAATGAATATCGCTTTTCTTTTGAAACACGAATGAATTATTAAAAGTAAAAATGCACTACAATCCATATATTAATTAAGGTTTCTTTAAAATTATTTTTTAACGCAGTTTTTAATTAATAAACATCGATATTTGACAACATCTTCTTTTATTTAGGGTTGTGTAAAACGAATATCGATATCATGTCATAGTTGAATTAAATATGCAGTTCAGCTAACTTTTGTGCAACCTTGTTCGTTTATCGCAGCGAATAAAAATATAATTAGGAACAAAAATATATTTATCTGACGTTAAACGATTTAAGCGCCGTCGCTATTGCTCGTTTTTTGCCAAAAAAAACCAGCCAGTGTGAAGCGCAAAAATAGGAGGCGAGGCAACCATTGAATGAAAGGAAAAATTCGCAAAATTCGAGCAGCGAGTGCGAGTGAAAAAGAGCAAAGGCAGAAGAAGAAGACGGTGGAGGAGGTAGAGCAGAGGCAAAGCAGAAAACGACCAGCCACAAAGCACGAAAGGCTAACCCCCAAACAAAAAGAAGTGCGTGAATATTTAGAAAAATTAACGCCAGTCCGCCATTAGTGTTTCTGTTATCGTCGTCGTCGTCATTATCGTCAACATTTTGTTTATTGTTGCTCAGCTCAGGTGTTGAATGCTGGCTCCGGGTAAGGCGAAGAAGATCGGGCGACTCTGACTCCTCCATTAAAGTGAGCATATTGTCGACATCGTACCGTTCCCCGTCTCTGTTTCTCCCCCCGTATGCGTTGTGCATCGTGACATCGCCAAGCGAAATTGAGATTCAGCCACCCAGCCAAAGCCAGCGAGAAGAGAAACACATAAAAAGCAAAGAGAAACAGCAACAGAAAGCAGAAGTATTCAAACAAAAAACAAAAACTAGACGAACCCGAAGAATACGCGTATAAATAAAATTGAAATCAGAAATAAGTTCAACTGAAAGCAAAGTTCCGTGCGTTCGTCGACTTCTGGTGCTGGCAATTGGCAATTGGCTTGCCCATCTTCTATTATGAACAACAATAGCAAGCGGAAAAGTCGACCTAGTGGCGGAGGCGGTGGCGGCGGTGCCAGCGGCGGCATCTCAAGGTAAGAAGAAGAGCTGCTGCTGCAGTTGTGAAAAAGCACGAAGCGAATGCAAAGGCAAAAGCAAACGCACGAAGAAAAAACACGGGCCAAGTGTGTGTTGTTGCTGTTGATTGTCGTTGTTGTTGTTTGTGTTTGTGTTGTTATCGTTGTTGTTGGCTGCAGCCAGTATAAAATAAAACAGCGCTCCAGGTTCCGCTGCCGTGAAAGGTGAAAGCGTGCGTCTCGTTTTTTTTTTTTATTTTTCGCTTTTTTTTTTTTTGTTTTCCTAAATATTCTGTTTATGTTGGTTTTAAGTACAATTGCGTAGCGCAGGAATTTGTTAAATTATAAACTGAAACTGATGCAGAAGAAGGGGCACAAGCAATCAGTGCAAATTGCAATTACTTATATAATACGACAGTCGTTGGTTCATGTGTGTGTGTGTGTGTGTAGCAATGTGCATACATACTCTTACATTGTATATATGTATCTATGTTTGTGTGGTGTCATGTTTTGTCATATTTTGAGCTTTGTTTACATTTCCCTTTCACAAAGCCAACCCCATACGAAAAAAGGCAAATGAAGAAGCACAGACAATAAAACGACACGAAATTTGTACTAAAAGCACCATGAATAATTTGTTTAAAGGCATCCAATTGCCCTGCGAAGCACCCCCACATACACACACACTCACGGAAAACTGGGACCCCGACCCCGCCATCATCCCATCGAACGCTTTAAATTTTCAATTGAAATATAACTGCAGTGCCAGACATACATACACCTACGTCATGCACGTGTGTACACACATTCACACATTTGCATACACAAGCATGTACATACATATGTAAATAGAAGTGGGCACAGTGGTACCATGCCATATCGATGCAGTTTACACTAAATTTTCAACTGCTTGCGGCCCACTGTCATGCACGTATCGTATTTTCTTTTTCTACTTTGCTTGCCTCTTTTTCGTATGCACTTTTCTTGCATTGTCAGCATTTTGCTGTTTGTTGTTGCTGCTGCTGCTCTGTGACGTGCGACACGACGGCGGCTGCCTCTGCCGCTGCCTTGGCACACTTCGCCTCCCGCCGGGCGAACAAAATTTGGGTCACTTTACAAATTTGCTGACCGAACATTTGGTATCGCATCGTTCTTGTTGTCGTTCCCACTTCTCTACATTTATTCGGCATTCTGCCTATGTACACACTTGCATTTAAGCCCTGTTCGTCGCAAAATTAATACATACATATGTACTTTGCGGCCTATTTAGCTCCTGTACATCTGCACATATGTATGTACATATGTGCGCAGATGCGCTATCATGCGATTTGTGCTTTTCGGACCACCTCTTATCAATGAGCGCCTCTCGCTTTACGCATGATTCACTTTAAAACGCAATCAATTATTTATTTCCATTGACCAAAATGCACGCCATGAATCAGTCTTTAATGCCGGACCACCCCCACCAATCCTCGCTCCAGACAGCGCGAGTGTTGATATTATTATTCTTATTATTATTTATATTCTTGATGTTGTTGTTTTCGTTGTTATGTGCGTGTTTGAGTTCATTGTGCGTTGCGAGCTACGAGCTGTGCATTTCACGGTCGTCGATCCTGGCCGCACGCAATCGAAACAACCCCAAAACGCGTTCGTCCAGAAACATTTGGGGCTATGAACTGAACTAGTTCTAAATACATATTATATATTTGCTTTTATCTTTGGTCCTCGCGCTGACAAACTTGAGGCTATGTATTTGTGTAAAGCATTTGCAGAATAGAGCTGTTATTTGATTTATTTGCCTAGCATTTAAATCGATTCAATTTACAATCTTTGTTTCAATTTTGTTCTTTTTCATATTGTGAAAAACAAAACGACAGTTGAATACAGTTTGGTCTTAGCAACAGTTAAAACTAAAATAGCACTTACATACATTCAAAACAGTAGCGTAACAAGAGTGCGCGACTTTGAAATACCCTACACTTAGCTCTAGTACAGAGTACAGTACACTCGCACACTCACTGTGTTTCTTTGTCTATTCCCTTTGCTCCACATGAGGAAAAATTACGCATAAATAAATGTTTATGTTTCTCCTTCGATTGTTATGATTGTTCGGTTCACGCTTCAAGCCTTGGTCCGTTGCATTCTTTTAAGTATAAGTGTAAAATATTCCATTAATTATGTAAAAAAAAAAAAATTTAAATAGTTTATATTGTTTGTTTATTTTAAATACATTTCACATTTTCCAAAATTTATCCGGTTCGGTTCAAAACCTTGTGCAGAAGTTATTTAAAAAAAAAAAAGAAGAACTGAAAGTGAAAGAGAATATAAAAAAATAATAATTTAAACCGGTGTCTGCAATCCAAGTATTTAATTTGCCATCTATAGCTATTATGGGCTTGTTGTGGAAATGCCATCTTTCCTCTGTAGCATACAATTCAGTACACTCACATTTTTAATGGGTACTGGGTATAAACAGAGAACCGCAGGTGTGTGCATATTCGATTTAGTTCATGAACAGGGAAGAGTTTGTAAAAATGGAGTTCAGTGGACTGAACCAAAGCACTCACGTACACACACACGCACACTCTCAAATATGATATGAACAGCACATATTTGCGTTCGTGGGTTGGGCGTGGTTTGGGGAAAGGGGCCACTAACAAGAAAAACAACAACGAATCGATATCTGCTGGGCGACCCTGAGCCACGTTCGGGCGCTCGATTGCTTTGTTTTGCGTTTTTCGCAGTGCTTTAGATGAAGAGACACTTTGCTGACTGGAACTGAACTGAGTCGCATCGAATTGGGGAAGTGCATATGATTCGTCGTACTAATTGCTCCGGATATTGTTGCTTCTCTTGCAGATACAACGCCAACGACAATAGTCTGCGGCCAGCGAACAATAAGACGAGCAGCAGCGGTGGCGGTGGCGGTGGCGGCGGAGGAGTTGGACGTTCGCTAGGCGTCTATAATAACACCTTTTTCATGCACTCGGCAACGGCGCTGGTCGGCAGCATTGTCGAGGTTCGCCTGCGTTCGGGTAATGTTTATGAGGGCGTATTCCGCACATTTTCGGGCAACTTTGACATCGCACTGGAGCTGCCGGCGTGCATAAAGGCAAAAAATCAGCCCGATGAGGGCAAAACAGTACCCAAACACATCATATTCCCGGCGGACACCGTGGTTACCGTAATAGCTAAGGACTTTGATTCACAATATGCGACTACGGGCGCCTTTCAGACCGACGGCGCCATTTCCGACAAGTGCAATGGTAATTTCAGTCATCTATATATTCGCGAGCAACTATATAAATCGATTGAACGTAACTATTGTTGTTGTTGTTCTTTTTCCTATAGGAACGCGCTTCGATGAAAAGCAATTGGAACCGTGGGACTCTGGCGCCAATGGTGACATTGAAATTGAGTTGGACGGCGCCGCCAACGGCTGGGATGCAAACGAGATGTTCCGCAAGAATGAGAATCAGTTTGGTGTCACCTCAACGTTCGATGATTCGCTATCATCGTACACAGTGCCCCTGGACAAGGGCGACTCTCTAGAATTCAAGGAAGCCGAGGCCAAGGCTGAGAAGCTGGCGGCAGAGATTGAAAACAATCCGACATGCCGCGAACGCTTGGATCTGGAGAACGGTGATGAGGAGGCTCTCTTCGCTGCCGTGGAGAGGCCACAACCAGACCATGAACAGGAGCGCGAACGGGAGCGCAATGAACGCGACAGGGAGCGGGAGCGGGAGCGTGAAGAACGTGAACGTGAGCGGGAACGTGAACGTGAACGTGAACGAGAACGAGATCGTGGCAATAAGCCGCGTGGCGGCGGCGGCGGTGGAGTCGGCGGATCAAATGACTACCAGCTGCGCGAAACAATGAGCAAAGATCGTTACATCACCAAGCCGACGCACAGCAATAACGGACCACCTGGATCCCATGCGGTCATGTCCGCGCAATCAGCCTCGGTGACGGGCTCACGCGATCGTGATAATCGCGATCCGGTGATGATGGGTCAGCAGGGAATGGGCCAGGGTGGAGCTACACAAGCAGTTCTTATACTCGCCGGCAGCTTGAAAAACACGGGCCCATCCGCGGCGTCCGGTAATGTGTCCACAGATGCGGCCGCTGGCAACAAGTATGTCGGCGGCGGTGTCGGCGTCGGCGGTGGACCGATGATGAAGCGCAAGCCAGTGCCGCAAGGCGGCAAGCTAATGCGCGGCAATCCGACAAACAGTGTCGGCGTCGGCAACGCACCCAATGTGCCGCAAAGCAATAACGCCAATAACGTGGGCACCAAGAGTGGTGGCTACCAGAACACCATGGGCATACAGAATCAGTACTCCTACCAGGGCAACTCACAGATCATACACGGGTAAGCCATTTCCGTCTACTACAGCTTAGGTTGGCATGTGTATAATCAACATATTCCATTTGTCCACATTAACAGCTCCTCTCAGTACCGCAATCAAGGGCATATGAGCGGTGCGCCCAAGGTGAACGGCGGCGATACTGGATCGAATACGGGTAAGCCGTTGCCGCAGCGCCCGATGCGCCAATACCAGGGCTCGCAGAGCAACTCCTCGCTCAACTACGGCGGCGACGCGCAGCCGCTGGGCAAGCCCATGCACAGTGGTCACGTTCATGTTGGCCACAACAGTAATTCGCCGCCGCTGCAGACAGGTGGCCAGCAGCAACAGCAGCAGCAGCAGCAGCAGCAGCAGCAGCAGCAGCAACAACAGCAGCAACAACAGCAGCAGCAGCAACAGCAGCAGCAGCAGCAGCAGCAACAGCAACAACAACCACAGCAGCAACAGCATCAGAGTCAGCCGCTGCAGCAGCGTCAGGTGCGTCCTCGGGACAACCAATTGCAGGATCTACGTCAGTTTGGTCAGGACTTTCAGCTGGTGGGTACCAACAATTCGCCACCGCAGCAACAACAACAGCAGCAGCATTCGCTGCAGCGTGGCGGCTTGCAGCAATCGGTATCACCGCCGCAACAGCAACAACAGCCGCAACTGGTGGCCATGCACGTTCATGTTCCGCCGCCGCATCATCACCAGCAGCTGCCACCACAGCAACACTATGTGCCACAGCAGCAGCCACAGCAACAGCAACAGCAGCCGCCGCCTCAGCAGCAACATGCGCAGCATATGCAACAAAAGGCGCCCATGTCGCAGCAGCAGCAGCAGCAGTTGGTTGTGGACAGTCAGCACCAGCATGTGCCCAAGCAGCAGCAGCATCCGGGCCAGCCCCAGGCACAGCTCACACAGCAACAACAACAATCGGCACAGCTGGTGCAGCAATCTGGCCAGCTGGTGCAGCAATCTGGCCAGTTGGTGCAGCAGCCCGGTCAGCTGGTGCAGCAATCCGGCCAGCTGGTGCAGCAGCCTGGCCAGCCGCCGCAGCCTATTTATCATGTGCTGACTGCGCCGTCACCTGTTGGCGTACAGCAGCCGCAGACTTCGCCCGTGGTGATAACCTCATCAGCTATAATGGAGCAGCAACTGCCTCCGCCATTGCAGGCCACTCCAAAGCCGGACGCATCGCCAGCGCCCAATATTGGTGTGGGGGTTGGGGGCAGCAACAGCAGCACCACCACGCCCACTGGCATTGGCAGCACTCCCACAACGGCCGGCTCAGTTGGTGGTGTTATCGTTACCGGATTAGATAAGTCCACAAGTGTGGCTGGCAGTGTCTCGGCCACAGCCGCGGGCGGCACAGGCAGCACCACCGCGACTGGCGGTGCCACGCCAGTGGTAAAGAAGCCACATGTGCTGAATCCATCAGCCAAGCCATTTACTCCGCGTGGTCCCAGTACACCAAATCCATCGCGCCCACATACACCACAAACGCCGGTGCCGATGCAGACCATCTACACGACCACGGGTGGCCATATGCCGGCGGCCAATCAACAGATCTACATGGTGCCGCAGCCGCATCCATTCCCGGCACCCTCGCACCCAGGCGGCCAGGCGCCGCGCATGCGTCGCAACAACTATGGTAAGTGCTGCTGTATAGATAAATTGATAAGCTGGAGTGATTATTTGAACGTTGTTGTCTTCCAGGTCAAATGGGTGCATCACAAATGCATGTATCGGCCTCGGCAGCAACGGGACAGCCGCTGATGGCCACGGGACCGTTACCACAATTCATTCAATACCAGCATACACCGCATCCACCACATTTCCAACCGCAGTATGGCCCCATGCCGATGCGCGTGTATCCGGAACAGCCGCAGCAGCTACAGTTTTTGGCACAGACAACGCCATCGACGACGCCATCACCGGGTCAGCCGCATCAGTCTTTCCATCCGCCACCACAGCCCTCCCCTGCCGGCGGGGGACCGCAGCCCGCAGCATTCGCAGCACAGGCACAGCCACAGGCATACCATCTGATGTGCGTGCCCACGCCGATCATGCACAATCCCTACTTCCCGGCGACAACGCCGCAGCATCCGCCGCAGAATCAACAGTTTCAGCTCGTAATGCAGCACCACACCACGCAGTAAGCGGCATATTCTCAACGGAAACATTCGCGGCTGCCGTCACAGCGGAATCAACATCAGCGTCAAAATCTCATAGCCCCTTTCCTCCCATAAATGCACAGCAAACACGCCACATTCAGATACACACAAGACACATCTCCATGCACACACACACACACACACACACCTTAGCATCGCGATTCATAATAACCACCGCACTGATGATTATTGGGGAAAGCTTGAACAGATTGAGCACCAATCAGCTGTATACCCCACCATCTGGCCATTCTTACTGTCATCGAATGCCAGAGTGCGCTTCATCCTGCAGCATCCATCATACTTATATACATCGCAAGCGAAACACCAACAAACAACTAGGAAATTATAAAATATAATTAAAACAAAAAGGGAAACTAGTGAATTTGTCTACAGCACTCGAAAGCCAAAAAAAGAGAACAGAAAGGAAAAGAGAAAACAAATAATCAGCACCGAGAGCGCTGCATTCGGAACATCTTGAAGGTGGTAATCGATGGTATTACTGATCTATGTATATCCAATCTCTTATGACTGTTTTGTGTAATCGAGCTGTCTGTGCCGTGCCCCGAAATCAAACAAATCCAATTGATTGAAATTGTGCTGTAAAAACAAAATTTAAAAAAACATCCAATCAAAAATTAAACTGAAAGGCAAGCATGTGAAGCCCAATTAAAAAGGAAAAACAAATTAATATGAATTTTTGTAAAATTGCTTAAAGCTTAACTCTTGAATTCACATCGGTACTATTACTATACGTATATATAAATTTGTATAATTTTGTGAGCTTTGGCGTGCTTTACATCGGGACACACACAAATATTAACATTTAGAAAAAACAAAAGCAATGGGTGACACGCAGACACATACAAATCCAAAGCCATCATTCGAGTTGTCTGTGCTGTCTGTGCCGTGTCCCGAAATCAAACAAATACAATTGACTGAAATTGTGCTGTAAAAACAAATTCTAAAAAAACATCCAATCAAAAATTGAACTGAAAGGCAAGCACGTGAAGCCCAATTAAAAAGGAAAAACAAATTAATATGAATTTTTGTAAAATTGCTTAAAGCCTAACTCTTGAATTCACATCGGTACTATTACTATACGTATATATAAATTTGTATAATTTTGTGATTTTTGGCGTGCTTTATATCGAGACACACACAAATATTAACATTTAGAAAAAACTGAAGCAATGGGTGACACGCAGACACATACAAATCCAAAGTCATCATTCCAAATTTCAAATGAACATTTTCCAACAATTCAAGCAAAATGTTGCAAAATCTATAACTTACATCTTCTACATACATATATATATATATTTATATATTTATTGTATTCATTATGGGATTTTATTGTTTTGAATACGCAAATCGCTTAACAAGAAATCCCACTTCGTATATACCCAAAAAAATATTTTTGCTTGGATTGCTGAAGAAAACTAACACCGACGAATGTGAATTGAAGAGTCGATATATATTATTTTAAACATTGTTGTAGAAACTGATTAATTTTGTTGAAATTTAATTTTGTTTTCACTTTTACATTCGCATCCCAAATTCTCAGAAGAAAATGAAAAAAAATCGTAAGAACACGAGAGTTAAACTGAATTCAAATTTTATTGCTTATTTTTATTTTTGGCTTTCTTTTTTTTTGGATTACTGAACAACATTTGCAAGCGCGCGAGTCTGAGTCAGGTTTTTGGGTTTTAGTGCCTCCGTTGTCCATCAGAGAAAACGTCTTAATCCTTTGCCGGTCATCAATCAGTTCGATTCTATTCAGTATGATCAATATGCATCTGTTGTGGTCCTGTTTTGTTTTGTAAAGTTTCCTTAAATGAAAATGAAAAGAGAAAATAATAATTATTAATTAAAATAAAAATAAAAAAAAAAACAAAAAACCACAAAAAAAAAAACAAAAACAAAACATCTAAATCACTTGTGTATTTATTACCGACGTTTCACGAAAAGAGTAATACCTAAAGGAGGTAAAACTCATATTTCAGCATTAATAACAATGAACAAAGTTTTTTGCTCGTATACGTAATATGTGTTCTGTTGAGATTTCTTTACCCAAACTCGTCAAAATGGCTGTGATATGAGATAAAATACATAAGGTCACAAGCATTTTAACGACATGGTATAAGAGAGTTGCAATACAATATGAAAAATGATCCTTGGAACGAAGGACGATTGATTTCAGCAATTCGCACGAAACTCATCAAAATGGCTGTGATATGACTTGTTAATGGCAACATTTCACAACCCCTTGAAGAGTTACGCAAGAATTGAGTGGATGTTGGCCATAAATAAATGTCCAACAATATGAAACAAACACTTGTTGGGCCTGCTGACGTCATGTTTAAGATGCATATACATAAGTTCTTTTATATATATATATATATTCACTTTTTTGTTTTTGCTATTTTGTCCTTTGCAATGCCCATCAAAGCTGGCTGTGATACGATTCAATTGCAGATATATCATTCTCAGCCCTTTTTGATGACATTGAAAGTAAGACATGTACACACATACACACACACGCACACCCGCTGTAGCACACTCGTGTAAACGAACTCTAATACAAATCACGTAACCAAGACGGTAACCGGCAGTGTGTACGACGTAAACGTTTTGGGCGTAACGTTAAAAACGTAAAACTGAAATGGCTTTTAATGCTTCAGGTGTGTGTGTGTGTGTGTGTGTGTGTGTGTGTGTGTGTGTGTATGTGTGTGTGTGTGTGTCTGTGTCTGTGTATGTATGCAGTATACCGCTAATTTCTATATGTCTTAATTTAAGCAAGCCCTGGTACTTGCTTATGCGTTACTTTTATTCTTTGTAGGTTAAGTAGCCGAAATCTGCTGCATGTTGCATGCGTACACACGTGACTATACGTGTGCGTGTGTGTATGTGTATGCGTGCTTGTGCGTGTGTATGTGTGTATTGCTACGCAGTAAAATGGCAACGACTGCGACTGCGACCACCGCCCTCTGCCGCAGCTTAAATGTCTGCCAGTCAGTCTAACTGTGAACTGTTGTCTGCACCATTTGCGAACGAGTGTATGTACGCATGTGTGAGTTGCGCGCACGTGTGTGTGTGTGTGTGTGTGTGTGTGTGTGTGTGTGTGTGTGTGTGTGTGTGTGTGTGTGTGTGTGTGTGTGTGTGTGTGTGTGTGTGTGCGTGTTCATACACCCTTAGCGCGCGCCCTTTCTAATATTCACAACAACAACAACCACCATTCGCATTTAGTTCTTGTTTAGGGAGCGTTACGAAAGATTTACGAATTTTCAAATTGCTTGCCTAAAATTGAGGTATTGCTAAATCCTGGTCACATTTTGTAACGCGCGTTAATTTAGTTACATTTAATCATGTAGTATATATAGATGAATTTATATGTATATATAGATAGTATATCTATTATCTGTGGCTTTAAGTGCCATGGTGTATGTATACATTCACATGTACATGCACATCCGTATGTACATACATACATATGTGTTTATAGGGTGTTGCCCAGTCGGCTTATTGATCTGTGTGTTAACTGTTGTTGCCGCTGCTGTCGCTGCAGTCTATGCAACCGAATTGAACAATACACATTAATATATACATACATTTGTATATATGTATCCAAGTGTATATATATGTACACATGAGTTGTGAAAAAACGACGTACCATCCCTTATTTGGCACGTACCCGGCGCGCTGCTTTCGCTGCCTTTCTACCTCGCTCTCTCACGCTGTCGCTCTTTACGCCTGTGCTCTTTCTCTACCCACCAGCTGCCATGGATGGATGGATGGATGGGTGTGTGTGTGTGTGTGTGTGTGTGTGTGTATTACTACTGTCGCAGACGACGGGCTTGCCACCCACCCTATTTCCAGCGGCAGCAACAACAACATCATTATCATCATCGTCATCATCGTCGTCGTCGGCGTTTGTCGTGTGTATACCGAAATACGTAAAATTCATTTATGGCTCGTATCCTTTTTGTTGTTGTTGCCACTGCCACTGCCGCTGCCGCTGCCGCTGCCGCTGCCGCTTTGTTCCTGTTTCGGGGCGACGGCCGCGATGTCCTCGTCCTGGTCGTTGTCTTCGCCTCAGCTTCAACTTTAGCTTTCTGTGTGCCTTTAATTGTGACAATCCCAGAAAATCCAAACTACTATTTTCCCTATCAGACCGACTCAGATGTGCCGCTAGCGGGGTGCTTCGCTGGACAGTCCGGTCGTTACATTTTTCTTTATCCTTGAGAACACTTCGCATATTGTTCCTATTGAATGGGCGCTTTACTTTTTCTAAATTCCAAATTGGCTAAATAGGCGTCCAAATGGAATGTATAACTGTGTGTACCTACAGTAAATGCCACAACGCGTTTTTTGCGCAGTTTCGAAATGGCCGCCAACACTGAAGAATGAAATGAGTGAGAAAAGAAGCAACAAACGCCATTTCTGCGAAATTTTCCATCGTACGCTTTCACTTTAGTTTTTCACTTGTTTAAACATTAAAAATGTAACTTTTATGCACAATTTATTGGTCCATCGATGACGTTCGATTTTTAACATATTTACTCATTTATTTATTGTGCATTGTTCTCATTCAATTGGCAAACATTTATTAACCGGTTTTTCTCGTGACGTTTTCGCCTTTTTACAACCACACACAGAGAACAGAACGGACGACCAACTGCTGTCTGTTAGCTGCCTCTGTTAGTCGGCGGGTGCCTTTCATTGCGTTCGTTTTCTTCGCTGTACACGTTTGTGAGCGTGTGTGTGTGTGTGTGTGTGACGTTTGGGCAGGACTTCGTGCTTGCTTCGGCCGTTCGGCTTGATTTTACTTCGTGTTTCAGTATAGTTTTCAGTTACATGCGTTGGATGCGCGCGCGAAAAAAGGCAAAAAAGGCGCGCCCCCATCCGTCAACCACCAAAAATACACAAAATGTATTCCGTGTTTGTTTCTTCCAATGCGGCGCGCACACACACCCGTAGGAGAGTAAGGGAGACCGCTAGATAGAAAGTGAGCGGCTCTCTCACATATCCTGCCGCTGTAATTTGCTGCTGTCACTGTAAACGAATATGTTAGTTAACATATTTGCCTTGGGATCACCCTGTTTAAAACAAAGACCGTCAAGTAACGGTCAAAAGCAAACGATATGGATTTGAATGTGTCAGTTTCTTTATTTTATTCATCCGTGTACATAAAAAAAAAATGTTCAACAGCATGAAATACTATACATTTGTTGTAAATGTAAAACAATGTTAATAAATATTGTACGAATTACACTGTGCTTGTGGTTGATGTAAAATAACAAATGTGCGGGTTGTTGTTGAGAGTTTGTGTATAATTGGATGGTTTGTCTTGTAGTTGAGGTTAGGTTCCAGCCGCATCAGCATGTAAAACAATTAACAAGTTCCGGAACCATTCCAGGGTTGCGTAACGCATCGAAGCAGCTGAACATTGAACCAACGCGCGTCAATCGAAAGGACTGGCAAGTTAAAACTAAAAACGAGATGCATAAATCTACTTTTTTGTTCATGGCTTGATTGAACAATGCCGAATGTCATAATTATGTATGAATGTATGTAGGTAAGTGTGTGTATGTATATGAATGCGAATGTATGTGTGTATGCATGCATGATTGGTGTTGAGATACATTTAATTAACATAAAAATACATATTGCAAAAGTTGTTGGCAAATCAAAATCAAAAGTTATTTTCCTCTCTTCTTTTCTTTTGTTTCCTTTTCGCCTTACTGCGATCAGGACATTGTTTGTTTGTACGTAGCCCACAACACAAACATTATATATCAATTGTTATTGTTTATAAGAGCTTAAAATGTATTGCAACAGGGCCAATTTCCAAATGCTAAATTTAAATTTGTTTTTTCACTCATTTAGTGAATAAGTGTTAGTACATGTGTGTATGTATGTATGTATGTATATAAGTAATTATGCACTTGCCGTACGATATTCGCACGAGAAAGTTATATACGTGAATCTTATCAACTAGGGGGATCTTGATCTTGAGTTCTGAAGAAATGCTAGGCCTACCTACTAACCAAGTGAAAGGGAGAGCCTGGGCTCCACTTTGTGTGTGTGCGATTGTTTTTTTTGTATATGTGTGTGTGTGTGTGTGTGTCCGTATGTGTCTGTGTGAGTGTGCGTGTTTGTGTGTCCGGTCATTATAATTACATTAACGATATTAAGAAGTATAATAAATAACTATAAGTAGCATAGATGATTCGCTATCTGTACTATATATCCACTCTAATTTAATCAAATGCATATGTTCATATATTTAAGCCCCGCCCCAAACACCCCCGAGCCGCATCAATCAGCGTTCTTAATCTCGCTTAGGCTGCGACAGGCTTCCCGCTCGCGCTCCCGCTCACGCTCCCGTTCGCGCTGCTCCTCCTCCAGCTTGAGCACCTTGCTCTTCAGGCCGCACAAAATCTCCGCGGTGGCTATGTTCTTGATGGTACTCAAATCCAGATGCTGGCTGTGATTGTTGTTGTTGTTGTTGTCATCGTTGTCGTGCTCCCCATTGCTGCTATTATTATTGTTGTTGTTGTTGTTCTTGCTGCCACCATGTTCGGCTGCATCCGAACACTCCCGTTCGGCCATGTGCTGCTGCTCCAGCTCCAAGTTGCGATTGATCGCACTCAACAGCTTGTGCTTGCCCAGCGCCAGTGCCAGTCCAGCTCCGAGTCCATTGTTGTTCGGCTCGGTGTTGGCCTTGTTGCTGCTGCTGTTGTTGTTGTTCGAGTCGGTTTCCACGTCCAGGCCGCGATTGTTGTTGTTGTCATCGTATTTACGCTCATAGGCGGCGAGATCTTCATCGTGTCCGTTGTTGTTGTTGTTGCTGTTGTGTGTGGGCTCACCTGGCGACGCCTCAAGTTCCACTTCACGCTTCACCAGCTGAATATCAGGCGGAGGTGTTGGGGTTTGTGGGCGTGCCCGATTGCCGTTGACATTGGGTGTTTGTACCAGATTCAGGGCCTCCTCGTCATCGGGCTGGCTATTGCTGGAGTTCTTGCTGCTGCTGCTGTTGTTGTTGTTGTTGTTGTTGTTGTTGCTGTTGGTCAGATGATGATTCTCCACGAGGCGTATCTTGAAATTATTATTGTGCGTAGATGGCGGCGGCTGCGGCTCCGGTGTCCGCGGCACAATCGTTGTGATGGGCTCCATGACATCCTGGCTGTGGGCATAGGCGTGGCTGTGGTTGTTGTTCAGGGCGTCGTCGTGCTGCTCGGCGCTCGGATAGCGCTCCCGTTCCATTTCCTTCAGGCGCTTCTCGCCGCCCAGCTCGCTGTTGTAGTGCATCAGGATTTTGCGCTTGGCCAGGTACTTGTGCTGTTTGCGGGCCGAGTCGAGCATCTTTTTGCTGTTCGCCTGCAGGATCGCGTAGGAGGTGCTCTCCGCGTCGGCCAGGCTCGGGTTGCTCGCATTGTTGTTGCTGAGTGTGCTGTAGTTGTTGTTGTTGGCGCTGTTGCTATTGTTGTTATTGTTGCGATTGAGATTCTTTATAAAGCTCTCGGCCAAAGTGGCCTTCGATTTAATGTGATCACGGAAGCCGCCATAGCCCTGTCCTTGGCTCTGACCCTGTGCCTGGGCCTGCGGCTGAGCGCCACCCGGGCTGGCCAGGGATTGGGGCGTGGGGCAACGGTTGGGGCCGTTAAGCGCGGACTGCTCCAGAGCCGTTGCTCCATAGCCAGCGGCGTGGCCACTGGTTATATTGACGCTGTGCGTTCCACGCTCGTAACGGCACTCGGTGCCATCGCTTTCCAGCGGCGAGCTGATGTCGCTGGCATCGCTGTCCAGGTTTTTCTGCAAGCATAGGAGTTGGTTGCATTACGGGATCCCAGTCGGAAGCGGCTTACAATACCTCTGTGTGCAGCCCCTTGATTTTCATGGCCTCGGCGACCTTGAGAAACACCGGCAGATCCTCGTACTTGACGTTCACCTGGCCGCTGTACATAAAGTCGAGCAGGCCGGCCATGTGGCTGGCCTCCACGTCGGCCATCAGCAGTATGGGGTGGCTGGATGGGTTCTCTAGGAAGATCTGCTGAAAGTACGGACTGCAGACGGACAGCACCTGCAAAGAGAGGAGCGACAACAAGAGTGGGGGAGATGTTAGAGGAACGGTTCCGTCAAGTGCGTCAAGTTTACCAGTTTGTGGGCCTTAAATATCTTGCCGCCTGCTGCTATGGTCACGTCCACCATCTTCTCGTCCTTCTGCAGGGAGTGGAAGCCGCGGCACATGTTGCCGTGGAAATTGTTCCACGACAGCAGGTACTGATCTATGGTATTGGGATCGGTGTAGGGCTGTTGCTGCTGCTGCTGCTGATGCTGCTTGTGCTGCTGCTGCTGTTGCTGCTGCAGCTGCTGCTGGGCTGCCTGGTGCTGTGTGGCCGTGATGTGGATCTGCTGAGCGGTGGTGGGCGGCGAGCTGGGGCGCGGCGTGGGCGGCTGATGTGGATGTGCGATCTGATGGTGATGCTGTTGCTGCTGCTGCTGCAGCTGCTGCTGTTGCAGATGCTGCTGCAGCTGCTGCTGTTGCTGCTGCAGCAGATGCTGCTGCTGCTGCAGCGCATGCTGCAACCCCGGCGGCGTCGACGACGCTGACAGGCGATGCGGATGCGGCGAAAGGGACGGCTGGTGGCTCATGAATCGCTGCTGCTGCTGCTGTTGGGCCTGGTGATGTTGCTGCTGCTGCTGTTGTTGCTGTTGCTGCTGTTGTTGCTGCTGCTGCTGCTGCTGCTGTTGCTGCTGCTGGCGCGCATGCTGCTTGATCTTGACCATGTTCTCCTGCTGCTCCTGTTCGCGCTGGCGCATCAGCTCCTGCTTAATCTTGTACTGCTGCATGGACAAATCGTCGACGCTCTTCGAGAGCTTCACCATCTCGCTGTTGCTGTTGAACTTGCTGCCGCTATTGTTGCTGGCCAGCATTGGCTTCAGATCGTATTTGTAGTCGCCGCTGGCGCCGCTGGCCGCCGCTGCCAGCTTGCGTTCGGCGGCCAGGGCGGCGCGCTCCTTCTGGCGCCTGATCAGCTCATCGATCTCCATGTAGGCGCCACTGGTGGCTGCCGCGATGGCCGATGCGATGATCGGATCGTCCTCGAAGACGCTGTCGTCGAGTGTCTCCTTTAGCGTCTTTGTGGACGAGAACAGGCGCAGCGAGGGATCGTTCACCTGGTCGCTGAAGTAGACGTCCATCAGTGTGAAGAACGGCCACTCGCGCCGCTTGGGCTCCTCGGACATTTTGATGGCCTTGTACTCCTGGAGCAGATTGTTCCATTTCTTGATGATCTTCGACAGCGGCAGCGGCACATTAAGCTCGCGCTCCACGACGCTGTGGATGAAAGGGAATTTGGAGAATGACGTGGAAGCGATATAATCGCAGATTAGGCGTTGGTGTTGTTGTGCTTTTTTTGTGGAGTATTCGCTACTTACGCCCAGGCATATTTCGAGGCGTTTCTTTTGCCCGTGAAGAGTGGTGAGAGTTCAGCGCGTAATCTGATCAATGATTTGACTTTTTCAGCTTCCCCTGCAAACGAAATAAACAATAATAAATGAGTTTCAAATTAAACAATTGCGTACGTTATGCAATCTGTTGGGTAACCCAAGCCGAGGGATTGTTATATGTAGATACTTATGGCTACATACAAAATGTAAGCATGGAAAAATCAAACAAAAATTGAACCTACGCTTGTTCCAAACGAATCTTAAATTGTACTAGTGCGAAATGGTATATGAGTTAACCTAGATATAAGAGATTAGGGGAAATACAAAAGTAATTTGTACAAAATAATTCCAAAAGTGTTGAAATTTTTTTGAAACTAACGTGCATTTATTACACCCCATTACGGAGTGAAAAGAGTATACTTGGCATATAAATGTTCCGTTTTTTGGGGGCGTGGTAATTCGATTTAATCTATATATCTCCCTCAGTTTTAAATCCAGATACATCCCTGATGACCTTTTCTAAGCAGCGAAAATCCATATCTCCCACAGTTTTAAAGCTAGACTCACAAAATCAAGTCGAAAAATTCGATATTTTTCGAAAACAAAAATGATAATGTTATTATAGGAGTGAACGAGTATTGCCCTGTGGGTTACATCCGTTTGCAACGTTCTAATTTGTTTTATATTGCAGTCATTTTAAAGTTGTCTCGGTAAATACAAAATTCCTAAAAATCGATGGATTTAAGTGATCTACACGGGGCATTCAACTGACTAACTGAACAACTGGCAACTTTCCACTTGCCACTGCAATTCAAGTTTAAGCCGCATTGCCGATAAAGACCTCTGGCAAGGTTTCAATGAACCCGTCACTGGCGATTCGCATCGCTCGGTGCCGCGTCGCGTAAATCATTGCAATCTCAAGATTGGCTCGAAATCGATGCCTGCACCCCGCTGGATAGCTGATATTCGTTTATTCGCATTCGCATTCGCATTGGCTGCTGGTTAATTGCTATAACGAATCTAGCAACTTTTACCAGTTAAGACCATAAGCGAGTCCAAAAGCAAAACCAAAACCAAAATCGAAACCGAAACCGAAACCAAAGCCAAAAGCAAGATCAGCCAGCCAAAGGCAAGCTGGAAGCCCGAGAGTCGCATCTTAACACATCTGAATACATGTGTATGTCAAACATGCACACACACACGTGCATGTACTTATGTGTATGCGCATCAAGTATACGCCACGAGCAACAGCAACACTCGACTGGCGACCATAATGACTGAAAACTATTCAACGTTGAAGAATTCATTAGCAGATTTCACTTTCGCTTATGACGACGCGACGTTCGCTCATTTCGTTCGCCGTCTTTCTTTATTTATTTACCGTAATTTCTACTCGTTCACTTTTTTCTTTTGCGGCTCTTTGTTCGCCTCAGCCGTGGATTTGTGATGGGTTTTTTTCTTCTTCTTTGTTTCTTTCTCTTCTTGCTCGTTTCTTGACTTTTGCTGCGGTTGATTTCTTGTTTAAGCCAGGCCAAGAAGCCAGCCACAAGCTGCACGCCTGCTACCTCGCGCAGTTTTCGGTTGATTATTTTTATATTTTTTTCTCTTTTTTTACCCAAGAGAAAATAACTCGACGCAGCCCAAGCCGGATCTAAGCCCCTGTCGTTGCTTACATTGGACCACAATGCACCGCAGGAGATGGCGAAGGCTTTGCCGACTGGGCGGCCTGCATTCTAGCTGGGCCCACGAGTCCGTTTACTTTCTAAACTTGATTTGGGTTATTTATTCGACATTTGAGTAGCAAAAGCAGATAATAAATATAAATCAAATAAGTACCCAAACTTGCAGCAATTAAATTCAAGTTGCATCCCAATATTTGAGGTCATGTACTAGTTTGATATATTTGTAGTTCATGATGCATCTGGCCAAGGCAAGGCCACCCGAGCGATATCGATCTGTGGACAGTTTTACAATTCGCCAGCCGCTGTTTGATTCATTTAATTGTCTAGCTGCAAAGCTATAACCTAGCCCAACCCAACCCAGCTCAACGCTCGTTAAGCAAAAACTATGCGCGAAAAATTCGCCAAAAATGCACAAACATATAAACGTATATATATAAGATCTGCCAGCCACAATAACAATGACAACGCGCAGGCAAAGGCTTGTGTAAAACAACCTCAACCTTCTGTTCGTGACATGTTGAGGTTCCACGCTTCCCATTCGCAGCGATGGCAGCGAAGACCCACAAGGCAAGAGTGCTCTCTTGCGTGTATGTGTGTGTGTGTATATGTGTGCGGGGGGTGGTGTGTGAGGGGCGCTAGCAGAAGTGGCGCAAATCGTTGCCTGGGGGAGCGGCTCACAAAAGTTTCACTTTCTTTGCAGCAAGTTTTGTGCGTCTGCGCGCCCGTTCATGAGTGCGTATGCGTGTGTTTGTGCGTGTGTGTGTGTGTGTGTGTAGCCGACTCACGTCAGACAACTTCTCACACACACACACTCATATCTAAAGTCGTCTTCTGGTTTCTACTTTCCGTTCGCGCCCTTTTATGTAACCCAAATCATCTGCAGCTTTTGAGGCTGCTGCTGCTGCGACTCTGCAGACAATCCGAAAGGTCTGTCTTTGCAGCAGCAGCAACATCAATAGCAGCAGCACCACCGTTTACCGTTAGTTTCTCTTTTGACCTATATTTGACCAAAGACGCGCCGTTGTCGCTGTCGCTGTTTTTGTTGTTGCTTTTGTTTTCTCACCGTGCACGCCATGGGTTCTTTATCTGCCGCTCTCCTTCATCTTCATTGCTCTCTGCCTGATCTTTGTGCTCGATGTTCACTTCCGTTTGAAGCACTTTCGTAGCGCTGCAGAACCGGTTCTAGGCCTTAGGAACTGCACACTTCTCGCCCATGAATCAACATTTGCATTTCTTTTGCAGATACCCAGACTCTTCTTTGTTTTGTTCTTCGTTTTTCTTCGCGTCTCTCATCTCCGCTGCTTTTTACGCATAATTGGCTTCAGAATTGAAAATATAGTCAACGATTTGTTGTGCTTCCTTTCGTTACGGCCCCTTTCTTTCGGCCACGCTTATAGCCCTCCCCCCTCCACCCAGCACTTTTCTTTCCTCTTGCTTTGTTTTGCGAAATTGTTAAGCGTGACGTTTCGCTTTTTCACAGTTTTTTTTTTTCTTTTTTCTCCGCTCTGTTCTTTGCGTGAGAATTCCTAATGAGGTCACTGGGATTTTAGTTTGTTGGTTCTCAACGCTGCATTGCATATAAAGCTAGTTGAGCCAAATGAAGTATTCAGCGTGCCCTACTCTCGTTGAGCGTATGCGAAAGTGATAGGGGCGTAAATTTGATGGGTTCTTATGGCGGACAATGGGGCTTACTACCTTATTTTCTTGATTTCTTTAGTTACAAAAATAAATAAAGATTCCATGCAAACTGTTCTTACGGCACATTGAGTGATTTTACGAAGTAAAAAGAGTGTCCGTCCGTCTATCAGAATGAACTTAACTTTCGCCACAGACTTGGGCGTATAAATATAGTTGTAAATCTAGGTACTTGAAAATGTTCAGACAGATTGCTTCTTCTTCTCTTAGAATCAAGAAAAAGTATCTTTGGGGCGGGTCAACCACCAACATTTTATTTGGCAGACAGTTTCTTGATGATCTCCTCTAAAGATACAGCCGATATTTTTACAAAATCATTACACAATACGAATAAATAAATACATTTAAAATGGAAATAAATTTAATAAATAAAGAACATTTATATAAAGTTTCTTAAATTTAGCTTTCAATACATTTTTTCTTACAAAAATATATTTTCATCTTGTTTTGCCTTTAATTTCTGCTATGTGCTTGCCATTGTTCTTTTGGTTTTATAGCTTGGGCGAGGCAAAAAGAAATCTTGACCAAATTCTCAGCAGTTGATCTTCAGCCCCTTTCTAAATGTTTCACAAAGGTATGCCCCTAGCATAGCATAAAGTTTAACAATCTCCTCTCAACTGAAGCTGTCCGTGAAGACAACGTGAAACTCCGGCTCGATTGCAATGCCAAGGCGAATGGAAGAATTCGACTGCGTTGGTGCTGCGTTTTGTGCAGTGACTGCAACAACAACTACAGCAGCAACAACGACATGCCTGGCAACCAGACTCCAATGAAATACGAGACGCTGTTGCGGCTTTCCAACGACAACGGCTTGCAGCTATCTCAGTTGCAGTCAGTTTTCTACTTGTGCTGCATTTCTTGAGAGTTTTCTCCGCACGCCACGGCCACAAAGCTCAGACAATGCGCATACGCCCCGTACGCCGGCATCGCCAGCGCTTTCCGTGTAAGTCATCGACCAGCAAGCCAGCCAGCCAACCAGCCAGCCAGCAATCCCCAGCAGCGGCAGCCAGAGCTTCAGCCGCCGGGCTGGTATTTAATTCTCGGCTTTTACTTTCTCCCAAATGATGCAGAAATGAATTTTTTCCATAATCTAAAGCGTCAGCGAATGTGATTCGCATCGTGGCAACTAATTTATTTGTTATACATTTTCCAACGAAATTTTAGAAGAAAGGTAATGCCAACATAGATAAAAGTCAAAAGTTGCTAATTAACTGACATTTCAGACCAAAAGCGAGCAACTTGCTGTGCCATGGACTTTCCTCTTTGCAATTTTCATTTTGAAGTTGAATGTACGCTAACCGACTGTGGAAATTCCGCACTAGTTATAAACATGACCAGACAACGGGCAGCAGGCAACTTGCAACGGGCAGCGGGCATCATCATCAAGCATTATTTTCAGCCATCCATCATGATTATATATTATTGTAATCGTTGACGTTGTCAGAAGTAATTTAGGAAAAATTGTAGTATAAAAACAAATATATATATATATATTTATATATATTTATTCGCTCGCTTTGCTGAATTTCTCTACTGCTGTAGCTGTTTTCTTTGGGAAACTTATTGCTTTTCATGTTGCTGTGAGAAGAAGTTGAAACCCGTTGTTGTTGTTGCTATTGTTGCTGCTGCTGCTGAAAATCGCCTGTTGCATTTGTTATTGCTGCTATCTCGTTAGTCGCTTTGTTTGCAAGAAGGTTTATGAACTTTAACAAAGATTTTCTTTCTTGCTTTCCGCTGTTTAACATGCACTTGAGCCGCTGCAAACGTTTTTCGAAAGTGCAACGCGGCGTATGAGCAACTTCTGCACCGGATAAATTTACCCAAGTGTGTGTGTGTGTCGGTTTACCGTTTAATGTTTGCATTTTCTAATTGTTGTTATGATTGTCTTATAATGTTTATATGAAAGCGATCGAATGCAAATCACTTTTGATTTCTTCTCAATTAATATTCTTATCGATAGCCAACTGTAAACAAGCATATACATAATTATATATACATACAAGCTGATATATATGTTTAAAGGTTTGATGAGCTTGCATGATGCGTCAGCTCAGCTCAGCTTAGTATAGCTTAGCTCGGCTCACACACACACACACACACACACACACACACACACACACACACACACACACACACACGCACACACAACTTACAACTTTCACTTTGCGCTGTCAGAAGCAGCAGCAGAAACAGCAACAACAACAACAACGCAAAAGTAAAGCTCTAATGTTAATGTAAATAGCGGTAAGAGTCAGGGTACACACGCACACACTCGCACACATACACACACGCACATAGTTACGTGCCTTAGATGCGATCGTGTAGATACAGATAGACAAAGGTTCAAATGACTTTGGCGCGTCTCGCAAAATTGCAAAATAGAAACAAACCAAAAATAAAATTAAAAACCAAATCATTCATTAAAAATATTGTAGATATATTGCGGTTGTTATGTCAAAAAAATGAATAAATAAAACAACAAAAAAGAAACGCCAAACAATAAAACAAAACCAAATCAAATTGTGGCATCTTACATAAAAAAAAAACTTAACCTTCGCCGCATGAAAGCCAAAAGTTGTATGTTTTTTCTCAAAAAATCAATTTTTTTTTTCTATTTTCTGCATACGCAATTACCCACTTGGCTGTCAAAGTGTGTTAAGATTTGGGTGTCGAGGGGATAAATATTGGAGTTTAGTTGAAATACCTTAAAATATGTTCCAATACGCATCCATAGGCACTGGATATGCATTCTGCTACATTTATGCTAGCTATTATACAATTCTCACTAGAAATATCAGCCCGGAAGGTGTAAAAGTAAACGAAAACATAGACAGGGGCCCCAATTGAGGCAAACATAAAGTGAAAGTTCTAATAAGCAAGCGAACCAGCAAGCAACTAGTGGAGTAACAACAAAGCCAAAGTACTCACAGGCAACCATGCGGGCAGACGCCAAATTGTGGCTCAAGCGGTGGCTCAGCAAGCGGTCGGGGCGAGCCACTGTTGCGGTAGTCCGCCAGCCAACATCGGCGAAATGTATGGGAAAGAAAGGTGAGCGAATTGTATAGCAATACAGTGATAAATGATATATGGCTGGGTGGATGTCTAGATGAATGGAATGGAATTAAACATTTCTTTTGTGCGCTGCCAATTGTATCTGTGAGATACAAAAGGGCTCATTTGTATTTATTACTACGCAGTTAAGCATAATGATGGTCGTATTAGCTGTAAATCCTTCAGCTTTTTCTGTGATTAAAGTAACTGCAATCCAACGAGGAACATCTTTCTTATAGTATTCAGTTTTTTTTTCTTTTTTTGGGTAGTTTGATACATCTTTCTTATTTTTTCAAATTGTCTTTTTCTTTCTTTCTTTCTCTATCTAGCCCTTTCAGGGATTATATAAAAGAGTATTTGCGTCATTGTCGCGTCTTCTACTCTTTACGCGTTTTTATCACGTTTGATGGCCAATTAAATGTTGTGCAGGGCATAAGCGTTAGGAAAGCAGCCAGCAAATAAAATATAGCCCAGCCGTAGTAGAATTAATATTCATTGCATAATAAATGCTACGTGTGGCGATTAGCTGCTTTTATATAAATCTTTTCAACTAGGAAGCAAAAGAGTTCCAATCGCAAATGTGCGAAGCGCACGCAAGTGTTTTCTATTGCTAGCGGATTAGTGAAGTTAGAAAGCAAGACCAAAAGCTACACAAGATTGAAGTTTCGTTTTTCGTTGGGCACTGTCTGAAGAAATCATAAATTCAGTTTGTAGCAAATGCAGCAAAGTATAGCAAATTCTATTGATATATCATCAAGCTGAATTTCGTTTGAATTTCTCTTTTAGCAACGAGGGGTGCCGAGGGGTGCCTAATGACGTGACATTCATTAGATGCCACAACGAAGCGGTAAATGCGCGTTACTTGGCCAACATTAGGAGCCAAATGACAAGAAACTCAAGCGAAGCTCAAGCGCAGGTTGCATAATCGCATTCAAAACGAAAATAGAAAACAGTAAAACGCCAACGACAAACAACAGAAACAGAAACAACACTAAACATATTGATGCATGGAGGTATGGATGTATGGATGTATGGATGTATGCTTGTGAGCAATATAATTTGTAGCGGTTTATCAAGCAACGGTATTATTGAGCAACGTCCACTCGAATCGACTCCAACACTCGCCAACAGCGCCAACATTTAAACTATTTTCTTGTTATGCACTTCAAAAGCAAAACGCGTGATACAAAACGCACACACACAGCACACACACTGGCACACACACACAATTTTGGCAACACAATTTTGACTTGGCCAACAGAAAACCAGATGAGTCATTCTAAATAATTGCGCGTGCAAAAGTGCCAGCAATAATATTTATAAAACTAAATATCAATGCATAGAAATCGAAACGAGTATCAACATCGAAAACAAACTAAAAATCATAATCAAAAACGAAATCGAAATCGAAGTCGAAATCGAGAAACCAGAAATCGAAACAAAATTGTTGCGCATACGCCGTGGATTCCAGAGAGATCCATACGTGTCGCCCAGGAGCTGTTGCAATCGACGTCTGTAGACCCAAACAGCAACAAGTTGGGACATTGAACTCGAAAAGCGAACCTGCACACACGAAGCCAACAGCAGCCGCAGCAGCAAAAATTTGTAAACAAAACTCGATTATGTAAGCGCTTAATTATAATGGAAATGGAAATGCCAAAGCGACAAAGCCAGGCCACATAAAGAGACCGAGTCTCTAGAGCTCTCAAATTGGTTTGAAGTAAACAACAATTTTGAAGGCTACGCATTACGAGAGAATTTGTTTTGAACAACAGAAAATTTCGCCTTGGAAATGCCGTTTTCCACTCACTGCGCCAAGGTACAGTTTCTGGAAAATGGGTCAGGACTAAAGCACACACAAATCACCTGGCAGAAAGCAGACACCCAGACTTGTGCCAATATTGAACAAGTTTAATACTGGCATCTCGCGAAATTGATTCAAAACAAAAGGAAACTACAACAAAAAAAAAAAAAAAAAGGAAACATAAATTGTACAACTCACAAGGGTCTTGGCTGCTGCTTCAGCAGCAAAATGAAAAAGAAAGAAAAACGCAAAAGAAACAAAATCCAAGCAACAACTTTCACCTATTAATATTCGAGTCGTACAAGCGGCAGAAGCGAGCGAGCTGCCAAAGCTTGCGGAGACCCGAGCAGCGCGCCAGCAAGTAGAAGCAGAAGAAACGGTCGCCGCTCGGCGCAGTTGGGGCCGATGCTCAACGGAGGCAACAACGTTGACGGCTGTTGGGTGATTGCAGCTGAAACGATGCTTACACACACACACACACACACACACACACATACTCAGATAAAGACTGCGATCTCTTCTGAAACTTTCTACAAAAGTTGTTTGGGTATTTCTTTGTTTCCCCACTGACAATTTGAGAAAAATTTTCCAGATGTGGGTGTTAATATATGAGCCGAGCCTATAAAATTAGTTCAGCTAAGAATGCAGCCTTTGAATATCCGATAAATATATATGTATATACATAACTTACAGCAATATCTGGTCGAGTATTGACAGTTAGCGTTGACTGTCGGTGCCATAATCTCGTTGGCAGCCATATCCAAATGTAGATTGTTGTTGCTGCTGTCCTGGCTGGTATATCCTTTATTTGACGTTCGCTGTTGCTTATGGTAATCCAATGGGTTAAATTACATACACGCACACCGATTGGTGTAAAATTGCTTTTGGTTTGATAGTTTCTCTTTGATTACTGCTGCTTATTTGGTAGTTTGCCTGGTTTCCATTGTAAGATATTTGGAATTCAAGAGGCACTCACGCACACTGAGCGCCCAAAAAAATACCAAAGCCCAAGCCGCGAGCACCACACACCGATAAAAAACACTTTCACTTTTCGCTTGACATGCAGAGAACACAAAACAGTTTTATGAGACTTTTTCTCCTTTAGTGCAGCTCTTGTTGCTGTTGTGATTTTAGGATTTTGGCTGGGCTAAGTGAAAATTAAATTCCAAGTGCACTAAAGTCAAGAGTGGTCAACATTTTGATAGCATAATTTGTGCTTGCTGCTGCTGCTGATGCACATCATATAAATAATAATCATAGCATTTGTAAAGTTTTAATACATGCACTAAACACTTGATGTAAGGCCGATGTTGTTGCTGGAACTGAAGCAGGAGTTTATTTTATATATATATCTATATCTATATTTATTTTGATTTTTTCTTTTTTATTTTTGTTTAAGTGGGCTTTTGTAACTGCCCAAGTTATAGAGTTCTTCACGTAGCCGCTAGATGTGGTTGTTGTTGTAGAAAGAGTTATTGGTGGCGATTCTTGCGCGCCGACCGTTTGAACGTAACGTCTGCCTCGAACCACTGTAGACGTCTGTACGGCAGCGCGCAGTGAAACCAGCGCTTATCCTCAAAGATCGCTAAGAAATTTCATGCCATTCCATTTTGTTTCGACGCTTGACAGCGGCAGCGACGCTTTCGCTTAACCAACGCACACACATAAACACACTCAAGCACTCACACTTGCACAGAGAGACACTCACACACCTAAGCTGAAGCTCGGCTTTGGTTCTGTGTGCTGTCAGCATTTCCATTTCTTTCTCTGCACACTCACTCACACACACAAGCGAACAACTTGCTGCTGAGCGCGCTCAGTTCAAGTTTGGTTCTTCGTTGAAGTCTTTTGTTTTGGTCTGCAGTTTGGCTTTGCCATGTGCGCGAGCTTTTGAATTTGTGTGCGCTTCAGTAAGAGTTTCGCCTTGGGAGCGTACACACACACACACACACACACAAGTAGACAGACTATCCGGCAGTGCTTAATTATTTACAGTTTATGGCCGTTCCGTTTCCATATCGTTTCAGCGCCGTTTGCTTCAAATGGACTTTTATAACTTTAACTTTCTTCGCTATCGCAGCGAATGCCGTTTGCTGCCAACTGCCTTCTAAGCGTGCTTCGGCTTTTTTCTTTCATTTTCTTTTTTCCATTTTATCTTTCATTCGCTTCTGCGTATTGCCGTTGCTTAGCTGCAAATTACAACTTTCGTCTATTTTCGTCAAGATTTTTTTTAATTATATAATTTAAACTTTTTGCTTTTGTGCAGTTTTTCTTCTTCTTTTATTTTTCTGTGGGCTTTGTTTTCGCTGTAACTTCTGCGCAAGTAATTTGCTTGCTTGCTTATTGTTGTTGTTGTTGCTATTGTTGCTTCAGTTTTACTTTTATTTGCGTAAAGCCACGCTCACGGCTAATTACGCACAAGAAGAGTGAAATTTCCAATGGATTCTTAATTATAATTTAATTGCCTACTGGCTTAAAGTAACGTCAAGCCAGCGTCCAAACACCCAAGCAGCACAGCCAGAAAACCAAATGTATCTATGTGCTTAAATGTATGTGTTCGAGTACTGCAGCTAGTTGCATTTGGTAAAATCTTTTTAGTTGCAGTTTGCTGGTCTGGTCTGCTCAGCCAGCGTTTCAAGACCGGGGCTCGACCATTTGCAGTCACAGTCTCAGACTCCGATTCCGACTTCGACTCAGTTAAAAGTATCTCGATGTTTAGGCTATTTTTTTTTTGTTGGCTCTGCACTTACAGTTGCTTCTTTTGTCGTTTGTGCGGCTGGTGTTACTATCTTTGTTGTTGTTGTAGAAAACTTTCTAATGCAGAAGCCGTCTGCTGTTTCATTACTCGCTTTTCTCCCCTCAATCTCTCGCTCTGTATCTTTCTTGCTCTCTCTTGCTTCAATTGAATTTTCCGCTGCTCACACAGTTAGCAGATAGGCCTCTTTTTATACCCTGTAGATATTCAAAATTGGTGAAAAGGGTTATTTGAATATGAGTAAGTGATGATCTCAGAGACTTACAGATAGGTTTGTAATCAACAGGTTGCTTTCTCGCATATATCTTACAGATATATCACATATACTTTCTCAAGAAACAATTTTACTTTGTCCAAAGGGTATATTTTAGTCAAGCAACTCCGGCTTAAGCACTCTTACTTATTTTGGTTTGTCTTGTGGCTGCTTTTTCTTTCTTTTGAGATTTTTCCCAAGCATGTGAAATCGCTGGAGAATTTGAAGCAAGTCAAACTTTAGTAAAAAATTCAAACCTTCCACATTTTCAATTCTATGCACATGTCATAAACGCGTTCATAGGAATACAAATGTGCGTATATGTACATATGTGTGTGTGTGTGTAATTCACGTGCAACTGAGTTCACATAAGTACTTGATAATCTGCTGACGGTGATGCATCAACACATTATGATGGCGGTCAGCGGCATCCGTTGGACCGATTGATGGTAATACTGATGCCGTTATTCCGCGCTTGCTGCCATTTGGGTGAAAGTTATATGTTAAATACACTCACAGGCCGTTCAGTGTATGCATGTGCACCATTGTATGCTCGATCCACAAGTATGCTCGATAACAAGTAATCGTTTTATTCTAATTATTTATAGTAATAATTATGATTATTACAAATTGATGATTTACGTCCCTACGAAATGAAAACGGACTCAATTGGCAAACGAATTTAATTAGCAGCATATACATTATATAAACCAAAACCAGAACACAAATGCGGAGAGATGACAAATCACAAGGCTTTGGTTGTCGCTCGAGACCCACAATCGTAAGTATAAAACGTATTTTCACTTTTTAATAATTAGCATAAAATTATTAACCAGCAACGCAAAGAAAAAAGAAAGAGAAATGGGTAAGAACCAAGAAAGACACCACAGCCGAAACCACAGCCACAACCAAAACAATGCCAAGCGCATTAAGCCAGCACCAAATGGCAGCGTCAGACGAATGTAAGAAATAAGCCATGAAAGTTGTAAATTCAATGAAATGAGATTTCAGATTTCATAAAGTCTCGTAAAGAACAGCGACGGCCACAGCCCACGGTTGGAAGCGAATGACTAAAAATCTTAAAATAAGAAAACATTAAGCCCAAAGAATTTTAAGTGAAATGAATTTGAAAGCTTTTCCCGTCGAGACCTGACCCAATTACCCATTTTGGCCCATACCCCAAATTCGTGTGGAAGCCAAGCAATAACGAAAAGAACGAGAAGATGTGAATGTGACGGAGTAACAGTTATGTGACGAACCGAGTCAGACAATCGAAAGTTTATGTCATGCAACAGCAGCAGCAGCTGGAAACTAAACGACGCACAGTGGGACAAAATTGGCCACAAAATTGTAAGTTGTATTAAAGGTTATTATTAAGCATGGACTGTCGGATTCCTTAAAATTTTATTTTGATGTTTTGAACATAATTTATCTTATTTATTTAATAACATCTCTTCAAAATGTTTATATTTATTATAACAGACTTATACAGTGATGAACCACTGTACAGTGCCACCTTCGGGATAAACCGCAGATTTGACATGCATAGAAGAACAGGTATTACAATACACAATTTGACAGTTAAATCTTGTTAAGACTTGCAGCATGGCACGTACAGTTAAATCGACTTAAGGAGCTAAGGACTTATATATGAAAGTAATTGACACAAGATTTGTGTACGACAAAATATATATATAAATGTATGCTGGAAATAATTGTGCAATCGGAGCTCTAATCGAGGAAATTTACAATACTACCAACTAATATTAATTGGCCAAGAAACAATCAAATCGCCCTGTAAGTGGCCAAATTAGAGTGGGACTTGTATTTTTTAGCCAAATCAGCAAAAAATTTCCTAACTGTTCCTTTTTAGATAACTTCCTATACTTGGTAATTATACCTAGTGAATCTAGGGCGAACCCTTGAAAAATGTACAAAACTACTAATGTACAAAAACAGAGCATATTTTTATAATATATTTTTTACATAACTATTTACATCCCAATAACTGTTGTTTAAACTATTTTTTTTTATATATTTATAGTTCTCAAACCTATGAATTATTAGAGTAGATACAAAAACTCATCGCGCGAACCGGGAATATACAATTTAGAAACTAACCAAATTTTTGTAGGTACAGTTTAATATTTATATTATATTTCATGGAGTTGGAGAAGCCTCCATTTGCCTGTAACATTCATATGCACAAAATCATTATACCCCTTCTTACCCATTTTTAATGGGTTCAGCGTATAAAATACAACAATTTTTGGAAAGTCATGCCATGAAATTATTCTTGTATAAATGTGCTTGCTCCGACGCGCGTATCTTTCATAGGCCTACCAAACAGCATGAACAATTGAGAGCAGCCAAAACGCAAGAAAAGAAAAAGTAACTTCACACCAACACACACACTCACACACACACACACATACAACCAAATACAGATGGATAGCTTGATCAACGTCTGCTACAGAGTTGGTCAGTAAATCGGAAAGATACACGAAACGAACACTACACACAAAATAAAATAATAAAATCGAAACATAAAACATTCTGATTGTAAGAGCGTGGAAGTAGGTCAGCGTCGCTGCTGCTGTTGCTGCTACGTCGCCGCTACCGTCGCCTTCACCTTCGCCGTTTTCGTCATCGCCAACGCGCTCTCGAACTTGGCTTTGGTCTCGACAGCCGCAACAGCAGCGCCAGCACAGACACCAAAACCAAGCAGCAAAAATAAGAAGAATCAAATATACACCACAAACTCTTACACACACGCACATATGCATACATATATATGTACACGCATGGAATACTTAAGCATCCGCGTCCACTTGCACTTTCTTTTTCAAGCGCTGCCGCTTCGCTGCTGGCGTCGCAGTTGCTGTCACAAACTTGATTTGCCTTTTGCTTTGGCTCATTCTACTTCTGCTCAGCTCCCAGCTCCAGTGCCACAGCGCAAGTTCGTCGCTTAAGTCTTTCGTTTGGGTCTGGCGCACGTTCGCTTCGCTTAGCTTTCGCTTTATGCTGCTTCATTGATTTGGGTGCCCTGCTGCTGTCCAAATATTCTCTTGTGCTTTTTGGAGTCTTGCATTATGTTTAATTTGTTTTAGGCCTCAATTTCACCATCTTGTATAACCATTTCAAATTGTGTAAGGAGAAGTTAACAAAGAAGTTATACGTACGATACTAAAAGTTTATACTTTTGAATTTCTAAACGTTTAGTCATTATAAATTAAATAAATTCTAAATTTTGCGCAAACGATCCTTTAGAACTTGTAAGAAATTTTAATGTTTTTTGGGTTTCTGTAGAGATTCTGTGTTGCCTGAATCTATACAAGATGGAAATGTCTAAACTTAAGAATAAAATTCATATTTCTGGGAAGATTCAAATATTCTTCTCATAAGTATTTTTTTACTAAATTACGTAATCAAGTCCTTCTCAATTTAAAGCATGTAAGAACGTTGCAGTCGGGTGTAACCGACTGCGCAATACTTGGTCATAGTATAATAACAGATAAAAATAATCGAAAACGGTTTAAATTATTATTGTTATTTTGGACAAGTATCGACTTTTGTATATTATGGAGAACGTCCGAAATTTAGGCTCGATTTTTAGGGAAGATTATCAGTAATCTTTCCGCTAAATTGTGTGTATCTAGCTTTGAAACTTAGGAAGATATACATATTTTATCTATTTGCCACGCCCCCAGTAGGCGTATCCAAACATGGTTTGTGTGCGAACTTCAAAAATCTTAACCCATTATATTCTAAGTTTAAAGAGAGTTTTATATATCTGATCTAAAAACAGGAGATATTGCATACTTTTGCTAGAAAATAAGAAAGTAGAGCATACTCTTAGGCTCAGCATGTAAATAAGGTGCGGAATTGATAAGCAGAGCTAACACATTAAAATTTTCATGGATACTTCTTAGGTTCTTAGGCTTAGATCCTAATAAAAATATTAGTTGAAATGTGCGTAATAGATTTTCAACTAAAATTTCGAATATTTCTTAAATTTTTTGTTTCAGAGGGAAATTAAATATATATATATAATAGCTTAAATAAATATTTATTTATTTACATATGTACAAACTACCTGTATATAAAATATAAAACAAAATATTTATATATATTAAGAGAAGAATCCTGGAGCAAAATGAATTTAAACATTCACAAAGTTATGAAAGTACGAAGTGAAGAAAGGGCACAATCTGATCAAAATAGATTTGACGCATAAAGTCAATTAGCCGAACGATTAGGGGAATTTAATTAAATCACTTCCGAGCTGTTAACAACTAATTTTAGATTATTTGAATCTATATATACATATATATTGTATAACTTATAAATACCTGGCCACGCAACAACAACAACAAACAAACAAGAATATCTACATAAAAGGATAAATGCAAATTGCATGAGTAAAGTTAAAATAAAAATAAGACAATGCGAAATAAAAAATTAAGACGATACAATTTTTACTCACATGCATCTCTTAGCGCTGTGGCTGATTTTGGTAAACTGCAATTAATTGGCATGAAAAATGCGCGGCACGGCTATTTCGCAACTTCGCGAGTGCAGCGGCGAGAGCGGGCATGTCCAATGCTTCCTCGAGAAGCTCGCGGATATCAACCTTGATGTTGATTTATAGGTGTCGCTGTGGTAGCGGCGTCTATTTTGGTGCCTGCCGTTGCCGCCTGCCGCTGGCTGCATCGATGTCAGCGACGCTGCGTGCCTGCGTCCCTGGCGATGCTCCACCTCTCTCTCCGCTCAGGGTCCGCGGTCGGCCAATTGTCTTGCGGCATCTGTCAGTCCTTCTAAGGTTCGTTTCTATTTTCTGAATTGGCAACCAAGCGAAGTATCTTCGGCACTGCGAATGCGGGCCATATGCACGGCGCCTGCAACGGGAGCGGCAACGGAGACGGGCGCATCGGCTAATCGACGGGCGTGCTCTCCCGGCCACGCATATTTGCTTATCAGTCATTTGGATCGTTCGCATTTTGATTGGCCTGCACTGTGCGTCCCAGCTCGCAGAATCTCTCTGGTTATACCCTGCAATTATCTCAAATATACTTTAAATGTACAACTCTGGAAACACAGAAAATCTCAGTTCAAGAGTTTGAATTTAAAAAATGGGCTTTTAACATCTTCTACAATTGTCATGAAAACAAAAATAAATATACAAGTTTTTTATTATCCTTTTTGTTGTTTCTTTATGTAACGTTTTTAAAAGTCGTATATGCCTTGACGATTTTCAAATTGCTTTCACGACAATTAGGAAAACGGCTTATATGGATCGATTCACGTTAAATGCGTGGCACTACTTTCGCTCTACTCAGTTTCTCTGTCTCTCTGTGAATTTCTGCTTGGGTGCCAACTAATTGAGTTCTTAACTCAATTTAACATTCCCCGCTGTGAGAGCCTTCGATATAAAGACGGCACTTGGCAATCCGCGTGCCATTTGTTGTTGAGTCTAGGAGCCAACAAGAATCAAACGTGCGATTTAATTTTCATCAACTCCTTTCGTTGGCCTAAAAGGTGTGTGCGCGCGTGTGTGTATTTGACTCACAAACGAGAAAAGGATTATACATGGATTATTTCACACAATTTATTTTTCACTTAACTTGTTTTTTGGAATACGTGATACTTAATTACAATATTAATTTGCGTTACTTCAAAAGGAACAATTTTATTTTTGAAGTGAAATTTGTACAAAGCACTTGCCAGGCTATAGAATTTATATATTTTTTTCTAATATTAGAAATTGAATTACAAAAATAAGTGAATAAAAATAAAAAAGGATATATATATACATATATATATATTTATGTATAAATCCTAGTGAAGGCACTACACTACTATTTCTACTTTATTCACCATCTCCAAATTTGTTTTCTCAGTTTTTTTTTCAATTTTGCTAGAATTCAAAAATATTAAAAAGAAAACGTTAATTTATTTTCAAAGTGACGGTATATTTTAGATCACACTATTTTTTGAAAGTAGTAATGGAACAAAGAACACATTTAAAATTTCATATGCTCTCGTGATGTTTTTATTACATATAGTATCTCAAAAATCACCAGTTTCTTTATTTTTCTTTTCACCATTTACTTGCAATCCATTTAAAAACGATCTCATCTATAATTCTAGATAAACAACTGTCAAAATGTGTGACGATGATGCGGGTGCATTGGTTATCGACAACGGTTCGGGCATGTGCAAAGCCGGCTTCGCTGGTGATGACGCCCCACGTGCTGTCTTCCCCTCGATTGTAGGTCGTCCACGCCACCAGGGTGTGATGGTGGGTATGGGTCAGAAGGATTCGTACGTTGGTGATGAGGCTCAGAGCAAACGTGGTATCCTGACGCTTAAATATCCCATTGAGCACGGCATTATCACCAACTGGGATGACATGGAGAAGATCTGGCATCATACCTTCTACAATGAGTTGCGTGTGGCCCCCGAGGAGCATCCAGTATTATTGACAGAGGCCCCCCTTAACCCCAAGGCCAATCGCGAGAAGATGACTCAGATTATGTTCGAGACTTTCAACTCGCCGGCCATGTACGTTGCCATTCAGGCCGTGCTCTCCCTGTACGCTTCCGGTCGTACCACTGGTATTGTCTTGGACTCCGGCGATGGTGTCTCCCACACTGTGCCCATCTATGAGGGTTTCGCCCTGCCCCATGCCATTCTGCGTCTGGACTTGGCCGGTCGCGACTTGACCGATTATCTGATGAAGATCCTCACCGAGCGCGGCTACTCTTTCACCACCACCGCTGAGCGTGAAATCGTGCGCGACATTAAGGAGAAGTTGTGCTATGTTGCTTTGGACTTTGAGCAGGAAATGGCCACCGCTGCCGCCTCCACCTCGCTGGAGAAGTCGTACGAGTTGCCCGATGGCCAGGTCATTACCATTGGCAATGAGCGTTTCCGTTGCCCCGAGGCTCTGTTCCAGCCATCGTTCTTGGGCATGGAGTCGTCCGGTATTCACGAGACCGTCTACAACTCCATCATGAAGTGCGATGTGGACATTCGTAAGGATCTGTATGCCAACTCTGTGCTCTCCGGCGGTACCACCATGTACCCAGGTAAAACTGACAAATCTCATTAGCTGGATTAACGTGTAAATAATTTGAACATATTGAATGTTAGGTATTGCTGATCGCATGCAGAAGGAGATCACTGCCCTGGCCCCATCGACCATCAAGATCAAGATCATTGCGCCACCTGAGAGAAAGTACTCCGTCTGGATCGGTGGCTCCATCTTGGCTTCGCTGTCCACCTTCCAGCAGATGTGGATCTCCAAGCAGGAATACGATGAGTCCGGCCCCGGCATTGTGCACCGCAAGTGCTTTTAAATCTTTCCCCAGATGCGAAAGATCAACAAAGACAACCACCATATTAGCCAAGTCACAAACCAACACCAACATCAGCGAGCTTTACACCAACGCCAGCGCGCTTCACATTAAACCAAACCAGCAAAGAAGCAGAGGATAACAACAACAATCCGCTGCACAATAATCATACAAATCACAATATCGATAAGAGGCTAAACACTGTTTAGGCCAAAACCCTTAACATGTAACCAAACCAGGCACAGTCGATTTTCACAATCAACATCTTTCTGTGAAATTCGTCGCAGTGTAAAATATTAAAATATTTTATAAACTTATCTAAACTGTATATGAAGGAGCTTTTAAACATAGTCAGTGAAATTAAAGCCAAATATATCTTCCATTAAAAATATAAACATTTTCAATAAAGACATTTTTTCTATTACGTAGTTTCTTAGCTGTTTTAAAGTTTTACTTCATTTTTTAGCTTAGCATAAATGAATGTAGCTTATTTGAAATTATTTTATTGTTATTAACACGCAAAACTAAAATACGTTGACATTTAATGTTCGTATATACGAATGTGTTTAAGATTAGATTAAATAATTTGAGAACATGACTATGGTTTTGAGGCCGTCGATAGTAGATGCTTCCCTGTGCTTATGTGCTGGTTGGCGAAGTGGCTAAAATATGAATATAGCAGTAGGTACATATGCGTTTGTTTAGCTGCCTCCCCACTCCCCCATCCCCAATTGTCGTCCAAATTTTCGATTGAATGAATGATAATTATGTTGGAGTCACCTGCATTGACAGAAGTAGATCCAAATTAATTTATCTAAATTGTTCATTTTACCAGTTCGTTTTAGATTGACAGCACACAATAATAGAGGTGGATTGGGATGCTGCCATTGCTTATAGGGTCGTTTTTGGATCGGGGAGTATTGGTTAAATTGAGTTAAATTGAACGTTAGATATGAAAATTTGGGTGTTTTTTATTAAAAAGTTTTTTTTTTTTGCCTTTATAAGAACAAAGAGTTTTTGAACATCCGATAAATCCCATCGATAACATGATCTGGCAACACTTTCAGGCAGTACTGCTAATATATTTTCATTAACAACAAGAACATGATTTTCGTTTTAACAGTTTTATTACATTTTTTTTTAGTTGGTCATTAATGAATTTAACTTATTTTAAATTATTTAAATTAATTATTAATACATAATACCAAAATACGTTGACATATAATTAGGGTCAGCTTGTACCCAAATAGAGAGACATTGGCAGTGATTATTATAAATTGTGTTAATTATAATATATATTCTCCATTTCAGCAGGATTAGTTGGAAATATATTTTTATATATATATTTTTTTTATTTTGGCTTTTTGGGATAAGTGTCCATTTTCTTAAATATGAGTATTCTTTTTTTAGTTAACGTACAAAATTAAAAGTTAATTATAAATGTACAAATATTGTATAAAAAGGCATTGCACTTTGTTAAGTAAACTTATGTGTGTAGACTTCAAATAAGAATATCGAAAAGGCTTAAATGGTTTTGGTTATTTTTTTTTTAATTTTATATAGTTTACGAATACGTTTATACCTTATGCGTATACTTAAAAATGTTTGAAATTATGTTGTATATGCTTAAATAAAGAATATCAATTAGCTAGCTTGTTAATTTGATTAACAAGCTACTTATAATAATTAACCTTCTAAAACAATGACGATACTTATGCAATAAAATTAGTTGACTAATTACATAGAATTTATAATATATCGGGGCTGTGCTGGATAAGACAGACTACTTAATTTTGTTGCCTAATGTTAGCTATTAACAGATCTTACAAATCTATGAATGGCGATGAAATATGCTGGTAATTTCGTATTAAAAAACTCATTGATCAATTTTTTTTTTTTTAATTTGCTGTTTTCTGTCTGATTAGACAACTACATATTTGGCGACCAATTCGATCCAGTTTTTGAACATTTCGATAACGATTGCATTGCAAATTTGGTACAATTTGGTTTCGAACATGCCCGACTAAGATTCGAAAATACTTTGTTTTCGTTCCCTTCGTTAGTAATTCACCTAGCCGCTTTTTTTTTTTTTTTTTTTTTTTAAGGGGGGAAAGCATTAACAGCCGAAGTGTGGGACTCTCACCCACTAAAACCACCCATAATCTTTGTGTGTATCCAGGCATGTAAATCGTTTTAATACTATTCAATTTGTATATTTTGGGCAGATGATCCGTGGCCGCGTCGAGACTTTTAAAATGGAAGATCTCATGGAGATAATTGCAAATAATTGTTTTAGAACAAATTAAAGTGCTTAAATGCATGAGAGTCAAGTGACCATGGAAACACTGCGCAAAAAAATAGCACCCAGGATTCAATAGCCCTAACAGAAGGGGGACTGGCCGGACTGTTCTTTGTCACACAACGTCCACGTATAGTCCTGACGTAGCCGATATACGGCAGCCACCGCAAAGTCCACCGCAAAAGGCTCGTCTCGATGTTGGCGATGACTCGAACTGGAAGTTAACGAAATTGCGAGGGTTAGCTGCAGTTAACATGCCAAAGTAGCGATGACTTACCCTGCTCCCAGGATTCATGACCGCTCGATTACCGTAATTAATCCATTCGGTGCCCGGTCGCAGGACAAAGCCCGTGCCCTCCAGGCTGATGGAGAAGTCGCCCTGCGGACAATTCATGTTGCTACTGTAGCAATCACCCGCCGATCCCAGAGCCTGTCGCTGTCCCCGCGAATCGGCGAAATCGAAATCGTTCTCGATAATCCGCAGGTCACTAATATTGAGACGCAGCTTTCTAAAGTGCGAACGCCCAGAGTTCTGTTCGTTGGGGTACTCGCGATACCGTGAAATTGGCGGACAGCTGTTAGTTAGCCGCGTCTTGTACTCAAAATAGATGGAGTAGTTCTCCTGTGGCTTCACTGTGATATACTCTCGCGGCGTCCGGCTGCTCATTTGATGGCAGTAGATGCTCACCTTCCGCGAACGCACATGCAGCAGATACTCGCCATCCCTGTATTCGCGATTCATGCGCTGCAGATCGGCACAGCTCTTGGCGCCCACTCTTTTCATCTTGCACTTGGGGGGCGGCGTGCACTTGTAGTAACTCTTCTTCGACCTGCTGATATTCCGGTGCGTTTGCTTGTTATAGTCTGTAATGCGTCGCTTTCCGAAGCCATTGCAGTTGCACTGTAAACACAATACATGGGATTTCACGTCAGGAGCTACGACCTTAACCGTTCAGATTAAATTCAGCGCAAATTACCTGGATGTCCTGTCTCGCACAGTCGCATAGTTTGCGTTGGATCGGCCGCTTCTTGACATCGCAGGACCGGTCATTTATGCGATTGCCTTGCAACGTCTCGCAGTGCACGTAACGCCTCTGATATTGTTCGGCACAGTCTTTGGAGCAGTTTGTCCACTCGGAGGCGGACCACTTGCAGTTGATCTTGCAAACTTTGGTGAACCTGCGAAGCTTTGGCCTGCGCACCTTCAGGGTCTCGCAGTAGGAGTCGTCAACGATTTCTCTGCGCTTGGGCGAACCCCGCACCTCCGGCTTGTAAACGCGTGCGCAACGCTGCACCTTGTGCTTTACGCCGGACCCGCATTCGACAGAGCACTGTCGACATTATGCGCACAAGTTAGATACCATTTGATTGGGAATGGTGCTCACATTTCGTCACTTACCTGTCCCCATTCACTGATGTATTTAATGTGGCAGCAGTTGCGCACCTCCTTGGGCTTTTCACTGTCCGGACAAGAGATATGCGGACAGGTGACATTACGGTGCATTTTGCACCAATCGCTGCACTCGCCCCACTTTCCCGAATGCCAGGTGTTCACAGAGCGTTGGTTTTTCTGCAGCCAGATTGTTCGAATATAGTTTTAGGCATTTGCATTTGTAAAAACATTGTGACTCACCGGCGATTCCGTGGAAAAGATGCAGGGCTGGATGCTGCAGGTGCGCAGGTCATTTAGTACGTACTTGGTTCGAGGATCACAGAAGATATCGAACGTGGGCAGGTGGTTCATATAGCAGCGGAGCTCGCGGACTTGGGTGCCGGTGCCGCAGGACTTGGAGCACTAGATAGAAATATATATGTAGAGGCGTGTTCATGACCAGCCCAGGATTACCTACCGCGGACCAGTCCGTATAGTTCCAGCAACCCTCGCGGCACGGCTCGTGGCGCACAATCTCGAACTTGAGCTTGCAGTAGGACATGTCCACGACATTCGCAGACCGCGAATCATTGAATGTCTGGATGCAGTTGAAGGTCTTCTCGCGAGTGCCCAGCTCCCCGCAAGTGGCAGAGCAGGCTGAAATGCTCATCGTGTTCAATCTGCAGCACGGGAAACGAGGGACTTAGCATTAGCGTTCCTGCAACCAATTGATGCATTTGTAGGGGCTACTCACGTCAGGTTGCAGTCCGTGTTGCAGCTGCTATACTCTGGCTTCGGCATTGCCGACTCATCGCAAAATTGGGGCGCCACTTTGAGGCCCTGGGTCGTGCTTATACAGGTCGCCTGGCGGTGCATTGTGCCCTGGCAGAGTGAGTCGCAACTGCTCCACGATTGCATTTGCCAGCGATAGATCTCCACCTCCGGCTCATCAACGAATGGCTTGTCCAGAGTGTACGTATACGAAATCAATATGGTGTCCTGATTCTTGGCAGCGCTCAGGTCTATTGAGATGATCTATTGAGTTGATAAAGGATACCGTTAGTTACAGAAAAAAAATAAAGAAATACCAATTGTGTTTTAGCCCACCTTTACTACTAGATCACGCGTCAGCTTCCAAGAGTAGGTGGTGTTCACGCGCTCAACGGTGACATTGGAGCCATTGTAATCGATCGTTACGCCCCCATAGGAGCATGTTACGGGATACGGTGTGACCACCTTGTCCTTATTTATCAGATCAACGTGGTTGTCATCACTTACAATAATGTAGTTTTGGTCGGGGTAGCCAGGCTGTGTGATAATTATGTTGGAGGCACCTGTATTGATAGAAATTGATCGTTCCAAAATATATATGTATTAATACGCTAAGCAAATGAAATGCAAATGTTTGTCTCCCTTCTTAGCATAGAAAAACTATCTATATATTAATAGGCTAAGCAAACCCGATGCAAATGTTTGTCTCCCTTCTTAGCATAGTTAAACTATTTCAATCAACACAAGATTTTTACATGTTCTTATGAGTATTCGAAGTTCATAAATGCAAAAAGACAAAAAATACAAATTTGCAATTAATCATTGTTTTTTTAAGATTTTGAAGTTGTACTACTACACTTAAAAAATTCACACAGATTGCATAAAGTGCATTTAATCAAAGTGTGATACCCATACGCATGCATACATTTATGGAGAGATAAAGGTACTGGTTTGTTTTCGTCTCTTTGTTTGAGATCTTTTAATTTAACAGATAAGTACAAAACACAGATTCACAGATTTCTTGGTACGCCGTTATCTCTCATTGAATTTCAACTGAAGAGTTCATTTTATGCAAAGACAGTCTGCAAAGCAAGTGTTTCATATTCAATTAATTTGAGTGAATTTTATAATCTTTTGTGTTCAAATATAGTGAGTTTGAATTTTTTTGATTTAATTTAAATTTCATAAAGAAGCCAAACTAAGGACAATATACTGTCCAAATATCATATATAAATACATATGGGCATTTCAGCCAAAAAGATCTACTTCAACCAAACAAATTAAAGTGTAAAATTTAAAATTTCATGAAAGTGCTTTAAAAATTTGGCAGAGAGTTTAATAAAGAAAAAACACAATTTAAAAATATAATTCTATTTTTAAGTCACGTTCGACATCGTAGGTGTTAATTTTGGTGATTAAAAATTAATTCTTACTAATATATACATTATGGACTTGAATTATTTTAGAAAAAATGTCAGGTATCCACTGAGATAAACGTTTATTAAAAAAAAGTACAGAAGATATTTAATTTGCGTTTTAATCGAAGTTCCACTCATGCATAAGATTTTAAAATTATTTGGGCTTCAAAATTGATCAGGTTTCGCTGAATTCTGCCTTTAGTATAGATGGTTTCGAAACGCTTCTAATAAGAAAATATTCCCATTATTTTGGAAACAGGATTTCAATCGCTATTCACATTACAACTAGTTATAGTTCTACTTAAGAGCTATATCATAAAGTAAAAAACGAATTGAAAGTGCACTTTATTTTTATGTTACGTTCGACATAGCGAAAAGGCCCATATGTAAATATATAAATGTTTGATGTTGGCATGTTTATATATCTTTGACTATATAAGTGGCTTGATCTTTATCTTCACGTTTAAATTATCAGCCTAATTTGATTGATTTTCCAGCTTAAAACACAAATGCCCCGACGACAAATGCTAACGTATAATAGGGATAGGAGAGCACGACAAGAACGGAGACAACGTATTATTGATAACATTTCCCATCAATTGGTAGATGCCTTTAAGTGTGCATTGAATATTGTACCTCATAATTTTGTTAGTTATGATTGTGGCCCTATGAACTTGCGTTGTATACATTGCAACGCATATCATTTTAAATCGGAAATAACTTCAGGAGATAGAAATTCATTTGCGTTGTGTTGTCACAAGGGTAAAGCTGTTTTGCCTGCATTAACACAAAACCAATTTTTCAATCAAATTTATGAGGGCCTTCGATCTAATGACCAAGCAATTAAGCGCAGATCGAAAAATTATTTTACTAATATTCGTAGCTATAATTCATCGTTTGCTATGATTAGTTCTGAAGCGCATATTGCGGATACACTAATGCAAGGCGTTTATCACTTCAAAATTCATAATGTTTTTTATCATCGTAATGGACCTCTAAAATATATACAATACGCTCAATCGAAACCACGTTACGCTCAATTATATTTGTATGACGTTGATACCGCTAATTCTTTCCGATTGAGAGAAAGACCAAATTTAGCATGTGATAATGATTTGATGCGTGGAATTTCCATTGAACTGAATCGCAGTAATCCATTTGTCAGTTCTTTTTGTTCTATGAACGAACATTGCAGTAGACCAGAGAATATTTACAAAGAGATGTGCTTGCTAATTACGGTCAATCACAATACAGATATTGGCCGATTTAACGATGTTCTTGCAACTGATGTTGCCGTTATATTTAGTACAGTCGATGGTGAACCACCGTTCGATCGAAATATGATAGCATTTTATAAAAATACCGGTGCAGTTAAGAGCGTTTCTGTATTGGATTCTTCTTTGGATCCTCTGGCATATCCATTGCTGTTTCCAAACGGGGACACTGGTTGGCATCCTGGTATGATGCACACTGCACTAAGCAATTCTAATACGAATCGGCCTCGAAATAAAATCACCATGTCACAATATGCATCAGCTCGACTTTCGATTAGAGATGATTTTAGTCTGTTGCACCGATCCCAAAAGCTATATTTACAGTGGATTGTCGATTTATACGTACGTATTGAGGGGACAAGACTACACTTTTTACGAAATAATCAGCACAATTTGAGATGCGAGATTTTGAACAATATATCTGATTACCTATGTACCAATAATAATGATGATAATACCTGTGAAAACATTGGCAGAAAAGTAATTTTGCCATCTTCATTTACAGGGTCGCCAAGAAACATGTATCAGAATTATTTGGACGCTATGTCCATCGTACAACATTTTGGGAAACCATCGCTGTTTATTACGATGACATGCAATCCCAATTGGAATGAAATAACGAGCAATATTGACATAAATGAGTCATCCAACTATCGGCCAGATATTGTTGTGCGCGTTTTTAAGGCCAAATTAAAAGAATTGATTCACGGTATAGTCAACCTCAAGATTTTTGGTACAGTTGTTGCAATAATTTACACTGTGGAATTTCAAAAGAGAGGTTTGCCGCACGCACATATTTTGTTAACTTTACATGACGATGATAAACTCGAGACCGCTAATGGTATTGATAAAGCTGTATGTGCAGAAATCCCCGACAATCGAACGCAACCCATATTACACCAATATGTTGTTAAGCACATGATGCATGGTCCATGTGGCGCTCTACAGAAAAAATCGGTTTGCATGAAAGATGGGAAATGCTCAAAAGAATATCCGAAAAGCTTCTGTGAGTCAACACGAGCATCCGTGAACGGATATCCATTGTATAGAAGACGTGACAATGGCATTTGTGTTAAAGTCCGCGGTGCCTCACTTGATAATCGATTTGTTGTCCCATATAATCCATATTTACTTGCCAAATTTAATTGCCATATCAATGTTGAGGTTTGCACTACAGTTAAAAGCGTAAAATACATTTACAAATATGTTTACAAAGGGTATGATAGTGCAACCGTTAGCTTAGTGGCCGACGAAAACATAAGCAATAAACCTGTTGATGAAATAACAAATTTCTTAAGTGGACGTTATGTTGGTTCTACTGAAGCGGCGTGGCGTATTTTTGAATATCCGTTGCACTTCCAATCACACACTATAATTCGCCTTGACATTCATTTGCCTCGAATGCAAACTGTCTTCTTTCGAGAAGGAGAAGCTCAGCAAGCAGTTCAGAATGTGAGGAACACCAAATTGTTAGCATTTTTACAATTGAACAGAGAAGATCCTTCAGCGCGTTCGTATAAATACGCCGAAATACCGCTACACTTTACTTGGGATGATTTGAGAAAGATATGGAAAAAGAGACAGCGTGGGAGTGATAAAATTATTAGTCGTATCTATATAGTGTCACCAAAAAATATTGAACTCTACCATTTACGTTTGCTTTTATTACAAGTTAATGGTCCAACGTCATTCGAAGATCTCAGGACTTATGGTGGCGTTCTATATAATTCATTTATGGAAGCCTGCCAAGCTCGCGGAATCGCATCAAATGATAATGAATGGCGCGTGTGCTTAGAAGAAGTCAAGCAAATTAATTCGCCAAAGAAAATGCGCCATTTATTTGCCATCATATGTGCATTAAATATTCCATCAAACGCGTATGCTCTGTGGAATGAATTTAAGGATTCTCTTGCAGAAGATTTCCTAAGAGAAAATGACGAAACAAGTTCGTTTAATCGAGCATTATTGGAAATTGAAGAAATTTTACTTGGTCATAATTTGACATGTCAAGCTCTTGCATTGCCAATTCCAAGCAGAATGTCAAACATAGAAAGTTTGAATGCATTCGATCCTGACCAAGAGCTGTTATTATTTCAAGACCTTTACGCAAAAGCAAATCAGGAACAGCAAACAATAATAGATCGTGTCATTCAAGAAGTTACATTTCATAATACGGGCTCCAATGTTTTTTGTCTTACTGCTTATGCCGGTTGTGGAAAAACGTTTATACAAACTGCCTTAACTCGTAGATTAAATTCACTTAATCTGACCTGCATTGCTACTTCGTTCAGTGGAATAGCATCAACGCTTTTAATTGGCGGTAGAACCTTGCACAATGTGTTTAAGTTGCCAATTCCAGTCGTCGAGAATTCAGTTCCGAATATTGCGCCAAACAGTGATGAAGGTAGGAACATAAATTCGGCAGCTTTGATTATTATCGACGAAATTTCAATGTGCCCACTTTTAATTTTGAAAGCAATAGATACATTTTTAAGGGATTTATGTACGGAGGAACATAATAAACGTAAACTCTTTGCCGGAAAAACAGTACTTTTGTCTGGAGATTTTCGACAAATTCTTCCAGTCGTTCCGCATGGATCACGTGCAGTTTTGATTGAAAACTGTGTGACAAGTTGGAATGAATTCGCAACATTTCATCATGTGACCCTAAACCAAAATATGAGAGCCTTACCTCATGAGCTACAGTTTGTTGAGTTTTTAAGAAAAATTGGAGATGGACAAGCGACGCAATTTCCATTGTATGGTGACAATGTCATAGAAATTCCACTGCGATTGGTTGGCAATGAAAACACTCTAATTGATGACATATTTGGGAATATTGAGGAATCTCACTTATCAGATCACGTAATAAATTCTGTTGTTTTAGCACCAACAAATGAGGATTGCTTTACGATTAATCGGGATGTGATGAATCGAATGGCGGGTGAATTTAAGACTTACAATAGTTATGATAAAATCAATTGCGACGATGAACGGGAAATCAACAATTATCCACTTGAGTTCTTAAATTCATTAAATGTAAGTGGTTTACCACCGCATAAACTATCTTTGAAAATCAACTGCATTGTTTTACTTATACGTAACCTAAACACACAGGATGCTTTAGTTAATGGAACAAGAATGCAAGTGAAATATCTGTATAACAACTTCATTGACTGTGAAGTTTTAATCGGAGTTTCACGTGGTAAGCGCATTTTAATTCCACGCATCAATTTAACTTATTCAGGGACTATTTTACCTTTCGATTTCCAAAGGACTCAATTCCCTATAATACCAGCTTTTGCAATGACCATAAATAAGTCCCAGGGCCAAACATTCGAAAAGGTGGCAATTTTGTTGAGGAAACCTGTATTTACACATGGGCAGTTATATGTTGCTGCAAGTAGGGTTAGATCTTTTGATAGTTTAAAGTTTTACATTAAGGAAAGCACAGGACAAGGTCATTTAGCTGGCGATCATAGAGTGTTTACGAAAAATATTGTTTACAACGAAGTATTAAACGCACATCGTTAAGCGCATTCAAGATAATTTAAAACTAAATCATATATTTTTGTTAAAATTATATATTTTGTAATAAATAAATCTGTTTAATTTTCTATAAAAAAGTATTCGATTTTGTACTTATTTGTCGATTTTCGACTACTGGGCGAAACAAATAAATATCTACTCATCTATATTGTGCATTTCAGTTCATATTAGATAATGGGGAAGTGGGATGCTGCTCTAGAGCTATTCCTTATTAGACTGTCTTCGGATCTGGCAGCATTGCTTAAAGTGCAGCTATGCTAATGGAACGTACAAGATGGACAAATTGATTACCGTCTGCTATCACACCATTATCGTGTGTCAGTTTGTTCAAATTGAATGACATTATTCGTTTCCCTGTTTGATTTCAAATTGAAACCTTATTGGTCTACAATAAATGGGACGTAGTTCGTTCATTAAGTTAAATGAGTAGATCAAACAACTATTCATTAATTAAGTGTTACATATTTACATAGAATCGACCACAAACATAATTGATTGATTTAAGCGCTATAAAATAGATTCAGCTGCTGCGTCACAATGTTGATGGGAACCCCACAAAATTCAATACTCAAAAAATGCTGTTACTGTTAACTATTGTGAGTACCTCTGTTAACTATTGTGAACATGTTAAGAAGCTGTAGGAAAATGTGCCTTACAAAGAAAATCTGCTAATTCATTCTTATTGCGATAAATGATTATATCTGGCAACTCTAAAAATCGGCCGGTGATATTTAGTGGAAAGCTGTAATGTGCCGTGACAAACAAATTGGAAACAATGACAAAAATCCCATAAAAATACAATCGAATTGCGGCCATTCACAAATGAAAAACCTTGGAAGCCGCATTAAAACGCTAATATTTGGTTGAGTTGCTCATTCATGTTTGCTTTTGTACTCATGCAAAGTGCAGTAAATGTTTAGTATGAATGTTTCACGTGCTAAAAATAAAAGTTATTGGCTTGCGATGCAGTGTAACGCGAGTGAGGCTGTGTGTGTGAGTGTGTGTGTGTATTGCTGATAAGTTCCACTGCGACCTGATGCCCGGCGACGACCTCCGGCGTGAATCGGCGCCAGTGGCCGCCAGTTGATTACCTGACCGGCAATCAGTGTGTACGTGAGGCGCCTGGGTGCACTCAGATTCGCCTTTAGCTGACACATTGGCAGCGACAGCTGATCAGTAGAACATAATCAGTAGCTGCATTATCATTCGGCACCGGCGTTCTCCACGAATCACGTGTTGCATCAAGGTGAGTACAAAAACATGCAGCAACTACATACGTGTGCCCACATACACACACAAAACACACACACACACACACACACACACACACACACTAATGTTGTTTTTGCAAAGGGTGGGGCAGTATGACTCAATTGGGCATTGGAGTCGTAAAAACTATTTAATAGCACATTACGTCCCGCAACGCATAAACATTACCCATTAGCATTCATTCATCAAATCATTAGCCAAAAATTTAATTATAGCTCTCTTTCTCCTCCACCTTGGCCGACGGCAGCGTGGCGTGAGGGTAAGGTAAGGAGGTTAGGTTTTTGGTTGTACACACCTTTTGGAATTGTCGTGACATAGTAGATGCTTTGGGATGGCTTCTTTTGCTTCAGCAGATCGGAGACATGCACGTTTCCGGTGTGTTCCACGCACGTATCGTTGCGGCCCTCGCAAACCCCGCACTTGTCTGCAAATGAATAATTAATTAGGAAAAAACGAAACAAACGATAATTGTCTTAGATATCATGACTACAAATATTGGTATTTGTGTGACTAATTACCGAGCTTGGCCATCGAGTTGAGTTCGTTGTCGCAGCCCGCGGGGCGGCAAATGCCGTTGACGCATTTGTCAAAGCTGTCCACGGTGCAGGTGGTGCCATCCTTGACCATATCTTGCAGCAGAAAGTAGGCACTGTTGTCTTCCAATCGGCAGTACAGCTTGCACTTGTCCGTCACATGTGTGTTCACTGTGGAATTCGGGGATTAGCCAAATGGGGCACTCGCCTAAAGAGCGGATACACTCACGTCCGTATTTGGGTATCCACTTGGAGGCCGGGTCAATGCCCGGTATTCTAAAGTTCTTGCCGTTCATATCGTAGCACTGCTGCTCGCGGGGATCCACTGTGTCGGGGGGGCAGGAGCGTGTGTTGCAGGATCGGTACTTCTTCCGACTGCCCACACAGTACTTACCACCATTTGCGGGCAGCGGATTGTTGCACTCGCGCCGCGATTCCTGTACGCCGCCGCCGCACGTGAGGCTGCAGGGCGTAAAGGGGCTCCACGAGCCCCAACCGCCGTGCACCAACTGGAGGGCATTGCCCAGGCGGGGAACGCAGATTCCTTTTTGGCACCAATATATGTTGTTGTTGCAGGGCGTGCCATCCGCCCAGGGCAGATTGCTAGACCGGCACACCGAATTGGCGTTACAGAAAAGCTTCCGGCACTCCTCAACGGAGCAATGGGTGCTCTGGTTGCCGTGTATCAACTGGCACTGGTGATCCAGCGAGTAGATTTCACCCGGCTGCTTTGTATTCAAATTGACTATAGGCGTGGACGCCGTATTCTCCAAGCAGGATTTGTCAGTTTTCCTAAGAACGTTGCCGAGTTGAGAATGGTTTTTAAACGCTGGTGGCCAAAGTACTTACTCAAGGAACTCGGAGACATAGTGCTGGGAGCACTTGGACCACGACCAGGGATGCATATGATCGCCCATGACGCTGGACATGATGTGCAGCGTGCGATTGTTGCTCGCCTTGGTGTTGTGTGGCTTGCAGCGATCATCATCATCATGCGGCATGTTCAGGCTAAAATAATTGCTTGAAATGTGGTGGCAGGAGAGAGACGCCCATCGACTTACATGTGGCCCAGTTCGTGCGCAATTGTGAACGCGGCTGGCAGACCATTGTCCTGCACAATGGAGCAGGAGCGAGCCTTACAAACGGTACCCAATTCGGCCAGGCCCAGGGTGCTGCATCGCTCCTCGCGTTCGTTGCTGCAAATCTGATCACTGTGCATGAGATAGGGATAAGTCTGCAGCCCCAGAAATTACTTGAATTCAATGTCCACTTACCGTGTGATAAGCATGGCCGTGTCATAGTGATAACCCTCTTTAGCTAGGTACGAACAGAAATTCTTCAGTTTGTCTGAGGTGGAGGTGCCGCGTCGACTCACAGTGCGCTCGCGGGGATTCTTGTCGCTCAACACTACCAAGCGGATCAGAGATATGCATATGGAGTTGCCAATGCTGGCGTCCGCGAATATGTTCGATACAATCGAGAATAGTGTGAGAATGTAGGTACTGAGATCGCTCTTGTGGAAATCCGACATGGATTTATCGACGGCAATTAGCACCTCTAGCGTGTATACCTGATTGCCCAGATTCAGAAAGTCCCGCTTGTGTCGCGTTAAATGTGATTGCATGTTCTCCGTTAAATCCTTCAGCTCCAGTTCCAGATCCAAATCGGAGACAGCGTGTCTGGGGTTTCGCTGCGAGTGCCGCCAGACGCGGTGCAAGATCACGTCGCTGTCCGTCTGGTTGACCGGCTGAATGAGCATCGTGCCGAAACGGGTTTTTATATAACCAGTCTGTGGAATAAGGGCAGTGCGGAGCAGAGCGGAGCAGGAGTCGGGTACAAGCTTATTAGTAGTCATATTCGGCGATATATAGATAAGCATAATTTGCGAAATGTAAATTTAATGCAAATGGTTTTCTGAAGGTCTCAGCCTCAGCTGATCTCAACCTGCCACCTGCCTGTCGACGTTGATGTTAATGTATGTGCTTTGCTATTTTTTATTATTTAGACTAACCATGCCGCTGCAGAGGGAGACGGCGACCGCCGATTGGTTGTCGCCTTGAACGTAGCCTTTGTAGTAGCAGCCCAAAAAGTGGCCCTCCTCCTCGTCATCGGACTCCTCGGTGCGATTATTGAGTATACGTATTACTCGAAACGTGTTGGATGGTATGAAGGAAGTGTCCTGATGCAGCACAAGGTGCAGCAAATGCCCAAATACCTGGAGAACGTACTCCGGATGCGGATCCCAAATTTGGCTAGACTTGGTGCGGAATGTGCCCGTCTGGCTGAACGCAGAGGTCGCAACTGCAACGAACACATTACTATTGAGAGTTCAGGGCCGTTGTCATCGGACCACTTACCCCTCAGGCTGCTGTTGCTATCGCTGTGTCGCTTCGATTCATATAGCAAATCCTCGGCGTTGAGACTAAAGTTGTGTATCTTGGTGGGCGTTACAAAGGTACTCAGATTGTCATCGCCAATGTCCTCGATGTCGCCGAATTCGTCGTCGTCTTCAATATCATTTTCATCGCCCCAGTTAATAATAGTCGTATCGTTAGAAATCTGCTTGGGCCCCTCTATCTTATATAATATGGTGGGGCTGCTGTCGCGTTTCGGATTGCAGTAGAGGCAGAGTAACACGATGAACAGGAGCACCACGATCACAGTGATCCATACGCGGGACTGCTGCCGCCAGTGTGTAGACATGATTTGACTATATTTAGTCTTGGTCAAGCACCATTCGTATTTCTTCGTTAGCCCGAACTGTAAGAACCGCAAAAGACAGACAATGAAAAGAAAGTCATAGTCGAGCTATAGCTACGGGCAGAGCCAGATGTTGTATCATTCTCGAGCTGCGTTCACGATAGTGCAGAAAGTCGAAAGCGCCACATTACTATGTGGCATTCTCTCACACCTTCAATGCAGATTACCAGCGTAGCCGCCGGCAAAGCTGGCCAGATAAACCCATGGTCTTGGGCACGTTCCACTATCCAGCTGCCGCGAAGAATTAACCACTATCAATCGACGGGGCGACGAGTGGGCGAGGGGCCGACAGCGGCAGACTGATTTGAGCGATTAGCTCTTTGAAAGACTTATTGATTTGATCAACTGACGGTGGCTGCCTTGGCCACTTGTGAGTGACCACTCAGCGCCGGCCCAGCGATCAGTGTTTGGCCTTTAGCTGGCACGCACACCGGCCGCTATTTGCAGATCTATAGAGCTGTTGAAAACACTTCCTCACATCGCAAAAAAAATTCGCACATTTGTTTAAAACTCAAATGCTCAAATGCAAAGGTGTAAAGTGTGCCAACGGCAATATCTGTTTGCTTGCCAGCAAAAAAAAAAATAAATAAATAAATAAAAGAAAAGAAATTACTAAAAGTAAGAAAATAAAGAGACAGAAACGAAAAGATGAAATAGTACCCCTTAAGTACCCCTTAAGCAAAAAAATTTATATTCCTTTAATTTGTTAATTTATGTGAGTGGCTTTTGCATGTACCTCTCTGGTCGAAATTAAAAATTTTTGCATCTAGCGTATCGTGATCTATGTAGCTTTTAATGTGTGGTGACGAACAATAAAATTTAAATTCACCCAAAATATTTACGAAATTAGTTGCCAAATGAATTTGGCTCAATAATGTCGCATTTTATATAATTTGACGGCAGCTCTGTGAACTCTGTGACCGACGACGAATTTGTTATGCGACCAAAAATTGTCGCACCGAACGTGTCTTTTTGGCGCTGCTTTTTGACTGCATGTTAAATCCATTCAATATTTAAACTGGATGCCAAGGCGTGTCGAGTCCACAGATTTCCGTTGCGTTCCGCTTCAATTTGCGATCTTACATGGTTTTTAATGGACATGCAAAACCTTCAACTTGATGGCACTTAATTTTCAAATCGCTATTGACCTTTTATGTTCGTTATTATTGAAAATAGCTCAAAATGATGAGCCATTAAATTGGCATATTATTTGGTTTAACGATCGCACATTTGATAAATCCAAATAATAAATATACGCAGAGCAACAGATATATCAAGCGATAATTTGGTAATATTTTGAATTAGTTCAGTGTAAGATCCCTTATCTGATGGATAGCAAATTAATATTAGCCTACTTTTCTGGGTCATTGTGTGACATTATTTCATCGTAATTTATCGTTTATGGTTTACAAATAATTCAAAGTCATCGAAAAACTATCAAAACGATTTGCTTTAAAATTTTAAAGCGAACTTAAGCAAATTTATTACAATTATTCTTTAAAGATTTAATCACCTTAATCACGATGGAAGCAGATTAGCAACTGCATCATTCTACGCTGTAGATTTGAATGGTCTTATTACGTACTTAAAATTTCATTAAGACTTTACATGGCTTTATTAGCATTTATTTATTGCTAATTATATAAAATAAGCTTCAAATTGAAATTTAAAAGCAAACTATGACTGTCAGGGCCTTAAGCTTGTTTTTGCATTTTATAAATCAATATTCCTTGAGCAAATGTTTTTCAAATGTTTGCCAGCACATTAATCAAATCTGTATACATTTAAAACATTCAGGGTTATCAGTGTCAATGCTTTCTCAGAACTGTTTTTCGTTCAGGAATTTCTATTGAGAAATCTCGTCGGCAAAATATATACTATATCTCTCCATTTATATCTCTCGGTGTGAGGCTTATCATAAATTTCATCCAATGCTTAAATGGCTGTATGCGATTTGCAATGCAAATATTTGGCTCTTTATGTATTTAATTAAAGAACCATTCGGTTGATCTCTGTTTACCTCTTCGCTGTTAGTTATGCATGCGATTCGGGGTAGCTGCTTATTAACTTGTTTCTGAAACAACCTTATAAATATGCAAATGCACCGCGTGCGTTCTGTTTTTATCAGCGGCAAGTGATAGCCGTGGATGCTTGTCCCATTTTCATTTCCACTTAATACAAGTATAATTCATTTAATTTATTATTCAGTCAAAGTGGTTCCTGGCCTCTGACTAATTGACCATATCAATGAAGCGGCAGTTACAAAAAATAAAAATAAATAAATAAAAAATAAACAAAACAGAACCAAAGAATATTAAAGAAGCATCCGAAGCCACATGAAAACCTGTTTACACTTGGCCAGAGCTGACCAGCGCTAAACTAGCGATTTGTGTGTCAGTCGATTACTTTATATTGCCGAGTGCTATAATTTATGCCAATGGCTACATTTTCGGCCGACACTCTGTCTGCACGGCAGTGAGGCGGCGACGCCATTCAGTCTATCTCCTCGAGCAGCATGAAGGCCGTTGCCGCAGTCGCAGCTTCGCATTAGGCTCACACGATATGGCGAACGGTCCCACGAGCGATACGAAATTGTTGTTGTAAGCCACATATTTTAGCTCTGGCTAATTGGTTGAGGTGTTGGTGCTAAGTCAACGCCCAGTGACAAGCAATTGAAACACGCGTTTCGCGTTTGCGTTTGCGTAGATCGAACAACACGGCGCAGTTTTTGCTTAATTACATAGCTTGTGCGTGGAGCACCAATTGTTGTGGTCAAATTATATTTAATGACTTAATTGTAAATGCATTTGCCCTGATTTGGAATTTAGGTCCGTTTCGGCAACGTGTCGTATACGCAATGCGAAATGGTACTTAATTTGTAGCTCCGCATGCGCAACACAACAGAACAACAAACTACAAATTAACATATTAGCAAATTAGCAGCTACAATCAAAGTGTATACACACAGATATTCGGTTGGTCTGGCTGGTGTACGATTTCAGCACATTCTGCTAGCCATTAGCTCACGCTTAATTATAGCCATGCATTTTCCGAAGACCATACATGCAACATGTAATTGGCCAGTGTTTTTGAAAATGTTCAAAATTTTCCATATACAGACACTTTATACAAAACCAACGGAATTGTATTTATAGCATGTGAGTGATAAATAAATAAACTTGTTGAATTCATGGACGTGCGCTTTATGTGCCTTTATGCACTGGACGCGTGACCGCCGAAAACTCTTTGGAAAACTCTATTAAACGCGCTCAATCAAGGCAATTTGCTGAAATACAAACGCTTTGACGGTTGGCCAATCAAACATTTCCAAACTAAATATCGGATTCAATATAATATAAGATCATTTAATTAGAAAAGTATGTGTAAATAATTTCTGAATTTGCATTTGGGCGTTTCCTGAGAAATGTTTTTGCCAATTTACAGCAGCAGACATCCAAAGTTCATAGGCCGTGGGAATCACATGCGAAAACCAAAACGAAAACAAAAATGCGGCTAAACATCCCGAACACAATAATGAAAACATGCCCATAAAATTGTTCATAGGAAAAACTCTTAGCCACGAGCTAAATGCATAAAATCTGTCATCGTTGCCAGACTACGGTATACAATGTGGGTGAGCTGCAGAATAATAATATTTTTTCAATTGAGAATGACTGCATAGATATATGTAAGTATTATAGAGATAAACAAATGCATTTGCTAGCAGCTTGCCATTGTGTATCTAAATTGAAATCAGCATTGAACTGAAGTGCATTGATAACTTCACAATTCACAATTTACTATTTGTAATTCACAATTGAAAGCCATCAGCTGCAAACACAAATCAATTAACCTTGACAAAAATGCGTTTGGCAAAAACTTAATTGAAAATATGCAGCAATATGCATTCAACAAAATTGACTTTAATGCCATTTGGCTCAATAAGCCGGCTAGCAAGGCGACTGGCTGGCTGGCTGCCGGACTGGCTATACAAACTAAATGACTGGGCTGGACAACGGCTGCGTCTGCCATGTGCTTGCCATATCAACAGGCTCGTCATCATTATAGACATGTCGGTTGTTTTTACCCAACAGAAGCAGCGGCATAGGCAGAGGCAGAGACAGGGTCAACATAGACGCCGAGCATATGGCGCAGCCGGAGGTAGCCCCCAAAAGTAATTTCGCCGAGTTAATTATTGCGTGTTTAACCTTGAAATTAACGGGTATATTTCGATCGTTTTAAGACTATAAAATAATTTTTGTTTAGTTTTCTTTTAAAAATATTCGCAAAAAATAAACGAAACATAAATATTGAGAAAGAAAAAAGATTAAAAATCTACTACTAGCCCCGTCGGACGGGTACACAATTGTTTAGCTTTGATTTTTCCATTTGCATAATAATACAAATTATAATATTATTATCGATGGCACACGCCACACGGTGCGCTGCATGACTCATGCTCAGGATCTGAGTCCTTCAATAGCGAATCACGAAAGTGCATTTTTACTTATTTGTAGTGTCGCAATTAAATGCGCACACTAAATTTCAGCTCAGATTTGTAATGTTATGCCTGTAAAAGTGGTACTGGCACTTTGTGTATTTTTTCAGGTTTTATTTACTACTTCGTTTAATGGGCCGCATATTTGGTAGACTTTTGTGCAAATGGCATGAAATAACACACGCAGATTTGCGAACTTTAATTTATGGTCATACGCAGCGTATGCGTTATATGTTATTATCTGTGTCGAGCCAAAAATGCGCTATATTTTTTTCAATTATTTTTATTAAATGGAGGCATTATAATTCATTTGAAAACTTTTGAATTCGGTGTAATTATTAAAATCCTAGGTTTATGTATATGTAATTTGATTGCACTGTTTTAAATAGCCTACTGAATATGTATATAAACCGCACTCGTGTATATTTTAATCATATTCGATGCATAATCAATTTGCAATCAATAATTTTAATCATGACGAAATATGAGGTAGTGCATTCAGAAATTCGCACTGCCGCACATTCTCACGTTCGCTTTTTGCATATTTATGTGTATCTGCAGTCGTGCAAAAACATATAAATTATAAAAATATATTTGTTTTTGGACGCTTACAAAGTGTGCGTATTTATTTGGACAGTGCAAGTCGATGCTGAAGGCGCTGGAATTGAATGGAAATAACGACCACCTGGCCATTTGGACAGAATATTAAACTGAAATTGGTATTGCAATCATGACGAGGTTCTGTATCGTGTATTAAATAAGAAATGAATAAGAGAAAAACAGTTATCGACTGGAGCGGTATTATGCACAAAGTGTTTTAATTTAATTTTGTTAACCCCATAAAAAGATGACTGGTTGCCAAAGCTTCTTGACAATCCAAGTTCAACGAAATTTGATCAAATTTTGACTTGCACAGCGTTGAAAACGGTGTATGTCATAAAAATAAATTTGAATTTACCGGGCAATAGTCGATGGTGTTGCCACTTCAAAGGCGCTTCTTGGAAAACAGTGGGTGGTGTGAGATGAACAGATGGCTCCTCCGAAAGTGCAAGTTATTGATAGCTGAACAATTTGGCTGTAGACGTGTTTACACTTCTTAAATGCATAAATGTGTTAAAAACCACAAATGGCAAATTGCCCTTCATGTTGTGCCATAGGGGCTGGCCCGGCAACACGTTGCCAAAAGGTATGCACACAACAAAATCAAAAACCAGTAAAAAATTGTTTATTTTGAATATGGTTCACTCAGGTTGCACATAAAAAAAAACTATTAACTACAAAATCACGGTGTTAAGTGTAAACAAATATAAAGTATGCCAAAAATTTCCATAAATAAAAAAGATTACTGAGCGAAATTAAATAATACAGTTTTGTTCTTTAATTATTTCACGGCGCGAAAAATTGTAGAGCTTGAAGCTGCGCAATGTTAAATTACCGACAGAACACGAGTAAATGGGGCTGATGTCAATGACCACCTGCTGCGAGTATCCGCGAATATATAAATAAATTTAACCTGAGTTATATGTTATTCACAAAGAGGAAATGTCCTCGCTAAAAAACGGTATACTCACGTAGCTTACCGCAAACACATACAAATAAGCGGATGTGGAAATCATTGCAAACATGCAAATTTGCATTTGCATCAACACATATTATGTGCTTCTGACTGCCTGGAAGCCATGTGCGGCGTTGCCAGAATAAAGCAGCGAAGAGATGGATAGAGCCTTGGCAAAGCAAAACAGATAAATAAATATACAAATACAATGAAATTTCGCTTTAAGATTCCCGTTAAGCGCTTGTAGTTTACAGTGTGTTTTTTTTGTTTTTTTTTTTTTGTAAGGAAATGTGTAAATGCGAATGCGAACTTCAAATGCCATTGACCATGTTTGCTTGCTTTTCTTCATCTCTTTCTGTTGGTGTCTTTGTTGTTATTGTTTTGTCTTGTTCCTGTAGGGGCTGTTGCCCCTTCTTCTGTCCATTGTTCTTGGCTGTGCCATTGTCAATGCAATTTGAATATATACTCCGGTATACCCGGCTATGCCCAATATATTATTGTATTATATTATGTGCTGCAGTTTTAATTATTGTTTTTTAAGTTATTTTAACGATTGCTTATCTTTCTTGTCTGATGAGTTACATTTCTTCACATCGGAAAACAAGTCGGGGGCCTCGTTTCAATTCCCAATTCCTGATTTTCATATTTTTTTCAAATAATTCTAACTTTTTCCAGTTTGTAACGATTTCTTATAATTCTTGTTAGATAACCTAAGTTGAATTTGGTCTCATGGGAAATTAAGTTATTCGTTTCAATTATAACATTGCAGTTTGTGAAGACTGCGTATAAATTATGTTGCATATCTTTAAGGGGTTGGTGGTCACTAACGCTCAAATCCCGGATAAATTATCTTTTATTCAAATTTACGACGTGTTTTGAAAATAAAAAAAATTCTGTGAATGGGCCGATGAAAATATTTTGTTGTTCTTAATATTTTGTATGTGTATAAATAATGATATGGTCTATATTTTCGTTGTGATTACACCGTGAACCAATATTGCGCTGGTTATTACACCCGGACTGCGGACTTACTGTTTGTTTTAATTGCTTCTGATAATTTGCTTGAGTTATGACTGAAACGCCTCTGACATCTTAATTTAGCTTTTGCCTGTCATCGGCATGTTAACGTTGTGTTGCGCCTATTGTTATTGTTATTGCTATTGTTATTGTTATTGTTGCTGTTGCAATTGTTCTCGTTGGCCGATGACAATGCGCCTGGCGTTTCGAATGGTAACCATCAAATTGCTCGCTGACAGGCGTCTCAATAAATGTATCCAATTGAATCCGCATTTTGATTGATTGCATTTCCAAGCATGGGCGACGTAATGTTTAATGCCTGATTACAAGTTTGCGGATGTTTTTGATCACATTGTTTTTATTTTATAGTCGGCCCATCGACATTCTCAAGCAAAACTATAAAAATAAATTAGCAAACTTATGGCATTTTTATTATAAATTAAAACTTATACTCATACACCTACCTCTGATGAGTGATATTTTTGCGGGTTTTTTTCTAAAAATAGTCGTACAATATTTTTAATTTTTTTTTTTTAATTTTCGGCCTCACGCAAAGTTATTACATGTATATATTGGAATCCGAACCGCAGCACACGAGATTCAAAGTTGAAAAATGAAAATTCGCTTGGCTAATTAACACTTTCAGCTGTATAAGCAAAGTGCCAGTGCATATACAGGTGAGGATTATTAATTTTATGTGCTCACTATGTGAGAAGTCGGCTAAAGTACGAGTACAGTGGAACAAAATAAACATAGAATGGCAGAGGCAATGGGAATAAGCGGAATACCAATGGTGCAAGAGATTCTGCAGGAAATCTTTTTAAAATAAACATTTCGAATTGGTGGTATTTTGGTATTTTATTTGAATTTGATGGGGCGCATGTTTTGTGTCTGCTTTAGAAATTTTCCTATGCAAATGACCCCATGGGCTGGTCAATTAATTGAGTATCGATGCTATCAATGCTCGCGGCAACCATCGATTATTTAAGATCATGATGATAATTAGCAAGATTCATGATATGCAGCAGCAGCTGTTAGTGCCACACTTCTGAGAGACGGTAGAGGCAAGGGCACGGACGACTTTATAAACATTATAGCGGCTGTTGCTGTCACTTGGCATTATCTGATGCCCCATTACCATTCCAATTCTCTGAAATTGCATTTTGCGGCTTTAGGGGCGCCACATCAATCATCGCATTAAAAGACAGATTCCGAACAAAAATACATTTTTGTTATCAGAATGAATTTGAAATTTGAGCTCTCTCCATTATGAACCATATTGATTTGAAGTCCAGAAATAATATGGATCACTGTGGGAACTCAAAAACAAAAACCAGTTTAAAACAATTCCCAGCGGTCATTTCCTAAGAAAATATATATATACTATATTTAGATATATTCCTGTGATTTGTATTAAATTCTTTTCCGCCGAAGCACAATGCATAAAGAACAAAAAGAAAAAAACTTGAAATTTGAAATCCACTTAGGTAAGCTTATTATAGAAGCAATCCATTTGCTGCATCTCCTAAATCCCACATTCGATGTGTTTACAAGTCCAACAAAGTGCAATAACTGTCACAAGCCCCAGCCTGATATATGCATGCGGAAAAGCTTTTGCCAGACCTTCACATGGTTTCATTTGTTTTAATAATTGTCTTTTGTTTTTATTTTTTATGTGCAAAATTTATTTTCAAGCACACCCGACTGGGTCCAACACTTTGGCTCTGGCCCGGGTGAGTCTGGCAATCTGTCAATTAACCTCAGAGTTTTGCGTTGATAATATAAGTTATGGCTTTTTAATCGCTAAAAATTTGCATGAGCATATGCTCACTGCGCGCGTGTAATTGTGTGTGTGTGTGTGTGTGTGTGAGTATTGCACTCGAACTTGTGCTCGTATTTCAGTCTGTCTGTCGCCGTCATTAGGAGGGGGCTGGGCCGCAGCGGTTGTCCGTGACTTGAAGTGCAAGTTTAAGTTGAAGTGGAAGTCGATGCCTTATTTATACTCTTACCGAGGGCATTATAATTCTCTCACGAAATATGTAAGTCTTTGATCCCAGAAGGGATATATACGATGAACCAGGAGACCAATATCTGTCGATATACTGACATAGCTCTGATAGGAGCTACTTCAAAATATCTTGAACTCGAATTTCTTTATTTATTTATTTGTTTGCAAGGGTATTTAATCTTCGGCACTCTCAAGAATTGCGCTCGTAAAATTGTTCATTCAGAAAACAACGGCACAAGAGACTGTAACTTGCTCTGGGTGCGTACACATACATATAAATAATTCATCAGGGCGCTACGAGCCCGCTTTGCAATTGTCCGTCTGTCTGACTGTCTGTTTATCTGTCGGATACGTCAAGCACAATTGACTGTGGCTTGAAGCTGATGCACGTCAGTGACCTCCAACTGCAGTCGGCGTTAAAAATTTTGAGAATTTGATTTCTGTCTTTCACGGCTGCCTCTTCTGGTTCTTCTTCCTCTTACTTGATCGAACCGTCCAACGAGACACATGAATCCAGTCGAGTGTGTGCACGTATTTACCATATGTATGTGTTTGTATATTCAACTTTTGACAGGTCAGTGCACTTTGCGCAACGCGACAATTATTTATTGCTTGAAATTGGATTGGATTGGAAATGGACGAACTGTTGCCCAATATCAGGCGTATAATTAGACAAAAGCGAGCAATTAAAGCGCGCTCTAATCACATTTACCACGGCTCATTTAGGTCGCCATGCGATACGCTTAGGTTCGAAACCGAGTGCGATCGTGATCGGGCTCTGGGATCTCGCAAGTGCTATTTTCTATTTGCATAGGCAAGCTTTTGAAGCCACGTTGTTGTTGTTGTTGTTGTTATTATTATGTTGTGGGTACCGTTGCCACCCAGATCGGTCAGCATCATTAATCTTAATGATACGAAAGTTGCGACTGATTAATTTGTTCGATAATTAAAATTGATTGGCCTCTGGCAAGCCGGGAGAGAACAGAGCGCACTGGACGACGAAATTCACAGTATCTCGCATAATAAATGATCTTCACAATACGCAACAAAAAAAAAATACAAAAATGAAAAAAAGTACAACAAAAAAACGGAAGCAACAAATGGTCAGGGAAGCTCAAACTCAATCTAAATGAGTGCGCAGTAATATAAAAAAAGAAAAACAATAAATAAGTCGGAACAGCCCGACTAGGAGATACCCTTAATCCAGTTTTGAGCTGTCTTTACATTCATTTCAACCCCCTTGCATTCATGCGTGCTAGAGTTAGGCACGGGGCATGCCGGGTTTCGAGGCCCATGGGCCAGACCCAGCCTAACATTGAGGCACGAAAGCACCGAACCACACTAAAATCCCTAATATTAACGAAATAAAATCACAAATGAATCTTGAAATATATGTTGAAACATTAAACTCTAATATCGATCATATTTTAAGAAACAAGATTGCTCTACTAGCAACAGTACAACAAAAATCAGGGTACCAGTTTTAACCCATTTTCAGGGTATAAATACGAACCAAAAACACACAATACGCACATTCTATACCCTAATAGAATAGATAAAATCCACTGTTATGAGAATTTCACCAGTTACGAGCTTCATATCACAGTTATTATACACTTTAGAAAGGGTAGAACATAAGATCTGAACCTGAGCCGTTCAACTAGAATGGCTAAAACAAATGTTATATAAATGTTATGTGAATTTTAAGCGTGTCTGTCTGTCACGCAATTTGCGGCACGTTTTTGCATATATGAAAACAAAAGCAAAACCGGCAACAACGACAAGAACAACAACTTTAGAGTATGTAATTATGACAAGTCTATTAACGGTTTTCATTGTTTTTTTTTTCACAGCCTAAAGCGACCTACTATATTTATATATACATATGGTTATTTAGTTAAGTCCAAAAACTAGACAGGATTATTTTCAGTGAAAAAAAAGCCGTTAGCACATTAATCTACTATATTGTCTATATAGCTTTTTATATATTGTTTTTTTAATTTTAATACCCTCCCACTTAGAGCTTGCGAGAGATATTCTGTTATTTATTTACGATTGAAAGATTTGTCAGCTTTAGCATTGTAATTTTGTGTTGTTTTATTTCTCATTTATTTACTTGTCGCCGGCTGCTCGCTAAATTCCAAAATTCTTAAAATTATGTCATATATCTAGAATTTCTTATTCTAGGCTACATATGTATCTGATGTCGAATTCAGCGTGTCTAGTCACAGCTAATAAATCTTCCAGACTCACATTTCGGGCAGACTGAACCACTCAGCATAGCTTGGCCACATGTGCCGCAATCATTGTCATAATACGGTCCGCCTTTATTTATGTATATAAAATTTATTTTATTTTTTTTTACATATTCAAATTTTCTTCTTTTGTCGTTGTTGTTTTTACTTTTATTATTGCCAATTTATAATATAATTCTTAAAATTGCGGCTGTGCAATTTGAACGTATGAACGCAATTTTTTTGGCCGCTTTTGAAGTTAGAAATTTGAAACTTGAAAAATTGGGGCCTTGGCAATTCGATAAAATCTATATATCTCAGTTTAAAAGTTCGAAACATTAAATTTTTTCAGACAAATTTCTAAACACCTTCTTCAAATAAAAATTGGGGGCTTTGGAAAAATAGTTAAGAACATTTCAACTGATTTAAGCTGTTATTTTATTGTGAACGAGTATTGCTCTGTCGGTTACACACAACTGCAAATTTCTTATTTTTTTTTGTTTATGTCTAGCATATATGACCGTTTTTATTGCAATTTTTAAATTTTCGCTGATGATGCTTTCGCTTGGTTTCAGTTTTGTTGGATTAAATAAAGCATTTTATTGTTTCCTCGTTGTGCTACTGTTTATTATATAATGCTACATTTTATGTTACGTTCAACTCCGTGCACACAATAGTTTTTATCATTTTCATCTCAAACAAATAAATCAACATTCTGACACGCTTCTATCTATTCTCAAACATAAGCACAAACAATGGCAAGGTAAAATAAATAAATTTGCGAAAAGTAAAAAAAGACGTACTATTTTTGTGCAAATGTATGTAACGACAGAAGGAAAAGTATATTTATTCTTGGCATCAATAGCCTAATGGATCTAGCCATGTCCATCTGTCTGTCCGTCCATCTATTTGTATGAACGCGTCGATCTCGGAGACTACAATACCTAGAGAGTTAAAGTTTGGTTTAAGTATGTGTATACCAACGAAGGTAAATGGTGAATTTCAAATGGTCGATAACTCTTCTTGTTTTCTTACTATCGATAATTATCGGTGTGTGTGTGTGTGTGTGCATTTGAATAGAAAGGGGTTAAAATGTACATTACGACAGTTCGCAGCTGGGTTCAGGGTATCCCCTAGTCGGGCACTCTCAACTAGAGCAATCGTGTTTCTTTTGCTTTCATTTATTTTTTGTTGATGCTTTTTGGAAATTTTATATTTGCTATAAATTGAACCTCAAAGCTTTCTCACTCATCATTTGTCCAAATTTTTTTTAGACTTTTTTGTTTGGCTTTGCAGCAGCTTCTACAGCTCCTGTAAATATAAACTAATTATTTTGTTCCCTCTGTATATACAATGTATATTTTTTTATTTTGAGTAGGCTTCCACCCGCCGAAAAGGTGGATAATACTATTTTTAGTAAAGGGCGTTTTTAGTTTATTTTCCGATTTACAGTTTCTTATTTTTCTTTTTTCTCAACACTAGTGCTTGAAATTCGTGAAAGTTGTGCTAAACATTGATTCAGATTCATCTTAATTAAAAATAGATTTTTCTAACTTTTAGCAAAACAGTCATCACAAAATTATGAATCAAGATTTTTAAATGTTCGTGTAACTAAAATAGTACTTAAAACAAAAATGGGATATCAAAATGTATTTTTAATAAAAATGGCGCCAAACAAAAAAATTGTATGGCATAATAATATTAAAATATATATTTCAGTATTTTAATGTATGTGTTGCATTGGAAAATTGTATAATGCTACGGTAAGCTTATATATGTATATGTACACATTTACCTTTAAGGTAATAGCTCGCAAATGCTCTCCCTTTTTTCGGAAACTTTTGTGACTTTTCTAAGGCCCGTTTTTGTTGGGTCACTTTCGAAAGAATTTGAATTTCGCCTGTCGACACTAGGTTTGAAATTACATTTTCGACACCAACAGAAACTTATGCAATTATTAAAATTCTTGATGCATTTCACATTTCTCGTTGTCCACTATTAAAATAAGAGCATTTCTTGTTTCGTATTACGATATTTATTATATTTTTTTCGTAAAGCTCTCGAAATATAAAATTCGTATGGACAGTGATTTTTGAACATTCTTTTACCGCGCACTCTGGTCTTGTGCCAAAATGAAAGCAGACTGAGGCGTGTACCAGTGAAAACAAATCGTCTCCCACAAATGTTTATCCTCTCGCAGCATCTTTTATAAATAAAAGAGCAATACTATTTTTTTTATGGCGTATACTGTATTCGAAAATAGATTTACTTTCTACCTGTTAGCCATATAGTCTTTAAGTAAAGGCTTGGTATCCTTTTATTATTATTATATTATTATTATTATTATTAAAGTATATATTATTTTTATTATTATTATTATATATTATTATTATTATTAAAGTATTGGATATAGTTATAAACTATCAACTTAACTATTTTTAAATAGTACTGACTGTTGTGGTGTTTGGCTAAGACAAACTGGGATTCGAACCCGGATCCTCGTTGTTCAGTTCCCCAAAAGCCTAGGTTATATTTTATATTTATTGAAAGTTTTGTTTTCTGTGCTAAAATATTTTCCGTTTATTCATTTTGCCATTAAGTACTAGATTACGTTGGTGAATTCATAAAATTATATTATCCTTTCATAAATTGATTTAATATGTATTATAGTGGGTCAAAAACATTTGCATAAATTCTGTGCCAAAACTGAAGCGGTTTTCAGAGTACTCTCTTATACAAGAACGCGTGTGTTCATCATACTCAATCTTTGGCGCCGAAAATAAATATAGAATTTTTCTTTTATGTGTGAGCATGTAAGTGTGAACACGCTGATTATACCCTACAAGCTTTGCAGTTTTTCTAATGGGGCTTACTAAATGTATACCCCAGGTTAGATAAAATGAAAATGTATATTTCTTTTTAAATTTTCTTTTAGCTTTAAACGTAGGGTCAATGAACTTTAGATGAAATTTCCTAAAAACAAGTAAGAACGTTGCAGTCGGGCGTATCCGACTGCGTAGTACTCGTTCACAGTAAATTACAAGTTTAAAACTGTCAAAAACATTCTTAGATATTATTATTTTTGAATAATATAGGGTAGGTGGACGTAGGTGGGCGTGGCCAACATTTTTCGGCCTGATCTTAACAGGTCACCCGATCACTATCTCCCAATCTGCCATCGGCTAAAGCTCTAAAATTGTGGGAGATGTAGATTTTCGGGCGGGAGTGGGCGTGCCCCGGATGTCAAGGTCACAATTTTCGAGGAGGTCAACATTTTATCGATTTGCCAGCCTCCCACTGGGCGTGGCACAAAAATCTTAACACTTTTTCTAAAGCAGATAACTACCAGTATATATCAACAGTTTCTCTAGCTTAAATACCCCCGAGAAAAATTGGGTTCATCCGGACAGACAGACAGCCGTCATTGTATATGGGTACAGGGTATCTGTGAGTCGAAGATCTAACGATTCTTGCTTTAAATTCTCTAGTATATGTACTATATGTGAATCTTGTTTTCTATATTTAATACGTTCATATTATAATATATTTTATTCAAAATTTCAAAATCTGAAAATAAATGGAGTTCGCAGTGGGAATGCAAATCTGGCCCTGGGCCTGGAACTGGCGCGTGTCAATGTCGGCGATTGTGACTGGGAGGGTGTGACGCCGCTTTGGCTAATTGGATGCTGCGCATCAGCGAATGCTTCCTATGAATTTATGTTCCCATAAAAACGGAACGCCTGGGCGACCATATTTTGGCTTATTTCCCGAATATTGCCGTTGTCTAATTTGGTCGATTGTGGTTCTTGCTGTTGTTGTTATTTGGCGTTAATTGCCAAACTGTGACAAGTCTCGTGCCGCGACCACGCCTCGTCGCCGCACCCTCATACCCAAGAAATAACTGCTAAAGTCCGAATGGGATATGTCATGTGGGTGCGTTGATCTCAGCGCTTATTTGCGAGCCAGTGAGTTCATCTAGATCTTCTAGGAAGTCGTTATGCAGTTTGTTATGCAAACGGCTTCTCCATAATTTGTCGCCCATTATTTGAACTTATTTTATTTAAATTTATGTGATTTTTCCTGAATATATGTCATACATATGGCTATTCAATTTATGGGGTATTCCAATTGCGAAACGGGTTATGTGCATTTATCTGAACTTTTGATTATATTCTGATTTATAAAAACTAATGAGAAAACCGCAAAATATATTTTGCATTTAGACAAGCTTGGAAAAAGTGCTTTACCGAAACCGGTCCATCCAAAAGTTTATCGCTCCAATTAAGACTTTAACAACAATAACAACAATACTATTAAATCGTAGCCTTTTTTATGATTTCCCAATTATAAGCATAATAAAATCATAATTAAGCAATCAAAACATGTTGCTTTTGTGCCAAACCACTTACACATAATTTGAAAACAAGGCAATAATTCTATGCTGCGCACTTGGGAGCATAAATTTTATAACACATTTTACAAGACATTAAAATTTAGCGGCTAGCAAATTTTATTGCACACCAATTGAGGTCACCAAAAAAAGAAAAACAAATTGAGAATACAGTAAAAAGAAGGCGATTTTCCATTAACTCTATGTCTATGTATGTATGTACGGGGGTTAGTCATCAAAATGAACAAAATACTTAATATGGACTAGAGATGGACACGTATCGGGTTTTACTAATATAAAAATCCATATGAAAACACGCAACGCGAATGACATCGCGATAATATTTTTTTAAGTTTTATTGACGTTTTGACGTTCGCCTAAAAGTTGATCAAGAATTCCTATGTTCATATTTGAATGTTTTCAAATCATTTTTGCTTGTTTTTCAAATTTGTATACTCTTTCATGAATTGAAAAGAGTATATTGGATTTGTGCAATGTCTAACCGTATACACAACAATTTTTTCCCCGCTATTCAGTCAAAAACTTTCAGCTTCTAGAGACTTGAAATTTGAAACATGTACACCCGCGTCAGATAAAATCTTAAGATATTTTGGCTACGCCCACTGGGGGTGTATACATATACTCCTCAGTTTTAAAGCTAGATACAGCCGGATTTTTTCAGACAAAGTGCTGAGGGCCTCTTTTAAAGATCGCATTTGATACGCCCATACAGAGTTATCAAATTTGCACACCGTTTTCGCTATTTAAATCTCTAAATATCGAACTGAGAAATTTTGGTAACGGTTACATTTTTTGTAAATTAAAATAATATTTAAGACCGTTTTGGACTATTTTTTCCAATTTAATCACCTTCACAAGCTGTGCAATGGTAAAGTTGGGCTTTGTGGCCTTTCGCTGTGTGGGTTTTGCGCTGGTAGCCGCCATCTTAAGGTTTACCGATCGCCGATCACTGATCACTGTTTGTTTTGTTGTTCCCGTGTACTGTTAGTTTTGTATCGTTTCTTTAGGCTATTGGCACGGTATGTTTCACTGCAATCTTCGCCAATGATTATGATTAAACACTCCATAGCTGCGCAGACGCAACGCCAACATGCAATTCGCGCTTGGCCGCAATGCAAACAATGCCTCGAGCCAACACAGCAACACGCTGCACGCCAGCAACATGCACGGCAGCAACCAACCAGCGCCCAACGGCAACTCTCGGGACTAACGCAAGGCGATCGGTGGCCAGAATGGAAGCCTGCATTGGGCACAAGAGATGTCGTTGCTGTGCATGAACCCGCGCCAAGTTCACTAAACTGATCCACCGATACGGACTGCTGCACAGGCACACTGGGGACAACGCCTACATCTGCGCCTGTGCCTGCGCCGCTGCCAATGCAATTTGTAAGGTGTTTAAGCTGGGTTTTTGCAATTTGCGAGCCAAGCCTCGGTGCAAATGAAGTGCGGGCAGGGATAATCCTTTTTTGTTTTGCACGCAACGTGGCCTGGGTAAGTATCTGAATCCTTGTGTGTGTGTATGTTTTTGTCGCGCACTCGCGTCTACATCCACATGGCTCTACATCCCGCGAGAAACTGAACGACCACTTGATCAATCTTGCTGCTCTTCTTGACGTCGGCGTCGGCGCAGCATTGCCCAAGCGCAAGAAGCAAACGTTTATGCCACACGACAACATATAACAAACATGTTGCAAATGTTGCTGTAAACAGCAACGACAACGACCACGGCCGCAACATCAGCAACATTAACACAACAACAGCAACACCAAACAAAACAAGAAAAGAAAGGGCGCAGTCTCAGTCGCTGCCATAATTTCTGCTCTTGATCACTGCGTTGGCGTTGCCATCTTAATGCTTTAGCAGAAAAATTGTCTCAGCCACTGCTCAAGCAGCAATATTTCTTTGTGTTTGTTGTTGTTTATACTCGTTCAAAAAATGAGAAGAGTATATTAGGATTTTGCAATGTCTGTCTTGCTGTCCGTACAAACGTACTTGCGTTAGATGAAGTGCTAACATTTCTTGCTGCGTGGAAATTCGATAAAATCTATTTACCTCTCTCAGTTTTAAATGACAAACTACAAAATTCGATTATTTTCCAAAATAACCTTTAATGATTAATTATTAATTTCGACTGTATTCGTTGTTATTATACTGTGAATGAGTATTGCGTAGTCGGTTACACCCGACTGCAATGTTCTTGTTGTTTTTTCTTTGCTTTTTATGTAAAACGAACATTTGCTAATGAATTATTATTACAATTTAATGAAAAATGAGTTTGGGCAACTGTCCATCTTTCATCAGATTGGGCAACTCGTAAACAAAGCCTGATAGCTTTAGATGCTCATGCAGCTGCTCTTAATTACAACAACTGTACAATAAAAAAGCAGCTGGTATACCCTACAAAAGCTTGGAGCAGCGTAAAGTAAATTTGGGCTGTTAGGGGTATGCAAAACACTCAGTCTGCGAATATTTAATGAATTTCTGATGCATATCCAACGAGCTATTTAGTGCCAGATTAAACCCTTCTTAAAAAAGGGCACATGTGGATACTTATTAACGCTTCATTAAATTCTTGGAGCGCCCACCAACAAAATTAAAGCGACAGCCACGAACTGACAGAAAAAGAAGAAGGAGGAGACGTATATATTCGGGCAAACGTATCGTATGTAAAACTGGTTTTTTCCTTTTTTTATATTTTTAAGAACCCCACGATAAGACTTGTTCTTTGAGCGCACATGCTGGCCAACAATCGCACAAGATAAGATCTAAGTTAATTGAGCCAGTCAAGTGCCCTACACGAAAATACTGTGGATATCTATGAGCCGGAACTGCTGGAGCCGAAATACGAAAACAAACGGGCGATTAAATTGGAATAGATAATTAGATTAACAATTGGTACATTAAATTTAAGTAGCGAAAGGATCGGATAAGAATAATTTACTAATTACGAGATCATTTAAACACTCATAAATGTTAAAGCACAGTTAAAGCAGCGCTCACAATGGAGAATTCAACCAAAGTACGATCCGTCTTATCAGAAAAAATAATAAAAAAAAAAAAACAAAGGAACCGATTTAACAAAACACTTTGCTTGTGTAGGGTATCTCGTAACTGGCATTTAAGCATATGTAAGTAAAAACAAAAGTGCTGATGAATATCACGGCAACGTTTCTCATGATTGAGGCCCAAAAGAAATCAACAACATTATAAACCATAAAAATTAATAAATTTTTCGTATTATTTTATTACGTATCAAAAACAACAAGCAGACACAAAATGCCAATACCCTGTACACGACCCACGCCCTCACACCCGCCGTAACCCTCGCTCCGCAATACAGAAATAAAAATTAAATGAAATGAAACGAAAAAAAAAACAAAGTTCATGGCAATGCCAGTGGCTCACACAAAGCCGGGTCTTGGGCCAGTTGGTCGCCTGGGCGCTATTCAATCCATCAAAAGAGATTATATTCATTAACTAGGCAGGCAGGCCAGCAACGAGACGCAAACTTGGAATCGGACTCGGACTGGGATTGGGATTGAAGCTGGGACTACTTCTGGGTCTGAAACTGAGACAGGGACTGGCACTGGCCCTGATGTTAATGGCCACTGTACTGCTGGAATTTCTTAATTTTTTTGACAGTTCTCATCAAAATGTGTTGAAATTGTTATTGTTGCTCTTATAGTTATTGGGCGCAAAAATTTACAAGAATCATCTAGCAGATCACATCTATTGGCAGCATGACGTACCACAATTCAAAATGTTTAAGATCTGTGAACTTCATTAAAAAACCGTTTCATATCTATGACAATTTGACGCCATCAAAATTTATTTGTCTTCACCCCAGTTCTTCGACCATTTTCCAACATGTGTCGAAGTCATGAACATTTTACGCACTTGACATTAAATAAATATATGAACATATTATTGGTCAGCTTCAACTGTTAGCCTTGTAATAATATATGTACCACATAAGTATTTACATATTTTTATACTCTTGTTTTTAGTATTGTCTGCTTTGTGCGTTTCAGTACGCAGATTCCTGCAGCTGTCGACTGTTCTCACTTTGAATGTATTCACTTTGTCAGGTTTACATAAAAAGACCAAGATCACAATATAATATTGGGCACACATATTCGTAAAGGCCAACTTCGGCCAACCCGGCGCCAGCTGTTTTCTGTCATGAATTGTGTAAAAAACTAACCCCACACTAAGTGTAAATACAAGAGCATACACATATATATATAGCCAAAAGTGCTTTACAGCTTCCGGGCCAAGCCACTGAGGTGTTTTTTATTTTATGGATGAAAAGCACACACACGCAAATAATACAACAATTTATTATTTAAGGCCAAACTAATTTTAATTGCTAAATATTTTGCACCAAAAAGGAGCGAACGTTGCTCTTCATGCAAATTTTGGGAACTTGAAGCATCAACTCGACTGGCCAACTGAACTAACTGCTTTGAGCTCATCTACAAATCCGTCTCCATCCGCATTGCCATTTATGAATGTCTCTGGATGTTCAATTCATAAGTGGGTTAAACAATGCACGCCAGCCTTTGTCTCAGTCGTCTGTCTCAGTTTATTAAGGCAGCAAATATGGGATTTATTCGCATACATTAAAAGTAATATTAATATTTATGATTTAATATTTCTGAATTTAATTATTCAATTCCATTTTAGGTTGCTTGCACACTCATATGCACTTTTTGAAATTACATTTCCTTAGTGAGCAGCCTAAAATTAGACAACATCTGACAAAAATCCCCCAACCTTAATCAAAACAAAACAAGGAACTCCCTAATGGCTGCACCCACTGCCACAAACAATGGCAAAATCTAGTGCACATTGTAACATCAACCGAAATCCCAAGATGTCGATGAAGTACGTCACTCGAATGAAAAACGAGAATAGAAGCGGACACAATTGCAGCGAACAGGACAATCTGAATCAATATGTAATTAGGAAGAACATTTACGACAATATAGTAAACTGCACCTATAATTAAAAAAATTTAGTCATTTCCTTTCCTTCAACAATTGTTTTCTTTTTGTTCTTATGCATGCAATTATCAGCACCTACCTTTATTTAAAAAGTAATGGCTAATAAAACTTGCACTATGCACTGGTAGCGCTTATCTGAACGGATCTCTTATACTCACTTCTTGGTCGGTCGTCGTTCAGCGCGGTTCTAAATCTAGTTTCACCGTGCACGTAACGGTTGATAACTTCCGTATATGTAATCCGAGATACCTATAGCGTTAACGTCCTAGATTGGGTCCGAAGTAATAATCGAATAAATTGGAAAAGCGGTGTGATTGTTTTGTTTGTACAGATTATGATCTGAAAACTTTTTTGCCGTTAAACCGAGATTGCCGCTGTAAAAGTGTATTTAAAGTATATTTGTCTCCCGGGGCCTGTCTCTGATTCTCCAGTCGAGGTAAGTAAAGAATCTCTACATAAGTATGTCCTTACAGTTTTATTATATATTTTAAGATTCCTATATCTTTGTCACCCTGTATAGCTATCTATTGTTATGAAATTTTGGATATATATTTGCAGTTATCTACTTCAAACAATGTGTTAACATTTTTGTGCAACGCTCACTGGGAGGCTGGCAAATCGATAACATGTCGATACACCTCAAATCGCGAATTGATTAAAGGTAAATATTTTCCACAATATAAAAGTTACAGCCACAAAATATGGTATGTAGATAGCTGGTGACCTCCCCAAAATATTCTGAGTTTGATATCCTCATAACTTTGTAAAAAATTATCAGATTTTCACGATGTTTACCATTTTCTTTATGGATTACCCTGTAGATTAATTCTGCATTTAAATGTAATCATGAATTACTTAATTTAATTAAATGATTTGAATATAATTTTTTTTTTGATTTTTTTTTCCAAAAATATATTTTACTCCTCTGTTACTTATTTTGAAAAATTTTTTTTTATTTTTAATTGATTGCGGGTATTGAAATTAGTATAAAACGCAACATTAAAAGTGTTTCTAAGGGGATCGAATTTTCTGTCAAAAACCATGCCAAATGTAAATATGTAAAGTTCCCAAAACCATAGTTGAAAGATTTTTAAGTCTCATAATTTTGTTAAAAATTAATCAATTTGCGATATAAATCCAGGAACTTTACCATTTCCACTCATTAGCAAAGCTATAGAGCTGTGTAGTGAATTTAGTTGTTTATTGCTGAATCGAGCACTGGCTTACAAATCGATCAGTTTTGTTGAACTTGATATGCGGAATATATAAACAAGTTGGGAAATCAATCGCTTTTACTAGTGGCCTTATGCATACATAAATGTTTTATACTGCCGATCTTGCAGACGCTGGCAGTCGATTTGTTGGTTTATTAATTTGCATTGTTTGCTGTTTTTACTGCGTTCATTAACCGCTGGAATTTATGACCCCCAAAACGGTGTTTACCACGTTCTTATTCTAATTTATTTTATATGTGCTTGTATATGCACAATCATGCCATCAATCTGCGTAGTTAGCATTACCCGTTCGATTCGATTGGGCTTTTATAGTTTGGCGATATTGTTATGGCCCAGGTGGCCTGACAAATCCAATGAGAGTTCACCTGTGGGTGGAAATCAATGAGTATTGTCACTCTAGGTCTGGCCGAAACAAGTTTTTTGCAACTCGTGTTCGTTGTATGTCTGATTCTTTTTGGCCATACCGATATGACCCAATTTCCTTGACACATGCCTGGCAGGTTTATAAACCCAAAACTGTTACGGTTAACAATCAATTCCAGTGCGGAGTGGGGGTACTGCCAGCACTCATTACTTAGCTGTTTCTATTTATTTTTTTCTTCATGCAGATTTCATTAGTCAATAATTGACTTTGCCTGTCTGGTTTGTCAGTGAACCCATAAACACGAACTGCGCCCCGGGGGCACCAAGACCCGACCCAGCCAAGCAAAGCTGATGCTGATGCTGATGCTGATGTCGATGCCGACGCTGAAGCCGAGGCGTTAAATGCAAAAAGCTCGGCCCGTGGCATTCATTGAGAACCTGAGCGGCAGAGTTCCCACGCTTGAAATTCTTCACGCATGCCTATTGCGGCCTGCAGTTTGAAGCAACCTTAGACTTTCGCCTTCTATTATTCGCGTTGCAAATGCAAATTGGCGGCCAGCCGGCTCTAATTTATGAATTTCGTAATATTTATGTAGAACAGATGCGTTGACTTCTCACAGCAGATAGAGAGCAGCCCACAGGCACGGCAAAAACATAATCGTAATCATAATAAACACGTCCACGCAATAGCCTCAGCCTCAGCCTCAGCGCCAGCGCCAGCCGCAGCCGCAGCCCCTGGCCCAGGCTAAGTAGCACGTGTGTCAGTTTGGGCCGATGTTGCTTTCGGTTGGTTGGTAATGACCCAAATTTCATAGCTGTGCGCTAAATACGCCTAATGGTCGTTTAATTATACGACAGACAGCGACAGCAGCAGCCGCCGAAACATAAATACAACTAATTGTATAATAACAAGGCATTCTCCTCATATATATATTGATACGTGTATATGTTTATATCGATCGGCTTATAACAAAAGGCTCAACAAATGAATTTTTAAGCAAATTCGCTTACGTGTTAATTGTTTGCGCCAAAGCTTAGAAATAACATTTTGCCGAATGCGACTGTTGCCACGCAATCACCAAACGCCATCTAGCGGCAAGCGCACACGCACTTCCAGCTTTTGCGCTGTTGTTGTCGTGGGTCAGCATCATTTTACAGGGTATGACAATCTATATTAACTATTACATCGTATTTGTAACACCTAAATTGAGAAACTGTAAATATCAAAACAATTAATAAATGACAATAATTATACTAGGTTCACAACTTACACCCGTAAGAATGGCATATGAAGGGGACATTTATACCCTGAACTCATTGGAAATGGGTGAAGAAGGGTATGATGGTATTGTGCAAATATATGTAACAAGAAGGAGAAGGCACCTGCCAACCTATAAAGTACATCAATAGTCGACTCTGCTAGTCGGTGACTCTCTCTTTTTCAAGTTTTTTTTATACGCTAACAAGATTTATTCACATTGGTTTTTGTTAGTTTAGGGCTATCTCGTTTCCACCTATATCCATGTCGAATCTTGAACCAGTCCGGACCAATAGGCTTGGATATACAGTCAACTCTCTTTTTATGGGGTTCTGAAGTTGTGCTGTTTTTCCACCTGCAGTTAACAAACGGTTACGAGTGTTGTCAGCAAGCGAAGAATGACTAAATATCTAATTTCCATATAATTCCTAAGTAAATTAAAAATAGACTACATTTATTAAAAGTAAAATAATGTTATACATTTGATTTGAATATATTGACCATTTTTTATTCCTCGTTCCTTTATAAAAAGTTTAGGTACCCATTACTTTATTTTTTTCTGAATCGATATCGACGTTTCTATGCGATTTTTCGATCCTAAAAGCTTTTTGAAAAATTTTGAACGTATCACTAATTATAAAATGGAAGACTTGTCTTGTTGCTTGCGACGCTTTTTACGCTATTATGTTTTCTGTGGAACGTATCTAAAAAGAGAATCTATATGATTAAATTCTTTTATTTCAACAGTTTCTCAAGCTGACTATATCTACATATGTAAACTGATGCGCAAGGGTATGCAAAGATCAGTGCTATAAATTGATGGTAAACTTTTCTCGATTGTTGTTGTTGACGCTGAACCATCAACCCGTCAGCATTTGACAAATTTGCGCTTGTCGTATGTGAATTTAACAAATTTATTGTTAATAGAGCTCAACGCATTTTTACAGCGGCGGCTGCTGCTGTTGTTGCTGGCGGCAAAAGCTGTCGCTGCTGTTAAGGCAGTCGTTGTTGTTGGTGCCATTGTTATTGTTGCTGCTGCGAAGCAAAGTAATTTGTTTATATTGTTGAGCAATTGACACGCCTACTTTACCTAAGCAAAATTGCCACAATTGTTTGGAGTGCTAAAATTAATAAGTGTGTTTAGGTTTTTTTAAAGTCTTTTATTTAGGCTTTTTGACACATTTCGTCGTGCTCTTCACGCTCTCTATTATCGGTTGTTGTTTTTGTAGTTGTTGCTATTGCCTTCAAGTACAGCTTGAAGGCAATGACTTGGTTCAGCATATGGCTCGCAAATTGGGAATATTCATTTTTATACTCGTTCACGAGGCGAAAAGAGTATATTGGGTTCGTGAAATGTCCGTCCGTCTGTCCGTATGAAAATCCACATACCTTGGATGCGGGTGCGGGACCAAATCAGTATCTCCCACAATTTTAAAATTGAAATCACCAAATTAAGTAGACAGTTTTTTCTCTAAATATGCAGCCGACAAATTGTGGCCACGACTAAGCAGATTACAACAATCAACATTTAAAAAAACAATAATGATTTAGTCTTTTCTGCTTTAGTTCGTATTATACTGTAAACGAGTATTGCGCAGCCGGTTACACCTGACTGCAACGTTCTTTCTTATATTTTTAGAGTTTACAATCAGCCCCAAATGCTTGAACACAGCTAGCATCTAAATTTTATTTATATATATATATATATATACATATATATATATATAAATTTTAATCTATAATTCAATTCGGAGAATTCAATTTTTATACTCGTACAGAACATAGAATTGAACATTTTGTCACTAAAGTTGTAAAACATTATAAGCATTATGTATTCTCTATCAAAACAACGATCTATGTCTATACAACAAACTAATTCTTAATACTATATATAGGTACAATTTGGTTTAAGAAAAAGGCACAAGAGTATTTCAAGTTCGACAACCCGAATTTAACTGTTCGTGCCGAAAAATATTTATTGCTGCGAGGGAATAGATTTAAAATCGAAATGTTTGGCATTCGAATTTCTATTTGCGTAAATAGAATTTCATGTTCGGTTATTAATGTTTTATATCAAATTTAAATGTGCAAATATTTTATGCATATGTGCTTGCAAACACAGACTATATATACAAAAAATATATTTTTAAAATTCAGATATGTTTTCTATAATATATATACTTCTTTAACTTGATCGATCATGCACTTGTCCAAATAATAAATAAAACAAGCACACATGCAAATATGCACAACTCTTGAGTTAAAAACATATGTATGTACATTCATACACACATGAGTTTATGTGTACATAGATATAAATGTCTCGTTGCACCGTATGTAACTCTTGCGACGAAAAAAGCAGGAGATATTAAAACGGTTGGTATCCCCAATTAAAATTCATCATAAGATGAACCAATAAAGTGACCATAAATTCACAAATATGTTGGATTAAATTTAGATTTCGAAATACATTCAAATGATTTGTTTTCATTTACAACTGAACTGTCAGTTGAGCCAAAGCCAGACTTCCCATAGCTGCGAGAGATAAGAGAGCTTAGCTAAATCTCATGATGTAACGCCAGAGCACCGATCGAGGATGGTACCGCATCACTAGCTGCTATCACCATAGGGGCTCCAAGTGTTATGTCACGTTGAACGCCCTGATCTCGATCATATGGCATTATGTACAGCGAGGCGTATGCTTAATCTAAACTTACGCACACTCATACGCCTCGGTAGGCAGCATTAGTGTTAAATGTGTGCTCAATTCTAGCTAAACATTTGAGTAAATATTACCGCTAGCGGCACCAAGTGACGTGCATCTTTTTTGCCCCACAAATTAACATCTATGTGGTGCCGATAGTTATATGTACATATATGCCTGACTACTTAGATTATAGAGACCGCTAACTATTACTATGGGACAACTATTTGGGGTCTTGGTTTTGAATGGCTGCGTGTGGTCCTAGGTCTATATGCGTTATTTTGTGCGCCTGAATAGCGTTTAGCAACTGGCAAGGAAAACAAACACGGAAATATTTGCACAAGCTACGGCTGGGCTGTTAAACCAACGAAAAAAATGCAAATAAATAATAATAAAAAAAAAACTGGTCGATTTAATTATGACTATAAATCGAATTTGTATGCAAATTATAAACGCTTGCTTAGCCCCAAAGCCCTCAACGAAACCAACAAATTGATGGCTTTGCCGATTTTCACCTCAAAGGGTGTGGGGCTCTAACGCGATTATGTACAGAGATGAAGTCTATCAATATATTATGTGTTTCACGACGACTCCAGCTTCGCAGAAGTCTCAAATTGAAATGTATAACATATTTAGAAAAATCCGATCTTGCTTAAAAACTGCATGATAGTATAGGGGCATAGGGTATATGCGCGATCAAAACGACATTCGCATTCACCTCGATCCATAAATCTTGGCTACAAAATGTATAAATAACGCCACGGAGACCGCACATAGATTGCAATATAAAACCGCAATACCTCGTCTAATTCCTTGGAATCGAAACAAAGGCTTCACATACCATACACCGACAGAGCCGAGCAGCCCAACGGGCTCCTTGAAATATTAATAAGAAATAAAATATTTTGAGAACCATGCTATTAAAGAATCTTTTCCTTTGTTTTTTTTATTTTTTTTTTTTTTTTTGGTTTTGAGCTCGTTCGGTTTATGCCACTGCTGCACCCATTCGCATACAATGATAAAGCGCTGATGCCTCAAGCATCGAAATATTGCTTTTAGATAGATAAAGAGATGAGGGCAGGCTAAGCCACTTTGACTTCTGAATTCAGGCAGTAGAGTTTAGCATATGAATAAAGGCGGTGCGCGCCTTGGATGCTCCGGCGCGTCTCCACTTTATATGCAAAGCGAAATGCTTGAGTCGATAATACCATAGCTTTAGATTTATATGTTCGCATGTTGATGTTGATGATCCAGCTGTGATGATGCCACCAGGGCGAGACGATGTTGCCGTGATGACAACAGTTGTATGAAGTAATTAAATGGATGTCATAAAACTAATATATAATGAATTTATGTAAAGTTATGTTACACGCTCCAGCTGCAAATAGCCAAAATGCGATAAAGCCGCTCTTAACAAAAACAAATGACAGCAAATAAATAAAAAGTCATTAGGAGCGTTTCTTCTGGTTTCAGATCGCCTATTATGGACGGGGCGGCCGCAAACAGACAAAACCTAAACACCAAATAAAGTATCGAGGCAGCAGGCAACCTTTGAGAGCATCAAACCACAAACCAGATTCTGCTAATTTTTTTTTTTTAGATTTATAGGCGGTTCTGGCTTTGATGTAAGCCAACAAATCAGTTAAACAAATTATTATTTACCAAAATTCAAATACCTAGCTAATAACACTAAAATCGATTTGCCAATAAATTCATTCACAACTTGTGACAGGTCGACGAAAAAAAAGCACAAATATTATAGGAAGGATGCTGAAGTTGGAACTGCTCAGCTTGTAAATACCCTGCATTTAGTTCATAGCTACGGACAATGTAGTATGCGACAGTAGCATATATCTCACAAATTTGGCTAGCTCTTATCAAATCTTAAGTCCAAGATAAGATCGACCTAATGCTGTTCCGAAACGTTTTTAAAATATGTTTTATATGTTTAAATTTGTGAGCATCTGCGCGTAGCATACGTGTGTAGACTTTTAATGTGAGTAGGGTATTAAACACAAAACAAATGTTTAAAAAAATTAAACACACAATTATTAAAGGTGCTTTCGCCTTGAATGGGCGACTACGACTGTGGATGGACATTGGTAAGCAATTATGCTAATGCCTTGCTAAAAATGGCTAGCTAAAATCCATAATAAAATAATGACGAAATGAAACAAGATTCGAAGTCCGAAATCCGAAATCAGTTTTAAGACCAAGTGTTCACTAGGTTGAAAATGTTTAACATTAATCTTGACTGTTAAATTAAAAAAGAATTAATTAATATCAACGACGAACACTTGTCGTCTCACATCTCTGCCGCGCTGTTATTCTTGCTGACATTCGGTTTATTTTAATTTTTTAATCACTTTGACGGTTTTTTTTTTTGTTGCTATTTTTTATACACGATCGTGGGTTGCTTAATGCGGGCAGGGCGTGTAATCGCGCTATGTTTTCGGCATGCAGAGCACGTAAATATATTGCTCATAATAATACTCAAAATTCAAAATTCAGAACCTACAACTTCAACGAAACTGTCACCAACACCCTAAAGTCACGCCCCGGCAACACACAATTTACGGGTATTTCTCTTTATTTTAAGCCTTTTTTCTCAGTTGAAATCATTTACACGTTTTTATGGAAGCATTATAATTCTGACAAATTGTTTGTTGTTTCAAAGGGCACACACCTTACAAAAACATATATAAAGTCTGTAGATATATTACAACAGGTAACACCTATGTATGTACATACAAAAGCTGTTCAGAATAATTCTTTATGATTATCAGATCTACCACTTCCTCAAACTTATTCAATTGCGAGTTGTATTTATGCATAAGTTATATGTGTTTATTTAATATTTATTATTTATGTATTTTGATAGGTACTAGTTTGGACCTACCGCCCACATCGAATAGGGAATCAGCAATTCGTGCTAAAGCTACTGAATTGCTTTTTGTTTTGTTTTTTTTTTGCATTTGGGTTGACAGACAAATGTTCATTTCTTTCAATTTGTTTTCTTTTTTTTTGCCTTAATTTTTGATGTCAACGAACGCAACTGAATTTTCTTTATGACACTCGTTCACAAAGGGAAAAGAGTATATTGGGTTTGTGCAATGTAATCATGCCGTCATTCTGTCCGGAAAACTCAACTTTTTTAGCGCGATTGAAGCTAGAGACTTAAAAGTTGAAAAATATACTTATCTACTATTTGAAAAAAAAAATTGTTTGCAGACAGTGTTCGAATAATCGATCTCCTCTAAAGGTCGAGCCGACAAATTTAGACCACGCCCACTCGCGCCCCTACAAAATACAAAAATCTATATTTTCCCAAAATAACCAAAATAGTAACCAAGAAAGAACTCGATTGTTTTAAGCTGTTATTGTACTGTAAACGAGTATTGCGCAGTCGGTTACACCAGATTGCAAAGATCTTACTTATTTTTATTTAAAGTAGACAAAATAAATAATGAAAAAATAAGCAAAATGCAGAGAAACACGCGCAAAGCGTCGTACATCCGAAATACATATATACTCAATTCTAAACAGTATGCGAATTGAAATTCATTTTAGACAAACCATAGAAACCATAGAATCTTTACAGAAACTGTTTCAACCCATGGCGCCACATAATAAATGACCGAATCTATTTTCAAGAAATACACAACAAATACAAAAAAAAAAAATAAAGAAATGGAACCAGAAATGTTCAAAAATAAAATGCTATTTTTCATACATAAGAGCATGCAATTGTTCAAATGACACGCTCAGTCACAATTCTTGGTGTTAGTCGCAATCAGAGCTGGGCACGTGTCGTGTTTTCCTTCGTGACAGCATCAGTTTATGGTGAAATGCGATACATCTTGCATTGATGCATTGCCTGCAGGACACTATCGGGTCCTCGAGGTTCGTCCGGGTTCGTGGCTAGTTTTAATACCGTTCCACAGGGATTACACATATGGCCAGAAAGAGTCTTATCAATAGCTTAGCTGCTAGTGCTATGCAAATAGTTGTATTTATATGAATGTATATTGTATGGAACATGTGTCGGGTCAGATAGCCGTAATGACTTCCTACTACGCAAACAACATTATTTATGAATCCATTTACATATATGAGTTCGTGTTGTGTTTTAAATTTACACAGCCACTTGCATTGGCAATAGGCCTCGATGTTACATATATATACAAATACAATGCTGGGAGTCTAATGTTTTCCGTTTTGTTTACAAAGGCAAAAATGTCACGTCCAAACACCCATACAGTCGGATCTAGCTAATTCTCACACTCCTTGTCCGTTTCTCTTAAACTTAATTAACCGCAATTAACAAACAGATCGTGTTGTGGTGTAAATGAAAAAAAAAATGTGCCGCATTTGCATTTAAACATTTGCAGACGTTGGCTCAAAGCCATCATTAGATGCAGCTGCTGCAGATCGGTACAATAAAATCTCATTCATGCCGTGAATATATGATATCTGCTCATGCACAGTCGTTTTTGGTTAAATCTTATTTGAAATCTTACATTACTTACTCATAACTCACTTTTAAATTGAAGCCTAGGTTATGATACACTATGTTAACATAAGATTATAATTTAATGATAAAAGAAAAAAAACAAAACAGCATTTATTCATTAGCTGGAAATTGTGTGTGTGGGTACACATCATTGTAAAAATTAAGATAATTCGTTTATCAACGGAAGATCTTGTCCGAGCAATAGCGTAAACTTAGTTGATATGATATGTATAAGTATATATGGTTTACTTCTGACGTAATTAACATTCACTGACTCAGTCACTATGCAGGCAAATGTGTACTATCTAAATATATATTTGCTTTGATACCCTAGGGCTTTAAGAGGTTCTCTTGGGAAGTGACCACAACTCTGTCGCGCTTTATCCAAAACATGTACATTATATACAATTTAACGATTTGCTAGTGCCGGCATGCAATGCGCGAAATTAAACTTTTATTTTATTTTATTTTATTTTAATTTTATTTCTCTTTTTTGGTCTGTGCAGCCAAGCGTGTGTATTCAAATGCGATGGCCAAAGCGACGCTTTCTATATGTCTCGTTGAGTTTTGTTTAAAAAGTAAATACAAAACAAGTAAGAGTGCTCTAGTCGAGCTTGCCCGACTAAGAGATATCCTGTACCATGGTATATTTGTTTATTTTACACACAGATACATATTTTTGAATTTTTTCCAAAAAGAAACCAAACGAGGATATCGATAATTATCGCTATATGACACTGAGGAAATCTTATCTTAAGAATTCGTTAGATATCGACTTTCTGCTAATAAAATATATATAATTTACATGATATACGAAAATTTAAAATGACACAGCTTAATCGGATCGGCTGTTGATGCTGGTCAAGAATATATGTATGGGTTATTTACAAACTTGATGGGGTCGTAGATGCCCCTTACATACATTTGCACAACTCCAACAACTCCACAACATTTCCGCTGGGAACAGGGTATAGGGTGAAACAACACACACACAAAACAAATGAACGAATCAGACAAAAAATAGCGACAAATCAACCAAATTTATAAAAGAAATGAAAGAACTCGACAAATCGAAGCCGAAATCGAAGAAATAAATTAAGTTGAATTTCGAGAGAAGCCAGAAAGAAAACACAAAAAAAAAAACCAAAAACGAAGGGCTAGGCAGTATTTACCCGTTTCTTGACCAGCTCGCTCGTGTGGATGAATGGATGTTTGGTTGAGTAGACGTCCGGCGGTTTCCCTTTGAAGGAGCGTTGCGGGGCAGTGTCATCCTGTGCGGCGGCGGTTGTGTCTCTTAAAAATTCATTCAAGCCCTCCAGTTGGCCCGGCGGTGGTGCACAGTTTCTCGAATAGGGTTTCGTATGAGCTGTGGACTGAAGTCTGCAGTTATCGTAGCTGGTCTCGTCCGATATGGGCCTAGACGCGCCTTCTTCATCGGCCTCACGCAGTAGTTTATGGGTCTCTGCTGAGCCCATTGACGGCTCCGTTCGTGTCAACGCTTCAGACATGGCTGGCGGTCGCTAGGAGTTGAAGCCGTGCTGTCAATCACCCGCCAACGGAGCACGTGCAAAAATGTGCGCGAAAAGTTTCCGAATTTTGTGGCCAGCCAAAGTCGCTTCGTGGCTTTGGGCTTGGGATCGGATTGGGGCTTGTTAGCCAATTATGTATCTATTATGTTGATTTTTGGGGTTTGCTTATTTTGTTAATTGAAATGCGCTGGTCGCCGTTCCCGCTGCGGTTGCCGCGACCTCACGCACCCGCGACTGAGTAATAAACTAACATTATCTTGCAGATAAAATTTGGATGCTTGCGTCTGCTTCATATCGTACAGCCATTAGTAGTAGAGTAGTCGCAGTAGTTGAAGTAGAAGCAGTATACGGCATTTCCATAAAAGATTTTTAAGAAGTTAGCAACAGAGAACCACTTAAGAAGCATAGCGAAAAATTAGATAACTGCTCATATGTACAAAGATACATGCGTGTATATGCATATGTACATACATAAAAATCTTGTGCGATATAGCCAAAGCAGAGCCACAGAAGCGTCCAATGTTATTTCACATTTCTTCTTTACGGGTTTCAGATACATAAGCATGCTAACTTATATAAACATATGTTTGTGTCTATATATGTTTATAAATATTTGTGCATTTTATGTATTTGTTTTGTTGGTTTTCGTGCTGCACATACAACTTAACTTTTATCAACTATAGCATTTTGGTAAATTTTTTATTATTTTGTTATTTTGTTTCGTTTTTATTTTTATTTAGTTTTTTCTTTTTAAACTTTTGCTTATCGTCGCATCGTTGTCAACATCTAGAGAAGGTTGCCGAGACCGACTTAAAGTTGACGACACAAGCATACAAGCACACACACACAAACACGCACACACATGCAGACGCACATGAACGCATGCGCATGCCCGTCCATGTTTTTATCGATATCGATAAGCATCGGCTAATCTTTTATCATTACCGTTAGAAGTACAAACTAACACGACCTGTTGCTAAGCATTTTGAATGTTATTTGGTTTTTGTTTTGTCAGAAATTATAAATGAACAACTGCCGCTCAGTCAGACTCTCAAATTGCCGCGCGCGCAAAATAAAAGACGACAAAAATGTAAAATAAAATGAAAAAACCAAAAATAAACATTCAAAAGCGTTTCACGCGATCTCCATCGCTCGAGTTCGCTATTCAGACTAATTCCGCTTACAATCTTGGGCTGCTATCAACCGCAACGCGGGAGAGAGCCACAGGTTGTCCAAAGACTTGGCTCTCAAAATTGTGAATTTTTTTTGTATGAAAATAACGACAATTTAAATTAGTAAAATGACTAAAATACGCGAGTTGTCTTAATGAAATCTCGATCCGTTATTTTAATGAACACAGCACATACGTATATCAAAATTTGTCCGATTGGACCACTATATTATATGGCTCATATAATATATGAGGCCAAGAATCGGATAAAAATGCAACTTTTATGTTTTTTACGAATTTACAATTTGATTAATTTTATTTTATTATTATCATCGGACTAACGCTCTAAGTAAATTCTTCACATGCTTAAAATCTAATTCGTGCGAATTGCAAGATAATGTAAACAAATCGCAAACCGATTTTGTGACGTCACGCTCTTAAATCTCGCTCTTTTGCTTCAGCGCCGAATAACGGAACTGTTCTTTGCGCAACCTTTAAATCTCTCACTCGTCAACCGCGCACACACAGACAGGCATGCCCATTATAAATATCGAGTCAAAGCTCTCTCGCTCTCTCTGAGACTGTCTTGCTCTCTCTCTCGGGTTTTTGGCATTCAATCCGCAGAGATCCAAGAAGCACGTTTTCTTATTTAAGCATGAAAATAACGCAATGCGTCCTGTGTGTGCAGGCTGCCAGTTGCGGCCGAAGTGCAGAGTAAATTTTGAATGAACTGAACCGACTCTACCGGCTCATACGAAGTGAGCCGAACTGCTTCTAGCAGTGGCGTAGGAAGGGGTTTGAGGTTAATCCTCCCCACATCTAAATATATATTTGGAAATTTGTAAAAACAAAGCGGAAATCTTCCTATAGCCTCATATTAAACAAACTATTTATTTTAACCCCCAGAAAAAACCCGCCTACGCCACTGGATTGTACACATATGCTATTGAAAACATGTGAGACGAGAAACATGTACACATACAGCCAAACGAAGCATGGAGCAACGCTCATCAAAGCTTAGACTCTCAGTGCAAGACCCTCTTTCTCACTGTCTGTTAAGCCATTGAGTAATATGAAGAGGCGACCACTAACTCCGAACTTGTGTTGCAGTTATGTACTTTATCTTCGTTAGATAAGGTTGGGTCGCAAACGTCGTTCAAAAACACAGGCCATTTTAAAACAAGCAATAACAAAACTCTCAAAACCAACAACAGTTTGCATAGAAACCAGTTTTGTCTATCGCCGAAAGTATATCATAGGCCTTGCAAGGAAATGAAGCGAACATTGCCCACAACAAACAGAGACAGACAGACATCGACTCTTTATTTTGATTATCCTACGATGAGTTTACTTAGACAATATTGCTGTATTGAATCCAATATCTAAAGTAACTGCATTAAGTTTATATTCTGAGATTTTCGACTTGGCGAGATGGCCCTTCTGCCTGTTACTTGCATTAGCACTATTATAGAATTTTTACCCATTTTTAAGTAATGTACCTGTAAGATACACCGAAACACAATAGAATGGGCAAGCAAAATATAAACTTGCGTTTATTTATTTTATATATGGAATTTTTTTGGATTGTACAACTTCTAAAACCCTGATCACATCAGTGACCTAAAATAGCTCGGTCTTGGTTCTCTCAATACCATACTAAGCCGAAAACAGTTCCTCATTCATTGTTTTTATGCCAAATTACCATATGTAGCAATTGACCTTTTTGCATATACAACAATTTTCTTTAATCAAACGCAACAGCCGAAGCATTAATCAATTAAAAGACGAGTGCTCGTTAAAATATTTAAATATAGTTGAAAATTAAAAATCCATTTCGCAAAACTCTTCTTCTGCAATGGCACTAGCACTAGAGCAATAAAAATGCTCTAAATAATTTCTTAAAAATTTGGCAGAGCTCAAGGTACTAATTTATTTATTATCAAAAAAAACGCCAAAAGCCTAAAATATTCATAGAAATTTCTAATAACTGAAAAACTAATGTATTTGGCATACAACTATTTAGAAAAGGTCAAAGAAAAATTACTATTAAATAATAGAGTTTTTAGGCCGTCCGATGATTCCCCGAAGGTATCCTGAAAAAATATATACATAAGACAAGAAATGAGTTGTGCAGAGAGTAGTCTGTCGTGCACGTAGGTAGGAAGACGACTCAATAGTTTCTAGTGGTTTAAAGAGAAAAGAATCTAAAAGAATATAGGAATCTATGCCGTCTACAATCAACATATGTCGGAAGAGAACAGCAAAGCTTGCCCTACGGTTGTTTAGAGACGGAAGATTAATACGGAAGATTGAAGAACAGAGCAGAGCCCCAACTGCAGACCCCCGCTGCAACATGGTGTTGCTTGGCGGCCCAACAACGTGCACACATGTTGTGTAATTAACAACAGCCAAATTTGAATTGCGAGCAGGAAAATTAAAGAATAACATAAAACAGAAGCCAAACAACAAATGTTACAAAACATCAGAACAATTTTCTTCTCTATGTACCCTATAAACAAAAAACTGGCCGACTATTAGGTAAAATTTTTAAAATACAAATAAATGTGTACAACAATTCGAAGTACATTTTTTTATCTGATCTGCAGGTCAACTCCAGAAATCGGATAGTAAACGCTCATCTTTATCTACTACTGTCGGATGTGTATAGAACAAAAAGAAATTTGCCTTAAACTTAATAAAAGAAAACATGTTTTCAAAAGATTTTATATTTACTTTAAATTTTCTAAAACTTGTTTTTAATATTTTTCAGATTTGTCTCTTAACTTTAAATACTAAATCTACTTTAAACCTCCATTACAGGGTATCTACAAATAAAGTATTCTAAACAAGAGCATTTATAAATATTCTCTTGTTTTTAAGTCAGTTTTGAACAGAACGCCGAAGCATAAATACACTAACCAACGTAAGAGCATAAGCGTAACGTAACGTTACAAATATTTTCAATTGCATACTACTAATTCTCCATTTACAATATTTAGGTGATAAAAAAAATAACTCCTCAAATGCTCCTTGGTCAAACTGGACGAAGAACTCGTGTATGGCCTGCTTAAGGTAGGCTATACATCCAGGCAAAAGGCAGGGAGCAGAGCGCAGATGTTAATTATCAAACGCACTTGAGACAACGAAGACAGCAGAGTTTCCAACGCGGAACCAACTGATGCTGACCACACCACCGCCGCACCAGCAGACACTGGCCGCTAGCCGCTAGCCAGAATGTCTCAGTGTACGCGATACTCGAAGCTATTTCTAGCGGACCCCTTCTAACATCTTAATAATTAACGCATTTAGATTATTTAGACGTGCCGGTAGCACGCGCAGTCATTAAGTTCTGTTTAGCCAAAATAGATCTGGACCATCGCAAATGCGGCACGCGCGTATCTTCCATCTTGCAGATGCAATTTTTTCCGTACCATGGGCGGTCTAGCCTCTAATGCTCGCACAACGTAAGTCCAAATATAAATATACACAGCGTTTTTTTCGCTTTATTTTTTTTTTTTTTGCCAGCTCGCTTGATTAATAAATATTGATCCTGATTGAATGATGGAAAGCTTACGAAAACTTAAATAACCACGCGGGAAGCGAACGTTGCGTCGCGCCGGGCGACGGTTCAGGTTTGAAGTTCGCTTGACAGCTGCTCAATCAAATCAAATATTTGGGCTAACTAAACACAAACCTTTTTGACATTCACCCCCCCTCGCCGTGACAATGCCATGGGCAAGCCATGGGATCGAAGATGTCTAAATTCTCGAAATTTGCAAAAATCAAACTCAATTACGTGCGCTGTCAATCAGCGGCAGGAATCGAAATCGAAATTGGTCCAAGAAGACATGCGTAAGAGCATTTTAGTGCGCAAGCGGCGTGGCCTATGTATCTCAAAGATACATTTCGCTTAAGGGTATGGCATAGATCATCCATTCAACTACATGTACATTTATAGATTCATTGCACGCGTACGACAGCAGACATTCTATATAGAATCATTCCCAGATGGCGATCGCGGAGCAGCTTCTGGTCGTGCGTTGACCATGAGACAAACGCCCACGCAATGCGCAAATATAAACTAATGTATATATAAATGTATATACCATACGTACACATATGTGTATATAGAGAAAAAGAGTGAGGGAAAGTAGGTGTGTGTGCGTGTGTGTAGAGTCTCCAGACTATTGGCTATGCAAATTAGAAGCAGAGACTTGCAAATATAGATGCTTATTAATATCAAGATGGCAAAGACTTCAAATGAAACACTTGAGGACTTGACTTTGATATAACCCCATTAAACAATACAATCCACACGATCGATCTTATCAGAAACCCTTGATGAGTTAATTACGATCAATGAAACATTTGTTAAGACTCTGTCCATTTCAGCTCAACCCAAGTGTCGGTCCAACATAAGTTTCAAATTAAAGTTGTGTACCATTAAGTATACCACATATAAACCAGAATTACGTACGCTTAAAAGTATCGTAAAATATACGCGGCCGCTGAAAAGCAGCATCATAAAAATTGACTTCAATACAATAGAACAATTTCCTGCAGAACGTCAAGGTTCCCAGCGCTTTGAATTGCCCGGCGACTGCAGAAAGACATTAGGCAACTATTTGATGAATAATACTGGATGTGAATAAAGATGATGTCTGCTGTTGTCAAGCATTGTGCTGAAACAAAGGAATATTTAAGAATAGAAAGACATATGCCAACATATGTATGTAGGTATGTACGTAAGTATGTAACGGACTCTCAGCTTACAGAAATGCAGCACCAAGAGAGTGTGAGTGTGAGTATGAATTATCTTGGAAAATAAATTGAAAATATGTGTTTTTGTTCAATGAATCGAGTGAGCCATGCACATAATATTTAGACTTATAACTCGATATAAGAGGCTCCCTGCAGTGTGTACAGTGAAAACTCTCCTAAGCGGAACGATAAACTACATATGTATGTATGAAAACAAAAATAAAATAAAAATGAATGTTTAAAAGCTTTTTCACTTTTCATGAAAAAATTAAAAATTTTAATTGTTTCAAGATTGCCGCCAAATTAAGCAAAAATTATAATTTCACATAACTGAAGAATGTGACAAAACTACTAGACCGAATTATAGGTGATATCCGACCAAGGCAGCTGTCCGTTGGTAGAGCTTGCACTGTATTTCTCATTAATTCGTTGGTTCATTGATTCCGAAAACGAAATTGAATGCACACATACATAAGCATGTGTATAAAATTATGAATATGCATATTTACCATGGCGTATTAGAAATAAAAGAGCTAACCAAAATGCATACAAAATTCGCGTAATGCACAACTTGAGCCCAAAATTTCTTATATGTGTCGATTCTGCGCTTAGTCAGCAGCACGAGTTCGCAACTGCCATTGCTGGCAGTGGAGGAGCTCTCCAATTGCAGACGGGCAAAGGGGGGGTCAGTGGCGAAAAGTGATGTGAGCGGATTATGTCTGATGGTTTATAGCTTATATTGCTTAAGCCTAAGCTCTTGTTTATGGTATGGAAATGGGCTTATTCCATAGAATTGCACATGGTACTCGATCAGCTGACAATGCCGTCAATTGCAATACGTGCAGCTCACCACTTGCCACTTGCCACTTGCCACTTACCGCTTACCGCTTGGCTGTGGCTTCAATAGATCCCCGCCGGCGATAGGCACAGCTGTCGGCTGCAGCTGCCACCACGAGCCGGTGCTCATTTGCGTGGCTCTGCGACTTGAGTTCCACCTAAGGCAACCAGATATAGCTGCGCTTACACCTTCAGCTGCCTTGAACTATCGACTTTACACATTTGACGCGCATTTTAATTATATGGTGAGCTCTTCGTGGGTTTCTTGCATAACGCCGGGGTTAGCCGGTTGCAAAGAGGCGCAATTTCTAGTTACGGTAGCGCCAGCCAATTGTCATAATGATTTATAAACATGCGCCGTAAGCACAATAAAGCAAATTAAAAGAAAAAATCATTTTTGTACGCTGTTAAGCTAGACTCTTGACTCTTGCAATTTATACTCATGTATACCCGCACCAGATAAAGTGTTAATATTTATTGACTACGCCCACGAGGAGCACGGCAGAAACATTCAATCTACATATATACCTACCTCAGTTTTAAAGTTAAATACATCCATTTTTTCAGCCACACCTTCTGGACTAATGTGTTTGGTTCGCGCTTAGTCTTACACTTGCGGCTTTATATGCCCTGTTTATAGCATTTGTACAGGGTATACAAATTGTTCTGCTTAGCTAAAGAGGCACAAACCAGCTTGGCGTTTGCTGGCGTCATTTATTATAACATTTATGTTCTTACCACTATATTCACATATATCAACCACAATTGACCTTTGTCACAGCAGAGCAGCAGAACAATAGCGACGCCTAGATACTAGACCCCAGTCTCAGACCTCTAGAGAAATTAATTATGGTTTTGTAAATTGTCATGAACAAAATTATTAATTGATCGCAGATAAAAGTCATTGCGAAAGAGAAGAAAAAAGCATGTAATATCGGGATAAATTAAACGACATTTACAAGACACATAAAGCTGGCGCCATGGGGAATGTTATAAGCCCCTGGGAGTATCTCTGGGAATGTTGTTTTTCAAGTAAATTTATATTTACTGTTAACTTGAAAACCTAATGATAGTTTGTCTATACTAATTTATGCTTTTAATACTAATGAAAGCAGCTAATCTAGAGATCTCGAGGTTTGATCGAATACTAACGGGACAGGAACAACACCACTGTGTAACACTGCATTCAATGTTGCACAGCGCCATACAATCATCATCCCTTTTCCAACACTACCCCATTGACAGGGAAACTTTCAGGTAGCTGAAAACCAGTTGAGACAGAACGCACCCTCTGAACAGTCGCTAGCAATGTACGAGGAGGAGGAACGGGGTTACCCGGGCAACGAGAACGACAACAAAGAGTCGCCCAAACAAAAACACAGAAAAACCCGGAAGACGCCAAGTTTCCAAAAAGAAATTGATGTGGACCCCAAATCTACTGCCACCTACTTTAGCTTATGCATTACGGGTCAGATAGTGTCGGCCATGTTTCCAGTGGGCCCGGACAAGGAGTACATCTTCTGTCGCTACGAGCTGGTCGCTGGTCCGGACTGGCAGCTGGCAACTGGCCCCCAGCACGGCATCACCCAGATGGCAACCAATAAAAGTGGCCACTTCAGTGACAAAATTGTGTTCAATATGCCAATCGAAATCACCTACAAGAGCACAAGTCCCTTCGGCTGTAAGTGTACGAAAAAGTGCCCTAATTTAGTTAGCTGACACGGATCTTTCCGCAGGGCCGCAAATTTTAGTCAGTGTCTTTGGGCAGAATGGACAGGGAGACGAGACTTTGCTGGGCTACGCCCACGTGCACGTGCCCATCTTTGGCAGCCGTCAACGGAATGACCAGGCGGAGTCCAGTTTGAATGAAGCGCCCATATTAATGCCCAGATGCCCGAACATGTTCGCCGATGTGGCCAGTTGGCTGCTGCGCCGCCAGCCGGAGCTGAAGGATCCCAAAGTGCTGTTAGACAGTGCGCAGTGCAAGGGTAGGCTGGCCATAGTTTCACCCGCTTCCTGTTCCTCATTACAGTTTCGCTCCAGGTCTCTCCATGGAATCCTACGGCACGCTACAGTTTCAGTTGCATGGGATAATGAGAGGAGCTCGTAAGCTAGGTTACAACTGGCATGCCTGAAATCGGACATCGGAAATATACATTTATACATGCACATATATGTACATACCGGTGTACGTGAATAAAACGTTAATTTGCGACGAACCAAAAAAGCATTTGTCCTAATCTAATTGGCCAGCGGGGGTTGCTTGCCTTAAACTTGACCATGACTTGGACGACAGCCGGAGAATGACGCGGTTGCCGCCGCTAACGCTAATCCGACGCAACAAATTGCCAGCAATTGGGAAACGAATTTAAAATATATCTACTTTGGATTGGCCACATAATTGGATTAGTTGGCAATTAGTCTAAGACTGGCTGGACTCAAGTGTCTTCTAAGGGTCGGGCGCAGCATATAAAGGCAGCCCAACTGTCCGGCGCAGGGCAGTCGCGCCTAGTCCAGCGCCAGGAGAAATCTTGAAGACATTGCATCTGCTATGGACAGCAAATAGTGTCGAGTTGTGCGGAGTAGCTATCGTGACCACCCAAGTACAAACGAAGTTCGTCCACCGAAATTTGCCAACTTTTTAGTCTGAGCCCAGGCGTATTCTCCGTACAGCCGAACCATGATAAGTCTGAATCATCCGACTTACGCGCGCCTACGCGATGGCGGCAATCTTAGCCTGGCCGAGAGCGTTCCGGCCGAAATAATGCACATGGTGGATCCCTATTGGTACCAGTGGCCGCCCATGGAGCCCATGTGGTTCGGCATTATTGGCTTTGTCATTGCCGTGCTGGGGTAATTAGCAAATTTCTTTAGCAATAGTTGATCATTTTAATTGACGGTAATTGCTTAAACCAAAGCGTGATGTCACTCACCGGCAACTTTATTGTGATGTACGTCTTTACGTCCTCCAAGGCGCTGCGAACACCCTCCAACATGTTTGTGGTCAATCTGGCCTTCTCCGATTTCATGATGATGTTCACCATGTTCCCACCGGTCGTTCTGAATGGATTCTACGGCACCTGGATCATGGGCCCGTTCCTGTGCGAACTGTACGGCCTGTTTGGCTCCCTCTTTGGCTGCGTGTCCATCTGGTCCATGACCCTGATTGCCTACGATCGTTACTGTGTCATTGTCAAGGGCATGGCACGTAAGCCTCTGACGGTCACGTCGGCTGTGCTCCGTCTTCTGGTTGTGTGGACCATCTGCGGCACATGGGCTCTAATCCCGCTGTTCGGCTGGAATCGGTATGTGCCCGAGGGCAATATGACGGCCTGCGGCACAGACTACTTTGCCAAGGATTGGTGGAACCGCTCCTACATCATTGTCTACTCCATGTGGGTATATCTGACTCCGCTGCTGACCATCATATTCTCCTACTATCACATCTTGAAGGTAAGCTGGAATGCATGTCTTCTTACCATACTCTACCAGTAATCCCAATATCCAGGCTGTGGCCGCCCACGAGAAGGCAATGCGTGAGCAGGCCAAGAAAATGAATGTGACCTCTCTGCGCAACAGCGAGGCAGAGAAGAGCAAGGCCATCGAAATCAAGCTGGCCAAGGTCGCGTTGACCACAATTTCGCTGTGGTTCTTCGCCTGGACGCCCTACACAATCATCAACTATGCGGGCATCTTTGAGTCCATGCATCTTTCGCCACTTGCCACGATTTGCGGCTCGGTTTTCGCCAAGGCAAATGCCGTTTGCAATCCAATTGTGTATGGCTTAAGGTAGGCGCTATTGGAGTGGCATCATCCATTATGGATTACCTCTTGCTTTTTTCCAGCCACCCCAAGTACAAGCAGGTGCTCAAGGAGAAGATGCCTTGCCTGGCCTGTGGCAAGGACGAATTTGCCTCAGACTCCAGGACGCAAGCTACCACGGAAATTAGCGAATCTCAGGCTTAAGCAACAAAACGACGACTGCAGCAGACGACGAGGCTAACAAACAAGATGACCTCTGGTGATTTTTGGACACAGGAACTGACAGCATTTCTAGATCCAAACAAACCTTTGCAAACACAAAAACCCACAAAAAAAGTTAGCATTCAAAAATGTAAAAAAAAAAAGAAATTAAACTGCAATTGATACAAAATCAAACAAAAGAAGTTAAATTGTATTGTGCCCGAAAGATTAAGTCGTGATTGTCTTAACTGCTTTATAAAGCAGGTTGCCCCAAAAAGTTTTACGCCTTTTATTGAAAAATTAACATATCAAACAGTCGCATTGATGTCCTTGTTCCTTTCAGTTTAGCATGGAAAATCAAATATTTATGTTTTAGCCATAGTACGCGTTCATGTCCAGGTCAATTAGGGTGCCATTATTGCGCCGTTCGCGCAACTCCTGCGTGAAGAGCGCACGTCCTTGCAGCAATATGAAGTCGATGAGCCGTTTATTGGAGCTCAGACGCAGTGCATCGGGATCGCTGCGTTTGCGTAGATAGTTGAAGCAGCAGGTTCTGTTACGAGATAGATGGGGATGAGTATCAGTCGGAGGTGGGCAACTGTCCTTGCTTACACTTACCGAAAATGTTTGGTTCCGCAGGCGTTGGCACACTCCTTGCCACAGGAGTCGCATTGTATGGCATTGGAGCAGGCCAAACACATAAAGCATATGCCTGCAGGATTAACTCATTATTAACTCGAACTCGAAGTCGAACTCCCACTCGCACTGACTACTCACAAAGCAATATGATCTGAATATGCATGTCGGCGTAACTCGTCTGAATCGTGGACAGAAAATGTAGCTCAACAATTTGAGAAACTCATAGGAAGTCTTGTGATAGCCTCAACCGAGTCATACAACAGCAGCAACTGAAAGGACTGAGCGCTCCGTGAATCCGCTTTTATACATCTCACGAGAACCGCACACACCCACTCAAATAGCCACAAGGATTGAACACAGCCGTTAAATTCAAAGTGATTATTCAAGCGTGTTGCGGGAGAGATATATCCAAGTACATGAACATGTGCTGCATAATAAATTATTCCTATGCAGACACCCCCAAACGCACAATTGCAACTTGCGCAACAAGTTTATATATCATTTGTGTGTGTGTGTGTGTGTGCGTGTGTGTATGTGTGTGTGGGCTTACCGCAATCAAAACAGTTTGTTACAGATTATAAAAGTTTTGAATGGACCTGCCAGGGACATCTTGCGCATGTAAATTACATTAAAAATCAATGGCTGTGTAGGTAAGTCTTGGAAAGAGTTTTAAGATAGGCGTATATTAAATATTAAAGTGTACCGATTTTAAAGTATTTTATTTACAGTTTCATATTTCTTCAATGAAAATGAATGAAACAATTGTTATATTGCTACGTATAGTTTTGTAACTAACAAGTTAATTAAAAAAATTTCAACATTTTTCAGAAATAAAAACGAACATACTATTGAAAGAATAAAGTTTTAGTTTTAGTATATTTGTGGTACATAAGTGGATAATAAAATGACCAAGAGGTAAAGCAATTTAAGGCAATTTAAATTAAATTTCCCGCTCCCACACATTTGAGCATTTACGATATTCGATATAAGCAGCTAGTTGGCCCAGGTGGCAACGCCGCCACTCAGAAGCAACAGCTGTGCAACAACAGCTGCGGCAACGAACCCAACTTTTTTGTAGCAAAAGTTTTAGCTTTTTCTTAGATAAACCGCAGACCAACCGACCATGTGGGAGCCGCCACGACTGAGTGCATCGCTGCGAGCCAAAACAGAACTCGAATCGAGAAGCCAGCGCTTCAGCGGACTGAGACAGGCGAGAGCCAAGACAGCAGCGTCCACGACGACAAGTTCCAAAGAGTAAGCCGCCGCGATTTTCACAACTGATGAAATTCCAAAACCACTAACATATGGCCAACATATTCTAATACACTAATTTCGAAGGAAAGCGGAACAGACGATAGCCAAACTGCTGGCGCAGTTGCCGGCGGATAAGCAGCCGGTGGCAAAGGTTCAGCTGCAAAAGCTGCGAAATCTGGTACAGGAATGCATGGGATACGAGGAGAAGCCGCAGGTGGTAGAGCACGCTGCACTGTATCTATTCTGGCTGTTGCTGGATCAGCGTGTGCTGCTGGTGGCCACCACCAACCGGCTGCACACAATGTTTGGCAACACATTCGACCGGAAGCGCCAGCAAATACACAACTGTGTGCTGGCCGTGGCCGATGCGCTGGAGGAGCACGAGCTGCTTGCTCTAAAGTCCTGGATGCAATCACAGCGCAGGTCATCGGAGGCGCGTCCACTGTGGGGCGAACATGTGCATCTGAGCTGCACACCGGCCGTGTGGCTGGACGTCAGTTTGCTGACGAACCTCTCGCCCGATGCACTGCTCAAAAATCGAACTGTCAGCAAGTTTTCCATGAAATACAAGACCGGCGGCACTCCAGTGCCGGCGGCAACGCAGGTCTCGGATGGCTACAAACTAAGCTCAGAGCTGGAGACGCTGCTGAGCATAGCCCAGAAAATTGACGACGATCTTCTATTGAATCGCGTGGGCGACATTCTTGGCTCCAAGCGCAGCAGTGAGGACCTGCAGAACGAGCTAATGGAACTGCTGGGCTTCGAGCACTTCGAACTGGTTGGACAGCTGCTGCAGGAGCGCTCCAAAATTGCACAGCAACTGGAGCACTACGCAACGCGATCTCGTCGCCTCAAGCAGGTGAAGCAGAAGAAGCAGCAGGCCGCTGTCAGCGCCGAAAAGCGTCCCACGGTAGCCAGCGCAGTTGTGGTGCAGTCGGCGCAGGAGAAGCAGCTGGGCAAGCAGCAGCGGCGCGAGGAGAAGAAACTGCAGCGCATCATGCGCAGCATCAAGGACAACGAGGAAGAGGAGGAGGCGGGCGGCGCGGTCGCCATCTCCGCACAACAGCTGCGAATGCAGCATCAGCGCAAACTGCTGGAGGCGGCACAACGGGAGCCACTGCTGCTCAGCACCAAAGCGGCAAAGGCCGAGCAATCGACCTACACGGCGCCCATCCGATATCCATATGTCTTCGATAGCCAACTGGAGGCCAAGCAACACGCCGGCTTTATAGGCGGCAGCCGTATTACGCTGCCGGACAATGCGCAACGTATCGACAATAAGCAGTGGGAGGAAGTGAAGATTCCAGCCAGTGAACCGCCGCCGTTGACGGTGGGCAATCAGCGCATTAAAATCGTCGAACTGGATGACATTGGCCAGATGGCGTTTGCCAACTGCAAGGAGTTGAATCGCATACAGTCCGTAGTCTACCCGGTAGCCTATCACAGCAACGAGAATATGCTGGTCTGTGCGCCAACTGGTGCGGGCAAGACCAACGTGGCCATGTTGGCCATTGTGCACACCATTCGCTGTCACCTGGAGCAGGGCGTGATCAATCGCGATCAGTTCAAGATTGTGTACATTGCGCCCATGAAGGCGCTGGCCTCCGAAATGGTCGAGAACTTTTCCAAGCGGCTCAAATCGCTGCAGATTAGCGTGCGCGAGTTGACCGGCGATATGCAGCTGACCAAGGCAGAGATGGCCGCCACTCAGATACTGGTGACCACGCCCGAGAAGTGGGATGTGGTAACCAGAAAGGGTAAACGAATAAACACTTCAAATCGGATCCTGGCATAATTTATAAATCCATTTCAGGCAGTGGCGATGTGGCGCTCATCAGTCTCGTCCAGCTGCTCATCATTGACGAAGTGCATCTCTTGCACGGTGAACGTGGTCCCGTCGTAGAGGCGCTGGTCGCGCGCACATTGCGTCTGGTCGAGTCCTCGCAGTCCATGATACGCATTGTCGGCCTGTCAGCGACGCTGCCCAACTACATCGATGTGGCGCACTTTCTGCGCGTGAACCCCATGAAAGGTCTATTCTACTTCGATTCGCGCTTCCGTCCCGTGCCGTTGGACACTAACTTTGTGGGCATCAAATCCGTAAAGCCGCTGCAGCAGATCGCCGACATGGATCAGTGCTGCTATCAGAAGTGCCTGGAAATGGTCCAGCAGGGACACCAGGTGATGGTCTTTGTCCATGCACGTAATGCCACCGTGCGCACGGCGAACGTGCTGCGTGAGCTGGCGCAGCAGAACAACACCAGCGCGCTTTTTTTGCCAGCGGATAACAATGCCCATGGCCTGGCCACCCGGTCCATACAGAAGAGCCGGAATAAGCAGCTGGTGGAACTGTTTTCATGCGGCCTGGCGTGCCATCATGCCGGCATGCTGCGTGCCGATCGCCAAATGGTGGAGAAGTACTTTGTGGAGGGCCACATCTCGGTGCTGGTCTGCACGGCCACGCTCGCCTGGGGAGTCAATCTGCCTGCCCATGCGGTCATCATACGCGGCACGGATATCTACGATGCGAAACATGGCAGCTTTGTGGATCTGGGCATACTGGACGTGCTGCAGATCTTTGGACGTGCCGGCCGTCCACAGTTCGATAAAAGCGGTGTGGGCACCATTATCACCAGCTACGACAAACTCAATCATTATCTCTCCCTGCTGACCAATCAATTCCCCATCGAGTCCAACTTTGTACAGTGCCTGGCCGATAATCTGAACGCCGAAATCGGTCTGGGGACCATTTCCAATGTAGAAGAGGCCATCGAATGGCTCAGCTATACGTGAGTAGCCATTGGTCAGATCCGGAAAACATCGAATATTCATATGTATATCTTTCGTAGTTACCTCTTTGTGCGCATGCGCATCAATCCACATGTCTATGGCATCGAGTACGCGGAACTGCAGAAGGATCCAACGCTGGAGGCGCGGCGGCGGGCTCTCATCATGTCGGCATCGATGAGCTTGGATAAGGCAAAGATGATGCGCTTCAATCAGCGCACCATGGACATGAACATAACCGACCTGGGACGCACTGCCTCGCATTTCTACATTAAATACGACACGGTGGAAACCTTCAATGAACTGATGAAGCCCTACATGAACGAATCCGAGCTGCTGGCCATGATGTCGCAGGCACAGGAGTTTCAACAGCTCAAAGTGCGAGACGACGAGCTCGAGGAGCTGGACGAGCTGCGCGACTACTACTGCAAACTGAAGGCATTCGGGGGCAGCGAGAATGTTTGCGGCAAGGTAAGCCGCTTGTTTATTTAAATGATCCTCGTGCTCACCATCTTTTTCCAGGTGAACATTCTAATACAAACGTATCTGTCCAATGGCTATGTGAAGTCCTTCTCGTTGAGCTCCGACATGTCGTATATAACCCAAAACATCGGCCGAATTGCGCGTGCCCTCTTCTCGATTGTGCTGCGACAGAACAATGCCATTCTGACGGGTCGCATGCTGCAGCTGTGCAAGATGTTCGAGCGCAGGCAGTGGGATTTCGACAGCCATTTGCGCCAGTTCCCGGCCATCAATGCGGAGACCATTGACAAGCTAGAGCGTCGCGGGCTGAGCATCTATCGGCTCAGGGACATGGAGCAGCGTGAGCTGAAGGAATGGCTGCGCAGCGATCGTTATGCCGAGCTGGTCATACGTTCGGCACAGGAGCTGCCGCTGCTGGAGGTGGAGGCCACTTTGCAGCCGATCACACGCACCGTGCTGCGCATCTCAATAACCATCTGGCCGGACTTCACATGGAACGATCGCGTGCATAGCAAGACAAGTCAGAGTTTTTGGCTGTGGATCGAGGATCCCGAGTCCAATTACATTTACCACTCGGAGCTGTTCCAGCTGAGCCGCAAGTGCGTCTTTAGCGGCCAGTCGCAGCAGCTCGTGATGACCATTCCGTTGAAGGAGCCGCTGCCGCCACAGTACTACATACGCGTGACCAGCGACAGCTGGCTGGGCAGCACCACCTGCGTGCCGCTCTCCTTCCAGCATCTGGTGCTGCCGGAACATCATCCGCCACTGACAGAGCTGCTGCCGTTGCGCCCGCTGCCCGTTAGCAGCCTGCAAAACGCGCTCTACGAATCCCTGTACAAATTCACCCACTTCAATCCGATACAGACGCAAATCTTTCACTGTCTGTACCACACGGACAACAATGTGCTGCTGGGCGCACCGACGGGCAGTGGCAAGACCATTGTCGCCGAAATTGCCATTTTCCGTGCGCTGAACCTGCAGCCCAAGTGCAAGGTGGTCTATATAGCGCCGCTGAAGGCGCTCGTCAAGGAACGCATCGCGGACTGGCAGCAGCGCTTTCAGCGCTCCTCGCTGGCCCTCAAAGTGGTGGAGCTGACCGGCGATGTGACGCCGGACGTGCAAGCCATACGCGAGTCCCAGCTGATTGTGACCACGCCCGAGAAATGGGATGGCATCAGTCGCTCCTGGCAGACACGCGAATATGTGCAGCACGTGGCATTGATTGTGATCGATGAGATTCATCTACTGGGCGAGGACCGTGGTCCGGTCATCGAAGTCATCGTCTCGCGCACCAACTTCATTAGCTCGCACACCGGCCGCTCCATACGCATCGTTGGCCTGTCGACGGCACTGGCCAATGCCCAGGACTTGGCCAACTGGTTGGGCATTAAGCGCATGGGTCTCTACAACTTCAAGCCTTCGGTGCGACCGGTGCCGCTGCAGGTGCACATTAACGGCTTCCCGGGCAAGCACTACTGCCCGCGCATGGCCACGATGAACCGACCCACCTTCCAGGCCATCCGCACGTACTCTCCGTGCGAGCCCACCATTGTGTTTGTCTCATCGCGCCGACAGACGCGTCTCACGGCGCTGGACCTGATCACCTTTGTGGCTGGCGATGAGAATCCCAAGCAATTCCTACACATTGCCGAACACGAAATGGAGCTGATACTGCAGAACATACGCGATCAGAACTTGAAGTTCTGCCTGGCATTTGGCATTGGACTACATCATGCCGGCCTGCAGGAGCCGGACCGCAAGTGTGTCGAGGAGCTGTTCTTGAATCGGAAGATACAGGTTTTAGTGGCCACCGCCACTCTGGCGTGGGGCGTCAATCTGCCCGCCCATCTGGTGGTCATCAAGGGCACCGAATACTTTGACGGCAAGGTCAAGAAGTACGTGGACATGCCCATTACGGATGTGCTGCAAATGATGGGACGTGCTGGACGGCCGCAGTTCGACAACGAGGGAGTTGCCGTCGTCCTGGTGCACGATGAGAAGAAGAACTTCTACAAGAAGTTCCTCTACGACCCGTTCCCGGTTGAGTCCAGTCTGTTGGGCGTGCTGCCGGAGCACATTAATGCGGAAATCGTAGCGGGCACTGTGCAGACCAAGCAGGCGGCCCTGGACTATCTCACGTGGACGTACTTCTTCCGACGACTGCTGCGTAATCCGTCCTATTACCAACTGCAGGGCGTGGAGCCGGAGAATGTGAACGCATTCATGTCCAGCCTGGTGGAACGGGTCGTCTATGAGCTATCAGGCGCTGCCTGCGTCGTCGAGCGTGATGGGCAACTGGTGCCCACGTTTCTGGGCCGAATCAGCTCCTACTACTATCTGTCGTACCGCACAATGAAGCATTTCTTGGATGACCTGCAGCCGGGCATGGACACCAAGGAGGTGCTGCTGGCCATTGCCGATTCCTACGAGTTTGACCAGCAGCCCGTGCGTCACAACGAGGACAAATACAACGAACAGATGGCCGAGACGAGTCGCTTCCGACCGCCTTCGGCCAGTTGGGACTCGCCCTACACAAAGACATTCCTGCTGCTGCAAGCGCACTTCTCACGCCAAACGCTCCCCAACTCTGACTATCTGACGGACACCAAGTCGGCGCTGGACAATGCCACGCGTGTAATGCAGGCCATGGTTGACTACACGGCTGAGCGTGGCTGGCTATCGACCAGTCTGGTTGTGCAGCAGTTGATGCAGTGCGTCATTCAGGCACGCTGGTTCGATGCATCCGAGTTCCTCACGCTGCCCGCCGTCAGCGAGGCCAACGTGGATGTGTTCCTAAATGTTAAGCACGAAAAACACGACTACCTGACACTGCCCGTGCTGAAGGAGCTATGCAGAAAGGACTACGAAGTGCTGGCAGCACCGCTGCGCGATGCCTTTGAGGAGCATGAGATTGAGCAGATGTATAGGGTAAATACTCCTAGCCAATTGTAGGACAAGTCAAATTATAACAACTCACATTTGAACAGGTTATTCAAGATCTGCCCGAAATCTCGCTGCAAATATTTGTCGAGGGTCGCTTCATGGAGGAGGAGTACGCCAAGCGACCGCTATCAATTGCCGAAGGTTCTGTAAACTGGACACCGCTGCATGCCAACGAGGACTATGTGCTGTGCGTCGATCTGCAGCGCCTGAATGTTGCCGGGCAGCGTAGAACTGGCGGTCAGGGCTACGCCATACACTGTCCCAAATATCCAAAGCCAAAGAATGAGGCTTGGTTCCTAACACTCGGCTCGCAATCTAATGACGAACTGCTGGCCATGAAGCGTCTCAGCCTGCGCGGCACGCGCTCCTCCAATCGGATCTCCTTCCAGGCCACGCCACGACGCGGCCGATTGCAGCTCACGCTATATCTGATGTCCGATTGCCTGATCGGCTTCGATCAACAATACGATCTGCATTTTGAAATAATCGACGCAAAGGCCTAGGCCCTACCAAATGTGAAGTAAATGCATCCCATAGCAATATCGCAGCCATTCTTATAACTGGAGGCTCACTTAGTCCTATATATGTATTAAAGTAGTTATATCAGCCGCGCTGTTTATACCATTCACACATTCATATGAGAATTTGTAGTTAAACTTACCATTTTGTATGTGATCGCCCAGTATATGTGTAACATTTTTATATTGCCACTTGCATCTAACCCCGCCACGGGGCCATTATGTTAGGTATCCGTGTTAATTATCGCATTAAAGACAGCAACTAAATACTCTCTGCCACAGACATTAATTGATTGTGAAACTTGTGTGACACGTTGGGAAATTAACTGAAAGCATATAGCCGCCTTATAGGCGACTTACGACTCCCCAGAACCCACCGAAAGTTTACATGGCCAAGAGGGTATATTACTAACACAAACTTGAGACTCGAGCCCTGTCAGATATGGATTGCACTACTAATAACTACGTATCGCATTCCATACAGTGTTTATGTATGCCACGAAAGAGTCCCTGAATGTTATGAAATCGTGAAACGTATAAAATACGCCGACAATGAGTCGACAGCGGCCAAACGAGTTTTGGCTATCGTCGCGATAGGTTCGCATTGATCTTCGGAATGTTCTCTCTACTTGTGTTAGGCCTAACGCTGTTGGCGTTGGGCTGGTCTTATCTCAAGCACCATTATTCGCACTGGGAGCGTCGTGGCTTTCCGTATGATAAAAATGCCGGCATACCATTTGGCTGCTTGGCCAGTGTTTGGAGAAGGGAGAAGGCCATGGGCATGGCCGTTTACGATGTATATAGAAGGAGTAAGGAGCGTTTCCTGGGCACCTATCTGCTCTTTCGGCCCGCCGTGTTGGTGCGCGATGCTGAGCTGGCACGCCGTGTCTTAGCTCAAGATTTTGCCAGCTTTCACGATCGCGGAGTGTACGTGGACGAGGAGAATAATCCGTTGTCAGCGTCAATCTTTGCGCTGCGCGGCCAAAGCTGGCGCTCCATGCGACACCAGCTGTCGCCATGCTTCACCTCTGGCAAGCTGAAGGGCATGTACAGCACCGCTGAGGATATTGGCAACAAAATGATAGCCCATCTGCACAAAGAGCTGCCCGAGGAGGGTGCCAAGGAGGTCGACCTGAAGGCGGTGCTGCAGACCTATGCTATTGACATCATTGCCTCCGTCATATTCGGCCTGGATGTGAACAGCTATGAGCAGCCAGATAACAAATTCAAGAAGCTGGTCACAATAACGCGCCGCAATACGCGCTTCACTGCGCTCTTTGGCATGTTGATCTTCCTGGTGCCATCGTAAGTGACAGCCTGCTTTTGAGACTCTTCACAAATCGTTTGAACACAACTTTTTGCAGGGTCGCAAAGTTCCTTTTTCGCATTGGCTTCAAGAATCCCGTTGGACTGGCCATGTTGGCCATTGTCAAAGACACCATCGAGTATCGCGAGCAGCACGGCATTGTACGCAAGGACCTGCTGCAGTTGCTCATGCAGCTGAGAAACAAGGGCAGCATCGACGAAGACGACAACAAGAGCTGGAACATCCAGACCACCGATGATGGTAAGCCTCTGCTCGCATAGCCTTTGCCTTAAGCCTGATCACCAGTACACGTCGAACTTTTAGGTCACCTGAAGAGCATGTCGCTGGAGGCAATCACCGCTCAGGCGTTCATCTTTTACATAGCCGGACAGGAGACCACCGGATCGACGGCTGCGTTCACAATCTTCGAGCTGGCCCAGTATCCAGAGATCCTGAAACGCGTGCAGAGTGAGGTGGACGAGACACTCAAGCAAAACAACGGCCACATCACCTACGATGTGCTGAATAAGATGGAATTTCTGGAGCTGTGTCTGCAGGAGACCATGCGCAAATATCCCGGCCTGCCAATGCTAAATCGGGAGTGCACGCAGGAGTACACAGTTCCAGACACAAGCCACGTCATAGAGAAGGGCACACCGGTGGTCATCTCACTGTATGGCATTCACCGGGACCCCGAGTACTTCCCGGATCCGGACAAATACGATCCGTATCGGTTTGCTGAGGACACGAAAAACTATAATCCTGTTGCGTATATGCCGTTCGGTGAGGGTCCCAGGATTTGCATTGCCCAGCGCATGGGCCGCATCAATGCCAAGCTGGCCATCGTCAAGATACTTCAAAACTTTAACATCGAGTTGATGAGCAAACGGGAGCTGGAGTTTGAGAACGCTGGCATAGCTCTCCTGCCCAAGGATGGCGTCAAAGTGCGCCTCTCCAAGCGGATACCCCACTGAATAAACTCTTACAACGAATTGTGAAACAAAACAACGGCCAACCGATTTCCATTAAGATAGTAGCTAGTAATTAGTTGATAGCAGTTAAGCCGCCTTATCAAATCAACCAAAAATAAGTTCCCTGATTATTGTATGAATAGAGTCAACACTTTTTATTAAATGCTTGCAATGGTTGTACTTGTAGTATCTCTCAGATAAGTAAATGCATAAATGCGTTTCAATATATTTATAGAGATTATATATTTACAGGAGCGACTGTGGATATTTAGTTGCTAATCATTTAAGTGGGGTATTTAGGGTTATCCGGTTCGGTCGTATTAATTATTCTCGCGCTGCTCCAGCTGCTGCTGCTGTTCGTTCTCGAGCATTTTCTGCTTGTTCTTCTGCCTAAAGATCTCCTTGCTGGCCTCTTTGATGGCCTCGAAGATCTTCGCCTGTGACATTATCTGCTTCTGTACGTTCTCAACGGCTGGCTCTGCATTGATATCGATCAGATCGCTTAAGCCCTCGGAGAGATATTCGTTATTGTAGGGCTTCTCCTCGAGCTCATTCCGTTTAATGAGCGAAAATGGCGGATATGAGGGATAGGAGGTGCGTTTACGTCCACAGCCTGTGCATATATATGGGTACATATTTGAGAGTTGTAATTTTGCTTATGTTTTGGAAAATCAAATCACCTGTAAATGCATTGCAAAATGGTCGCTTCTCGTATTTCCATTGAATGACGCCGCTCAGTTTGTGCTATCCGAGTAAAAAACCAACTATTAGATTACACGACAAGTTTTAAGACTGCAAAGGGTATTTGCTACAGCCATCAAGTCGTTCAAGTATATATAATTTCAACTGAGAAGCACTTATGCTTTTTATGGGCAATCAATTTAGAGTATTGTTGGCAAATAAAAAGTTTACTGCAATGCACTTTACATCGCCTTGGAGAGTTTTTATTGCACATTTACTCACATTCACTTCATTATTCTCGGTCTCTAGCGATGCATTCGCAGTGCAAAGACATATTAGAATCGCAGCCAGAGCAAAACAAATCTTCACGGCGGTTCTCATTTTGATAATAACAAAGGTATTTGTTCTCTTAGCTTTAGTTGAGATAATCCGTTTAGCGCCTGCTTCGTTTCACGCTTCAGAAGCAATTGAAAGAAAATCGCGTTCTCGGGCCTCGGTCAACATGTCGGCTACGCAATGTGAGACTTGTTCCTTTCAGGATATGACAGGACAGCCCGCTGCGCGGCGAATGTATTTTGGTGGCCACTTAATAGCATTTTGTGTTTTTCCCGACCTTACCCAGTGCCCGCCCTCATGTCGATTGCGTTGCGGTTTGACGTTTGGCGTTTGGCCTTAAGCAAAGGTTTAAGATACGCGTGGACTGCAAAATGCTAGAAATTTAAGATGTCAGAGAACTACTAAATAGATTTTGAGCAGTGTACTTGCAACGCCGCCACATTCTCTTGAGAGTCGCGAGAAATCTTTCTATTTATAAAGACCCGACACGAAAACCCACTACAGATAGATATACATAAATATATACATATATATATATATATATATATATACGAATACAATATAATCGCCGGTTTTTGTACCTCTGTGTGCATTTTCCGAAAGTTTTTACACTTCCTCAGAAACTTTCGGCGAAATCAGCGGGCAATTTCGAAACGATTCTCAGTGGAAACGGAACGCATGTGGACGGCTGTCGACGGAATTTAATAAAAAAGCATTACATATACCGAAAGTTTCAGCAAGAGCAACAGACATCACATAGACGGGCAATAAATAAACAGTTTGTGCAATTTGTATAAACAAAGCCAAAAAAGAAAAAATAATATCGACTCAAATATTTGTGGCACGCTTTTTTTTACGCGAACTTTGTGTGGAATTTCTGTGTCATTTATACTAAAATAGCATGTGAGTAATTTAAATATCTATAAATTACGAAATTTAATTGAAAGACAAGCGATAATTTTTAATAACAGCAGCCGGAACAGTTCAAGAAGCAAAAGTTTTGTGGAACACACCCAAAATACCTGTATATAACACATTGCATTTCACTTGTACATCTCTTGTTCCTATTCTTTTTATACTTTTATACTTGTTTTTTTTTGTCTACGCAAAGTAAAGCACTAAAAATACCTCAGCTATTTTCAGTTTTCATCAGTTTTACTGAAGCACATTGGTTTGACAACTTTCCAGTGCAGCTTCTGTGTTCCCTTTCGTTTGCTCCGATTTAATGAGTATTTTTGTTTATAATAAAAATAAAAATAAAATCAAATTGCGAATAAACATTTCGGCACGAGTGTCCGCAAGCGTTAATTTCTGTTAAGAATTACAACATATCTACATATATGCCAAGTGTAAAGAACAAAAGTGATCGTAAAAAATAATTTGGTATGAAAAGAAAATATTCTGCGTGGCGAAACAAGGGAAAATATGTCGAATGACGTTTGCTGCTGCAGTCAGACTTTGTTTTGGTGTCGTCTTTTTTATTTATAAATATGAAAATGTATTTAATTTAATTCTCTCACCCTACTATTTTTAGACGGACATGTCAGAGCCCACGGCCCAACAACAGCAGCCACAGAATGGCAAGGAGCGTTCCAAGTCAACCGAGGAGAAAGAGATACCGCGCGAACCGGCGCTGGTTTGCAAAGACATCAATGTAAGCGCTTGCGAAGAAATATCGACAGATTTGGACATAAATCACCCTTTCCTCAATATACGACCCATATTCACAGATTAAGACTGAATTGGAGTGCCTAGTGAAATTGCTCGATGGCAAAATTTCCAAAGAAGAAGAAGTGGCCATGGAGGAGCTGCATCAGTATTTGATCGAAGACGACGGCTCCTGGGCGCTGGGCGACAATTTCCTGGTATTTGTGCAGCGCGTGCTGCGGGACATTCAGGCCTTCTCGCCGGACACACGGATACATATGATACGCACGCTGGCCTATGCGGCGCTCAAAGACGATGTGATCATAATTCTGCATCAGGATCGCAGGGATCACACGCTGATGAATTTCGCACAGGATATTGACAAGCATACACCCGAGGAGCAGCAGGCCTGGGCCATGTTCGTAAGTCCACCAATTCGATAGCTTCACACAAAGCCCCAAAAAAAATGGTATTTATTTGTGCACTGCTAGACTTGCAATCTGTTCGAGAATGTGGGTCCCTCAGAGTGGCTGCTGTACATTTCGGAGTGGGAATACAACGGTCAGAACATCTCCAATATTCGCGTGACCACCAAGGTGGCCGTCCATTGCATTCTCTCCAATTGTCCGCAGCTGAAGAACGTTGGCTCCATGATCTTGTACAACATAGCCATCAAAGAAGTGAAGACTGTGGTAGGCACAATCTACGAAAATTACTCTTAAGAAATCTGAGCTCACATTCAGGCGATTCTTTAGGTATTCGATGACGTTGCCGTGGAACTGGCTATGGCCATACTGCAGTTCTTCCAAAGCAGTCCCAACGAAGATCAAATCTTTCGCACACTGAAGGCGCTCGCACGTTTCCTTGAGGTATTGACCCATATTCGCATAACATTTTAGCTGACAGCTGTCAACTGGTGCCATTTCTCATCCTAGGTATCTCCGGACGTACAGATGATTATTCAAATGATTGGACCGCATCCAAAACAATTTGCTGGCAAGAGCGAGCGCGTCGACGAGCTGATAAAGATAATTAGTCGCAAAGTGCCCGCCTGAGAGCACAAATAAGTTTTAAGACCATTACCATAGGCAAGCCGTAATTTATACACAATGTACTTAGATCTTTCAGAAGTTTTGTAAAGCATTTTCGCGACACAATAAACATTTCTATTCTTTACTAACTATGCGGTCTACATGAGGGCATCGCCGCAACAGAGATTCAGCAGGGGGAATCCGTTGCCGCCACTGGCGCGCAGCTGGAGCCAGTGCTTCTGGTTGGAGACGAACATTTCGGATGGCAGCTGGGTGTCCTGACCGCTCGCATCCTCTGCCAAGTAGATCACGCTTAGAGAACAAGAACTTGGTTTCATTTTCACGGCCTAACAACTTACGTGTCTTCTTGTCGAACCGCGGCGACTGCGTAATGGAAATGATATCTTCTGGCTTGCGGAGCAGTATCTTACCCACGCCCTTGCACATCCGCAGCACTTCGTGATTGCTCAGCTTGTCCAGCTGCTGCTCGTCCAGCAGCGTGCAGCTGAGGATCCATTCGCGCACGTCATCGAAGTCGTTGAGCAAACGGAGAGCGCCGTTAATACTGAAGCGTATGCGCTTCTGGTAGATAAAGTCCAGCCAGGCCTCGCAGATGAGCTTCAGTATGAGCTTAAGTATGGCGATGTCCTTGGTGGCGCGTATGCTGGGCAAAAAGATCTGATCCAGCACATAGCCCACATACAGGCTCTTGTCATCGTCGCTGTAGACGCTCCGCTGCCAGTGGCTGGCGGCGGGAAAGCACAGCGTAAAGTTGGCCAGGCTGAGTATGCGGCAGACCGCTGACAATATCTGAACACATTCATCGGTAGTTTTCTGGCGAGGCACAGGCATCAGATTGTGTTAGCAAACTATATACGAGGCAGTACCTTGAGCAAATCTATGTTATTCGTGACCTCAGTGATCAGCTTGGTGCGCAGCGCCACGCACACCAGCATGAGTATATCGCTCAGATCGGCAGTGAGTTTGGGCAGTTTGAAGTTATTGAAGACATTCAGGCATATTTTCACATCCTGTTCCAGTATTTGAAAGAAACGGTCCATTTTCCATTCGCAGCAAAGCAGCTTCGCCTGCTCGGTAACCCACAGACGCATCGTGTGCACCGAGTGATCTTAAAATAGGTGAGAACGTTGCAGTCGGGTGTAACCGACAGCGCAATACCCGTTCATCGATCAAATAAAATAAACGAGTATAAAAATAACAAACAAAAACGATTGCAAATACTTCAGAACTCTTAAAATTGTGACGTCACAATATTGGCATTTTGGGCAACCACGGCGCGTTTGTATGAAATTAACGAAAATATCGTTCTTAAAGTAGTATAACGACTAAATTAGGATAAAAACTCAACTCTGTCAATTGCAATGCAACTTTTTTTCTGCGCTATTGAAGCTAGAGACCTGAAACAAGGAATATATACTTGTATATCCCTGTGTCAGATAAAATGTTAAGATTGTTTCCTTTATGGTTTGGCCTTTAGATTGATTCTGCATTTAAGTTTAATTCGTTTTTGAAAACTTTTTTTCAGATATTTTTCCTAAAAAGTCCCCCTGACTTATTTTGGAAAACATTTCGCGAATTTTTAATTTTAATCGAATGCGGGTACCAAAATCAGCTTGAAACGCCACTTGAAATGTGTTTTTGAGTTGGCCGATTTTTCTGTCAAAAATCATGCCAAAATTGACAAAGATTTTGGCAAGTAGAGTTCCCGAATCCATACTTGATAGATTTTAAAGACTCATAACTTGGCCAAAACTAAACCGATTTTCACAATGTTTATCATTTTCATTATGATTTGGGCTCTAGATTGATTCTGCATTTAAGTTTAATTCTTTTTTGAACATTACATTCTCTTCGAATATTTTTCCTAATTTAAGAACTATAACTACTTTTGGAGAGTATAGATTTTTATAAATTGTGAGAGCGGGGAAAGTGGCCGCTTTGAGAGATATTTAGAAGATATATATGTAGATTAAACTGCCTTGGTATAGACAAAATATCGTAGCACTTTATCGAACGTAGGTATAGAGTCTAAACTTTAGTCACAAGGGTTTAGATTATGATGGACGGCTAGCAAGATGGACTCTTTCTCTTTGCGAACGAGTAGAATAAATGAGCTCTGGATTCCTTAAGCACTCAATATCGTTACCAACATACCCAGCCTATGTAGTATCGGTATTTGCTCAGCCACCGGCAGTAAGCTGGAATTGTTGTGCGCCTCGGTGTTGGCGAAATACTGGTTACTCAGGTTGACCAAGTTGGAAAAGATGCTGATCCACACCGTGCCCGTGGGCGTGCCATGTTCCTGTGATGCAGCAAATGATATTAAATAAATGCACCTGCATGGGTCCAACCTAATCTTACATTCTTGGGAAAATCGCGATATTGCTCGACGACTTGTTGAACCAAACGCTTTGTATTACTGGTGGATATGAGGGCCAGACGAAAGAGCTGATCCCAAATATTGTTGCACATGAAACCGGTGAGAATTTCGCCTATGCCACGTAAAGTGGAAAAAACCGGCTCGGGTATATCTTTAAAGAATTGGAATTTTGTAAATATATCATATGGTCAATGTTGAACTTTACCGTTAACGTTCTGATGGTTAAGCCAGCAGCGAATGGAATCAATATGGGTTAGATTATAGCAGGACATGGGCGTGTCAATCCACCAGAGCAGTATGTGATCCAATATGATGCCCACATAGGACCACAGCAAACGCAATCCGCGCACAATGTAAGCATTCATGTCCACATCACCTGGCTTGCGGCTATCTGCCATACCAAAAATAGTTGGACAAATCTCCGTTGCCTTGGCTATCAGCTGGCCAATAAAGATGCGCTCTTTCTGCAGAAAGCTCTCCGTGTGCTTGCAGCGCAAACTCTGGTGATCCTCCCCTGCCGGAACGCTCGCGCCAGCCAGCTGCATGGACTTATACTCCTGCGTAGAGTCGCAGAATTGCTGATAATCGCCAGCAGCAAAGGAAATGTTCAACGTGCGCAATATCTCCAGGCTAGAGGACGTGGACTCGTCGTTGTGCTGCTGATGCTCGCGCCACGCATCCTGCTCACCCATGTTGAACAGGCCAAAGACCAGGTCCAGTGCGTTCTGCTCCACACGCGTTTGGGCCACGTACTGTAATGGCAACTTTGTCAACGGCTGGCGGGGAAGCGCCCTCGTCTACTGACCTGCAGCACAAAGCCAAAGTCGATGTTCTTGAGGGACATTAACAGAGCTGGATACATGTTGCTGCACACATTGGCGTGCATCTCCTCCTTGCACTTGCCGCTCAATTTCGGCTCGTTCTCCTCCAGCTGGTCTGGCTCCTGCTCCGGCTGCAGCTCCGGCTGCGCGTCCAGCTGCGTCTGTGACGTGTTCACATTGCGGCACTTGTTATACAGCTGGGTGATGTGCAGTGCCCAGTTCAGCCACACCTCGGACTGCATCGACTTGCGCAGCAGAAGACACAGCTGCAAGGCAAATTGTGGGATCGGATCGTGGCAAACCGCAGCTGGACAATGCTACCCACCGTTCGCTTGAGCACGAAAGTCAACTGGCAGAAGCGTCTGTCGTTCAGCTCCATGATCAGATTGAATTTGCGCATCAGCAGCGCATTGTAGGGACTGCGCTTGATCTTCTTCGAGAGCGACTGAAAGTCGGCATTCTTGGTTTCGTCCTTCAGGCACCAGTAGACCTCCACCACGCGCTCGCACTCCTCCAAAATGGTATCCTAATCGGGCAACAAACAACTGATGACCTGGCCGGATTTAAAGACTACCCAAGGCACTCACATGTTCGCTAAATATGGACGAATTCACATCGATCACAATCCGCTTGGTAATGCGTCGCAGCTCCAGGCCCAGATTGCCAATTTCCGCGAACGTGTGCATTGGCTGCGATTTGTTGCGGCAGTACCATTTTGGTGTCGTGCTCATTTTCGGAGTTTCCCCGTCGGGGGGAACAGCCCGCTCCTTGGCCAATCACCTGCCCCTCTCCAAATAGCTTTTTAATTATTGTGTCTCCCAGGCACGCATTCGTAAACCCTTACGTATTCCAGCGTCTAGCCCAAGTTATCAAATGCAAATTTTGCGAATGTTTAATCGATGCCAGGACGCGAGGCCGCATCGCCTGGCAACGCACGCATTTGCCACCATTTAGTCCAACATTTCGGGTGCCCCACACCAATGCACCGCTAAGCAATCAAACATCATTGACAGACAGGCAGACAGACATATATCACTGTACCCTACAGGCCAGACGTGAGACCATTACGACTCACGTAGAAATACAATTTGCGAACATATGAATGCCGAACTTAAGAACTAATATAACTAAAACTAAAATTAGAAATCGAAAGTGCAGACTGACGGCAGGGTATCACGTTATTTCCCGAGTAGGGCGTGCTTTTGTGTAATAGACAAACCCCAGAAAGCAACAGCAATTTAGCAGTTGCTAATAAGACCTAGGAACGACAATATGTACAATAATCACGGCAAGTTTATTGATATATGTGTGGTTATAGATAGGTTTGATTTTATATTTTGTAGTTTTGTTTCTTGAATAAACGAGCTGTAAATATTCAACACATTCTGTTGCCTGTTTTCATATTTGTTGGTTTGTTTGTTTACGTTATCATCTATGCTTATCTCTCGATCTATACACATCAACATCTGGTTTTGTTTTGCTATCACATTGAATTGTTACATTTATAGTAGTAGTTGCTGCATGTTGCCTGCTTAAAATCTTTAAAACATGTTTTAAATTTCATCTGAAACAGATAGGTATACGTGTGTATCTGTGGGCTGTGTATTGTGGATTGTATATTGTGTTGCATGTTGCATGTTACGTGTTACATGTTACGTGTTACGTGTAGCTGTGTCTGTGAGTCTTTCTCTGTTGCATTAAGGAGCACACAGTCAATTTTTAAACATTTGCTGAACATTAAACGAACTTTATATCATATACAAATTAAATCTTAAAATTGCTTGCGCTTCATGTATACACTATACACTACTTTAGTGGCTGTCGCTTAGTTTCTTGTTTTCTCTCTCTTGTCAACACCTCTCGTAATTTTTTGTTTTTTTTTTATATATAGATTTTTCTGTTTTTGTTTTTTACGATTTACATTACTCATTTTAAAATATAGAAATAATATGTGTATACATAATAGGTATATATATGCTTCATCTGTTTTTTACGTATTGTAAAATATATGTATAACGTATATATTGTATATATATATATTATGTAGATTTTGTATGCACTTCTGCTATGTCTATTTGTAAGCCTAACCACGCATTGCTTAATTCTCTGTAGTAGTAGTTGTAGTAGTAGTTGTATCCTGCAGCTCTTCGAGAGTTGGAATATCGTCTTGTAGTTTCAGCACTTGCAACCTTGGGTTATAGTGCCCGGCTAAATAATATGTATCATTGTTATCGTATATGGTTTGATATTGCTTCGAATCGGCGCCAAATTTGTCAAAATAGTTAACAAACTGCAGCACCTCGCAACGATGTGAAATTGTTTGCACATCGTTCTCGTCTTCATGTGGCGATTCAAATAATGCACCCTGTCAGAGGACACCATAAAGAAAATAGCAAACATTTGTGAGTACTCGAAAAATAAAACCTCTTACAAACGGATACTTACCGGATATTTCAATTTTGGACAGCCCGTGGTCTCCTCCGGATGATAGAACCACGCCACGCGCACCACCCTATTGCCGGCGGTGGTCTCCCACATGGACTCTATGCGTCCAATGTAGGGCCGATCCGGTCTACCCGTGGATAGAAATACTGCACAGTCCCCGACCTGCAATTCAAACGCATTAATCAACGCTTGCCCTTGATATAGTGTAGCCTATGTGGCAGTTACCGTTATAGTCTCCTTGCCCCTTTTGATTGTTTTGTAGAATTGCTTTCTGGCGCGCCCCTTGACGCCCGCCTTGCGGTAGGCGGTGCCAAACCAACCCCACAATTGCCGCTCTGGCAAAAAGGCAGCTATTTTACTGCTGCCCTTGGAGTTGTTGTGTTCAACCAGATCGTCGCCCTTGACCTAGACACCATAGAGAAGAGTTTTGAGATTAGAAAAGCTTGCCACAAGAAAATTCGACTTTGTAGACTTCACCTCATCGGATACCTCGGACATTAGGTTGGATGCGGTCTCCTCCTCCATGTCCAGCTGCTCTGCCTTCACTTTAACCTCGACCTTAACCCGTTGCACAACAGTTTCTGGCTCCTCAGCTGCTGCTGGGACAATTGCTGTTTGCAGTTCCTGAGTCGTCGTCGTATAATCCTGAGCCGGCTCAGCCTCTTCGTTGGCATTCTTGCGATGGTGCTTCTTATGCTTTTTACGCTTCTTGTGCTTATGGTGCTTGCGACCGCCGTCATCAAGGCTAGCCCCATCACCGGGCGCAACCGTCTCAGCGCCGCCATTCTGAAAGCCATTCAACTCAACAGACTGGCCAATACCATTCTGAGCTTTGGTCAACTTTTTCAGGCTCTTCTTGAGGCGCTTCTTCTCGCTGCGCTGCGTGAACAGCTCCATGGTGGCCGCCAGCGAGGTTGTGTTATCGCTGCTCATGCTGAATCCATGATGGCTGTGCGATTCCTCGCCACTCGGCGCGCTCGCATGCTCCTGTGGGACTCCCGCTGTGCTGTCGCCAGTGCGCATCGCACCACGCTTCTGCTTGCCTACAGAGTAAAGGGGATTATCGTTGTACTCTGTACCATGGACGGGTCGGGACACGGGGCACAAACGAATCAGGGGAAAACGAAAACAACATAGTAGTAAATAAAGAAGTCACAAAACAGGATTGTAAATGGAGCATAAAACCACAATCGTAGCATAAGTTGGGACTGTGAGAGTACAGATTCACTTGCAGGTCTTGTCCAGGATTAGTTTCCTCTCAACGATTTTTGGTTTCATCTCCCAATAAACAGCAAGTACATATGTGTATCCTGGCCAACCCACCTGCAATAGGATAGTTGCTAAGCAGCAATCGGATGTTTTTCAAGCGGATCCTGCCGCTGTCGCCGTCATCAAACTCAACGCTGACAAAGTCCTGTGGCGCCGTTGACCCCGCCGCCGTCGCTGACGGAGCTGCATCGGTGGCCGCTTCCGATTCGATGGCTCGACCTGGATAGAGACAACGATACTGCTGGCTCCAGTAGGCGCACAAGCGCGTGCCAACCGGCACACTATCCACACTTTTGGGCGCCACCTCGAGAATCTGTGCGAGAATATTGACTTAGTTAAGCCGAAATGGACTGCAACTGGATGCTCGTGCTACCCACCGTATCCTTAAGTATGTCCTCGCGCGACATCACATGCGACTTGTTGCCGCGTTCGCCGTCCAGTGTAATGGCATAGACATCTGGCGGACGCAGCGGCTTCATAACGCCCGCATAGAACAGACCACCCATGTCGGTTAACACGCGCGTCTCGTCGCGGTACAAATGCTCGCTGGTCAGCTGGAGTTCGGCATCTGCTGCGCACAGCCGGCGCTTGGCCTCCGTAGCCATCTGGGCGTCGACTGCGCTCGCTTTCAGCTTGCGTTCCTTGCGCGCCGATGATTTTGTGCTGCCCGTGTGGGAGTGTTTGTGCGCGGAGCTGGAAGAACTGGACGACGTAATGGGAGCCGCGGCGACAGCCGCATCTAGAGCACTGGGTTCCAGGCGCACGAACGACGATGTGCTCGGCGAGCCGCTGCTCGGCAAGCTACTCGGCTCCACCTGTGGCTGCTGCAGTACCGGCGGTGGCGGTGGAAACGAGTGCGTTTTCTCTGGGAAGCGCAAAAAACTGGACGCCTGCAGGTTGCCGCTCGAAAACTTTGGAAATTTGTAATCTCGCAGCGGTGAAGCAGTGCTGAAATATTATAAAAATGTTGTAGATTTGATATAAGAAGTGGTACAAAACGCCGATTTTAAGGTCCCCAAACTTCCAGTAACTAACTTTAACTTTGTTTAAGCTGTAACACTTCTCGACTTAACCCGACTTCGGTTTAGAGTATACGGCCATAGTTTGACCTCAAAATTGTTTTAAATTATTTAATTTATACATAACAAGAAAGAAAATTGCAGTCGGGTGTAATCGACAGCGCATTACTATTTCATATTATAAAGACGGCGTAAAACAGTCGTAAACGGTGTTAATTATGGTTGTAATTTTAGAAACATTTCGATTTTTGAAATTTCGGATTTTTTCGGTTTGACCTTGACAAATTATCAGACAAGTTTTTACCAAATGTAGTGACTCTAGCTTTAAAATTGTGGGAGATATGGATTTTCGCGGTTGCATAGATTTTATCGATTTGCCACGTCCCCAGTGGACGCATACAAAAAATAGTTAAACGTTATCCGACGCAGGTATATGTTTGTTTGTTTGACAAAGGACTAAAGTTTTAAGGATAGGAATAGAAGTAGCTTTACTTATTATTAGGAAAAGATTATTATAATTAGAGCATAAGATACGACAAATATATGAGTACATATTCCAAATTTCAATTCTCTAGCTTCAATAGGGGCGAAAAAATTGTGTTCATACGGAGAACGCACAAACCCAATATACGAGTATGAGAAATTACATTTTTTATTTAAGGAATTTTATCATTTAATATATGGAATTGTAAAGTTCATTTGGGAAATGGACATTACAGCCAGGTAAAACAGCTTACCCCAGGACGCCAGAGAGCGTTGAGCCGAGTGTTAGCTGTGGCTGATGAAGCGGCTGTTGGAGTGCCACCTGCTGTTGTAGTTGTTGTAGCTGTTGTTGTTGTTGCAGCAGCTGCTTGGAGCACTTCTTCTTTTTCCTGTGCTTAGAAATCTCGTCGAGCTTGCGCTTCTTTTTGCGATATTGCCGTGTTATGTCCGCCAAGCGCATGCGCATGCTATTGTCCATGATGCTGAACACCTCCTGGCCAAAGCGCTGCGCGTAACTGGGATCCATGGTGTGCAGAGCGCTGCGCAGCTCCGACTGCAACTCCTCGTCCTGCAGCTCGGCATTGTCCTCCGCCAGCAGCTGCTGCTGTTGTTGCTGTTGCTGTTGCTGCTGCTGCTGCTGCTGTTGTTGTCGACTGATGCTGTGGCGGCGCTTCTTTTTGCTCTTCTTGCCGCAGCGCGAGGATTTGCGGCTCTCCCCGGACACCGAGTTGGACTTGGAATGTTTGTGCTTCTTGCGCTTGGCGGGCGTTAGCTCGCCGGCGGCTGCCGCAGCGCTGGACGTAGTTGGCAACTCAATGCCCTGCATTGAGGGAAACGTTGGTGAGGTATGCGACATTTGCTCGACCGGACCGAAACCGGATTCCGGCACTGGCGGACCAGAGCCAAACGAGCTATTCGCATCGTTCATTGGTGTCGCTGGTCGTGGTGAGGGTGTGCGCGACGTGGGCGTGGCAAACAGACTGCTGCCCTGCACCACCTCCTCCTGGATGCGCTGCTCGGCCAAGGCGCAGAGCAGCTTTAGGCCGCCCAGCGGCTCCGACTGCGTTCTCTCCACTTCCAACAGCGCTTGCATTGGCGCCGGCTCCACGGGCAGCGTTGGTGGCACTGACATCAACGCCGGCATGATCTCGTTGTGCTCCACTGGCTCCTGCTTGACGCGCAGAAGGGGCGTGCTGTTGGTGCTGATGTTCGAGAGCAGCACCAGCCCGGTCAGATCCTCGGGCGCCGTCTGCTGTTGCGCTGGCAACTCCTCGATGGGCGCTTCGATCGGCTCGCTGGCACTGAGACTGGCATTCGGATTTGCATTCGCACTGGCACTGGCACTGGCACTGGCACTGGCAATGTCACTGGGACTCGTTTGGGTATGGCACTCGTTTGGCTGGTTGGCGTTGGTGTGGTTCTGGGTGTGGGTGTGGACATGGGATTCACTGGGTTTGGTCAGCTCGAGCGGCAGCTGTGGCTCGCACGACTCCTGCGTCGCTTTGAGCAGGCACGGAGAGCTCTCGTCCTCGCTGCAAACGGGCGTATCCGTCTGTATGTTGACGTCCTGCATCTGTGGCAGCAACGTGCCAGCGCCCAGACGGGGTGGCGTTTGCGGCGTTAGGGGCGCGTGCAGCTTAAAGTTGAGCGCAGCCTCGTCACTGGGCGTGGGCGTGTCGGCGGCAATGCCAGCGGAGGCACTGGCTCCATGCATTGACAGATTTAGGAGCGCCGGCGTGGGCGTACTTGGCGCCGTTTGGAAGAGTATTTGATGCGGCAGCGGCTGGCCCAGCGGCGTGGCTGTCGGCTCCATGGTGGCCGACGTGGGCGGCGTGGGCAGGCGCATTAGGTTGAGAGCCTGCTGCTCGTTCTCGCGTGCCATATCGGGCAACGGTAGCGGCTGTACCGCAGGATACTCCTCCAGCTTCAGGGCGGCCGGCGGCAGCAACAACGAGCTCATGGGCAACGGCTTGGGCGGCATTGCCGGTGTATGCGACATCAGGCTAAGAAGGCGCGAGCTGCTGGTGGAACTTAGGCTGCTAAGGCTGCTGCTGCTGCTGGTGCTGCTGGTCGGGACGCCAACGCCAGCGCCAGCGCTGGCGGCAGCCAGACTCAGGTTAATGGAATTGGTGGTGGTGGTGCTGCTGGTTTGCTGATTGCTGTGCTGGCACAGGGTCGAGCTGCCGGTGGCGGTGGCCGCCGCGGCCAGATACAACTGCAGCGTGGAGGCATACGGAGACGTTGCGCCCAACGTGGAATGGGCGCCCATTGAGGGGAAGATAAAGTTGGGCGGTGGCTGCAGCGCAGCGGCCGCGGCGGCTGGCCCGGCACCGGCCGTCGCCTGCGGTATATAGGCGGATGGCCAGACGAATGCCGCCGCTGCCGCCGCCTGCTGGAACGGATCTGTGGGCGTTAAGAGGGGAAAATTTGATATGCCTGCTGTGCATAGTCGAGTTTTGTTTTTTCAGTATTTTTGGTTTTTTTTTTAATTTGTTTTTATGGATTTGGAATTGGAGTTGTTGTTGGGCGGGGAAAGAAAAGCGGAGTTATAAAAGCATGAATTAGTTTTGTTTCGAAATCAAGTTATCCTAGGATACGGCGATACAAGCATTATTGGCAAATGCAATGAATGTGCATATTTAACTACATACATATATGTATATCAAAATAGAATATATATCTATCTACATATGACTCATGGATGGTGTGAGTGCGAATGCTGCGAATGTTGCTTAGTTGATGCGAAGAGAGACTTACCAAGCGCTGCTGGGGCGGCCGGCAGCAGCACCACCTGGCCGCGACTGGCCTCGCGTGAGTATTGCAAGCCCACCGTGGCGGGCGACATGGAAATCACTGATTCAATGGGCAATGCATCTACAAACGCAAAAGAAAAAAAGAAAACAAATAATAAATCAACAAATATAGAGGGTGTAAAGACACAGCGGGCGGGCGGTTGGGGGAGGTAACTACTAGAATTGCAAAAATGAAAGAGAAAAAGTGCGTGTGGAAATTCCAAAAAATAAAAACAAAAACTCACTCGGATATTGCCAGAAGGTGGAGGGCGCCCTATTGACGCCGGCGGCGCTCAGTGCCAGTTCTTCGGCGGTGGTGGTGCCCGTTGTCATCAGATCACCGTTTCCCGTGAAATACAGATTGCCGCAACTGGTGGCACCTGCAGTTAAAAGTTCAAATGAATACACAAATCCCGAATTACGTTGCTACTTTTTCAAATGTGTATCATTTAATAGCGTAGCTTTAAACTGAGTCATCAAGCGAAGAACTTTTCTACTTAGCGACGCAACGTTCAATTATTTAATAAACTTTTTGTTTTGCACCACAGCAGCAGCAGCAGCTTTACATGCCATTCACATGTGTGATTGTGTGTGTGTGTGTGTGAGAAAAAGCTGTGTGTATGTATACGTATAATATTGCAGTGTCCTTGAACTATGCATTTGGCGACCTACCTACTCCTCACCCGTAATCTGACACAACCCACTAGCCCGGCAGCCTATCACGTCAAGCCACCAAGGCACTGAACCACCCTTATCCAACGGCTGAATAATTTTACAGGAATTCGATTAAAGCGTACACGACACTCTAATTGCATTACATTAAGGGGCTATTAAGGACTCAGATTGATGTTTGGTCCAACAAATAGCAAAAGGAAAATCGGAGCTGCCTCAAAATGCAATTAGTGCTACATTTCTTCTTTTTTTTTTTTTGGGACAACTACCCACCAGCCCATATGTATATACTACATATATATTTGAAACATATATATGTATTTGTATACAAATAGAATCCGCACTGCCGTTGAGGGCGACTTTACCATATGGTCACATACCCAAACCACTTATGCGTGTCATATTGCCCCAGCATTGGTCCTGCATGCCAGGAACGCTCAGCATGAGCATCCCTTGTTGCTGCTACTTACACCCCTGCCCCTGACCCTGCCCCTGCTTATCGTGCACTACAGCCAACGCACCACCGTGTACTTGCAACTACAACTCGACACGCACTTGGCTCGCCTAAAGCCAGCAACCACCCACAAAAAAAAATAATAAGAAACGAGGAGGGAATATCTATGAGTAATCCATCTAGATCTACACATTCTGCAACAAACTACGACGACCCAAAGGATACTCTTTTTCGTAAATTTCCTCTTTTGAAGTTTTCAATAAGTGGTTTTTTTGTATACCACCCGCGGCCAAGTCAGGTCTGTCACAACAAGGACTGCTATACAATCCACATCCGCTACCCCGTCCGCATTCGCATCATATGATTTCTGGTCTTTCAATCTCTTTCGGGGTGGTATTTACGGCAGGCACAACTCCTTTCCACCCCCAACTCACTGACGGAATTTTTAAATGTTTACTGAAATCCTATTAGTGCAATAACTGAGCGCCGTTCACGTTGCCAGTGGCATCGAGTCACACGCTCCACGTCCGAGCTGCATAATTATGCCGATAACGATGCCTCTGGGGACAGGCGGCGAATGGCTTAGCCAAGTGTTCGTTAGAAGGCACAAATCTGCGCCATCCAATTCAATTAGGCGCTAGACCCAGCTATAATCCTAAGCCTTTTTCTATAAATAACTAGTAAAAATGCTCTAGTTGCGACAACTCGACTAGGGAATACCCTTAATCCTGAATCCTGAAAAACAATATAATATATTTTGGAGCGGTGTATAGGAGAAAAAACTTCACGTCTATGTTCTGATCCTGCATCTCACATTGCCACGCTACTAGCTCAAATTGAGTAAAAATACATGCAGAACGGCACAAAAACAATTCGACGAAAAAATCTAGTTTTTTCTTTAATAACTTATTTGCTTCTTAACCAACTTTGATAAAATTTTGCAATCGATTCTTTAAGTGCTATAGTATAAATAAATATTCACGTGCACCAAATTTGGTGTCGCTAGCTCTCATAATCTACGACACAATGTTCACTAATTTTAGGTTGTTATAGATTTTTATCGACTTTAGAAAAACGGAGTGGGTTATCGATCATTTGAAATAAACTCGATCTGTGCGTGTGTGCTTTTACATACACTTACATACACACTCAACACACGCTTACATACACACTCAAGATCACAAGCACACTGTATGAAATTGTCAAGACATAAAAAGAGCATCCAAATGTAACTACAAGCCTTAGATATACTAAGAACACCATGTCTTTATCTCGATATATATAGATAATAATGAAATGGGGTAAGATATCGAGTGATAAATGATAAGCTTAGATATGCAAGGGTATTTTAAAGGCAAAATAAACTATTACGTATTTTATTTTTATTATTTTGGATGCCAGCTCTAGTTTTCTTTATTATGTTATCGCTTTAGTAACCAATAGCCCCGCAAAATCAGAAACACAATAATATTCAAAATTGCGGCTAGTTAAACTTACCCATGCCCAGATCGGCGACTCGTATCCCGAAACAGTTCATGTCCTTGTTGAGCGGCTGCTGCAGCGGCAGCGTCGAGCTGCTGTTCAGCGCCGCGTTCGTTGCCTCCTGGGGACGCTTTCGTGCCACAGCAATGCCAATGGGCACGGAGTTGCCTGTGGAATTGATTAAATTGATGTGATTGTGGGAGATAGCCGATGATTGAATATGATTGAAATATACTTGTGCTGGACGTAGACTTTTCCAGATCGGACACCTTGGGCGAGGAGGCTTCGATTTTGACCAGCGTGGTGAGCGTCGATGCCGACATGGTCTTGGAGGTGGCCGATGCCGTTACGGACGAGGAGGTAACACTGCCCAGACCAAGCGATGTGGAGGCCGTTTGCAGGTGATGATGCTGCTGCTGCTGTTGCTGATGGCAATTGTTGGAGCTTATCTCAGACACCTGACAGGGCTCACGTTTGATCTGCACAAACGTATACGATGACGAGGAATTGGTCTGCTGATGGTGATGATGATGATGATGTTGATGCAACGGCAACGGCAACGGCGGCAACGGCGGCAGCGGCGCAGCAGCGTTCAAATATTGCGGCAAAGCACCAAACGTTTCCAAATTCAGCGGATGCGCACCAATAGCGCCCACTGTGCCAACGGGTCCGGCTGCGCCTGCTGGTGTTGTCGTTGTGGAGGGCAATAGAAATGTTGTAGTCGCAGCAGCGCCAATCGAGGAACTTAAGACATCCGCGCTGCTGCTATTGCTTGCTGCATTTGTTCCATTAAATGTGGCCATTTGTTGTTGTTGTAATTGTTGTTGTGGGAATAAACACACGCTAGTTTACTGCAAGGCCCGAGCCTGGGCTGGAGCTAATGGAGCTAGCGAATGCGGAATGGAACATCGCAATTGCCCCCGGGGACGAGTTGTGGCGTATATATATATATATATATCTTTCTAGATCTATGCACATATATATATAAATGTGTGTACATATATATTACACAGCTACTGCTAAACATTCATTATCTGCGGCACACACGCACACACAAACACTCGCACACAAACACGCACACGCACGTACATACAGTCTACATTTTTACGTGTTTATTTTTCTCACTCTTTGGTGCAACACTCAGCGGGCATTTGTTTGCATATTGTCAACTTTTTGTGCGTTTTTCTTATAAATAAATGACATAATACACGCGCCACATACGTATGCAACTTGCAATATCTACATACATATGAACATATACACGTATATATGTACAAACTGGACCTGTGCTAGGTTCCCAGCAGCGGCTGCGGCGGCGGTGTGGAGGTGGAGACAACCGATCCCCACTAACGCAAGCGTTTTTGCGTTGAATTGTGCCCGTTGAAGAATCTCGCGCTGGGTTTCAACTGCAAAATGGCACGCACTTTAACGCGCGTTTTTTATTGTTGTTTTTTTTTCTGCGAATTAGTAATCCCTGGAAAAAAGTCCACGGGAGACAAAAAACCAACTTTTCAAGTTTTCACTATGTTTGGCAAGTGACAATCGTTGCCGATAGTCACTATCATCGATATTGAAATAACGATGTGCCGATGGTCTGTGTAGTGCGATATGTGCTTCGTTACCGATGCTTTAAGTATCGATTTTTCGTTGGTTCTGAAGCGCGCGCAATCAGCTGTCATTTTAAAAATCATATTTGCAACATTTCTTGCGAATTATGCTGTAATTGTTTATTGTAAGTTACATAATGCTTATTGTTATGTCACATATGATAATCATAGCTGCATTTAACTGTTATCTGTATAAATAATATGGTTTGTAAGCTAAAAGTACAATAAAACGAACGATCATCCTTTTCAAGCCCAGATAAGAGGAGAACAAAGTCCATTCGGAATATTACAAGTCCTAATAGTTCAATTCATAGGTAAATGCGCCTCAGATCCTTTGGCGTAGTTATCGAATTGCACTGCGGGCAAAGTTTTCGAGCGCCGAGCGTTTGCAGCCAGCACTGTTCACAGTGGACATGCCAGCAGGACACGGAGATGGCGGGATTCTTGTAGTCATCGATGCAGATCAAGCACTTGAGCTTGCTCTGCGCCTGTTTTTCGTACAGACGCAGTCGGGCCTTCAGCGACTCGATGATCTGCAGCTGTTGAGGCTGCGCCGATGCGCTGCTGCTGCGCGAGGTGGACGGCGCTGGTGCCGATTGCTGGCCGGATTGCTGTCCGGATGTAGACGGCGCCAGGCTGACGGCGGCCTCATCCGTTTGTTCAGTCGTTTCGCTGGAATGATTGGCTGCAGGATTGCCGCTGCACTTGGGCGTCTCATTGGACGAGATCAGCCTGCGCACATAGCTGGTGACGTCCGCCTCGGAGACACCACCTGGCGGGGCAGTCGCGGTGTCCTCGTCGTCGGCCAGCGGTATCACATCCGCCTCGCCATACTGCGTCGGCCCATAGATGTGTGTATCGTCCTCGTCCACGTTGACATCGTCCTCATCCTCGTTGCCCGCCTGCTGCTGCTGCTGCTGGCCGCCATTGTACTTGCTGGTCTGCCCCAGATTCAACGCCCCGTAGCCGCCCTGGACGAGCGAGGAGACGCGTATGCGTTTCTGGCCCGCCCACTCGTACTCCTCGTACTCATCGCTGTCCTCGTCATCCTCGCTGGACGGCCGCTCACCGTTGCTCCGGCGACTGGCGCGCAGGCATTGATGCACATGCTCCTGTATCTCCGACTGAGCAAAGCTCTGGTTGCACACGGGACAATTGCTGCGGCCAGCTGATGCAGCCGCGGATGCAGATGCTGATGAAGATGCTGGTGGCGTGGGTCGTTTGCGTGTGCGTTGTCGCTGGCGTGTTTGTCGGTTGCGTTGCACACGCTGAAATACGCTCCACGGCTTGCGTTCCGCTTGTGATGTTGTTGCTGTTGTCGTTGTTGCAGCCGTGGGAGGGGTACAGGCAGCCTGCGTGGAGCGCAGCTGCATCCGGTGCAATCTGTCCATTTCAATCTGGCAGTGATCGGCCACCTGACTGCGCTTTATTTTGGCATCGCAGCTTGGACAGATGACGTCCTCTTCGCCGTTGGCGAGATTAAAGTTTTCGGTCTTGGGCACAGTGTCTGTGGCCATTGCGACAAAGGACCAGCCCACAGGCGGTGGTAGCGCGCTAAATAATATTCGACCACCTGGGCGTCGGACAGTGCGCCACTGTACGCGTTATTTTTACGGTGTTTTTCGCTTGGATTTCGCTTATAAACTCAGATTTAAATTTACTACATAAATATAAAAAAAACAACAAACGCGACGCCGATCTAGGGATGTCATCAATGCAAGTATCGATTTCATACAGACCAAATATCGCACTGACTCGTGAGTATCGCATAGCAACCGGACTGCCAACTAGGTTATATTAATACACCCTAAAAAATACCCTAAACGTACAGAAAAAACATTTTGTTGATTGTCAACCTCTCTGCAAATAATTATTTTTATTATTTTGTTTATGTTTAATGTAGCAACAAGAAAATATGGGTAAAAATGTGAAATACGATAGCTAACTACTAGCACACAAAGCAAAATCGTAAGTGTGAGTTGCCATAAACAACGACTACGCCATTTTCGCAGCAGACGAAAGTGAAAAGCTGGGGAAAACAGAATAGAGAAAATTGCAGTGCATTATTTTTTTTACATCTGTGTCAGAATAGAGGTTTTCCGAACCGAGTGTGTGCGTGTACTGTGTGTGTTTGATTGTTTGTGTGGATATTGTAACGTTATTCAACAGTAACAAGATGTCGGAAATATTAAAAACACAACAGCAACGTGCACAACAACAAGAACAACAGCAGCAGAGCAACATTGGCAGCATCTATAGCAACAAAATGAACGTCATACCCAATTACACGTTGAGCGGAATGAGCTCCTTTGATGCAGAATCGCTGCCCGATTACTCTGAATTTGATTCCGAATCGGTTACTTTGGACTATTACAAGGAAAGGTATTTAGCAAACAACAACTACGATGTCAACAATAACAACAACGACAACCCGTATTTTGTCTGCATTTTTGTTTTGGTTCCGTTTCACCCTTACTTTACCATTGCCGCAGTAGTTGTTGTTATTGTCGATTTTGCTGCCCCAAATATTGTTTGCTTGTATGTCTTCTCATTTGTTTGTTTTATTTCTCATTTCGCTTACTTGTTTTTTATGCGCTGATCCTGTTGCCATGCCCAACGCACATGCTCAGCAATTCGCTTTGTACATACATATGTACATATATGTATGCTTACATACATGTGTATATGCAAATCTTGAGTTTCTCTCATTGTTTGCCTAAAAATAGAGCAGACATCGTCTCGGACTGGCCCCCGCCTGTGCAATAGAATTTCAAGAATTGACCAAAATTTTGTTAGCGCCCCCACACACAGTTACCCCCCTCCCCCATGCTTTCAGTCACAAGTCTGCTGATTGTTTTTGTGCATATACGTATGTATATGTATTAGAGCTGTGTCGTGTAGTTCAGAACAATTTCGACTGAACGGGCCATTAAAATGAACTGCTCAGCTTTAATGACAAATGAATGAATATAACTTGGTCAGTTATTCAGCTGTTGACAATATAAATATAAATAGTATTTTTATAGTTTATTTACTGACATATGAACTACATCATCGTTTGTTTTATTCCCATTATCGTTCGTTTGAGTCCAGTAGTTGCCTTAAATGGCCTAAACTATTTAATTAACGAACAATAAGTGAACGATTCGTTCGTTCAAACAAAATTAATCTTAAAACCGTAATTGAACTACGCTGTAGAACTCTACTGTTTAACTCTGTTTTGTTTTGTTCAGTTATTTGGTTGCTTAGTCTTAACAACTGAATAATTGAATAACTGATCGAAACGAATCGTCCATGACCGTCTAAATAACTGCACAGTTACAGTTTGTATTGTTTATGATCAACTGTGTAACTGAATTGACTGATTTAGTTCGCGACCCAAAAATGAACCATTGAACTTATGCCGATAATTGAACTAGAGCTCTCCACTCTAATATGTATGTATGAGTGCTTTCTTGTCATTTCTTAATGCATAATTAATGCAGTGTACATCCAGTTGGTTGCAGATTTACGTCTCCTACGGCTTTATTTCCTTCCCCAACGTCACGACGCTCCTCATTTGGGCTTTTTGGTTGTTGTTATTTTTCTATGCTTATGCGCTTACCAATAGCAAGGCAAAAAGAGGAGATGTATATATTTTTTAGTTTGATTTTATTTAGACAAACCATAATTAAGTACGCACCTATTCTTCCTTTCTATTAATCAGTCAGAATTTGCTACATAAATCGTAAATCTAAACCTTTAATAAGCATCAACATGACTGACATTAGTTTGATCGCGATATATTTTGTTGTTTTCAATTATTATTTCAGTGGAATTTTACAAGAATTAAACATATACATATTAAAAAGAACAACAGACATAAATTTCTATAAACAATATGGGTTTCAATATAGGTTTTTTAAGAATTTGAAAAATTACCATATTTCTAACAAACACCAAATTAATTCAATGTGCGCGGTTAGGCGGAATGAATAAAATGAAAATTACTGAACCGCAGCACTTGGCCTATTCCAGTCGCATTTTGATGGTTGCGTCAAGTTGTAGTAAGCCCACCGTTCTACCCGAGTTGGTCATATTCGAATGCTTGTCGATGTTGTTTTTGCATGCTGCTGCTATTTTGTTTCCTCAGCTGATTTGTATGCGCTTGTATGTATGTTTTTGCCACATGTTTTTATTGTTTTTTATCAGCTAGAAGTTGCACTAATCGAATGTTACCAATTCTATTTCTCCTCCATGCAATCCGATTTAACAAACACAAAACACCCACAGATGTTGAAAAGGCAGCCGCCAGCATTTTGAATTGAAACGCATTTGAAAATTGATCGAAGCCGCTGTGCGCTAAAATTAAGCAATAAACGCCAATTAAATCATTTTAATTGTTATATTCTAAGCCAGAGTTTACCGTTACTCCCCTATAGACATATATATATATATACACATTTAGAAAAACTAACCAAAAACGCATTTGAAACGCATTCCAATTAAGTATTTTGCGAGGGCAGAAGTCGCTTTGCCTGATTAGTTTATAAGGTAAGTTTAACAGTCACCCAAATTTCAATGATATTTCACATACTTATATACATGTATTATGCTATATTACCAAATACAGTGTACTACGTCCTGAAGCGGACAAAATGGCGCCGACAACGACAATTGAAACCATAACAATCACAAGGCCGCTCAAGGTGCGTACACAAAATAGTTCTCGCTCCTAGGGACCATTGCTAACTTATCCACATCTCCACTTTTCGCAGGTGATTGCATTTATATGCGGTGTCATCGTGGTGGTTCTGATGATTATGGCACTGGCTTCCACAGATTGGCTAATGGCAGCCGGATGGCGACAGGGCCTGTTTGTGCATTGTATTGAGGAGGATTCAATATCACCGCTGCCATTCAATATACAGGATCCACCAGGCTGCTACTGGACTCGCGATATTGGTATTTTGCTTAAGCCAAAAAGAAGTAAACAAAATATATATGTTTTTTGTTTTACAGGCTATATCAAGGCAACCGCAGCGCTCTGCATTATCACATTGATAACGGATGTTATAGCCACAGTGCTGACTGGACTGGGCCTTAATACACAGAATCATAATCTTAAATATAAATTTTATCGAATAGCCGTGCTAATAATGCTCGTTTCATGTAGGTGTCTCCTCGTTAACCCATTCTAATTGAATACTTACAATTCTAACAATTACTCCTTGTTGCAGTATTGGCCGTATTGTCCGCACTGATTGTCTATCCAGTGTGCTTTGCAGGCGAACTCACAATGGGTAAGCACCTGAAACTCACCAAATTTGATACGAATAGCGGATTTATTTATTTATATTTTAAACAGCGAATCGACGCGTTTGGGAGTTTGGCTGGGCTTATGGCGTTGGTTGGGGCGCAGCAATTTTCTTGTTTGGTGCCGTGGTTCTGTTGCTCTGTGACAAAGAATCTGAGGAAATCTACTATAAGGAGAGAAAAATTGTACATGAAAACCAAATGCGCGCCTAGGCAAGGCCGCACGACCTGCCTGACGTCGTTCTTTAGACATAAGCATCTAGCAACCAATACACACACACACACACTCAAACACACTCACAGACGTATAAAATTTCAATTTGACTCAGACTCAAGATCAAAAAACTTAATCGAAATAGTTATTTTTCGCCATCAAATTTAGTTAGATTACGTACGAACATAAACATTTTATGCCAAAAAATAACCTCTAACGACTTTCTTCTCCCCATAGAACTGGGTATTAGTTTAGATAAGATTGGTTTTTTTTCCACAAGTTTTATTTTTTTTATTGAAAGGTAATCTTCCAAGTCACCTATACACATACACATACGATAAATCTCACATATTTCGAATATAAACTTGAAATCGTGTCCAACCTACCTACCTACTTATATAACGAAACATATATATATATATGAACATGCATAATCGCAATTCGTGTCAGTAAGTTTTACAAAATTGTAACCAATTTTAAGTCTGCTCGTTGGTATAAATGTGACAAAAGCAAATCCAAATTGTACTTTATGTACTTATAGAATGCATATATACAAGAACAAACTATCCAGCTACATACAAGTCGTATACCTAGAAAATTAACATAGTCATTTACACATGTAATCCTTCCAGATATGTATGTATGTAACCTTATTATAATCGATCATTCAACGCCCCACCCCAAAACAAAACACAATTTTGACGATCTATTCAAAAGAAATGTATGTGAATTTAATTGATCATGTTCAACATAGTTAAAATGTTTATTAATTTCGTTACCAGCTTCAAAACTTGTTCTAATTTTTCGACAATTCTACAAATAGGCATTGCGAGGCTGATTACGCTTTCAAATATCAATTATCCCATACGTTTCCGATTTGTATGAAATGAGTTTATAATCATTTACATTGTGTTTGTCAGTGCTCCTAAGTACCCAACGTACTCGAATATACATATATGTATTTTAACCAGTCACCTTTTGTATAATACTTAAACCGTCCCGACAACTCCTCAGCTCTATTTTATCAATATTTAAGTTAATATTTTTAACGCAATCAATTTGGCAGCTTGTTTTATTTTTTAAGCACAATTGTAACAACAGTTCTATTTATTTGTACAATCTAATTTATTATTGTATATTTTAATTGCGTTCTATGCTATTCTTACATATCACAGCCAATTAAAAATAATAAACACGTTTCTGACAACTTTTGTTAAAGTTTGCAAATGGATTATTTAACAAATACATATATATACAAAAACAAAATATACATCATAAAACAAATACATATTAATTACGAAATTTTATTTCAAAGTTATTTAGATTTACTTATTGAATCATTGGTTTGTTATTTTATTTTAACTGTGTTCACCATTCATCAGTCATTCGTAATCACAAAAAAATCACGGTATGATTTACGAACGCTCCGTTTTCAGGTCTTTAGTTGCATTTGATTTCGATTCTCAAAAACTACAATTGACAAAGCAATTTAAGCAATTAGACAGAGTTTTAGATAAAAAGAAAAAGGCAGAAAATGCTAACATTAAAGTTGAACGCGACGTAAATTACAACAATACAACGATATATACACATGCATTAACATTCATATATAAAGAAGACATTGAACAAATCGTAGGCAGGAACGTGCGGTGAAAAAAAAGCGAAATGAGACGAGACGAAACAAAACGAAAAAAAAAACAATTAACAACGAGTATAAAAATTAACAATTATACCAAACAATTTTAATTAACTAAACTATACTTAAGTAAGGTTAACGTATGCAACTATTATTAAAAACACAAATTTAACATATGTAACTAACGAAACAATTATATAGTATACTCAAATGTGAACTTTTATGAAACGTTACAATTTTTTATTGCAAAACAAATGCAAATTTAGCAATTAAATAACACGAACACATAACACCCAAAGTCAAACATTTTAGTTTTCTTCTCACAGTTAATAACAAAACAGAAAACGAAACAAAATATGTTCAATCATTATAACTTTTTATGAATTATTGATGAAACTATTTCATATGGCAAGAAAATAGATAATCTATCAAACTTATTGCTAGTGATCGTATATTCAATAATATTCACTTAGCCACATATTTATATGATAATTATGAATTATGTATTTGCCAATATTATAGTTATCAAGAATGTATTTGACACATCGAATGTCTAAAAATTCACTACACCCACCCATGTGATTCACTCGGTTTTAATGTAAATATTTCGGCCACGAATTTCAGTTTTCAAAGCAAAGTAAACGAATGTTTTTGTTTTTTTTAAATTAATAATTAACATTTTTCAATATGCATACATTAATTAATGAAAACTAGATTTAGTTATCATTCCATAATCAAAATCTATTCACATATGTACCAACAAAATACATAACCCACTAATTTATAGGACATCCGAAAATTGTATTCAATGAACTTTTATTACATTTGGAAACATACAAACTGAAGGTTTCACTTTAATATTATCTCATTCATTTTGGAAGGACCTGTTCTTTGTTTAAATACTTCGCTCTGCAGTGCCGTTACCATATTGTGTTAAAATTTCAACCACTCTATTAATATCTGGACGATCGTCAGATTCAGAAGCCCGACTGTCTGTAATCAATTTTCGAATGTCATTAGGACAGTCAATATCCAATTGATTCAAAGACGGCCGTGTGCCTCTGTTAGCAATAGATAATATTGGTGGACGTTTACAAAGGAAGAAGTACGTACCGTTACACACTTTAATATATATATATATACTCTTTGCACTTTTTGAATGAGTAAAGAAAATTAATTTTATATATTCATTCATACACCAACTTCACAGCATTGAAGCGCCCAGTTAATTACATGATTTAATGAGTATTGAGCTTTTTCGTTATGTAGGAAGTTGTGCAGTGAAGCGCCATCCGCATTACCAAATACTAAATTTATATTGGCATGAACCGTATCAAGATTAAGACCATGACATTTTTTACCGCTACAGTTCTATTGGCATACTGGCCTTCGAAGACTTTTCCATAACTACCGGATCCCAGTTCCGAAAACACGTAGAGCTGAAACAAAAGTTACATATGTACTACTTTATTAAATACTTACTGTTCGTAAAATAACTTTAAAGTCGATTGAATTTAAATCATTTTCTGCGTCCATGATTTGGCATTGATTTTTGACCAAAAATTTGACCCCACAATCGATTAAAAATGTAAATTCGGATTTCTACATTTTGAAAACAAAAATTGTTTGAACTAGTATTATACAGTGGGCTACGTCTGACTGCAACGTTCTTCTTCTTTTAAAAACAATGCAGGAGGTTATATATGTATATGTACTATATGGGTGCTGCCTATTACATACATTTGCATAAAACCATTCTACCCATTTCTTGAGAGACCGTGAGATCGTCAATAGTGGCATGCCTTACTTCTAATTGTTAATGGAATAAATTTGTCCCGTAAAATGAAGACGGTGTAGTCACAAAATGATGGTAAAAACTTGCCACGATTACGCGCTAAGGCAACAATGCCAGCTGAGGACCGGATCCTTTCGCGGAAATTTGAAAAGTACATGCTAGTAAAACCCAAAACAGATAAATGCAATAATTAATCTATGACTCCAATAACTGAGTGCACAACGACGTTTGAAAGAACGCATGATAATAAAGCAAAAGACATAGCTTTTGCTGAGAACTATATCCATAAACCACTGGAGTTTTGCTAAGTTTTCTGCTAGACATATAGAGTTGCCGAATCCATACTTCCAAGATTTCAAAGTACCAGAACTTTGTCAAAACTGAAAGCATGGTTTGACGAATAGATTGATTTCGATTAATTTATTTATCTATGTAATTAAATACCGGTAAAAATTTGTATTTGAGAAAAATTATTTTTGATTTTATTAAAAAAAAATGTTTTCCTTTTTTTCAAATTTAGAATTATTAGAATATATCGTAAGTGGTCCGATTTTCAATAAATGGTTCTTATGACAGTTATAGATGATAGATAATATGGTGGCACAATCTGGCCGACCCCCACATGCAACAAAATGATGGATCTATGCTAAGCTTTATGATTACCAAATAACTAATCAGGCTCTATATCTATATATAGAAGATGTCGCCTTCAATAGCGAAAAGTTGTCGGAGTATATTTTAAATATAATTATAAAATATGTCAATATAGAAACTATGCAGCATATTAGTTATTTAAAACAATATTCGTTTTGGAGCATTAATGAAGTTTATATGTACATGTTGGCACTACAAACTACTATTATTCACAGCACAATGCCGCATCTTTAGTCCTTTTTGGCAATCAGGCCCTGCTTCTTCAGCTGTCGCAGCGCGCATTTGGCAGCCGTACATTTGGCTATGCGGTAGTTGCGACCGATGCCACGGAATGTGCCCTTGCAGAAGACATCAACAGTGACGCGTACACGGCGACCGTCGGCCAACTTTTCGGGCTTGCCGAACTTGGCCGTTTCGGGTTCCAGCTCGAGCAGCTCTCGTATGGGTGACTTTGGTACAGAATTGCTAAACTGCTCAATCTCGGGCTTCATCATGTTGCTGTAGACCTGCCACACCACGTTCAGTGACATATTGGAGTCGAGAAAGATGGCACCGGCAATTGATTCGAATACATCACCCAAAGCCTTGGGCACCTCAACATCCTCGGCATCATCACACTCCTCCTCGGAGAGCAAATAGTACTGTACAGATATCGGAAAATATCGTTGGAACAAATATGACATTTACAGATTCTGTTTAGCTACCCACCTCTTCACTTATGCTATGCCCATTTTCCTGCTGAATGCGCACAAAACGATCGATGACATCGTTGAGTCCAGGCGATAGATGGCGAAAATACTTATGGAAGCCATGACGCACGGCCAACGAAGCAAATATGGTATTGTTCACCAGAGCCGAACGTAGATCGGTTAGTGCGCCTGGTGAATGCTGGCGTGGATCTTCATACAGATGCCGGGTGATCAGATAGTCCAAAACGGCATCGCCCAAAAATTCGAGACGCTGATAACAATCTGTCAGACGGTTCGGCGTGTAACTGGCATGCGTCATGGCCTGCAGTAAATACGAACGATCTCTGAATTTGTAGCCCAAGCTGGCCTCGAAATCCTCAAAGCCGCTAAGAAGCAGCTCCAGCTCGCCGATGGCATTGGGCGCAAAGTGCAGGAGCGGACTGCGGGGCGTTGGCCAATCACCATATACGGTGACCATGTTATTAGCATTTGGTTTACTGCTGCCCGGCTTACGTTGCTCATCGGCCGCCGCCGCCGGCTCCAACTTGTAGGGCAGCACACGCACGCCCAACCACGCCATAAAAAGTAACGCTCCACGCGGTCCACACTCGATCAGGTAGGCGCCAATCAGAGCTTCCACACAGTCGGCTATAGACTTATCCGGTATGCTGTGCTGCGAGACCAGATTGTACGGAATGAAGCAACTGAAATCGTTCGTCTCATTGGAGTCATCTAGATTTGCGGCCTCTGTCAGCTGTTGTGCGGCAGTCGAAGGTTGCTCAATGCTGCTGGCTAGGCCCAATGCATCTGCCTTTTCGCGCACCATCTCGCAGATCTGCACGCTGCTTAAGTTCTTAATATCCAGCAAGTCGGCCAGCTTCCAATGGTGCGTTGGTATTTTTGCCTCAATTAGCGCCTTTTCCAACTCCTTGGGCACGTAGTAGCACGGTGGCAGCCAATTGTCATGCGGCTCAAACTTGGTGGCTATCATGTATTCGCCCAGTCGCTTGCGTCGCCCGAGACGATACAGATTGAGATTGGCCACCTGTTTGGAGCGCAGATGGCTCAGTTTGCCCTCGTGCACGTTCTCATAGGTGATGTACAGGTAGGTGGTAATTGCATATTTGAGGAACGAGTCACCAATTGTCTCCAGACGCTCCAGATTGATGCCATCGTTGGCATTGGACATTGTGAGTGCCTGCAGAATGATGCTGGGGCTTGGTCCGGGATGTCCCACGAGCTCCGGCTGATAATCGAAGCTAAAAGCGTCACCAGGCGTGCCTGCAACTGGCTTCGCAATTTGCTTCGCAACGCCATCAAAATTCGTGGGCAGACCTTGCTGGTACTCCAGTCGCAGCTGTTTACTGTCCAAGTTCAGTCTATGGTGATCGTTATAGCTATCAAAGCTATCGCCGCAGCCCAAAACGTTGTAGACTTCATCTCGGTGCTGTTGCAACCACTTGGCGTTTAGATCAACTAAATCCGTCAGCTGCAGCGACCTCTTGTTGCCGAGCTTGGCCAGCAATTGCGCTTCCGGCACGTATGGCAATAGCTCCTTAAGCAGGACAAGCTGCAAAGTAGCTTCATCCTGGTCAGCTTTCGTGGCGCTGTCTTCTGTGCGCTGTAGCGCCAGCTCCTCGCCGTGTGGCACCAACATGCCGCAGCCCTCGATCTCCGATTTAAAGCGCACAATGGACTGTTCATAGTTAACGCTGCTCCTGTGCTTCGCCTGCTCGAAATTGTAGCCGATGAGCAGATTCTTTGTCTCTTGGTACTGGCGTTCGTTGGCATTGGTGGCTTGTATAATGGACAGCTGCTTTTGCCGCTTTTCCACTTCCTGCGCTGTTTCGATGGTCTCCGCTTCGTTTTTCGAGGTAAACTCAATGCGACCGGCGCCAATGTCATCCGTATCATCATCTCCCGAACTATAGTGGTGAATGGGTCCCACATGATCGTCATCGTCGTAGCTGGAGCTCAGCGAGTTGTCCGATTCGTAGTAACTATAGTTGGGCTTTTCCTCAACCTTTGCAGCATTGCCAGTTGTAGAGCTACCTCGAGATTTGCCTGTTCGCTGTTGTCCAGTCGCTGCCGATTGCTTAAAGCCGCTGCTGTTGCTCACATCCCAGAACGTGGGCGAGCCGTAGCGCGTCTGCTGATCGCCTGTAAATGATATCAGGATTAATATAATTCTACGGAATTGTTCAAATTATTTGAGGGAATCTTTCACACTTACAGAACTTCACATTGGCGGGCAGCACAGGCAGATAGTCTTCATCCTCCTCATCTTCATCGCCTTCTGAGTAGCTGGCAATATCGTCGGCCATCTCATTCGACCAGGTGCCAATCTCGATAAAGTCATCCGCATTGCCCAACTGCTGTTCACCTTCAATAACCAGCTCATTGGCGCTCTTAGCGGCCTTCTCAACAATCGGCTCTTCCACCACCTGCGCTTGGGCAGGCTCATCCACTGTATTGTTGACTGGCTCCTTGCTATCCGGCTTATGTTTCGATTCACGTGATTTTTTCAGCACCTCCGATAGACTCCACCCAAAGTCTAGCATTGGCCACTCGAACTGCTCATCATCGATCTGTTGTCGGCCCAGGCCCAGATCAGCCGAGACCTGCTTGCGTATATCGTCAGCCAGCAGGAGTCCGTTGATGCGATAGAGAATACAGGGCAGGCAGACGGCTGTGCGCCATAGGGATGCTGGGAACGGATGCACTGTGCACAGTTCAGGCACAAGGATCTGCTTTTGCTCGAGATTTTCGCGCTTCGCTCGCTTCGTTTCCTCCGAACTGGTGGGCAGCGCCACGCCCTTTCGATTTACGTACCGTGGCGTGAGGAAATTCAGCCGCGCACTCGTGTGATCCACGTCCAGCAGAGGCTGTGCGGCATTCTGTATGGTGAGATCGTACTTAACTAGATAATAATGCTTGAAGGTGCGATAATTGTCGCCCGGGAAGCAGCTGAGCGGTGAGAGATGTGGGCAGATTTCGGCTACATAGAAGTACTGCGGTTGATCCTGGTTCCGGTACCAGGGCATAACGACGGCATCTTGAAAACGCTGCGCCTCAAAGGGCTGCGCTTGACGTTCTCCATCCGGCACAGGCTGCGGCATCATGTTGCCAGTGGCTTGTATGAGCTCCAGAAATTGCCAATCGATAAGCCGGCTGTCCTCCGCCGTCCTTACCGTGGGCACAATGAACACACAGTTTTCCGTGGAATCCGGATCGAAGAGCATGAGGAACTTTTGCAGGCGCAGCACATTTGTGAACGTATAGTTGAGAAAGACATTGATGCAGCTAATCTGCTCCTGGGTGAGCACAACTCGATCGCGTGCCAACTCCAGCGATACCTTGACCTCACCGGATCGTGTAAAGATGGAGAAGGCGCTTAGTTTGGGTATGCGCTTAAGGGTCAGTATGCCAAAGCCTTGCTGCGCCTCTTCTGGCGGATAAATCTTGCGACCGCGTGTGTTTTGCTCCTCGGGAATGGGGCACTGCAGTGTTAGCTGAATGAAATACAGATAGCAGGGCACACCAGCCACTGGACGGCAGTCACAAAACTCGGACGCAATGCGCTTGTAGTAGTATTGTCGCCGTTTGGTTGTGCCTGGGCGTGGCTCATCGTTCTGTTGCACTATATGCTCATCCTCCGGCTCCAAATCGAAGCATTCCCAGTCCGGTTCCAGTGCACGAAATCCCTCCTTACCAATGGGCTGCAGCTGATCGTCCAGTTCGCCGATCCTATGCAGCTCTGCACAGGCCTGGAATGCGGCCAGGCGTCGAGCCAGGGTTTGAGTGGGCATCGGAAGACCCTTTGCAAGAAACAAATCAATTGATCAAAACTAGTAAAATTAAAATAGCGCCAATACACTTACAACAATATCATGCTTTAGTGGCGAATTAATTGGCAGGCGCAGGGTGTACTGGTAAAGGGTAACGCCTTCTCGAACGGAACGCGCACAGCGCCACAGAGCAGTTAGCTTGGTGAAGGTGTCACTGGGCAGGCGGGCGCAATACTTGTTGACCAGCGCAATGGCAGTGCTGAGATCTACGGAGGCGCCCGTCGTTAGCTCCGGCCTCGGCTGAAAGGCGGCCAGGCAGCTGGTAAACCGCTCGGCCTGTTGCTGCTCCACTTCGGCCGGCTCCGTATTGGCGCATTTGGATAGCAGCATCTATAATTGATAGACTTGCATTAAAGACGAGATCAACTTCAAATAAAACAAGCAAGCATTTTGCAGTCGGGTGTAACCGACTGCGCCATACTCGTTCAAAATATAATAACAGCTTAACAGCAGTTGAAAAAGGCGCTTTAAAATTGAGGATATTGCACAAACCCAATATACGCTTTTCACTTCGTGAACGAGTAAAAACTTAAATGGTTATCTCGAGGTGCCGATGATTAAATACTCTTGCAGGCATATACTGCTTCTGTATATACTATTTCTTAAGTTACATTTTCGACCGATTATACCTATGGGATACACTGCACGAAATCCCTCCTCACCAATGTGCTGCAGCTGATCATCCAGTTCACAGGCTTTCTTCTGCCTGTTACATGTTATTACAATTATATTATACCTTCTTCAACTATTTGTTATGGATAAAGGGGATATACTAATGGATTCATAATAGATTACCTGTTCGATTTCCCGATATTGTGCCATTTGATGCACCAGCGACTGAGTAGTGCTCGCCAGGGTGTCTGTCGTCTCGGAAACGTCGGCCTCCTTGGGCATGGCAATGTCCGGCATTGCGTTGAGCTCGCATTCAAAACGCTGCTTGGGTCTACGCTCGGCGCTTCTATCACTGGGCGTGGTGTTTGTCAAGCTAATGGCATCGTCACTGGAATTGCCCCCATCCAACATGGCAGTGGGCGCCTCATCCTGTATTTCCTGTAACTTGATGTCGCATGCGGTGGGCGGCTGATTGCTAAACACCTCCGGATTCAGTATTTTGACCGTACCACGGGCTGTGCCGAAGGTGTAAGGATCTGAGGCTAACGAATTGGGTAACGCCGAATCGTCCGAATCACTGTCCAGCTCCTGGTCAGCACCATCACTTGCACCTGCAGCCGCATCACCGCCTGTCCCTGTACAAATAAATCGATGGCTCCGCTCGTTAAGCTGCACTGCGTCCCCGTCTGCCGCTGTTGTTGGCTCATAGCTAGGTGCCACCAGCATGATATGGTAGGCGGGTGCGGCTCGGGCGCGTCCCTTGCATTGCACATAGCTCCGATAGGTGGTGGGGGGATCCCAGCGCACCACCAGATTGCACTTGGGCACATCAATGCCCTCCTCCAGCACCGAAGTGCCAATTAACACATTGCAATCGTGCATTCGAAACCGCTTAAGCACTTCCTCCTGTCGCCTGTGCTCCTGTTCGGCCTCCTTTGGTTCTGTTGCGGGATCGGCCACGCGATCCGTGGTGTACTGGCAGCGCAGGAACTTGAGATCAGGGTCACGTCGGCTCATCTCCGCCAGCAGTTCGAATAGCACGCGTGCCGAGTGATTTTGGTTGCAATAGATAAGTGCACAGAGAGTCTCGCTGGTATCGTGCTGGTAGCGATTGTGGCGCCGTGTGTGCACCCGTCTTCTTGTGTGGGGTTGTCCGTTAGATTTGGTTTTCGTTGTGGGCGGCGGTGGGGCCATTGGAGTTGCTTCAGTGCCGCCTTTCGACTGCTCGTGATCTTTTTCCGTCGCCTGGAGCAATTGCTCGAGATTGCTAACTATGGAGCGGGTCTCCACATGCTGTTCATCCAGCTGCTCAACCACTAAACACTTGGTTTTTAGCGCATGCGACAGTTTATTGAAGTCCGCCTGCTCCACTTGATGGCGCATCTTTCGCAAGCCATCCGCCTGGCCAGCGGGCACTTCAGCTGGCTTAAAGCAGCGCAGTACTCGCAGCAGACGTTGCACCTTGGGGCTAGAGTACTGCTCAATGGTGGCCAGTGGCTCCTCCAACATTTGCTTTAGGAATGTTTGCTCGCAGAGCGCATTGATTTTAACCAGGGCGGTATTCACCAGACAGAAGAGCAGATAATGGCGCTCGTGGGGCGTCTTGACCTTTAGCTTCTCGTTGCGTTGATAGAAATGGTGAGCGGCACGTTGCGTGCACCACGGACCCATTTCATGCAGCACAGAAAGTAGTGCGTTCAGCACATTGAGCGGGTCCAACTTGGGATCGGGTATATCTAATCAAAAGGCATAAGCAAAAGTCAATTAATGGATAACTAAAACAAATTCAAATCCTTGAGGACATACCCTTAAGGTCCTCCATGAACTGATCGGTACCGTAGATTTCGAATGGATCGTAACGATGGTCATTTAGGAACGATTTGTGTGTAGTTAGAATATCGACAAGCACGCGAGACAACTCGTCCATCTCGAAGGGCGCACACTGTACAATATACTCATGCGGCTTGGCACAGTAGCGTAGCACGGTGACAATATCACTGGCCGTCTCGATGCGACACAACATTTGCTGTTCCAGGGTGTCCAGCATGGCATTTAGTTCCTCCAATTCACAGCCAGCGCTGTGCAACGGACCCGCCAGCCCCAATATTCGGGGCCTGTCGGCTGGCAACGCGGGCAGAATGAATTCCTCGAATATGGGCAAAATACTGCGATAGACGGTGCTGTCGTGACAATCCTCCAGCACGATGAGCTGAATACTGCTTATAAGCAAGTCCCTGGACTGCAGCAAGGACAGGAAGGTAATTGGTTTGTGTATGCTGACATGGTAGTCGGTCCAGCAATGGTCGAGGGGTATTTGCTGATCCGGCTTCTCCTGCCACACTTTGAGATCAGTGAGATGTGTGAGCATCGTGTACATGGACGTGGCTTCAGCATCGATCTGAGAGCTCAGGTACACGCTCACTTTACCGTTCCGACGTCCTCGTCTGGAGAGCTCCTGCAGCAGTTTTAGAGCAATAAACTCCTTTGAGCTCCTATGACCCAGGCAGATGATGGTGTTGCGTTCGAAGGCGGACGCCAGTAGCTCCACTTGGAAGTCGCGCGGCGTGAACACCGTAGTATGCAGGTTATTGTCGCACCAGTGGAACGCCATTCTGACATTTGTCTGCAACGGCCCGGAGTCTACTGCAGTTCTACTGCACTTGGAATTGGTGGGTAATCCACAATGTGGAAACGCCGGCTCGGGTGTTTTTTTTTCATCATCGATATATCGAATTTCGATATGCGCTTACGATACATCGGTTGGATTTAACAGGGGCACACACAAGTTAACAGAAACCAAACATCGATGCTTTTCCTTTTATCGATGCTTATTTATTTACATATTCCTCATTAGATTTAAAAGATAGAGGCTAAACGCGGCACTTTAAAAATCATTTTATTAAATTGTTTTATTTGTTTATTGCCTGCCTTCTAAATATCAATACTATGCGGCGTTCACAGGCGCCATCAGTACGCAAGGCAGCGAGAATGGGTGTTGATGCTGCCAGCGAATTGAATACCCACAAAAACGTTTGTGCGCCCAAGGAAGTAGATATGGAAATGCAATGGGGTACAACAGGAGGATATAAAGGTTTCAGACCACGAAAATACAATGAAGGAGAGAATCCGCTCAGGGATAAGCGTATTTTCCTGGTGCTCTGGCGCAAGCAGTCTAACAAAAAGCACAAAACCTGGAAAGGCAACGGAACTCTGGAGTTGACGGCAAGCAAAGCAACTTTGAAAGACGAAACAGGCAAAATAATGGACGTGTTGACGTGTTTTAAACTAGAGAAAATTCAAGAGGATGCTCTAATTGAAATCGGTATGAGGGACATTGAGATACAAGTGGAGCTCAAGACTGCCGAGGAATGTGCATCGCAACGGAAGGAAGAAATTGAAAATTGGTATCGTAAGCAAGAGGAATCGGCTGGACTGGTATCTGGGCACCATGAAACCATCAGCAAACCTCAACGGTCACTAAACATCCTAAAAAAGCCAAAACTATCACCAGAATCGACACGCCTCAATGACAGCTCGAGCTGCAGCATCGGAGCAGCTGCACACAGTTTCAAGCTAAACGAATTTATATGCATGCTGGCACCAGCGGAACTCCAACAACAGACACTGCAGCTGCTTGCCGATCACGCTGGGAATTTAGGCATGGTAATGCAAACGTGGTTCCATAAAATACCAGCCTTCTTTCATTATATTATCTACTTATAGCAACAAATCCGTGCGTCCGCAAACATTGTAGAACTGGCTCAACAGATTTGCGATCATCCCGTGCTACTTAGGCACATCGAGCATCAGCCCATTGTAGCGGAGGTACTACAGCCGCATTTACCGCCCTGGCAGGAAATGGGTCTCTATGACTCGGCCAAATTTGAGTTTGTGCATTTAATGTTGGACAACTTGGTTGTTGCGCAAGGCGAAAAGTGCGCCATTGTTGCGAACAGTCAGCATTGCCTGGACATCATCAAAGGCTACTGCCAATGCTGGGATATACCCTATATTCAAATTACAGACGACTTTCAGGCTAACTGCTTTAATACACCCCGCAAAGAAGATGCCCAGGCGCCAATGGTTGCGCTTTTAATGGCAAGCGAGCTGCCCCCAATGCGCTTTACTTGCTGCAAATTTGTAATACTCTATAATTATAGTGCACGATCCGCGGCAAGTCATTTATTAGCAACGGACACACGAATTTATACACTAATCACAGCCGGGTGTTTGGAGGAGCGACAGTTTCAACAACACTTGGGATTAGTCCACAGCAGTGATTTTTGCATGTATTTGACAAATCTGCACGTGGAGGCCACCCACAAACTGCTCGGCGTTGCACAAAATGTGAGTTAATGATGGAATTCCTTAAATATTCTTTATCACATTGTTGTCTTGCAGACATTGGCCAGCTGGAGCCAATGGCAGCCACCGTTCAGTGAAACATTTTTAAAGGTATGCCAAGTTCTGTGCCGTTATTGAATATATTTAATGTAGAATATATTCTATTAATTGCAGGAGACATTCTTCAGCGATGAATTACCAAGCTTAAAATGCGTCTTCAGCGAGCTGAATGAGAATCAACACCTTCATGATTTAAAGATTTGATAAAGTTTACTTTCAGTTAATATTTATTTTTGGTAAAGGCAATATGGCAAACATCTTTATAAGATTGTTGAAATTATTCTGATAACTACTATTCTACTTTATCAGCTTCTGAATAGAGTCTAGCCGCAGCGAATAATTGTTATCCAGTTTATTGTAGATTACCTCATCGAAGTTGACAATGGCACCGACTGCCAAATGTTTCTCGATACGTGCCAATTGCTCGTCGCTAACCTCAGCAGGGATGCCCAGCAATTCATATTCGGTAGTTAAAATGGGGAACGTAAACTGTGCCGGATACGCGCGTATGTTATTAACATGAATTGGAATAATATTACCATAGTCAATAAATAGGATGCTGGGGTATCCATCGCCCACTAGTTCCATGCACACGCCTCGACACCACTTGCCTTGGTACTTGGCAATACACAAGTCATTTTTCCTAAAAGGTAATTCACCAATTAACAGCAACACTTGCTACATACTCAGAGTCAACTTACGGTGGTGCATAGAATGCGCATTTGGCAACAGATTCACCATAGAACTGCATGTCGCGCTGCATCTGGGTTATTTCGTATGCATAATCCAAAATGGTGCAGTGAATGACACCAAATTTGATAAACGTGTTATCCATGACAACTAGATCGATGCCCCGGCCAGTGGGCAAGTGCACGTGTTGCAGATACTGTAAATCAAAGAATTTAATATTAAATTTAAAGCTGATATGGCACAGTCTTACGTTCTCTGTATAGCCAATTTGTGAGAATGACGGCTCGACCGGAGTCACAATTGTCTTAACCAAACGATTTAGGCTGCGATTCATGTCACTTTCAATCAGGATCACGCGCTGCATGCCCTTGTCAAAGTCAAACTCACGTTCCGAGTACTTCAGCACAAATGTGTACGTGTGGTCCAACTCATACAGCATATCGCGCAGATTGGAGCACATATACCGCCTGGGTACACCACGTAGAAGTACGGGCATAGCGTAGCGTGGCAATGCTGCCAAAGATGCGCTACATTCGTACAAATCCTCGAGCGTTGTGATCTCCAAACTGCCATAGTCCAAACAGACCAGGTATATGGCCTGCGGATTGTCGACATTGAGCACTATAGCTCTAACCGTCTGTATGTTGGATTTATAAATGACTATTTGACCGCACTGCGGCATCTGGACCAACTTGGGCGCCAATTTGCCGCGTATTATGACATCTGAGAGCACTTTGTAGTACGCAACCTCGTCGACAATTTCGGCTGAGCGCACGTACAAAACGTTGGTCTGCTCAAAAGCGGTAATTTTGACACTTGCGCCGGAGGGCGGCAGCTTTAGCTTTGTCAACGGTGGCACAATGGTATCGTCGATCAAGGGCGGCCTGCCCTTTTCACAGCTGTCCTTGTGCGCATCGGCCACGGTATCGAAGCAGACTGGATTGCAGAAGGGCATCTCGCAGAATTTGCAGCTGTTATCCGTGTAGCAACTGCAGGCCAAACATTTCTTCGCCAGCTGGGGAAGTTTTGATGCACCAACAGAGTTGGTCTCGCACTGATTTTTGGAGCTGGACAAAATTAAATATATTACGCAACATATAGTTTGAGCTTTAAATTTAGGATACTTACGTAACTATTAAACGGCCGGATCGAAAGTGAAGCACGGCCTGATCCCTTTCAACAATTTCCTGTAATACATAAGCTCCACGTCGCTCCAGCGTGAACTCATACTTAACACTCAGATAGCGAAAGCTCGGATCGTTCACGGCTAATAGTGATTTTTTGGCTGCATAGTCAGCTTTGATTACAATGGGAGATTTCAAGAATTCTGGATGTTTGTTCTTGCTTGCGGAGACCTGTATGGTACGAGATTCCAAGGATACACCAGTCGCTGCCGCCGGTTCGGGTATTTTAGCTTCTTCGGTCTCGTTTAGTTGATATGGTAAAAACGTTTCCTTTCGTTTTGGACGGCCTTCGACACAGTACAGAATATTTGGAAACTGACGAATCTTTGTCCAAGCGGCCTCAAGGGAACTAACGCGAGATAAAGATAAATGCACTTTCGAGTTTGAAAACTAAAACCAGAACTTTTTAAAAAGCTTACCCAACATTATGAAAGTAAACGAAAAACACGCGTGATAGCGAGCGGTATTCTATGTCGAAAATAATGCTGCGGCCAAAGAAGTTTTTCAAGAGAGTCTCCGTAATTAATGAATTTTTCTTATTAATGACCAAGTATGGATATTTCCTTTGCTTCTCTGTCCGATTCTTTTTAGAGCTGTCTACAGCAGGTGCTTCGTTGATGCCATCATACTTGTTTAAAGTCTTATCAAAATAGTCTTCAGCCATAGGATTCCATTCCGGCCAATCTATATCTTTGTCAGCCATTTTAATTTCCAATTTGTGCAATTTAATGCTACGGATGTGTGCAACGCAACTAGGAAATGCACACTAGAATTGTGTTGAATTGTTCTGAATAAGTTCACATAATTGAACGGACGAACTACGTCTCAGATTATAGTTCATCGTTCAATTTATTCCCAATATTTTGTATTGCTTCATTGAGCCGTTTGGTTCTTCTAAGTCCCAATTTTGTTAAATTTAACCGAAATTACTATAATTACATATATTATAAAAAAGGTCAATTTTTTTTATATTTATATAAATATATACATGAAAGATTCGAAATTGATCGGCTGAACTAACGTGAACTACGGTGTACAACTCTAATGTGAGGATGTGTGAGTGTAACACTGACTTAAAATATCGATACATCCTACGCTTAACAGAACCGTCTTACTTAACAGAATTCATCGAATCGAAAATGCATCACTTGCTCACACACACGTATATAAACAATATCCGAAACCAAACAAAAATATAGATTTCGTTCGCAATGGTTAAAAACGAATCAAACTTTGTTGTTGAGCGTATTGTGGACAAGCGCATCACTGCCGATGGAAAAGTTGAGTACTTCATTAAGTGGCGTGGCTATCCTTCCGGGGACAATACCTGGGAGCCAGAGGAGAATTGTGACTGCCCAGCGCTCATACAAAAGTTCGAGGAGTCACGGGCAAAATCGAAGAAGCGCGGAGAAAAGAAGCCCAAATGTGAAGAAATACAGAAGCCGCGCGGCTATGAGCGTGGCTTGGAACTGGCAGAGATTATGGGGGCAACAGACGTGACCGGTGACATAAAGTACCTCGTTAGATGGCAATATTGTGAGGAATTCGATTTGGTGGCAAGCGGTCAGTTAACCGAGAAGGATCCCCAAATGCTTATCGAATACTATCAAAAGATGGCACCCTACAAGGGCTACATAGACAAGCGTATGCAAGGCGTCCCTGAAGAATTGCGTGCTATAGCGGCACAAACTGGCTATGCCGTCAGTAGTGCACCCACGGATGCAGTGGAGCCATCCGTATGCAACGTTGATAGCGATCAGCTGCCGTCGGTGGAACCAAAACAAGTACCCGCTGAAGATTTGCCAGTGCAACAAATGGATGCGACTGATACCGAGTTGGACAATGTGGGTGTCTCCTACTCGATACCCGTTCCGGGCGTGGGCAACATTGCCATTGATGTGCCAATGGCGGATAATTGAAACAGCCGCACCAATAAGAATAATTTCAAACATTTACTTGTCTAGACATAATCTACTTTTGTAACTATATTAAAGAAATTAAATAAGTTGAGTGCATTCTTCGTCCAGATTCATAGCACCCAGCTGTCCAGTACGAAAGAAGCTGATGAATCTACGCGCGGCAGCCAATAAATTTGTCATCACCTCCACTTGACCATTGTACTGCTTCACGCGATGGAACATGCCCTGATGCTGGGCATATTCTGCAAGAACGGCACTGATGTTGTCGCTGGGACCCGAAAGTAAGCCCAGTTTATCCACGTACTCGTACCGCCTGTGTCTATTTAGCCAATACAGCAGATAGTCTGCGATCAGATCCTCGCCTACGATGTGATCTGGCAGACAACCGACCAGTGCCAATTTCATGCCCATTTCATCGTCGGTAACAGAGGGCTGTAGTATGCCGGGCGTGTCAATCATATAGACAGGTGGTTGCTCCTGGATTTTAATACGCTCGCCAACGGCTCGAGTGACTCCAGCCTCGGCACCGACGCGTGCCGCGCTACGCTTCTTGAGGTGCACGTTTCGCAGTACATTGATAATAGAGCTTTTGCCCACATTGGGCACACCGATAATCATAATGTTGTGCTCGGCGCTTTGTGCTCTATTGAATCGACTACTCTCTGCCACCAACTTGGTTGCCAACGGCAGTATGTCCAATACACCGTTATTGCGCTGATCCTTGCAGTTGGTGAAGAGAATGTTTCTCAGCTCGGGCTGATGTGTTCGCAGCTGTTTGAAGACCTCACGTTGCTGCTTCGATCCCAAGAGATCGACCTTGTTGAGCACTAATATATGTGGCTTCACGCCGTTGCCTATTGGGAGCAAACGCAACTGCCGTGAAATGTAATTTAAATCCAATTCATTTACCTACCCGTAATCGTATCGAAGAATTGTGAATTGCGCCCTGCTATGGGAATGCGTGAGTCGTGAATTTCAACAATGCAGTCGACAGTGCGAAGCCTCTGTTGAATTTGTCGCATGCCCTTGGTCATGTGGCCGGGAAACCAGTTGACGCGTTGATTTCGACTTGGTAGACGATATACAGTACGAAAAGGATTCGCCAGCGACATGTTTACGTTCTTAGCGGCAATATCAGCTGTTCAACTGTGCCGTAACAGTTGTCCAAAGGGGCATCATGTGCCTATCGATTATTTGGTTTTCGATATGTTAAAAAGTGCAACTCAAGTTGAGGTGAAATACTCAAGTTTTTAAAACTTATTTTTAAAACTCGCTAAAAAAAAGTATGGATATAAAAGCTTATTTTGTTTTTATTAAACAGAGCTTTGCACTCGTTTATTAGTGTGTTAAATAAAGGGGCTGCCAACGCATTGTAATGTTTTATGTTTAGAAAGCTTAACTCTTATCTTTTTATTGGAACTGTGATTCAGAACAAAGCCACTTGAATTATACACTTATTTAATTATACTCTTTCATAGAACCCAAAATGAATCCTGCCATCAATTTTGATACAATAACTCTCGGTGATGTATGTGTAAAAACGTTATTGAAGATTAACGATAAAAATCTTTCTTTTAGATTATCTCTGAAGGCAGCTTCGGACAAGTATTTAAAGGCAAATGGCTGAATAAAGATGTTGCTATAAAGAAGCTTAATATAGATAGTAACATTGAGAGAGAATGCAAGCAGCATTTACGTGCAAATCATAAGAATATCATATTTTTATACGGTTTGACGAAGCATGATGGCACCGCCTTTTTAGTTATGGAATACGTTGAATGCGGATCATTATACAATTTATTACATACCAAAAAAAATAAATATGAATTACCGCATGTCATTAACTGGTCGTCCCAGATTGCTGATGTAAGTGTGCATTTACCCCTTACTAAAATATTATTAATTATAATTTTTCATATTTTATAGGGAATTGCTTATCTGCATGGCATGGAGCCCAACACAGTGATTAATCGTAACCTGCAGCCGCGCAACATATTACTAACTGACAGATATCGATGTGTGAAAATTAGCGATTTTTCCCTTGCAAGATATATGTCCAATTCGATGACGAGCAGAGTTGGCTCTGTGGCCTATAGTGCACCAGAGGTATTTTTCCCATCTTTTGTAATATGTAAGACATAACCGAATCTTTTTTGATAGGTTTCTGGTGAAAAATACACCGAAAAGTGTGATATTTATAGCTTTGCCATTATTCTGTGGGAAATGCTGTCTCGGAGAATTCCCTATGAAATATATACTAACGAAACTTCTCTACATATAATGTCAGAAGTGAAAAAAGGTATGTTTGAAGTTATTCTTATGTTTATAGATATGTATATATTAACGGGAAATTTGTTGGTGTAGGTGCACGACCATCGTTGGATGATATAAAATTGAACTGTCCCCTCAAAATACATGAGCTGATCACCAAATCCTGGGAAGAAAACCCAATCGAACGTTCTTCAATACAAGATATTATTGGTGTGTTGCGCGAGTATCCTATTGATTTTGACGAGCTGTGCCTATATGATGATGTATAATTGTAAATTATTAAATTTAATGAATTATGATCCATTTGCAATTTCTCTATAAAAAGGAATGTGTTTTTAAAATTAGGTAATATTATAAAGTTTTGCATATATTTCTGGTATACTCTTTTAGTTATTGAAGATAAACCGAAGCTGTGAAAAACATAAGAAAAAATTAAGTTTTTACCTTATGACAAAATTAAATACAGAAATGTCAAGTCGAATTAAACAATGTATAAAACATTTTTTTAAACAAACTTTGTTTTTTTTAGCGCGCAGTTGAGATGCATACATATGTAAATGTACTTTTTCTGTGTGCTATTACACACTTTCCAAAAATCTTTGCGGAATCACATAGCCGTATAATATTTAATCACTAGAATAAGATTAGCTTTGACATTTTGCAGTTGTTTTGCAAGCACATTTATACAATCTCCATATTTTCAATATTTAAATTTTATTGTACCTTAAATATATTAAAAAATCAACCGAAATTGCGTGATGGATAGGAAATCAGAAATTTCAGAATCAAAATTATCTTCTGAAGATGAAAGTATTATCGATGTGGCTTCCATCTATCCAAAGCCATTGCCAGAAGTGCAAGTTGGACCCATTTATGATGAGAGCGGCTTCACGCTTAACGAAAGACTAGCATTAAGACAGGCTTGGAGGTTAATCAAACCGTTCGAACGGCGCTATGGAAAGGACATTTACTTCACGTAAGCTGAAAAGGCTCGCATACAAATATGAACTGCCCCAATAAGCATAGATTTGTAGTTTTCTTATGAAGAACTATAAGGCATTTGAAACTTTTCGGTACAATGGCAAAATTGATATGCATCGCTTGCATGGTCATTCATTGGCCTTTATGCGCTATATAAGCGCCGTGATTGATCAGAACGATCCGGTTTTTTTCCAGGCGATGTTGAATGATAACCATATGGTACACACTCGCTGCCAGGCGTCGCAGGAGCATATGAAGGTACGAGTGCAAATGAAATATGACGAATAATAATCTAATTTTCCACCCAGTTGTTATTGGAAGCACTAATTGACTATGTGCTCGATAAGCTCAGCGATGTTACCTCGGCTGCGTTAGAGAGAGGCTTTCAGAGACTCCTGGAGAAATTTCTGTTCTACTTTGAGCAAAATCCCAGAGAATTTAGTTTACTGGTGTACAAGCGATCTCTAAGCAATGAGAACCTTCCTGAAGACAATACAGAGCAGTAAATAATAAAATCAATCATACGTTATGTACAAACTTAATTGATTTGGATTTAAGACCCGGTGTAGCGTTCCGGAAATTAGCCGCTTAATCAATGCTATCCAAGACCCTTTCCGCTACTCAATGTACCGGTGCCCCCTCCTTCACCCAGCTAACTCTACTGGTCGCCAATTTCAATGCATATCAAAACTTTTGCGCGCAGTCGACAGCGCAACGTCAACGCCAGCGTCGCTGCTTCTGCGAAATATGTACATATCAATTGATGACGCGACGTCGCAGTCGACGCTCAGTATGAGTCGTGGCAGCGGCTGCTTTTAGCTGTGCTGTTAAGCGCGTTTCCTTAGAGAAATTCAGTTTTGCTCGGACGTTCAGTGTAATCTGGACTACAGAACAATAAAGTAACAAAAATTGTTCAACTCTTTTACAAAGCGAAACATATCAAATGATTTAAAGACTGGTTTTGGGCACATTTAAAATATTTCTACAAGCTACTTAAAAAATGGTTGCCACCGAGAATATTAAAAAGGTAAGCGCATTTAGAAAATAAAATGTGGTACATCAGATCATGTAAATTTGTGCACTAAACTGTGTTATATTTTGTGAATAAAATATTTGAGAAGTATGTTTCAAATGATGGCAAAATGAACTTTCAGAAACCAAGTTTCATAAGATTTATTTACTTCTTGTCTAGTAGTCGAATGATATGAACTGAAAAGTATGCTACGCTTAGCAAATGTGATGTGTGAAAGGAAATGTGTTAAAATAATGTATATTTAATTTATGAATATGCTGTTTAAGCATGCGTTGTATAATATTGCCCAGCATTGTATTTGTATGTGAATTATCATTTTATATAAATATTCCATAATCTTTAAGCTAATTTATTACCTATAAGTTTCTTTAGGTTAGATAACTTATCTCGATCCCAACATCGGAATTCTAAGGCAAAGCTCTTACCACTAACCACGCATTTTTAACCTGTAATATTTTAGGTCTATTGCTAGGCCATTAGATTTCATAAATTATTCAACGTCACCCTATCGTAAGCCATAAACATAAACCTACATACAAATATTGGATTACACTTTGCTAATGAGTACTCAGAAATCTCGCAACGAATAAGAGAACTTTCTGTTAACAGTCATAAATGTAAAAATCCATAAGTACCTATAGCTCTATGCCCATAAGGCGATAATAAAGAATCAGTCGACGCTGTAGTACGTGTGTAGACATAATATTTTTTGAGGGGCACACATTCTACTGGGTAACTCTTAGTTGTGTACACTCTGTCAAATAACTTTTATTGGTACTGATTGCCAAATTCTTTTTGTTATATAGCCAACACTTAAGAATCAACAGCGTTAGTTCACGTGTGAACTGACTGCTTTCGATAATGACCTATTAAAGACCTTTGAGTATGACGGTAAGTGATTGGAAACATATGATTTGGAAGTCCATATTTTTGTATGCTGGTTATTTGATTGATTAGCGCAGACGTGTTTTGTGATTCACAATTCAGATTTTATTTTTGAAGAGCAGCCGACTCAGACTCTGCTGATAACAATATCGCATAATGTATATTAATGTAATGTCGAACATTGTCAAAAATTGCTTATTGTTTATTTTATCGCAAAAAAAGCAACCACAGTACACAATACTAATATGTATATAATCTATAGCTTATTGTTGCCCACGCTCTGGACCCTATCGCTTGTTGTTTATGCTTCCAGACCGGACATGTTTCAACATTTTTATCTCGCTTGTGCGAGCTGTCGAGCAATCTGGGAAGCAACAATAATATTTACATGTCTATTTCGGCATATCATGGCCAGCGCATCCGTAATAAATAATGCACTTGGTTGCAGCCTTATTCCAGGCGAGTTTTTATCATTGTTGTATTGTTATTGGTTGAAAGCGAAGTTATGAAGCATCACCTTAAGAATGTGTTTACCAGTAACTCGGTCGTCAAAACTAACATGAAAATAGCTTGTCAGAAAATCAAGTAACGTTCATCTTAAAATTCAGTACAAAAATATTGGCTAAATGGTAAAATATTAGGTTGGTTCCAGACCTAAAGTACAACACACCATATTACAAATTTCTTGTTAAAAGGTTTTTGAGAATTTATTTTGCGTGCTTACACATTTTGATTGATTAAAATAATATTACTGCTATCAGTAGAAATATTTTGTTTATAATTTTGGAAGACTATTCTTCTGTTTCCAATTGTTGATAATTTATTGTGAGGGGAATAAAAAAATTCATAGAACATTAAAAAAAATGCACAAATAGAACTTATTTAATATTTTAAATCGTGTCAAAACACAGCTTCGTGTAAAAAGAGAAATATGTGTGTTTTATGTATTATTTTAATTAAATAAAAATCATTTATAGTATGCTATGCTATCTAAATATCTTGGAGTGTTTTGTTCTGAGACTTAACGAAATAAGTTATGAGCCAAAGTACTTACGTTGTATAATCTTGTACACACCTTCAGGTAAAACAACTATAGAATTTATAATTGACGCGCGTCCCTTAATACATAAACATACAAACGTTTTGATGGCATTCCTAATCAGACCGTCCCTAGAGCTACTGTAAGCACATCAATTTCACAGCAAGCTTTCTCTAAGCTCGCAATAAACGACCGCCACCCAACGACGAGTGCTTAATACGAGCACTGTCTTCGTGCCCCCCGAAAGACACGAGGTGCAACGACGCCAAAAACTCTGGCGCCGCTGTCGATGCCGATGATTGCACTTGACATTGGGGCAATCGGCAAGGGGGAATCGGGAAAAAAGTAAACAGAGCAAAGCAAGCGGCACAAAACTAATTAGCATGTGATGCGACTCTTCTGGCCGGTGGGTGTGTCTGTCTCTTTGCACGGCGAATGCATTTTTAGTCTCTCTCGCTCGCTTGTTGGTTTGCTCTCTTTCTATCTGTCCTGTTGTTCTTATTGTTGATTCGAGGAATGGCGACAGATTTATTTGGCATTTCAATTGCATTTGACGACATTAATTACAATTACGTTCGTATTTTATAATTACACATTCCGCTTTGATAACATTCGAAACACTCATTTGCATTCCCAAAAGGATTTGAATTTCACAAATGCATAAAATAAGATACATTTGTACGTAGTTGTCTATCTCTCGTATTTGTGGTTATAGCTTGGGGAGGGGGATTATCATTTTGTTAGGGTAGGTATGTGTAAGTTTTGAATAATAGTGTATTTTGAATACATTAAGGAAATTGTATACATTTTCTAGATGAGTACGTAACGCTATATAACTCTATAACAGATATAAATCGGTTTACCCTATTTCAATGATATGTTGCTACATTAGGAAAAACTATCAGGTAAAAATATTATACATTGACTAAATGGTATATATTTTTTTAATAGGGTATTTAATCTTTGGCATCACAAAGATAACAATTTATTCTGCCTTTTGCTGTTAAGCGGATCTGATCAAAACAATTTCTAATTATATTTACATACTCATGTATGTTTGACGTTATATGTGAATACAAGTGTATGTAGTTTTAGTGGTTTTGTATGATTTAAAATGCTTTTACCTGACGCATTTGGATGTCGTCGAAAGACAGTTTTGGCAAGTGCAACTGCAACGCATTTTTTTTTAGACATTACAGGAAGCATTTGTTTGGTTGGCTTTGGGGGCGTATGCGTAACATTAGTGTGTATATGTTTGTTACGAAATCGTTTAGATTGCGCTTCAATTGTGAGACTCTAAATTGCGACTATATAAAACATATTTAATACTTCCTCTGGCGCCAATTAAAATTTTTAGTTATTATTAACAGCCTTTAGACTGAGAATCTTTGAATCAGCTGTTTGCTGTTTACATGCACCTTTAAACATTTATTTTAATCCACAATGCACTGTTCTATCTGACGTAAAATACGAAATGTTTTGCATTTAAATGCGCGTAATCCGCTGGCATAATAACGATTTGTATTTAGCGCCGAAGAGAAAATACCCTTGCAAAACGACCATTAAAATACAATTTAAAAGCTTATCAAAATTGATTATGTCGAAATTCTGTTTGGCGTAGCTTATGAAAAACTTAAATTGGATTTTAACTAATGAAATATATTAATTTAAATATGCACTAAAAAGAGTATCATCTATTATATTTTGAATGTACTACGAGACTTTGCCAAAATTGTTTATTATATAGGATGTTACGAATTTCTTTACAATTTCGGATACCTCTGCGAGAGTATCAGAAGAGTACCAGCCAAAATAGAAGCACCGCAAATTTCAAGATCCGAGAAGAAAATACGCTTTTTGAAGAGTCGCCGAAACAGTCGTCTCCAACTGTGTTGGCCGCACGGACCAAAACAAACGGCGAGCCGTCAATTAAAACAGCCGAAAATCAAATTAATATATACAGGCTAACATATATCTATATTTAAATATATATACAAATGTTTTTTAGTATAATTAATGACCAGATATCATAAAAAGAAAAATAAAAGTTGGAAGAAAATATAAATAAGCATACAAAGTGTGGTAATAAAAAACATAAACGGTGCGTTAGTGTTTATATAACGCGTTTGAGAACTTTTCTCTTTTTACGAGTTTTGAGCGAGTTTTCAATGGACTCGGATAAAGTAGTCCGCGCCATGGCGCGCTGGTGGCAGGTAAAGCAAAGTGTTGTTAAAGCTCGAAACATGCACACACCTTCTTTTTTAAAAATAAGCACACACAGACATTTAGACGCAAATATTCCCATTTGTTTATAAATTTTCATTTACACTTTGCTTGCTCATTTCAATTGCCATATGCGTATACTTGTTGGCCAGTGTATTGTGACCCTCAATTTCTTTATATTCTACAATCAGACGTTTAAAAACATTTTCTGCCGTATCATAGTGTCATATATATTAGCTATACCGTTCTGATAGGCTGGCCAACAAACGCTATACTCTTTGGCATTCTTTTGCACAGAAAAACGTTTTGGCCCAATTTGTTGAATAGCAGCTGACCGCACGTGTCGCCGAATTTAAAAATAGATTCACCTACGAAGGCAGCAAGTTAATAGTCCGATGCGATCTTAAAATACGTGCAACATCTCTTTCCCTTCACAGACTGTTAGCCAAGATGATACAGATGTCACGTCACACAATCCCATGCTCTACGATCCACTGCAGGATGGCGTCGTGAAGACCTCAAAGACACGTCAATATGTGGCCGCCCTTATAGGTAAACTATAGTTTGATCTCCAGTTGATTCCCGATTAACTGATTGCTTGATTTCTTCGATATGTTTGCAGTTTGTCTGGGTGCAGTCGCTGCGGGCACTGCCTTGGCCTGGACCAGTCCTGTGCTGCCTCAAATCAGTGTCGTTCCCACTGCCAATGCAACGGAAAGTGTCACAAACTCCACTGGAAATGGGACTAGTGGCATTACGCCCGTTATTCCTAATGATGATCGTCTCCAACTAACTGTTGCTCAGCGTAAGTTTCTTAAGATAAAATGCCTATGTAGAAGTGAGTCCTCAATTAAAGTCAGCAACGTTAGAAATTGAGTTGGAAATGAAATGATGAATTTAGGTAAGGTTTGCTGAACCGGTTTTAGGCCGAAGCGGTTCTACCCCGGAACTCAACGTAATTTTTTGTTGACTTTAAACCGAAGCGGATAAGATAAAAAACAAAAAAATTTAATACTTCATTTTGGTTAAGTAAAATTTGTTTCTATTTTCTGAAAATTTTTTTCCAAAATTTTTTAACTTATTTAAAAAATATTTTACGAAAAAATATTAATTATTCCATTTAAAATTTTATTGAAAGTGGCGAGCCAAAGTTTGAACAAAGGGTCCTAGGTTCATGGATGTTCGAAATCAGGTTCATGAACCGCACCTTAAGGCTGGAGGTTTCTTAAAATGATTTCCTTTTCGAAACGAACCCTGATCGTCGGGACCATCATTTATTGACCCAAAGATGACAATAGATTGTTTGACTGTTTGAACTTGTTTACTTTGCAGAGACCTGGGTTAGTTCGCTGCTGGCCATTGGCGCCTTCTTGGGCGCTCTGCCCACGGGGTACATAGCCGATACAATTGGCAGACGTTACACGGCGCTGGCTATGGATGTCCCATTCATTTTGGCTTGGCTATCGATTAGCTTTGCCAAATCAGCCGGTTGGCTGTACTTTGGTCGCTTTCTCATTGGTAAGTTTGCGTTCTTTATTAGAGTCGAACGCGTGTCGTGATCTTGTTATACTCGTTCACGCCCGACTGCAACGTTCTTGCTTGTATTAAAATTGTAACTGAATTCCCCCCATGTCTTTAGGCATATCAACGGGCAGCTTTTGTGTGGTGGCGCCCATGTACATCTCGGAGATAGCTGAGACCAGCATACGCGGCACTCTGGGCACACTCTTTCAGCTGCTGCTGACAATGGGCATACTCTTCATTTATGTAATGGGCGCCATGGTCTCATGGACCACGCTCAGCATGATGTGCCTGATCGTGCCAATTGTGCTGTTCGTGGGCATGCTAATGCTGCCCGAGACGCCAGTCTATCTGCTGAAAAAGGTGAGTGCTGTGTGATCTCGACTCCGCCAACAATCTGTATCTTACTTTTTTTTTTTTGGCCGCAGGGTCGCCGTGCGGATGCGGCGCTGTCGCTCAAGTGGCTGTGGGGTCGCTATTGCGACTCGCGCAGCGCCATTCAGGTCATTCAAAACGACTTGGATCAGGCGGGCGCAGATGCCTCCATTTTGGATCTGTTTACCAATCGCGGGGCTCGCAATGGCCTCATCATCTCCATTCTGCTGATGTTCTTCCAGCAGTTCTCGGGCATCAATGCGGTCATATTCTACACGGAATCCATATTCAAATCAGCCGGCAGCAGCCTGGATGCCTCGGTTTGCTCGATCATTGTGGGCGTGGTGCAGGTGATCATGACGTTGACCTCCTCGCTGCTTATTGATCGCGCTGGCCGCAAGATCCTGCTGCTGTTCAGCAGCACCGTGATGACCATTTGCCTGGCCATATTGGGCGCCTACTTCGACATGAAGGAGAGCGGCAAGGATGTCACACATATCGGCTGGCTGCCATTGCTCTGCATGGTGCTATTCATTATTACCTTCTCGGTGGGTTACGGTCCCATTCCGTGGCTAATGATGGGCGAGCTGTTTCTGCCCGATGTTCGGGCCACGGCCGTGGCGCTAACCGTTATGGCCAACTGGCTGTGCGTGTTTGTGGTAACGAAATGCTTTGGCCTAATGATCTCCGATTGGGGCTCGGACATGACCTTTTGGTTCTTTGCCGTTTGCATGGCCGTTGCCACGGTTTATGTGGCTATCGCGGTGGTCGAAACGAAGGGCAAAACCTCTAGCCAAATACAGACGTGGCTGAGCGGACACTAGTTAGATTCTACTCCTTGCTAAATAGGCAGCCAAGACCATAAACAAATTTCGGTAATTGTATGTCATGGACAACATTGCGCATACGCCGTGTGTCACGCAAAATGTACAACATTTAGCATATGGTTTTATTAGTGTAGTTCAAATTATTTTGTAAGTACTCAACCAAATGCTGTTGACAGCTCTTTGGCCAGATAAGCCGCGGGAGCGATTCTCTTAGCTATTTTTGTCGTCTTTTTAATGTATTTTATATGTATGTGTTAAGTGTGCTGCTGTAAAGACATGTGTATTTGAATAAATGTATGTATATTAATAATAAGTCGTACGGTTACAACTGCACTCGTATGAATACACAGTTGTCTACATACCTATATATACCCGCTGCACTGGCCCGAACGATAACCCGTCGGCTGCCTTTGCTGGGCTGCATTTGGCGACGCCCCCTTTTAATTTGCAACTAATCAGCCTGTCACAATAAATTTGGTACGTAGTCATCGGATGATGTGCCCTATTGGCCACGCCCACAATTGGCGCCGCTTGCAATCGCTTCGCTTCCCGTTGGCCTTGCACTTGGCCTCGGCATTGGCAAGGTCGCCCATTGATAGATAGATCGACGCACCGACGCAAATTGATTCTATGCCAGGTAGCGGCAATTGCAGCTGCTGTGTTTGTTGTTGCTGTTGGGTCCCACTTTTCAATTGCCAGCATAGTTTTTGTTGTCGTCGTATGCAAATATTTAATTACTTTTTTTCCTGCTGCCGCCATCGTTTTCAGGAAACGCCGTTTGGGAGCCCCCCGCACTCAAGACCAAAGCGGCTGCTTGTTCACATATGTAACAGGTTGTTGTTGTTGTAGCCAGTAAGTGTGCCTATAATTCCATTTAAGCCAGCAACAAATTGCCGGCAGATAACGGCTCATTGGATATCGTTTTTTATATGGCCGATTATTGTAAACGTTGCTGGAGTGTCTGGCAAATAAATTGATTGATTTATTTAGCACTCGACAGTGATGTCTGAACTAGCAACTATTTCTAATGGCCTGGGAATACAACAGTCAAATATTGTCGACAATCAAAATAAAACATTAACAGCCGAACGTGACCCCAAGTAAATACAATAACAAACACTGACATACATATCTATCTATTTTAATTTTTTAGCTTATGCGTAACAAATAAAGTTTAAACAGATTGATTCCATCTAATTTCATCATTGCATCATAGGTCTTTAAATTTTTCAGATAATATGTTTTTTATTGTATTTTATTTTAGCTTACGCCAAAAGAGGTCCATTAATTTGATAAATAATAAAATAATGGCATTTGAAGAAATATTAAAAATAAAGTTTAAACAGATTGTATATTCATTCAAATTCAATAAAAGAAAACGAGTAAGTACAGTGCGGTCGCGTTTAACCGAATGCCTAGTACTCTGTTTACAGTACCAGCTTAAAGCAATTTGTGGGCAGTGTGATTTTTTTATTTATTTATTTCCTGCCTAATTTATCGGGCCCTAGTGGGCGTTGCAAAAAATCGTAACACATTGCCTGATGCTGATATACACAATTACATATTCTAGGTTTCAAGTCTATAGCTTCAATTGCGCCGAACAAAAATTCCGTTCCTACGTGCCAATATACTCTTCTCACTTTGCAAACAGCGTATAATGAAATAATTAATTTGAGAAGACCGCTACTAAATCATACCAAAAGGAGTCAACATGTTGCATTCAAAATGAAAATAAATCTCCCGAAATGGTCACTTTTTATTAATTATTCCAATTGCAACTGAAAACCCGTTTAAATGCCAAAAAGATGCCACGCGTCGTTGATCTCAAGCAAACCTCAAATTCGTTTGTCTTCCTTTCTGAAATTTATGCGAGCGCATCATCAAATCAAGCCTCCCTAAAATATTCACGCTTGTTTATATTTGTAAATCGATTGTGTTATATCATTTATTTGCTGTAACCGATTCGAAAACGATTCTGATTCCGGGAGGTGTCGCGATGACGCAAAAAAATTTCCATTTTAAGAAACGCATGCAAAATGAAAACATGTCGAGTGCCTACATCAGCGACATTTTAATTAGCTGTCGCATTTTTAAGGCACGCACGTTTATAATACTTCAGTTTTGTTCGAGTCACGCTAAATAATACCGACTAAATAAGTCAATCCCCCCTAGCGGGCCGTCTGTTGCATATCAATTAACTTCCTCAACTTTAGATCTTTTTGGAGCGTCGCAAGAGATAAATGAACAAACTTTCCAACGAATTGGGCGGAACTAAGCCGATAGAACAGGAATTAAAATTCCTACGTTGTTTCAATTCTATGTCTCTTTTTATTATTATAATATTGCACTAAGTGTAATTGAATATTTTATTGCTCGTTTGTGATTTGTGCGCCAGTTCGCATGGGACAAAAGGCACAGTGATAAAAATCGCACAATTTAAAGCGCAGCTCGGTTCAACGATCGGGTGGCTCAGCTACAATACGATAAAAATAGTCGGACTACACACTCAGAGAAAAGCTGAGCTGTTACTGTTGTTAACAAGTTAGTAATGATTAATATGAACATAATTCATAAACTAAGTGCAAATACTTAAAACGTTCTTCAAATAAAAACTTTATTCTTAAGCTAAGAAATACAAAAGAAGTACAATATACTTGGTTTTTTCTTCAGGTGTACACATGTGCAGTTTTCGTATATAATACATTTGTGCTTATTATCTTACTCGCACTTGCTACAACTAAACACGAAATGTGAATGCGTCTGTCATAAATTCTCGGCTCAATTTTTATTTTACATTTAAGCAGGCCCACAAAATCGTCAAAACATTCGCGCAACGCTAACATTCGGGTTCCGACAACGACAGACAACAGTTCTCTCTGATCTTAAGCACGACATTATTAGATCCGGAGTGTGTCCAGTTGGTGACAACGAATATTCGAAGCCCATCCGGAAATCCAGCATACATATCCAAATTACAACAATTTTTTCTGTGCTGTTTATTGATAATTTCGGCAAAATGGGTGAGTAAACAATGTAATAACTGCAATAACTATATATTATATCATATGTGTGATTTAAGCTTTTTAAATTGTTTTTATTTAAACTATGGAAATGTTTTTTGTTAATTGAGTGCTGATTAAATGCAATGAAGTACTTCGAGTACGATAATAATTTGTGTGTGAATTTGACGGCCCAACCGATACGAAATGTTACGATAGACCCTCAAAACAATATTATCACAACGAATGGTAATCGACAACCTCTGTTTAAGTGTGGGCTTCATATTGTGGGCCATGATCAAGTGCTGGGCTGATTCCTGACATGGTCAGCAGTTCGAATTTGTCGTCGTTGCAAACGGTGTTTAATTGCTCTATAGCGACACAGGATAATAAATAATAAATTCAAATAATACAAGTCCTTTGGGACATCATTTAATTGTTGTGCTCGGCAAATATTTTACCGAGATACTGAAAGTAAAAATCCTTTGGGAGATCATTTTATATTTGTGAGTAAAAGTTATGTGTCATATAAAGAATATGATATTTAAATTTTAAAATACGTTTTTGTAGGTATATAGAAATATATTTTTAAATGCAATAAATTCATTAGACACTACATTTTAATACAAAATTATAATAATTGTTATTATTATAATAATCTAAGTAATTTCGTAAGCTTATAGAAAATAATTTACTCGTGTTATCTTACCTTAAGTTAAAAGTGTAAACAAAACACAAAAAGTTATCTGATTTCCCTTGCTGTAAATCCATTCAATTAATTGATTATATGATTTATTCTTATGGTTTTTAAGCAAACAGACATTGTAAATAATTGCGCCTGGCAGCACTTGCGAATTGTCAACACGCGCAATCTTCTCATTTTCACTCTCGTTAACGATTCGAGTTCAGCTTCTTACGTCACTGACGCTAATTAATTCTTATTTGGCAGCTTCAACAGGCGACAACCGATTTGGTTCAAAGCAAATTCTCCGCCGTCGAGTATATTGAATTTTATCAATGAATGTCTACAAATATTATTGATTAAAGCCGAATTTGACGACACGCACAGAATATTGTACGACAGTGTTCCATTTTTTGGCATCTTATCACTATGTTTAGTCGAATACTTGATTGCCAATTTGTGTCAATGTGCCACAGCTGATATACTATATATATTCTATACATAAACTAAATGTACACTATATATTTAATATACAACGTACATTATTTATTGGTAATCATATATTTGCCGGAACTACATGTTGTGGAAAAAACCTTTGGTGATACTATTTGGAAGAACGCAGCCAACAAATCATTTTTGTGAATGGGTAACAACAAGAATTTGATAAAGAGCCTTTCAAACATATTACTGGTAGTCTATAGCAAAGTGAACTTAATATAAAAATAATTAAATAGATCATAGGGCACAGGAGTAAAGGACTCGCTAAATCGGCGCAACTAACGCGAGAAAGCTGCTAGGATATTTTTTTATAAGTTATTAATTTTGATTTCATTAGATTAGGTTAGGTTCCCCGGTGGTTAAAATGCCACTTATGTTTTCAATGAATATCATAAGATATCCTAAGTTTACGAGCTTGTTTTAATACTTACTTTTTAGCTCAAGTCAAGTGATCATTGAATAGGTAGTTTTGTGTTAATTCCTGATCAAACTATCCATTTCCAGGTAGATTTACCTCAGGGAAACCCAATCCCAACCCTTCCTTTTTATGGTATCAGAATAAATAATTCGCCATTGTTCGACTATCTATCTATAAACCATAGTTATAGCAAGTACAATTGTGATAATCATGTCAACACCTTCGTAACACATTTAATTCTTAGTATTCCATGCAGAGTGTAACGTAAACAGTAAACGGAAATTACTGAAAAATTTCGACTTTGTTGTAACCAGAGGTGGGCGAATATTTGATTCACCTGCATTCAGTTGGACTATAATGTGTATTTGTGTACCCTCATCGATCTGGCGACTTTAGGCTGAAGTGGGTCGGGCTGTGCAAACAAATTGAGATTGGAGGAGAATCGGCGCCTTATCGCTTAGGCCAGTTCAAGTGCAAAATGCACAAGTGGCGCAATATTAACAACAACAATTTTTGAAAGACAATTCACAGTAGTTGCATCAATGCGAGAACAGACAAACGTAACAGTGATTGAGTACTAGATGGAGCTTCGGGTTTTCTGATAAGATACTGCACTCTTACACACACCGGCTGCATGTGTGTATTAATTCTGTATTTACTTAAGGTCTTAATACAGGCCCAAAATTCAATGAAAACGCCTTTAAATTCGTGCGTCTCGCTGAACGCTTTAGCATTTCAATTCTCAGCTTTAAGGCTTGTGGATCGCGTTGCGTGACGGTTATATTAAGTTCACGCTTCTTCTTCGATTTCATGTAAGGATTTCAAGAAAAGAAAGAAAAAGTGAAATGTATCGAGCTGACAATTAAGTTCAGCTCATTGATTCAAGTGCAAACTCTCAACACGCCCTGTGTTCGTTACATAAAACCCGTCGAATATGTCAACTGTAGGACAGACAATAATTGTTATTAGCTTTGTGCAAAGTGCGATTAAAATAATTTTGTAATTTACGGCTGTGGCTCATTAAAAGTTCTGCCCGATTATTATATGGCAAAAGCTGTGCGCATATTTTCACATTGTTTTCCGCTTGTACAATTTGCAACTTTCGTTAAAAAAAAACAGTTTTTTTTGCGCACTTTTTGTTGCTTACCTAAAACACATTAATTATACACTTTGAAATTACGCCTAGATAATTAAACGAAATGTTTTCCGTAAATAAAAATTAAATTAAATGGCTTCGCGCCTAATTTGATCGTGAGTCAACGCGGCGTATACGCAATGCCCATAGAGCGATTTCGGTTTAAGTGCTGCACATTGGAGCACCGTCCTAGTCAATAAATGAATTTCGCAAGCAACTAACGAATTTCCAAACTGAATTTCCAAATGGTCCAAATGATGTCAAATGGATGTTAATGTGAGAATCTTTAAATTCTTTGCAGCTGCTAGACGTGAGCAAGCCAGTTGCCAGCAATGAGCCAGTTGGAAGCTAAAGAATATCAGTCTTACACTGAGGTTAGCTCCTTCCAGATAAGCGACGGCATATCGCGCAATATGGAACCAGTTAAAACAGGTCGCATCTTTTTGGCTGCTGTCGCAGGTGAGCTACTCAAAACTCCATTTGGGTCCTCGATTCACAATTCATAATTTTCAAATGCAGCCAACTTGTCGGCGTTTGTGGTGGGCATCTGCCTGGGCTGGACGTCCCCGATGGGACCCAAGCTCAAGAGCGAAGACACTTCAGATTCGCCCTTGGACCGGCCCATAACGGCAGATGAAGATGCCTGGATATCCTCGCTAATCGCAGTTGGCGCCCTGGTGGCGCCCTTTGTGGCCGGTCCGCTGGCCGATCGCATTGGCCGCAAGTGGGTGCTGCTCTCCAGCAGCGTGTTCTTCGTGCTGGCCTTTCTGCTCAACATGGTGGCCTCCGAGGTGTGGATCCTGTACTTGTCGCGTTTGGTTCAGGGCTTCGGCGTGGGCTTTGTGATGACCGTGCAGCCCATGTACGTGGGCGAGATATCCACGGACAATGTGCGCGGTGCCACCGGGTCGTTGATGCAGCTCTTCATTGTTTGTGAGTATGGCCAGGCGGATGTCGCCAAGATTCCCATTGCTAACGCTTTCAACTCTCTTCTGCAGCTGGCATACTGTATGCTTATGCCATTGGTCCGTTTGTCTCCTACCAGGCGCTGCAATGGTGCTGCATTGTCGTGCCATTTATTTCGGATGTTGTGTTCTTCTTCATGCCCGAGAGCCCCTACTATTTGGCCGGCAAGGGCCGCAAGACGGACGCGCTGCGTTCGCTGCAGTTTCTGCGTGGCCAGAGCGCCGAGGGTGTGCACGATGAGATGGCCCTCATACAGGCCAATGTGGAGGAGGCCATGGCCAGTAAGGGCACAGTGATGGATCTGGTCAAGAGCCCCAGCAATCGCAAGGCCCTGTTCATCTGCGCCGGCCTCATCTGCTTCCAGCAGCTCTCCGGCATCAACGTGGTGCTCTTCAACAGCCAGTCGATCTTTGCCAGCGCCAACACTGGACTGGATCCGGCTATTGCCACCATAATCATTGGCTGCGTCCAGGTCAGCTCCTCAGGCCTTACACCCATCGTGGCGGATCGTCTGGGCAGGAAGGTCCTGCTACTCATCTCGGCCAGCGTCATGAGCGTCGGTCTGGCGGCCTTGGGCGCCTTCTTCTACATGCAGCTGGTTGTCGGCGATATTTCCAGTGTGGTCTGGCTGCCGGTGCCCGCGTTGATCATCTACAACATTGTATACTGCACGGGCTTTGGCCCACTGCCTTGGGCTGTGTTGGGTGAAATGTTTCCGGCCAACATCAAGTCGGCTGCCTCCTCGGTGGTGGCCAGCACCTGCTGGACTCTCGGCTTCCTGGTCACACGCTATTATCCGGCGCTTGATGCGCTTGGCTCCTACTATGCATTCTGGCTTTTCGCTATCTTCTGTGTGGTAGCCTTCTTCTTTGTGCTGTTCGTCGTGATGGAGACCAAGGGGCTGAGTCTTCAACAGATCCAGGATCGTCTTAACGGCAAGCGTAACTAGTTTATATGGTGATGTACAGATTTTTTAGTGTAGCCTTGCTGATCCTATATACATTAAGTTCGTGCATACGAGTATTTTATTACCTATTTTTAAGTATATTATTGTTTAATTCTTAATAAAATATTGTTTTACTAAAATAAAATCACACACATAATAAGCCTATTTCATTTTTAACTCACACTCAAAGTAAAATCGCATAGAAAGATTGAAGAACCAGAGGCAGGATGTAAAAATTAAATATATGAGGAAACAGTGAAAATAAAAGTTAATAATTGTTTTAACTTAAATAAAACAGCAATCAAAATACATTCAAATCTATAAAGCATATTTAGGCATTTAAAAAAAACATTTTTACCTGTTAACATTATTAAAGAAGGAAGAGGCCACCGTTCTACAACTATGTTATGTGTTCTGAATATATTTTTAGATAATTTTAACAATTATTTGTTTCAATGCATTTGTCAATACTAGACTCAACTAAATTTTTATTTTATTCGAATTCAACGGATAGTTAAGTCGAATAACAAAAAGCTAACTGATACGCAAAACATAACGATGTGAATTTAACAGTACAGTGTAGAACAGCGCCATTTAATGGAATAGCTCACACTTATCGATATTCACTCTCATCGTAACATGCTATCGCAAAAAAAATAAATGAAACTGAAACTATCGCCACAAATAGCTTATCGATATACCGATATTCATTTAGTAGCCCTGCCTTTTGGTTGCTCTTCTGTTATTGCTCATTCTTTTGCAACATCGTTCGTCAGTTTATTTTCAACTCGTGTCGTGCGAGGTTTGCGAGGCGTTCCGTGCGAGTGTTTTTTGTCCAATTTGTTGTGCCAGCGCGTAGTGCAGCTGTGCTTGGAGCTTATACATATATGGATGTTTGTGTGCGTGTCTGTTAGTGTGCAAAACAACGAAGAGTATGAAATAAATTTAACTAATTGCTAAAAATTCAAATACAAACAAGCTAAATTGGTTAATTTAATAAAAATATTTATATTTGTCAGACGCTCACGCCCTATTAAAAAACAAATTCCAATAGAAAAGCTGAAAGCAACAACAAGAAGCGAAGACAACGCATACCAAAGCAAAAAACATCAATGCCGTTATAATTTTTTCACATGCAAATAAAGGTATCAGCTTTTGTTTACACTTAAGCGCGCCGGGGAGTGCGTACGCGTGTGTGTGTGTGTGCGTGTGCACACAAGTGCTTGCAGTTGTTGTTTCAGTTCCTGTGCCTGCTATTGCAGTTGTTTATTGCTCTTATTGGAGAACTATTGTGGATTGCTGTTATTCAATTATTGTCCAGTTGGATATCAAATGATGTCCCTCTCCGCCCCGGCGCTGCTGCTTCAAGCCCCACCAAAGCCGTTGACACGGAGTGTGGAAGTGATGTCACCCCGCATTTGCCTGCCGCTGCAGTTGACTAGAACAAATTCTACTATTACTGCCGCCACACAATAAATAGCCAACAAATAACAACAACAAGCGCCTCGTGCAACATTATTGCAATCGCTTTGAGTTCTTAAGACAACGCGTGGAAAATGCCTCGGCCGCTTTCCCATTTATATTTGGAGTATCAATGGCTGCTGCTGTTGCCACTGCTCATGATCTGCTCGCTCACCGTCATCACAGCTGGCATCTTGGAGTCAAAAGGTGAGTCCACCAACTGACACGACTTTCCCCATATACATATAACTAAGCATATACATATACATACATACATATGTATATTGCTATTGTTCTCTACTCTGTTGGGATGCAAAATGTGTAGCAAGAACTAATCAAAATTCAGTTTTGCACGGCTAAGAAAAAGAAAAAAAGGAACGCTGAAAAAAACGAGAAAAACGGTTATCGTTGGGGTACCGCAGATTTAATACCCTTACCGTTTAAAAAACAAAACAATATACACTTGAACCGCGATTATCCGCGATGCTTGGAACCGAGCTCATTACCGATAATTGAAAATCCCGCTTAAATGGGTCATATAGAAACATTCGAATATATTATTTTTATTTATATTTGATAAAATTTAAATTTGCACCGACAAATATAGATATCTAAAATACAAAAAGTTCGTTTTAGGTAGTCTGAATTTTATAGATAGCAACGGTATATAAATAGAAACTGTATATAGACTGTATAGTATAGATGTTCCCGGTTAATAGAGTTGCTGATAATCGAGCTTCAACTGTAACTTATAGATTCGGAGTTTCCTTCTATGCGCTACACATTTCATAACGAAATTGAAATACCCTCTGCAAGGGTATAATAGCACCAAAACAAGTTACCAATCAAGTTCACAAAGCTTGCACACAGTGGTGCAAACCACAAATGGACAGCTGTAGGTAATCAAAAAAAAACAAGCCAATCTTTGCCTTAAGTTTGTAAAAACAGTACAAATTTTTAGCGCGCAACAGTTGCAACAGTGTGTGTACCTTGTTAAATGGGTTAGAAATTCGAAATTGTCTGCTCGATATTCAACCAGTGTCAAAGCAACTTTTACTGCGGCAAACAGCCTTGAGCTTGCGAAACCAGCTTCCATTTGTCTCCATTTATCTCTCTTCTTTTTCTTCTTCTTATCTATCCCATCATTTTTAAGGAATTGAATTCTAATGTGAATTTATTTATGCAGAATTAAAACGTTTCAGTTAGTTTTGAAAAATGTAATTGAATTAAAATTTGAGTACATTTATTTTGTATTAAACATACATATGTATGCATATGTATGCCAAATACATTTGTTTTCTAATTAATTTAACGTTTTAACGCTAGCAAGAGTATTTTACATGTGTATGCGTATGAATAGTATTTTTAATTTTTTTTATTTTTTAATTTGTGATTTTTATATTTATGATAAATTAGATTAATGTGATGAACTACGAAAATCAGTTATTTACTAATTAGTTGTTTACCGAACCTTAGGGTATTTCGTACTAGGGTATTTCATTTCCATGCTACATAAAACTGGTTGAGGGTTTCCAGTCAGCTTGCCCCTTAGCTGGTCATTGCCAGCGTGCACGTGCTGCCAGGTCTCTCAACTAGTCTCTGATTTTCGGGCACAACCTGCTGGCGGGGCTGGGGCTGTGGGTCTTGGAGCACTTGCCCTCCACACGGCGGCACTTTTGTTATCAGCAAAGTAGTTTTTGCTCAACCTTTTGTCTTTTTATATCATGTTTCATGTCATAGTGTTGTCTGTGCTTGGCGTTTAGTGTTTAAATGCCGACTTTATCTAAGCGTCGGTTTTATCAAAATCTCACGTAGTAACTCAGATAGGGAGGCGCTAGCTAGTTTTTATTGTTGCTCTTTTGAGCTAAGGGGGTTTCTCTACTTTGTTCATGCAAATCTTGGTTAATACACCTTCACTCACGTAGCTGGCCAAACTGCCATTTGTGAAGTTTGCCCGCGTTACGGCCAGACAAAAAAATCGATTTTGAATATATACGTATATATATATATACATATATACATTCAACAATACATTCTGGCGGAATTGCGTGCCACTTTTACTCTCATTGTGGCGCATTTATCTTGATTTACTTTTTGCACAAATTAAATGCTTAAACTTTCTTTTATGTTGAGTGTTTTTATCTTTTTGTTTCATTTGAATGGATTTCGCGGTCAGTTTAGTTATATGCATCCATCATTCTTGCCTCTTTTCTTTACGGTAGATATACATATATATCTTTTGTGCCTGCAGTATATCCTAATATAGTAGTCCCCATAAGGTCAGCGCCTTAAACGTCATTCGGCGCTTTGCACGCTTTTTTTGGCCAACGTCAATTTGAATTGGCCAACTCTTTTTTGGTAACTCGTTGCTAGCCAAGTCGTTGTCATTGTTGTTTTTTATTACCTATGTTATTTTGTGCACAATTAAATACAACAATGACACAATCAAGTTGTCAGTGAGTTAATGATAATTACATATAAGTGTATAGCAACAAGTCTTGAACGTACATTATATATATCTGCGAACAATTACCTCCTAAATTATTGCAAAAGAATATAGCATTTGCGTAATGCCGAATATAAAATACACTTGCTGACGATGTATATTTAAGTTTTTTATATTTGTTTTGTTTATATTGTATATTTAGAAAAGTTTACGCTTTATCTATCAGCATGATTTTTTCTTTACAAATACTTAATTTCGACCAATTGATTCTATTTGACTTTATAATGTAGTTATTCGAAGGTGGTGGAATTTTAATAATACATATATTATTGAATGACTTCTTGTGGAAATTTTTGGCACTTACAAAGAGCATCCCAATATATATAGAAACCGAGTGAGAAAGGTAGTAAAAAATTGCAATATTTTTGATCTTGGTATTCTATTTGAGATTATGCGTTCCAAATTTGGTGGTCCCCAAGAATTGTGGAAAAAAAATGTATTAAAATCTATGTGCATTGCAAGGGTAATCAAATTGTCTAATAATTGCTCACAAAATTAAAAATAATCGTTTCAGTAACCCTGATAGGGAAAAACAAATTATATAAAATTTTTATGATCGCTGTCACAAATTTAGCCTAAAGTTCAAAAGTATTTTGCGATCTTCTCTGGCAAGCATTTAGACATACAAGTTGTTGAACTCTTCTCCCCATTTTGGTAAAAACGAATTGTCATTTTGTAAATTGACCATTTCCTGGGCTTATCTTTGTGATCTGTACATATTTTGCTTAGGCTTCGTGCGTTTCTTTCAATTCTAATTAGCTGTTGTCTGTTGTCTAATTACGGACCAGGAAAACAACTTGCCTCAATCGCAATTGAGAATACGCCGGACGGACCTCAGCTTAGGCACGTTCTTATGATGACCAACGCCCGAAATCCACTTGAAGACGCAATTTATGCAAATGTCAACAAATGTCGAGAAGTTGGATCGTTAAAATATGCATGCTCAGGCTCCCGTTTGAGAGCTGCTCTCACAGATATTGCCGCAGTGTGTCCATTTAAATTCTTTTGACCTGACTCAATCAAGTCGAGCTTGAAGCTTGCTTAAGAGCCATGCGTAAATGTAAACGTTCCAGCCGTAAATTGAGTTGATTTTCAATTAAGCGACGACGACGACGAACGATGATGATGATGATGATGATGATGATGATGATAATGATTATGACCTCTCAAGCTGACGAATCAAATTACTAGAATGTAGGCAGCAATATGCCACTGTAATACAGTGTTCTCTCCAGAATGAGAACGTTTGGGTTTCAGAGATGATCTGAATATGTAAATTGTTTTAACTGCTGATAGATCAGCTGAACTCAACCGAAGAGGAGTCTTCTGATTATGATACTATAATAAAAAATGCATAATTATAGTTTACTATATTTAGTTCTATATCATTTAATTCTGTATTAAAAATTCTTCAAATACAAAATAAAAAAATCGAAAACACGAATCTCACATTTTAAATGATTACGATTCTAATTTCTTGATAGTTTTTATTACTAACTGTTTACCTATTTGAGTTCGTACAAACTGCATTTAACGTGCCATTCAACGTGTCAGTAAGTGCGCTCTCCTCAGGTTGTGGGCTCCCACGGTCGGGAACCCCGCCCGGATCACAACAATGGCACATATTAATGAATGCCTAGTCTGGTCTCTTAGCCGTATTGTATTGTTAATGATAGCCAACATGGGCAAACAAGCCGGGCCAAGTCACATGCGCTTATCCAGCCAACTGTGCGATGCGTCACGCCCCTTTTTGGTATGGGTGTCTCCTGACGGCGCGAATATCTTGTTTGTTGTATCTTGTGTGGGAGTCATTGTTGCAGTTACAAATTGAAAAACTAAAGTTTAATTATTCAGATCTATATCGATCAAATTGATTTTTGTTCTTGTTAATATATATTCAAATATTATTTATATTTGTTGCACTCGTAACCCGAGACCCAAATGTGCCCAAATGTGGCTCAATAATTACTAAGGGTTGCGCCAGTGCATTTGCCCATTGACAGGGTTGCGACCTGCGATTTTGGCTTTTGACGGGATTATGGCTAAATGAATGCTCCTTTTAATGCGTGACACATGCGAAGAAGTGCAACAAAAATATAATCGAATTGTAAGCAAGTTCTTAGGGAGTAAGCACACTATTCAAGGGGGCGGCCACGATTATTTATGGCTCTATTTGGCTGGCAGGGTGGATGGACGGCAACAGACAGGGCCGAACATTCACTGCTGGCGGATTAGTCACCAGACTGCCATTAAAGTTAGAACAGCCTTTGGGGCTGTTTGAGCACCCAGGAAATTAAAGCTTAGCATTTTCCCCAGTTTGCAAGTGTTATTGCTAAACAAATATCAAATTGCGATAGGGAAGGTACAAACAGCACATTCATGAATAGTATTCTATTTTCTTTCCTGCCTGTGAAAATCAAAGCACTTGATGCATGCACAATGCATTTGTTTATGCCTGAAATATTATGGAAATTGCTGTTGTTGGCCTCGCTGCTACTTTAAACAGACTCTTCCACAGGGAGGTAAACAAAACAAAACAAACCAAGCCAAAGCCAAAGCCATCTGAAAGGAAATGCTCAGAGTCTGAAAACAAGCATTGACAATGCAGCGCCTTGATTGAGAAATTCCAAATGGAGGTGAGCACAATGATTAATCAAAAACAAAAACAAAGACAAAACTGTGGAAGGAGCAGCAAGAGGAAAAAAGAAAAATAAATAATAACTGAAACGTGTTTTCACTTAATGGAGAGACGTAAGAATTACCTAGACAAAAGCGCTCATCTAAGAGATGCCCTGTACGCATAACAAAGCAAATAAATTAAATATTTTTCTATATAATTAGGCCAATTCATCACTATAATTTGAATCTACCAAGCTGTTCATATACCATTTCAATTGGATTGCATGCACAACTTTATTATGCACTATTTATGCTTTTTTATATAGATACAGGGTATATTTACATCTTGTATTATGATGGGTACTCAGTATGACGCTTGTCTGGTTGCCTAATTTATGCATTAAGCTATCTGTATTGTGCATATACGTAGCTCGCCCAATAGCATCCATCTGACTGGCATGAACAATGATGCCAACTACAATAAATGCGTTTATGTGAACAGTTTGAATATTCGCAACGGAAATGCGACAACACGCTAGACTGGCCAAGCGAGAGCCATTCAAACTTACTCTTCCGGGCTTTGGGTTTGGCTAATATCCGTACCTGAATTTCGGACAGTGGTTAAAATGAATGAATCATCAGTTGCAAAAATGTTGCGATTTCATGTCAAACAGCAACATTACAAACGGGCAAAATTGACAAAGAATCACTCATGCAATCAGCTCTTTCACTCGTGTAGCTGTGTGTGTGTGTGTGTGTGTGTGTTTTGTGCGCGTAGGTGTGTGCTTATTTTGAAAACTAAACAATAACAACAACAACAACAGCCGGGGCATCCACCGTATGACGTTGCCAGCGTCGCGACACATTGTCGAGGTTCACTGAACTGCAACACTCGACAAATTTTCTGTTTACGTTTCGTAATATTTTTTGTACCCAATTTACAACATTTTTAAAAGTTTCTGTTTATACTCAAAATACTAAAAAAAATAAGAGTTTGCAAGTGTACTTTACTCCAGTTAATTCGTCAGTTTCTTTTAACTTTAATTTTTAAACTTTGTTGCACAAACTATAACTATAGAAAGGTCTCGCTAAACTTGTACTTGCTTAAAGTAATTAAAAAATAAGAGAGGTATTAAATTCTTATATATTCAAGATATACTCTTATTCTATACATATTCTCTTACGGTAGTAAGAACTATCAATCTTAGCCCATAAACGAATACGAATAAACATAGTTTCGTATGGATTGAAGAGTCAAAACTCGTTAGACTTGGTTTTCTTACAACTTGCTAAAAGACGTATTGTAAACAACAAACGGTGCAAGACAACAAAGCCAGAGAGCGCCAAGTGTTAATTAAATTAACACCACGACTCTTAATACCTCAGTATCTATTGCTTTTTATAAAGCCAAAAAGTCGAGGGATTAAACTGCATTGTTCGCTTCCCCCGCACACTCTCTCTATCTCTCTCTCTCTTTCTCTGAAGAGCGTGTAATTTATCTATTCTATTTTGTGAAACATTCTTAAACGTTGCAAACAACAACATTCTTAAAGTTAAATTACTTTCAAGTGAATAGAAATAATAGGAAGCACTTTTTACATTAAAATCATCAATTATATGTGTTTTAAATCTGCTTCAGTGCATATATTGGACGATGTATTCGCTGCATTCTAAGTTTGTGTTTCTATTATTAACTGAACTACTTTGGGATGCGCTCCGGTGCGTTACACATTTTCGATTTCGATGGGCTCGTTCTATGAATGGATCTTAACTTCTTACTTTGCAGCTTGTTGACCCGCTGCACACGCACACAGCTGCATTTGCCGGCTCTTTTGGAGCGAGCTTCAGCAGGCCAGAAGTTCTCTTAGTTTATCTGCGGCATGCAACGAGCTACTCTGATAAGCCGACGATGCTCCACGCTATTCTGCCCTGCGCTACTTACGCAGCGAGCCAACGAACCGTAAAGTAGCCCGGACAGCCGGACAGACGGAGGCGGACCATGTTGAGCCAAGTTGCGCCAAGTTGCCGGCTGGGGCAAGATTAGAGCAAACGCTGGCGTCTGAGTGCGTTGCTATTGTTCGGGCGCGTTAATTGATAAACATATAAAAAAAAAAAAATCAACAAAAACAAAGGCAGAGACTTAAATTGCTCAGCTCTGCTCCTCAGCTCTCGCCTTGGGGGTGTCTTAATACATTTTTCATTTATTTGGTTTTTTCTTTTTTTGTTCTCTCTCTCGTCTCTCGTGTCCATTAAGAATAAACGCTTGGGTGCAGTTATTCAGTATTTAGATCATCTGGCAGATACGCTTGAATGTTTTAAGTGCTTCCATTTAAGCTCGTCCAAGTTTCAATTGGCTTCAAACCCAACCAATAGGTTCGTGAATATATGTAGACAAATGCCTACGTTACCTAAGCGCGTTCGGCACTGGGCTCTTGAATTGACACGTTTTTTATGTCTTACACATGCGAGATTGTAAGGTTGAACACATTCATTAGCGCACATTAGTCAACTATTTACTGCGGTTATGCAAACTGCAATAATGGGTAAAGGAAAATGTAGAAAGAGAGATTGCAGAAACTTCAACCTCATGTATGTAGCAAATCGTCTGGCGAAGCATATGTATACATCCTATATGTGAATCACAATAATTGCCATTTTTTATTTCCCTTTCGAAGCAATCCTTAAGTTTATTTAATGTAAACGCACCATATGGAACTAGCGGAAGTTACTAGTAAAATGCCAACTCACTTGGGAAGCTGATAAAAAAAAGCTATTTACAATTTTATTATGCATAAAAGCGAAACATAAACACCACAACACATTTTTTTAACATTTTATAAAACCAAAAAAAGAAGTTGAATCATGTAATTCGATTAAAAGGAAAATATGTTTAGTAATAAAGTTGAGTGTTTACATGACACAACTTTTAAATAAAATTAAATCTTATTCTAATAAATCACATTCTCAAAAGGTTTTTTAACCACAACTTGAAAACAAATATAGCTCAAAGCCAGAGAAAAAGCAAAAAATGGTTTGTACAAACCATTATGATAAATCAGAATTTGAATGAAAAAGCTTCCGCAACTGAATCATCAGTTTCAGAAACAACATTCTGGGTAGAATGCATATACTAAGTAAAGCCCGTGCCTGACTACAAGCCCAGCAGTAACAACAATAGACTAAAGTCGCAACGAAGACAGTAGGAAGGGGCTAGATATACGTGGATGGGTAGTGGGTAACGGGTGGCACACTGAGTCAGGTGTCATGTTTGTGAGTCAGCAGCATTTCGAGCTAATGTTTTATTGTTCCACGCGAGTTAGTATAATTTATAAATTATACGAATTAATTGCATGTAAAATTGCCAATTGACATTTTGCAATTTCCACGTCAACTGCTGATAAAGCAGCACAAACTGCATTCGATTGATCCGCTCCAATTCCGCTTTTCAAGCTGCTCCAGATTTGCTAATTGCATTGCATCCCATGCTGGAAATAAGAGCAATGCCCAGTTACAAGAGAATGTCGCCAACGGGTGCTGATAAGAAGCCATTCACAGAGCCCAATAACAAAATAAACAAATGATTCAATCGAACGACAAAATGTGTTTGTCCATCTGTTTCCCAGTTGTGAGAGGCCCCCATTGCATTTGTTTGTGCATGTATATGCGTATTTGTTTGTGTATGTATATGTATTTGTTATTTGTTTGCTTGTTGCCGCTTGCACGGCAGACAAATAGTCGCCTGATTGCCGCTCGAAATTGCCAACATATTGCATAAATATTTGTCTTGAGGGCAAGTTAAGTTATGCTCGAAGAAATTGTATTTCCCTGAATATCATCAGACAGAGGATGTCGTTTATGAGAGAGTTCACCAATTGTGACATCGAGAACCAAGTTGGAAGTAGGAATAATATATACATATATTGCAGAATCTTAAGTAAAGGTTCCCATATTGTCGAATTACAAATATTACATATGTCTTCTATAGATCTTTATTAAAAGTCAAATTTGAATAAAAACTATAATAAATCACATTTAATCATGATAATGATATCCATAGATTTCCAAATTATTTCAATCGTAGATTGCTATTGTTTTTTGTTTAAGCACAATTCGAAATCGATTAGCAAACTTTTGCACTCAAAACTACAGTTGATGATCGGAAGCTCAAAAGTGAAAGCCCTCATCATTTCCGCTTTGAACAAAACAATACTGAAGATAGCCAAGTACTTGGATATATTTATTTGGGACAAGCTTCCTGTCGCCATCAACTGTAAATAAGCTTAATATGATAAATTACCTCAAAAGATAATCGCTTTAATTACACACTAGAACAACAAGGCATTAAGTATCTCGCAGATATGTGTGCGTGTATCTCAAAGTAGTGCTGAGTAGCTAAAATAAATGCAGGCTGGCACACTGTTGACAAATCAAATTTCAGCGCAAGCCCCACACGCACTGCTGAGCATTGATATACAGATAGAGAGAGACAGAGAGAGAGAGAGAGAGAGAGAGAGAGAGACAGAGACAGAGCGCGAGTGAGTATCTGACAGATACAGATGCAAATGAGCGCAACAGCACAAAATCTAATAAACGGCCATCGACTTAAGTAGCAAATTGCTCTATCAAATTGGGTCAGGGGGCGTCGCTGCGTTGGTCAAATGCAAAGATTGGAAAAACAAGCAACTACATTTGTATCTCAATCTCTCAATCATCAAATTGGCTTCTGGGTAAGCGCTGACTGTACAATTAGCTTGACAACGGAACGTTTCGTAGAACCACAAAATGCTTGTGAATCATATTAAATTCAATTTTTTTTGCTGGCAAACTGGTCAAACCGGTGACCAGGCAGCAGCATCTTTCACAAAATTTAAGTCAATTTATATTACAAGCTAAATGTATATATAGCTCTATATATATGAGTACTCATATGCGTGTGTATACGCTCGGTGAAAAACGCCGTACTAAATCGATACACATAGCTTTTATTTCCAAAATTTTAAAAACATTTGTTTCTTGAATATTCTAAAAGTTAAGCTATGAATCGATTGTTGATTTCAATATTAAATAAAATTAAATAGAAAATACTCTTACTTATTTAATTGAAAAAAACGTCTTTAAGACTAAAATATTGTAAGTAGCCTTTTAGTTAGAAATATTGTGATCACGAAATCAATAATTAATCCAATTAATTCTAAGTTTCGAAATTTGCACACGGTTATTTAAGTAAAAACACCGTGAATTTTTTCAAAGTGTATGTTGTCCTGAGTATGCAATTAATTAACTAAGGGCATTAGGTTATATGTTATAACCCAATTAGCTTCAATTATCCAGCATATAGTTGGACGAATATAGATATAGAATATACATATGTTTGTCAACTGTCCCACACAGTGCACGATTTGGTCGCACTTCTGTCATGTAATTAGATTTAATTGCTCTGCAGTTTCATGATGATCTTTGCAAATGTTTGCCGCGTTAAATGGCTCAAAAGTCTCGTCATGCACAGCTTGCTCGCTTTCATTATTAACTTTGTCTGTCGTTCATGCCACTCAAAAAGAAAGTCGCCGCATTGATTTATTCGATTTGGTTTGTGTACATTGAATTTCACTTTTCGCCACCCAAAACGAGTACAAGAAATTGGAAAATGTTCATTTCCCAGACTTCAATTGCAGATACGAGTCTGACCCATATTTCGCTTGGGGCAGGTGGTGTCATTTGTGGGCCAAGGATATTGGGCCACAAAACGTTGCAAGCTTTTGACCAGCTGCAGTTGGGTTATTTGATGCACAAATCTGCATAATCTATATAGTATATATGGTAATATACAGATTGGCATTGGCTAATACTGACTTGCACTTTTGCCAAGGCTCCCAGATGAGTTACAGGCCTTGGCAGCAAGTTTAACTGTAATCAGTAGACGCCGCACCCCATCAATTTGCGTAGCCTTGAGTAGATTAACAGAGAACTCGCATGATGAGGGCACACACATATATTTGAAGATAAGAATTGCGGCGCCTATTGCGACGGTTGCCTGCTGACGCTGCAGCTGCATCCTTTGCCATGTCCAGTTCTGAGAACGGCAAAAGTGTAATGTAATGCCCAACATATTGTCTTGTCTACTTCTTTCCCAATTAATATTTGAAAAGAGATTCTTTGTTATCGGATATTGTGTCACAACAAGTTGACTGAACAAATGAGTACACAAAATGTCGATACTTCAATTTGTTAATTTATATGCCTTGGGCTGATGTCATGTGCTTATAGAAAGAGCCAGGATCGGGGTAACCATGGTTATAAGCTAGGGGTTGTCTCTGGCCTTGACAACTTGTGGGGCAACTTATTTACTTACACATGAGCCATGATATGATGTGACATGACATGACCTGACCCATTGTTGCATGCAGCGGTGGCAAACAAGGCGTGGCTCAAGTTTCACGTTACACACAAGTTGAATAAAAACCGACATTGACTATGAAATACTCAAAGCTTTTTTCTGCTTTTTATAGTTTTAGTTAATTTTAGTATATATAGAAATTTAAACATATATATTTGGGGCACTTTCAGAACATGTTCTCTATATTTCTTGAGCCACCAGAAATATTAAATTCAAATTTCGGGTTAGAATATAATATCGTTTAACTAATGGCTTATTTTATATAAATATGTATATGCTCAACACTGTTATTGCTTAGGCAAAAAGTACAAATTTACATTTCGAAGCCTGATTTGCACATAACAAATTTGCATATCCTGTGTATACCACACGGCTCCTTGGGCTTAGATATGTAAACTCTGTGGCAACAGCAATCAGTCTGTTTTTCATTCAAGGTGTGTTTTAGCCTCTTGACTGAATACAATTTCTCAGAGCTGGGCGTGGCTGGCATTTAAGTTTCAAATGTATTTTAGCATAAAACGTGCATTTGAATGCAAGCAAGAAACGCCCCAATACAAACACACACACACACACTCAGCAAAATTTAATAAGTGTTGCACTTTAGGCAACGCCAAGCAACTTCCCCCTATCCCCACACCCACACTCCCACAAGATTGTTATTAAATTTCGCCTTGGCCAGGCCATTCGCATCCTGCGTCTTGGAGCAGTTGCTCTGTGTTCTCTTCATTTATTGCATTTCCTGTTGCTGGGGACTTAAGCTTAGTTGAGAAGAGGAAAGGAAATGGGGGGCTTGAGCTTGATGTAGGATGTGCTGACTTTTCCTGATGTAATAAACATTTTCTGCTTAATGCTGCTTGCCTTAAAAACGCAATTAGCAAGGGTCGCAATTATAAAGCTCCGCCCACTCCGTCGCGTTTATCAATTAACCAAGTTATGACAGCATGCAATATATAAGTAAGTTAAGCTCTCTATATATATAAGGTTATATATATGCTTGTGAGTGGCCTGTACAGTTAATTGCGGCACTTTCGCATCCCCAAGTCGCAGTTACAGTTAAAGCAAAATCAATTAAATTCGTTCAGTGAACCCGTACGAGTTGCCTTTTATGCCAACAGCGTCCAACTGGAATTGGCCAAATACGAGACAAAAATATGGTCAACCATTCAGAGCCAAGTGCAAATAGGCAATGGACAAGCGTCAAAAATCACGACAATTAAGTGCAATTTTTTGATTTCCATGCAAATGCCAAACCCATTCAATGCAAATTTGAGCACACTGTCAAAAATGTGAAAGCAACAAATTGCATTTTGACATTTTGTTATTTGTGGTTGCCAATTTGCGGGCCAAAGACAATCTTTGTGTTTGCGCTTATTGAGTTTGTTGCTTGTTTAATGTTACTGGGCATTTATACGAGCGCAACATAAAAGACAGCCTAACAATAAATTGCAAAATTTTACAATTGTATATGAGAATATTAAATGGCATTTTAATTTGAAAGCTCTATTATGAAATATGGCTTTTTAGGCTTTGCACATATTACTTGAAATATTATTGTTAAGAAAAGCATTTCTAAACTTATTTTATTTCTTGTCTTTTTTTATTAACTCGAAAATATTTATGGGATTAAGCACCAAAAAACACCCTTTCTACAAATATTACTCTTATTATTCTATAAAATACAATGCAATATTTAGAATATAAAATAATGTTTGCCTCTATCATGTTCAAGTTAATTATCATTATTAATTTTTACACGAAACTTCATGTTGTTGTTAATATGCATTTTTTGGGTCACCTTGTGCATGGCTTTCTTAGTTCCTGATTAACAAACATAATATACTTATAACATATACACTATATATTGAGGTTTGCGTGTGAGGCCAAATAAATAAAGAAGAAAATATTTGCTTAGCAAAAAATTGTTTGCACTCTCAATTTGTTGTATTAAACACGTATGTGTATCTTATACATGTTGCTCGTGAACTTAATTGGCAAAATTTGCCCGACGTCAACAGCAGCAACAACAACATGAACAACCACAATATTAAACAACGACCTTGTCGCGGTTTTAGGTTGCCTGGGCGTGAGCAACCGCTCGAGGATTGAGGCTATTGAGCTCAGTTATGTTAAAGCCTAAACCATTTTTCCGCATATATGTACATGTACATATAAAAATTGGTATCGATTTCACTGTTTAACGACAACACCAGACACCAAGTAGCTGCAACCACAATAACAACAAACAACCGAAGGCTGGCAAGTGTGTGGAAAAACTAGTTGGGCTTAATTGCCAGCCAAGTGGTGACAAGTGCGTCGGCTTACCCATCTGGTAGCTACCCCCAAAACTCTTCTCTATCCCCCTCACCAAGCAACTCGTCTACAGTGCTCACACAGACACACATACATACACACATCCGTCGCATTTGTTGCTGTCACCATTTGTGGGGGCCATTGGGAGCTTGAGTTGAGTGATTTATAGGAAAAGCGTGTTTGGGCATTACCAGCTGGGAAAGTTTGCCCCGGCTACTCCGGTTTCCTATTGCCCTCAAAGTGCAGTTCAATGTCAAAATGCATTAGAAAGTTGCCCATAATTTAGAGACGTCCGTTATTAATGTGTTATTAATTATAATTGGTTAAGAACCCAGACTGACGGCCCCTAACTGCATTAACACTCTTGCGGCTTAGCTGCAAACTGTCGGCATTACAGCTAATGCGAATTATTTTACCTTATTCCAACTGTTTGTAATTAAATATATATTTCTTTTTCTTTACAGGTAAGCCACTTGCTAGAAGATGTTTTCTGACCCGAACCAAAGCCTTTAAATGCACTCGGCGTGAGTCATTCCATATACATATATATAATTTTAAAACTAATTTCTAGCAATGCTCATTATAATTCGTTATCCACAATCTTGTGTATCTATTTGCAATTATCTTTTGCAAACCTTTATTCTGGCATATGCCTCGAATTGGAGCGACAAATTTGTGTCAGCTCAGGAAATATAAGCAGCGAGAACAACAAAAACGGGCCACCCCTTATCAAATATAATCGCACTTCTATTCCGTTGCCAAGCTCTTAAGCAAATACAAAAAATGATGTGGCCTTAATAGACTCGTCATCATTTTATGTTTTTTTTTTTCGGCTAGTTGTTGTTGCTTCTGCTGTCATTTGTATAACTGCTTTTGTTTTGAGCCAAACAGCTGCTCGTCATGATATGCAGCAGTCTTAAAACGCCGTACATGGCAAATACACACTTGGCAAGCGAATGATTTTTTTCTGGCTAGTCTCCTACGCAACTGGGCCACACAGTAGACTCTCGTAAATGGTGAGGATAAAAAAGAAACAGTTAACATTAATGGAATTGGACTAAAAGAGACTCTACTCAATTTTGGCATTATCTGAACAATTTACGATCCTCTCTATTGAACAATATATTTATAAATTCTATAACATATGTCAACCGCAAATAATGCATAAATGAGAATAAGGTTCATGAATTAATTGCAAAATGCTCATTACAATGTTCTTATATTATATTTAGTAATTTTTGGATAAACAATTTTTTTTTAAATAACTTTTGTTCCTAAGTTAAGCTATTTTGTACCCCAACTGGATTTTGGCAACACTTGTATTTAAATATTTTTTTTGAGTTCATATATACTTATATATGTATACATCGTACATAGCTCATTTAATTGAGTATCTATACGTACTTGACATTTTTATTGTTTGTTACTTTTTTCTATTAATATACATTGATTTTTATCACATCAAAATATATTAATCAGCATTATTTCTTAAGTACATACGTATCCATTTAAAAGTGTCAATCTGTATTCCAACTCAGTTATTTAAAAGTAAAAGGCAGCAGATTTGGTACTTTGGTTTTCATATGCTATACGTTTATTAAATTTAAATTAAATTTTTTTATATTTACGCCCACAAATATCATTTCAAAACAACTATTTAGGTTTATCTATGTTTCTATTTAGGGTTATCTATGTTTGCTAATCAGGGTAACTTGAATAACTTCCGTATATATTATTCAATATGTCTTAAATGTTGGGATGCCATTCGTTATTATTAAAAAATAAATCAATATCTGTACATTTTAGACTTGTGCACAAGAGCACAAGCTCCAATTTCACACACACACACGGCTGTATCAGCAAATTGTTATTTTCTTAATTTGAGGAGTGAAATGTGAGTTAAGGCTTGGCCTTGTGCAGATTCAGATACAGATACGTGTTGTTGCCGGGTCTTTGACTTTGGCTGTAATACTTTTAAGGCTTGCCAAATTCGTAAGCGAAAATACGACAACTCGACGAAAATGGTCAAGGCAACTAACACTATGATTTAATGGCGACAGTCGCCAGAGCATATTAATGAGCACTGGAAATGACTGGGCAAAGCAAATTTGTGTTTGTGTGTGGCGAATTTCCAATGCCCCTGGCAGAATTTTAATTGAATTTAAACAAAAAGTTGTCATAAAGTTTTCCGAGCGTTTTTGTGTGGCAACAAAAGGAAGTGAAATTTGCAAAACGCGTTTCACAATTTTCCAAATTCACAGCAAAAGAAAAACTTTGCTCGTAACTTTAGTGGTGTATGCATTTCTAACTGAGGGCGTGACCCACTTTGGAGTGTTGGTGTACGAAAAGATGATAAGTAATTAGAGGTACCAGCATACCAAACAAAGGACAACCACAAAACTCTGGTCCTAGAGTGCAGCTGCGGGCACAGGCAAATTCGTAAAAATCGACAACAAAAAAAAACTGTCAAATATTGATTAATAATATGGAAACTCGCCAACTTTCAACAGTTTGGCCATATGTGTGCGCTCGCCACGCCCACAAACAGTATAAGTAGTCAGCTGGGAATTTAAAGAAATCTGTTTTTATCCTTTTGGCTTTGCTTCCGCATTTTATGGAAACAGTCTTTCTTTTTGTAGGTGTTTTTTTTAACAAACAAAGGAAATTCCAGTGAGTGCGTTTCTCAGTGGCTTGTTTAAGGATCATTGACCACATAAAAGCCGTTATAGCCATGTACAAAAACAAACAGCACTAGTGCAACAAAGATACAAAGTGAAAGAAAAGCAAGAAGAAAAAGCGTTGAGGGATATTCAACATTCTTGCCACATGCATTTTTTCCTTTTTTGGCAGAAACTGCAACTGGAATTGTTGGCAGCTTTCTTATAAACAACATACGCACACAGAACATAAATACATACAACAAGGGCCCAGCTCCCAACAATTCTTGGACATTACCAAGAAACGGGCAATCAACTCCAAAAATGGCTGCAACAATGTCGATGCAACTTGCAACTTGCAGTTCGCACAGTGCGTAATGTTTATGCTATAACTATAAATTGCCCGTGAACAACTAAAGCCACACAATTTGGCTCGAACCGCTGGCCATTGGTGCTGCCAACAAGTCGTAAACAGTCGGGGCGGCTGCAAAGTGTTGCCAACATGTTGCGAACAAAAACTTTGCAGTTCATGTTAACGATAAGCTAAATTTAGCATGAGAACTAAATAAGAAGATATAATTTTTTCGGGTTTAAAAATAAATTTGAACTTTATATAATGATAAGCGACTAAGTTAGAGCTAGATATGAAAAGTGAATTTATTTGGTATTCAGACTACATTTTAACCTGACAAAATAATAGCAGATAAAGTTATTCTAAGATTAAATTGAAAAGCCTAATTATACCAAGAGTTAAATTACTTGAGCTCTATGTTATCTGAATACCTAAATAAATTCCTACAAAGACATGGTAAACATGCTGAATCTGGAAGTATCTGTAGATCTTAAAGATAGTATATTTTTGAGAACAGTGTGTATATTATACACATATGCATATATTATATATACATATATTTATATAATATTAAGAGATACATTTTATTGATCAGATGTATAACTAAATTAGCATATTACAATTTATTCTATATTATCATTTTACTTTTAGTTTTAATATTTTATATTAGTTATAATAATAATAATTTAGGGCTAACTAAATAATATTATACTTATAGCGTTTTAGTTTACATTAACTCTACTTACCATAACTATAGCTCAGCCCACACTTTTCGCATACAATTATTTACGCAATAAGATATTAAAAGTCAAAACGAATAGTCATTGAGTAATATGACGTAAACGCCGAGGCACTTATAGTACAATGACCTCTCTGTAACCCAATTCAGGATTCATTTGCACTGGCGCCAACTGTATAAATCATGCACTAAATCTGAAGACGGAACTTGAACTCGTGTCTATTGTGCGAGAGCGCTTTGCAATTTACGACGATTAAGATTTATTTCAGCAATCTGTCATTCGGTCAGTTAGTCAGTCGGCCAGTCTGTTGGTTGTGACAGCAACATTTTAATGTTGCCATGTGCATATGAAGCGCATTTAAATTAATTTGTTTACGGTTAATGCATTTCCTATATACTGACATTCTGGAACAGCTGTCAGATTGTCTGAATAAGTATGTCATAAAATACATGAATTATGTATTCGATTACTGTCGCTGATTTCAATCAGAAATGCGACTCATAGAGATGAAGAATGTGTTTTGTTGTAAATAGCTATAGCAAAAAAAAAAAAAAAAAAACGTTCTAGCAAGAAACAAAGACATATTTATTTTTTTATTGCATCTTCAGGTAGTAGCATATATAACACACAGTACAGTTGAATTGCGCACATTCATTTAAAATGTCGCAATAGTTAATGCAAGTGGGTGCATTAGATGTCGCCACGAGACAAAGCCCATAAAACTGTCGATTTTTCTTGTTCTTGCCTTAAACGTTCAAATTTAATTATGGCTAGGTTTAATCAACTTGTTCACCTTTTTGTCTCAGCTAGCCCACAAGTCAATGCCTTTAATTGTTGTTCTTGTCTGCACTTTTTATTTCAAATTGGTTTTTTATGACTTAATGGCGTTGGCGGTTCAAAGCTCCAACAAGTTTTAATGGGACTAGTTGTTCATGTTGTTGTTGTTGCTCTTATCAATTAAAGCAAAACAAGTAAAATCTTTGCAGTCGGGTATAACCGGCTGCTCAATACTCGTTCACAACTCAAAAACGGTCTTAAATATTATTGATTTTTATACTTGGTCACAAAGTTAAAACTCTGTATTGGGTTTTTGCAATGTCTGTCTTGCTGTCCGTATGAACGCAATTGTTTTCGCCGCTATTGAAGCTAAAAATTTGGTATGTAGATTGTTGGTGACCCCCTCTCCAAGATTGTGACCTTGATATCCCGGCCAGGCCCACTAGAACGCCCGCTTAGCGCTCCGCCTTCAAAAATTGGAAATGGCTATGAACTAAAGGCTCCCTATTTAGAATATATGCTACTGGAAAGGTCACCCAAACATAACAAAAAAAAATTTCAGGCACGCCACGTACACGATGAACACTATGACAAAAATGCCACCAAAGATGAATCGGTTCAGTTTTGGCAAAGTTATGGACGTTTGAAATATCCGAGAGCATTACATGTCAAAATTTTTGTCAATTTTTCAATGATTTTTGACATAAATTTTGACCCCCTTAGAATCGGTTTTAATGTTGTTTTTTATACTAATTGTGACACCCACAATCGATTAAAAATATAAATTTGCATTTCTAAATTTTGAAAAAAAAATTTTTTAAAAATGAGTAAACATGCTTTTTTTGCCAAAAAATTTAAAAAAAATTTATTTTCAAAAATGCATACATTTTAAATGTAATCTAGAGGATAAATTATGACTAAAATGCCATCAAACACGAAAATCGGTTCAGTTTTGACAAAGTTATGGACGTTTGAAATATTCGAGCTGTGGCTCCGAGAGCTTTACATGTCAACATTTTTGTCAATTTTTCAATGTTTTTGGACAAAAAATTTGACCCCCTCGGTATATTTTCCAAATTTCAAGTTTTTATTTAAGCTTCAATTTAAATATACAAAAGCCAACATACTCCTTGCACTGCGTGAACGAGTGTAAAAATCCAATATGTAACTTGGCAGGTTGTTGCTTTGCTTTTATGAGCACCCAGGCCAGATAGTAAAGTTGACAAAGCCAACAGCACAAAGTGTGGAGGATAGTGTCCAGCTATATGCCTGATTGCCCAGGTATCGTCAAGACTTACTGAGACAATGGCAAACAGTTAAAGCCGCTGGCAATGTTTACTTTTGGCAATAGGGAACAGCAAAACAAAATAAGGGAATACTTTTCAGTTCCCTAACCCGAACGATAATAAACAGCAATGAGTTTGCGAGATTTAAGTGGCCATATTGAATTCTACGTGAACCTAGACTCAACTTGACAAACACTTCATAAAAACCAACCACAGCGGGTGTGAAATTTCACGGCTTAACTCTCAGCCCTACCTGTGCTACAGCTACAAATACGCAGCTGGTGTCGCAGGACAGCACACACACACACACATCTGACGCAATGGGCGGTCCCAGCAGGCCAAGTGCAAAGCGGTAGTTGCCAGGCACTTGCCAAAAATCTCATTGTGTAAAATGTGTTAAATGCGCTCGGCACGCCGTTAGTTTAAGCATCTGAAAATGCCGACACTTAGTTGACCTTGCTGTCAAAAAACTTGACTATATTTGCATCAGCCTTAATGCAAGTCCTTGTGACTGAAGTGTCTGCCTGTTTCTAGCCTCATATACTCTACGGATAAGCGTCCGACCAGCCGCCCGCCCGTTGCGCTCCACTCGAATCGACGGCCTGTAAATTTATATTGTGTTTTATTCTATTAGATTTTGCACCGTTTGGCCACCCGCTGCGCCTTTGCTTTGTGGCCCTGACCGAAGCAGGTGCAACGCAGTGCCTTGATCTTTATCTAGCCTGTCCGTACGGCTTCATGATTTTGCACAATGCCATTCACATTGCCGTTTTCCAGCATTCATTCTGCCTGAGATAACACAGATGCAGCGAATCATTGCTAATCTACGGGATGATTTGTAGTTTTCTCTGTGGAAGCTGAAAATGTTTAGGCCATATGTAGTATACAAATAGGTTATTGTTTGGGGGTTGAGATTAATGAGATTTTGCAGGTATGTAATTACAAGCAACAGGAAGTTGCTATAGAAATGCAGGGAAGCAAAGCTAAAGCGGACATCTCTGCTCTCACATATACATACATATATATGATTTTACATATTTGGTTTGTGCAGCTATTGATGCTATAGACTTGAAACATGGCATATATACTAGTATCTACCCGCGTCAGATAAAGTGTTAACATTTTTGGCAAATAGATAATTTACTTTATCCAATTACAAATTCTGCTTCACAATGTATAATCTTTAATATATAATAAAACTTTAACAAATTGGTAGCAAAAAGCGCCTAAAAGAACCTAAAAGTTCAATTTGCTTAGCACAGTAGCGTCGGCACAGTGGCGTACATAAAAATAAGGTCATGGCTGTAGCTCGCGTTGTATACGATTTATTTAAATGACAGACGCTCCGTGTAACGGTACCAGGGGGCGAGTGCAGCGGAGGCGCCTGTCAACAAGTACGCCTATTGATTTATACAAATTGTTGCATTCACAAACAAACAAAAAACAGAAAAAATGGAAAACAACAGAAACGAAGAGCATAATTTATGCTCACACGGCAACAGGCAATCGACTCCTCGAGGCAATTAATTTGCTCCAAGTGATAGTGCAAGGAAAAACAAAAGGAAGCCAACAAGAAAAAATCGGAAAGTGCAACAAGAATAATGCAGTCGCACCAGACGTGGACCAGGGTTATTTTTAGCAGCCTCTAATTGAAAGCAAATGCAAAAGGGCCTGGTCTGAACCGACTCATTGCATTTGCCCCACAAATAAACAAAAGCAGAGTGCTCAAAGCGAAGTGGGAGTGAGGCTGTTTCTACACTCTGAGAAACGGGGAAAACAATTTGTTCAAAAATATTATCAACTACTCAAGTTTTTTAATAAATCTAACTTACAAAAAATCAATATTTTTAATTTTAGAAAAATACACTACAGTAAAATAACAAAAATATAAAAATTCTCCAAGTCCATCATATTAGAATTTCGTAGGAAATGATCAAAGATGGTACTAGATATCAAAAACAAGTGTGAATAGTTTTAAAATAACTTACTTTTATTTAAATATTATTATTTTTAAAGTGAATCTTGTATGCACATATTTTTTGTATCTGAGTGTACCCTTACAGACTTGCAAACAAAGCGCTGCCTGTTTCATAGCACGCCTCATTTAGAACTGCACTCCAAAATTTAAAAAAATAACATAAGCAGCACATTTTGCACGACACGACGTCGTGTTGCTGCCACTTGGCATAGAACGTCTACTTGCTGACAGCATCAGCAACATGCAACATGCATTTCATTATACGCCCATGCCCCGCCCATCGATCCCACATATATTTATGGAACATCGATGGCACAAAATGTGCCTCTAATGAGACAGCCTAATGAAGTTGAAGCCCTGGTTTATGCAGGTGCCCTACACAAAGGGTAAACCTTGCCCAGAACCCCATTGTGACTGAGAATCGGACCACACGCACTACCCTTTGGCTGGTCTTGATCATAATCATGAGTTGGGATTGAAAACTGAAAGTCAATTGAGATAGCAGACAAAGCACTTTTAAGATCTCCAATCGAACTCGATACCTGAGCGCCGACATTTGTTGGAGTCGACGTTTAGCTGGAGACGCAGTTGGCTGGCCACACAGAATCGCTGAGCCATTGCCAACCATTTGGTGAGTGCATTTGAGCTAAATGCCGGAAATCTGAGCGCCGCTATCAAAAAGCCCACAATTGTTCAGAGGCTCAAGTGCTTTTCACGCCAGGCACAAGTCGTGTCAAACAAAGCGGCTTTGTGGCCGAGGAGCTTGAAGCTGGTGGTGGTGTTCCAGCTGCCCCAACCACAGCCACAGCCACAGCCACAGCCAAAGTCGAAGCCGTAGCCATAGCTAAAGCCGTAGCCATGGACGGGGCACAAATCGTGCGACGTGACGTCCTTTCATGGCTGCAGGCGCTCTCAAGTTACAATTTGATTTCTGATTCTTGTTACTGAATGTCGTGTTGCAGGCTTTCTGCTGCTGCTGTTGTTGTTGTTGTTATATCTGGCTGCATCGTGCTTGCTGTTTATTTATACAAACGAACGACTGGTAGCTTATAAATAATTCAGACAGCACCCCAGCGTGTCCCGTAGCTAGGCCATATAGTACTGCAGCCCGTGCAGACTGAACTTTGACAGTGCTCCATCAATATTAATCAGCCCGACCATGCAGCTGGTGTTGTCTCTGAACACCCCTTATGCAACTAATTCCCTGCCTGCCTATGTCTACGCCTTTTAATTGCATTTTCACCTGTGCTCCTTCATTAACGGACTCAAATTGAACTCAACGGATATGTGAAAATCATGCAAATTCGTGTTAAAATTTTTACTAAACCACCGGCACCGCCAACACCACCAGCACCACTCGCCACTTGTGATGTTCACAAATCGCGTTTAACCCAAATACGAGATGTTGTTTTCCTAACTCGCTGCTGGGGCGATAGCGATGGGGAGGAGGAGGAGGAGTGGAAGAAGGAGGGGGAGGGGGAGGGGGAGGGCTGGCATCTTAGCCGGTTGCTGCATTGCGTGGCTTGATGCAGTTGCATGAATTGGCTTGGGAAAATCTTCACGATTGCCAGGTGAAAATTGAGGTGAAAGGCAATTTGTGCTACTGTCGAGTAATTTGTTCGCGCTGAGCAGATAAGCACGTAACGATCTTTAAGCTCTTTATAATCGTATGTACAGATAGGTTCACTAGCTAATTGCAGCTGTTTTCTTGATTAAAACCTGCTTTATATACATATATTCTTGAATTTGTTCCAGATTCACTTTTTGTTTAACTCTATTAGAAAGACATAACTGAAATTTCAAGTGCGTTCAACTCATTAATATCGAAATAGAAAAAACGAATGAGTATGAACTAAATTTTTTCCGCCGCTATTGATGCTAGAGACTTGAAAGTTGTAACATATATATAGTCGTGTATACCCAGATAAGATGTTAAGATTTTTATTGCCTAGTTAAAATTTATAAAAACATGTGAAGCTTACGGATCCACAGCTTCCATAGCTCTTTCAAAACTGATCCGTTTTTCATGTTTGATGGTATTTTGGTCATGGTTTCCTCTATAGCTCCCATAATTCAAACTGATGACCTCCTCTAAAAATCGTACAAAACTTTTTGTGTTGTAACTTTTTATTTTTTATGTGTACAAATAATGCTAGGGTACATGTTCTGGATGTTATCTAGTGTGTACAGAGTTTATATACCCATCGGTATAACAAACATGTACTCATCAATATGTGAATGTATATAACATTTTCAAACATTCTGATATTGAGATTAAAGTAAAGTAAAGTAAAGTAAAGTAAAGGTATATTAGGTTATTAAAAAAAGATTAAAATTTATCAATAGCAGACATATTCATTAACTCAAAGCATCGTTAAGCTAAATTTGCGAAATACTCCAGCCATAATCCAATGTATATAAACAAACAATTTATGTTATTATTTATTTCTGTTCGCTATGGAATTTACAATTTTCTAATTCAAGAGCTCCTCAAGCCCTGTTCAAGCAGACGCAAACAAATTTAATTGAATTGTGATGGGATGTGTTGTGCTCTGATGTGATATGGAGTTTTTGTGCGTGTGTGTGTGTGTGTGTGTGTGTGTGTGTGTGCGTGTGTGTGCGTGGCTTTCCTTACTTGCTTTCCTCGTTGTCGGGGGTTTGTTTTTAATTTTTATTGCGTTGCGTAGCGTTTCGTTTGCTTTGGTTTGGCTTGGAGCGAGTAAAACGCTTACGTTGCCTTCACCCGAAACAATTGAAACATTTTATATTATTCAATTATGCGCAGGCACAACGACAAAACCCAAACTCAAAAGTTGAAAAACTTCAAACTGAGTTTGTACACAAATAAAATTGTGGCATACAAAAAGTTGCCTGCCGCATTCGATTACTCTTTCTCTTATTTTTGTTTCGGCTTTGTCTATTTTTCCGTTTTCAACTCCCATACTTTGCCTTGTTTATCAATTAGGCACACATTTCGGGTTTGAAATACGCGCAGACGTTCGAGAAATGCATTCGTAATGCATTCGCCATATCCGTGAATCACTGGCCCTTTTATATGGGCAACTTTTTCTACATATCCCCTGCCCTCTCTGAACCTATTCACGCCTTGGGGCGCTGCTACTAATCTGTTTATGGAGCTTGCCAGCTTTTTGTAAAATATTTATGGCCCGATTTAGAGATTCTATTAATATTTGGATGCACTGCAGCGTCAGCCGTTGAAACTTTACCGTGAAGTGTTACAAATTTGATGGTGCCCTGCCGCCTGCAACTTCCCCTAAATGAGGCATTTTTAATTGAGTTTGGCATTTTTGTCGTTGGCATCATAATTTTTCCAGCATTTCAGCATTAATATGAAATGCCTTGGGCCATGATTGAGAAATGCATCGCGCTCCTCTAATCCTATTCCATCCTCCTCGTTCTCTCCACTTGAAATGTTCACATTTTTCATCATTCAAATGGAAAATATTCAAATTGAAATTCGTGTATTGAGTGCCATTTTAATTGGCCTTTCGTAACCGTTCATATTAATAACTAGAGAATATATATGGGCGCAGTTTGTCAATTGGCCCGGCCATCAAATTCTCAATTTCGTCGCATGCTCAAGTATCGCATCGTTGCTTTTTTCCTATTTTAATAGCATTCCAGTATTGTATTCATTTTTTATGACAACGCAAGTTATAAATATAAATTTTGTTGCTGCTGTTGATTGTTATACGACTGAGAGGGATCTAGGGATGTACCCCCAACCCCACAAGCTATACTTTTAGACTTCAAGCGGGGCGGCTGTCACACAAGTGCCAAGTGATGGCTGCCGCTTTACGGGATTTGCAACGAAAATCAATTGAGATTCACTTGATGATCTGCGGGCTGTGTGATAATCAAATCCACAGACCTTACCCCCGATGAAGGGGTACACAAACAAACCCAGAATGCATGTCCAAACAAATACGGTAAACACTGCGCTGTTGACACAACTCATCCTACTGCATACCAAATCCTTTGCGTCGTCATTATCACCAGCCTCATCATCATCACCGTCATCATCAACAGCATTGACATCAAAGTGCGCGACGACATGAGTTCGTCAAAACGTCAAAAACAGCGTCTAGGGTTTTATTTTGTTTTTATTTTTAGACCTTCAATTTCATCTTCATCTGCCGGAGACGGTGATGGACGCGCGCCTAGACAACGCCCCGTCCCAGTTCCTAGCTCTTGTGCCATATGGTTTTGCCTCGGGCTCAGCCCGAAGCGCGGCGTGTGATAATTTCCCGCTGTCTAGTATTATGCGTGTGTGTGTGTGTGTGCATGTGTTGTGTTCTAGTTTTAATGATTTTCCACAACAAAAGGTCCTTGTGACGCCTCCTGGCGCCGTTTGCTCTCAACTCTTTTGTCGTGGCATTTATGTTTCTTTTACGACTTCTAATTTTGCAGTTCCAATGCTAACCCTATATACATATGTTTATAGAAGCATTTCTATGAAGGTTTTTATCGCTGCATATGTGCGCGTTTTTGAGCAGCACTTATCAGCGACGCTTATCAATTGATAAAATATATTTCGCAGCTATTTTTAAGACATTACGGACCACAGCACTGACCGCGTACTCATCAAGCACTCGAGTAACAAATCCTAGTTACCCTCTTTACATTAGTCAAGAATAGTCGGCCTGACAATAGACTAAACTTGACGACTCATAGAGTCGCACTCAACTCTGCTGCTCATTTCGTCAAGAATATACATATACCTATATATGTATGTAGAATAGAATCAATATGCCTCATTTTGTCTATTTTGGCTACAGGACATAAATATTAACTGCAAGCATCTCATTAGTCGTCAAAACTATCAATCACTCAAGTTTTCGTTCGGGTTAATTAGTTACTTAAAAGAATGCCTACACTGGATTTTCCTCCCATGTTTTGAATGTCCTAAGGGCATATGCATTAGTCTGCAAGTCATTAACGCAATGATTAGTCACTTCTTGTTTCATTATACCTCTTCAACTCCTGTCAGATGTGCCTACATATGTTTCATAAGATTTTCTACTTGTTGCTATTGGAATATTTTTGAAATCAGGAATCGAACTTACGCAAAACACAACAAATGGCACGTATTCGTCTACCAAATGGTATATTTCTAAACAAATTTTCGAACAATACAAGTGGGCGTTATGTGCAAAATATATTAATATTCTTGAAGAAATGTTCACTATTGCTTAAATATGTTAAACAGAAACATGTGAAATATGCCAAATATTCAGCAACAGTTGTAGTAAATTTACAATATAATTCGATTCCATCTGCTTTTGACACTGAAAACTTGATGAGATAAGTGAAGTTTGGGATGAAATGAATATCTTAATGTAAAATCCTTTTTTTCTACATTCCGTTATTTATCAACAAGATACATTTTAAATCGAAAGCACATAAAACTGTTTAAAATTAGCACGTTCTTTATTTCTTTTGTTGGGTACCCTTCCTCATCACACAGCTGTTCTTAAGTCTGGTATCCTTTATTGCGGCTCAGTGGCTTGCAGTGACAAGGCCAACAAAGAAGTACGTCAAAAAGAAGACAAGCCTGTTTATAACAAAGAAGAATCCAATTTGCAAGCTCTTCAGCATTGTGCGTTAAACGTTGCGTGTTATAAAAATAAATTAAATAAGAAACAAAAGCTATCTTTAGAATGCCGCAGAACGTATACTCTATGTATATGAAATACAAAATTAAAAGTGAATGAGTGAATTAAAAGAAAAACCAAAAGTGAAGGAAATACGTGTTTGCCTTTCAAAGCAAATGAGTTTTTAATGCAACTAAATTTTTTCGTACGATCTTTCGTATATAATGAGACTAAATCGCCTTAGCAAATGATTGCGAATGCCCGTTTATAAGAGTATTAAAAATCTTGTTTTAAATATTTTTTGTGGATGCGTTTCTGTGGCGTCGGGTAAAACAAAAAGCCCTGACGCGTGTGACATTTGGAAAGCGTCTCTGACTTTTGTGCTTGTGAAGAAACTGTTGATGCTGCTCCGACGTCGCGACGTTGCGACGTCACTGGGCTGGTCTCTCCAGCGGTTTGGTCTCGTGGTGGTGCCAGACTTAGCAGCGGCTAAAATTGAAAAATGTTTTTTTTTTTGGGGCCCCCAAATCGTGTTTTTTGTTTTTGCTGGCCATGTGAGTGGATGAATACGCTTCGAGGCGACGGCCACTTGTGCCCTCGAGTGTTTGCTGTATGTGAGCCCACGCATGTGCGAAATGTCTTAAAATGTATCTGCAAGATACGAGAGCCAAAATGTACTGATGCTGCTGCTGTTGCATGTCTGACATCTGCGCTGTCAGTTGGTCTGCATTAATTAGACGTGTTTTTTCGTTACAACAAAGCCTTTGCTCAACAACAGTTCTTCAACTGTTCCACGAACTTGTGCATCATATAAGTATACTGTGTAGACCTAAATCTGTATCACACATACTTAATTTATGAACTTGCTAATTTTAGCGCTGCTCATGGCCATATATCACACACATCAGTCATTGAACAGGGCGATGAGATGCTTGTCGAGATACTTACGAGTATCTACTCGATACTTACACATGTGCTTATACATTGTTGCATCTTATCAGGCATCTGGCCGTCTGGGCCAAAAACAAACAACAATGCAAGCACGTTAAATAATTATCTTTGCTTTAATTATGGGCTCAAGTTGTCAGCATTCTGAGTTGGAACTTAAGCCCATTAGAGACACCTTTCAGTCAGGGCCAGAAATTCACTCGCTGTGGATTTGTCGTTGTCATGTTGCTGGCTGCTTGATTTTTGGGTGTGGCCCGACATACGTTTACACATGTATAATTACCGCAGTTTACCCGATAATCGTTTTCGCATATTTATGCTCACCTTTTGCACTTTTTTCATCTACTTGCAGCACACATTGGTGACTACTTTCCTGCCCTTAATGAGTTTTCAACTCACACTGTGATACGCCCTCATGTGCAACATGGACGCACTAAGCGCACCCTGCAGAGCACTCTGGATGCAACGGTGAGTACTTGGTAGTTGGTAGTAATTATAATAGTTATAACATCTGGGTCAAGTACGCGAGAAAAGCGAAAAGCGATAATATTTCAATCGTTGTGTGAAAGATGTTGAGATGCAAAATATTATATGAGACAGAGAGAGAAGCAGAGCAAGAAGCATGAATACTGGAAGCAAGATTCTCAAGTGAAGCAAGGGTAAAGCGAGAAGCTTAACAAAGAGCAAAACTAAAATCAAATTGAGAAGAAAGGCAAAATTAGAGAAAAAGAAGGAAGCCAAACGAGGAGCTAACGACATTGGCCAATCGCTACACACTATTCTTGTAGCATCAGTAAATAAATAGGATTGAAATACAATATGTTGAATATCTCTAAAAGAAAAGAATCCTTCGCATGATTTAATGAGCTTCTTAAAAACTAAACTAATTAATTTTAGGCAGCCAAGTTTTATAATTAAGCAATTTCAGCAGTTTTACAGAAACAGTTACCTTTGATCGTCCATTGACACAAGCTTAACCCGTCGCACTTTGCTTGTAATTAGCTCGCCCTGATAAAAAGCAGTCTAAATGAATAAAAGTTAGGCCAAAAGCTAACAAAAATTGTAACAAACTTGTAAAGCGAATAATTTGACATGCCACTGAAGTTCTAGCTGGGTGTGCCCAGCTTACAAAAAAACCCTTTTTAATTAGTTTCCACAAACGGTGGTCAAAGGAACGGCCTGTTATTAACGTCCATGCCGCGCCGTGGGGCACGGAATTTTACACATTCGCACCTAGCAATTTGTGTGGAGGGACAGACGCCCTTCGGATTGGATTGGCGTGTGTGCCCACACTTTGCGTGTTTAAATTATATAAAAGAAAGAAAACAGCAAAAATTGTAAATCTCTTTAATGGGCTAATCTTGCTATCTGGTATTCCAGGATGGTCTGCACGCGCCGCACTTAACACTGAACTACATGCATCAAGGACAACGCGTCCACCTCGAACTGCATCGCAACGATCGCCTTCTGCCCGACGCCCACTTCCTGCGCTATCAGAATGCCAGCAGCCAGGAGGACGGCGGCACTGGCTACATGGTGCGCAATTTTACCAAGACTGACGTTGATTTATGTCATTATCAGGTGAGAGAGTGTGTGTGTGTGTGTGTGGTGGTTTAACGGCACTTTTAAATTATCTTTAACTCACCAGGGACACATACACGGCCAGCCGGATTCGAGTGTGGCGCTCTCCACCTGCGACGGCGCCCTCAATGGCATTATCTTCGATGGCCAGCACACGTACTTCATACATCCGCAAGACGAACGCACCGGAGGGCTGTGGGAGGACCACTATCTCCTAAGGTGAGTTACGGCTGCGCTCACAAACGCCCCACAAAGGTCAAACTCGGACTTACATTTTTATCTAGAGCTTCGAATTTGTATACTTGTTCAAGAAGTCGAAAAGAGTGCAATTTAGAATATATACCCACGTCAGATAACGTGTTCAGATTTTTTTTCGATGCCCTATGGGGCTAGATACATCAAAAATTTCAGATATATGATTCTGATGAACCGCTTCTAAAATCGGACAACAAATTTATGCTTTTATCACTCCCGCCCCCACAAATATTTACAAAATAACAATAATAGTTAAGAGCGTTTTCGACTGCAGTTATACTTGTGTTCTAAACACCCGAGGATGTTGATTGATTAGACATAATAATAAATAGTATACGATAGAGACCTAAATAGAATATTAAATGAATTAAAAAATGAAATAATAATACAATAACTTAACTTTGTAAGCTCCAATAGAAAGCTGAATATGTTGGAATATGTTCTACAAATCTCCTAATACAAAACATATTCTAAACATTTTAAAGTTAAAAAAAACGCCAAATAACTTAATTTTCTTTTAAAATGTCTACCTTGTTAAAATATATTTTTTATATTTCCACAGCAATAGTTTCAGTCCCACTACTTGTTAATACAAATTTGACTTATTTGATATAATTATTTTCCACGTGTTCGGTTCCTATCTATTAATTTTCACACGTTCTCGTGAATATGGACAAATATCACGCACACATATCTAAGTAAATGGCGCTTATCCAAATGCATATTTGCTCTGCTGCGAGGGCCCCAGGTCTTGAGACAGGGACGGGGGCAGGTTCGCCAGTTACCTGCCTCAATGTTTGCCTTATTTGCGTTCGATAAATATTTTCTTTATTGGCCTGCCCATTTGCCCATTCCACAGCCGCCTAAGGCACACTTCCGTTATTAATTTTTGGCCACGGAAATATTAAATTACCAACGTTTCGGTTTTAACAGGGCCGCAGATATGCTGCAACAGAATGCCACCTGTGGCTACGACAGCCGCACAGATAACCACAGTTCGCATGATGAAACCTGGCCAGAGGAGGAGGAGGAGGAGGAGGAGCAGGAGCTGGGGCAACCCACAATCCCTCAACGTTTGGATGGTGGTGAATTCCAGCGCATGTTGAGACGCAAGCGCCGGCACTCGGACGGGAGCCAGCTGATACGTGGTCCGTACAATGCCAACAAGTATTCCAGCTATGTGGAGATGGTCATCGTGGTGGACAACAAAGCGTTCAAGCATTTCGGTGAGAACGCCAAGCGAGTGCACCAGTATTGCAAGGATCTGGCCAACATTGTGAATGCTGTGAGTAGCCCAAGGCCAGTCCAGTTGGCCCTAAACCGAACGCTAATCATCCCATCTTCCAGCTCTACGTGCCTCTCAACATCTTTGTGGCGCTCGTCGGTGTGGTCATTTGGAATGAATCGAATGAGATTGAGTTCTCCAGCGATGGCGACGTGACGCTGCGCAACTTTCTCAATTATCGGAGCACAAAGCTGGTGGTGGAGCATCCCAATGATAATGCGCAGCTGCTGACCAAGGAGACCTTCGCCGGCGGCGTTGTGGGCAAGGCGCTGAAGGGACCCATTTGCACGTACGAGTACTCTGGAGGCGTGAGCATGCAGCACAGCCAGGTGCTGGCCGTGGTGGCCACCACAATGGCGCACGAGATGGGTCACAATTTTGGCATGGAGCACGACAGCAGCGAGTGCCACTGTCCGGACGAGAAGTGCGTGATGGCCGCCAGCAGCACGGCTGTGGTGCCGGTGCACTGGAGCAGCTGCAGCATCGATCAGCTGACCATCGCCTTCTCGCGCGGCATGAACTATTGCCTGCGGAACAAGCCGTCGCGTCTGTTCGACTCGCCGCAGTGCGGCAACGGGTTCGTGGAGCCCGGCGAGCAGTGCGATTGCGGATTGCCCACACACTGCAAGAACAGCTGCTGCAACGCCCACACCTGCATGTTGCACAGCAACGCCTCGTGCGCCACCGGCGATTGTTGTGACCTGAACACATGCCGGCCCAAGATGGCTGGCAGCGCCTGTCGTCCGAAGGAGAACGAGTGCGATCTGCCGGAATTCTGCACCGGCGAGTCGGAATATTGCCCGCCCGATGTGTTCCGCCGCGACACGGAGCCGTGCGATAATGGCCAGGCGTACTGCTTCCTGGGCACTTGTCGCTCCCATGCGAACCAGTGCCGCATCCTGTGGGGACCCACGGGCGACAATTCGGTGCACTGCTACGTCAAGAATGAGGAGGGCTCGCGCTTGGGCAACTGCGGCTACAATCGTCTCAACAAGACGTTCGTAAAGTGCCCGCGGGAGCACGTGCACTGCGGCATGCTGCACTGCATCCATCTGAACGAGCGTCTAGAGTTTGGCATGGAATCGGCGGCGGTGCTATCCCATTCCTATGTCAACCACGATCGCAAAATTGTCGCCTGCCGCACGGCTCTGGTCGATCTCGGCCTGCAGACCATCGATCCCGGCCTGACGCCCAATGGCGCCAAGTGCGGCGAGGAGAGCATGTGCGTCAATCAGCGGTGCCTAGCCGTGGAGCATGTGCGCCAGATGGGCATGGGTCCCCACTGTCCCGGCGACTGCAGCGAGAGAGGCATCTGCAACAGTCGCGGACACTGCCACTGCGAACTGGGCTTCGGTGGCGAATCATGCAACAAGCCCGGACATGGCGGCTCCGTGGACAGCGGACCGGCCACAAATCCGAGCAGTAAGTATCGTTCTGGATCGTGAATTCCTAGTAGATTGCATTGCTTTCACTTTGCATGCTTCTTCTGACGTCCTCGCTCGTTTCTTTCTCTCTGCAGGTGCTCTAGGCCTCCAGCGTTTCCTGTACATTCTGTTCTTCATCATCTTGCCGCTGTTGTTCATCTTGTGGATACTCTATACCTTCGTGTACCGGAAGAACAAGCTCTTCAACAGTGGAAAACTCGCCGATAATATGTATGTATCCACCTCAACGTCAAGTAGCAGCAGAAACAGCAGCAGCAGCAGCAGCAGCGGCATGAGTGGCATCTGCTGTGCCGCCGCCGTCTCCCACTGCTCGACAGCTAGCTCACCCACAAGCACTTGTTGTTCGTCTGCACCACCACAACCAGCACTACCAATGCACGCATCTCCACAACCACACACTGCTAACACACAAACTAACACTGCAACCGCCACAATTACTAACATACACGCCACCCTGCCGCGCCTCAAGTCCAGCCACGGCACACTCGCTGCAGTGCATCCGCCTGCAATGCCCAAGAGTCACAGCAACTACGAGGTGCAGGCGCCCTTCCTGCGACGCAAGCGCTCCACCACACAACTCAGCCCGGTGGCAGCAGCAACGCCGCCGCCCGTGCCGCCCCACAATAACAACATTAGCAATATCAATACTAACAACAACAGCAAATCAAACACAATGCGACGCAGGCTGGACATCACGGCGCCGCGTCTGCATGCAACCACAAATCCATTGGCGCTCACCGAGGGCGCCCAGTTTATACAGAGCGACCCCGCGAGGTGTGCCAAAAACTAACAATAATCGCAACGATTACAGTACCCACAATTACACTGCCAAAAATAACTGCTTGCCTGTGCATTTGCCCCAACCTCTTTTCATTTGTGTTCGCTTAAGGCACCTTAATCAAATTGCGTGTGTCCTAATTTAAGTTAATTTTAAGTCTACATTCTCAATAAATGTTTCGTTTTAATATTATGTTTTGGTGTTGGACTTGTTGCTATATTGCATGCTTTTTAATGTTAAAGCGCCCATTTGACACTTGAATTTGAACTATAATTTGACTTTAAGTTGTTTGCTTTAAGTTTGAAAATGAAAATTAAGAAGACAACTTAAAGTACAACTTAGTTCTATTGTACTTTTCTATTTATATTATTTTTTAAGTTGACTAATTATATTTTCTAAAAACATTTTGCTTCAGTTTTAAAAGCTCTTGATAACTTCTTACAATCTAGTTGTAAATCTAGTAGCAAATGGGCTGCATTGGCTGCCTGCTGTTAAGTCTCTGTTATCGCATGTTATCTCTGTTAACTTTATTTAGCGTTGCCTTTGGTATTGGTTTTTATTGTTGCCTGCTCTTTTTGACTTTGCACTTATTTCTTTGGGTATGTTACACAAATATACACACAATGTTTTGATATCCAGCATACTCCGCGTTCCGCCATCGTTAATCTCTGTGTTGTGTCGTTGCAGCATGAAAACCGCCAGCGGGCATAAACAGCCCACAGCGCGCTCCAATCAAAATGGGGCCGGTCCACCCGCCGGCGGTGCCAATGGCCTGCCCAAGTCCACACCCAGCAGCACGGATGACATGAACTCGGCGCTGCTGAAGTCGCCCAGCGATTCGAGTGATGCCGCCGCAGCTGGAAATTCGGGGGGCATGTTTGGCAAATTCAAGGGCTTCACACTGCGTCCGCTGAACAACGCCGGCACGCCGGCGAACAATCTCACCGGGCCCAAGGTGGCCTTTGTGCAGCCCACGGTGCAGCAGGACACCAATGGCGTGCCGCAGCGCGCTGCTCCGCCGCCACCAGTGGCCAAGCTATCGGAACAGGACGCTGCAAAGACTAACAATACATTGCCACGGGCGGCGCCTGCATTGCCGCCGCCCAATCCCGGCTCCACGGCACGGCCCATCATATCGAAGCCGAAGTTGGACTCCAGCACGCTCACGATGGTGCCGCTAAAAGGCGGCGACGACGATCTCTCGCCCACACGTTCGGCGCCCGCACCGCCCGTGCCGCTGCACAGCGATCCGAAGCTGAACGTTAAGCGGGACGGCACCATACGCCGCTTCGCCTCGTTCCTGAAGAAGGAGGAGAAGCCGCCGCTCAAGGAGAAGACCTACATTGATCGCGAGCGCCTGCGCACTCTGGAAATATCCGCACCGATGCCAGTGCCGTTGCCCCTGCAAACGGAGTCCTCCAACTCGGACTCGGAGACGACGCCGCGCGAGGAGGAGACCAAGAATTTGGTGAAGCGCGCTCAGTCCATGCGCTCGCCCACCAAAAAGTCACAGGTGCAGACATTTGGCTCCATGCGCTCGCCGCTTGGAGCGGCACGGCCCAAGAGCACAGTGAACAGCGTTGCCGGCAACGCCGGCGGCACGCGACCCAAATCGCCGCCACCGCCCCGTCCACCGCCGGTGGTCAAGAAAACCAACTCGACAGCCTCGTCGGGCTATCAGCTGCCGGTGGCCACCGCTCAGACGACCACGGCGAACACCTACGACGATTGTGAGTTTGTCGAGGCGGCGACGCACGCCTCCAACGACGCCATCTACTCGGTCATCGATGAGATACCGCCGGCGTCACAGACGCTCAAGCGCAGCGACCTGGTGGCCCGCTTGGCCACCAATGTCGCCAGCGACGACATGGGCCTGCTGGGCGAGATTGTCAACGAGTTTGAGAAACTCAATGGCGGCGATTCCATCTATTCGGGCAAGGCCGCCACGCCAGCGGAGGAGCCGACTGAGGCGCCGCGAAGTCCACAGCGTCCGGCACCGCCGAAGCCGGCGGGCAGCAACAGGAACAGCAGCTCCGGCCACGCAGAGGATAAGCCAGCCGTAACGCCCACATATCTGCGGGCACCGCCCATTAATGCGCCCGTGGCGCGTGTGGCGCCAACACGCTCGGACATCTCGCCATCTCGCGCATTTTCCAGCTTCAAGCCGGTCCCAGCGAATGCAGCCAACAGCATCAGCATCAACAGCAGCAGCAGCAAAAGCAGCAGCAGCACCAAACCGGCTGCGGCTCCGGTCATCCAGGCGGCGCGCGGCAGTGGCGCAGCGCGCCCCAAGTCGTTCACCAAGACCGCTAAGGCACTGCCCAATGGCGTGGCAAGCACGCCCTCGGCCACCATACAGAAGCCCAAGCCGCTGTCGGCCAAGCCATCGTTTAGCGGCGGCCTGGCGAAGCGGGCGTCGGGCGGCGCCGCATCAGCAACGGCGGCAGCCGCGCCCACGCCGCCCACGGTGAAGGCGTCATCGAGCATTGCGTCGATGGCGCAGCGCTTCGAGCAGGGCAAGTAGATAGCAAGAACTACAACCGATGACTTTGTATATTGTAAGTTAGGTTAGGTACGATCCAAAATTCATTTGGCACTGATAACCGAGACAACGATACCAGCTTCCCCACACACGTCGTTGATATTCATTCCTCTATAGATGTCCCCTCTGGCTAGCTCTAAGGCGTGGCTTAATTTACGTGCTTTTTAGTATCTCAATGACTTAATTTAAGCTAATTGTATGAAATTTTATCGATATGTAGTTATATTCTATGCGTACTCATATTTATATGTATGTATTATTGTTTATATATATGCTATTTGCTTTTGTAAATAAAAACCAAAGAAGTAAAATTGTCACAAAACAAAAAAAAATAATAAGCAGCTATCAAAATAAAAATAAAACTGCAAAATAGTCCACACTACTCGTAAATGTATGTTAAATTGTTGTACAGTTGTAAAGCGCACTTGCGATATTTCAAAACGAATAAAGAACAATTAATTCAATTATAATTGGCTTCTATAACGTACTTTTCCTGTTTCTGTTAAAACGCGATAATAGAATTTAAAATACGTCCATTATGAGTTGTGGTGCTGGGCAGCACTGTCAAATGTAAATGAACTCGCCGCACCACCTCTTTGCCGCATTAATGGTCTAGTGGTGGTAACATCGATATATGCATATCGTTTTGAGTAAATATCGTATTTTTATACTACAACGAAATGATGTGATATCGATAACTGTGATTAAAATGAGCGCAAAAAAGGTAAACAATTTTAATTTCACTGAAAGAACTATTTTCAATACGTATATAATACATAGAAACCATGGGTAAAATCGGCCTTCAGTCAGTTGAATATGACACCAAAAGCCAGCCCGACTGCGGTGACCATAAAACGCACGAGAAGCGCAAGTGCCGCAGCTGCCAAGTCGAAAAGCGAAAATACAGAATCCACGCCGAAAGCGGAAACATTTGTGGATCTGACAGACCAGGATAATAATAAGGAGGACGAGGAGGAGGATTGTGTTGGTAATGAGGTGACGCCGGCAATCAACGAGAATTGGATGGAGAGCTTTGCGCCCAGCACGAGTGACGACCTGGCTGTGCACCCGAAGAAAGTGGGCGATGTGCGCAACTGGTTGCAGCATTGCGAGGCGATGCGTAAAAAGTATCCAGCTCAGATTTGTCTGCTAACCGGACCCACTGGCTCTGGCAAAACAGCCACGCTTCGTGTACTGGCGCACGAGTTGGGCTACGAGCTGCAGGAATGGATCAATCCCGTTGACTGTGAGGAAGTCAATGCGCTGGGCGATCAACCCACAGATGGTTCCTACATGGGCTCACAACTGCAGGCCTTCAAGAGCTTTCTGTTGCGCGCCTCGCGCTACAAGTCGTTGCTGGCGACACAGAGCAAACGGCTGCTGCTCGTTGAGGATCTTCCCAATGCCCTGCTAAAGGATGCGGCAGCTACCTTTGAAGATTTGCTAGAGTAAGCTGTGATTCAACTATACATTTCCTGTCTAACACTCGAATCTTTTTAGCGAGTATGTAAACTATGGCAAATCGCCGCTGATCTTCATCGTGGCCGACAGCAAATCCCGCGTGCTCAACATTAGCTACAAGTTGTTCACGGACCAGCTGAAAGCCAAGCTGCGTATTGAGCACATCAGCTTCAATGCGATAGCAGCGACAATTATGCAAAAGTCAATGAAACGCTTTGCGACGCTTATGCAGCAACAGCACAAGGCCTTGTACAAGGTGCCCACGCAGACTGTGATGGACTCGATTGTGGTGTGCGCCCAGGGCGACATTCGCAATGCGCTGATCAATCTGCACTTCGGCTCGCTGAAGGGTGCGCCCAGCATGGCAACCAAGCAGTTGAATGTCTCAGTTCCGGCCAGAGGTCGCAAGCGAAAAGCAACAAACACTCTGAAGTCGATTGGTCGGGATGAGTCCATTACCATGATGCATGCACTGGGTCGCGTCTTCAATCCGAAATGTATAAAAAAGCAACTCTTTGAGTGTGGCCTTAAGTAATCCATTGAATTCTTTTGCAGACAATGAGGACAAGGAGAAAAGTCTGCTGCATTGCCCCGAGGGTTTAGCTGAGGCCTTCAGCACGGAACCCCGGAACTTTCTTAACTTCATTCATGCCAATTATCTGCCCCATTTTCAAGACATTGCCAATGTTAATGCAGCAGTCAATGATATTGGACTGGCGGACATGCTGCTCCAAGAGTATAGAGACGACACTCTGGGCTTGGTGAGCCTCACTATTGCCGTGCGCGGCTGCATGGTGGCCAATGTGGCGCCCGTTTCTGGCTGGATGCCTGTACGCGGCCCCAAGCGTTTAACCATTCAGCCTGAGGTGACGCCAGCCGAACAGAAACTGCTGGGCGTGGCATATACCGGCATTTCCAAACGGCTCTACGCCAGCGAGTACAGCTCGTTTATCAAAGCCATAGCCAGGCAAAATAGATAAATTCATTCAGAAAATTTAAAATTTGGTGAGGCACTTTTGTAGATAAAAAGCATTTCAGTTCGTTTATTCGTTTATACAATTCAACATTTTATTCAGTTACAAATCGGGCTTGTTCTATATAAAAATTTCAATAATATTCTTAAAACTACAGATTACCTTACCAAATGTGACATAATAAAAGCATTTTTTGGCGAATTTTGGGATTTAGAAGCATTTAATTAGCGCTCGCATTTGTCAAATTTGTTGTGCTTAAAATTTACGATGTTCATTTATTTACCTTCAGCAAGGGATTATATCATATAATTCAAGGGATTTTGCTTAATAAGCCTAAAGCTACGACCTAAGAGTTAAGAACTTCTTAAAAGTAAGTGGAGTTTCGCTAAAAAACATGCAACGCTTTTAACACACAAGTATTACATCAACTATATTCACAGTCCTGCCACACGGAGCCACAACACAAATTATTTGGGCCCACCATTCACTGCGTCGTTGTTCTTTGCATCCTCACTGGAGTTGTCATCCTCCTCCATGCGGCTGGCGTCCAGCAGATGCAAGCGCTCCTCCTCATTGGCATGCCCATTCAACTGGACTTCAATCGCCAGAACGGGCGAACGTGAATGGCTGCGACTACGCCGATGCGGATTGCGTTCCGCATGACCGTTGGCAATATTCAGGCCCGCCACGCCTATCTCGTGGCCTTCGCTGCTCGACGAAGAGGTGGATGTGGTGCTGGACGTTGAGCTGCTGCTATCACTTTCGCTGTCCTCGCTGGAAGAGTCCATCGGTGTGGGCTGTTGAGGGTGTTGGCGCGCCTGCAGCTCGCATACTGCGCTGGCCGTGGGCGCGGCCGCTGAGGGAGGCGAAGCGGCCGCGGCGGCTGCAGCGGTAATAGTTGGAGACCGCGAGCGTATGATGTGCGTGCGCAGTACTGCGAATGAAATAGAGATAAAATTTATATTAAGTGGTCCATCCAATTACTCACTATGATTCTCGCGCGTCAAATCACGTATTTTGTCCTCCAGGGCGCGTATCTTGGCACCAAACTCCTTTGATATATTCTGGGCATTCAGGCTCTGCTGTCGCTGTCGGCCCTGATCTTTTGAGTATCGATCCTCGATCTGAAGACACTCCTGGATGAGTTCCTGTTTATTCATCGTTTCCAGTCGCTCGACACGCGCACGCTCGTACACATTCGAGAATTCCTTGGACAGAAACAACTCCTGATCCTCGGTCTGCGAGCCAAAGCAATTGTCGTCAAAGTCATCTTTAGGCAACTCCGACATATGCTCCTCCATCAGAAATCGGTTGGTGTTGTACGGTACAAGGAGGGAACGCGAACGCACCAGTTTGGTGCGGACATCGCTGCTGCAGCCGCTGCCAGTGGCGCTTTGTTGCCCGGTTGCCGTTGGCATTAGATCCATTTTCCATGGCGGATATTGATTCTTAGTCTTCTTGGGTAACATTTTCGATTTCTTACCGCGCCGATGCTTGCGCCTCTGTGATCCACCGCACTGGCCACTCTCTACTGAACAAGAAAAAAAAAACATAAATTTGTTTATTTCATTTTAAATGTAATTTGTAACGGACGTTATCGATTGCAATTTACAACCCTGCGAATGCAGCAACAGTAGCAGCAAAAAGCTATCGATGTCAACTAATAAGATAGTCGCCATTGTCGCTTACATACGCACGAATGGAAATTTTGTTTGCACGACTGTGAGCCACATTTTTACCTGGTTTTGCAACTTCTGCCATGAGAAATACACAAACAAAGCAGTTGACGTTCAATTTTAGCACAAATTAATGTATTTCCGCGAATTAAACTCTGGATAGATTGAATGTACGACCTGGGCTCAGAGCGAGAGCAGTGCGTATGAAATAAGAATGGCTAAAAACACAGACTATATCGATAATTGTCGCTTGGCAATAATCGATATTGAGGGCTGTTCCATATCGATGAGTTGCACATTTAATCAGACAACTGACTGCACTATTTAAATGTAGATAAGCGGGCACATTTAAAATTCTTAATGCTGAAAGCATTGGAAATAAATCTTATTATAAAAATCGATATTCATATATAATAATAAATAAATATTAAAAAAGATTCGGATGAAAATATAATTTTTAATTCCTTAACCTTGAAGAAAATTTATATAATTTATGTTTACGGCTGCAGATTCCCGTGTATCCAGTCAATGTAAGATGCAACGCGTGTGTAAATATCTGGCCAGCCAGGATTTGGACACGGTACAGGCCCGAATGACAAGATGCCGCCGAGCAGATAAACATTCGACTTGAGAACCATTAGCGGTCCGCCCGAGTTGCCTCGGCACTCATTGGCACTGGCAGCGCCACAGATCTGGGAGGCCATGATCATCACATTTTGAGCAGCGTACTGTTGCTGGCAATATCCAATGGGGGTAATTATAACTTCACTTTTTTTCAGTCGGGTGCTGGAAGCAACTTGCCAGCCGGCCACGTCGGCGACCAAGTCCTCCAGTTCGTCGGCGCGCAATTGTTTGTTGGGCAGACAGATGGGCTGCACGTAGTCATTCATGCTAGCCACATCCTTCAAGCGTATCAGTGCAATATCGTTCGTTTGACTGACGCTACTCTTGTTATACAGCGGATGAACAATGGTCTCTTCAATGGGCACATCCTGATAGGACGGCGCACACTCCGTTTGTCCGGTCTCACGAGACACCTGGCAATCCGGATTTGTCATTGTATCCCACTCGCCCAGACGTACGGCGCCAATCCGCCAACCCATATCGGTTATCGACGGTGAAGAGACGCAGTGCGCCGCCGTTAACACATAGCGCTCGCTAATGAGAACACCGCCACAAGCATGAATCTTCTCTTGACTTGCTGCGTCATGGGAAAGAACCAGTGATAAGCGACAATGTCAATGCGATTAGGCGTACATACGTTTCGTGTATTCAATGAGCGCCAGCCAGGGATACTCTTTAATTTTCGTTTCCGAATCATTGGAACGCTGCCACCTCATGACCCCACATTCGGTGGGCAATAGTGGATGTCTCAGGGCGCCCAAGCCCACTCTTCCAATTTCCGACTCAGAAATCCCATTGAAACTGGGCGCATTCAAGGGACAGCAAACCTAAAAATATCTGTGTGTTTTTGAAAGAGAATACAAAACATGCGTAGCACCTACGTAAACGATCTTCTCTTGCTGATTGCATTGGTTATCACGCATCAAATTCCTGTCAGACTGGGACACAGTTCGGGAACCGGCGAGTATCCTCATGAAGGGCTCGCACTGGCGTATGGGAATGCACTGGCCCAGTCTCCGTCCGTCCTGGACCAACGACGTGCAATTGGCTTGCCCCTGAGCTGCAGATAAAAGTGCTGTAAGGGGTTCAGACACGTTTCTAAATTTCCCATAATTACCAGCTACGCCCAATGTCAGCGAGCAAACAGCACCAGCGACAACGACAGCAATTAGAGCCGAAGCTGGCATGTTTCGCTTCAAATCAGTTCCCATGCTTTGACGCTTTCACAGAGATACAGGTCAGCGGTTGGATGGCAGCGCACAGCCGTCTGGCAAGCGCCAAGCAAGTTAGTGTTATGACTGAGCGGTCGAGTTGTTGAGTTGAGCCAAGCTGATTCCTCCGCCGAGAGCGAGAGAGCGATTCCAGATAACATAATAAAGCCACTCCATAGGTAGAAGGCTGGAAATTTCTGGTATAGATTTGCGTACTGGGTGACCATAAAAATATTCAAATTATTAATATTTCATGTATTCCTTAAAGTAAATATTGCATTAATTGCGAACGTTAGTATCCCAAACATTTCTGATATAATCAAATATGCTGACAATAGTAACCAACGTAACCGTCAGACCCCGTAACTGTGACTGAGTAACGAAGTACTTGTTACAGCCATTTTAGCTCTGTTACACCTCTGTTACCAACTGACAACTGTTAAATTCAAATTTAAGCTACTCCTACATTTTGAAAGCTAACCGCTGGCCTAATTTTTATTCATTAAGCCATAATAAATGTCAGTACCCACCAATTCCATTAAAAAAAAAACAGTTTAATAAAATTTCGAAAAACACAAAACTGTAAAAATTAGTTTGGGACTTGTCTTCGAGCAATGAGAATTTGCTTGCTGTTAATAGCAGTTCAGCAAAATGTTAAGGTCTTGTCATTGAGTGTGTGTGTGTGTTAACATTTTTACACGTATGCGCACACACGCTTAAAAAGTTCGCAATCGCGTGAAAAATTAAAATTATTTAAAAAGAACGCATTTAAACCGATGCCCAAGCAAACAAAACACAATAAAGTGTAACTATAAATATTTTTCTACAGCTAGGTGATTGTTTTGAGTTGGCAACCACAAGATTTCAAGTCGAAAATTGTATTTGAAAGTGCGATTACGGTGCAAAGAAAACATTTTTCTGCAAAAAAAATTCCCAGGTCTGTTTGCTGGCGTAATTGGCAGTGTATCTGATTGCGCATGTGTGTGTGTGTGAGAGTGAGTATTGGTGTATTTATGTGGTGATTGTATATGCGAGAGCGCTGAATTGATGTATGCATGTGTGCGTATGCAAACAGAAGCAAAGAGCGCGGGAAAAGCAAACGTCTAGAGTTGCCAAGATTTTGTCTGAACTATGGAAATTGTTTATTTCTAATTATATATTGTTATACAATTTAAGTAAAAGCTTAAAGGATAAAGAAAAGTAATTTATGTTAATGTAAGTGTAAGTTTGAAAAATGTTTAAATATCACGTTTTTGTGGTAAACATTTAGCAATGCTACCTGGCAACCCTGCACTTGGGAGGGTACCTAAAAACAACAAAACCACGTATATTGCGCGCGTCGCTGCGGCGCCAGTTTGACGTTTGACTCGTCATCAGACGGTTGGGTAAATTTTTTCTCTCGTTTGCTGCTGCCGCTGTGAGGTTGTGTATGTGCATATGTGTGTGTATTTGTGTGTCTGTGTTTGCACTGCTTGTGACGCATTCTTGTTTTGCAGCAAATCAACGCTAAAAACAAACTTTGAACGGCGCATATTATTAAGAAAGCAAAAACGCGTTGATTATACAGAAATACCCGATGACAGAAGAACATTTTGGTACTAGTGATAATTGAAATGAGACAAGAAGTCAGTGCAATTACATTACATACAAGGTAATAAGTGCAGCGATGGTGGCGTACTGACTACGCTGGTATGGGTGTGTCTCTCTCTCTATCTCTCTCTGTGTGCAAGTGAAATGAAGTGAAAGAAAAGGAAGGCATGAAAAAAAGGGCGACGTCGTCGCAGCTGAATGTAAAGAAAAAAGTATAAAAATGCCGGCAATGTCGAATTTCAAGTGCGCTACATACATACGTATGTGTATATAAAAATACAAAGTGCCGACGGGCCATATATGCATACATATAAAGCAAGTGCTGTGCTAAACAAATACATAAGCGTAGTTTGCAAAGCGCTTTCATTTTGAGTGCCCCAAAAGTTCATTTACACGAGAATTTATAATTTGTTTTGTTTTGTTGATTTGTTTATTATCGCCCACAAACACAGTCGCAAATGCTATTTTTTTAAGTGCGTGCGTGAGTGTGCTGTGCGGTGTGCTACTCTGTGATAATTACGTTTCGCAATACTCATCATCATGGCAATCGTAATTTTCTTCAAGTGTGTAAGTGTGTGTGTGTGTGTGTGTGTGTGAGTTGCCAAAATCTCGCGTTTAGACCGTGAAACATCAGTTGCGAGAGCAAGACAGAAATAGAGTTTTCTTTAACGGCACGTATACAAGGTGCCGCAAAAAGATGTGTATGTGTGTGTGTATTACATGCATATGTACTTACATGCTGGCATATGTGTGTGAGCGAGTGTTTTGCAGCTGACGCTAGCAAACAAAAAAGTGAGAAAAAACGCAAAGTGTAAAATGATGGAGCATAGTGTAGAAAACTAAAGTGGGAGGTAACGGGCACGGCCCACACACTGACAGACTGGCTGTGTGGCTGGCTGGCCTGTTTGTTGTTGGCGCTCTTTGCTTTGCTTTGCTGCTTCCATCTGCCGTTTGGCACAGCCTCGTTGCGGTCGTCATCATCATCAACATACATTCATACATGTGCACATACATAAATATATGGGAATATATACACGTTTATTTTGTGCTTTTTCTTTTACACATTTAGCCTTCAGTTTCCGGTTATGAAGGAAACAAACGGGTTCGGTTTTCCTGCACTTGCAATATGTGTGTTGTTGTTGTTGTTCATTTCATTGTAATTTCAGTTGTGCGTCAATAACCACGACAACGCGACGCGACGGCTGCTGCTGCTACTTCCATTCCATCTCTTCACAATATTTCATACAACGCGTTTGCAGAGCCGACACAAAAGAGCGACAGTTCTTTGTTGACTCTTCGAGCGTTGCCAACTGCATAAGTATGTTTGTGTATATAGGATGTATGTATGTGTATATATATATAACGTACATAAAGCATTTTAATTTGATACAAGCTAGTTAATACTCTGTGCTGGTAACTATTTAGTAAAGAGTTCCATTCGCTGCTGCTCCGGAGCGTTAAGCGTAACGATGCGAACGCTTTGCTCTCGCAATTAACCTCTCAACCGGCTTTCTGCCTGCCTGAGTGTCTCTGTCCGTCTGTCTGTCTGTCTGCCTGCCTGCCTGCCTGCCTCTAGCGTTTTGCTGTAGCTCGTTTAACCAGCAGACCTTTGTGTAGTTTCTTTGGCCTATACAACCTTCAAGTTACAACAAGTAAGGGTGAGTGCCCGACTACGAGATACCCATAACATTCGACTTTCCTTGCATTCATACACACAAAAAATAAAATAACAGAACGCTACTTTATTGGTTGTGCTTCTTCTTTATTGGAGCTTAATGAAATATTCAGTACTTAAAAAAGCATCCAAATGTACATCTAGAATTTTAAATTTTAGAGCTAGCCAGGGAAGTATCCAAATACTAAAATATTCTTGATATGTGCATGGTTTACATACAGAACATAAGTACCAAATTTTGTGCCTCTAGATCTTAAAATCTCCGAGATATCAAAAATTATCCGCCGTGATCAAAAATATTTACTCTAACGATGCCATACAAAGCGCAGAAAACCACTATGCATTTGGGAACAGGGTATAAGAAGGCATTGCACCACGCACAGGCAAACATGTTCTATGGGGTTTTTATTTCACTGCGGCTTTAAAATCTATTAAGGGAGTTCTGAAAAAGGTCGCATCTTTTCTTTTAAGAGGAGGCAGACGGTAGGTTTCAATCAGCCAAGAAGTTTATTGAAGGAACTAAAACTATATTCAAAATACCCATGACACTTAAACTCGTTTACCTGTGAGATCTCTTTAAAATTCTGCGCCGGGTGTCAAAGCTTTTGTGTACTCTTTCTATGAGTAGACCAGTATGTTTAATATATATATAGGCGCTTAAAATATACTGAATAGTTCGTTTATATATTAGCATTTCCAGGAAAATGGCTCAGTCAAATCAACCTATAATTTGTCTTACTTAAAAAGAAAAGGTAAAGGTATTACAACAAAAAGCATACACGTTAAGGTACACATATATATATGTATATGTACATAAACATATAAACATTTTAAGATTTTTGTGTTTTTATAGAATACTGGGTGATTCCTTTCAAGGTTCGAACCAATGCCCTCGTCTTCGTTTGTGGTTCGACTTTTGGGTCATTACATTATTGTAAATTTTTAATGAAAAATGTAATTATTTTTGGGAAAATATTTTGTTTTCCTTCGTTATAAAAGAAAAATGGTTCAGTTTCGATTTGAAATATATTTGGATTTCAGGTTTGAACCGGTTCTATTTGTTTACTAATACAATCATTTTGAGTATACCCGGTAACATTAAAAAGCGTAAAATATGTGTTTAATTTACCATTTTTTGTTCATAAACTTATTCAAATCACCATTGTAATTGTATACGAAACAGCAAGTAGACTCTGCCAACAACATATATTAAAAAACTATCACAGTAAATCCCCAATGTTATATTTTGTTTCCACGCCTTTTCTTTACAAAACCGCCGAGACTAGTTGCCTTAACTTCTTTTGTCTTGGCATTACGAGTTGGTTGGTTGGTTATCGTGTTCTTTTGTCACATTATCATCATTCGAGTGTTTGGCAAACGTTAAAGAAAACAAGCCAAAACCAGTTAACATTTAGCTCCAAAAAAGGCTAAATCCGCTGGCAAGCCACGCAAAAGACGATGACGAACAAAACGAAGAGTGTAGAGCGGCGGAAACCACAACACAACACAACACAACACAACAATAACAAATATCAGTATAGTCATTATTTGCAATTATCGGAATGTTTCTTTGGTTCTTTTTCTCTTTTTATGTGCACGCTAAATACATTTGTTGTTTGTGTTTGCGTTTTGTTTTGTTGTTTTTGTTATGGACGCAGGTTTCTCTTGCGGCTTAGGATCAAAAACCTTTGCCTAGCTAGCAATTGACGTATGTATATATGTGTAAATATATTTATACATGTTTACGAATGTGTTTGTGTATGTTTCACTTGGAGTGTATTTTTGTTTGATTTCTGTTTTGAGCATATTCGCCAGGTTTTAACCTTAAATTTTTTCAATGCCGACTTTATATTATTGTTGGTCTTAGTCTCTCCGTCCCCGTTTGCTTCTCAATAGCGCTTCAAAGTGCATAAATAATAAATAAAACTATCACGTACACACACACACACTTGCCATCAACCTATTAGGTCTTGCATACGCAAGCGCTGGCGCTGCAGCTTATTTAATGTTTGTCTCGTCATTTCCTTCTTTCTCGGAAATGTAAACAAAATATAAACAATAAAACCCAAAGTCGCCTGTCAAATGCAAATATCTACATATCTATGATATTTATTCACTCTATTGAAATGCTAGTGAAATTGCACTCAATAAACATAGTGGCTATTATAATCTTTATAATATTAATCAATGTAAATGAAAACAATACGCTGTTGTTACATTTACGACAGCCGAGACCAGTTAATTATTGCGGTTCATTAAATGGCTTTCAATTAGCCATATGGTCAGACTTCAGCTTTTCATGATACTAATAATTCATAAAGTTACTCATTTATATAAGCGTATTGCACTAATATTATCGATTCTTTAGAAATATATGTTCCTCTTCTTTATATTGTTATTGTTTATAATTTCATTGATAATAGTCATGGAAATTATTTTACATTTTAATTCATACATTCATCAACAGTTATAATTCTAACCTTCGTAAAAACTAAGAGAAACATTACTTTTCAGTTATATTGAACAAATTGGGCGAAAATATTAAAATGTATTTTAATTGCATTCAGATAGTAGGATATTAATCGTTTACGAAGTGAAAAGAGTATATTAGGTTTGACCAATGTCGCAGTTTTTTCGCCTCTAGTGAGCTAGAGACATAATATTTCGAATATATATACATATATATATATATATATATACTAGCGTCAGATAAGGGTTAAGATCTTTCGGCAAGGCTCACTGGGGGCGTGTCAATTTGATTAATTGGCATATTATGTGCCACGCTTTGAATACGCCAATGGTTAATACAAAGAATCAACAATTAAGGTTGATATTAATAATATATTTATTGGTTAAGTGATTCGAACATTTCAACCATCTTGAATTCTTCCTAGAGATCATCAAAAGCTCCGATCATCCATTTTTGAACTATCGATAAAGCTACACTTGACTGTCGCTGGTATTTCCGATAGGAGGTGGCTTGCGTTGCCACATGATTTAATAATTATCGCCATCTATCGGTCTACTTTATAAACCCACCCAAGCGCAGCGGAGGCGCCTTTCGGCACTTAGCGGCCTAATTTAGAAATAACCACCAAAGTCACAAACCTTTATTGGTTTTTATTTAAATTTTGCGTTGATCGAAGCTTACGTTATTAGATACGTAACTAAACATTAATTTCACCACATCAAACTTAAGGGTTCGTGTTGATGATGCCAAGCACGCAGTTTAGGTGTCAATTGTGACCGGAACGACTTTTTTGTTGTGTTTTTTTACTTGTTTATTATTATGATTACACAATGTGCTAGGGTATATACACATACATACATTATAACTCTGAACGAGTATTGCGCTGTCAGTTAGACCCGACTGCAACGTTCTCACTTTTTTTCGAGAGTTCAGTGAATTCAATATTGGATATTTGGCTTATGTGCCTCCAATCCAAGTTTTTTGGTTTGGTTCCTAACTCTTTGATTTAACTCAGTTTAAAGAATTTCGTTAGATGGGTGCGAAACATAGGCAGTCCACATTTGTAGAAGAATTTAATAAGAGAATTTTGTCTTAAATGAGTATATTAAATTAAACGTTCTAGTGCTTAGAAGATTCCCGTAAATTTTTTAACAATTAATAACGACAGAATCATGTCGCTAATTTTTTAGGAAAAGGTATCTGTATTTCGCAAGAAAAAAAAAATAAAAATAAAAAAATAAGATAAGCGAAGCTCTTGTTTACTTAAAAACAAAATTAAATGCGAAAGAATGACTCATAAAGAAAACATATCACAAGTGTTTTTCTTAGATTTAAATGCTCTATTCTTGGGAATTTTAAATGGTTAGTTCTCCAATTCATTGTTCAAACAGAAACTAACTCAAGTTCGAAAGTCCTCTTAGCTTTCCGTTGAAATAAGATTCTTTTGGATGGATATTCTTAGCATATATGCAAATCCAAATTGAATATACATATTTTTAAAAGTATGTATCTTATTTGAAAGGCGAAGCCTCTATTAAAAGCGTTCTAATTAGATCGATTTGTTTTGCTTTCTGTTGCTGCTGCGCAGTCAAAAATTGTTGCTTACTTTTATTTCACTTGATTATACAAATGTCAGTATATATGTATAGTACATATCATATGTCTATACGCTAAATTGATTTTGTTCGCGTTTTTTCAAATTTCGTTTAGCATGCAAATTTGTGGGCGCGCTTTGTTTTTGTTATTATTGGTGAATTCGTTTGCGCGAATAAACGACAAAAACAATTTCTTACAATGCTTATAGATATGTATATTTATAAAAATATATATATTTATGTGCGTGAGTGTGCGTCTATGTGTGGCTGGCTATTTGAGAGAGTTAATTATTTTTTTAATAATTGCAATTTTGCTTTGTGTTTTATTATCAGCACTTTGCGTTTTGCTTTGTCTTCTCCGCAACGGGCTCTGGTTGATATCGGAGCCGGAGAGAGGGAGGACCGACGACGGCAAAGAAGAAAGCAAGCGATTCGCTTGGATTGGTTTACCGCGGATCGCGAACAAACAGTTTTTTTTCTTGCGTCCAATACATGTACATGTTTGTTTTCATACCATGTAACATTCTTCTCTTTGGGTATATTGAAACTGTGACTGGACTTCTATTTCGCTTTGGATTTTAAAATTTCTGTTTTGATGATATAAATCAATGTGCTTGTATAACTTATTTATAATTGAGTATTTAAATTATAAATTTAGTTTGTGTAACATACCTTAATAAACAACATATATATGAATATATAGGGTATTTGCAGTTTCGTGCATTATTTGCTTGGACTCGCATTCTCAATTGAGTCACTGTTTATTGTTATTGCAATGTGTTCCACATGTGGGGCTGTGTACGTGTTTGTGAGACCAGAGAGAGGCATTTTTGTGTTGTCTGAATGTGTGTGTGAGTGAGCTTTAGCAATGCAATTGTCCAGAGCACACGTGACAACGCCCCTCGACGAGGCAGCTCCTTGCCTTATCAGCAGCGGTTTCGCAGACTATTCAATGACTAAACTAACGGCGTGTTATCTACTTTCAGATCAAATAACAAAAGTAAGGCGTCGCATACAAATATAAAAACAAGCACACACACACATACATATACACAGTAAAGCAACAATAAGCAGCACAGTAGCAACGGGAGGAAGAAGAACTGCAGCAACGGCAACAGCAACAGCAACAATAGCTACAGCAACGGCAACGGCTTCAAATTGGACATGTCATGTCAGCAAGCGTCAAGATTCATTACAGCAACAGCGACAACAACAGTAGCAACAGCAAAAAGCACAGCAACAACAAAACGCATTGTAACAGGAACGCCAGCGCCAACGCTAACAGCAGCAACATCATCGGCAACAGCAACAACAACAACAGCTAAAGCGACGCCAGTGACAGTGGATGTGGAGAACAACATTGGTGTTGCTGTCGCCAAAGCGAATACGCCGGAGGATCCCTATGTATTCACAGAGACTGTTGCAGCGACACCGCCAATTTTATTTAATGCACAGGTAAAGCCAAGTCGTGTCAAGGCGAAACTAAATTAAACAATGCCCTCACATGCGCACACACATACATATATGCTTACGTACATATATTTCTATTTGTATTGTAGAAATCGCGAGCCCGCCTAAGTGAAGCGCAGCACGGCAGAAATTGCAACAACAGTAACAACAACAATAACAACAACAACAACAACAACAACAACAACAACAACAGTAACAGCAAGCAAAGAGTTGCAAACAAAAAAGCGAGCATTGTTGCTGCAACAACAGCGCCCATTGCGCAGTTTAATGGCACTGCAACTGCAACAGCAGCAACAACAAAGGCGCAGGCGTCTTTGGGTGCAGCAGCAGCAGCAGTAGCAACAACAACAACAACAACGAATTTCAGTAATGTCACACAATCTCAAAGGCAGCCAACGACGCAGTCGCAGCTGCAATTGCAGTCGTCGCTGCAGTTGCAGTCGCAAGCGTCACCGAAACGCGCCACCAATGTTTGCGTGGTACGTCCGCAGCAACAATTGCAGCAGCAGCAGCAACAACAGCAGCAACAACTGAAGCAACAGCAAGCGAAATTGACTGTTAAGCAGCCAGCACCACATCCGCCACCACCGCCGCCGCTATATACGCACACGCCCTCGTTGTGGCAAACACCGCTCATATTGGACACCACACAGAAGCAGCAGCAGCAGCAGCAGCAACAGCAACAACAACAACAGCAGCAGTCCAGCATTGTCGTTGCCACAGCGCTGGTCAGCCCGCCCACATCGCCCGCCTCGTTACCCTCACCCACGGCCAGTGCACCGCCGACAGCAGCTGTGACCGCCATGGTGTCGCCCATTGTGGTGCCGCTATCTGCGGCGTCTGTTGCAATGTCGCCGCCTAAGGGCGGCTCGCTGCCACCGTCCAAATTTCATCATACAACGCTGGCACATCACTTGCAGAAGGTGGAATGTCTCAAGAAGAAGAAATCCTTGCCACTGGCGTGCCCGAATTCCAACAACAACAACAACATTGTGGAGACGCTGCAGAAGACGACAACGCCACCGTTTGGCGGCTATAACTTAACGCATCCACCACCTCTAACGGTATTCAACACCGCCGCTGCAGCGGCAGCGACACCTGCTGTGCCAACAGCATCCACAGTTGCAACGAAAACACATTCCGCCGATGCTGTCGATGACAACAACGATCTCAATGAGATTCCTGTCAATGTCATCTTTCGCAAGCCACCCGAGCTGTTATCTGGCTCTGTCCCACAAACGCCGCCAAGTCCAGCGGATGCCAGGCTTGGAGCGCCGCCTGTCATTATGAAATTGGGCGCTGTGGCTCCATTAACACCGCCCACACCACCAATGCCGCTCACACCACCCACACCACCGTCGCCGTCGCTGGCCAATGTGGGCGCACAGCTGCCAGCGACAGCGCAAATGGTAACAGCTACTGCACCCGCCTTCACCACTCCATCAGCGGCAACAGGAGGAGCAACTGCAGCGCCCATCGCCAGCATTCAAAATGAACAAATGTCTTCCAAAGTTGCCAATTCTGTTGTCAGTCATGCTGCCGCGCCGAAACGCAAAGCACCCGCAGCAGCAAACGCTGGCACGGGTTGCAGAAAGGTCAGCAGAGTTAACATGAAAAATGCTGCGCAGGCAGCGCCGCCGCCAGCAGCCGTGCAGCCAGCACAGGTCGTAGCGGCCCCGTTGGAGCCAGCGTCGGGAAACGCGATCACGCGGCGCCGCAAAGTGGGGCCAGCGGCCAAACGGAACCCAGTGCTGATTAGCGAGAACGAGCCGTTGGAGCTGGATGTTCCGTACTGTTTGCAAACATGTTGGCTGCTGGCCGACGCCGGAGCGCATCTGGATCAGGAGCCGCAATCCTTAACGGGTAATCGCGAGGAGCGTATTGCCCTGCGCAAGAGTGTGCTTCGCCACCAGGCGCTGCAGATGCTATCGACGCGCCCGCTGCAGGAGCTGTCGATGCGTGCGGCACGGCAACGCTTGCAGAGTGTTCAGAGTCTGCTGCTCAAATATCGAGATCACGCGAGTCTGCAGCAGGGCATGTAAGTACACGCTAGTGTTCTTGAAACGAACTTTATGCTTATTCGATTCCTTGACTTTGTCTTTTCAGTGGCGTTGGCAATCGCTGTCTGGTGGCCGCTTGCAAGCTGCCCACGCTTAGCATGGCCGCACACTGCGAGCGCCACATTGGCAACAACACCACACAGCAGCTCTTCCAGCCATGTGTGGCCTGGCTGATGGATGGGTCCGCCTGTCAGGCGCCCGTCTTTGATGTGCTGCACAAGCTGGCCCTCTGTCCGACTCACAGTCATCAGCGGCATGGCCTCGAGGAGCAGTCCAAGCACCAGAAGCAGCAGCAGGCGAGAGTGCAACAATTGTCCAAGCCACCGCCCACGCCCGCCGTGCCCGGTCCTGTGCCGGCAACCACAATGGCTGCCACTGCACCAGCGGCCATTAAACGGAAACGCAAAACGAATCCAAATGCCAATCCAGTTGGTCGTCCGCAAAAGCGTGCCAAAAAGCCAGATGCAGCCGCTCTCACCACTTTGCCCGTCATGCCGCCGATGTCGGCGGTGCTGCAGCGCAAGAGCAGCACCACCTCGCTGGAGTCCATTGCCAGCAATTCACAGTCGTCGGCCAAGTCGCACCGGGCTCTGCAGCCCTACACGCCGACAGCGCCCGTGCTGAATGTCCCGCAGCTGTCCATAATACCTCCAGCACTGGCGCCGCTCAGCGACTATCAGCTGCCTAAGATCGAGTTGGAGCAGCAGACGCAGCAGTTGGACGCCAATTTGCTGGCCAACACGAATTTCAAGGCCGACGAAATTAGCCAGATTGTGGCACAGCTGGCGGCGGCCTCTAGCGAGTTGCACCACCACCAGAACAACAACAACTTGCACTTGAACAACAACAACAATAACAGCACAAACTACTGCAGCAACAACAACAGCAACAGCGGCAGCAGCAGCATTAGCTGCGGCTTCCCATCATTCAACGCAGCTTTTGGCAATGCCATGGGTGGCCAAGGCCAGCAGGCCACAACGCATCCTGCCAACACAACGCTGGCCAGCACCGAGAATCTGCTGAGCCAGCACATGTTCGGCATATGCGAGAACAGCTCGGCCTATGCCAGCTCCGAGGATACGGGCCTGGGCGGCCTCAGTGAGTCGGAGCTGATAGGCGCAAACGATGCTGGTATGTGGACAAATATAAGAATATATATATAATATTTAGGCGATTGCTAACTGTTGCTATTGTCCCTTTTTGTTTTTGCAGATGACATAGCATTGAATGGCGCCCATTTGCTGGAGGAGCACGATTTGGTAAATGTTTTTGATACGCTGCCGGACGATGCGTTCAACGAGTTATTTCAATCCGGTGTGTATTTCATAATAACAAAGTTAATTGTGCTTTTCATTGTACTAATTAATGTGTGCACCCCTCCGCCATCCGCTGCCTGTGCTGTGCTGCAGTGCAACAAGCCGAGTGCGAGGCCATGGATCGTGCGCTCGAGATTGCAGATAAGAACCTCAAGTGTCTGCAGCAGACAATTGGCAGCACGGCGCATGACAGCGCCTTCCTTAACGATTTCCTCGACGTGGGCGATGATCTGCTTGTGAACGCTGTCTCGTCCGTGATGAACTCGCCGAATACATCCGGCATCGATGCCTCCACGCTCTTTGTCGATAGCAGCGGCGGCGGAAACAGTAGCAGCAACGGTGCTGCCGGTTCCAACAGCTCCAACAGCTGCACGCCGGCGGCCTCCGTCGCGGATATACGCGGCCTGGTGCAGACATGAATTAGCCCTGAGGCCGCATCCATAACGCATGCTCGTACACGCTTCTGGCGAGTCTTCGTGGCTCGTCGCTTTCTTTTCTTTCAAAAACTCGAAGAAAAAAGAGAAATCAAAAAGAAAACAAAATCTAACTTGATTTCTCAACGCATGTTGAACAGCTATTATGTTTTCTATATTTGCCAAAATGTTCTTTTTTGGCCTTCAGAGAAGCTTAACGATTCCCTGACTTCAATTTCTTGTCTAAAAACACTTCTATATACTATTTATGTGGATGTATAAGTACGATACATATATATATTTATATATATATATATATATATACATATATATATATAACTGAATATTATATAAATACTACGTGTTATTGCAAAAATTCTGAAAAAAAAATTCCAAAAAATAAATCTACAACTTAAAAAAATTAAAAAAAATATAAATAAATACAAGAAAATATATTGTAAATTCGCGTGGAACCTTAGCGTTATAGTTATTAACTTAATTTGATCAGTTAGTACAACAACATCATTGGATAAACAACAATTTGTGAAACAAAAGTAGAAAGCGGGTTTATACACACACACACACACACAAACAGCAAAAGCGAAAAAGGAAATGAAAAAAACGTATATAGGAAATTTTAGAAAGGAATTTAAATTTGAAATCGTGGAAGAAATGCTAAACATCGCATAGAAGAGTTAAGTTCTGCAGAATTTGTTTAAATCTTTTATGTAAGCGCATTTACATCAAACAATTTTATATGAGAAATGTAACAAGAGTAGAAAAAGCAAAACCCACAATAACAATAACAGCAGCAAAATCAGCCACGATTCAAGTTTAATTTAGTTATGGTTCAAACCCAAAACACATACACATAAACAAAACCACATATTAAACGTACAAGGGACTACATAGTTTGAAACCGCGAATCGTATTACTAAATATACATGCATCTATATAGATATATATACGTGTATATTTATATATATAAACACACCTAAGTAAGCTTTAATTTAAAAGAAAACCCAACAAACTAATATATAAAAATTATATTTGGTTTTTAAGTTCGCAAACAAATTTTATTTGAATTTGATTTCGGACTTTACTAAATTCAAGTTCCAAACATTTGGAAATTTTACTTTCCGATTTGGTCTTTGTACTGCATATGTAAATTAACAAATTACATATTAAATAGAATTATATACACATTATATACTGAAATGTAAAATTATTTAGCCTAAGTTAACACATACACATACACATGTACCCACAAATACAAGAAAACTGTTACGCTTTAAATATAAATCATTTAACGCCCAAAACACACGCCCACCACAAACACACATTCTGACACACACATACACATCGACATCCATTGTAATATTTCATTTGTCATCTTTGCAAGTATTAAATGAGAGAAACCGTTTAATAAAAACAATATGAATACATCAAGTACATCTAATAAGTATGTAACACGCATTCAATTTACATCGCACACATTGAGGATCTTCGTTTTGGACGTGTACAAGAAGGGAACTACTCGTACTTTAAACACATTAGACAAAACTGTAATATATTGAAATAATATTAAAAATAATGTATATTCACCCTTTCTCTATATCTCTCTTAGCTAACTCTTATATATACTGTATGTATTTCTGTTTGATTTTGAAATAATGGATCTATGGCATTAATTTAATTTAGTTTTTATTAAGTTGGCAACTAGTTTACATATATTTTTATTTCTTTTTTGCTATGCAAGTGACGCGAACAAAATTCATTGCAAAGCTAAAACAATGTATTCTTTTAAAATGCACGCAATTATCTGATTGTGTACGATTTGTATTCAAATGAGCCTTTTTTTATACAAACATATACAATATATTCAATCACATATTTGATAAGAAAACTAGAGATGAAAGAAGCAGCCCCTCCATTAAAATACACCTCCACTTTTCAACTCTGCCAAATAGATTGGTTCAAAAGTTGTTGAATATTTTCGGTATGAGGTACAATTCATTTTTTGTAGTTTACATGCATTTTTGTGATCTAATTTGTGTAATTATTATAAACGAAAATATAAAAAAAACGTACATATATATTATAAGCATAAGAGAATAAAATAGAAAAAAAAAATAAATATTGATTTTATGGCAACTGCAACTGTATGTTTTACCCGGAAAATATAACATAATATTTTGTTGTAGAAAAGTAGAAATAAAACCAAAACCTGCAATTTTTTTTGACAAATCAACATAAGGTTATTTAAATTTATTTTCAGAAAATCCACTTTTTGTAGCGGCATCCGAGCAGGCCTTGCATGCTGTCAGAAACGAGCAGGCAAGACAAAATAAATCAACACAATTTTCTGACAATAATCCAGTTCCTTCGTCTAAACACACACTCGCATAGTTCCAATTAAAAATAATAAAACCGCGTAATAGCAATCAATCAATTGTTAAAAATTTTTACCAAGTTCAGTTTTCTTCGTTTTGCGATCGGTCAGTTTAAATTTAGGAGTTGCATTTGAAACTTTCACCCACACAGAAACTGGATAGCCAATTCCCTATCGAATTTGGTCTGGCTTTGGCCAGAAGCTAACCACACCCAAAAGAACGCAGAAGGTCACGGAATCCGACGATTACAAGCAATCAGTTCGTGACGGAATTGTGTTTTATTGCTTAGTAGGCACAGCTTGATGATTCCAAATGTCTGTCTGTTAAAGTACTCGTAACAAATCAAAATATTTTATATATTTATAATCTTCGGCCAAGTCGAGTACAAAGTCGGACGTGGTAAGTACATAAAGCCGACTGGCTGGCATATGTTGCCCTTTTGTATTACTAACAAACTTTCAATTTTCCCGCATTTTTGCCAGTGAATCTGTATATGTGTTATATTTTTTATGTCTGTAAATTCGGGGGAATACTAGGAGACTCATATTAAACGAATTTCAAAAAACTGTGCCCTATTTTCACGCAAGAAATTGAATGCAGTGAGTATCCAATGAATTTTCTCCCCAAAAAAAAGAGAATGCCATATTCCTCAAATCCAGAAGAATAACGCTACTTGATTCGTGTTTTTTCCAATACATATATATTTACATAGATCTTACTGGACACTCTTAAGCTAGGCTTATCGGCTAATATTAAACATAAGTACAATAAATAGGCTGGGTTGGATTAGTGTGGGTTCTTCGACGCTATAACTCTGTGGTTTCCAGTTTTCGCGCCAAGATTTGAGCATTATTCGTTAGCTTATCAATTTGATTATACAAATTAAAGTGGCGATTCAGGTCATTTGAATTGTTGAACAGTTTGGCGGTACCCTTAAGGGTTTCGTGCATATCCTGTGTGGCAACAGCCAGAAAATTGTCATCCAAAGAGTCCTGACCGCCAATACTGCAAGAGAAAGCCAAATACTCGAGTCATTTGCATAACAGGGCTCAGTTGCGTTTACCTCAGATTTTCTTCGGTCTTGAACCATTCGTTCTCGTAGCCCTTCAACCAAATGGGATTGGAGCCTTGAACGCTATGCTTGTTTGTATTGGGAACTCGCGTTGCGGGCTCATGAGGATGCTGCAGCGATATGGAGGAGTGTCCACCTGAGTAGTAATAATAGTTAAGGGCAAGGACTCGAAGGCACCATTTAAACTTACGGAAGATGTTTACTTTGGCGGCGCGTAGCTGCCTTTTGTAGCCCTTGCGTTGGGAGGCGCACAGCGCCAACGTGACCACTAGCAGGGAGGCCAGGAAGAGATTTGTGAAGAGAAGCCACACAAACAAGGCGCCTGTCGTCGGGCTGGCTGTGAGCAACTGCGCCTCGGCTGGCTGTGTGTCCAGCACATTGAGATCCTTGAACAGATCGTCCAGGCTCTCGATGTGGGTGTCTATGAGCTTGAGCACCTCGGACACTTCATAGATGGAATTATCCTCGCGCTCGACTAGATGCATATATAAATCCGTTTTGGTTTTGTCCACCGATCCATCCTTATTTTCGTGCACTTTGATCTCGTCAATGTTTACAATGGACTCGGTGATGTTGCCCAGTGTGCTGCAAAGAGTATTAAGAATCGGAAGCGTACGGAACTCTATATAGATACTTACTCTCTGAACGTATCAATTCTGGAACGCAGCTCGTCCGGCTGCAGCCGGAAAACTATGCGCACCTTCTGATCCTCGCGCAGCAGATAAATAAACACATGAGCCACATCGCGCATGCCCAGCGTGTCATTCGCCAGCACCATAAAGTCAAAGTAGCCCTTCATGCCCTTTTGGGGATCGAAATTCAGCTGGACCTCGCCCGTTTTCTGATCGATTAGGAACGGTGCCTTGCGCACATTCTCCAGACCCTCGGACAGTGTCTGCCTAATTTCGCCCACCTGATAGTAGGCGATTTTCGCATTGACGCCCTCATCCGGGTCAAAGGCCTCCACCTGCATGAATCTCAGGCCGAAGTCTGCATTGGTCGTGATGCCCCCAGTGAAGATCTTTGAGCGAAACTTTGGCGGATTGTCGTTGATGTCCAGCACACGCACCAGTACACACACCACGGTGCTGTCCACCTTGGACGGGTACTGTGGTGTCTGGGCTAGCCCATTCTCGGAACTCTTCTCATCGACGTAGCTCTCGTAGGACAGTAACTCCGGTTCGGCGGATGTGGACATCTCGTATTCAACGTTAACTGCACGCAGCTGACGTGAATGCTTAAAGCGATCGTAGTTGAGTTGGGGGGGATGCAAAAACTGCTTGGTATTTATGGTGTTATCAATGCCAAGGCCCAAGCGACGACGCTGTTCCAACGATTCGTTCGCACAGTTCTCTGTGGCCTTTATGTACAGCGTGAAGTTGGCTACCAATTCCCGATCCAGTTCGCGCTCCACAGTCAGCACGTGCGTTTCGGGATCCAAACGGAAATAGCCCTCTTCGTTGCCGTGCAGTATGAAGTAGCACACCTGGCTGGGCGTTTCCGCGGGATCATCTAGATCCATCTCGTCCTTGTCTATGGTATCGGGTAGCTTGATACGCTCTGAGCCTGGGTCCGAGTGTTCCGTAAAGTTGACCGAGATCTCATTCACGATAAACTGTGGCTCATAGTCGTTCACATTGCGAACGTATATGGTTAGATCGAGATCGGTGCTCAGCGACGTGGGTAGGCCTTGATCGTAGGCCTCGATTCTGAGCTGTTGGGGGTAACTATAAGTAAAAGCTCTGCCAGATAAGTTCTGCCACTCACCTCATGCGTTTTTTGCCGATTGCGATTTAGGCGCTCCTTAAGAAACAACTCGCCCGTATTGGCATTCAACTCGAACAACTTGTAGCTGCCGAGAGGATCGGGCTTGAGGCGATAGCGCACCAGCGCATTCTGTCCCATGTCCGCATCGCTCGCGTAGGCCTGCAGCAGCATTGTGCCCACTGTGGCATTCTCCGGTATACGCACCGTGGTATTGTGTAAAGGTCGCACAAACACGGGCGCATTATCATTGAAATCTGAAACGCAAATGTCGAGCGTGCTCGGCACTGCATTGGCGGGCACACCCAAATCCTTCGTGGTAATGGTCAGGCTGTAGTTGCCAAATTTGTTGCGTAGTGTTTGACTGACATAGATGTGAGCGTTCCACGGATCAGTTTGTCTTAGCTCAAAGAGACCCTCCCTGTTGCCCTTGGTGATGGCGAACTCCAGTCGTCCATTTGCCGTTGCAGGATCATCCGCGTCTCTGCCCACAATGCTGGCAATGCTCTCGTGAAGCTCGTGGTATTCCGTGATTAGAACGCAGCTCGTGGGCAAGCTGATTTCGGGCGCATTATCGTTTTCATCCAATATGGTGATGCTGGAAAATAATCATAAGTTATATAGTAGCGCCCTATTCTCCTGCCCAGCTCCACTTACAACACTTGCTTGAAGGCATTGCGACTTTCGCCGGCCAAGAAGCCGAACTGATAATTGTCCCAGGCCTCAATAACCAGATTGTAGGAGTTCTTGGTCTCACGATCGAGCTTGTCGGCCACGGTTAACACGCCCGTATCGGCGTCTATCGTAAACTTGCCCTGCGAGCTAATGCGATCCATTAAAAATGTGATCTTGCCAAAGTCGCCCGCATCGGCATCGGCTGCCTGTACGGTGGCCACTCGGGTGCCTGGCGCGGCGCCCTCGCTGATCGTATAGTTCTTGCTGCCGCCTATAAAGTACGGATTATTGTCGTTCTCGTCCAACACGGTTACGTAGACATCGACCAGGGCCGATCTTGGCGGTACTCCTGAGTCGCTGGCACGCACACTAAAATTCAGCCACTGATGTTGCTCGTGATCGATCTTGTTGGCCACCACGATTTCGCCCGTTTGACCGTCCAAGTGTATAAGATTTCGATAGGCAGGATTACCCTCCAGGGCATAAATAATGGTGCGGTTCTTGTCCACGTCATAGGCCAGCACATTGGCTATCATAACACCGTTGATGCTGTTTTCGGTGATGGTTTGTCTGTAGAAGGGTTGCCTAAACTTGGGATTGTTATCGTTTTCGTCCTGTACTTGGATGCTTAGAAAAGCTAAAAGGAAATTCGCGTTAAGAAAAGGCTGAGCTCCACTTTCCGGAAACTTACTTTCCACAATTTGCCTGCCCTTGGCCGCTGCCAAATCCTCCACGGTAATGGCCAGCTTGATGTGCTCCACTTTCTCGCGATCCAATAGTTTGATTACCTTTAAGTAGCCCTGTATAGCATCCAGCTCGAACGCGCCTAAGTAATCGTATTCACTGATCTTCACCAGGCCGCCCTCCTCGTTGCGTGCCTCGGAGTGCTCAGCATTTAGCTTATAGCGCAGTATGGGATTCTGATCGGGATCTGTAGCTTTGATCTGATAGACTAAAGTGCCCACTGGCGTATTTTCGACTATCCTCAGTGCTGGCAAATCCTGTAGCACTGGTGGCTTATTGTTCACATCCCTGATGCTAATGTTCACCGTTGCCGTGTTCAGCAGCTGGGAGCTGCCTAGGCCACCGTCCAGAGCGAGCTATAGTAAGAAATAACTCATTATTCATGAATCATCTATCATGCGATCTTTAAGACCCCTCAAACACGTACCACATTCAGAGTATATAGCAGGCGCTTGCTTTCTGTCAGGTCGGGATCTAAATTGGCACCCTGAGCCACTGATATAACGCCCGTCTCCGAGTTAATAATGAACTTGTCGCTGGCGCCCGTTTGTATGCGATAGACGATCGCATTGTTGGGCGAGGAGCCGTCGCGATCGATGGCCAGCACCTGTAGCACGGAACTGCCGCCAGGCAGATCCTCGGGCACGGTTTTGGCGTAGAAGTTCTTCTGAAAAATGGGCGGATTGTCGTTGACATCCTGCACATAAATGAGAACAGGCACTACGGTGGACAGCATGGGTATACCGGAGTCTCGGGCGCGTATGAGCAGATCAATCTCTCGCATATCCGCATTGGCCTGGCGCACAGGACGCCGATGGCTGTCGACTAGCTCCTCATAGTCGAAGTGATGTAGAGGACGAACCAAACCGCTCTCCGGATCGATGGTGAAGTTCATGCGGTAGAGCCCCTCGACAATCTCATACGTTATCTGGCTATTCTCGGTGCCATTCAGATCCAGATCGCGAGCTTCCACCTGGAGTGGCGTCTCGAACTCGCCCTTGTTCTCCATCAGCTTCGCCTCATACTGACGATGCACGAATATGGGCGCGTTATCGTTGACATCCTGAATATCCAATATGATTTGAGCGGTATTCCGATTGCCCTGTCCCACGTTGTCTATGGCTTCGACTGTTAGATAGTGCCGCGAGATGATCTCCCGATCAAAAGCCGGACTGCCTGGCGTTTTGATGGATATCACACCCGTTATAGGGTTCAGATGTAATCTGTAAAATTCATTTTGTAGGTCAATTTGTTGCACATTTTGTGAATGAACTTACAAGTGAGCAATGCCGCCTCTTAGGTTCGTATATCGTATGCCCATAGTTCCGTAGTCTCCGGAGTCCACATCAACTGCTTCCACTTTGGCAATGATCGTGCCCAGTTCGCTATTCTCGGGCACGCCCGCATTGTAGATCGGTTGGGTGAACTCTGGAAAGTTGTCGTTCTGATCGCGTATAAAGATCTGCACGTGGGCCGAGCTAAAAACCAATGTGTGATATAATTGCTTGGATTTAAATGAAACATTTAAGCGATAGCCAACTCACCTCCAGCGCGTCGGTTCGTCGATCTCTCGCGCGAATATGGTAAAGTTTACTTCAACAAATTGCTCAAAGTCCAGGGACTTTGAATTCCTAACGCGTAGCATAAAGTTCGCCTCGTTGACCGCCAGCTCGGGCACAATTTCGAATAGATCGTTGGGCGGATCGAGGAACAAGCGAAATGTTCCATTCTTGCCCTCATCGTGATCGTAAACGAAATTCTGCACCTCCCCTTCGATGAAGTTCAGCGGTGTATTGGTCTGGGCATTTTCGTTGACCTCACAGCGATAGATAGCTTCACCAAACGTGGGAATCTCGTCGTTCACATCGGTCACAATGATGGTCACCTCGGTGCGAACCGTGGCAGGTCCCTGTTGGGTCTCATCCGCTGTTTTCGACAGCTCCGTGGCGGTGATCCTCAGTATGTGAGCACCATTGACGTGATCGCTTTCCTCCTCACGATCCAGCACGGCCAGAGTGTAGACCACGCCCGTGTGCGTATCGATATCAAAGAGATCATTGCCATCCAAAGCATAAGCAATGGGATTATTGATGCCACGATCACCATCAATGGCACGCACGCGCAACACCTTTGTGCCCACGGGCGAGTCTTCGGCAATACGTGCGACCGCCTGCACCTCGACAAATTCGGGCGGCTGATCCTCAACGTCTTTGATCTTGACCAAAATGGCCGCTGTGCCCGTGTTGATTGGCCCCTGATTGGCCCGATCGATGGCCAAAATGCGCAGCTGATACAGGCTCTTCTTCTCGTAGTCCAGCTCCCGCTGTAGCCGCAGTATGCCCTTGCCCTGATGCGTGGAAATACTGAAGATATCGTTGTCGCCGTCCAGCTCTTGCAGGTAGTAAACGACCTGGCCGTAGGCACCCTCATCCGCATCGGTGGCTTCCAGGGTGCTGATCACGCCCGGTCCACTGCCCTCGGGGATTTCAATGGCATTTGGATAGGGCAAGAAGATCGGTGCATTATCGTTAATGTCCTCCACCAGCAGCAAAAAGCTCTGCGTCACATAGTTGTGATCGTTGTAGTGGCTGTCGGTCAGTGTGAGCACTATGGCATACTCATCCTGCGACTCACGGTCCAGCTCCTTGGCCAAAAACACTTTCGCCTCATTGCCGCCGGTGTTCTCGATGCGAATGATTTCGCTATCGTGCGAGTTGCGCTTGCCAAAGATCAGCGGATCGTTGTCCGGATCGTAGCCCTTCAGCGTATATATGTGGCTGCCCACCTTTGTCTCGGGACTCTCCTTCAGTCTCAGCACAATCTCAGACTGTCCATCGATGGCGAAACGTGGCGGACGATTCGAAGACACCGAACAGATCAGTATTGCGAGTATTACGAGTAGGATCTGATCAAAGGTGCCCAGTGGTGTTGAGGCCCAGTTGGGCACTTTTAAGCGCACCTTTTTGTAGTCCATGCTGGCAATTGCTTTGGACTGTTCTTCTTTGTACATTCTTGTGCTGTGAGCACCCAAAGACAATTGCTGTCGACAACTACACGACAGGTCGCACTCGACCATCTTCAGTCGGGCGGGCAGGCACCTAGAAAATAGACGGAGTGTTACACAAACAACAACAACAAGAACAGGCACGAACGAGTGTTAACCCATTTTCTTCTACCCCAATGTCATTAAAATGTGTACAAATATTTAGCGACACAACCGAGTGTGTGTGTGATCTGTGCCTTATGACCTTAAAAAAGTTTCGCTTGAGAAATTCCAAGTAGGTAAACCTAATAAAAGCTTACAAATGAGTGCGACTAAAAACAATACCAGCAACTGGAGCTACAACTTTAGATGGGGCTGGAGCTGGAACTGCGGTTAACTGCGGACAACAAAGCAGGCCGATTGCTGTTGGCCAATTCTGGTTCTGCTTCTGGCTGCAAGTTGGTTGCAACATAGCCAATGCCCACAGAGCTCAGAAAGAATTAAGTCGGACAAACGCCGCTCAATGGTACTGGACACACACACACATGTCCAAATGGGGGCAGGGGCGGACTTTTCGTTCGTTTAGCACGTTCTAAGAAGTGAGCACCGCGATCTTGCGAAAGTTTTATGCGCAAATTAATTAAGCGTCGAAATTTGTTTTCTTTCATTGACTTCTTTCTTCGGCGTTAGCCCGGAATTCCGCTAAGGAAAATTTCATTTCTTGAAAGTTTAATGACCGTTACGATTTTTTTTAAATTACTTGGCTTTTACTAATTGTATGTAGCTGGCCAATTAATTCTATATCTATTCATCTATTAAAGGTAGGATAAATGCTGTTCTCAGTAGTGAAATTTTGCACATTAAAGAAATCGTTTTGTGAATTCGACTGTTGATGTTGATTAGGAAATATATATATATATCTTATACCATACACCTAATTTGGTAGAGGTTCCTTCCTAGCTTAACAAAATTTTACTTTATGGAAACAATCCCCAGGTTGATAAATATTGCATGTGCCTTAGATTCTAAGAGCTAGTCTAATGAATAGGTTCTCGTATAGAGTAAAACTATCAAAATCATTTCACTTTTTGCAGCGTATTTTCTAGTCGGGTACTCCCGACTGTTTCATTTTTTTTTGCAATTTTTTAGTTGCATTACAATTGGGTATTTCGTCAGCGCGAATGAAACTGTTGGCTTATCTCCGTGGTTTTTGCCGTTGCATCTTGATATATAATTGTAATGCGTGTGAAAATGTATCTGTCTCATGTGTGCATCCGTCAGATACATCTCATAGTCGTATCAATGGCGCCAGCTGTTTGTTGGCTTATTAACGCAAGCCATTGCCTTTGTTTGCGTTGTGTTGAACTCGCTTTTTGCTTATTAAAAGCGTCGCAACTGCCACGCCCCCTGGCCGGGGTAGTTCATTGATTTCACAATTATGATATTTCATAATTTGTTGTCGAGCGATTTGAGCACAACTCGTTAAGCTTTTTGCCCGGCAATTGATTTGTAAGACTCGCAGATACAAAAACAATTACAGATACAGATACATTTGCAGACGGAGATACAAACGCTGAACCGCTCAGGTGACTTCGTTGTGTGCAGCATTTGCAGCTCATTACCATTTGCGTGTTACATCAACCTCTTGGAAAGTCATATTTATCTTGTGTTGAAAAATCGTAGACAAGGTCGTTTATGAATTTCAAATGCTATTTAAAACAGCCTCGAGGCGAGTATTTTATTAAAAAAAAGTAAAATAATAATTTCATTTGCGTCTGGAATAGCCGATTTCGCTTTCAACCGCCGCATGCAACATTTTCTTTTTCAATTTTTTTTTTCCATACAATTTTCTTTACTGGTATTTAGATGCTGGTTGAGGTAATTATGTATTTATGGCCAACGCTTTTGTGTAACGTACGGCAATTGGGTTGTTTGGTCAGCTGGTGTTTTCATTAGCTGCAGCAAATGGCCAGAAGTGGGTGGAGGCATATAATATATATACAAGCATATATATACTTCTAATTTCATGCTGCAATGATTTTGGCTACAATTTGTGTAGTTAATAACGGTTGAATATATAAGCTATTGAGGTTATCAATTCCGATGCTGTCGATATTGTACCCACGGGCTTAGTTTACTGCTAACCTATATATATTTTAAAATATATATAAATTTGTATTATTCATCTATATATGTATTTGACCACTCTCTTTTAACCAGCTAAGCCACGTTCTGGCAAAATGTACACTCGGAGAAAAAACTCTGCTCTAAATTCAAGTACAAAATTTACAGAATTCCTAGTGTTTTCGTACATTGATTGATTTAATTATAAAATGCTTGGTTTTATTTCTGAATGGAGGACCAATTTTTGGACTCTTCGTTAGAGTGCTTTCTTTTAACAACGTTTTTTTGGAACTCAAAATGCGAACAGATGAGAGAATCCGCGAAATTCAAAACTACTCACTTTAAGGCCTTAGATTTCACTTTAATTTCAATTCGGGTAACATTAAAGAAAACTTTAAATTGAATTATTAAAGAATTCATGTAGCATGCCCTGTTGACAGACTTGACAGTTTTAGAAAGCTCCGAAAAGAAGAATCCATTAAAAAAGCTAGAATATTGAAGTAGTTAATTTTGAATTTATGATTTTTTTTTTTATAAATTTAAGCATTTTACACAATTGCTCAAAATTGATAGATGTTAGTTTCAAAACTAAACGACATATAAATAGTATAATTAGGTATATGCAATCCCTTAAATGTATGAACGCTTCGTATCAAATTAGCTGGGTTTTAACACTCATTGCCTCAATTAAGGGGTTGATCTCTTTGGCATAACATTTCATGTTGCCAATTTTCCACACGGCAAGAAATGAAAACTTACTGAATTAGAGCAAATTAATAAAAAGAAAGACGAATTCGTGCGCTTTTTTTTAGGCATTTCCCTTAATTTATATAAGCGCCAGTAAAGGAAATGACAACGTTCATATACCATGACGAAGTTGGCTGTCGACGCCGCTTTTCCTCAGCAAGAGCTCAGAAAACTGCGAAGGGAACGGGTGACATGGTTGAACTTTTTGGGTCGACAAGCTGCCGAAAAAGACGGACATTCATTTGCTAATAACGCCTGCCGCAGACTTTCGTCTTTTGGCCAAGGCGGTAGTTATTAACGCTTCACATGTTCTGTCCCCGACATCGGTCAGAGTGTTACCGAAAAACAAAGTGAAAATCGCCACAAATTGTGTTGACAACAAGTCGAAGTCGCGTCGGGTATCCAGTAGATACATTTGGATTGTGCGGTTTTCGATGTTACCACAACAAAATTCAAACGCGACGAACAACATGATAAAAATGCCTAGGAAATACCAATAAACAATAATTTTGTGCCTGCCAATGTGGCAAGTTCCCAGCTTGCCGCTTAAGCCAAATGTATGTAGACGGCTTTCCACGGCATCGGCTGACAGGCTTAGGATTAGCTTGGCAGTTCACATAAAACTTCATTTAATTAAAAATATGTTAAACCTGGCTGAAGAGGCGTTGGAGCTGAAACCGAGTTGTCTTTTGGCATCGCTAGGCAGAGATAGCTATGGCTATGTGCCCCACGTTGCCTTCAGTTTCCGGCGCACGAACGAGTGAGTGAGCAAACAAATGAGCTTATGGCTCGACTATTCCAATTTGAACACTTCCTCCCCCATATTAGAGCCCTTTTTGTCATGCACATCGATTCCGAAACGTGGCTCTGACAGTCAAGTTCAACGCCAGCAGCAACAAAAACTATTGTTACAATATTTGTTGCTGTTGTTGTTGCTGACAAAACAAAAGACTGTACGCTGGCCTGGGCGGCAGTGGGGAATGGGGAAGAGGGCGGTAGCGGGCTTTGTAACTGGGAGCTGTATGCAGCTTCGTTGCGGTAGCTTGCTTTTTGACTCATAGCCCGCCGGAGTACCAGCCAAGAGTTCAGCTGGAGGGCCCGCATCCGCATCGCTTTCATGGTAATGCGCGTAATCGTGGCCGTCTATGCCGGCAGCGGGCAGCTGGCAGCTGGCAGTTAACGCGAAGCTAACTGAAACGTCGACGTCGACGTTGACGTTGACGTTGGCGTAGCTGGTGTCGAAACTTGTGTCTGTTACAGTTCGTCTCCTTTTCTAGGCTTTGCATAGCCAACTAATTGTTCGAATTCCCAAATTTGCATTGTTTGTTGGCCTCGAGCTGTTGGTCTTGGCAGAGCAAGCAAGTCCTTGGCCTGAAGATACAATCGCCTCTCAATCCCCATGAGCACGAAATACAATTCGAAAGCTCGAGATATTAAAATCACACCCGTTAAATATTCTTTGAATCATTTTTATGAATTTCGCATTATACATTACACTGAATATGAACGATGAGGAATCTCTATCTAATAATGAAATAATTTCTCAAAATAATATTTGTGATAGTTATGATATTTCAGTGTAAAAAGACAATTATGTGTTGCAGGATAGACAAGCTACTTCGGATATATTTATCTATATTCTTTGAAGTTCATCAAGACTGCATTCAATTGTTTATTATTAATCTTTAATACATCTTTAAAGCACAACGTCAATAATTGGGATAAGATAAGAAAATTGGGAAGAAATAATTGTTTTAGTAATAACAATTTTGTATTTACTTAACTTTTCTGACACGAAATTTTCAACACGAACGTGTTCCGCAAGCAAACTTGTATGTTTATGGTAGATGATTCTTGCCTCTCCCCCCTCTTAACTAGAGTCAAAGGAATACCCTTAACTGTCTTCTCTACCCCTTTAAATGACATTCCTTGTAGTTAGGGGGCAGCTCTTCAAAACTTACCCTTCGTAGGTTGCTGCAGTCTGTTGCAGGATATCGAGTATCCTTCGTTGCAATACGAAACCCAGCTGACGTTTATGCTAATTACATTACTCTCCCAATTCCGTCTGGGGTACTGCAGATGATCATTTGAGACCTTCTCTATAGCACACGACGTTACTGGCAATTAGGCAGAAGTCAAAAACCCCGCACACACACACACACACACACACAGAAATTGGAGCACAGTAAAAACGTGTCGCCGAAATTGGGCAATGCACGAAGCGGAACTTGTATTTGACGCCGACATTCAGGGAAGATCACTTAAGTGACACTACATGACGGTCTGGGTACGTGCCGAGACAAAAAGGTTCTAAGTGCCGTCCAACTGATCTTCACTTTTTACCGCCTGCTGCACACACGACCAACGCGGGATTACACTTTCGAAACCGTAAGCCGTTTAGAGCCTGTCCGACGTAGCCGTAGCGTATTCCTCAACAGTCGCAGCACGACTGACAGCAGGCCGGGCTCAGCCGGCGTGTGCTGTATGGGAATTGAGCCGTCGTCGTCGTCGGCGTCGTCGTCAGCGTCGACGTCGTTGTCACCGAACAACATGGCAACCCCCGACGATGCGATTGCATTGCGGGCACGCGAGTAATTAGCGGAGCGTGAATTCCAGTGTTGTGAGAGGAGGGGTCTGCTGAGAGGTTTGTTTACAGTTTGCAAATGCGGGAGAGCCCAATGGAGAGCTGGAAACGTTGGCGCTTGGAAGGGAAATTTCAAATGTTATCCGGAAGTGCGTTGAATTTATATAACTTTGAAGGTTAACGGAATTCTGACCACAATATGATGGATTTTCATAGAGATTAGTTTTGATTTATTGCTTGTGCTAAATAAGAATTATGTAATTTTATATTTTAATAACACTTAAATGTCATTCTGCTTGTGACCTTCACAGAAAATGTCCCTGTTCCGTGGACGCGAGATCAAGAAGCGGACTAGTGTGGTGGTATCGGTGCCGCCACTGGTGAAGAAGTCCAGCAAAAGTCGTTCGTTTTATTTTCGTTATTTAGAACTATGTCGCGCTAAGAACATAACACCCGTACCGGACATTCGCTCCAATTCCAATGGAACCACCTTCTTGGATTTGCTGGGCGATAAGCTGGGCGTCAGTGAATGGCTGCTGATCATCGAGGCGCTGCACTACGATTTGGTACTCCAGACTATGGTGATACGCATGCGCCGCAGCAATGGAAACAGTGAGTAGTCTGTTCAGAGTTGGATCCCGATAACCTAACGGAGCTCCTTGGCGCAGATATCGTTCTACCAATTGACACTGAAAATCGTGCACGACTCTTCCGTCAAAAGCCAGTTATATACACTCGCTTTATTTTTAACAGTCTAGTGGAGGCGATTGCCAATTGCGTCCAGCTTAACAAGAACCTAACCGTTTTGAAACTGGAGGGGCTGCCGCTGCAGGATGGCTACATTGAGTGCATTGCCAAGGTAGGACGAGGGCAACTGTAAGCTTCGGGGCACCGAAGATTAAATACCCTTGCAGACCTACATATATATATATGACTAGTTTTAAATAGCACTGGCTGCTATGGCCTTTGACCATAGCTTGGAATTTGAACCCGGCTCTATGTTGTTCAGTTGCCTAGACCTACGGCCTTATTATTTAGTAAATCGCTGTTGGTGTTCCGAATACCCTCTGCAAGGGCAAACAAATATCAATTAATGAAACCCTTTTCCAATAACTACTTACTTTCCATTTTTACTATGCACAGTCGCTTGCCTCCAACGACTGCCTGAAGGAGGTCAGCTTCCAAAAATCTTACATTGGGGACAAGGGCTGTGAGGCGGTCTGCAGCACCGTCAAATACTTGAATCATGTGGAAATCTTTAACATCTCTGAGTGCAACATAAGCGCCAAGGGGGCTGAATATGTTGCCGATATGATTAAGGTGGGGCTTAACGAGTTTTAATTGTGATTGGACCTAGCTTACCCCCTGATTGCAGATGCAAAAGATTACGCGTTTCTCAGAGGGTTGGGAGAAGTCGCTGCGTTATCGCAGTGTGGATGTTAATTCGATTTCGGGTCTACGCAATATTGCCCTGGCCAACAACCCGGACCTGGGCGACAATGGACTCCGGCCGATTGCGGAAGTTCTCAAGGAGGATGCCTGGGTGAAGTGTACGTAAAGTCGAATTAGAACGTCCTCGTCTCTGATCTCTGAAATCCACAGCTATCGATGTGGAGAACTGCGGCCTGACCGACTGCGGTGCTAACATAATTCTCGAGTGCCTCAGTTTGAACAATGCCATCACCGAGTTCAATATTCGCCACAACGATGGCATCAGTAAGTTCCTGATGCGTCAAATTCGCGATCATCTCGGTAAGGAGGACGAGGAGAAGATGATGGAACCCAAGTACGATCTCAGCTCTGTCGCCGGGCTGCAGAGCCTGCCCAAGAGCCAGAAGTATAGTGTCTCCCAACTGCTCGCGCACACCAAGACCCTGGAGGAGCAGCTGTCCCTGGAGCGCACACTGCGCAAGAAGGCCGAAAAGCTGAACGAGAAGCTCAATCAGCAGCTAATGTCCCTGGATCACGGCCCACCGCCGCAGCCTCCGTCGCAGCCAGAGAAAATGGCGGAGAACTCTTTGCCCAAGGGCTATGTTCTGGTCAAGAACGATTTCTTGCAATCCTTTACCAAAGAGTAACTCGATCACAGCCTGCTTATCGTTTCAGCCCCATTTATCCCTTTGCTTTTCCATCAGGTATATGACCACGCCGCAAGCGGCCGCCCACTTCAACCAGTTGGTCAACAGTGCGGTCACCAGCTCGGATTCAACGCCACGCAGTGCGAACGCCACGCTGCGCAAGCAGCAGCAAATTCATGAGGCGGAGCCGCCTCTGCCCGCGTTCGTGGAGCAGGACGAGGACGAGGTGCAGGATGACGACGAGGAGGATGAAGCCGCGTATCAGATGGCGCCCGACAATCAGCAGATGCGCCAGCAGCTGCACGTGCGCAAGGTGCGCAGCGAGATGAAATATGTGGAAACATTCTCCAAAGAGAACGCCAAGAAGCGGGAGTCCAAGTCGGACCATGAGTTCGCCAACGAGCGCGATGTGAGTAGAGTTACTAACCAAATAACTAGGTGGGACATCTACAAGACAAACACGACTCGTGCATTTCCTGCATGGCAGGTCACGGTCTACAGGATCTACAGGTCTGCTCGGCGCCGACACATAAGTGCGCGTGACGTCACAATATTGGTTTTGCATTGCATTGCGTTGGAGTTTTAGCTTTTATTGAAACTATATAAAGCTATAGTCCGATAGAGACAGTTTTTATCTAAGTCAAATTGCATTAAGACAGCTAGTCTAATTTAGTTATACTATTTTTTTTTCACGTTTCAAGGGTTTCGGGTCCTCATTTCGTTCACGTTCCAAAGAGCAAGAGAGCCGCAATGCGATCCTTTGTAGAATTGAGCTAGATCGCGGAATTTTTTGCTCGCTCCAATTTACCAAATTTGGCAGACAGTTTTCTGTTGACCTTCTTTAAATATCGAGCCGATCAATTTCGGCCCCTGTTTTTATAAAGGGGACGAGTTTTGCGGAGTCGGCTACACCCGACTGTGGTAGATGTCCCCATATGTTATTTGGTTAGTAGTAAGCCCAACAAGTAACTCAACTATAATATATAATTACTGCCACAGTTCAAGCTCAATCCGAACGTACAGTTCGAGGTGGACATCGGAGACAGTGTCCTGGTAAATGATCAGCAGATGGATCGCAAGCGCTACGAGGACCGCGAAGATGCCGACTACTACGAGCAGGAAATTGCCCAGAAGCTGCACAATAACGCCCAATACGATGCCGAGTATATTGGGGACTGCGTGCGCAGCGATAATCGCAAGCAGATCAGCAAGATCAAGAAACAATATAGCGACATTGGAAACAGCCAAATGGCACTCTACATGGCTGAGCTGGAGCGCAAGATCAACAGCAAGTCTGGCAAGAAGCGACAAAAGTCCAAGCAGGGTGCCAACGAGGCAACGAACCATGTGCGCGAGTCCAAGAAGAGCGACCACTTTATGCAGGTGGATACATACATGGCGAATATGGAGGACTCATCGCAGGACTCTGCCACAATTTGCTCGGACTCTGATGGGGAACAGAACGAAAGCTCGGCACATGGACAGACAGAGAAGGCATTGCCGCCGATGAAGGTGTTCGTGAGGCGCACAAAACACTACGAGGAGGAGGAGGAGGAGGAGGAAGTGGAGCTGCACGATGATAAAGAGACTGAAGAGCATATCGTTTCGCCACGTTCCGTCTATTTGGAGATGCAGCGGAAAAAGAGTGAGAAAAATCACTAAACGCTAGCCCCCACCCATTGCCGCCATCGACACAACAGCAAGGGAATATTATACAACTGGAATTATTCATCGTAGGTGGTCCCAACAGCTCGAAAACAAATTGGAAAACTAACAGGGTAGCAACGCAGGTTTGTGTTCCAATCAGAGAGAGAGAGAGAGACAGAAAGAGCAAAGGGCCAAATTCTCAGTTACCCCTGAAGATTCACACCACTTGTAGAAGGGATTTTATAATATATAATATATATGTATATATATATATATATATGTATATATATTTATCCGATCGCGGTTTAGGTTATTATGCAGTTCATTTAAAAAGTAAAGCGTCACAGTTTGCATGGCTTTGTTATTCACTACGAAGCATCAACACAGAAAAACTTATGTAGCCCGAATTGAAATGTTAATAAATCAGTTTTGGCACATTCCTCAAATGATTTTTTGTTATTAAATCAGTTGTATTCTTTACTATGCCTGACGAAATTACACTTCCACAAAATAAAGAATATATGCAAGAGTTAATTATGTACTCTATTTGATTATAATAGTGGAATATTTTGCTGACAATACATTTTGTAGTTACTACTGTTTAAATTTGCTGAAATATTAAGATATTAAGTAGATTGACGATTAAATATGCGGCTTTATATATGTTGATTAATTCCAATCCCTTCCAATTCGTACATTCTCATTTCAACGGTGATCGCATTTAGCCGCCGAAACCGTACAGAGTGCGTCCCTGGCGCTTCAAGGCGTAGACAACATCCATAGCAGTGACGGTCTTGCGCTTGGCGTGCTCAGTGTAGGTGACAGCGTCACGAATGACGTTTTCCAAGAATACCTATTGGATAATCGGAACGGGGGTGTCAATTATGTGTGCATGGTGAATGGCGGAGTACTTGCCTTGAGCACGCCACGAGTTTCTTCATAGATCAAGCCAGAGATGCGCTTGACTCCGCCACGACGGGCCAAACGGCGAATGGCTGGCTTGGTAATACCCTGGATGTTATCGCGCAACACCTTACGATGACGCTTAGCACCTCCTTTACCCAATCCTTTACCTCCCTTGCCGCGACCAGTCATTTTGCTTTTAACAAATTACGATTTACGCTGTAATAAAATAAAGAAAATTTTGAGTCAAGCAGATCGCCATTTTTATGTGTATTCATATGACGCCATATTTATAACGCATACAGATGCATGAGAAAAAAGGTTAGCGTCTTTACAAAGACGCAACTTTTTAGATAAATACCTTAATTAGTGGCTTATAATGCAAGTTTAAAATCAAAAGATATGTTTGTTTTTGATTTTTGTTTATAATAATTTGTTGTTGCACTTTCTTGCGAAATGTCTACTCACCTTTCAAGAAACTTCAAAACAGTGTGGCCGTAAACTTGAAAGCGTAAAATCTTATGAAAAATACGAACACAATACATCAGTATTTAATCAAACACGAGTCACCGTGTGCCTGATTTGTTCAGTTTTTTGTTTACAAGTTGAGTTAGACATATATTTGAGGAATATTTGAATAAATAGAATTTTATTGCAAATGTTTAGCTGCCGGCCAGGTTCATTACAGTGCGATGTAGCTGTTGCTTCTGATATTTAACAATTATTTGCATAATTTCCATCTTTGCATCAATTTTTAAACTTTCGTCGAGCTCAAAAACATCCTGAGCAATTGCCATGCCATAGTGAAAACTGGGAGTGCTCTGTATATCGTCAATCACGGGCTCCATAGTAATGGGTGTTGTCTCCTCAATTTCCGCCTCATTATCCTCCATTGGCACATTAAATTGCTCGATTGCCATTTGTGTTGCGGTTTTATTCATTAACGGCACTTTTGGCGTGCACTCGGGAGGAGAGGGTTGGGAATCCAAAGGACTGCTTGAATTGGGATTATTTGTCTGATTGGTGTCCTCAACTGCTCCGGAACTGGTATTGTCCGATTCCTCCGAATTGGCGCTATCGTATAAATTTTCCGCCTAACAATTAAATTGACATTTTAGCATTGGTTGGATTTTGGATTTTTTTTCAGACTTACATCCACACTGTTCTTGTCGTACACAACGAAAGGCAGAAATTTAAGCAGTTGGAAGAATTTCCAGCCTTCCAAACGTTTTATCTCCTCAGGCGGTGCTCCACGGGCATTTGCATCAAAAATCGCCTTTTGTTGTAGCCGATAGTAGGATGCAAGATTAAGCCATTTCCTAGCCAATTCATTTGTATAGGCGCGGAACTTGAATCTCTTCTCCAAGGTCCATCTGAGATTTTTCCAAAAATTATGCTTCAAGTAACGAATACTGTAGTCCTTGTGGGCCTTGTCCCACATATATGGTGTGTTGCGAATTGTTGTAATGAGAAAATTAATCACCTCGTCTGACCAAAAGGGTCTTGTACTATCGCTAACATTTGTCATTTTCAATTGTTAACAGCAAATTTTTTTGCTCGTCTGAATTTAATCCACTTTTCCCAGCAGCTGTTTAATGGTTCAGTTGATTCTAGAGCGAGACAGATATATGAACTTTGTCGCGAGTTAATTAAAATACTAACTACTGCCGATAAATACATATGTGCATATCCTATTTAAGAAAATACTAATAACCATTAAGTGTGACCAAACTAAGAATTCATAAATAAATATTGCGGCGGTTTTGTTTGTGAAGAAATTTCTTTTCTCTTGAAAATAAAAGCTTTGGTGGCTATATAAAATTTAAAAAAGCAAACTTACTGTTATATTTATTAATTGTTGTCTTGAAATGAACACAAAATAGGTGATAATATTGTTTATATGTAACCACATATGTCTGCAGTCGCTGTTGAGACCTAGTCAGTTGTAACATAAATGCCATTATTAGTAATAATTAAAAGAAGAGTATTGTTGTTAAGCACCACTCTCCTCGCTTGTTATAATTTTAAATGAAACAACTGCTTTTAAGTTTAGACTTGCTCCAACCTATCGATATGTTAATAAATCGAACATTAATACTATTTCGATTAACTCTCGTGATAAATCGCTAATTTGGTATTTCATTTCAACGCGAGATTTTCGTCATTGCTGCTGTCGGTCATACAACGCACAACACACCAGTGCAGTCGAAAAAAAACCATCGAGTGTGACGGACGTGATTTTAGCGCTAGTTTTTCGAACCAAAACAAGTGTAAGTGAAGCATAGCTAAAGTGAAAAATTTAATGAGATCTAAATGAAATGCACCGTTACATAATGTTATAAATGGTAAAGATGCAAAGAACGGTACCGCGTCTGCGTGGCCTTATTGCGAGTGTCCAAAGCACAGTGCAACGAAATACTTTGCGTCGCTGCTGACCAACATCGACAAAACGACCAACGCGTTTGCTACCGCCGCCGCCGCCTGCAAAGCAGAATTTGTCGCCGTCGTGAAACGAGCGCCATCGCAGCGCATCTCAGCGCGCCGTGGCTGCATAAAGAATATAAATATTTTACTATTGTGGCCGCGTGTCTGGAATTCAAAATAACGCATATATAAATATATATTTACAATCGTGCGTGCGTGTGTGTGAATTAGCGTGGGCGTGCATAAGTGTGCGTTTGTGTGTATGTGCTGAGCGCATTGCGGCCACATTTTTATCTTTTTCATATCTTTTGTCAAAAGGCGCAGATGATTCATTTTCGCTGCTGTCGCTCAGCTGTCGCGGAGTCTGCCTCTCCACGCGCATCCTGCTCACACACACGCACGCACACCATTATAGCCGGATGCTCACATATATTCGCCTATTTGTTAAATTAACCGAAAAACACCGTCGCCAGCGCTCCCGCCCCTTCGTCGTTCTCCTTCTTCGCTGCCGGTTGGCTCGGCCGCCGCCCCAAAATCAAAGCGCCTGCTTTCCATTTTCATGCGTGTTTCGGTTTCGGTTTCGGTGTCTGTTGCCTGTCATATTCGTCTGCTCTTTCCTCTCCGCGGTCCATTGTCCGCTGTCCACCGTCTGCGTTGCGTTTTGTGTTTGTTTTATTGATTCCCATTCTTGAACATCTCTTCAGTTCGTTTAACTATTTTGCTCGCCGCGAGTTGTAAACAAAAAAAAGCAACCGGTTTAAATTTTTCTGCGCAAACGGTTTTTGGTTTTCCTCTGCCACTTCTATTATTATTCTTATTATTGTTATTTTTGCTTAACGCGCTCTTTAATCGTATTTAATTTGTTCTCATTCTGGATAAAAGCGGCAGTGATTTGAATAATACAAAAGTCTTTTAATTCAACTTTTCTGTAAAGGTAAGCTTTTAATAGTTTTTTGAATTCGTTTATTACTGTTAAAAATTAATTTTAAGGTAGTATTTAGAATTAAGGTTAAATATAAAGGCTCTCAAGTGGTTCTTATAAGCAAAAATAATATTTTCTCAATGTCTTGTGCATAAATACTGAACACATATATTTTTTTAAATTTGACTCTTTATTTAAATTTAGATTTTAGTCAATACATTTCGAGAATAAATAATACTTGTAATATACTTATTTGTTTTTAAATTAATTCTATAAAAAAGCTCTGCAAGTGAAAATAATTTAAATTAATTAAAATTAATTATAAATATTTATAAAAAATAAATAAATAAAATAAAGAAATAAAAAAAAAAATAAAATTAAATGTTAGGTAGTTTTATGTGATCGACTCTAAAAACGGAACATCTTTTTTTACCGGCCAAGATATTATTTCCACATCTGTCCAAGTGATATTTTTCAATATTTGTTGAATCTAATTGCTTGCAATTTACGTCTATATGTATATAAACATTGGAATGTCTAAAAATTTGGTAGAATTCAAATCAAGACTGCAAACCGTATTTGAACCGAACCAGTTCGATCCATACATATTAAACATATTTACAATATATACAATTGCATTTTATAATAAGCTAACAAATGCATGTATCTAAATAAACAACATATGTACATATGTATGCATTTTCTATATATGTAAGCACAAACATATATGTAAATATATATATGTTGTAAAAAGTACATATGTGTACCGTATTATTGGACATAAATGTTTCCACTGAAGAGCGGCAGAACAGAAAAACTAGACCATAAACATAAATGTCATTCACGGCTGCCATTAGCGTAAAACAACTGAAGAGCGCAACAAACGTAAATCCAGGGCAAAAAAAAAAAAAAAAAATGAACTCAAGGAAAAAAGAAAATAGGAAAGATGAAAACCCTGAGCCGATGAGCAAACTGCAGTCAAATGCGCACGCAAGAAACAATTGGAAGGCAGCTCCCAACTGGGAATCAAGCACAAAGCAGTCGGAAGTGTGAAAAGAAATGTGTTTTGGCAATAGCGCAACAAAGTCAGAGACAAAAGATAAAAACAAATAATGGCACAAATCTACTGAAACTGGAGCAATTTCAGTTGAGAACTGAAACTACAATATATGTGTGTATATGACATCATATGGATTGTAAGCAAAATTTCTTCTCAATGTATGTAAATTAAGGTATATATAATATAATTATTGTTTTAAACAAATACAAAGAACTTGCCAAACTTAATCTTTATTAAGAAAATAATTTTTTCATTCTTTGTGTCAGGCAGTACATAAGTCAGAGTCGGACCCTTTATCATATAGCTTCTATAAAAATTATAGGTCGAAAAATTGCGTTTTCTGTGGAAAACTTATCTGTTTTGACAGAACTTCTGTATAATATAGCCTTATATACGAGAAATCGATAAAAGAAAGTTTATTTGTACAAACACAGTGAACTGTGACACACATCTTCGAGTTTAATCATCTTAATTTCCCTTGAATATATCAGGCTAAAACAGATTTCTTACATTTTGCCAAAGGTGAACATTTTCGCGTATATAGATATGCACAATCTCTGTACCCATAATTTGTAGTTAATTGCCCAGACGATGCTTCGGTTAATGAACTTGTGCATCAACAATTGCAACAACAATTGCAACAACTACAACTGCAACTGCAATGAGAGTGGCAACTAAATGACAACAAGACAAGCAACTGCATTATGCATGCTGTGGTTCAGGACAACTCGTCACGTCTGATAACAATGAGCAAGTACGAAAGTACGAGAGAGTACGACTACTTCATATACTTCATATACTAGTACAGAGTATCTCACGCTTCGCTTTATTTGCATTTAAACTGCGAAGCGTCGTTGCTTGAACTCTGCCGACGCCGAAGCGTTAGTTGTTGTTGCTGTTGTTGTTGTTGCAATTGCTGACAGACAGCCAGACAGCCACACTGTGCAGCAAAGTAGCTTTCCTTGCCATTGGCACTCTGAGGCAGAGGCGAGGACACAACAACTCAACTCGACTTCTACATTTTTATTTCAGTTGAGACAAAAAATATAAACTTTTCTTTCTTGTTGTTATTTTTTTTTTATTTATACTTTAGCTTGTTTTTAATGCATTTCCACGGTCGAAAGGCTTTGACCGTTGTTGATAAGATAATTGAAAGCCTTCAAGACAACAACAAAAAAAAAAAAAAAAAAAAAAAAATTAAAACTGTAGAAATAGCTGCTGACATAATTGTAATTAACGATTCTAATTCAGCGTTCCTTTTGTTTCCCAAGTCTTTGGGCTGCCAAAAAGTTAAAGCGCTAATGAATTGGCTAATTATTGATCAGCACACGCATACGAACTGGTTTTGAATCACAGATCAGGTCAGAGCTATACGATAAACGGCTATAGATTCATCTAGTGGTTAAAGTATTGATCTATAGCTGTGATAAAGGTATTCAATACAGTATTGCTAAAGTGATTTGACTGCTCAAATTAGATTCCATTTTAAAAACCGACAAAAATAGGTTTTTTGAGTTCGTAGCTGATTTGATAGAAAGAAAGAGATAGAAAAGAAAAAGTTTACAGATAACAACAGATAGATAAAAACAAAAAACAAACATAGATTTAAGTAGATAAAGAGATAGAGTTAGGCTGAGAGATATACATATAAGGAACAGTTAAAAGTAGATTTTGCGATAGTTTGATATATTGGTCCATAGAGAAAATAGATAGAAAGATAAAGAGAGAGATAGATTGAAAAAAAGAGAGATTGACAGATAAATATGTAATAAATATATGGTATAGTGGCTAGTGCGAGTAAGTTAATGAGCTATAAACACAGCTTTTTTGTTGATCATTTAAAAGGAGAAATGCCCTGACGTCAAGACTTCGTCGCTGCTCTTACCTTCCCTCTACGATCTCTGAAGCCCATTAAGAACATGAAGCACTTGAAAATCGCGCGAGTAGAATATTTGAAATTTGAGTAGTTCGTCGAGAACCCCACCCTTGAGACGTGTGTAATTAATATCCAAAATTCTAACGCAATAAAAGTCAAACAAATTGGATAAACTCGAGGTCAACTTATCGATGCCTGTCGCCATTGTCAGTGACTTTTTGTTGTTGTTGTTTGAAGTTTCCTTTCTTTTCTTTTCCATTTTTTTTTTTTGCTGCTAAAAGAAACCGCAAAAAATTGCTTATCGCTCAGTCGCGCTGCCCATTACATAGAGTTCAATTTTGAAGGCCTTTGGTTGCCTATTCGATTTCTTTTCCAATACCTTTCACGTGACGTTGTGTTTGAGTGTGTGTATGTGTGTGTGCCTTTTCATTCATTATTAATCACATTTTTATCGCCATAACATTGGACAAGTGAAGGCGTCAATTGGCTGCCGTCTGTCGTCCGAGTTCGTCAAACACTTTCACATGGCTTTATCAAATGGCTTACATCAGCAAATGGCCATTTTCCATGTCATATTTGATGTGGTTGCTGTTGGCCGCGGACAGCCAGTCAGCCAATTGGACACACCTCCCACAGGAGAGCGAATATGGGGAGGGGGGCATTATTAATTAAAAAGAAACACTATAGTCTCCACGGCTGACAGTAATGACCATGACCTGTGTCTGGCTTGGTTGTCGTTAGTGTTTTGTTCTGAAATTTCCACAATTTTCCCATTGCAAAATTCGAATTAGTTTTTCTCACCCATACACTTGTCTAAAATATGTATTAAAGAACAATCGGTGTTCACGTTACCAATGTTGGCCTTTAATTTGAGCCCAGTTTTCCAGTTTATTATGAAAATTTATCAGGTTTACCGCCAAAGCAACCTAAAGCATGTAAATCAGCCAGGCGTACGCTCACACAGCTATTCAGCTTTTCACTCACACACTCATTCACCAAGTTACTCATTCACTCATTTGGCTGTTCACTTGCTTAGTTCAGTTCGCGCTGCGCCGCAAATATGATTAAGTTCATTTTTTTTATGCTTCGACAGCTTCTGGGCTCGGCTTAGCTCCGCCTGCAAATCAATTCGTTGCCCATTCGGAGAAGGAAGAGGCAGGGGGCGGTTGAGACTGAGCTTATGTTCTTGCCAAAGTATTTAAGAACTTAAAGTTTACAAATAGGATACACTCAGCTGGGATCTATTGGAAATTACAAATTTTAAAACAGGAAAATATATAAAAATAATAGTAGTTGAAATTACAATTTCGTGCGAAATAAAATTTAAAAATTGACTCTGACAATGTTCGACTTTGTGAGCGGTTACTGTACTGGAAAGATTAAATTATCATGGCTGCAAACCCAACTAAACCCAGAGTTTGATTCGAACCTGGCATCGACTCATTAAGATGAATTCAAAAGGAAATTATTATATTTATTATATTGAAAAATATTTAATCTTTCTTGTTGCTTGCTTTTAATAATGAGAAAGAATATCATCTAGGGAAGTTTTTGGGGTTTTGTAATATAAATATTTGGTTACAATCCATTTTAAAACCATTGTAAAAGAAAAAATAGTTTTAAAAAAGAAAATGGTTCAGTTCAGTTCAAATGGTTCAACCGAACCGGTTCGGTTCAAAACCGGTTTGTAGATTATAAAGAATTATATATTTTTCTCGTACATTTTTTTTATTGAATTGAATGACTTAAATTAATTAATGGAAGACCTTTAAATATCGTCATTCTCATATTGTTCACTCTTTATGCCCGGCGTCTGTCAATCATTTTAAGTTATTGACAAAACATTTAGTGATTTATTGGCATAATAGATTTGCATCTCTAGCACGTGGGGCAATACCGCTTGTTTGTTGAAAGGGGTGCGGTAAATTTCTTGATTACATCGAGGCAAACAGAGGGAAAAAGCTGCATTGTTTATTATGTTTTTTTTTTTTTTGCCGGTTGTCAATGTGCAATGCCAATTCTGGCGTTAAACGAAGGCCAATCAAAACAAATACTGAACAGTATGAACATTTCTAATTTGAGGTGTTGACAGGCCGTCAAATATAAGAGGGGGAGGAAAAGTACCATATGGGCATTTCGAATATCCTATGCCGATTTCTACCATGTCGGAAATATCAAATAAAAAACCTCTATACTAGGTAATAATTTATAAACAGTTCGAAATTATAAAAATAGTTGTGCAATATACTCGGTTGTGGTACCCCAAAATTAGTATAAAACACAACTTTATTCTGAGGGGGTATATTTTTCTCTGAAGAATCATTGCAAAATGTAGACATGTACAGTTCCCGAAGTTTCAAAGTCTCATAATTTTGTCGTGTTCTATGTTGATTCTGCATTTTAATATTATTCGTTACGGAAAATACATTTTTTGATTTTTTTTTTTGCCAAGAAACCTTTACCTTTGATTCGATCGATGGCTGGTACCAAAACACTCAAGTGTTTGGCGCCTTCGGCTCATTTCCTGATGCCTCGTCATTAGCGTGGACTGCCGTCCGAAGTGATATTTAAATAGCACTTTCTGAGTGCATGTCACTTTGAATTGGACAGCCAGTACAATTTCCGCCGCCCACTAAACAGTAGGCAAAATCTTCTGGGAACAGTTTTGCTTAGGAACAATTTATTGTTGCCTTTGGGCATATGAATCACATGCACTAATTATATACAGCGGATAAATTCGCGCGAGATGACGTATTTTGAACAAATACGAGACCTTGACGAACTCGAAACGTGGAATCAGGTAAAAACATGCAAAAAAGTTCTCGACTGAGATATACCCGTTTATCATACATTTTTAAATATAGCTGGATGAAATGTTTATATCCTTGTGTACCAAAAATCGAGGTTCTATTTTGATAAATTAAGCTGTTAAGTCTTTTGCAAATATTAATATAATAGTACTATATAGACAATATTTATTTTACACTCTTATTAATATTTAATTTGCTATTTTTTTGTTTCTATTTTTCAGTAAACGAAACCTACAAAAAAAAAACACGAAATCACAACCAATAAATAAATTTGGTATTATTTTGTAAACTACCATAAATGTTGTTGGCCAGCAATTTTGCAATTTAAGGTGAGTTTCTAAACGTATTTACGTAGTTATAGCGTAATTGGTGTATGTGAGTGACGGTAATTGATTAATTACTCTTCTCATTTATTAAATTTTTAATTTTGAATTTTTATTGTACCCAATGCAACAGAGGCAAAAGGTTGTAATAAAGTCGTATATTCACATTTGAATGTGCCGCCCTGAATCATAAATATTATTAAAAAGAAAAATGTATGTAGTGTACATATGTATATACCTATGTTGCGGAGCTTACTGCAGGGTTTTTCCTAAGTTCTACCCGCGACAAGGTTATCTTCTTACAATTAAGCTAAGAAAAATGTGTATATATTTTACGCTAATTTAATATTAATCCCTTTTCGTGTTCATATTAAATAGCTGTAAATTATATATCTATATATCAGACCAGTTTAATAATCAATACAAATCGCTGACCAAGGTCACTCGATGGCTCGCTGCATTGCCTGACGCTGGCTAACGTTACTTACAACTCGGTGTCGATTACACAGTTTGACCTGCTGCGGCCGTATGCAACTGATAACTGCTACAGTTGAGTGACTGCTTGCAACTTGTCAGCTGCTGCTTGCTGCTGACAGTTACTGTTATCAATCTTTGTTCGATGTCCCTCGAGCCCGCCTCCCGCCTCCCGCCCCGTTGACCGTTGCCTGCTGCGTTTTAATTAGCCAAAGTGCCAAATGCACTCGACGTTCGATGCTCTTTGTTGGTCGTTTGCCAAATTTACGAGGTGCAAAGTTTATTGGGCCAATAATACGTCGAACCAAAATAAATATCTATTTGCTACGAAATCGAAACTGGCCGAAAACGCAGCGTAGCAGCAAATGACAAATGCTATTTTTAATTACGCATAGCAATTGAAAAGCTTTAATTTCAAATTTCGTGTCTATTTAATGGCATTTTAATTGATTTATACGGTATACAGCCTTGGGTTTGGTTTTCCACTCGCAAAACTTAACGGCAAATGAAAAGCCAAAGCGTATTTATTTATGCCTCGTTCGCAATTCAATAAACAAATGCAAATGGCATTTGAAAACGAATCAAAACTTTCCTCAAGTGAAAATTTGCAGTGCTGTTGTGTTGAGTGAGTTCCTTTTTCTTTAAATACCCTGTATAGCTTAGGGGATACCGGGTATTTTGTATTTAATTGCCAATAGTAAAAGATGGTTTAAGACGGTAGGCGATGATCTATAAATTATTCTTGACTTATTTTTGAAAATAATTTAATGCAATATTTGATAATTATTTATTATTATTATCTGCGGCACAAGTCTAAATGTCTATATTAAACAAATAATTCTTTTGTAATAAACAATTGTTGTAAAACACAAACGTATTTACAAGGCATTTGCTAGTCGTGCAAGACCTTTATTCGGCTGCTTAACAGTTATCACTGCTATTTGCTGCTAATATTAGCGTGAAAATCGGCGCAGCTTGAGATTGCATGTGACTGGGCCTGGCCACTTGGACCGGGAAACTGGGGACCAGGGGACTGTGGTTGCTTTTGTGGTTCTGTTGTTGGTTCTTGCCCTGGCGCCGCCGCGTAACGTCAATGCCTCAGTGAAATCCAAGAGATATTTGCACCATTTTCTATATATGTAGTAATCATTGATGTCTGTGTGTATTTTTATTGTTGCCCCTTTTTGTGCTGTTCGCTGTGCTTTCTAACATTTCCTGTGGTTTTGTTTTTGTTGTAGTTGTTTTTATTCACATTTAATTGTACAATTTTCCGCGCTATATTTGATTATGCCAAACTATTTTGGTGGTCTGCGGCCATTTTGTTTAGACGCTTTTCTAGTTAGATTTAAATTTTAAATTTCATAATATATTTTCACTAAGTTTATTGAACCAAAAACAAATTGCGGCACAAATTACTGTAGTTGCTGTTGCTGTTGTTGTTCACTGCCAAATGTTTGTTGGCTATTTATGGGCATCAGGCCGAAAAAATATATATCTTTCTTGTTTTTAATTCCTCACATAGGTCATTGCCACCAAAAACCACAAGTACAGCATGTAAAAATGTGTGCTTCTTTTGGGCGAACGAGATAAATAGAGAGAGAGAGAGAGAGAGAGTGTGTGAGGGGGGTACAACATGCAAAGCTTTGTGTCTACATATACCTACATATTCATGTTTACTTGAATGTTAGCCATTGATTGCACCGCCCACCTGTGCGCATTGTGGGCAACTGGCATGTGTGGGGTCTGTCCATGCAACGCCCCCTTGTAATGGAAGCAATCGAGCAGCTATTGGCCTATGCTCGACTCAACTATGTTCATATGCAAATGCATACTTTACATGATTCTATAGCGTTCTAATATTTGTCAACATTTATATTAGTTATCGAGTAGTAAATGAACTAATATTGATGATTTTGCGATGAATATGTATAGTAATAATAAAGTAAATTAATCATAATTACAAAATCATAAAAACATTTATAATATTTATTTATATTGGTTTTTATTTTTGATTTATTTATTTATGATTTATACTTGATTTATTTTTTTCAACACTTTTATAATTTCTTCAGTTATTATTTGCAGTCAAATTTATTAGTAACTGTAAAATGCTGTTAATAAGTACTATACAGTTATATAAATATTCAACATCACATATATTTTGTGAGTTGTAGCAGAACACTTTGAAAAATATAATTCGATTTTGGGCGATCTTACTTTATTTATACATATAAATCTACCGACATTTTCAATATTTAATTTACGCATATGTGAATATTATTTAAATAAATTCGATTGCATAAACAATAACCTCATAAGGTACTATCGCCGCTGTAGATCAATTCCCAGACCTTATCGCTTCATGTAATTTGTTGTTAATTCAAGTCTCATGGCGCCAGTTCATTTATTTTTTATTACACCCGTTCGTAGCTATAGGCTGGTTTGCCATCTGACTCGTATTATTTGCACACCTTTGCACAAAGTGCCGATAACTTTAATCAGAATAATAATAAAAAAAAAAATAAAAAAATACCAAAATGCTATCAGTTGAAAAGGGATAGCAACGTGGGCGATAAGCACGTTTGTAGCGGCGTAAACCTTGACCAACTAAATTGGGGCAACAGCTGAATCAGCTGTGCGATCAAGCGATCCAACCAAACACCAACTGCCAAATACCATATACGGCCATAACACAGGGCATTTAGCTTTGAAAGGCTCTCGGTCTGTCCGGCTGGATCGGGCCAGGCCAGGCCATACAATCAGCAGAAAGCCAAATTGTGGAGCCAGTCGTCGATTATCAATTGGAAAGTCAGCGGCAACCGCAGCCAATGCCTCAATACGCGAGGCGTGGCCATGGGCATTATTTTTTCTGCAGTTAATTGGAAAAGCATTTTTAGAAGTTCCTAGCGCAGAGCTTGACCAATGCTCCAAGCTTCGAGTTCCACGCTCCACGCTCATCATCTGGAGTTGCGCAGAGCTGAGCTGGGTAATAAACAAGTTCTTGTTCTTCGTGTGGTTGTTGATGTTGGTTGCGCATGAATCAGTTTTTGTTTTGTTTTGTTTTGCTTTGTGCGTTGCTTTTGAAAGGTAACTAAACTATGTACACACAGCAATTTACTGTTAAAGGGCAGTACTGAAAGGGAGCTGAAAAGAGAGAGAGAGAGAGAGAGAGATAGAGAGATGGAGCGACTCTCTGGCTCTGATTCTGTCCCGTTTATGACGTTTGCACTTAACCCCAACATGGCACAGTTATTACTTTTGTTGGCTGCCCCGAACCGAGCTTTCACATATGGCGGAAGTTGGTCGCAGAAGGCGGGCGGGCGGGCAGCCAAGCGAGAAACATCCACAGCTTTGCGCGAACCTTCAATTGCCACAACGTGCCGTTCATTCTGACAGTTTTTTCTTCTTCTCTCTTTGTTTTTGTTTTTGTTGCCTTTGGGTTTCTGTTTTGCCGCTTGAATGCATCGCCAGCGGATATTGGCAGCAGCTGAATGCAGTCCGCTGCAGTGGAGCCTTCAAAATTTCAATTGGAGGCGACTTACTGGCTGTGCTACGGCACGTGACGTCATTGGGCACAACAATTAAAAAACGAATAAAAACTTGTTTGAAACCTGCGCAACAAATTGATTGGCTGCCAAGTCACAGATATATTTTGTGTTGTTGTTGCTTAAGCTAAGTTTTGCAATAAATCAAACGAATAACCAGTACTTTTGGATAGGGAATTCTCTTAACAAATATTTTTGTATACCATGTTCATTGGATGTGATAAAGTTTATAGTTTAGTATATAAAGCGGCGTCTTTGATTCCATAAACATATTTATAAATTTTCTTCTCTGATCAGTCTTACATTTACGTCAACCACGTATGGATTTCCTACATCCTTCTTAGGTAAGACAGAATGGGTATTGTTCTCAAAATCTTTTCGAGATTTATGCATAAACATTTTGTTATAAGTGCTATTTATTGTACCTAAATCAGATCAAGAATAACTACAACTATAAATGTTTTGCACAATATTACGTGGTAACTGTCAGTCGAACACTGCCAACAAAAGCACTTTTACCCAATACTTTTGCTAAATTATTGTAAATACCAAACAAATACAAATAAAAGTTTTTGTGTGGCTAAGCAAAAGTATTTTTTTTACAGTTGTGAGGGAGTGGGTGGGGGAGGGAGGGGGTAAAGCAGTCACTGGTTCATGGCCAACTCGTGCGCCTAATGGCTGCAAACGTAAGCAACCACTGTAATTACAACAACATCAAAATAACATTGTGCAGCGCCACGGAATCTGGCCAATGAATCAGAGAGCGCTACAGAAATGGGCCAACACACGCCAACGCAGCCAAAATCTGCACACGCGATGCCCAAATATCGAATACATTCATTCATACAAGTATCTGTGTGTGTGAACTCGATTTTGTGAGTGGTGGGCGCCTATGGTGCCACGCCTACGCATTTGTAATGCCAATTATGGCAAAGTAGCTGACAATTTTATGGCCACAATAAAAAACTAGTCTAGTGTTGGACAGGCGCCAAAAAATTTAAAATTATAAACAAACAATTCAACTATCCAGTGGCAAGGTGAACGGAGTTAAGTCAGTTCAGACACTGCACGTGCCCCAAAAGCGCCGATTATAACATTAAAGAAATTATATAAATGAAAAGAAAATACACACACAACGTATAAGATCAGCTCAAACAAGTAAAACCGTTCTTCACTGAACACTTATTACGGTTATTTTAAAAAAATATAGAATTTTTATATTATTCCAAGTTTCAAATCTCTAGCTTCAATGGCGGGGAAACATGTGTTATTTCAAAATTTATAAATGCCAATTAATATTTTTTTTTATCGATTGTGGCATTTTTTTCTGTAATGTTTCGGCAGTTTTCCAGTAACATTTATTCTAAACATGGAGAAGATATTCATCTTTTACCGATTTGCGATCGTCATGTTAGGGATTTGCCAGCCTCTCAGTGGGCGTGGCACAAAAATCTTAACACTGTCAACGGGGGTATACACGAGTATATATACCAGGTTTCAAGTCTCTAGTTTCAATAGCGGTGAAAAAATTGCGTTCATACGGACAGCAAGACAGACATTGCACAAACCCAATAAACTGTTTTCACTTTGTGAACGAGTATAAAAATTAAAGATCAAGGTGAAAATGCAAATTGTGAAGGCAAGACTAAAACATATTTAAAGAAGAAATCGAGCCATATTACGCATAAGTTAAGATCATTTCAAAATATTACAATATCAGTTTTGAACTTAACCGTAATACATATAGTGTATAAAAATGAGTTCTTTTTTTTTTTTACCTTTTTTTACCTATCGCTTAATCTAAATCTGGTGCAACAGTTCGTATGAGTAACGTGTTCTAAATAAACACTACTTGAAATTAACAGCGACAAAATCTTGCGTATATTTGAAATGCCAAGTGTTGTGAAAATTGTGCCAATCGTTTCGACGAGAAGGAGATGTCAACAGCGCGTGCGAAAGAGAGGCCGATTAGTAAAACAATTTATCGATTTCGATTTTTAGCAAAAATTTGTTAACACACTGCAAAACTTACACAACTTTACTTGCGGCTAATTCTTGAAATTAAACTAGGAAATTTAATAATTTTGTAGCTACTTCAAGCTGTCAATCACGCATTCTATCAATCATGTAGCGAATTCATTTTCATTCGTCTAAAGAGCCGTGCGACAAAAGTTCACTGAACGCGCTCTGAAAATTTGACCTAAAAATGAAATTGTTGGAAAATTTTTGTGTGCGCCATGAAGTGATGTCTACGGGCTTGAAATACTCTGTCATGTGTCTGACAGCAGCTGGTAACTACAACAAAAAGCAACAACAATAACAATAATAATAATAATAATAGCAAAACGAGTAATAATAATAATGATGATGTTACTGATTACATGATCAGCGGCTCGGCCAGCGGTCAACGCTAAATGAAATATAATTTATCGGATTAAATTTATATGACAATTTCATGCTGTAATACGATAAAGTTCGCTGATGTCGCAGCTGAAGTTGAAAGATATAGATACATATGTATATGCCCGTCACAGTAAAGAACAATTAAAGGCATTCATCAAATCGGAAATTAAATTAGTCAGCGTTATCTTAAGTTTTCCCTTTTTAATAATTATGATATAATTTACAATTAAATTTGCAATATGAAATGTTTCATTATGTACACCAAATATATTTTTTGTAATGCTTGAAACAAGTTTTTACTGCCTTTTGATTAATTTTAGTAAGTAGAATGTAATTTGATCTAAATACTCTTTTCCTTAAGTAATACTGCATATGAAAAGGAAAAAACGAGTTCTTCTTTTTTTCAAAGTTAATGAATCTTGAAAATAATTTTGTGCAAACTATGTTTGTTTTACTATAAAGTTACCTTAAGAACGCAAATTTGAAATAACGATTAATTGCGAAATATACCAACTTTCCTTAAATATTGTCTAACTTATAATGCAGTTGTAGATTAAAGAGACATAAATAGGTAATATTTGAGGGTATTTTACAGTGTAGTACTTTAATATCGGCTTGAGTGCATTCCTTCTTATTGTATGCTGGTTTAATGTTATCTGTGGCACTTCCTTGAAGTTTATGGCGTGTGTTGCATGTGGTATTGCATGCCACAACTGCACAAGGCATAACCAATGCGAAGCAAGCCACATATATATTTATGTACATACGTTGTTCGTCTGTCAGTCAAATGCGAGACGGCCCACATATGTACACACAGAGATCGTACATATCATTACATCTATTGCAAACTATTTTGCTGGCCTCGTCGCGTTTTTCATTTCTCCTCTGACTGACTGACTGGCTGGCGTGTGCTCACTCAATTAGCGCCCAGAGGACCGAAACCGAAACAAAAAAAACTGAAAACCGGCGGCTGAGGCTGCTTCTTCGCCTTGCCAGTGGGCCGAGGATTGTGCAAATATTTGCCGCCAACTAACTGCAATGAAATTGTCTTACACAAAAGTACAAGCATTTTCGTACAACACAGAAACAACAATTGCTGCAGCTTTTCTTTCTACAAATGATTCGATGAGGAGAGGAAAATTGTTTAAAAATATGCCTCAGGCATTACCGTTGATGCTATGAAAATGCCAACAAGTAAAAAACCAAGAAAACAAAAAAAAAAAACCGAATTTCATGTATAAATAGAAATTAAATAAAAATACTTTTGGTTTTCATTTGGCTGCACTTTAAAATTGTTGCTAGTTTGGTTAAATTTACGTTCGTTGCGAAATCGATTAAAGTAAACGGCAATTGTTAACGCTGAGAGTGGCACATGCAAAATGAATATTATTTTGATTTGATAATACATAATTTCCGAGTAAATGCAACGAGAATCCCAACATTGTTCACCCTCGTTTTTTCGCTAACGATGAACGTGTGAAAAAATTTCGATTTCAACTGGAATCTTATGTGAAATTCATGGGAAAGTAATGCATTTTCACTTTATAGATTATATATGGATTTTTTGTTTTTAACAGTTAAGCTATTAGTTTTGTTAACATTTTAGCAGCTCATTGGCATAATTTTTCTTTATTCTATGTAAATATCATATAGCCTTGGGTCGAAGCTGCTAAAGTCTGTTGAAAATGTCGTCTATATATTTTCGTGGTACTTATGGAAAAAACGTTATCGAAGCCAGAAAGCTAGCACACCGTATGAATATCCTATTTATTACATGTTTTACCTGGCTGTTGAAAAGTATGAAATATTACTCATACGCACCGTCATCCAAAACAATTGCCAGCTATTTTGCTGCGATTAATGGATAATTATAAGCGCAATTAACAATCATATATAACCATGATGATGAATTAAATACTTTATATTACTCATACGACCCGTTTGGCAGTGATTTGCAGTTCCAAGGAAAACATCGATAACGAGGCACCTAAGCAACAGGCCAAATGTCCATATATAAAAGTACACATCTGTGTGTGTGTGTTTTTATATATACATCTGTATGTGCATCACAATTAAAGAACAATTATTATTTGCTTTGGTAAATATTTGCAGCATGTGCGCAACTTAAATGAGGCTTTCAGTGTATCCAATGCATCGCTGCCGAGGGCACGTTTCACTTTCATTACACACACACCGCACACACACATAATCTATGCACTTAGCCACGTCATAAACCTGTCCAAGATATCAGACACAGTTGCAAGCTTAAGAGATTCTGGCGCATGTTTCGCATCTTTTTGCAAATGCATTTGAAAGTGAAATTTGCGTTTAAGCAGAGACATTTGTTTGCCATTTGTCTTGGAGGCCCAAACACTTGACCAATATTTGACGGCCACAGAAACGGACGGGGCACAACCGAAGAACTAGAAGACGGATACTTCGTCTGCGTTTATTTGTCAAACTCTGATATATCAAATAAACAGTGTTTCGTTGTGAGACTTTGTTTTTGTTTGCCTTATTTTCCTTTCTTTTTTTTTTTTTTTTTTTTGCCATTCGGTGAATGTTTGTTTGATTTGTGTTATCGATGCCACATGGCGCGGTTGCCTTGCGGCATTTTCCATTGAAAAACGACAATACCAATTTGGGCGGTCGCCCGCTTTCCGGTCTGTACAATTTTGTGTTTAGGCTTTCAGCCTTATATGCAATGTTTTATGTTTTAGCTTGAACGGGCAGCTACTTGCTTTGATATTTTTCATTAAAGCGCATTTTTCAAATGCAACGTGACATTTTTCAAGGTTGTTTTTTGTTGTTGCTGTTATTGTTATTGTTGTTGTCGTTCATGTTGTTGTTGCCGCATCATTCATCAACATTGCTGACCAACACCAAGAGATTTGTCATGCGGACAGACGCATAATTAAATACTTTCACCTGTGTTGACTTGCAAATACGCACACACACTCTAATATACGCTTAGTGCATATGCAGATATATATATATATATATATGTATATATATATATATATACATGGATTCATGGCCAACCAGCCCAAAGCTGACAAGCCAATGCACTAAAAATAGGCGCATTGCCTTTGCCAGAGACAAACATTTTGAATAGTCGCTTTTCACGCACGGTCGTTGAGCTGCCGGTGCTCCAACCCGAATATCCCCCTCATACCCTTGTCTTAACACCCGCCAGAGGACATGAAGACATCAAAGCAGCAGCAGCAGCAGCAGCAGCAGCAGCAGCAGCAGCAGCAGCTGGCATGGGGTAAATGCGTGAAAATGGCGATTTATGCACCTCAGGCCTTGTCGCCTTTTCGGGTCGGTCAAGTAAATCACGAGTGCAGAGACTTTCTCAATTGCAAGCAAAAAAATTTCTTGAAGCTTTTGTAAATATGATATTTCTTCTTACCATCATTATTAGCTTTTACGAATAGCTAGACTATTTACACACAAATAATACTTCATTGCTTTTATATATCATCAACATAGTTAAGCTTTTATACAATCTAAAATCTAGTCCGCATTTCAGTACGAAATCGTTGTAATATTCGATCAACAACTGGTGCAACAGATGCAGATACATTTGTATCTTTTTTGATCTAAACATGCTTTTGCTGTATTTTTAGTATTTTTAAAGCAATATACGAGAGACGCAGTCGTTCCTCTTACGCCTGTGTATGTTTGATATTCTCGGCAGTGTTTATGTTGTAGCATTTGTTTGTTTAGCCTGCAATGTGTATCTTTCAGATACTCGACACAAAACAGGGCTAGCAAAGTTTTTGGTTGTCTTTCGTGTGCGCATTGAAACTGCCATCAGATGTTGACTCGATGCTTTAACTTTTGACATGGAGGTGTAGGGCGTTGGCTGCAGCCCCAACTCTGCATCTCCAGCTGTGGGCCGACAATGAACCCACGATGAAAGTGCAATCAAGTCGAGGTGGCTTGGGCCTGGGCCTGGGCCTGGGCCTGAGGCTGGGGCTGGGGCTGGGACACAACGTCAATGACTGCTGGCAGCGCTAATTGCATTTATCGCTGCTTAGATGTTAATTATGACAGCGCAGAGTGCACATTGTACAATAAACGTTGAACACACACACTCGTAAATACAGCATGCATGCATAGGCATATCTAGTCGAGTGCCGTCGATGCTGCTGATTAAGCAGGAGCCGCTAGCAGCGAGGTCAATGCTATTGTAACGCTCTGATATAATATATTTAACAACCGCTGCCCGCAGTTTTGTTCAATCATTTATAGCTGCTGATAAAAATTAAACTTGAAACAAAAGCCGAAAATACTTGATACAACAAAAGTGAGTAATGCCACTTAGGGCCACCTAAATATTTAATAATTTCCCATGTTTTCTGACTTTGATATCTTTGCGGTCCTTATATAAAAAGTTTCCTTCTATGTTTTTAAAACCATTCCCTATGATATTTCACTCGATTTATTATAATTGAACCTTTTTATTTGCTATATACAATAGTTATCTTTAATCTTTCGCGGTTACCTAAGCACAGTCCATTACGGTATTCTTGTGTGTAATATAAGGTCCATTTATATGGCTTGTGGTCATAATATTAAAGGTTGCATCATCTTAAGTAATCAATAAAAGAATAAATACATATAAATACTTGAAAATAATTATGAACGTTACAGTGGGGTGTAACCGATTGCGCAATACTCGCTCAAAGTATAATAGCCGAGAACAGTTTTAATTATTATTCCTATTTTGGAGAAATATCTATTTTTGTAATCTGTGTGTGTGTAAGTGTGTGTGTGTGTGTAGGGGAGGGGAGGGGGGGGAGTGTGTCTAGCCGAAGTTTTTCAGCTGGATTGTGTGACTCTTGCTCTAAAATTGTGGGAAATATGAACTATCGCAGTTTATATGTAGATTTGTGAGCGTATTTAAGAAACGTTTTCAAGTCCCATATACTCGTTCACGAACTGTAAAGAGTATAAAATAAAATAAAAAATGAAGTAACTAAACCACAAAACAATATAACATTTAATAAGCATACCGACTCAACATTCATTAAAGATTATTTTTATGCTGTTGACTTAATTTCGTTTACTGTTTTGAGTATATTTTCGCATTTATATCATCAAATGGTGTCTGAGGTTAACTTGAGTAGTGTGGAGGTTGAGGTTTGTGTGCTTTATTTTTGTGTGCGTATTTAGCGCTCCACTGATATCTCTTTCTTGACAGCATATAACCATAATGTGTAACATTTAGCATAACAGATCCATGATGGCTTTTATCTTAATTTTTAATCCGGCTTAGGAATTGGTTTGTTTGCTTGGTTGTGTCATTTTTGCTAGCATCTAGCATTTAAATTGAGCTAAGCTAGCTAGTAAATCTCACATGCAAATAGGCGAAGCTTGTTAAATATGAGTCATACAGGTAATATATGCTCGTACAATAAATGTTCAGATATGAACTTATCTATATTAGACAGCAGCCTAACTCTTAGTAGAATATATAATAAAAAAAACAACGAATGATATTTCAATTTAAATTGTTGGCACCTAAACTTCAATAAATAAATATCAGGCTCCAACTAACATTATATCATCAGCAACCATAATTATTTTTACAAATATTTGCATAAACATTCAAATTTTGTGTTATGTTATTTGGCTTTCGCATATCATTCTTTCGCTTTTTGATGTGGCATTAATAAATTATACACAAAATGTTGTTGGTCGCTGGACAAAAAAGAAACGAAAATTGTTTTGCATATATACAATAAAGGTGGTTTTTGGGTGTGGCCAGGTCAGTACCCGTTTAATGCATAGAATTCAATTTGTCTGCACTGACCGTTGCTGTTTATTAGGCCAAAATAAAGACAACAACAGACAGCAACAGTAACAGCTGCAAGTAATAACAAAAAGTAAGGAGTGAGCTCAAAGAGCAAAGCAAACAAGTTTCGATATAGTGGAAAAGTCGCCGGCGCAAGTGAAAGCGCCGACGTCGCCATCGACATCGCCGTCGCCATCGACATCGCCGTCGCCCGTTAAAGTCCCGACCAACAATGGGATGCAGTTAGTCGCCAGCTACAAGTTTTCCTGAAGGCGTCCCTCCTTCTCCCCCCTTCTCTCACTCCTCTGGCGGCGCACGCAGTTCGCCATCATATTTCACTCCCTGCACTTGTCGTGTTGTTGCCATTGTTGTTGTTGTTCCAGTGGCTATAAAAATAACTGAACACTTGCCATTGCACACTTGGCCAACTTTGGCAACTTGACGCTTACAGCAAGCGGCAACAAACGAGTTGCTGTTGTTACTGTTGACGCTGTTGCCCAAAAGCTTAGCCCGGCTTTGCTTTGCATGGGGCTAACCATTTTTTGTGTCTCCACCGTTCGTTGTTTCCCCCAAAGGGGCAAACATTTAATTTCATTCATTGGCAACGGCAGCCAAAACTGCCAAAAATGGCTAAGAGAAAAAGAGCCGCAACCTTGTTTATGCTGTTTCCATTGTTATTATTGTTGTATACCCTTTACTAAGGACTTGCATCGTAGTGAAACATGTGTAAATCTAGAATATATATGTTTTATAAAATCAATTAATCAACTATTGTAAAAAATGAAAATATGTCTCCGGGTCAATACAGTTGTCAGTCAATACAGACTTGTTGTCAAATTAAAGGTTTGCTAAAGCTATACTGTTAAATATGAAATCAAGTAAGTTAATTTGCTTTAACAAGTAATTTAATTTAAATATATAAAAACCTTATAAATTAAATACGAGAATAAGATTTATGTGATTATAATACATACATTTTATTATGAGCTACTTAAGCTGCTTTTGCTTAAAATGCTCAACTATTGTAGTGTATTTATATGGCGGTTGTTTTTTTGTAGATTTGTACCTTACGGTAGTTTTCATTGTCTTGCTGTTGATGTTGGCCACGTGATTTTGCGCCTAGGCTCGAGTTATTTTGCTAGCCAAGTTGCTACGTTATGCACCTTTTTGAACGCCAGTCGTTGTTGGCGTTGCTGTCGATGGCTGTTGTCTAGTCTTATCCATCGCCTTTCGTCTGAGCGTCGATTTAGCTGACTTTAATGCCATTTTCGTGCCGGCATCGGCTTGTACAGAAACTGTGAGCTTTATTGTGTTGGTCTTGTTGTTGTTGTTTTTGTTCGCAATGTGTGCACAGTGCGCTTTATGCTCAATGCCTGCATATTTGCGTCTGAGCTTTTTTTTTTATAGATTGTGAAAAAACTTGAACAACAAAAATAAGTCGGTATTTACTATGTAGTAGGCAGGTGAAGATGCGTATTAAGTTTTCGCTCTAATCAAATGCCAACTGGCATTCACAGAATGTGCGATAGGTGAATGTTTCATTATAAATGTCTTTCACACCATCTGGATTCTCTAGTATTGAACTGAGAAGTACCAGATGCTCTAATGTTTCAAAGTATACATTTCATATATTTTTCTTGTGGATTTAACATTAACCGATTAGCTGGGGTTGATATCAACAGCGAAACCTCTCAATCAAAAGCCCACATAAACAATTATTTTCATGTACTTGCCTTGTACATATTTTCTTTAATACAAGTTTTGCATTATTCTTTGTCTCGCGACCCACGCAACGCTCCAAAACCTGAACTGAATGAATCAAAACCAAAAGACCTCAAAAAATTAATTTCTTGCTGTTGTAGTCCCACATGATGTGATTTTGGATAATAACAGATATCTTTAAATTGGCCTTCGCATTGAAATGTCATATAATTAATAAACATACATTTTATTTTTACAAGCATTTTATAAACTTGGCTAATTTATTTTCAATACTTTGTATCTTTTACAGTAAATGCTGCATGTACTTATGACAGATCTAATAAACAAGGTCTTCGACTGAGAGATGTAAGTAGAGCTGTGCTCCGATTTATTTGGCCCACGCCAATATTCCGTATGGAAAATCATTTTGCCGTAGCATTAGTCTGTAATTTATGTAAATTGTTATTTAATTTGCAAAAAAAAAAAGAAAAAAAAACACCAACTTTGTATGGCACAAATGCGAGTTGTAAATGGAGCAGCCGGGTGTGTCCTCTTACCAGAACCCAAAGGGCATTGTGCGGGCGGCATACACTTTATTCAAATGTAGGTGAACATAATATCATGTATCCCTACACCGGAAATCGAAACGAGAAACTTTCATAGAGGGTGAGAGAGCACAGCGTGGCGGCGCACTTAACTGCTGTGCAAATGATGTCAGCAACTTTGTCAGGACATATTATACAGAAAAAATATGACACGAGGCTCCTCTTCGCTGCTCTGAAAATAAGGACGCTGCAAATTGAAGGGTTGCGCAGCAGCTCGCTTGATGTCATTTTGCGGGCAGCCATCAGCGCAGTAAATTGATTTTGCATTTAATTCGATTTTTATAGTATCCCAATACACTCACAACCAATTAAAATGCCATTTAAAAGCATGTATATATAGTGAAGAGTCAAGTCCTCAACAGATACTCTCTCATTTTCTCTGTTTTCCTTACTTATGTTGAGGCAGCCAAATATTTAGCTAGAGGCTTCTGTGGCCATCGCAGCGTTTGCTGACCCAATTCATCTAGTGTCTAAGAATAGCAAAGTGAAAATAAAATACACTTTTAAAGCATATTGTTGTACATTTTGCTTGACTTTTTTAATGTACTTTGTCACAATTCACACTATTCGAAATATTTTTGCATAGCATTTTAATGTTTGTTTGACAACATTTTGGTTTGGAAAAGTTTGCGCACAAACTTTTGCAATGACACGATTATATAAAAAGTTTTTGTCTCAATATTTGCCACGTGTATACATCAAAACCATTTTGGGCAACAACAAGATTTTCATTTTGTTTCCCTAATTATATCTGATTTATTTGTTAATGTCTGTTGCTGTCTAATGAGATACATCAAAAAATTTATAACAATGGGAAAATATTTGGCTCGATACCAAATTAGGCGACGAGTTACATATAATCAAAGTTTGTTGTATTAAAATTTATTTTCTCTTGTTTTTGCCTGTCATCTGGTTTATAAAAACGATTTAAGTCCAACCTGAAAAGTACTGTCACGACATTATTTTTCAGGTTTTTGCTATAGTGAATACCCTGAATGTAAATACATGCATATATAAATATATTTATATGCTGCTATACTCCCGGCCAGTGCGGCGTTTCCGCATTGTTCTTCGGAGCTGGTCAGGTTTTTTTATTCGCATTTTTTGTGTGTCTCATAAATCAATTTGTTGCAATTTGAACATATTTGCGGCGCGTTGACGCCCAATTGGCGCAATTGGCTGCCAAAGTTAGAAAACATTTGGCGCAAACAAACGTCAACAAGCGAACAAATCAATCAAGCGTTCGAATACTTGGACGCATTGTACTTGAGAGTGGACAAGGACTATATTCAAAATAAATAAATAAATAAAATAAAATATTATATAAAAACAACTAGTAGTCTTAGAACTAAAAAATTTCCTCTTTTTATACATCTTGTGAAAGTAAGCACATTAATGGGAGCACATAATATTCCAATTTTTGAGAGAATATAGAATAACGAATAACATAGAAATAGATATACAACTCCAACCTGCAAGGGACTCATCTGGAATAGGTACAACCCAGCCTTACTCAAGCTCAGATGCATTTTAACTCCTTTAAGCATAAGGTCTTAAGAATTCATATTTAGGTACTGCATAAAATCCATCACGTATTTCTCACATATTTCAATCGAAAGTTCTTAATTTTTAAATTAACCAAATAGAAAAATATGTTAATTACGTGACTTAAATGTCAAAATGCAGTTGAAGTCGTTGTAATTTTGATAATGTTAGAAAGTGTTTCAACACAACTCTGTTCTGTCACTTTCTTATCGGGGCTGTGCGTACTGCGTTCATAAATCACGTTATCTGTTGGTGTGCGGTGTGTGTGTGTTGATTATGAAAACATTTGTATTACGCGTTGTTTTTTGTTTCGTAGATACAATATCTATAAACCTATAATTAGAGTTCACTTTTCCCCTTATATGTCATTATTTTACCTTGTTGTTCCATTCCCTCAAAGCTTTTGTTTACCCGCTCGGAAGTTTGTATATATTCATTGTGCGAATATCTTTATTTGTATCAATATGAATTCGCTCTTTTATTCAGAAATGCTTAAAAAATGCTCGTCAGCCTCAGAGATGTTTCATTAATAAACGGTCGGCTTTTGAATGCGCAACGAGCGAGAAAATTTGTATAAAAATATTGTGAAAATAAATTGTGAAAACCAGTTGAACCAACGACATAAGAAATTTGACAAACGTCAACAAAACGAACACGACATCAAAACAACACGAAATTCGCACAGGTAATCGGACATTTTGAAAAATTAACAAAACAACAACAAATGCAAACAATATGAAAAATTAATGTTGCGCACAACATTTGTATTTTTGATAATTATGAAATTTGTTGGCTATTGGCCAATTTGGTTTCTCTGTGTTAATCAAAATTTGCTGCTACTCTCTAAAGAAATGGCTCGTGTAATGAACAGAACCTTGATCTTGTCCGGCAGCCATGTGCAACACTTCAAAAATGAAAATCTCTCGGATATTATTAAATTCTTTTTTTTTTTGTTTGCTATGACGTGTGCGCAGAAAAGATACAACCCTCCAAAAGTTGCTATTATGTTAGCCAGATGACTCATTCGGGTAGTATGTAAATAAATAGTCGAGCATCCCTTGTATTTCTATGGAGAATTTGCCTTAGCGACCGCCACATGTTTGTCAATTCCTCTTTCTTCCTGCCTCAACAAATAAAAAATTGCGCCCGCTAACAGATGAACAAAATCGATAAACATTTTACTTTCCCGTTACTTTCGACTTTAATTCCCATTTTCTCCATGTTTAATTTCGTATGTTGAGCCACCCAGCTCAAAGTTCGCCCCGCAGTGACATAATATTCTGTGCCCAATGTGTCACACGCCGCCTTTATTGGGGCAACTCAACAAACAGAAAGGGAAAGAGGAGGACAAGAGCAAACTGAACAGAGGGAGAGAAAGGGACAACAAGCGACAGAAAGTCGCCAACCCCAACCCTGTAGGTAGTTATATATATATACATATATAATATATTGGATTGAGCGGGTATTTTGTATCTGACAAACGCTTAATCATATCTTCAAGTATTGTGTTCGTATAGTTCAAATTCTGATGAGTATATTTGACGTAAATATATTTTTTTATTCATGAGATTTTTTTTATATTTAGAAAAAAGTAGCACTGAATTTAAATAAAAAGCGACTTACAATTTAAACAATTGCACTAAAACGAAATTTATTCCAAATATAAGAATACATTTTGCAAAAGTTTAATGTGTCTGTTTGGCTTTTTCGTTTGTATAAATAATATAATAAGAGTTAGTATCCTTCTTAAGTTTATTATGAGTATAAGTTTATAAATACCAGTATATATATGGTAAAGGGTATTTTAGTGTCAAGATGTTTAACTAAAGTTGTTATTGCTTGTTTTTCCTTGACGAGCTTTGCTATGGACGCTTGATTCTGAGCACTGTGTGTGCGCTTTTAATGGCTTTCATGGCGCCAATCGAATTTTTTTTTCAATGTACAGCTTTAATAGACGATGAGACGACAGAATATAGGAAATTATACGAAGCTTGTTAAATAAAGGATATGTATGTTAAGCATAATTTGTCTATGGTAGGGTTAATCGACCTATTTGACATAGTTTTATGATCTAAGTAATGGAATAGTTGTTGGTACACAAAAGACGACCCTTCTTGAGTGTGCTTTCTATTGAAATTGAATAAAAGGAATTCCTTATTTTCTTTGCCATTGTGCATTTGTCTTTTGTACATTTAAAATTTTGTACAGCTGTATATTGTAGAAAGCTCACGAATTCTGTACAGTTTTTGCTTGTCTTGTCAAACGTTTTGTTGATTTAGTTATTTTTGCTTTTATATATCAGATTATTAGACACTTTACAACTAGCGAGAGCACACAAATAATTTTATAAAAATATTTCGATTTCTTTTTGATCGCTAGTCAAAGCATCGTTGAGCGTAAATTTCTTGTACATATTTAGCAATTAACCCCAAAAAATACTACTTTACAATGAATCCATCAAACTTGGGCAAACAGAATGGAGCTTTAGTATTGGAGGTACTTCAGGTGCTTGGTCGCCCGGCCACCATTGAGGAGATATCTCAGCGCGTGGCATGTATATATAAAGTGGCCCGTAAGCGCATTCAGCCTGTTGTTGAAGATGTTCTTACGGCTGGTGTGCATCATGGGTTCTTTAGTAGCCGTAACTACGAATACTCGGTTGTTCAGATTACTATTGATCAGTTGCGCCAAGATATCGATAAGTATGTGGATGAAATGCTATCACTGGACTGCAGGGACGCGAAAGTTCTGCCGCAGCCATCTCCGCTGATGATTAAGCTGGAGCAATTGGACGGATCGCCGCCTATATCGCCGCCATTCGTGCTATCGCCTTCGCCTTCATCCGGGGAGCTGCGCGAGCGTACGCCTCCTGGAGATGCATCATCTGCCGTGGCCACATATTGATTGACACTCTGATAGACACTACTGCCCTTTTGACTAGTTTTTTCAATGTATTTTGCAAAGATATCCCTGTTTTTAGTGTAAATTTGACAGCACATCGGGAAACCTACACAAGTGCAGTAGAGTTCAGTCCAGTGCAATAAACTCGCATACAGGGCAGCCCAGCATATATATCTAACAATACGATTATTTTCCGGCTCATTCAATTCGCAAAATGGGGTTGCGAGCAGCAGCCAGTGGCAATTGCCTGTGGCTTCAGCTCCTTTGTTATTCTTGTTCTTTTTTTATATTATTTTATTTTGTACGTAGCTTCTCATTTGTGCGCCAGCTTGGGGGATTCCTACGTTCACTGGAATCCACATTCCTTGCAAACAAAGGGCAAGTTTTGCCCCGTCTCGTGGCTTACTTTTCATTTTTATTGTAAACTTTGCAGCGCTTTGAAGTTCATTTTCATAAGCTCCGACTATATATAGAGTATTTATGAATGTATAGTATATGTATATATGCGTATGCGTTGTCGGAGCACTCAGCCGCCTGTTCCTTGGACTCATTGTCAGGTTGTTGCCTGTCTAGCGCCCACGTTAAGGTTCAAGTCTGCGCCACAAAAGTTTAGCTTTTCAGTGGCTCATTTCCCCATTGGGCTTTGCGTTTTGTGTGCTCCGTTGTCAATGCTGCCCGTCTTTAAACGGCAACGCAATTTTCCTTTCACTCCTTTGTTGTGCCGATACCACATTCAATCCCATCTACACAAAGCTGAGCAGCCGCAGCCTTTCCTCTGATGCCTCTGGCATTTGCATGAGTAATCTTCGCCTGACTGCCCGTTTTATGCGCTTCTTTAATTTTGATTTATTTTTGCTTTTAATTTAATTAATTGAAGCACGATCTGCCGACGAGATTTGCCCCGTTCCATTTATAAGGAAGCAAATTTTTGTCAACCACAACAGCTGAGACGCAAACAAAGGGATTTTCTTTTGTCTACGAATTCCAATAATGGTCAAGATGTGATATTTTGTGCTTGAACGTTATTAGTCACTGCTTTGACTAAGCATGCAAAACAGATTGGTTTAGTTAAGTTTTTCTTTTGTTACGTTTTATAATATACTCTATTTTTCAATATCTTTAGTTTAATTTACATTTAATGCAATTAAAACATTAATAGAGTGTATGTATCTAGAAATAGAATGAAGTACTCGGGTATATAGGTCGAATGCTAGACTATGAGATACCCTGTGTATAAAAAACCTTATGTTTTCAATGTCCAGTATGTAAAAAATATGATAATATATTTATGGAATGGATCCGAGTTCGAGTCTCAGTTTGTAGTGATCTCGTAGTCGAAAATGCTATGAGCCAGATATATTTAATAGTTGGGTTACTTTATTACCAATTACAAATATATTTTTTTTCATAACTAATTAGATATGAACTTTGTAGAAAATATTTAAAGATTTATCGATAGTAAAATATTTCTTTGTTTAAGCTGAACCTGTCCTTTACGATAATATATATCCCTTGGAGTAAATTAATCTCTAGTTCTTACAGTTTTGTACATTCAAAATACAGGGTATAAAAATAGTTGAATAATGTTTTAGTTATTTTACAGTATGCCTTGACATTTAGTTCCAATATAATAATTCCTTTTGAACCCCTATTTCAGGTACTATTGACCAAATAATAAAAAAAATAACTAATAGAACAGACTTAAAAGAGCCGACAAGAGATGTAGTACGATTTAGTAAACGAGTTCGACATATCTGTTAGTCGTAGCTGCTGTAAGGAAAAGCGTTATATAGGAAGTGAATCATACGCACTCTCACTCTCGGTTCAATCTCAACTTGCTGAACCCGCGCGAAAAGCTTTTCTTGGGTCGTTGACATTAGCTCATGAGCAGAGGAGACGATTGTAAATATTATTATTTTTTTTGTCATTAATTAATGAAATTGTGACAGCGAGACGGAAGAAACATAAGAAACAGACAGGCAGAGAGCTAAGCTGGGGGCGACTGAACGTGTTTGCAAGTGAAATCAAATGCAAAAAGTATTCGATAATTTTAAGCAAACACCTATATTAGGGTAATGTCTATATTTATTAATTTGGCAAAAGGGGCATCTAATAAGATGATTTTGGCAATTGCAAAGAACACTGAAATGTCGCTTATACTTGGCTAATAAAGATTTGTATTCTTTTTATTTGCAGCATGAGCCGCCAGCATCAGCGGCACCACCAACAGCAGCTGCAACAGCAGCAGCAGCAGCAGCAACAACAGCAGCTGCTAACAGCACAACAACAGCAACAACAAGCGCTGTTGATGGCTGAACATGCGGCCGCCGCTGAGGCGGCCGAGCTGTTCGACCTGCTCTGTGTGGCAACCACAATGCGTCAGATATTGGCCCTGCATCGGGCCATGTGCGAGGCGGTGGGCTTGCGTCCATCGCCACTGAACGATTTCTATCCGAAGCTCAAGGCCAAGGTGCGCTCGTGGAAGGCCCAGGCGTTGTGGAAGAAATTCGATGCACGTGCCGCACACCGTGTCTACGGCAAGGGCAATGCCTGCAGCGGCACTCGAGTCCTGGTCATTGGCGCCGGACCCTGTGGACTGCGCACGGCCATTGAGGCTCAGCTGCTGGGCGCCAAGGTGGTGGTGCTGGAGAAGCGGGATCGCATAACGCGCAACAATGTGCTGCATCTGTGGCCATTTGTCATCACGGATCTGAGGAATCTGGGCGCCAAAAAGTTCTATGGCAAGTTCTGTGCGGGCTCCATTGATCACATATCGATCAGGCAGCTGCAGTGCATGCTGCTCAAGGTGGCCCTGCTGCTGGGCGTCGAGATACACGAGGGCGTCAGCTTCGATCATGCTCTGGAGCCCAGCGGCGATCGCACCGGATGGCATGCAGCGGTCACTCCAGCGGATCATGCGGTCTCCCACTATGAGTTCGATGTGCTGATTGGCGCCGATGGCAAGCGGAATATGCTAGACTTTAGGCGCAAGGAGTTTCGCGGCAAGCTGGCAATTGCCATAACGGCCAATTTCATTAACAAGAAGACCGAGGCGGAGGCCAAGGTGGAGGAGATTAGCGGCGTGGCCTTCATATTCAATCAGGCCTTCTTCAAGGAGCTATACAGCCGAACGGGCATTGATCTCGAGAACATTGTCTACTACAAGGATGAGACGCATTACTTTGTGATGACCGCCAAGAAGCATAGTCTGATCGATAAGGGTGTCATCATTGAGGATATGGCCGATCCCGCGGAGCTATTAGCGGCCGCCAATGTGGACACCCAGAAGTTGCACGATTACGCACGCGAGGCCGCCGAATTCTCCACGCAGTATCAGATGCCCAATCTGGAGTTTGCAGTAAATCATTATGGCAAGCCTGATGTGGCCATGTTTGATTTCACCTCCATGTTTGCCGCCGAGATGTCCTGTCGCGTTCTGGTGCGCAAGGGCCGCCGATTGCTGCAGTGCCTCGTGGGTGACAGTCTGCTAGAGCCATTCTGGCCCACTGGATCAGGCTGTGCCCGTGGCTTTCTGTCTAGCATGGATGCTGCTTATGCCATCAAATTGTGGTCCAATCCACAGAACAGCACCTTGGGCGTTCTGGCGCAGCGTGAGAGCATCTATCGCCTGCTTAATCAGACCACACCAGATACCCTGCAACGTGATATCAGCGCCTATACTGTGGATCCGGCCACACGTTATCCGAACCTCAATCGCGAGTCGGTCAACAGCTGGCAGGTGAAGCATCTGATTGATACCGATGATCCATCAATACTGGAGCAGACCTTCATGGACACGCACGCGCTCCAATTGCCACATGTCGAAACGCCTGGCCGACGCAAGCGTCGCAGCGGAGGTGGGTTAATGTGAATAACAAATTATAGCTAAAACTTATACATATGGTTTTTGCCCCACAGATAGCCTGCCGCAAGGTGCTACTTTGCTACGCTGGATTGGCGCACAGTTGTCGGTCTTTCAGTTTGCAGCTGATCTCAAGGAACCATCGGATGTGTTTCGCAATGGTCGTGTGCTGTGCGCTCTGATCAGTCGGTGAGTGGGCATTTTCGCAAAGACTTTTATCTTGTATTAATTTCCGTTCTCTATCTATACAAAGCTATCGACCCGATCTTATTGACTATGCTGCCACCAAGGATATGAGCCCGCTGGAGTGCAATGAGCTAGCCTTTGCCGTACTGGAGCGCGAGCTGCACGTGGATCGCGTGATGAGCGCCAAGCAATCTCTGGATCTGACTGATGTCGAGTCACGTATCTGGCTCAACTATATGGATCAAATCTGTGAGCTGTTTCGAGGCGAAATACCGCACATCAAGCATCCCAAGATGGACTTCAGTGATCTGCGTCAAAAGTATCGCATCAATCATACGCATGCGCCGCCAGACTTCTCCAAACTGCTGCAGACAAAGCCCAAGGCCAAGTCGCCGATGCAGGATGCCGTCGATGTGCCCACAACGGTGCAGCGACGCTCAGTGCTGGAGGAGGAGCGCGCCAAGCGGCAGCGCCGCCACGAGCAGCTGTTGAACAGCGGCGGTATGGCCGCTGGTGGCGCTGCAGCAAGCAGCACGGGTAGCAACAACGTGCATCAGGGTGTGTTGAAGATAACCATAATACAGAAACAGAAAAAAGCCAAAGCATAGTGCAGCAAGTGTGTGCGAGCCTAAATTGTTAATCGAAATTAAAAACCCAATTTTTTTTTATAATAATATATCATAATACCGCAGAGTCTGGTCCACCTGTTTGTCAAGGACTTCTTCGTTATGAAATTCAATTATAACACAACAATTTCATACGTATCACATATAAAAAGCTACAATCTGTTTCTTGATTATACCTCATATGACCTCTGAGTGTCAGTTGTTTCGTAAATCGTTCATCCATTTCCATAATAAACCTCTGGGTTTAAAAAAAATCTCTTGGATATTCTAAAAAAATAGTATTTATGTAATAATGTATATACTATATATCAAACATAACTTAGCCATGAGAGTCAATTACATTTTCTCGAGCTTCTCAGATATCACGGCCACTTGTGAGTCAAACAAAGTTCGTCGTACTCCTGTGTCAAGTATACGCATAATAAAATATGAATACCAACTATAATTTCTAGTCCGTCTGTTTCTTGTGCATGTTTGTATCCCATGTAAAAGATAGTTTTAGATATCATATAGTTTTTTTTAATTTCACTTTAAGGTTGGCAGCTGGCTTTGCACTCCGCTCTCTCATACCAAAGTCCTAACTCTCCTTTTTGTCTCATTTGCAGCTCAAAGTGATACGCCACGTCGCTCGAAGAAACGCCGCCAGGCTGATAAGACGGCGAACATTGTGAGTAGATGTTTCGACAATATCATGGATTGGTTCACTCGCGTATTAAATACAGCTTGAAAAGTGATGCCAAATCTAAATTTTTTGTATCTTTATATATTTATATATCTTTTTGATAAGTTGGCAAATTATTCGAAAGTGTTATACGACGGCCATCACTTTTCAAGTGTGTCAACAACTGTTTTTCTTTCTCTTTCATACAACTTTCCTTAAATTTTACGCTCATCCAAAAAAATAAAAATTGATTGTATATTATTGTTGATCGCTTGTCATAAAAAACAAAATAACTGAATACGATAAACCAAGGTTAAACTCATACTGAAAACAGCTCTCTTTCATGAACTCAGTAACGTCATAAGCGCATTCGAATCCATCAACGAGGTCAGTTCGATCAGTGTCCAAAATTTTGCTATTTGTCATACGTTTACCGCGTGCTTAAAAAACAAACCATTTGTGAACGTAACATTCGATATATATTTCAACTAACCCAACCAGATCCCAACCAGTCGTTAGTCATGTAGTTCTCTAGATTAGTCTACGTTTTATGTCTATTTCATTTACACATACATATTACACACTCTCCCTGTTACACCCACACACTTGTGCCCACGCATACTGTGAAATTGCCAAATCTTGACTCTCCACTCTGCTGCGCAGGAGGAGCGCCAGCAGCGTCTGAAAGAAATCGAGGAGAATCGACAGGATCGCATGAGCAGGCGGCGCCAGCAGCGTTTCCATCAAACGCAGAATTTCTACAAGAGCCTGCAACTGCTGCAGGCGGGCAAATTGCTGCGAGAGGGCGATGGGGCAGCCGAGGGCGTGGCCGAGGATGGTACACCCTTTGAGGACTATTCGATATTTCTGTACCGACAGCAGGCGCCAGTATTTAACGATCGCGTCAAAGAGCTTGAACGCAAACTTCTGTTTCCCGTAAGCAATGAGGATACGATCGTGATCCTAAAATTGCCTGACTGCCTGCTGGTTTCTCTATGTTGGCGGACGCAAACTTGCTGCACGCTGCGTCTGTGTCTTCCTTGTGTTTGTCTTGGCTCTAAGCTTTGCCCAGATTTTGCTCCTAACACAAATGAAACTAACTGAACTGCAGACCCTTTAAATGTGTCTTAAGAAATTTTCGCTTTGGCTAACAATAAAAAAAAAATAAAAATAATGAAATTATACGGCATGATGCGGCAGATTAATTCCAAATTTGTGGTCCTACTATATCTCATATAGAAGCTACTGGATTCTTTCAAGAAAAAATGCTGTCTAGCGCTTTATCATAATAATAAGCTTGTGATAATATGATGTTGTCCGAACTAAACTATTTTTAAATAATATGTGTACCTATAAGATGCGAAGTTTTCTTAGTGTGTTTTCTGCCAGATACTAAAGTAACTTTCGCTAAGTTCGTTCATCTAACTAGTCTAATAACTTAGTTATTTATTTTTATTATTATTAATTGTTTGCGTTCTGGTTTTATTATTTATGTATTTGTGCCTTCGACGACATATATTTAAATTTATTCAAATTTTGATTTCTTCACTCCCCACTAAAATGTTATGCCCGTCCAACAATTAACATAAAATGACACCCACACAAAAAAAATTACACTTGAATACAAATTTGATGGCTGCTGCACCACCGAACCACCACAAACACCTCAACACCCACAGGATCGCGAGCGCAGCGACATACCCTCAGCGCTGCCACGAAACGCTGCCGATGAGCAGTTCAGCGATCGCATCAAGAACATGGAGCAGCGCATGACCGGACGCGCTGGCCATGGCAGTGATAAGAAACCCAAAGATCTGATGCGTGCCATTGGCAAAATCGATTCGAACGATTGGAATGTGCGCGAAATCGAGAAGAAGATTGAGTTGTCCAAGAAGACCGAAATTCATGGGCCCAAAGGACGCGAGAAGGTGCCCAAATGGAGCAAAGAACAGTTCCAAGCGCGCCAGCACAAAATGGCCAAGCCACAGCGCCAGGATTCGCGCGAGGCCGAGAAGTTCAAGGAGATCGATACGACGCTCAAGAACCTGGACAAGCAGCTCAAGGAGGGTCACAATTTGGACGTGGGCGAGCGTGGACGCAATAAGGTCGCATCCATTGCCGGCCAGTTCGTGAAAAAGGACGAGACCAATTCGGATGAGAAGAATGCCAGCAGCAATGCCACCACCAACACCAACAACACTGTCATACCAAAATCTGTGAGTAGTTTTGTGCTCCAACTGAATCATTTTCTTGGGTTTTATTTTGTGTTTGTCCTGTATATTTATTCCGTATATTTATTTGCTTATGGCTTATGTTAACTTAGTCGCGCGTCCTTATGGTATAAGGTTCCTAGTGTCTCGTTCTTGTTGCTGCTCTTGTTGTTGTTATAGTTAGAGTGCTTCTAACTTAGGCCGTTCTCACAAACACACACACAAACAGCACCCACAAAAGCATATCTTCATAAACATGACACTCATCTGTATTTAGTCGCACACACGCAAAACTTAACCGTTGTTCTTACCACAAACACAAACAGTGTTGCCCAATGTTAATCGTAAATTACCCACATCCACAGAGCTCCAAAGTGGCACTGGCCTTTAAGAAGCAGGCCGCTTCCGAGAAGTGTCGTTTTTGCAAGCAAACTGTGTATCTTATGGAGAAGACCACCGTCGAGGGTCTGGTGCTGCATCGTAATTGCCTTAAGTGTCACCACTGCCACACCAATCTGCGCCTGGGCGGCTATGCCTTCGATCGCGATGATCCGCAGGGCCGTTTCTACTGCACGCAACACTTTCGGCTGCCGCCGAAACCCATGCCACAGCGCGTCACCAAGGCGAGGGTAAGTTAAGCCGCAAAACAATAAAAAAAAAATCAAAATCAGCCTAATCTTTCTCCCACATTTAACCCTAATTCCGCAGAGGAGCGCTGCAGCACAGCCTGCCTCTCCTGCCGTACCGCAACCCGCAGCTGCTGCTGCCGCCGCCGCCGTCGCCGAAACCGTGCAGGCCATGGACACCACGCCCGCGGGAGATCAAGTGGATTTGTTGGAAACCTCAAGGGCCGCTGCCTCGGCCGATGCCATGTCTGATGATGAGGCCAATGTCATTGATGAGCACGAATGGTCTGGTCGTAATTTCCTTCCCGAATCCAACAATGACTCGCAGTCGGAACTGTCCAGTTCGGATGAGTCGGACACGGAGTCCGATTCGGAGCTGTTCGAGGAGGCGGATGATTCACCATTTGGTGTCCAGACCCTACAACTGGCATCGGATTGGATTGGCAAACAGTATTGTGAAGATAGCGATGATTCGGATGATTTCTACGATTCCAGCGAAGGCATCGCGGGTGGGTAGAAAAGCTACCGTCGGCTATATATACATGAAATGAAATCGTTAAAAAATCCTTTGTTTTATGTTTCAGATGATGGCAAGGATGACACCGAGGGTGAGGACTTCAAAAAAGCGCGGGAGCTGCGCCGCGAGGAAGTGCGCCTACAGCCGTTGCCTGTCAATTTGCCCACGGATACCGAAACAGAGGTGAGTCTTATTGAGTTTTTATCATTTGGCTATGGGAAACTAATGTAATTATCATTATTTTGTATTTAATTTTTTTGTTGTATACTCTGATGATATCAAACGTACAATTACTTTAAACATTGTCCTTAATAATGGTGTTGGTTTCATAAATAAATCCCTAATACCTCAACTTGTGCGAATAGAAACTCAAGTTGAATGTAGAGAATAAAGAAAACGTGGAGCGGGCTTCGGTCAAGTCGGCCAACTCCTTTGAGTCGGCGCACAGTCAGCCCAGCACGCCCGTTCCAACGACCACACGGGCCCAACTGGAGCAGCTGGAGCGCAATGCGCCGCGAAAGTTTAGCAGCGAGATCGAAGCAATTAGCGAAAAACTATATCACCTTAACAATATGGTCAAAATGAACAAGGATCTGGAAGTGCTAGCCAAGGAAAATCTGGTCAAAAGCGATATATTGCGCAAGCTGACGCTTAAAGAGAAATGGCTGGCCGAGAATGCGGCTATAGCAGCTGGCATGGCCAATCCCATGAAAGCAGTAGCAATATCCCCTGTTGCAGGCGCCACAGCACCACCCAAATCAAAGTTTGATGAGAAATATGAGAAGGTCGTTAGTCCGCCACAAGCGGTCGTCGAGTCCAAACCCAAGCTCGTCATTGATTTCGATCTGGACGAATTAAAACCACGCAAGCCTAACTTTGAAGAGCGGCCCAAGGAGCTGTTGCCAAGGCCCGAAAGTCTTAAAAAGGCGCCGCATCTAAGTCCGAAGTTGGAGCGCAAGAGCAGTGCCAATGTGAGCCGCTCCAGCAGCATTAAGAGCAATGCCAGCTCCAAGTCAAGTCCACGTCAAAGAATAGGCGCCGCTGCCCAACGAGGACAAGATGCATATAGAGAACATTCTGGGCACAGTGAAGAAACTTCAGCGCCAGCTTAGCAACGAGCAGGACGAAGAAATGGACATAGACGACGATGCCGATTCGCAATCCAACACACAGTTGAGCAGCAAGCTTAAGGAGATTGGGGCCAGCAGCTTTGCGGGTACCATGGATCATATTAAATCACAGATGGTCATGCCCACAGTTCATACAGCTAGCGTGGATCTCTCCAAGTATTTTCCCAATCAGAAGCCGGAGAAGAGCAGCGCCGGCAACATCAATAAAAATCAGAAAACATTGAAAGATGTTGATCTGGCCAAATATTTTCCTAGCAGTCCCGCGCCGCAGCGACGCGCCGTTGCGACGGTTGCAGAGAGGCTTAAAAAGTCACAAACTGAGGCATCTATAGCGCAGACCGAGAAGGTAGAGGAGCCCAAGGATGCACAGAGCAAGACGGAGCCCAAGACAAAGCCGGTGGCGCCCAAAAGGCAGTCATCCCTAAACACGTTTAGTCTGCGCGACCATCAGCTGGACGGCGCCCTCGATTTGGGTAAGAAAAAAGCACCGGTAAAGGTTGTAGCTCCAACAAAAACACCAGCCAAAACGGCCAGCAGCACGACCTTGGCCAAGGCCACTGCCACGCCCAAGGGTAAAATCAAAATTATTAAGAAAATCGTGCCCAAAGGCACCAAAGCCAAGAAGGCAGCGGCTGCAGCTGCAGCGGCAACTGTTCCAGGCAATCAGCCGGAGCAGCAGCCGCCACGCGATGAAGCCGAACGCATTCTTGACGAGATTTTAGCCGATGGTGAGAATCGTTCATCCAGTTCCGAATATCAGAAGCTCTTCAATGATGAGAAGTCACCCAGTGATCTCTCGGATAAAATTGAACGCATTCTCGAGGAAACGGGCCTTGATCTCGAGCTGGGCTTGCCGCGTCGCAATAGCAAGAAGCTATTGAAAACCAAGTCTCTGGGCGAAGGAGACTTTGATCTGCAGCCGAAGCGTCTGAGTGGTGTCCAAAACATTCTGAAACGCTTTGAGTCCATGAGTTCCGTCAACTCGCAGAATAGCGATGAGCAGGCATCCTTCAAGCTGCGGCGCATGGAGTCCAGCACCAGCAATTTGAGCAGCCTGAATCGTTCGCGGGAATCCCTGGTCTCTGCCAGTGACTCGATGAGTGATCTGGAGAAAACTATGGACTATTTGCGCAACGAATGGCGCAACGAGGCGACCAATTTCCTGCAAAAGAAGCGCGACAAGTTCTATGCACAAAAGGACGAGCAGCTAAAGCAGCTGGAGGTCAAACCGGAACCCGATCGGACACGTGATCTGCCCGTGCAATATCGCGAGTCCAAGCTGGCCAAGTTCTTTGGTCTGGCACCTCGCAAATCCCCCGAGAAGCGCAAGTCGCCAATCAAAAAGCAAAAATCGCCCAGCAAAAAGCTAAATTCGCCCAGCAAAAGTGAAAAGGCAACCAAGACAAATAACTCGCTCGAGGAGCTGGCCAAGATAAGCAGCGCTCGACAGGCAAAGCGAGCGCAGAAAACGCCTACGAAAGCCGCTGAAAAAGTAAAAAAAATTGAGCGTAAGACCGAAGTGAAACCCTTGAAGCCGGCTACGCCCGTGCCGGATGACTTTGAGATTTTAGACTTGCTGGATAAAGCCACAGAGGCCAAGGAGCTAGAGCGCTCCCAGACAAAAAGTCCACTCGTCGAGGATGTCGTTCTGGAGTCAACTGGCGATGCTGACAACATAGAGGCCGAGATACCTCCGCCGCGTCCTGTAGTGGAGGATATTAAAAATCTGCCCAAAACTGGTTGCGATAAATCGCTCAACAGCTCGCGGCGCGGTTCTCAGTCTAGCCTGGTGCTCTCGCGACGTCAGTCGGATATCTCGTTAACCGAAAAACTAAATCTAGATGCGCTGGAGGCGTTGAACAGCATCGAGATGGATCGCGATGTCGAGCATGTCGATGAGGTATTCGAGAGCATGGTGGAAGCAATGGAGCAAGTGCCATCTATTCTTGTGGATGACGACGTGGATGCGGACTCCTTGTGTACCACCATTAGCAAAAGTCCCAGTGCACAGCCGATAACGGTGGTCAAGCGTGGAAGCTCCGAAGAGCAGAGCATCGAGAAGCTGTTTGGTAACTTTTCCGATGAGATGCTCGTAAATGTGGACTTTGATTCCAATGATGAACTGGTGGGCATAACCCCAAGGGCTACCCTGATAGCCGGCAGCTCCGCGGAACGCGACTTTGTGGGCAAACTGGAATCCCTAGAGCGCGACGAAGTGCCGTTGAGAAGAGTGGAGGAACTAAATCGGTTTATAAGCAAAGAAAACGTAGGAGTCGATGAGGTGGATGCCGCACATTTTCCAGCCCGCCCACAACGCAGACAAAAGAGCAGCTCCTCGTCCAGTGAACCAACTCTGCCAGTTGCACCACAGCGCCTCAAAAAGAAACTTGCCAAATTGGACCCAGAGAACATGCCGCCCTCGGTGCAGGATTTGTTGCATCAACTTCACGCCAAGACTGTGCAGCCGGAAAACCCAAAGGGCCAATCGGTGGTTGCCGAAGAAACGCCTAAATTTCCCAGGATTCTTCCAGAGGAAGATGTAGTCGATCACGCGAGGAAAGAGCCATCAAAGCCCGAAGACAATGGCTTGAGTAAGGTAAAGTCTAAAGAGGATCTCGTTCCCGAAATAATTGGCTTGAGTGAGGTGAAGTCTGAAGAGGATCTCGTTCCCGAAATAATTGTAGAAAAACCGCAACCTGTTGCGGTTATAAAATCCATGGAAGAACAAAATAATTCAATCAGAAGCGCGAACTCTTCGCACAGCAGCCTCAATGAGCCAACGAAGCTTATTACTCCACCAAAGATGCGCAGCAAGGAGAATTCGCTTGATTGGGACATGGAAAAGCTGCCCGCCTCGCCAATGCCGCGTCGCAAGCAGCCCCTTATCGCGCCCAGTAAGGAGAGCTCACTGGAGTGGGACATGGAGAAGCTGCCCAATAGCCCGATGCCGTTGCGTCGTCGGTTACCGGTGAGCAAACCGTCCGATGTCTCGCCCAGCAGTTCCATTCAGCTGCTCAATAATTTGCCCAGTGTGGATGACGATGAAGCGGCGGCGCAGGAGCGCATCATTCAAGAGTTTGAGCGGGAACGCCGCCAGGCGCTGATCAAACGCGACGAAAGCTTTGAGGCCGTGGCTGCCGAGCAGCGGCGTCGCGACTCGCAACAAAGCAGCGGCAACTCCAGCGGCAACTCCAGCGGCAACTCTAGCGGCAGCTCCAAAGGAAACTCCAACGGCAAGCGTAGCCTGCCCCCACCCACGCCGCCACAGAATAACGTTCGACGCGGCACCACCCAGGCCAGCAGCAGCAGGCGAGAGTCCACCAAGCGTGAGGGCACGCCACCCATGTTTAAGAAATTAGATCTGGGCGATGACACCAACTCGACGCTGGACTCCACGGCGGCATCCACGCGGCGCAGCTCATTTGCATTTATAGAGTTACAGGACAACAAGCCGGTGATTGTGCCCATGCCCAAGAAGCTGCACTTGCCCAAGCTAGATCCACCCAAATACGTGCCCGAGGTGAAGTCGGCCGATGAGCCTGTGCCCGAAGTCTTCAAGGATCGCGCCTGGCCCACACCGCACATTGCCAAATCGCATCCCGAGAGCGACGATGAAGAGGAGGCAGATGAAAAGCTTAAGAAACAGTTGCCGGAATATGCACGCTCTGACTCGCCACCCTGCGCTGCCTTCCAGAACCGTCAGTGGCCGGATGGCAAGACCAAATTTGAGCCGAACCAGCGCAGAGATTCGCTGGAGGCAGATGATGTGCTCGGCTTACTGGACACCAGACGCCGTAACCATAAGAGATTCAATATTAAGCCACGCTCACAATCACCGCAACCCTTTAAGCCATTGGGAGCCAACGCACGCCAGAGCTCCAAATCCTTTAGTGATCTCAAACCGGGAGCTTCTGTGTCGGCGTCGCTGCAATCGCTATCGGCACTGTCCAGCCAGGACTCGGACACACGCTCGACCACAACAACTGTGGCTACCTCGCGTCCCTTGAGCGCTGCCAAATATGACGACCCGGTGGACGCCAGCACGCGGGCGCTGCTCGATCGCAGCAAGCGGCTGCACAATCGCAAACGCGACTTTGTGAACGAGCGCGTCGTGGAACGGAATCCCTATATGCGTGATGTCATACGCAGCACGGATCGCAATGACCACGACTATGAGCCGGCGGAGGAGCTGTCCACGTACAGGCCGCGCCACTATGCCAGCAGTCTGCCAGCAAAGACGCCAACAAGCCGCTTCCCCAGCTCCAGTTCATCGTATGCGCGCAGTACGGCGCCACGCAGCAATTATGACTACCTCAGCCACGCCGGCAACAGCAGCGACTACCTCAGCAGAAGACCCTATTCGGCGTTGGGAGCGACCAGTACGTCCGGCTACTATCCCAGCACAGCAGCAACGAGCACTACACATCTAGGCGATCTATTTAGGCGACGCAGTCCCGCCTCCGTGTCCAGCTATGGGCGTAGTGATTACAGCCTGCCCGCTGCCAGCAAAGAGTCGTGCGTTATCTCCTAGTAGTTAGCCTTAATTTTGATCAAAAACAGCAATTTCTCTTTTATATTTAAACATAACGACAACAACTACAACGACAACGACAACAACAATTATAGAAGACGTCTCAACTATTTTCTGTACTGAGGCCAAAATAGACCTCAGACAAATGCGAAACCAACACATGACCCAACAAACCAATCCAACCACAAAAACAAAATAATTCCCTAAACACAACCCGACAAAGCACACACCAGGATCTTATGTGGATAAATTCTGGTCAATCCAGGCTCAGTCCGCAATACGTTCCCAACAACCGAAACAACCTAACGCTAGCCCGCCTGCCTGTCTGCCACGCCTACAACTTAGCCAAGTCCGTCTTGACCTTGTTGAGTGGATGAGCGAAAGAAAGAGAGAAAGAGTTACACCTTTGTTAGCCATATCGTTTAAAAAGCGTCTGGGTACGATCTATGAAGGTAAATTCAATCAAAATTGTACACGAAATGTTGCGCTAACCCCCGAGCAGCCCGAGCAAAAAAGAAAAAAAAAAGTTTGTAGTCTCTAAAACCACATATAGACAAAAATTGTTGTGCCTCTGTGTTCGCTCTGTTCGTGTGTCGTCTCTTCGATGCCGCCGTTCGCCATGTTTGTAATCCCTAATCCACCCTAAATAAAGCTAAACTCCAGATCTAACCCATGTTATCAAAACCCTGCGTGTGTTTCGTTCGTTTTTGTATTCGTATGTACCTTTCTGGATCGTACCTAAAGGCATGACGTTGCCACTGCCGCTGCTGCCTCTGTCGCTGCTGATTAACCCAACAACAACACTCTCTGACTAATGACGCATGTTTGATAATCCAAGTCAAAAATACATACATATATATATATATATATATATATATATACTGCCCAGGCTTGGGATCTTGCTGATCCTTATAGCTCCCGCCTTTCTCTTGACGCTTTTTGTTCATATGTTCTTTCTTCTCGTTTTTTGCACCGCTTTAATGTACCTGTTTTATTTCGATTAGCAAGATACTTAACGCTTTTGGCCAATGGCTACAATTGCAGGTACAAACCGAATCCGAAAGCACATCGCCCGACGAAGTTGAGCTCAACTCTGCCACAGAAATATCCACCGATTCCGAGTTCGACAATGACGAGATCATTAGGCAGGCGCCCAAAATCTATATCGACGACACACATCTAAGGAAAACCACAAAAGTACAGGTAACGATAATAGACATGCATATTTATTATAATTTAAGGACTGTTTGAAATTAAAGAAATTGAAATGAACTAACTTTGGGTATTATGAACATCTACTATCCCTTGAACATGTATATTCTTGATCAGCATCAACTGCCAAGTCGATCTAGCGGATTCCGTTGCAATTTCGTCGAACTCATAGACTTTAGGCTACATACACTAAATTAGATTTCAGATTTATAGCAAATTATCGAGGGTGTTTGTTTTTAAACATGTGTATCTAGATGTACATAGGTCTATAATATTTCAGTTTTGAGATATTTTGTAATACCTTGGAGTTACTACGAATATATGTATGTTATAGTAACTTGAAGCTGGGTTAGGTCTCGCCTAGAGAGAATTTAATAATTTATTTTCTAAAACTAAACTTTACTCACATATATCTTAAATATATAGTTCTTTATGTTATACGTAACGGATTCGTGTGGATGTCGATTAGCTGTCGGCGCTTTTTATACTCGTTCACGAAGTTAAAACAGTATATGGGTTTGAGCAATGTCCGTCTGTCCGTATGAAAGCAATTTTGTTCGCCGCAAATGAAACATTTAAACATTTTTTTTGGTACGCCCACAGGGTGTGTTCTGTCTCCCACATCTTTAGAGCTAGATTCACAAAAGATCGAGTCGAAAAATGTCCCCCACATATTGCAAAATTGGTATTTTTGCAAAATAACAATCCAATTCAGTATTTCCCTTACTTTCAGGTCAAGTCCAGTATGATCACAACCGGTTACTCTGGCCTGCATCAGAAGCAGCTGGCGTCGCGCGAAAAGGGCGGCAGCTATTTGCAAAAGTACCAGCCGCAACCGGCGCTGCCACAATTTAAGCCACTGGTGCAGGTGGATCCAACGCTGCTGATAAGCAGCCAGCGAGCGCCGCTGCAGAATCCACGACCTGGCGACTATCTGCTGAACAAGACGGCGAGCACGGAGGGCATTGCATCCAAGAAGAGCCTGGAGCTAAAGAAACGCTATCTGCTGGGGGAGCCGGCCAATGGCAACAAAATACAAAAGTCCGGCTCCACCTCGGTCTTGGATTCGCGAATACGCAGCTTCCAGTCAAACATCTCCGAGTGCCAGAAGCTGTTGAATCCGAGCAGCGACATTAGTGCGGCCATGCGCAGCTTCCTGGATCGCACCAAGCTGGGCGACAGCGCCCAAAATGCCCAGAACGAGTTGATGCGCTCGGCCACCAGCAATGTGATCAACGATCTGCGCGTGGAACTCAAGATCCAGAAGGCGCCCTCCAGCAATTCCACAGACAATGAGAAGGAGAATGTGTTTGTCAACAGCAAGAATGAGCTGAACAAGGGCATGGAGTACACGGATGCGGTGAATGCCACGCTGCTGGAGCAGCACAATAAGAAAGAATCACCAACCACGCCGACCAACAACAAAACTGTCATCGAGGTGATTGATCTGGTGACACCCGAGAAGCCGGTGCCGTACATTGATCTCACAGTGTTGGAATCACCGAAAAAATCAAGCGAACCCAGCACTGAGCTGGTGGATGTGCCTCCTCCGATTCCAGACAGCAATAAGTTAAATGATCTGAAGCAGGAGTTGATCAAGCCGGATGTGTCCAAGGATGTGAAAGAGTGTATACCCGATATACTTGGTGATATCAAAGCAGAGAAGGAGCCATCTAGCGTCGACGATGCCGAGGAGCAGCAGTCCCTGCTCTGTCAATCCGACGAGGAGAAGCGCGACTCGCCCGAGAAGGCGAACGATCTCGAGCAGGAGCCATACGAGCCGGACACACTTCAAATTCAAGTGCCCAACATACCGTGGACCAAGGCCAAGTCGGAGATTATGTCCACTACGGCCAGCAGTGCCACCAGCTGCTCCAGTTCGGGCAGCTCCAGCATTGAAGACATTCAGCACTACATTCTGGAGTCCACCACCAGTCCGGACACGCAGACAGCAGGTGGTAAGCACAACGTGCCGCGTGTTGAGGTGCACGACAGCAGCGGCGCCCTCATGCAGGTGGACAGCCTAATGATTGTCAATGGCAAGTACATTGGTGATCCGGAGGATGTGAAGTATCTGGATATGCCAGCTGGGGTCATTGTGCCGCCGGCGCCAGCGATAAAGACCAGCGAGCTCGAGGATGAGCCCGAACCGGATGTGGAGCCGGTGACAGCCACCCCAGAGCCGGCCGAGTGTACGGTCATCGAGGCTGAGCGTCAGCCGCAACCACCAGCACTGCCCGAAATGGGACCACCTAAGCTGAAGTTCGACAGCAAGAACGAAAACAAAATCGAAAGCTTGAAGAATCTGCCGTTGATCGTGGAACGCAGTGCGGAGCTTAGCCAGGTGGTGAAGCCCATAACGCTCAATTTGAGCAGTAGCGTGGCCAAGACGCCGGACACACCGACCACGCCCACACAGCATGATAGCGACAAAACGCCAACGGGTGAGCTGCACTCCCGCGGCTCCGACTCGGAAACAGAGCCCACAGGCACTGGCCAGGTGCTAACCGAAACGGAACTCTCCGATTGGACGGCCGATGATTGTATCTCGGAGAACTTTGTGGACATGGAGTTCGTGATCAACTCGAACAAGGGCACCATGAAACGCCGCAAGGAGCGACGTCGCAGCGCAGCAGCCAAGCTGCCCAGCAGCAGCGAGGTGCTCCACGAGCTGGCCAAACAGGCGCCCGTTGCCGAAATGGAGGGCATACTGCATGCCATTGATATTGATGACATTGAGTTCATGGACACCGGCTCCGAGGGCTCCTGCGCCGAGGCGTATTCGGCGACCAATACGGCACTGCTGCATAATCGCGGCTACATGGAGTACATTGAGACGGTGCCCAAGCAGATACCCGGCACGGAGATGCAACACACGAAGGCGGCCGCACAGACGAAGCTGCAGCCGCTGCTCACCAAGCGGGATGAGAAACTGGGCATCGATTACATCGAGCAGGGCGCCTACATAATGCACGACGATGCCAAGACGCCGGTCAATGAGGTAGCTCGCTTGCCCAGCAGCTCGGTGATGACGCAATCCCTGACAGACTCCAGCACGTTGAACGAGCTGGACGAGGACAGCCTGGGCGGCATGGCCCAATCACAGACACAGCCCACCATCACCACCACAGAGGAAAGCGAGGCGCTGACCGTGGTCACCAGTCCGCTGGACACCTCATCGCCGCGAGTGCTCGATCAGTTCGCCTCGCTGTTGGCCGCGGGCAAGGCAGATGGCTCCACGCCAAGCAGTTCCGAACAGCAGCCGAAGACCACGCAGTCGACGGTGACCACCAACAGCAGCGGCAGCAGCTCCGGCACAGCAGCTGGGCCGGCCAAGGAAACGGACGAGGACATGCAGATCCAGTTCGAGTACGTGCGGGCGCTGCAGCAGCGCATCTCGCAGATCAGCACACAGCGCCGCAAGAGCTCCAAGGGTGAGGCGCCCAATCTGCAGCAGCCAACTGTGATAGAAGCTGCCAATGTGCTGCAGGCGCCGGCAGCGGATGCGCAAAGGACGGGCGGCGAGAGCGGTACGGCTGTGAGCATGCGACCGAGGAGCGGCAGCTCATCGAGCAAAGTACCTGAGATACCCACGCTGAACAGCAAGCTGGAGGAGATCAGCAAGGAGCGCACCAAGCAGAAGGACCTTATACACGACCTGGTCATGGATAAGCTGCAGTCCAAGAAACAGCTCAACGCCGAGAAGCGTCTGCATCGCAGCCGACAACGCAGCCTGCTGACCAGTGGCTACGCCAGCGGCGCTAGCCTCAGTCCCACGCCCAAACTGGCCGCCGCCAGCAGCTCCAGCGATGCCAACTGCAGCAGCCAGGCGCACTACCATGTCTCGACGGCCGCCGAGCATCTGCCCAGCCGGCCCAGCAACCAAGCGAGCGACATCTTTAAGCAGGCGAATCCGCTGCAGAAATCCGCCACGGTCACCTACGTGTCGCCCTATCGTACGGCGCAGCCGGTGACGCGCAGCTCGGATCTGTACAAGTCGCGTCCCTTCAGCGAGCACATAGATGCTGAACAATTCAATCTGCTGGAGCGCCACAAGCTGAACAAGACGGCCTCGTTTAGCTACGGCAAGGTGGATGAGTTCACAACGCCCCTGGCACCAGTGCGACCACATCGCAACGGTAATCATGGTCAAAGCCAACGGCAGACCGAGCAAGCCGCCGAGGTGAGCATCTCGGCCTCGACGGAGAATCTGCGCTGTGAGGCGAGGGCACGGGCCCGTCTAAAGTCCAACACGGAACTGGGCCTGAGCCCCGAGGAGAAGATGCAATTGCTGCGCAAGCGTCTGCAGTATGATCAGAACAGCGCAGTTAAGGCGAAGCAGCAGGAGGCACTGTCCAGCGATCTGACGGCGCGTGCCAGAAAGATGAGCGCATCCAAGAGTGTCAACGACCTGGCCTACATGGTGAGCCAAGGTCAGCAGCAGCAGCTGCGCATCGACAGCAATGCCGTGAGCCAGGCCAAGGCCGCCGACTTTACGTCCGATCCCAATCTGGCGGCCAGTGCACAAGACAAACCGCTGAAATCGAAATCCAGCAAGAGGCATAAGGATCCGGAGCGACGCAAAAGCCTTATACAATCGCTGTCCAGCTTCTTTCACAAGGGCAACACCAACTCGACAACGGCCTCGGCGTCCAGCAGTCCAAAGGAACAAGGCGGCGCTGTAGCTGCCAGCCACTCTGAGCATGCAGAGCGTCCGGGTACAAGCAGCAGCGGCACGCCCACGATCTCCGATGGAGGCAGTGGCGGTGGCGGCGTCTTTAGTCGCTTCCGCATCTCGCCCAAATCGAAGGAGAAGTCAAAGGTGAGTTTGCAATTTTAAATTTCACATCAAGCCAAATGTGATTAGTTGTGTTGTGGATCCAGACAATTCATCGAGTAATTATCGTACATCTAAAATCTTGCCGTATCTCACCAATTGGAGCTTTATAACTATAAGATCTTGGCTGAATTCTTTTGGTGTGCGGTGCATTATGTATATCATATGTCCTTATTTATAACCTAAACTTTTATCAACATTTTGCAGTCTTGCTTTGATCTGAGGAATTTCGGTTTTGGTGTAAGAACATTTTTACTTACCTATACTATCTCCAGTTCATTGTCATTAAACTTGAAACTTTCATTCATTTCTTTGTATTGGATTAGATTTTAGTATTTGGCATGAGTTTTATATGTATTTCAATTTCATCTGAACGATTTATATAATTGATAATTAATATTCATACTATGTGAAATTATCAAGTTTTTACTTTTGAGAAATAGAAACTATAATACCCCTGCTAATAATTTGCTAAATTGGTCCGATCTGTTTGGCAAAATTCCATTAGGATCAGGGTTTAATGTAATTCTTGTGAAAATACAAATTTATTAAATTTATTTGCCGGAGTATTTATAGTTTTCTATATTAAATATATTGTTTCTTTAATTTTTACATTATTTTCATTTTTTCTCTGCTGCTTTTACAATTTTTCATAGTTCATAATAAAAAATGCATTTAAATGTTTTGCGCTTTAGTGAGGTTTAATTAATATTGTCCTATTTTTTCGTTTCTTTATATTATTTTATTTATTATTTTATTTTCATTTTCTTTTCACAATTGCAGCTGAAAATATTTAAGTCATAATTTAAGGTTGCCTGCTGATACCCTTTTATTTTTATTATTTTATTTATAATCCTTACATGTGTGCACTCTTATATCTTTTCGATTTTTAATAAGGATTTGTGAAGGCTACAATATTTGATTTTAGACAGTATTTTGACATAGGATTAAAATTTTTATATGTTTAATTCTTTCTAAGTTGTTGATTAATAAACCAATATTATTATGCATTTTTATTTATAAGTTCTGTTAATAGATTTACTTAGCAATATGGAAGAAGTTTGGGTATTCAAAATATTTTTTTTATTATATACATATATTTAGCTTAAGTCCATATTGCATGAATTGGGTTTTGGATTTTCGGTTTGGCCCTTTTGGTAATGGTACATATTCCAATTGCGCTCTCCCAGGATAGTTAAGCACGCTTGTCTTATATTTAAGTTGTTAATAACATCTTGTTTTAAAACTGAAAACTGAAAATTGTTTACTTTTCGAATGTTTCTTTTTCGCAATTGCTCCAACCCCAAAATATACAATACACACATAAAATATTTAACTATATATATTTCAATGCAACACAAAACTAGGACAAGGATTCGATCACAAACACCGCAACATTGCCAACAAGCACAACAACAACAACAACAACACAAACGAAACACTCCCAAGATTACCTCAACACCACGAACAACAGTCGCTATCGAAAGCAAACGAACACCGAGTCGTTCTCATCGTCCAGCCCGCAGCTCTATATACATAAGCCCCATCATCTGGCCGCAGCGAATGCCTTGGACGACCAGATTCCGCCACCCATACCGCCATTGCCACTGAATTATCAAAGATCCGATGGTTTGTTGCTCTCACTTGATGTTTACATTTCCCAACCCTCTGTTTTGCTGTCCATGTATTCAAGCGTTCAAACCTACTAAGTGCCTATGTATATGTGTTTATGTCCCATATAGATGAGAGCAACGCTAACGAGACACGAGAGCATAAGAAGCAACGTGCCATATCGAAGGCTTCGCGACAGGCTGAACTCAAGCGATTGCGAATCGCTCAAGAAATACAGCGCGAACAGGAGGAGATCGAGGTGCAGTTAAAGGAACTGGAGGCACGAGGCGTGCTCATTGAGAAGGCCCTGCGGGGCGAGGCGCACAATTATGAAAAGTGAGTATAAAAATACATCAAAGAAATATTTCTTTGTAATAATGTCAATTATTTTTGAAGCTTGGATACGAGTAAGGACAATGACGAGAAGCTACTTAAGGAACTTTTAGAAATTTGGCGCAATATCACAGCGCTGAAGTGAGTATGGATGAAATCAATCAAAATGTGAATCACATGATAGCAAACATTATTATGCAGAAAACGTGATGAGGAACTGACTATAAGGCAACAGGAACTGCAATTGGAATATCGGCATGCACAGCTCAAAGAGGAGCTTAATTTACGTTTGTCTTGCAATAGTAAGTGAAATATATAAAGGAAAATTTACAATCTGCCTTAAATAAATAACTATTATTCATTTGTAGAACTGGACAAAAGCTCCGCCGATGTGGCCGCCGAAGGTGCAATACTCAATGAGATGCTGGAAATTGTGGCTAAGCGGGCGGCGTTACGGCCAACTGCCTCACAGGTGGACCTAACTGCAGCGGGCGGTGCTTCGAGCTCAACAGACGCGGGCATTACACTAACCGGTCAATCGCACGAACAGGAAGAATCGAATGCAAGTCTTCCCACTCAAACACATTTGAGTTAACACATTTGGAACTGATCTAAGTTAATTATTTTAATTGCAGATTTGAATTTTAAACTTGCCTTGGGGCTTACTGGCTTTCGAGTTTTGGCAAGGATTTTTACGCCTAAATACTTAAGCAGAATGTACCAAAAAGCAGAAACTATAAGTAGCGGAACACAAAAACAATAACGAAACAAAAACATGAGCTGTAAGATAAACGAGCAAAATAATAGCCGAGTACGTACTCAGGCGGAATAGTTTATAATAACCTAGGACCATCGCTTAAGAAATTTTTCAAGAAACGCGCAACATTATTGTATAAATAAAACCAAAAACGAATTCGCTTATTAAAAATAATGTTCAGTTAGTTTCAACCACACAAACATTTTTAGTCATTTGGTTTGTTGCAGCCTTTCAACATTTCGATGAACTGTCTGATCTTTGTACGTTATATTATGTTGTGTAATAAGTCTACTGTGTAACGTGAAAATGTATGTGCAAATTGTTTGTCCATTGATCAATTGTAAATTATGTATTTCTGTATTGATTAGGTTATTTTTTTGAGTTGTGTGTGCGTATATGTATGAAATTTTAGTCTACTTTTATTTGTATGAATAATGCATGTCAATCATCCTTGCATGTAATTTGATGACCAACTAAAATCAAAGTGAACACAAAGATATATACACAAATATTTTCTATACATATATACATATGTATATTACGTGCGAATATAACGATATATTAAAAAGCAAAGCAAACATTTATTGTATACTAATAAAATGATTTAAATTATTATGTAATTTTATTTATATCTAATCAACATATTTATCGAATTTATTATGTATTTTTTTGATTTATTTAAATTTGAATAAAGATTTTATGAATTGTGAGTAACGGCCAATTGAATTTGTTCAGCAGTTATACAGTTAGTTATGAGCGATGTGGCAACTCCATTCACAGCGATGGTTATTTATCGATTTATTTTGTGAGTGTTTGCGAAAACCGATAGTTCGCGCACTCTTGCGTAGGGAAAGTCCATCTCTATTAAGAAACAAAAACACAACAAACGCATTTGTTTCTATTTTAACCAAAACAAATCGATTTAAATAAAAGGGTTGTCTGTAATATTACTCTTAAAGTGGAGAAAAATGCCCGAAGAAAAGATAAGCAAAAACTCAAAAAAGGCTGTAGGCTCAATGGCAAAGACAGCAAGCAAATCAAGCTCGCAGGATATAAATCAGATGTCGCCTTCGGCTGCGGCTGCGCAGCTCTCAGCGGATGCTGAAATGGAGGAGGAACACGGGGCCCAACCGGCGGCATATAGCATGCGACCAGCATTTGGCGAATCTTTCCCTTTGCCAGTCGTAAAAAGCATCATAAACAGCGTAATGACTGGGAAACTTAAGGGTAAGTGTGCAAAAATCGAATGGAGCCAAACAAACGAGCGTCGCTAAGCAACCGACAATATTCCAGACAAAATATATGACAAGGACGCGGTCGGGATCTGGACGCGGGAAATAGCCGACGAAGTTAATCAGCTGATTGCCGCCAGTCCCAAAGTAAAGCGCTACAAGCACGTGGTGCAGGTAATGCTGGGCCAGGAGATGGGCGCCGGTGCCACCTACTTATCGCGCTGTTGCTGGGACTGTGATTGCGACACCTCCGTTACGGAGGTGTTCACCAATACGAGCCTGTTTTGCGTGTGCACAGTATTTGGAACGTATCAGTACTGAATCGAAGCTGGGCCAGCAGCTGGGGGCAGTAAACTGATTAGAATGTAAGGTGAGTTTGGCTAAGTCGTTTTTACTGTATGCTAACGTACTAAATGGGACTCGTTTTCATTTCAGTTATTTATATATACCAAAGTTAACAGGTGGACCTTCTCGATTTGAATCTAATGCAGTTTCGCAATGCGGGGCTTAAGAATTTTTTATTGAGCTAAGCAACCTATTCATCACTTTATAATGTGTACATATACTTAGCCGATTTCGTTGAAGCCACACATTATATGCATTAAATATTGTTTAAAAAGAGTGAGCATCATTTATAAAAGAAAACATTTGCGTTATTTACATTACATTTGCACAAGTTTGCACGCAGGTTGGGCAGGCACCAGGAAGCGGACATTGCTCCCAGCTTCGCTTTCAATGCTGTCCATTCGCTGACCTTCGTTTTGCATCAGTGCATCAGTGGCTCAGTGGCTTATTGTATGCGCACGTTAAGCGGATTGAGTATGCGGCCCGACATTACCGCCACGTCCAAGTCGCGATCGATGATGAAAAACAGAAACGGATGATTAACAGAGATCTGTATGGGCTTCGTTTGAGCGCCAGAGTTGCCTGAACAAAAGGAAATAGTTATTGCACATTTTTATTGCTGCTGCTGCAATCGAAGTTGCAGGTGGGGCTGGCTAACACCTCGATGGAAATCTCTAATGCGTTGCGCCTCAATGCCTCGAGGTGTGCTGCAATGCAGCAGCCACTTACGTTTTAGCTGATTGATGGGATGCGTTCGAATGTTGACGTCAATCGATTGCTCAATGTGTCGCACATAGACGCCCTTCTCATCAGTCATGGGTCGGAAATCGGCGCGATTCGGCTCGAATATGTCACAGCTGCAACGAGAGCGAAATAAACAGAAAGTAAAAGTGCGACTCCATGGGATGCTGCCCTGTCCGCTTACATGCCCATCTGCCGAACAAAGAGAGAAGCAATTAATGATATCGCTAGTCGATAAGGGAGTTTGCCCAGCAGCTTACGTTTTGCAGATCGTTGGTCAGGAACATGGTGCCGTGAAGCTTGAAGTCGGGTATGATGGCCTGCACCCAGCGTGGCTTCAGCTGCTTCCGCATCAGACGCAGCGTTGGGCCCAGCTTCAGTGAGGCGGCCGCGGCCACAATGTCCATGTGGTAATCGGGCAGCAGAATCATCAGATTGTACTCGGGCGTGTCCAGCTCCAGCTCCAGCACGCTCATCTTCAGGTGCTCAAAGTACTTGTAGTAGAGCACCGCATTGTACACCTTGAAGGTGGTGTGCACCACCTGCTGGTTGCCCAGGTAAAACACATGGCTGATCACATCCGTGTTGTAGTTGGTTTTGGACTCGGCTCCTTCGCCGATGAAGTGCGGCTCAAAGTCGTTTGTGATGTGCGCGAAGGCAGCCGGCGGTGGTATGGGCAGAGGGTGCGGTGGGCCATGCGGCGCATGCGGATTGAAGAGCGCCACAAAGAGATTGGCGTCCAGTTCCTTATAGCCCAGCACGTGCCGCTTCTGACGAGGCATGTTTGGCCTGCGGCCAGCGGTCGTTGCCGGCGGCGTTGCTGCTGTTGTGCTGAATCCTTGGCGTGCTCCGAGCGTTGAGGTTGCCTTGCGCTGGTTGGGCGCTGCCATTTGGCGTGCCATCATGGGCATCACGGCGATGCGCGCGCTGGGCAAATAGCTGGGCTTCGGCGTAATGGGATTGGAGTGCTTGAGCGGCGCCTGCAGCTTGCTGGTGGGCAGCCGTGAGACGCGTGCCTTTTGTATGCGCAGAAGCGGTTCGGCCTCCTCTTCGGCCACGAATGCGGCGACCAGCTCCGCAGCCTCATCCTCGGCAGCAGGCTCAGCGGCCTCGCCCGAGGTGGTGGCTTCTGCGGCCTCTGTGGTGGTTGTTTCTGCCTCGGTTGTGGTTGTTGCTTCCTCCGTGGCTGCTGTCGTTGTTGTTGGGATGGTGGTGGTGGTGGTTACTTCAGCGCTGGTCGTGGTGCTGGCGGGCAGCTCGGTTGTTGTGTCCGCGTCTTCGGCCGTGCTGGTCTCAGCCTGCATCTCCTCGGCCGTGGCATTGCTCGCCATTGTGGTATTGGCCATTTCCGCATCGGCGGTCGCGTTCGCTGACGTTGTCGACGCCATGTCAACGCTCAGGTCATAGCCGTAGAACATCAGAACCGTCTCAAAGTCCTTGAGTACCGTTACATTGCTCCTGCTTAGACTGAGTCCCTTCAGGGGATTATCGGACCCAAAGAAATATGTCTGCAAATAATATGATTTCAACAATCTGCGATTATCAAGTTTGAATTAACTACTTAAGCAATGGGATAACTCTCAGTTATAAAATCTGTTAATGACTTTGCTCCCGCTGGAGGGGATTATCGGACCCAAGCAAATAACGATCTACATAAAATATGGGAGAACTATCAATTATGAATTCCATTCATGCCCAACTACAAAATTTGGCCACTCATTGCAGATTGTTTTGACGGGGGTCAATAAACTTTGGCACAATTGGGCATCGATAAGTAGATATGCCGGCATTGGCCCGGGGCACAATTACACATGATCTATCAATATCAACATCTCCGAGCCACAGCTGGGTTCGTTGTTTGCTTTATCAGACAAGTGTAATCCACGAATTGTGGTGCGTGGATTACAGTCCCGCAATGTGCCTAGCGATGCATGTAAATTTCAGTTGGCCGGGCGTAAGCCACTCTCACCCGCAGCCGTCGGTGGATGTCACGGTAGCCAACGCGAATGACGTCACGATTGTTGGGCAACTGCAGCACATTGCGCAGCTCTGCGGCGCTCCGGCCGGAGGAGCCCTCGTACAGCGCCACCAGGACGCTGACCAGGGCCGTCGGCGAGAATGCAAAGTTATTGCGATTGAGTATGGAATGGTAGTGGAGCAGCCGATGGGTCAGATCATTGGTCAGGTCGACCATGACCTCGGCGGGCGTCAGCTGCTTGGCCAGCACGTGTGGCAGGTGCTCCAGTTCCAGCGGCGTCAACGGCGCCGGCGGCAACGGTGGGTGGGGAAAGCCACTGGCGCGAAACTCCTCATGATCGATCTGTATGTAGTGGGCGTGGCAGGGCAGAAACACCAGCAGCAGCAGCAGCAGCAGCAGCCAGCCCAGGTAGATGGGGGTCATTATGTGCCTGACCTTGTTCAAATTTAAATAAATGCACATTGATAATCGCGTTAACTGTTTTTGTTTTGATTTCGCTTTGAAATTGAACTGAGGCATGAAATCCGCTTAGCAAAAAAGTTGGCGAACTCTGTAAGTGCTCATGAATTGCATTATTTTCGCCTCTAATTTCTAATCAATTACGCATTCAAGGTTTTCACGTAATTTTCCAACTGTCAAACGAAACGCTTTTTACACATTTTCGCGTTCAATTCGCCTTCGTTTTGGATCCGATTACCCAACTAACTCCCGTGATTGCTGCCGGCGCACTGAAATTGTGGAACACACGGCATTGGGCTGATATATCAAATCCGATCGATGTGTTCGGCAGCTGTGACGCAGTCGTGCGTGTTTCGGCATTATTTGGGCTTAAGAGTATGGCATGGCTGAGTGGTAAACGATCTGAAAACGATCTGTAAGCGATGGCGTCTGTTGTAACTGTGTACTTACAAAAAAGGGAAGCGTTGTGGAAATCCAGCCCACTGGCAGAATCCCAACATTTTAAATTATATGTTATATGTTTTTCACGAAGTGAAAACGTTTAACGGCAATTTTTGAGACTTGAAATTTGGAATATATACTCGGATATACCAGCGTCAGAAGAAGGGCTAAGATTTTTTAACATTAAACCCCTTATCTGCCCCAATTTTAGATTTTAGCTAGCCTGAAACGAATACTTTTAACCCTTTAACTGACAGTTTATTTTCTTTCTCCTTGTCAGCTGTCAGTTTACCAAAGGACACCCGCTTATGGTCAGACTTTGACATGCATTTGACTAATGAATTTTATTCAGTTTACTCCATTCAGCTGGAGGTTTTTTAGTCTCGGTAAAAATGTCCTCGGGAAAGCACTTCGTTTACGCCTGCATAACATATTTGTTAGCGTGTTGTGGAATAGCAGGATTCTACTTCGATAGCCGCACAGGCAGAGTGATAAAGTCGCGATATTTGTGCTACTATAGCCGACTGTTTAGTCTTTTTACTTTGAGCACTTTTCCGATTATGATACATGAATATTCGTATAAAACCCCGAAGATTCCCTCCCAGTCCAAGCTAATGGCTGCCATCAGTAATGGATATCCTCTCATTGCGCTGATTTCAGTCGTGAGCTGTGTTTTCTGTGCTCAACGCTGGCAGCATAAAATAATCCGGATGATAGAGGATCTGCTGAAAATTGAACAGCTCGAACGGATCGAACCTTACTATGGCATCAGACCATCACAGCAGCTATATCTACGACGGCTATTCGGGCTCCGATTATTGCTACTAATGCCAAGATCTATTGTAATCTTTTTACGGATGACCATCGGAAAAAACGGATTTTTCTTTTATTTCAGTATCTTCATGGCAAGACTTATGAGGAGTGGATTATATTTCCTATTATTTAATCTAATCTGGCAGATATGCTATACCTTCCTAAAACTGCAGGTTTATTTGGAGCACACACTTTTCGAGTCAGTGCCAACGTCAAAGAAAATGCAGAAACTAAAAGAATGTCATCGGATATACATTGAACTTATTCGTATGATTAACGAAATATGCACAATTTTCAAGTATCCCCTGGTTTCTTGTATTCTGTACCAGATTTGTAATGCCTCTTTGAGTGGATATGCATTTTTGCGACAATATTTTGACGAGCGGTTGGGAATATCCGTAATTGAAATTGATAAGCTCGTATTAATGCTAGGTGTTTTTGATATATTGGAGTTCTGCGTACTGGCCAGTATCGCTTACACAACTGGTAAACTCCATGACGACACATTTAACATTCTACGTTACCCTTACTCGGACGGGGTCCTACTGGATCGCAGAGTACGTATAACACAATCATCATGCCCCTGCAGAAGGTATTAAAGCTTAGTCACGGAATGTGTAAAACATAGGACACATATTCGACCCCGTACATTTTGTCAAATAGTTTATGTACTTTTGGTCAAAAGTTTGATAGGAAGAGTAGGAGAAATTTGTTTGTTGTTGGCAATTCATATATTATAATTCACCAATAGGAAAGAAAATATCCAATCAAATTCAGCAGTTACCCGCTTATATATGTTTTGTATATTACATTTAACGATTTTCCTCTTTCAGAACGATTGGTTTGCCCTGCAGCTAACTTACCGAAATAAGGACGTCCACACCTTTGACGCCCTCACCATCAATCTACGTTTGGTCTTTGTAGTTGTGACTAGTATCGTACTCCATATTATATACATGCTACAGAGCGACTACGATATTTTGAATAGATAAGATCAAAATTTGTTATTAAAGTTTATCTGTTAAATAATTCGACTTTTATTTTGTGCGTTAAATTACCAAAATTAAGCAAGTAAACATGTTGCAGTCGGGTGTAATCCACTGCTCAATACTCTACTCATAGTGTAATAAAATCTTAAATTAGTCCAAAAGCATTCTGTTGATTGTTGTAACCTAAAAGAATTCAGCGAGTAACTGCAAGGGGAAGAAATGTTTGTAATCGGTCACTTTATATATATAATATATATATAATAAAATAAAATTTGGACTAACTGTTCACTGTTATACTTCGGTCTGCCTAATACGAACGAAGAAAATTGACCAAGAAATAGATAAATCAACCAAGTATTGAGCCAAAGCGACATTTACGCTTAGATTAGATTATCTACTTGTCACAAATTCCATTTTCTGATTATTTTTGCGCACTTAACTGCATTCACCCAGAGCTATACTATCAGTCTCGGTAAATATGTCCTCGGGAAAGCACTTCGTTTGCGCCTGCATAACGTATATGTTGGCATTTTGTGGCGTCGCAGGATTTTACTTTGATAGCCGCACGGGCAGAGTGATAAAGTCGCGGTATTTGCGCTATTATGGCGGACTATTTAGTCTTTTTATTTTAAGCAACCTCCCAGAGATGATAAAGATATATTGGTTCAACACTCCGAAGTTTTTCTCCGAATCCAACCTCATACGTATATTAAGTTACGTCTATCCTAAAATCGCGATATTTTCATTATTAAGCTGTTTGTTCTGTGCCCAACTCTGGCAGCAGAGGCTAATCCAGATAATCAAGGATCTTCTGAAAATGGAGGAGCTTATCATCAAATCGAACCATCTCAACATCACTCCATCACAGCAGCCATATATTCGACGGTTATTCTGGATCAGATTTTCCCTCCTAATGTCAAGAATTGTTTTAATCTTTTTATGGATGCCATTGGAAAGCCACGGATATTTTTTTAAATTCGGAATTTTGCTTGCAAGATTAATGAAGTCTGGACTATATTTCCTAGTATTTACTCTCATCTGGCAGATATGTTTTCTCTTCCTGAAGGTGCAGCTTTGCCTAAAGCAGCTCAACCTTGATCAGATGCCTATGTCAAAGAAAGTGAAAAAAATACTGGAACTACAGCGGATATACTATAAACTCATTCAAATGCTCAACGAATTATGCTCCATTTTTAATTACCCGGTGGGCTGCTACATTCTGCACTTGATTTGCAGTTCCTGTATAAGTGGATATTCATTTGTGCGACTTTCGCTGGGAATACCCTTGAGATCAAGCGTTTCAAAAGCTGATTGGCTTATACTAATTGTAAGCACCCTTGATGTCTTGGAGCTCTGCGTTCTGGCCAGTATCGGCCACTTGGCTGGCACACTTCATGAGAGCACACAAATCAGCTTGCGCTATCCTTACCCAAATGAGGATCTATTGGACCGCTGTGTAAGCACAAACTTCTCATTGGGGTCGTACTTTTATTGATTTACTTTATTCAAAATGTTTTAGAAAGACTGGCTAGCCCTGCACATAACTTGGCGAAACAAGAACGTGCACGTCTTTGGCATATTTATCATTGATCTTAATATGCTGTTTCTATTTTTAAATGGTATCGTACTTCATATTATATATATGGTACAAAGCGACTATAGCTACATGCAAATTTAACAGACATTTTTATATTTTCCATTAAAATAACTAATTTCAAACCAACATAATCTATATATATTACATGTTTAATAAGACTTTGTTCTGTCTTTTTCAATATATAAATTTTAGAGATAATAAAATGATAAAATCAAACTTGAAAGCATTTCATAACATTTACCTAAAGGCTTACAGTGCGGGGAAAATGTTCTCCGGAGAACTCTTAATTTCTTTCAATTTGCGAAAGAGTTGAAAAAATGCAAAACAAATTTGAGCAGGAAACAGCTAACAAGCACACAGCGGAGAGCATTTTGGCGCCATCTAGCGGAAATTGATGTAAGCTTGTAAGCAAAAAAGTGCTGCCACGCTGCGGAGCAAAGAAATGATATAATGTAAGCAGTGCTGAATTAAACAGCAGCCGTTAGCAAAGCAGTTTATTATTTAAATTTAAATTTAAAATTAAATAAGTTTAACTATTTAACTCAGTTATGAATAGATTTTTAAAACAAAGCAGACAAATCATTTATTTAGTTAGTTATCTTATTCCCTCTTATTGCATTCAATATCTTGTTACTTCGGCTACAAGAGTTTGTCGAGCAAGCAGTGCAATAAGGGCAGTTAACAATTGAAATATGAATTTGAATATCGAATTAGTTTTCCAGCCCGAGTTCAACAAAAGTAGATTGATATCAAATCAGTTGAAAACAAAATGATATTCATAATATACAATAAGCAAAACAAGTTTACAGAAAAACATGAACATAATTGCGTATTTAGTTTAGATCCAATTCACAAACAGTTTTGCTTGATTTATCGATCTCGAGAGATTTATAAGCAAGGAAAAAGGAAACCCTATAAGCTTAACAAGCTCAGATTATATTTCCTGCTTTAAAGCACACATTTGTAAAAATCCGAGCCATTTCTACAGTTGTCACGAAAGAAACGCAATTAAACTGGATAAGTGACATCCAGCCCGAGCACCGCTGTGAAAAGCACTCAAGAAAGTGGCTGCCGCTAGCGGAAGTAACTTTTTGCTAACTGGCAAGCATATATTCAATTAGATGTTTGTTGCTGAGACAAATTGATTAATTTGCCCGCACAAACCCAACGGGCCCCTGGCAACCGTCAAGTAATATAAATACAATAAGAACTCTGCACTTCAGCAACAGTCGCTGTAGAACCAGTTTTCAGCAAACAAACCCGCGGCCAACACCAACGCGTCGATTTGGCAACAAACCCACGTCCGCGCTTAAGCTAAGCACCGTTTCCAGATCTTAACTACCGGTGAGTGTCGAGTACTATTTTGTGTACGTCACCAAATCAATTAGACAAAAACTGCTGTCAGTTCAAGTGTCACGCCCACCAAACGGCTGTGACGTATAAGCCGCGTTTAGCACTCGATTCACATTACTCATACGTACGGCGCGTGTTGGCAATTAGCTTAAAAAATATATATATTAACAAACCATTTATATTGTATAAAATTAGCATAACTTAAAAGTTTCCCACGATTTACATAACTGACTAGTTAATATATTATTATCAGCAGTTTGTTTATGAAAAACTGTATAAAACAATGTCGGAAAGTGTAAACAAAACAAAGTTTGAGTCAGATGTGGGAATGCCGATAATTAAATACTCTTGCATACACTTTCCAGATGTAACCATATAGTCCTATAATCCTCAGTAAAATCTTGTCAAATAGTACAGAGTGGTTTTTTTCATTCGACATTAGAATTTACGATTTGGAATGAAAGAAACGAACATGACTGCTCTTTCTGATCAGCCTGATATTTACTTTATGAGTTACAGCATTTCTAAAAACGTTAGAATACCCTTTGGAAGGGTATTCAAGCAAAGTGACGCGACCGCTGACAGGCTGCCAGACAGCGTGTAGCCGCTGGCCGTACCCAGTTAAACCAGTCGCGGGAACGGCCAGCAGCAGCGTGTCCGGTTGGGACAAAAGAATTTCACGCATTTTATTGGGGCGTAACTTATTATTATTGTTGCTTCGGCTGGGTCTACGGCGCCGGCGCCAACTCCCGCTGTCAGCTGGACTAGCCCGCCCAACTTGGTTCTACGTTGTACGATTTTAGCTGCAGTTACAGCGCCATTAATTAATTCGATTTGCATTCATTACGATATTTAACACATGACATCGGTTGCTGTTCGGCTGAGTCCGTTTCCCTGGCACTTCCTGCTGTTACTTTCCATGCGATTCTCTCAGCTTTCTCTCCCCGAGTCGGTGAATTTTTATTAATATTTGTTCTTGACAGCGGGGAATTTTGTTGAAAGTTATTTAAATCTTTTAGGTTTTTTCATTTAATCCTCTGATTAGAGAAAAATTCAAAGTTTTTTAATTTGAAGATCATCATCTCGTTTTTTTGTAAGAACGCATATGTAAAATAATATTTGAAAATCTTTAAATTCCTATGTTAGAAATATCTTAAACATGCCATTAAAATGACATCAAATCTGATAAGCAGCTTGTTATGCAAAACTTAACAAAGACCCACGCGACTCCAATATATCGCTCCTTGCTAGCATTTTAGTAAATAAAAAAAAAAGCCAACACACACATAATTTGCATAGGGGACACCAAGCAAATTGGCATTTTATTGAATTTGTATTGATTTTGTAGTTTTTTATTGTTTTTGTTCAAATATCTGACGCACTGCGGGCTCTCTGAGACCGGCTTGAATTGCCGTTGTAGTTGTTGTCGCTGCTGCCGCCGCCTCAGACTTCTTGACGTTGTTAAGCTTTCGCATCTGCGTTTGGGTCGCCTATAAAACCACAAGAGACAAACGTGCGTTTAATTATTTCAACATCGCACTTGGCGCGCAACGGTCGCTTATGCTATAACGCTGCACTCTATCATAGGCTAAAATAAATATCGAATCCGTATATATATATATATATCTATTCGTTTGACAGAGCTCTTGACCGTTATCAGCATGTGCACAAATAGGACTCTGCTGCTGCTGAGCATTGCATTGACTCTGTCGCTCTGTCTGCTGCAGTGCGGCGAGGCTCTTCCTTCCATAGGCCACTATGGCAAGCGATTCGGTAAGTCACAGGGTCTTAGGCCACCCAGTATGGGAGTTGTGTTAACTATTCTCTTCTCAACAGATCCCATGGGCGGCATTGATTTCATACAGATTTGCCTCAACAACTGCGCTCAGTGCAAGAAAATGTTTGGGGACTACTTTCAGGGCCAGACCTGCGCCGAGTCCTGCCTCAAGTTCAAAGGCAAGGCCATACCGGACTGCGAAGATATTGGCTCTATAGCGCCGTTTCTTAACGCGCTCGAGTAGGGGCTTACAAAATGTATCCGCCTTTTATAAACTGTATGTGTGTGTGTGTGTGTGTGTGCGAGTGTGTATTTTTATCGGCTCTGACTCAGGCGCGTATTTGGGTCAATGCGATGCGATGCGATGCTCAACACGATCTTGGCTGATGACGACCACGACGACGACACTGAACTGGCGCTTGCTATACGATTAAATGGCTTTAACTACAATGCTTACCTAGAGTTTCCGGCAAACCTTTGCTAGGTGCTGCCGCACAGCTCGTAACCAAAGAAGTTCCTATAGTATTTACTAATAATGTTAACCAGCACTCAATAAATGCAATTACAATTTAAACAATTATTAACTTTGTTTTTATTTTATTTTAATGATAGTTTCTGCATATACAAAACTTACAAACTTATTCAAGGTCTGGTGTGTTATTGACGACCTCCTTTTAACTTACCCTGTATTTTTGCTATTTTAAAATAATACATATATACAACAAATGTATGAATAATGCATGGAAATGTTGGAAGTCCCTATAGAAAATGGCAGTGTAAAACTACAACTGACTGGCATTAGATTGCTTTCGAGCGGAAAACGCGTTGCAGCGAGAGAGGGCAGAGAGAGAAGAGAGAGAGAGAGAGAGAGAGAGAGAGATAGAGGAAGAGAGCGAAGACTAGTAAAAGAGACTAAGAGGTAGTGGGAGAATTGAAGAATGTACAACTGAAAAATATATGCCGACGTCAAAAGTGTTGAGCTGTGTCCAGAATGGTATGAAAACATTCAACAAAGTTCTGTTTACTTTCTAAAGTTGAGCAGCGTGTCAGGTATTTCGTTGATATAGTTCTGAAAATGAGCAGAATATACGGTGAATAATATATAATCGAGACTTGAGCCCAGTTCGCTTACATAGACAGACGAGTCCAGACCATGGCTGCCATAGTCCGCCCACTTGCTCAGATCAATAGAGGGTATAATGCCGCTCTTGCAGGGCACGCGAGGATTGCTATAGAAGAAAATAAACTAACAATGCATTTTGACTAAAAAAAAGTGAAAACTCACATTTCGTGATCCGGCAGAACCATGGGATAGATTTGCACGGTGTCAATTAAATCGGTATTGTCGCAAATCAAACGCGAGAGTTTCGCCTTACGTATCTCCTGCAGCTGCTCGGGCGTAAAGGACGAGGGCTGGTTGGGCAGCTCGTACCAGAAGCGATCGCCGCGACGCAAGTAGCTCATCTGTGTGGCAATCACGCACGCAAAGGTGGGTCCCAGCATGGAGCCGGGCAGCGATTTCTCCGATACGCCGCCGGACCATAGGTCAATATCGGCCGGATGTCTAATAAACAGAGAAAGGCGCAGGTCAATAAAGGACTCTTCGTGGTTGGCCAGTCAATACGCACTCGAATATGCTGCCATAGCGCAGGACCGTCTCGTTTGGCATGGAGCCGTACATCTCATCCCAGGTATTGGATGTGGGCAGTCCGCAGAACTTGCGGAACTCCATATAGCCGGGAATGCCGAATTCGCGTCCTCGCTGCATGTTGAACGAGACCAGATCCATGCCGAAGCGGGCGCCCTCCTTCTTGAAGAGATGATTGGTCACCTCTTGGGTAATGGAGTCGTCCATGGCTTGCGCCACCTGATTCATCAGGCCCATAAAGTACTCATCCAGCACTCCGGCTCTATACAAGTCATAGGGACGCCGAATCAGATCCGACAATCGCTTGGAGGCGATAAATTTGTGGGCCTTCGACCAGCGCTCCACGGCGGTGGGCAGCAGTGAGTGGCCAAAGCGGAAGGCGGCGCCGGCAAATGAGTCAATGATGCCGGGATTGACTGTCGCATCGTAGCCATCCCAGTAGCCATCCTTCTGCAGGACCAGGCCGAACTTCTCCATCACCTCCTTGCCCAGTAGAATGGGCAAGAACTCATTGAAAGTGACGTGCTGGACTATGGCGATGTTGATGCGTCGCGCCTCCTGGAACAACGTCTCGTCATCCCAGTGCTGGTTAACGTGCGCCAGGCCCGTGGCCAGACGATTGTGCTCCCTGGCCATCAGCGTGTGCATGCAGGTCAGCACCAGCTGCTCGTTAACGCGGATCTCGCCGCCCTCGAAGCAGTACATGCTCTTGTTGGGTCGCGTGCAGCCCTCATCGGGTATGTCCAGCTTGAGCGGCAGCAAATCCTTCAAGCCGTACTCCTGGAACACGGGATTCATGCGCATCAGACCACCGTAGCCGGTGCGCAGCTTGCGCGCAAACGCCTCCTTCACGCCGTAAACGGTGTTGGCATCGATGACGCCGGTCAGGGTGTTGAACTGCTGCCGGGAACCTGAAGTGCGGGGGCGTGGTAGGGGCATGTGGAATCATCGTGTTGCATGCTACTCACCCAAGCGACAGCCGGGTCTGGGTGATGGGAAGCCACGCACGAAATCGATGCACTTGACATTGAAGAGGCGATAGAAGTAATCGTCATCTGGGATGCGTATCTCGTTGCAGTATGGATGCTTTTTGTGCAGCGGACGCTTGCAGCACTCCTCCGGATCGTTGCGATTGATGGGATCTGTAATCAAAAGGGGTGGGCTCTCTTAAGCTGTTCCGCTCACACAGCCGCTTGACCTACCCAGAGGCGTGCCAGTCAGCGTGAAGTCGTGATCCATGAACTGGCCCCAGGCAATGACCATAACGGTGCCGGCGTGATCATGATAGCCATCATCTGGGTGCATTGTGCGCGAGACCACACGCGAGTAGGGCAAATCGCGACCGGTTACCGAAATGCGCGGCGCATTGATGCCATCTGCGTAGAGCGGCCCAATCAGGCGCTGGAAGGGCGCATTGGCCGCGCCCCACGTGGGATGCTCAATATTATTGCACAGGCCATCGAAGCGACGGTATTTGCCCGGTCGACACTCGACGCCCGCAAAGAACGGCGGACAGACCTCGCGAATCAGCGTCTTGGAGGTGTCTATGGTGGGCAGGCCCTTCTCGATTTCCTCGTAGGACAGCCCGTAGCTGCAAGAGAAATATTATGAATTCGTTGCCAGCCAACTATGGCCAAAAGTTGACAAATGACTTGGCACGCCAGCAGCTGCGGATATCGCCCAACTTGGCATTTTCCTGTCGCGCCAACTGTTTGGCCCGCGCGGTTCTCCTCGGAGCTGATATTTTTCAATCTTGTCAAAAATTGCAAAATTTACGAATTAGCACGGCTCGTAAACGGCATGCAATTAACGCGCTGTTGGCCCGACTCTCAGCGACAGACATTGATGTCGATTTTCGAGACTTGACGCCGACATCAATGGCAAAATATTCGCTTTCAATTTAAGCCACTTGTCGTTTTATTGACGCCGATCGCTACGCCTGTGGGCTGTGCATCAAGCGCTGGTAATCTTTAATCTACTGCTGCCCAAAGTGCCAGAAAACGAAGTGGGAAAACTGCTGCATAATAAATTGGCGTCCGACACTTCCTCAAGTGCATGGGAAAGTGGGAAAAACTGCAGTCGCCCAAGCAAAGGGAGGCCAACTAAAGAAAGGGCTGGGCTATTGTTGTTGGCTCCGCAGATAGTGCAAACAGATACGAAGCTGAGAAAAAGACAACTTCACAGTCAATTGGGCTGGCAGTTAAGTGGTCTGAAGGTCCATAAATTGGACCAACTGAGGAAATGGTTGCCACTAATAGAAAGAAAACCTGTTAGCAGAGCGTTGAATACCCCTCGAAAAAGCATTGCAAATCAAGCGCTAGCTAACTAAGAGGCGTTTTTATTGCTTAAGACTGGATGCGTCTATTTGGTGCTATTTTCTGCCCCTTATTGTAAACAAATAATATATGCATATATACCTCTTAAATTGTTGTATGTCTATTTTACTTTATGTTAAGCATAAGACATTGGACCTTAAAGACCATTATTTATTCATGCTGTGCACAGCTGGATTCAACTGAATCATTATTTAGAAGCGCACTTTCAAGGAACTGGCCACAATTCAAAATTAATTTAAAAATAATTAAAATAAGTTTTAAAAAAATTGGTAAATGGCCATAATTATAGTCATAACTAATTTAGCTAAGATATCAGCCCCTACACTAACACAATTATCGTATCGACATTTATACATAATTAATATACAAGTTTTATTCTGATCCTTTAACTTACATAATCGCCCAGTAAAAACTGCTCTCAACTGCCATAAAAATGGCTTAAAATTTGGGCATATATGAAGCGCTCATATCTGATATTAATTGGGCAGCAGATTATACAACCGCAGCTGCAGTGCTGATGATCCTCGGAGCCAAGCTCTCGTACTCACGTTAGATGAGCGGAGCGCGGGGATTGGTCAAAAAAAGAAAGTCGCGCACGTTAAGGCCCAGGCTGCAACTGTGACCAACTGACTTGGCAGCCCGCTTGGCCACAAGTCCGCCAGTTGGCCAACCGTAAAACTGGTAATGCACTGTTGCATCCTCAGCTGGCTTCTACCCGTTTTCTGGTCGGGGGCAGTCACGCGCTCTCACACTGAGGCTGCCATCCCGAGCAGTCGGCGCATTGCATAATTCGCGTTTGTTTACATTTGGCGCTGCGAGCACAACAAATAACTGGCAAATATTTGGAGGCAGGTAGAAAAAAGACGCAGTTGCGCCAATTTGAAGAAGTTTGCGGATGCCGCATCGACGGAGTGAGGCTAACACATGGCAGCTACAGGTGGCCAAGTGGCCATCAGTCAAAGCCACCGACAGCGACGACGACAGCAAATTTGGCATTGCAATTAGCATTTGCATGTGGCAGACTTTCAAATCCATCCAATCCGCAGAACCTTGAGGCCAGGCGCAGCACCAGTTCAGATCGCTGCGGTTCCAGCCTCAAACTCGTACATATTTATGACTACAGGCGGTCTGGACGGACTACGGCACGAGCACCAGCACCAGCACCAGCAGCGGCTCAGCACGGGCACGATTTAAGTGCCATGTCATGCGTTATTTGGCAATCATTTATTGGGGCTGTGGGCGTGCCAGGCGCAACTTTCAAATGCGTTTAGCATTTATTGCCGTAACATTTACTTACGTGCGAGCCAATTGTATGGATATATCGAGCAGCAGCTCGCCCACGGTGGCCAGCTCCTCAGGCTTCCAGTCGGACTTGGGCTCGGCCACACCTGCAAAGTGCATCAGATATATAAGTGTCGTGAATAGTTGGCTTATCTGCGCATTGTTTAAACGGTTCGCAACTCACGTATACGCTTGCGTCCATCCGAATAGGCCGCGTTGATGGCATCGTAGGTAATGCAGGTGCCCGAGCCGCTGCTGTACGGGTTTCTGCAACGGGAAGAGGGCGAAAACGGGGATTATTGAATGCCGTTGTGTTATTGAATTTCAAGCAATTTGTCGCTATCACATGCTAACCACGCACGCCAGCTACAAACGCCCACCCACACGCCCGCACAGTCTGCGTACTGTCTGATAATCAAATTATTGCCGGGCCAGCGAACAAAGCTGAAGGCGGGCGGCAGCAGGCTACAGGAAACGGAAATGTCGGCCACAGTTGCAAACGTGACTTAGTCGAGGCAACATGGAGCAAGCTCGCAGCCAGCTCAGGCAGATATTGTGGGCTCATCGTGCCACCGATTCAAGTGCAACAATGCAGCAGCTGTTGCAAGTGAACTGCCAAGTATCTGCCCGCAGTCAAATGCTGTTCAACTTGGCCAAAATTGGGCTCTTGTGCGTTTTTGCCATATTCTTGTTGAATTACTACCATTCGGAATTACAGGGGCAGGTGAGTATAAGGCGTCTTTGCTAAGCGGCGTCTGCTTTTTTTACAGTTCAATTAGCGGCCTGTTTTGTCGATTAACGGCAAACATTTTTGTAACATTAAAATTTTATTTTTTAAATGAAGTGTGCTTTTTAAATGTTCATTTTGGATTAAGTGATAAATGTGAAGTGAGGTATGAATGTACTTAAAATTTTGGGAATAGTTCATTCTTGAACATTGCCAATTTAAGTATGAATGAGAATAACTGCTTCATAAATAAAAACAAATTTGTTGAACTAAGAATGAAATACTCACTACAAGATTTAAAAAAAAGCAATAAAAAGTTCTTAAAATAACACCTTTGTTCTGAGTGTGCATAGTAAATCCCATTGTGTTTTTCCCTTCCTTCCGAGTGTGAACTGATTGATTGAACCATTTGTCAACATATTTATAGCGTTGCGCTCTATCACTGCCACGCCCCCTGCGTTATGCGTTGCGACCGCCCGAACGCTGTGATTTCTGCGCCAACCTTAAGAGCGTGCCACGCCTGAGCAACCTAAGTCCTGCCAGATTCGAGGCGGAGTTTGCGTACAGTGGTGCCCCCGTCGTTGTCAGCGATGCCATGAAGAACTGGACGGCCGCAACGGTGGGTTCGATACCACATCAATGCAAGATCCACTCGGTTAACAACTAGTACGTTTAGCTCTTTAATTATGGGTACTTTCGGGATGTCTATCGCAAGGCCAAGCGCAAGCAGCGCATACGCGACTGCCAGTTCTTGCCCTACAAAACGGGCTTTCAGGACATATACGAGGCTTTGGATATGCCGCCGGCTCGCGTCGAACTGCAGCCGAATGAGGAGCCCTGGTACTTTGGCTGGAGCAATTGCCATGCCGAGACCGCGGAGGAGTTTCGCAAGCATTATGGCAGACCCTATTTTCTGCCCGAGCGCTCGGAGAATAATGCGGTTGATTGGTTTTTCATAGGCACAGCCGGACTGGGCGCCCAAATGCATGTGAGTATGGAGCCTAGAGCCCTTCAAGGCTATTTGTTAGCTTCACTGAACTCTGTTATCCTGGCAGATTGACAACGTCCGTCTGCCGTCGTGGCAGGCGCAGCTGGCAGGCAGCAAGCGCTGGCTGTTGGTGCCGCCGCCCGAATGCTATTTCCAGTGCAAGCGCTTCGAAGTGATTGTGCAACAGGGGGACATCAGTGAGTGCGGGTCTAAATTATGTCTCTGCCAGTGAGTGAGTTACTCTGTTTTCGTTTTCGCAGTCGTTCTGGATACCAACAGATGGTATCATCAAACGTTTGTGCAACCCGGCGCTGTCAGCCTCACCATTGGCGCCGAATATGACTAACTCAAATCGATTTCAAACTGGGTTTTTCCCAACAGGAAACAAAATGCAGCAGCAGCAGCAGCAGCGCAGCATCCATCTGGCCAAATAAATAAACTAAACTCTAACTGTAACTGTAACAGTAACAACTTAACTTAAATTTAACATTGCATTTGCGTTTGTAGCCGGTTTGTTAATTAAATGCCAAAACACGCAAATTTCTCGTCTCGCGAGCTGCTCGAAAAGCCCCCTAAAAAGGGGGTACAGCGACTTCCTCAAATGGAGCGACATGTAAAACGCGTGTCAGGTGACAACGATACATGTTAACAATGCGTAAGTATTAAATAATTACAGCAACAGCAACAACAACAACAAATGCAACATACACCATAGCACCCAACACATTTCTTAGACACGCAATGCAAAATCCATTTAAGCAATGGACGACATTCTTCGCGAACTTGCATCCATATTTTGTGTGCCACATGGGGCAGGGGTCTCTTGATATTATGATAAGATATGTAACATATCAAGGAAAGTGAGGCACTTTCTATTAAACTTATATCGAGCACTCTAAATGTAATACATTCCCGTGTACTCAAGGAAGTTACTTGAATTGTTTTGATTTAAGAATAATTTTTGCTATAATTTGTACAGCTTTTTTTTGTTGTGAGTTAGTGCTGCGACCTTTCGTTTTCTAGGCTTTTTTCTAGTTACTTAATATTATATTTTTAAGTCAATTCACGATATTTAATTTCTTTATGTTGGACCAAAAATTATTGTACATTTTATATTTTGTAGGATACGTGGTGTAAAGTGCAGCCAAAATTCAATATGTCACGTCCAGTAAGGGTGCTTGGAGATGGAAATTTAAAAAATGTTTTTTTTTGTTGGAAAATTTGTCAATTGGAAAATGGCGGTTGGCACTTAACTGGTCTGCGAGTTAATTTAAAAATTTATTGCTGCTTGAAAGTTCAATGTGCGCATTGGACTGGCTGGCGGGCAGTCAGAGATAAAGTTTTGGGCCAGCTAGAAAGTTGCTTGCATGCGGCACGCACTGGAATCGACTTGGTGTAACTGGGACTTGTTATCCTGATTGGGTAGCTGCGGTACAATGAATGTGCCTCTTGTTGCACTGCGAAATCAAATCGCGTTTGCAGGTGCGCGAGTACAAACATGCGAATGCTTCCTGCTAAAAGTGAAACTGTATTTTTAGTTGCACGGGCCGGCGTGGCGTATGCGTAATATTGCGAGTTGTGAGTAATTGCAAAAGCGTGTCGTAAATCTCCAGGCACACCATCCAAATATCAGATATCTATGCACGCGTGAGTTTTTCGGGCCTTGTGGCATAACCGAGACGATCGCGGGGGCTACTTCACTTACGCAGACTCTCCGAGGGGGAGAGAGCCGAGCAAAAAATGGTTTACAATATATCAGAGCTGCAGCATCAGTTGGAGCGGCAGCAATGAAAGTGGCCCGGGTCGGTAAACCTGTATTTATCATATAAGTAGGTTGTTGTGGCTGCAATTGTAGACTGCATTTTTGCCGGCCGCAACAAAGTTCAATAGCCAGGCCAAAGCCAAATAGTTGCCGAGTCACGTTTTGGGCCAGGCAACCCCAAATTAGCTCAACTCTCTGATGACCCCTATATAAATTTGTTATGGCCCGATCGTGCGACATTTAAATTGTAACCGTCTGTTGCATAGCTGCAACTTTGTGGCGCATGGTCGAAGTTCAGGCATTGTCTTTTAGCACTTTTTTTCAAAGTCACATTTCGAAATCGTATCCAAACTTCAGTTTGCCATCAATAGAAGAGACGGCCATGCAGCAGTAGCAACAGCAGCTGTTGCCGTGTCGCACTGCAGGTGCTTTTGGCGGCTTAAAATGTTGCAATGCCGTTTATTTGTATAGCTGTTGTTGCTTTTTTTGTTGTTGCTGCTGCTGCGGCTGCTGTTGTGCGGTTTTTGCCAATAAATCTGTGGCGACCTGTCAAGTGCCGTCAAGCAGACGCGTTCGCATCACATGACTGAGTCTTCACGTTTACCCAAAGACAGCGTATCCGAAGTCGAGGTCAAAAACCCATCGGTTAATTGCGGCAAACGAGCTGCACATCCGAAGCAAACAAGTGTAACATTTAATTCTGGCAATACACACTTTTTTGTTGACAAGAACGCATCACAAAGCTTTTAATTATTATAAACAAAAGCCAAAATGGCATAAGTCGCAAGTGTTTCGATGCGATGTATTCAATACTGTGCTTTCACAGACTTGAATTGTTTCAATAAACAATATGTTCTATACGAGCAGCCGACTATATAAGACACAGTTAAACCCTTGAAGCTTCACAAATTCTCAGGCACTGTCTTCAACATGAGATCCCTGGCGATTCTTCTCCTGCTCGCTGTCAGCTTCTGCGCCCTGTCTGGTGTAAACAGTCGCCGTCCGCGGCCCAAATGTCCTACAGCCTGCACCAGGATATATGCGCCTGTTTGTGCCACCTGGAAGCGTGGCAAGGTGGTCAACGTCTGCACTTTCAGCAATGTGTGCGAGCTGAGAAATCAAGTATGCAGCAGACGCCAAGGTATGTAACTGCAACCAGATTGCTTTACAAATTCCTACTGACTTTTGGTAACATTCTCAATTAGCTTGGAGGATCACTAGCAAGGGCCAGTGCGCAAAGAACTCAATTAGCTGCGATAAATTATTGAAACCAATATCTGGCTAATGGATCGATTACAATAATTCAACTGAACACCCAATAATTATTTATTTATTTAAAGAAAAAACGTGCATACATCTGCAAAGTGTGTTCTTTCTTTAATCAACTTGCGCGCCGGCTGCTAATGTAGTTGTTGGCTTTGAAAGGTCTGACTTGCTCCTGCCTCACAGATCCAATCACTCAGCATGCCTTTCAACGGCTGCCACTAGACTAGGCTACCCGCTGCGTTGTGTGCCCCATGCACATGCGAATCTGTCGGGCCAAGACGCCAGTTGAAGACTCGCTCCCAGGCGTGCAACTTTTGCCCCCGTTGCCCATTTGGCAAGACAAACAGTTTCGACACGCCGCCAGACTGTTGCCGCCGTTAATGATTAGCTCAAAGCCGCCTGTCGTTGCCGTTGTCGTTGCTGTTGTCGTCGTAGGTGTAGAGCATCGACAGGCCGTGCATGTTGCCACTGCATTAGCAGCGCCCAAGATTTATGACTGTCAGCTTAGCAGTTTGCCGTTTTGGTGTCAACGCTCAAATATTTGCGCGCAAACGTAACCCAGAATGCCACTAGCGCATTTTCTATTTGTACTCACAGCGTGCCGCGAAACAGATTCACATTATAGTCATAAACGGAGGAACGACCCGGCCCGGCCAACAGCAGGGCACAGTCCGAGCCATGTGGCGACTGCAGTTGCGCCCCAAATTGATGATACTGCGCCTGAGCGGCACTGAGCAGGCATAGCGCGAGTATTCTGTGAAAAGATACAAAATTCGAAATTTAGTTTATTTTCTTTTAGGTGTCTAAATTATAAAAAATACAAAATTAAAGTACACTTAAAATATTGCAAATCGAACTTACAATATTCTTAACCAGCGCAATGAAGGCCGTCAAGCCAAGCAGGTGAATTGAATCATTTGCCTGACTTCGGAAACATATGAAAACAGTACGCGCATAAAAGCTGTACGCCCGCAGCGCGGCCTATTAATCACCGACTGGCCAAAAGCTGCCGCAGCGGCAGCGGCAGCAACAGCTGTTGAATTGCTGCCAATGTAACCAATTTGAATTGCATTGTTTTTGGCTGTCCATTGTTTTGGGCCACATTTTGCGGCGTCTGGCTGTTTGACAGCTGGCAACCTTGCTTTTATTAAGTCGAATTTATGACTTGGGGCACGTGTTGATGTTAATGGCTTGTTAGCTATTGTCGCCTGCACAGAGCCAGGCACAAAAACATATTTTCGGCCAATTGTTAATGACTTTTTATAAGTATCGATTGTAAATGCTGACAGCAGCGGCATGAGCCAGTGAAAGTGCCCTGTGTCGTGTTCATTTATGATCTATTGCTTTGAGCTTTTTGATGAAAAAGAGCTGCTTAGGGCATATCGCGCTGTTCCGCTCTTGTGTAAGCCAAATAAAACGCACTTAAATCCTTTCACTTTCCACTTCGCATTCAATTTGTACATTGTACTGGGGCTTTCTTTTCAGCTGGCCACACACCAAACACGCTGCGACAAATATACTGCAATTGTATCCCATTTCCATTTTAGCTCAGCCCATTGATGCCCCCCTGCGTAATATGAGCGCCATTGTGACAAGTGCGGGGCTCTCACCCCGTTCCCACAATTGCAATTGTTGAATAATTTCAAAAACAAGTCACAAATGTTTTGTGCACTTTAACAAGTGTTCCCTGGAGTGCGTACATTTATATATTTTTTGTTCAGTTAGCCCACTGTACGAGCTCACTTTTTCTGGCTCATAGTTATAACTTACTTCACGCCTTAAGTACTAACAATATTTTATTTGTAATTACGAGCCACTTGTATTTCGCACACAAAATAAAAAACATTTGAAAAAGTACACAAATCAAAATGGTTCAAGGCAGCATTTCGAAATTATGAGGCGGTAAATGCGAAAAGCGTGCAATGTTGATAATTAAACGGCCTGAAAGCCTGTAAATTGTTTATTTGGGCCATTTGACTCATAAGCCGTCATGCCAAGGCAATTAGAACGCAGCAAAAGGCGCAGGCGCCCACGCAGTGATTGGCTGGCTAGCTGGATTCCAATTGGACACGCCTCGCAAAAAATTGAATTGCTCGGAGTTGATTGCATGCAAGCTGGCTGCCACTGCGTAAGTCAATTAATTGCTGCTCGCCATTGGGGCGACAGCGTTTGTGAAAGGCGCTCACGCATACACGCAGAAATAGCCAACGTCCTTCTGGCCAAGAGCCAAAACAAAACGACAACATTTTTGCATATTCACGCAGCCGCAAGTTTTACACCTGCCCGCAAGAGCCAATTAATTTTTTTTTGGCGGCTGCTGCATATACATATATGTATGTTAGCCGCAACTGCAACTTATCTAACGACTCAGCCCATTTGCATGGCACCCAACTTTTGTCCAGCTCGCCCATATTTTGCCAACGATCTGACCGTATTTGGGCTCGGGCCGCCTTTGCTGACTTTGAGTCTGTGCCCAAAAGTCAGGCGACCTTTTTGTCTGCTTCAGCCAGGCCAAAACCATCAGCCATAGCGAATTAGGACCATTAACAACAGACAATCCGTTAACAATATCTGGCTGCTAACGATGCTGTGCACTGAACATTCAACATTGTTACAATAAGCCATATTCAACTGCGTCGTTGTGGCCTGAAATGGAAGCCACTAATCTCCACATATTAAAAGCGCGTCCACAGTTGACATTTGTTAATAATTTCTACCAGCGCTACGTTAATTGCCCGTTGCATTGTTGTTGTTATTCCATTGTTGTGGCATTGCCAGATGTTGCATGAAGCTGTGAATTTGCATCGCATGATGCCCGCCGCCACATCGTTATGTCATCTCTTAGCTGGCATTCATGTAAGACTCATGCAGCATATCGCCCAGGCCCAGGGGCGCGCCAAGTGCATAGGACCTTTTGTTGGGCTCTTCATGTGGACGGACTCGTTATTGTGGTTGCTGCAGCTGCTGCCGCTGCTTACCTCATCGCTCAGCATTGTCTTTCGGATTTATATGTAAATTACTTTTTTTTATCTCTTTCCAAAGTGTTGAAATGCGCATAGTTTTCCCTCATAAATAGCTAAAATATCAAATGAAGTGTATTCATAGCAAAACTTTATTAAAGCTATTGGCTAGACAATTGGGCTTTTTTCTGACGTTACAAGTAAGAGTTTGCGTTACATGAATATCTAAAAAACAACTTTAAAACCGATTCTGAGGATGTTAAATTTTTTGTCAAACATCATGCCAAAATTAACAAACATTTTTACATGTTAAACTCTCGTATCCATAGCTCCCATATAATGATAATAATAATATTGATTAATAATAATAGAAGTGTACCCTTCGTCAGCATTGAGACTTTGCTTTTAAAACAGTGACTACAATGTACTTTTTGTAATTTGGGTGTAAAGAGCGTGAAATTAAAAAAAGAAAAATTAAAATGGAAAGCAAGAGACGACTATACGAGAACCTAAATACTATATTTGAGGTCTCTAACTACGGCAGGGTTTAATTAACTGACAGAGGTCATACCGACAGAAATGCTGACTGACATACGGATAAAGTGAGGGATAGAGCGACAAGGTTGTTTATGCTGATTAATAATATATTCTTATGCCCTTTAAATAAATTCGGTAAATGATAAATCCAATTTAACTTAAATTGAAAGGGTAAAATCACCTTTTACCAAAAATTAATCTTGAATTAATTGAATACATTTTTTTAAATATACTTTTCAATTATAAATAGTAGTTCATTGTGTTTTAAGCGCTTGACTTTGTGATACTTGAGCTCGTATATTAATTAAAAGTCATTCATAAATATGTAAGTGCCAGACAACGCTTTAGACACAATAAAAAATAACCCAGACATGTGTATGTGGGTCTCGCCTCTCAGCTCTATTCAATTGCTTATGTCGAATTCATGACGTTTTAATTGTCATATATAACTTTGCTCAATATTGTGCACCGGCTGCTGTTGCGCCGGCCAATTGCTCAAGCCTAAGTGAATCTCGCTCTAGGCAGAATCGAGACTGACCAGACCAGGCTCTGACCAGGCCACTGTCATGTCTTCACATCCGTTCGGTATTTCAAACGCAACTGCTTAAAAAAATGAAAGAAAAAAAATCAAATCAATAGCGCACACATGGCGCATACTTAATAAACTGTTGGCCAATTGCAACACGAAGCGCATTTATGTGGCATTAGTGTCGCGATTTTTTTATTGTGCCGTAAATCGGCGACTTGTGCAGCGGCAAACACGTTTTATGGGTCCGCTTTATGGGCTAATAAGCGGGCCAAAGCTGCCTTAGTTCCAATTGACCCAAAAAAGCGCAAAGGAACTTATCAATTCAATGAAATCGACGTCATCTTGTGAAGGGTTTGATATATCACCCAATGGAGCGCTGCACGCAACGCCAGGCCACAGATAAGCATCAGACATGGCTTACGTGCAGTTTATGGACTTAAATATCGAATTCATGCGATTAGAATGTAAAGTGGAGACAGGCCAAAGCGCAGCAACAGCTGCTGTTGCAGTTATCGATCTCTGTTGCGCATACGCCGCGCTGCACAGCCGCCTGTGATAACTAAGTAGGCGATCTGCGGACAACAGCTTATTAATTGGGTCCGCAAACAAGCTCACGCCTTTGCAGATTTATAACTCGAAATGCCTCGGCTAATTGCAAACAAATTGCAGTGCTTAGCGGCCAGTCAAATATTGCAAATGCAGCCAGTTTCAATGCCAGCCAATATTAACCGAAATGCTAGCATTTTATGAGGTGCAAACTCAATGCAAAACTAGCTGCTGTCCAGGCCCGCAATCGATTGTAAATGCATAAATCAAATAAAAACAACTTTTGGATTTGATGCTGAGCGCTGATTTCGGCTTGCCTTTTTGTACAAGTCAACCGCCTTGACTTTCTTGGCCTTACCTAACTTTGCAGTCTGAGTCGCAGCTGAGCATCCTCATGTGACACCTACATAACTGTTTGGACACTCAGTGCTTATGTGTGTGGCGACGCCTTTCGCCAGTCGCCGCAGCATTTGCTTTTCAACAATTACCAAATTGTTGTATGAATCCAATAACTCAGCAACTGCGGCTTCGACTTAAAAATGTCTAACAATTGGCACATCGTCATGATCATCATCAATTTGAGTGCGAATGACGCAAGAGCCACTCCACTTGGCCTGCCTACAAATGAGCGGGTGATTATCGCTTAGTTATTTGTGATTTTTGTGGATTTGTGTGTTCGGTTATTGCGTAGCCCCTCAGCATGCCAACATGCAGCATTATGCACTGCGCTTTGTTTAAATAGTTTTCCAACTAAATATGCAGCAGTACAATATTCGTTTCTGTTTTTTTTTTTTTTTTTTGTACATTTTTGTTTTGGGGCGCTGCAACGTTGCTTTCAATTGCCACATCGTTTTGACAAGCGCACATGAAGAAGAGAAACAGAAACCCTGCGCAAGAGATTTGGGTTAGTTTGGCTCTCACGATCTATAAGACTTTGTTATTGTCGATCCATGGCGCTTCATTCTGCAGCACGATCGCCGACAGCTACTGCATATTAATTACTGCCGGCGGCTGGGTTTCCTATCCGCTTTTGACTGATAAGCGCAAAAAAAAAAAAAAAAACAAAAACTGCGTTGATTTCAAATATGTAGACCAAAAGATCCGAAAACTAAGAAAAAACAAAAACATTTCACTTTCGGTTCACACGCTTGGTAACTAGCGCAGGTACTTCCACATATCTAGTATACGACCTGTATACATAAACATATAAATAACACTCATTTGTCATACTTATTCGTAATACTTTCTCGCCTGTGAGTCTGCATATTTCTGTGTTCATCTTAGGAATAAAGAAAATTTCTACACTTGAGTGGGATTAGCACAGACAAATATGAGTTGCAATTTTCATGGCTGATTACTGTGCATGTTTAGACATAAGTGCTGTACACCCAAACAGAAGTCTCGTACATTTTTTTGAAGGGATTTTCATGCTTGCCATCCATCGCGACCACCCTTTGCTTAACCCAACGAAACCATAATTTATTTCTTTTAACACGCTGAACTTTCATTTGTTACGCGTATAGCATCATTAATAGATCGCCAAAATATAAAAACTAATGCAAAAAGTCAATTAAATGTCCAAATATAAAAACAAGCTCCAAAAATAAGCCATGATGTGGGCAGCTTGAGCATTACATTTTTCGAAAGCAAAATTATTTCGGTTAATTTAACTTAATGTCGTGTATTATGGCGCATCATCAGTTGAAATACAATTTCAAAGATCTGTAAATCAAAAGTGAATGTTGGCCCAACATTCACTTTGAAAATCGAGCACTCAGCCAAGTGCCGCAAAGCCCATCAATGTCAGGCGCACAACAACAATTTGCTACAATATTTTTGTGTTGAAAGCGAAAAAACCGTCACGTGGTTTGTTGCCCAAAAAATATGGCTAGACAAGAGAGGAGACAAGGAATTGGCATTATGCGAGTAATTGTAGCAAAGCACATGACAGAGCAGAAGAAAAAAGAAAAAAATTAAACAACTACAAAAGCAGCTTACAATGCTACCACAATTCACGGCTGTGGTGGCTGCTGTTGTCTTCAATTGAACCTTGTAAGGCTTTTTATGTAACAAAAGCAACAGCAGCAAATTTTGCTGGGCTCCGTTTGAGCAGTGCAATGTGAGATTGGTCAAATAAATGATATATTATGGTCGGCCGCTCATTAATACGCAGCACAATGTGCCTTTATCGCTGCGCCTCGATCTTTATTTTGGGCGCTTTCCAATTTCAAGAAACACGCCCACCAATCGACAGCTACAATTTGTGGCACATTTGCGCGCCGCGGTGCAGAAGGTGCATGCAAATTGACTATTGAAGACGGCGCTGCTGCAGCCTTGACACAATTTCAATGTGCAGCGGCAACGGCATATACTGTCGGCGCGATCAGCCGCTATAATCTGGCTGCAACTACCTGTTGGCTCTGGTCTCCGCAGTCGCAATTATGTCTTCATTTTATAATATTCGCGCGAACCGGATTTCTAGCGAGTCACGCGGCAGATGCAGCCCAGTTTCAGTGCGGAGGCACATGGGCAGCAATTGCAGCAGGAAATCAACTTCGCATTGCACTTAAGGCTGTTTTTAGCCTGTCTTCTACATTTAAGGAGAAAGTAAAGTGGACAAAAGCAGAGACAGACGTTGTCGCAGACAGAGCAGCCAGCCAACTGGTTGAGCATGAATTCCAAATCAACCACTTGGAAACATTTGGCCAATTGTGTAACTCGAGTTGAACTTCGCGCGAAATGTTAATGACCTCGATAACGCCCCCCGTTTTTCTGGTCTATAGAGCACAATAAAACCCAATGCTCGCGCTCCGTTCTTAATATAGTTTTATTTTATGAATGCTGTCGGGACACAAAACAAATCAACAAACGTGGCCAGCAACTGGCAATTAACAGCAAGCCAATAATTCAATATTGTTGGCCCGGTCGAATGCCTATTGCTGCTGTTGGCTTAGGTGCGAACTGCCGTTAGCCAAAGAACGAACCATGCCAACGTCCACAAATATTAAGCTAATAGGCTTTGAACAGCGTTCGAGTCATGCCCGTGCTGACCACGCCCATAGCTGTACTTTCTGCCGAGCCTTAAGCCGCAGATAAGCCGTCGAGTCGACTGCCTTGCAATTATGCGATTATAAGCGCCATCATTCGACTAGGCGACTGTTTTAACAATATATTCAATTCTATGAACACCTATGAATACCCCTATTGTTTTGTCCGGCTTAAAGTCTTATCTTTTACCTTTGCCGCAGCTTAATTGCTTTTCAAATGAAACTGTAGTCAAGCTGAGCTCCATTTAAGTAGGTGTGAATGACGAAACGAGCTACTAAGCCAAGAGCATGACCTATTGGCTCATTAGCTAAGCTCGCTAAGCTTTGTCTAGAGGCTGTCTCCGATGACTTGTTCGGCTCTCGGTTGGTAACGATATCATTAGTTTTGAGCTGTAGGCTGTAAGCTGTGAGCTGTGATTGGCGCGTGTCCAAGTAAAGATATTGTGTAGAAAGTTTTCGGAAGTCATAAGTCGCGGATGTAGTTAGTTATATGAAAACAGACAAACATGTAGTACTTTTAGCCTTTCATAGAACTCATTAAGCGGCGGCTTTAACAACTACACACTCAGCATGCGGCAATGGGTCGTTTCCATTAGCAGCAGACTACCAAAGAGTATACAACATATACAACCTGAATATAAATGTGGTAATCAAAACACAAACATGGCACCAGGCAGAAGTTTATTAAACAGCGTCAACAGAACTCACACAAATTTCTCTGCTGTCCACGCAGAACTTTCCAGTGCCACGCCAAGAGAAACGGTAAAATGTCAACAGAAAGCTGTCATAATTCAGCGGCAGGCACATAAAAATTACATCAAATATCAAACAAACTTAGAACTAACCGGGAACTTGAACTAGGCTTAGTTGTGTGCCACACACATACACACACTGTGAAATTAACTTGAACTATTTGAAATAAGGCGTCGTGCCATAAATAAAAATGCAACTCATTAGTGCGGCACAGAAAAAGGTTGAGAAACGTGCAACTAATCAACTAGCTTGGCTAAGCGGGGCAGGGGACACATACCTTAAAATCATTTTGTTGACGTTGCACGTTGCCACTTGGCCGTTGATAGTTGCGGCTGTTAATGACTTCTTTAAATGCGTTTTTGCGTCGATTTTCGCACGCAAACAAAAAAAGCAAACACCAAAACGAATTAATCCAATTATGGCCGGCGGAATGATAAAGTGGAACGTTGCGACAGCCCACGCAGTTTTGGATGATGGTTAGTTTGTTTCGGTTGGCCTTAATTATTTTTAGAGCCTGTTGGCTGGCCAGAGTGCAGCACACCAGCTGCAGAATACGAGCACATACACACAGTCTTCTTCAAGTTTGTTTCTTAAGTCTTTTGTTATTGCCACTTTTCTTGATTTCTTTTTACTTGTAAAAGCCGGCAATGTATTGTGAACACCTGTTGCTTTCAAGTTTCACCCTTTGTCACTTATTATTTCATTAATTTCTCAATTTCATTTATTCACTGCGCTTGCTGTTTGCTTCGATTTGAACACTTTTAGCAGTACCGTTAGCCGCTTGCTGTACCACCACGGCGTGTGTCCAGCAAATAACTGAACTCAGCAGCCCAATGCTGCCACACAAAACCAAATAACTTGCCGACTTGAATGCGGCTGCGTCAACGTCAACGTATGCGCCGCGACGCCAACGCCAACGCCAACAGCGACAGCGACAGCGACAACAACATCGACAGCGACAACGGCAACAGCAACAGCAACAGCAACGGCAACGGCGATAGCAAGCGATAGCAAGCCAATACAACGGTCTCGATATTTGCCCAGTACTTCGGTTATCAGCCAAGCAGCTGCCAACAACACCGGCAAAACAAACGCCCAAAGCCGCGACGCGACGAACTTCTCCGAAGCTGAATTAAAGCTCGACTTTGAGTCGCTTTCATCGGGCTTGAGTGCGAATTCGAGCTGTGCTGCCAACGTGTGTTGAGTTTACTGTGGTGGCTTTCGGCGTGGTGGTGTGCGTACGCAGTTCGTTGCCTAAGTCATTTGTATTATCGTAACAAATAGGACAGCGGTGAATAAGGATTTATTTTAAGTAAACCATTTTGTAATGTTTAATTGTTTTATATCGCTGGACATATACAAATACTAAAAAGTAACGTGAAGATGGCCAATACCCACGATAAATGTAGACAATCAAATTGGATCACCTATTAGAGAGACAAATATTTTATGCAAATAACATTCTTTTTTTAAATGTTCTACTCATTTCTAGCACATCATAAGTGTCTTGTAATCGGAGAAACACAATTTGCTCAAAAGGTTTCCCTTGAAGTTTCATCAGTGGAATTTTACAAAATCGTTTCTTTCAACCAACAAAAATGTTAAATTAATACAGAAAAATAAATTGTAGATAACAGATATATACAACCAATATAAAATATATTTTTGTATAATTTTTATTCATTACTACACTTATTACTTTGTTGTTATTATAGGCTCTGCGAATAAAAATTCAGCTCAACACCAAAGCTCAATACAGTCCCATTAACAAGCCTACACAATAAACTTTATATAAACCAAAGCACACCAACACGTCAAAACGCTGAACCATTAAAATTAATTTAGTTTGAGCCATGGTCAAAAATTTGATCTTTTCTTGGCTTATTTTCCATATCGATTTTATGGCCTTTGGTCTCGGCTTTGGCTTTGTTGCCTTTACAACTGCTTTGCATGAACGCATGAAAATTGTGCAACTACTTCAACAGCAGTAAGAACAACCTCAGTGTGCCACGAGCTGCACGCATTTTTTGAAAAGTCGTTTTTTGGCTCTGTTGCTGTTCTTTTATTTAAGCCAACAAGAGGCAATTTTTTATGCGCATTACAATCTGCGTTATCGACCTGGTTTGACAGCATTACATTTTGTCTCGTTTTTGTCTCGTTTTTCTTAAAGTTTATTAAACATGCCATTAAATTTTAATGGCGTGTGACATTTTTGTTTACGCACCGCTTCAATGTAGAGCAAAACATTAGCATGTTTGCATATTAGTTTCTCATTTTTCTTGCTTGTCATTGAATTGCTTAATTAATATTTATCGCATGCCATTTTCTATTCGAGTGCATCATAATGAAATCGTTAGGCGTTGAGTTGACAAAAAGCTCATTGCTACGACTAAACGTAATTGCTAACGGGCCTTCAAATTGGCCATTTGATTAGCCGGCCAAACCAACCAACCAACTGAGCCACAAATGGTCCATGTTAAGCCAATTTAATTAAGTTGGAGGCGCTGAATGGCTGCCATAGTCGCTGCAGACAACCTTGCAGGCATTCTTAACATGTTCAAGATTTTTACCAACGCACCACATGTAGACTTGTTGTTGCTATTATTGTTGCTGCTGCTGCTGCGTTCACTTTTCAAATGCTTACAAAATGTCAATTTTCGGCACAATGTTATTTGTTACTTGATCGAAGCGATTGAGCAATTGTTGATACGTTTGTACTGATTTAATGACCGACTGGCTAATTGTATAAGAAAATCGCACGAATATGTCTTAGAAATTAAAACTGTTGCCACTCTGCAGACACCCCAAACGCACAGCTGGCGACAAAGTAGCGAATGAGTCATAACTGGCTAAAGATTTAGACCGCCTCCAGCACATGCTCCCCAGTGGCCTAAAGTGTGTAAGCCAATTTTATCGCGCTTACATAATGTGACGCAGTTATTAACCACGATGGTGGGATTTTGAAACTTTACCCAATTTTTGTATAGATTTCACGAAAAATTATTGCCATGACATTTCAGTTTTGCCACAGAGCACTTATCAAAGCAATTGGATTTGCCATATCTTAGACAATTGTAAGCATAATTTGCTGTTATTGTTGCATATGAGCCGAACAACATAGATCGACCATGCCCGACCCTGAGCCATTTAAGTGTTGGGTGTGCGAAGGTTACTTTGCAAATGCCTCACAGTTATTTATATTTGCGCACTCGTTTCGCTTTCGCTGAGGGTAAATTGAATTACCTTTGAGCACCATTGACCAAAAATCTAGCCACGACTATAATGAAGTCTTCTATATTCCAATTATGGCGGTGGTGACAGCTAATAAGGAATTGAAAAGCCAACTGGCATTAAAACCGACTTTGCTACGGTCTTAACTACTTACAGCTCATGTATTATACATTGAATTAGCAAATGTCCAAAAACCGTTGTCAAAAGTTTTGAATGCAGTAACTAGTATAATAAGTACACCATAAGTTTAATGACAAATTTTCATTTTTTTAATTTGTTGATTTTTTTTGGAATTCTTTTTTAATTAGGCGTTTGTGAACTCACAGTACAAGGCAACAATATTTCAAACATTTTACATGAGTAAAAACCAAGTTGTTGCTTGGTAGCTTTACAGAGAGATAAACAATTCGGATTTCATAACGACAGACATATTTTAGCGAATAATATTTAGTAAGGACCGCGCGAATATTTACCAGGGAGCGAGTTGTGAGCGTAGCCTGAAGAGACTGGAGCGCCAATGCCATGATGATAGCCAGAGGTGGGAGCGCGATAACCGACGCCAATTGGAGCACCGATTTGACCACCAATTACTGATCCGCGATAAGGAATCTGTTGTATTTGCTGGTAAGCACCGCCATGCTGATAGCCAGACGAGATTGGGCCACCGATACCACCGATGCCACCGATGCCACCAATGCCACCGATGCCACCGATGCCACCGATGCCACCGACGCCAACTGATGAAACTGGCTTTCCAGCAAAGCCATTGTAAGTGTTAGGGGCAATACGCACAGATCCCAGGCCAGCTGTACCATGGAGAGCTGGTCTGTAAGCCGCTGAACCAGCTCCAACTTGCGTGTAGTATGAAGATGCTGGAGGATGGGCGACAATGCCGTACGCCAGACAGCTCAGCAGGATAACGAGAGAGACAGCCATTTTCCAAATTTATATTCGAACTTAACTGTGTATGGGTGGCTAAGTTGCCACTTGACTGACAACTGATGCTCCTTTTGGGCAAACTTGATGCTTTTATAGCTGTTGCTCAACGAAATAAAGTTCAATTTGCGTGTTTTTTTATTTTTTTTTTTGCTTATTGGCCCACATTTTATAACTTAATAAGAATTAAATCTAATTGCCAAGACTTTCGCCTGGCTGTCCTAAGTGATAATTAAGCAAACGCATTAAGTGCATTACTTCGCAAAATTGTTAATTAATGGGTAATTTCCACTTTTTTCGGAAGTTCGTTTCAGATTTTAGCGTTTGCATGAGTATATAGTTCTTATACTTTACAGATCGAAACCAAACTATAATTTTAATTTAAAAGTCGGTTAACAATGTTAAATAGAAGTCTGTTATAAGAATGTCATTTAATCTAGAGAAAGATGTAGGAACTTTCTCGAAAATCCAGAGATACTTCACATGAAGTCAATTGACAATCAGAAAACATAAAATTATTTTTTATGGATTAACACTTTGTAAATTTGTTAACTTTTTCTAAATTACTATTTTCTTATTGGAAATTTTTTCAGTCAAATCAATGCCATAATGACTTAAAAAAGCTTAAAGGTTTAAAAATTGCCAAAATAAATTATCTTCCACCTATTGTATATTTTATTTCTAAATATTTCTATTTTGTCATGCCTACAAGGAAGGATACAATTATTATAAAGAGCCGAAACCCTAGCTCCATAAGTTAAAGCCCTATAGTTCTTGCTTAAGTTCATTTTAAATTAATTATTAACTAGTTAACATCTGGTGCTTTTGTTATCTAACTTTGCGTATTTATGCATATAATATATATATTATGTAATCACTTCCGATTAGTTCTGCTTCCATACACACAAAATACAAGTCACTCGTGTCAAGAATTAAAGCGATAATAGTTTTATGCTCCTTAGAAAATAATACAAATATTGTTTTTTTTTTTTTTAATTTTATTCAACTTTTGTTAAAAAATGCGTGTTTTAATATATACTATAATTTTCGTTTTTGTGCAAATCATCTGTTATGTTCGAATTTTGTATGTTCAGTGCGAAAGTCAAGGATATTTAGTAGGGAGCCTTCGAGCCGACAGTACGGGAACCGTGGCCAGAAGCGCCTTTGTGGCCACCATATTGACGGCCAGCGGAAAGTGGACGGGCGGCACCAGCTCCGGCCGATGGGATGGGTCTTGCAGCAACTCCAGCATAAGATGGTCGCTTTCCAACTGGTGCAGAGACAGCAGGTCGACCAACTGAAGGACCTTGAACGGCAGGGCGAATGCCTCCCAGTTTGGATGGGGCTCCAACGACAGTTGGTCGCTGCACACTTGAGGCACCGACAACAGGCCTCGGGGCTGCAGGACGATAGGAAGATGGGCGCTTACCACCCACGCTAGAGGGAACTCCAGTCACAGTTGGTCGCTGTACAGCTGGTGCAGAGGCAACGGGGGCAGCGGGGGCAACGGGAGCAGCCACAACAGGTGCAGAGGCTGCAGGGCCAACGGCAGATGGACGGCTGCCCGATCCTTTAACAGAGATTATTGGTCCAGAAGCTGCTGGTCCAGATACAGCCGGTCGGCCTATGGCTGGTGCTGGAATAGGAGCAGCTTGCACAGCGGGGCGTCCTCCCACCGGGGGCAGGTAGGCCGATGATGGGGCACTGGCTACAATGCAGGATGCGAGGCAACTCAGCAGGACAAAGAAAGTGACAGCCATTTTGATAATCGAAATCAAAGTTAACTGTATGTTAATAAGATCCAATTGTTGATCTTTGACAACTGATGCTCGTTTTGAACAAAAATTACGCTTTTATAGCTCTCGCCCTGCAAAAATTAGTCCCGGCAGTAAGTTCAAATTTGTCTACCCTTCCAAAGTGTATTATAATTTTTTAGATCGACTTCATTAACTATGTATATATAATTTTAATAAATTTCAACAGCCAAGTAGATATATTGCCATGTTCATCTGCTAGTCTGTCCGTCTTACTCTATATTGCGATGCGAACAAATTCCTCAGTTATATAGCTACCTTTCCAAACAGTAGGAAACATATAACTTAACGCGTTCGGCTAGTTAGGATAATGCGAAAATAGCTATCTTAGAAACTAACGGTTGAAGAACAGAATTTCGTTTTCATTTTCATTAAAAGAGTTTACCGCACATTCATCTATTGTCTGAAGAGTATTTTAAATTCGACACCCGAAGAAAATTGTTTTTCCTATACTTTCTTTATCTTTCAAATCTTTAAATTAAATCTGATTGTCAAGCATTCAGCCTGGTTGTCCCAAGTGATAATTGGCCACAGACGTTAATACAGGGTTATTTTAACTTTAGTCAAAATTACACCTCGGAATTCCCCAAAGGCTAAGTGATTGTTCACCTTTTCAGAAAAAAAAACATCGTAAAACCCATTGAACAAAATTGTCTGTTTAATATTTTTATCTTGAATTAACCTCTAGTTATAATAATTTTGCTTAGCTTTTTTCCCCAATAATATCCTTTACTAAGGCGGTCGATTTTCTGTCAAAAATCATGCTAAAATTGACAAAAATTTAGACATGTAAAGTTCGCTAAACCACACTTGATAGATTTCAAAGTCTCATAACATTGTCAAAATTCAACCGATTTTCATGATGTTTACCATTTTCTTCTTGGATTAACCTCTAGATTACTTCTGCATTTAAATTTAGTTCGTACTTGAAAATAATTTTTTTAACGTTTTTTTTTCCAAAAATATCCTTTACTCCCCCCTTACCACATTTAAATTTAGTTCGTACTTGAAAATAATTTTTTTAACGTTTTTTTTTCCAAAAATATCCTTTACTCCCCCCTTACCACTTTTGTAAAAAAAATTTTTTTTTTAATTTAGAATCGCGAACTTTTATTTTTAATCGATTGCTGGTATTTAAATTAGTATAAAACGCAACTTTAAAAGTGATTCTGAGGGGGTCGAATTTTCTGTCAAAAATCATGCTAAAATTGACAAAAATTTAGACATGTAAAGTTCCCTAAACCACACTTGATAGATTTCAAAGACTCATAACTTTGTCAAAAATCAACCGATTTTCATGATGTTTACCATTTTCTTCTTGGATTAACCTCTAGATTACTTCTGCATTTAAATTTAGTTCGTACTTGAAAATATATTTTTTACGGTTTTTTTTCCAAAAATATCCTTTACTCCCCCCTTACCACTTTTGTAAAAAATTTTTTTTTTTTAATTTAGAATCGCGAACTTTTATTTTTAATCGATTGCTGGTATTTAAATTAGTATAAAACGCAACTTTAAAAATGATTCTGAGGGGGTAGATTTTTCTGTCAAAAATCATGCTAAAATTGACAAAAATTTAGACATGTAAAGTTCCCAAAACCACACTTGATAGATTTCAAAGTCTCATAACTTTGTCAAAAATCAACCGATGTTCATGATGTTTACCATTTTCTTCTTGGATTAACCTCTATATTACTTCTGCATTTAAATTTCGTTCGTACTTGAAAATAATTTTTTTAACGTTTTTTTTTCCAAAAATATCCTTTACTCCCCCCTTACCACATTTAAATTTAGTTCGTACTTGAAAATAATTTTTTTAACGTTTTTTTTTCCAAAAATATCCTTTACTCCCCCCTTACCACTTTTGTAAAAAAAATTTTTTTTTTAATTTAGAATCGCGAACTTTTATTTTTAATCGATTGCTGGTATTTAAATTAGTATAAAACCCAACTTTAAAAGTGATTCTGAGGGGGTCGATTTTTCTGTCAAAAATCATGCTAAAATTGACAAAAATTTAGACATGTAAAGTTCCCTAAACCACACTTGATAGATTTCAAAGTCTCATAACTTTGTCAAAAATCAACCGATTTTCATGATGTTTACCATTTTCTTCTTGGATTAACCTCTAGATTACTTCTGCATTTAAATTTAGTTCGTACTTGAAAATATATTTTTTACGGTTTTTTTTCCAAAAATATCCTTTACTCCCCCCTTACCACTTTTGTAAAAAATTTTTTTTTTAATTTAGAATCGCGAACTTTTATTTTTAATCGATTGCTGGTATTTAAATTAGTATAAAACCCAACTTTAAAAATGATTCTGAGGGGGTAGATTTTTCTGTCAAAAATCATGCTAAAATTGACAAAAATTTAGACATGTAAAGTTCCCAAAACCACACTTGATAGATTTCAAAGTCTCATAACTTTGTCAAAAATCAACCGATGTTCATGATGTTTTCTTCTTGAAATAAATCGTAGATCTATTAAATTTATTATTAAATTTAATTCGTATTTGAAATTAATTTGTATACCCTGAACCCATTGGAAATGGGTAAGTCAGGGTCTAATGGTTTTTTTGCAAATGTATGTAACAGGCAGAAGCAGGCATCTCCGACCCCATAAAGTGTATATATTCTTGATCAGGACGACGAGCTGAGTCGATCTAGCCATCTATAAACGCAGCGTTCTTAAATTAAATTCTCTTCCAAAGACCGTGGACCTTGATTTATCCTCTAGGGCACAAGACCGCCTACATCTATCTGCTGGAGAACATATTCTCGAATAAGACCGTATCTGTCTCCAACTCTATTTCCGAGAGGATATCCTCCAGTCGGCTTTGTATGCCTTCGGGTGCAATTCCGAATTCATGGCAATTTAGCAGGATTATCACAATTAAGCGGATTTTAGATGTTTAAATTGTCAAGTGCTTAAAGAAACTATACGGAAAATAATAGCCTATTAATAGCAAATCAACCCAGGCAATGCTTTAATGCATTTTTTTATCGCCGCTTTTAAATAGTACTTACAGATATCTAATTACCTTGGGACAACAGATAAAAGTCGCTTTATTTCAAAATACAAAACATACTTTCTTGTACTAGCTTATTTACTTACTGTCTGTATCTGTCTGTCCGTATGAACGCAACTGGAGGCGTGAATATTCGACATAATTCATATATCCCTCAGCTTGAAGCAGACAGATTACTGTTGATCTTCTCTAAAGATCGTAAAGATTTTTGAATATATTACTTGAGGGGTGCCTAAATTCGGGCTACCTCACACCCACCCCTGCAAATTAAATCTTTTTTTATAATAACAATAATTAAGACCATTTTTAACTGTTTTAAGTAGTTAATTTCCTTGAACACGAATTGCGCAGCGGGGTACACCCGATTGAAACGTTCTTGTTTAATATAACTTTTGTTACAAATTGCTCTTTTATAATAAAATGTAGATTTTTTGTTTTCATGAATATCGTTTTAAGTGGGCGGTCAGGAGTTCGGATCTTATACTTTCGGTAAGAAAACCATCATTTAGTAGGGAGCCTTCGAGCCGACAGTGCGGGAACCGTGGCCAGAAGCGCCTTTGTGGCCACCATATTGACGGCCAGCGGAAAGTGGACGGGCGCCACCAGCTCCGGCCGATGGGATGGGTCTTGCAGCAACTCCAGCATAAGATGGTCGCTTGCCAACTGGTGCAGAGACAGCAGGTCGACCAACTGAAGGAGCTTGAACGGCAGGGCGAATGCCTCCCAGTTTGGATGGGGCTCCAACGACAGTTGGTCGCTGCACACTTGAGGCACCGACAACAGGCCTCGGGGCTGCAGGACGATAGGAAGATGGGCGCTTACCACCCACGCTAGAGGGAACTCCAGTCACAGTTGGTCGCTGTACAGCTGGTGCAGAGGCAACGGGGGCAGCGGGGGCAACGGGCGCAGCCACAACAGGTGCAGAGGCTGCAGGGCCAACGGCAGATGAACGGCTGCCCGATCCTTTAACAGAGATTATTGGTCCAGAAGCTGCTGGTCCAGATACAGCCGGTCGGCCTATGGCTGGTGCTGGAATAGGAGCAGCTTGCACAGCGGGGCGTCCTCCCACCGGGGGCAGGTAGGCCGATGATGGGGCACTGGCCACAATGCAAGATGCGAGGCAACTCAGCAGGACAAAGAAAGTGACAGCCATTTTGATAATCGAAATCAAAGTTAACTGTATGTTAATAAGATCCAATTGTTGCTCTTTGACAACTGATGCTCGTTTTGAACAAAAATTACGCTTTTATAGCTCTCGCTATTCATTAAGTATGTATATATATTTTTAATAAATTTCAACAGCCAAGTAGATATATTGCCATGTTCATCTGCTAGTCTGTCCGTCTTACTCTATATTGCGATGCGAACAAATTCCTCAGTTATATAGCTACCTTTCCAAACAGTAGGAAACATATAACTTAACGCGTTCGGCTAGTTAGGATAATGCGAAAATAGCTATCTTAGAAACTAACGGTTGAAGAACAGAATTTCGTTTTCATTTTCATTAAAAGAGTTTACCGCACATTCATCTATTGTCTGAAGAGTATTTTAAATTCGACACCCGAAGAAAATTGTGTTTCCTATACTTTCTTTATCTTTCGAATCTTTAGGCATTATTGAGGCATCATTTAAATTAAATCTGATTGTCAAGCATTCAGCCTGGTTGTCCCAAGTGATAATTGGCCACAGACGTTAATACAGGGGTATTTTAACTTTAGTCAAAATTACACTTCGGAATTCCCCAAAGGCTAAGTGATTGTTCGCCTTTTCAGAAAAAAAAACATCGTAAAACCCATTGAAAAAACTTGGCTGGGACTAACTTTATCTAAAGCACTGATCTATATAAAAATAATGTTTACGTTTCATTAAAGTTTACATCAGGTAAGAGAAGATATATTCGACCTAAGAAATTATAAGAGCTAGAGAATTCAAATTTGGAATGTAGTTTCTCTTGTCAAGCTCACGCAGATCAAGTTTATTTGAAATTATTGACACTTTTGCAGATTTTGAAGCTAGACACTTAATATATATTCGAGTCAGATAAAGGGTTAATATATATATCTCCCTTAGTTTTAAAGCAAGATACCTAAAAAACCCGACTGCAACGTTCTCATTTGTTTTAAATGGATAAGATTCGATGTCGATAAGAGCTAAAAGCACAAAATTTGGGAAAACATTATTTATAAAAATGTTTAATTTATTATAAACTTAAATAGTATATTTTTTTTATTATTCTGAACAGTGTATTGAGATTTTATATACCGTTTTTTCATATTTGTGGAGTCTTAGATACTAATGAACGTAGATGTACTTAAAATACTTAACTTTTTTTTTGGAATCGGAAAGTTTTATTTACATTGCACACAATTTATATTTGCATTTCATCTTTTAACGTGGTTCAACACTTAACTTAAATTAAATTCTATTCCTAAGACGTGGATTTCCGTGGACCCTGATTTGGTCTCTGAGGTGGATTTCTGACAAATGGCGGTGATTAGGCGAATGGCGAACCCACTCTACCTCGAGGCCTTCAAGATTGTGGGCCCTGGGCTGCAATTCCGTATACAGACCAACTCAGCAGTATTATACGAGCAAAACGCATTTTAAATATGTAAATTGTCAAGTGCTTAAAGAACATGTACGGCTTATTAACAACTGATCCTCTTCCTATTCATACTCGGGCATTTATATGGAGTTCGAGCTATAGCAAATCTACCCAGCCAGTGCTTTAATGCATTTTCTTATCGCCGCTTTTAAATATTACGTACAATAGCTAATTACCTTGTGAGCACAGATACAAGCCGGTTTATCTTTATAATACAAAACGTATTTTCTTACACTAGTTTATTTACTTTTTATATGTTTTATACTCGTTCACGAAGTAAAAAGTGTATATTGGGTAAATATGTCTGTCCGTCTGTCTGATTAACGCAGCTGGGGCGTGAATATTCGACATAATTCATATATCCCTCAGTTTGAAAGCTTAATATATCAAGTTTGCAGTCAGATTACTGATAATCTTCTCTAATGATCGTACAGATTTTTGGATATCTCCACTTGAGGGGTGCCTAAATTCGGGCTACCTCACACCCACCCCTGCAAATTAGATATTTTTTTATAATAACAATAATTAAGACCATTTTTAACTGTTTTAAGTAGTTAATTTCCTTGAACACGAATCCGGCAGCCGGGTACACCCGATTGAAACGTTCTTGTTTAATATAACTTTTGTTACAAATTGCTCTTTTATAATAAAATGTAGATTTTTTGTTTTCATGAATATCGTTTTAAGTGGGCGGTCAGGAGTTCGGATCTTATACTTTCGGTAAGAAAACCATCATTTAGTAGGGAGCCTTCGAGCCGACAGTGCGGGAACCGTGGCCAGAAGCGCCTTTGTGGCCACCATATTGACGGCCAGCGGAAAGTGGACGGGCGCCACCAGCTCCGGCCGATGGGATGGGTCTTGCAGCAACTCCAGCATAAGATGGTCGCTTGCCAACTGGTGCAGAGACAGCAGGTCGACCAACTGAAGGAGCTTGAACGGCAGGGCGAATGCCTCCCAGTTTGGATGGGGCTCCAACGACAGTTGGTCGCTGCACACTTGAGGCACCGACAACAGGCCTCGGTGCTGTAGGACGATAGGAAGATGGGCGCTTACCACCCACGCTAGAGGGAACTCCAGTCACAGTTGGTCGCTGTACAGCTGGTGCAGAGGCAACGGGGGCAGCGGGGGCAACGGGAGCAGCCACAACAGGTGCAGAGGCTGCAGGGCCAACGGCAGATGGACGGCTGCCCGATCCTTTAACAGAGATTATTGGTCCAGAAGCTGCTGGTCCAGATACAGCCGGTCGGCCTATGGCTGGTGCTGGAATAGGAGCAGCTTGCACAGCGGGGCGTCCTCCCACCGGGGGCAGGTAGGCCGATGATGGGGCACTGGCTACAATGCAGGATGCGAGGCAACTCAGCAGGACAAAGAATGTGACAGCCATTTTGATAATCAAAATCAAAGTTAACTGTATGTTAATAAGATCCAATTGTTGCTCTTTGACAACTGATGTCGTTTTAATTTCAGCGCTTTTATAGTGACAATTCCATAAAACTGATTCAAAATGCATTATTATTTAATTAGTCCGTACATAATTAACAGTAAACAATAAGTCAAAGATAAGTACTTGATTTATCTTTTAACCAGTTTTGAGAATTTTGTAGTCTTCAATTGCTCCACTTTTAAATTAGAATAAACTCATTGTCGGTGCTTGCTCTCTAAGCGCACGTATTGAAATTTTAGTACACGCTTTGAATTGTTCGAGGTCCAGGCAAAGTGCCTTCTTAGCTTATGCTCTTGATAAATTTGTTACGCTAGATAAAGATGTTCGTATTTTGCGGGATGATAGTAGGTGGTTTAAAAAAAAGCTAAATAGGAAGGCGATAGTAGTAGAAATATATTCCTAAATGTAAAAAATCATAATATATGCTGTATAAAATATTCAGAAAATGTGAAAGAAACAATAATAATAAAAAACAATAAATATAATAATAATATTATTATAATATTAATATTATTATATTAATATTATAACAATAATTATAATATTATTATTATTAATAATTATATTATATTCGTGCTCACAACTGAGGGTGGTCGGTATCCTCAAAGCAATGATTTTATTAAGGAAGGCGAGAGTGGGGACAACGCTTGGTATAGACTACTATAGCGTGGGCATAAGCCACGAAAATAATTGAGAAAAGGGTAGTCTGTAGGCAAGAATTAGGGGTAAAGTTTCCAGTAGAACTAAAGGGAACAGAGAAGTTTAAGCGACATACAAGAAACGAGGAATTTATGATGCCACGAATCAACTTACGCGCAAAGAGAAACAATTATTGCTGATATAGATGTAGATATAGTTTACCGACATTTTATTATTTGTTTTCGACTGATCATTTGTTGATTTTAAATTTGTAATAAATAAAAAATTCTTTTCTTTTAACATTTAACATATTAAAAACATTCAATAATTGATATTGAAGTTGATTATAATCCACCAATTATATATTTTTTTGGTCTTCTGTATTTACAATCTATCAGATGGGATAATGAGTAAATTGTGTGAAAATGGAATTGACAGAAAATACAAATGCACCGATGATACCCTTACCCTTACTGGGGTGACCTGAAAACCAGGACCAACAAATGAAATCTCTTCAATCGTCAGGTGTGTCAAGGTGGTTGGGGTAATGATCGAGTTCATCTTTTTAATTTATTAATTGATGCCACACCACCAGTGAGCTTTCGCGAGTATTCTTTTTGAATATTTGGAGTATTTCAGTATTAGAAGTTGCTGTGCGCCACAGTTGAATACTAAACCAACAAATGATGATAACATAAATAGGTATATGTTCAGTAACTATTTGTTTATTTCATTTTATTTTTATTGAATTTTCTTTTAAATTGAAACCTTTATATTTTAATCGAATTAATGCATATAGTGTTTAGATTGGGGTCACAAGTTCGGGTTTTAAGAGATTGTTCTAAACTACCTCCAGTCATATTGCAGTGAAGAACAGTTAGTAGGGAGCTTTGGGGCCGACAGTGCGAGAACTGTAGCTACCTTGAGGACGTCCGGAAGATATAGGGCGGCCTGCACCAGCTCCGGCCGATGGGACTGGTCGTGGAGCAGGTCCAGACAAAGTTGGACGCTGTGCAATTGGTGCAGGGACAGCAGGTCGAGCAACTGAAGGACCTTTAACAGCGGGGCGAATGCCTCCCACAACAGTTGGTTGCTGAACTATTGGGGCAGAAACAACTGGTCCAGCGGGAGCAGGGCGCGGAACTCCAGTCACAATTGGGCGTTGGCCAGTAGGTGCAGAGGCCACAGGGGCCACAGCAATGGGTGCAGAGACTACTGGGCCACCGGAAACTGGACGTCTGCCCTTAATTGGCAAGATTATTGGTCCCGAAACAGCAGGTCCCGAAACGGCAGGGCCAGAAACGGCAGGGCCAGATACGGCAGGGCCAGATACGGCAGGGCCCGAAACAGCAGGGCCAGAAACAGCAGGTCCAGCGACGACTGGTTGGCTCACCGGGCCACTTTGGACAGTTGGGCGACCACCAACCGGTGGCAAGTAGGAAGATGACGGAGGATGGGCCACGATTCCGTACACAAGACAGCTCAAAAGGATAATGACATTGGCAGCCATTATTGTTATTGGATGAATGTACAAATGTCTTATGTGTTTAAATGGCTTAATTGTTGCTTGTAGGCAACTGATGCTCTTCGTAGGATGTCTCAGTTCTTTTATAGCTACAGCTCCACAAAATGGCTCCAGCCAGTGCATTAAGTCTTCAATTAGCCCGTACACATAAAACAGTTAACAATAATTACAAGATAAGTACTTGATAAATCCAAAGACCACTTTGAGGGTAGAAATGTGTAGTCTGGATTTGCTTCAGGTAGTGGAGTTTGGGGAGTTCCCAATGCCGTTGCTCGCTCTCTGAACCCAGAGACTTGAACTCGGGATTCTTGAACCTTATAGTGCGCGTTAAGTGTAACAAGATTTTAGATTAGAATTAAACCAAAAAACAAAGCGTGTCAGTGTTAAGTGGGTAAATGCAGGTCATTGGCTTTAATGAGTGACCGATATTATCGCGTAAGGCTTGGAATCTGCGTTTCGGCTGAAAAACCTTGTTATTATATATACTGATGTTAAATGTCCCGTTTATTGAGTATCAAAATACTATTGCATATTGAAATTGGATTTCTCCACAGTTTTACAAATTTATTGTTGTTCTTTACGATGATGGAAACTCCACACATTCGCCAATTGCATAGAACGAGTAGGCTATAATAAACAATCCATGTAAATGTTCAATAAATAAAACAAATAAAGCATTCACAACTTACCCCTCTCTTGAGTACACATATAGTTCCGCATCTCACACTCATTGTCAAAGGTTCTGTACTCTTCCTGGAAGAACTGTGCACAGACTGGCTCAACGGTTTCATGGCACACCTGCTCACACCTCTGCTTGCAAGTCTCCTTATCCGTTTCGACCAACTCCGACCTGTCTTGGTTGCGCCGCGCACATTGTTCGACCTTAAGCAGGCAGTTATTTTGAAAGAGATGGCAGCGCTCCTCATCGGTCGCCCAAACATACTCCTTTTCACCCGAGCACTTATACTTCACGTTGCAGTCGAACAGGCTCTGTCGAGCATGAGCGCACTTCACTATTAAAGGCAGTAGCGCCAATGCAATGACTAGTGAAAATGTATTTCTACCGGGGTTGACCATCTCTCTCATTTGCAGGTTGCTCACTAACTTGGCTACGAAACCAGAAGCTAGCTCGTTTTTAAATGATTTTCCATGGAAGTACATTAGAGCTCTGTAGCTTCGTGGGATTTTTGCTAGAGCTGAGATAATAAATCAGTTAACGTGCTAGTCGTTTGTATAAGTGTACAATTAATTAATATTGTTTTCATTGGTTGTCCATAAAGTCATTGGTTCCCATCAAGTTAAATATTATATAGAAAGAGCTACATTTTAATTGTTAATTAGGAGCTATTATTCAAATCTTTTGCATCTACATATTATTTGAACGTTATCTCAACCATTTATAAAAAGTTCAGCTCTGCACTGGCTATTTATTTTTGTTTTGAGAGCTTAGAGATATAATTGTCAGCAAAGGCCATTGGCTATATTAAGGTAAACTGGTCCTAACTTTATTATATATAATTTTGTTTTCTGTATTGATGTGATATATGTGTGTAGATTAAAACTTGTGTGAGAGTGGGATAATAAGTATCTTATATTACACAGTTACTGAGGAGTGTGCCTTTTTTAAATTATTAGGTTTTTTTATATTGCGTGATAGATATTCGCTTGTTCTGCACATTCGTCTTAATAATTACTTAATATGATTATTCACTTCTACGAGCACACACAACCTCTCTCCTTAGCAGTTGAGTATCCTTTGATTCGACGTTGCCACTATTAACAATAAACACTCTGCCAACTTCTTAATTATATTATACTCTTTTTACGCATTTTCAATGGTTTTAGGGTATGAAAAGCAAACTTAAAACAAGTTTTTAGCATTTAGATATCGACGTCTTACGGATCGAGACGATAATGTCGAGATCGATGCGTACATACAGACTGACAGACAGCTTAAAGATAAAGACAGTGGTTAAAGATAAGATATAATATGCGATATATCAACAAACATACACTTACTTTAGCCGGTTCTGGAGACCTATACTCTCTAACAAACGGACACTAGGCTAGTAGTCAGAGGTCAGTATAAAATTGTTGTTTGCAAGGTTTTGTAATTTTTTTTCGCGAATTGGGGACTTCCTCTAAAGAATATTCCAAAATGTTATAGTCTTGATTTTAAAGTACTTAGCACATTATTTCACAAACAACACTTTTCAATAGAACTTGTCACCTCCGTGAGATGTTATAATTTACAAGTAGTTTTAATCTGTTAGATCACTATACAAATTATGAAATTTACGTCTAACTATTATTATATAAACTCTTGTAATGTTATTTTATTGACGTAATCTTCAGAAGCTTTTCAATTTTACGGTGAGCATCTAGAGAATCGTATCATCCTCAATCCAAGAACGCTGAAAGAAGTAAGAAGAAGAATATTATAAAAGTCATTCCTCATTTAAGAATTAATAGCACTTACTTTCGCCCGTTTTGCAAGTGTGAACCATCTTTTCGCAGGCATTTCCAAAATTTTTTATTTGCCCCTTATAGGTACCCGACACTGGGTCATAATTCTGTGGGCAAAAATCGCCGCACAGTTTTTGGCACTCCTCCTTGGTACTGACAGTCAGCGCTTTAGATAATACATAAAGACAATATTAACCTGAAAGTCGAATTGAAAATTGGCAAGTTCCCCAACTTACCAGGCTTGCGATGGCAGTTCTCCTTATCAAAGAAACACTTGTTACGAAAGACACTACAACCGCCGCCCACCGCCCACACAACATCCTCAGTATCGGGACAATCAGCCGAACAATTGGCATTCACGTGGCTCAAGGCTAAGCCGAGCACCAAATAAATTGGTAGAATCAGTTTCATATTAAATTCCAAATCGCCAGCTGACTGTGGACTGTGGTCCCAGTGCTCAATAAGATTCTTTATATAGCATATTTAGTATATTCTCAAATAGAAACAACTTATGCACACGTATTAGTTTGTATGTGTGTATATATAGAAGCTAATAGGTAATACATATAAGCAATGGGACGGTCGATCTGAGGCACCTTATCAGCTGATTAAATAAACAGGTTTTGTTCTCTCGAAAACAACACATGCAGGTTATAGAGATCGCACAGGTTTGACTCATTAACTTATTAATTAGAGACAAATATTGTTATTGCTATGATGTAAACTTCAAACCATCATTATGTCGTTCATATACTAAATTATACAAATCTGACTGTTGCCGGGTAAATCCCCAACTACAAACTAATTAGTGTTTGTTTAAAAATGTTATATGCCCCCAAATGAACATATCCACTACTGTATTAAGCAATATTAAAATTATTTCTATTAAAACACGATATTCAAAGGTTTCTCGTACTAATCCTGCTCCATGACTGCTTCGGCTAATCCAATGCGTTTGGCATCCGCATCATAAACACTATAGAAGCGCGTCAAGAATAGATCACCCAGCACCCAAAAGTCTTTCTGAATTGGCAGAAATCCACTCACACAGACCTTTTCATTTGATTTCTCTAGCCTGAGAACATAATCTGCTGCTGTCAGGGCGAATTTTGTAGTTCCAATGTGGAACTGAACATCCTGTAGATTCTCGAATTCGCAGCTTACGACATAGCTGCCGTTCTGTATCGTTGCCCCAATGGCCACTTGCAACGCGTCGAAGATGCGCTGCGGCATCAGGATCAGTGAGGTACCCGTGTCCAAAATGGCGGTTACCATCTCATCGATTCGGCTATCGCCCACTGACACGCCCAACATCACAAACTGCCAGTAGCCGACCTCGGAGAGGGGCACATAGTTCAGTGCGCCCGTGAAGCGGGAGTTGTCGATGCCGCCAAATGTGATCTCGCCACCGTATAGCTCGCCGGCCATCCGCCGTAGGTAAACAGAGAAGAGACAACGCCCGCCCGTATACTGCCGGCAGTACAGCTCAAAGAATGGTATCGCGTCCGACCAACCGATCTGGCCGAAGCCCAGGCCAACGATGCCATCAAAAGTCGTCGAGGTGAAGGTTGGCTGATCGTGCCACAGCGTCTCCCCAAAGATCAGGCCGGGCACCACCACATCAGCTATTCGGAGCGTATCCTGCGACAGGTAACCGCTCACATGGCCGTTGCCATAGGCCAGTGAGTAGTTGCGACCGTGCTTCACGTAGCTCGTCGACTTGTGCGCCTTGTAGCGACTGTGCCGCTGGCAGGCGACGTTGCTGGGCAGACAATTGCTTGAGGGCAGCCACGTGTTCGCTGAGCCGGTGTCAAAGATCACTCGGAACAGCTGCGGCGGCGTGCCCATCCCAATGTGCGCGTAGTACTCCACATTCTCCCGATTCTGTAGCACCAGCTGATTATTCTCGGTAGCCAGAAAGCTGTGGAATAGCTGACTACCCATGGGCCGCGCCTGAACTGCTAATGGGATTCGCAGCACCTGCGCCTTGGCGAATGTGTAGCAGAGTATCAGAAGTTCGTAGGATAATAGTAGCCAAGTTAGCCGCATCGTAGACGGAGTTTAACTGAGAACTGAGCTAGATAGAATCTACTTTGGAGCGCTGTTTGTGGGTGTTGCTTTATATGCATATACTAAAACTGCAGCTGTTGGTTTTAATTAGCCCATAACCACTAACAACGTGGGTACTAAAAACATAAAAAAACAATTAACAGATTGGCTGTGATTGTACCGAAAACAATTGAACATAAGCCTACACCGGACAACATTTTACTTTAAAAGAGGGTTTGGCTTAAAAAATACTCTTTTGAAAATCGATATCGATTTGGAAAAACTGGCTTAGAAACCGAACCTACGGAGCCATCGTGAATATATTTAGTTTGTAACAATGGCTAACATTATATATATGTATAAAACGAGATAAAAAATGGAATTAGTTTATGAAAACAGTTGTTCCTAGTGTATTGTTAGATTTGGGGTCGAGATTAATTAGCCAGGCCTTTACAACGTGGTGAGAGTCCATTGCAATTTTTGGTTTGACGCCAGTCTGTAAAATATAATATACATAAGTATGTAATAAATAAAATGAGAAAAAATAAAACTTATTCAGAAAACTTACTTATTCCATTAAGGCAGCCACTAGCGCCCATCGTACAGCCACTAGAGAATTGGCAGCGCACCAATTGGCCACCGATTCGCGCTTCTCCACAAACTGGACTATAAATTGCTGGGCAGACTGAAGGACAGCGTTCTGAGGCCTTTATTAGGCCGCAGCAGAGCAGCAAACTGATTAATGCAAAACAAAACTTCATTGCGATGCAAAGTTAAAATACACTAATTGAATTCGATGACATTACGGGCTTATATAGCGGCCGTTAAGCATTGAAACTGGTTTTCTCCCGGAGAAGTTCCAATTAAAAAAACCAAAATACAATCGCCACTAAAACAGATGTGAGAACAATATAATAAAAAGTGAATCCCAATGTGGATATGGCTAAAAAGTGATCAGATAAACAAGTTCACACTGATTTCTTTGAACAGTAATTTCCAGCCACTTATTACACCAGCTAACCAGATAATTATTACATCGTGACCTTTAAGCCACTCTAGTCTACAATAACGCTCGCCAAACCGCGAACATTAATCATGGCCCGTTATTATTAATCTCGACCTGGGCGTGCTACCGCTCATATGCGGCCTGTGCTGTCCATTTGATTTTCAATTTATAAAACTCATTTCATGCCACGAATCGATTCGTTACAAGGCACCCAATTGAAGTCCCAGTGAATAGCTCGTCAAGATTTCAGGCTAAAGCGTTAGCCATGTTTAGTACGTGGGTGTGGGCCGTTTATCTGCTTATAAAGTTGTCTAGCAGCGTTTACGTTAAAGAGCATGTGTCTATGAACACATCGGGCATACGAGTTCATTATCATCCCAATATAGCTGTCCATCAGATGCCGCCTATAAGACCCGTGAAGCCACCGCAAAAAGAAACAAACGGGACAATAACACGAACAGTAAATTCAATTGTCCAACAGTTGACGGTATCTGATAAGAATAATAGGACACGAAATAAGATCGGTACGACCTCCAAGCCACCGTCACCCGAACAGTTGAAGCCACGCAAATTATATTTGATACCCCTAAAAAATCAGAAGAAACATCAAAACGTTTATCTAATGGTCAATCAAAAAACAGGCAAAATTGTCAAAGTGGCATTTGTGCATGGACTAAAATATAAAAATGGCTCAACTCGCAGTCAAAGAACAATCAAAGAACGTGTGTAATCAATTCTCGCGCAAATCAAATGTTAGGCTGAATGTTAGTAAGAGTGCTCTAGACGGGTGCCTGCGACGAGGATATACTCTGTACCCAGCTCCAAGCCGAACATTCTTCAATACACATACACAACAAGGATGTTCCTTTACTCAGCTTTGCTTTTTATAATCTGATTTTTTTAATTTTTGAAAAAGAAATGGTTTTGATATATCCAATAATAAAAATCCTAATCTAATCTTGAAAAACTTGATGTAGAATACCTACAGGAAAGACAAACAAGCAAAGGGCCTTGACCTGAATATCGTAAGTATTACTTTTATACCCTTATTAACCCATTTTCAATGGGTACAGGGCATTCAGATTATTGGTGTCATTTAAACGTAATGAGTACTTAGAGTACCATTCACTGGCTGAATATTTAGATTCACTGCGATCGCCTGATGTGGGCCAATACCATAAGGCTTATGGGTGGGCGTCTGCCATGAACTGAGCACATGTCACCAGACGGACAGAGCTGATGGAGGGGGAATTTATTACCGCAGCACTTGAGTGCTTCAAATGTTGGTCCAAATCGCAGTTGTTTCAAGCACCAAATTTAATTAAAAGCAAAAAGCCAAAAGGGAAAAATGTACTTTCGAAATAAGCGAAAAACAAGAGGTAGCGAAACAAAAACGAAATACCTGGATTCCAACAACAACAGCACCGTGGAGATGACTTTCAAAAATTACCCAGCGCCCAGAGAGTGGCCATTGAAGAAGATATATATATATATACATTTTTTTTTTGATTTCTTCGCTCTGCTTGCAACAAGTGGCCAATTGAGCCCAAACAGTCGCATAACTGGCCCCACCAGTAAGCTGATCTGTTGCCCCACTCCAATGCAGGTGCCTGGTGTTTTGGCAATTAAACTAATATGTGGTAAATTTAAATTTCATGGCAAATTATTTATAATTGAATTCATAAATCCCTTTAAACTGTTATTGAACTTTGTTTTGGCATCTTTGTTTACTCATCTGTTTACTTATTTTTTATTTTTTTTGTCGTGAATTGGCTTGCAAAAGTCAGGAGCGAATTGGGTTTAAATTTTTTAAAAAATATGAAAAAATATTTAACTAAAAAGTGCTGAAACTAAAATACCCTCGAAACCAAAAAGAAATCCTTTACTATCTTAATACTTAACTTGTTCTAATTCAACAATGAGCATAGAGTGCGTAGTTATACTTTACAAATTTATAGATAGATAAATAGAGGGTTTATTTGAATATTAGACCGGCATATGTATTCGATTAGTTCAGTTTCCAATATAACTGATGTGATGTAATTTAACGGTATTCGTCACAAATCTTCCACATATTCTGACACACTTAAAATGCAAAGTTCTATATTATATTATATAGCGCTTTTATTCCCAGTTAAGTAACGTACTAAAAACTTTTAAATATTTGCTTTGTGTTTTATTTGTAAGTAGAATTTTTGTTGGTTTATTATTATATATTTTTTATTTACTTAATTAGCTTTATACACGTACGCATTTGCACAACTGTAAAAATGTTAAACACAGAGAGAAATTATATAAAAGCGTTCGCATTGTAGCTCTTGTTATTAAGTTGACAAAGCAATGGATATTAAATGAAAACAAATCGGTATAAATGCGGGCTTCAGATCATCCGAGCCCTTAGTTTCCCACCTACAATATGCATAAGCTGTCGCTCACTGTCGCCCTGTGCGGCGTATTGTTCCTGAGCCTGAGCACGGCTCAAACCCGCGAATGCCGCAGGACATGTGCGCTGGCGTATCGCTGCTCGCCCTACTACAAGGACCTGGTCTGGAGCATTGTTGACGGCACTTGTCGAGTTTTCCAAAATGGTTGCCTATTCGGATCGGAGAACTGCAATCGCGTGAACAGCTGCAAGACGAGTTAGTGCATCACCATGTTGTGAATAATTCTGTGTGCTATATATTGGTTGCATACTTAGGAATGGAAGCGACTACACGTGAGAAGTGCATGAAGTACTGCAGTCAAATCTGTCCCTTTGGCGGCAGTGGCGTTTGCGCCTCATTCGCTTCTACCAAGCCGGACGGCACCACCGTCTGGACGAGCAGAACTTTCCTCAATCGTTGTCTACTGAACCAATATGCCTGCCAGAAGGGAGAAGGTGGGTATTTATCACGCTCGCATAAGCATCAAATGTCGACATATTTGGCTCTATCATTGCAGCTTATATCGGTGAACCGTCTGAGGGTGAATGCCAGGAATAATTCGGCTAATTGAACTGAAGTTCCGGAACTTAAAATTTCATATAATATGTAAACAAATAGCGTACTTACGTACGTTGAAATGCATGCCAAAAACAAAAACAAAGAAAACAAAAAAAAAAAACAAAGAAAACACATAAACACGCACTGACCTCACAACTGTTCTCCGTTTTGACTATTTTTATAAATTGTAATAATATTGACATATTTTAAAAGCAAATAAACTCAGCAAAAATTAAAAAAGAAAAAACCTTTAGCAAAGGCAATTTTGAATTCTTATTGAATTTTAACTCAATTACAAAAATTGCGCACAAGCAGCAAGTCAGACAGTCGCAATGAAAACTGGATTAGCTTTTAACAGTAAAGTTATTGTCATTCTATTGCTAGCCGTAATCGGTAACGTCTGTGGGCAGTTGTTCGCTTTGCAAGGTGCGTCAGTGCGACGAAAATGAAATTCAAATATATTCGATAGTCTCTGCGTGCCGTTACAGTGCCCCACAAGTGTCACGATGTATGCCCCACCAAGTACCGCGTGGTCTGCGCCCTGCACAACGGATGCCTGCGAACGTTTGCCAGCAGCTGTGTGATGCGTATGTACAACTGCAAGTATCAGAAGGGTGAGTACGCCGGAGCTGAGACCCAAAGTGCAGTTCAGACTGACGAGCGCTCCTTTCTTGCAGATTATCGGATCATATCGCAAAGAGCCTGCGAGTTAATGACCAATGAGGAGCTAAGAAAGTTGGAGCTCTAGCGGCGAGCAGGGAGCAACATTCGTCTCGGGCAACAGACGGCAGGTGGCGCCACACTGCAGCGCGCATGCGTTGCAGCCAATTGTGTCTTTTGGTTGTGGCTCGCCAGTCGCCAGGATATACATATATCCTGGCACTGCTGTTGCTGCTGTTTTTATGTGTAACTCTCTCTCTCTCTGGCTAAACTGTAGTATCGTCACGCCACAACTAAATAAGCGATAATTCAATTTTAAACGCAACTTTGCCCTGTTTTTAGTAAACATAAATTCCACTTTTCGTGTTCCAAATTTATAGTAACTACGTGAAGCGCAGCTAAAATAAATGCAAATATTTTCTAACGCCAACATTCGTGTGTAAGGAAAACAACAAAAAAAAAAAGTGTACATAATACAAAAACGCAGACAACGACAAGAAAAACTGAGTTCGGGCAGGCAGAGCAACAACACACAACGCAGTGTGCAGGACCAAGAGATTTTCCAGCTAGTCGCGTGGCGATCTGAAAACAGGTTAGTTTTCCAATTGGCAATTTCAATGGTTTCCAATTTAACAATTACCCTGTATAACGGATATTGCATATTTGCAAATCGAAATCGAATCGGACGCAAATTGCGCATCATTTATGTATAACAATCTTATGTTCGTCTATTGTAGAGTATGCGTGTGTGTGACTGTCTGTGTGTGTGAGTGATTGTGGCCACATTTCGAAGCATACATTTCTGCCCCATTGTTGCATTTTGAAGCACATACATATGTACATACAATTATATAGTTACATACACACTATGCATATGCACTGTTGGGGTTCATAAGAAGATTCTCGACTATATGAGTATTTATATAGTGTCTATATGTGTGCACAGCGGCACACATGCATGCATGCGAATATGTGCAGACATGTGCGCGTGTGTGCCCAATACGTATGGAAATGGGAGAGTGCGACCCTGCCACTGGATAACAATGGCCACACTTCAGTGACCTAGACCTCGACCACGAAAGATTTAAATGTCGTTGAGTGGGCGAGTGCAGTGCCAGCCGCCTCCCACAAAGTGTGTGGCGTTATTTAAATTGCGCATTTCACATTAATTCGAACGTTGGCGCGACAAAATGCATTTACTGTATCCAGTTATATTTTAAACATCAGAGTTCATCAGAGTGAAATGGTGCATATGAAATAATTAATTTTTAACAATACTTCAGCGCTAAGTCTTTTTGTGATATTCAATTAAAAGAAACACACACTGTTCAATGTATATTTCGATTTAACGCTTAAAATTGTTGAATAATAACATTTGCAAAGATTTGTATTCAATTTGGCAACAGTCAACAGCGCCATCTGTGTGTCATATTATTTTCGTACGGAAATTTCTGCCTTTGAATTTACAACGCTGATAACACAAGTTTTTATCGAATCATTCCTCGGCCGAAGCCGCAATTTTACCTTATAAGACAAAAGAAATCGATAATGTTAGGCAACAGCTGTGCTGTTACGACATTTTTACTGGTCGGTTATTATTTATAACAGCCATTTGGTGCCAATTCAATTTCATGGGTGTTTTTTAGCTTTTTTCTTTTGGGTATTTAAAAATTCAACCATTGTTCTCCTACAATAATCAAATACTTTTTTCGTAAATAAGCAACACAGTGAAAACAAGCAACAAATTTCTGCCAGGAGCAAATCAGAACGCGCTGTTAATAACATTTGAGTCAATGTTAAAGTTTCAGGGTGCCCACAGCTGTGAAAAACATTCATTGGTCATTCGTGCTGTTCTTTGGTCGCTGCCGCAATTTTAATTATTGCTTGATAACAAAAAATACAAAAATACACCGTTAAAGAAGAAAAATAAATCAAATTAAAAAGATAATTGATGGCCTCTTAATATAAACTGTAAGTGCTTATTATGTTGCGGGTGGCCTGAGTGTATGTGAATGTATCTGTGCTTGTGTGAGTATGGCTACTTGTTGGAGATGAGCAATTTATGTGATATTGATAACTATTGTGACTTTGCAACTGGTATGGGGCCTTTAGGTACATTTTCTTTAAAAAAAAGTCAGATATCTCTGATAACTGTGAAGGTAGATATGCTATCGCAAGATAAGGACTTGTTGCCATGCACTTGCTATCAGTTCTTTTGTGTATTTTAATGAATGTTTTCACGTATGCGGTTCGCAACAAATAGACAGTTGGCGCACAAGTCACAGGTGAGCACAAATCACGCATCTCTGCTGTGCAGTTGCTTCGTTTCGTTTCCGCCACCCACAACAACAGCGCAGCGAAATTTATGCGACGATATGATGATAACAACAACAACAGCAAACGGAACAACAACAATGAGAATAAAAAGGGAAAGAAGCAGCGGCAGCTGAATATAAAGAAGGAATGGCGCACAATGCCCCATAATTATCAAAGAAGATTGAAGCAATGGCAATTTGTCATGAATCAGAAACAGAATCGAGACTCAGAACTCTGCCAGCCTTTTATTATATACTTAGTTGTACCTCTTTAGTTTGTTATCGCTTAAGTTGCGAAAAGTTCCATACATCCATAAATGTATATACATATGTATGTATGTATGTTCATGATGTATGGGAATTTTGATCAGTTCGTCTCAAATTTGAATATTGCCCAGAGCTCGGCGCTTGTTGTAAGCATGTGTATGTGTGAATGTGTGTGGTCATGCGTGATGCCGCATAACGGTAATTTGAGTCCTGTTGCTGTTGAGTGCGCTCTTCACCTTTGCCGTTGGTCTTCCAGGAATTAGCAGCGCTTTTGACCTTCATAATTGGCGTAATGGCCAGGACAAGCACCTGCGTCATGTGGGGGTGGCAACGGTCATAATGCATGTAGGTGCATTTAGAGAGGGGGATTTAAGTGCACGTAATTATTATGTGTTATTACGTGTTATTAGTGTTTTTACTTATTTTACATAATTTATTGCAAAAATAGAAATACAGTGCCGCGGACAAATTATAACTTTCTGATATTAACTGTCTTGAAATTAGAATCCATAAAACATCTGTGAGTCTGTATGAATGGTATCGAAAACTATTTCAACTGGAGACTTGAAATTTTAAATATATATCGTATGTGTTTGTGATTTAGTGTCTGATTGAATGTATGTATGTTACGGCTGCCAGCAGTTGGGTATAGGGTAACTGTTTTGAGACAATATAAAAAAGAGCACATTATTATAAGATATACCACGTTATATATAAGCTCTCAATTAAACTTTTCAATAACACTGGCACGTAAGGGCTGAGTTATTAATATCGATTACTGTTTATACTATAAACTGAACACATTCTTTTTGATGTGAGTGTAGGGTTGATTATTGATTCGCGCATAGAGTTTCAGCAAATTTTATGGGCAACTTGTTGAAGCGCATGTTAATAAGGACTGAGAAACAAAAGCAAGTCATAAATTGCGCGTGGGTGTGGGTTGTCCAGGGTTGGGGCTGGGGGCTTAGCCATTGACAATGACGCACGGCTGTCTGTCTGCGTGTCTGGCCAAGTATTGGCCTGTACTTCGGTCTGACGCACAATTGATAAACTGCAGCAATAAACAGTTTACACTCTACACCTACCCGGTTTCTCACTGCTTGTCTTTATCTGTGAACGTTGCAGGGTAAAGCAACGAGTTCCACTGGCTGCGGCTGGAGCTGTTGTTGTTGTCGCTTTGGCATACTTCTGGGCAACATATTGTCGCCGGCGACCGCAAGACTGGGCAAAATTATGAACTTGTGCTCCTCGTCTGGTGCAACGGCATCAACTACATCGCTATCGTCCACAGGGCACGTAGAGAACAACGGGAGCGGCCCCTCAGAGGTCACACACTGCTTTGGCGGCGGCGGAGGGCAGACCGGCGGCAGTGGCGGCGGCGGCGGTGGGGCAGACACAGCTCCCCGTCTTAGTAATAGAAGCACAACCGTCAACGGCGGCGGTGGCGGCAATACGACAAGCAGCAACGGTCCAAACCTGACACACAACGAAAATAACGCAATCATGCCGCCCGAGACACGTCCCAAAATGGTGACGGTTAAACATCCAGAATCGAATAAGCCCAAGCCCACCACCAAGAAGATTGTAAAAAATATCCAGGCGGATCAGGATGTAATCAAGGCATTGCAGCGTTGCCGCGACGAAGGTAAGTGCTAAATAGAAATATGGAACATCAAATTGTAGATTTACCAATGCCCTTTCGTTGCCTTCCATTAGGGATCAAGCGCTTGGACTTGAGCAAATCCTCCATCACTGTCCTACCCAATACGGTCAGGGAGTGCGTCCATCTCACCGAGCTCTACTTGTATAGCAACAAAATAGGACAGCTGCCCACGGAGATTGGCTGCCTGGTGAACTTGCGCAATTTGGCCCTAAACGAGAACTCTCTGACGTCGCTGCCGGAATCGTTAAAACATTGCACACAGCTCAAGGTGTTGGATCTGCGGCACAACAAACTGGCGGAAATACCGCCAGTCATCTACCGTTTACGCTCATTGACAACGCTGTATCTGCGCTTCAATCGAATCACAGCCGTGGCGGATAACCTCCGCCAGCTGGTCAATCTAACAATGCTGAGTCTGCGCGAGAACAAAATCAAGGAGCTGGGCAGCGCGATTGGTGCGCTGGTGAATTTGACTACGTTGGATGTGTCGCACAATCATTTGGAGCACTTGCCGGAGGATATTGGGAACTGTGTGAATCTAAGTGCGCTCGACTTGCAGCACAATGAGCTGCTGGACATACCGGACAGCATTGGCAACCTGAAGTCCCTGGTGCGTCTGGGTTTGCGCTACAATCGTCTAAACTGCGTGCCCGTCTCGTTGAAGAACTGCAAAAGCATGGACGAGTTCAATGTGGAGGGCAATGGCATCACACAGTTGCCGGACGGCATGCTGGCCAGTTTGAGTGCGTTAACCACAATCACGCTGTCGCGCAATCAGTTCACCAGCTATCCAACCGGTGGTCCGGCCCAGTTCACCAATGTTTATAGCATTAATTTGGAGCACAATCGCATCGACAAGATACCGTATGGGATATTTTCGCGTGCCAAGGGCTTGACTAAGCTAAATATGAAGGAGAACATGCTGACTGCCTTGCCGCTCGATGTGGGCACTTGGGTGAATATGGTGGAGCTGAATTTGGCCACCAATGCGCTACAGAAGCTGCCCGATGATATCATGAATTTGCAGAATTTAGAAATACTAATACTGTCCAACAACATGCTCAAGAAGATACCAAATACAATTGGTAATTTGCGCAAGCTACGCATTCTGGATCTGGAGGAGAATCGCATCGAGGTGCTGCCGCATGAGATTGGCCTGCTGCATGAGTTGCAACGGCTGATATTGCAAACCAATCAGATAACTATGCTGCCGCGTAGCATTGGGCATTTGAGCAACCTCACACATCTTTCAGTAAGCGAGAACAATCTGCAGTTTCTGCCCGAGGAGATTGGTTCGCTCGAGAGCCTGGAGAACCTTTATATCAATCAAAATCCTGGCTTGGAGAAGTTGCCCTTTGAGCTGGCATTGTGCCAAAATCTGAAATATTTGAACATTGACAAATGCCCACTAGGCACTATTCCGCCCGAGATTCAGGCCGGCGGCCCATCGCTGGTGCTGCAGTGGCTCAAGATGCACTCACCCTACCGGCAAATGTGAGATGTGGATGGCGTCTGGCGCACCGTCTACGTGGGCAGCGATTGCTATTATCAGTACGAGCTGCAGACGGAGCAACAGACGCAGGGTAAGCAGGCAGCCGGTGCTGGAGTTGGAGTTGGAGCTGGAGCCGAGACTTGCGAACGGCGCTAACAATGCGAAATCAGCTAAGTTTCGCTACCTAGCCCGGACCCTCGAGCATGCCTGTGGGTCTAACCTCTCCCCGAAACCCGGCTGGAGTGTGTAGCCTGGCAAATAGATAGCTTTAAAATGTTATACCAACGTCCCGCGTATTGTAAAACTGCCCCGATTTGCTTTTACCTTATGTTTAACTTTTAAGTTTGTCCACTTCTGAAGCTGCTTAGCAAAATCATATTGTTTTGGTCCTAAACGTTTAGGTTTTAGTTACATGCTTCCAAGTTAGCTTTAAGAAAATACTCATTTAACGAAACTAAATTAATTTATATTATAATGAAGTTTTACACTTTTGCGTTCGATCCTTTTTTTTAATTCCTATAATATAATTATTTCATATATTTTTTAGTTTGGATTTTGATCTGATGTTCTTTTAATTGTTTAATCAAAGAAGTTTATATTACCGATTGTTTGAGTAGGAGTAGCAGAATATATAATTTCTGCGTCTTTAAACTCATTAGACTTTATCTTTCATTCGTTTTGAAATATTTGTTTGCACGTGTTGTTATTTATCTAATATTATTTTATGCAGCAAACCTATTAATATGTTGAGAGTTAAAAAGTCTACAATATCTCCAAGATGTTTGTTTTTGAAAATTGTAATTCTTTCCAAAGATTTCTACTGCTGTCCCTTGTCAACTAAGATTTAATATACGGCACATATTTAATACACTTTCCTTAACCAATGATGTGTATATTAATTTTGCAAAATCGTTGCCTGTTTAAAATATTTTATTGGTGCTTAACCTTGCATGCTAACATGCATCAAGCATGATCCATTACACTCAATACATCTCTATTTGGTGATGTTGATTGTAATTCATAGATACTTCCAATAAATAGAGAAAGTAGCTATAGTGCAATAGGATTCTTTGGTATTATAGTCTCTATGATTTTTAATTATGAATGACAAGGAGGACAAATGTAATGTCCCAGTTTGTAGGTTCATATAAATCAGAGAATTGTTTTTGGAATCTATTGACCATAGACTTTTATACAAATACTGGACGCTTGCTAATTAACTATAAACAATGCAATGTCATCAAACCAATTATTGTTACTGAGGTATTCGAGCCTTCATTTAAATCTTCTTGCTCTGCAATCTTTAGAATATTATCAGCGAAGATTTTCCAAAATTCATTTATATTTTTGACGTCCATTTCATATTCAGGCATATTAGATGTTTGAGGAATAGCAGATTCATGTTGTCCCTCTGTTAATCCTAAAGCATTTTGTGTTATTGATTGCTCCTCGTGAGCACTTGCCATATAATTAACATGTGTGGGTGTACAAGATTTTTATATTTTTGTTATTGACGCCGATATTTCTGCTGTTTTATTTTTTATTTAAAAATTCTTCAAACAAAAAATTAGACATATTACTGGGCCGTCTTATTCCTAAAATGGCAACTTTGAAATCCTTTAGTATACCTTTATTTAGACAAAAGGCTTCTAATGATAAGTTTTATGGACTGGATCTAAGAGTTTTAGGAAAATTGTATTCAAAAAAATAACTGTCATTCCAGATATTTAATTTTGAACCTTCAATCGATGATGAAATACTTTAGACAAAAATGAGTCCAAATTATTGTTTTCAATCTGTGAAGTATCCAAGTCATTTGATTCAGCCATTCTGTTATCTGATCTACTGGGATTGATAAAGTTGTATAAATTAATATTTCAAAGAATGCTCAAAAAATGTATAGGAATCAATTAATATGAATAATTTTCATTTGAATATAATTTTGAATTTGAATAAAAATAAATTATTTATATGTTATTTTAATATATGCTCTTTGATTAATATATGTGATGATATTTAAATATTAATCTGGATATATAGTTTTTATTACAATTATAATAATAATTCAAAAATAAAAAGTAAAACTATATAAATGGAATAATATCCAAATATTGAAATTGTGAAAAAAATATTTCTGTATCAATTATGAAATTATGAAAATGTTCACTATAAATTTGATAAAAACATTTAAAATTTTCTTTGTTGTTCAAAGACATTCAGAACTAATTGTCATAAAGGAAAGCTAAATCGAATGTTCAAAACCACAAAATACGCAAGCGCCAAGGAATTGTTAAAAAAAAAAATTAAAAAAAAAACTATTAATAATAATATATACACACATATATACATATATAAACGTAATTAGTAATGTACTTTGAATAAGCATGGGTATATTAACAAAAGTATTAAAATGATTCAATTCAAATTGATGACAGCAAGTTGAAATTGCAAGTTTTTTTGAGCGCTTCAAGCAAGTAATAAGCATTATATTATCGATGTGCACTTTATATATAAGTACATATTTGTGTATTAAACCATACAAATGGATTTGCTTGTAGCGCAGCATAATAGTAAATATATAAAAGAAATAAAAATATATACCTTACTTATTATATGCTAACACATGCATTATATGTACATATGTTAAGCATTTAAACCGAAGTTAAGTAGCCGCAAACACATGTTTGCATGTGTGTGTGTTTAAATACAAAAAAAAAAAAAGAAACAAAAAAGGAGTTAACTTAAAATCAATGTGTTTGCATGTGTGCGAGTTTAAATATACAATTGTTACCTATGACTTCTTGCATTTGGTTACCATGAACACACTTTTTGTATGGCAAGCAAGGAAAACACAATACTTACGAGTAGGGTAATGCCACTTATTTGATAAGCAAAATACGTATAGTATCTAGAGATAACAACTGAACTGGAGACATTACGGTACTACATGTGTACATACATGCATATGTATATGTATAACATGCAAATAAATATCAGTCTTGTACTATGGGTGTCACAACTCCCAAAAGTCCCAATGAATATTATGTGTAAGCAGCTCAAAAATCCATTCAGTCTTTTAAACATTGCACTATTTATTTTTGTAAGAGGAAAACTACAAGTTTTTTTAAAAACATACACAGATATTGAGCTGCTCTCTGTTGCAACGCAAATGGGCTTTAAAAAAAAACCATTTTTAAAAACAAATTAAAATACATCTAAATCAACGAAGCTAACTTTAACTACATGCATAATTCATATGAGCTGTAGCTCTACTTTTACACACATATACATATATACATACATATACAACTATTTTTTAAAACACTTGAAAACTATTTTATTTTACGTATCCGTGAGATACGCATGCATACAATTGTAATCAAATTACAAAGCTCTTACAACAAATAGTAAAGAAAGTACGAAAAAACACATAAAATTCAAACGGTACAAAAAAATAATAGAAAACAAAAATACAATAAAAAGAAACGTAACAAAATAGAAATAAATGTTAAAAATGTTCGCACACCTAAGGCACACACATATATACATAATACATACTGAATGTAGATTTGACGAAACTTAAATCTAACCTAATGCAGTCAAGTTAAAAGAAAATTGAAATGTAAGTACAAGTTACGTGAATAATTGTTAGACTAGAGCGCTGGATGCGAGAAAGTCAAAATGTAAAGATATTCCTAAACATACAAAACGTATTTGAGAAATAAACAAAATGTTAAAATTCAATGTTAAATCACAGTCGATTAACTCGAGCTTAAAAGCTTAACTCAAAAGTGTGTGAGCTGAGTGTGAGTGTGTGTGTGATAGTTTTACGAGCAAAAAAAAAAACAGCTGTCGATTTACTTTCGATTGGCGCGATAATAACAAAGGTGCAAGTGCCATTTCATTCCACTAGACAGTCTGAAAGCTAAACAACGCACTTCGAGACCGACTCTTCAGATAAGGCGATATTAGCTTTGAGTCAACAATAATCAACTGGAAACGCATGTAAGCAAGATAGGCGAGTTATGCAAAATGTAGATGAGAAAACTGCGATCTACAAATTGTCAGTAGCGGTAGCCCACAGCAATCTGAGAGAACTGCTGAGTTTTCGAACGGCTCTTTGTTCTTTTTTCGTACGCTTGAGTCATGAGCTTTACATGAGTGTTACACTTATACATATATACTTTTGTGTATATATAGGAAAACGCATTTCCATTCGCCATGATAAGAGCATGAAAAGTAGCTTTAAAAACGTTGTAGTTCTACTTCACGCTTCGCAGTGCGCATTTCAAAGAGAATCGTGTTACTGATCGCAAGAATCCTTCTCAGCTCCCGCAGTACAATGTTTGTCGGCTGTAAAGTGCTGTTCCTTCTACTGGTTGCGTGTGCATCCTTTAGCCACACGCAGGCCTACTCGGCTCTTCAGGATGCGCGTATTATAGCCGAGTATAAGCGGCAGCTGGATTTGAATCATGCCAAGATTGCGCGCGTTTTGGTGCACAGTGCCAATTGGGCATCTGTGGGCAGCATTTCGACCAACCGGGTTGTGAAGGACTATCCCATGGTCAATATCATATCAATTGATGACAACAGTCTAGAGGGCGAATCGGCGGGCAGAATACGGTTTTTGCTAACCGATTTGGATTTCACAGGCCCGGACTGGCAAAACAATAACAAGGTAACATTCATGTTCACAGATGAACAAACCCTGAACTGCAAGAATGCCAACAAGGATCCAATGGAGCCGACATGTGCGCGTGTCATAATCAGCGGTCAAGTCAAAAAAGTATGTATTGATCAAGCAAATATCTATTCTCAGCAACCAATACAATTGGCGTAAAATTTAACAGCTCCCGCAGAATACTCCCAACTATACTCCCGCGCTGAATGTGTTTATTAAACGGCATCCTGCGGCGGCAAATTGGATAATCGGTAACTAAGCTAATATTATAAATAATGCTTGCTTGATACTTATAGCCGTTTTTTTTTCAGAACATGATTTCTACCTGTGCGAACTGGACATACAGAATATATTTGTCCTGGACTTCTACGGTGGTCCGCACCAGGTCAACGTCTCTGACTACTACGCCATAAAGATTTAAGCGTGATTAACGTACTACCTATGTACATATGTATATATATAAGTCTTTTGTTTATTACCCAAGAAACCAATATGTAAAATGATAAGCAAATTGTCTCATTGAACCAGGCGATTGTTTTATATTCGTATATTGTTCAGACTTATCACTTTCTTCCTATCTCTCGCTCTCTCTGCCCCTCTCTCCTTCTCTATCTATCAGACATTTTGTGTAATGTGATTATGTGAAATAAGTTGATATTGGTAAACAGTGACAGATATCAGGGAAACTCTGACTTAAAAATAAAGTTTTTATTTTAGTGATTGAAGATCCTACTAAAAATAGACTCACTCTATGTATGTTCAGCTATTTATAGCAAAATGCCTTTACCTTTAGCGCACCCAATTTTCATACAATAAATGGAAATTGCAAGCTGCCTAAGAACTTGTATTCTTTTAGAATTATAAACAGTCTCAAGTAATACTTACAGCAGGATCGCCAAACGCACATAGACAAACAACTTTGAAATTTGGAATATATATTAGTAAACTTTGTTTTCATTGGTAATATAATAAATGGTTTCGAAACTGGAGTTTCCAGAACGTTACGCGTGTGTGCCCGGCAACACGCACAAGGTGGCATCAATTTTCTGCAGTTGGGGCAAAATGTCGCGCAATTTGGAGCGATAGCGTACATCTGTCGCCACTGGATTGTGCTCCAAATAGATTGTCTGCAAGGACTTGTTCATCTTGAGTACCTCGAGATTCTTCCAGTTGTCGATCCCATTATCGTTTAACCAGATCTCCTCCAGCTGCTCGAGCGTCTCCAAGTTGCCAATTACCTTCAATCTGTTCTTGGCCAGATCGAGTGTGTCCAGGTTTTTGTTCTCGGACAGATTCTCAATGGTTTCAATGCCGTTCTCTGATATGTATAGCTCCTTCAGATTGGTCAGCTTCTCCAAGTTCTCAATCTTGATGATACGATTTGCCTGCAGACTGAGTATCTCCAGATTGACAAGGCTATCGAGATTTTCAATTTTTGCAATTTTGTTCTTGCCCAAAAATAGCTGTCGCAAATTCACCAAAGTCTCAATATTCTCAATCTTCTTCAGCTTGTTGTCGCCCAGCTCCAACATTGTCAGATTTGTGAGCATGCCGAGATTTTCGATAACGGTGAGTTTGTTGGCCACAAAGTAGAGCTTCTCGAGCTTGGACAGCTTGTCCAGGTTCTCGATTTTGGTAAGCCGATTGAAACTGAGATCGAGAATTTCCATGTTAACCAGCATGTCCAGATTTTCAATTTTTGTGATCTGATTGTCGTACAGTTCCAGCTCTACGAGCGTCTTCAGCATCTCCAGGTTCTCAATCTTCTTGATCAAGTTCCATCGCAGATACAATCGCTCGATCTGATTCAGAGGTTCGAAATTTTCCAGCTTATCGATGCGACGATGATTCAGATCCAGTTCGTAGCACTCGGGATCAATCATTACAATTTCCTCAATTGATGCCACCTGCTCTCCTGGTATTATCTGCATGCCGGCTGTTGGCTTGGCGTCTCCACTTTTCGGGATTACACTGTCGCCGTCAGCCATACTCATAAGAATGCTTTTATCCTTTATTAGATTTACAAATTTAATAAATTCTAAATGCCGCCTGGCCTGCTCGTCGATTTGCTTGTTTTTTTTCCGCTGAATGTTATCTAGTGTTGGAAATTAGCAAAATTGATACCGCAGTGTTGCAAATGCTTGCTGTGCGCGGGATACGCAGCTCATAAGAGTAGTAACTAGTTGATATATGTGTGTGTCAATACGGATATAAATTATTGTAATAATGTGACAAATATATATATATAGTTGTCGTTATAAAAAAAATGAATAATACCCTTTGTAGTTAAAAACCAATAAGTTTATTATTGCATTGGTTGACCAATATTAGTTGTACTGTTTTTTGATTTGTCAACGTACTGAGCACAACAGCTGTGAATTGGTATTTTGCGCATCCCGAGAACGCGTGCGGCGTTTTAATTTATTTTTTAAAAGAAAATTTAAGTATATGAATAAACTAAAATGTCCTGAATGACGAGCCTTAAGGCTAGTTGAGCTGCTACTTTGTGCTTCCATTCAGGATTTGCCAGACATTTTGCAATTTTCGAGAAGCTAAACGAACATCATGTCGACGGGACTAAAGTGTCGCAATTGCGGATCCAATGAGATCGAGGAGGATAATGCGCGCGGCGATCGCGGTAGGCACTATCACAAGAATTATACGACTTTTTATTAAAAATTAAACATGTTTCTAGTCTGCACGAACTGCGGATCTGTGCTGGAGGATTCGCTTATTGTCTCTGAGGTGCAATTCGAGGAGATGGGCCATGGCGCCGCTGCCATTGGACAGTTTGTTTCCGCCGAGTCCTCGGGTGGTGCCACCAACTACGGCTATGGCAAATTCCAAGTTGGCTCCGGTACAGAGTCGCGCGAGGTGACCATCAAAAAGGCCAAGCGGGAGATTACGCTGCTCTGCCAGCAGCTGCAGCTGACGCAGCACTATGCGGACACTGCTCTTAATTTCTTTAAGATGGCGCTGAATCGACACTTGACGCGCGGCCGCAAGAGCACCCACATTTATGCTGCCTGCGTGTACATGACTTGCCGCACCGAAGGCACCTCGCGTAAGTGATGTCCCTAATGTAACTGATGCCAATTAATATTCATCCTTCCTCACATTTACAGATCTTCTTATCGACATTAGCGACGTACAGCAGATCTGCTCCTACGAACTTGGACGCACCTATCTGAAGCTGTCGCACGCTCTCTGCATCAATATACCATCAGTCGGTGAGTTTCAATTCAATTGATTTTACTTGTACTGGCGGGCGTTTATTCAGGTATTGATCCCTAGCTGTAGAAACTGTCGAATTGTTTGCGTAGATCTTTGAGTTGTCTAAAGTACCCTGCCATGCTTAGAAATAGACGTTTCATATTCACTTTATTTTGTATTCACTTAATAAGTGAAAATAAATTAGAAATCCGAATTATAAAATGAGCAGAGAAAATAGTAAGAGAGCGAATTTATGGTATAACACTTCGACTTTGATGGGTTTTTAGAGAACAGGAGTTAAAGTAAAAGGTAAAGAAAAGTAAATAAAAGCGAGTGATTATTATTATTTGTAAAGAAGTAGGATATATAAAATATATGTATGTAAAATATAAAAACTATAATCCTAACTTTTAAAAAGCACTGACACTATGTCATTCGGCTAAGCCAACCATTACATTCATACCTGTGAATTGAGCCTGGGCCCTCGTTGTTAATTTGCGTCTATGCCTGGACATTTAGACAACTTATCTACTAAGCACTGCAGAGTGAGTTAAGAGATAGTACGTGATTAAAATGTAGGAACGAATGTATCACACAGCAAACTGATGATAAGAGAGAAATTGATATAGACAATCCATATTAGCCATAAGAGAGACACACTGTCTCTCCTGATACTTCAAAACATAAAAATTGCAGGGAAGAGTGATTACTGGAAGCTACCAACGATATTTAGTGTCTGCGGTTCCTATAGTCTCAGAGATTCTGCTGACCTATTCAATTTGACTATCTTCGCCTCCATATCTAAAAACTCACAGTACATATAAATAATCATGTACAGTTATGTAAAATCGAAAAAATCTAATAATGTATTTTATTGGTTAATAGTCATAATACATAATTCAAAGATTTATATTCAATATAGGATAACATTTGTCTTAAATTTATATATAAAAACGTTTGTTTTTATTCGAAAAGCAAAAATCAGTACAATTTCCAAAGAAATTTAATCTTGAACAAAAACATCATTGTTGCGGAGTGCAGCATAGGAAGATTCGTGCAATATTGATTGAATGAAATTCATAATAGGAAAGGCTTTAATGTGTGTTTATATGCATATAGGCTATTTGAATATTACGTAATCAAATAGTTGTATAAAACAAAAAAGAAATGCAACTACAAATGCACACTACAAGTTATACATAAAGATACATAATTTTTGCGCATATAATTTTTTTTTGTTTTTTGGTTTTAGAGTTTGGCAATTTCTAACTCTAATTAAGTGTGTATATCATTAAATGTTCAACTTGGCTTTCAAATTCGTACGCATACTTCAACATGGCGTAATATACTCTTAAAAAGTATATAGTATATATATCCGTATATCTGTATATATTTAGTATATGCTGGCAAAAAATATGTTTGTGTCTTGCATTTAATTTCAATTTTGTTTAGAATATATATGTAGTTATCATTAGCTTGACTGATTGCCCGATGTTCACTTGCTTATTGAAGATGCCTTTGTTCGCCTCAGCTGCTGGCTTTTGCAACGTCTCAGGTTTTTGGAACGTATTTAGTATAAGTATAGGTATGGGGTTGTATATGGTCAACTTCTATGGTTTTATACTTTTGAGTTTAAAATATGTTTGTATGCATTTACCAACAGGCTTCTTTTTTTTTAATTTTTGTGTATATATATAGAACTATGTACTACGAAAACTAGAGCACTCTACTGTATCGTGTTGGTATAAGTGTATATAATAACTATATATATTTATTTATATGTATATATCATGCTAATATCGCTTTCCTTAAAACTCCAATTTGTTTTGTTGCATTGCACTGAAAACCCATGAGTTTCGATTTTGTGTTTGTTGTTGTTGCATTTGTGTTGGTCTCTTCTGCTGTTGCTGCTGCGGCTGCTGGCGATAGTAGCAGGCGCCCTGCCACTCCGCGCAGTATAGCTGTGCGCATCAGGTATTGCTGCCGTCGCTGCCGGCCGCCGTGCTACCAACAGGCAGCTCATCGGCAGCATTGTTAGCATTGTTGCTCCCATTGCTTGCGGCCGCTCCACTGCTGCCATTTGTAACAGCCGGCGTCGCTCCTATGGGCGTGGCGCATATTGAGCTTGTGGGCGAGTTCAAGGCGGTGACTGTTGTGGGTCCGTAAAAGATTAACTCGGGTATTTGGCCACCCTGCACCCCTGTGCCGTTGGTGCTCTCAGACGAGCATTGAAATTGGAATGTTACATTGCCCATTAGTACTTCGGACATGCCCTCCTGGCCAAAAAAGCTCAGCTCGTTGCCATCCAGTATGACTGAGGCAGTGTAGTAGCACTCCGGTTCAATTTGTATGGGGTTCTCGAAGAACACGTGAAAGGTGTTGCTCGAGCCATCCGAAAAGAACTTTGTGTCGTTCTCTGCCAGCGTGCGGCCCAAACGCTTCAACTCAATCTTCACATTGTAGTTGGCCGCACCCGTCGACGAGCCGTATAGGCCAAAGCCCACAATGAAAATTCTATGGCGAAGGCAAGAATATTTAAGTTGAGTTGGTTATCTATTGTATGTGTTTCTTTTTTTCTTACTCACCTGCGATCAACTGAAAACTGTATGGAATCACAGCGGCCGCGATAACGCCATTGATTTGAGCGATAGGCGCACGATTGAAAGCGATGGCAAACTTGAGTTTTGAGTCCTGCACGTGGCCGGGTGGGGAAGCTAAGTGTGGGTTTGGTTTTGGCCGTGAAATGCAAGAACATATCGATTGTCTCTTGGGATGTAAGTATGCCTGTTTGAGCTACACCATTCGCAAATTCCTCCAGCGTCATGGTCGGTATGCGAATCAGATGCAGCGCCTGGCCCAGAACTCGGCGTTTGTTCGGCGACGTTTCGTCTATGTTCATTTTTTCGCAGGCATTCAATGCCCAATTGAGCGCCGCCTGGAATAGATGTATCTCCTTGCAGTTTAGGGTCTCGCGCGACAATATTGACTCGAATGTCTTCAGGTCAATGTCCACAAAGTCTTCGGACTTAACTGCCATCTCGGCCTGTGCATCGATCACTTCCCAGCAACGCTGCATCAGTTCGGGCTCCTCGAAAAGACGCGATTGACTGAGAAGTAGACAGGCGTTTTTTGCCGTCAATTTTACTTCTAGATAATTGACGCAGGCGCGCGCCAAATGTGGCACAATATACTTCTTGGCTGCATACAAAGTGGCCAGTATGTGTTCAGGTTCCAGTTTGATTTCATCACAATAGAGATACCTACAGACAATTTTAATGTGTTAGGTATTGATCAAGTCGAGACATATTTGGCTACTTACCTTAACAATGTTAAAAAGGCTGTTGGCTCCACATCGGGCACCTTGATTTCCTGCTTGTTCTCCGCCAAGCCGCCGTAGAACATGGCATAAAATACAGAGCTGCCCGTGGCAAGTATGTACTTGTGTGCGGGTATAGTTTGAATAGGATCGAAATCTATTTAAATTTAAAAAAATCAATCAATTTAGGTTTTCCAACTGTGATCCGCAGTGACCTACCGAACTCGCTGCCCACAATAAACTTGACATCCGACAAGAGCTCGTTGTTAAACATCGCCGCATTACGCTCCAGCACGGTTGCCTTGCTGGCCTGCCAGTTCGGATCGGCCGTGTCGATTGCATTGGAGGCGCCAACGGCGGCATAGCTGCTATTGGTGCCAGCTGCGCACACATAGGAGCCGCTGCCGCTGCTGGGCGTTGAGGTTGCGTTCGCTGCGCTGGCCGCAGCCGCTGCCGAGGCAATGGCCGCTGCTGCCGCTGAACTGGAGGGCAGACAAAATGTGGTCGGGCTGCTGCCGCTGTTGCTGTTGATGTTCAGTGCCCCAGGCGATGCCAACGGCGAAGACGGTGCACTAATCGGCTGTGTTATTTGTATGTTATGATCGGCGCCGCTGCCCAACCCACCCGCACCTGGAGAGGTGACGGCCGCTCCGCGCTGCTGTTGCTGCTGCTGGTGATTGTGCGGCGGCGAGTGCAAGATTCCATTGCCGTTGTTGAGCGTCTCCACTGCAATATTAGAATTGTTAGAAACACAGCTCTAAGCATACAGATTTCATATTTATATCTAAACCATGCCCAACCGAACTCCGCCAGCTTCTGCAGAAGTCGCTGCAACATTTGACCATCGATTGTCGCCTCGGCCGCTCTTCAGCTACTGCGCCAGATCCTATTCGCCGTGGCTGCAGCAACTGCGGCCCCCTTCTGTAACGCTCCCCCATATAAAACGCAACAGCCGGAAAGTGGAGCGTCCAAAAATAGCGGCACGGATGTTGCTGCTGCTCTTGTTGCTAAATCTGCAGCTTGCGACTTTTAGCACGGACCCCACAAAGCAGCGTGTTTTTTTGTGTCGTCTCCCAATATTGATATTGTGTGTGTATGTAGATGTGTATGTGTGCGCGAGTTGCTAAGAGTATATTTCAAAATTTGTACGGTTTTTCTTTTTTGTCGGAATTGTATGTTTTTAGTTTAAGAGAACCAGACAAATCAACAAGTAAATATTTATAAGCAAAATACAAATAAGACCCCTTTGCTGCCCATTTACACATACCACAACAATCGTCGCCTGCTTTGTGGAAAATCAATAACACACACACACACACACACACACACGAATAAGTGCACGTATATGACGCACCTGATCTTTTGTGTTTTTGGCACTTTTCTTACCATTTATCCAGCCGCCATTAAGCTGAGAATGTGACATGGATTCTTGATTGCGCTTGCTAGTCGATTTTAAAGAAAACCGATTCAATGCATTGTTATTGCTGCTATTATTGCTACTACTATGGTTGTTACTGCCGCTGGCCATGACTACGTTTTGTGTTTGTGTTTTTTTGCACAGCGAGTCGGAGAATAGAAAATTCCGGATGCGACTATTTGACAATAACGCTTTGTGGGCACTCTGTGTTTCCTTTAAATTGTGTGCATGTAACTTGTTTTTAATTAATTGGCGACGTTTTTAATGTCATTTTAAATATGAAAAAGTATATCGGCTTGAAAGAACTTGTAAATAGGCAAATCGATAGACAGTGGCGGGAAGTCGATTCACACTGCACAGCTAAACAACATCCACAACAGCGATGCATTTGGCTGGCGTGTGTCATAGCGTCCAGCTTCTTAGTGACTGTGCGAGCGCGTGTTTTGAATTCGAATTAGCTGAATTTTAATTCACGTCAGTTTCGCAAGCGCTTTGCGCCGCATTTCATTGATTATATCATGGTCGCGGCTAATATGTATTTCCGTCATGCCAATTTGTTTGCCGTGCGCGCACTTGTGCTGCCCCATAAAAAAGCGTCAATGCGTACGTGCGACCCAAACGTTACCACAGCCTTGTGTAGCAGCAGCATCGAAGACAGCATCATGTACACATATTAGCCCATGCTTTTAGCTTTTAAACTTGACTCATATTTTGTATTTGAATACAACTATTGATTATTGCTGGGCTGCGCATATTTAATATGACCACCAAAAATTTGAACTTGAAATCGATTTGGTTGCTTGTTTGGTCATCGTTGTTGTCATCGCTGAAGGCTTGTTGATTTCTTAGCACACTAAAAAACACAGACACCACACACTGTCGATTTTTACAAATTCGACACACACGCACACACACAAAACCAGTTTTTGCTTCTGTGCAGCCGGCTGAGCCATGAAAGAAAACAACAACAACAAAATGTTGTTGACCTTTGGGCCAACGAATTTTCAGTTGGCAGCTTCCTACACTTTTCCCATATACCCCAATACATACTGTTGCGCTGGCGTTGCTGCTGGTCCCCTTGTTGTTGCTCGGGCGGCGGTAGTTCCTCGTTTTCCGGAACGCGTGCCGCGTACTCCGGCTCATAGTTGTGCGCATAGGCGCTGCCCCAATGGCCGGCAAAGTCGTCCTCTTCGAGCGTTAACAGGTGATCCAGCACCTGCACGCCCCGTTCGAGGGGACCGTGAAATTTATTAATTAGCTCGGAGAGACGCAGATTGAGGCCGTAGTTGGCGCCGCTGACGCCTCTTGGCGTCGTCGTATCGATCGCCCAGTAGAAAAGATGACGTCCCAGATGACTGCTCAGATGGTTTGCAAAGGCCTCGATCATCTTAGTAGCATCATCGCAGCCACATGTGGCATGTTTCAAAACGCACGCTCCTCGTTCCCGACTCCCGCTGCAACTAATCAAAGGTAAAGCGTCAGGTTATATAATATGATATTAAAGTCAGTGAACTCGCACACACTCTCTCTTTCTCTTTCTCTTTGTCTGCCTCTCACTCTCTCGCTTCTCTAACCCCAAATCTCGATTTGCGGTTTCTTCGTTGCACTCTTCACTTCCACTTCCACTTCCACTTCCCATTTTCATATTCATTTCCACACGCATTTTTAGTTGCAGGAAGTCAACGAGATTGGCGGCTTGGCCTTGGATATTTTTCGGGTCGCTCTGCTCTCATGTTATCCGATCTCACCACAATTTGCTTTCATTTTCACATTCATTTCTCAGGCAGAATCCACACCTGCCCCGCAATGCCAGGCTATTATGCAAGCGGCTGCTTTTAATTGGCAGCAATGCGAAGTCCGTAACCAAAACAAAACGGCGACACTACAAACACACACGCAACACACACACACGCACACACTGGACAACAGATTTTGTGGTGTCATGCAGCTGACGATCTGCTCGCCACGCTGACTGACAGAGGAGGGGGAGCGCGGGGGCGCGTTTAACAATCAACGCCGCCCCACACAAAATCTAACAAATACTTATTGTTTCCGGAGCAACATTTTGTAGATCTCTTGATTATGATATTATGTATATGTTGGCCGATTTCTGAGTGAATGAGCTTGATCTTGAAACTAATTATGATGCGGTTATAGTCGAACCAACACGAATATAACTATTTTTACCTATTTACGTCAAATTATTGAAATAAATTATAATTAATATTATTATCATGTGTTGAGAAATGAAAAAAAAGTGGGGAGTTGAAAAAAAATTAGTACGAAGGTTGCAATTGGAGTTTGACAGCCACAGGATACTCTGTTTCAAGTGTAATAACAGCTTAAGTGAACTGCAAAGGAGTCATTTTACCTATTAGGGTAAAAGTTGCTGTGGCAAAAACTTTTTATAACTTTATTTAAAAAGTATCATTATTCAGTTGCCAACATTTTACTTATTTTTAGACTCTTCACATAATTAACAGCACAGGAAAATATTTAAAAGATATTTCAAATAGTGATCTTATAGCAGCTATCAGTTTGTTGGGTCTGTATATATAGTATCTTTCTTTGCTTATTTTAAGTACCTATACTGTATGTACATATATACTACATATATACCATATATGTCGCACGTCTGCCAGACACATTTGCAATTTATGCTAAATGCATATCACGGCTTGACAACCGAGTCACGTTCGGTATTCATCAGCTGTAGGCTGTATTTTTTTCCATTTGTTTATGCACATTTCGTAGTCAGTTCTTGGTTAAATTCTGTTCCGCTTTGGCTTTTGCAGTTTGTAAGCGCATTTTAAAATTTGCCGCTTGCATTAACTTTGCGCGCCCTTTTCTTAATTTATGTATTTTGTTAGCTCCGCTGCTCGGGCGATGTTTTCATTAAATTTTTCTGTCGCTCTTTAATTGCAAATGTCGACCCACTTTGACCGAGCCGGGTCAGACCGCAAGCGACAGACGACGGGCAGACCGACGGACATGAGGCGGGGCCAGACCCAGACCCCAAAGAGACCCCAAAACAACGCCCGCGTAACACTTTCGATTTTTATTTCCTCATTACATGCGCACAATGCAAAAGAAAAGGAAAGACAAAAAACAAGAAACAAGTGAAGAGTTGTCTTTTTTGTGGCTTATTTGTTGGCTTAGTGGAGCTGCTGAGTTGGTCTTGTCTTTTGTTTTCTCATTATACCTTTGCTCATTTTACGGCCCACTTTAAAAAATATATTTCGTTGCATTTTTCATTTTCAAAACAATTTAGCAATCGCAACGCATTTGCTGATTAGCGAAATATAACAGAGAGCAGAAACTCGAGTTACCCAAAAACTAGAGGGCAGCACGTACATACATAGTATATATATTGGCCATACATGCAAAATGCTTGGCCAATAAATCTAAGCCATCGCAGCTGAGTTGCCATTCGCTCACGTGGCTGCTGATTTGACGATTTGTCGATGTTGCGCTTTAATTATGGGAGCTTGTCTGATCTTTTTGAGCAATAAAAGGGGTACTATTATTGTGCTATAAGGTTTGTAGATATTCAATATATTTAATTTAAGTGCTGATTTATTTTCTATCATAAAAATAGTCTAAGTACAAACCATATGCTGTGTATTGTAAAGTGTTCTTTTTCTGCATATGTTTTGCGAAGAGATATTAAACGGGTGAAAAAACCAATATTTATCGATAATAATCTAACGGACAGACAGTCAGGGCTAAGTTGACTCGGTTATATGTGCCTGTTAAATTTGTTATAATTACACAAAACTATATAACCTTTTTACCCATTATCAATGAGTACAGAGTATAATTAAAATGTTCTTTAATTACAGTAGCTAATACCTTTATAAACTGCGAACCTATGTGGATTGATAACTGCCTATCTTAAATACTATATCCATATGTTTAAAAGTTATGAACAGAATTAATTTTAGAATATAGTATCAGGTTTCAGTTTTAAATATATAAGAAGTCAAAGCCTTTAGAAAAGTACTTAGAGTATCTGCTGCTCGTCATAATGATCTTAACTCATCTTTTAGTTGTATTTTTGACGCCTGAATCTGTTGTGTATCTGCTAGGTGTTGTCAAATTACTTTATGCCTCGTTTCGAGTGCCCTTAGGTGGTTTCGCAATCATTCAGGCAGTCAGGTAGTCAGGTAGTCAGGTGTCGGTCGGTTGGGGGTTGTCTGTCAGTTAGTCAGTCAGTTAGTTGGGCCTTGCGGTTTAGACGCTTTGATTTGCAGATAATTTTATAGACATTAGTGTGCAGTTTTTCTATTCGTACAACAATCTACTCGTTTTTAATATTTCTCTATGTGCAATTACGTGCATGTATACACAGGTATACATATGTATATATCGAATATTATATATATATATATATTTTTTTTTTGGTAAGTCATGTTGCATTTTGTCTAATGACTTGCCGACTTAGCATTTTTTCTTGTACTTTTGTTTAGCTCTTGAAGTCTTTCAAAAGTGTTTCACAATGAGCCCAAAAATCCCCCACAAAATGCGCTTTACTTAGGTTCTTTATCGCGTTTGAAGTGATTCGCAAATTTTTGTGTTTTTGGCTTCTTGTGAGAGTCTATAAATTTAATATATGATTTCTGATATTTGTTTATCTTATTTTACGTTGGTGCGAAAACCAGTTTTAAGGTTTTTTTTGTGCGTTTATTTGCTCAATTTCTAAAGCGCTTCGATATTCTATGGGCACATTGAATTGTCATCAGGTTTTCGGTCTGTCCAAAAAATGTTTTTTCCCTCTCCTATTTTCGTATTATATATAATATTTAAATATTCATGTCTCAAGTCGCGCGCTTCTCAAACGGAATTTCAATGAGCCCCATTCGACAAACGAGAATATAAAGACAGTTTTATTTTTGTGGTTTTTTTTTTTTGTGGTTTAGGCGGGGCAGTTCCTATTTGCTATTGGTGTTGGTGGTGCTTCAAGCGCAAATTAAATGGAATAGTTTGTCGATATAAATGTACTGTCTGATCTTTGCGCCTTCCAAGCGGCTTCTTTGCAATTTCCGTAACTAAAACTATCAAGTATCAACAAAAACACTCTGACAAGTTATTCATAATTAACTACTGTAGATTACCGTTTAGAGTTAATAATTATATGCAGGGGTGCTAAGGAAATTGAGAAAATTTGAATATGTTATCTAACAATGTATACTGTCTAATAATTAGAATGTAATTTTGAGTAAGATAGACACAATTTAAAGTATTAATTATAATAAAAATAGGCAAATATAAGTATCTGTACAATGTTAATCTTAATTGCCCTTTTGGATGATGATTGTATATTTCATATTACAGAGATAATTAAAATCAGAGAAATTAACTTAAGTGCAATGAGATTTCTACAGTATTTTCTGTCAAATTTGTGTAATTATTACTTTCATGCAAGTAAGTATATAATAAGGAACATATTATTGAAACTTAATTTTCTGTGTGATGAGGTTGGCACAGTACAGGTAATCACTCATTAGACTCGAGTGTCTTTCGGAGTGGAGACTCACAATGACCAATCAATGAGTTGTCAAAAAAATGCCAGATCATTTGGCACACTTTATTTTCGTAGCGTACAGAACAGCATACTGTGCTTATTTCAGTTAGTTAGTATTCATACATTATAATCTGCTCGTACGACTTGGGACACAACTTGAACTTTATTTTGTTTGACTTGCCATCAGCTAATTTCTCAATACGCATTTAGAATATTGTTTAAACACATTTTTAGCACTTTCTTTGCCCAGTTTATTTCAGCCTGGCTACATAATACACTTTCCGTAATAGATTCATCCTAATTCTTTGTAGTATTTGTTGTATTGCTTACATTTACGTCATAAAATGTATTCACATTAATATCAATAAAAAAACGCGTCAGTGCTGAGCGAAAAAAAAGATACACAGAAAGAGAGAGAGAGAGAGAAAGACAGAAAATGAGTGTGTAAGAGCTGCGAGATAATTATTATAAGATATAACCGGCGAAATTGTAATTAAACTTGTGATTTTATTCTATTTATTTGTTGTGTTTGGGTTTTTTAATTGCATTGCACTTCACATCAATGTGAAGTTTTTTGTTGTTTGTTTTTAGATTTTTATTTGTATTTTTTGCACGCACTTTGCCGGCTCTCAACTTAATTGCACATAAATTAAAACGTCAACAGTAGAACGCGCGCTTTGCTATTAATAATATTTAAACAATTTTAAAAACAAACACAGACACAGTCACAGACACAAACACAACAATTAAGTAGACATCTTATAGAAATCTTTTTTACATGTGTTTTTTTTGCGCATGCGCGTCGATCGCTTTTGCTGCTGCTGCGGAGCTGCTGCTGCGGCTGCTGCTGCTGCTGCTGCTGCTGCGTTCAGTTGTTCGCGAGCCAACGAACGAATTCGTAATGACACGACGACAGCAACGAGGCAGCTTCTTGACGATCGACGCGCCGTCGCTCAGGTGTTTCTCAGGTATTTCGAGTGCGAGCGGCGACTGGTTCGAGTTGCCTTGAGAGAGGCCTGAGATACGCGTTTCTCGCATGCGATAATTTTGTTTGTTTCGTGGAGGGAATTTGATTTTGTTGTGATTATTTGTAGAGTGTGAATCAAATGTTGTTTACTATTTCAATTTGATTTGTGTGCCCAGCTTTGAATGGCGTTAATTGTTGTATTTTTACATCTTTGTACGGTTTTTGGAATAAGGCTTTAAAACCTGAGCCGCAGTCTGCGGCCCCAGCAGTAAAAGAAGAAAGGATTTAGTAAATAATGCTTCAAGTGACCGCCCTATTGAGCTGTACATATTTATTTAATGACCAATCAATAATCATATATGTTTATTTTATTAATTCTGTTTACTATTCCATTTAGTAAATTTGAACATTTTAGTTAAATTCTATTGAAGCCAAATTTATGTAATGTCTCGCTATCTTTGTGCTCACGAATTTGGGTAATATTTAAGACTTGTTTTATGTTCACTCTTATATACATATATATTTTTAAAGATATGTGTCGAACGCGTTCACAGAGCTTGCCATTCAAATTTTGTTCAATCTTTATGGCTAACAATTCATTTGTACGCTGCGTTTAATTTGTTGTTAATTGATTGAGGCAAAATGCAGATATTGAAGGTTGGTGGGTTCAGCTATTGCCAAATATTTAAGCTAACCACAGCACAATGCTAGTTAATAATTAATCGTGGCTAAATTAAATAGCAATCAAGCCGCAGATCGGAGTTAATTGCGCCCAGGAAAGCGTCGTCCAAATTGCTGGCACTTGGCAAGGGCAACAAAGTATTCGCTGGAAGCGGGGGGCTACAAAGGGGGGTGTTGCGTAACACGCCCAAAACGATAATTGCTGTCATGACAAACGCAAAAATAAAGTTTAAATAATAATAATTTTACTGGCTACCGCTGGCTGCTGCTCCTGCAATGAACGCCATTTGGCGGACAGGGAAACATTAAGAAACCATTAGCAGCAGCAGACACCGCTCTCTCCCCCCACCACCCACACACTCACACCCGGTGCGGGCAACTGTCAAACAGTGGGACCAGCAACTGCAACAGCTGCCGCTCGATGAGTGGATGCTGCACAGAAGGGTCAATGCAGTGGCAACAGCGTCAACGGCATCATTTTTCAAGTGGAACCACTCGGCAGTCGCACGAGTGGGCCGTGCGCCACCGGGTTGAACTTAGGCTGGGCTGGGTTGCCTCAAATATGCGCATTCATTAGGGTTTAATAAATATTTTTTCGAGCACTGTTGCCGGACTTTGTGATAAGCTGCCAAGGGGGTTGTTGTGCTTGTAATTGCCGTCGACGTTTAACAGCTGCCGCCTCAGTGTGTCAAGTTGTCGAAGCTTAAGGGTCTGCCCAGAGGGCTAATGTAATGCTGCACACACACAATTGATCATTCGAACTGTTAAATGCAAATTTAAGGCTTAGGCCAATTGGCCCTAACCGACGCCCTCGCTGACTCGCCCCGCCTCTGGCTTTAGTCACACGCTTGTCAAATATTAACACCGTCGCGCTTGGCGCAGTTGGCCGCAAGGTTGCCTAGGTTTACTGTGGATTTAGTATTTTGTGTTTTGTATTTAATATTTGGCTTTCATGTTTGTGTTGTTGTTTGTGCTCTTTGCACTCTTTTCGCACATTATCTAGATTTTCCAGTGCGTTTTGTGCAAAGCTTATTTGCCGTGCGTGTTTGTTGGTGGCTTTCGTTGTTGTCGTCTCTTTGGCCAGGTACTAATTACTACGCGTGGCTGTCTCACCTTTTTGTTATTCTGCCAACAATTCATTTTCCATCGCAAGTAGAACTAATTACCGGCTTAAAAGACAAATATAAATAACAACGATTTGTAGGCAATACATCTTTCAAGCGACGTGACGTATGCGCAATATTTCTGCAGCTTTAAAATCTATCGCATGCTACTAAATACCGGACTGCCTCCCTCTCTCTCTCTCTCTCCCTCTCCCTCTCTCTCTCTCTCTCTCTCTCTCTGTCTTCTGCTCAATCGTTGACTTACTCGTGTGATCTCTCGCTCTTCTCTCTTTCGTGACTACGCTCAATGCCAGCGTCTTGTAAAAGTTGAATGAATTAAAATAAAAAATATATATCGTCTTGGCGCTCGGGTTCAAGTTTGCTTTTCGGCTGTCGCTTGGCCGGTTATTGACTATTTTCGATTTCGTTGCTTAGAGTCGCTTTGAAGGTCGGTGAACAAGTTCTTCTGCTACGGCCTGTTATCAATTTGTATTGGCCATGACGTTCGACAAACAGAAAGAAAACAAAAAACTGGTTAATTATTGTGATGTTGTTGTTGTTGTAGCGCACTTAATTCAGAAGTTCCTTATTGCATCACTTCAACGCCTTTGCAGATCCCTGTCTATACATCATGCGCTTCGCGAATCGGCTGCAGCTGGGCGCCAAGACCCACGAGGTGTCCATGACAGCGCTGCGCATTGTGCAGCGCATGAAGAAGGACTGCATGCACTCGGGACGTCGGCCCACAGGACTCTGCGGCGCAGGTTAGTTGTCCTCGAAGTCGCCCAAATTCGAATTATGCAAATGCTTTTTCCTTGGTCTTACAATTTTCAGCATTATTGATTGCCGCGCGTATGCACGAGTTTAGTCGCACCCTCGCCGATGTCATCGGTGTGGTCAAAATACACGAGTCCACGCTGCGTAAGCGCCTGTCCGAGTTCGCCGATACGCCCTCGGGTGGCTTGACGCTGGAGGAGTTCATGACCGTCGACTTGGAGCGGGAACAGGACCCGCCCTCATTCAAGGCAGCGCGCATTAAGGATCGCGAGCTCATCCAAAATGTGCGTAGATTATACAGTTTGTCTCTTAAACGAGAAATATTTGTTATTAACGTTATTAATATAAATAATTATATTATTATTCCTCCATTTGATCGAATCCCTCCTCTTTTTATAGATGGGCATACATGAGCTGACGGAGCTGCAGAAGGAAATCGATGCGCATTTGGAAAAGGACATTGGCAAATACACGGAGAGCGTGTTGCGCAAAGCGACCAAAGGCAAGAAGGAGGAATCTGCACACTCAAGCCGATCCAATGAGATCTCGGAGAATGAACTTGAAATGCAGGAGTCCAGAGAATTCATTGAGGAATCCAATGCGGAGGCCATCAAAGAGTTCATTGTAAGCAACACAGACACGGACGGGGACGCGGACACTAAGCCCCAGGCAGTGATGACCAGTGCGGTGATCGAGGGGCTGCGTCCCGACATCGAGGCCATTTGCCGTGTTACCGCAAGTGAGCTGGAGGATGTGGAGCGTGCGAAGCAGCCAATGGAAACGGAGCTATTCGTTGACGACTTGAACGACGAGGAGCTGGATCAGTATGTGCTGACGGAGGAGGAGGCGGACACCAAGCTCAACATGTGGCAGAACTTGAATGCCGAGTTCCTGCGCGAGCAACAGGAGCGCGAGGAACGGCTGGCCAAGGAGCGCGAGGAAGGCAAGCCCGAGAAGAAGAAGCGCAAGCCGCGCAGAAAGGTCATCGGGCCATCCTCCACCGCTGGCGAGGCCATCGAGAAGATGCTGCAAGAGAAGAAGATATCCAGTAAAATCAACTACGACATCTTAAAAACCCTCACCGAAGGCATGGGCACGTTGACCGGCGAGGACGAGTCAGCAGCAAACCCTGCCAAGCCCAAAACATTGGCGGAGCTGGAGCAGACGCCCGTCATTGTGGAGGAGGGACCCGTCACGAGCAAAAGTAGTCGCGGCAAACCAAACTACGATGTGCCGGGACCCAGTCGAAAGCGCGTCAAATTGGAGGCGGGGCTGCCGGTCAGTCAGCCCGAGGAGCAGCTGGAGGCCAAGCCAGAGATTGCGCCAGAACCAGGTGAGCCCAACGCAGTGCATTTATTGCTAACACGTATTCAATTTATATCCTCGTTCTTTCAGACGAGTTGGAAGAAGATGCCGAGGCCGATGAGGTGGACGCCGATGTCGATGCCGAACCAGAGCCGGAGGCAGAGGCCACTCTGCAGGATATGCTGAACCAGGGCGCTGGCGATGAAGACGATGAATACGGCTACGGATTCGATGAGGAAGAGGAATACTAGGCCTCGGCATTGCATTCGGAATAGGGACACATTCTGTATGAACATTTTTATACACAAATTGATAAACAGCAGCTACTCATAATGTAATTAAATTAAGCTTTAAATTTACAACTTTTCCGACTGGTCGGTTTCCTTCCATCTCCTGTTTCTCGGCTTTCTTGCTACACGCTGCACTTGTTGCAATTTCGCCTGCCCTTTTTGCGCGTTAGCAGCCATTAAATCATCGCTGCCGCCTGCCCCGCGGCCTTCGCGCAGGCATTTACATGTTTAAGCCGTGTTGCCGTTGCCTCTAGGCTCAAGTGGTACACAGCTGTGGGTCGGGGCTGCGCTTGAGGGGGGCGGTTTGCTGCTAGTTTGCTTCTAATTGTTGGCGCTGCCGTGGCGCGCCTCCAAGTGGTGCAAATAAATATTTCACTCTTAATCATGTTTTGCACTCGCTGTGTTGTGTGCCTGCCTTTGTGCTTGTTGTTGTAGTTGTTGCGCCCCAGGCGGGCAGTCGACCAGCCGGTCAGAGAGGACGGCAGCCAAGAACTTGACTTGCCTGCCCGCCTTTGGCTCTGGTTCTGGCTTTGGCTTTGGCTTTCACGGCTCCGCGGCTCCACGGCCTGGCGGACTGTTGAGTGCCAAGTGCCCGGCAATGAGCTGTTGAGTCGTTGGAGCACTTGTCTTTGCGATTTTATAGTTATTATGTTGTAATTAGTGTTAATTTAGTTGCTTGCGCACGGCAGCCGAACTAAGTTAACAATTCGCAAAGTGTTTCATACTTTTAGGCTGCGGCACAACTCTCGTTCTGCGTTAGTGGATTTGTGACTTGACTCAAAGTATTGCTCGTTCAAACTTAAACAGCGATTTGAACGTGATTTAAGAAATGTGTTATTTATAGATGCATCCATCTTAATTTTTATACTCGTTTATCAAGTGGAAAGAGTATATTGATTCGCAGGTATTGAAGCTAACGACTTGAATGTTGGAATATATACTCGTGTATACCCGCGCCAGGTAAAGTATTACGATTTTTTGATTATTATTGTTATATTATTGTTTGACCACCGTCAGCTGTGAGCAGGGGCACGGCTTGCCGGTCGGGCTAAATCTCTCCCCCATCGGGTCAATGATTTCCGCCTCTGTCTCTTTCCTCTTATCTAAGTATCTAATTCTAATTATTAGTATTACTAACTACTAAAACTGTATCCTTCTCTTTCTTTATTATTTTGTTTAATTATAAGTTTAGTTTTATATTTTAAAATTTACGCTTACTACTAACAACCTTCCTTTTAGCTGTATGTTCTCTTAACGTCACTGACAACAATTAGCTATGATTAGGGGCATAGCTAGCCGGACAGGCAAATAAAATACCCCCATCGTGTCGGTGATGTTATGAGAATTGTTTATAATTCTTTTAGGCTTTTAGCTTTTAATTTTTATATTTATATATAATTCTTTGTATCGTATACATTCATCTTAGGTTGACACTCGATTTGTCAACCTATTAAATAAATAAATAAATAAATAAATAAATAAATAAATAAATAAATAAATAAAAAAAATTATACTGTGAGCAAGTATTGCGGTTACACCCAAATGCCACGTTCTTACTTGTTTCCTTTTCACATGACCAAATTAGTGCACCGTATTTAACGACATATATATTTAATTAAATCCATTAGTACAGAGTACATATATATGTAAAAGAGATCCAGCCGTTAATGTAACTTATTGTTTGAATTTCTGAACAGCGGCAGTTTCGACCCTACAATTTTATTGTTTGTTTTATTTATTGCCTGCTTTGAGAATTCGCAAAATAAATTTTACTACTAAGTTAGAAAATTTCATTTAATATTGGAAATGTTCAAATCATAACTTGAGTAAATGAATGTAGAAAACTCTATTCACTAACCGAACGAAAGAAACAACAAACTTCTCTTTTGAATTGGTGATAATATTTTTTGGGCTGTCAAAATTATTACTTATTATAGCACAATATTTCAAAAAACTTTTTATCAGCAAAATCAGCCTTTTATCAGCTGGACTTAGGCTAACAACCTACAAATCGATAGAGCAGTCACCTGTGGTGAGGGTGTCCAGCATTATATACATGTGCATGGGTTGTTGTTTATAAACATTGGTCGATTGTTTCTCCAGTTAGGTAATGGGGCCTTGGGCTGGAGATTGTAGTTGGTCCTGCAGCCACGCTGATAAACGACTTTGTTTTGCATGCCGTAGAGGTTCAGGTTGTAAATATTAGCAACGGGTAAAGGACTGCCACAAATTTGCGTGCATTTAATGTCTGTCCGCTAATTTGCATAAGCTTCGGGCTTAAAGCAAATGATTAATAAAACGCACACGTCCACTTGGAACTTGGAATGCAGTTAGGGCAGTAGGCGTGGCAGTGGCTTAGCTGCCAACGGCCAACTTCAAATAATAATGTCAAATGTATGCACATGTAAATCCAGCTAAATGTGACAGCCAAATGGCAATTAGAGAGACAACTCTCTCGACTCGCCAGACACTTGAAAGTTTTGGCTGGGCGTGTGCCTTTCGCCTAGCAGTGCGACAAATTTATGCACATAGATCCCGAGGTCGTCCCCCCGCGGTGAACTTATAGTAAGAGTGAGTGGGTGTGCGAAGAATAGTTTTTGCAGTTTGAGTTTCGTCTGTGATGTGTGCATAATTCAGGCATAATCCGTTCATTAATCATTAAAGCTATACATTTTTAAAAATATTTTATGGTCCGTAAAATGCTTTTATGGGCCTTTGTCAACTGTCAACTGTGGTGCTTTAATTAAAAAATTCTTGTTCACGGGTAAAGATACATATGGCAAACACTTGTTTACCTACGCGATATATATTTACATATATATATTATTGTATTATATAATGAGTGCATTTTATAGTTGTATTTTAATGCAATTTAATTAAAAAATTACCCAAGCAGAAGCCATATTATTGTATTTCGTATCAGTTGGTTGGTGTCGTTTGCCTTTTTTCATTGCTACCTCACTTTACACATTATTTGCGGATTTGTCCAGCTCTATTATTAATTGCAGCGCCCGCAAGTTGCCATTGGCCAGGGATATGCCCGTCAGCGCCAGAGACCAATTTGGAAACGATTTAAAAGAGAACTATAATTAAAAAATACCAGTCGGAGATCTTGCAAGGCCTACCATTGCGATATTTTAATATAACTGTAACTGTTCACACGTATTGCCAATCTCTTAATGCGCTTAAATTGCACTGCATTAAGTATACGCCACGTACAAATTGAGTATTTTTTTTGGTTATACAGCCGACTATTAAATTTACATTTACCATGCCAAAAGTTGATTAATTTCGCGTGATTTTCAAAATATATATTTACATGTGTATTTGGGCCCTGGAAAGTAGGCAGAAGTTCAATTTCGTTAGAATTGATTTATTCTATCGAGTGAGTGTTTGTGTGTGAGTGTGCTTGTGTTTGTGTGTGTGTGTGTGTGTCTAATTTATGCGCTAATTATGTATGTTGTGCTTGCTGTTTTGCAGTTCGAGTGTTCCGGTGCCATGAATAAATTAAATGGTTTTTACCCCGCCACCTGCCAATTAATTAGGTTACTAAATGATTTGTTTAGTAATTTGTTTCTATATCCACTGTGGTCTCTGACATTTAAGCGAATGGGGTGGCTGCACAAAACGATTTAAAAACGTTGCAAAATGGGTCAACATTTGAATCTATTGCGAATTTCAGTTTTTATCGAAAATATCGCTTTGATAAGCCCTAAATTATATTCTCAAATGGAATTTTTTGCGTTTAGTAATAAAAGACAAAAGAGAAGGCAGTGTAATAATAATTTTAAAACTTTGTGTAATAATCATATAATAAAAATAAACCTTTTCTTTTTGATGTGATGAAATTTACGTAAACTTATTTTATAACCCAACCTGTCTAATAAGAATCAACGAATTCTACAAAGGCTAGGGACCTGTATAGTTAAATTAAGAAGTATTATTTTTACAATGTACACAAAGGGCGTCGCTTAATGGATACATGCAGAAAATTGTTTAAATCAAATTGGGGAAATCTTATCACTTTATCTGGCGCGGGGATACGTGTATATATTCCAAGTTTCAAGTCTCGATTTTGAATAGCAGCAAACAGCAGTCGCAGTTGTGCAGTTGCACAACCCCATTATCTTGGCTAAGATGACGTTTTCAATTAGTATTGCCACATATAGTTCCTATATCATAAATTCATTATCAGAATATTTTGAGTGGGCGCAGTGCTTTGTCAGTATCTTAAGCCCAAGCACAGGATCTATAAATCCCGTGTTTGGAAACGTCTCTGAAGTCGCTATGCAAATGCTGTTTGCCCGCTGTCTGTCAAATCCTCAGTATATAGCGCTAAATGGCAGTCAACAGAACGCATTTGGATTGCGCCTGGCGGCCCCCGATAATGTGCTAGCATTTCAAGCAGCCAGCAAATGGCCAAGTCACGGCTACGGACTGCGGCGAGCAGCAGGCGGTGCCGTTAAGTGTTGGTCAACTGGGCACACACACACACATTCAGCAATGGCAGTTAACAGACAATTTCCAGCTGCCAAGCAGCAGACAAAGCAGGGGCCCACAGGCGCACATGCACACGCACACGCACACGCACATACACGCACACATTCACGCACGCACACACGCATTGACATAAATAAACCACGCACATTTCGGCCTGCATGCAAATATGCAGTAATAAAGTAAATAAACGCTTACCACCCGCCATTATGCCGCAGGCAGATACAAGCCCCCCCCCCCACACACAGACACACACACACACACAGGTGTGTGTGTGTGTATTGAACATAAAGTGGCTGGCAAACTATGCACGGCTATGATTGCAAAACACGACTGCAATTACCTGGCCTGCCGGGCAAAACTCAGTCACACACTCACACACATGCACACACATGGACACACATGCACACACACGCTCACACGCGCACGCCTGCATTTATGGCAGCATGGCAGCTTGGCTGGGGCGCCGCAAAGTAGGCAACGATAATGGCATAAATTCAATGAATAAACATAAAATGGCAAGCACATAAAGAGCAGCCTTCTGCATGTGCATGTGTTTGTGTGCGGGGCGCAAAAGTAGCAACAACTACAACAACTAGAACAACAATAACAATAAGATGAACAACAATAGGATCAGCATCCGCATCAGCAGTGCAAAAATATGTATTAGCCCAAAGTTTACTAACAAAATTAATTATGCGAATTAAGCGTGGTAAAAGCACTTTAAGCAAGTTAACCCCCAGCCAGGCCAACACTCTAACGCCCAGTCGTCGCCACGGCCTGACCCCCCAGCAACATTCATAACATGTGGCGCATTTTGTGCCGTGTCACAGCCCATAGCACAGGAACAGCACCAGCTTCAGCGGCATAAGGAACGGGGCATTGTTCAATTTATGCGTATATGGTCCCCACTCTCGAGTTGTTGTTGTGCTGGGTGTATTGTGTTTGCCAGTTAGTAGTTTGCGGACACAAAAGTAGGCCAAGCACCCAGGAGCCTGGGCCAGGCCAGGACTCGGACTCCAGCCAGAGTTCGAACTGGGTGCAGCCGGCTCGAAGTTGTTTATTTAAGTGTGAAATTTGAGTGCAGCGCTGCGTAATGTGTAAGACCCAACGACGAATATTTAGCGTTATGTGCGGCAGGCGAGATAAGCGACGGGGACCTTAATAACCGACGCGTTGCGAATTCCCATAATCATAAATCGACTTGCCGCTCGCTCGCTTGCCTGCCACATAATAGATAACAGACAAAAAGAAAAACATGTCGTGGGCGCCGCAAAAAATGTTGCACTTTTTTGGTTGCAAGTAAAAAAGGAAAATTAAAAACTAACTGGTTACAAACGGCGTTTCGGCGCCATCGCTAGCCGTACGAAATAAAACAAAATGGCGGCGCTGCGTTGACGCCAGTTGGCAGCGCTGCCTCTGGCTGCTTGACGCCATGCCAAATTAGCTAAAAGTCGGGACAGTCATTTAGTTAATTGCCGCACAAAAATGTCGCGTCGCCTTGGCAAACTCACTAAATCACAGATGCGTTTTAAATTGAAATCATAAATATCGCTAAGTAATAAAGAAAAAAATAATCTATATGTCGTTACGTTTTTTTTTGCCTGACATGCGTATAACTGTAAATATTGCCACACGTAATTGAATTTTAAATGTTATGTAATTGTGGTTTCAAGTGCCAAATTACACAAAAAAAAAGTTTTGTTGTTTTTGTACCCTTCAGAAATTGGCTGGAAATAAGCAACGCGTTGGAGAAGCCATTTTAAACCACAAAAATTATATAAATCAAACACAAATGTTGATTAAAAATATTTGTTTTCTTGATAGCACATGGAGTATATTTATACAATTGCAACATAGAGAAAAAAGATTTATCGTATTATAATAATAATTAATAATAATAACTGAGACTTGACTTCTTTCTCAGATATTTAATTTTCAATGATTACATTTTTAATTTTATATTTCAAGATACACTATCTTTTCTACAGGTAATCTGCTAGCTGTGTCTGCCTTTGCACTAATCTTTAGAAAAATATTTAAATTCATTAAGTTGTATATATGTAGGTTTTATAGAATTTATAAGAAAGAAAATTTATCTTAAACTAAGTTTAGCCAATTTTAAGCGCTTTCAACTGCCTTTGGCTTGACGCTTCAGAAAGTTGGTCCGATTATGTTGACTTATTATGTAAACAATTTTATTTTTAGTATTTAAACAAATAAGAAATCCAGCTTGCAAAATATAACCTATTTTTCTCGGGCTAAAGCCTTTTATATTTATCTGTCAGTCAAGTATTTTATGCGGTGCAGACTCGACCATTAAATTACCGCTAATTAGCGGGCAAAGTTAAGCAAAAATCAGCGAAAAATCAGCTTTCAATATGGTGTGGCATATGGCCAGATAATTAATTAGTGCTCGCTCGCCTGATTGGTAGGAAACGATGGAATGGGCCCAAACAATTAGCCAAGCCCCGACACAGGCCAGCACAATGGAGAGCAATGATGTGGCAGCCTTGCTTGATTTTTATTTGGTCAACCAGGCAGCCAGGCAGCCAGGCAGCCAGTCAGTCAGCTAGTCCACAGCTTGCTGCTGCCCACATTAAGTGGGCGTGGCGGGCTTTCTTTATGTACTAAAACGTTTTTATTTGCTTTGCTGCCTTTTGCCTCTGCACCAAGCTTTGCTGTTGTTTTTCTTGTTGACTGGCTCGCTGGCTGGCTGGGTTTGTTTGTGCGCTTGTTTCTTGAAAAATAATGACTGCACATTAAGTATACGTCAAACATGACACACGCACATGAGCACACACACAGTCACACTCACTCGCACACACTCATTCTTACAGAAGGCATGCCGCCCTGACACAAAGCAAGTAAAATGTCAACAAATGACAACAGAAATATGATGCAAATGGCTCATGTAAGTGGTTCTTGCCGCTAACATTTATAAAAAGGGACAACTTACAATGCAGCAACGACAACACAACAACATCCTGTGGATGTGGCTGCTGCCCCTTTCTGCTCAATTCAAGGAATAAAGCTTAAGGTCTGCGCTTGCCAACAAATGCATATGTGCAAGTACCAGAAGTTGTGTTTAAGTTAGAAATTTGTCATTTAATGTAGCCACTACGCGTCTGCCCCTCACTGCGGGTTGCAAAAATTAGCTGGCGTACAAAAATCGCGTATACGCCTCGTTAGCTGCGCAATTGAAGTGTGTTGGAGAGAGCTCATGTCGAATGTTTTCCATGTCAACGAATGACGTTGAATCGCCATGAAACTCCCTGCTCTTCCCCCTTTGAGGGCGGACAAAGAGGGAAGAGAAGGGAGTTTCCCCTCTCACTCCCCATTTCTCTCTCGGCGCGGCAATTAAAAGCACATTTAATAAAAATTGTTTGCAAGCTGTGCGCTCTGCATTGCAAGGACACACGAAACACAGTCTAAAATGTTTTCTCATACCTTTTAAGCAGGCGAACGGCGACTCCCTCAAATGCCAGACGAATGCCTCGGCGAAGGACATTTGGCTGAAAGTTGCTTTACGGCTTTAATTAAGCAGCTGAGCCCGTGGCATACGCATATTTCTAATTGACGTCGCCGAGTCCTTGGTTGAGGCCCCCGTCTGGCCTGTTGCTAATCTACGTTATGTGCGTCAAATCAGCAACCTTATCATCATTATTTGTACAAAATAAAACTGGCCAAAGCGACGCACACAATTTGCCGATTTGCGGCGAGCAAAATGCCCGAAAGCCAAAGCCTGCCAGTCAGCTCGGACAGTCGGTCAGTCGGTCCGCTCAGTCAGTTAGTCAGCTGGTCGGTCAGACCGCAGCCCACAGCCAGGCTCAGTTAGCTGGGTAGTCATCCACTTGACCGCATTGATATTCTATGCTTGATGTGCGCCGCTGTTGCTATTGGTCATTGATGCTGCTCGCTGCTTGCTGGAGTCTCGGATGCTACTAACGATAGATGTCCTTAAGCCAATACACACACACACTCACACACACACATAGATGCATGTGCACAGTGCCATACGAAAATATTTATCTATATGGCGATATATAGCGAGCCGCTGCCAAAAATGTTGCCGAAGCAGCGCGCGGAGCTTTGTTAACTTTTTACGTTTAATGAAATCAATTCACAAGTCACGTTGCTGCCGGACAATAAATACATCAGAGTCCATTTAATAAAATCATGATGTGCACTTTGCTATGATACACAAACAAGCACATACACTGCTATATGTATGAATACATACAGATACATATATGCATTGGTTCTATATTGTAAACAACTTTTATCTCATTGGAATGCCGCATATGACTTGGTCATATACCATAGACTGGCCGCCTCATCCCTCAACAGCCTGTGTGTGTTTATGTGGGTATTTACCCAGCTCTATATCAATATCAATTGCGCGATAAGTGCAGCAGCGCAAAACCTTAAATCAAAATCCGCATGAACAACTGCTTTGGCTCTCTGGCAATTTGTTGGGGCGTTTGGCTTACATTTTCAGCTCATTATATACACATATATACATACATATATGTTTATATATGGCCGGAAAATATTGCAAACTCATTTTTATTTGGGCATTCGGTGGTTTTTGTTTGCTTTGCGCAGCATCTAAGGTACTGTGGGAGGCTTCATCATATTAAATTATGAGGCATTAGGTTATTTGTTTGGCACTTGGGAGACATCTAACCATATTGATTCTTAAATGCTCATTATTACAATTTAATATACCATGCTTATAAATTACGTATTTCATTGGAGCATCTCAAAATGTGTTCAATTTCAAATTGAATAGCAAAATATTTTACCTAAATAACATTTAGATAATTAATTAATTAATTCATAATTTATGAAATAAATAAAATTTTTATTTTTAATATAAGATTTAAGACAGCACCTAATCTTAGGATGGCTGTAATTTTCATAAAGAACACATTTAAGATTATGTATTTAAAAGGATTCATACTTAACTTAAATTGTAATATTTATGAACGAATTATTATTGAACATTTATGCATAAAACGATACGGTTTCTAAGCCCTTCGTACTTGGATTTTGAATGTCACTGTTTTCTTAGTTTAATTTTTAATCGTTTACATTATATATAATATTACCTTATGAACGAAGAACTAAGTCCAATATTATATTACTACAATTAAAACTGAATTGGAACCAAATTGTTTTACATTCACGCCGTAATACTGATTTAAAACTGTTCCCAGTATTTGCCAGTACTTTACCAAATTAACATTACGCTTGCGCGAAAAAGAAGACCAAAGCTGGTTGTTATTATTCAAAATAGTTCTCAGTTTTTAAAACTTTTTAAATATAAACATGGTCATGTGTGTTCAGTTGTACCGTCAATTTTTGGGAACTTCTAGTGCGCATCTGGTTTCTAGTCAGTAGTATTCTGATAGTCGTGATATGCAGGCCTTATCAGCTAAACAGCCTCTCTAATGGCCAAACTGTGCTACGTTCAGTTGTTGTTGCAGTTCTCTTTCCTTGTCTCTTTCTCTCTTTCTTACCCATGACCACAGCTAACTTCGTTTTGTTTATCACAAGCAGCGAACTTTCGAAGTGCTCCCTTAGCCAAGCCCGAATTGCAGGCTTCGTGTGGCATTTTGTTGTAGAGATGCGCACGAGCGTGCGGCAATGAGGCGAACGTCGATTCGGCTGCGGCGAGGCACGAAGCCAGCTGTGTGCGTGCAGCCTCCTCGCCTATCTGACGCGTGGCAAGCAAATCAGTTGGTAGATGCGTGGCGAACGTTGAATTTAACGGTCGGATTGGCGGTGAAAGTGGCAGTCCCGTTGTGACACATTGTCTCAGCACAGAGAAACGTTCTTCAGTGTACGAAATACAGAATCAAGAAGAAAGTAGCAATCAAATAACAAGTGATAACATTCGATTGATAATGTGAGACTAATGTGAGAAACTAGAAAAGTGACAGCTCAATTATCTACAGTAAAATTAAAAAATAAAAAGAAAAACTACTCAAATATTAACCAAACAGTTCCGGTTCAAGGCGTCGCACAGTCTTCAAGCAGTTGGTAAATGTTCGTTTTAAGTTTCGTTCTACTATAAAATGGCATAAATTATGGCTGTGGCGGCAGTTTAAACATTTCGCACACACATCGCATGCATTAAGTTATATATTTTGTGTTGTGGGTTCTACTGTGGCCCACGGAACACGCAGCGTATACGTAATCCGACAACGCTTTAATATTTGTGCTGTTTTTGTTATGGCTAACTGGCCAACTGACTGGCTGACAGACTGACAGACTGACTGTGCCAGCTGGCGAGTTAACTTTATTGGTTTCTTGTTTGTTTGTTGCTTGTTCAGCGAGCTCTGTGTTAGTTTATTTGTTTGTTTACTTTGCTTAAATGCTAAAAGCTAAAGCGCTACAAGTTTACGGCTAAAAGCACAACAATTTTTATTAATTTTTATTATGCCCAAAATAGTTTCAGCGTCTTAACTGAAAGTTGGCCATTGCCTGCTTCGTGTCCATTTGGCTTCATCAATTTGCCAACTTTTGCAGAATGATTGTTGATTTTGTTTGATCTAACTCGTGCTGTTGTTGTTGTTCCTTATCGCTTTTGGTGTTGCTGTTGCTATGACTGTTGTTCCTGTTGTTGTAGCTATTGTTTTTATTTGATTTTAGTGCTTTGCTAAAGTCAACATTCGTTAGCTAAATTTCGCTCACGTTCCATTCGACCGAGTTCTCAATTTCATGAGTTTTGCTTGGTGATGCTCGGCGCTCTTGTTTGTTCCGCCGCTTAGTTCTCGCTATATACGTCATTCGCCCCAATACCAACAGCCACAGCAGCAACAGCAACAGCAACAGCAACAGCAGCACCAACTCCAACTCCAACTCCAACTCCAATACCAATACCAATCTCAGCTCCTATTTCATTTATATTTCAGCTTCAAGTCGTTGTCCCTGTATTTGTTTTTCTCCACTGCATGGTGTCCTAGTATTTACTTACTATACTTACATATCTGTGAGCAGACTTGGCTATATATATATATATTTTGAGCTTCTTGTGCGTTGGTATTAGTGTGGGGTTTTGCGGCGCTGTCCTTAAGATTATTTATGTGGTGATTAGCTGCGCTGAATTATTGCGCAAATTATCAAGTGTGCTATAAAATTTCACTGCTATTTATTTGCACAACTTTTAGCGTGGATCACGTACCACGCCTGCCACCCAACTTCAGTCCCCATCTACCCCCTTGCGTCTCATGTGTATAATTCAGCTTTGCTTCTGCTGCGTGTGAATGTAACAAATTGCACGAGTTTGATTTTTAACTGTGAAAAATTGAGGATTGAAATTGGATTAGATTAATTATACGTTGTTTCATTTGGCTTATAGCTCGCATAAAGCTGTTAAGTTATTTAGCAACTGGGAAGCCAACATTTTTTTTTTTGAATTTTTTAAAGTCAAATATCATTGGTATGGCTTAAACCAGAAAAAAAGAAATAATTTAAGAACAATTTTATACAGTTTTAATTACAGAATTATATTTATGTTTTAAGCATGTTATTAAAATTATGTGTTTATAATATATTTTGGTTTTATTTAAAAATTATGTGTCATCTACCAAAGCTACCAAGTAAGAACGTTGCAGTCGGCTTTAACTGCCGACAGTGTAATACCAGCTTAAAACATTACACTACGCTCTTAAAGCCTGATTTCAAACACCCATAACTTTGTCAAAACTAAACCGATTTTTATGTTTGATGGCATTTTTTTTATGGTTCCTTCCCTAGATTAATTCTGCATTTCAAATATATTCATTAAAGAATTTAAATTTTTTATTTCATTTTATACTCATTTTGAAGAAATTTTTTTTTTATATTTAGAAATGCAAATTTATAATTTTAATCAATTTTGGTTATCGCAAATATCACAAAAATGTTATAAAAAACAAATTTAAAACCGATTCTGAGATGTAAAATTTTTTGTCAAAAATCATGCCAAAATTTACAAAAAATTTGACATGTAAAGCCCTCGGATCTATAGCATCCACATTTCAATCACCGAACAGTTTATGGTCGGCCCTATAAGCGATATAAGCCCGGCAAGGGTATATAAAATGTTTAGAATTAATTAATTCAAGGTATATAAAGTAATAGAAATAAATCTTATTTTAATCGTTATTTAATTATGTTACATTTATATAAATCAGAAGCAAATTAAGTCTAATTGAAAGCCATTTTAGTAAACTATTTCAAAAAAAATATACATATATTTAAATGTTAGTTTAAGCATCCTGAATATTTGATTCTCAGTTTGTATCTTGACTATCATGTGATTTAATATGCTAATGGTATGTTTATTCGGTTTGGATAATTATAAAATTGTTGCTCAGCAATTTCATAAGTCTCACTGATAGCAATGAGCGCACATTAAATTATTCTATTAACAAGTTCCAGCAGCATAATTGGCCTTCATCGTTTTGCCTTTTCTCTCGCTTTATTACGAAGAGCATCTGTACAGTTTTGGTTTGGCTGCTAGATACTTAAACCACAAGCTTTGGCTGATCTCAACTGGCATGGCAACTAATTGCCCGAACTCTGCACAAATTAATTACATTTAAATAAACACGAATAGATGGCAGCAAACCTGACCATGCCACAAGTTGTGTCAGCAGCCATTGTATCTAAAGCAGCAGACAATACCAAAAACAAGGCAACTTAATTCAATATAACTTACGAGTTGATGGCTACTTTAAGCCGCTTACAATGGATCCCACAGACACACACGCACACACCAAATACACAACATGGGTTATAAATTTCAATGAATTTGCCACCAAAACAAAATCATTAACTTTGCTGCAAAACCAATGAATGTACATGAACAGCAAATTTCACTTTGTTGTGGCAGCCGACGGCGTCGTCTCTGAAGTGGGCAAAGGGCAGTGGGACAGTGAGGCAGTGGGGCAGGGGGCGTTGTGGGCGTATACAGCTCAATTTTGGGAGCAGGCGGCGCACACACTTAGGCATGGCCACAAATTGGTATGATATCACAGTGTAATGAAAGTTAAAGCCAAATTTAATGCTGGGATTAGCGATAACAGCGATAGGCATGAAGTTGAAGTCTGTAGGCTCGTCCAGCCGTTTGCATATGCCAAATGCCTAATGATTTATGACTGCGGCCAGTCAGCAAGTTGCCCCTGCCCCACCTGCCACCACTCACAGCGACTGTTGGAATGCGCTGAAAAATTCTGCCACATGAGGCGAGCCAGTTGTCGGGCAAAAAGGGTGAGCGCGGGCCAGCAAAGTAAATTCAATTTTACGTTTCACAACTCAGCATGATTCCTATCAAAGTAGAAGCCGGCAAGCCCCTCGTCTGCTGCCCACATTGTACACCGCAAACTGATTACCTCGGTTGTGCCAGTGTCCCTTGTGTATCTATTTGAGTGTGTGTGTGTGTGTGTGTGTTGATGTGTATCCTGTGCAGTCTGTACTGATGTCTAAGCATTTGTGTGGGCTGCCCAAAAGCATGCCGCAGAGGAAGAACACAACAAAAATAAATTTTAAAAACAATCACAGAATACTTGTAAAGCATCAAAGTTGAACGAAAATTGAACAGACTTTGTTATGTTATATTTATACCCTGTAGCTAAAATGACTAGTAATAGAGTACTATAAATATTCGAACAAAAAGTGTATAAATTTCTATTGTATTTTTAAGCTACATTTAAGACGAAATCAAAAATAATAGCTACAAATCAAAAGTGATTCCATGTGCGAACCTACTAAAATATTGAGAGCATTCAGTGAGGAGCACAATTAAATGAATAAGTCTAGTTTTATTGCAAACAATCGTTAACGTTTTTAAGGAATTCAGTACGTGGGCCATTTTTAGTTCTGCTGAATTCGCTCATAGTCCCATCTTAAATTCTAAAAAAGTAGCAAAACCATGCTTTTTTGTTGGAATTTTCAAACTTTCGAGAGAGTTTTGTGGTGCTTTTGCTTTGAAGGGAGTTTCGGGCTTTCATCAAATTGCTTTCTGATAGCATTCGCTCGAAAAAAGTTCATGCAATTTTAATGAGTGGCGCTTGTAAATTGTTGTTAATACGGGAAATTAATAAGTTAAGTAGCCGTTAGTTGGCAAAGTGCAAAGTTGGTTCGATTGAAAAAGTTGCCAAGTTTTAGAGCGTATTATTAAGTATGTAGTAGTCAAAGAGCAGTTGACTTAATCAACCTTGGAGAACTTGCCAAGCCCGGCCCAGACGGCCAATAGCCCGATACTTTTTAAAGCAAGCGCCGTTCCCCATCTCCGACCCGACTATTCTTAAGGAGCCGCAATTTAAGACCCATTTTATTTTCACTCGAGCGAAGTGCAGTCAACTGTAAAAATATTGGCAAAACTCACAAAACTCAAACAGCGCGAGCATTTGACATAAATCCTTATCATCCTTTGTGCACAAATTGACATTGCACTTGTAAGGCGATTGGCGAGACGTTCCCCGGCACTCGAGCGCTCGCCCCGCTCTGGCCCAGAATTGTGCATTTTAACTGGAAATCTGTGGCATTGTTTTCGCTACCCTGCTTTGGCCCAGACTTATTGTAGTTCAATCTCTGCAGGAGGAGCTCTCGCGTGTTTTCTCCCCGTCTAAGCCCAGCCGTTTGGCACGTCTTTTGCTGGAGTGACATACAGCTTATGTCGCAGGCACAAAATTAAAATTCATAATGTTGACTTTAATGGAGTTAATGTTGAAATATTCAAGCTGGCAGCTTAGATGTCGCACATCTCATAGATTAGCCGCCTTGAACGCAATGGTTGCCAAAAATCTTGGCTAACTGAGACCCATGGCAAGTGCCTGCTTCCGGCCTGCCATTTTATTATGCGACACGCAACCACTTTGGATACCTATAGAGATCCCGTGGCCCCCACGCACAACTTTGATGTTATTAAATTATGCGGAGATTTGCGCACTTTTTTGAGCCTCTTGACGTTTTAATGATGAGCCAGCTCCAGCAGCAGCTGGAGTATCAGCCCACTGCCTGCTGACTGCTTGACTAGGCTGAAATTAAATTATTTTATTGCCGGAAAGCTTGGGAAATTCATTAAATCCTGCTTTCACGCAACTTTCAGCACACATTTTCGGCATGCCCAAGTAGGACTGAAAATTGGCGCTCTTCGCGTACTTCCGTCAATTTGGCGCCCTGTTGGGCTTGTTTACTGCTGATAGACAGGCTGTGGCATTGATTGAACCAGAGGTTTTGGCTTTTATTAGTACGTGCCGTTGTTCGCATCTTAAGGCTACATTGTTTGCAGCTTTAAATAACGACATTTATTGTATGCGTATTCACAGTCCACAGTTGAATATATTTTTAGCTCCGCTTTAAAGCGTTAATCCCCAGCAGACAAAATACGTAGAACCCAAAGCCGCCAGTGGCAGGCAGACGAGTTTTATTTATGATTTTGACATGGTGCGCCTTAAAATTGGGAGTCGAGGCAAAAGCTAAGCCTCAAAACCAAAACAATAATCAAATAGAATCGTAAAAACAGTTAGCAACGATAATAAATTTCAAACAGAAACATAAAACGCTGCCACGTGGCAGCCGAGCGCGACATAAAAAATCCATCGATTCGTTCACCTCTCTGATATACATATATAAATATATATACATATTTATATATACAAACACATTTATATGAAATAAGACCCGATGTCCTATTTGCTAGCTGCCAGCGTCTGCACCGAAATAATCCCAGCAAATCAGCAGTTTTGCTTTTGGGACACACAAATTTCGAACAATAAATCTTGAAACAATAAAAATTTACATTTTTATTGGGACCAAAAAAGTTTCAGCAATGCAATCAATGTAGCCGCAAAATAATTTAATGTTAGCTGGCTAAGCGTATACCTTGCGTATACGTAATGTGCCTTTTATCTCTTCATGCGAAATTGCACTGCATACATTACATCCAATTGAGTGCTAGCATTATTTGTCTGCGACTGGACAAACATAAGTACGATGAGTGCATGTAAATAAATCATTAGAATGCTAATAGATTTTCCTTATCCATTTTATGTGTGTCGTTCCAGAAAGGACAGCAAAAATGCAAATATAAGCACTGTGTTTCGAAAATTTAGGGAAAAAAAAATATAAATGACGGGCACTTAAAGGCATATATATTATAACAGTTTATTTATCCATAGTAATAGCTTATCATAGACTTCCAATTCTCATCGCTTTGTTGAAAGAGAACGAAAATATAACTATTTTCATTATTTCTTCTTCGTTTTCTTCAATATATCGGACATCTTATTTTCTTTAATGTATTGGATTAATGAAAAAATCTCAAGTCGGATTTCGTCATTATATGTTAATTTGCCTACCTCAAACTCATTAACAAGAGAAGACAGACTTCGCTGCAATCTCTTTAATTAAAACCGACCACATTAATTGTCAGACAAACCTCAACAGCATAATTCATATAATTTTCATTAAGCTACTAAGGCCACGTCTGCCGTCCTCACAAAATTCAGCCCAAACATTATGAAATATACAAATTGCGTTAATTTTTTAGCATGTTCCATGGTAAAAATTGCTCAACAGCTTTTTATATTTTTTATGCATTGCGTTAGGGCTCCCTTATGATTTCGACAACGACAACAACAGCAGTTTTAAGTACTTGACATGAAAATTTTAGCAACACGCTCAATGAAATGCTACTCCAGCAGCGACAGCAACAACAAGGACAGGGACGCTGGCAATGCCCAACAGAAAAATTAAACTTATGGCGCAACGCACGCGAAAATTTGTGCTCCAATGACCAACAAGGCCTGCCCCTCGTTGTTGGTACTGTTGTTGTTGTTGTTGTTGTTGTTGCAGTGGTGCCCGCTGATGTTTATCATAACCGCCTACAAGACGAACAACATCAGCGGTGGCAGCAGCAGGGGCTTCGTGGCGAAAGCCACAACAACAATATGGTAACTGGTGCCGCGCCCAGCCAAATAATTTGCTGCCAGGCGCAGCTAATGACCAGCTCGTGTAAGTGCGAGGACAACGACAATAGCAACGACAACGACTATGGCGACGCCAGTGAAAAATCAGGACAGCAACCAGCAAGCAGCAGCCTCGGCTTCCATCCCAACCCCTGGCCGGGCCTTGGCCACAGCAAGCAACAACCACAACAACAGTCACAAGTTTTGTTACAAGCAAAATGATGGGCATGAATTCATCATGGGAGGGCTCGTGCCGGCTGCTTGCCTCACCCTAAGCCCCACTCGACGCCGGCCTTGCTGTTGTGCAGCCTTTGTGGGGCAAATTTTAAAATAAAGTAACGACACAAAGTCGGCCGAGAGGCGAGGGGAGGAGGTGGGCAGATAGCTAGAGGAGCTGAAGCGGCATCGCTCGCTAATTTTATGCTCTTTTGTGATTTTTGTGCTCGCCTGCCGGACACACCCCGTGGCCATGTTTAGTGCCAGCCTACGACCCTCGTCCGTCGTCCGTCCTGCCGCGTCCTACCGCGTCCTGCCCCGTCCTGCCCCGTTCCCACAAGCAAATGCAAACTTGGCGCGCTTTTGTCATTAGCGTTGATGGCTGTGACGTGGGCTGAGGCACCCGGAGCGCTGCCTTTTTGTCCGCTTTTCATGTGTTGCGGTCGCCGTTTGTTGTTGTGCTTTGGTTTGTGGCCCCGCCAGTTTGGTTACTTTTAATGAGCGGGGCGGTGAGTGGATGGGGACAGAGGGGTGCACGCGAGGGCGTGGCACAGACACGTTTTGGGCACTCATTAAGTTGCGGTTATGCAGCTTTATTTTTGTTCACTTTCAACTTGCTTTTAACTGTAATGAAAGTGAATTATTTCCAAGAGAACCACTTTTTAATGTTTTGTGGTCTGACCCCTTTTTAGTTACATCCTTTTTACTCAGTAGGAAATACCACCTGACAATTAACTGGGTATGCGTATTCAAAATAATTCCCTTTGGCAAAGTATTTAGTGCATTCCCATTTTCTCATTTCGCTTCTATCGAAATCACTGAACGGCATTTACCCACAATATAGCATCCTTTCATTGAAAATGCACTTAATAAAAAAAAGTGAAAATAAATATTAAGCAGACATTAACTGTTTAGAAGCAATAAGATTACCATTTCTGTATTTCCCAAAAGTGCATTTGAATGAGGATTTAGTTCTAAGTATTGTTGGCAATTATGAGTTAACAACTCTAATAAATGCTATGGATGCTAGATAACTTTTTTATCTCACATTTATTAAGATAATTATTCATTCATGTTTGCAATGTTACCAAGCAATTTCAACGTTGGTTAGTTAGAGAGTCGAGATCTGGAGCAGAGGGATAAAATTACATTTTATATAATTGCTTAAAAATTATTATTATTTTTATAAGACCGAAAAAACACAGAAATTTGTGGAAAAAAGGGAAAGCGAGGGAAGAAAAAAATTGGAACGAAAAAAAAATAAAATACATTACACAAATTTAGATTTGAAGAAAATAAATGTAATTTCTAGAACTTTGCGTAACGAATTGTTTTTATATTTCGATTAAAACTGGCTTTTGTGAGGTGCAAAACAACCTTCCAAAATGTGGAAAAATATGTTATGAAAGCAAAAATTGTAAATTAGGTACAGTATGTATAAATAATTGGCTGCACATGGGTAATCTGATTTAATTTTTATTTCCCTTTCAGATAGCACTTCAATTTTATCGCTGCCACTGCCAGGCATTTGAAGACGTTGCTTAAATTGTTTGCAATGCAATTTATGCAAATTTTCGAGCAAGGTAAATGTAAATAAACAAATTGCAAAGTAGTTTCCGTCGCTATCGCTGTCTCTTTTACTCGCGCTGCTCTTACCTTGTTTGTTGTGCAAATTTTCTTTAATTAGTGCGCCAAAATGTATGCAACAAGCCGGCGAACTCGCACAGACGTACTTTACAAGCGTGGGTGGGGGAGGGGTGGGGGGTGTAGTGGCTGGCGCTTCTAACATAGCTTCGCAAGTTAGTCTAGTTGTACTCTATACGCCCTGTGAAAGTAGGTGTACGTATAAATGTATCATGTAATGCTATTTTAAGCATAATTTCAACGGCAGCCGACTCATTGAAAGTTTTGGTTGGCAACCACAGCAAAGCTAATGCTGCAGCAGTTACTAAGTACACATATACACACACAGACCCACGCACACACAACTACAATATTTTGGCTGCATGCATGCAAAATTGAGTAAATATTTTAGTTGCGGCAAACAGAGTCATGATACAGTTATTGCCACAGCACACGCTCGCCATTTGCTCCACCAATTAGCGGCCAACTGCGGCAGCAGTAATTATACGGCCGTGGAGCTGGTAAATGGCGACGCTGGCTGAGATTGTCATGATTTTTGAACAGGCAGCTTAAATGGCCATCAAATGCGCATCAATTGGTGGGCTCGTAAAAGTAAAAGTAAAGACTACGAATGCATAAAACTTGACAATTTGTCGCCCGAAAGTTCTGCCACTCGCTGACTGCCCCAACAGCTGTGCTTGGTCAAGTATTTTGCAAAACAATACGCCATTTTAACAGCTTCAATTTGAGTCTGGTTGTAAAAGTTTTTCAACTCTACATTTTTCGGCTGTCTTTTTTATTTAGTAACTTTAGTGGCAACCTTCGCAACACTGGCAAAAAATACAAAAGCATAACAAGTATCAGCCACGAGTTGAGTACTAACTGACTGGTAGATACCCTATGTATTATTATTATTATTTTTTGTGATTGTTGTTCGGATCTATAAGACATCTGTTTTCGAAATAAATATAGAAATAAATGTATGCTTAAATATAAATTCAGATATACTTGCTAGCCTACCCAATTTTTAAATTGCGTGGTATGATATCAGAGAATTTGCAAACAAAAAAATACAAAATAGTTGGCAAGTTTATTAAAAGTTGTGGCAAGTTATAGACTGTGCGAACTCTGACTCCCATAGATGTATGTATATACGTATATATATATACATATATCCAGCAAGTGGAGGAAGTGCGCGCTGACAGGCAACAACTGACAAATGCCAACGCTAACTCACTCAACTCCACGCAATATGAAATAAAAATGGCAAAAAAAGGTTGAGAAAAAAGATTTCAAATTTTGTTTTGCGTTTTTCTTTTGTTTTTCTTTTCATTTTTGTTTTTGCTGTTGGCAGCATCTTTGAGCGGTTTTTTATTATTATTATCTTTGACCTGGGCCAAGGAGCTGCTGCTGCCGCTTCCTTTATTTATGCGTAAAGTTTTTGGCCCTTTGTTGTGCATTTTGTGATTGTGTTTTGTAATTTTGCATTAGGGTCAGTGGGTTACACACAGACGCTGTTCCACATGTCTGGCGCCCACATATCGCTAGCTGGGACAACAATTACAAAAACATATATGGAGCAGATATTCACTGAAGTACCTTCAGCAATCAGAGGACTTTTATGCTGAAGTTGTTGCCCCATTATTTGAAATTCACGAGCAATTCAAGCGATTGAGTGTACATAGTTTATGCCCCTTTAAATGCAGGCAAGTTCCTGAGAAACATATGCGTATCCAAGATGTTTGCCAATAAACTTCTCAACTAGCTGACCAACTGACTTGCTGCTTCTTCTTTAGACAGGCTTTCGCCTTGCTTAACATAAACACAGCCAGCGATTGCTTATACTTCCTGCAGCACACACACACGCACACATACACGCACACACACACACACACTCACACACACACCTTAGCAAACAGCAGGGAAAGCTTCAAGAGATTCAAGCATTACAGATGATGACGATGATTTGATGCTGATGTCGGCGTCCTTAATGCTGCCCATGTTTGCCTGGGCGTTCGCAGAACGATTCTGATTGAACACAACAATTTTGAAATTGCTAAACACGCACACACACACATACACAGAAAGGCGCACACGTACGTATTACGTGCTGTGACATTGCTGCTGACAACGAGCAAGTAAAAATTTAAACAGTTCTGTGTCCCGGCGCCGACTCAATCAATTGACAGCATTTCGCATGTGCTTTTCTCTCTCTCTCGCTTCCTCTCTCCCTCTCTCTCTCTCTCTCTCTCTCTCTCTCTCTCTCTCTCTGTCTGCGTATATATTGGGGAGTGTCTCACATTTCAAGCACATTGCCGTTAAATGATTTTTAGCAAAAAGCGAGCGGACATGGCACACTCAAGTGGCTCCATCGCCAGCCTCGTGGCCCTTTCCTTGCCCGGCTTGAGAGACTTCCTCTCGGCACGTGATTGCTCAGCTCTTGGTCATGCCTATCGTTGGCCGTGTGTACGAGTAGCTTGTCGAGTGCGGCTCTCGAGTAATTTCCATTAAGTAAGTGTTTTGGCCTTTTAACTTAACTTCAAATGCATTGGCATTGACAGTGATTGCATTAGGCGAATGGGCATGGACTAGTTCTCGACGAAGGCCTCTCTTAAAGCCGCTTACGCATGATTGCTACAATTTCCGGTTGGCTTAAAGGCTGCGCTGTGTGTTTTTTTCCTCCGAGATATAGGTGTTGTTGTTGTTATTCTCGTCGTCATGTTACCTGAGCCAAAAATTATACAAACAGCTGGGCAAGGCCTAATATCTGGCTGCCTTCAACATAATAACATAAATATAGGCGTTGTCAACACTACGCGACGTCGCTGCGCAGCGCAGGCAGGGAATTTTTTTTTTCTTTTTTTTTGTTTTCAAAACGCTATTTCCGACAATTTCCAGGAAACGTAACATCCGCCCATAGGAAGCTTTTGGCTTTTTGGTATGCTTTGGGGTTTGAATTTGACAACGCAGACGATGCTAATGGCGCCATTGTTGTGTGGGCGTGCCAAGGAAAAGTACGGCAACAACGTTATGCGATTGACGGCTTTATGATCATTAGGCAAGTCGTGACGATATGGCTTATGGGTATTTAAGTTTTCAGTCCACAAGAGTGGCTTGATTAAAAAAAACCGAATAAGCTAAAATCATATGACATCGATATTAAGTGCCAGAGAGCTGAACTTTTTCAATAGCAAACTATTGAAATCTGCATAGATTCCTAAGAAATCGCTTATCAGTGCAGTTGTTAAGTATAAACGTAATGTGTGGTCTGAATGTAAAAAAATTCCATTGTAGAAAACGAATCTCTCAGCCCCTCCCATACAAAGATTCTGAGGACTGTTCTTTCTGAAAAATACCTCAATATGTTGCCAATATTTGAATTAAATAAATATGCAAATAAGCTGTAATTTCTGTCAGAGAAGCTTAATTTCCATCTAAGTGGTCTATGTCTTAGAATATATTCCGTTTTTAGCTGCTTAATAATATTATTTTCGAGAAATTTAACCACTTTACTGAACACAACAACAATTTTATGCCATTTAACGGATTATTTGATGATATTTTTAATACATTTCCTTGAAATCGTTTAAGTCTTTTACAGTTTAGTTCTCCTAAGCCCATTGCCCAGAATGTATATGTGGATATTACAATTTAATTTTAGATTCGATAAACACATAATTTTATTTAAGAAATTACAGATTTCCTAATTTGCATTTGCCTATTAATATGTATGTAGATTTAAAATAAAATAAGCATTTAAGCAAACTATCGTATAATTTTATGATTTATTTTATAACTGCTATACAGCATTAACAAATAACTTTGAGAAATGGCGTGTAGTTTACCTCGTAGTTTTCAGGTTGTTAGTAGAGTAAATTTGTTTAATTCACTTCTATGCACTTTGACGATACCAATACCAAGAAACGGTTGCTAGGGGCAACGAGTTGGATGAATCTAGTTGGCCCTCAAAACCAGTTGTTTCGAATAAGTTTTATCAAAGTGCAAAGCAACATCTTGGGCAGCTAATAGAAGCATGGTCGCCAATTTTACAACTTGAAGCAAAGTTGCTGGCAAAGAGAAAAGGTGGGCGGCAATTTGCATAAGTTTTGCAGTTATTTCGCATTTAAATAGTTTATGAGCTCCACAAATGTTCACCAAAACTGAAATGAAGAAGCAACTTTAACCTGAATGTCTTTTGCCTGCTCTGTGTTTCTTTTTGCATCTGATTGTTGGCCTTCTTTGCGTTGGCTCGTTGCGTGGTGCCTTCTGATTGCTTTTTTGTTTTGCATGAAGTGGCTTGTTTTACGCTTCTCCTTCACCTCCTCCTCCACTTCTGGCGCCTGCTCGATCTCGTTGTAGCCGGGCGCAGTTCATTGCTTATTGGGTCAAGCATCTGTGCACAGGAGTGTAACAAACGACAACAATTGTTTTAGGCGACTGCCACGCCCAGCACACAAAGGGCGATACAAACTGTTTCGGCCTTCTGTTACAGCAGGCTCCGGCGCTGGTGCTCTGGCAATCCCAATTTGGTTCCAACAAGTGCAAACTGTGGTCAAAAATCAAGTTCAGTTTTGTGCAGTCTGCCGTAAGGCTCTCAAAGCCCAAGCCAACTGATGGGCTTACTAACTGACGGTCTGACGGACTGACGGACTGACGGACCGACGATCTGACGGCTGCAATTCTGCATTGTTTGCATTGTATTGAATGAAAACGAGGACTAGCCGAGAGCAGTTGATATGCCTGGCTGCCAGTGGCTGTGCCAGTGGGTCAGCTAACGAACGGGCGGGAGCATGACTCTCATTTGTAGGTAGTGAATTTTTGGTCAACAAGCCGTGACCTTGTACCGCTTTCAGCCCTGCGCATTCTGGTAAGACCTCGCCGAGAAAATTGCTCTTATATTACTTGAAGCTCGGCGGTCTGCGGCTTGTATTGTGATTATGTGGCATACACATTGTTGCAGCAGCGCCTGCTGTGTCTTACACTTCCGTTGACGCAGTTGCAGACACGCCCCAAACCACCCTGCCGGCTTCGCCTTTTGATGAATCACTTTTTGGGGTCAGCTCCATGTAATATTTTGCTGCTGCTATTTCTTACGCAGTTCGGTTCGCTTCTTGTCTTGTCATTGTTTGTTTAATTTTGTGTGCCGGATACCCCAGCGTGCTTTGCCATTGTCCTGCTGTCAACAAAATGCCAGCAGCAATCGCAGCTGTAAAGCACTTGGCCAAAAGCGAGGGGCGCCTTGCCCAGATGATGGGGGCGTGCCAGCACTCTCGTTATGTTTATGCCGTTGACAACAAAAGAAATTAAATTGCCAACACTGAAATTCAATTGTATCGCTCCTCTGGCCGCACTCAAAAGTTGTCAAAGCGACTGCCAAGCAAGGAAAGCCGAAAACAAGAGAAAAACCGGCCAAATTCTATCGATATTTTCAATGGTTATTGCAGCAATTTATTGGGGCATTGATTTCTCCCTTACACCGCTCGGCAAGGCCAGGAAGTCAACAATTTATTAAAAAGCGCGTACCGGAGCCATAAAAAGGTCAATGATTATTATGTTTCAAATGCAAATTCGCCACGCCCACCCACTGTCAATGTCCAATGTAAATATAGAACGCAGCCGTGCTATCTTCCGTATAGACGTTGTAAATTTGTTTGGATTTCGATGAGGCTGTTTTGAAGTGGTTGCCCCCGCGCTTGGCTGCCCATCGAACTGGTCCCATGCTTTTTGATGGCGTTTTTGTGGTGCTTCACTGGAATTTGCCGAGCGAACTCAGAGGGCGAGCTGACGATAAAATAGGCATTGACCTGGGCACAGTAAAAAGCATATTAAAAAGTGTTTATTTGCTTCCAGAAATTAATTAAATTGTGTTTTATTTTTTTTTTTATCAATTACAATGAATTTACCAATTTAATATTGCAAATAATTCAAAAAGTTAAACACTAGTCTCTAATATTAATATTTATTATATATAATTTATAATTTGAGGACATAAAGCGCGATTTTGTAATTATAAGTGTGTTCAGTAGTTTATGGAAAAATCCTTTTAAATGCCACAAAGAAATTTAAATATAGTTTTTAATTTTTAATATTTCAGCAAGTGTTAAATGTATTACGAATTACGCCAGTTTCCCTCGTTGTTCATTGTTTTTTAATGCCATAACTAAAGGCCTTAAATGCACGCATAATTAAAACTCGACGGTCGTCACGACACATTAACGTACATATTTACATAAGTCTATATAATTTTATTAGCCCAAACTTTCCGCGTATCTCGGGCGTTTTATAAAAATAATATTTAATCCCACGGACTGCAAACAGAACAAGATGATAATTTTTTATTTGTTTACTCAGCGTATACGTGATATGTGTGCAACTACAGAAACACCGCAAACATTTGTGCATTTCACCATTTCCTGCAGCCCAAACAGTGCAATGAAAGCGGTGGCAGTGGCACAGTTGCAACTTGTATAGTGTTGCACGTATCTCTTGTGCCAATACAAACTAACATATGCATAGAACACGAATGTGAGCAAGGCTGTGTGTTTGTGTGTGTGTGTGTGTGTGTGTGTGTGGCGCACACAAAGGCACATTCCACTTGCCGCATGATTTATCATTTGCGATACATACCTCCGGTGGCATACACAATGCTAATTAGTGCATTTAATGTTAAACGCTAATCAAAACAGCCGTTTGAGTTTGCAGTCGGTTTGAGGTCATAGCGATTAAACGGATCCCAGGCATTGTATTGTGACTTTCTGATGGGAGAAGGGAGCTGCGGAGCAGGGGCAGGGTTTCATTACCATGGCCAAAGTGCGTTGTGTGGCGGAATGAAGACCAACAAATCAAATCAGAGCAACGTTTTGTGATAAATTCTTATGAATAAACAACTAGATGCCAGCCTCATAAATATGCGCATTTCACGAGAGCAGAACAGAATAGATCACAAAAAAAGGGAGAAAAAGAAAAACACTTTTCAATTTCGCCAAAACAACAATGTAAATTTGGTTACATGCAACCGAGTGAAAAGAGGCAGTCATCCAAATGCTAACATATTCGTGTTAAAAGTCTGCCTTGCTAGAAGATACCATGGAACTCAATTTCGACTAGATTCAAATAAATAACTAAAACTAAAAACTTTTCAAATCATGCATTTTGGTATGCCTATTTTATTAAATTTTTGTTTTATCAATATCAAATATATTAATATTTAATATAGATTTAGTTGAAATGACCGATAATGCCTTGTATTGCCCGTTTAAAGATTTTTCCTTAACACATTAGGCCGTTAGAAATGGTTGGCGTACACATTTAATAACATTGAAATGCATATAATTGAAATGCACGGTAGGGCATATCTTCTCATAACAAGCTCCAACTGTGACATGCCTTGAGAACGATACAATTGACAGACGACTAGACAAACCGACCGACCGACCGACCGACGGACCGGGCGACTTGTAACCGGAAATTGTCAGCAACAGCCTTGAGGGGCGTGTGTGTGTGCGTTTGCGAGTGTGATGTGCATGTATGAGAGAATTATTATCTTGTACTTTCCCATGTCAAAGACAATTTGCATCTCTGGCTCTGACAAAGGGCGATGCGTTCGATAGCAGACGACGGGCCTCTCCGTGGAGCGTTGTCACTGCATGTTGCCAGCTTCCAATTGTGTGGCACAATAAAGCATCAAGGTGCTGGCAGATGTGTCTCGGCTTCTGTCTCCGACTCTGAATTTTAATGGCGCAACAATGTTCGGGGCTGACATTCTTGACGTAATTGAAGGCACAACCGTAATTAAACAAATAAATGAGACTAAAGGAAATATTAAATTTATGTGTTGTTAGCTTCAAAATGGACTGTAAGAAATGTAAGAGAAGATCGATTTAATTTCAATCTTTTAAGGATCGGTGTTTTGGTGTTTTACTCTGGGCTGAAGTTGTTAAAGACGCTACTACTTGGGAGCTCGACTAAATTCAAAGCTTGTAATCTATTTATTAATTCACACGATAGTTATCGTTGAATTAGCGTTATTAATCGTTTTTTGGTACTACTGTTGTGACACAATAATACACTTCAATATTAATTATTCCTTTTTCAAACATAAGCCATCGCAATTCTTTACACATTTTGTGTCGAGAGCGGAAGCACATGACAAAAGTGTAATTAAAAGATCCCAACAGACGACACACTACACATTCGACTGGGAGTGCGTGTCTTTATCGATGTGTTGTGGCTGCTACGCAAAGATTTTCCCGCTGCCGCCGGCCGTCTGCCATGTGCCACTCCTTCTATTTAATTGTGCGGTTTTTCACGCGTTTTTATGTGCTTCAATTTTCATTGGAGCACTAAAATTTGTCGTTCACAGCGGCGTCGTCAATGTCAGCGCCATGACGCGCACATGGGCCAGCTCCCCTGCCCGACCACCTTCTGGCTAAATAATAACATAATAACAACAACGACAGTCGAGCGGGGCTAATAAACACTTTTATAAAATTCTCAAACCGCACGTGTTGCGCTTGTCAAGGGGTTGCGTGCAGCACAATAAAATAGCTAAGTGCATGGCCATGTTCTGCCACATAGGGAGGCTCCTATGGAGTATGCATGTGTGTGTGCATGTTTCAAATTTATTTACGCTTCGGTTTTATCTGTACGCCGTGTATTAAGGTGTGCAGACGACCATAAAAGCCGAGCGGAGCAACTGTGGCAGTTGCAGCGCGACATCGATAAGCGCTGCCACAGCCAGAGCGGCTGCCACTGCCACTGCCACAGTGCAGCGTGTGTGCCACATAAAGATGGCAATTTGACAGGGCCACCAAGATGGGTGTGTGGTGCACTACAACAGCTGAGTGCTGGTAGCTAATGAGCGTTATGAATGTTTGGCGGAGTCAGTGCACTTGAGTGACGGCCGCGGAGGCGGTAGCTGAAAGGGGGTTTTCCAAAGTGGCATTTTATTTATGATGTGCGACCTTCACACAGCGCACAGCACAGTGCAGACCCTAAGCCAATGCCGCAGAGCCGCACATTAAAGCCACTCGTGCGGCGGCGTTTATGTGTGGCACGACGAGTGGCAGGCACAAAAGCGTGCATTGAGCTGGCAGAAACAAAGGCCGCAAATTTCTTGCTTGAACGCATGTCAATCTGAGGGTGGCTGAGTAATTGAAACTTAAATAAACAAACTGCTGCAACAGTCCGCAGCAGCACGTCGCATGTGGCAACAGTAACGAGCAACGAGCACAGAGTGGAGGCAGCTTGTGTTCGAGCCTGAAAGGCATCGCACACTCATCCTTGCAGCTTAGGCCCAAGTGCCAGGCAGCCACTTGTGACAGCCTCATTAGTGTAAACAAAAACAAAATTTTGCTGCTGCTTCAAGCGACGCATGTTGCGGTTGTTGTTGCCATCGCTAAAGAAAAGCACCGACTGTCGTTTTTTACAGCATCTTGTTCCTCTGCTTTGTTTTTTGTTTCTTTTACTTTTTCTTTTGCTTTTTGATGTTGCAGCATATTATTTATTAGTGTTTGCTTGTCATATTTACTCTGCGCTGCTTCCTGTCTGCTGCCACAGCAACATGTTCAGCAACAGTGCTTAGCAACATAGTTGCTGGGGCTCGTATGTTGCGCAACACTTCCAGCGCGCTAATTTTGGAATCGCTGCCCGCCTACGTCATACCATTATTTTGGGGTGTGTTTCGGAGCAGTCTGCTAAAGCAGAAGCGGCAGCAAACAATTTTCAGTCGCTTGTCAACTTGTCCTAGGCACGTTTCGGCCCGGCAAATTGTGTGCAGCTTGTCGCGGTTGCTCTCGCTCGCCGTCATATTAGATTTACGCGATAGAAAGAATCACAACAATAACCTAACAACAGTGTTTATTCTTGCACTTGCAGCGCACATCCGGCAACAACAGCTGGATGCACACCAACAAATAGCCGGCAATTAGCCGTAAGGGAACACAAAAACAAATTGCGTTGTGGCATCAAATTCAATTCCGTGGATTAAAATCAGTGTAAAGTGAAAGACTGTGGCCAAATGGACGCCGTCCAAACAAACAACAAACAATTAAAAGCCGGAAATTGAGCTGTAAACTAAACGCAAAACAGAAAAACAATTATGTGCAAATTCGAAAAGTGCAAATCAAAAGCGAATTTCAGTGAAGACAAGCCACATTGAGTCGAGGGCTAAATACATTTGAAATTATCTCGACCGCTTATTAGAGGCAACAACACGAGCGGTGGCAGCCGATGCGGCTGATGATTCAAAGCAACAGTGGCCACAGTGCGCATTAATAATTCGCATATTCCCCAATCGGCAACTGTAAACAGTCTCTGTGCTCCGGCCGACAAACGGCGCAGCGTGTGAAGTTGAAGTGTTTATTGAATGTGCCGCAAATGTTGCCTGTCTGCGTCTAAAAGATACTGCCCGACCCCGATCATGTTGGTGCGCCACTTGCCCAGCGGCTTGTCAGCCAACGCTCGCAAAATGACACAGCAGCCAGTGGATACAATCAGAGGACTCGCTCGTAGACAGTCGCGAAAGCGACGCCCGAACGGAAGGACCCCCCAGGCGGGACGCGGTTTGATCTTGCCTGCCATTTTTCTGATGCTCACGCTCTCGACTATGGGTGAGTTGGCACTTTGTTTAATCTATTGCTCATATTTTTTTAACCTTATAGTTGTTCTTACTGAAGTAGTTTAAAACGCAAAAACAAATTCTGAAAGACATTAGTTTTAATTTCAAAATATTCAAGTTAAGTCGAAAAGTTAAGTATTTCATACTGCACTTGGTTTTCCAAATAAAAAATAAATTTATAATAATTTTGTTCTATTGAGACACAATCCACAAATATTGATAAAAATTATTATCTCAACTTTAAAAAATAAAAAGATATTTATTGCATACGTCACTGTTGCATATTCGACTTGAATTGACTTAAGCTTCTTCGCTTGAACAATCATTTATAGATCATAGATCCAGCAATCAGCATTAGCTCGTAAACAAAGCAATCATGCCAGTTGCTCGATCGCGAACTGGCGATCTTGGCTCTTGGGTGTTCGATCACAAAATTTTTGTTTCGCTGGATCATATTCAACGTAGCCCTTACAAACCAGAGTATGGGACTGTTTCTTATAAAATATAATCAAAAATACATATTTATTGGTACTCGTTGATATAATAAAGGAAACAAAACTATAATGTAAAGTACAACAAAAACCATTTTTTATTAATGTTGATTCTTAAACACCGATGTGCATACAAATATTTTGCATTATAGGTTAATTTAAGTGAATGAGAGATAAATGTGTCCAGCAGCTAGAGCTGTATCCACTCACTGATGCTCATTTCAAATTGTCAACTTTGCTCAAGCAGTTAAGTCAATTGCATCCACTTTCCGGCAATAGGCAACCATAGGAATCTTAAGAACTTAAAGAGCTTCTCAATTAAGTGCAAAGAGTATGGCCTCGAACAATACAAGCAGTCTGCAGCTGAATGGGTACTAAACAGACGGACGGACGGGCAGGCGGACAGGATGAAATTAAAAGAATGTCACACTCTTAAGATACAGCAATAAAAGCAACATCAACTACAACAACAGTGAAGACCGTGAAGTGGGAGGGTTGCGGCAAATGACATTTGAAACAAACACTTTTGCCATAATAAAATACAAATAAAATACCATCAACAAGAACAAGAAGAAGAATGGAGAGAGGCAAGGCCACTTGATAACGGCAAATGGGCCACACGATTGACGAAGTATTCGAAATCCACTTGAGAGCGGGTGACATTAAAAGCGGCAAACCATTAAAAGGATTGACAGCCAAAAGGGGCGGCAACGGGGGCGGTTGAGCGTGGCAGCAACCAAGCAGTTGAGGTGCCAACAACAGAGCGACAGGCGTCGATGTGCCATGCCAGGCAATCAGACAAACCGACCCAGCGACCGATCTCCTGATAGATAGATGTACCCTGGATATAGACGACTGTCGATGGCATGCCGTGAACGAAGCGCAATCGAAATAGAAGTCGAAATCAGAGCTCTATTCGAGTGCTGTTCAATGGCTCTTGCTGTTGTTGTTGTCGTTGTCGTTGCTGTTGATGCACTAATGCTGATGCTAAATGCTTGTAAAAAGTTTTTAATGGCATCGACGCCAGATTCGCCCCCTCACAGGCGGCGCATTTGGCATTGCTAACCCATCGCAGCATCACATCGCAAATCTGCAGTCATTGCTGCATTGTCCACGTGGTCGCTAATGAACAGTGAAGCGCTTCAGGACCCAGCAGGGCAACAACTGTGCTCCACATTTCAGTTGCATTATTGTTGGCCCTTGTTGAGTGTGTGTGTCTTTTTCGGCTGTGCGCAGGAGGTAGCCACATTGTTGTACTTTGGTGACTGCCCGTTGAGAGCTCTGAGCATCTCGTTAGATTTGCCCCTACACAGGTCTAGATGGAATGCATTGCGGCAGTTTATTAAATGGAGCTCTTAATGCACGGGGTTAATGGGTTTTCTGGCTCGGTGCTGTGGCAGCTAAATGTTCCGCAATATATTTAGAAGAGATCTATGGGGCAATGAATTACTATAAATACACCTAAATAGAATTAAATTTATATGTAATACATAATTAAAGCATAATCGAGCTAATGTTAAAGAATTCACATCTGCTAGTTTCAGCAATTATTTATTTTTGCCTGGCAAATTTCTGAAAAATGATTTGCATACACATACATACATACACAACTGAACCGCAATTGTATGCGATATTGATGCTGTCCATATACTATGTGCGCAAACCGCATGCTAAGCGATTTATATTTGCGTATTTTTAATCCATGTGGCCAAACGGACAATCAACTATAATTTGACATACCATTTGGCTCAGTCGAACGCTTTGAACCAAAAATACAAATTGCTCGCTGACATTGTCAGCCGGATCGCAAATGCGAATATGCAAGTGACATTCGGGAATATCAAGGGGAAGGGGAGTTCAAAGCTCTGGTGGGGGCAGAGCAATCAGAAAAATACAAATACTAGAAAGGCGTTGCAAAATGCTGTTGGCAAATTTTATTAAATTTTAATTGCAAAATAATATTGACAAGCGGCTAACAAATTACAAATAAAATATGGAAATTTCACGGTGATGCGCACATTGCGAGGACTAAAATTTCAAATTGCGGCCGTTGATATATTTTTGGAAGCGATTTATGGTCAAAATTATGCACGGCACGCAAAAATTGCATAAACAGAAAGAGTTGAAAAGGGGGCAGCTGGGCAGGTGGGCTCTGCTGCGGTCTTTCGGTCTGTGTCTGTGTTTGTGTATTATTAATGCAATTTGTAATCTATGTTGTTGTTGTTGTTCGTGTGCTGGTTTGACCCCCACAATGAACTGTGCTCAGAATTTGCAACAGGATCTGTTATTATTTGTTTGTCCGTCTGCTATTTTTGTTTGTGTGTTTGCTTGTTTGCCTTTGCCATAAAACGCAATTATCGAGCACAAACAAACCAAGCGCATCACAAGCACATTAAATCCAGTGCAAAAACAGCGCTCCGTACATTGTACACACACACGCACACACACACACCCCCACGTCTGCAGCCTAACTGTCAGCTTGAATTTCAAAAGCTGCAAAAGTTGTCACCATCAACGAAACATTTTCGCATTTTGCGTTCCCATAATTAACTTATTTTGTACATTAGCAACAGATTTTGTTTATTAACGCGTGTGCGTTTGCTTTCTGTAATGCCCAAGCCCACCCCCCAGCACTACACAGGTCCCGATCCAAGTGCCTTAATGTGTGCAGGGGCCACGGGGCGCATACTTATCTTTCGCCATTGCCAGCGAGTTTATTTATTTTCTGTTTGTGGTTTGTTCAGCAGCTAGGACGCGCCGGGACGGTTCGGTGCAGGAGGACGTGGATGAGGAGTATTCGTTTGTGCGTTGCTGGCACCGCATAATTTATTTATCATTAGCGTAATTCGGCAATGCCGGAATGTTGTGCTTATGTCTGAGTGAGCCACACAAGATGCTGGCAGAAGTAGCTGCGAGCTTGGCTAAATAGTTGAAATAATTTGGCCAATTAGTGCAATTGTGGGATACCAAAAGCAACTATATACACAAATTGCGATTCTCCAAATTAAATCAGATGCCATTCCGAAAACATTTTGAATTTGAATGTTTATTTTCAAGAACATTAAGTTCTCCAAACCAAAAATATGATAAAACATTTAACTAATCTTACTGCCGCTGAATTATATATTTTTTACCGAATTGATAGATTTCCCCTGAATTAAATATTATTGTAAAGCGCTCAGCTTAATTGAATATATGTTTTTATTCAACGCAGTTCCATTTTATATCGGCTTGTCATCCTATTGTGGATGACAATATCCATGGCTCTTCTAATATTTACGCTGATTTACTGAACCTCGTCCGATATTTATACGTACTCGTATTCTCATACACGCAACCATCTGGAAATTCAATATTTCACGTTTAATTAAGCTGCAACTGCAATGAATAAAACAAAAAAAATGCCAAGGAAATAAGAGCAAAAAATAAAATCACAACGACAACGACAAAATCGCAACTGCCACACAAAAATGTTTTGGCTGCCACTCCCAGCGCGCCAACCAAATAAATATGCAACAAAAATACTCGTGCCACGGCGTTCGTGGTGCAAACAGTGTGCGAAATGCAGCAGCCGCAGCAAAAACGCCGTAAACTTTTAACAATTGCAAAAACACACAGCAAAATAAAGCGAAACAAAGGCAAAAACACTAAAAACTACTGCGGGCAATAAATCTGCAACGGGTGGCGGGGCGAATCAACTGCCAACAACAACAACAACAACAGCAGCAGCCACAACAACAATGGCAACGGCAGCTCCAGCTGCACAAATGTTGCCAGGGCGTTTGCATAAACACATTTACACACACACACACACACATACACACTCACACTTACAGCAACAATTGCATGCGCCTGCTGCGTAAATAACTAATAAGGCTGTAGGATAAATTTCGAGTGTAATTTAGGAAGAACAACAGAAAAAACTAAAAACAAAAACTGAGTGAGTTGTGAGTTAAAAACAGAAAGTAGAGTCCAGCAAATGCAATCATTGATCATGGCGTATGTGTGTGAATGTGATTGTGAGTATGAGTGTGCCACGTTTCTATAACTAAATTAAAATTATGAATGTTTTTTGCTGGCTAGGATTACGAGAAATGCTGGTAACTGGCAAAAAGGATGCCACAGCAAATGCGCTTTTTGCAACGTTGTGAATAAACAGACAAACAAACAGCAACATCAATTTATGCATAAATCACATGCCACAAAAACGCAGCCAAATTGTATGCTAGCAGGAAATGGATGCTTCTACAACTGCACCCAAACACCCACTCACACACACCGCTCCAACCCACTGCAGCCTCTGGCAGACTGTCCGATGCATTTGCGTGCATATATTTTGATACCAAAAATGAAATTTCCGAATACCATTGTCGCTTATCTCAATTGTGTCTCTTAGCTACGCTTGGCTTTGATGCTGCTTTTGCGATGTTTTAAATTAAAATGCGGTCCACATTAATTTGTTGAAATTAGTTGTTGTTGCCACAACAATTATTTTGGCACTACAAACATACAGTGACTCAAAAATATATTACAACTTTCTGCTGCGGGTTTTTTTCGTAATTTATTGTGTACTCCCTTTGTTGGCAATTGTATTTTTGATTAGCAAATATTGTCGCATACCTTTACTTTTCGTGTATTCTAATTACGAAGTTCCGATGACATAAAACGTAGCCACTTTTGTTACAGCGCACTCGAACTGCATTTCAATCCAAACACATGTATGAAAAGCATATTCAAAACTTGTTGAGTGTGAGGATGAGCTGCTTTTGCTATGTTTTAAATTAAACTGCGGTCCACATTAATTTGTTGAAATTAGTTGTTGTTGCCACAACAATTATTTTGGCACTACAAACATACAGTGACTCAAAAATATATTACAACTTTCTGCTGCGGGTTCTTTTCGTAATTTATTGTGTACTCCCTTTGTTGGCAATTGTATTTTTGATTAGCAAATATTGTCGCATACCTTTACTTTTCGTGTATTCTAATTACGAAGTTGCGATGACATAAAACGTAGCCACTTTTGTTACAGCGCACTCGAACTGCATTTCAATCCAAACACATGTATGAAAAGCATATTCAAAACTTGTTGAGTGTGAGGATGAGCTGCTTTTGCTATGTTTTAAATTAAACTGCGGTCCACATTAATTTGTTGAAATTAGTTCTTGTTGCCACAACAATTATTTTGGCACTACAAGCATACAGTGACTCAAAAATATATTACAACTTTCTGCTGCGGGTTCTTTTCGTAATTTATTGTGTACTCCCTTTGTTGGCAATTGTATTTTTGATTAGCAAATATTGTCGCATACCTTTACTTTTCGTGTATTCTAATTACGAAGTTGCGATGACATAAAACGTAGCCACTTTTGTTACAGCGCACTCGAAGTGCATTTCAATCCAAACACATGTATGAAAAGCATATTCAAAACTTACAGTACATTCAATGTGTGGATGAGCTGTTGGATCGCAGCGCTGATGGAGAAAATCCATCAAAAACAAGTGCTCAAATTCACTTCCGCTAGTAACTGAATTCAAACTGGCAGAACAAAGGCAAAAATTCAAAAGAGCGTTTCAAAAGCCAACATGAATGTCATGATATGGCGCGACCTGGTTGGGTTCAGCTTGGTTTGGTTTTCGCGTGCTGCGTCCAATTGCCGTTGCAGACGAGTGGGAGCGGGGGCAGCATCACAAATGGTCAAAAGTTCCATTAGTGTCAGGCCATGAATGCTATTTACAAGCAGTTCGCGATGCACCATGTGAGATAAGAGCCTCGACCGGGCCAAATGGTAAAATAAATGGCAAATGTCGGGGCGCACTGCGAGCACTGTGGACACGGCTGGGCGAAGGCAATGCACACACCAAGAACTGAAAACTGAATATTGCCATCGATGCTGGCGGCGAGATAACAAAATGTTTTGCTGCCCAGCCTCAATTGACTCGTCGTCATCATCGCCATGCATTCGTTCTTAACATTGCGTATACGCCAAGTGTACAAACGCATGGCGACAAGCGGCGGCAGTTAAGGAATATATAAAAAAAATAAGCTAAGTAAATACAAGCTCTTTTATATGCACACAAGTATATACATATACATAAACGAATACTTAAGCACATAAGTGCAAAGGTATAAATGAGAAAACACGGGCGGAGCGCACAGCAAATGAAAATTGGCAAATAGAAAAAAATATAAAAATGAGTTGGCGACTTGTATGCAGCGCAATGTCACCGGCAGAGTACACATACATACATACACAATGTGTATGCATACATATCTTTATGTATACACTGGAGTGTGTATATCTGTAGACAGATTCTTTGCCTGCTTCACAATATTTACGCTGTTATCCTTTTTGTTTTATTTGCTTAGCGCTTCTGTGCAAAGAAGGACTATCGTGAGACAAAACGACAAACGAGCAACATGAGGATTGTAGGAAGCGAGTTCTGTTTGCGGACGCCGTTATGGCACATCATCATCATTATGATCATCATCATCCACTCGCAAGCCACTCGTAGAACACAACATTCAGATTAAACTTTGTTACATATTATTTTTTTCATTTAGCGCATTTATTTTCGTTGTTGTGTTTACTTTGTGCGGGTGTCGCCTTGGAGAGTTGCTTCAAGTTTGTTTGGGCACACTCGAGTGGGTCAGGATTTTATATTCCTATATCCTATACCAATTGCGTGGTCAAGGTGCTTGGCAGCCAAAATGTGTTTCTTAAGCTAGAAAAATAGATTGGAATTCAAAGTATAAAAAAATGTATTGAGCTTTGTGATGCATTTATTATTGATTTTATGTGGGATACTAATCTTAACTCATCTTTTCATCATTTATTTTCAATTACGTAGTTTAATTCAATCAATTCATTCTTTCAATTACTGTGCAATAAATAACAAATTAGTGCCCTGACCAACCCTATCCATAAACTCTTACAACTCATTTAGCTGACACACATACACTCACTCAGCATACCTTATTATTAATTGTCTTTTTATAACCGGCATTTTATGCAAACGCAAACATTTTAAGGTGTGTGTTGAGTTCCCTGCCAAACCCACAAAAACAAAACAAAAAAAACACTACAATATAAAGCCAAACAAAACAAGAAAATTATGTTGGCGTGAGTAGCGGTTGTGTCTATGCTGATGTGGTGTAGACATGAGATTAGGCGGTTGGGCTTGGCCAGTCAAAGGAGTGGATTAAACAGGCACAACAAGCACGGAAAACACTCGCTTTTTATGTATACTCCCAAATTATAATGAAGCATAATTGTGAACAACAACAACGAGAATAAATATAACATTTGCTATCTATTCATAAAAATTGCATTCTTGGCGGGTTAATACTTGTCTTGTAGAACCAAGTATTCCTACATGGTTTCATCTTATATAGCTAATGTTATTAAAATTGTAGTTAAAGAAATTTTGTAAAATAAAGTGCCTAGCGGATATTTGACCTATGCGAGATCTTGATAGTTAATTTTTTTTTAATGAAATATTCAATATTAGCTTTAAAATCATTAAAAAATATTCTGTTTAGATTAAAATTATTTAAGTGCAATTGTTTTTGATTTACTTTATTTAGTTAAAATAATGATAATATTCGAATTAAAGTTCTACAAAATGTATACTACATCCACAAATTGAGTAAACCGTGATGAATATGTGTTCTAACTATGCACAACTTTTATTAACTATGTTAGGGTGCTTTTAGTTCGGGTTTGCGACATTACCAGCGCGGTTTGCACTTTCAACCCCTTTTTTTGTGTTCCTTTCATGAACTTCTACACGCACAGAAGAGAAACCGCCGAGCTGATTTTTTTCGCCTCCTGTAGAGCAAAGTATTAGTTTAGTGCTGGGCGTGTGCGGGGCTTTTGATTTATGGTTTCGGTTGCTGAAAGTTGAGTTTTTATGTTAATTAAATTGCGTTGCTTGTGGTGAGTATGGTCAGTAAGAGTGCACTCGAGAGTCGTATGTGTGCACACACACATGCATAGGTGTGTTCATAGGCTACGTTCCAGCCACGTAGCGCAAACAAATGAACTGCAGCGGCGTTTATAGTGATTACAGCTGCCTGTTTCGTCTGGCCCTGCACCTTAAATGCTGTTGACCCAGCCAAGCAGCAGGAATGCAATGCTTATTAGAAATTCCATTATATGGAGTATACTTATGTGTGTATTCGTGTGCTCCTTTTGTCAACACAAGCTGGCAATGGGGCAGGTGTTGTCTTTGTGCACGCCTCAATGGCAAGTGGGACGTCACATACGGTTTCCCCTTGGTTCATTTAGCCCGACTCCTGTTGCTGTTGCTCTGCTGCGGCTGCTGGTTTGCAGTGTTGTGCATGATAAATCTTTCAATATGCTGCCCAGGCAGCAGCGTCGACGATGCTACGCAAACATGTCAAGTAGCAGCAGTCACAATATTCATTTGAATTTGCAACAAAAGCCTATTAAATACCAAAACAATACTCCACCACACACACACACACACACACGTACACATGGAGCCTGTATGCATACATTAAATGCTATGCTAGGGCCCTGTCGTTTGTTTGTTTTCGTCTCTCGCACGCGAGTGAGTCCACAAATTATTATGCAGTGATAAATATGCCCACATTTCACTTGTGCTCCTCCTCCACACACCCGCCCTGTACACCATCTGTTTTCGTTTGCTGTGAGGGCTGCTGGGACTGCTGCCTGTTGCTTGAATCATGCTCTAGGAATTCACCATTGAATTTATTGTGTGCATAGAAACCTGGTTATTTTCTGTGTACCTGCAATCATACTAGTTGTCGATTGTGAGCGCTTACACGAAAACCGACTGCAGAACTTTAAATTTTGAATGTTTTGGATTAAGTGTATTTGAAGATTCAAATGAGCTTATTTATGGTGCGGTGTTTATAGGCCTTGTGCAGATTTCAAACACCTGGTTGAAATGCGATTATGGTGAGCCCTTCAACCTAATTGAGCTGAAAGGTATATTAAAGTACCTTTTGCACCGGCCAATCGATCAATTTGGTGGATTTCGTTATTTTTCCTTTTGGTTCCCTGCACAAGAAGCGAAGCAGAGCACAAAAATAGCAGCCAGCTTTTTCCTTGTCGGCAATACAAACAAATTCGGAAACTTTTTCAGCAACAACTACAGCTAGCACAAAAGGCAACTCGGAGTCTGCAATTGAAACCGAAAAAAAGAAAAAACAGGAGCAAAAAAATATATGCATCTAACTTTTCAATTTGATATCACTTGCGGTTTTAACGAACCTGATGTTGCCATCGTTGCGGCCAAAACGAATCCCGCAATGACGCACTCCAACATGATTGAAAAACAATAAACAAAGCCAAAACCTAGGAGGATGCCGCCCCGAACCGCCTAGCTGCCAGCCGTCAGCTGCACGAAAAGAAATTCTGGTGAAAACGGCGTGAAAACTGTTTACCTATGGTCAGACGACAAGTGCGTCCCGGGAATTCCGCAGGGCCAGTGGGCAATGCAACAGTAACAACAACACGCAGCGTGTTCCATTGATACAGAAAACAGTCGCTTTATGGACGAAGATGTTCGCGGGCCACGTATCGGGAGCCAGGAACTGGAAACATGGTACCGGGGACTCGAATATAGCTGCTTGTTGCTGGGCTTGTAAACAAATCGCAAAAGGATAAGGGCAATGCACTTGTACTCGAGCACTTAGTCGAATCGAGTAAATATGTAAGTTTTGCGCAAACTTTCTACCTTGCCGTGCACATACCTATGTATGGCACTGTACTGTTGGTACTGCTGCTCGTGTGTGTGCGGATTTATAGACATTGTTTGGCTCCTTGTGCAATGCACCCTGCTGCGTTCAGCGAGTGTGCTATGATTTCTTGCTGCACTTACGTACCAAACACTAACAAGCCAAACTTTTCCAGCAATAAGCAAGTATTTGCGGTTGCTTTCCACAGCTTTTGCATCCTTGCTCTACCTGCTGGACTTGCCGCACTTGCTGTTTGCGGCTTCGACTGCACTTTCCAATTCCAATTATCAAACAAACTACGTTTTCAGTTTCGATTTCCGTGTGCAAATGTTCATGCCACAGGCTGTAAGGCAAAGTTCGAAAAGACACGCCCGGAGGTCATCGCAGACGCCGGCGTTCCTGTTGTTGGCCAATTATGTGGACTTGGCCAACAGCTCATTAAGGTCAAAGTGTAATAATGTATTTTGCAGGCTGCAAACGAGAAAATGTTAAAAGAAAAGCTCCACAGAATATAATGAAACTCATACATTCCATGCATGCCATAATAAGCAGATGCAGACGTTGCCCTTGTCCCAATATGCAAACAACTCCCAAAGGTAATTTATAACACGCAGCTGGTATATAAAACAACGGTAGCAACAAGAACGACGACCGCAACGGAAAAAATGAAAACAATTTTATTTTATTTACCTCGCGAGAGATTCACACACCGTCCCCGATGAAAGACGAGTTCTCGAAGGGACCTCGGCAAAGCCGCAAATGATGTGCCATTATTCTTAAGGGTACAGCCGCATGAAATGTGACCCAAAATAAGATATAAAAAATGTTGAGTGCCTTGTTAGGCTATGTCCTGACGCTTGTAAACAGCCAGTCGCTTCCTTTGGCTCCCTGAATTATGCTGCGTATTTGTTGACAAACGACTTTCAAATGGGCGGCCATAAAGCGGCCGGAAATTGGCGTTGATTGTTTGGCAATTAATAAAACTTCCTACGCAAGCAGCCAAAAAGCCAGACTCGGAGTTCAGGTCCTCCAGTTCCAGCCCGATAGCTGTTATAATATTATTCATCATCTAGCCATGAACTTTGCTCATCAGAAATCATTTACTGCAAACACATAAATATTGAAATAAATTTAAAGTCAAAATAGAATTTATCGATTTAATTTTTATACTGCAGTCCTCGGTAGCTAAGTTGTCGAAGAACTCCGGCTTCTAGGCAACTAAACAACGAGGATCCGGTTGCGAATCCCAGGCTAGTGAATGGATATAGTGTTTGCTTTAGGCCAGTGTTATTTAAAAAAAGTTTTGTTGATAGTTTCTAACTATACTTTAATAATAATGATAATAATATAGTATATTGAGTATGTGTTTGTATAACGTCCACCACCCACCCGGCGGTCCGGCAGGTCGACTGTTCGTATGAACGCAATTCTTTCGCCGCTTGAAGTTGGAGACTTCAAGGTTGGCGTGTATACCCTCGAGGCGTGGCTATATTTCTCCCTCAGTTTTAAAGCTTATCTAACTTTAAATTTTGAAGACAAATCACGGATTTCTCTTCTAATTTATTTATAATAATTTTATAAAAATAATTTGCTTAACACGACACGAAATTATATATATATATCGACATGTATGTATTTTGTTTTTTTATATGACCTGGTGTTGCTCATGTAAATCGTGTTAGTCACGGACGAACCTGCACATATGTCTGAGCCCATCGTGTTATTTTCACTGGGTTCAACTCTTATTTGTGCAAATACCTTAAAAAAACGTAGATAAATTTTAAATATTCGATAATATGCGCAACAATTTTTTGCAGTTAAATACTATAGTAAATTGCAATCGAACAGTTTTGTATTCAAGCATTAACTTTTTCTGTGTCTCAATTCGTTTTTTCTTCTTGCATTTCAGAGCTGGTCGACGGCGCGTTGCGCAATGTCAATTTAATCATTGAACCACCGGCGGTGCGACAGGGCCAGCATGTGGTGGTGCGTTGCATGTACAATCTGGATGGGGCGCCGCTCTACTCGGCCAAGTTCTATCGCGGCCAATTGGAGTTCTACCGTTATACGCCCGGCGAGTTTCCCAATACAAAAGTGTTTCCATTTCCTGGCATACACGTCGATGTAAGCATTGCACAACAAAAAAAGACAACAGTTTCGGAAATCATAGGTTTTGGGGGTTCTTTGAGTGGGGGTGGGTGTACGCTGACTAAAAAAAAGAAAGAGCAAAACGTAAAGTTGTTCCTCTGTTAAAGCATCCGCAACTTTGGCAGCTTGTTAACGTTGAATGCAAATGCAGCTGCCGATCCGTCGAACTGTCTAGCCTTTTGTCGTTCGCGTCCGGGCTGACCACCTGACTCCGGCTGGGCCTGGGGAGGCTTTGCTGCTGGCACAGGCCGGGGCTGGCGTCACTTCGACGCCCTTAATTGCGCGCACACTGCATTTATTTATATTGTATATTTTATAACTTTCCGCTCATGCATATTCAGTTTGGCAGTTTTATTGTTATTGGCGGGCATTCAAAAACGCCAGTTCATGCCAAGACACCTGCAACGGCAGCTGCTAGCCTGAATACCACGAAGCTATCAGAGCGGCTATCTGCAAAATATTCTCATTTAAATTTTTGTGTGGCGGCGTCTGAAATTTGGTCGTTCACGTGCAAGTGCCGTTCAATGTCCCGCTCAACTCCTGTCCCGAGTGTCGAGTTGGATAATTTTGCTTTGGCTAGATTATTGAAAAAGTTTCATCCTGCTGGAGGCTGGTCAGGGGCCGTCAGTGAAATTTTGTTGCCCCAATAAAGTTGCACTGAATCTGTCCAAATATTTCATCAGGCTATTGAGTTTGTGCCAGCAAGTTTATCTTTAGTTTTTGTCGTGCAAAACTTTTACTTAGTTGCGAGTTTTTATATACACACTATATATGTATATATGTAAGTATGTATAGTTTTTTTATTTTTGTTTGCGATGTGCTTTGGGTTTTTTGGCTAGCTTAATATATTTAAGTGCACTTCATTGTTGAGCTGATGTCTGATAACATTCAATACAAATTGGCTCGCCGGTTGATGTTGACTTAGACGATAAATATTATGAAATTTTGCTACTTTTATCTGATTATTTAAATAATAACACACTATTTATAATCTGCCCACTCTCTACGCCCTCTCCATCAGGTAACCAGCTCAAATGCTACGCAAGTGCTCATACGCAATGTTGGCTTTGGTCTTTCGGGCAACTTTTCATGCGAGGTGACCGCCGATGCGCCGCTTTTCTCCACAGCTACTGCAGTGGGCGTCCTGCAAGTTGTAGGTAAGTCAAAGATTAGCTACTCTGAGCCTATTTACCAACAGTCCGCAGATAAAAGTGATATCCAGCTCTGACATTTACGCAATCTGGGCATCTTTGTCTTAAGTCTAAATTAAGTACCTGTAGCTGCGGAGGCTTAGATGGCAAAAACTTTTCGCAAGCAGCAAAGGCAATTTGCCGGGCGCCAAGGTCACAGCAGCAGCAACAGCAGCTGGTGCCGATTAAAAAGTTCTGCGGGGCAAGCAACCTGTGTTGAAAAGTACGTCATTAACAGGCTATTTCGCCAGCCGGATAAACGTCGTGTGGAGGCGCTGCTGAAAGGTTGCTACCTCGCTGTCTGGGTGGGTCATTTGGTAGTCCTGCCATCGCGTCAAGCATTTCACGGCCTTATGCGTTTTAAATGAGCGTGCGATGGCGCGCTCAGAATTGAGAATTTAATCAGCATGCCACAGTCACGAAGGGCAATCAGTGCGCGTCTGACAATTACTTAGTTTCTCATCAGGCCTTTGCCCGGGTAATCATGGTTGAAAGTATGCAGCTATGAGCACGGGCAACGCTGCCAATAAATGCCATGCATTCGGTAACTGGGTAACTGGGTCGATAGCTCATAAGTGGCACACAGTGCGTATGCGTAATCTCGGCTGGGCTAAGGGTGTGGTTCACAGCGGCAGCAGCATCGCTCAGCAGTTAATCTTTATATTCGTTTCGCATTAAATGTTCGAGAAATTCGCTCTGACAGCTCAATTCTGCTTCAGTCGCTGATTTTTATATCACTTGCCGCGCAATTTTCTCTCTGCTCCCCACTTTCCGCACCGCACCGCCCCGCCCCGTCCCCGCCCCAGCCCCCGCTCCCGCCACACCACCCTGCTCCTCTCGAGTTGCTGTGTTTGTATGATTGAGCACTTGCCTCGTTGGTTGGCTGTGCGGCTGCTTGCTTATTGCCCGGCATTAAACATTTAGATGTGCGCGTCTGGCGCGTAACTGGATGCCTTTATTAGATTGCCATTACCTCAACGTCTAACCAGTCTGGCCGCCCGGTTAGCCCGATGGCCCGTTGGCCCGGTGGCCGGGCTGCCTCGCTGTGTGAGCTCAATATATTTAACGCCGCATTTAGCTCGCTTAATTGGCCGCTTTTGCTTAACTGGCATCAAGGGATTAAAGCTTTGATCAAGCATTTGCTTTAAATTCATGAGGCTCTCAGCGGCACCACCGCGGCCCAGGGCCATTCAAGGACGCCTGATACGGTCTGTTGCTTTAGTTATTCAAGTTTCATTAAACCCGGAGGCTTTTAATTGGTTGCGTGTGCTGTTGTTGTTGACTATGTTACTGTTGTTGTTTTTATTGTCGGTGATACTCCTGCACATACATCAATAGGAGATAAGCCAGCGCGGCTGACACACTGACAGTGCGCCGTCTGAGTCTGAAAAGTCAGGCGCGTGTTAGCTCATGTGCATGTTTGTGTGTGCTTGTGTGCATGGGCTTGTGCTTGCTGCTGTATCTCTATATTGTGCAGCTAAGCATTTGCGGCTTATAATGTCGTCGACACTAAGACCCCAATAACTTGCGGGCTAAACAATAAATTACTGCAGCGCCAACCAAAGCACACACAAGGCATATTGCGCATACGCCTGGCATAACAGTGCCTACAGGAAATCTAGGTGCGACCACGACTGAACTAAGCAGCAGCTTTAAGAAGTAGCAAAGAAAGTATGCTAAAGAAATATGGGCAGATCTTTTTGGTGAGCTTTGACAGGCGCAATACACAGAATTTAAGATGAGATTTTTCGTTAGTATGCCTTTCGATATTAAAGTGTCCTAATAGTAAATTGTATTTGACTTTTTATAGGGTCAGTTTAATTGTAGAGAGTTTTTATAGCAAAATATATTATTTAAGGCAACAACAATAAACCCCCATCTTGCACTTACTTTTTCGTTAACATATCTTCCATCTTCACAGTTACTTTAAATTCATTGGGCTTTAAACTCACTTTAATTTTATTGATTTTGTTTTGTTATTCAATGTTATCTGTGATCTTTCTTTCATGTGCCCTTAAACCCCTCCCTCTCTCTGCCTGCTTGCTAAATTTCTGGTCACTTATGTTTTATGCATTTCCGCTGGCTCATTGTAGCTTCCGTTCAGTTACGCTCACTCATTTATTTATGCACCAGCTCGCTTATTCATGTGCCGCCGTCCTTGAAGCAAATGGTCCTGAGGTTTAATCGTGTGTTAATGAGCTCAAGTGGCAATCAGATTGCGGGCCAAGACGCCAAGACAAAAGCGAAGGCAAAAACAAATGCGACTGCGTCGCGCTGCCTTTCACATAAAATAAACACTTTGTCCTTGCGCTTTATGGTAAGCAGCAGCGACAGCGGCAGCGGCAGCGGCAGCGGCAGCGGCAGCGGCAGCGGCAGCGGCATCTGGGCAACTGCCGCCATGTGGCTGGTGCCGCCTCGCGCGGCAGGCCCTAAATAAAATGACGCTGGCGTCGACGTCGTCACTGGCATTTGAATGCCAAGGCAAGGGAAGCAAAGTTATGCTAATTCACGCTTTCATTAAGTCACAATGCCACACGGCTTCTGGGCGCAGCAGGCGACCCAAAAGCCACGGCACATGCTCGTGCAAGTTTGTAGATAGTTGGCAAACATTTGCAGGGCTTAAACTTTAATAACTTAATGACATAAGTCAAGCGGGGACTCGCACAGCGCACAGCGAGGTGCTTGCTGGCCAAGTGTAAAGTAGGCTGGTCAGCTGCTAAATTAAACTTGAAGCTGGCCCGCACAGCTGACCCTCATTAGGAACCTTTTGACGCACCGCACAACTGCAAAGCCAAAGGAAAAGGTCAAAATCTGTAAAAAGCCGCAACAGCCAAAGAAATAGTTGGGGTGAACTCTCTGTGTGTACGTGTGGGTGTATGCCAGGATTAGAAAGCAAGTTGCCCCGAGCTATGTCGAGAGTCGGAACGTAGTCGAGTAGCCGAGGCTCAAAGTTGCTGTTGCCTTTGCCGTCTTTGTCATGGAAATTACTTTCTTCATTAGTTACTTTTGTTGCTGTTGCTTTTGGCTGTGACTTTGAATTTGCTTTTGGCTGACTTAATTAAAAAGTTGAGCGTAGCCCCGCCAGCTTCTGTGGCTGGTGCTGAAAGGATTGGACTGCTGGGCGGCACTACTCTGCCACCTATGTGCTTATAAATATTTTGTAAAGCGCCTGAAGCCACGACCTGGCCAGGTCAACATTCGAATTGAAAGAAAACAGCCTCGCAAGATGCCTTAAATATTATTATTACTCTCCTATATTTGCAGAGCTGCCCGAAAAACGCCCCCAATTGTATACGGAACACACTCGCTACGAGCCCGGCGATGTCCTTCGCGCCAACTGCAGCACGCCGCCATCTCGTCCGCGCGCCGAGCTGAAGTTCACAATCAACAACATGGTGGTGAGTACAGTTATTGGTGAATTAATGGTTTCCAAAACTATGTGTTTGAGGGTTGCAACGAGACACGCAGATGGCATAGAAATCGACTTGAATTTATTTTACTGTGTTCGGCATGAAAAAATAAAAAAACAAATACAAATAATAAAAACGAGAAAAGTAATCTGACAGCGGGTCAGCGATTATTAATGTACAAAGCTGTTGAATCCTTTGAAGTTATGGTTTATTCCGACGAGAAATGAAAACGAAAATGAGGCAGAGCCCCTCCCCCGTTTAGCCTGCCTTTGTCCGTATGCCAGCATGGCGTATGCGCAATTTTACACCCTGCCAACCGGCGCACACATTGTCATGTGTATTAACAATGCATGCAGCGCAGCTGTGGCCGTCTCCTTGTCATTTGGTTACTGTGAAACCGGATTTCTATGCGGCCGTAGCAAACATTACAAGCACCAGCTCCTTTGTAAGTCTCGGCGCCCCAGCTCCCAGCTCCATGCTCCCTTCATGGCATTTGGGCTTGGGCCACGCGTCGCAGCTGTGCATTTGTGCAGGCTGTCATTTTGGGTGAGTTCTCACTTTTGGCTGCTGGCGTCACAGCTGCCCACGGTGTCGACGATACCGAGTCTGCCAAGCTGTCAGAGCGAAGATTTTTGCTCCACAATTTTATGAATATGCATGCCACATGCGTCGCACAGTTGCCGCTCCTCTTTCTACGCACCTTCAACGTCAATTTCGGTATAAATTGGTGGCTGCTATGCTTCAAGTTTTGCAACTCAGCAGGATGTCAAGTGCAGTTAAATGGTCAAGCTAAAGTTCCTGCTAACCATTTGGCTTGTCTCGCATGGGATTCTCTGCTTGGATGGCTACCGGGAGCTGAGCTTCCAGTCCTTGCATAGCAGGAGTCTGATTTCCAATAAAAGCACCGATTGCTGCGTGGTTGAAGCTGCATAATTTTACATCACTTGGGTACTTTTACCATTTTTTTATGGATTGCATAAAGCGAACTGCACTCAACAGAGTTGAATGCTTGATTGCGAACATCAAGGATGATTGATGAGAAAATCAATGGCAGAAAGTATGTGAAATATAAAGTCAACTAAATCCGAATTTACCCGATCGCTTTTTAAAAGTTCGCTGCGTTTTTGATCCTATTAACTAATATTGAACGCGGGCAACACAATTTAGATTAGCAACGGTTCTATTAACCCTTGGCTTAATATTATCTCGCAGCTTGGCTTTTTGTCTTTGTCTTCGACTTTGGCTTCGGGCAGTTTCAAAGTGTTGTCATGCCATTGAAAAATGGTTGCCACATTCGTGCAGTTCGCTAGCATGCGCACATTAAACATGATAAATGAATTCAAATCATTTGCACCGCAATAGCTCGAGCGCTGTATGGGGCCAGGCTGCCTCGCTTGCCAGTTACAATAACAACAGCAACAACAACAACAACAGTAGCGACAACAACAACAATGGCAAAAGCCCGCTCTTGCTTGGAAATGAAATGATAGCTTATCGGGAATGCCAAGCTGGGGAACGAGCACTTTTGGCAAGTGCCATTGCCATTACCATTGCCAATACCAGGAGGAAGGCAACAAACCGTAAGCAAACCTGGCAGACGTTGACTAAAATTGAGTAGAAAACGATACCGCAGGAGAAGGAAGATATATTGCAATTGCCGATCACAGGAAACAAATGAATATTTCATGCTGTGCAAATCAACAAGAGGCTGGGGAGCAGCAGAGGCACACACACACACACACACACACACACACACGCGCACACTAACTGTAGCAAATTCCACATGGCAGCAGGAACTTCACCAGGCAGCAACAAAGTTTACGTTCGAAGGTAACCTGCCCAGAAGCAGCGCCAGCGGCATCTGGAGCCGGAGCTGAACTTTATGTTGACAAAGTTTTTTGTGGTAAAAAGCCACATCAGTAATTTGCAGAGCGCACACACACACAGAAAAACACACACGTAGCAATGACATATGTGGCCTGGTTTAGGGCTGCTGCGGCTTGGTTTTCGGCTGGCTGCTTCCGCCGGGCCAGGCATTAATCATTTGGCATGTAAATTGCCAATTAATAACTGCTGCATGTCATTTGGCATTCGGCTTCAAAATGTTACGCAAATTTCCAACCAGGCAGGCGGAACGGATTGGGGCGACGCTTGGAGTTAGAGAAGCTGCGACTGAGGCCAACGAACCTATAAACATTGCCAACTGTTAGGCGCATTCGCATGGAGCCCTTAATGAAGACAAATAGCACTTGGGCCCTGCCAAATTTAGCGGAAAATTGAAAAAAGCTTCTCTTAGCAGGACGTGGAGTATTTCCAACTAGCCAGCTTCCTTGCGCCAAAGTTCTTGGCAAAAGCCCCAAGATATTGCAGTGCCATCCACAATTTATACGATATCGATACGCTTGCAATGCACTGCATACAGGCAAACGACAAATATAAAGTATAAAGCACGAGCAGGACATACCATAAAATATATAGTTATTGTATTTTACCCTCACAATGTGCACAGCATTTGGATGTCTTTGATATATCAGCCCAAGGGCTGTCTCTCTAGGAATTAAATGATTGTTGGGCAAATATTTTCTAAACAAAGAGTGCAAGTAAAATCATTGCAGTCGGCTGTGACCGACTGCGCAATACTTGTTCGGAGTGTAATAAAACAAATAATAAGAAAGAAAGCGCTTCCTATATTGATATTACGGGCATACCCTATTCTAACAGTTCACAGCTTCAATAGAGGTGATAAAAATTACATTTATGCGGACAATATATTCTTTTCACTTCGTAAACCAGTATAAAATCCGCAGCCAATATTCTCCGAAACTTCGTTGTGAATTTAAGACAAATTAGCAAAGACTATTGTGGGCGTGGCAACAAGTTCAATCACACTTTCGAACACACACAATAGGTTACGCTTGAATAATAATACCCAATATAAAAGCTGAAAACGAACCATAATTTCCAATCAACTCAAAGAGTAGAGCTACATTTCAAATATTTAATTTTCTTAAATTGCAAACATTTTGGCTTCTCTGCACCCACTGCTAATATATTCTATGTATGAAAACCTCTGAACATTTTCAGTCTTGCCACCCATTTTCAGTTAAAATATAGGCAGCTGGTGAGCAGTTTTCCATATTTGTGGATTTGTCAAAGCTCTATGCAATGAAAACCATAACACTTACCTACAAAATGCTTGCCACATTTTTACAGCTTTGCGTTTTTAGTGTCGCTTCCATTCACAATCACACCCCCCACCTAACACCTCACGTTGTGTCTGTTGGGGTCTTAAGAGCGCAGCTCCTCGTAGCAAATGCACAAACTATTAAAAATATATAATTTCTCTTGTTTGCACAACATGAGCAAAATTCAAAAACTGTATGTTTTTTGGCATGCGCATAAATAAAAATTATTTATATAAGCGCAAATCCTTTGCCACTCACACACACACCCAAGCACACACACATGGGCGCGCTCGGGGTGTACACATATGCAGAGAAGAGCAGAGCAGACCAGCGGCAAAATTCAGCCCTGGCTACAATTTTACAGTGAATTGCACTAAATAACTGCCATTAAGCATAAAAGCTGTTCTCGCATGAAGGAGCTGCTGGCAGCATTTAAGCTAAATGCGAGTTTAAGCATCTTGGAGCTGGCGCAAATAAAGTGGACTTACGCAGCAAGGATTCACAGACACACACAGCCATAGACGTAGACACAGACATGGCATGGACATGGACATGGACATAGACATAGACATAGACATAGACGTGGACATGAACATGCACAGAGAGCAGTCCGAAGTCCGTGCTGCTAGAAACACTAACACAAGCTCAATTCCAATAAAAGGCTAAAACGGCGCGAATATGGACAGAAAGAAAGCTGAAAAACTGGCTAAACTTTCATCAATGTGTCGTCTGGCGCATTTGAGCTGCATGTCCTGCCAGCATATGCCCTGCCTCCGTCTTCGACTCCGTCTTCGCCTCCATCTCACTCCGTCCTTTCATCTCTAGCCACAGCCAGTGCCACTAATGTGCGCAATTGTGAGACGCTTCCTTCTTGGAACTTTGTTTGTGTTGTACTCTAGACGCCGCCTGCCGCTGCTTTTTGCTGCATTACATTAACACAGATAAAGTTCCTTGATACATAATTTCCATGCATACACAAATAGCCGCCAGGCCGAGCTGGCTGGCTGGGTTCCCTGCACATGTGGCCAACCTCTTCAGCCTCTCCGGCGTCTCCAGAGCCCTGTGCCAACTTGCAAATGGCGACAAGATGCTAGCTGGCAAAACTTTTTGCTTGTCCGAAAACAAACAAAAGTATTACGAGTACCGGGGCTAAACGTTGCCAAATGTTGTCGTTGCCATTGTTTTTGTCGCTGTTCTTACTCTTGTTGTTGTTGCCGCCTTAAAATGTGTAAATGCATTTGCTAGCGCTAAATAAACAGGCACAGCGCTCAAATAATTGTCTCCGCCTCTATCTTACAGTCCACTCACTTTCCCCCCTCTTGTCTCCCATGCAGATCACAAATGCCGAGACCCAGTTTATTCGCACAATTGATAATCTGATCGCCTCACGCATCTCGCTGAAGCTGCAGCTCCAGGGCGTACACTTCTCCAGCGTCAATCCGGTCATTTACAACAGCGGCTACGGCTTGAACTCTGTCTACGGCCATGGCGGACCGATGTATGCGCCCAATCCGGGCGGCTTGGTACTGCGCTGCACCGCCCAAATTGGCGATCTGTATCACGAGTATAAGGAAATTGAATTGGGCACACCACAGAAGGATCCGGTGCCGGCACGTGGTAAGTTGGCATATTTGTAATGTTCAAATGTGTGCCCTTGCGGTCAAAAACTAATTACGCAATAATATATTTGCCTTCCGTTTCCGCTTTTTGTCAACTGTTCGCGCTTGCCCCTCTGTTTGCTTGGATGCCTGCTTCCGGCTGCAGTTACGCTCTCATCCGGCTCGAGCATGAAAAACTTCTTCAGCACGTATTTCTCCACATCGGCGGCATCTCGACGCGTCGGCGGCGCCCACTTGGCGCCCATTACAATGGTGCTGGCAGCGCTTCTTGTCAGTGGCGGCGCTCTGCTTAGCCACATGGCCCGCGGGCTAGTTGTGCAGCTCCTACCCATTGACGCCCGCCCAGTAATCGTGCATTCCAAGTCCACAGAGAGTCGTCTGTCCACGCTGCCCGGCCCCCAAGGCGCCACTGCAGTGGCTGGCCTGGCCAGCACGGAGATAATTAGCTTGGGGGCTGGCCGTCGGCAACAGGAACAGCAGCAGCTGGACCTCTCTGTATGTGTTACAAATTAGTTTAATTGTTAAGTGATTAAATTTAAATATATTTTGTATGCAAATTAAATTAACTAAGTATACACATGTATGTGTAGTCAACTTTTATATGATTTCATTAGTGCTTTGATCATTTTTTAAATATTTATTTCGTTTTATTTATTTATTTTATCTTTGAGTTGTTATCTTAATTTGATAGCTTTTAAATGAACTCTACATTTTTCAGTGTGGTGTCTAAATTAGCGAGCTAAAAACCAAAGTACTTTTAAGCAACCATTTCAAATTAGCCTAGTTAAGCAATGATCCAGATCCAAATCCATGCAACCATTAAGTAAATGTTCACAACTGAATTCGAGCAAGTCAAAAAGTAAAAAAATACATACTTATTAAATGTGCAAACTACTGAAAACCAAAGGTATGTGTTGAATATTAAATGGATAACCAACTAAAACAAAAGAAGAAGCACAAACAAATATTAAAAAAAAAGGAAAAATGTGTAAAATATATTTAAAAAATTCATAAGCGATTATAAACGAAATCTACTCGTAAAATGATCGCCTTGTGAGCGCATAATGTAAATGGTGGTGAAATTAAATAAAAATAAAAAACAGTGTTATCTATTTTACCTTTGAGTTGTTATCTTAATTTGATAGCTTTTAAATGAACTCTACATTTTCCAGTGTGGTGTCTAATCTAGCGAGCTAAAAACCAAAGTACTTTTAAGCAACCATTTCCAATTAGCCTAGTTAAGCAGTGATCCAGATCCAAATCCATGCAACCATTAAGTAAATGTTCACAACTGAATTCAAGTAAGTCAAAAAGTAAAAAGTTAAAATAAACATACTTATTAAATGTGCAAACTAACTGAAAACCAAAGGTATGTGTTGAATATTAAATGGATAACCAAACTAAAACAAAAGAAAAAGCAAAAAAATATATATATACATAAAAAAAAAATGGAAAAATGTGTAAAATATATTTAAAAAAATGCATAAACGATTATAAATGAAATCTACTCGTAAAATGATCGCCTTGTGAGGGCATATTGTAAATGGTGGTGAAATTAAATAAAAATAAAAATCAGTGTTAATTTCAAAAATAAACTATGCAGTCTTTCCTTTTTTGTTGTTGAATTTATTGCTTGTATTTACCAAAATACCCAAAAATTGAATGTTGTACACCAATAGTTGGCTACAAAAAAATCTAATTCATTGGAGCGACAAGCCAAACAGTACTTTTGAATCCAGCAAATTTTGTACTGTTGATTTTTGGCGTTAAGAAATCTTCCACAACATTCTTGCAACAAAGACTGGCAACTTCACAGTGACTGCCTCTTTTATTGTTTGCATTCGGTTTGCCTGCGAAAGTATGAAAAAACTTGCCTTTACGCAGCGGAAGAGCTGAAAGAAATATTATATAAGGAATCTAGTTCATTGCATTGTGTGCGGCATGCTTTTTAGTTGCCGTTTCCGTTGCATTCTGCATGCGCATTTTGTACCTATTATTTTTTTCAGTTTCTTTGAAAAATTATTGAAGCGAGCTCTGCTATTTCTTTTCAATAGCAGTCAAGAGATCCAGGAGTTCTCTCTAGCCAAACTTTTGCCTTGTATAGAGTGCTTCAATGGGGGTGTCTGACTCGATCTGTTATTCAAGCAAAATAATTACTCCGACGTACTTGCAATGCGCTCTGAAAGGGTAAGAAATTTATGAAAGTCGCTGTTTAAATGATTGTGTCTGTGGGTTGACGTCAACTATATTTAAATTTGCAGTGTTTAGGCAGAAAATATTCGTGATTCTAAATCAAAAAAAAAAAATTGTAAAAATTGCAAAGGATATTTTTGGAAAAAATCGTAAAAACTTATTTTCTAATACCAACTAAATTTAAATGCAGAAGTAATTTAGTTTAATCCAAGAAGAAAATGGTTAACATCATGAAAATCGGTTAATTTTTGACAAAGTTATGAGACTTTGAAATCTATCGAGTATGGTTTTGGGAACTTTACTTGTCTAAATTTTTGTAAATTTTAGCATGATTTTTGACAAAAAAATCGACCCCCTCAGAAACACTTTTAAAGTTGCGTTTTATAATAATTTAAATACCAGCAATCGAATAAAAATAAAACTTTGTGATTCTAAATTTAAAAAAAAAATTTTTTTGCAAAAGTTGTAAGGGGGGAGTAAAGGATATTTTTGGAAAAAAAACCGTAAAAAAATTATTTTCAAATACGTATTAAATTTAAATACAGAAGTAATTTACAGGTTTATCCAAGAAGAAAATGGTAAACATAATGAAAATCGGTTAATTTTTGACAAAGTTATGAGACTTTGAAATCTATCGAGTATGGTTTTGGGAACTTAACTTGTCTAAATTTGTGTCAATTTTAGCATGATTTTTGACAAAAAAATCGACCCCCTCAGAATCACTTTTAAAGTTGCGTTTATACTAATTTAAATACCAGCAATCGAATAAAAATAAAAGTTTGTGATTCTAAATTTAAAAAAAAATTTTTTTTGCAAAAGTTGTAAGGGGGGAGTAAAGGATATTTTTGGGAAAAAAACCGTAAAAAAATTATTTTCAAATACGAACTAAATTTAAATACAGAAGTAATTTAGAGGTTAATCCAAGAAGAAAATGGTAAACATCATGAAAATCGGTTAATTTTTGACAAAGTTATGAGACTTTGAAATCTATCGAGTATGGTTTTGGGAACTTTACTTGTCTAAATTTTTGTAAATTTTAGCATGATTTTTGACAAAAAAATCGACCCCCTCAGAATCACTTTTAAAGTTGCGTTTTATACTAATTTAAATACGAGCAATCGAATAAAAATAAAATTTCGTGACTCTAAATTTAGAAAAAAAAAATTGTTTCCAAAAATGGTTCGGGGAGTAAAGAATATTTTTGGAAAAAAATCGTAAAAAAATTATTTTCAAATACGAACTAAATTTAAATGCAGAAGAATTTCGTAAAAATTCGTGATTCCAAATTAAAACAAGTAAGAACTTTGAAGTCGGACGTAACCAACTGTGTAATTTCTTACCAATCTTTAAACGGGTGACCAGCCATCTACCTTTAAATTTAGCTAATTCTAGCTTTCTTTGGCAGATATAGGCTTGTGCGTTTCGTGGAGACGGGATGGCTGGCGGCGTTCTAGTCATTTTTGTGGAGGTCACCAGCAATCTACATCCCGCCTCCGTGTTTGGTGGCGGGAGGGGGCATGGCCCCATGAGGGAGCTTTCCAGTAATGAATATTCCAAATATGAAGATTGTAGCTCAAAAACTATGGGAGATACAGACATTTCCGATATTTTAAAGCGGGGCCCTGGGGGCGTTGTATTGGGCGTGGGCTTGGATATCAAGGTCGCATTATTTTGGGAAGGTCTGACTCTCTGACTCTAATTTTAATATTTTGGGAACATTCACCTTTTATCGATTTGTGATTATCATTTTATCGATTTGCTAGCCTCCCAGTGGGCGTGGCAAAAAAATTGTAACGCATTGTCTGACGCGGGTATATACGAGTATATATTCCAAGTTTTAAGTCCTAGCTTCAATAGCGGCGAAAAAAATAGCGTCCATGCGGACAGACGGACAGAGAGCAAGACTTTTTCACTTTGTGAAAAGAAAGAAAGATAAAAATTTAATTAATATTTTGTTATTTAAAAACAGGATAATAAAACAAATTTTTATTAAAAAAGTTAAAACGTAAGTGAACAACGGGGCTATTATCCTTGGTGGAGTGTAGCGGTTTCAAATATTTTTTAAGTAGGGTTTTGGTAATAAAAACCGTGATGCATCAGAAAAGAGTCGTCTTTTTCGTTTCAGCGTAGAATTTTTAAGAGACCTTCCAGTGATCGTAATTGTATTTACAGATGTTGTTTCTTAATCGATTATATGTAAGTTAGTTACACGCTGAATAATTACTTTTTTTTGTTACATTACTTGTTGATTATTGTTACGTTATATTAATACAGATGGTTATTACAGACGGCTAAAAAGTTAGCGTGCGCTAACTTTAAGTTTTCGATTTGCAAAAGCTATAACCAAAATAAAAAGGACACATCCTTAAATAGGTACAGTCGTACTATATGTCTGCAAGAGTATTTAATCGTCGGCAGCTCGTAGATACACATTTTTTTCGAGATTTTTAAAAAACTTTTTATTTTAATCATACTTTTGATTAATTTTGAATTATACAAAAAAGCTGATATTTCTTTATCAATGTATCGAATAAAATATGTACTGAGAGGCAGTAACATTTTGCGCAGCTGCAACCTTTGATATTTACCAGAATTTAATTTAATTTAACGTATTACGTTTGGGCCTGAAAAATATGAAAACAGCCCATTGAGTTTGCCATCGATTACTGCAATAATTGGAAAGGCACACGCTGAACGAGTATATACGCATCCGAGCAGAGTGGTCGACTAGCGTATATCCTATATCTATGTCAAGTGTTACCTATTCTATTGTTTTGTATATTACTATATACAAAATATGTTTGTGGCACTGCTATTTAAAAAAAATAACTCTTGAATGGAGCTGGTTCTAACTAACTTTCTGGTTATGCCCTGTTCGCATGCATGCGTGCAGGGAATAAGTAAGTTATTTTTACAAGCAGAAAAACCGTAACCATATCCGCGAATTCGTCATTGGAGCATATGAAGGCGGGTGTTCCTCTTCTTTTTCCCGTTTATGCCTGGTTGCGAATGCAGCCAGTGCACTAATCAAATCTTTCGTTAATTCTTTCGCCATTGGGTATTCATGTTCCGCTGACCAAAACAACATGTGACCCATGACAGATATCCATGACAAGGTAGCGTTCACTCCGTACATTGAAATTTCATTATCCCTAATTAGATTCCAGTTTCGTGTTCCTAGTACCGTCAACAGTTTGTTGTCCGCAGACATATCACGTCCAGACCGGCTTGATAACATGAAAACAGTGCCAACATAGGTGCCGTTTCTACTAGCCTGGCCAGCAGAATGATGCAGTGCTTCTAATTGGAGTCAGCTTATTTGCATTTACATTTCATTTCGCAGTCGTCTGTTGGCAGTTGGCGATGGCCAACATGCAAAAGGCATGTTGTGAGGACATATATAGCTTATTTATGTATGTGGCATTAGCAAACGAACGTGTTGTTTTCACAACTACTGAATGATAATTTCTTTAGCTGATGTTGGAATTTAATTTGATTGACCGCTGCACGCTGCTGAAATCAATTAGCTACGCGCATCGAATTACAAATTGTTTAGTTTATGATGAGGTTTCCCCCACCCGCACGCGTGGTCTTCTCTATTAAGCGGATTGCATCGATTAAACAGCATGCTGCAGGGCGTCACACTGGCACACACTTCAGCCGCGAAAATTGATTCTACTGAATCAGCTCCCGAGGCGACATCCTTGACCAGAGATATTCGTTGGATGACTGCAGCTCCAATTTGCCTTGTTTGCTCATGTGCGCACATTATTAGTCGTGTTAGTTATATAACTGATTTTAGAAGAACATGTGGTACAGAAGGGCTAGTATCGGTAATTCAGTATTTGCAATTTGCATCAGTAATGAACTTAAGTTGTTGAAAGTTACAAAACTAATTCAACAAGCATGATTTCAACTGTAATAAAGTATCGATAGCGGATAAGCATATATAGTCGGTGTGGCAAGGTGTGACGACCAGTTGAAGCGTTATTAACGAAAATGTACATTAATTGTGCATGAGTGCATTGATTAATCCGAGAAGGACATGACGCACCAATGGGGAGATTGTATTGAAGCTCTCTCCCAATAAATTTGCAATTGTTTAAAGTAAGGCAAATCGCAATTGCGCAGAGTGCCTTATTAATAATGATAATGAAATGATACTTTCAGTTGTCCAATGGATCTGGAACAGGACTCAATTCAGCTGGACTCCAACGCACTCAAATTGACAGCATGTGGTTACTTGGGTGGGGGTGGGCCGCTTTTATCGTTCATATTTTCATTTAAGTCAAGTGCACAATGCACATAAATAAAAATAAAATGTGATCGAAAAGGGGGAAGCGGGGAAAGAGGTTGTTGTCGCTTGGCTTGCCGAACTTTTGCCAAACTGTTGCCCAACCAAATTGCTGAACATCTGTGTCTTATACCGTGCGACGCGATGTGTCATAACTGGTCAGGCTTGTGGGCGTGGATGTGGGCGCAGAGCGTGTGCGGCTGGTCAGTCCTCAATGGAGCGACACGCAAATGGACAGTTGGGTTGGCCAGCGGATATACGCACTTATTAAAAGGCAGAAAAAAGTAAGTATATCTGGCTCATGAATAAAATGTGATCTGCGAGGATGCCGTTATATGGCACCGATTGGGAATCGGAGGTAAAGGACTGAAAACGCAGTTGTCAGCTGGTGTTGCTTTAAACACAGAGTCAGTCACTTGTTTAATGTGTGTGCATGTGGATAAGTGATGAGTTTCTGCTTTCATATGAAAATGTTCCTTATGTACAACACGCGCCCACCTATCGCAAATGAAAGGCAATGGAAGGATCCTTTGGTGAGCGTAACTTAATTTAAAAATTGCTCCAACGGACCTGCAACAAAGAAGGGTTCATTAAATTAACATTTAAGATTTCGGTGACAAAACTTTCTTGTCCCTGTGCCGCTTATGCAAAATGTTGCCCTATTGAATTTACACTTAAGAACTTTTCTCATGTCCCGGCTAGTCCCGGACGAGCGGCACAAATGAGTGGCCCCACCAATGATGCGATGACGTTCTATCAGTCTGCTGTAAAGTAAAGCTAACATTGTGGGCCTGGTCAGTTATCCGCACACACATACATACATACTGAAAGTCCTTACCATATCCTGGCACACGCGCACGCCTTCCTGCAATAAACTTCAAAAAATAATTTCCCCCTCGTCTGCGACAACTAAAACTTGACACTTTGCAAAGAAACTTTCTGTGGCCTGAGTGTTGTACTTTTGAGTTGTGCTTCGGACACGACTTTCGGCGTGGGGGCGACATAAATGGAGGAAGTGGGATAAAAGAGGGCTAGGGGCCAGTGACAGCTTAATTTAATTTCAGCACAAATTTCTAACTTGTGAGCTATCGAAATGCTGCTGTTGATGTTGCTGTTGTTGTTGTTGTTGTTGCTGTTGCTGTTGCTTTTGTTTGTGCAAGAAAGACATAATGAATTATGCAGTAAAAAGCAGAGAATCTCCAACTGGGCTGCAGCAAAGTTTTCGCATAATTTAATTTGGTTGCAAATGAACATATGTAGCTGACGAGTGAATATATTCATAAGTATTCACCAAAGATTCAAGTGGTATTTCCGGCTTATCGGTTTGCTTATCAACTTTGGATTTGCCTATTTCAAATTGTAATTGCTTTACAACGCCCTGCCAATCATCGTAAGATCCCCTTGAGCGCATTTGGAATTTCTCACATACAGGACAAAGCATCAATTTAAATCGAATTAAGCCGTGGAGAAACAGGGTCTCGAGAGAGTCGCACGAGTCGCCAACATAAAACTTTTAATCCATATTAAATGAACTTTTCTACACAATTTTTGTCTAAATTTATTTTGCATTTATTTACACTTCAGTTTGGTTTTTCATTTGCTCTCTGCAACAACAATAACACAAACAACAGCCAAAAACGACAGCCAACAACAACATCAACAACAACAATAAGAACAATATAAAAGTTTCGTCATAAAATTTGTTTTTATGTGCCAGCATCCCCATTCTCATTCCCATTCACATTCCCATCCCCATCCTCATCTGCAGCCATCAGAGGCAGTTTTCTTATATAGTATACGAACTATGCAAACAACAGACCCCAGAAATGTCTCACGTTCTTCATTATTTTCATTAAATGGCTACAACATTGTTTAGTCATTTTATGAGCCAAAGTTTCGTGCTGTTCTTCTATATTTAATAAGTAAATGTTTGCGTGCTGTTGATTTCACTGGGGGTTGATAGAACGAGGTGTCATCAAACCACTGAAGAACATGTATATATAAAAACACATAAATGTATAAACTTGTATATTATCTTGCATGTAACGAAAATTGGATTTATATATTTAAATATCAATATCCTATTATCCACTCATTCAATAAACATTCATTTCATTGTCTATAAACCATTTCAGAAACAAAATAGACTACAATAAACCAATTACGTATAAATAAATAAATACACATAAATTAAAGTTAATTATTGACTCACTATTAGTATTGAATTCCTGAAAACATAAAACATAAGAGAGCCGAGTATAAAATAGCAACGAAGAGCAATAAGTATACGTTAAAGCTTGACCATTTTATTTTTAGCTTAAAAATTATAACAACAACTATAAGACTGGCGCTTAATTTTGCTAACCGAAAAACGAAATATTATTCGTCAAAGGCTTTTGGATAAAACTGTAACAAGTTTAAGTCGTTGAACTTGCGAACTAACAAGTTACCTTTTGTTGTTGCACTCAACGTTGTTGTTGGTATTGGTTATTGTTGTTGTTCGCTGCAGTTGCCAAACTTTCAGTTGAAGTTAATTGAATGAGAGTTAAGTGGACATTTAAGGCAATTTCCGGGCAAGAGAAAATCGCTGCAAAAACTTAAAACTTTAATTTGTTGCAAACTTTGCCGCCTGCAGCCTTGAATCATGCAAAAGTTGCAGTTGCCTACAAAAAACCATACACAAATATAAAATAGGTACCACAAAATACAATATACATTTAATTCAATAAATAAAACAAACAACAATATGCTTTAATTATATATCTATTATCAGAACGCTTAGTTCAAGATGGATGGATGTAACAGACAGACAACAATTCTAATAACAATTATATAATGACGACAACAAATAGTTAACGCGCAAAATTCTATTGCATACTTTCAAGCTGAAAATTTGTGCAAGCTGCAGAGCCAGGCGAACAGAATCGTCAGGAGGTCTACAAGAAATCGGCGATCACAGAATTCAACGTACTTTCAAGAGCGGCAATTGGAATTAATGCACAGTTATTCTCCATCATCTCAGATATAACCTTTATAGCTACATCTGGCGCAACAACAGCTGCAGCTTATGGATGAAAGGGAGGAGTTGGGGGAAGCTGAAAGAATCACACATATTGATTATATTCTACTTGTTTTAGTGGCTGTGCGACAAAGAGAGGTGTAGTCAGAGGGAGAGGCAACTTGGACATCTCGTGCGTTTGCCAGAGCTTTGGTGTGGGTATGCCCAGCTCGACTTTGCTTCCCTTTGCTTTGTTTCATGGCCTATGCCGGCCGGACATAAATTTATAGAATAGTTAATAAGCAAATTTGGAAATATATGATTTATACATTGTACTTAGCTGCGTGCGAATACATGCGTTATTGTGCATATTTCCAGGCATATGCTTATTTGTTCACAATGTTGTTGCTTGCTTCTCCTGTGCTGCCCTTGGGCAGCGTTTCTCTCTGTTACAAATTGCCTCGAACATTTCATAATGTTTATACAATGAAGCCATGTTTTGTGTGCTGAGCTATAATTTATGACCCCGCCAGTCACAGCAACACCTACAACAACAGCAACAAAATCCGAAATTGGGATTTATCAACGTCTTGCCGGGCAATCTTTAAGAGAATGATGCGTCACACTTGTCATCGAAAATGTGAAGAGGTATTTGAAGTGCGTCGCTCCGCACGCGAGTTGCATGGCAGGAGCAGGACCAGCAGTAGAGGAGCCGGGCCCAACGCGCCAAGCACCAAGCACCAAGCACCAATCACCAGAACGAGTACGAGCAAGTTGCACAAAGTTTACTCAAAGTAATTTGTATGCACAGCAATTGAAATTCTTTTGTGCTACAAAATGAATTCTTTTGTTTGCATTTCGGCCTTGTAGCGACCCCTTCTCTTCTTTTTCAGCAGCCGCATTGGCCAAGCCAAAGGGAACCCGAATAAAACAATTGTAAAAATTTGCCTTTAAGCAAAACTTTAAACTAATGAAGTAAAAGTAGAGCAGAGTAAATAGAAGCTGCATTGATAACATAAATAAAGCGTAGAAAATCACATACGTATATCAGTTTTCTCGTACTTAACCTTAAGCTAACCTAACAAAAAAAACATTTTATTTTCTCACAATTCCCCAGCGCCTGACATTTTGCAAAAACTCTCCACCTTTTTCCACATTGACCTCATTAACTTCAATTTATATAATTAAAACGTAGATTGCTGTAAAGGAAATGTACACTGCTCAGCAAATTTTAAGAGGGAGGCAAAATTAAATTTATGAATATCATCCCCCCCCACCCGGCGCATTAAAGCCCGACACATTGCCATGGCACCAAGTGGCAGCTGATGACGAGTCTGTCACTGTCCTGGCTAATGGTTTTGGCTTTGAATTTGACAGTTGGCGTCGCCTTTGGGTGGTTCCGCCTTTGACTGCGGCCACTTGCACTCTGCTCGGCTGTGGTGGCCACTCGGTTTTGGCTGTGTTTAGCAGCTGCCGCGTGTTTTCGTTTAATTTACCATACATATTATGCTTGGCTTCGTGTTTTGTTAGATGTGGATAACGTCGCCCTGGCTCTTTGATTCTCCTGCCAGTTCCGGCCACCTCGCGGCTGGCTTACTTATTTGTGGCGTGGCTCGACGCGAAGCTTTTAACATAATTAGTTTGAACTTTCTGACCACGTTTCGTTTCTGTTCGTTGGGCTGGTTAGTGTTGCGTGCAAGCACATTATTGCAAAAAATTCGAAGCTTCTGTTTGAATAGTATGAAAAATAACTCGTAGGAACATTTAATTTCAACTTGGATGCTGTGGTTATGAAAAATGTACTGCATGCTCTAAAATAAGCGAATGCAAAGCCAATTGGTTATGTATGAGCGCAAGGCAACAAGCGGAAGCGGAAGTTCAAATTGCGTTCATTAATCGCATTTTATGGCTAGCGATGCGAATACGGAATTCGCAAGCAGCTGAGCAACTGAGCCAACCGAGCAATCAAAGCCGCCGAACAATCAGCTCTATTATCAAGAAATATCACATTAGTTTGCCGAGTTTGGCAAATGTTGGGCCAAAGTTCTGTGATTGCTAAACTTTGTATGTTTTTTAAATTGCGCCAAATGAGGCAAACCGGCAGATTCAAAAGACTTCGTGAGTATGTGCGTGTCTGTGTGTGTTTGTGTGTTGATTTTAATTCAGCAAATATCGTAAATTCAGCACATAAATTAAATTTCAAACAAATATCAAAAGGGTTAATATCTATGGTTCAGTCATCGACTTACGAGCTTGGTGCGTGCCTCCGACATTTTATTGGTTTCCAATCCTTTTTTTCGGGGCAAGCACATAAACATTTTATTAGTTGGCACGTGTTAACACGACGCCCCAGTCCGTAAATCGTGGCTCATGTGCGGAACTCCACCAGACATTGATTTGGGTAAATACACGAGGCAACAACTTGATGACTTTCAATGGCATCATAAGTATTAATAAACCCAAACACATTTGTTTTCCAAGCGGTCACTAGCCTATAAACAAAATCTTAAAGGCTCGTTCCAGAAAATATATTTTTACCTTAGTATAATATTAAACAATAATTTTTCAAGCATTTATTTTGCCCAATAGTGCCGAATGCAACGGAATGTTCCAGCTATTACTGACTACAATGCACAACCTTGTTTACTTGTAATACACTCCTTTGAGTTTGCAAACCGTCAAGCACTTCCTTTGGTCTTGGTAACTCCCACGCCCAACTGGTTACCGACTGTTTGTCTAACTTCAGCAAGCCGAAACCATGACAGGCATAAGGCAGAACAAGCTCGTGCAGCGTTGGCAAATATTAATAACAGTCGGCTGATAAACAATAAACAATTCGGTTTGGCTTTGAAGGTGCCTGCCAGCCGCCACTTGCGGTTTAATTTAAGCTGCCTGCAATCTCTTCAAATGGGCAAACAAATGCAAATCTGACAGCCGCAGCAAAGTGACTGCATTTGCATAAGCAAATTAAATGCAAGGCTTTGAAAATAAACTGAAACTGAACCTGCGCTTAGCTTAAATATGTTTTCCCAGCAGAAAGTGCCACAAGCATTTGGTCTTTAAAGAGGACAGGTGGACCGGCAAATACACTCAAGCTGACGAGCTGCAAGGCCGGCAAGGCCGGCAGCCCAGCAGCCCGCATTGCACCTGCCCGCCCACTCGCCTTGACAGTTGCCCGTTGACTAAGTGACCTTTGCGAGCTCTAGAATGCACCACCTGACCCAGCTGTGCCTTCGCCTGGCACTCAGACACCGCAAGCCAAGACAAGGCAAGGCAAGGCAAGGCATCAGAATCTAAATGTAGTCCGGTAGCCGTGGCTATGGAGTGCAGATCTCGTGTCGCCTGTCACCTTTAAATAATGTCCCAGGACGCCTTTCAACACAAATCGCATGTGAAAAGTGCTTCACACATGAAGTGTTTTTGGAATTTTTACAACGTTTTTCGGATTATGATCGCATACACAAACCACTCGTCACATGCACCACCACTCACACCACACACACACACAGAAAACATACTCTCACTGTCAGAGGCACGTCTGCTCCTGCATGCCACTTTTCTCGCCGCTCTGTCGGAAGCCCAGCGGCTTCCAGGGCAGTTGTTGTTGTTGTATTGTGTTGTTGTGCTAAGTTATGAACTTTATTGCCAAACAGCGGATTTTGTGTCAGCCTCTGGCAGCCATAGCTGCTGCGCTTAGTGCCAAATAACATATGCGAATACCTTCATGGATGAAAGTATCCGTGCCGTATGGTAACCCATATCCATACTTTGAAGCAGTGCTTCATTGGTCCAGAGCATATTATAAATTTGTAACAAAATTTGTAACGCATAGGAGCAGAAACTATATATATTCTGACAAACTGTCTGTCACTCTGTGTAAATGCAAGTGTGTTTCTCAGTCTTACAGCTTTTTATACTCGCTCACGAAGTGAAACTAGTATATTGGTTTTGTGCAATGTCTGTCCGTCTGTCCGTATGAACGCAATATTTTTCGACGCTATTGAAACTTGGCATATATACTTGTAGTTATCTACTTCAGACAAAGTGTTAAGACTTTTGTGCCACACCCACTGGGAGGGTGGCAAATCGATAACATGTCGATACACCTCAAATCGCAAATCGATTAAAGTTGAATATTTCCCACAATATTAAAGATAGAGTCACCAAATTTGGTATGTAGATAGCTGGTGATCTCCTCCAAAAAAGGCGGCCATGATTTCCTGTCCACGCCCACTAGAACTGGCTGATTATTAATGGACCTTATCGATCTTTAAAGGAGATCATTAGTAATCTGTCTACAAAATTTATAACTCAGGAAAATATATCGATTTTATTGTACTGCCACGACCCCAGTGGTCGTTGCCTTATAATTAACATTTAACACTTTACCAAACTTCAAGTCTCCCTTTTCTTCCTAGAATCTCACTGGAAACTGGTGGCAAATTTCACCCCTTTAATATATTGCTTAAGATTATAGCATTAATTACCCAACTATAGAGACTTTGCATAACCCACCTGCAGCAGATTTATTTATCCAATTTTCAACACCTTGCATAGACCGTTATAAGCAACTTCGTTATTTTTAATTAAGCCAAAAGAAAATTCGATTCCCATCGTCACTCTGTTGGTCATAATTCGTTTTCGCCTGTTGCCTTTTGCACAAGCATTGGCAATTTGCATTGCCCTTTGAGATTACTGCAGCGGATATTTTGCTATATTCCTTTTATCACCTCTGTGCTTAGCGCAGTCAGCATACTCGTCTCCAGCAACAGTTCAAGATTCTTTCATTTATAAATACTTGCCACCACGCAATAAAGTGGCATCTCCCTGTCCCTGTGGTTTTCAAATAAGTATTTTTATACCCTGCACCCATTGAAAATGGGTAAATCAGGGTATAATGGTTTTGTGCCAGAAAGTACATATATTCTTGTCCACCCGTCTGTAGGAACGCGTCGATTTCGGAGGCTAGCTGAACTTGGACTTTTTAAGTTCGTGTAACCATAGGCAGGCCAAGTTTATATAACTCGTTTCGTTTTCGAATCGATAATTATCAGTTTTTTGACTCGGTTTTTTGAGCATATCTTAGAAACCATAAGAACATAAGAACAGGAAAGGAACATTTTGGATATGGGTAAACACTGTTAGAGCTTAGGCATTTGTATAGTAGCCTGACTAATTCTATTTAGGTTGAATAAGCATTGTTGCATATGTGTCACGATAAGCAACAATTCTCCTGCTTAGCTGTAAAATGCTTAAAATGGTATAGATTGCGCTTTAAAGGCATCGCTTGCTATGCAAATTTTAAGGGAGTTACAGCGGATATTGCTGTTTGATCGAGGGGGTGGAGGAATAATGAAAGGAAGTTTAGGCAAACTAGGCTATAGAGTGCCGGCCAAGCCATATGCTTAAAAAAAACAGAGGTGTAAAAGGTTGCATATGCAACATTGTTGCACAAAAAAGTTTTTTTGTGAGTATGTCCTGTCCTTTTGTCAAAGCGTGTTGCTCGATGATGCATAAATACATTTTATAAAGGCGGGGCATGCGTCAAGTGTCGTGGAGCGTGAATCTGTAAACACTTTAACATACGATCCTAGCGCCGTATCACCGCCTGCCTGTTACTGCCTATCCAGGACTCCCACTTCTATGCTAATTTCAAGTGAGTCACATTGGATATTGCTGTTTGAGCAAAGCGGGTGGAGGAATAATCAACGGAAATTCAAGCTAACTGCCCCGGATATAGTGTGTTAAAAAACCGAGGTATAAAAGGTTGCACTATTGCACAAAAAGCTATATTTTGTGAGTATGTACTGTCCTTTTGTCAAAGCGTGTTGCTCGATGATGCATAAATGCATTTTATAAAGGCGGCGCATGCGTCAAGTGTCGTGGAGCGTGAATCTGTAAACACTTTAACATACGATCCCAGCGCCGTATCTCCGCCTGCCTGTTACTGCCTATCCAGAACTCCCACTTCTATGCTAATTTCAAGTGAGTTCATTGGATATTGCTGTTTGACCAAGGCGAATAATCAACGGAAATTCAGGCTAACTGCCCCGGATATAGGCGTGCATATATAGTGGCAGGCCACGTCAAACCATGTGTTAAAAAACCCGACGTATAAAAGGTTGCTCTATTGCACAAAAAAGCTATATTTTGTGTGCACGTCTAGGCCCTTTGTCAAAGTGTACTGCGCGAAAATGCATAAATGCAATTTATAAAGGCGGCGCATGCGTCAAGTGTCGTGGAGCTGTGAATCTGTAATCACTTTAACAGACGATCCCAGCGCCCTGTCACCGCCTGAACTCCCACTTCATGCTCATAGTTTTGGTTTCGTTTAGAAACTTGGTCTAATATATAAAGAGTATATTGGGTATGTGCAAGGTCCGACATGCTGTCCGTCCGTTTTTCCGGATTAACGCAACTCTTTTCTCTTGTGCTGTTTGATCGTCGGGGGTGGAGGAATAATCAAACGGAGTGCTTGCATATAGAGTGCAGGTCAAACCGTGTGCCTAAAAAACAGAGGTATGCAAGCGTGCGTATGCAACATTTTTGGACAAAAAATCAATTTTTTATGAGCATGGCTTGGCTCTTTGTCAAAGCGTACTGCTCGATGATGCACAAATGCAATTTATAAAGGCGGCCCATGCGTCAAGTACCTTGGAACTGCGAATCTTTTAGCGCTTTGACACTCGATCCCAGTGCCGTGCCACCGCTTGTGTGGCACTCCGTCCAGAGCTCCCACTGCTTATATATTTTTTCATGCTTATTTGCTTTTTATCTTCTGCTCTTCTGCACCTTGCTTTCTGTTCACTGCTTTTTTTACATTTTGGTTTTTCCCTGCAAGGTGTTGGCTATGTGTTGAATTATAAATGTAAATTTGTGTGCTCGAGCTGAAAATAACTGCAGGCTGCGTTTAAGCTCTTTGAGTGCAGTTGCCAGTGTTTCAGTGCACCCCAGAAACAACATTCCACACGGAAGCTGCATTCTAGGCTGCAGCAAGCTTTGTTGCAGCACACAAATAAACTATTTACTGAGTCATGTACTTGGCCCTTGATTAAAGTGTGCATATTAAAATTGCGTTTAAGCGAGAGAGCTCATTAACCCGCTCCAAGGCAGCAGCTGCTGTGCAAATGACACACAGTCACATACTCCGTCTTCAACTAGCTCGCGAACGGATTCGGTCTCTAAGCCATAAAGTGGGAGTTTGTGAACCGCGCTTAGCCCTAAAGTGGTTGACACTTGATGCTGCTTAGCCGTCGCCCTTGGACTGGTTCGAACAGCACGAGCAGATGTTGTCGCTACTCCACAGATAGGGCACGACAACAGTTGGTGCAGATTGGCGCAGATTGCAGTTTTACTTCCGCTTACGTTGAGCTCAGAACAGCAGCAGCAGGATGTTGGAAATGTTAAGCAAATGTTGTGGGAAGCGGTCGTAAATTGTATTTGCCACAATAAAATATTATTATATTATGATGAATGGACTCGAGTTGACCAAACTCAACGAGCATTGCTCACACTTCTACTTCGCATCCCTTCACTGGCTGCGTTGAGCATTCTGAATGCCACTCAGTGAGTAAGTGCATGAATGGATTCTCAGCACTCGTGCCTTGCATTCAAATGTAGACGCGGCAGCCGTGCAACTGTGCCAGAACCCGCCTGATTTGTTGCTTATAAAATGCACTGATTTGCATAAAAAAGTAGCGCTCGTTATACGCATATTTCGCGGCACTTGGCGCATTGCTTTTCATTACCGCAAACATTTTATTTATAAGATACTCGTAGATTATTGAATATTTGCATATTGCGATAAATAGACGCACGTTGCGCAACCAGATGAAATTGCAGTGGGTTCATTACATAACCTGCAATGAAAATTTCGTTGTTCACATGAACACTATACGTTCTTATGTACGAAACTAGCTAAAACTAGCTGAAACATTGCTCATGTGTAAATTATTAAATTTTATTGAATTACACATATTGTTCGTCTAACAGGTAAGCCGGAAGACAATCAAATATTTGCTTAAGTTTCCAATTATTAACAAAACCAAGACAATTCAAGTTATGTCTACAATACTTTATTTAAACTGTAAACAGCTGTTTGACGCATGAGTGGCAACGCTGCGTATGTGTAATAATTACGTGTTCACTTTATTAAAATCGCATTTACAGCTTCGTCCAGCCTAAAAGCCATTTGGAATTTAATACTCAAAACACGTTTTGCTAGCTTAATAGAATTCGTAATATGTGTAATGTACTTCAGACTAATAGGTATCAAATTAATTTGATGAGTTAATCAATTACAATTTGGTTCATAATAATTATGAGCTCAAAAGGGGGCAAAGCCTTAAAACCGATCATTAGTAAACTATATGCATAGCATACCTATAAGCTCTCCTCCAGCTCAATATGAGGTGCTCAAGTAACTGTTGAGCTCAGAATTTGTTGTAAGGCACCACGTATGGCAGATGTCTGGTTTTATATTTCGATATCTCAATAATAGATTTCACCAAACGCATATCTATTTTAGTGCATATGACATATAAATCCCACCTGACGAGTAAAGATCTAAATCAATCCATTTCTTTTTGCATATAACGACAATTATTTGTTCTCTGCGATCCAAACAGTTTTCTGACGTCGTAATTCTTTAAGTAGCCTTGCACTCATATAAACTCTAGTTTACCCATGTTGTGTGTGGGTGCTGGGTATAAAAGCCATCAAAATATGTCACCAGCTGTGTATTGTTCGGTTGATGTTTGTTTACCTTATAATGGGATATGTTTATTTAGTATATTGGCCGGCTAGACAGGCTATCCGACTTTGACACACAAGACGCAAATCACAAAAAGCAATTGATTCAAAGCAAATGAATAACAACAAGAAATTATGTGCATATATTTATTATTTGAATGTTGCTGCCTCAAAACTGGCATCATTTCCGATGGCCGTGGTTGGAAAACTAACTTAATTTTACTTAACTTGTATTTATCTCGTCTGGCCGAGTTGCCATAGCGCCCACTGCAGGTGCACTTTGCTTGAGGCTTTTATTAAAAATCATATTTATGAGAAGTGCTCTTGATAATAAAATACCACGTTTAAGGGTAAATCATAATTTTATTGAAATTGCAGTTGTTGCTTTTAACCGCGTATCAAGTTTCCTTGGAAGGACGCATTAAATGAATGCAGCTGCAGCTCTTGTCAACTCGGCTGTGGGTTGCTGTTGGTGGGGCCACCCACCGACTGCAATACATATTTGAGTGGCTTTTAAAAGCACCGCAACTGATGGAGAATCGGCGCCTGAACTGACCCTGTAATTGATTGTCACACGCTGCGACAATTAAAATGTCAGCTCAGCCGACAGGCGATTCAATTTCAGTTGCTCTCTTCCTTTTTTTAGGCGATCGCTCGCTGCCGCGTTTCTGGTATAAATTGGAAATTAACTGTGCATATTTCATGCCACAACCGTTGGCCTCATGCCTATGTCAACTTGAGGCAACGCCCACCGCCTACTTCAGTTGCCGCAAGGAAAGCCGCGGGCAACGGCGTCCTCGCCCACCGGTGGTCACTTGTAAAGGCAGGACCCTTGAAACAAGCAACAATAAGTGCAATAACAGCAATGGCTAAGTAAACGCTATTACCATTTAAATTTTTGTGTCTAACCAGGCGCAAAAAAGGGCACTTGAATTTTGGTATTCCGAGCAGCTTAGAGGCCACCTTGTTGGGTCGCAGCCTTCACAATTTCGCAGTGCTTGAATGTTAACAAGTGAGATGGCTTGCCAGCTAAAGGTGAGCCGCAATATTGAATTACCTGCATGAAATTAATATAACTTAAAGCGATGAAATTATTTCGTATGTTTCTCGTCGAATTGAAATTAGCATGAGAGCTGCAAGCTTGTTATTTTATTTGTGAATTAGTTTCAATATTTGGGTGAATGATATTGATGCGTTTGGCTGGTGCCGCTTTTGGCCAGATTGTCCACTGTTGGCACTGTGCATCCAAGCCAACATCGTCAGGAGCTGCAGCGCAGCTTTAGTTCGCTTATTTTTGTTGGAATTGTTGAAAAGCTAGTTTTAAGTACCACCGGCCAAGAGCGCCACTGCGGCGGGGCGAGGGGCACATTTTGGACTTTGTTATTTTTGCAACTGGCGCTGCTCATTTGCTTTGTGCTTTTTGCGGCGATTGGGATGTAAATTGAATAGAAAGTGGATATTTTAACGTTCATAGTATTTGGGGTTTATTTTGTTTTCCTTTATTTCATTTCGCTTTGTTTTATTTTATACTGTGCGCACGGTACAGTTCAATGCGAACTGAAATGAAGCGTTTTTGGCCTTGCATTTAATATGTCGCTGTGACAGCTAGAAGAAGAACACAAATAAAATTGCACGCCAGTGATTGACTATGGAATACCCTATATTATTTACGATTCTGGAGTAGATATGAATTGTTGGGATCAGACTCCTGGAGATGGCGAGTTCTTTGGTTTGTGCTAATGTAAATAAGCAATTTAACAAGCAATTTCTATCTTGTATATTTCATAGGGTCGCAGTTGTTTCCCCACAAATTATTTTCCGTTTAATACACTCTTTTTATTCACTTGTATACAGGGAATAGATTGAACACACCAGTTGTGGCTGCGATTTCCAAACGCACTCAATGCTCGACAAGTTGCCGCTGTTGAGCTTTTCGCCATGGCTGAAACGGACGGTTTCAAGTTTCACTTGCTGCCTGCAGCAAAGTGCCAGATCATTCATCAAAGCCTTCCAGCAGCCCCGCTGTCAGCTCCCAAATGCCATCAAACATAATAATCAAACATCAGCAACATAACAAACGATCCTGGCAACCCGAAATGTGGGTGCCCGGCAGCCAGTCACTCAGTGAAACCGAATCAGAGCTGCTTCCCCCAGTCCCCAACCCCCACTAACAACCATCTACATCAGTTGGCATACTTTACACTTTACTCGTACGGCTGGGTCTGTGTCCCGTGTCTGTGTGACTGTCTGGGCTTGGCCTTTTTCTTGCGCGCTGCCATATTTCTTAGCAGGACCGTTGACCTGCCCAGCGCCGGGAAGAAAATGTTTTCACTCAAAAGCAAATGCAATAAAAAAGGCAATTTATCAGCATAAAATATTATATGGCATGCCATTGAGTTGGCTCATATTTTCTTCTCCCTTTCGCCTCCCTCAATCTTGCCCTTCACACACACACACACACACACACACACTCACACACACTTTAACCAATTTGCGCCGTGCGTTTGTGTGCTGTACATTTAAAATTTAAACCGCAAATGTTATTGCCCCAGCTTGGCGTGGCTGTTGTTGTTGTTGTTATCGTTGCTGCTGCTGCTGCAAGTGAAAGCCAGGCAATTGTTGCTGTCACTCGAATTAGCGCCGCTTACAAAGGCAGTGACAGTGGCTTTTAGTCACCCAACCGGGATGACGTTGTTCGTTCGACTCTGCCGTTATTTACGAGTACAAGTATTTGCCAATGGGCCACTTGAGCCCCCCAGCAGCTGCTGCCCCCCATTCTGGTGGGGCATGCTTCTTCTCTCTGCTGCATGCATGCTCGTTGACATCATTTGCCAGTTGCTGCTTGTTGATTTGAACGCACAAAAAGCTGCTCACTCGTTAGGCCTCACTTGTTTGGCTGCCTCCACCCGCCCAAGCCCCCGCCCATAGTTGCTGCTTATGTGAAAGTCAAGGGTTATCATTATGCGCCTTAAGTGCGCTGAGCGGGCTCAGCTGTTGTGTTGCGAGAGAATTTAAAGGCACACTAGTCAGACTGCAGACTGGAGCATCTGTATTTCTGCCATTTTCCAAGCAGTTGCAACCAAATTGTGCCAGTCGGCGCCCAAGGGACACAAGAGCCATTCTCTGGCCGAGCCAAGAAGCCAGGGCCAGAGCCAAGTCCGCACAAAGCCAAGCCATCCAATGCCAGCAAGTGACAACACAATATGGCCTATCGAAATGTTGTGTGCAGGCACTGCGATAAGATCACCACAAAACAGGACACTTTCGGTTTGGCTCGACGCCAAATAGCAGCCGCCAGTGCGGACAAAGCTGCATATGGAGCTGCTTAAAGTTCTCCGTCTTGAAGTCCTGGCTGCCTAAACCAAAATTAATTAGCTATTCAATTTGGTCGAAGTTTTTCGCCCAGCTCAATTCCAATGCTGTTGATAATTCGGCGTTTCTGCCATCCTAAGTTTTGCGTGTGTCCAAAATCGTGTAGAATCAACTTTTCAGAATTCAGACGGCGTCTTTCCGGGAGCTGCCGCAGCCACACCCAGCCCCACCTCACCCGAAATGCTGCCCTTTGGTTTGCTTATGAACTGTGAGTCAAAGAGAAACTTACAGCGGCTTTCGTGGACTTTTTGTGGTGCTTGCGTTTCAATTGAAAAAAGTAGCTAATTTAATAAGAATGTTCGCAAAACTACACGAAAAAGGCTTAAGTTCTACATGAATAAAGTTATCGAAAAGTTCAAGTTGCGAAATCTAATTTTGTGAGAATTTCTCCACAACAACAAAGATGGCAAATACTGCAACTAAACCGGGTTTGGCCTCTGGTCAGGAGATACAACAACAGCTTGCCAGCTAAACTGTTTGTTCAAGCTTCTTGGTGGCCCTAAGCAGACTTGAGAACCCTTCGTTAGGGTGCTTGACTTTGTAACTCTTTTATTCATACATATATCTTTGTTTATATGTACTTTAATTCTATTTAAAACAAATAATTTGCAAAAGTTATGCCAATTTTATAACTTTGTTTGTTCCAATTACATAGCCCACGGTAATAATGTATATGTATCTTGACTATTATATTTCAATCTATCTGCCGATACATACATTTCAACATATTTGTGGAATTGCTTTCAATTGATTTCGCCAATCGAATTTTCCGTGCATGTCATTCCACCCACTTGCTGACGTGTTCCACTACGTTCTGATTTATTTTCGGCCACAATTTAAAACGACAGCGTAAAAGATTTTACCGGCAATCAATCACAGCGACTTAGATGCTGTAAAAATACTTTTAGCATTTATTAAATAGATATATGTATATTCGGAAATTGGCACTATATTGAATGTGCTTAAAATTGCCCAGCATCTGAAAATGAAACATTTATGCACTATTTTGCGAGTAATTTTTATTAAATATTTCCAGAGCTCAACTATTGCTGCCCAACTATTGAGAAATATCAAATATTACACTTTCTTTTACATGACATATGTATAAGTTACATTTCTTGAACATTATTTCAGCTTTCAAGTTAACAAGTAATATTGCTCTTGTGGGGAATGCGCGACTAAGAGATACCTCGAAACCAGTTACGAGATGTCGTTACATACATTTAAATCCCTTTGCCCTCATAGATACATACAGAAAGGAGCAAGTAAGTAATTAAAATGTCTAAGTCGGAGATGTCGCTTTCCCTCTGTTTCTCAATGTTTGTACAAAACCATTATACCCTTTTTGGTCAATTTTAGATTATGAAAACCGCACTTTTAGGTAACTTGATTTATATTTTATTTATTTTCGAAATATTTGTATTGGTTCTTGTAAAAGTCAATGCAAATATGCAAATTTCAAGTTCTAAAATTGGTTCGGAATGTGCAGTGCAGCGCTTTGAGACTGAAAAGTCAACAAGCCAGGAAAAATGCATGCAACTTTATTAATAGTGGAAATTTGATGCACCCAATGGCACTGAGAGGTTCTCTCAATGATTTTTAACTAATTGCCAGGTGAAGAGAGGTTAAATAAATCGAAGTAAAAATATTTGCAAGCCGAGTCCCAGGCGGGTCAGTTGCGGATGAGAGCAATAAGAATGCAGTTAACTGCCCGCTGTGCAATGCAACTGAGCCAGCCCCAATCTATAAAAGCCAAAACAAAACAGAGGACAACAAAAGCGAACGGACGATAAGCGCCAGCAGGGAAAACAATGCAATTTTTACTGTTTTAGTGAAAATTCCAAAAAAAATTCCACGCTGAGCTGGCATGTGGCGGCCGCCTGCCTCCAAAAAAGTATTCCCAGCTAAGGCAGACAATCAGCCCGACAGCCGGATGGACATAATGAAGTCCAGTCCCGTTCAGTCGAGTTCAGTCGGTGCTTCAACAAAAGAGAAATGCACAAAATCAAGTTGAAAACGCGCTTACAAAATGCCTGAAATTGAGTTTGAAAATAAATTAAATTATCACGGCGCGCCATGTAAGTAGTTCAGATTGAGACTGGGGCGGTGCTTGGGGTCTGTTTGCAGGGTCGGGTGTCGCAATGAATCAATTTCAGCTAAAATGCCAATTTAAAAAGACAGCAACTTTCGACACGCCATGCGAACTGTCTGCCAGTTAGTGTATCTATCCAGCTTACTGCCAATTTTGCATATTGCCATGCCCTCCATCTGTTTCTCCGTATACCCTTGCTCACTCCTGCTCTGACCAACAGCAAATCACGGGGGAGTGTTCGAAAAAAGAAAACTGTCGAAATACTTGCAAATTCCATTACACTTTTAAATTAGTTTGCCACGCGACGAACACTCTGCGTTTACTTTAAAGTCGAATGTGTCCCCAGCCTCGAATGCAATTAATGATCCAACCGCAAACGCAAATTCAATTTCTTGAAGTTGTGTTCGCATCAATTACAGGAATTGCATACGCCCGGTTATAATTAAGACCCGAAATCAATAATATAAGATTAGGTTTAACCTATTACATAATTACTCGCAACATATTTAGGCGCTCGTTCAGAGACGTGTTCAATGCGACTGACAATCCGACTGACAGATGAGCAGTCACTGATTGCCCGAGGCAGGATGAGGACGAGAAGTCGTTTCCGGGGCGTTTTATTTATTGTGCAAGCAGCGGCTGTAGAGACGTGACTTGCAAAATGAATGCTGGAAAAATGATAACGTAAATATGGCCCTGACACCAGACCCGGAAAGTGAGCAGGCCATAGCTAGACGAATTATCAATGCTCTACCGAAAGCGAAAGTGTGGATGCGAACGTGTTGGAATCGTGGTTTATGACTTATGGCAACGGCTTCTCACATTGTCCAACTAAATCTGTTGCAATACCTCACTCGCAGTCCAAAGTGCTGGCCAAAAGTAGGCAACACTTTGCAGTTGCCTCACACTCTGGCGCAGATGATAGCCTTTAGCTGGGCGGATGCCTCGGCCATTTTGCAGCGCATTGTGCGAATGTCTTCACACAATTCGTGCGAAATAAATTTCAAGAAATTGCAACTCATGTTCCTTGCCTCGTGTTTCTTCTGTTTTCTGTGTCTTGTGCCTTGTGCCTTGTTTCTGCTTCTTCTGCTTGTGCATGGGCTTGTGTCTAACCTTGAACGCTTCGTTAACTGCATTTACGGCTGCCTGGCACGGACACGTCCTTACAACAGCTCCTCCTGTGTATCACAGAAATTCGACTGTGGTATACAGTTGTGCCTGTAACTATGTGTGCCTGTGTGTGTCTATTTGTGTAACTGTATGCGGTTGGCATTTCCAAAGGAATTTCCGCCAAGGAAATCAAAGCTGCAAATGGCAATAAAACTTTTTGTGTGGCAAATATGAAATTTCTCAGGTCTATATGCAGCACAAATCGTTGGAAATTCATTAAAACTTTTGCAATTTCAAGCTGCAGTCGTTAAGTCGTTAATTAATTTCGCTTTGTCGCTCACCAACTTAGCGCCAAGTTGGCAACTTCAGGGCAAAAATCACGCTCCACCTGCAACATGATTTCCCATTGCAGTTAACCCAATTGCCTGTCTATTAAATGGCAGCTGAGAATGAGAGCGACTCATCAATATACGCAATTAGGGCCTGCCGATTGGGCTATTCGGGAGATAATCGATTAGCATAATTGTCGACAATGAACTCGTTATGACACACATCCGACAACCCCCCGGTTCTATTCCCAGTCCCAGTGCCACCGGCTTCCATACGAACTCATCCATAAATATGCAATGCGAAGACGAATCGAAGGCAAACTCAATTTGTTGTCATTAAATTAATGAAGTTTGCCGCCTGCTAGCATCTAGTTTCCATGTCTAATCTTTAAATTTGTCATCAGCATCGGCATCATTTAGCCGGCCAGTCAATGTGTGTCCGTCCCAATGGTTGGGTCCTCGGTTGCCGTTGTTCTGATTGAATTTCATGGCACAACTGCCATCACAGCAACATGAGCTGGGGCAAAATCGTAAATTAGTCTCGGCAATTATGTTTACCTACATCTAATTAGTTTAATTGAAACTGAACAAAGGCCAGCAGTAGCAGCAGCAACAGCTACTTCCACGTACGAGTAACGATGGCATCAACTATCGGCCCAACGGCCACTGGCTTTGCTTTGACCTGGCCTAGTGTCCAGTTGCCGGCCGTTTTCCTTAAGTTGCGTTTGTGCCTGGGTGCTGTGTTGTCATTTTGTATGCACCTCACGCGATTTGAGTCGTGCAAGCTGTTGATCCAAGCACATTGTGCTGATCAAGCTGTGCACTCAACAACTCCACATATCTACACTCGGAGAAAAATAATAATGAAAAAAATAATAATAATAATATGATTATTGAATTAGGTATAAAATTTGAATAGACTGAATTTTTGTATTCGTTTTTGTCGTATTTACTTTTGGCACGAAATAGTTAGTTTTTTCTCCGAGTGTACACACTTAACACATATGTAGGTTCAGTCTGCTTTAAGTTGGCGCAGCACCCTTGCTCACTGCATACCTCAGACAGAGCTTTCAAAGTTGTGGCCCTTGTGGCTTACCGCGGCAGCCAAACGCAGGCTAAGCAGCAAATTGCATAAGAATGGCGGGCGAGTCGAAAAAACATGGCGCTGCATCCGGTTCCGCGTTCGTATTCGCGGCGAGTTGGAGTCGAGCGCCATTTTAAAACCGCGACACTTAGCACTGACGCGCCGCATTAAACACAAGCGAATGCATTTTGACTGCACACTCACACACTTACCCACACGCCTGCACACACACGTGTGGCCAGCTACTGCGCATTAGCTGTTGCTGCTAATTTCAGTCGCTGCAGCAACTTCGTGCGCATCATCAACACAAAACTAATGCGAAAAGTTTGCAGAATTTTTACTTTTAATTGCTTGAGTGTTGGTGCGCCAAGCTCTGCGTGCAACACACACAGAAACACACCCACACACGCACGCACACACACGCACACGCAGGCCGACGCCCCCTCGCCACTGGCCACAAGCACCGCAATTTAGTTAAAGCATAACGGCAGCCAAACCGCAGCCAATGCTGCTGTCGACAGCCCCGTCGACTGAGGCAGCGCTCAAATGCTTTGGCGGCTCTCCTTTCCACATCTCCACACTTCACACCCCGCCTAACCCCGCCGTATATCACGCTATATGCCAGCCTCACCCTTTTTCGCTCGCACTGCCAACTGGATTAAATGTTTGTTTCCATTTAACAATTTTTGCATTCCCCTGCGCTTTGCCTCCACTCGCATTTCGTTGAGCCAAATTATTTCGTTTCGCGAAATTTTAAGACAGCAAATTATTTTCGGACAGGCCTGTCTGTCTGCAAATGAGTTGGTGTAGTTTTTGTTTTCGTTGCTGTTTTTCAATTGCAAATAATTTGATTTCATTAAGCACGTTGTTATTTGCATGTAACTTTTAATATCAGTTTTAACTTCCATAGCCAAACACATATATGCACTCACCTTCCAACCACAACTGGACGAAAGGCAAAAAACACACTTTGCTTCCAATTACGGTAAGCGCTTGATAATAATTTTTATACTCGTTCACAAAGTTAAAAGAGTATATTGGGTTTGTGCAATGTCCGTCTCTCTGTCTGTCGCAATTTGTTTCGCCACTATCGATAACATGGCGATCGCAAATCGATAAAAGGTGAAAATTTCCCACAATATGCAAGCTAGAGTCACCAAACTTGGTATATAGATTGCTGGTGTTCTCCCCGAAATATTACCTTGATATCCTGGCCTCGCCCACTAGAACGCCACCCCGCCCCACCTAGAGTCACCAAATTTCTAAGGTATATTAGTGGTGAACGAGTATTACGCAGTCGGCTACGTCCGACAGCAACGTTCTTACTTAATATAATTATTTTTACAAAAAGTTGAAAGGCAAACATTCTGAAAACAGTGCAGTAGAAATATTTGTTTTTACTTCGTTTCACTTATGTGATACAATATACTTACCCTATCCATAATCTCTTTATCAGTTTACCTATTATCAGAGGAGATTTATTTATGTATCGGACATAACATATGAAATATATAATCCAATTGCAACAGAGTACAGCTCCTTGTATAAAGATTTAAACATAAAATATTTTTATTTATTATTATTAAATGCATGTTGAAAAGTTGGGTGACATTCACCGTATATTTAATTCGAAGTGCATCTAAAACTTTTCACAATTCGACTCATTTATTATACGATATTTCTTACAGTATAACCCTACTCCACTTTGGGTAGGTGATGTCCCATTACTACATCAATTGTTTTATGTGCTGCCTTTGTGTATATATAACTCATACGCACCGTGCGACGTCAATGTTGATGCGGCTTTAATTTATCTTTTGCGCGCTTTGAATAACTAATATCAGAATATGCAGCATTAGGGGAGTAAGATAGAGATTGGTTTAATTTCTGGTGTCAAGTGAACAAATGCATGAACTGAACATGCGACACAGACAGGGTAAGATACCAATATGAAAGTTCTCGGTGTAAAATGCTCTTCATTATGTTCTGTGGCTGAATGTACTTCAGAGGCTAAAGGCGTCAGAACTTGTGTACCTTTTGCTTTAAAGAATTACCAGTAAGCATCCTTTAGTATATTCCATGGGATATCCGAGCATTGCATTGTCGAAAGAGCACATAACCAGCTTTGGAATCGTTTGCTACTGAAGAATTTCATTTAGCAAATGGCGCGCGTGTTAGGCATGGGGACTTGCCACACCAGGCGGCAACCACAGGCGAGTGCACATTCACACAGAGCAGCAACCACATCGCCCCACTGAGAGCAAGCAATCCAGATCTGGTGCCATGGCATTAGCTGCAGTTGCATTTGATGTTATTGTTAAACATTTTGTTTGGGTTTTGGCCACTCGGGGAATAGTGTACGCATGTTTCTCTTTATCCTTGTGCAATTTAAACAATTTATTAAACTTTAAATTAATTTTGAATTCATTTAGCAGCTGACCAGTCGAAAGCCGTAAAACTGTTCATTACTTAAGCCTGAGTTAAAGGCTGGCTTATTTGGAGCGCGGATATACGACTAAGTAGTTCCTTTGACTTTGTGCAACGAGCTAATTTCCGGCAATGTCAGTGCCGATAAATGCAAAAGTTTCTGCCCAAAAATTCCGACAGTCACTTAGTCCGTCCGAATCAGACGTCTGAATATTAAAATACATAAAAAGCTGTTGCTGAAGGATGGATTAAAAACGCAAAGGAGGTAAATCTGATGAACGGCCAGCAGATATCCTGCACTCTCAGTATTTTAGGAATGCATATAAAAACACAAATTCTTTAAGCTTAACTACTTTAGCATTCTCATATATCTATATATATCTCTTAATATTTATGAGGGATTCATGACTTCCATGAAATTTGTAGAAATTTAGTTAAGTTTCGATTTGTTTCTCTCTGCTCTGTTTAAAACAACTTCTAAATGTCACTGTTCGATGATCCCATTTTGATGTGTACAGGGTATAGTTAATTGCTCTTTGGATAATATCAACTTTGTGTGCATAGTTTGCCAAGAGACGAGCCACGCAAATCGATGAGGTCAAATTATGCGCCCCAAAGAGCGTCAGCAACAGCAGCACCAGCAACAACAACAACAACATCATTTGTGACAGCAAGAAAAACACAGGGCTGTCTGACATTACAAACAATGTAAAATGCACTAAATTGTTGCAACTGACAAAGCATCTTTCCATTCGATGGGGACAGAAAAACGTTTGCAATCAAATCAAATTCGAATTGAGTTGCACAACTAGAAATGAAAATGTACACGAAAATGAAAATGAAAATGAAAACATCACAAAAATTGCTGGGCCCCAGAAAGAACTAGGTAGCTCTTCAACTGATTGCAAATCGAAATTAAATTGAGTCCAGATACGCAAAAAGTCCATATAGCCAAGTACTTAAGTACTCGTGACTGATAATGTACATAAATGTGTATGTGTGTGTGCGTACATAAATATATAATGGCTCCCTTTTAAGCAAAGTAATTAACTCAACACTCAACCCAGTGCTGGCCAATTGTCATGCTCCTCGCAATTATAAATCAAACGGGCTGCATCAAGAACAAAAAATAAATCTGGCGAGTGAATGATTGCCAGGCAACGCCGTTGATGGCGAGCAGCCATAAAAATCAGCACATTCTGGATTGCAATTATGAGTATCGTTATCTGGGTGCGGAGTGTGGCAATCAATGAGCTCACCCATCACATAATTTGATTTGATTTTTATTTAATTGAAATTTATCACAACAATAAGAACCGAGAAAGAACTTGGCGAGCTTCAAGGCGCAACTCATTCCCAAGCTTGAACCGTGAGATTCTCTTGTCTCTTGAGAATCTCGCTTGTAATGCAGCGCGAGAATGTGAAATTAAATGAAGAATAATGAGATTTACAGCCTTTGTTGTTGGTAATACGCTGCCGTGTTATGATTCCCTTTTCATTTCTTTTAATTTTCCTTTCTTTTCTGTTGTTGAGTACATTCGATTGCTTTCGCCAGTTTTAATTGCATCAATCCTTGTTGAGCTGTTGTTGAAAGTTCGACTGATGATTGAGTCCGTGGCCTGATTGCAACTGTACGTAGTTAAACCTTAAACCAACCTTAAACCTTAAATAATTTGCTCTGTGGTTACCGTGCTGTGACCAATGGCCATGTGTGCGTTTTGGCCTTATTTTAGCGAGCCAACCCAAAGTAAATTGACAATGAAATGCAATCAAAAGACTAGGCAGTGGCAAAAATTCTCAATGCATGCGGCAGGCAACATTTTGCGTACTAGTAGTCTGTGGTTTATGCGGTTGGGACACATTTCCAGATTAAAGTATTAAAGTTTTCAAATTGGATTAATGTGTGTCATCTTTACGCATGTGTGTGTACATTTAGGCCGCACGGCAATCGTTTTTGTTTGTGCACGTTCCCCCTTTGACCTTTTTTCATCCTCAACTGCTGGTAGATTAGTTAATTAAACAAGAACTATGGTTGAGGTTTGGCGTCGTATGCCCCGACCACTAATTGAACACCACTTGGGATTTGAGCTATTGTGGGCTATGGTTTAAAGTATTTTGTGGTTTGTGTTGCCAACAGGGTATGTAATAAATGTAATACTTTACTCCCATATCCTATGTCGAAGGCGGCAAATATGCTGCATCGAGAAAAATGTACTTCAAGCTGCGCAAATATGTACACGAGAAATTCTTATGCCTTGCGAACGGCGAACAAAAGACACAAGTCAGACCGTGAAGCCATTTGGCTAATTGCAAGAACGTGCAGACATCGACGACACGCCGATGCCGGGGCATGACCCTGCCGCAGGTCGAGTTCCTGTCAGGACGGGACAGGCCAGGCTGGCAGCTGGCTGCTGATAAGTAGCTCTGTTCCCGCGACGCAGTCACGTTCAGTTAACAAAACTGATATAAATTATGAGAGCGCGTATATTTTACACAACTGTCAGCACAGTTGCGCCACTAAAACATATTCGGCTCTAAGTTTTTTGTTGTCCTGCTGTTGGCCAACTTACCAGAGTCTAGTCCCAATGCAGCGGCAGCTGAGCCGCCCACGCTTCGACAACTTTGCGACATGTTGCAGCGCCGGTGGAGGCAACGCAAAAAGCAGCGCGCTGCTAAAGATATGCTTCCCTGGGCAATAAATTCGCAGACTGCCAAGCGCACACACACAGGCACGGCCACACCTATACGACAGCACTCGCTTGGCGCTTGGCCCTTGGCAGACACTGCGCACACACATGCACGTATACAGTGTTACACTCGTGCTTGTTCTTCTTGTTTCTTCGCTAGTGCTGCTGCTTCTTCGTCTTCAGCGTGCACAGAAGTTTGTTGCCAAAAATTTGCCGCCATTGGGTGTGAAGTTGGCAGCACACGACCTCGGCGATCTCCTTCGCCCACGCCTGGCTAACATACTCGCATATTTTGCTGGCGTGAAATACCTAAAGGCTTTTGGCGAAAATTTTATTTCAGGCTCTGTTGCTGCTGCTCCTTCGGCTGTCTCTGTTGTGGCCATAAACATACACACACAGATACACACAATACACGCCCACAGGCGCACTCCAACACCTTCCAGTGCAAGAGGCAGTCAACTTTGCGGAAAATCGTTTGAAGCGCTTTGCACTTCGTCGACATCTTTCCGTTGGCTTTCTGTGATGCCTTGAAGTGCTCGACGCTACCAGTAAACTGTCCCGACGTTTGTGTGTGTGTGTGTGTGTGTGTCTTTGTGCGCTTGTACCTTGCATTGTTTTGCACTATTGCCGAAATGTCACTTTGAACTTTACGATTTCACAGTTTTCTATCTCCTAGGCCCCTTGTTGAAAACACCGGACAGGTTGGCATGCGTAGAAGAAAACTTAAGAGTCGGTTTTTTTATTGTCCAACTTCTGTAGTATCTATATTTATATGAGAAGAGGGAGAGAATATTTTTGGCAAACTTATCAAAGTTATTAACCTTCTCGATTCGATACGAATGAAGCGAATGAAAAGTGTTCGATGTATTAATTATTATATATTACAAAACATACAAATAAGGGAGTGCTTGGTTAGCTGGTTATATTATATTACCACAATGAGGGTACTTAAAGACAGTTCTTGCCCTTGATTATATTAAACTGCTCTGATGATTCGGCATTTTCATCTTACAAAGCCCAACTCCAATATTGAGCCTGGAGTTTTACACTTTGATTTATTAACCATTCTACTGCACGTCCCACAACCCACAAAGACAACAGCTTCGCATTTCATAACTCATTTACGTCTCTGCACGTGTCAACAATCCAAGTGTGACAACGGAGGCATCTGATGGCGTCGTTTGCCCGACTGGCTCCACCTTCCGCTGGGCACACAAAACATATCCGAAACACACACACACCCACACACAGCCTGCGAGCTGGGAAACCGACGGCGACAAACAAACAAAGACGCTTCATGTCCTGGCTTTTCGGCCGTGGCAATCAATCCAAATGATATACACATTCCAGACTCCGGCTCAGTTCTCGACGGGCCTGGGCCTATGTTTGCTTAGCTGCCAGGCCAGACAGTTGCCCAAGATTTGATGTATTTGACATATAGACTGCACATCCGTCCTTTGCCTCCAAGCCCCGTTTTTTATATGGCTCCAACGCGCTTGTGGCCTAGCACAATATGTCTCAGTCGGCCGCAGGCTACGTGCCGAGCGAACTGTGTGTGTGACTGAGTGTTCAGCTAGCATCTGAGTTCCCAGTGGATTAGCTATTGATATTTGATCGGGCTGCTGGGCGAGGCAAATTATGCACACGTCATATTGTCGCTGAACTCTAAATTATGGTTAGCAAAATATTAAAATTTGATGTATATAAAATATGCTAATGCATCGCCCACTTGCAATCTCGGTACATACAAATATATTTAAAATGCATTAAAATGTTCCGAAATAACAATAATGACAACATGACCATTAGCTTAATTTAATTAAATCCTACACAGCTGCCATGTTTGTGACCATTTATGGTAACTGGCAATTGGCACAAAGTCATGATTAGACTCCAGGCTCTCATCTAATTAAAATAATGAGTTCATGTTACTGTTGCCTTGGTTGTTGGTGTCGCTTCTGACGGAAGCATTTGTGGGGCGTGGCAGAGTTGTAGCGGAAAGCGAGCTCTACTCGGCCCTTGGCAGTGGCTTGCCGCAACTCTAGCAAAGCGTAACAAAAAGCGCATAAAACAGTAGAATTTACAGCCAGAAAGAGTCGTTCTTAATGTGCCATGGCGACCGCTGCATACGCCGCCAACCAGGACGACACCAGACACCGAGTCCAAGACGATGTCTATTCGATGCCTCTTTTGGTCTGGTTACGACCGGCAGCCGGCAACCGGCGGCTTTTGGCCCCATTTCAAGCGTTTACTTATTGTGGCTTTTAACAGCTTCCGTTTCGTCACGCATAACGCTTCCGAATGACACGAACATCAAAATCATCAACATTCCCTGAGCAACGACACGATCCGCTCGTCCTCGGGCTGGCATGGTCAGAACACGGACAGAATGTGTCTGCATCTATTAAGTGACAGCCTCTTAAATGGCCACCAGCAACAACTACAAAATGGGGCATGTGTGTGCCCGTGTGACTAAGCACTTCGGTCTGTCGGGCCAATGAGTGAGGTATTTCATGGGCCATGTTTGGTCCTGTTTGCACAACATCCGAATGATGCCATCCTGGCTAGTTGTCGTGGCGACGTGCCTCTTTTGCCGCAAGCAGCTGTGTGGGGCGTACATGGCGTATGCATAACTTTTATGGGGTTGTTCTTATAACAATTGACATCAGCGCTGACTGTCGAGAGTTTAATTTAACGTCGAGGGAAACGGCAAGTGTAAAGTGTGTATTTAGTACACTTGTGTGCGGCCCACGCACACACTGACAGTCATTCAGACTGATGGAAAAAAACGTTTATCTAATTATCCGAGTAGCCGCTGCACACTGCGCTTAATTGATTGTTTTATTGTTGTTTGATGGTTCTGGTTTTTTTTTCTCTCTTTTTTTTCAGTTATTTACATAACTCGAATTGCCACAAATCTGGGCGCCGAGTCCAAGCCACGTTGCGAATCACAGTTGTAATAATATTAGCAGACCGGCAGCAGCAACAAAAGGTTGGCAACTGGGCTTAAACGCTCGCAAATATTATGGTAAATAAATTGTATAGTAAACATAATCAACACGTTTAATACGCTGTTACGCTTAATTACCAGCGCAAACAATGAAATGCAAATAAATCGTAAATGTGCTACCAAAGCCCCAAAGCCTACCCAAACAGCTAGTCGACGGCAGTTAAATCATTGAGTAGCTAATCAAACATAAAATCAACACTTTTCATATCACGATTTGAGTTGAGATATCAAGCAAAGTATTTTGCCAAAAATTATCAGGCATGCATACAAAAATCACTTACGGCAAATACATATAGCAAAGGCATAGCAAAGTAAATATTGAGGAAAAGTTCTTGCCAGGCAATGCTGTGGTTAGAGCCGAAACATTAAGGACACCTAACAGTCCGAACATATTGCAAGAGGTCATAGATATAAAAGCTATTACCAATTAAAATGGATGAATGGCTAAGTCTCTATGTCTTTTTGTATGAACGAGTCAATTTGAAATGGCCTATTAAAGCAATAGGCAAACAATTTTGATGAAATTGTTTCCACATTATCAGCTCGGTGAATAATGCCTTTTTGGCATATATTGAAATGAAAATTACGTAGTGGAGTGACTGTAAAATTTATGATAAAATTTGACAATACACCCACCGCAGCCACAAGTTCGAAGTTCATATCTAATTTCGAGCTAAAATTTATGTGATTGCTCTTTGCATACACACACAAATCAACTTAGCTCAAGTGTATCGAAATTATTTTGTTATCGTCTGATTTGGGGCAACTGCTCGAGAACGAGGCCAAGTCGCCGCTCCACATCCCCTCGCCGACAATTAGTATGCAATTTCACGCGTCAACTAATAAAAAGCCAGGGCACTGCGGCAGCAAGTGATTGCCTAAAGAATTTGAGCTTGTTTTTAAATACTCTTGATATTTTAATTTTATTTATAACAAATTGAGATGAAAGTCTGCCGGTTTTGTGAGTACATCCATACCTAGTAATACGAATGAGATAGCTCTAGAGAACATCGTGTATTCGGTTGCTGACAGTTGATATTTCAAGTGTGGCTACAAAGGAAGACTACTTGGAATCCACTTAGTCGTATATCAATTTTGACTCGCTTATGTCAGCTGCCGCTTTGAGCCGCTGCAAAATGAAGTGAGAATATTGCAAGTTGGAGCAAAAATATTCTACAGTTTATTGATAGTCGGGCTTGCCAGCTGCTGACGGGCAGAAAGAAAATTTTGACATTCGATTTGAATATTTCATGCATTTCGATTTCGCAGTGACAAGCTGCAATGCGATTTCTCTTTGCAGTGAAACAGTTGCGCTGACAAATGCCATACAGCGTCAGATTGCTGCCATAGCGGCTTAAAGACTTAAAAGTTACTTTAATTGCGCAAATAAAGCTTACACTCATAAGATAGATCAAGCTGAAAAGCGGCAAAGAGGTTCAATGCTGTTAGCATTTAAGCGTATTTCGGCATACCGGGAAATCAATTCTATTTGGCAGCACAAAGGCATTCTAATTGAATGGCTAATGCTATAAGTTATGCATCTTAAAGATTCTTTTGATAGATCATTATGCAGCAAAGTGCTTGCTTTAAAACAATATAAGCTAATAGATCAATAAATGTTATTATGTTTGCATCGGGTTACATAGTTGGATTTATAGGTATTTGGAAATAATTTATGATGCTGGCTTTGGAGTTGAATGTTGTCTAAGTAGCAGGCGACAAATTTACAGTTTCGAGAGTATAATTAATTGATTAATTAACACTGAATATGATTAATGTTGTGCAAGCAGCTGCTTATATTGATGGCTAGTTATTTACACAGCAAATATCAAAAGCCCGCTCAGGCACACACGCACACACTCAAGAACTATAACAGCCTATATGTGCCCACAAGCGCAGCCACGTGTGACTTTCCTTGGCAGGAGAGAGCATGAAACTGCCAAGTAATGTAATTATTGCAGAACTATTCATCATGTTTGGTGTCGGGGAGCTGGCACTTAAACGCTTCGCATCGCCTGCGGCCTGTCAAACGTGGCGTATGCGCAATACCGAAGCTCACCGACCCTCACGCTCGCACATAACGTAGGTATTTATGCGCTTTTGTTATACACAAAACACGGTTATGGCTGCCAGGAAACTATGCGAGAGGTTAACTAATTAGCATGTCAAAGCCATCCATTTTGCAGCTGCCCAGTTATCCGTAGAGCAATCATGGAAACCCCCTTGTCACGCCAACCCTTCTTCAAACCTAACCCCCCCCTGGCAGTGCTGCCTTGAATAGCCCAAGGCGTAAATCCCGTTTAATTACGCTCTTACATTCATAAGCTTTACACATATTATAAAATAACCGAGCTCATTTACAAGCACATCACTCGAAGCCCAAGCAATCCCCGCACGTATCTATTTGAATTTGTTGCTCAGTGGCTTAAGGCGAAAAACCAATTTGCTGTCAATGCCATTAAAGGGACCTTGGAAATTGGTAGTCGTTAAACAAAATAGTCGGGCTTAAAACAAAATTTAAAATGACTTTGATTAAATTACTTTGTTGGGCGATAATACCAACGACCTATGTGTCCCATGCGCCTTTCCTGAGATCTAACCGCAAGTTTTCCAAGCTGAAGGCAAATTCGTAAGGTATTTCCTCTCCGTTTTTATTGATAGCAACAGAAACGCCAGATTAAAAAACTCAGTTACTCTCGAACGCCTCGTGACGATGTCGACGCTGTATGCCATACTTGTGGTCCTTGTGCTTGTAGAAGCCGACTTTTCCCTTCTTGCGAAGGCAGCGTTCGTTCTTTCCCAGCACCTCGTAGGGGCGACACTTGCGTTTGGACTTAAGCAGCCTGCCCGGCAAATAAACGTAGTTCCGCGGTCGATTGTGGCCCACAATACGATCGCCGATCACTTTTCCATCAAGATTGCTCCTGCTACCAACAGCACTGCGCCCAACATTCGAGTGTATCTGGCGCGGGACAATGCCGAGTTCGGGCATGGCGGTCGGATTTTGCAGCTCTGTATCGAACGCTTCCTTGCTGCTATCCGTTTCGGGTATGCCGTCGACGCTTCTGTAGACCTGTTTCCCATAGAGAAGGCTGGGCAGGACGGCAACCCGCCCCGATTCCTCCTTCTCTTTGGCCGCGCAGCCGTAGGGCGTATGCACTTTATTCTCGGGGCATTCAATGCTGCGTGCGATGCCGGCTGCGTCCTTAGCCCCGTCCATGTTCTCATCGGCCCAGGTCCGCTGCAGCACGGCCTGCATATACTCGTCGCGATCGACGCAGCCTTTGTTGATGGTCAACACCTGGCTGGGTGTGCACAGATTCGAAGACGGATGCTCATGGTTCGGGTTCGATGGCTTCAAGAGCACCAGGTCAACCTTGGTCGCTGGTTTCCCTGGACGTGTTTGCCGTATTTTTTTGGGATGCTTCGCTCCTTGCTTGTCTGCAAGCAGTTTCTTCTCAACTGCAGGTGCAGCCGGCTGGCTGGGCTTCCCACCTGGATTCGCAGCACTCGAAAGCACGGTTCTGCTGATAACCAGCAACAGCACGAGGCTGCACAGGCACTGGTATGATTTCATTTGGCCGCTTATTTTACTCAAGATGTTGGCAGCAACTGTGCTGGTCTCAGGCACATTTTGATGTTTTAGGGCACATCTGGCCGTTGCCAATCCTTTGGGCTTGCAGTCTCATTGCGAAAATAATTAAGCTGGTCATTAAATGGCATCGGCGACGCTGCTGCACGGCGAATCAATTGCGATTCGAGTTGGCTTCGAATGACTTATTTACCATGCAGCGCGCCTGCCTTAGTTAGTTGTTATTGCCGTTGCTGGCGCTTCGTTTTGCAATCTCAATTTCCCCCACAATAAAATTAATGTTTTACGTAGCCAATTCCGAATCGTTTATTTCACATAAAAATGCGATAAATAAGCGACGCATCCTGTGCGACAGCGTCGTGAAAGAAGCACTCCAAAGGCGGCAGGAACTGTTGTTGCTGCTGATGCTGCTGTGGCTGCCACTGCTGCTGATATTGTTGTTGTAGTTCTTGTTGCATTGTGCACCTAGAGCAGTGAGTGTTTGTAGCACAAACAATGCGAAGGATGCGCTGCAAGGACATACGCGCCGGCTTAAAGCTGGCGTGCTGAGCGAGAAAAAGGAAAGCCAAAGAATCTGCGGGTCCAGAGCTTAAAAACAAAGTGCCGCAGTCCGAAAACAACAATGAATAAGATAGGTAGCACGGCAGGGGATGATGGGGAGGCGGGAAGTGAGGGTGAGTCGAGATACAGCAGCGAGAGCCATTGAAAGCAAAGACAAAAGCTGCTCTGGTGCAGCACCTCGATGCTGCTTATGTCGTTTGGGTTCACCCACCACAATCACAGCAACAACAAAAGCACAAACAACAACAACAAAAAATGCTAACAAGGATGTCGTCCACGTGGACCGGCGAGCTCCTTGCGTGGCTGTTGTTAAAAATTTCATGTTAATGGCCACACGAAGCTTCGCTCTTAACCCTTTGCGAAGGGGTCGCGCACATGTGTGGTTGCCCCCTCCGCAAAGTCTGTATGTGTGCGTGTGCGTAACAGGGTCATTGTGCTGCCATATTTCGGTCGCACCTTTATGCTAGGTAGCTTATTTCCTTTTGCTGTCCTTTGCAAATTTAATTTCAACTTGTGCACACGCTCCAAGCGCGAAAGCCAAACCCCAGACCAAAACCTGTCCCAGCCATAGCAGAGAGGAAATGACTTTAATTAAGGATATCTTGTGAAATGCTTGCTCATATTTATAACCCCCTCGATAGGGCAGCACCAGCTGGAAAAAGGTCCACAATCAAAGGCAGAGCATCGTTAGAGAATAAAATCGAAATAACAAAGCGGCCACGGTAAAAATGGAGCGCTGAGAGGTTCGTCGAGAAAGCGACAAGAAATATAAAGGACACACTGCTGGGCGCGCCAAGAACGTAATGCGCTTTAGTTGCTGGACTCCCGCTTGGCCTTTGCTTCAGAGCTGTCAGTGTCACCTAGCTACCAAGCCCACAAAGGTGACCAGCTGGTCGGGCATTTTTCCTGCGGCCATTGCTGGGCTGTTGGCTTTGGCTTTGGCTTTGGCTTTGCTTATTTTTGCGCATTGTTTTCTCTAGTGCTTTTTGGCTTTTTTGTTGTTGTATATCTGTATTTTTGTTTCGCTTTGACTATTTGCCATCTGTCGTACTCCAACTGTTAGTTTGTTTGTTTGTCAGCGCCTCGGGTCTTTTGCAAGGATAATCAGATAAAAGCTTTAGTGTCATTTGGGCCAAGTTACTTAATTGCGAGAATAGCAGCTTTAGAGCTTGGGTGCTGCTTTCGTTTTTAGCAGATTGAATTAGGCACAGTTACTGCAACTAAACTGAAAACTAAAGTCAATGGTGATTCTCTCTGCCGAACTTTAGTTTGCGCAGCGGGCGGCCAACGGGGCCACATAAAACTGATGCAAAACACTTTGAAATGCATTTGCGAGAAGTCAAGTGTAACAAGTTGTGTGTGCTTGCCTGCCTGAGAGTCATGTACGGGCAAGCTATTTGGCTCAAACAACCAATAAAACAAACAACTAACGCACGCATACACATGCAGAAACAACAATAACAACAACAACATAGCAAAAATAACAGAAGCAACAGTATTCGCATTTGCTTCTGCAATACCCACCAGCCAGTGCTGCATAAATGTACATGAGTGCTCATGAAATATTTAATGTTTATGAATTTCAAACGTTACTTCATTTGCATAATCCTTGTGTTTGTCAAACAACTAGCAAGTGTCACATATCATTTACATGTCGTCTGACAAGTAGCGAATTCGACACACAACACACAACACTCGACAACCAACAACCGACATCCGGCAGCCGCCACAGAACATTCAACATTCAAAGGCGACAGTCCTCGAAATGTATCGCAAAAATAGCAGTATTCAGATGAACCATGAACTCTGACCCCAGTACGAAACCCCACAGCTGTGGGCAAAAATCAAACTTGACACAACGAACTTTGAAAGACGGAATCTTGTATAATTTATACAGTCTTAATAGTCTTAATAATAATAATATTATGTTGTCTTAATATTTAAAAGGTTATTTTTGCTATCGTATTTTGCGATGTAACAAACACGACAATTTAGATTATATGAACTTAGCAAACTCTTGTAAAAAAATAAATAAAAAAAAAATAAAAACAGTATTTTTAATTTTTGTGCAGACAATATTGAATAATATGTACTCTTTTTAAAACTAGCTGTCCTATTTTATTTAACGATAAAACTTTTCGTTTTCAAAATTGACATAATGTATATTTAATTAACTATACCCATAAAACAAAGTAAAACCCACTAACTGAAAAATAATTCCTTAAATGTAAATGTAACACACACAATCCAACTTTGTCTGTCAGACATGTGAAATATTCACAAATTCTATAATGTGCACCCCACATTGTTGTCTGTGTTGTATTAGATTTAAGTGAGATGGAGTTTTGTGTGCTTATGTAAGTCTTGAAAAGAAAAACAACTACATAATATTGTAAAAACACTCTTAACTCAATTATTTTAATTCAACTCTCAATTATTTTAATTAAATTCTCATTCAGAATAGACAAAAAAATTATTTTAATTTAACGAATTAAAATTGAAGATAGAAAATGTGCTTTATGTTTAGGTAAAGGAGCCAAGCGAATACCGTATTTATAAGCAGCATTGACTAATCCTACGGAACGGTATGTACATACATATATGTTAAAGTTGCCAATGGCATTCTTGAGCTTTTAATGCCGTCGCACGCAGTGCATGCGGACGAGCTTTTGGGTTTTTCTTGAACGCACGTGCACACCCTGAACCCAGTTTATTGTTATCGTAATCGTCTTTCCCCGACACTCCGCACGTCGCGGCAAACTGGCAGTTTGTGCATATTTTATTGCGTCCGTTTCCTGTTGCCTTTTTGTTGCATACTTTCAGGCTAATTCGTGCTTCATATATTTTTTTGCTCATTGTTATTGCTGCAGCCACAGCAGTTGGCCTGCATTTTTATTGCAAATTGTTTATGAAAAGCAGCAGCGGCAGCCGCAGCGGCAGTGGAAAAACGTCAACTGCTGGCCGTCTTATCGAGCGCCAACTGTTTCCTGGACTGCTTTGCATTAATTGCCACTCTGCGCAGGGTTTTGGCTGATTTATGAGCGCAGCTTAGCAGTGGCCACTTTGGCAAATATAAACACCAATACAATTACCGCACATACACAACACACACACACACGCTCACCTACAGCAGGGCATGCTTCTCGGTCAAGTGCTCGAAATTTATAACATGAATCCGCTTGCCAAACAAGAAATTAAAACTTTCTGACCCGCACACACAAACTTTCTGCACACGCATGTGGCGCAGTCTAAAATTTATTAAACTAACTGCAAATTAGTGCAGAATTACATACAAACACACGCAGGCACAGTTGACAACACATGTGTGTGCCAAATTCAGTGCGATGGAAAAGAAAACTGCCGCATAAATCAAGGCGCCTGCAGCAGTCCAATTGTTAAATAATGCTGCCAATTGGCTAAATACTTTCGTCAGCCCGCCTCGCATTACGTCGCTCGACGCTCCAGTTTCCACAATATTAAATAAAAGCGGCGCCGCGTTTGAAAAGAAAAGTAATGCAGAGACAATTCCTACTGGAAGCTGCTTGAATACAGCGGGGGGCGCACTTTCTTTTTTGTGTTTTTGTTGCGAAAATTGTAAAACAATTGTTATAAATTTAATGCGCCTTTTTTAGTGGCATGTTCTGTGCTTGATAAATGCAGACAATTAGCTAAATGCTTCACTGGCGCCAACAGCCGCCAGCTGCCAGACAAGCGGACAGCTCCAGCTGCCCGAGCGCCGTCCGCCTGTCCAAAGTGACTTAGTCATTGCGCAGTTTTTGACACGCGTCCAAATTAGTGGCTGCTGCACTGCAGACAAAGCTAGCTAACAGCTAAGTGAGACGGCGAGCAGGCAGGAGCAGCATGAGTGCCGGGAGACCACGCCCATTTGGGGCAATCCTATTAATTGCTACTCACTGTACTGCAACCGATAAGATAAAGTTTCAAGGTGCTGGCCAGCAAACATTATTAATGCATTTTGTGCGGCCAGATACTTTTGCGGACACTTATTGCCATCATAATTCGCCACTGGCCTTGGCAGTAGCTGCCGAAAAGTGAAAGTAGAATACACAACACAGCTATTTTCAACAAATTCAGGCAAGACATTGCAAATATCATGATTCGCATGTTTTTGCTTTTCACAAGTATTTTGGTAAAGCAACATTCTTATGAACATGTATTGGACTTAGTATTCGAGTGTGCGTGTGTTGCTCTTGTAAATCCCTTTGGCGCATTGTTATTTCCGCATTATATAAAGAGCGCATTGAGCAACAAGAGGAAATGGCTTAAAGGATATTGCAATTTTATTTTGGGAAAAGTAGCTAAACGAAACAACGAGAGAAACTAAAAATATGCAAAAGTGAACAGCACTCGTGCAGGAATAACGCAAGAGCAATCGCAAAAAAAAAAACAAAATGGTAGAAAAGCTTATATCTACATACAGGCGAACTAATCTGGTATATGGCAGCACATACATTATGATAGTTGGTTATAACGGCCAGCTTTACAGTTGAAGTTGCTTTCAGTTAGCTTAAGTCAAGTTATTGGTAAGCATGAACTTAATCGCACCCAGGAATTTACCTAACTCTCATTAATAAGTTACTTAGCCTATTAGCAATTGATGTGATATATCTGCACCAGCTGAAGCGCCAAAGTTTGGCAGACAAAGTAATTTCCCTTAAGTTGCCCTCTGCCCCTTGTAAACTCGCAAAATTCAGCAAGTCAACTTTGGTTATTTTCATTCGATTGCAGCACGCAAATGCCAGAAACTTCAAAAGTGTTTTTGTCAAATGTTTATCGTGTGCGTGTGCATGTGTGTGTTGCTTATAAATTTGCGCTGGAAAAACATTTAGCACACACACACACACACGCAGGCAGTTCTAGAATATATGTGTGCTTTATACAGCAAGTGTCTAACGAAGATAAATAGTCAAAAGTTTGCAGCTGCCTAATTGACAAGAAAATCGAAAATTTCCTTAATGAAATGCAGAAATTGCTAAAGAAAATACAACGAGAAGCTTTAAGCGTAGCTCAAGCAACCTCTCACCCAATCCGTCTAGGTTGGAAATTAATATTTCTGACTCTTTCTCCCGCCGCCATTTTAACTCTTGCACAGATTTGGTGCGCTGAAAAAGTCGCTGACTGCGACAAGCAAGCAGCGCAATTGTGAAATTGTAATTTAATGCTCTTTTGCACCTCCAAAACCTTTCAATCTTACACAAGATACGTAATCACATTCGAAGTGCTCAGCCCTGCCCCCGGGCCCCTTCGCCCTGCAGCGTAATCACCAACACTTGATGAAATGTTGCAATTTATAAGACGAACCCACAGCAGCAGCGGCAACGAAAAGGTGAGCTTCCTCCTTCCATGAGCATATCCTCTTCATGTGCATGTGTGCTGTGCGGGCGTGTGTGTGTGAGTATTATCCTCGCAGCGATAGTCGGTTGCACAGTTGCCATTTGTACATTATTTTGAGCTGTGCTTTTGCTGTGCTCAGTGCTCGCTGAGCATTTACTGCAATTTTGACACACCTGATGAATGCCATGCACTTAAGTGAAGCCCTCCGCCCTGCCACGCCCAATTGGACAAAAGAATAACGTCGCACACACACAGAGCACGCGACTAATGCATTTCTTAAATTATTTGATTGAAATTACAAGCCGAAGACTGACAGGCGTTTGCTGATTGCGGTTTAACACCTATTGGAATCCAGATTATAGATACTGCATATATACATTTGCCTATGCAGGTTGGTCCTGTTTAAGCCCTTTGGCGAACAGCAGCTGTTGCCAATTAGCAAAGGCCAAATAGCCAAGCGCAAAACTAAACTCGTTCATTTTACAGAGCCGGCTATGCCTTGGCCTCAGCGGCCAATTAACAGTTTTAGAATTTTTCATGTTACGCTCCAGCGGAGTGGCCTCCGAAGGGACAGGGAGGGGCACAGTCTGCAGCTAGGCCTCGAGTGCTCGCAGCCTTGGCTGTACCCCAAACTAATTTCGGCGCAGTGGAGCATGTGGCAAACTTTTTTGGCATATGTCGCCCATTATTTGCCATAAAATTTAACATGAGGCAGCTGGCGCACCTACGCAGCACTCACACATGTGTGTGTGTGTATGTGTTGGCGTATCACATTGTTGGTATTGTTGTTGCTGCCTACGTGCACCGCGTGCGGTTGGTTAGCTAAAACGGACCCGGCAGAGCGGCGGCTGGCGCCTAAGTTGTTCTGCCAAAAGTTTTTGTCATGCCTGGGACTAATTATAAAATAGCTCAAAGGCAACTCAAAGGCTGCCCAGGCAGGGACAAGAAACTAAGCGAGAGAGAGAGAGAGAGAGAGACAGATTCAAATTTAAAGCTGCTGCTGATGCTGCAGGGGCTCACTGGTTACAGGGGGGAGGCAGCCGGAAACTAAACATTTGCCTGCCAATTTGTTGTTATTTATTTTTATGTTTGCTTTCGTTTTCCGTTCCTCTCCTCTGTTCGCTTCTCGCCGCTGTTGCCTTAGAACCGTGTAATGTTTGGCCATTAAAAATAATAGTGTGGTTGTTGGTGCTGCTTTTTTTGTCGTTGTTGTTGTTCTACATAGCCAGCGAGTTTTGGGCTACATAAATGCTACCTTGATACATTTTTTGCATTTTATACCCTGTGCGAGAAATAAATATCTGAAAAGGCATAACACGCGTAAATATGTGTTGAGCTCAAAATTATCTGTGGAATACATTACCATATACAGAGGTTAAGTCTTTAAATTGCTTTAAAAAATAAATATTGAAATGCAAAGTCTCAATTTACCTTTTTGCCTCATAAAACAAGGAGTGCGAGATATATAAATATACAGGAATAGAGCACACGTGCTCAACATTTTTGTTCGTTTTTTTTTTCGATTTTTTTGAAGAGTTTGACAAGCGCCTCGTAATTGGTAAGCAACATGATTTGACTTGGCCTGAGGCAGACACTGGCATGTGAATGTGTGTGTGTGTGCATGCGTGTGTGTGAGAGTGTGGCTGCGTGGGTTGGTGCCAGTATGTGCATGTGTGGCTGCTGTTTTATTAAATTGCCAAAAACCCTTTGGCATCATTCGGCAATACCACAAAAATTAGCACTTTAATCTTTGCTTAATTCGTGTCATTTGTGGCAACGATTTTTTCGGTCCAAATTTGTAGCGATTCATTTTCAGCAAACGGACGGGTGGAATCGGCTTTGGAATGGGTCACAGCATCGACTATAACTCAGTGGCTTTATCAAAAAACCACTTACACACACAATCAACTTAATGAAGCCATAATTATTTGGGTTAACAGCTTGCGGCGGACAGCCGGACCAACAACGGGGCCAGCTTCATTTCATTGCGGCCAATTCATTTGTGGGCCCAACAAATCAAAGCGAACGCCTGATAAGTAACCGGGGCCATTTGCCTCCAAAAAACAAATAAACGCACATTTGCAAGCCTATTTAACAAATAGACTAGCATTACTTTCTTTCTCTTCTCTGCTATTCCTGGACGTTCAATGAGCCCAAAGATCCGATGTGGAATAAACAAACGCGAATGTGGACGGAAAACATATGTGCACGGGGTCACATGGAGAGTTCGTAGAAGACAAATTGGGCACATAGAAGTGAAGTCTTCAAATTAAGGGAGTGACGTGGTTACTCGGAAAATGCTGGCACGCTGAGTCAGTCAGCAGATGTAAAACAAACATGTAACGATTCAGCAACGAAGCATAAATAAGTAGCTTCAGCATCGCCATGGAAGTAATGCTATGCGGCCAATTGAACAATGGATGCCAACGTGTAATGTGAACGCAAAATTAGTACTCATTTTGGGAGGTGGTTAACCTATTTAATTTTATATAATTCAACCTATTAAAGAATCATGTTATTGATTGAGCCAACTGATTACCGAATGCATAATATTAATAAATGTATTTAATTATTTAATTGCCAAACGTTTGCCGCAAAGCAAATAAACTAATTTTCTGATTACTTCTACACAAACCAGGCTACCGAAATACTCTGCAAATGCGGCTTATGCAAATGTGCTCCTTCAAATTGTAATTCTATTTTGATCTGGGGTCAGCACGATAAATCAATAAGCTAGAAATCATTAGAGAAAGCAGCATTATTAAAACGACAGGAACTATTCATATACGATGACATGATGTGCAAGGCAGCTGTCAATAGATACGCATATGTGTGGACTATTTATTCCGCACGTCTAGACGTACGTTGAACAATGGCAAGCTAACCAAGTTTAATCGATAATAATCGGTTATTGACAGCATCTTTGGTTTCTTTGACAGTTGCAGCAATTGAGACAAAAAGCCTCACATCTATTTTGTTAATTCGAGCAACGTACTTTCTTAAATCACTTGAGTTTGAAAGTCATTCGAGCCCATAATTTGTCTTTTGAACGCGGCCACTGCACTCGATACATAATCACCAATTCGTTAAATGTATTTAATTTGGCATGCAAAATCAAATTTCACTGCTCATGAAATAATTGCCATTGCAAATTCGCAATGCATAAATAAGACATATCAATTATAGGGATTTTGAACACATCAACAATTTTGATAAACAATACAATTTTAATGTTGCAATTAAACGCAGTGTTATTCATTAGAGCAATGCGAACGCTGGCAGGCCCCAGGCAACCGACGAACTGTCAAAATGTTTGCCGTCAAAAGCTATTAGCAAAACGTATTAAATTACACAATGAATATAACGTTAGCTTGTTTACCAAACAGCAAAAAACGAAACAACAGTAGTTTTATTATGGCTACACGCCAAAATAGAAATATAATATTATAAGCCACACACACATACATATAAAGTAGTAGAGGCAACGTTAGGGGTAGCCTGCCAGTGGTTGAAAACGCGTCGCGTCGCGCGTAGGTTATTTACTTTTCGCAGGGATTCACTTCGGGGGCTTGTTTGACTTTCCCAGGCGGCTGAATATTTGCTTGGGCCAGCCCCAGTCTTAGTCAATGGTTGCCAAGATCAAAGCCAGACCAGAACTACTTGATTTCCCTGGGAGCAGGTGTCGCGTGCTAAAGCGGTCGTTACCTGAACTTGATGAAGCGGCAAAAGGCTCATCGAAAATGCAGGAACCAAGGCGGCAGCGCATAGGACAACAACATCAACTTTGCATAAACTATGAAAGACCTTTGATTTCAAATGCAGTGCTTAAGGTTAGATAGCCATGCGACAAGGCGAAATTCATGACACGTCAACCAGAAGAGTGTGGTGTGTTATATATATATATATAACATGTAACTCCCAGCAAATTCAAGCAAAAAGTAAATCACGTACAAGTGTTGTGCACTGTTAATTAAAATCCCACTAACCAGGAAAGTTATATCGTTATAATTACTCTACAAGAAACCCTAAAAATATGTTCATAAACATTTTGCATTACTATGCCCTCCTTTCCAATTTCATTTTAGATTGCAGTTGCTCCAACAGACTCTTCACATAGCACAAATACGTTAAATACACTAACTTTCAGGCATCCAGTGTGGCCGGGGTATACTCGTTTGAAATGGATTATTAAATCAGCTTTGAGCATAAATATTATCGTCTTGCTGGCGCTGTTATTAAAAATGATAGACACGTTTCCGTTGTTAATTATTAATTTTCGCAGACTTCATAGCGCTGCTAGGTAGGAACGTGTCACAAATAACTTGAATTGCATAATAAAACGCTTCTCTGGCGTGCACATGACGTTCAGGTTTTTATAAGCTGTCAATTTGTTTACACGTCAGCGTTGTCGTTGTTGCTGGAGGAGCTGCCATTGACTTTGTCGCCGCCGCAGCTGAAATATTAACGGTTCTTTTGATGCGCCATGTCTTGCTTCACATGGTCGACTCCAAGAAGCGTCTGCTGCTCCTGCTCCTGCTCCTGTTCCTGCTCCTGCTCCTGGCGCTCCTGCTGTGGCTGTAGCTTGTCGCACTTGTGGCAAACACTTTGCGTGGCGCATTTAATATTTCCGCCAGTCCCACGCAACACTCAGATAATGCTCCTGGGAACTGGGTTAACAGGGGGCAGGAGCAGAGGCACCGCGAACCCCAGCTAGGCCACAGAAACAAGCAGCTCAGGTCGCCTTTGACTGCCATACAAGACGTTGTCTTGTCGGTGTCTCTCATGCGTGCGTTTAACTTGATGTTGTCACAACCGACTCCTGAGTCTGCATGTGTGTGTGTGCGAGTGGCGAAAAACGCATAAAGCAGCATAATTTGTCAGCATGAGCACGGCAAGCGGACGCCAATAGCATAACAATGAATTCAGCAATGCGACATGCTTCTGCCTGGGGCACGGCCTCGTCCAGTGCTCATAGCTGGCGCTCATTGACAACTAAATGACTTGGTCACTTTGATGATGTGATCAATGCAGTTTTCTTTAAGCAAAATCCAAAACTTGACCCAAGTCGGAAAACTCCAAGGCAAGCGATTCACTGAGCTACAATATCGCTAACACGAATGAAAGTCACGCAGGCTATTTGCATTAGCCTCCTCCTTTTATCTAGAAGTATGAGGACGGAAAAAATTCCAGATTTGACGACACATATTTTGAAATAATTGTTGGGGCGAGTGCTGTACGCCTTGGCTTCTCTGCGGAGAGTTAATTTATGCTCATTTAATTATGTACTGACTGTGCGAGAGAGGTTTTTCTTCATGGCATTGTGCTGCCGCATGCCAAGGCTCCTCCCACTGTTCACACCCCTGCTGGGAAAACGCATAACAAATAACACACAATGTACATACATGCGCTATGTTTGCCACTCACTCTATTTAGGAGTTCGTATATCAAGTAAGCTTTTTGCTTTTCCTTCTAATGTTTCTTTTTTATTTAATTTGCTTGGCTTTTAGTCATTACGAGACTCAGAGGGAAATTGTGTTTGTATTTCGGCAAATTCAATTGCATAAATGTTTAACAAAAACTGTACGTGTACACTTCCGCGAAAAGTGGAGTGATTTTATTCATACCCGTGTAAAGCATATTATAGTTTCCTCACACAATGTGCGATTCAGTTACAATAAACAATATCTTGATAAACCACTACAAACTTCTTTTGGCAAAATTTAATTTAAAATATCTATGTATCCAGCATATGTGTGCAAGAGCATTCAATCTTCGACATCTTCTTTTCTTTTTCTTTCTTGTGTAATTGCTCGGAGGTTTTTATTTTTATTTTTTTTTTAATTTAAATGAACCAAATATGCAGTTGAAAAGTTGTTTTTGTTGTTTGTTGCACGCTTAACTTGGCTTCAATTTCAGAGCGCTGCCAATTAAAAAAGTTTTCTCCCAGCCGCATTTGGCGCTGCAACTGAAGCCCGAAAGTAGACTTTGCTTTTATTGCATTTTACGAGTAAATCGATTTGGGACACGCATCATTGGCTCGTCGATTATTTATCACGGATTCCTGCACGTATGCAAACCTAAAAACGTGTGCAATAAATATAAATGCCCACTTTTATTTCCATATTGTACTGCAGAATTGCAAAATTCTCAATCAAATTTCTATGTGAATGAGATTCTGGCCTTTAAGCATTTAAATGCTGTTGCGTTCTGCTAATTGTGGCCTAAATTGACATTAGACATATGTATGCACAAAGTACATTTCTGTATTCGTCTTCTGTGCGCGGTCGCCTCCACTGAAAGCGCGCTTCAGCGTAAACACTTCAAAGATATTCTCCGACAGGCTGTACAGTCATTGCCTATGCTGACGCTGTGCCTTACTTCGCTGCTGACATAATTAGCATGTTTCTACCCTTTAGAAAGGGGTCAGAGGGTATACGGCACTAAGAAATAAAATAGATTGGCTGTAGCTGCTATAGCTAACTAAAGTAGCATACACAATTATTGTCTACTGTAAATGTATACTAATTGTTTTATATGTATATTTAATATTGAATCAAATCAACATTACCCAGACTGCCGATGGAACAGCAGAACAGGATATCACTCTCGTCTAACCACGGTATTTCAAGGCAAAAACAAAACGCCAACAGTAACAACAAGAACACCGCGAGAGTTCTTTGTACAAAGCAGGCCGCTTTCGCAGCCACAATTTTGATTTAATTGTTGGCATGGTGACATGTTCTTTTAATTTATGCCAATTTATTTAATCATGCACTCGCTGCCTTTGTGGGCCATAGGACGACAGGGAGTCGTATTAGGTTATAAGCACGGAGCTTGGCACGCTGGAAGGCGAGCTTCTCCATGGCATTTGTAATTAAAAAGCACTCATGTTGGCCAGATAATTTGAAAAGTAAGTAAGTTAATGTAAGACATCGCTTTGACGCTTGTCTGACGCTGCTCACGTCCCAGGCACGTCATAAAAAAGCCAAAAGCGAGCGCGATAAAAATACATTTATCAATCAAAACTTCAATGGGGAACTTTTGCGTAAGTTACAGCATAAAAATATTCATGTTATACGACAGAGTGGGCAAGCGATCTAGGGGAATGGGGCAGCTGCTGCTGCTGCTGAAGCGACCATTTAATAGCTTTCATTTTGCCAAAGCAATTCACAAAATCTCGCGGACACAGGACCACGACGACAGGACGTGCACGAACTGCGCAAGTTCACGCACGTCACTTGAATTTTCGCAGGAACCCGCCCGGACGGCAGTGATACGGGTCAAGTGGGGCTGACTGGGATCGCGATTGGAATTGGGATGCGTGCTAGGGCTAATTTGCGAAATGTTTTTTGCTCCTTATTATTGTTGCCGCTGCTGTTGCACCATTCATTTCATTAACAAGCCATCAGAGCAAGTTTCCATGCAAGCGCCTTAAATTCTTGTGAGAAGCCCAAGCACAAAGCGTGCCATGGAAAACTTTTTCAATATATATTTAAGCCCATTTTATGGTTTCACTTGCCACTCGTAGATTTTCATTGTGATTTTTGTTCTGAGCTGGCGTCGCAAATCGCTTGAGCTGTTTATCAAAGTTTTCTATTTTGAATTGGGGTTTCATTTTCGCTTTTGTTTTCCATATACCCCGCAAGTGAAACTGGAGAAGAAAATACAATTTTTTGTGTGTTTTTAAGAAATGATACTGGGAAAGGGCTTTTCAGAATATATTCTTTATTCAGAACTCGAACAATTGACTCGGTTTACATTGATATGTAATTGCTTTCAGATCGAGCTCATTTACAAACAATTTCTGTAAAACGTCCCCCTAGAGAACATTCATGGAGTTGCCATAATACTCTCAATTTCCATTCATAAAATATTGTATTGTATTGTATTGAATGGGTGTATTCATGTATTCATTACAGTGCGTTAAAAGAAGAAAACAAATTGAACATAAGACATATAGGGAATATAGGAATGCAGTTCATTAAAATTATAAATTTGGTTACCGATTTACTTTTACATACTCTACATTTTTTACATAAATTATTGTAACACTTTTACTGTTATTTTCCCCAATACCCATATTTCAAAATTGCCATTGCTCAGCAACGTCAGCGACGCGATTTCCATTTCCCCAACTTATCTGCTAAGTGGAGACATTTTTGCAGGGTATCTGCAAAGCGAAAACTATCCGGTAGCGCATTCTTACTTGTTTCATATGTGCGTGTACAGCAAAATATAAAAGAATTAAATGGATTTATAAGTATTTGTGGGCTTTTAACGGGAAGGTTTACACTTTTTAAGCATTCAGTTCGCAGTCCGCTTGTGCAAATATTTGCGCTGCTATTGACCTGCCATTGAGCAGTTGTCGGTCTGTCGGCCTTTCTCTCGGTCCGTCAAGTGGGCGTGACAGGCGGCGCCTATATTTAATGCGATTTGCTTGGCCTTTTTTTTTTTGCGACTTTGTAGAACTTTGTAATTAAATGCAAATTAAGTGAACCGTATTTTGCGCCTTGATTTCTTAACCCTTTTTTTTTTGCTGACAATTTTAAACTTGCTAGCAAACTCATTGGCAAAACTCTCAATAATGCTGCGACTCTATTAACGCCAATGTTGCATTAATAGATGCTGCGCGGGTCGAAGTAAAAGGGGAGCCAAGGGTACAGCTCACGCGCTTCATGCGGCAGTGAGGCAACTTTTCTAATTAAGATCCCTCGAGGAGCAGCTTAAGAGGGGCGCCGAGAAGTCATTTTGGCTTAAGAGCCGCGTTAAAGCCTGTTGCTGCTACTTTTTTATTTGCATATCAAATTCAGTAGTCGCATAATGAGTTGCTAAGCAAAGCGTTGCCAAGGAACGCAAATCAGCACAAATCAAATATGCATTCTTTTCGCAATTGCAACTGCAATTGCAACGCAATCAAAAACTAGCAAGAACTTCTTCCAAAGCATCAGAAACGCCAACAGAACAAAACTAACTCTAACTTTTGCTGCAAAAACCAAAAACACGCGGCAATCGACAATGTCGAATATATAGTATATATCTATATATTTGTACACTCGTGTGTCTAAGTTTTTTGTTGGGTTTACCTCGCAACTGGCAACTGACAATTGGTAACGGGTAAACTTAGGCAACTGCCCGAACGGGAAGCGGGAGTTACAACTGTTGAAAGTTAAACCTTAAGCATCAAGAGCACCAGCTCGTAATTACAGATTTCGGAACGAAACGAATCGAAAAGTAAACGACGGCTTCGAATGGAAATGGAAGGCCCAATTCAAAGCAGAAGTTGCGGGCACGCAGGGCGAAGGAAATCACACTGAAATCAGGCAAACCTGCCAAAACTTCCAGCTGGTGACTAAAGCGCCTCAGTCACGGCCAAAACTAACGTAGGCGGCAACTGAAGCCAGGTGCTCCAAAAGGGAGAACGGGTAAACTTTGCAAAGCCGTGAAGAGGCCTCTTAAGCGATTTTCCGCAACGCTGCGCTGCACAACAATATGGCGGCGGTATCTTCAAGTGTGGCGACGGGTGCAAGTTGCATGAGCGATCTGCTGAGTAAATTTACGGCAAACGAAAATTAAGAAAGTTGCAGCAGCCCCTTGGGACGGGCGGGAGGGACACTAAACTTGGCAAGCGTTTGCATCGCGTGTAGGCTTATTTACGATGCGCAGTTAAGCTGCGTGTGTGTCGCCCCAGCTTGATAGATGTGCAACAGTGCGCCGCGGCGTGGCAGGAAATGGATTCTGAGTCTCGTCTTGAGTTATGCGCCCAGCGCTAATCGAAGCGAGACGCGTCCTTCTATGCCACAACAACAACGGGAACTACTGCAACTGCAACAACGGCCGGGACTTCAATTACGGCTTCAAGTCGCTCTCGGGCGTTTGTTAGTTCAAGCTGGTCAGCCAAGAGGCAGCAAAGAGCGAACAACTCAAGTGCGGGCCACGGCTCAGACCTGTGCAGCGCCTGCTACCACGGCGTGGGGCAAGACAAATGCTTACAAATGTTGCCAACGGTTCTCTAAGCCAAGTATTTGCTGGATGTACGCTCTTGTCTGGCATCTGGGAAATAAATGAGTCAGCATTTGTTGGCCGGACGGCAGCGTTGATTGAATTGTTATTGTTATTGCCCGGGAGTCGTCTTAAAGTTAGCTTAAGCTGCTCCAGAGGAGTCTCCACCTGCTCATAGAATAAGCCCAGACACACACACCCACACACACGCACATCTAATATAAATGTATATATACTGGCCCTGGCACTTTTCAATTAAAACAATTGTCGACGACAATAAGTTATACAAGTTAGCAGCAAGCTGTTCTGCTCCTGCACCCGCCCCTGTTCCTGTCTCCGCCACAGTCTCGGCCTTCATTCTTGCTTTGGTCTTTGCCTCAGTCGCGGCACTGGCTCGTGGCTGATGTCGCTGACAGTCGCACGTACGCTTAATTAGAAAAAGTTGCAGCGTCCACCTCGACGCTTTGGGGCACGCCCATGCCCATGCCCATGACCACGCCCCCCCCCTCACCCGCGTCCATCCCAGCAGCTGTCAGCGTTCGCCCACATTTTTGCAGCGGAAGTAAATTTACACTTCAGTTTTTATTATTTTCCGCCGAGCGCGCAAAAGCGCGACTAATTTTTTTGAGCGCCGGTCCAGGCCCTGTTTTCCCATTGCATAGCCACGTTTCCTTCCGCTGCAGGAAAATTATACCGAAGTTTGCATATAGCCAAATGTTATATATCCCTTCAAATACCATGCTTTTTGTAGGGTATCCACATGCATTTGCACATCCAGTTAATGCACCTCGACCTGTGGCAGGCACGTGCCTGGCAGGCCCTGTAGCTCCTGCGAGTTCTCTAGCAAATGGAAAATGAGCAGCGCGCGCCTCGCGCAAGCAAAGAAAGCAAGTAAGACCCTTGCAGTCGGGTCTAACAGACGGCGCAATACTCTTTCACACGATATCGTGACATCTGTAGCAGAGGTTCTCAGTAATCAGCCTGCAAAAATGTACCTCACCCCCGTAGTCGTATTCAAAAGTTAACCACTGTATCTGACACTGGCATACACGAGTATATATTCCAAGTTTCAGGTCTCACTTCAGACGGACCGATTCCCAGACGGATATGCTCTCTTCACTGCGTGCACGAGCAGAGAAATGAAGTCGGGCCTGAGACGGCAGGTGGGAGAGCACTGCAGTGGAGCTGGTTACTTGTCTTTTGTTTGCTTTTGGCGCGTGTGTCTCGTTTGGTGGCTTTTGTTCTAGCTGCGGCCAATGTTGCTGCTGTGCTGATGATCCGCCTGCTGTCAGTTTGTTGGCTGATTTTGTGCACTTTGTGGCTTTGGCTTGGCCGGCCCAACCCTTGGCCGGCAATCCACCTGACCGTCGCGTCGCCGGATGTCACGTGCGCATCATTTTCCAGCACTTTTGCTGTCTCCGCTGCGCACGCTGTAATTATAACGGGCGTTGCTGAAATTAGTTGCCACGGGCGTGGCACCAGCTACGAGTCATGCGGCTCAGCTCTGACCTGCGGAACTGTGGACCTGCACACCTGTGAACCCGGCCAGGAGCATGGCCACACACACACACACACACACACACGTTGGTTCCGTTTCGGCGGGTTGGGCGTTCATTAAACCAACGCTCGCATGCGATTTTTATAGTCGGGTCCATTGTTGACGTTGTTTGTTGTGGCTGCTCGGGCTGAGTTTCAACTTTGTTGCTTTGTTTTTATTTTTTGGGCTGGTTGCTTTTAATGCCTTTCTGTCAACGTCAGCGTGATTAGTTGTGCCATTTTGGGGCTGCTTTGTTGTCATCTCTGTGCCTGCTGCATTGTCAAATCCATTTGGGTTTTGGGCACACGAACCAAACGATAAATATATATGTATTATATATGTTTGTGTGTGTGTGTGTGTGTGTGTGTGTGTGTGCGACATAAGTATGTGCATGTGCTCAAAGGTGTAGCAGTGACAGCAGCTAATACCAATTAACAAACCCATAAACCTGACACACGAACTCGACCTCAAAACGAGGCGCTTGACTCGCTTGCACTTACATCATTAACGGCATCATTTACACGGAGCACATCCCCCACCTGCACTTTGGGTGACGCTTTAGAAGACTTTAAGTTGCAACTAATGAGACTCCGAAACATAATTGTTGGCATTTAGTTAGACGAGAATGAACGGCGCCACGTTGACAGGCAGAACACACACTCATGCAAGCACACGCACACACAAGCACACACCCTCCTACACACGCATACAAATAAAGTTTAGCTCAAAGTGACACGGCATGAAAAAGAAGCATCACAAACAAAAGCAGCAACAGCACAAGTGGCGGCAAATGCGACAGGTCCGGCAACTGGGGAAGCACAACGAAAACAAATGCACCTAATGACACAATTTCACACACTCACACAGTCAACCGCACACACACACACACACAGACACATATTAGATAATGGAGCAGTGCAAGTCAGGAAACTGTTATACCATTTTAAAGAGCATACGCGGCGTATGCGTGCTCTTTTCTGCTACTCCTCTCTTCTGGCAACATCGTGAAATCCTCTCGTTTTCGAAATTCTCCAGCGAATGCTGCCAAATGATGGCGAATTCAGAGCGAGTCGTTCGGCTGCCATTTCGCCGCGTCGGCTTTTAAACGACCACGAGCTGCCAGTTGCCAGCAGCCAACAAAGTGGAGCAGTTCGGGCCAGTTTCTGGTGTTCAGTTAGCCGGCTCAGCAGCCAAGACCGAGTGCCAAATGACGCGACACGATACTTGTCCAGTGATAGCCGGCATTGTGGCATGCCACCTATAATCGAAGTTTCTCTGTGTTTGTGTGCGTGTGTGCGTATGTTCAGCGAGTGCGGCCCAAGAACTAAACGCAACTCAGGCAAAAAGTTCACCAACATTTCGGGTATGTTGCACATTTATTTTACTTTGCATTCCAGATTGGGCGATCCTGCAACACCACCAGACCCGGTAGCAGTTGCAGCAGCTACCAAAACTAACGCCGTCAAGTTTGAAGTTGCAACTTGTAACCTAGTTTTGGGTACTCGTGCCTTGCCACATGCATGTGTCTGGGTTGGTGTGTGTTTGTGTGCGGGTACTGTTTTCTTGATTTGGGTGTTGGTGTGCGTGTATGGCTTGGCGCGCCTTGCCTGCACTTTACGCGCGCTCCCTTTTGCCTCTTTGTTACTTGCATTTTATGGAATTTTTCCGTGTACATATTATTCATGCCACTACCCGAAAAAAGGGAAACAGCAGCGGCAGCACCAGCAGAAGCATCAACAGCAGCAACAACAGAGAAAAGTGCAATGGCAGTCGGGATCCGGCGCAGGCAGCTGTGATTTGTATGAATGCTGCCATTAAGCTGACGACGACAAAACAGCGGGGTGGAGGGCGTAGTAAGAGAAGGGCTTGCGTTAACTTACCGTTCGTTGCTTTCATTACGTGCCAGTTGCCCATTTTGCACACATTTCAAACGGCGACGGGGCGTATACGTAATACGAGACTTTCTCCTGGATGCTGGCGCATTATTCACATACACACACACACACACACATACATCCACACATTTGGGATATTAAGGCCAACAAAAATGACACGATAAAACTTGGCCAAGAAAAAAAGAAAACTTTACGTTAACGAATTCAATTGCCTTGAGTTTTATTTAAAAACAAATGGTGGCAGATTTTTTAAATGACAAGAATTAAGATAACAAATTCGCAGAACAACCTAAATAAGAAGAAGAAGAGCGAAGAAGAAAAATAAAGTAAAGCAGCGTTAAGAAAATGCTGGCAAAACTTTTGTACCGGCAAATAAAACAAAAGCCCGTCAAAGCCCGAGCACAAAATTGTTACAGAGTACAAATAGAAAAGCCCAGCCAGGCAACGACAACAACAACCATAAGCAGTGAAATACTTAAGCCAAAGTCGCGACGCAGTCAAAGTCAGGAAGCCGCACGGCTCAGCCGGATGTACGAGGCACCCATTTTGGATAGAGGCGGTTGGGGCACGCCGGAGCCGAGGGGACTGGCAAATATCCTCTTGCCCGGCCCGTCCCTGCAAAAAGTCTAATAAATTAAGCAATTTACATGAATTGTCGTTTGCTGTGCGCCCCCAGACAACTCATTTGTATATGGCAACAAGCAGGAGGCGTGGCAGTCGAGGGATTTGTTAAAAAAAAAAAATAGAAAAAAACTTTGTCGCTCGTCGACAATAATTCAAAGACTCGGCAAGAGTTCTCTGCTCAGCAGCAGTGGGCCGTAAGGTAGAAGGGCCTGCAATTTGTTTAATTTCATTAAATGTATCTCACTGATGCTGCTGCTGTTGCTGCTGTTGCTGCTGGTGATATTTTTGCAGTAAATGTTGTTGCCGCTGTTGTTTTGCAGTTGACGTATGCGCTTATCTGTGCACATTTGCAAGTTTTTATTTTTTGCTGTTGTTTGCGATTTAAAGCCATGAAATTTATGTGCATATTTTGGCCATTTGACTTCCAGTTGTTTTCTGCATAAACATAAATACTGTAGCCACTAAACGTATCTGCTCGAATAAATGACAGCTAAATAGCTGCCGGCAACTGCTGCTGTTGTAGGCGTTGCTGCGGTCGCTGCTGGTGCATTAAGTTTTTCCCGCTCACAGATAAGCAACAGTTAAAAGTTTTTTGCTGTCAAAACTTTTTTGCTTAGAGCCGATTCTATCCTGTAGCTGTTCTTGCTGTTGTTCCCGTTGTTGTGTTGCCTTAGCGTCAACACGTGGCGCTCAGAGCTAATCAAACTATTGATTGTTTGGCTGATTGTGGCAGCGGCTTTGACTTTGACTGCGATCGTTTTTATTGCCACCGCAGCAGCGACAGGTGAAAGTTGTGAGTTGGGCAACTTTGAAGTTTTTTGGCCCAGCTTGACTTTCACTTTGCCAAACTAATACCAAAAGTTTTCGCTTTTCATTTGCGCTAGCAGGAAATTGATTTTTGATGTGTTGCTCTCTACCTTCCATTGCCTTCGCTCTCCGTCTGAGCTTTGAACCCTTCACTGCGTAACTTTGCCAATATTTGTTTGTCTTTGCTTTCGCTTTCGCTTTCGCTGTCGCTCTTGTTCCTGCTCTTGGCCTTCCTGGAAGCGAATCATCTTGTTGCTAGGTGCTAACCTCTTTGACATGCAAAAATATTTTTCCTGCGCTCGCATTTGACACATTTCGCAAGCTGTTTATTGATTTTGCATAAGCAGGCAAACTGAGAACCGCAGGAAAAAGTATGTGTGAAAATTGAAACTCAAATATAACATTGCATGAGGTTACTTTGCATATGTTACGTCAAGTATACGCACCGTTTCAAAAGCATTTGACACATTCGCTGCTTTAAAGCAACTTGTGCTACGAATACAGCCCCTGACTTCGTCCAGTCGAGTTGTGCTTAAACACTATGTCAACGAACTAAATGCGGTCTGCACAGCTACATTACCTTGTAAAACCCAACCGAAAAGCTGTGCTCAGAAGAACTCAATGCAAACATGCACGTAAACACACTCAACCTGCAGCAGCCGACCCGAGGGCCATCTACAAATGTTTAGAAAAGCACTTTGCGGTGCACAAAGTTTTACTTGACACAAAATACTTCAAATCCTGCACCTAACATTTTCTCGGGCGCTCTGGCACCTTTAGACAAAAAATAAAAAACAGAAAGAAAGGTAAATTCGTCTGAAAATTGTGTGTTGCATAATTATTTTTACTAAACGCACACATTTTTGTCACATGCCGAGGGTAAAATGCCATTTTTGCGCTTATTTAAGCCATTGCATAAATTTCAACACAAAATGAATACCAACTCGCTAGTACACACACACGCACATACTCGCCTGTCATAATATAACACATACATATATGCAAATTTTTCTGGCAAGCGGGTGCGAAAGGCCAAGGCATGCAATTGCAGGAGCCCGCAGCAGGTCCAGTGCCATAGCATAATGTCGGTGGCCCCTTTGCGAAGAGGCAGACGTGCTTTAGATGTTTAATACACACACACACACACACTCACACATCCACGTACACACACATGCACTCACATTGAAACTCGCTTCAATGTCAAAGTTGCGCCAGGAATGTGTGGAAAATTATTTTGCGATATAACGCGCGAATGAAAAATGTATAAAATATTCACAGAAGCGTTTTACATTTCAGCGACAGGACGAAAAGCACTCAAAATAAAAAACACAAATTTTCGAAACAATTCGTGTGAATGCAAAACGCGTTTGCAATTTATGAAATGGAGGAGACCTGAAGTGGCATTGAGTGTGGGGTTAGCCAATTTTCAAGTTTCGAGTCTTGAAACTTAAACGATAACGGCAACAACGTTTCAGTTGCGTGGTTTGCTGCCATTGCTTACAAGGCAAAAAAATACAAAAAACAAAAATAAAAAACAAAAAAAAAACAAAAAACCGATTTAAGTTTTAAGCGTTTGACGCTTAACAACCACAAAATGTCGACACAAAGTTTCACACGCACCCCAACAAAAACAGGAGAAAAGAGCAATTTCATTGCCATGTTAACCCAAGTCATAAAGTCAAGGATGAAATGCAAAGTGCCGAAGTTTTAATTTAAATTTGCCGAGCTCCGCACTAAAAGCAACAGCAACAGACTCAAAAAAAGTATTAAAATCCGCTAACTAAAGAAAAACCATGCGCTTCAAAAAGCACAAAACAAGTTAAAACAACAAATTTACATAAAAAACCACAAGTAAGCATGCTGCAGTTTAGGGCTTTTAATTACAAAAATCATATGTATTTTGAGCTCTACTAAAACTAAAGTTGAAAAACTTTGCTAAAATATCTTTTGTATTATCTTAAAATTAAGGGTATAGTTTTAAATACGGGGTTTCCCTTTCCATCTGTGTGTGGCTAAAAACGAAAAGCAATAAAGTAGTAAATGAAAAATATCAACATAGTGTATTGAAAGCGACAACAAACTCTTTAAACCCGCGAGCCACGATCCAACCACACTTTCAATAGCTCCAATAACTCAACAAAAAAACGCAAAAGAAGAGACTGTAATAGGGCCTGCACTCACAATTTAGTGCAGGGCCCAGAAAAAACGGTGCGAATTACGATGCCTTTGAGTAATACACTTTTAGAGGATGCCGAGAACTCGCGGCTTTTATCTGCATAGCTCATACGCACTGTATGTCAGCGTTACTGGTCGCCAAGCGGCAACATTTTTGGCACAGCCACCAAATGCTTTATCCTTACAGGGGACGCACAAAGTGGAAACGCTCTAAGAGCTACAAAAAAATTGCAACACATGGCGTATGCTTCCATCCACACACACACACACACACACACACACACACACACACATAAACATGGATACTGGCTTGCACGCTAATACACCCGCAACTAGTTCTTGCTGCGCTTTAAGCTTACGTCAATATAACGCCAGTTTTTACTTTTCGTTTTTTCCAAAGCAAACCTACTCTTTTTAAGCTTTTAACCTTTTGTTTAAGGTGTTCCGAATATGTGATATGTATAAAAAATATCACATAGCATAGCTCAGGTCTGCTTATAAATATTTTAAAATTCCATTGAATAATTTAGTTGTTTTTGACTTCGATTAAACGTGGGTGCTATTATGAATAAGGTAATAGAATTGTCATACACTTATTATGAAACATGTTGTTCAGCTACGATATCTAAGGCATTCTTCGCAATTTTATTATCAATGGCATTAACAGAAGTAAGCACTTTAAATGGTATTTGTCTGAAATATCACTTTTTTGTAAGACTTCTTACAGTTAACATAACTTCCAAATTTAAAAAATGGCAAACTTTCGCTGATGTTACCACTGAGACTGTTTCTTTTTGAAGCCAAATCATGGGGCCTTATCCCCTTGTGGAATTCACAGCATTAACAACACCGCTGAAAGGAATGGCTGACTACGAAACACAATAAGTGACTGACTGATGACAGAATGCGTAACTGACGGGCAACACGAAACGAATGTTCGTTGAGTGGAGTTCTTTGACTAATGAGGACGCATAGGAGAGATACGCAATGCGCGTCGCATGTCAATAAGTGGCAGCAGCAACGACAAAAAACACGTTAGATTTCCCTGGTCGAGTGTGCTTCAATTGGATATCTTGGGTACAGTGACATTCATTCGAAACAAAAATTCAGAATCAAAGCTTTACTCACTTCAAGAAAAACTTCCCTATTTATAATCTGATATGGTAAAGGGTAAAAAAAACATTTATATTATTTAAAAACTCATTCTTTCCATTTGGCATCATTTCTCGAATGCCTGTCAGTTTTTGGATTCAAAGAGATTACAGATTTCTATTATACCCTTCAACAATGTACAGGATATACTCCCGAAATAAGTGCCAAAGAAAGTTAGAGGCTATGCAGCACAAAACAGAAAAGAGCTAGCACGAGACCCGGGAGGTAAGACAAAAGACGAGTCCTAATAAAATGAGGACGTGTCGCTATGATAGCAGGTAAAACCCAGCTGGCATACTTTGGGGCACTGTGACATATTGGATGCGCTGCGTCTGCCTTGTCTGGTGCCCTATACTCAGGGGGGTCGTAAAGTATTTGTTAGTGGCGCAACTTAAGAACTAGGCAAAGAAGTTGCTGAAGTCACAAATCATTCAATTTGCCATTCAGCAAGGGCCAAGCTGGGGAAAATGTAGTGTGAAGATGCTTTGAGGATGCTTCGTAAAAATAAGTTGTTGCTCTAACTGTCAAAGAGTAAAACTACACAGATCCAAAGCGTCATTCAATTTGCAACCGTATATATTGTATCACTGGAGCAGCAAAGCTTTTCCTGCTAATTGTGAGCATCCCACTGTATTTTCCTCAACCAGCCTCGACAAGGCAAATAACATTCGAGTCACACGAGGAACCAGAAGTGAGGGTTTATAAAAAGAGGAAAATATGAAGTAAGGTATTTGTTAGTGGCGCAGCTTAAGAACTAGGCAAAGAAGTTGCTGAAGTCACAAATCATTCAATTTGCCATTCAGCAAGGGCCAAGCTTGGGAAAATGTAGTGTGAAGTTTCTTCGGGGATACTACGTAAAAACAAGTTGTTGCTCTAACTGTCAAAGAGTAAAACTATAAAGATCCAAAGCGTCATTCAATTTGCATCCGTATATATTGTATCACTGGAGCAGCAAAGCTTTTCCTGCTAATTGTGAGCATCCCACTGTATTTTCCTCAACCAGCCTCGACAAGGCAAATAACATTCGAGTCACACGAGGAACCAGAAGTGAGGGTTTATAAAAAGAGGAAAATATGAAGTAAGGTATTTGTTAGTAGCGCAGCTTAAGAACTAGGCAAAGAAGTTGCTGAAGTCACAAATCATTCAATTTGCCATTCAGCAAGGGCCAAGCTGGGGAAAATGTAGTGTGAAGTTTCTTCGGGGATACTACGTAAAAATAAGTTGTTGCTCTAACTGTCAAAGAGTAAAACTATAAAGATCCAAAGCGTCATTCAATTTGCATCCGTATATATTGTGACACTGGAGCAGCAAAGGTTTTCCTGCTAATTGTGAGCATCCCACTGTATTTTCCTCAACCAGCCTCGACAAGGCAAATAACATTCGAGTCACACGAGGAACCAGAAGTGAGGGTTTATAAAAAGAGGAAAATATGAAGTAAGGTATTTGTTAGTGGCGCAGCTTAAGAACTTGGCAAAGAAGTTGCTGAAGTCACAAATCATTAAATTTGTCATTCAGCAAGGGCCAAGCTTGGGAAAATGTAGTGTGAAGTTTCTTCGGGGATACTACGTAAAAATAAGTTGTTGCTCTAACTGTCAAAGAGTAAAACTATAGAGATCCAAAGCGTCATTCAATTTGCATCCGTATATATTGTGACAGTGGAGCAGCAAAGGGTTTCCTGCTAATTGTGAGCATCCCACTGTATTTTCCTCAACCAGCCTCGACAAGGCAAATAACACTCGAGTCACACGAGGAACTAGAAGTGAGGGTTTATAAAAAGAGGAAAATATGAAGTAAGGTATTTGTTAGTGGGGCATCTTAAGAACTAGGCAAAAAAGTTGCTGAAGTCACAAATCATTAAATTTGCCATTCAGCAAGGGCCAAGCTGGGGAAAATGTTGTGTGAAGTTTCTTCGGGGATACTACGTAAAAATAAGTTGTTGCTCTAACTGTCAAAGAGTAAAACTATAAAGATCCGAAGTGTCATTCAATTTGCATCCGTATATATTGTGACAGTGGAGCAGCAAAGGTTTTCCTGCTAATTGTGAGCATCCCACTGAATTTTCCTCAACCAGCCTCGACAAGGCAAATAACACTCGAGTCACACGAGGAACCAGAAGTGAGGGTTTATAAAAAGAAGAGAATAAAAGGCATGGCTTTGGCATTCATTGGAAGCGGGTGGCAAATGAAACTTTCACAACTGATTGAGTCAATGATGATGCCATTAAAAGTCGCAAATTGATGTTTTTGTTTCAAAAATGTGTGTGTGCTGTGTGCCAATTATAAATGTTAGATTCTGTATTTGGCATTCTAGCAACGGAAACACGCCAAGTGATTTATTTTTGATATTTCCGCTTTAGTGCGGCAGCAACAAAAACAACGAGAACAAGAACAACCAGAGAGACAACATGAACAACATCATGAGAGAACAGCGAATGCTGCAAAACTTTTTCGATAAAAATGTAAATTTATTGGATATGTGTAACAAACAAGCTGGGGCTTATACACAACTGTGTATACTCTTCTACACGTATGTATATGTCTATATATATATATATATATATATATGTATACATATATATATAATCACGAATGACAATAACGTTGATGACGCTGGCTGTTTTGGTAGGTGGGAATTCCGCGCGTCAGCAACTGGGTGATGATCTCTGCACATCATGCACGACTGGCTGAATCATATTTTTATGATTTTTTATTGGCGCATTTTGATATGCCAGTTAACAATTCATTCATTGACTTCGATGTTATTTGTGTGTGATTATTGTGTATATTGTTAGTTCGAGGGCCGCACGCGTGCTGACTTTTTAGTAGTTGATATCGCTTGTGTATGTTTTTGTTGTTGTGTTTTTGCATAACTCATCTGTTTTATGTTGCGCTACAAATTATTTCGAAAAACTTTGCGTATAACATAAAAAATTTCTCACATAAAACCTCGCTTTGTGCCAAGGAATAAACATGATGGACCCTGGACACGCCAATAGAATTGGCCGTAGGCACAAGTGAAAATAAAAAGTTTCTTTTACAGCTGAATTTAGTGAGAGCCAAGACTATCAAATCATATTAACTGCCACTTGTGCTCGTCAAAGAGCTGTACCCAAATTTAATGTCAAGTACTTTATTCCAAAACTTGAATTATATCATAACATCGGAGAGCACTCATATGTAGCCAGGCAGCAGGAAAAGTATTCAATAATTGGACTCCTGTCCTGTTTTTTCGCAACTTTAAATAAATCAATATTGAGTTCTGCTTAACATTAGTGAATGAGCCACAGCTTTAATTCACTTCTTGCATGTGTTTAAGATATAATTTACTGTTTAATCAAACAAACAATCAATTGACCAAACAGAGTGCGGCCTAGCGGTAAATAAAATACTATATATCAATTTATTGTTGACATATTTTAATGGCTTTGTCAGATCACTGGCGGTTGGTCCATAAATTAATCAATGAATTGCATTTAACAGTAATAAATGTTTGAAGCAGGCGCATTAACTGATAAGCACACAAAATTAATAATGCACACAATCAGCGATAATCGCAATGAAATGCAAACAATAAACAAAGGATATTAAAAAATAAGGCAAGGCAAGGGAAAGCAAAGGAAAAATGGATGTTTTCCAATTTCACAAACATCTCAATTCGCACAGAGGGGAGACAAACGACAAAGGACCAAGGATGACAAAGACGATGGAGCGCTATTATGTTGAAATTATGCGTTACAAAGTCAGAAGCAAACAGTTGGACAATGAAGGGACAACACATATCCCCTACCATATCTACATACTTAGCATGCAGCCGAAGGAGTCGACGGAGTCCGTTAAGTGTGATGTGAGGGTAAAACATATTTTTAAATCAAAGTGAAAGAAAGCAAACCGCTATTAGGCCACATTGAGCGGGGGGAGGGCAGGCGGCGGGTAAATCCAAAAAGGTTACAAATAGCCAACATAAAAAGTTTATTGGCGTAAAGGATTGAAAACATCGGCCGGCCAGCAGGACAGCCGCAAGGATCAGAACGGGCAGAACGTACCGTGAATGCCAAATCGCAGGCACTGTATGCTTTGTCCCAATATTATGCTCAATGGTGGGCACAACCGTATTTATTGTTGTTTATGTGCCCAGTATCTGAATGCCAGTCCAGCCCGAAACTGTCATTGTCCCAAACGAAACCCACAAACGCCTTTGATTTTCGTTTTTCGCTTCAGTTTCAGGGCTTTTCGCTTTTCGCCTTTCGATTTTCGATTGCTTTTGCTTGCCGTTGTTAAAAAACATTTATGCGCTATAATCAAAAGCAATGCGACACCCACACATGTTGCTATTGTTATAGCCACAGTTGTTGTTGGTTCCCTTGGTTTGCTTGCGAGTTCACGCAGTTCAGTTGAGTTCTGGGCAAGGTTATGGCATTTGATTATTGCCCAGGATTAGGCTATAATTGTGTATCGCATTTCGTTATTTGTTTTCATTTCGCATTCCCCCCGCATCGCCCATGGCTTGTCGTCCCCAAAATGCTGCCATTAGCGGCGCTTATAATGCAGCGCTGTTTCATTGACTTCGGCGGGGGTAAAGGGGGTAGTATGGAGATAAATGCCGCAATATGTTGTGATGAGCTTCAAAGCCGATAAGTCCAACAAATTGATGCGTTTTATAATCCGCACCTTTGCTATACGCTGCGTATGAGTTATATTTTGCCAGATGCAATGATCGGCACTCAGCCGGAGGACAACGCCGACAACGACTAATACCACAGCAGAGCAGCGGGAAAGCCATAATGAAACCGCACATTCTCAACTGGCGACTAAAAGCAGCAGCTGGGCAGCCAGCTGCTGGAATTGGCTTGAAAATTTCAGGCATATTTGGTAACGGGTCATTAAATACGGAAATTGAGTCAACAAAGCCAAAACGCCAAACAGGAAGGATATACGAAAGCCACAAATACACACAAAACACAACTCGACAGCGTTTTTGCGGCTACAGAAAAGATTCCTCGATTAAGCTGTTTGCTGTTTTTGTTGCAGCTATTGCCATAGGTTTGATTATGTAACCTTTGGCTGTGCCCAGATACACACACACACACAACACACATACACTCACATACATGCAAAACTCAGTAATTGCTGGCACTGAAAGGAGCAACAGCGGCAGATTTCTCCTCTTTCGATTGGCTGCCAATAACAGAAACGCTTCCATGCACAATACAATAACAGTTACAATGTCAGTATGTGTGGGTGTGCGAGTGCGTGTGACTGTGTGTGAGTCAAAGCTTACCCAATTGGATTCCGTCTGTGTTGACTGTCGGTCAAGCGTAAAATGCAAAACGTATTTCGCATTCACATATTTAAATATCTTCACTTTTTACCCTCCTTTCTTTTTGAAAATCAACAGCAGTTGTTCTTGCGAATATTGCTGGCACCTAACCTAACCTTCTTTATGGGCAATTTGGGCCTCAGGTATTGCCTCACGCAATTGGCCTATAGAGACATTTTCTCTTGGCAACTTGTGCTGTTCGATAATGAGATACCCTTTGCCTCTAAGGAAAGTTTTAAAGTGAGCTCTTTAGCAGATAATTAGTGAAAACAAACGCCCACCTGCTATGCAATACTCTACTTATGAACAATTAACTGAAAACATTTTTGCTTAGTCTACACGATTTTCTCAGCAGGTGAGCGAAAAACTTCAGCAACTACTATGACTACCATTGTGGGCTGTGAACAGTTTCGGATATTCTAAGTTTGTTTTACCAACTTCTTACTCTGCCCCGGACTGAACCCCTTCCGAATTTGCCCCCTCGATCTCGAATTTGCATAAAATATTTATTATTACAACGATTATGCAAAGAGTTCGTTTTGTGCGAAACTTTTGCGTTGCATCAGCAAAAACGAAGAAATTTGTGTGGTGGTTGCATATTTTGTTGTGGTAACTGCCTTTGGTTGGAGCTTTCTAGCCTCTATATACACTACACACAGAAGACACAAATCACTAGAAAAACCACAACCGAAAAACATTCAAGTGAAGAATACTCTTGATTAGAAGAGTTCGATGCTAATATTAAAAAAGGCATTTCTTGTTCCACTTTGCATGCACCACAACAAAAGACTTGTGTGGCAATTCAATTTATCCAAAGCAGCGCCCTGAAGTATGCCATAAACATAATTAAAATGTTTTTAATTTACGTTTGCCAAGTGGCAAGAAAATTAACTTTTCAGCATTGTTGGCGACAATTTCATGCAGGAGCTGACAGTCATTCGAGCCAAAGCCAGGGGAGGGCCAAGGGCGGTGTTCGGTATGGGCGACGACAAGCGCAATTAACATATTTTATCAATCTTTTTACGTTGCCCCCCGCCATTCCCATTGCCTTTGCCATCGCCCGTCCGCACTTACGCAATTTAAATAACTCAAGTGGCAAACGGCACATCGCAAGGACGCTCGACACAGGCGCAGACATACGAGCATCAGCAGGCGGCCAGACAGACTGGGAGGCTGGTAGGCAGCATCGTTTCAGCGCCATTCACATAAACACATTAACACTTTGTGTGTGTGTGAGTGTGGCGCAGGTGCAGAGAGCGCGGGGTTAAAGTTGGCCAGGCCACATTAAGCTCAGCGCATTTTTCGCCCGGGTCACTGGGGTCGCAAGGTCGCCCCGCATTACGCACTTGGCCAAGTGAGACATGGGGCGGATAAGCAGGACTCGAATTCACCGGATACACGAGGCAAAACCAAGCACATAAATTACACTTTAATTTTGCAGCATTTTTGGCCACGGCTTATAAATCAACAGCGTGTGCTGGAAAGGGCGCCAGCAAACACAAAAAACAACAAACACAGAAAAATATGAGCAAGTGCCGCCATGGAGCGACAGCTGCTTCTGGCCGGGTCCCCCTTATGCCTGCCCATGGTTCAGAGCCCGAAGAGCAGGCCATGGGCAATATTGAAATTTCAATTTAATTACATGCATTGAGCGGAGCGAGGACTCTCCGACCTGCCCGCCACTTGCCAACGAAACGAGCAGTCGGGCAGCAACAACAACGCCAGCGGCAGCAACAACAAACACAACAAAATTAGCGCGTAAAAATTGAAGTGCACTGTGGTTAAAGCTTAATTTGTTGAGATAATTGTGCGCAAATTGTATTATTATGAAATGGGCAACCGCTTTTGGGTGTTTTTGCTTCTTTCGCACTTATTATCAAAATTGGATTTCAAGTGCGCCTCGACCACAGGCTGGCTCAACTTTGACCTTAACAACACTAACTCAGTTCGGCTCTTTGCGTAATTGGATAATGGGCGAGATTTGGCTGAAACGAGACCGAAAGCCAAGCAAATCCAATTAGCTGCGACCAGAGCTATGCCATTGAAACTTTCTTCCGCTTCTTTCTTTATATATATGTATATATAAACCATAGACGGCAAAAATGTCCAGGATTTAGTACCCATGCTTGAGGTAATCAAAACTGGTCCAAACATTTCCAAAAAGTAGTACAACTTTTTATACTGCCTGAATTTAACTCAGCTAATAAAATGTTGATCATAGAAACCCAAATGCTTACACAATTGTTCATGCATCAACTATAAATTGTTGCACAAAATTAATCAAATTAAGCCAAAATATTTCTACTCTCCGTTTTTCGGAATGATGGGCCTAAGTGCAATATCGGAGATTGAGAATATGAATCTCCAAATTTGTGTCAAAAATTGCTGAGGAACCTCAAGATGACCTTCAAAGATCCACAATCCGTGAACAAATTATAATAATTAAAGGATTATTTATCAAAAACTATATTTTCGACGCTTTTGCTATTTTCTTGCTAAAACTATATAAACTTATGAATCTATATTCGGGCTGCAGAGAAAAAATACCTTCGAAAACTGTGTTAAAAAAAATACAAATTTTTTGCTTTTTTGTTTGTATTGGAGGCTTTTATGAAGGGTAAACTGATGTTGCTGATATATCGCCTGAAAATTAAAAATGTGTCAAACTGCGAAATTTGTTTGATAATGGCGGACATAGCTATATAGCTATATCGATTTGGCTTGAATTATTTTTTGCCAAAATTAATAAATTGCAATAATAATGATGCTTTGAGATGCATTGATTGCAAATAACCATAGCCTTACCTATATTGCTTTTGGATCATATTAAATATTACAGCAAATAAAATTAAAACTTGACTTCCACTGCGCTGCGGAGTTTACCCAATCAGCTACTCGAGAATCTCAGTTCTTTATTTATTTTTTGCTTGTTTTGTTTTGAAATATTAAAAGCCAAGGGGCGTGCAAAGGGTCAACGAGGCGTGCCCCAAACAACAGTGCAACCCATTCTGTCGAATTCTGGGTAATGCTTTTAATTAATTCCTAGCAGAAGAGAAGAAGGCAAAGTAAAATGCAAAAGTCGCGAGACGAGTTAAGTCGAAAAGAGCCGAGCCGAGGCAGAGATTCAAAGTCAAGTTGGCTGCAGCTGGGAATGCATCGAATAAAAATATTATGAATAAAATCCATTCATGCAAAAGTCGCCCAAAACCAGACCGCAAGTGCGGCACTTTGGCATGTACATATGTGTGTGGGTGCGTATATGTATCTGTGTGCATGCGAAAGTGCATGTATATGTGAATGTGGTGGCTGTGGCTCGTCAGGGTAACCACATGCCGCTCGCAGTAGAGCGGGCGAAATCAATTTTAAAGCGAATTTAATAAAAGCGCGTTTATGCACATTTTGTGGCAATTAAATACAGTGTAAATGTTGGCCAAACGAGGCTCCACTGTGAACGTGGCACATTTAAACACATGTCGCCCGGCTGCCCTTCGGCAGAGTGGGGAGGCACGGCGGGCACGTGGAGTAATTAAGCTGATGTGCAAGTCTTTGACGTGGTGCGAACATTGCCAGCAGCAGGCAATTAAATTGATGCCCGAACAGACAGCTTAACCCACAATTTTGGGCGCGTTCTGCCGCGACAGATTTATGACAATCGCGCGAAGCAACTTTGAGGGGTCCTCGGGCTAATGTTGGCGACTCTGGGGAGGGGCGGCGTGCCGTTGAGTAGGCTCACCTGACAAATGCTGCGACTGGTCGTAAAAGTGCGAGCCAAACACTTTGAAATAAACATTTCAATTTGTTGCCACCGCTGCTGTGGCAATTTGGTGTGAAAAACTTGTAGATATTTTTAGAAGTCGTCTTCTGCCGACTCCTCGCGGACTCGCTGACTTTAGGGCCATGTGACGGGAACATCTTCGTGCCAATTGCATGGCAGGCGAAATGTGTCAAGTGAGCGGTGACTGATGTAGCGAGTAACAAGCAGACGCCCCACCACCGCCACCACCAACGACCAACCACCAGCAGCAGCAGCTACTTCGACAGCAGCGCCCGCGGCACAGCGAAGCGAAATAAGCTGCACTTGCATATAAAAATTCTTCCATTGTAGATGAACACATGACTTAAGAGCAGAACAGACCAGGCAGTCATAATGGGGTGGGGTATCACTTAAAAAGACGTTCGCTTCATTCTGGCGATTGTCTGAGCCAGTTAGCTGCAGCGACTCCTTTCAGAACGACTGTCACTGTCAATGTCTCCATGACAGAGCTTGGCAATAATTTGTTTATGGACCTGTCTTTGGGGTAAGGGGCATGCAGCGTTCCCCCTCAAATACATTACACGCGCAATGTTAATCTTCTTTTAATTAAAAGCAACGAACAAAGCTCTAAGCAGCTTTTACTTGCCCCCTACTGGAGCCCGTTTCAACTCAACTCAACCCTCAACCCAACTAAACTCGACCCTACCCGAGCCGAGCCAAGCCCAGCCGACTAATTGCCATTTGTTTTGGCTGCTGTGACTTTGAGTTGGCCTGCTTTTTATTATATGCGGCATTGCAGCCACATAAAAGGCAGTTGTTCTGGCCAAAAATGTTACTGACAAGACATGTGCCTAAAGCGACAGGAGTTGAAATAAGGGCTGGGTGCGATGCCAATTACAATACAAATGTATTCACTGACAATGACACGAAATGAATGACAATGAGCATATGTATAAGTACGTGCGATGTGTGAGGAGGTGGGGAAACCAAATATGGAGGCGTCACACGAAGATAATTAACATGAATATACCCAAGGGGCGTTTGGAGGAAAAATAACATTGGTTCAATATTGCAAATGTTTATTTTATAGCGTAGGGTATATACATTCATCACCTTTTCATGCGATTTCCATAGCTTCTAGTATCATTAATATCATAATAATATTTTAATTCATAAGTAGGTATAATTTGCATTTGATTCTCTCTTTCATGGGATCTGATTATCTTAGTTGGTGATTTACCTATCTCTTTTTCTTATATTTTGAGTCGTCTTCTTTCTTACCCTCTCTCTGTATCTAATACGTGAAACTATAAATATATCACAATATTACGAATAAATTTGGTTAAATATATAATTCTATTAAACTCTCGGATTATGATTGATGACAAAATATTAAGGAAAATCAATCAAGCTATGAAATAGGTTCGCTCTGGCCTAAAAACCATGGCCGTGTAAAATATGTCAATAACAATTAATTATAAAATTCATAAAGCAAAGCCAAGCGCCCACAAAAATAACCAAAACAAAAATAACAGAAACAGGACAAAAACAATTTTATGAAAAATGCGTCTGACAAAATTGTCTCTCAGAATAATTTGTACAAACAAGCACGAAAGGGCGGCAGGGGGCGACCGGCTGTCTATGCTAACAAAGGTAGAAATATATCAGATGTAATGGAGGTTCGGGAGTGTCAGCAATTATAAAAACAATGTTTTATTAAAAATACCATAAAACAACAACAGTATCAATAATATAGCCCACCCTATGCAGACAGTTAAAAAAATGTTTGCCAGGGAAAGTAATAATAACATTGCTGCAAACACATGTTTACAGCAGCAACCGCACAACACCAACAGCTGCTGGCAGCAGACAATGGGCCCTACGCAACATCCCCGAGATGCGTCTGTGTGCACATTTTAATCAATAAACAAACGTAAAAATATGACAAACAAATTAATAAAATGCAACAACACAGAAGATTGAAGCAAAGTTCGGGGTCGGCACACTGACAAAATGTGATAAATGAAGCTGTGTGTAGGCCTGCCAATGACAATGGAACAACGGCGACAACAAGAGCCGACGAGCGAGGGAGGCTCTGACTAAATATAGATGATGCCTGCAGCCAGCCCCCTTCATTGCCGAGTAATTGTGACAATTTGGTCCCACACAAATGGCATAATAAATGTTGAGCGTAGGAAATGATGTGTGAAGTGCAGCCGATCTGCCACCCTACGATGACCTCCCCAACCCTTTGATAGTTGCCGGAAGTGATTTCTAGTTTTACTGCACGACTCGCAATGCAGCAGCCAATCGCAGTCCGCAGTCCTATAACGAGGCATAATGCGAATTTCTGCTGTTTCAGCAATGCGCAAAGCTACAACAATAACCAAATTAATAAAGCCAAGCAGGATAGCAGAACATTTCAACTATGAGATACTCTATGCGAAATGTTCAGGTAGAATGTATAATAGTTAAAAAGTGCAATTGGAATTGGACAACGATAATTATTATTATTATATAATTGTAATTCAATGCATTCTAAATATTTCAGATATATATCTAAAATATACCCTTTCTTCGGCATGATTAGCAATTATCTAATCGTTGAGTTTCCAACTTGTAAGCCCATAAAAGCAATTTAGGCAATTTAAAATACCAAATAGGAGTTGGGCAGGCGACCACAATTTGTAGCTATGATGCCAGCGGGCAAATCGGGAAGATGCAGAGCTTAAAGGATTTGGAAATGTGCATTTCCGGAACTGTAGCGCATAATTAAGCAGCCGCGGGATGTCATAAATAATGAAACGAGTAAATGCCAAAATCCATTGGCAGCATCAATTACACAGTTTGTTGTTGGGCTCAAGCCAAAATCGTGTGATTGTTGGCCAATTAGCCAGCTATAAAGCAGACACACACATACATATACATATACATATATGTATACAATACGATGCATGTTTGAGCATTTGAATGGAACGCATACCGATTGAGCGACCTAAGGTCAACGAAAATGCTTATCAGAGTGGCCCATGGAGGCCCATAAATCAAGCGGGAAACGGCGGCACGTGATTGCTGCTGAAATGCCGCTGCTCTGCAATTATTTGGTGGAAGGGGGAGCAGGGCGGCAGGGACTGCACTTGCCCGGCCATAAATTATTTATTTAGAACTTGGCTGCGTTTAACGGCATGCAATAAAATTAATATATATTTTTGCCCTGCGCTGCTTTGTCAACAACTAATTGAAACATTATTTCCTATCTCTTTTCAGCTAATTGCAGGGCAGACCATTAGGAAACTTTGTACACTCAAGTGCATGCCTGTAGATGTATGGGTGTATGTGTGTGTGTGGGCAAGTGTGTCTGGCACATGAAGCAATTAGACGCAACACTAAAATCGCCTATATATGTCAAGTAACAAACATTTTCGAAGAAAAGCAGCCAAAACAGCGGAGCAGCAACGACGCATTCCAGGCAACATTAGACCCAGCCAGTTGGCAACATGTTGCCAAGCAACGGCAGCTGCAGCAACATTTCAAAATTATTGCTAAGCGGCGGTGGCAACAACAACATACCCGCAACCACTTCGTGCGTGTTTAGTTGCGTTCGTGTCCCTGCCGGCGTCGTATCTGTGTCCGTCGGTTGCGTGACGTGCTCGTTGTGACTCCGCTGCGTCAACGAGAAAGCAGAATGACGTATTAAAATCAGACATAAACAAAGCGTGGGGACGAAGATACGTTCCTGGTACGCAGTGTAAGCGGGGTGATATCAAAATTGGAAATACTTAAACAATAAATCAACATAAAAGCGTGCTGAAAAATCTACAAAAAGTATCAAATTAAATATAAATAAAAAACATCAAGTGAAAAGAAAAAAAATTACAAACATTTATATTTTTTATGGGAAACAAATCAAAAGAATAGCTGCAATTGCGAAACAACAAAGTAATAAATACAATAAATAATAAATAAATTAATAAATTTCATAAACCAACAAAACTTAATCCTAGACTTAATATAAATTAAGTTACCCAAGTACTACATGTGTAGCTAGTGATTTATTATAATGCATGTTAGTCCGCAATAGCCGAGCCACAGCTCCAAGAACGCGCCAAATTAAGCCAAATCTGGCAAACAGCGTGCCAAATTAATTAACTCGCTCGTCAGCTACCCGCTGCACATCTCTGCAGCTCCATTAATTTCACACTTAATTAATGTCAAGCGGCAAGTGCGGAGCAAGGCCAGTGACAAACGCTCGCAAAGTGTCCAAAAAGCTGACAATGTGGCAGACGCTATCAACGCTATCCACATCACTCACAGTGCTGCCCGCGGTACTCACGCTGGCGTCGGGCTGTAAGTGCGATCTCAGGCGTCGCATCAGGTCAAACCAACGCCCCAACATTAGCGGCAACAACACGGAAATGCAAAGTCATACTCCAAGCAGCGGCAGCAATGCAGCCAACATGTTGCCATCAACATCAGCAGGCACCGCGTCAACAACGACAACGACAACGAGAACGAGAACGACAACGGCGACCGCGATGACGATGACGATGACAGCAACAGGAGTAGTAAAAACCGCGCGTAGGTGTCGCTGCTACAAACTAAGCAACAACGTGGCAACCCGCATCCTGCATTGGCTGCTGCTCCTAAGCATCTTTTGTGGTAAGTACGAGTTGCGGCATCCAACAGCCAGCAAATGAGCTATGGCCGAAGGCCGTGACTGACTTTTAGCAAAATACGCTTAAATGTCTCTGATTTAGTGGGCCACACAAAAACAGGCACACAGTCAGTGGTATAGAAATAGCCAGAACAACAAGCAACAAAAACAAAAACTGCAGTAGCATTAGTCCTGCAACAGCTAGCAAAAAACTCGCAACACAAATCAAGATGAATTTCCGTGGATTTTTGTGCAGATTTTTGTGTGGCTTTACAAAAAAAAAAATAAATGTATATATATATATACACTGACAGGAGGAGACATGAGGGTCCGGCCCCAAATAAATGCAACGAACGCACTCACAACTGACGGCCCCAAACGATTGTGTCTGTGTGTGGTTTTTAAGCCAAGTCTAAAACGCTGCAACAAATAAGCCAAACCAATTGTCGACCGTGCTCGAACATGCCATACCCTAGATAAAAAACTAGGTAGAATTTTCAATTTTAAATTATATTTCACATTTATTAAATATTTTAATTTTATATATTTTAATTTTTTTTTGATTTGAACTTTTCATTTTAACATAATTTGATTTATTTAAAATTAAAGACAAATAAAATAATCTTTATATATCTTAATTTTAACACGATATATTTAATTAAAACCCATTGAAATCGTAGTCCCTTATATTATTTTATATGGTTGTAAGAAATCCATACTATAGACACTTGTTACACCTCTTGCTATTGATGAAAATAGGGTATGAGTAAATGGATAAACATGTGAAGAGAAAAACATTTGAAAAGAGTGCCAAGAAATAGAAGAAGATAGAACGGCAGGAACGGCACTCAAATCAAGAAATAGACTGAGGGAAAAAGATAGAGAATAGTCTGAGAGGGAAGCTCAGCTGAGACCACAGAAATACAAATTGACTCCTGTTTTTCATTCCTGGGTATGTGTTTTTCACCGTTTACTCTGCTGCTTTCAATAATTTTGCCTGATTTTGCAGCTGCAGTTGGTGGCTTTTTTGCTGCTGCTGCAGTTGCTGCCACTTAAAACTGAAATTAACTCCAGCACACGAAAGTGGGCAACGAAAAAGAACATGCCAAATCAGGCAGCATGTGTGTGGTTGTGTCTGCTTGTGAGTGTGAGTGTGCAAGAATTGCTTGATTATTTCGTTTGGAAATTGATGCTGCAATCAATTATAGAACAACACAAAGAGGAGAAGCAGAAAGAATCGAATTCGGTTAGCGAGCAGCAGCCACAGCGCCCACAGCGCCCAAGAGTAATGGCCAAGCCAGCAGTTGAGGTTCTGTTGCCGCCGGCAGCACTGCCACGTTTAAAGCCATGTCTTTGTTATTGATTTGGCAAGCACACCCAGGGCGAAAGCGCTGCGCTATGCTAAAATAAACTGAAATCAATTTAGTTAAGCTCAACCAGCCACTCCAACAACACCACCCAGCCAACTAATCAAGATAAATAAATATTTATAATTAATTTAAAATATAAACACGAAGCACAACGTGGCCGCAATTAATTTCCGCAAGCGGCAGCAAACGGAATTTCAAGCACAGCACCCCTCTGCGCTTTTACGTATTACGCATACGCAATGTGGACTTAATCGACAAAGCTGACGACAGCCGCCTTCGTTTTGATAAGGTTCTCATCACAAACTTGCAGGCATATGAATAAATGAATGAACGCATGAATAAGCAATCAACTGTAATGACCAACACCACAGCAAGTGGCTAACGAGCGAGTGAAAGAGAGAGAGAGAGAGAGACCCTGGCGAAAGTGAAGAAGCGGCCGAGGGCCAAGCAAGTGGCACATTGCGAAATTAAGAAAATATATGCGCAGCGCACAAGGTTAAAGCGCAGCAGCCGTTAAAGGCACCCAGAAGGGTCAAGCAGAGCGTTAGGCGACTGCCAGCTGTGGGCCAGCCAATGGGTAGCTAATGAGTCCGAGCCCCAGCAGCAGGTGTGGGCATCAGGAGCAGCAGGAGAAGGATCAGTAGCATGCCATGGGCCAGAAATGTGCGTGAGCCTGTCTCCCTGCGCGTGCTTAATGAACTGCAATCAATGGCGCCAGTCGATAAGCAACGAAAGGCGACTGATTGTGCGTGCAACATGAGGCTGACCGCAAATGCGTACAGATACGCACACACATGTATGTATGCATGTACACACACACGCACACACACGCGAGCGCGCCACAAATGATTTATACAGCGCGCTTTTGGTTCGGTTTGGCGCATTAATTACGCACATTTTGTTGAAATTTATTTGAGCGCACAGCTCGATACATTTAACAATTTTCCACACTCACACATACACCCGCGCACACATACACTCATATTTAAAAAAATAATTAAATCAATACTTGCGAGTTGGTCTGGGCGTGATAATTCTTTCAACATTTAATTACATAAGGTATTCGCATTGGATTTGGCGTTTATCAGCAGTCAATTCACCAGAATATCATCAATGGAGCTTTATCTATACCAAATTCAGCGCTTTTAGTTGATTTTTTGTCAACGCAGCTCCGTTAGTTGCCCACTGTGCAACATTCATAATATGAGTTCTTGACTACAAATTTCAAGAATTTACATTATTTGGAGTATTTGATGGAAGCAATTTCAAAGAAGGGTAAACAGCAATATATTTTCGAAGAAGAATATTGAAAGAACATGTGTGAACATATACAATGTACCTGACAATTCTAATAAACACGAAAATTGTAATAAAAAAGAATTTTCAATTTAAACAAACGAGCTCTAAGCAGATGGGGAAATGTCAATCATATAGAAATTAAACCTGTAACTTGGTAATATTAAACAAAGCAAAATATGTGCAGTGTCAATAGTTAGCGAAATAAGTTATAGGTGATTATAGGGACGCTTAACTATATAACTGAATCGATATAAACACGCTCCCTGTGGCTACAGCAATAACAAGCACAACAGCAGCCCACATGCCAAAGATTCATTTTTATATTTATTGGCATAATACACACACACACACACGCACCCACCTACCCAAACGTCCTCACATGCTCATATCCATACACAAGTACGCATATAGTTGGAAAAAGGACGTCATGTCGCTGGTGCAGCTGTTACTGCTCATGTCCTTTGACAATCTTTTTGATGACTGTTTGACAAATGTAATAATTCCACCATTTCACTTGACTTCAATAAAAAGCACGCTACAGCAGAGAAAAAAAGCACATTATAGTAAATGAAATTTTCGGTAACGGACAGATAGAAAAAGAAGTCGATTTTATTTGAAATCGGCTTTTGTGTCCGTGTAAATAAGATTTTTCATTATACCAATCTCCAGGTCGTGCAAATATTGTTAAAAAAGTAATGAAATTAAAATAAATATGTGATTCAGATAAGTAACGTTCCATGCAAATATTTCATAACTTATTTAATAAAAGCAACTTTTTGCGATGCATTCGCGCTGACCGATTTATCAAATGAAAGAACTAAAAATGTATGATACGATAGATTAATGAAAAACGCTTTGAGTCGACACATTTGAGACACACGCACACATTCGAAAACCATAAACTGTGCGCAATCGAAGTCAAGCATCGATAAAAAATTTGAGTATATTAAAACAACGTAAAAACCATTCAACACATAAACCCAACCATTCTCCGACACACACACACACGCACTTAACCTGTTGGTATTAGTTATAAATGCTGACCAAAAATGTTAGTTGAATGGCCAAGTTCTCAAAGCGCATAAAAACTATAAAAACTTTTCAACATTTCAATTCATAATTCAACATATAATTATATCTCGCTAGTGCTGTGCAGCCCCAATTCCACTTTCTCTCTTTCTCGCTCTGTCTGTCTCGCTGTGCGCACTGGCCAGTTGAAATGTGTCAGCAACTTTTCAAAACTGTAACAGTGCCAATTTGTTCAAAAGTACCATGGCCAGCACCTCGTTCCGCCTCGTCCTGGGTCCTGCCCAACATGCGATTTGTAATGAGTATTCAACTCAAATTTTGCTCTTCACAAATTATGCAAACATTTTGCTGGCACTGCTCATTCACAGTTGATATGCAAATACATATATTATTTGCGATGCTTATACATTATGCTAAATAATTGTACACATTCTTTGCACTGCGGGCGGGCGGTGCGTGCCACAGTTGTTGGCCATTTTTGCAATTTGTTTTAGACAATAATATTGCGTTAATTATCCCAGAGTGCCGTCAAAATTAATTACAGCCACTGGGCAAACTGAGTGAGCGTGCAAGTGTGTATGTGTACGGGTGTGTGTGTGTGCGCGCCAGCAATTTCATTTTGCACAAGTTGTTTATTGTTGAGCACGCGTAATTACATAAAGAATTCATATGTGAAAATTTGTTATTGTTAGCCCAAAATTGTTGAACTTTAAAGCCAACATTTTTTTGGATTTAATATACAGCCAAGAGATAAAGTAATTGACAGCCGTGCAGAAAAAACACAATGAGAAAATTGAAAAACTCGCGCTTTGCTTGACTTAAAAAATATAAGAAAATACATTAAAACTAACAAATATTTAAGCCCTACACTTGGCGCTCAGCTCCCTTCACCCACCATAAAATATGCAAGCAAATTTTTAAAAATTTATTTCACATCATGCCCCAGAAAGCCGCAACGAGATAAGCAGCTGGCGGGAGCGCTGCAAGAAAGCGCACAAGGAGCAAATGTTGGTAGCAGGCAGTAGACAGGCTTTGGGACAGACAATAAGTTAAATTAGTTTGCCAGCAGCACAGCGTCTATGGCACCGTTCTCTTGGCGCTCGCCCCTTCTCGTCCCCTATTTTTCTCGCTCAGCGCTGCCGCATGACAACAAAAATATTACTCATAAATTATCACAAGTGAGTTCATCACACGGCTTGCACTTGCTACATTGAGTGGCCGCGTGTATGTCTGCAAAAGTTCGTCTGGCTGTAGCCGGCTCAGCAGCTGCTTCAGCGTGCCCAGCAGCTGCCCTTCCGCTCCAGGCCCTGCGCATATTTGTAACTAAATCTGTGAGCTCAGCAGCAAAAGTTTATGTGACTGCAAATGTGTGTATATGTGAATTGCCTGTTGAGCGGTTGGCATGTGGGGAGTGCATATTGTCATAATATTGAATGCATGATATATTGAATTGTGCAGTCAATAAACGTTTTATGATCACAGCTGCACATATTTCAGTTCGTCTCTGGCAAACTTGCATTAAACTTGCTGCGTAAATCGAAAGCCATTACGATGACTAAATCAAGCCAAATAGGTATTTGCCATATACGTATGTACACACACATCCATACATAATACATATCTATGTGTGCATACGTGCGTATCCCGAGTCACCACAAAAAGCTATCAAGGGGTCTTGAATAGGCAGCAACTATGTGTTGTTACACTTACTGCTTTCCATTCAAGAGTGCGAGGGAGAGAGAGGGATACAGCAGAAGCAAAAAATTCATCATCACGCTGGCTATCCTTGGATTGCCATATGCTCCATTGGTATCTGCTAAAGCCACTCGATGCGCAGTTACAAAACTGCATGCCCATAAAGCTAAGCCCGAACTAATTTCCAAAGCCGACTACGCCTACGGAGCAGGAAGAAGTGGCGAGACGACGACTGCCAAGCGTTACCAAAAGCAAAACAGTGCCTGCCATGAGAATATTGTCCACGAGGATGACGCAGGATGTGGCACAACAAGCAGCAGCAGCAGACTCAACCTAACGGATATTGCGCTTAGCTTAGCTCGACGCCCAATGAGACGCTAGTGGGGGCGTGAGCGGGGGCGAAAGCGGGGGCGAAAGCGGGGGCGGGTACCAAGGCTGTGACGAAATTGAAGCAGTCACTGAGGCTGGGCAATACTCGGATGATATTGCATTGCTATCAAGATTTCAGTTAGAAACAAAAGCGAAAACGAAAAAATAATAATACTTGTACAATAATAAAAGGCGACGCGCAAATGCCCTTATATGATAAATTGCATTTTTTTTTTTTTCAATTTGATTTTTTTTATTGCAGCATATTGTCCAAAACTCTCTAGCGCATTTTTAACTAAAACCTTCGCAGTTGGTTGGCGACCCGCCTTTAAAATTATGACTATACTTAAGACTATGACTTATAACTATGACTATTTACATTTTTTTATTTTTATTATTTTTTCTAAAGGTTTAAGTCCTTTCTGGTGTCTAAGGGGTGCAATCTTTTGACGCGCAAATGCCCTTATATGATAAATTGCATTAGTTTCATACAAAGAATTATAACATACTTATTTGCGCAAGCCACTTTTTTTTTTTTTTTTTTTTTCTTTTTTTAAAAATTTTGTATATTTTATTTAAACAAGTTTTCTGCTACCTTAGTGGCAACTTAATCTAGTTGTACATTTAGGGGAAAAAACGATTGATCACAGGTGATACTTATATAAGATTTATGATTATATATATGGGCAAATGTATATTATTTACAGAATTTACAAGGAGAAGGTTATTTTAAATATTACTGTAGGAACCTGGTAGAGAGATCCAATGGATGGCACCTTTTGAGTCTTCTCTTTCTTGGTTTGGCAGTTAGTCGTTTGGCTAGAACGTTAGGGTGACCACCAAGGCGTAGTATGTAATTCGATGCAAGAAGTTGCATTACATCGCCCACTTTAGGGACTTTAAGGTCTCGTTCGATGTCTCTATTTCGAATGTACCATGGTGCGCCGCATATTCGCCTTAGGATTTTTGCCTGAGCAACTCTAATTTTATTTAGGTTTGTTTTTGCCGCAATGCCGTAAATTTGAAGTGCATATTTCCATATGGGGCTTAGGATCGATTTATAGATGGTGACTTTGCTGTACAATGACAGCTTGTTCCTCGGAGCCAGTAACCACCCCATCTTTCCGGCCTTTGCCATTACTGACTGCCGAACCATTGTTGTATGGGCTTTGAAATTTAGTTTCCTATCTAGTACGACACCTAAATATTTGTGAGAGCTCTTGTGCGTAAGGATGGAGCCCAGCATCGTAATGCCACTGCATGACAAGGTCCTTGTAGCAAAGGTTACATTTGCGCATTTGCTGCTGTTGACGCCTATGTTCCATTTTGCAGCCCAGTCTTCAAAACTGCTCACGTATTGTTGCAAGGCTTCCGTAGCTAGAGTAATGCTTGGGCTTCTGGTCAACACAGCAGTGTCATCCGCGTAGGTGGCTATCAGGACATCGTTCTCGTCTAATCCAGATATAACGCTTGACGTAGGCATATCGGCAGTAAATAAGGTGTATAGCGTAGGGCCAAGAACGCTGCCTTGGGGGACGCCTGCGCAGATTGGGCGCTTCGAGGATTTTGCGCCATTGACAACAACTCTGAAGCTTCTGTCCTTAAGAAAGCTACTACAAGCTGAAAAGTGTGGCGTTAGTATGTTCTTCAGTTTAAAGAGGAGGCCATCATGCCATACCCTATAAAAGCTTGTGAATGTCCATGAACACAGTACAGAATACTTTTTTGCTCCATTGCATCTAAGGCAAAATTATCACCCGATGAAGTTGTTCCGGCGTGCCGTGGCCTTGTCTAAATCCAAACGCCACTTTGGGATCCTTTGAATTAAGTTCAAGTGCAGAATACGGTTGAGGATCACTCTTTCCGTATTTTTCCTAGGTGAGAGTAAGCTAATTGGTCTGTTCCATAACTTCCGTGTGTTGTTTCTCGGGTTTTGGTACCATGGTGATCAGTGCGGTTTTCCAGTGGTTGGGAAATGACTATCTAAGTAGCTGTTGAGGAGCAGTACTAAAACAGAGTGCTTTTTTGGGTAGGAGTTTTAAGGTTCTGTTATCCAGAAGATCGTCACCTGGGGATTTTTTGGCTTTCATCTTCTTGATTTGCTGCACTACCTCTTGCAGTGTGACTGGCATTTCTGGCAAGGACATTTGGAACGGCATATCCAGTCGTAGCTAACATCCCTTCGCGTAAGCGAGATGTAAGTCTAAAAGGCTTAAATCTTTCCTCTAAGCTGTTGCGAAGTAGCCTTCGTGGGAGAACACCAGGCGCTGATGGGTTAATTGGAGTTTTCGGAATGACAACTCTTTTAAAGCGGCTGTAGCTTCAAGGGTATAGTTGAAGGAAGCGTCGGACAGCATTCTCAAAATGTATCAATTTTTCTTTGCTTGATTTTTGCAAGAACCTTTTGCAAGCGGTTTGAACTTAAGTAGATTTCGTGTATACGAGTATCACCCGTTCTTGATATTCTTTTTACTCTTCTTTTGAGTCTTAAGAGGGCATCGGATTTTGGGGAAGAAAAGTTTGTCTGCGTTGATTGGTGGGCTTGATTTGCGGAGTAGCATAAGATGCAGCCAATAAAATTTTCTCATAAAGTTGAGATCGCATCTTCTAGTATCTGGGCAGTTTATTTCCGTGTTAAGGTTGATTATTCCAGATTAGTTAAAAATTAACAGAAGAACCACGTGGGAGAATGATTGTTTTTAGTTAGTTGTGGAGCATGGTGTAGTGTGGCTAAATGGCAGTGATAAGAGAGTTAAAGAGATTTAGGAATCCCATGACAATAAAATCAGAGAGAGGGTGTAAGCCGAGTGTTGTATGAGAAAAACGTTGGTTCGCAGTGGCAAGGATTTCGCATGTGCTACTGGTGATGGCTTTGAATCGTTCCTCGAGAGCATGATCTTATGTTACCCCACCAGGGGTGTTTTGCGTTAAAGTCGCCGCCTGCAATGAATCTGTTGCCCAAGCTTAGAAATAATTGTTCAAAATCAGTTTTACACCAAGGTTGGTTTGGAGGTAAATATACAGCAGAATTTTGACGCATCCACCACTTGTCGGCACACTCACACTGGCAGCCTGTATACTCAATCTTGACAAGGTTCATTCTGAGTATGAGCAATAGATGATCGTATAAAGACAGCAGATCCCCTTTAGAGGTGTCTAGGATGATTTGCGTAATATTGTTCATATCCTGGTAAGTAGCTCGCAGGCCAGGACGCATATGTGTCTAGTTATCAACTAATCGATTGATTTACTAAGGAAAAGTCCAAGTCTTTTGATAGCCCTCGGGATTCATAATCCGTTTAATTGCAGGTAATTTTTGAATAGTTTGACAGTACGAAAAGCTTTGTTGCTTAGTTCTGTTAGTTAAATGATCCATTCTCTATTTAGATCGTTTATAGCTTTTTCCATATTTTAAATTTGTATGAAAGTGATCTTAGACCATCGAACAGCCGGGAGCTATCAGTTGTGTTATTTTTTTCACTCACGTGATTTTTTTTGCATAAGAAACTGACAGTAGATTTGAGATGACTTGTGTTTGAGTGGATAGTTTGGATTTTTGTTACTAATTAGCAGTCCGTTTCCTGGTAGTCTTGCAGGTGGTTTAAGCTTTTTGCTCAGCTCAATTCTTACCGAACAACTTTTTTCGCTGGATAAGTGGTACCGCCGCAGTTGGCACATATAGAATTGCCACTATGAGTAAGTTCACAAATTTGATCCAGTATAGTGGTGCCTGAGCATTTGCCACAAACTGGCTTTTTAAGGCAGTAGTTTCGCGTATGCCCAAAATCTTGGCATCTAAAGCATGCACCAATTGTTTGCTTGGCTTTGCCTTCATCACAGTTACTCTGTGCCTTCCAATTGAGTAATCTTAAGTGGTCACAACATTGGTGTCTTCTTAGGTTTACGTAAAACTTTTGTCTAGTTTTTTTTATTCTTCACTATTTAGATAGGCCAGTTGGGTTTTCTGGGGCAGTAGATGTTCAAGACTGTATAGCCTTTATCCGTAAATGTTCAATTTCTTGTTTTGGTAATTTTGATGATTCTCGAAGACTAATCTGAACGGAGTATCCTCTCTCATGATGGTGCCAAAATTCACAGTTTTGTTGGTCAGATATAACAACCGCTCGAAAAACGGGAGTCTTTGTATATAACGCGGCCCAAACCTAGATGTGGAATGTCGTACCGTCAGCTGTAGTTACAGAATTGAGTGCTCTTCGAGTTTGCCCATTTTGTTTACTTGCGGCACGCAGATGGCTGGAGGCTTCGGCTTTGTGCTTTTCTGCTGCTCATTTCCAGCTACACTTTGTTTGCTGACTTCTTTTGCTCAAATTGATCTTCGTTGTCCAATTCCAACATAATCGGCTTCTTCAGATAGGTGCGTAGCGTTATTTTGAAGGACCGAAGAGGTGGTAGCAGATGTATTGCATTGACCGCCTTGCTTGGGTGATTTTTGTAAGTTACGTGTGTGCCTTTTTCTGGATTGTTTTTGCCACTTTGTCAGCTTTTTTTGGTTTTTTACGAAGAGAAACCATCGGATCTGAAACATACAATCATTAGTTGAGGTAATTTTTATAAGTTGAGTTAGAAACTTCAGAATGTTTGGTAAGGAGATAGTGCCGGTTGTGGTATTTGCCATTGATATTTGGTTGACAGCTTCTTTTGAAAGGTTAATTGTCGTAGTAATAGTCTTGTAGTCGTTGAATCAAGTTATACTGTAGTTGAAGGCTCCAATTGATTTTTGCAGATCTTTGGCTAGACCGGACGCAGCTCTGCAGGTGTACCAGCGATATTTTTCATCTTGTCAGTCGCAGACAGTTACCAGTAAGCTGGGGATGATAGGACGAGTTCGTCCATTTTGGGATTCACTATTTGTATATTTTGAATGCCAGATCAAAGATTATTTGCTGGTAAGAGTTGTAATGCCCCTCGTTTGCGCTGCGCGCAGAGCGAGGGCAGTAGGCTTGCCCACTGACAAGCTTACTCTGTTTAAGTTGATTTTCTTATCTCGTGCTACCAACACCGTATGCGGTGTCTAAAAATAGATGTATGTGCAAGATAAGCACACAGAATGCAGTTTGTGATTATTTTGAACTTTAAACAGCGCGACGAAATATTTTATTTTGATTGCGCAAGCCACAAAAAATATTCTGTACCTTATATGCCAGGAACATTTCAACAATTGCATATTTTCAGCTTAGTTTTACAATAGTGCTGGATATGCATAGCCATAAAAATAGCCCCGTAATTCATTGCTTTAATTGCATTTATTACTTCATCTATTTGGCAACCAGAAAAGTAATTATTTCTTTACCAGCTTGAACTTTGTCGGACTATCAGTTTTATTGAAGCTGAAGCTTTATTTTTGTTACCACTTATGCGAACAGTTTATAATACCCTCACTAAGAGTAGAAGTGGGGAAAACGTCAAGTAGAAGTGATGGGTGACAGCAGACAAAAGGGTGAAACAATGCCAAGAGAAATGAAGAGCGAAAGAGCAGCAAAAAAATAACAAAAAAAGGATGAAAAAACAGGCAAAGAGGTTTACAACTTCTCGTAAGGCGGCTTAAACGATTTGCGAGTTTATGAAAAGCCAAACACACTTTACACAGAATCTGATCTTATATGCCCGCCCTGTGTCTCTGCCTGTGTGTGCGTGTGTATTAAAAAACAGTGTAAAACAAATGGAAAATTGCTTTTTGATGTAGTCAGGGAAGTTTGCCAGGCAGGCATGTCGAATTCATCATCGATTGCTGTTGTTGTTGCCGCTGCTAGCTGCCAAGAATGTTGCACTTTAAGCCGTTTATTTGGCTTTAAGTGCACGGCCCAAATGTGTGCCACAAGGCAGCTGCATGTTGCAGCAGCAGACACGTTGCAACGCCCGCATTCGTGAATCGTAGCATATTTTAATCCCTGCATTTTATGTGCCCCAATGCCCATGAAAAGCGGGCCGATGACGATGTTGTGGTTGATCTGGATGATGCTGCTGGTCCTCGAACGACCATACGCCGTATCAATATTGTTTTACAGCCCCTGTCATGTATGCAAATGCGACCACGTAACACAGGTGCCCGCTCCACGGGGCGATGACGGGCAGGAGTCGCAATGCAGGCGTATGCAATGCATGTCTGGCAACTGCTGGCAATTTGTGGGCTTCAGCTGTGATAACGGGGCTAACGGGCCCCGGCTAGCTCGCCGCTGTCTTTTATGGCATACTCATGCGCGCTGCATCAATTTGAATAAATCTCATATAGTTGTCTGCCTCCTGCACTTCCAGATGCCGCCCATGCGAAGCTGCGCAATGTCAACCTGCTCGTCGAGCCGCCGGTGGTGCGGCGTGGCCAGTCGGTGGGGCTACACTGTGAGTATCAGCTGGATAACGCTCAGCTCTATTCGATTAAGTTCTATCGCGGCCAGTTGGAGTTTTATCGCTTCACGCCCGGCGAGTATCCGCACACGAAGATCTTTCAATACCCGGGCATCAAAGTGGACGTAAGTTAAGAGACCCCGAATTGTGAAGGACTCGCAATTAAACACTGATATCCTTGCAGGAAAGCAGCTCGAACGCAACCCTGGTCCTCATACGCAATGTCAACTTTGGCCTCTCCGGCAATTTCAGCTGCGAGGTGACCGCCGACGCGCCGCTCTTCTCGACAGCCACCGCCTATGCACAAATGCAAGTTGTGGGTGAGTATTGCATAAAAGTCGATGGCACTAAAAGTCAGCCCCCTCCTGTGTCATTAGTGCGCCCAGCCACAAGCAGACTAGAGAACAATGGCGGCCTCATCAGGATCAGGCGCCTAGCCGTTGATGGCACTTCACACGCAAATTGCACACGCTCATTCCCTTCCCCTTCCCTAGTAACTAGTTCTTTTATACATGCAGCAATTACATAGACCTAGACCAACTTTCATCACAAAAATTCGTTCTTTTAATTACAAATCTTAAAGTTATGCAAGAACAAGTAAGGTTTGTCTAATCTGAAGTGCTCACCTAGGAGGTACCCTGAATTTAAACTTTCTTTTAGACATGAATTAAAACAAAATGTTTTTCATACCTCATTTTTGAATCCAATTATTGATGGGAGAGCTTTGATATAGTTGTCCGATGTGAATAGGATTTTACTTATATGCCCTATATATATATATAATGGCAACTTTCCTTAAATGCCTTAGGGCATGGAAATGTGTGATACCCGCCTTTAAAGAATTAATTATATTGAGCACATGTATATATTTATAAATAATCTACGGCTATCATAATCAGCAAACTGCAAGGTTACATAAGGCGCATTTGCGGAAAGGTCTTAAAGATTTTGCGCTGTTAACAAAATTCGGTAGCCTTTGTTGCTTTCGGTTTTTCTTTTATTTTCGAGCAACAGCCAGACAATTGTTTGTTTATTTTTAGACATCAAAGTGTGGTAAAGAGTGGCCTAATAAGCGATTTTGTTCCACAAATATATTACAGAATTCCCAGATAAACGACCCCAGCTATTCACGGACAAGACGCGCTACGTGCCCGGCGATGTGCTGCGGGCCAATTGCAGCATGCCCCCGTCAAGACCACGCGCCGAGCTGCGCTTCACAGTTAACCAAATCCCGGTAAGTGTAACTGTAACTGAGTGCTCCTTGCTGCTCCTTTGCTTAAATTGCCGCCACTTAGCCGCAGAACTTACTGTCCAATTTCTGTGCTTGCATAGGCTGCGGCCGTGCAGCAATGAATTATTTGCATTATATAGCAGAGTTTGTGGCAGTGCCTAATTAAACAGCTTTGGCCTGGGGAATGGCATCGTAAATCCTTTATAATTACAACAGCCACTTGCTGAGCCTTAAACTCATTTGGAGCATATGTGATGGGCTCTGTGGCGGGCTTCGGTTAATCTGAAGCGATGTGCGCCACGAAATTTGTCGTTTATTTATGAATATGATGTAGCCCGAATGAAGCCCGTACTTAATTAAAATTTTTGGCTCAAAGCTAAATAACCAGAAACCTGCACACCCCCCCGCCCCCACACACACACACACACACACAAACACAGACATAGAGCGAGAATTAAGTCAATAAACGTAGAAAAGGGTTGCGTGCTTTGATTTGATTGTGCGATTCGCCCTTGTCATTTATCATTACGCAGGAAGCCAAATGAAAATGGAAAACGCCAAATGGAAAATAGAAAATATAAAATAGGCAACAGAAAACAGAGAACAGCAATGGAAGCAAACAAGTCACTTGGGTCACACGGTCGGAGTCATATGCATACGGACTGCCTGGAGAGGACATCATTAGTCATTTGGCGGCATTTTCATGTTTGCATCAATTTTGCGAGTGGGCGCTAATCAGTTGAATAAATCAAGAACGAAATGCGAGGTTGGCCCGACCCAGACCCAGGGCGGGGCCATCGTTTTTATTTTAAAAAAGCACAAGCTTTTCATTTATGTATCCCATTTTGACCGCAGGGCCGGCTAACCTTTTTCTTTGTCGCATTGCTGTTATTAATCATAGCCACGACATAAAATAAATTACGTTAAACTTGTGCACAAAAATTGCCGGGACAGAGCCGGACTGAGCCGGACAGAGGCGGACGAGTCGGCTGCCTTCAAATGAATTTACGAGACAACACTTTTCAGCTGACACGCCCACACGAAGCGCAGAGAGCATTCGATTGTCGACTGTCGTCCGTCTGTGCCAGGCAAAAGAAAACTTATTAAACGCTTCATAAATTTTTATATTATGTCTACCCACATCATCAGACATAACGTGCAGTGGCAGTGGCATCCTTCCCGATCTGCTGTCTCTCTTCCCATTTGTGCGTCTTATCCTGCCGTTTTGTATCTGTCGCTAGCTGTTGTCTACTTTTCGGGGCACACACACACACACACAGTCGCACACGGTCACATGCAGGCCGTTGAACATTTTATCTAGATGCCGCTTGCTTCCTTCCACTTTCAGTCAACCAACTAATGACAAAAACCGAGACAAAAGTGCGCTGCTTGTGTGTGTTAGTGTGCGTGGCATACGGTTGCTGGGCGGGGGTTAACTTGTCCGTCTGTCTGCCACGGCGTGCCATATAAAATTTTATGTCTGTGGTGTTTATGTTGGCGTAGACAGGCAACAACAACACGAACTTCCATCCATTCTGCTGGCATTCGCCATGCAATTTAGTTTCATATGCTGGCAGAGGAGATGCTTTTCTGATATTGAATTATGATCTGGCTGCTAGCACTTTAAATGGCACTGCCAAGCAAGCCTAATCCACCCACATCCATAAATAAGTAATGTCAGCTTAAAGCGAACTACGAACAAAAATTACAACAATTGTTCAGTTATAGCCAAATATTCAGTCGCACTAAAGACAAAGTCTGACCCAAAAGCAGTCCCATATCATATCACAAACACAGTTGATTGATAGGCTTTTGAAATGAGTCATCGCTTTAAAGCCTTAATACATTCATTGCATATATATATTATATATTCAAACGTAAAATGAAACTGAATCGAAAATAAATTTAATTCAATATGCAACTTATTAGGTAATTCAGTATTCTTGTTTAAAAGAAAACTATCTTATTTATAGTAGAATTTGGGAAGACTCTCTACGAATGATGCCACGAACTTTTGTTCTTTAATTCGCATTATCTATATATCTTATATGCATATATAAAACAAAAGCCACATGTCGGCTCATTGACTGGGACTGGGGCTGGGGCTGGGGCTGGGGTTGGGGCTATGCCAGCCGGCGTAACGACTAACATAATTTGTTAAAAAGTTTTTGTCATATTAATGGAAAAGTAGCTGAAAATGGAATTTTTTTGTGAATCATGGGATTTAGTTGGGATTAGAGCTGTCGAGACTTTCAGAGAGTTGGCGGCCAGACAAGTGGCCATTCGACAGTGGGATTTGCGCGCCGATCGATTTTTTGATAAATTATTTACTTCAGATTGTTTCGTTGTTCGGGGAGGGGGAGGCTGCTGGAACTACAGTAAATGCCATAAGCACATAATTAAAGCCTAGCAACAGCTTTAAGTGGCTGTGATTAATGAATCGTCAGCATATGTTCAGAAATAGAGAACTTTTATCCAAAATCGATATCATATTAAAGACCTATGCAATGTGTGTGATGTTTTCAAGAAGAAACAAACATTTGTACATTGTGCATTATTCAAGAGCAAGTAACTTCAAACAGTTGTTCATATTTTATGCAAACGCAGTTGGCAGCGAGTGAAAGCAATTTCAAAATGTTGATTCCGGCAAGTACGTATTCTCGAAGAACCTGCAAGCGTAATGTGTTTCGGGCTGTGTTCAGTTTTGCCTTTTTCTCACAATTAGCATAATCCTTTCTGGCGCAAATTAACATGTTTTGTGGACAAGCCAATATTAATAGGCGGCCATCAAAATGAATTTAGCCACGCAAACAGAAACGACTGGCAAAATCAACACAAACTTTGCTGCCCATTCGGGCAAAATGTGAATGTTGCTTGAAAACAATTCGCCTGCAAAATGTTTACGCAAGCAAATGCCAAACATTCATTTAATTGCCCAACCGAATGTATTTGAGGTTGGGTTGGCGGTAGGTGTCTCTTGGGCCCTGGGTTGGCTGGGGGTTCCAATGCCATAAAGGTAAATCACAAGAAATATGAGGGTATTTACACTTTTGGGTCGCTGCCTCAGCCACATGCTTAATTAAAGCGCTTGGCGTCTTAAGAGTTTCTCGTAAATTACGCGGCATTAAATTTCCCAATGCGTGCGAGCGAGACGGTGGCCAAGCAAGAGCGAGATAGAGAGAGCGCGGGCGTACAGCGAGTTAACTAAAAATGGCTTTTTATGTCGCTGTGCCTTTGCCAGCATGAAAATAAAAATAAAATTCAAATATAAAGTTAAGCCAAAAAACGTACAAGCAGAAAAATAAAATGGCTATGTGTGTGTGTGTGTGTGTGAGGCGCTACAACAACGTAAAAAGGGTTAAAGGCTCGCAGCACCACACAACAACAGCTATAACAACAACAACAACAACAACAACACGCACAACAATAAAGCGATTTTGCTTCTTAATGCTGTGGGTGTGTGCGAGCTGCTTGAGAATTGGCTACGTCCAAAGCAACTACGTTATTCAGATATCCTTTTAAAGCAGATACTAGATGTGTGCCAGGATCTTTCGGCTGTTGCCACAACATTTTTGGGTTCATTCAGGGTATTTAGAAGTCGACTCGCGAAGTGCGGCTGCTGCTGCTGCTGCCACTGATCCAAATTCGGGGCGGGCACATTGCCTTCAACCTGCACTTTCTTACACCTTTTTGGGGCACTAAAAAGCGCAAAATACATGCATAAGTAAATGGCGCTTAAATGAGTTTGTAAGTGGAAATGAAATGCGTATTTATTGTATTTAAATTGCCAGCGGTTCGCAGGAGGCCCGAGGTTGTCATTTGAAGCAACGGCAGCAGCAGCAGCAGCAGCACTACATGCAGCAAACGGAAATGACAGCACAACCATTTGCAAAATGGCGCCTGCACTTCCTGCGTCAACAACAATGGCCATTTGCGACTAAAAGCCATGCACGATCCAGTTAACGGGTTTTCTTTTCGCACCATGCGTAAAGATGCGCCAAACGGAAATGATGTGCCGCAGTCGAGCAATGGGAATCTCCGGGCAAATGAAGCGGAAAGCCGAGTAAAAGCCTGAAATGAATATGCACATGCACATGCCTGAGAAAGAGCGACTTTAGCATAAACGCGAGCCAAGCACGAAATTTAGGCGCATTTTATTGTGAGCTGTTGCTGCTGCTGCAGCTTCAGTTGCTGTTGCTGTTGCTGTCACGGCGGAAATAAAATTTATAAATGCATACAATGCAAACGGTATGACAGCCTGGCAGCGAGACACGCAGGCCGCAAGACGGATAGCCAGATGGAAAATGCTGCCACAGTTGCTGCTGTTGTTGCAGTAGCTCAGTAACTCAAAGGCAAAGTGTAAACAGTTTGCACTACGGCAGCGTTAACAACCAACGAGCTGCAACAACAATATGCAAACAACCTTGAACAGCAGACACTCAAACAAACTGTCGGACATTTGCAGAGGCGAAAAAAGCCAACAGGGCGTATGAGTGCTGCTCTTGCTGTGTTGATTCTGCTGCTGCTGTAACATTGAAAACTGTTTTTAAAAGCCAACAAGCAGAGGCGAAAGTAACAACAAAAACAAAAAAATGACATGCCATGTCCGTTCATTCTCAGTATCCGCTTCCTTGCATCGCAAGTTATCCCGTTGCCCCATTGCTGTTGCCTGTTGCCAGCAGCTTTTGTTGCCACTGCTGTTGCACATGCACCCCCTCGCCAGTGGGCACATGGCTTCCCGCTGCCGCTGTGCCGCAAGTGCGACATGCTTGTAATAACCCCCGCAGACGACAAATTGCCATTCATATTCGTACGATATACTCGCATGGGGCTGCCCACATATCGGCGAGTAACTTTTTTGCACCACTTTCCCCCACTCGGCAAATATATTTTTAGTTTGCCAAGCGGAAGCGGAAAGCAAAATCAGTTTCAGCTGCGCGCACGCACACAAACATACACACACACATACACGAAATATGCTGGAGGGCTATGAATAATTTAAAGTATACTTTTAGACACACGTATTTCATATGCATATGCATATGCTAGTTATTTATTTAGTTGCTTGGTTTTTCACGAGCAGAAGAACAAGCTTGCTAAATGCTGTTGATGGCTTTACAATTAACTAATCATGCACAATACTCTCCGCCAGGTGACCACAGAGGAAACACAATACATTCGCACGATCGATAACCTAATAGCATCCAGGCTGAGCCTCAAACTGCAATTGCAGGCGGTGCATTTTGTGGCCGCCGCCAATGCCAACGGGAATGCCAATGGTAACGCTCTTGGCCGGACTGGCATTGTGCACGTGACAAATGCATTGGGCGCCGGCGTGAGCGTGGGCGTGGGCAGCGGGGCTGGAGGACTGATGTTGCGCTGCACGGGTCAAATTGGTGATTTATATCAGGAGTACAAGGAAATCGAATTGGGCACGCCGCAAAAGGATCCGGTGCCAGCCAGAGGTAAGCCACAACCACAACAAACACAACTGAAACACTTTCCACATTTGCTTTGTAAACGCATTTAATTGCCCATTGCAGTCACCCTCTCATCCGGCTCGGGTCTGCGGAATTTCTTGGAAACCTATTTCTACACATCGGCAGCTGGCAATGGGCACAGCGTCGGCTGCCTTTTCGTCTGCTGCCTAATCTCCATGTGCGGGATAATAAAAAGCGGCAGCTAAATGCAAAATTGATTACATTTTAGCTACAATTACATAGAGTACAGCTTGAACATGAAATGTGTATAGCATAGATAATGGCTTCGATGTGTAGCCAATTGTATTAAGCTTAGCGCCCGCCCCGCCCCTGACACACAACTGCAGAAATATCCAATTTTAAATACTATATAAATTACGCATTACTATATGTTGTAAACATTCATATTAAATTATAAAATTTTGTAAATATTTGTTTTATGATGTAAGCCATCGCACGTACATTAGATGGAAAACACAACCACTAACACACAGACATACTCTATCACACCCAGACCTACGGACGGACTGAGATACGCATAGAAAAACAAACATGGCTAATTGTTAATTAATGGATTATTTAATGATGCATTAAATATTGCATAAATTATTGTTTCAATTGCATTTAACTCCATTAAAAATATGAAAACAACTGCAACAGTACATTGAATATCAACTTTAAATATAAGTAAATTAAACCTATAAAAATGGCAATTTATAAATTGTGAAATTAAGGAAATGCATTTAAAATAAATCAGCATAGATATTCCAAAACACATTCAGACTTTTTATAATGATGCGGATTGAAGTAAGTAAATATTATTGCATTCAAAAAACAATTTAAAATAATTTTTAATCCCATTTTCCTTTTAAAAATTAATGCTTTTTTTAACGTAGATTGCTTGAAAATTATTCTCAATCGTATTTTAAAATCATTTATTTTCCATTTTTTAGGTGTTTTATATAATTTTTTGCAAGTTATAATCTTTAGCGCAAAACCCAAAGCTATGATTTGTATAGCTAATAAATAGCATCTTATTTTCTTTATATGACTAAATGTTAATCTAGCGAGGGAAAATTTGTCTCGGTGCTACATATTCGGCATGTTGACATTCAAAACGCTGGCAAATGCTATTTCCGGACTTCGCTTAATATAATCAGAATTCCTCATCTATCAATATTTTGTAATTGCAGCGAACACATTTATTTCCAATCTAGTATTCTTGACAATAGACTCATCAGTTGGTCGTATTTCAGCTACACTTCCTTTTTAAGTGTACAGATATTCGATTTAATGCTGTTGCATAAATCATTTTCCCGTTTCAATTGCTTAAGCATATTTCAAATTGCGGTATATATTTGCTTAAGGGCGTGGCCAATGACAGCGAAACGCAGCAAACGAACGGAACTTCGTGGCCGGGTGAAATGGCGAAGGCATCCCGTTAACACACAGGCACAAAATGCATTTGCCATTTGCCAGGGCTGCAACTTGGCCGCGGGCCAGTTGGAAGTAATGAAAAAACTGCGTTTGCCAAAAAGCAAATATCCACTACAGACTACCATGTGCCAAGGCGAAAAACGGACTTTTGCCCACTTATGCAAGCAGCCGAGCGCGCGGCAAATAAAAACCAAACAGCGAGGCAGCTTCAAGGCGGCACCACAAAACGGAAACGGAAATCGGAAGCTGCAACTGTGCGGCGCAATCGTCCAAAGCAGCACAGCAACAAAAATAGGCGGCACCCGGACGCAAGGACAACAGCCGGCGAACCGGGGACGACGATAAAAGTGTTGCAATTTATGGGCAGGCTGGCCGGCGCCCAAGCTCCGTTCACAGCACCTACAGCTCGCAGGCAGCTAAAGTTTCTGGCTAATTGATTTTGTGATTTTATCTTTTAATGACTTTTCACAAAGTGCAGCGCTGAAATGCCGCTGCCTCGTATATACACATAGATATATATAGTCTGCATGTACATATATTTGATTTTAATTGCATATTAGTGCGAACTCTACTAAATTGCAAAGCCACTTCGTTCGATTTAAAAGTTCAACAAAGAGAAATAAACAACTTTAAAAATGTTTAAAAATAATTCTACTACTACGTGTATTTCTTTACGACTTCACCTAAAAGTATGCCTTACAATAATTTTGTTCGAGCTAAAAATATAAAAACGCACAAAAGTCGCGTTGGAAACGCGCTAAAAGCGCGTTTCTCTTGCAAGCAACTTATCATCTATAAACAGATGCGAAAGAAACGCGAAACGAATTTATTTGAATCATTTGTTGTGGGTATAATTAGTATTTTATCAGAAGGTAATTAATTAACTGAAGCCTAGTAGATACCAGAAATAAGATTTAAAAGAGACATCAAACTAATAGCTCTGGACACGAGGCCAACATAAAAGAAACGACGGGAAAGCTGTCAAATTGTACTAGAGAAAAATCAAGAGAAAGCTAACAAATTTAATTGCTTTAATCACTACATGCCATAGCTTTAGCCAGCAGTCAACTACCGAGGATTCGACGATGTCCAGAGCTTGGGTCTTCAGTTGGGCCAAGAAAAAATGTCAGCGACCGTTTGATGACCAATAAAGCACAGAGCAATGTCACGCCCATTTCAGTTTCGACCTTTAGTGGAATATGGATTCGTGTCTATCCAGGCAACTTCTTTTCCCGCTGTGCAGGTTTCCTATTTGTGCTTCGAGGACAATTGCTTCGTTAGCGTTTAAAACACATTTATTTCTGGTTGGGAAAAAATACCCACGAACAATTTATATATTGCATGCTATGAATATTTGATATTATCAAACACTTTAACTTTCGCCCTTGTAGTAATAACATTTTTTATGTAATTCCATTTGCTGATTTTGGCAAATGAAATTTTCGAACGACATTTACATATATTGCATATTGTTCGGCACAGCTACGTGCAACCTGCTGACAAATCATCATTAATATCGCGGCTAGGTAAGTTTGACTCAGATACGATTTCCCTGTGTATGGTGTGTGTGTATGTGTGTATGTACAGCAACAATGGCACATCGTTAGTGCAAAAACCGGCAAATAGCAATCAAAATTAAATAAACATATTTATGCATCAAATTTGATTTTGATATTTTAATATGCGTTTTTCATGCTTCACGAGAAATTCAAGCAATTCATGGATTGTTGCAATTTAATTGTATTTGTCGAATTTAAATTCCACAAAACAATATTAATGAGCAACCATCTAGTGCATTTTATGGAAAGCAAAATTTTAATAATAGAATTATATTTTATAATAAAAATCTATAAATAAATGTTGCAGCCAAAGAGATCTACCAGCTAGCTAATTATCTAACCAAATTAATTTTCCTTTTTATAATAATATTTAACAATGGGCACAACAACACAATGTGAAGAAGTAGCTATACTTTGTTATCACAAATATGTATAAAGATAGTGTTATAAAGTGTAATTTCGCTATTCGGAAATTAAACACACTTTTAATGTGCTGTAATAAACCCAACCGGCCCATTCAAATGATTTCATTTCACTTGCACATGTACATATGTATATAATTGCAATTTTAATTTGCATTTAATTTCATTTTATGCAAATTTCCAATAATAACAAATATTGTAATAAATTTACGAGTGCAATTTGGTCATTTCATTAAAACGTAATAAATACAAATTAAATGATTGGTGCTGACCAAAAAAAAAAACAAATAAAAAAGCGCCCAGCACGGAATCATCACAATAGTCGTTACCACCGATTCCCGGGCCTTAAATCGCTCTTTAAACGCCCCATCAGCGAGCTGTCAGCCGTGCGTGTGACCGAGCAGCCGAGGGAACGACGACAGGGTGTCATCAACAGTCAAGCAAATAGACCAGACAAACAGAGCCCGAGGTCAGGTCGAAGGCAGTAGCCATAACGAAGAGTGATACAACTGTGAAGACCACAAAAAAACGAGTAAGAAAGGTACAGTCGGGTGTAACCGACTGCGAAATACTCGTTCACAATATAACAATTATTCTTTCTTTTTTTTTTAACATCGATATTTCTAATTTTTGGGGGCGGGATTGAGCGTAGCCAGAAAATCTTAACACGTTATGGTCGCAAATTTGTCTTTAACTTCAACAGCGTCGAAAAGAATTACGGCATGATTTTTGACACAAAGTTGAACAACCTCAGAATCGGTTTTTATGTTATTTTTATACTCGTTCACAAAATCAAAAGCGTATATTGCGTTATGGCAGTCCGTCTCGCTGTCCATCCGTCCACGTTGGTCATGCCCACCTCCCTACGAAATATAATAATACTATATTTTTCCAAAATAAAAATAATATCTACTGTGTAATTTGAACGAGTATTACGGAGTCGGATACGTCCGACTATAACGTTCTTACTTGTTTACTACTAAAGTGTTGACAATTATTACGCAACTTTCGAAACCTTGATGTTTCCCGTATGTGCGGAGAGCATAACTTGGCTCGAAAGTGGCAAAAATAATGTGATCCTCTAGCTCTGGTTTTTGCCTGATCCGACTTTAATTTTCAATATGTAATGTGCACACAGAGAAAGAGACAGAATGAAAGTCGGAGATGTCATCACGTAGGTTCGGCTCGTCTGTCAGCGCAAATTCCATAGCCGGAATACCTAATTGTGGCACAAACGCCCACTCCCAAAAACACATACTACACGGTGAAGCACAAAAGCTCATTACGCATACGCCGTGTGACGGCGAGGCAAACAATGCGAGCTACAACGACAATGATGATGGCAGTAGCGGCAGCAGCCACATCATAAACGTTTGAACCGCATTTGCACACATGAATTAAGCATTCCACAAAAGTAACAGTAGCTGCAGTGCTTCACGGCACATTCCAAGGACCTTCAGCCGCAAGCACCACACCGCACCACGTTCAGCGCGCAAACACACACTTTTGCACACCATGCACGTCATGACCTGGTCATGTTTGTAAAGCGCGTTGGCGGGAATGAGAATGGCAACAGCTAACCTATGACTGCAGGTTCCGCAGTGCTGCTGCTGGATTTCATCCCCCCCCCCCCTTTCACTCTCACTCTTTCTCCCTGTCGGATGTACAGCGGCTTAATGCAACTGCAATTTATTACGGCGATGGAGGCAGCTCGGGGGCCAGTGCAAAAGTTGTTAGCGAAATTTTCAACCCTAAATCAATTGTATTGTTAAGACTTTTAAATTAAATTTCCAATTGTCAATGTTATTTTATTTGGGCGCTGTTCCGTTGCCTATAAATTTCAAGTCTGGTCAACTGCAGCTGGGCTCAAAAAAAAAGATTCGCAGGCACACAGAAGTCGCTTCCTGCTGGTTAGCCGCACTAAATTCAGACGTAAAGACATGGTATAAAGCCAAGAACAACAACAGAAACAGCCACAATGACTTTATTTCCGTTTCTTCAGTCGCCCTGCGCAGTCTATTGTCCTGCTGCTACATATATATATACACAAAAAAATATATTCTATATATATATATACACACTTTGTAGTTCTGTACGTACTTTGGCTCGTTATTGTTTTTATTTACCTTTTAGTTACCGCTGGAAAAAAAAAGTGAAATATTTTTTTGACGTTTTTTTCTCGGCTTTTCCATGACAACATGCTCACTTATTTCACGTTGTTGAAAATATTAGTGTATTTTGCACACTTATTGTGCTTTTTTCTCCGTCTTGCTTCCGCTTTTTGCTTTATTTCTACAATTTTATTTACGCATTTTATTCGATTATACTCTCTCTGACCGAGGGCAATTGTGGCACAGGGCAAAATTGCGTAATAGAGCAAAATCAAATTGAATTTGCTAAGAATGTGAAAAGCTGAATGCGTTGTGGTTAAGAACGCTTTCCAGAGCCGACAGCCCCAAATGCCCGCAAGGCTGAAACTGATTTAAGCCCAGCAGTCAAGACAATAGCATTTTGGTTAATAACTTTAAAGCAAAGCATTTCATAACATCCAATCAGGACCACAACTAGCCCACTTGCTAATAGTTCTTCCAAGAAAATAGTTTCCCAATTATAACGTAATATTCTAAGTATTCTGAAGAACAGATGGTCTACATATTGTCCTTGATATTGTCCAAGCTGTTGATCTTGTTCAATTATAATTGGATTATAATTATAATCCAAATGAGAATGGTGGTACAAAATTTATATTTTGACTTCAAAAGATATTCATTTCATTGAATGTTTCTGGTCTTTGACGAAACTTACAAATCATTTCAGCATTCATATAAGGAACAACTTTGGAAATTCAAGTAAATTTGTTTCAGATTATGTAAGTAAGAATTCCACAAGTACTCACACAACCACAGACACAATCCCACGCACACATAATGTGGTTGGTAAGCAAAAGCGAAGCACTTGCGAAAATTAACAAAATTTCAATCACACTTCATTAGCAGAGCTATTTCAATAGAGCCCATGCAATGGGGGGTTTATGTATTATATGCGTCGACATTTTCGAATTTGCACACAGATAGCAGCGAAGAGAAGCCCCAAAAGGGGCTCAGGCATCGACCACATAGCAAATAGAATGCGACATGTGTGAAGCCGGCAGGAACATGACAACAGTCCTCGAATTAGCAGTCAAATTGGCAGTAGATTCCAGCAAAACATGCAACATATACTGTGTGCTAGAAATTAATGCATGTATACCACAAATAGGAATAGTATTGATAGAAGTTAAACTATGCCCAAATACAAAGCAATATATGTATATCTTTCGAAATAGCACACGGGTAATTTAGTTACACACATGTGGACAATGAATGCACAAACGAATTCTTAACAACGTTGCAGACAAATGTTATCATGTTAAACAGTTAAAGCGGTCTTAAATATAAGGTGTTTACTTTAAGACCAAAAATATATTTTAGACACTTGAAGTAAATCGATTTGGATAAAAATATGCAAAATCTGATTAATCCAGGCCGGATTACTTTCTGAATTATTTATTATATAAACAGTTTCTAAGATCACAAGAAATTCAGATATTCAATTTGCATATTTGATCAAAATCGACTACCAAATTTCAAAATAGTATAAATTTGAGAGGCTGATAAAAGAGGAAAATTTCTCCAACTCAGCTTTGAACAAAATGTTGACTGCAAACTAGCTGATATAATCTCTAAAACAAACCAGCTAGATATATCATACGAGTAGCTTCAAATGCAAAACGCTCATAATTCGTGAAAGCCCGTTAGTCCCCCAGGGACCATGTTAGTAAAAATGATTTTTCAGCTTTTTTGCAGTGGGTTTTAATTACTTTAGCTGCACGGAGGTTTCACAAATATTTTAGCAACGCTTCAAAAATATTGCCAACCACAAAATTTTTATTATTAATAGTACAAGAACGGGATCAGGGGCTAAAAAAAGAGATGCGGATTGCATAAATTGAGCTTTGAACGGAAGGTGCATGCGAATACTGGAAGCTCTTACAAATGTTATGACGAGGGCGTGGCGCTGGCGGTGCATGAGTGTCGGCTGGGATGGCGGATGTGTGCATCATGACTTCACATATTGCCCAGGGCGCCACTAAAATATTATTTCATGAAATTTGCTTAAGGATGCAGCAGCAGCCGCAGCAGCAGCAACGGCAGCCAAAAGTTTGCTTATCCTTGAAAGTTTATTTTACGCCGGAAATAAACCAAATTGCGCTCGTCGAGCGCTGAGAGTGGCGCACGGGGATCGCATGTGCTGCATGTGAGTGCGGGCAGTAAGTGCACGTGAGTGTTTATGAATACGGTGCGGGCCGGCTCAAATTCATCAAAATGCGTTGTAGCTTAAACTTAAACGATTTCCAAACGAACGAATCACTTAATTTAATGTATATACCATTAAATTGTGTCATGAACTGGACTATGGTCGACTCGGCTTGCAGTAGCCTTGGCTGGGCTGTTGAGCAGGCCAACTAAAATAAATACAATGCTGTAATTTAGCTACATATTTGCACACCAATTATTTTCATAGCAGCAGCAACAACAACAATGTGACCAAAAACAAAAGTAAATTGTGGGCCAGGAAGACAGCTACGGCAGCCATGACGATGATGGCCATTACGAAAACATTTAATTGTTGTTTTTGCCAAATGAATGGCAAACGGCCCGCAGCGACAAAAGCACACGACACAAATTGCGGTGTGCTCATTACAACAATGGGGTCGGACCGGCCCGAGCCGGACCCGGCCGAGTCAATTCCATGCGGCCCATTAGAAAGCGTCATGCATTCGCCTTCTTTCATGCTCGACTGCACATCTTTGTTGCAACAACACGCCGCCACACCCCCCAGCCCCACCGCGAGCCCGCTGGACAAAGCAGCCTTGTCAGTTGGTCGAGCAGGCAACCTGCGGCTGTGTGGCCCCAACAAGCAAAGTGGAGCACTCCATTGCGTGCGCCAGCTCTATATTTTTTCCACTAATTAAAATAAACCAAGTGCCAGCAGCGCTCAACACGCTCCTCATTGCGCCCAGCGAGCTCCTGCGTAGGCATCAGGAAAGTCAGATGTAAGCTCTCCCCCTCTCTCCCTCTCCCTCTCTTTCTCACTCTCTCTCTCTACGTGTTTGTGTGCAAATGGCACAAGGTTGCGTGCATTGGGCCGCTGGCAACCAAATTGAAATTGAGCAGCGGTCATAGCGGTTAAGCGGACGGGCGGACGGAGCAGGATAGGTAGCCCGTGCACTTTAGTTTACCGGCGGCGGTTTGCGTTTTGGTTTCATTTGCTCTTCTGGCAAAGGGCAATAATGTGCATAGAGGCGCGACAATGACACGAATTCGACAGTGGGAGCACTGCGTTGCCAGCGAGCCCTTTGGTAGTTTAAATATTATGTGTTCGCCGCAAGGATTTGATTGAAATATTGCAACGATCTGACAGTCGGACGACACAAGACCGGGCTACACAAGAGTGCACTTCCATTTCAATTTGGCGTTGCAAGCGTCCAAAAACATTTTGCATAATCGTTTTAATAACAACTTTGTAATTGCTTATTCATGTACAAGCTGCGAGCGAGATCGAGTGGGGCGCAGCCCTTAACGTGGCAGCAACGAACCGTCCCGCCCACCTTTCACCCTCCGCTTTGGCGAACGCCACAGTTATGGAGCAAACTTTTGCTTTTTAAATGTTTCTTTATTAGTTACTGTAATTGTTTTCGAGTTGTTCTTGTTGCTGTTGTTGTTTTTGGGGGGGTTGCCCCAACGCAGGAAGTGTCCTGCCAGTGGACAAGGCGCCATTTCCCAGAACGGTTTGCTAGCTGTTTTTTTTTTTCGTTATTTTATTCTTCATCAAAGAAATCGAGACTTCAGCCTTGAGTCTTGAACCAGGCGCAGAAAGTTTTCACGAAATTCTACACCACCAACAACAACAATCCACAACGACAACAACCAAGAAGCGGCAACTAAACTTGCTAAAGAAACGGCTCAGAAATTTCGTTGTGTTTTTTTGTAAACACACCGGAAATGCTTCAATTCTGCGTTGCCCACTGCGGAAATGCTCGTCGCCAGCAATAGGAACGAAACTGCATACAAATACATACATACATATGTATTCATGCAGTTACTTATATACCGCTGATATCCATATATATGTGTGTGTATTTGCAACAGCAACCACCAAAAATTGCAACTGTAATTTGCGCCTTTGTTTTGCTGCCTGGCCAGAAGTTTCCAACGCAAAACTTTTGCCCAAAAACCAAACAAAGCCAGCCCAGCGTGCAATACCAACAACAATTGCAAAATCCAAGTCAGATTTACGTATAAAAATGTATTCAGCTACTATATATATATATAAAATATATATGTAAGCAAGAAAATGTTGAATCAAAACTAAATTAAAGGAATGCTTTTGGCGACAAAATACTTGGTTGAAGAACACAGCCAAAAACTTGAATGAATCCTGAGGGGGCTCGTTGGACGGGGCACACGAATACTGCAAAGGATTAGCAGCTCGAATGTTTTGTTTGTTGTGCAAAATTGTTTTACGTGTACGTATGTGTGAAGAATTTTAGCAATCAACATTAGCATGTTTGTCGAAGCAAGAAATGCAATTTGTTACCACACAGAGAAAGAGAGAGAGAGAGAGAGTTGGAAAGAGAATTTGCCACAAGTTCACTTCGACAGGGGAAACTTTATTAATTTAAAGTAAATACTCAGCAACTTTGCTTGGCTCAAGCCGCGGGCAAACAGAGCGCATACGTAATATTGCACACAGAACGCCCAGCAGTGGCAACAATCTGTGCCTTAGCCATAAACTAAGCACACATGCAACTTAAGCGCTTGACTAATGGCAAACAGGTCGTATACGCAATCCACGGATCAATGATAACGGATTGACGAAACTAGTAATAGCCGAGTGGCGAGTTAATAGCCTCTGGTAAGGAGAGAGAAAGAGAGAGAACCCACAAAACAAAAAATGAACAGCAATACACTGCCCCTCTGCAATGTATTAGTATCAGGTGACGGACATTGGCCATGCCGCTGACATGTGTAAGCAAAGTGACGCACAAATCGACGAGAGCGCCACATTCCGCCAGTGGCGGCAGCAGCAGTAACAAAAACATCAACATCAACATCAACAACAGCAACAGCAACAGCAGTGGCAACAGCGACGGCAGCAGCAGCTCATTAGATTAATGACGCTGGTAATGGATTACCGAGCATCGCAGCCGTCAGTGGACTTTGTCATTGGCGCCACAGCGTCTACGGCAACAACTAAACAGCAGCTCGTAATTAGTGACATAGGTCGAGAGACTATGCACGATGGGCGACGGACAGGGGACAGGGGACAGGGGACAGAGGACAGAGGACAGACGACGTTGGCAACACGTGCACCACTGACAGTGGACTGTGGCGTGGTGGCAAAGCCGGCAACTGAGCTGTCAACAGCAGCCAGCGGCAATAATTACAACTACAAACTCGTATTTACTTTAAACATTAAACGGCCATTTAATTAAGCACTTTAAGTATCCACACATTAAAAGCCATAAATAAGAATACGGCAAGTCTGAAAATGATCATCCACTGGGCAGCTTGACGCAGCAGCGTTCCATAAGTACACACTTACATATATTATCAATAATAACTCTGTACGCATGCCGGTTGCATTTCAATTAGGTCGCGACAGTTGGAGAAACCTTAACAGTTTAATATTAATGTTATGTACGTTGTACAAGTACGAACTTGGCTGCGGGACTCTCTTTGCGTGTGCTGCTCTGGTTGAGATTGTTTAAAAGGCTCATTTGAATGAATGCCAGAAAAGAATAATTGAAACGAAAATGAGCGCGTGCAGGTCGAAGTTTCAATACCCTACACATTGGGAAGTGTATAAAAGTAGAAATGAAATAATATATTATTAATAAATTTATTTACTTAGATCGGTTTATTAAGTAGGCAAAAGTGGAAATTTAAAATTTTAAGAGCAGAACGGTACGAATTCGATTAAAAATGTTATTGAAGTAGTCAGTAGTTGCAATCAGAATTCCGATTCTCTAACACATTCTTATCCCAATATTCCCCGTAAATTAACAAAAGCTAGTTGAACTTCGAAAAGGCATAGTACTCGTAGTAAGGGTATTAAAACGTTTGTATCTTAGTTTTTGCTCCACTTTTTCCGAACGAGCTTTGCATACCCGAATAGGCCACAACAAGACACTCACACAGTTTCGGCCGTGTCTCATATTTTGGCCAGAATTTATGCACAGAGGCCAAGAGCACTAAAGTGATTTTGGTTGTTAACTAATTGAAGCTCTGCAATGTCGCACAAACTACAGCCTCTCCTCCCACACCGCAGCCATCAAATGCAATACACGCCACTGAATTGGCAAGTTCATTTAATTTACACCTTCATCAAGTTAATAACCGTAACGTGGCTTGACGCACGGCGGCAAATTGAAACGCTTGCCGCTGGCAATGGCGATGCGCCGCACTGCAGCCGTCAAGCACACGTCAGTCCGTCCATTTTGTCAGTTAGAAACGGACGCTTCGGCAGGCTCTTACGCGCTGGGCTTATGGCACACGTGCCAGACCATGCCAAATGCTTCTAAGCCCCGTTCGTGTGTGGGTCTTGGCCCTGTCTGCGTATCACATCGCAGCGCATTTTGATAACCCAATTAAAATGCAACGCACGTAGCTGGGCTTTTTTCTGTATTTGTTTAAATCGGCGCTAGTTTTTTGCTGCTTTTGCTGTCATATTTTAATGCCAAGTGCTGTGAACTGCTCCTGCCCAGTGTCGCATTTTAAATGTCATGTTGTCAATCGCCTGGACTGTCCGACTCTTGTCAGCTTATGTGCGGTCGCTAGCCAAGCATAAATTACGCAGATCGGACGGGCGGACGGACAAGCGCGGATCTGCGGGGCGCCCACAATAAATGTTCAACAGCGCCACAGTAGCTGCGACATCGAGTTATTTGTAGCAGGATGTAGAAGTCGCATTCAACCTTGAAAGTGAAACTGAAAACAGGGTCTGCGACGTATCGCAACAAGTGCATGTCAAGAAAAAATCAGGTGAAAGAATTATTCTAAAGCATTGACTCTAGCCAGCTTTTGTGTTAAATATTTATTTTCTCTAGAGTATATTTAATCTTAAATCGAGGTTAAAAACTCACTCAATTTAAGGAAGGAAACATTTTTTTATTGAAGAAGCGAATAAATTGCAGAGTATTTATAACCTAACCTGGGACTTAAACCTGGAACCTCATTGTTGACTTGCCCCCAGGACTTAAACTCCAAAACTATTGATTAAGACACAAGCTAAAATAATTTCTTTATTATCTGTGTGTATTTGTAATTTGACATTGTATTTAGATCAATTTGGGAAACTTCTCACGCTGCGTATGCTTGATATCAGCAGCCGTAACAAAGTTTTTGATTTTTTCAGCTTATTCTTAAACCCTGAACATTTCGTTAGGATCATGCTATTAGTTTAGCAATTTTTCACGAATTTAGTTTCCATAGTGGGGGCCCAGTGCAGTGGATATCGAGCACTCTGCCCAGCATCGATTCCAATTATATACTTAATGTTTGTGATGTGTACATTCACATGTAAAGTAATATGTTGAGACTCAAGCCTGGACAAAAAGATATAGTGCGTAGTATAAGTCTATTAAACACTGACGCCGCCTGCCCAATTGCAGGCCTGGGCAGCCCGAGTTAGGCGTCAAACCGTATTTGGGGATCGGTGTGGGTTTGGGGTAGTTGCCACAATGAGTTTGATTTTAGCTTTGGCATTTAGATTTTGGAAGCCTGGACGCGCATAAAAACGCTTTTTTAAGAAAATACGAGCGATACTTTTTCGCATGAGACGGGCCACCCATTGGCTTTATTTGGGACAGGTGAGGCAAAGCTGATTTGTCAACTTGCCTGAATTGAAATATGGAAGTGCAAAGCTGCAGAGCTTGATTGACAAAAGGCCCCTTAAATTATATGTTTCTGTTGCGCCATTCAGCTTCTGTTGGTGCAACGCTGCTGACAGGATTTGTGGCAATAAATGGGTTAAATTGTTTCATATCGCGGCAAAGGTGAGCACAGCCTTGAGAGGCGTCATCCTTGACCAGAGCTTGAGGTTGGATAGACGCGTGCAACTTCAATTCGCTTTGTGTCCCATTCAACAAGACCGCGTAAATTTTTGACTTGGTAAAATTAAAAAATCGATTGGTATGATTTATACCACAGTTTAATAATAATTTAATAATAAGTTTAATTAATATAATTCTGTAAAAAGTCCTTTTGCAGTAAACCGAATAATATAAATTTAACATAAACTTTTTCTAATTTCCATAACTTAATTTTTACGCACATCGTTAAGAGTTCACTCAACTCTCGAATGGTGTGTCAATAACGTTTCCGTGGGTCTACTCCCATCTGGGTTTATGATATGCCAAAATGTATATATTTTATTATTTCACAGTTTAATCATAGAAATTTTGTGTGTGAAAAGAAAACATTTGGTGCTTAGGATCTATTAAAAAGAATCTACAAAATTTGCATTTTAGCTATCTTCTTACATTTATCTAACCTTAATCCCACACACTTACCAGATATATGCATAGGAACCTTGCCAAAAACCCAAGATAAACGTAAAAAAACGCAAAAAGTAACACACGCTCAGCAAATTAGCATAACCGAAACGAAAATTGCGCATAAAACTTATGTTATTACCCGACTCATTTGCCAAATAAAAGAAAAAACCATCCATTCAAAATTCTCACATATAAATTGCATAAAATTCAGCACTCAGATGGCAGCCCATAAATGTCGCGCCCATAAACGGAGCGAAAGGAAAAAGTAAAAAATGAAATAAATAAAAGCCCAACTGCAGAACTACTTAAATTTAAATGAAATCACGTTTCAGATTTGCCGACGACATTCTGGACTTTCTCTTTTCAAAAACGTGTAAATAACAATTTTATTGTATGTATTTATAACATTTATACAAAGTTTCAAATGTGCGAGCAGCCAAACGGACACACGGACACTCAGACAGCGCCCGGCCAAACAGCAGGTGTCACACTTTTATTCGGTTTCAGTTTCGGTTTCTGTTTCGGTTTGGGATTCGGGTTTCGTAGCGCGTTTTACTGACCCACATCTGGCCTGATGCGGCATCAGAATGCAGTGGGCGAGTGCCAAGGCTCCTGGCAACAGCTCTCACCCACGTCCGGGGCGCTGGAGCGGGAGCGTAGCTTGACACAACAAGCATTGTGCAGGGTACATTGTGCATTCTACATTCTACATTAGCAGAGCAAAAGCAACTGTGCAAATATTTTTATGTCCACATAAAACAATGGACATACGTACAGGTCCATCAGACGGACAGACTGACAGTAGCCCAGTCTCGAAACGGAACAAAAGAATTGGGCTGGCAATTCGTAGCCTATGAAATTGTCAGCGAATGTGAAATTTTAAATAAAATGATGAATTTATGTGGACGCTCGACGTGCGTGAAACGTGCGAGAATTTCACAAGCTACACAACTGGTTTGAGGCGGGCGGAGTCAGGTCGGTGACGTGACGTCGTATGGCGCTTTGTCAAAAACAATGCTTGCATCTTTTAGATATTTCTGCCTGGCACTTCTCTCCGTCGCTTGTTTCGCCACTCAAGTGTTAACTGCAAAATTATGCAAATAAAGCACAGTTATCATAAAAGAACAAGCACTTCTCGCATGGCAAACAAATACATTTCGGGGCGGAAACGCTGAGAAGCGCAAGCAAACAATTTTTGGAGAATGAATGACAATGCTGTGCTCAGCGTTGACTTAGCCCCATTTTGGGGGGCTCAAGTGCATATACAGTTATTGGGGCATGGCTCGAACTTAAAGACATAAGACGACTAAATGCAAATACTGGCTAAATATATCGCTGCCCTTAGCTGAACTTAAGTCCTGCGCCAAGTTGCAAGATGCCATGCAAATCGGATTGCTGCTCGGCGCCTTGCCTGCGGCTGCCAACGGATTACACAACTTTGGAATTGTCAATATGGCTTAAGCTGCTGTCGCATTGTTGTCGCTGCTGCTGCTAACGAGCTGCTTGCGTAGCCGCATCGCCAAGAATAACAAAGCTCGATGGTTGCGACGCCGGCAACTGCTGCTAGGACAACGACAATTTTATAATGCGCTCGCCGTGGCTGCAGGGCTGTGTCCGAGAAATCGATTGCCATTCCGCAGAGATTTGGTCGAGATTTAATTATGCGTGCACATTTCAATTAAAATGCTGCTGCATCTCTTAGCCTGCTGCTCAGCTCAGTTGTCAATTATATACTTTGCTCATAAGCTGCATAAATCAACTCAAATTGTTATGGCTGCTTATATCAAGCATACGCAGCGTGTGAAGAGCCAAATGAAAATGCCAACCCTCGCTAGTTGCCCAAATTGCCCACCACTGCGGTCATTTGCATGCCAAGTACAACAGCAACAAAAACCAGAAGAAGAACAACAACAATCACTACCAAGCTGACGACGTCAACGTCGACGCTTTCAAGATTTATTAGCGCTTTTGACTTGATTTAGCTTGTTTATGTTTTTGCCAAGCAAAACTTATGGCTGAGCATTATGGCCACAAAATGGACAGCGTCACTGGACACCAGCATGCAGGTGCACACACACACACACACATACATATAGATATTTGTACGTGTGCTGTTTAGGTGTTGCGACAGGGACACGCAACAAGAGCGCCTCATCTATAGCTCTGGCTGCCTGCTGATGTGCATCATAAATTATTTTGATGTGCGTTTTAGTTGATGCTGCTGTTGAAAAATCTGATTGGACACAGCAGATAGTCCCCGTCTGGGGCCTGCAGGTGTTAAATGTCTTGGGCAAAGTGCTGCACATAAATCCAGTGCAGATGTGTGTGCGATAGATGCGACTTTAAACTGACAATAGCTCATTTAAATGGTCGACATTAGTTAGTGAGCTCCTCCTTTAATTTGATTTGAATTAATGCGCTCCCAGTCAAAGGTTGCACGACCTGGCAATAACAATGGCAGCACGCGTCCCTTCACTCCACACACCTCCTCCAGCCCCCCACAGCTCGAGCCTGTCGCAGCCGTAACAAACTAATTCCCGCCGCCATGCACAATCCATTAAGGTCACTTTATGTTACAGTTACGGCATGTTTTTGTTGTCGATGTTGCTGCTAATGTTTGTGTCTTGTAAACGGTCCCAGACACAAAAACTCGACCAAATGCAGCGTCATTCATCACAACAACATCAACAACAACACAGAACAAAACAACTCGCAGGCAAAGAAGAGAACACCAGTAACTGGGACTCCCGGAGGACACTCATTTTTGCACTTAAGCATCGAGCAACAAACCCAAACACAAAACCGCAAATGAACACTCACACAACACACTCACTCGTAGCCCGGCATTCACTAGTAGCCGCTTGGCAACCCTTTTGTTGTTATTATTATTATTTTTGTTTTTTCTGGCACAACACCCTCCAAAATATTTTGCTTATGCACCCCCAGTAAAAAAAATGAAAATGTTGCTTAACAACTTTGTAAACTTGATAAACGAGCGCGAATACACAGAGCACAAGGTGTGCACATTTTGTAAACAACACTCACACACACCCAATTGTTTATGGGCCTTTGTGTGTGTTTTCAGCGATTACTTGAGAATCGTGACATATTTAGGGCCAAAATGTCATCGTAATTAAGTCAAAAGAATAACCAAAACAATTAGCGTAGCGTAATATGCAAATTAATTAAAATAACAGGTATTGTGAATAAATTAACGGAAAATTTTGGATAAACATGCCACAGTTCTGTCTGCGCCAACATACAGTGTAACACTTTATTTAATGACTGTGCCTTTTTTGCCATTATTTATACATATATTTTACAAAGTCAATATCCAGTTAACCCGCTGCAGGGGGCCAATGGAAAGGACCGAACTGTATACCGTTCAGGTATATGAGTCGACCGAATATTTTCATTTGAATATTCACTTATGCAGAGAATTTGGTCAATTAATTAATGCATTGCATTCACCATCAAGTTGTTGTGTGAAAGGTAATATAATAATAAAATAACTAAAATAACCAGAAATTCTTAGGAATTTGCTATAAATATTGAAGCTTAAATCGAGGCTTAACTTTTTTTTAAGCCTGTAACTTCACTTTTAACTTTCCAATATATAAAACACATCTGTTAATGATCACATAACACCAACAAATTTTATATTATTAAAAAAGGGTACTTTAAAAAGAATAAACCCGCCATAAAGCAAAGACACAAGCAAATAAACTGTAAAACCAACATTTGCAATTATCATGATTCTTGAGTGATTTCGTCATCAGCAAAATTATCGCAGTGTCCATGTCGAAAGGGCGTGGCAGTCGGGCAGCGCACTTATACGGTCATAACTAATGATAATGGCTCACTTAATATGCCGGTCTCTTGAAATTATTTCATTTGCACAACCGCAATCTTTTTTTACACATGCGTATATTTACATTTAAGGGACGAGAAAAAAAGTATATCCAGCATTTCAAGGGGCATCCAATAGCAATGTGTCCCATTTGCCAACTCAGAGCCCAGAGCACCCAGAGCAAACAGTTAAGGATAATGAATAATGACAACAATAATAAAACTGTTGTAGTTGGGAAATATAAATGACAACATTATTAACGGGTGGGCGGGCGTGTCTGCTGTTCATAACTGTCGCAAGTCCATTGAAAATGATGTCATTAAATTAAAATCAAACTGCCAAGGAGTTTCTTGCATGTGTACACCGACGCTATCATGCTCTTAAAGCCTTCCGCGCCTCGCCAATTTATTAATCAATCATTTCTATGGAATCATTAGCATTACTACTTTGTATTAATTACTCATGAAAACCATTTTATATAAATTTTTTGATTATTTTATTAAATTCTATTTTTTGTTCTGTATAGTATGTTTAGAATTAGTATATATTGAATTAGCAATTAGAATTTGATAAAATCTAATGTATATGTTAGTGCATGTACATATATATTGCTAATTTAAATGATTTCAAGTTTCAAAGTAATGTAACATTGTAATCAAGATTAAAATTCACATATTTACCGTGCAGCACAGAAACATGAACAGAAATAAGGGGAATGCTTACAGTCCAAAGAGCATGCCAAATGAACTGAACTGAGAGCAGCTAATGTAAAAAATAATAAAAATCGTTCAGGTAAGAATCAGCTAAAGATAGGGAAAAAATACAACAATAAAGCAGATGGCATGATTTTTAATGAAATGAAATATATTTATGTGTATGTCTGCGTGAGTGAATGTGTGTGTGTGTGCGGTCAGGACAATGAATAACATTAAATTGAAGTGCCACAGCAGGAAGACAACGCGGCGTATGCGTGACGATGACGATGCCAACGACATGCAAATAATTATCAAAAATATATTTGAAATAAACTGGCGCACATTAGCGCGCACGTGATGTACGAGTGTGTGCGAGTGTATAAGTTAGTGGATTGTGCTTCTCTGTGTGTGAGTGTCGACCACAATCTGCAACCGCACGCATTTGCTCTAATTAATAAGCCAGCCCCTAAACTTTGAATTGCTTCCGTGTCCACACGAAATGTGTCATAATTTCTATTTATGGTCTGGCGTTGTGGGCACGTCGCATTTTATATGATTTAATTTAATAAATTACAACAGCTCCTCAGTGAGCATTTGGAAAAAAAATGTACACCGACAGGCCTTAGCACGCAATCCGCGTGGACATTTTAAAGTACAAAGCTAATTAAGTAATAATTTGCCTTATGTGAAAATTGCCCGGTTCACGCAATTTTTACCCGTAGAATCATTGAAAAGGGTTGAGTGGCACACAACCACACTCCGTGTGTGTGTGTGTGTGTGTGTGTGTGTGGCTTAGCCTAGGTCGTTCCATTGTGAGAGCTAATGTGATTACATATATTACATTAGAAGCCCACTGCCACAGTTCGCATGGAGTTATGGTAATGCCGGCGGCCAATTACTCCTCTAATGTTACCAAAGCAACCTTTTAAGTTAATGAAGCAAGTGTTGTGTATAAGTTGATAATAAATCCTTCATGCAAACTGCGCATTATAAATGGGTATTAACATTTTTTAATATGTAAATAATTTTGCGAGAATTCTGTCATTTAAAGCCACATTAAGACGTTAAAAAACATCCCAGCTATGCAATACTTACAAATATTTATTTTTTAAATGTGTCTGTGGTGCATTTAAGCCACACATCGGCAGCCAAAGCCAACCAACCCACTGACCAACCGTCAACTGATATAAATAACAACAATCATACCCCTCTGGAGTCGTGGAGGCTTATTGAGCTGCCTACATAAGATATACATTTAATGTGCAACATTCACAATTTTATGACAAAAATTTGCCCAAGCACCTATGCAGCTTCGCATTTTGAAGCGGTTTACAAGCACTTAAACCAACTGCAAGATTTTTTGATTGGCAGTTATATGTAAGGACTATGTGTGGATATATACATTTTTGTGCAGATAAAGGTCATAAAAAGCAACCATAAGCCATCGGTGTCCAGTCGTAAAATACAATATAATGAAATCAAAAATGCCAGCAAATGAAAACGTAATGATTTCATCTAATTATAGTAGCAGAGGCTGCAACTTGGCTAATTCAGTTAGCCCGCAGTGCGGAAATGCCACAAACACTTCGCCTGCACTCGTCGACACTTCTCATCAGTCCTCCAGACTGGAAACTCAACAGTCCGGAGCTAAGTATGACAATCTATGACTGCTTCTGAAGTTTCCATTTGGCCTGTCCACACTGGATTGCCCACTGTAGCAGCAGCAGTGGGACGAGTTGTCTAAATTTAGCTGCAACTGTTGCTCTGCGCCTTTTGTGGTCTTTGATCTTTAACCAAACGCTGCCTGTTAGCTCGACTGGCTGCTTGGCTTGACTGTCTGGCCTTCTGACTGGAAGTCCGTCTGGGTGTCTGCACATCCGACTGGCCATCAACAGCTTTTTCAGCGCTAATTGTCCTTTGGCATTCCTTCTCGTCATCATCGTCGCCGTTGGGTCGTCACAGGCTGCAGCAGAGCTAATGCGCTCGGGAGATCTGTAACTTTGCCTCTTCAACAGACAAGAGCAACAACAACAACGGCCAGGCACAACAACAATTATAATTGGTATTTTAGCGTCCTTTGTGTCTATATTTAGATCTGAACATGACCAAACGCCTTGATTATGTTGCTCAAATTACAGTAATTTGCTTTAAGTAGACACTGCGTGCGACTCTGCCAATAACCACAGAGCTGAGCCTTCTAGTATTTACAAAGCATTACTTTAGCTTGCGTTGATCAATTTCAGCGCCCTCATAATTCACAGCCAACTCTAGCAAAGATATATATTTAAATTCGTTATGCCTTCGATAACTCATCGAAAAAAGTAAAAGTAAGCAACATCTGCAACATACGAAGTGCTTTAAATGCAAATTTTATTGTGCATAAATTAATGAGGGGGAAAAGCAAGTAGCCAGACCAGCAAAATGAAGAAATCACCTGGTCTCACAATTAGCATAAATTTCTAATAATTTTTTATGCTTATTAATTATGCCACAAGAAGGGAGCGTGCTGCCAATGAAAACCTCAGCGCCAATTTTAAATGTAAACAATTTTCCAATTTATGTTTTCCCGTTGATGTCTTGTTAAATGAAATATATAGAACCTGTATAACAACCTACACACAAAAAACCACTCTCTCACCACACAAACACACACAGACCTACACACATACACACCTCTGGCCAGGCACATCATGCGAAAGTTCGCGCGTTCTTATCGCCTCGGTGCCATCTTAAAGTATCTGTATCTGGTGCGGCATAGTTTAGCTAAGCAGCTGCTGGCCGCCGCCTTCAAGCGGCGCTTCTCGGAAGCTGTCACCGCTCAGCTGAAGCTGATAAACATCTCAGAGCCACGACTTGGCCAGGTCGTGTATTTTGACTCTCTAACTCTGATTTATAAGAGCTCAAATTAGCACAACATCCGAGCTTAACTTGGGCATTAGAATATCGTATGGATAGGCCAACAAACCGAAATATCGAACTTTAAATATCCTAACTGCTCGAAATACATTAGATATTGTTTAATTAAATTACAGAAATAATAAGAAAAACATAAAAAATTATGATTTATAACTTTTTAAAATAGAACAATTTTAAAACAAATTTATTTTTTCAAAACTGATTTTTGCTCTAAAAAACTAGAAAATCTTTTTTATCTTTGTTTACCCAAATTGACAACATTCGTACAAAAATAATATTTACTTTTTATCTTTACCTATTTGTTTGTTTGTTTACAAGCAAAATAAATCTTCATTTGAATCCTATATTTAGAAAAGGAAATGTATGTACATTTCTCTACTTTCATACACCTATATGTATATATTTTCTTCTCAATTTTTATCTCATGCCATAAATTCTGAAACGCCTGCTTCTATGCGTCGTCAATCTTAATAGCAAAATCTACGAGACCATTTTGGGCCACTGCCCGAAAACAAAGCCGTCAAATCAGTTTAGTTTTAATTACAGCGCCAGTTGATTTTTTAGCTAACCGGTTTTTACAGTTGATGCTGCTCAAGTTCAAGACCCAAAGCGCAGTTATACGAGTATGTATACAAGCACTTGTACATAATTGAGAAAAAAAACGAAAAACAATAAGCCAACAACTGCCACTGGTTCAATTGTATGGTTACTACTGTGAATTCCCGCGCTGGCTCTGAAGCCGTTGGCGTCGGCGTCGGCGTCGACGCCGCCAATTGTCGGTCAGTGGCACAAAATTTGGGCAGGGTGTTCGTCAAAAACAATAACAACAAATTACAACACCAATGCGAAAGAGGCGGGCGACACGTCTGCGACAAGTTTATAAAAATGCAGCATTCGTCGCGGCTGGGGCGAGCTTTTGCACTGGATTTAGTTTTAATGGGCTGTCTTGAACATCTATATATAGTATAAATATATACGTATCCATACTTCCATATGGGTACAACCTTGTGTACAGTTTTGCTTTTATTGCTGTATTTTGTTTTGTTTATGTTTTCGCTTCTGTTGGTTTGGTTTGCTTTGGTAATTTCTCAACAATAATTAATTTCGGGAGAACTTTCTATTAGCTGCCGTCATCGTCATCGTTGTCATCGTCCTCATCAGCATGCGTCCAAAGAGCTCCACGGTGAAAGTTCTGACAGCCAGCCGAACTCTGCGACCAGCGCCATTCTGGCCAATTGCCGTGTTGTGTGTGTGCTGTCTCCCAAGAATCTGGTCAAGGCCCCGGACCAAAGCTTACCGTATGCAGAAACTCGAACTCAAGTGCCTTTTCAGACTTTTTGTGACCGTTAAGAGTTTGGGAGAATTTCTTATGATTTGCTTATCTTTGCAGCCTTCAAGTGAACTCAGCCAAAGTCAAACACAAAAATTTACTTAACTGTATCTAGAATAAATTTTGTAATTTTATTCGCTGCGATAAACCCAGGGAGAATCTGTCATTCCTCAACATGTTCGCTTGATTATACAATTCGGGGCCGAGAAAGCCGAAAGTCATGACTCATCGGAGGCTGTGGCACTTGTAAATTACGAAGCGTTGTCTTCTTAGAAACTTAACGCACATTTTCAATTTACCTTCATTTTGTTGTTACCTCTTTAAAATGAAATGTTTATTGGTTCGCAATATGGGCTTACAGTGTTGCGGTTACTTTAGGGTTCCTTTTTCTTATTTAGAGCCGCAAATTTATTCTTATAAGATGCTCGACTTTGGTTGACAGCACGAGTCGATTTCATTTAGTCTCCGTGCGGGCAGCTTCACCTTATGTGACATAAATATTGCTTACAGCAAAAGGAAAGAAAGTCTGAACCGGGAAGCAGCGTCTTTAAATTTTAAAAATGAATCGACACAAACATAAAATGTGTTGAAATGAAATTTGAATATTACTTTTCAGTCAACAAATAAAAACTAAATAAAAATGACTGTATATTCATTTTATATACTACTTTAGGGGTTAGGTCATTAAAAAATAAATAAAATAATTCTTAACACTTCCATCCTGATACTAAAAACAAGTGAGAGCTTTCACAGTATAATAAGTATAATAACAATAATATGTATAATAATCACAGTATAATAACAAAACCAAATTTTTGCGAAAATGGGTAAAGGTTTTTTACAAAGTGATATTAATCTGTCAATAAAAATATTAACACTTTCAACTTCAACAGCTGTAAAACAATACGATCATGCGGACATTGCACAAATCTGAACATGTATAATATATTCCTCCCTGACTCCAATGTCTTATTTGTTTTAACATCGAGTTGCCCATTATTTTGTATGCTAATATTAAATTAAATACCACACAAATTGTTAAAAGACAAAAAAAAAAAAAAAAACGAAAAGCATTTGGCCAAATTATTCGGCTCACAAAATGACCCGGCTAAATAATATTAATAAAATAAAAATCTTCGACTCCATGGGGCGTACTCTCGAATTTGAAATAGCAGCAGAAGCGTTAATGGAAAATCTGTGCAGCCGCCCCGTAGATGGGCTAAATATGAGAATGAGAACTGGAAAATACTCAGACGTTGACTGAGGCGTGGTAATATTGAAAATGTGCGCATTATGATAATTTAATGTGTGTGATTATTGAAAATCATAATAATACTTTTATGGGGCGCAATTTTTTTTCCGGCAGACAGACGTGAACTAAGCTGCGTAAACGGAGTCGGTGTCGGAGTTGAAGTGTTGTTCTTGTTGTTGTCGTTGTCGCATTATTATTGTTATTACCAAGACACATTTATTTGATCAGTGCCAAAGTGCCAATAATTCGAAACAATTTATTATTTTAGCATTTGTATATCACACACTCAGGCGCACACACACATTTCTCTGCGCTCTGTCCTGGCTACTTATAAATGCAAATCACGTTCGCGCGTAAAGAGCCAAAACAGCAGCAACAACAAATACAACAGAAACAACATGAGTGCCAGCATCGGCCACAGCCGGCACCTGTGCTATGTGCTTAGGCTTGAGATACAGATACACAGATACCCAGATAGGTTGATGCACAGTTATACGCCCCCGTTCCGGCCTCGATGGAGACAGCAATATTGAAATTTCCTGTCTCTAGCATGGGCGTTTATGACATGGCAGACTTTGAACACGAAATCACAAAAAAATCTCTATGCTCTGCGGAGATAAGAGAGAATTTAAATTTTATATATGCACCCAAGGAAGTTGTTCGATAAAGTGACGGCTCAAAATAAATGTGGCTGTCAAACCTTTCACCGCGCCGCAGTTGAAATTCATTTCGCACAGATTCTTTTTTATCTTTATGTTTATGAGAAAATCGTCGTGAGGATTTCAATTTGACGGGCTAGCTCAAATCGCTGCACGTCCATCGACGATATGCCAAATTGACTTTCCACAGGGCTCAAACGCCCTAGGAGTTTGTGGCAGGGTCAATGAACCAACGTTCAATTTAAGCTCCAGCGATTTTAAGACCAGCCAGTTTATGTTCATCTAATTAAAGGCACATGAATCACATGTTGCATTGCCTCAGACGGCTGAGATGTCGCTGAGCAGCCGCCGAGCTATACGTTATGCGAACAATAACAAAAACAATAATTTTCCGCCATAAATCACACAAACAGAGAACAAAACAAAAGCCAAGCGAAATGAGTAACTGCGAACTGAGGCAAAGCCAGGCAAAACAAACAGCTGAGGGCAACCCCAGCCGAAGTCAAGTGGAGCTGCTGCTGCCGCTGCCGCTGCCGCTGCTGCTGCTGCTGCTGCTGATGGTTGACCAATCAACAAACGCAAAGACAGCGCCAAAAAAGAAGACGCCGCTGACCAACAAGAAGTGGCGCAGAACTTTTTGCCCGCTTTTGGCCAAAGAAGCAGCCGGCAGAAACCAGAATCGGAGAGAGCCGCTTCGGCAAAAGCACAAACGCAATTCGCAAAGACAAACGCCGGCAGCGCCGTCAGCGGTTTCAGAATCGCCTTTAGAAGCAGAAGCTCGCTTACAATTTATGCCAGACGCTGCGACGTCGGCAGCGACGCTGGCAGCGACGCAGGGCTTTTGCGCAAAAGTGAATTAAAAGCCGCGAAAACCGCTAGCTTCTCAGTCCAGAAACAGCAGCGCTCTTAACTGCGCCAGCCGCGCAGTCGCAGTCGCAGTCGCCACAAGAACATCATTATCAGCATTGTCATTATCATTAGCGGCAGCCGCTGAGGCCAAAAGAAATTTGCGCCGACTGATTTGGCGCTGCGAGCGGGACACGAGGGTATATAAGAACCTGGCCCTGCCAGCCATTCAGCAAACTCTCTTCTCGGTCACGCGTGCGCCGTTCCAGTTGAGCTCTGGAGTTGTGCGCTGTTATCCTGCGGCAGGATACATAAGTGCAGTGGTTTTTAAAACAACATTTACGAATTACTCAAAATATTTGTTAAAGTGAAAAACGACTTGGAAATCTGTTCTGCAAAAAAACAGTGTTGACAAATTGACCAAACGGAAGTTTAAAAATATTTTTAAATAAAAATTACTTTTTTTGTTGAAACGGTGAGTGCAAATTATAAATACAAAAAGATTATTTTTCAATATATCAAATAATTGTTCATTTAAAAAAAAATAGAAAACGTATGCTATAAAATAATAAATAAATTCTTTTTAATTCTATAAAATACAAGAAAAAAACAAAGAAATATATTCGAAACTATAAAAGTTGAAAATAAACTCTATTCAATTCCAAATAACAGAAAAAAGACTAAAAAGAAACGTTTTTAAAATTTAAATGCCACTTTTTGAGTTTCTCCCAAGAATTTTAAACTCAACCTAATTGATTTAGTTGTGTAGAAGCTTTTCGAAAATTTGTAGCCAAATGTTCTTTTAAGTGCCACCCAAAACACACACACACACATACACATAAGCACTCGCGACATTAACTCAACTGAAATGAAATGAAAACGAGGCAACCTTTCGTTGCCACTAAAAGGTCCAGTTGTTCGTCTAGCCAGAGAGTGCCCCACGCAGCGGCATTTATCTCATTTTATGTCACTCTAAAACCTTCATCAACGCAGCCCCGCTATAAAAAGAAGGACCAAGCAAAAGGACTGCTGCGCGTTGTAAAAACCGAAAGGGCTGTAAGTCAACGGTCGCTGCTCAATCAAAACATCTAGAGACCTAGCGTGCGAGAGCGAGAGAGAGAGTGAGGGAGAAAAAATGGTAACAGTGGGAGAAACCTCAAAGTAAAAATGTAGCTCAGAGCCAAACAAAGCCATTAAACTACAGCGCTTTAATAGACTTTTATTGTTGAGCAGCCCAAGACACGCACAACTTAGAGTCAATTTGGTAACAGCAAAAAGAAAAAAAATCCAAAAACAAAAAACTTGCCCGCATTTGAAATTGAAGGTCCCTGCGTTGCGACCCCAAGACTCATGGCCATCTGCATCCCTTGGTCCATCATAGTGGAAACAACAATGTAATGTTTAATTGACACCATTGTTCGGGCAACACTTTTTGCTCCATTTAACAGCATGGATTGGTGCTGTGTGCTGACAGGCAACGCAGATAACGACCAGTTGGGGATACCCCGCCCACCGCCCCTTACCCGACCATGTCCATGTCAGTGGCCAGTCCATCAGTCACTTAGCCCGCGCGACACTTTGTCTTTGCTACGATTTTTAACAGGAGCAGCAGCGGCCTGTGGGGCAGACAGTGGGGCAGTCATCATCGGCAGTGACCAGTCAACAATTCCGGGCACGTCGTTCAAATTATTATTATGCGCAAATCGCAAAGGGATCTGCAGAACTCAATGTACTACAACAGTCTCCAAGTTTGGGCTGCCACTCGACTAGACAATCAAGAAATTTAAATTTGATTCGTTGCGCAAAACTGGCCAAGCAGCGGCGGCAACAACACTGCGCACTCAAGTGTCAAATGTATGAAAAAAATAAAATATATATACCGAATATATATATATATATATATTCTTGCACTTCAATTGAAGGATTCATGCGCCGCCAAAGTCGTTGGAAGTTTTTTTTGCTTTTCACTCCGCTTCCTCGGGCAGTCGGCCCGTTTGTCCGTCCGTTCGTCAGTTCTTGTAATTCTGATTCGTTTCCACTTTTATTTTTTGCGTTTGTTTTTTTTTCACTGGTTCTTCTGCTCTGTCTGTTCACTTTGTCAATTTGCTTGGCATTCTGCTTTAGTTTCCAGCGATTTTCATAAATTAAATTGTTTGTCGCAGGACAACATTGACAGCAGCTATGGAAGTTTCTCAGCGGCAACAATGTTGACATCTCGTTTGACATTTGTGCCGATTTATGTAGGTGCTCGACTGTACTCGAGTGCTCCAGTGTCTGGTCGCTGGGTAACTATGTACGTAGCCAGCACTCAGTGCCGCCCATAAATCATTCAATGGGCGTGGCACGGCGCGGCCTTGGGCGTACATTGAACGCAGTGCACCGCTGGCGATTTTCAAATTTGCGGGTTATCCTTTTGTCTGGCTCAGCCCGATGGCACTTTAACCTGTCGAGGCGATGAGGCGCACACAGGTGAATTCCTCCACCCACCGCTTACCCGCCACCCCTCACTTAAGTGTTCCCCCCCTGCCTGCCTGTGCCCCAGATGATTTATGTTTATGAGCTTAATCTGTTTAATTTGAGTTTGGGGAGCGTCGACGACACCTATCCCCACGGCGGGGGCCTCCTTGAGGCATTATTAATTTAATAAGCATCAGTGCTCAGGGAATTGAGATATTTGCGCCCAGCTGAAGCCTTTCATTACAGCATTTAGTGGCTAATGTGTGCATAGTGCATAAGTTACGCATACGCAACGTGTGCGAGTCGGAGAGCGAACTCCTTTTATGATTCCAATAAATTCACACGCATTAATTGCCACACTTTCTTTACTTTCTTTAATGCTGGCCATGCCAGCAAGAACAGCAACAGCAACAGCAACAGCAACAGCAAACAGCTATACCAACAAGGTCTTAATTTATTAATTTAAATTCCGGACAACAATTTAATATTTTAATAATATGTGCACAAGCCAAAGGCACAGAAAAAAGTGAAATGATTTCTGTGCTATTTGGTCATTACGCATTCTGATGGCTATCAACGGGTCGTTGTGCTCGCCCGTAACTGCTCACTTGTCACTCGGTTGGTCCAAACATTATGCTAATTTTATATGTCAATTATCTGCCAATAAGCAGCGGGGGTGGGGCACAGCTGTTGAGCAGTTTCTACATTTTTGTGGGTTACTAGGCCCCTGGCCGGACCGGGTCTCGGACCCAAGTTGCTGCTCATGTGTAAACATGATTTGTGCCAGTCAAGTGGGTAGCTCTTGTTTCTGGGTCTACTGTCTGACATTAGCATATTTTGTGTTTTATGCAAATTAATTGGTTTCGGCCTAAGAACGAAATCACAATAAACACACAAAGGAGCAGCTGCGAGCTGTGAGAACGTCGATGTGCTAACTGGCTGGCCAATTAAAAAACCTCCATAAAATGCAACAATTCTTTGTTATTGTTTACGCAGCGACCCCGTATTGGAAATTCGTGATATCATAGCTGTGCTTTAATTAGCTCAGATCAATCAATCAAGAACAAAGCATAAAGTATACAGATATAAAGATATTGGTGTCAGGCATTCCGCAAATTTGGCATGCCCCGTCAGTTGGGCAGCTTGAGAGGCTTTCTCCACATCTCAAATTCGAGGCACTCGCACTCGGCGGTAATTCACAAAACATTTGACAACAAGCAATTTAGCAAAGACATGTACACACATGTATATATATATATATATATATCTATATATATATTTGAATATGTACGTATTTACAGAATAGTTTGCGCTACTTGATGCAGTTTCAATTACACGCAGGGAAAAGAAGTGTAACGAGGCGTGCAGGGCGCAAACAAGCAAACAAACACATTGCTGTGCAAATACAAACAAAGCTGAACTGTAATTGCCTGTTGGCATTGTTTTCGCCTTGGCAACGATAACAAAATTAGCAAAGCGCTCGTATTATTCAATTAAACTTCAACTTGAACTCTATAAAATGCTCGCAGCTGACACGCGATTGCCAAATGATGTAATCGATTAGCTGTGGCAGTTAACGCCATTAGCAGCTTGTATCTGTATCTCAAGCTTGTATCTGCAGGCCTAGCTTCTCGGAGAAAGTCAAGTTGTTGACTGTTTTGGGCCACACCTCACGAGCTGAAAGAACCCACAAATATAAATATCTATATGTAACTTTTGATCATGTAATTGTTGTGCGGTTTCTCAACATTCTCGTTCCATGAATCAGCTCTCCTTTTGCTTTTGTTACCGTTTTGCAGCTGCTGCACATACATAAGTGTGCTTTGTGGTGCTCGAGGCACTTGTCGGCTGCCACTGACCCGCACTCAGCACCAATTTGCTAGCGAAATCCAACGGAAGAGACGGAGAGACAGGGAGATAACCTCCGAGTGTGTGCTAGGCAACAACAAGTAGCAGGTAGCACAGCATGCCAAGCAAATTACCATAAAATTTACATAAAATGCTTCTGTGTAAAATTTATTTAAAACAAATAAAAAGCAAACTACACAAAATCCTGGACACTACATCTTGCTCAGAGCCGTCGAGAGACCCCAATAGACGGAAGCTCAAGCCCAAGCCCAAGGCAAAGTCATAAACATGAACTGCCACTGATGGCAACAACACAAACGGCAGCGCCATCAGCAGTTGGCAACAGGTGTAGGCCAAGATGGTAGCCAAGAAACCAAAAGGTTGTCCACTGGCCCGTCCCTTATCTAATAACAGCGGCGACTTGACAGCACAAAAAGGCAAGCACCGAGACCGTGTGAAGTGTGAAGCGGTCCTCTGCACACGCTAAACACGTGCCCATCTATTTCGAATTGGTCTTAAGTTGTTGGGAGACATAGCTGACAATTTGGCTAACCCAAAAAGTCGGCTAGAATCTGGCTGCTCGTTGTTGTTGGTTGTTGTTGTTGTTGTTGTTGTTGTCGTTGTCGCTCGACCCAATCTGGGTTTAGTCTGTCAATGTTTGTTCGATTGTTCGTTACGTGTTTGTTACGTGCCAGGACCTCGTCTTGTCACTGTGCAAATTTACAGTTTTTCACAGTCGAGTCGATTGGGGAAATCTACGAAAATTGTCGCACCAAATGCGACACTGAAAAGACAACCCATTTCGTATTGAGCAATGCCCCCGGAGAATGTGTTGGCCGACTAGCCGGCTCTTTGTAAAAGCCAAGCTTATATGCCGCAACTGTAACCACCACAGGCGGCAACTTATGAATACGGCCGATACCAACTCAGGGAGCAAATTAAGTAATTATGCAGTTGACTTGCCGTTTTTGCAATTGCCCCGCGTCGCTCAGATCCCCGGGCCTATTTAAGTCGCTTTGCCAGCCCATTCTAGCCAGGCATATGTACACATACCAATTTCGGGCATTGGCCAAAAAGTGCAATGCCATTGACTGGGCTGGAATATTGGCCATTGGCAGCATGTTCCATTTTGCAGACATTGCAACGTTTGTCTTTAACAAAATTATAGCTACGCTCGCACATGGCAATTTCTAGAGTCTGATGGCAGTGCGCCCGGTCATTGAATCCGGCTTGGGAAACGACTAGGCAAAATGGGTGAATTGTGCCAAAAACTTTCGGTGCTCAGTGCTGGATGCCTGCAACTGACGCGATATCTCGAGTTGGGAGTTCGCCTGGCAGTCAATAGTCAACTAACAGCATCAACTGCCTGCCAAATACTGCCGACGACTCTTTGCTCGACCAGTCTCTCTCTCTCTCGCTCTCTCTCTCTATCTCCCACACGGACGTGGAGATGACCCGATATCGATATAAGGCATTACCTGCTAAACTGTTTGGCAGCATCACAGGTAGCATGTCAAACAGTTTTGCAATTGTTTCGAAATTGTCTCTCGTGCAAATGCAATTTTGTTCAATTTCATTTGGGCGGACATTGGATGTAGTAGCCACTGTTGGCCCATAGCCGGCAAAGCACTGTGACAGCGTCTGCCAGTTGGCAACAGCGCCAGCACTAGAGCCTGGGTCTGAGTCCGAGTCTGAGCCAGTTCCTCGGCTCGGCTCGGCTCGTTGTATAAAGAGACTTTAATCTATTACCTACAACGAGTGGCAGATTTGTTTTCTGAAATGTAAGCATGACGTTTAAGTTATTTTCCACATCTTCTTCTTCTTTAGCATTCTGCTACTTTTGCACGTTGCATGCGGCACTGCCAATTGAAAGGGGCAGACATAGAAAATGGGCGTTAGTTACTTGTGGCATAGGCAGTGGATGTGGCAGATAGATAAAGTTAAACTGTCTTGTCACAGTCCATTGTGGCTCGTGTCAATTGATGTGAGTCACCACAGCGACTGGGGCATTGTCTTTGGTTAGATTTGGCTCCAATGTAATTTCCGGCATGATAGAGATAAAGGGTTTGAATACAATTTACTACGGCAGCCGAACAAGTGTGGGAGCTAATCCCAGATGCCATTTATTATCTGTATATTGTGTAAGGAAATTGCGAATATTTAAAAAAATATCAATACAGCAAACAAACAACAATGTGCACTCTGCACTCAATTGTGGACTAGTTCAATAATGAGTGACTATTCGTATTAAGTTGTGTGAGTAACGTAATCTCATAATAAGGAATTTCCCCATTTGACTGTCGATTATCAGCTAAAAATTCGACAAATTTATCACCCATAGCTTATGGTCAGAATAACAAATATATCAAAGCCAAAAGCCTCAAAGAGAACAACAAGAAAAAAATAATGAAAAAACAAGCATGTAGCGAAAAACAGCAGAAAAACGATATGATATGACCAGCATCAGATGAACAATGACCCAATGTTGACATAATAAAACGCATATTCGAGTATGTAACTAGTGAATCAACAGCCGGAACAGCCGGAATGGCATCGGCGGCAACGACGGCAACAGCCGGAACAACAGGCCGCAGATGCCGCAAATTCCAATGCATACACACAGAGCCGAAAGGGCCAGAGAAAAATGTTATTAAAAAATACATATATGTGCATGTATACACACTCAAATATGATATAAAGGCAGGCGTAATAAAAAGGCGAGTAAAAAATGAAATCATATAAAAGACATCAATGCGAAACTATGGGATTTAAAAGCGCTTTAAATTGGCTAAGAATATGCAAGGGCATGGCTCATAAAATTTGCGGTTTCATAACCAAACCGAAATACCAAGAATGCCTGGGAAAGAAAAAGAGTAAAGAGAGAGACAGAGAGAGAGAGAGGGCACTAGCGCAAATCCCTTGCATTGAGGCAACGGTCAGCTGCTTAACCCGTCCATCAATGTGACGAGCGTTTGAGAACCAAACGAAAGCTTAAGCTGCTACTCAATATACTTAATGTTTGGGTAATTCAAAGTTAACGATGTGTAAACACTTGGAAGCTTAAAGTGCACCACCAGTGGCTATGGCAAGGCATGGCGCTGCAAGCCAAACCATTATTATGACAACAGAAACCACTGAAGCTGTAGCTGCTGCTGCACTCCTCACCTGCCACCACACTCTGCCTCGCCCGGGCTACTATTATTTAGGCATAGACCGAAATGATGCCCCAAGCTATGATTTGTCCTGTTGCAGCAACAGCAATGCCCGCAAATTGCATGCTCGTTTGGTACACAAATGAGACACATTGTAGCCAAGGCATCGGTCGTAGCCTGGCCAACGACCACAAGCACACACAAACACACACACACACACACAACGACAATTACCCTGCAGCAATTTACTTGAATTAACACCCTCGACCAGCGCGCAGTCAACTTTTATAACTTCTTTGCCAGTCTGCGGCCCGGGCAATAAGTAAAAGAATGCATAAATTTAATATTGGCGCAGCAAGTATAACGACCACAGCAACGACCTTGAGCCGCACTTGGCTACGTGCTAGCCCCAGGCGGAGTCTTGTAACTGGCCGGCTGGGCGACCAGCCAGCTTCATCAGGCTGCAAGACAATAAATTATCAAATGGCTGCGTTACCAGGCAATTAGGTCGCTTTTTATTGTTTCTGCATCTTGTTGCTCCTGATGTTGGGGCCACAATTATAATGAGCCAAAGCCGCAGTCCCAGCTGTGGCAGGCGCAAATTGAATTTAATGCAACTTAAAGTTCTCGCTTGTGTGTATGCGTGACGGCTTCAAGCCCCTTGGCCAGCGCAATCAGATTAACTATTTATAAATCTGTTTGTATACGATAGAGGAAGTCCGTTCTTTATAGAGGCCCAAGAAATTGCGGGTCATTAAAAGGCTATGCAGCCTCAAGGGCGTAACGCCTCGTCCTAATCTATGCGTAAACGCCCTTTAAACTTTAACCACGCCCAAACGCGTGATTTAATGAGTTTTGCACTCAACCCAACATATGCCTGCTGATTTATGCCTAATGACTAGGCCTCAACTGCGTACACAAAACATGTGCGAAGCGCAGCTCGAATAAATACAAAACTAAATTGCTCGAAATAAAACTTTTGGGGCAACTTTAAGCCACAGCAGACGCAGTGCAGCTCTGGGGCAGGGGGAATCACATCAAGTGAGCAAAACAGATTTGTCACAAAACCGCAACAGCCAGTAAATCAGCATAAAGGGCGAGTGCAAGTCAAAACATTTCAGAAATTATGACCCGCCCAAAAGGCAGCCGCAGCAACAGCCGCAAAGAGCGAATGGGTGGAGGCTGGATGGGTGGCACATTCAACGATAATTGCCAGGGCTGGGTGGGTGGTTTGCCAAGGCAACAAAAATTGCCAAAAAGAAACGAAAAAAAAAAGAAAAATACACACACTCAGAGTGTGCTCTGCGAGACGGCAGCACAATTTTATAAGTGCAATAATTGCTGTGTGTATGTTCGTATGTGTGTGTGTGCGAGTGTGGGTGCATGTGTGCACAAATGTATCAGTATGTAAGTAGGCATGCACAAAAGATGCAAATCAGTCAGACAGCCGGACAATGGAACAGACGATGGCGCAAAGGAACGGACTTGCCGCAACGCTGCCAACATAAATAAGTTGTACGGCTCAGCCGGCGCTTGCAGAAGCCTCCCAGCAGCTTAACCTCCTGCCCCACCGCCCCCTTGCCCCTTGTCCCCCTGTCCCTGGCCAGTCAAACGAGGCACATCGTATTCATAGTCAGTCTGCATATAGGCTGGAGGATGCGACTTGCTGCTGCATTGTACTGTACATCATCCAAAAGGGGATGCAGTGGATTCAACGCATAGCAAACAGCTTCTTCTTCTTGTTGTTATTGTTGTAGTTGCTGTTGTTGTTGTTGTTGTTGTTGTTGTTTCTGCGAGCCCACTTGAGCAGACAGTGGACCAGCCACTGACACTTCCGTTTAGGCATTGTTTTTGCATTTTTGGGCCGAATAAGTATGCACATATAAACACAGACGCACACACACCCATTCATACATAGTCATATATAGTCATAGGAGCACAGCCAACACTTGTGGTATGCTCGCTTTGAGGCAATGTCGCCTAAAACAAAGCAATTAAAAGCTTTAACTTGGTCCTGGACCTTGGCTCACAATCTCATTGGATAAGTTGTAAATGTTTCATGGATTATTTATGGCTGCTCAGTTTGATGCTTATTAAATAGTTGCATTTAGAATTTATTCATTGTACGAAACACAAGTAAATTGCACATAGAATAATAATTTTTAGCTTTTCACACAATTTACAATCTTGGTATTTACATATGAGTTTGGGTGTTCTCTCTGACTTTCCTGAGCTGTTGATATATTTTCAAAGTTGCAACAAAACGCTCTTAAACAGCCATCAACAATATATTTTATAAATGGGATTAAAGACAACGATTATTTATATTTTGTATATGTGAAATGAATATGTAAAAGGTTATAAATGTGGAATAATCTAACAGAGGGCAAAAAAGTGAAGTTGTGAAGTAAATTGCAAAATATCGACAAAAATTTTCAACTGCGTATGGTATTACAGAATCTATAGTCGTTTAGTTTGAGTCTTTAGATTTTGTAGTTTCTGAAATCGCTGCGTTCATACAGACGGACAGACAGACGGACAGGACTGAATCGGCTCAGCTAATCGTCCTGCTCGAAAATATGCCTGTACAAATGTATATTTGTACAAATCCACTTTTTATGGGTTCCGGGTATACAAATTACTGAGAGGTAGTAACACTTTGCGCAACTGAAACGTTTGATATTTACCAGAATTTAATTAACGTATTACGTTTGGCCCTGTAAAGTATGAAAACAGCCCATTGAGTTTGCCATCGATGACTGCACTAATTGTAAAAGTGCACGCTGAATGTATATGGTATATACGCATCCGACCAGAGTGCTCGACTAGCGTATATCCTATATCCAAGTAGAGTGTTACCTGTTCTATTATTTAGTATATAGTACAGAGTATATGACTGGAAGCGCTAGTTCTTCCACTTACTTCTGATAACTCAAATAAAAATTCCTAGTTTTTTTTTTTGATTTATAGGCCTTACTGGCATGTTGTGCTCAACTTACTAGTTATACCCTGTTTTATACATTTATGCATGCACGCATGCGTGCTGGTAATAAAAAAAATATTTTTACAGACTGGAAACCCGTACCCGTATGCGTTGGGTATGCATTGGGCCATAAAGAGGTGGGTGTTCCTGCACCTGTTTACCCTGTGCACTAATCGAATCTTTCGTTAATTCCTCCGACATGGGATATTCATGTTCCGCAGGCCAAAAAAGTATGCGACCGATGACAGATATCCATCACAAGAGAGTGTTCCCTCTGTACATTGAAATTTCATCATCCCTAATTAGATTCCATTTTCGTGTAACTCGTACCGCCAACAGTTTGCTTCCAAATGGAATCAGCTTCCTTGCATTTATATTTTATTTCAGTCATCAGTTGGCAGTTGCCGGACAGACAGACGGACAGGACTGAATCGGCTCAGCTCATCGTCCTGCTCGAAAATCCACTTTTTATGGGTTCCGGGTATACAAATTACTGAGAGGTAGTAACACTTTGCGCAACTGAAACGTTTGATATTTACCAGAATTTAATTAACGTATTACGTTTGGCCCTGTAAAGTATGAAAACAGCCCATTGAGTTTGCCATCGATGACTGCACTAATTGGAAAAGTGCACGCTGAATGGGTATATACGCATCCGACCAGAATGCTCGACTAGCGTATATCTTATATTCAAGTAGAGTGTTACCTGTTCTATGATTTAGTATATAGTACAGAATATATGACTGGAACCGCTAGTTATTCCGCTTACTTCTAATAATCCAAAAAAGTTCCTGAATTTAATAGGTTGTAACTTATAGGCTTTACTGGCATGTTGTGCTCTACTTACTAGTTATTCCCTGTTTTATACATTTATGCATGCATGCATGCGTGCTGGTAATAAAAAAATATTTTTACAGGCTGAAAACCCGTACCCGTATGCGTTGGGTATGCATTGGGCCATAAAGAGGTGGGTGTTCCTGCACCTGTTTACCCTTTGCACTAATCGAATCTTTCGTTAATTCCTCCGACATGGGATATTCATGTTCCGCAGGCCAAAAAAGTATGCGACCGATGACAGATATCCATCACAAGAGAGTGTTCCCTCTGTACATTGAAATTTCATCATGCCTAATTAGATTTCATTTTCGTGTAACTCGTACCGTCAAAAGTTTTTCCAAATGGAATCAGCTTCTTTGCATTTATATTTTATTTCACATCATCAGTTGGCAGTTGCCGGTGGCCAGCAAAAGAGATGTCATCTTATTTATGTATGTGGCAGTAGCACAGCGAACATGTTGTTTTTATAACTACTGAATGATGATAGCTGGTATTGAAATAAAATTTGACTGGCTGCTGCACGCTGCTGAAATTAATTAATTAACTATGCGTATCGAATTACAAGTTGCTTAGTTTATGATGAGATTTTTCCAACCGCACTCGTGGTCATCTCTATTAAGTGGATTGCTTCGATGGACAAAAGCCCCCACCCAGTAAATGTTCGTATTTCTTACGATATCCTAAACGTCAGCTTCAGTTTCACGTCAGTTCAGGTGCAACGCTGCTGACAGGATTTGTGGGAGAAGAGCAGCGTAAATTGATTCTATTGAATCATATCGCGCTAATTGTGAACACAGCTCCCGAGGTGTAATCCTCGACCAAAGATTATGGTTGGATGACTACACCTCTAATTTGCTTTGCTTCTTCATGTGCGCACAGTAATAGTCTTGTTAGTTATATAGCTGATTTGAGTATATGTAGTACATTTACTTTCTGTAATTCAGTACGCAATACGAGTTTATAATTTTTCATTTTTTGGTCGATATTTTCCACAGTTTCACTAATATCGATAAAAATCTATCTAAACACCTGTTTGTTTTTTTTTGTTTTCTTAGCATATCTCCTAGACTATAAGAGCTAGAGCCCCCAAAGGGCGTATGCGCGTGAATTATACGCAGCTTATGAATATTTCGGATTTTGGATGTCTCCCCCCACTCGCTCCATTTTTGAAAAAAACGATTTGAATGCTCTTATTACGTAGTAAAAATTTCATTAAGATCATGCTTTTAATTTAAAAGTTATTCACGAATTTAGTTTCCTTCGTGGGGGTATGAATGCAAAGGGGCTGAAATGTATGTCAACACAGGGTTCAGGGTATCGACTAGTCGGGCGCTCCCGACTAGAACCCCTTACTTCTTTAAACATATCTTAACAACAATAAGAGCTAGAGCTACCAGATTCAAACTGTTCGCGTGAAGCATACGCAGGTAAGGAATATTTTGGATTTTCGATACATTCCCCATTCGCCGCATATATGCAAAAATGTGAAAAATGTGCAATTCAAATACAACGGACTTGGGCATTTGTTTGTGCATAGATTTTAATGCACTTGTGAAGCCCTGAAAATTTCATTAAGATCATACTCTTAGTTTGGAAGTTATACACGAACTTAGGGGGGCCCAAGCGCAGCAGCTGTTCGCAGCGTGTTCAGGGTATTTCCCAGTCGGGGGCTCCCGACTGGACCCTTCTCACTTGTTTCCCCTATATATTATCTTTATTAATGAGCCAAGAAATAAAAGAGAACACACAAATTTTTGTTTACCAACTTATTTCTACTCCACGCTTCCACACAAACAACAAAGTCTAACTAGTTTCATGTTAGGCGTGCTTCCCCTCACTCCTCCAAATCATTTCGAGGAGCCTCCATTGCCGCTCTGCTGGGTGTAGTGCAAGTGACAGGGCGTTTCAAGCGCCCTGTGTGGAGTGTGTAGTGTACAGACAGGCTACTTATACTTAGCAGAACGTTCTGTCATCTTGACAACACACACGTACATACATATTTTTGCCTTTTGTCTTACAGCAATAAAGCAAATAAAAGCAAACAGCCAACATCAGCTAACAGTGCAGTATGTAAGTGAAAAGCGTTGAAAAATGGTGAAATGTGCTTGAGCAATAATAGCAGTCACACACACACACACACACAGTCAGAAGTGCGAGCAAAATGTTTATCAAATGCAGTTAACTAGCTTGTTGACATCTCCACCCCGGAAATAGTTCGCACACAGCGAACAAACCAATGCTCCTCTTTATAATGTAAACAAAGAAAATGCTGAAAACTATTGCAATGTGCGTGGCAAACGCTTAAAGTGAAATTGTTGCAACCACAGCTGTTACCAAGAGCTTCTGATGCTCATGCAAAATTTAACGATTTTTAAATGCAATTTTGCAAACGTTACTCCCAAATTCACTAATGTACGTACCTGTGTGTATCTGTGAGTACATCAATATCAAATTTTTATGTCCAGACAAAACATAAAATTTTTAAAGCCACTTTGATTTGCTATATAGGATAGGCCATCGTCCAATCTTATGAAATTGCGTATGAAATATTTATGATTTAAAAAAAAAGAAAAAAGACACCCTGCCCTGACCCGACAGTCTCTGACTGCCTGTCTGGCAGTTCTTCCCCTTATACACACCAGCGGGCCGTTCATCTCGTCCACTTCCACCAAGATTTCATATGCTTTCGTACATACATCGAGCGCAGTCGCATAACTGGCAACATATTTTGGCCCACTTACATACTTCTGTGGCCTGAATGCCAGAAAAACGTGTGTGAAAGAGTCCAGCGATTTCATACGGCTGCTCACATTTAAGTTCTTATTATGCACAGGGTACAAGTGGTTTTTGCTTTTGCCCAGTTGTTCGACAGTTTGTTCTTCTCTACATGAGCAAATAGTTCAGGATTTGTATGACTATTAAGATTGTGAAAAACAGAAATCTTTTCTTTTTGTTGAATATAATCGATCGACTTTGAAAATATATTTATTTATTAAAATATTTTTTAAATTCGTAAGCGCACTTCTAAGTTTTCTATCTTTATAATATCTTATACTATATTATACTGCTTCATCATACGACATAAATGCAGCGCATTGAAATAGGCGCTTATGTCGCTCTCCTTTTGTGCCTTTCAATTCCTTTTTTCCAATACTTTTTAGTTGTCCACTTGGGCCTTGCTCTTGGCTCTTTACAGGATAATCTCGGCTCCTGCATAGCTGTGATTATAGAAGGTTGCATATTTCGGCGCACTGGCATGCAGACAATGTCAGAAATCTGCTCAAACCACTGGGTACGAGTCGGCGTGTGTGTTTGTTTGTGTGTTTGTCAACCTGTCTGCCGAAACGTCGGACATTTTCGTGTTTCTACCTTCCCTTTTTGGGCACAGCACCGACGGCGAGCCAAGCAGCCAGTCAGAAGGATAACATTTTTCCGACAGCCAATATATGCAATAAACGTAATTAAAATTTTAGTTTAGGTGCGTGTGCATGTTGTTTACATATAAACAACACTTGGTCAATTACTCAGCCTTTTCCAAAAACTGTTCAGTAGACTTTGCACTATTATCGAGTCTTTGGATTGTCTGTTTTATCAACTCCTTATTGGCGCATTTTGTGAGGTCTTATCTCTCTGGGTTGTCAACTCTTTTGATACCTTTGCGGGGTACTTTGAAAATTTGTCAAGATATTTGCAACTCTTAGTTTGTTATTTCAAAGAGGAATAAATATATGCATTTAAACTTAACTTAACTTCGTTAACTTCATTTTTAAATGAATTAAAATTTAAAGATACATATTTAGTTTGTTTTATTTATTTTGATTGAAAATTTAGACAACTTATATTTATGCTTTTTGAAACCACTATTTTTAAATTAGAATTGAAAGTTCGCTCTTCGAGCCTATTGGGTTTATTATTTAAAATCTATTTTCAATTGAAATGCTCCGCAAACGATTATTTGTGTTTAATAATACATTACTAAGCGGCCCTAATGACTGCTTAGTAAGGGGAAAATTTCGGGGGCTTTTATAAAACTTGAAACCTAATTGGCTTAAATTAAATAAGATGCAACAGCAACATATTTGTGCACAAATATGAAATACTTCGTGTAATTGTGATATCATATGCTCGACTTATCATATTAATTGTGAAAGCTATGCGATTTAATTGAAAAAGGGACTCAGCCTGCAACCACAGGACTCCTACATATATAGAGTAACAAAGTATTTGCCAGCTGCTTTCGCGCCAATTCAATTAAATTCGTTTGTTGTGCGGTTTTTACCGCCCCCGGTAAACCAAAATCGATGGTGTGATGTATATCGAAGCGGAGGGCAAAGCCCAACCGTTGATCGAGGCCAAAACCACAGCTGAAATCCTTGGGCAAAAACCCAATAACATAATTGGAAAAACGCATCAAAGCCGTTTTCAAGAGTTTGTTTGGCACTGCGGTAGCCTCGGGGCGCACTTAGAAAACCGGCGAAGGTTTAAAACTTGAAATGGTTGTAGGTACTCTCACTTAAAATAGAAACGCACAACAACAACAACATCAACGAGAATGTCTGTCAATGCAGCTGCTGGCAGGACAGTACTCGTTTGCCCTGTGGCAAGTGGCAAAATTAAGGTTATTTTTGACGGCACTAGGCAACGCTTCCCCCTTTCGTCTAACCACCTTCACTCGGCCAGGTGTGTGCGTGGTCGCTTTGAGTGTCGCAAATCAAATTGCAGCTGACAAAAGAGTAAAGTCAAAACAGGCGTAAACAGATTGCCTACATCGCTGGCCGACTTCCACTCAGTTCAGTTCAGTTCTGTTGCAAGCTCGCCGCAGCACGGAAGTCGCGTTTGTTGCCACAGAGCGCATCCTGCCTTTGGTTTTGGCGCTGCCAGCGACTGCCACTCGAATTTTGAATTACGAGCTGCTGTCAGGATACCACACAGCCCCACATTCCACCCCCAGCAGCTGCCTGGCCTGGTGTTTAGCCGCATCCTGACTGCTTTTGAAAGTTTTATGCGGCGCACTCTCGCAGCAGCACAACTTTGCAACTGTACATAAATTTAATTTCGTTTTATGAGCAGGCCCAACATCTTTGGCAACTCGTACGTACACTTACTCACCCCTACACACACACACCCACACACAAACACACACACACACACACACACACACACACACACACACACAATGAAATCTATGCCCAGCGAATGCAATTTTATTTCTCGCTTTGCCATTTTTGCAGCACACTTGCCGCTGGCCAACTTGCCCCCTTGCCGCGCCGTGGATACCAGGAAACTGTTTTGGTGAGTTAAGTATGAATTATGTTGTTTTAGTGCACGGGCCTGAGTTTGAAAACTTATTGAAATATGCTGGCAAAACGTTGAACGTTGCCAGTGGCCAACACTTTTGTGCCCACTACAAACTTGTGTCCTTTTAAGCTTAATTGAAAGTTGGAGAGCCGAAGCGTTGCCCATAATGCAATATGGCCTGCAGTGAAAAGTTTTCGAAAGACGCGCCTTCCCGGCCGCCAGGCAGTAAATTACCAACAGCTGTTTCCCCCTTTGAGTGGTTGCAACTTGCATGCTTTCAAGTGCCACACCTTTATGTGCCACTCCTAAACCAAAAAACTTTTGTTGCACTTCGATTGACATTGATCAAGTTGGTGGCGGGCGACACATCGAGTCTAGAATTTAGCAAATGTTTTGCTTGGTTTTTGCCACAACATCAACATCAAAACCGAACCGAACCAAACCGAACACCACACAACTTTTCACGCACAACAAATTTTGTGGAAAACAAGAAGACAACAGCAAAAGAAAAAAAGAAGCGAACGCCAAAAATCTTTTGCAGCTGCTCATAAAAATGCCAGGGACCACCCGTCGACCCGCTGCAGTTGCAGTTGCAATTTGTTATTTGTTATTTGATTTTTATACTCATTCATGAAGTGAAAAGAGTATATTGGGTTTATGCAATCCAATACTAAGTTTTTTCAGTAAGATTAGAAAAATATCAAAAAATCGATATTTAAAGAAAGAATAATAATTATCATTAATATCATGATACTGTAAACGAGTATTTGGCAGTTGGTTTTACCCGACTGCATCGTTCTTACTTGCTTTTTATATAGCCATGCAAAACTTTAGCTCCAAAATGACAGCAGTGGAAGCAGAGGAAGTTGCTGCGATTTTGGAGAGCACAACAAAGTGATTGTGCTGGAGGGAGAAGGTGTGGGTGGGGGAGTGGGGCAGTGGGGTAGTAGTGGCTGCCTGGCTGGCACCACGGAAATAGCTTGAAGTTGTCAGCTGCGCAATGATGCACATTAAGTGTCAAGTGTCAGACGCTGCCAAAAGTTGTTGACAACAACAAGCAACATTTGCAGCAACCGCGAGTGAAGTGCTGACAACTGACGCCGCCTGTCATTGGGAACGAACAATCCATTGCGTTAGAGCGCCTGCGATATTATTTATTTATTTTGTTTAGCTCCTTCGACCATTTTTGCCAATTTTCAAACGCCTTTGTGTAAACAAATCTAGAGCCAAGCTATTTCTGGTTATTTTTAGGGCAAACACAATAACAGTCTGCATTGGCCGTGCACAGCGACAAAGACGGCAACGTCGTCGCCATACTCAATATTTATTTGCGTTTCCATTTTCACTACCCAAACTGCCTGGCAGCCATCTCGTTGCCCAACCGCCGGCTGTTTACACCGTCTGTTGCCGCCTGCAGCGGGCGACATCCCATGGAGTTTTCAATTCCGGCTCAAGTACGTGCCTCGCTTGATTTGCAATCCTTTGAAGTTGCACGCCAGTTCGCTGGCGTATATACAATACACATATATTTGGTAGCTGGATTGAAAGTGGTAGTGGGGAATGGGTAAAGCAATGATATTTTGATGCATGTTTGTCAAAAGTGCGATATGTCGTAGACATTTGTTTGCCGTGCAACTTAAGTTTCGTTTTGCCATTCTTATGCATGCTGCATGCCGCGTGCTGCGTGCAACAGACATAACGACTTCGATTTTCAAATACATGCCATTTTCATGCATAATTGAAAATAAATGTATCCCTGCGTGCCCTCGGCAAACATTCACTTGCTCCTACGCTTCAGCTCGTTCAATTGGAAAAGTTGTAAAATCAACAAGTCATTGGCAAATAGGGGACCCAGCGACAACGCTACAAAAACGCAAAGCTGGCAAAATACTGTGCTTATTTGCAAATAAAGCATATAAAAAATGCACTGACATTGCTGCACAACCGTGAAATACCCTCGCTGGCCACATATTTGCAGATAAACACATATCGTTTTTTATTTTTATTCGATCTTAAAACTCTCCCATAATTTTTGTCAAGCTTACAAATTATACTCTATTTAAAAATACATATTTCTCTGTGACAGTCAAAAGTGCAGGGTATAAATATTGACGGACTCACATGTAGTGGACGGGGCAGTCAGGTAGTCGCTGTTATTCAAGCACATGAAACTGTTGCAAGCGGTGTAAAAATAACTATGTTTGGAAGCGGAAAGCGGAAGTAAAGGTGCATAGAACGAAACAGAAAGAGCCATGCAGTGTGGCTACTGTGTGTGTGTGTGTGTGTGTGCGACATAGAATGCAATGTGGGATAAAAAAGCTCTAGAGAAAAGTGCAACTGTATATTGAAGCTGGTGAAATGTGTATGCGATGCAGCAGTCTACGTACCCAGATGCGCTACAAGTGCGCTATAAAATAGGACTCTTAGCTCAAAGACAGAGACATTAAATTCTAGTGGCTAACAGACATCAAAGCTTACAATTAAATTTTTGGGGTTATTCAATTAAATACCAATTAATTCTGCGTTAAGAAGTGCCAAGCAAATGTCAAGAAAAATAAAATAAATATATGACATCAACAACATTTTCATAATGAAAATGTGGTCACAATTTAGGCAGGTGAAACTTCATTCAATTGTAATAGAATATTAAACCTCAAATACTTCACAGGTAACAAATAAAGCCAGTATTCTAAAATAAATTCAATTTCCTGACTGCCAAAGTCAACAACATGGCAAAGCATCTGGCAAAAATAGCAAGCAGCTCTACTGACAAGAATCATAAAACAAAATAAATTTAAAATATCACAGTATTAAAGCAAGCACTTTTGACAATTTAAAGCCTTATATTGCAAAAATGAAATGCCAGTTAACTTTATGTCGACATAGTTTTGCCGTTCGGTTCGCCAGCAAGAAAATTGCAATTTTTGTGCAAATTATGCCCACCGGATGAACGAAAGCCAAACACGTGGCTCGAAGCTTTCAATCCGCCGACAGCACGCCCAAATGGCCCAATCCGAACAACGGCCGGACAACAACGCCACAGCATTGCGTATACGCAGAGTCAGCTTGAAGCTTGTAACGTGCAAAAGTTAATGCCGCAACTTAACCAACAGGACCAGCCACAAAAACAGCTTGATATAGAAACAGAACTAAATGCTAAAGCAAAAAAAAAAAAACCTACACCAAAATATCAGCGAATGATCAACGGAATGTAAAAACATTAAAACATTGAGAAAAATCCAAAAAAATATACTCTATATGTTGTATAATTACAAATGCAAAAATATTGCACATGAAAACCAAAGAAAAAATTAATAGTCTTGGCATAAAATGACTAAATTTAAGACTCCATTCCATATTCCATTCAAGAAGCGTTTCACTTCCACGAACATTTTACGCTTCTTACAACTACAAAGGTCTTGTTTAGATTATTTGATCATGTTTTATTCAATAATTTTGTTCTAATTTATTATCATTCTAAAATGTGCATTACCGTTCGTTTCCGGAAACACAAAATACTTATACAACAAATATGTAATTGGTATTAAAAAACAGTTTAGAAAATATGAATGGAGTCATAAAAAAATAAGAAAATAAGAAAATTACAAAAAAAAAATTCATTAGTGTATATTGTAAATCTAATTAATCATGTAAATATTTAATCAATTTGTTCACACTTATACCAGTGGAGGTGGGTGGAAAACATTTTATTACTGTGCATATGGACGGTTTTTTCGTGTAAAATAAACAAACGCTATTAATTATTTTTACTGCCAGTCAATCTCAGGATTGAATATTTATTAACTAAAATGTTTGAAGCAAAGCGACTTATTAAACCGCCCTCGTATACAAAAAAATAATTTTCATTCGTTTGATAGTTGTTGCTCTTATTGTTCGCGTTGTTATTTTTGTTGCTGTTGCAATGCTACAATGCTATTGTCATTTTTAAGCCAATTTCCGTCCATTTTGACGCATCCGCTGGACACACTCACCCACAAAAACAAACACACACACAAAGAGAGTAACGCTCTATATGTATTAACTCTTTTTCCTAGGCCTTTTGTTTTTCGGTCGTGTCTGTGGCCACTGTTGCTGTTGTTGTTGTTGCTGTCGTTATTGCTGTACGCGCGGTTAGTCCGTTTAACTGTACAGTTGTTGTCCTTTCACATGCATAGATACAATAAGCTCTTTATACACATGATTGCGTATGTGTGTGCGTTTGTTTGCTTGTATGTGAATTGTAAATACTGTTGCGCTAAATTGTTCATTTCATAAAATTAATCTTAAAGTGAAACAAAATGTTAAATACCAAAACGTTCAGTAGTCAGCAAATAGAGCTGCAACTATGCCAAAGACTTCAAGATTTAAAATTACTATTATTTTGGAGGGAAATAGAAAAATAAAATATAGAAAATAAATTAAACTTTGAAGTGAAAAATGTAGAAATGACAGAAGCAAGCCCTAATTTCATACAATATGCATTTCATTATACCCTGTACACGTAAAATAAGTAAAGATTGTGTATATATGGCAACTAGAAGCTCTGTCCACGAGTAATTATCATCTCAATTAAATTTAGCAATTGTCAACCAGCTATTGAACCGCAACATTTAGTCTAACAAACTTACAACGGCAACAACAAGAACGACAACAATCAAAAAGTGCATTCCCACTTTGTCAACATCTGGAGCGGCAATTACACAAAAGGAAACTAATAAAACTGATTGTATCAATAAATTCGCTTATGAAGAACTGGTATATGTCATTCAACTGAGCATAAGTGCCGGATGGGAAATAAATAAATATGTAAAGAGTGTTCGACTGCGGGATACCCTCTGCAAATATATACATATATAAGTAAATATTAATTATTAGAAATTTCAAGAATATTATATGTTTCTATATATAAATTTCAAAACTGAGGTACTACAGAAAATTTAAGTAAACAATGTCCTCATTTATCTGTTACTTAGTCATATTATACCCTTTGCATCCATTACATGCCTGCAGGGCATATGTATAAATAAATTAAATTTATTTTACACGACTGCACTTATGAAATTTGAACAGAAATCCAGATATTAAGAGACTGAGACAGATAAAGTCAGAGAACAGAGAGAGAGAGAGAGAATGAATGGCGCCATGTTATTATTTATTGAAGCGTTATTTGCCTGACTGCGAATAACGAAAGCAAATTGTTTGGATGCACCACACCTCACAGCTCTGTGTCGAGCTGCCAATTGTTGTTCGAGCAGCAACGCAAAGCTTTACCAGACTCCTTTATTTGTGAATTTATTTCTGGCAACATTCATACATTCAAATCGGCACACACGCATTTACAACAGAAATTACGCTTGGGAAGCTATTGTCGCAGGCAAAAGTATTTTGACAGGGTAAAAGGAAAAAAAATCAAAAATTAATATTAATCATTAATATAATAGAATAATATATTTTTAATTGTCATCTAAAAAAGTTTGAGCATATTAACCGAAAAATGCATACGTGCATTCATTCAACATACCTCTTGTCTAAGCTTGCATCCAAGCTATTACCATTCAATATAAATATGAATAAAAGATTTAAGTAATAAAAATAATGTTTTTGAAGGGTTTTATCAAAATGTTTAATTAAAGGGTTTAATTAAAGTTTCAACAAAGTTCCTATTTTGTAAGATAAAATTAATATAATACACTTGAGCAAGTAAATAATTTAAACAAGCGCTAGTCAACATAATTTATTATATTTCTACTGTATTCAACTTAGTCCAAATAGTTCCATATTTATTAGAAAAATAAAGTGTATTTTTCGAATAAATAAATGTAGCTTATTATTAAACATATCTTTATAAAATTAGCATGAGTTCAAATTTAAAATTTAAAAATTGTAAAATGGCTAATAAGATAAGAGCTGTATGAACATTTCTAAAATTTATACATTAAACAGTTAGGTTTATAAGTAAGAAAGTTAGGTTAATAAGTAAGAATAACTATTGAGTTATATAGAGCTAGAAACAAGCTAAGGTAGAAATAAATAGATAGAAAAATCCAGCTTCAATTTCATTGAGGATTGAGGATGTGTTTGGTCTCGATGGGGAAGGCGGCTTGTCTAAGACCTTCGTAGATTATATGCGTAGTAAGTGGCATCACCTGTTGCCGCATTTTTTAGAGTCTGTTGAGCATCTGGTCCATTCTTGCAGTAAGCTTCCGCACAGCATCTTCCAGGGCCGCAAATCTCAGATTGACGTCCCCGTTCGGCTGTTCCCCGATAATTGTATTTCGCTCTGTGGTGGGCATTTGAACGGGTACTGTGACGTTAGTGGTCGGATTTGCAAACTTCACTTGATATAGGTAATATTTACAGCCTTTGTAATTAGCTGAATGATTTCCGCCACAGTTAGCGCAGAAGTAGCCTGTTTCCAGCGTAGATGTACAGAGTCCAGTTGGATGTTCGCCAGCACATCTGCAGCAGACGAAGGCCTTCAAACAGTCATTTTGGGTGTGGCCGTATTCCTGGCAGCGGTAACATCGCACCATGTCGGCGAATGTACGGGGACGCTCTACAAGAACTCGTTGACAGCACAGGAGATTTATTTTGAGCACTTCTTTGTTGTTGAGCGCCGGCTTGAGATCTAAAACGAACATATTAAGCCGCGTTTGCTCCATACCGTTAGTTAGCTTCCCGTTTGGGTTGAAAATTTGAACTATATTATGCCCTTTCTCGTGCATTTCTTTTCTTATGCAATCATGGGCCGTAAAAGATGATAAGTTCTTAATGACAATGCGAAATGATTCCTCCTCTTGTAGTTGGTAAGCGTAGTTTAGAAGGGCAGAGCGATTGTAGGAATCTCGTGCGTCCTTTGAGGTGGATGGAATGTCGTCGCTTGCTCGACTGCCATGAGAGGCCCACGACGCTTGCTGGTTAAAAGAAGACATAATTATGCCCTCCTTACTGCCATATTCGTGTCGCTCGTCGCATTCTACAGTCCCCAATTTTGGGTTAGATGCCGGAGAGACTTGGTGGACGTCTGATTCCTCACTCAGGGTCTCCATGTGTGAATATGTTGCCATCTGTATGATGTTAGTAAATATTAAATGCAACTGTTTATAAAATCAAACGTACTAATATGCACTTGCTTGTATGTGTACAATTTGCACGGTCAAGAGAAGTATGCTGTAAACGCTGCGCTGTCAGATCAAGATAAGCACACACTTAGATGAACGGTAGAAGGCGATAAGAAAAGTGTTGCACTTCTGGTGGCTAGCAGACAGAGTTTATTGCCCTTGGTCAATTAGTTGCTGTTGTCTTCAACTACAACTATTGCAAATTGAAACAATGACACTAAGCGTCGAGCACGAAAACTGAACTTTGATCAATCACTAAACACTTTGCTCTTAGCTTGTGCACATCCGCGACTTGCAGCTGTCCGAGATGAACTGTGACAACAGCCCACTTGTGAATGATGAGTACCTGTAAAAGCCAATCCATGGTTGCTGACGTTTTGGGGTGGGACTGGAAACATATTGATACTCATACACATGATACTCACATTGACATGTTGGGGCGTCAATTCACTGGCCATTTGCTTACAGTTCGTTGTTCATTTTTTTAACAACTCGCGAAAGCGTGAACTCAAACACTCATATGTGGGCAGGTGGGTGACAGGGTGTGTGTGTATGGGAACCCATTGGTTCCGCATCATTTTGACATTTTGACATGCTGCCTATTGGGTTGCATAGCGGGCATTGGAAGTTGTCGTCCTCGGAAAAAATGTATAGCTGACCAGGCGGTTGCAGCTGCCTTTCTACGCTTGGCATTAAAAGCTCACCAGCCATTGGTGCACAGGAATTTCATTATTGCGCCAGGTGGGCGTGTTCAACGGCAGATCGAAGGATATAGCTAAAGTTTTGTATTATTATTTTGTATACTCTTGTTGTAGTTGCTGCTGCTGCTATAGCACACATATGTGATTTATTCGCCCATATTTGGTGGAACTTAAAACGCTGGCGACCCCCCGCCCCCCCTCCCACAACTGTTGGGAAGTTTTTATATGTTATGTATTGGGATATGTATATGTGAGTAAGTGTGTGTGTGTAGGTATTTATGTATAGCACGAAATTAATAATGCATTATGAGCTGTAGCAGTAAATGATTGAGTTAGCTTCTGATTGAGTTACTTGAGCGATTAATCCCAAACAAATTAAAGGGTACGTTTAAGGGAACGCAGCTGGATTGGGCAGATACCCATGAAGTAGACAGAGTTAAGGCATGGAGAGTACCACAGTAAATGGGAAGTGCCTCCGTTCGGCAGGGAGAATACGCCCGATAAAGCCGAGGAGTTAAAATGTGGGCTCTCCTCTCTCGTCACCCGCCCTACCTGTAGCTGCATCTGTAATAATTGTTGCAACTACCCTAATTATGTGATGTTATTTACATAAGGTGCCCAATAAAATATTAACTTTTAATTTTATTATATAATTGTATTCAAACAAAACTTAAATTCATTATCGGACTTCATTATACGTATCGCTAAAAGAAAAACGATTTTTTTTATACAACTAAACTCTAATCGGACAAGATCATACATGAGCACGTTTATACTGCACCTATAATACATTTTGTATCATCCCGCGATGTCAGCAGGCCTGTTGAACACGATGATGAAGCGCGGCAGAATCCTGTTGAAATTATTATTTATGCAGAGTAGTCAGCGATATGTAGGCACTAAATCAGGGTCGAAAGACAATATCAATAATTTCCAAAGTAAGAAATTAAATCCAAGTTCATATATACTTATACCCTTTTTTATACTAGTTCACAAAGTGAAACTAGTATATTGGTTCTGTGCAATGTCCGTCATGCTGTCCGTCCGTCTGTCCGTCTGACCGTCTGTCCGTATGAACGCAATATTTTTAAGATAGAGACTTGAAACTTGGCATATATACTTGTAATTATCTGCTTCAGACAAAGAGTTAAAATTTTTGTGCCACGCCCACTGGGAGCCTGGCAAATCGATAACATGTCGATACACCTCAAATCGCAAATCGATTAAAGTTGAATATTTCCCACAATATTAAAGTTAGAGTCACCAAATTTGGTATGTAGTTAGCTGGTGATCTCCTCCAAAAAATGTCCTGATTTCCCGGCCACGCCTACTAGAACGCCCCCCAGCGCCCCCGCCCCAAAAAATCGGAAATGGCTATATCTCCCACAGTTTTAGAGCTAGTGTCACCAAATTTTGAATATATATTACTGGTAAGGTTCCCAAACATCACAGAACAAATTTCCGGCCACGCTAAAATCGATATATTTACAAGCTCAAAACGGAAACACGCGTATAATTAACACAATTGTAAAGCTAGAGACACCAAACTTGGTATGTAGATTGCTGGTGACCTCCCCAAAAGATTGAGACCTTGATATCCTGGCCACGCCCACTAGAACGCCCCGCAGACACCGCTTTAAAAAATCAGAAATGGCTATATCTTCCAAAGTATTAGAGCTAGAGTCACCAAATTTTGAAGGTAGATTAGTGGTCAGCTCCTCTAAATAACGGTGAAAATTTACCGCCCACGTCCACCCCCGCCCTCTCCCGCCACCGCAAAGTGCGAAAGCCTATATCTCCCACAATTTTGGAGCTAGAGTCACCAAATTTTAAAGGTAGATGGCTGGTCACCCCCTTTAACGATTCGTAAATTTCCCGGCCACGCCCACTCCCGCCCCCGCAAATCGCGAATCCCACAATTTTGGAGCTAGAGTCACCAAATTTTAAACGTAGATGGCTGGTCACCCCTTTAAAAGCTCGGTAAGAAAATTTCCCGGCCATGCCCACTCCCACCTACTCCTGCCCCCGCTAATCGGGAAAGCTATACCTCCGACAATTTTGGGGCTAGAGGCACAAAATTTGGCAGAAAGTGTTTGTGTGGCCTTCTCTTAATGTTCGCCACGCCCACCCCCGCCCCTACGAAATATAAAAATTCTATATTTTTTTCAAAATAACAATAATAATTTCCGTGTACTGTGAACGAGTATAACGCAGTCGGTTACGTTCGACTGCAACGTTCTTACTTGTTTCTAATTACTTCTACGGTTCAAAAAAAACGGGCGGATGGCGCGCTGCATTAGCACGCGTCAACGACTGCCGTATGCTGAGTGTGGAATTCTTATTGGGAGAGGATCAGCCCGAAATCCGCTGGAAGCTGTGTCCTGCCTTTGCAGTGCATACGTAGACTACGGCAGCTCGATACCTTGGAGCAATCGAGGTATTCTGTCGCTCGATGCGGACTGTACCTTTACCCCTTCAAGGAGTGGCAGAGAATTAGGTTAATTGGGTTAATATTTTATTGAATGTACACATGAAGATTTCGTACCGTTAGAGAAAGTTTGTCAATGTTAGGTTATGAGCGATTGTTGCTTTCTCGCGTCGATCGGGCGATTGCGCTCAGAAGCGCTTAAAGCTCATAGATTCTTTCTTTTCCCAAGTCTTCAACTTTACTTTACCGAAGCACGTCGATTTATTTTCCCCTCGTGTGGTACAGCACCCAACACGACTGCACTCGATGGATCGAGTAGAACGGAAAAGAATGACGCACCTAGAACATTCTTCTATGACGCGATTTATTTGCATTCGCAACGGCGTTGTTATTAGCATAGGTCATGGTCACTCTGGTTATGTTAACAACATAGACCGACCACACGCAATTATGTTATGGTGCGACACTGCCCATCGCTGTTAACAAATTTTCTTACCTAGCTTTAAAAGGGGTGACCAGCGATCGACGTTTAAAATTTTGTGACTCTAGCTTCAAAATTGTGGGAGATATAGCTTTTCGAATTTTTCTTTACGAATCGTTAAAGGGGGTGACCAGCTACCTACGCTTAAAATTTGGTGACTCTAGATTTAAAATTGTGGCAGATATAGGCTTACGCACTTCGCGAGGGCGGGAGAGGGCGGCGGTGGCCGTGGGCGGGTAATTACCCTTACTTAAAGGAGCTGACCACTAATCTACCTTTCACATTTGGTGACTCTAGCTCAAAAACTTTGGAAGATATAGCCATTTCCGATTTTTTTAAAACGGGGTATCTGGGGGGCGTTCCAGTGGGCGTGGCCGGGAGATCAAGGTCTCAATCTTTTAAAGAGGTCACCAGGAATTTGCATACCAAGTTTGGTGTCTCTAGCTTTAAAATTGTGTAAATTATACACGCGTGGCCATTAAATTAGTTTTGTGATGTTTGGGGGACCTTACCAGTAACATATCTTCTGAAACTGTGAGAGATATAGCCATTTCCGATTTTTAAGGTGGGCGCTGGGGGGCGTTCTAGTGGGCGTGGCCGGGGTATAAAAGCATTTTTTGGGGGAGAACACCAGCAATCTACATACCAAATTTGGTCACTGTAACTTTAATATTGTGGGAAATATTCAACTTTAATCGATTTGCGATTAAAATACTGCGTTCATACGGACAGACGGACGGACACCATGACGGACATTGCACAAAACCAATATACTAGTTTCACTTCGTGAACGAGTATAATAAACAGATAGTAAGAGACAGTGACAGATAAACTCAGAGAACAGAGAGCGAGAATGAATGGCGACATCTTGAAGCGTTATTTGCCTGATGCACTACACCTCACAGCGCTGTGTCGAGCTGCCAATTGTTGTTCGAGCAGCAACGCAAAGCTTTACCAGACTCCTTTAATTGTGAATTTATTTCTGGCAACATTCATACATTCAAATCGGCACACACGCATTTACAACAGAAATTACGCTTGGCAACCTATTGTCGCAGGCAAAAGTATTTTGACAGAGTAAAAGAAAACAACTTATTTTTAATGTTGAGACAAGTTTGAAAAATCAAAAATTAATATTCATCATTAATATAATAGAATAATATATTTCAATGTCATCTAAAAAAGTTTGAGCATATTAACCGAAAAATGCATACATATTTTCATTCAACATACCTGCTATCAAGCTTTTATCCAAGCTATTTCCATCCAATAAAACATGTCCCTATTTGAAATAAGTAAGGGGCTCTAGTCGGGAGTGCCCGGGGATACCCTGAACCCTGTGTTCACATACATTTCAGCCCCTTTGCATTCATACACACATACAAAAACGCACACACACACAAATTCACACCGCAGACAGTGCGTTGATGAGAACTAAGAAAACTAAGAAAAACAAGTACGAACGTTGCAGTCGGACTGCGTAATACTCGTTCACAGTACACGGAAGTTATTATTATTATTTTGGAAAAATATAGAATTTATATATTTCGTAGGGGCGGGTGAGTCAACATTTTTCGCTATTTGCAGGAGGGGTAGGAGGGAGTGGGCGTGGCCGGGAAATTTTCTTACCGAGCTTAAAAAGGGGTGATCAGCCATCTACGTTTAAAATTTTGTGACTAGCTCCAAAATTGTGGGAGATATAGCTTTTCGCGATTTGCAGGTGCGGGAGTGGGCTTGGCCGGAAATTTTGGTACCCTTATTTAAAAGAGCTGACCACAAAACTTTGGAAGATATAGACATTTCCGATTTTTAAGGCAGGGGCGCTGGGGGGCGTTCTAGTGGGCGTGGCCGGGAAATCAGGGCCGCATTTTTTGGGGGAGATCACCAGCTATCTATAAACCAAATTTGGTGACTCTAACCTTAATATTGTGGGAAATATTCAACTTTAATCGATTTGCGATTTGAGGTGTATCGACATGTTATCAATTTGCCAGGCTCCCAGTGGGCGTGGCACAAAAATCTTAACACTTTGTCTGAAGCAGATAACTACAAGTATATATGCCAAGTTTCAAGTCTCTATCTTAAAAATATTGCGTTCATACGGACAGACGGACGACGGTCAGACGGACAGACGGACGGACAGCATGACGGACATTGCACAAAACCAATATACTAGTTTCACTTCGTGAACGAGTATAAAAACAGGGGTTAAGCTCGATTTTTATCGATATTAGAGAAACGCTGCAAAATATCGACAAAAAATGATAAACTCGTATTGCGTATGATATTACAGATCGACTAGAGCTAGAGCTAGATCGACTCAGATCGTCGTCCTGATCAAGAATACATATACTTTATGGGGTCGGAAATGCCTCCTTCTGTCTGTTGCATACATTTCCACAAAACCACTATACCCTGATTTATCCATTTTCAATGCGTTCAGGGTATAAAAATCTAGGGCGCAAGGAGTGCTTTGCTATGCGTAGTAAGTGGCTTCACCTATTGCCAGGACTTCGCAGCTGCATTTGTTTAGAGTGTGTTGAAGATCTGGTCCATTCTTGCAGTGAGCTTCAGCACGGCGTCTTCCAGCACCGCAAATCTGAGATTAACGTCCCCGTTCGACTGTTCTCCGATATTTGTACGGGTACTGAGACGTCAGTGGTCGAATTTGCAAACTTGACTTGATCTAGGTAATATTTACACCCTTTGTAATTAGCTGAATGATTACCGCCACAGTTAGCGCAGAAGTAGCCTGTTTCCAGCGTAGATGTACAGAGTCCAGTTGGATGTTCGCCAGCACATCTGCAGCAGACGAAGGCCTTCAAACAGTCATTTTGGGTGTGGCCGTATTCCTGGCAGCGGTAACATCGCACTATGTCGGCGAATGTACGGGGACGCTCTACAAGAACTCGTTGACAGCACAGGAGATTTATTTTGAGCGCTTCTTTGTTGTTGAGCGCCGGCTTGAGATCCAAAACGAACATATTAAGCCGCGTTTGCTCCATACCGTTAGTCAGCTTCCCCTTTGGGTTGAAAATTTGAACAACTGTGTGCCTTTTCTTGCAAAATGCTATAAAAGCATTGCCCAAATTGAAACAATGACGCTAAGCGTCAAGCACGAAAAAGCTAACGTTTTGGGGTTAAACTGGAAACATATTGATACTCACACACACATTGACATGTTGGGGCGGCAATTCACTGGCCATTTGTTTACAGTTCGGTGTTCTTTGTCGACAGAGAACATGGCTCTATGGCGCATTGTCAACAAGTTGTTCAGCTACAGTTTACCGGATAACCATTATAATAAAGCGACATTTTTTAAACAACTCGCGACAGCGAGCACTCAAACGCTCATATGTGGTCAGGTGGGTGACTGGGTGTGTGTGTGTGTGTGTGTGTATAGGAACCCATTGGTGTCTGCATCCTTTTGACATTATGACATGCTGCTCCTGCTCCTCGGAAAAAATTTCCAGCTAACACGATTTACGTGGAATTAATTAAAAGTATAGGCGTGGTAGTGATGTTTGTTTACGTTTGCAGCTGCCTTTTTACGTTTGATATTAAAAGTTTATCAGCCATTGGTGCAAAGGAATTTCATTACTGCGCCAGATGGGCGTGTTCAACGGCTCTTTGCTAGCGGCGTGGAGGCCCGCGCGCGGTAAAACTGTGCAGAGCGAAGAAAAGTTTTGTATTATCATTTGATGCTCTTGTTGCAGTTGGTGCTATAGCACACATATGTGATTTATTCGCCCATATTTGATGGAAACTTGTTTGCTTAAAACGCTGGCGACCCCCCACAACTGTCGGCAATTTTTTATATGTTATATATTGGGCTGTGTATATGTGAGTAAGTGTGTGTGTTTGTGTACAGCACGAAATTAATAATGCATATTGAGCTGAAGCAGTAAATGCGCTTCTGATTTAGTCCCTTGAGCGATTAGTCCGACACAAGTTAAAGGGTACATTTAAGATACTGCGTATACCCATGAACTAGGAGAATGTTAACTTTTTATACAGGGTATTTGCAGTTCATCAGTCACAAATGAAAATATCTTGTGTTGCCTATTGAATAATACTGCATTTATGCAGGTGAACCACAATTGACCTGCATGGAAAATCATTGCGTTTGCCATAAGAGAAGAAAATAAATAAACAAAAATTGTTGCCTACTTATGTGCGCGTATTTAATATGCAACTTTGTGCAGCACAAGTGCCAATATATATTAAAAATACTGCTGACAAGTGCTGCCAGAGCAGCCAGCGTACATGTTTAACAGGCCATATTGCCTTGTATTTCATTTTTATGTTGACTTTCGTCCTCACACCCGACGGCAGCCAAAATGTTTATTTGGCGTGTTGCAGCAACACAAATAATTGTCGTGCAGCATGTGGCCAGTGCGTGTGCGTGTGTGCGTGTGTGCGTGGCGATGTGTTGAATTTTATTTATGATTATGTGAGTTCTGTCTTTATAGCCCTGACGCGCACATCACTCATACATATATTGTATATTGCCGCTTTGCCTTGAATTTTATGCAAATTCTCGGCAGCTGCCACTAGGCTATTAATATTAGTCACACACAGGCCTCGCCAACATATTGGAAAAACTAATTGGAAATTGTAAGAGACTCGCAAACCAACCGTTTTCCACTAAAAAGTGATGTGCCATTTTTCGGGATGCTAATGAAAAACTTTAACCGCTGTCCTAGTCAAATAGAAAAAATTACGTCAGCTCTACACAAACAAGGGGCACTCTATGCATATATCGTGTTTTGTATGTCCTGCAATAGATATACAAAAATGTGTGAATGCGTGTGTGAGTGTGAATACGCACAGAAAACGTTTTGCTGGAGCCTTCAATTCGTTGCACATGCTGCTCTGACTACATCTACCATATACCGTGGCTTGTGTCCACAGGCGCGTAAAGTCCATTAACATGAAAGACAAACAAACAAAGCACGTTGAATGTCCAGACTCGCCGAATTTTTAGACACTTCATAAACAACATGGCAAAAACCAAAAAAATTTAAAACTGAATACAAATTAAACGACTGTTTTGCGGAAAACACATTTCAGGCAACTGTGCAAACAATTTTCATTGCACTTTTCGCCCAGACCTAATATGTCTAGCTGCTGTGTATGCACAAATAATTGCATATAAAATTAACAGAAGCTTCTTGGGGCTGTTATCAATTGTAAAAACCCAAGGGGAAAAATTTCTGACTCGATCAAATGAAAAGCTTAAAGCCTTTCAAATAGAAGACAATTTCCTAAAGCAGTTTAAATAGTAGCTTAATCAACCCAAACATCAAGTCAAATTGTTTGTTATTCTTTGTCCTCCCAAATGTGTCCCTCAGTTCCAATTGCCTCATCAGTGGAAACAATCGGGAGAACAGAGAGCAGACTGAGGTAAGTTGCTTGTTGTCTAATTGAATGGGCTCGTGTAAATAGCAAGAAAATAGACAATTATTGTTAACAACATTGGTCACGCCGTTAAGCCAATCAACTGAATCAACAACACGCATACGCCATGTATGCCAAACTCACACGCACGCACACTGACCTACAACATTTTCGTATATTTAGGACTTAAAATTTGGGAAGAGAGAGAAAGAGAATCTGAGGGAGATAGACCAACAATTGTTGACCAGACGACCCGTCTGGTCAAATTGTTTGGTATGTAATATTGAATACAATGGCAACAACAACACCAACGCACAAAACACGTAGACACACACACCCACACGCAGATATAAACAAATATTTAATGAAGGGAAATAATTTCTAATAAGATTTGGCCCCAATTGAAAACGGATATTATATTCGACACAATATCAACAACAAGAGTGCAATAAGTGCATATGTGTTTGTGGCTGTGTTTCCTTGTTTGCAAAATACATATACATATTTATATTTACATATTTGGTAAAATTAAATGGAGACCGGTAACATTCATAGTTCAAATGTGTGCATTTCGAGTATGTGGACAGGATTACAAGATTTTTAATTAAATAAAGCAGAATATGCAGATTTTATTTTTTTTAAATTGTTGCTGCTTTAATAAAACTTTATTATTTTTATTTCATTCACAATATATTTGAAGTTATTTGTATTTAATTGGACCAAACAAATGCACACTGATTAGTCTTTTAAGCCACACGACTCCAACAGCTCATAGCCCCAACCGGGGAGAATTGAATGCCTCAAGACTGGCTCGACAGCTTTGTGCTAATTCGGCATAGCCAAAAGTAAACGAATAGCTAAAATTGTACAAACAAACCCAGAGAGAACTTGAAAAAACAATTTTATCAAGTTTACATTAAAGTGGACGTGGCCAACTGCCAGCAAGCAAACATCCATATACTCTGCACATAAACTTCAACCGAGACTGAACTTAAAGCAGCCCACACACACACAGAGACAGGCTGTATGTGTGTGTTTATTTCACACCTCAAGGGTGCTGAAATATGGCAACAAAAAGCAACGCAAGCAGCATGCACCCAACACCCACTCATGCCCAGTCCCTGCCCCTGCCACTGCCCCTTTCCCAACCGCCTGACTGACAAGCAGCGTGCAAATTTCAACAGAGCAACTTGAACGTGTTGCTGCGGGGTATTCGTGCTTGAAAAGTTTTCTAAACATAACTGCAATTTCTGAGCTGTTTTTCTGTCCTCCTCACTTTTTTCTGCACTCATGCACACATTGCAATTTCACTTGGCTTCACATTGTTGTTTGTGTGACTGTTTTTCTTATCATCAACACGGCCAAGGGAAACTGAGCATCTGCTCATCATGTGTTGTCATCGAAAGTTGAGATACCCTTTACAAGATATAAGATACAAATACATTGATATTTGACTTCTCTGCATACAAATTTTGGTTTTTGTTGGCAGTTAGGTACGAAGTCATCCATTTTTTTGTACACTCCGAAACTTTCATAAAATAGAAGTTTGAAATAATTTCTTGGACTTCTGCGCAATCTAGGGTATTTAAAATTTGATATACAACAACTGGGCTATTGTGTTGTTCGTGTTTGTATTTTTGACATATGAGTTGAATGGTTAATGTTGAGGTATCTTGATATACAGGCAATCTAGAACAAAAGTTGCATTACAATTGAAACTCAGCCCAACTAAATGCAAGTCGTTTGTTATTATTAAATATGTGGCTTTATTGCCACTGTGTTCAGATTAAGGTTTTGTCCTTATATTTCAACATTCTATCAACGATTTAAGGCTGTCTTCTCATAAGCACATAACAAACGCCTTTCTGACAACTTGCAAAAAGTTTGACTACTTTTTGTCTGCAAATATAATCAACTTACATAATTGAGAGCATTTGATTGTAGCGACCAAAATCTGTTGCGTCACATAACTTTGTCCTTCGTGCAAGACAATTCATAAACGTAAGCCTCAACACATACTAAGAATAAGAACAACAACAACAACAATAAAAACGACATCAACAGCGGAAAATGAATCACCTACGTGCAGTGACTTTGTGAAAACAACAACTAATAAAAAAAAATGCCTGTTTATTATTGTGTAAATCGACAAAGCAAATATTTTGTATGACCCTGACAAATCAGTTTTCTCTATTTATATAATAAGCTTCGAAAAGCCCAACAAACTGTGACCCAAATGAAAAATTAAACGTGTGTGTGGCACACACATAGAGCGTCGATTGATTGCGGACAATGGGGAGGCTGAGGGAAAATTCCATAGTGAAATTCCATCCAGGGGTGGGGGGGGGATTCGGGCGCCTCAAAAAATAGAAGCCGTACAAATTCATAGCAATTGATTTGGCTGCGAGTCATGATGCCATGCAACAATACACACGCGCACACATAGCCGCCAAAAATTCCTCAACAGGCTCGTAGCTGTTATATATGTATATATACAGAGGTAGTCATATACACCTAAAGCACACACACACACAGTGACGATACGTAGGACAAAAAGCGCAAATGTCGCTCGATTTCGTGAGCTTCCTGTTTCGACAGCGACACGGCATTTATAAAAATCATACGCACTGTTGTACCAGCAGCACATGGCTGTGTCAATATATTCTTATGGGCTGTCAGGAGACGACGCTATAGCCCCCGCCGTTTCCCCATACACGCCACCCGCATACGTAATGTCAATTTTGACAAAAAGCTGTCGCCTGCCGGTTGTTCCTTTTGTTGTTGCCGTTGTTGTCGTTGTTTTGGTTGTCGCTAGCAGCATAAAAACACGACACCAGTTTATTTGTCCGGAGCTGTCATTAGCACGCTTAATCCACTTGGTTACCGTGTGGCGAGGTGTGCAAGATTGGCAAACTAAACAAATCAAACGAAGGACAGGACATGACCATTTTGACTTGTCCTCTGCGGCGTATGAGTGATTGCTCCTAATTGAAGGTGACTCTAGAAACCTTTCAACATAGGGCTGCAGCATAAGAAACTTTTCTTTTAAGTCCTTCTTTATGCAAACACAACGTACAAGTAAGCCGCAATTAATTGAAAAACACTTGAAACACATACAGTATGGTATGCGAGTTTCGCCTGCAAGCTCGCATCCGTCTCAAAATATAACATTAAGATCCAATTTATATGCTATTTCATGCACAGCAGCCAGTCGAGTGCATGTTGTCGGCAAGTCTGAGCTGAAAACACTGCACACACTGAAAATAGTCTTACGAGACATTCTACGAATCCACAGTTGGTCACACTCGAACAATTTGTGGCTGCGAAATTAAATTGAAAACGCATATGTTGTGAATGAAGCCACAGCTGATGAACGTGCAACACTTAATCGCAGCTGTATTTCAGCAGCATTCATTTAAATAAACTTAATCAGATAGAAACTCAGAAAGTTCTAGGAAAAAAGGAAGTACGAGGTTACTTGCTCAACTAAAAATAAGTATTCCATACTTAATTATGCACACGAATTTTTGAAAATCGCAAAGAAAGGCGATATTTAAGAAATATAATCTAGGTACTTTACGATAGATTCACTTTTATAACTCTCCACAACGAGCATAACAAACGAGTTCGTTGCTTCCCGCCGTTTTATTCGAACGTATTAATCCGTTTATAGAAACGCTTAAAATGCCGGAATTACGCACAGGAGACGCAATAGTGAGAAAAAATTCAACAGAAACAGCTTGATTTACAGACAAGGTCGGAAAACAGCTAAAAAGTTTCCCCTTGTTACTCGGGTAACGCTTATAGACAGCCTGATACGGTGCTTGGCATACATGCACGCCGTACCTCACGCACAAGTTGCTGCAGCGGTAAGAGTTTGACAGCTCAACTTCAAATGACAATTGCCTGGGCGTGTGCTTGGGGGCGTGAGCACGTGAGGGCGTGCAGCACAAGGTACACGGCATTAAATTGGCCAATTTGAAAGTGGAGATACTCATGGCCGACAAGAAAATAGGTATCAGTCACGCCCACACAGATGTCGGTATTCTTCGTCTAAGCCATGGAGTTGCTCGTGTTCATTCTGGAGTGGAGGCCGGGTGCTTTCTAGAGTCATCCCTCATCACCGGAAAAGGCACAAAACAAAACAAAAAAACCAAAAACAAAAGAAAAAATAAAGAAAACATTTGAAACTGTCAATCAGCGGCAACGAAACAAGCCAACAAACAGCCAACTAATTGGTTGAAATGCAGAATTGAAAAGTCGGCACGGCGCCAACACAAAAAGTTAAAAGAAAACCAAAAAATTGGCGCTGCCAAAAAGTTTTACGCTTATTACACCAAGACCGTTGCGAAACCCAAAGAATGAAACAAAAATCCGTAGCTCTAAAAAAATGGCGTCATGATTCATTAGCAGAGCACGCCAAGTGCGTAGCTCGTGAGCAAGTCTATTGCACCGACACCGACAGTTGCCTTGGCTAATTTAAATTCCTTTGACGCCGACGCCGCCTTATTAGGCATAGTCGAGCTTGACAGCTCCTTAAGCGCCTGAATGATTGACATCAAAAAGGTTGCTTTGCAATTTTCCAGAATCGCCAACTCAAACAGGCCGAGCAAAAGCAGGAGATAATTAAATATATATTCTCGTAAAATGGATATAATTAAGCATGCGCATCATTAACACAATTTTACGCTGATTCTTCACATAGATATTTCTGTATCTCCGACCAGAATTTCGCTTTTGCAGCAATTTGTGTTTTCTTAGGATACAATTGCATGACTGCGCATTTTATGGGTATCTAAAGGATATACGATACTTGGAATTGAAAGCTAAACAGAATTCAGACTTGTATCGAATACTTTTATGTCTTCCTTACTATTTGCATATTTCATTTAAATTTCTTGTAAATACTGAATAGCAAAAATAATTTATTATGATATTGTCAATTTCATAAACTTCCTTTTCAACAGAAGTTCTGTTACAATTAATTTACCATTATTAAAAAAACTAAAGGAAGAAACATATAAATAAGGGAACAGAAGTTCATAAGTAGCTTAAGAGCACGTTTGCACGTTGTCAGGACTACAACCCATAGACATCAAATAATTTTAGACACACATTTTATAATATTTGTTCTGTTTTGTTTATGCCGGGTCATAAACATGCTCTCAACAGTTTTAAAGAAATCTTGAGTCAAACGAGAAGATATGTACTTATGTATATAGATCCTTGCCCGTGCTTACCGTTGGCGGCTAGAGCTCTGTGACAACCATTTCAAGCGACAGCGTTGGCTCCGTAACAAATCTCACTAAATGCCAAGACAAAAGTAAATGAAATTGCACTAAATCTACAGGGAATTTTCTTCAAAAATGTTCAACCTTTGCCCGAGCTCGAGTTTTGCCAGAAATTGGCTTAGGATTGCCCTCAGCATCTCGTTCTCCTTCGCCTGCCTTCTGGTGGGCTGTAATCAAAAAAGGTACGAACAGGCCTAGGCCAAAGTGATAAACCGTTTCCACTGACATCGCATATAAATCTGCGACAAAGTTGCGTCTGCCAGACTCACGGACAGCTCCAAATCGTGCGGGATTTGTCACGCCAAATCGTTGAAAATGGCGTGCGTTGTTTATTCTCTCTATCTCTCCCACCCCCACTGTTTCTTTTACTCTCTCCTTTAGTTTAGCCAGTGAATTTTGTGAATTTTGCATAAAACTCTGGCAGTTGCAAGAACAACAAGCTCGTCTCTGGCTGTGTCGTAAATCTTCGAGTGGCTTATCTACAACAAAATTGTGTGCTTTTTAATTCGCTGCAAAAAATATGCAAAAACCAGGCCAAACGAAAAACGACACAAAAAAACAATGAAAATCCAGCAAATGTTAATGTTTTTATAAAATTAGGCACATGTTTAGCCTGCTTCGCCTTATGAATACGAATATTATTTATGGAAACAATAAATGTTTACAAGACTTAAAAGATGAGTGTCGAAATTAAGCCAAACAAGTGTCTTATACGCAAGTAGCAGTGAAGTGGGGAAAGATTTTCTGAAAAATTCCACACATTTTGAGATCATTTTTAATATCATCATAGTTTAATATCATATAAGCACATTATTATAAGCTAGCATATCATTCTGAACATAATGCAATTAATTTCCAAAAATTTAATTAATATTTCGCATGTTTCCATAAAAGCATAAATAGTTTATTTATTTTATTGTATTTACCAATTCCCGAAACAAAAGCCGCCACAGTCAAATATACATATGTATGTATGTATGTTTATATAAATGAATATAAAATATGCTTATCAAAATTTAACGGCGCTTTTAGTAGGTCATTTATCATAAAGCACAGACCCGCCAACACAATGCCACTGATTGGAACAAAGCAGAGCGGAGCGCTTATATACATATCTGAGACTTGATAAACGAGATGTCACATAAAACATTTTGGCTTATTACCAAACAAGCGGCCTATATAATGGCCTGCATTAACACATCAGCTAGTGGAACGGCCGGGCAGGGGGAGGTGGTGGCGACCAACAAAGCTGGCTGCTAAATTTGCAATTATTTTAGTTTGTAATTAGAAAAGATGATTAGCACAAAAGCACTTGCACAACAACAAAAAAAAAAACAACAAACACAAAGTAATTTGATAAATTTGATTAGATTTTGACGCAATAAATAATTGTATGCAAATTTATTTAAATGCATATTTACCCGCGTAATTGCTGCAAATTTTCGTTTCATTTAGCCGTATCGTCGCACAGACACAGACTGAAAATACAAAAATAAAAAGGCGAATAAACAAAAAAAAGGACAGGAGAACACGGCCAAGCAAATGACCAAATGGCGGCAATGAAAAAGCACCAAACAGATTATTACTCCCAACTGACATTGTGGGCTTTATTATTTGGCCATTGAAAAATGCGACGCTGCCTGGCTCAGCGACCCAAGTGGATTTTAATTTTTCAAAGTTAACCCACAGCGTGGGCGACCCTTTTTTTTGGGGTGTCTCCGGGTCACGACTGAACTGTACTGGCCTGGACTGGAGCTAGATGTGTTTGTTAAAACATCGCCGGGATTTGCCAGCACGCCATTTTATTGTTTACCTTTCCGAATGTTGGCTGATTGATCCCTTGGGTGGGTCAGCGTAATTAATTTTCAGCTTTGATTTGTGCACAGCAAAAGAGAACCATCAAATTGTCACGTAATTATATTTGTGTTAATGATGTTTCGTGCCAGCCATGAAAAGTCAATTAATATTTTGGAAAATGAACAATTTAGATTTGACATCAACATCTACAGCCGTCAGACGACGCGTAGCCAGACGGCGCGCGGGTTCTTTAATTAAAATGCTTGGCCGCAATTTTAATGCATGCTGTGATTTTTAATTTTCATTGAAATTGCAGTCGGCTCCTAAAATCTATAATATTTATTCTTACTTTTGTTCTGTTTCTGTTTTCCTTTTCTTTCTGCTTTTAAAAAGTCATTGAACTCGAGCCGAGCACGCGACTTTAAGCGTTTGCAAGATGTGGACGATAAATGCCAAATGATTGCTCCATTAAATTATATAAGCGTTAAGTGCCTATTAGTCGCTTTTTGAACCAAAAACTGGTTTGGCTTTTTACCGGTAGCTGTTCAAACCAACCAGCCGTAGCTAAATGAATACAACAACAACAAACAAGCAACAACAATGTACTAGTAGTGGATATATGGAACAGCATTCAGGTGTGAAATAGCCACTCATAAAGTACTCAACCAATTCGACGGGCTGTGTTTACACAAATATATTCAAAATATAGCGATTTATTAAGCCTTTTAAACTTGCATTGGAAATGTTTAAATGCATATTTTCAATAATTATGATTGGTTCTCCGGTCACATAGCTGCGCGTATATTGGCATTTTTAAGTGCAAACTTTATCGTTTGTGCCAAGAACTATTACTCATACGCCATGGTAAAGAACTTGAGCTCATATTACACATACGACATGTTACACGGGCGCGTTCGAATTGAATGTCTGTCTGCCTGTTGCACTCATTATGTAGGAACTTATGTACGTGCCCAGCTACTGGTACTGAATATGCTCTATGCGGCCTCAGGTGCTGCACATTCAAGTCATGACTTGACTCGTGGATACTCGATCTCTGAAGTTCTATAGATGCTTGCATCAGTATGAATTACTATTAATGGTGTGCAGAATAAATTGAATTTCATAGCATGCCAACATCAATTAAAAGCATGTAAAACTCAATCGCCAATGACGTTTTTAAAATGCAGTCCAACAGCCATCAACGACATGAACACAGATACAGCGGCCCCGAGCCCCGAACCCCGAGCCCCGTCGCTCGAGGCTTCTCTTAATGAGTCGGCAAATGGCTGATAAAAGTGCAAAGGCTGTATGAAAAAGGTTGGATGGCGGCCATTGAGTTGCCGTTGTCACTGACATCAGTACGTGGCGCGCAAAGTTCCCGAAACTGGCAGGAAACATCGATAAAAGTGGCAATAATGATTCGATTCGCCAGGCTTAATGACCAGCCATTAAATGAATCACGCCGTGAGCTCTTTTAAATGATTCAATACACAGCATTTAATAATAGTCACAAGAAAAGTTTTTTAATCAAACTTGCTTGCCCAAATTTTTAATGAAATTAAAACTTACAAAGAAAAGAAAAAATAAAATGAGATCTGTGTATGTGTTGCAAAATACTTGTGGTCCTACTTATTCGTTTAAGCAAAAAGCCCATTAACAATTATGACTTCCCTTTTGCCGTCAAGTAGTTGAAACTTAAAAGCAACGCTCACTGGCATTGACGTGGATGCTCGGCTTTTGTTTAAGACCGCCAACATTTTGTATGGCTGCACTGTTACCATATACAAGGACGAGTACGTCTTGGCTTTGCCTCATTTCCAGTTTTTACTTTTGAAGTTTTTAATTCTTTGAATCTTAATGACTTCTCGTAATAAGTTTTCATTTCTCGTAATTTCTTAGGTTAATAGAATCTTTCCAGCTTGCTGCTGCAGCTGCCGTGTCGACTAACTATAAATGAAATGACAGTGGGCATAGCCGTGCTGAAATTTGAACAAAATATACGGAAGAATATCTATAAAATGTATAAAAGTGTAATTAGAATATTGAATCACACTTTTCCCAAACAACTTTAACTATATTTCAGCCAAGGACTTGTCCGGCTGTCGGTATATTGTCGAACCCACTGTAAGTACACTGCTCATTGAAACTTTTGTGCTGGCAAAAAAAAATAAAATAAAATAAGGAAAAGAAAACCATTATTATGAAGTTGCCACAAAGTCAGTCAGCAGCAGCAGCCAAGAGTTGTCAGGAAAAACGCAAACGATAATAATGACAACGGCGACGATGTTGAGTCCTTGCGCCCGCCTGGCATTCCCAGCTATGCGTGCTATCCAAAGGGAAACGCTAGAAATGCATAAAAGTCGACTACATAAAACGCAGCAGGACCTCAGTTGACATTTATGCGAACCGCGCGCTCTGGCTTAAAGTTACAAAACGCTCAAGCGGAAAAACAGAAAAAGTAAGCCGACTCAAAAGAAATCCAACTATAAGCCGCGCTTAATACTTCAGATGGTCAACTAAGCCCACATCATCGTCATCCAAGGCTGCAGCTAATCATAAATTCACAAGCGGCAAAAGTGCAACGCAGTAACAATTAACTTATTAAATGGGCTTTGGGGCCAAAACAAAAGCCAAGCGGGCAACGGAAGCGACAGCGCAAAGGAAGTGCGCGTGCAAATGAAAGCGAACAGGGCGTCAAGATGGCCAGCAAGAAGTGAAGAACAGCAAACGGAAAGCAAAAGAACAGCGTCAGCCCACCGGCCTGAACAAGTTTTTTTACACGCGTCCTGGGACGCCCTCTTTGCCCTCCTTTGCCACGTTGCGTAATTCATTTAACTGCGGCATCTTCAAAGTGCTTGTCTTGGTACCCTAAGCTCTATTAACGCTCTCTTGATTGCAAACGACATTTGCTAATTAGCGAAATTGATTTGGAATTTATGATGCGCAAAATAGCCTGGCTATCTGTGGGCTGTCCCACTCTCTCTCTCTCTCTCTCTCTCTCTCTAATTGAAACTTAATGTTTTGCATAGTTCTACTATTTTACTGGCAGATGTTTACAAAACTGAAATCACACCCATCCTTATTGTTGCATATTACATATTTTTCAACACTTCCTACTTTCTCTTTGCAGTTGTTGTGACATTTTGGCAACATAAAACGCAATGGCGCCAAAGATGACGCCATTCTCGCCGGTCGACAAAATGGCGACGACGAGGACGCTCGCTTCTTCAGCGGAAATACGCGGGCTCTGCCGATTGCTGCTGCTCTGCGTTTGCATTGGCGCCGCCGCCGCTCGAGGTAAAAATAGATTAAATTTCAGCATATTCACAATTTACAAACCCATGTCTGCTACTAAATTCACGATTACACCATTTTTATGACCTTCTTCTTCAGACTTAGTTAAGTAAAAACATTTATTATTTATATAAGGTAATGATAGCTGCGCCTGACCTTTAATTAACCTTAAAATGCCACGTTTATGCTATGAAATTCACGATTACAGCATTTTTTATGCTTTTTTGATTTAAAGTGAGCACATGGCATAAACGTAGTATTAAATAGATTTCTATATATACGAAGCATTTATATGAATATGCAGCAGATAGTCACATTTTTCATTGCTTGGTCAAAAGTGCATGCGAAAATTCATTTAGCACTGACATCAAAGTGTTACCAGCGGCGTATTGCGCGAAAACTAATTATCTGTCAAAATCACATTGCCAAACAAGTGCACACATTGTCCTTTTTTGTTAAATGTGGCCCGCGGATATACACATATGCGAATATTATTAATTAAAATGTTAAAAGTGGCTGAAAAAATGTATCAAAGTGTATGTGAATGTTTATAATATATAGATTGTCTTTATACATTTTATGAAATATTTCAATTGAAGCAACGCGCTTTCAATTGTGCGCTATAAATATTGAAACTGCTGCTTGAAAGTGCGTAATTTTTACACGCTATGCCAATTTATTTATTGCTGTTATGCTTAGTTTGTATCGTATATTTGTATCGTATATTTATTATAATATCATCCAATTAATTTCATAATTGTAGCTCAGATGCACTTTGATAGGGCCAACAATTTTTGGTGAAAATGCATACTGTATCAATAAAATTTCATCAAAATTGGCAATAAATATGCTTAGGAATCTTATGAAAGAGTACAATGTACTAAAATACAATATTATCAATTAAGCTGCAACAATACCACGAGAATAATAACAATTACAACACCAGCATTTTCATACAATTTCAACAGGCACGCGCATGGGTCTGTTAGAGCGTGTGTGTGTGTGTGTGTTGGTACCTTGCCTTTTGCATGGGAAGACTCATACATACTTGAACATAGGCCCACCCGCAGCTTAAATGTTCCCAATTGGATGCCAGGTAGGGAAAAGCTGGTGTCAGTAGCTCAGCAAGGTCTATTGTCCATGTACCGCATAGAACACAGTGTACTGCAGTGATTATAACAGGACCAACTGCAATGTTGTGTGGCACGAGAGGTGCCAACAAAGTTGCCGTACATGGTGAATAATAGATAACAATTAATTAAATTTGTTCGAACCGCTTCCGTGACAGTTGAGTGAAATCCGAGCATCGGGCGGCAGTTGATATGCAGCTGGGTTGCTGCTGTTATTGATGCTGTAATATTGTTAGCATTGTTCCTCCACTAATGGACTCGAATAGGCTTTGTTAAAATGTAATTCATATACATTATGTTGGGAGTAAATAATGATTTTGGGTTTGGTATTAAGGGGGTTTGGGGGGAAGTTTACTAAGCCAAACACCACACGATTATATAAGGTTAACTGGAGCCAAGCTTATTGTTAACGTGGACTGTAAAATGCAAGATAGGTGTCTACTGTTGCTGATGACAAAACTACCTGCCTTCGGGTATGTATTGCGTATTTTGTCGTAAAGCGCCTTCGAGCCCTGACTTCTGTAAAAAGTACACTCAAAAACAATTAAGAGTGTCGGATTTATAAGCAAGAGTCAGGAGCGCCCGACTAGGCGATACTATTAACATTCATACATACATTTACAAAATCACAAAAATACACACACACAAACGCACTTTCAAACTAAATAGTTTAACTGCTTCTAAACTAAAAGTTAAAAGTTAACTATATACAACGGACACACAGACTGACGGATGAATGGACTGCAAACGGACGAACGGACAGATGGACGGACGGACGCACATGTCTAAATCGACTTAGCTCGTCGACCTGATCAAGAATAAATATAATGAGCAGAGCTACACTTCAAATATTTTATTTTGGCACACACCATTGAATACATAGATTTTTTTATTCAATTTTAAATATGCGTTAACATGGTATCAATAAAATTTCATTGATTTAGCCAATAAATATGCTGCCCGTTTAAGCAATTTACTCAATGCATATGCAAATATAAAAGTAGAGAAAAAATTACAATGAACTAAATTAGCGTCGATGCTGACTAGATCCTACCAATGAAATATGAGTGACAAAATCACACAGGGAATACCACCAGGGCTTACATGGCCGTTTCGATAGCGACAAACTAAATCCTTCGTCTCGACACACAACCGCGACAACCGCAGCAAAAAACAAGTTTAAATGGAGTCGAGAGTGCACGTCTAGCAGATATCCTGTAAGCACCATTCGAAATACTTTCGCGAATATCTTTAGAATGGGATTTAAAGAACATATTAAAGCAAAGTCCACGAGGATAATGAGTCTCTTTCAGTCTCAAGAAAAATAAACCTTTAACGGTAGATATCTCCTTTCAGGTAAACACATTTCCGCAACTTTAATATACTCTTTTGAATTATTTTTGTGAGCAGAGGGTATAAAATAACGGTGATAAATTTATCAAAAACTTGCATATATTTCTGTAGCACATCAGCTACATAGTCACAAACTATATGGTACACATACATACATATATGACATATAGTTCTCGATGTTTGCACAACATCGACAAAAAATGCATTTGCGATGCAACGAATGCGGATCACGTGATTGCCATGGATATGCTATGGGGTTGCTGATGCTGTTGCTATTGCTGTTGCCAGTGCTGTTGCTGTTGCCATTGCTGTTGCTGCTGCTGCTGTAGCTACTGCAGACGGCGGCCAGCAACTCATGGCCATATTGCGACAATTTTTATTAAAATTTAGAATTTTTCAATTTATTTAGCACTTCTCTCGGGCGACTCGTCGCCTCGACTATCGGGCTGCTGCTTGCTTTTTGATTTGTTGCAGCTGCGTGAAATTGGTCAGCAAAAAATGGCAATGGACACCGTACGTGATTTGAATTTGCCGCCGCCACGTTTAGCTCGCCCACCCAATCCCATCCAACCAGCAAACCCTAAAGTCTGCATTTTATTTTTTATTTAAGCGAAAAGCGATAGGCAGCTTAAACGCTGTCGTTCCCGCAATTGGCAAACTGGCATTTCAATTGAATTAGCCATTTCGATAGCAATAAAGCCAACTACCAACGCTCCTTTGCATGTTGTGGTATCCAAACGGGACTAGCAGACAGACAACTCCCGGGGGCAGCCACTGAAGCACAAGGAGCAACCACTGCACTGCACGGAATCAATGAAATCATATCTACAGTGCCACACGAAACAAGCGGGTGCAAGCAAATTATAAATTGCAAAAGCCGCTGAGGCGTTTGCTGCTGTTGAGGTTGTTGTTGGTGTTGGCTGCTGGCGCTATTGCTGGCTGGGTGCCCTCGCACTGGCGACTGTCAACACGCTGATAAGTGTTACATCTGTTGGTTCCCAGCTCCTGGCCATCTGACCGTCCAGTCCGCTGCTCTCGCTGTGCAATGCATTGACCCAGGCAAATGCTAATTTTATTATGACAAGCGGGCACAAGTGTCGCAGTCAATTTTTATACTCGTTCACGAAGTTAAAAGAGCATATTGAATTTGTGAGTTTTTGCTGTCTCCTCGTATGAACGGAATTTTTTTTCGCCGCTATTTAACTAGAGAGTTGAAATTTGCAACACATACTCATATATACCCACGTTATATACAATGTTAAGGTTTATTTTGGCTACGGCCGCAATTCGATTAAATCTACTTCCCTCAGCTTTAAATCATAAATTTCAGACAGATACTGAGCACTTTCTCGAAATTTCACATACAAATTGTGTTGGATAATATATACATACATTTAGTCTCCCTGTATGAACGGGATTTTATTCGCCACTATTCGCAATTCCATAAAATCTATTTATTTCCCTCAGCTTTGAATCATAAAATATCCTCTAAATATCGCTTACAAATTTTATTGGCTAATATATACATATATTTTGTGGATTTCAATTTTATATCTCAATAACACAACAGATTTTTTTCGATACGACCACAAATTAACCATAATAACTAAGACGTTTTCGACTGTTTTAAGCTGTTATTATATCGAATCGAATATTGCGCAGTCGGTTACAGCCGACTTCAAAGTTCCCACTTGTTCGCTTTACTTTTTGCACACTTTCTTCTCCGAAGTCAAGTGAATCAGTGGCGCATTCAATACTCTGTAAACGCTGAGCTGTCATAAATCATTGGCGACACTCACTTGAAGCTGCGATCACAGTCAGCCACCGTCTTACACATCGTTTTAACCGCTTGAGGCAACAGCACTAATTTGTAATTACGTTAATGCCCAGGCACAGGCTTGAACAAATACATGCAACACAGGCCATAACTTATGCCGCTGACTGTGCGCGCCTAATTGAAAATGATCGCACAGAATGGCAGCGATATGCTTGAACCTGGCCAACTGCAGACAGCCGGCCAAGTAGCTGCGCTTAACTTAAGTAGACATTTAGTTGGCATTACAGCAACGCCCACAGCGGACGCGGCAGGCAGGCAGGAAGGCAGCCACCGCATCCAGATTCTGGCTAACAATCTTGTTGGCACAACTTCAACACCAAGTTGTTGCAACAAGAAATTGTTAAACAAACCGTCTGTAAATCGAGATTGCAACCAGCTGCCTTTGCGCCTGCGCAGCTGTCAGTTCTAATCTAAATAAGCGATTTGTCTGCGCATAACTTTTGCCTTAACCGGATCGCTCCACTCCAAGGAGAGTGTGGCATGCAACCAACTTGGAACTTGGAAATCGTTGCCGCAGCCTGACTAAATAATAATTTGTATAATTTATTCCATGGAACTCTAGGCGGCACTTCAGGAATTCGCAGAGCGATAGCTTCTTATGGCCAGCTGCGCCTCCCCTCAACTGATACTCTTATAAATAATTAACACGTGCATAGTTGCCACTTGGAGTTCGGAGCTGGGAGTTTGGCGTTTGCATTGCAATTTGTAGCTTCTTATTGTTGTTGCCTCTGCTTTTTATAGCCATGTGTTGACTTCTTGATGGTGGGTAAATTGCGGCGCTTCCGGCATCTGAAGTCGTTAGTGCAGCGACAGCTTTTGAAGATATTTCAATTGTCTACACTGAGCAATGGATCCCGTTCTTAATTCCAATACGAACAAATACACAAATTTAAAATCTTTCATTTTTGAGCACTATTTAATTAGGTCTTGATTTCAATCTAAATAAAATTAAATTGCATCAATAAGAACTAAATTCTTGAATTTAATGTAAAATACACAATGTTTTTCCACTAATTTACACTCGTTACAAGTTGAATTTTTTCTCCTTTTACGCAAATTGTTTTAACAGGTATTAAATAAAAAAGAAATAATTACATAAGATTATGAATGAAATATTTCTAGTGATAGCAGTGATATTCCAGTGCAAACATATGAGTATTATTGTCAGAATATGGCAATGTGTAAAATGTTGTAAAGTTTATAATTGTTTTACTTTTTTTATATACGTAAATTTCTGATATTATTTTATTTTTTGGAAATGAAATCATAAGCACGGAAAATGAATTCTCAAGAAAACTCCATCAAAAAGTTTTTAATATTGTATATTGTACTTTTAAGCTTTTTTTAGGTTTAGAACCAATCTATTAATCGGGTGAAAAGACATTTAGGTGCACTCAGGCTTTCAACAATCACAATTTGTCTTACATTAAGAATTTTTGGGGATTATACAAAATATTCCTAGAATAGTAACTTTTTATTCAAGTGAAAAAGTTTCAGCTTGTCCGTATAATGGCAAAGCTTGTACTTAATTTTATACAAAATTCTTATTTTTTTTCAAGTGTACTTTGCAAAAGTCAGAGCTTAATAGGCGCTTTCACGGCTAAGTACGCAGCTAAGAATACGACATACCTGCCCTAAGGCAAGCCTTTTGTCTTCACTTATCTGAGTCACTTAACACCTGAAAGCAGTCTGTCCAATTGTTAATGTATTACGTAGTCAAGTCTGGCATATTTAAGTTAAACAAAAATGTTATTGACCTCAACGTAGGCATTTAACTTAAATAATACAATCCACATTGGCAATAAACTTGGCTCCAGTTTACCTTATATATTCAGCTGAGCAACGTTGTTGAAAACTAGTCTACATCCATACCCAAAATTGAGTTATTTACTCGCAATTAAATAACTACAAATTCAGAAAGACCAAAACATACTTTTTAATGAAGCACCGCTTGTATGAAATTATTGGCTATTGTATATTTATAGGAACATAAACGAGTATCGTATTAATGGAAATGTGGCTTATAGGCAATCAATTAAATGCATTTCGTTGTCCTATTTATGTATAGCATATGTACTGATTATCTTGGCGAAATCAATTCCAAGGCAAAAGCTTTAGCTACCCGATTAGAAAAGCATCAATGGCAGCAATGTCATCACATCAGCATCAACAACAACAACAACCCAGATGCATATCAATTGCCGCCCGCTGCTCAGATTTCACTCAACTGCCACGCAAGCGGTTCGAACAAATTAAAATCATTGTTATCTATTATTCACCATGTAGCACAACATTGTTGGCACCCCTCGTGCCACACAACACCTCAGTTACTCCTGTTATCACCAGCGCAGTATGTGTTTCATGCGGCAAACGGAAGACAATAGACCTTTCTGGGCAACCGACATGCCGCTTCAGTCTGTTGTCTAGCTTTCTTCCTGGCTTGGCATCCTATTGGGAACATTTAAGCTGCGGGTGGGCGTATGTTCAAGTATGTGTGAGTCTTCCCATGCAAAAAGCAGAGCACCAACACACACACACACACTCTAACACACCCATGCACGTGCCTGCTGAAATTGTATGGAACTGCTGCTGTTGTAATTGTTATTATTCTTGTGGTATTGTTGCAGCTTAATTGAAAATATTGTAAGTACAACAATTGTGTGTGTGGGTGTGTGTATGTTTAGTAATCGCTTGCAGCGTTTCGTTGCGCCGCACAAATGAAATTAATTGAATCCCGCGGGCTGCACACACACTCCCACATTTCCAAGCACACACACACGTACACACATTGTTGCTTAATACTGAATAAAGTTACTTACGAATATCTAACTTTTCACGCCTAATAACTGCCGGCTATTGGCGTTTCTCTGTGTGCTTCCAACTCTGTGACGGCAACAATGAAAGACAACTTTAAACTGGGCATAATAAAGCAGACTGCAGTGCCAAATCAATAGCGAACACTCGTACAGAGTGCCTAAAGGCTACCGTTTTGTTTGGCAGCAATTATCCGTTTTGGCTAGATTCGTGCCACAATGTAGATGCAACGAAAAAAGTTTCAATGAAAGAATCGAAAAGAATCCATTAAAACTGGCTGTTGAATGAAAATGTTCAAATTGCAGTTGTTACAGCAACAACAATGTAACAAATTGTATTCTCATAAATAAATAAAATGTAATTGAGAAATCAATCCAAAGGCCAAAAACATACACAAAATTCCATACATAATAATCCACAGTGTTGACAAATATATGAGAGTTATAAATTTAGAATAGATTTAGGGGATATTCTGTACATATAAAATTGCAATTTATCAAGACTTTTTTCAGGCGATTAATATTTAATTTCAAGTGTGTGATATTAGTCCTCAAATTGCCTGAAGTCTGTATACTCCCATTAGTCCAGTTCAAACTAATCATAATTTATTTGTTTTTTTTTTTCAAGAGTTAATTTATTTGATTTTGATGTTGATGCTGTTATTTTATATACATATGTTAACAAGCACATAAAAAATAAATGGCAAAAAAATCATTCACTTTACATTAATATTAAATGAAGTTTTTTGCTCATCATGAAAACTGATAAAAATGGGAAATCAGCTAAAATCGTGTCATGTGTTAATCAATTAGCTTTCAAATGGAAACATCAACTTTGTTGTTTATGAACCAGTTCTTGGTCAAATCCGTTCATAAGCCCACCAGCTGCGCGGGTATATCATTAGCTATCCTGACAAATTAGGTTGCAAACGCAATTCATTACATGACCAAGAGCAACTTGTTTAATATAGTGAACACACCCTAAGGCCCGACACAAACTGGCTGCTAACATGCCATAATCCCATGCCAAGAACATAAAGTAACCGGCCATAAGCAGGTCAGGCACAACTCCAATGATAATAATGCAGCCGAAAGAGGTCAACATAAAACGAAGTAACTAAACTCTGGCCACTGACAACGAATATGAACCCAGTTCGGACCAACACTGGCACGAACATGGACACTGGCTACAATGTGGCACGTTTTGGATACAGCCGATTCATGGACCTTCGCCTTTGCCTTTTGCTGGCTGGTTGAATGCAGTAGTTGAGGCTAAGACAAGCTGCTCGGCACTTTGTCTGAAAGGCTTTTTGCTTCCGGCTTTCATTATAATTTTGAGCAACTCAATGGCGCACATTGTCTCGGCGCGTGTTCGTGTCCTTTTATGAGTCATTTGCTGATGTCCTCGTTGTTGTAGTTGTATGTCTGCTATATGCAATTAAATTAAATATTAAACTTAATTACACGAACGAACTAACGCGTCGTGCAGCACGCAGCCGTTGAGTCCTGGGATCGTTGAGTCATCGAGTCGTCGAGTTGTCGTCTCTCCGGGCCTGTCCAATATGACAACGCTCAATAATGCAACATGATTGTAAGAAGTAATGAAAGTCAATTGTTGCGAAGACGAGACCCAGCCAGCAACGACGCTCTGACTAGCTCTTTTCCCAGTTATAGTAGGTCAGGTCGCCCATACAAAGATTTTTACCCCACGGCTCGGCTCTAACCGTAATGACAATGTTGCTTACATTTTGCGCCACTGCCTCCGCTGCTTGTTAATTGAATTTAATGTAGTTTAATTGAGACGAACATGATTCTAACTAAAAGCGCTTTATGTTTAATTTAGCAGCAACCGGGCAGGCAGGCAGGCAGGCAGGCAGGCAGTCAGCCCGGCAGGAATTCAATAGATGGCCAGTATTTTGTGCCACCCAACTACTTAGTTGACATGATGAACGCTGATGCTCTTAAGTTGTTGAAATTCAAATTAATTGCTGCCATGTCAAAGGCAATTTCCATTTAAATGTGCAGCAAAAACATTTAAATATTTAATACTTTTATGGCAGCTGTCAGCAATTTCTTACGAATTTATCTTCAAATATAAATTATGCATGCCAATTGGAGAAGCTGTGCACCAAAAATTGCAACTGTGTCACACGCTGCGTATGAGTAATAGTGTCGAATTCGGCGCACTGGTCATTGCAATGTTTTCAAGGACATTTCCAATATTAAAAGCTGTTCGAGCGCAACGCAGCGCGAAATTCAAATGCAGCTGCTGCATCGCATTCCAAAGTAGTAATCGCAGCAAAAGGAGCAAAGGGCGCAAAGGGCGCAAAGGGCCCAAAGGGAGCAGCAAACAGAAGGAGCCAAACGGAATCGGCAACAAGGACAGCTGTTGGAATTAGCGTGCAGTTTGCTTTTTCATGCCAGCCGTCATACGACGCAACTGTCACAGCACCAGGCGCACTGTCACCTCGCAAAGAATGTCAGAAAAAATAGTCAAGCTGCATAATAAATTGAATTTCTTCTGACTGGTCATTTGACGCATCTAAGGCCGCGGCATAGACACACTTTTAAAAAAGTTTAAGTGTTCCGGTCAAAAATGCACAGCCAGAAGATACCCTGTCCACAAATGAAAATATTTTAACACACAAGCTGCTCAACTTCGTGCGCACTATAGATATTCGATTTATGGTTGACATTAACATTAACATTGGGAACGAAATTGACATAGATACACGTTCCAAAAATCATTTTCTTTAATTATACAAGAAAGAACACCTGTTCCTATATATATCGGTGTTACGTACAGTAGCCAAGTTTATATACAATATCTCGAAAACAAACGTTCCTATAACAGATATATATATACGTAACAGATAGAGCCGTCTCGTTCAATTCGTTACAAAATAAAAATACCTTATATTTTACGACATGAGGTATAGCTGAGAGATATACAAAACTGGAAATAATCCGTATTTGTCAAGTGAATTTGAGTTGGTGATGCTTTTAAATTCGCACAGATGACTTGACTTCCTGCTGAACTAAAATATACACTTTGTAGAGCCGGATTTCTAATCCGCTTGTTCTTTCCTCTTTATGGCTACAGGGTATACACATTTAGGGATCATCCCCTGGTCTCTCTCGTGCTCGCCCATTTCCCCTTATTCTGCCCGTCTGTTTTGAAACCGTCGCCATCCCGGCCGCACACGTACGTTGTCCAACATAAAGTTAGCGACAAAATGCCACCAGACGCAAATGAAATTACAACCAAGCTCAGAAGCAGCAGCGCCAGCAGCCCCAGATGCCATGGGAGTGACAAACTTGGACACCAGCTCAAAAATCCAAATATCATATTTACAACATGCAACTACTCGTACAAAGCGAAGTTAGCTTTCAAGTCTGCCGGAATGCACTGGTAAAAGACAAAATGAAAACTGACATCTGAATTCCTTTATTTTATGTACGTTGGCATTTATACAGACAGAAAGAGAGCGACAGAGAGCGAAAGAGCAGGTTGATTGTATTATCCAGGTTCTAATGCAAGGTAATCAAATCGAGAGTCGCGCTTGTCAGGACCTCAGTGGAAAAACGCGATGACTAACACTACGTTTTTTAACAGTGTACATCGGGGCTTTTACATTTCCCTTGCATTTCTTAGAAGCAAATATGGTAAAATGTGAATATATTTCTTAAGAATGTTTCGTATTAGAATTTGTTTGTGATTGTGTGGAATTTTTGAAAAATACCTAAGTTGAATTTCTGGTTCGAATATAAAGTGTTTTTTGTTGTGGTTACAGTTTTCACTTGTCTTTACTAATTCCAACAAATCTGACAATGATAACTTTGTTTGTAAATGTAGCTACCCTAATAAACTTGTACTACTTATATTTATATATACCCCACCCTCTATTTAAACATATATTTCCTATATTCCTGTTCAAAATGAATTTGTGGTACTTGTCGCATCCCGTAAGCTTTTCAACAAAACTCCCTTTTACGATTTATACAAATAGAAAAGTGTCTCTCCCAACTGTTAGGCATATGTACTGCAACTTGATATGCCTCCGGGCGATAACTAAATTTGAAATATAACGCCTAAACTTTTAATAACTCATTAGGCGCCACTACATAACTTTGTTACGTCACACAGAGCATGCCCGAAGCGCAAATGGTACGCTAAATTGTCCCAGGTTAGTGCAAAGTGCTTCAAACGATAGCGGAAACAGCAAAGTTAATGATACAAAATAAAAGAGAACCTAACTACATTTGACACGTTGAGCTCCCTTGTTCTCTCCTGCCCTTTGAGGCCAAATATTGTTTCAATTTATCAAATTAAAATTTAAATGGCCAACACGCCGCTCTACAACAGACTCCCAACACCGTCCACTGGCTCGCCCCCCTGCGCCAAGTTGTCGTGCAATTTGTACAAAAATTAGTGTGGCCAACGAAACCAACTTAATGATGGGTATCCTCTTTATTATAGCCATAATAAAACCACACAACGGCTACGCTCAATAAATATTTAATTATAAAACGAATAGAAAAATTTTAATTACTATTTGTCATTTGCTTAATAAGAGGCGCCGGCACAGTGCCAGCCAAAACTATGCACACCAGCTCCTGAAAGCTAGCAGCGAATATTTTAAGCTTTTATAACTACATTTACTATGCCATAATGTGCTTAAATTTTGCAAATTGAAATTTTAACGCAACAATCTACAGCAACATTTTGGCAGTGCCTTCCATGCCTATCCGAAACTATTTGCGGCCGTGCTCCTGCGGTCAGCCTGTGGCCGGGCAACGTAACGACTGTCGCCTGCTGGGCGCCACATAAGTTTGCGGTCGCTCCTTTTATTTCATTTTGCATAAGTTCTAAAGTACACATCATATATAATTAAAATCACAAAACGGTCAATTTCGCCTCAACGACAGCCATGCGAATACCCTGCCTAAGTATAGGGGCGCGGTCATTGGGTTTCGTGCATGTTACATTATTTGCATTAAAATTTCATGTTTTGTTTTCATACGCAGAAGCTAATGGGATTTGTAAGGTAACTAGAAATGCATGCATTCACTCCAGAAGCGTAATGGATTTGTTGGGTTCCCAAACTTGTGAACAAATTTTCAGACTCAATACAGGCAATTAACTATTTTAAATGGCGCTGATCACTACGGATTTCGACTAATACAAGTACTACATCTAAACACTAGCCGAGGATTCCAACCCAGATACTCGTTGTTCCGTTGCCTAGATGAGAAATTCAATATGTATTATTGGAATATGTTGAGAGCCTTATACTTATACTTTATATTCTCGTTCACAAAGTCATGCTTTCCGTCCGTCTGTCGGAATGAACACAATTTTTTTGCATTTGCAATTTGCATTTTTTTAAATTTTGAAATAAAAAGTTTTTCGAAAATTAGCATTAGTAAATGATATTTTATCAAAAAATCAAAAAAAAATAATTATTTCAATAATGAATATACTTCAAATGTAGAATTAATCTAGAGGACAGACCATGAAAAAAATGCCATCAAACATGAAAATCGGTGAAGTTTTGACAAAGTTATGGGCGTTGGAAATATGGGAGCTATAGATCCGAGAGCTTTACAAGTCAAAATTTTTGTCAATTTTGGCATGATTTTTGACCAAAAATTTGACCCCCTCCGAATCGGTTTTAATGTTGTTTTTTATACTAATTGTGGCAACCACAATCGATTAAAAATGTAAATTCGCTTTTCTAAATTTTTGAAAAAAAAATTTTTCGAAAATGAGTAAGGGGGGAGTACATGATATTTTATCAAAAAATAAAAAAAAAATTTATTTTCAATAATGAATATACTTGAAATGTAGAACTATTCTAGAGGACAGACCATGAAAAAAATGACATCAAACATGAAAATCGGTGAAGTTTTGACAAAGTTATGGGCGTTGGAAATATGGGAGCTATAGATCCGAGAGCTTTACAAGTCAAAATTTTTGTCAATTTTGGCATGATTTTTGACCAAAAATTTGACCCCCTCAGAATCGGTTTTAATGTTGTTTTTTATACTAATTGTGGCAACCACAATCGATTAAAAATGTAAATTCGCTTTTCTAAATTTTTGAAAAAAAAATTTTTTGAAAATAAGTAAGGGGGGAGTACATGATATTTTATCAAAAAATCAAAAAAAAATTTATTTTCAATAATGAATATACTTGAAATGTAGAATTAATCTAGAGGGCAGACCATGAAAAAAATGCCATCAAACATGAAAATCGGTTCAGTTTTGACAAAGTTATGAGCGTTGGAAATATGGGAGCTATGGATCCGACAGCTTTACAAGTCAAATTTTTTGTCAATTTTAGCATGATTTTTGACCAACAATTTGACCCCCTCAGAATCGGTTTTAATGTTGTTTTTTATACTAATTGTGGCAACCACAATCGATTAAAAATGTAAATTCGCTTTTCTAAATTTATGAAAAAAAATTTTTTCGAAAATGAGTAAGGGGGGAACTACATGATATTTTATCAAAAAATCAAACAAAAAATGTATTTTCAATAATGAATATACTTGAAATGTAGAACTAATCTAGAGGACAGACCATGAAAAAAATGACATCAAACATGAAAATCGGTGAAATTTGATAAAGTTATGGGCGTTGGAAATATGGGAGCTATGGATCCGAGAGATTTACACGTCAACATTTTTGTCAGTTTTGGCATGATTTTTGACCAAAAATTTGACCCTTCAGAATCGGTTTTAATGTCGTTTTTTTATATTAATTGTGGCAACCACAATTGATTAAAAATGTAAATTTTCACGCACCCAGCTTCCAACCGATAAAACTCGATATAAGGTGAAAATTTCTCACAATATCAAAGATTGTGTCACCAAACTTGGTATATAGATTACTGGGTTAATCCCCAAACCTTGATATCCCGGCCTCGCCTACTAGAACGCCACCCCGCCCCCACCTAGAGCTATAGTCACCAAATTTTAAAGGTAGACTAGTGGTCACCCCCTTTACATAATAGTAAACAAATTCCCTGCTACGCCGACTCCTGCTCCCGCAAATCCCACCATTTTTTAGGGCTAGCGGCACCCAATTTGGCAGACAGTGTTTGAGTGACGTCCTCTTAAGGTCGAGCCGAAAATGTTTTCCACACCCACCTCCGCTCCTACGAAATATAAAAATTCTTTTTTTTCCAAAATAACAATAATAACTACTGCGAATGAGTTCTTACTTGTTTAATAACAATACTTTTTGGACATAGCTGCTAGCCAGAAGAAATTCATTTTTTTTTTGTTGGGTTGGGAAAACCTTGCGCAACTCTTATTTATGTTTTTAATTTTTTTTAAGCTTTATTATCAAAAGCATATAGCAATCTTATAGCAGGACTAGTGCGTTCCACACATTAGCCATAATTAAGTTTTATGGGCCTTGGATTTGGCAATTTTGGCACAATAAATGGACCTGTATGGTTGAGAGCACGCCGTCAGGCCATAAAGCATTGGCTTTGGCTTACACACATGCTCCAATAAAAATCTCCCAGTGATGCAAATTTATGCCTAGCCCAGGCGAGGTCTAATTTTTAGACGCGCGTTTACAATGTTTTTGCCAGATTTGCATGTCGCAACAACAATTTGGTTTCAAAAAAAAGAGAGAAGGAGAAATGTGAAAAAAGCAAATTTGTGGCAAATGGAGTTGCGGCAGGGATGTGGACAAAAACATACACAATTCATTTTCAAAATGAATTTGTTCCGCTGTAAGGGCCATAAATGCATTTAAATTTATTGGAATGCGCGACAGCAGCAGCAGCAGCAGTATAAGAAGAAGCTTGGCGAAAAAAAATCACGCTCACCCATTGAATGACAATAAATTATCAATTTTATTTTGACAACGCGAAAAATCCCGCTACGAAAGAGAAGGACGAGCGCAAAATGTCAACCGAAATTGAGCAAAATATATTCAGGCGGGGCATTTGTGACAGGAAGTTTCAGTTGGATGGTTTGTTCCAGCGGCCGGTTCTGAATTGCCAGCGTATATCCTATAGACATATATATATACATGCATATATCACACATATCCTTTGACAAAAACTAAATGCACTCTGCGAGTGTCGCTGGGCGTGACAATATTAATTTATATGCTTAATCGCAATGGCCCTAAACTAAAACGTACATCGCTTGACTTTCATTGCAGACATTTCATCATCGTCAGTCTATGGACGCGTCGCCCCCGACGACGTCGCCTTCTATTGCCCGGAGGAGGGTCTGTTCCCCGATGACTACGACTGCCGCATCTACTATCGCTGTGAGAAGCGCTCGGAGCACTACATCGAGCCGTACATGTTCGCCTGCAAGGAAGGCACTGTCTTCTCGCGCGCCCTGCAATTGTGTATGCCACCAATGCTGGCCGGACGTGGGGAGTGTGCGCCGTATGCGAACGAAATGGATGGCAGCGCCGAGACCGACAGCCAGCTGGCATTTGATGGGCTCGTCAATGGCCAGTATGGACATAATGCGATGCTTAACAACGCCGTCACACCCGCCGCTTTGGAGCTGCACACCTATGCCACTGAAAATCAGTTGCCCACAAATTACGGACTGACAGGACTGAGCGGTGTTTCAGTCATATCCTTCTCGAGCTCATCATCTCTGCGCTCGGCTGGGGATGAGGGTGTGGCGTGCGAGGATGATGGATTTATGAGTGATCCCACTGACTGCACCGTGTTCTATCGTTGCATATCCAACGGGCGCGGCTATAATAAAATCGGTTTTCGTTGCTCGGACGGCACAGCCTGGGATGACGCACTGCAGTCGTGCAACCATATGTTTGATGTACGTGCCAATGGCGGTTGCCGCAATCAGGCCGAGCCGCTCAGCGATGAGCAAACATCGACACAGTCAGCCCAAACAGGCTATCAGAATACCACCTCATCATCGTCCTCGTCCAGCAGTCAGCAAAGCTCTTCGACAAGCTCTTCAACGTCTTCCTCGTCTAGTAATTGGAACTCATCAACCAGCTCCTCCAATCAGCAAGAGTCGAGTTCAAGCTCAAATCAGGAGTCATCCACTTCGAGCAACAATCAACAAGCATCCAGTTCCAACAGCAACCAATCCTCCAGCAGCACAGAGAGTTCGACCGGCAGCAGCAGTCAGCAGGCTACTTCGGGATCTTCAAGCCAAAGCTCTGGAAATAATCAATCCGCAAGCAACAATCAAAACTCCGGCAGCAGCCAATCCTCAAGTAACAATCAAAGCTCTGGAAATAATCAATCCTCAAGCAACAATCAAAACGCCGGCAGCAGCCAATCCTCAAACAATAATCAGAATCAAAGCTCCAGCAGTAACCAATCTTCGAGCAACAACCAGAGCAACCAAGGTTCATCTAGCAATCAATCGTCCAGTGGTTCCAACAACCAATCCAATCAGACTGGCAATAAACCTGCGCCAACCGAATGCGAGGACGAGAACACCTATATACCCGATAAAATGGGCTGCGCAAAGTTTTACCGATGCCGTCTAGATGGCGATGGCAATTTAGAGAAGGTGCCATTTACTTGTGGTCCTGGAACTGTATGGGGTCAAGAGGAGAAAGTGTGCATTCTGCCGAGCGAAGATCAAAAGAAACAATGCAATATACAATCTGGCTCTTCCAGTAGTGGAAATAATGAAAGTGGCAATAGCACTTCCAACCAACAAACTGGTGGCAGCAATCAGAGTTCTACAACAAGTGCCAATCAATCGAGTAGCTCCAGCTCCAACAATAATAATAATAATAGCACTCAATCTGGCAGTCAACAAGAAACATCCACATCAAGTAGCAATCAATCTTCCAGCAGTCAACAGAGCTCGTCTGGTAGCAATCAAGGCGCATCTTCATCGTCAAGCTCTGGCAATCAGTCTGCCAATCAAGGCTCATCATCATCTTCAAGTTCTCAGTCGTCGACATCTACATCGAACACCTCTGGAGCTCAAAATTCTACAAGTTCTGCCAACTCGGGAACAGCAACAACAACTTCCAAGCCCCCAAATCCTGACGGCGAATGTGAGCACTCGGAAACATATTTACCCGACAAAAAGGACTGTGCGCGCTTCTACCGTTGTGTAGATAACGGCAATGGCGGTTTTGATAAGGTCGCTTTCGATTGTGCACCAGGTACAGTTTGGGATCCCGACTCAAAGGGCTGCAACCATCCAACGGATGTCCAGAAGGAGCAATGCAAGGCTATGGCCAGTGGTACAGGGACTTCGTCAAGTCAAGGATCATCCTCTAATCAAGGGTCTTCATCCAATCAAGGATCGTCGTCTAACCAAGGATCATCATCTAATCAAGGATCGTCCTCCAGCCAAGGATCGTCGTCTAATCAAGGATCCTCGTCCAATCAAGGATCATCTTCCAATCAAGGATCGTCGTCTAACCAAGGATCGTCATCTAATCAAGGATCGTCTTCCAACCAAGGATCATCATCTAATCAAGGATCATCTTCCAATCAAGGATCGTCTTCCAGCCAAGGATCATCATCTAATCAAGGATCGGCCTCCAATCAAGGTTCATCGTCTAATCAAGGCTCATCGTCTAGCCAAGGATCTTCGCCCAATCAAGGCTCATCCTCCAACCAAGGTTCGTCTTCTAATCAAGGATCATCGTCCAATCAAGGATCATCGTCCAATCAAGGATCATCGTCCAACCAAGGATCCTCGTCTAATCAAGGATCATCCTCCAATCAGGGATCCACCTCTACCCAGGGATCATCATCTAATCAAGGATCATCTTCCAATCAAGGATCGTCGTCTAACCAAGGGTCGTCATCTAATCAAGGATCGTCCTCCAACCAAGGATCATCATCTAATCAAGGATCTTCATCTAATCAGGGATCATCTTCCAATCAAGGATCGTCCTCCAACCAAGGATCATCATCTAATCAAGGATCTTCATCTAATCAGGGATCATCTTCCAATGAAGGATCGTCGTCTAACCAAGGATCGTCATCTAATCAAGGATCGTCCTCCAACCAAGGATCATCATCTAATCAAGGATCATCATCCAATCAAGGATCGTCCTCCAGCCAAGGATCATCTTCTAACCAAGGATCATCATCTAATCAAGGATCGTCCTCTAATCAAGGTTCATCGTCGAATCAAGGTTCATCATCTAGCCAAGGATCATCCTCCAATCAAGGATCATCCTCCAATCAAGGATCATCTTCCAATCAAGGTTCATCATCTAACCAAGGATCAACATCCAATCAAGGATCATCCTCGAATCAAGGATCGTCATCAAACCAGGAATCAACTACAACAACAACTCAGAAACCATTCAAGCCCGCAGAGAATTGCGAGAGTGAAGAAACCTTCTTGGCTGACAACGAAAACTGTTCCAAATTCTATCGCTGCGTCGACAATGGCAAGGGTGGCTTTATGAAGGTATCGTTCACTTGCCCGCCCAATACTATTTGGCATCCTGAGGCCAACAGCTGCAATCATCCATCACAGGTGGACATGCAAGGCCTCAAGTGTAAACGAGTCAGCCCAGGTCAACAGACAAGCGGTAACAGTAACCAGCAGTCAACCACTTCATCCTCCACATCATCATCATCGGGCAGCAGCACAACACAACAGACATCAACTTCAAGCTCGGGAACTAACAGCTCGAGCTCGACAACGTCGAGCTCAAGTAACTCTGGTTCAACCCCGTCACCAAAACCATCTGGTAACTGTAACGTAAATGGGCAATTCTTGGGAGATGACAAGGACTGTGCCAAGTTCTATCGCTGCGTGGACAATGATAGAGGCGGCTTTTATACGGTAGCCTTCTCGTGTCCGCCCGGCACTGTATGGGATGCTCAGATTGAAGCTTGTAATCACGCCTGGGCAGTCAAAGATAAAAGCTGTGGCAACAGCGCAACGACTCAGCGGCCAGTGCCACCAAACACGACGCCAAGCAATGCCGGGAAGCCCTCGAGCTCAACAACATCTTCATCAGCTATTATACCGACTACACAGAGGCCGACCACTCAGAAGCCGACCCCTCAAAAGCCGACCACTCAGAGTCCAACTACCACAAGACCCTCTTCGCCGAAACCTTCCACTCAGAGGCCTGTAACACCACGACCAACTAGCTCAACTGAAAATGTGAAGTGTAAATCTGAGGGATTCATTGGTGACCCAAGCAACTGCGCCAAATTCTATCGCTGCATTAGCAATGGTAAAGGCGGCTTCAATCAGGTTCCCTTCCACTGCGCTGCGGGCACAGTTTGGGACCAGGACCTACAGACCTGCAATCACGATTTGAATATGTGCAATCCCATCCCTGAAAATGGTGGAGGTAATGCTACCACTGAGTCTGACAAGGGGCCCTGTGACAATACCACAACGACGCCGACAACGGAGAATTCACCAAGCACCACGGAGCCCAATACAACAAATCGTCCAACTGAGGCCACGGCCTCAACGACAGAACAGACTACAACCAACCAGCCGACAACCAACCAGCCCACAACGAACCAGCCCACAACCAACCAGCCTACAACCAACCAGCCGACAACCAACCAGCCCACAACCAACCAGCCTACAACTAACCAGCCCACAACAACTCAAGAAACAACAGCTCAAGAAACAACAACTCAACCAACAACAACAACGTGGACTACGACTACCAGACCGAGCACAACTGAAAGTCAGCCCACAACAACGACATGGACCACATCCACGCAATCATCAGCGAGTGAAACAAATCCCCCAACTACAACCATGATGCCCGAAACAACAACAAAGGTGCCCAATTTGCCACCCGGCACCGAATGCAAGGGCGAGGGATTTATGCCTGATCCCAGCAATTGTCGCAAGTTTTACCGCTGTCAAAAGAACGGGGACTCATACTCAAAGTACGAATTCATGTGCGCTAAGAACACAGCTTGGAACGCGGACCTGCAAACTTGTGATCACGCCCAGAATGTTCCGGGTTGCTCGGGTCAAACTGAACCCCCCACGGAGCCGACAACAAACCCACCCACAACAACAACCGAAACGACTTCGACAGAGCCCACTACAAAACCAACCACTATGGAACCACCGACGATGCCCACAACTGAGACAATCACGAAACCAACAGATCCTTCAGTGAAGCCAACAACTGAAACTGTCACGAAGCCAACAGATCCTCCAACGAAGCCGACCACAGAGTATCCAACCACAACCGACGATACCAAACCTACAGACTCTACGATGAGGCCGACGGAACCACCAACAAAGCCCACTGATTATACGGAGAAGCCAACGGACTCTCCGACAAAACCCACCGACTATCCAACCACAAAGCCCACCACCACAGAAAAGTATCCAGAGACCACAACAGGATTCACAACATCAATGCCAGGATTTATGCCTACAACTACAACTGAAGAGAATCCTGGCACAACACTCGCGCCGGAAGTCAACTTCAAGTGCCCTGCTGAAGGTTTCCACGCTGATCCTCAGGATTGCAGCATTTACTATCGCTGTACCAAGCTCGATGATAAATACCAAGTATACAAATTCCGCTGTCCAAATGGCACAGTGTGGGATTCATCGCTGGACACTTGCAACTATGCAGAGCAGGTTTCTGGTAACTGCTCCTCAGGTAGCACTACTTCCACGGGAAAACCAGGTGTGATAACAACCCCATGGACAGAGATGCCAACGAGCACTATGGAGCCTGTAACAACAGTTAGGCCTGAGACGACAACCAGCTCCACAAGTGGGCCAGTTGACAGCACAACCAGCACTAAGCCTGAGCCGACAACAAACTCACCCAGCACCACAGGTGGTCCAGTTGATGGCACAACCACCACTAAGCCTGACACGACAACTAACTACCCGAGCACCACCTCATCGGAGACAACTACGGAGGCACCCAAGCCCAATCCTCAACCTTCGAACAACTCAAGTGCTCCTTGTCCCTCGACCACCGAAGAACAAAGCTTGTTTGTCTGCCCGTCGGGCTTCCGTCGGCACTCAAAGCAATGCGGCGTATTCTACCAATGCAATGAGAATTCGGATTCTAATCTAAACATTGTGCTGTTCCAATGCCCCAACGGCACCGTTTACCACGAGGCATCGTGCCGTTGCGCCAAGCCCGATGCGAACGACGCATGCAGCAGTAAGGGATCATCGCGTACGCAGCTGTTTGAAGAAACGAATCCTCTTAACTTGGCAAGTAGCTATGTAACTTTAAAATTGGGTAGCTTAACTAACGTAAAATATCCCCGTTCAGGTGCAAATACAATCCACAGCGCCGCTCTGCCCGGAGGAAGGACACTTCGCACTAAACGAGGATGAGTGCAGTCAGGTGTTCGTTAAATGCGGCTATGTCCAGCAGACGGGTCGCATCGAGGGACAAATATATCGCTGCCCGCAGGGCTTTGCCTACTGGAATGTGAGCCGACGCTGCGAGCCAGCCAGAAAGCTAACGGGCTGCACCCCAGCCACGTACAATGTGGGCGACAGCGTGCCCCTGGAGTGGGTCAATATTGGCCACAGGCGTCGCAATCTGCGCATCTAAAAGAACAAGCATAGCATTAATTTAGAAATTGTAAAGGCGACGAAATTGTTTGCTGCGCAGGCGCCCAAATCTGGGCAGCTTGCGCAGCAAATGACGAGCCAAACGACTAGCATAGGATATAGTGCAATTACAATAAGTTTAACATGGGTTTTGTAACAATTTCTGGTGTCGGTACTGCTCGTGATTCACAAACTTCAATTAAAACAAGACAGTTTTTCTTTTCGATTCCTGTAACAGTTGCATAGGCACAGCCTTTCACTACATGCACATGTTGTTGTAGCTTTTCACACAGCAATTGTATTTATGTATGTTAAAACTAACGTTCTGAACGCCATATTTAGCTTAGTCTATGCTTAAAGTTTATAATAAATTAAATCATATACAAAGAAAGTTTACATGAGCTGAAGCTTAAGGTGACTACGGTGCTTTTAGTTTTTGTTTGGTTTTCTTTACTTTCTATTTCTTCTTTTTGGCCACTGGGGGAGCCGCCGGATTGTCGCCCTTGTAGAACTCCTTTAGCAGCGCCATGGCCTCATCGGCGCGCACTCCGCCAGTTATGTCGATGCGTTGGCCCACCACGGCGGCGACATCTATAACCGTCTTGCCACCAAAGCGATCATTCTCGCAGCCGTAGATAATCTCCTTGACAGCGAGCGTGTGTAAGGCCGCAGAGCACATGATGCAGGGCTCCACGGTGACCACGACGCTAATTTCGCTAAACACTTGGCGTGCCGGTAGACGATGCTCACGGCAGTAGGCCAAGGTGGCATCGATGCATATGAACTCCGCGTGACGTGTTGCATTCCGATGTACGTTCACTTCGTTCCCGCCACGTGCGATGACCTTGTCGTCGTGCACAAACACACAACCAACTGGCACCTCGCCGGCGTCACGTGCTCGGCGCGCTTCCAGTAAAGCATCCTCCATAAACGCGGCCATTTGGCATGGAAAAATCTCGAAATACTCGCAGGCAAACAAAAACAGAGCAGACAACGACGCCACGACACAATCAAGCAAAGAAAAATAACAAGCAAATATCAGCTGTTCACAGCGCAGAATTATGGTTGGCAACGCGACCTCACAAAATAGGGCAACACTGGCTGTTGGGCAATACTGAATTTCTTTATTTCAATTAACTTATACATATTTGTACTTCGTTTTTGTTCTTATGCTTTGTAGTTAATGCATTTATGCCTCGTTGCGCATAAACTTGATAATGTCGTGCTGCTCCAGGAAAGCCTCCGCCTTTTCTGGCCAGTTGGTATTGTTGAGCGAGCGCGGACTGGGATGTGGCAAGCGGATGACAGTCACCGATCCACAGTAGGACGAGCGCTTGAGCGCCGTGTAAACATAATCTCCCACAGCCACTACAATCTGCGGCTGCAGAAGTTGTAACTGCTCATCTAATGCCTCTAGGCACATTTCACGTAGCTGTTTTTTATACGCGCCTTTCAATTCGCTGGGCGTAATATTGCGACCGTGCTCATCGAAGAACAACAGAGGACAAAAGTTATGGACAAAGCATTGCTGCGCAAGGGTATCTAGACTACCGGCAGCCAAGTGCTCGAACAGCTGCCACAAACGAATGCCGCTTGGTTCCTCAATCGAGCAATTGAATCCATTAACGGGCCGCTTGGGGTGCAACACGGCTGGCTGCAACACAGCTCCAGAGAGTTGCATCATGTCGCGCACGGTGCCCACGTTGCCAAAAGGCACCTACAAACAGATATGTACACATAAACATACACATGTAATGTAATCCAGCGTGCAGACACTTACGCCCGTCTGGCCCATGCCGTTCGGTCCTGGATTCATGCCTATGAATATGACGCGCTTGCATCCATTTAAATAGCGCCGCAAATAGGCACCATGAACCGCCGCCGCATACTCAACGGGATTGTACGCACACGCAATGCCCGTGGGCAGTGCCAAAGTAGCTAAACGCTCATTCAACTGGCGCTCAATCTCGTAAAAGTTCATCCAAAACGGTTGAGCGAACAGTGGCGAAGTTGTTGCGCCAGGCAGCGTTGTTGTCTTTGCTTTTAGATGGTCAAGAGCTGCCGCTTGCTGATCAAGCTTCCGTTTTAACATTTTAAAGCTCTTTGAATTAATAAACGAAGTACAAAACAAAACCTAATAACAGCTGGCTAGTTGCCGCGTTGCCAACTGATTTGAATGACCAACCTCCCTTAAAAGCATATTTCAAATAAACGAAATGTATATTAAAGTTAAATGCAAATTATTGTTAAGCTATGATTGAGTGAAGGCCTCCAGCTTAGTCTCACTTTCCTTCACGAATTTCGATTTAAATTGCTTAATATTTTTTTCGATGTTGCTGTTGACAACAGTACCAAATATTTTTAGAAATTGCTCGACCTGCAAGTAAATTAATGAGCCGATTAGTTTATATTATGCTCAACGCCATTGGCGTCTGCGCACTTACGGTCAAATCTTTTTCAGGACAGCCCAGTTTGACGAATTCACATTGCGGTGCGTGCTTAAGATGTTCCTTCCACGGATCGTCCTCAGACTCCCAGCCATCTAACGTTTTACCGCATACAAAACATGTAGCCGTATCATTTTCACGTTTGGTGCCCGACCAATAGAAGCCCGCCTCAGCCATCTGCCAACAATAAACAGTATTTTAACAAATTGCTATTTACAATTTTTACAATTTACTTGCCTTGGCAATGCTGCATGTGGATGTTGCTAGGAAAGGCCAGTCCTTGAAACTTTCTATCCGATGTTTTTCAAGCAGATTGAGCTCGCGAAATGTTTCAAGCTTAGTTTCGTCTATTACAGTTGTTTCATCCATTATTGAGCTTGGGTTTTACACAAAATATTTTCAAATTCTTCTACACACAATACAGAAAGAAGCACCAATCACCAAACAGGCAGCAAGCGCAGCGCGTCAGTTGTGATGCTTGTCAACCCTACCAAATTTAACAGAGGCTATAGTCTTAACAGTTGCTGCACTGTTATTATCACCAACTAATATTTTGTTAAAAAGAAATATTCTGTATTCGATTTAGCTAATACTTAATCATGTATTGTATTTTATTTAAACTGGTTTTAGCCTGATATTAAAAGCATAAAGTTGTGCTAGTTACTTGTTAATTTAAAGAACTACATAAATTCCAGTTGGAATTTAAATATAACTGACAAATTTCAGTAGTATCGAAGTAGTACTTTAACATTACAGAATAGAACTGAACTATAAAAGTGGCATATCGACTTATTATCGATCGATTAGCTAACTGCATGCCAATGGGTCCTTTGGAAAAGAAATAAACAAAATATTTATATCTTTGTCCCAGCAACCATATTTTTTGATACAATAAACATATTTTCGAGATTCGAAAAAAATTCGCGAAGGCCCAACTAATATGTTTTGTAAAATAAATCATTTTGAATGTTTAAAAGTGTTTTGCGAATTTTCCAGCACAGAAATTGTGTTCTCAACACTGGCAAACTGGGACAGCTGTTCACTCTGTTTTGTCATTTGTTGTATTTTTTTTGCTACACATAAACATTAAATAAATGAAAATATAAAAATAGTCAAAGAAAACGTTACCTGTTTATTGTTTGTTATTGAGTTTTATCCAGATTCTAAACATATGCACTGCAGTGGTCCAAAAACTCGCTTCTGTTTTACATTCCCACACAACCAAAATTGATTTAGAAAGAAAAAAGAAAGTGCTTGGGCCACAGAGCGAAACCCCAAAAGGCCTTGGAACGGAACGCAACCTAATTAAAATTGCATTCTAAGGACGCGAGCGCTAATCGGCACTTGGCAATGAAATTGTGCACTGGCAATGAACTCCAGACTTGAAGGCACCCATCAGCTCCAGGGGCCCTCGACGAGCCCCATGGCCACAGAACGCAAGCAGAGTAGTCCCAAAATGGAAATTACAAAGCTTAACCATGAACTCATCGAGGAATGTAAGCGCAGCCACGAGGATTCCATCTTGCCGCGCCACTTACGCCACGAGCTCGAAAAGTACGTATGATAACAAACAATACTATACGCCACCAAAAAAAAAATAACCCGACTCACACTCGTACGTTTTGTCGACCGTTGATAAGCGCACTCTGGCCAATTACCGCATAATCAATATTTTCATTGCTATTGTTGTTAGCGTCGCTGCGACAGATGCCTTATCAGCACCATGAACACTCAGAAACTGTCGTCCTAATCGCACTTCCTACTCTTTGCAGGCATCCGCGTGAGTCCCGTCGCGAGGTGGTTAAAAAGCAACGCAATGGCTGTGCGCCACTCTTTATTGCCTGCAAACGTGGCGCAGTGGTAATTGCCGAGTATCTGATAACCATTTGCGAGGCGGACATTGAGCAGCGTGGCCACTTTGAGGTGCCCGAGGACAATAGCTTTCACCATGTGTCGCCACTGTGGGCAGCTGTCGTATCCGGCAAGCTGTCCATGGTTAAGTATCTCGTGCGCATTGGGTGTGACATTAATGCTACATCGGATTCGGGTTCAACACCGGTGCGTAGTGCCTGTTACATGACGCACACTGATATTGGTATGTGGCACACTCTGAATGTACATATATTATATTTTCGCTCACTGGCGCACTTTTTACAGTCAAATTTTTGGTGGAGAACGGTGCAGACATCAAGAAGCCAAACATCAATGGCGGCACTTGCCTGATCAACTCGGTGCAGTCCGTGCAGCTTTGCCTGTATCTGGTGCGCAAGGGCGCAGATATCAATGCACGCGACATACAGGACAAAACGGCGCTACACTATGCCATACAGGAGCATCGACTGGACACCACCAGAATGCTAATTGAACAGGGCGCTGATCCCTTTGCCAAGAGTCGCTATGGTGACGACGCGCTGCGAACGGCCTGCCTGAAGGGCTCTCATCAGATATTTGATTATTTGAAAAAGGAATTGAACTATTCGGTCGAACGTATCGCCGAGGCGCACGAACTAATGGGCTCCACATTTCTAGACGAGCACAATGAGTCGCGTGTGTGCATCCTTCATTGGCGCATGGCACATCACATACGCGCCGCTTATACGCCTTATATTGAAAAAAAGCCAAAGGTACCGCAACGGAATGCGTATGAAAATGCCGTGGAATTTGCAACTCTTGAGGAGCTCGATAACATTGCCACGGATATGGATGCCATGCGCACACAAAGCCTTTTAATCTGTGAACGTGTATTGGGTCTGACCCATAAAGACATGCTCTTTCGATTAACATTTAGGGGTGCCTCATACGCCGACTCTCTGCAGCTGCAGCGTTGCATCGATCTCTGGCGCTTTTTGCTCGAGGTGCGCGTCTCCAATTGGTCCATATTGCATTTCGAGACGTGCTTCGCTGCCCAGGCGTTAGTGCGTCTCATGCTGGACCTGCACGTGCGTAACTCGAGCCACATGCGAAGCGATGCACGTGCTCGTTTTCTGCATCAGGACAATCTACTGCCCCGATTTGAGGATGTCTTGGGCGTATTTCGTACGCTGGCCGAGAGCGCCGTCGAGGTCAAGGAGCTACTGCAAGTGCGTCCCGTCTTTCGGCGCCAGCAGGAGAACTATGACCGTGTATTGCGCTGCTTGGCACATCTCATCTATCTGCTGATCAATACCGTCCATACAGAAGCTCAGCACAAGCTTATATTTCAGGCCGTTCACGAAACGGTCGTTGTTGGGAACTTGCGTAGCGCCAGCACTGCGGACACACTCCTCCATCTGGGTGCGTCTCGGCTTAATGTAATCAAAAGCGGTTACATTACCGAAGATAATTTTACCGATGTGAGTTTATTCTTTTCAACAGATATTGCGCTTTTTATTAGCTATTTTATTTTGACCTTGTCAGAAGACTGTGTTTCCCAATGCGGAAGTCATTAAACTCCTCATCGAATGCGGTATAGATGTCAATACGAAAAATGAAGCCAAATCAACGCCACTGCATGTTGCCTGTCAGCCCTACAACTATGACAATGAGGTAAGGACGGACAGACATACAGGTCACATGATAATTGTTGAAGCTTGTTTATTTTATTTTTTCGCCATCAGATTGTGCACTTGCTGCTGAAGTGTGGCGCGGACATTGATCAGCCGAATAGGGCGGAGAAGCGACCCTACGACTCTATAGCCTCAAATCCCACCAACACCATACCGCTGCTCAACTACGTCTCGCTGCAGTGCTTATGTGCGACGGTTCTTAGCAAGCATAAGATCCGTTATAAGGATCAGCTACACAAACAGCTCGAGCAATTTGTCCACAACCATGAACCATGAGAAAGACACTTTTGAACGCACGTCTCTGTTAAAATTGTTAGAACATATGTGTATTTAATTTGGCCATATCGAAATTTTACCAGTGTATTTTCTGTTACTTCTTGTCTATTTGTCTATATACTATATCTATCTATCTCTACTATTGTTAACTTATTCGGCAAATAGCAGTTAAAAACTCAATAACGTAACACACAAAAAAAACACAACAATGTGTAAAAAAAGCAAAAAGTGTAAGCGATCAACGTGATATTAAATCTGTATAGGAAATGAAACTGAATCATTAATATTTTAGTAAACATACAAACATACTTAACAGAGAAAGGCAACAAACAATATGTTCTATGCAGCTGTTCAACTAGTTCATAGTAAAAAACTTTACACATTATCTAAATTCAGATATATATGTATATATAATATATATCATATATAAAAACAAAATATATATATATATATACAAGTACTATATACACAACTAGAATAACTAATTTATCACTTGTTAACAAAATGAAAGTAAACTCCAAATGCAATATTGTAATATGTTAGTGGGCCAAAATAGAAAACTCATCTAGCTAACTGGCTTTAAATAATGGAATCTGCTTTTAAAACGTTGCCTTTCCTATTACTAAAAAACATCAAGTGTGCGCCAAACAGGTGCCACTTGCTTCTATTTAACTTATGAACGTATTAGAATTGAAGGCAACGGTTAGCAGCTAAGAAATATATGTATATGCAATATATATATATACATATATAAATAGACAGAATTAAAATCGAATCTAATCAATAAATGCATAGTTTACAGTTTACAGTCAAACAAAATTAATCACCTTTAAATGTTATTGGTAGGTTCAATGCAATGAATACTTATCTATATAAAATTATGCCAACTGCCAATTGTTAGCAAATGCGAATTGTTTCTGACTTATGTGAAGCTCTGCCTTTATTAACGAGTTAAATTACAATACTTATACATAAAATGAGCAGGAAAATACATAAATACATACATACATATATACGCAGAAACATATGTAATTTGTGACTGATTGACTTACATTAAAACTAATATATTAAACGAATATCCTTCGAGGCGACACTTTTCAGGAAAGCAGTCAACATTCAGAACGCCTGAAATGCCACAAGCACCAGCAGCGCTGTGAGAGCCGGCAACCACGTAATGGCCAAGGATTGGCCATCGCTGCGCAGATTCGTATAGCTATCGACAATGTGTATCTTCCAGCCCATGTTGCCGTGCGTAAATGAATTGTAGTAAACGGTGTCGGGCCACGTTATATTGGGCGTGATTTCGAGCAGCGCTGGCGGCTCATCGCTGCAAATGTTTAGCAGCGTGCGATTGAATTTCTTGAATGTGGGAAAATTATCATCCAGGCGACGATCGTAGTGCTCCGGATAGCGTGACAAGCACAGTGGACCCGCAGCGGTGGGTTTTGGGCGACCGCGACGCGTAAACTCAACGCCCGCTAAAACGCGAATTTCGCTCTGCTTGGCATCCGACAACCGATCGAAGCCGCCCTGCGGATCATCCGTAATGACCAGCGGATGGTAGTGTTCCGGCGAATGTGGATTGTTGCCACCACGCACTTTAAAGGTGTACGTCAAGCCGCGTTTCAAGTACAGTTCCGGTATCATGTAGCCATTAATGTACCAGGCCAAGCCGCTCGAGACATGACCCGTCAGACCCTGGTAACCACGCAGACCGCCCGAGGGACCCAAATAAGCATTAAAAGTGCGCACGGTGCTGTGCATGGAAATAAAGACAAACGTTATTCATGATTGGGCTCTGAGTATTTATCAACTTTTTTTCTTACGCGTCCGTTATTCGTGTGCGCTCCCAGAGCTGCACGGGTGTCTCCATCCGTTTCGTAAAGCTAAAGCAATCGTTGACCGGCTCCGTTGTGTTAAAGTCAATGACTATGTCGCTCTTGGGATAGTGTGTGTGAAACGCGGGCTCATTGTTCGAGTCCAGCTGGCCAAGGGCCCAGATCACATAGTTGCTGCGGTCCAGAAAGATTTCCTTGTCGCCATCATCAGCTGCAGGGAGAGACACGCGTAAATCGAGGGGTTTCTTATGCATATCAGGAACACCTACATGATTTGAGTGTGCGCCTGAAGCTAATGGTATTGATGCCATCCTTGCGGCCATATGTGTTTAGCTGAAAGCTGTCCAAGCCGCCGACAACATCATCTCGGCACACGCCCTTATTCTGGCCGAGAACCTGCACGCATGGCGCCAGCGATGTAATGTTGTAGTCCACCGTATAGCCCCTGATGTCATCTATATAGGCCACGACGACATCAGCACCAATCATTTGACTGGCAACATCCGAGCCCGAGATGCCAAAAGACATGTAATCCGTTTGCGCCACCTGACCGGACAGCTGGAACGTGATCTGCGGCCCAAAAACCTCCCACGACACTTGCAGATCCTTGTGCAGCTGCCGGCAATTGGGCAGCGAGAACTCATAGGGCGTGATCTTCACCAGCGACGGCGGCACATTCAAGCCATCCGGTATGAGTACATGACCATAGTTCTCATTGTCGGCCACATCGTAGACGCTTATCCAATCGATGTCAAAGATCGTTTTGTCGCCAGGCAGCTCCAGCTCAATGGTTTCCTTATTGTAGGAGCGTATAGGATCAAGGCTGGAATAATAATAATTAGTGTTTGCCATCAGGTGGGCTAACGGATGTTTGGAGCACTCACTAGCCGCGCTCGTCGGGCATCTTGCTACCCCGACTCGATGGCTGCGCGCCCACGCCCGTCCAAAAGAACGTGCGCTTGCCACGCCCATCGTACGTAAAGTCCGTAATGCGAATGGTCTTCGAATCCAAGATCTCAATGCTGCTGCTGCTCACGTTGTGGTTGCGCTTGGAGAAGGTGCCGCCGGCTTGAGCTCGGGGCGGCTCAAATTCCTCGGGTATATAAACGTCGCCAAAATTGTTCTGATTGTTCAGATCGTAGACGGCGAGCCACTTTATTTCCGACATCTTCTTACGATCGGGCAGCGTGAGCGTAAAGTCCTTGTTGTGATACCGATCCAAAATGTTGGTTCTGCATTGGCAAGCAAACGAGATTGATTTCTTAATAGGCGCATTCGTTTTAATACCAACAATTGTGATTAATGTATCAATTGAAAATTGTTTAGTATGAGAGATCTTTTATCTACATAACTTTATTCCTCTTCAAAAAGCTAAAATTGTTTTTAAAAGTATATAAAAATGGTTTAAGTATCACAGTTCTTAATCCTCCGTTGTTAATGTATCTGTATTCTGTTAAGTCATCTAAATGTGGCTGGATTTTCCTGTTCCCTTGAGACCTACTAGAAACTATATAACCTTATTTCTCCCCAAGTGCACGATATACTATATACTATGCAACTAATTAATTACCGTAATTAAATCTTTTGTTTACATTTAATTTGTTAGCTGGGTAGAGTGTCTATGCTTTCGTGATGCCGTCATTCTTTATTTTGGCGTTTATTCGCGATTTTCTCTTTTTGTCTTTTTACTCACTTGCCATACTCATCGGGTACTATGAACCCTTGCGGCCCGGGGCGATTGCTGGCGCCGGACCAAAAGAACGTATCCGCACCGTTGCCATCGTAATTAAAGCCAACTATGAGAAATGTGTACTCATTGACGGCATAGACGTCGCCAGACACTTGATGATGATATGAGTTGAGCTTGCCTAGATATTTGCCCCGATAGGGTCCATCCTCTTCTTCGCCCTCACCGGCTGTAAACAGAAATTAGTTTCAATAAATAGAAAACAATAAAAGAAACACGAGTGTCGTCGGGAGAGTCCGACTAGGAGATACTCTTAACCGAGCTGCGAGCCGATCATTGTTTTGCACACACATACACAAACAAAAAGCACACGCACACACAGATACGTTCTTCTTCGTCACTAAACTACAGTTTTCAGTCCCAAAACTTAACCGATTTTCACGGTGTTTGCCCGTCTATATTAGTTCTGCATTTATTTTGCTCCAAAAATATCCCATTAGTCCCATACTTTTCTTTTTAAAAACAATTTTTCTTTTAAATTTAGAAATGCGGGGTTTCATTTGAAATCAAGTGCGAGTACCAAAATTAGTATAAAACGAAACTTTAAATGCCATTCAAAAATCCCTATTAACAGATGTTCCCGGATAATAGAGGTCCGGATAATCAAGGTTGTAGTACTTAATGGGGCCAGATATGCCTCACTCTGCCTGTTACATATAGAATATATATACTTGTAGATATAATAATATATAATACTAGAGGGGTAACGGGTATAAAAAAACCCAAAATTCCATTTAACAGGCTGACTAATGCCTTAGCGAACAACATTAAATTTACTGCCACTGGGGCAGAGTGGCCACAGCCATTGTCTCTGCTCTCCCAGTCCCGTAAAACCGGCAAGCAGCAGCAGCAGCAGTCAACAGTAGACCAGTTTCGCTAGTTTCTCACGAAAGTGAATTTGTTTTCGCTGCTGTTGTTATTGTTGTTGCCAGCATCTTAGTTTTATTTTTATTTTTTTGAACGTAACAAGCATTAAAGTTTCTCTTTCTTTTGGCGTGCATTTGTTTTATGTACACTTAGGCATACATATATACATACATATATTCACATTACTTACATGCAGCTGTGGGCAGGCCAAACAGGAAAAGCGCCACAAACGCCAATAAAAGTTGTTGTCTCAGTCGGCGTCGCTGTTGCAGCGCTGCTGCAGCACGCCCACTGGCAGCGCAGTCGCAGTCGCCACAGCACTGACAAAGAACGCCTTGTCTTGTCAATGTCATTGCGTTTGCGTTGCACTCTCTCGCACTTACGCTCTCGCCACGCTCTGTTCCACGTAGGTATTTTGCAAATCGTAGTTAAGCTTCGTTCAGTTTCTGTTGTTGTTGGCTTTCACAGTCTATTTAATACAACTTATTAACTACACGCACTATCATTTCGATATAAATTACATTTGCTGATTTGGTGTTGTTGGATTTAACTTTTGCGTCACTTTTCTCGCTTCCGTGACGAATTCTGCGGCACAGCACTTGTATTTTGTTGTCGCGTATTTTTCTTAAGGTCGTTTCGTCATTCGCATTGCGTTTTGTTTGTGTTATTATTGTTGAGCCGCCTGAAACTGGTTTGCTTCTCGACTCCGGCTTTTTCCCAAATCCAAAACCCAACAGCAGCAACGGCAACAAAACGAACCGTGCGTCCGAGCTTCGTAAAACCAACTGACTGAGCGGCCGGAATTTCGTGTGAGAGCGCGTCTGCGCGCAGCTTTCTGTGCTTGGGGTAAACGGCGCTCTCAGCCGCGCTCCAAGTTTTTGAGTCGCGCGTGCGCTGCATCACAAAAGAGACAGCGCGATATGCGTTTAACGGTCTTCGCGCTAGAGCTATGTATTTGGAAAATGCGAGGTGGGCAACGCGTGTTTCTACTATTTTTTATGGAAACTCCACATATAAAAGCTCACGCTAGACTAGAAAGGTCATCAAATGGCTCAACATTTCTTTGCGGCCAAATTTATATGTTCACTCACAATGTGATTTTTCTCCCGTACCGTAGTAAAACAACAATTATCAAATCGATTTTCATGCTTGCAAAACTAAACTTCGTACGTTTGCTTTTATTTGATTCACCATTTTTATGTCAATTCAATAAATCTTTTTAAAACTAGTCAATTGCCTTTTTTACTTTTGTCTTTAGCTGCAATCGCAACAGTCGTTTTACCGACTTTGGGCTTTATTTCATTTTATGAATGATTTTAATTTTAATTTTCTTTTCTCTTTTTTAATGTATTTTTGCAAAAATTGTAATGCGATTTTATTTACAAAAAGTCGTGTTAAAGTTTTATGGTTAAAAATGTCCGTTGCCTAACATAAAAAAAGCGATTAATTGTTGCAAACTAAATCATTGTTGTTGAGAAATTGTAGGCATGGTTTGTATGTCTATGTGTGTGTTTGGTTTTGTGTATTGTATTTGTCTGAAACAAAATGTACATTATATGTATTAAAAATATAACTTTCACTTAGGTTGTAAACGAATTTCACACGATTTTATTTTAAACAAATAATTTGTTTCTCATTTTATTATTTTGGGCTTAATGCTTATTTTTGTATATATGTAACTGTTATTCTTCCTGCTTTCTATGACTGTATATTAGTTCATTGAAAATACATATTATTTAATACATAATTTATTTCATAAGAAGCACATTTTCTTTTTATCATTTATGCGTTTACATTCCACTTTTGAACTCGCTTGCAATGCCTGCCATTTATATATTTATACATATACTTATATATATATACTATGTATATGTATATTTATATTCTTCATTAATTGCTTAACATTTTAGCGCACATTTTTGTTAACACTAGACGCTAGATAACCTAAGAAAGTCGACCGATTGTGCATGACGTGAGGACGGTGAAAAAGACGATAATGAGGGAGAAACTTTACAAAACAAATTTGACTGCAGGAATATGGGAGAACAAAATCACCAGGCCGCGGCCGTAGGGTAGATTGAGGGGTGTAGGCTATATATTAATGTTGGTCTTGGACGCATGCACGCAGTGTAACTAAAAATAGCAATACTTAGCTTATAACGTAGCGTATAAAAATAAGTGGGCTTTAGTAAGTTATTAAATTATAGAGAAATATTGAGAACACTAATTAGATGTTTAACTTAGGTTGTGATTTTTAAGCTTTCTCATTAATATGCTTTATCTGTAAAACTTTGCATATTAAGACTTTATTTTTATTTGAATTACATTTTGTTGTTTAATTTTTTTTTCTTTTAATAGATTAAATTTAAGTTTTTAAAATGAGCATTTTTTTATGTTTTACGTGATTCTCATGAGTGATAACAGAGCAGGAAAGGGGGATGCAAGGGAGAGGCATGAGCTTAAGTTGTTTTTTCTTTTTTGTTTTTTAATTGAGATTTGGAATTATATATTATAGGTACGCTAGCTATTTAAATTTATTTTTCGTTTTTAACAGCATGGAATGAACTTGAATGAAAACGAAAATATAAATATACAATATAATAAAGCGCACAACTTTTGATTCTAACCTTTTATATGATTTCCAATTTTTTTCTGTTTTAAACTTAACAAGCGAACATAAAACGAACGAACCTGGTTACTAAAGTATTACAATATGCATTTTTCGTTTTTTTAATGTTATTTTTTGTTTATTAGAAATACTTGGGCGCGTAATTATGTATACATATAAAAAATCTTGGGGCACTACGTTGGATAATTCGATTGTTTCTTTAATTACGCTACAATGAAAATTAAACATCTGTTTCACTATTTTTTAATGTTATCTATGTATAAAAAATTTTTATTTATCTTGTATCACTAAGGAAAAATGTTACAAAGCTTTTGCTATGGCATTCATGTGTATGTGTATGTGTATGTATGTATGTATGTGAAAGTGTATGTGTTTAGGGGTCCTGGATAACCGTTAGGTAAACAATCTATGGGAAAGTTGACAGCGCTTTTGAAACAAACCAATCGAATTAACATTTAAATGAGGCGACTGTTGCCACTGTTGCCAAGGCTGTGCCGAGGCCCTAGTTATTGGCGTGGGTGTGTACAATGCTTGCAATAGTAGTTTTAGCTAAAATTTATCCTGAAATATGAACAGATTATTAGTCGCGGCCACAGCGATGATATTCTCCTCGGGATGCCAAGCGGTGTGCAAGATTTTCTTATTGAAGTCCAGACAATCGACACTGATCTCATCCTTCTTTCGTTTGCCGCCAGTGCAAACTTTACGTGGCTTTAGCACCGTTTTGGGCTTTATAATGTCCCTGGATGCCTCCAGTGTGACATCCTTTTTCGAGTTGCGATCAAAGACCCGGAAAAAGTTATTATAACTGCCGGTCATTATGGAGCTATCCTTGCCATTCCAACAGCACTCGAATTTGTCAAAGATACAGTCGTTCTCATACAGCGAGCAGAGCTTGGCGCGAAGATATTCATGAACCTGCAAAAACACACATAGTTACAACTTTACTAATGGGAATCTGAGGCAAATGCGTTGACACTAACCGGATAGGTCTCAATGGGCTTTGTCTCCATATGCAGGTCCCACACCTTGATGCTTAAATAGTCTCTGGAGATCATGTAGCGGCCTGAGTTACTTAGCTTGACATCACTAATGGAGCTGATAATCTCACTAAAGAAACTGCGATTCGTTGGATTTTCGGGCTCCTCGAATTGCTTGCTGTGGCGATCGCATAGCGCCGCCGATCGCATATCACATAATCGTATTGTGCCCTTGGAGCTGGAGTAGACAAATACATTGCATTCGGTCGGATGGAATTCCGCTGCGGTAATGACTTCCGTTAGCTCCTCCATGTTGGTTGGCTTGATGTCAACAATATTGTAACTCTGATTGACCACCTCCAGATGCCAGAGGTTGATGCGCAAATCGTCGGCCGATAAGAAAGTCTCTTGGTCAGAATTAACGCTAATTGAATTGATGTGATAGGTGTGTGCATTGGCAAAGGTGCGACGTGGCGAGGCCTCAACCATAAGCGGTACTTGCTTCACAGAAGGAACTCGTAAGGCGGTTACATTTTGTGGATCTCTAGTCAGACCGTTCTCCTCTTTTGTGTTGTAGCCCTCGAACGACTTATCGCGCTCACTGACCTTCCACAATTTCACCGTTTTATCATTGGTGGACAGCAGAAAGTGCACGGGATTCTTTTGATGCAGCCATCGTATCTTATTGATTTTCTCCTCGATTTCCAGCGATTTAAGATAATCAAATTCAGGCTCGTGCGATTGGAATGTCGAATAGACATTATATTCACCGCGTCGTGGATTGGCGGTTTTAGAGGCGGGATCACGCTGCAATTAAAAAACAAATCAAATATAAAAATATAATAATTTGAATAGTATTCTCAATTCACCTGAAAGATGACGACGCGACCGCCTTTATCGCCCGTGGCCAGCAGCTCGCCATCATGATTGAACTCCACGCAGGATATGATATCCGCATCGGTGACATCATCGTCCAAGGCGCCCTTGATCTGTGAGAAGCACCAGGACGCCTCTCCATTACCTGTCGAGAAGAAAAAGAGAAACACAAATTAGGCAAAATATTCAATTTCACAATAACCCATCACATCACAACCCATTGCCAAACTCAAGGGTCTAAGTGCTTGTTACATTTGATTTTCGCTCTCGCTCACAGACACAATCAATAGTTGTAGCTGTGGCAACCAAAGGACAACGATGACGTCTGCTGCCAGCCAGCCTGCCTGCCTTGCTCAAATATTTACTAATGACGCCATTTCCAGCTACTGTTGGTTTTCAGCTTTTGGCTTTAAATTGCTTTAAGCATTGCAGGCTATATGAGGCTTATTTATGCTGCACATAAATACATACACATACATATAGATATATTTATATGTTCAGCTCCCTTTTGCACTGTTTGATTGGCACTTTTTGCGATTGCTGCACGTTGTGTAAACATTGGGCAAAAGGTTTTAATTTCGAAAATGTGTTTGCCTCTCTTATTTTTCATACAACATTTCGTCCTGTTACTGGCCATTGTTTAAATTTCCATGCACTCCACACGAAACATGGCAAAACAAACATATTCACAGATGCATCATGTACGTTGGAATAGAAAAAGAAAGAAAGAATAGAAAAAAGTTATCCCACGGCTGCTGCGGACTTAATACCCTTGCAGAACATAAAGCAAATGTGTTATATATATTATTATTATGTATTATATTATATTATCATAATCACTAAGTATTGGTCAATTCTTAAATGTGATATAGAAGTCCGTTGTAAACAAAAGAAAAACAAAAGATAACAACTACTCGACCAATATGATATCAACGATCTGCAGTAAAAAAATCTAATCTCTACAAAACTTTATCATTCAAACGGAAGACGGCTGTATACACAGTTTGTGATCATGAATATATTGTGATTTCTCGGCGGTGCCTTCGGCACTGCGAAACATAACTCGTCTGAAAATTATAGCACCCAAAGCAAAAAAATATATATAATATATATGAGCAAATATATATATATTAATAAAACTATCATTTAATTCTGGTTTTCGATGAGTTTTATTGACTAATGGGTATTTACCAGTCGAGCATTACGTGGTGTTGCTATCGTCCTTTGCTTGTCCTGTCCAGTGATTATCTGTTATACATTTTGTCTGTCTTCTTGGCTCGCATTGTGGCCCTATTTGCCTATTCAAAGCGCCATCGGCGACGTCATGATTTGATTGAACAATTGCGCTGTGCTTCCATGACGTTAATAGGATCAGTCAGTCTGTCACTCTGTCACCACCTTATTTCTGCCGGCTGACTTTTTTTTAGGCAAAACGAATATGATAAACTGTTACATTCGTAACGATTACGTTGCCAAAACACCCGCCGGCCCAGTCGCACAGTTTGGCAGTCATTGAACTCATTTCTTTACACTCTCGGTTTGAAAGGAAAGTGCCAAAGATATATTATTGCACAAGAACGAACACAATTTATATGCATCTATGTTCGAGAATTGAATATATATACAATGAGACAGCCACAAACAATACCAACAATAACTAAAACAGAGCAAACGCACACGCCCAACGTGGCGGCAGACTGTTTTCCGGGTCAAGGCAGCACAGTAAGTCACCAGTTTTAGACAACAATCCGTTAAACGAGGGCAGCTTAATAAGAATCTTTTTCAAGTGTTTTTAAATTGCCAAAAAATGTTATGTTAATTAATAATTAGTTATGGAACGTAAATATGTCTATGATAGACAAATTAAAAATAATTGTATACTTATACTCTGTCTGCAGAACAAAGTAGTATTAATATCTAAAGACTTTATCTGACGCGGATATGCCCAAACATGGATACCCCGTATGCAGTTTACAGCTTCAATACCATCGAAAATAAAAATAAATACAACACGAACATGATACAAATCAAATAATTTGTTTTATGTATCAAGAGAATATAAATCATATGATTCGATTTCTGTACCTGATTTTTTACATCAATGAAAAAGGGGTTTGGTTCGAAACTTGTTTCTTTTTACTATTTATAGTCTAACTATCTCGTCTTCTCATTTTTGTTGTTGTTTATTTATAATTAATAATATACAGAATATAGCAAATTCCTCACAATTAATGCCGTCTCTGAAATTTTCAGTTCTGTTGAAATTAAACCAAGAAAAGTGGTTCTTTTTGAGTTTAGGGTCTTGGGCAACTGATTCGGTTCAACGTTAAATGTATGATTTTAAAATATTGGAGTTCCGGGTTCGAATTGGTCTGCAGGCTGGACATAAACTTCACTATATAAACGTAACTACTTCTAGAACAGCTCTCGAACATTTGGACAAACCCAAACAGTTAAGCGACTGCCGATTTTGGGGCTATCTAATGATATAATTACGCCAAAATGCGAATTCAGATAATCGTTTGTTTTTATTTTTCTCGCTTTTCCTATGCCTCAGCGAACTTAGTTAAAACACAACTACACACACATATAGACAATCTCATAAGCTCCCACTAACTGATACTCAAATATTGGCACAATTATTTAACGCAACCACGCGATGTCGCGGCAACCGCGACAAACCTTCCGTCCTGGAACGAACGACCTAGAGCACAGCACCCGTGCCTGTGTGGCTGTGTGCAGTCTTGTGTTTGTAATTGGGGAGGGTGTAGGTGAGTGCATGAAAGGCATTCGGCGATAAGCCAAGACGCTCGAACTTCTTAAAAGCACGGAACGGTGGGTGGTTGCCTTAATGACTGCGCAATTAAACACATTAGGCGCAAAGTAATCGAAAAATCTATTTTAGGAACAATATGTCAGTGTTCTATTCATAACCAGAGTTAAATTAACAATGTTAACAATATTGGTTTTCCGCTATTTTTTGTTTCCCGTATTTCTGCATGTATTTTTATATCTAGCATACAGATCACTTTTATTTTACTTTTGTATAATTGCCACAGTTGGCATATTGTATTGAGAAATGGATTTTGTTATCAAATATGTTTAGCAGATATACCTTTCAATCAGCAATATGTATTAATAGTTTGCAGATCATTTTCATTGCCCAAGCTAATTTATCTTACCAACTAAACCTGATAGGGTTATTTCCTCTCCCCCTCGTTGAGCTTCTTTTTTTTTTATATATTTTGCTTAATTACAGTTTTACGTTTACGAAAGAGCTTAAACCCTCATATAAATAAAATATAAATTATAAATTTAATTTAAAAAAAATGTATGCTTCCCCACATTTTTGAAAATCACATAGAACGGCGATATGCATGAGTGATTAAGTAAGGGCGGGAAAGTGAGAGCGGTTTAGATAGAGCACAATGGCTTTCCCTGCAACTTTTATAAATTTGTAGTTGCTATTCATGTTATGTTTTTATAAAATATTAACAATTTTACATAAACTTTTAACAACGTTTATTTGCAAACTATTTCTTTTTAATATGCTCAGATGCTCTTGTAAATAAAAGTAACTTCTACAAAAATTACAGTCGATAAAAATTTTTACATACAAAGTTTGTCTCATGTTTGTCTGGACAACAACTCCACCCTCTGCCTCCCCCACCATTTGCCTAAGGGCAAGACCGAGACAAAAGCTTGTTTGTGACTCAAACTCAATTTACACAAAATGTGTGACTAGAATATGAGATCTATGTAGATAGCTAGAGGATATTTTTATATACATATAAGCGAGCCACATTTATACATGCATGTATATGTAACTAATTCACCTGTCTATCTTTTGAGCGTACATTCTCTGTGTTTGCGCAATTGCTTATGACTTAATTATATTGTTTGGGATTTTCAATAATGCAATTGCAATTGCAATTGAACTGCATTGTTGCAAATAGCAGGGAGGCATGAGACGGTTTTGAGGCAGATATACACGTTACACAATTCGTGCTAAAAAGATGGCTTATTATGGCTGTTGTTAACCTGAATAACTGGACAAATTCAGTAGATCATATTAATGACCCGGTTCAATCGAACTAATTTGAACTAAGCGCCACAACTCTGTCATATAAAGTATACACGTAGTTAATTTGAAGCATTTTTCGACTCTCGTAAAGTGCAAAGATCAATGCTAACAGATAGTTGTACAGAATTGTTTATGTGCTAATAAACTAGAGCGGTCTTTTTAGTTTGCTTTGTTTAATTCGCGTACAAATTGTTTATACAAAAATTAAATGCAAAAATCAAAATTCAAATCAAATCACATGCGATCTACATAAATACACACATATACATATATATGTGTGCCTATATATATATATATATATATATATATATATACAAACATGTGTATATGCGTGTGCAAAAGTACCCCGACAGCAAGAAGCAGAATTAAAACGACTTACCGGCCATGACAGTTGAACAGCTTTCGTTGAACGGCGCGCGCAAGTTAGCAGGAGGCAGCAATCAAAAAAGCAACACCAACAACAACCAATCGCACCACAACAAAAACAACAACAAAATAAGGCCAAGGAGTTGCGGTCGCCCTCTCACTCTCTCCTACTGGAAACGCTCTCTGGGACTAGTGTTGTTTTAATGTGCGTGTGTTGAGCAACGTGCTTTTATTTGTTGTTGCTGTTGCGGAGGAGTGTGTTTTGAGAGCGCGATTTCTTTTTACCGAAGGAGTTGAGCTTGGCATGCAAAAGAAACAACGAACACAACCGAAAGCAAAAGCAAAAGACAAATCCAAAGTGCTTAACTTTTGTAGCTTTTGTTTCTGCCCTTTCCTTTTGTTGTTGTTTGGTTATATATGTATGTATATATCTTTATTTTTAATTTTATTTTGTTTTTTTTGTCGCTGCTCAACACAACTTAAGCACGTATAAGTATTACTGGTGACGACAACGACGTCGGCGACGACATGTGGGGAAGAAACTGCAAAGTAGGGGAGTTTTTCTTTTGTACATACGCCGAAAGCAACATAGCGATGACGACGGCGACGGCGACGACAACGACGGCGGCAGCAGCAGCAGTAACGGCAGCAGAAAAGCCTACGCTTGTATATATGTATATGCTTTGTATATGTGTGTGTGTGTGTGTGTGTGTGCAGCCGGTGGTTGTGCCAAAAAGTTATCTCGATATTACTTTGCACTATTCTAGGAGATTCTCGGGCGCAGAGCACAAGTGATAAACGGGGTGCTGTAAAACGATATTAGCGCGGCCACATATTTGCTAAACATTGCGATTATTATTATTTATTCGGTGAGCGCAGAATAAACACCGACAATTCACCGAGCCGACGCGTCTTCGCTGCGCGTTTGCCTTGCGCTTTGTTTTATCGCATTTTCTTTGTTAGTATATATATATATATATATATATATATGTATATATATATATATATATATATATATGTATATATATATATATATATATATGTATATATATATACACACACACAAACACTCGTATTTCTCAACAAACGCAACGGGTGGCAATCTAACCTTCAAAATGTATATTCCTTGTTTGTGCACTAAAAATCTTTTACAACACGAATTGCATATTCATATTTATTTTGACATGAAGAACCGTTGCTTTGTTACAAAAGCGCGCTGTGAGAAGCAACGGCGTCGCTGGCGACGACGCACAATCAATATTCGATTTAAATGCGCCTTGTACTTAATGTTTTTTATTTTTTATATTTTTGTTTTGGCTGAACATTGCACAGGCTAACGCGTCACGACAAAGATTATCACCTTAGTATTGTACTCGCTTTTGGACTCGCATGACAAATATGGCAAAAAAAAAAAAAGAAGGAAAAAAACCGAGATTCTAATGCTGCTCTGTTAAGCTGCTTCTTCTTCCAGTTTTTGCCGCCTCTTTTGATGCACTGCTTCGTCGTCGCCGCCGCCGTCGTCGTTGGGTTGCGTCGTCGTTTTTGCAAATGCGGCAGCGGCAGTCAAAATTTACGCACTTTTAAACTATGTACATTATTGCAATAATACAGTTTGAATACAGCAATAGCACTTGAACGCGCCGTTAACAATTTCAACTTAATTTATGACTAATTTGTTATGACAATTTCAACATAAAATGGAAGTACAAAACGTATTGCAAATTTCGCACTTTACAATAGCAGTTTCAGGCCACTAAAACTGCCGCAAACGAACGGCGTTGCGCATTAGTGCAGTGTTAGTCAACGTTCATTTTCAATGCTGAAAAATACCTATAGCTACAGCTGTCGGGGTTGTCGCACATTTTTTTGTTTTTAAATATGGCGCGTATATCTTTTCTTAAACTCACTTTGTGGTTTTTTGGCACCATTTATATTGATGGCCGTGTTAAGCATGTTGCCAATTTTTGTAATGCTCGATTGTCGCATAAATGTGCGCGGTGGTATGGGCGGCGGCTGTGGATCAGGCGGCTCCAGCACTGGACTTTGTCGACCCCAGCGACCCATTTTTTGATGTCTGTGTTTTTAGCTGTGTTACAATTTGCGAGCTGTAAATAAATAAAAAGATTGATCGAATCTATTAACATGTATTTTGAAGCACAGTCGCACTAACACACACACACACAAATGAATTGTATAATGGATATTTGTTTAAAACTTGGTTGCTTTAGGCCTTAGCACATGAGCGCATTTCGTGTTTTTCAATTTGTGCAATTAACACCTGTCCCTGGCGCGCGATCCTCTCGCGCTCTCTCCCTCTCCCTCAGATTGGGTTTCTCTTTCTATCAACTTGCACTTATCATACACAAATGTCGCCGACTAGATTTATTTTCCTTTCCAGATTTTGCACACAAATTAATTGTGCAAATGCGCCCGTCGTATGTTTACATTAGACATTTTACGTTTCCATGCAAAGCCCAAAGACAATTTCAACATCTGCGTTGTGCTAAGGCTGTGCAAATTTTGTATGAACCACTGCCGCGTGTTTCATAACTTAAAACCTAATACTAAGCCAGAACTTGTAGGTTTAGAGGTGTGTCTGCGGTCTGTTTAGCATTTGTGTGCCATATTTTAATGAGTACGTGTTCGAAACTTGGAAAAATATAATAAGAACCTAAAGTTTCTTAACTTCTGTTTGCCTAATGAAATCCAGCAATTATTTGTGCCTCTAACTATTTTCTATGAACTTTATAAATTAGTTCAATTTGGCTGCGTAAATAGTTACTTACAATAAGCTGTTCACATTCCAATTAACAATTGCGAAAAGCCCCCATTCATCTCGCTAATGAACAATTTAAATATTTATAATATATTAATTATGTAAAAAAAACACGCAGAGTGGAAAATTTTTACGCGCCAACAGAAAATGAAGTGTAAGATTGTTAAACAAAAGTAAAATAAAATAAATAAATATAGTGCGAATATAGAACTATGCAGGAAATTCAAGTATGAAGACTATTCGTATATGTATATGTGTGTGTATATGTATGTGTATGTTTGCGTCGCATATGCAACAAGTTGATCCCGAGGCATGCGCTCTAGAATGAACAATAAAACAACGTGCATAATAACAAATGAAAAATAACAACTAGAACAACATGCGATTGTAATCCAATTAATGGGCCACGTCTCAATGTCTTGGTCTGAAACGTGAGTAAGCGCGTGGCCAAGGCATTAAAAGAAAATGGGAAAGCACTGACTTTTCTTACATGTGCCCTAGAAGCGGGCAATATTCGAGAATCAAATGGGGAAATGGGAAAATGTCATTGATGTTCAAAATTAAACATGCACGCTAGCTCAATTTGTAAAATAAATTTTAGACACACGAATACAAACATTTATACATTCAAACGTTCAAACATACATACACATTTACGTACATACATACATTAGTGCATATGTAAATGTAGGCATGGCAGCTTTTGTTTTCTGTTTGGCTTAGTCACATCCACAAAATAAAATAAACAGCGGCAAATTTTTAAGAAATAGCGAATTATGCTGTCATTGTTTTCTCTTTTTCTCTTTTTATTTTATACACTTGCACAGATGCATATTATAGAATTGTAGCAAGGTTTGTAACGTGAAGTGTTTGGTATTTGAGGAACCAAATAGTTCGTAAGAATTCTAGAACTAGATCAGGAACAAAATAATTAGCACACAACTAAACCAAAATATATAGAAAATAACCAAAAACGAATTTTCACCAGATGAATTTAAAACGTTGTCAAAAAAAATGTTTCAAATTTATTATATACATAAGTAAACATATATTTGCTAATATTTACGCATTAGCAGGGTATTCACAGTTTATTAATGATAAACATTAAAGCTATGCCATTTAAACAGGTTGCCTCATAAGTTTACAAGGGTATACCAAGATGCGGATATGGTGAATATATTTATTTTTGTATTAGCTAAAAATGTGGTGAAGTGCAAGAAGACAAGAGGATAGCGAGCACAGTGGACGCAACGGAAGGAAAGTGGGGAAAAGAATAAAAACCAAAATTAAATTTTTTTATTTATACATATGCAGGTTTGCATGTGTGTAGAAACACTGTACATATTTATATATTGCTTAGCAATAATACAAACATTGAAGGTAGCCCCCCGAATATTCAGTATGTTTATTTTTAAAAGAATGTGAAGGAAATGCTGAAAGTTCGTTAACAAACGCACACAACAACAGCAACGAGAACAACAACTGCGTCGGGGCGCCTCTAAAAATAGGCAGGACGACAATTTAAATGTCCAGCCGCACGTGCAACACGAGACAAACTCCTGCCCCTCTTGCCCCTTATGCTCTCGTGATGGGCTTTGATTATGTGTATTTATGTATATTTTTCGATGCTACCTTAAAACATGTCAACCCACTTTTAGACCAAGCGTTTCTAATTTGCGTGTTTCACGCAAACGGGGGATACATTATTTATATTTAGACGCTTGCTGCAGGACGATTGCCAAACCCGGACGTACGATTAAATGGTCCGGCTGTCTGACAATCGCTGGTGACCGCCTTCCCCTACCGTTGGACTGTGGCGCCTGTATCCGAAGAACTTTGTAAAAACTGAAACTCGATAGAGATTTCAGAAATTTGTTTATTTTGTCTATTCGTTTGAGCGGTGCGTATATACATATTTAAAATTGGATCATTTTGGCAGATAGGAAAATTAAATGAAATTTTTGTAAAAAAAAGAAGCATGATTTCGGTTAAATTGTGCACGCATTATTACACGAATTGGAGAGTTCTATTGAATTTATAAAACTAACATTTTTGTATGCCTTGCACCCATTAAAATAGATAACAGGCAGAAGAAGAAGATTATACATGATTACTTTGGAGACTAAACGCAGCCGCTAAGTAAAGTACGAAGTGTCTGTGCTTGTAAATTCAGCTGGGTTCAGGGTATATCCTTATTTATTAACGATTTAGCAAGCCTCTATTTTTGTCACCCGATTTTTAAACATCATATTAAGATATATGTATCTTACAGATACGTATATGTATCTTACAGATTGACAACAAGTTCGTGATTAAATAGCAACGATTCTGTTATCAATTCTGAAGAGGTTGCAAACAAGTTTGACCGCAGAAATTTGCAGATTCATTTTTGATCGTCCGCTCAGTTTGCCAGGTATTGATAAGGATAAAGGCAGGATTCAAAATATATTGTAGGTGGAAATATGCCACTCTATAGGCACTGATATGAATTTCTATATATAACTATATATCTAGGTATAAATCGATGGGCCAATATTAAATTTTGCTTATCAAATGATGTGTGCTGTAGTCTAATTAATGTACTAAATAAATAAACAGCCGAGTCAATGGCGAAACTAATTAAACATTTGACAAAAATAACTGGCTTCGGTTGTATTATGCGCATAAATATATATTACTGACAGGTCTTAAGCTAAACAAATTACATGCCAGTTATCATTGGAGTCAGATAAAAGCGCGTGTTTCGCGCCTGTTTTTCCAAGCAATTTGAATGAATTTGTTGTAATTGATGCAAACAGCTTAAACAAATATTTTGGCATCGAAAATTTAGCTGGTGACAAAATAGCAGCCATTAATTGTTGTTGTTGTTGTTGTTATACAATGAATTTAGTTTTCAAATTTATATGGCAAATACAACTGTTGCTGCTGTTGTTCTTGTTGTCTATTATTGTTGTTGTTGTTTTAGTAAAACAATGTTGTTAACCTCAAAAGCCGCCAAGAACGTCAACAACTAAAACTTGGATCGCACATAGCGTCTAGCATGGCAGGGGAGCTGCTCGGGGCCCGGGTATGGGGTTACCTTTGTTATGTGCTATATGATATCATATATTATGCACACACACACACACGCACATCTCTAAATGCACAAAGGTACGTAGGAACACATTACAAATACGCATTTTACTTATTAGTGGGTTTACCACACAGATTGACGCAACTTTTATTATAAGGTTTATTTTCGGACGGACATATTGAAACAGCTGTATTGCCATAATAACAAAACCACACGCGCAACTTAGCCAAATGTTGAAACAGAATTTAACGCTCTTCAAGCTGAAAACGGCTAAAGCGCAAATTTATAATTTAAATTTTAATCGATTTGCGCATATTTAAAGCCAAAAAACCCGATCATTGTTATTTCGCAGTCCGTAGACTACCTGAATTAGCTGCCAAATAATTTTGTTGCACCAACGTTTCTTTTACGGGTTATTTCTTAGTCTTATCATTCGAATTTTCTTTTGTTTTTTGCTGTTTGTTTTGCTAACGGTGTTTTCCCTGTTGTTACCAACACTGTTTCATCACTTTCAAATTGAACTTGAAAAGGCGAGCGAATCGCGTATAGAGCACATTTGTGCGAATGCTCTGCGCTTGACAAAGCCACTGAAACTGATTTAAATTTGATTCAACTTCAGCGCAAATCAAAAAACCGCAAAAGGAAAACAGTCAACGCGGCGTCGTTAAAATTAGCACTGAACTCGCATGCGTCGCCCAGCGAATGTGCGGCCTATGATTTCTACATAACATGTACAGTGGGTCATAGCTGAAACTAAATTTATGGCATGCCCACAAAATTAAAAAACAACTAAATTAAAAAAAAACAGTTCTTGGTTTTTTTCTTGTTTCCATCTAAATCTTATTATTCAAGCACATTTAGAAATATTTTAGGAAATATTTTTAAACAGTTATTAGTTTTACAACTTGTTTTATATATTTTTTGTTTGCGAGTATATATTCTTATGACTTTAATTTTAAACAATTCTTTTTCAAAGTATCTAAAATTAATAACCAAAAAAAAAAAAAATGGCTGCGCACAGCACTTTGTTTTTTCCATGGTAGATCAGCCTTCTTCTAATAGCTATTTGGGACCCTCTTTTTTTTCTTTTGGCAGTTGTGTGCCACTGTACACGTACGTGCGCTGGCGCGCTCTCTTTTTCTCGCTCATTCTCTGCAGCCGCGCTCGTCACCTGCCTCTGCAGTGTGTGTATTCGTGAGGAGGGATTGGGGAGCGAAGAGCCCCCTCTCTTTCTCGCTCTCACGCTGCGTGTCTTTCTGTGACCGTGAGGAGGCTGTTCGTGCTCTTTTTGTGAAGATTTTTGTAAAATGTAAACAAAACGATGTGTGAGTGAGTAACTAATGTTATTAATATTGTTATTGTTATTGTTGCTGTTGCTGTTGTTGTCGCCGTCTCGGTTTTCTTCTGATAAACGCTAATTTGCATATTGATGTTGCGCGTTTGTGTGCCATGTTTATTCTTGTGGCAGCCATTAAATGATAATAATAATTAAGCGATAAGGAAATCTTGCGTCACAATACTTTTACCACATATCTCTAAATGCTTTGGTTAACGTATTAATGTCCTTATTCAGGATATTGTATCTGAGACGTAAATGATTGCTGTGCGTGCCCCAATCCTCGATGCCATGATGAAACACCACCTCCAATACCAACAGCTGCTCGTACAGCACATCCCAATCGACGCCAACGGTGGCGGCGCATGTCTCCAGCAGCCAGCGAAACGAGCAGGGGAAGAGCGTGCGCAGCTTATGCTTACTCGAGTCCCTTATCTTTGTCATATATCCGTGCAGCAGCCAACAATCGAAATTGGATATTTTCAACAAAAGCTCCTCCATCTGCCTCTGATCTTCGCTCTGATCCAGTTGCTCTACATCGCTGGTCTCCACCTTCGGCTGAGTGGAAGCCTCTGACAGTGATCGGATTTGACGACGGGGCATATTCAGCGGCACCCGCAACGGATCCATGTTGCGTTCATCGAATATTTGTATGGCGGCTAAATTGTTTAGCGCCACCTCCTCATCGTTCAATTTTAGCAAATAAGTTGGCGTGTCGCGTATTTTCCAAAATGGATTGTCTGCCTCCAGGGCTTGCCGACGCACGGCCCGTTCCTTTATCTTATTTTGATATTGCCTGCCATAAGAGGCAACAGGTTGTCGGAACACAAAATCGGGTCGCTTTTCCCGGCGACGCAGCTCGTCGATCCATGCCTTTGTAGTTATATCACAGTTAGCGCGCCACTCTTTATGGCGATTTGGTGGGCGCGGCAGCATCTGAAAAATTCCTATCTCCTGATAATCCTCTTGACAAGCCAACTCCACTACGCGCAGCGTTTTGCCCCGAATGGCCAAGCGTTGGGCCAACTCCACGGTTTGATTTTTAAACGGCTCAAGTTGACGCTCTGTATGGTCTACTTTCATGAACTCTGGAATCTGCACACTCATCTCGCCCTGCTGCGCCTGGTTGGCATGCAGGAGAATGCGCTTAAAGTAGCTATGCGCCGGTGTTAGGCTGGGCTGAAACTCAATGTGATCCTTGGTGGCGGCCTCGGCACTGGACTCGCCGAACTTGTTTTTTAGCAGTGTCTCAAAAATCAGGCATATGTTTTCGCGCACACGCTGCATAGCCGGCGTCACCGACATCTCGTTGTGGTTGTATTCATGCTCCTTCTGCTTCCTCTCCTTGTTCAAAAAGTCGTCAATCTTCCGCCCACACTGAGTGGCTACTCCAAATCGATGTGCAAAGCTTTCGTTGTAGTGCGAAACCAAAACTTTCCGCAGCTCCACAAATTGCATCCATTCGGTAAAGACAAAAAGCTGAGAGTCCGGCTGCCCACCCGGCTCTTCTGTAGTCTGTGAGAGCTCTTTATTGATGAGCATGGCCGATTCAGATATAGCACGTTCCTTGACATCATCCAGGCCAAACAATAGCTTCAAGACGTAAATGATGTAGGCCATAACTCGCGCCTCATAGCGCGGATACGCGTGGAGTCCATGAACGGGATCGAACTTAGGTGGCAGCACGTCCATTAAACTGGCCACGTAACTGGATATAACAGGCGGCAAACTCAGTTCTAGTACGTAGCGCTTGGTAAGTGCTTCCAAGTTTGGCTTTTGAAAACCATTCAGGTCTATGAAACGGGACATATGCGCGATTTGGAGCCGCATAAACTGGGAAATTAAAAAATTATGATAGAGAATTTTACTTGAATTAATAATATTGCAAATTGAAATCATTTTTATTCTCCCACTTCTATGGATTTTTAAAAACTTGCATTATTCTTTTTTCAACGCTAACCCAATTATATCATAATCCAAGAAAAAGTAATTGTTAAATCGGTTGTATTCAGGTTTTAGGACTCAATTAATGCTTACCTTATAGCGACACTTGTCTTTCTGCTGACTAAACTCCATCTCCTTGAGCAACTTTTTGCCGTGCATGGCCACATTCTCGGGCAAATAGCTCAGCATATAGCGACTTGTTAGATGCTCCTCTTCAATGAATCGCATTAGATCGGTAAGCTGTATATCGTCCTCGATCTGGTTAAGCGCTATGGCCAGCACAATATACAATTTTATAATGTTTAGACAGTAAATGTTGCGATCAAAATTGTTTAGGGAACTCGCTTTCGGATGCAGACCGTGGCACTGCATACTGCCCGAACTGTCCACGCTGTGTTTGTCTAGATGCTTTAGCGGCATCTGCTCTTTCAGAGATCTACGCGCATTGGTCGACCACTGCAACTTCAGATTTTGGTTAGTTTGCAACGTGGACTCCGATTGGGCGCCCTTCTTGCCCGTGTAGCCCGACTCGTCTAATTTGCGCTGAAAAAGAACGAAACGAGGGCAAGACCTTTCGATGTCAGTGTAGTGCAGATAGCCAGGTGATTGATTAACTTAGGTAATTTGTTAGCTCATTTGCATAAGCTTTCGCCCACTATATATACCCGACTGAGCTAGGCAAATATCAGTTCAGCGTTTCGGCCTGAAGCATCACAATAACTAATTTTAAAGAAAATGTCTCTGCGTTTGGTTCTGATATGCGTGGCACTTTTTGTGGTGGTGTTCGCACCGCTGCCCGCTTCAGCGGCACCGTATGAGAGTAAGTTTTTAACGCTAACATATGAGCAAATTATAATAACACTCTTATCATTTAGCTGTTTTGGTGGAGGGTAATGTCCCTGAAGTGGGAGCAACTGCGCCACCGCCAACATCGGAACCAGGCCAACAAAAGCAGCGCACCTTCTTCCTATTGCTGCCACTCCTGCTACCCAATCAGTTCTACTTTTAATACCGTGCCACCGACCAGTCAGAAAGTCATGATAGAAATAACAAATAAGAAATAACGAAATAAAGATGTAAACTTTGAGCATGCAAACACCTTGGTCTTTCTCCACTCACGCCAGTTGGCGCGCTCGTCCCCAGGCTCATTTGATACCCTTTTGTCTTGGCGTTCACGCTTTCGCTTAGCCTTCTTGTAATTATAAATAATGCGCGCATCTCTGGAAAGTAAAAAAATTAAAAAAAGAACGAAAAGTATTTAAGCCTCTTGTTTTTACCTAGCTAAGGCTCGCACATTTAGCTTTGGTAGGCCCAGCTCATTGCTCTTGTTGAAGGCGACCTCCATGCGTCCCATGTAGGCAGCCCAAACCTGGAGCGTCATTAGCTTCAGTTCTGGCTTGGCGCCCATGTGCAGCAGTTCTTCGAGAAAGCCACGCAGCACGTAATTGTAAAACTCCCAGGATGTTATATCGTTTTCCTCTGTTTTTGCTTTGGGCTTCTTTATGGTGCGCTGCGAAACGTGCTTTGCGGTGTCGTTGAATGTGTCCTCGGCGCTGATTTCCACGGCGCGCAGTTGTTCTTTTTTGGTGCCGCACTCGATGCAGTAGTAGTAGCCTTCGCGTTCCTGGAATGTGCGCTCGCCGCAAACGTCGCACTCCATATGGCTTATTTCCATTATCTCTGTCTCGTCCATTTTTGTTTGTTGTTGAAAAAATAAAAATAAACAGCACTCGCACGTGAGTATCTAAACCTATAAAAATGATTATTGAGATTTAGATATGTTTTCAGGCATTGCATCGTTAATCGATTGTCATACCGATAGTCCGATAGTTTCCGCGCGCTATTTAAAATAAAAAGCCAGTGCTTACAAGTAAGTGCTGCACCAATAATCTTACTATACATTTAGCTTTGCACATCAGAAAAAAACATAAAACATTTTTGTTGCTTTCGCCCAATGACATGTGCAACGTAAACACTTGTAATGCAACCCAATGGAAACTCTGTCTGTTAATACGCACAATGCTGACAAAGCATTACACAACACTAATTCTGCTCAGCAATGGCGCTCAATGACCTATCCCAACGTTTCAAATGTGCTGATTCGGTCATTTTGATGAATAGTTTTCCTAATCCAATTGCGCCTTTTACATAAGATAAATGTGATGCACGAACAGAATTTAGCCGCTTAATGGATAATTATATTTAGCAGGCGCCTACCAGTATTGACCAGTATTGAAATGCTTTGCCCACTCGCCCAAAAGCTAACAAACTTGTACGCGCCGAAAGCTTGCGATTGCAATACGGCCAGTCGCTCGCAGGCAGTCGATCAGTGCAAGTGCAGCAGCGGATATGTGCTCGGACGATAACAACGCCACAAGCGCCGAATTGCAAGATTCGCGTGCTGAATTGGGTAACGAGCAGGAACTGATTTTAAAAAGAGAACAGCTTCAGGTGCAGGAACTTAGCGATTGGCTAGATGCAAATCCGTACATAAACGGCTGCAAGGCCTACGACAATTTACACTTTTTTCTGCGCACCTGCAAATTTGACGTTGAGCGCGCCAAAAAGAAGCTTAAAACGTTTTACCAAATGCGTGCCGAGCGCACAGAATGGTTTGACAACTGTGATCCCATGCTGCCCGAAATACAGGAACTGCTCGCCCTGGGCGTCTTTCTACCCGTTGATGGTGTTGATGAGCAACAACGAAAGGTTGTAATCATACGGACAGCGGCACACGATCCGAAGCGACACTCCCAGAATAATGTATTTAAGGTACAGCAGAGATATATTATATATTCAATATCCATATGTGTAACGACTTCTGAACTTTGCCCTCTTGTTTGTAGACAAGCAAAATGATATTGGATTTGCTTTTAAAATTTGAGCCAGATAGCTGTGCGCGTGGAATCGTTGCCATTATGGATATGAAAGGCGTCCAATTGGGTCACGCCCTGCAGCTGAATCCCAAGCTGATCAAGCGTTCTGTTGAGAGCTGGACGGCATATCCGTGCCAGCCGAAGTTATTGGAGTTTACCAACGCGCCTCGTCACGTTAATTTTTTTCTGAATACCTTTCGGTGCGTCACATACATTTAACCTGATTACCTTTGTCTATATACATACATATATATTAATATTTGCAATTTAATTTTAGCGTCTTTATGACGCCAAAGATTCGCAACCGTGTCGTAGTGCGTCGTGAGGGCACAATGGTCAAGTGCAAGCACCTGCCGAGGGATTTGGGTGGCCAGGGACCCAGTTACAAAGATCTGGCTGTTAAATGGAAACAATTGCTCGAACAGCACGTTGACTTTTATTTGGAGCAAGGCAAATACAAAAGCATAGTCAAGCGATAAGCGTGTGATTAACCATATATGATTAGAACTGGAAACAGACATATTATATATGTATGTATAGTATGCGTATATTTTTAATGTATGGATTATAGATAATTGGATAATGTGTATAAATGAGGTTGTGTTGTCGTCTTTAACGGTTCACACATGCTAAGAAAGAAATGCCCATTATTGTAAGAATAAGTATTTATAATGCAATATTGAATGTTTTTATCATTGTAGCTGGAGATTAGTATATGCTTTGTTGAGAAACATCGTCATAAAGCTTTGCAGTTATCGTTCAGAGACGTACAACGACCAAAGAAGAAAAACTCTACTAATACAGTTAAAAAAGTGCATATGACACGAGGTGTCTCTCTTTTCATTATATTCTCGGTTTCTTTATTAGTATAAAATAGTATATCAAAAATGTTTATCAAGTCTATAATTATTATCATTTATTGGGGCTATCGAGTGTCGTCTCACTTTGCTAAGGGTTTGCAATGCAAAAGAATTTTCCATCTGTTTATCGATATTAATAATAAATACTCACATACATACAGAAGAACATAAACAAATAATGTCGCACAGTTTGTGAACAGAATGTTTATAAGCGGGATTTTTGTTAGTGTTAGTGTCAATGCGTGCTGTCTGTTGTTTTTCACTTTTCAAATATCTACATACATATATATAAATATAAATATTTTTTATATCTCTTAAAAGTACGTGTCACATATAAAAAATATATAGTAGATGTTCATGCTCATCATATCATCATTATCATTATTAATCAGCAAACAGCGCACTATAGGGTAGTTTTAGTTGGACCACATGAAGCACTGAACAAAACTTAAAAGCTATAAACGAGAAAAGGAAAGGCGGTAACTAACTAAAGCGTAATATATAGCGACAAAATGCAATTGAAAGTAAAGCGCAGTTGCGCCCGCCCATCACAAGTCCAATTGCAACCTGCCGCTATTGCCACCACTGTCCACCAGATGCAGTGATTCCTATATCTGCCGTTCGTCCTTTGCCGTCAACTTATCGATGAGCTCTTGCAGTGGTGCTAACTCGCGCCTCTCAATCAGATTGAACTCTTGGACAAAGAATATGAAATGCTTGAAGGACGTATTTAAATGGGCCTCCTCGCCCAGCGTAACCACCTCAGAGAAATGCTGGTGATAGATGTGCGCATAAACGCGAAACAGACGCTTCAGTATGGTCTTAGCGGAGGCGAGAAAATTCTTTGGAAATGGTACACCAATTTTGGATGGGAACAATGTTTCATCATCCAGCTGGTCCTGCACCCAGGTCATTAAGTAATCAATATACTTGGGCGCACTGCATTTGATGGGCTTCTTAACGGTTAAGCCATCCGCCCAATGATATTCGTATTTCGGCCCAGCCGACATAATGCCACAGCTCTCCTCCGTACAAAATTCGGTTATTGTGCCATACAGCATATTGATCTGATTGAAGAAATCCACGGCTGAAATGTGAGAGATTGAATTAGTGCAAGAGAACCCAGGATACTTTCACCACTCACTGTTGACGGCCACCCATTCATTGAGATCCTCGCCATCGGGCAGAGCGACTGCGTTGCGCAAGTTCCCAGAGCCGAGCGTTGCGGCTGCATGCTTCATGAGATCATATTGATGCGTGCCCTCCGGTATGTTCTTTTTCGGTTTAAATGTTTTGCTTGAACGTGAACCGCTGCAGGCGACAAAAAGATGCTTTGTATTGGTATGCCACAACAAACAACCCCAGGCAACGACAAGTGGTGGAGCCATTGGACTCACACCCACAATATTGGGCGAACAAAGCGCGTAGCTCTCTTTGTTTGCCACTGACTGGGTCTGTTTTCGGTTGCAAGTGCAACAGTGTTGTTCAGTTCGCACAAATATACTTTCGATTCGTGTAAAATGAACATTATACGTACGTATATATGTACGGTGTTTGTATGTATTCGAGTTTCAACATACATATATACTTACAACAAAAATTCCATTGCCATGCAGTTATTGTTGCCGTTCACTTGCCACGAAGGTAAACTTGTCAACAACCTCTTAAGCAATATGGTTAATTCTTGTAAATGAAACGTCTTGGACGAGATGGAACTGAGCGTAAGGTTGAAAACAAATTTTAATTATAATTCACTTCAATCAAAAAATTGTTGGCAAGGCAAAGTAAAGTGTAGGGCTGGCGACAAATACCGAACACATCGATATTTCGAACTCGATAACCGCCATGTCTTACACTTGCGATTTATTTTATGACAACGTTGTTGGCGTTGCCACATATGAACAGAAGTATATTCTTCAGTTGTGTATACACTGAAAAAATACAGGTGTGGAAACACTGGTCGTTCTGTGTAGCACGTGGAAAAACAACGCGCCTTGGCTTCTCGTAGAAAAAAATAACAATTTTGATTAATTCGACGGCATATTGACGCCTTAAATATGGTAAATATATTTCAATCATAGTCGCTGTGCAATTTGCATTATACAAATATCAAATAACTGTTGTGCACACAAAACTATAGCTAACCTAAGTATAAGTATGTGCGGAAGCACCAGAAAACGTGGAAAAATTTGTTCATGCTGAAACTAAAATTTTAATTAATTTTGTGTATAAAATTGTACTAACTGTACTCCTTGGCAATTACAGTCGAATCTGTACGTGCTGTATGAGCATGCGGCAGGCTATGCTCTATTCTCCGTCAAGGAGTTTGAGGAGGTGTCCATGTTCCTGCCGCAGGTCGAGTCCTCCGTGACGGACATTGCCAAGTTCAATTCGATTGTAAAGCTGGCGGGGTTTGCGCCGTTTAAGACGGCAATTGCGGCGCTCGAGAATATTAATGCCATCTCTGAAGGCATTGTGCCGCAAGATTTGCTGCATTTCCTCGATGATATATTTGCCAAGCTTAAGAAGAAGAAGTGCACCCTGGGCATTGCAGATGCCAAATTGGGCGCTGCCATAACCGAATCCGTGGGCGTCCAGTGCAGCCACTTTGGCGTCGTGCCTGAGATTCTGCGTGGTGTGCGTTTCCACTTTGCCAAGCTCGTTAAAGGTAAATCAAATGGACCTGCCAAAAAACCATAAATTCAAATATCTGTATTTACGTGCTTTTAGGTTTCACTGACAAGTCTGCTGGAGTGGCTCAACTGGGTCTTGGACACAGCTACTCCCGTGCCAAGGTTAAGTTCAATGTCCATCGTTCGGACAACATGATTATTCAGTCGATAGCGCTGCTGGATCAGCTAGACAAGGACGTGAACACGTTCTCCATGCGGATACGCGAATGGTACTCCTATCACTTCCCAGAGCTGGTCAAAATTGTGCCCGACAACTATATGTTCGCCAAGGCGGCCAAATTTATTAAAGACCGCAAGGATCTAACCCAAGATAAGCTCGAGGAACTGGAACAGATTGTCATGGACTCGGCCAAGGCGCAGGCTATCATCGATGCTGGTAAAATGTCTATGGGCATGGACATTTCCATTGTGGATCTGATGAACATTGAGCTCTTTGCCGAACGCGTAGTCAAGCTCTCGGAATACCGCAAAAAGCTATCCACATATTTGCACAACAAGATGAATATGGTAGCACCTAATCTTCAGTCGCTTATCGGCGATCAAGTAGGTGCTCGCCTCATTTCTCATGCCGGCAGCTTGACAAATCTGGCCAAGTATCCCGCATCGACAGTACAAATCCTGGGTGCTGAGAAGGCGCTCTTCCGTGCGCTCAAGACGCGCTCTAATACGCCCAAATATGGATTGATCTATCATTCGTCGTTCATTGGACGCGCTGGCCTCAAGAACAAGGGGCGCATCTCGCGCTTTCTGGCCAATAAATGCTCAATTGCGTCGCGTATCGATTGCTTCCTGGAGCAGCCGACCAGCGTGTTTGGTGAGACGCTGAAACAACAGGTGGAGGATCGCCTGAAATTCTATGAATCGGGTGATGTGCCGCGCAAGAACATTGAGGTGATGAAAGAGGCCATTGAGGCCGCTGGCCAAGAGATTGCAAATACGCCGCAATCCGACAAGAAAAAGAATAAAAAGAAGAAGCGACAAGCTGACGGGGATACAAATGGCACCAGCAATGGCAATGGCACAATCGTAGCCGAGGAGGAGGAGGCTGGTAATGGCGATGCTGACGCTGATGGTGAGCCCAAGAAGAAGAAGAAAAAGAAGAACAAGAACAAGCAAGCCGTGGAGGCGTAATGTTTTATGCACATACGGCATTCCACATAACTGCTTAGTTTTAAGTTCAAAATTTATTATTTTACCTCTACCTATCTTTTCTGTATTTCATGATACCACAAACCTAAATAAACAACAAATTTTAAACACAATAACATTACTTTAATTTCATTCTTTATTTTCACACAATCTTTTTATATACATACACATAACTTTTTAATTATTGCTAAGGTTTTTCATTTTTTTTTTTGTCTTGTTTTTATTAATTTAATATTTTTTTGTAACAATTTCAATGATAATTCAGCCGTCCTTCCAACTGTTGCGCTAAAATATCGCTTTAGTACAACCATTAATTATATTTTATTGCATTTATGACGAACATTTAAACACGCTAAAGTATTTAAATTCCGAGTGGACATCAGGACGGATATGGAATTTTTTTTCTTACGGTTTCGGTTTGGAAAATGATAAAGTGCCCAAACTACAATAAATAATACATTTGGATATTGGGAATTATAATTTGCTTCAACAATTGATTTAGCATCAAAGAAAAACAGTTTGCATATACAAGATACAAGAGGATAAAATAGAATAGATCGGAGAATAAGTTTCGCGTGGGTGCGTGCGTGCGTGTGTGTGTGTGTGTGTGTGGAACGTCATTAGGCTAACAAATATCATTGGAACAAATCAAATGCTGAAGCATTGTTATTGCTGCTGTGATGCTGTTGTGGCTGTTGCTGCTGGAACGCATTAAAGTTGGCAAATGCTGCTGGCTGCGCCTGCATCTGTGGAATGGTCTGTTGCGGCGCCCCAAACACATTGGGGCTGGTAAGTGGTGAGGGCGAGAGACCCGAAAACGCGCCACCCGTTTGCACATTTAGCGGCGCCTGTGTCTTCCCCGGACTCTGCGTCTTCAGCGCATTCATCGAGGGTGCCGGCGCATTCGATTTGCCAGTTTTGCTTATCAGCAGATTATCCAAATCAATGTTCAGATTGCCGGCCTTCAGGTTACCCGACCAGGTGGCACCGACATTTGTGGGCTGTGTGGTGGCCGTCGTCGCGGCTCCATTTGTGTTTGTATTGATGTTATTGTTGTTGTTGCTGGAGATAGAAATCGGCTGCAGCAGATCATCGCCCGTGACGGCAGCTATTGGCGGCAGCATGTTATCTGCAAAGAACGCACAGAGATTGCAAATAAATCCGGGAAAAACAAATCTAAACAGGGCCAGGTATAGGCTTAAGTTATGTAGGTAAGCAGGTGGGTGTGCGGGGGTGGTGTGTGTGTGTGTGTGTGTGGTTGTCTATGTGGGTAGGCAAAGTTTGTGCGTCTAATTACGAATTGATTATGTGATGAGTGGGTGGCTCGATTGGAAGCATTGTTGGTAACAGGCGCAGGTAATTGAGCAAAGTGCAATTGAAAAAACAGTTGTTTTTGTTTCTAACAACACTTGTTGTTTTGTTTGTAATTGCTGTTCTTATTGTTGTTTACCTAGTGCGTCCGCGGCTGTGGCACAATGCCCGGTATATTGAGAAAAGCTTTCAGTTATTTATTTATTTCAGATATTTGAGTTATTACAATAATATATATGAATTGTAAATGATATCCAAATTGTGCGTTTGCAATCAAAAATGACAAGGGGAAAAGGAATAAAAACAAAGTATAAATATTTGTTCAAATTAAATCTGTAAGTACCTGTTCGCTGGCTATATACACATATGTATATAAATATATGTATTAATATATATAGACACACATAATGCTAAGCATGTAGTCTTAAGCGTAGATTTACCAAATGTCTTTTTCGAAAACTACTGCGACTGCTTTGCATTTACCAGAAATAAAGAAAACAAATTAAAGGTCTGAATTTCTTAAAAAAAAACTAAATTACCGAATATTTTTGAGTTATTAGGCATAATTTTCCGATTACATAATTTTATATATATTAATTAAATTTACATAAAATATATAGAGATCAGACGCACATTAAAAAAATCTTAGATTAACTATTAATTTGAACTGCAATAATGGAATTTTTTACACTTCCAATAAATAAAAATTTTCCGTAAAACGGAAAACAATATGGAAATATTATACTAATACAAAATTCAATGTAATAAAAATGGGCGATTTCAATTCCTCAAAATGTTGACTGTATTTATAAACATTTTATTCATTTTTATATGCAAAGAGCAAATTAAACGCAATATTTTTCGAATCTAGAAATTTGAGTCTCTACCATTATAATATATGAACTAAGCATCTGTATACGTAAAAAAAAGCACTTGTTCATTTGTGTAGAAGCGAGTTTATATTTGTGTGCTTCATAGAACTTAGGTCTATACTATATACGTTTAGAAATCGTTTCCCTGCTCCAAGACAGCCGTATCGAATAGCTTGAAGCAAGCGTTTAAAATCTGTTCGGCAAGCTCGCGGCACTCGTCCGATGTCTCGCCGCCGACGAGCGGTGAGCGCACAAACTCCTCCAGCCAACGCTGGAGTTCGTTGAGGGATTCGGCGAAATGGGCAGCCAAAAGATGGGCGGGCATGGTGACCAGAACAACGCCCAGCAGTTGGAGCGTCGCCGCACGAACACGTGCCTCTGCATTGAAGCGCACAAAGGCGCACAGGTCAAAGACCTCGCGTGTCATGGCCGGCAGCAGCGGGCAGTTCTTTGAGCACATGACCAGCACGGCCAGTGTGTGCAACATATTGACCAGGAGCTGGGTATCGATGTCATGCGAAATGTTCTCATACTTCGCATAAAGCATTTGGCGCGTTCGCTGACCGCGCACCAGTCCAAAGAAAAATGTGCCGGCAACGGCATGAAAGGCATTCACTTTGCCTTGGCTCTCGGGAATTCCTTTCGTGCTGAGATAGCGTTTCGTCTTGGCGCGCAGTCGTTCCCGTATAGTGCGCTGAGCAGCAGCCAAGCGTGCGGCAGCCGCATTTGAGTCCGAGTTCAGCTGGAACTTGCGCGGCTGTTTGTCTGCCGGCGGCACAATGTCAAAGATTCGTTCACCAATTGGGGGCTGTTGTTCATCACCCGCCAGCTCCTTGGCAGCCGCAGCCAGGACCTGCAGTATTAGAATGCGAACATTGACCCCGTACCGGGAGTTGTCCGTGTGGAATTCACGACACAGCAGCTCCGCACAGGCGCCCGGTTGCGCTACACAAATGGCCACACAACACTGGAACTGGGTGCGCTCAAAGTCTTCAAAATAGTACTGCATCTCCAGGACGATGAACAGCTGGAGCAGCTCCAGCGCCATCTTCACATCATGCTGTGCCAGTTGGCTGCGTATCAGGTGCTCGGCTGTGCCCAGAGCACCCTCAAAGATTTGATAGTTGGCCACTTTGGAGCGCAGAAGGTGCAGCAGGTCCAGCAGAAATTTGGGCCGCTGTTCCAGGCTGCTGGAAATGTCACTGGACATGTCGTATGGCTGCAAATCATCGTCGTCCTCGTCGAGCGGCTGTGTAGGTGCCTCATCGTCATCCGAGTCCAGGTCCAGCTGCATGTTTACAACATTTGTGGCTTGCTGCGGGACCGGCACGACGGGTAAATGCACCTGCTGCTCCTGCTCGCCCATAAACTGAGTCATGTGCAGCTCCAAGCGCTGCAGTAGTTCTCCCCTGAGTTGCACATCCAATTGTGCCTTGCTGGGATACTCAAAGTTCGCCAGTTCCTCAAGCTCTTCGAGCAGGTGCCTGTGGGGCGTCTGCTCCAAGGCAGCATAATCGAATTTCAAACGATCTTCCTCTTTGGCTTGTGCGCTTAACATGGAATTAAAGAGCAGCTCGACGGTCTTCATACCCACATACCGCTGCACCATATCCGGCGACTGCAGATGATGACTCAGGCCGTCGTGCAGCTGGCGTTTGTGGTCTTGCTCCAAGTTGCCATTGGACTGGCCGGCAAGTATGAGTAGCTTGCATATGCCTACATGTTCCTGCCTGCTCAGCTTTTGCAGGGAGACGCGCTTGGACCAAATGCCCAGCAGCTGCGTGAAGAGCAAGTGCAGCTGTGTGGGCGCCGTTACGTGGAGATAGCCCACCAGCGTACAGAGTGGTCCGTTTTCGGTGGGTGCCCGCTGCAGCGGCAATTTCTGCAGCAAACAATGTTGCCAGTGAGGCGTCTCCATTGCGACTGGTCCCAACAGCACGTAAAGATTAAGTTGCGCATTAAGTGCGCTCTGCGCCAGTTTAAAACAAATCGATGGCTCCAGTCCACATGTGATTTGCTGCACCACGGCGCGTGACTTTGGATTAGCCGCCAGATCCTCCAGTATGCGCAACAGGCACTCCAACGTAGAAGCATCAACAAAGTTGCCTAGCACGCGTGACAGTAGCCAGCTAAATGGGCTAAGATCGAAAAATCCGTCATGATCCTCGCACTGCAGCACAAAGTACAGAGCCTTGAGCCATTGCTGCAAAAGCAGGCGGCCGTAAGCGATGGGCGCAAATATCGCGGGCAGCTGTCGTTGCAGTTTATTGGCCACCAGGCTGGGCAGTCCAATCAGCAGCTGTATGAACTGCATAGTCCGGGCATCGTGCTCATCCAGCAGCCGTTCCGGCATAATCTTAATGGTGCGCACAAAGCGTTGCATGAGCGCTCCTCGCTGACGGGTTAGGTGCAGCAAACAGATGGCCAGCAGCCGCTCGTCCTGGAGCAGGGCGGCGAGCATGGAGGCGGCAACGCTGGGCACGCGTTCCAGTTGCTGTTGTAGCGTCTCAAGTGCCACTTCGGTATAGCCGATGCTGTGATCTAACTTAAACATATTTAAGACATCCACATCCTCCGTGGGCTGCGGCCAATCCTGTGTGAACAGCCCAGCTAGCTGGGCGAGCAGTGCAGCATACTCGCCACTGGCCAGCTGGGCCCAATCAATGGGCTGGCAATCGAGGCCCACCAGCTGCTCTGGCGTTGTGTATCCAGGCAAGGCGCCAGCCTTGTGCACCTGACGCAATGTGGCAGCCACAAAGCTTGCATTTGCGGCGCTCAGCACGCTCGAAAGGCTACGCAATTCCGCGACCGCCTGCGATAGAGCCAGGCGAACTGTTTCCGACGGCGGTGGCAGAGGCGTCTTTGCAACCTGCTGCGTTTCAACAGCTGCGTTAAGTGGAAAGGAAGAAAAAGAGAACGAGTGCATCCGATTGGAATATGTTGACCGTTATGTGTGGTAGCTAGCTTAGCAGCAAGAGTTACAGAAAGTGTGAGACAGAGAGAGAGAGCGAGTTTCGTACACAAAACGCGTCGTCATGCAAACGTTTCACTGAACGCCCACTAAATACGTAAAATGATCTATGCCATAACAGATCCTAATGCAAATCCTAATAGCTAATTATTACGGCTGACTTAGCGTAGAAACTCACCCATTGGCATGCTCTGGTGGATCGATAAATCACCCAATCCGGCCAGCAGATCAGTGGCCGTTGTTGCTGGCGCTGCCGTTGGCGTTGCGGCATTAAACAAGTCGAAGGCATCATTAGCTGGCGTCGCCGTCGTCAATAGGTTGCCATCCAGCGCCGACGTTGACGATATAGTTGCAGTGCTGGTGGTGCTCTGGAATGCAGCAAAGTCCGCAAATTCATCATTACCAGCCGCCGGTAGAATGCCTGTCGATGGGGGAGATGAACCGCCGCCGAACGCGGCCGCAAAGTCACCAAACTCTTGCGTGGAAGCAGCATCAGCAGCTCGCGGATTGAAGTCATCATCATCATCAACAATAATGGCAGCGCTATTCAGCGTCTTCTCGCCTTGCGGTTGCTGTTGTTGTTGGGGCGACGTAGAACAGGTCTTGAAAAGATCGTCCAGCAAATCATTGTTGTTACTCGGTGTATTGCTCTTATTTGTGGTGTTGTTGTTGGGCGAGGCGCCGCCCATCAGATCAACGCTGTTTGTAGTGGGCGTGTCCCGATGCGTGGGCGAATGAATGCCGGCCGCGTTTGGTGTCTTGCCAAAGTTAGCAGCAGCACCCAAATTGATTTTCTTTTGCGTTGACGGCTGCTTTGAGGCGCCGACTGATGTCGGCTGCTTGGACACCGGAGAGCTGACCGCCTTTGAGCGTATGTTCATGTTGAGGTTTGTCGGTTTGGTCTCAGTGGCCACCTCAGCGGGACTAGCGCGATCATTGTATCGATAGTTGCGTCTGCAATAAATTCAATTTGATTAGTTTAATGAAAGGCATAGACTAACATTAATGTACTTGCCTGGGACTGGGTGAGTCACTGTCGGAACCCTCGCGTTCGCCATCGTATTGAGTATCCTCGTCTTCGTAACGGTCTGCAGAGCTCTTATCAGAATCTACAATTCAAGTAAGAATTTGCATAAATTATAGGATAATATATAAAATACGTATTTTTGTCAGTTTTATATGCATATATCTTATGACTTACACCAATTATCACCGCGATTGTTGCGCCAGTCGCCATCGTTGTAGCCGCCGCTGCTGCTACCGCCACCACTGTAGCCGCTGTAGCCACTGCTTCGGGAGCCCATTGCATCGCTGCTCATGCCAATGTATTTATCCTTATTCTTTTTGGCCTTCTTGCGCTCCTCACGCAAACGATCATCGTCTTGAATAAAGTCTATAAGCTCTCGTACCTTATGCCTAACATTAATACCCTGATCCTTGCCGCCTTCGTCCGTAAAAGTGTAATTCTCCAACGAACGCAGATCGTAGATGTGCTCCCGCGACGAGGTTACCACGCGCTCTGATCCATTGCGCACCAAATAGTTCAATAGCAAGAGGCTCTGCAATTCGATTAAATATGAGTATTTGGAAGTATAGAAATGTTTATTAACCCTACTTTATAGGTCCGCCGCCAATTGGCTTTATTGTCCTGGAGCATGCGTTTCCATAGCATGGACATCACCTCCGGAAAGGTCTCGTAAGAGAACGTAGCATGCGCCAGCTCCTGCATGAGTGGACCTGTTGGACCCCACGGATCATCATTGGTCGCCTCGCGCACCTTGCCCTCAATTTCTGTGTAGTTCATTACGACATTGGTGCTGCAAAAAGAAAGAAAGCGAGAAAACGAATATGAGAATATGTTAATAACAAAGTATTCGATTACTCATGGTGCTGCTGACATAAATCATGTGGGTTGTAAATACCAAATGAAATGTTTGCAAGCCCAGCCAAGAAATACTTTGCATCAAAAGAATTGAAGGCAAAACAAACAAAAGCCCGTATAAACGTTTAATATGTATCCAGTTATTACTTTAAAAATAGATAAGGCTATATACAAATATACAAAAATATTTACTTTCGGGATGGCAAAATTTAAATATCCTTGCAAACATTTAGATATAGATTTGCGATGTTATTTTAGAAATATAAATACAAATTGCGTTAACACTGAGCCCCAGAGCGGTGTTATAATACAAAGCTTAATTCTCGATTGGTTGTTCCAATAAGAGCTATACGTTAACCGAAAATTGCGGATATGTTATGCACTTTTCAATATTTTCATTGAAAATCAAAAATGTTTTTCGAATAAGAAGTCTATTTTTATTAGTTTCCATAAGATTAAGGAGTACTGCTTCGAAGAATTAGAAAAAGTATCTATGCAATCGGACGTATACTGATCAAAAATATATATACTTTAAGCATTTCATGACAAATTTGTTATTTTTTATATTTATGTATTTCTTTTTATAACATAGAAAAATTGTTATCTTCAAGGTACCGTTAATTAAATACCCTCATGGAGGATGTGAGTTATATTTAAGTGTATTTGCACACAAAAATTATAAAGTACGATGTTGCTGATATTTTGCTCATATCTTCAGTTTTGTTCGGATATCTTAAGAAACAAAATGATTTACATATAAAAACTCGTTTTTCGATCGATGATTTCTTTTACAGCTACTAATATATTAGTCCGATTCGGCCGACTACGATATACGTACATATAAGTATAAAGCGTGCAACAAAAAGGCGACCGTATAAAAAATTGCATGATGATGATGATGATGATACAGACAAAAATAAATTTCTGTATCGACTCGGTATACTGATAAACAATATATATGTATGTACACTTTATAGGGCCGAATACCCTTTTGCAAGCGTATACAAATAGCATGAAAGGCTTTTAACGGTTTTCCTCCTCATTGACCTAAATACTGGGCAACAGAAACGTGTAATGCTTATGTTTTCTAACAATAATAAAAAATAATGATATAGGAACGGCGAGGGTCATTGGAGCATAAACAGATACGCCTGTCCAGATCGCTTATAAGGAATTAATATGTTTGATAAACTTCGTGCATCATTGATCGTGAGCTGTGAAAGTTGACGGATTTTAAAACGTGCTACAAAAAGTGTGAATTGTCACAATGGACTCTTATCACTTTGCAGATAAGCAGCTAGCCGAGTGGAGAATGCACCCAGCGATTTACAACTGCCTTAATCACACGTTTTAAGTTGCTTCTCCAGAATTGGGCCAGCCCAATTGCGAGGAACGGAAATGGGCTCCAATTTTGTGGAGAAATTCGAGACATGCACACACGCACAACAGAACGAACGGTCAAATGACTTCCATAGTAAAATGCGATAAAGACAGTAGGTAATTAATAACCGCTTGTAATGGAATTGAAATTTCACTGGAAAGTCCCAGCTTGGAAGCACAAATGTGAGCACAGCTGAACACATACATATCTTATTTTTGGAGCAAAACGAAAAAATAAACAAAATGTATTCTTGATAAACTATGTACATATCAATGTATGTTGGTATATGCATGTGTGTATATTATTTACGTATGTATGTCAGTGAATTGGAATTTCTGTGAAATAAGCTCGAGCATTCGTACATTAAAATCCCGACAAAATGAACAACCTTGAAAGTAACAAAAGCGGCCAACGGCAAACAAAGCACAGCGTTAATCGCTCTTCCATAAACGAGGCGAATAGGCAAAACTATATCACTTTTGGCACGACTGCAATTGTAGCACCTGTATATTGAAAGAGACAGGTATAGGGGTGGGGGTTTGAGTTGTTGTTGGCGAAGGGCGTGGGAGTGCTGAGGTCCCAATCTACTTGAGAGCTTTTTTTTTGTTGTTATCTCTTATTGTAATCGTGTATTTTATAGATGTTTATTTTGCTGGACAACTTACACTTTGTCCGCCAATTCGCGCACTTTCCACATGCTGATAAATTTATCAACCATTTTAACTTAATTTTCTGCTTTGGAATTTTTCACACAAACTTGCCAAATTGCTGGCACACAAAACTCGTTTTATATTTTTCTGTGTTGTATATATGTATTACGTATGCATATATATATGTATTATATTAAGAGCTCGATTTGGCGAGTTACATGTAGTTAAATACGTTTTATTCCTTTTAGCCAAATAAAAAGTATAAAATTTAAACGAAAATAAAATCACTGCACTACGGGCAGAATTTTGGTGAGCTGTCCCTCGTCAGTGTTGCAAATAGTTTTTGTAACAGTGCTGCAAGTGGCCTTGCTGCTGTCAGTGCTGTAAAAAAGCTAGTTGTTAAATATCGATGAGGCAGTAGGGTGATTCTTGCACATCGATAAGTTGCCAATGTGATATTGTGCAACACTAAAATAGGGTGCTGTTGCCGTCATCTGTGGAGCTGCAGAACTCTAAAAATAGGAAAGTTGTAATAATTAGTTTAAAATAAATAAATTATGAATTATTTCACATACGTATAACAATCATCTGTTAAATCACAACAAGTTGGCACAGTGTCGTTGCTAGCGGCCGCAGTTTTTCATGCAAAAAATGTAAACAAAAAGGTTATGTAAACTTCATTGGTCTTACAGCGTGAAGATTAGCCGCGAGCGCTCCACGGAAACACTAAAAACATAAGTGAAAATGTTGGGACTACAACGTTTCGCCGGCAGTATTGTCACCCAGCTGTATCGACGCGCCACATACAGCAGCAACGCACGTGCGGCGAGCGCGGCACTTGCAACAGCGGCTAGTAACGGCCAAGGAGCGGGGTCAGGGACGCCTGATGAGCCGGAAGCTGGAGCGTCGGCAGCGGAGGCAGTTGCCAGGAAGCCAAAGGTTACAGGTGCGTTAGCTTGTACAACTCTGATGATGAACCTATTTACTGTTTAACCACTTACAGGACACATGGTTGCTGCGGCCTTTGAATCGTTGCGAAACGAGAACGAATCCAGCGGAAAGCTAAGGGTCGACAGATCAAGCACTGCCTCTGCTAATAGCATAGATGAGCGTATTGTCAATGCCAAGACTGTGAATGGTTTGCTGGCCATAACGGAGAACAACAACAACTTTTCACGTAAACACGCCCTGAAGATTGTTTCAATACTGGCCGAATGGAGCAGTATTAATCGTGTGAATATATCCGAGTTTGAGAATGACACAAGATTCCTGCGCGTTTGTCGAATGCTGGGCCGTACCGTGCCCAAAAATGGAAACAGCGGCAAAACTAATGGCAATGCCGGGGGCACAAACAACAACGGATCGAAACGTATTTCTGGCTTCCGCACTGATGATCTGAATACGGTTCTTGGCGTGGCGGGTGACGATGAGGCAGCTAAGCTAATAGCCAGTATAAGTCTACCGCAGATGGTTAAGGTAATGAGCACCTTGGCGCTGCGCAAACGTCGAAGCACTCCATTGCTGCGCTCGCTAGCGTTCAACATTAGCAGCGCATCGGAGCAGTTGGATCTGAAGCAAGCTGGCGATGTGCTGTATGCCATGTCCACGCTGAACTTTCAGGACTCGGTGCTTGGTGCAAAAGTGTGCGCTGATGTGCAGGCTGCTCTCCCGAAAAATTCTGAAAAATCGGCTGTTGTGGGCTCCGTGCTTACTAGTCTAGGCATAATGCGCTATCGAGATTTGGGTAAATGCAAAATACCTGTTTTTAGAGAAAACTAATTACGGCAATTAAACTATTTACATTGTAGATATATTGGAATCGCTGACGCAGTGGCTGCTGGAGAACAGTGAAATCTGTCGACCTCAGGATCTCAGCGCTTACTTCTTAACAGCGGCGCTGCTCAACTTCAAGAGTTCACATTTAGAGGATGTGCGTAAAAAGCTGGCGAAATCAATTGTTCGTGAGGATTTCACCAAGCAATCAGACTGGCTAAACTACGTTTGGTCACTGACAATGCTGGGGCTGGTGGAGCACAGTCAGCTGGAGTCGGTGCTGAGGTTTGTACTGGAAGTGTTTTGTGAAAAAAGGTTTATCTAATTAAGTATCTCGTACAGCGCGGACTTTCTGGCAAAATTGGAAACTGACAAAGCCGGCTTAACGCCAACTTCCAAAATGAGGCTTCTAAATCTAAACAGCTATGCGCAACTGTGCGCCAGTGACTACAAGGGCGCCTTGCTGCCAGCCGATAGTCCTGCCTACCAAGTGCCCATGGCGCATACCAAGTCTAAGCAGATTCTTGTCAACGGGATGCTGGACGCGCTGAAAAGTCTGCTGCCGGCCAGTAATCACATGGAAGGCTCGGTGGACAGCAAAATGGGTTTCCTAATAGGTAGGTGACTGCCAACGGTAAAAGAAACAATCTAACAGTGTTTAAATTACAGATGGGGTATGTCAATTTGATGCTAAAAGAAATCCACTTCCTCTGGATAAGAAGAATCCTGAAGCCATTAGGTAATTTCAACTTTATGTGGCTTTAATGTGCTCATGATTCACTAACTTACGTATTCAATATGTAGAGTTGCTCTTATGGTAATTGATTTTCATGACATATGCCATGGCACGCATCGCAGTGCAAGCGGCGTAACGAATCTGGCGTTCGATCTGCTGGAAAAGAGTGGCTACCAAGTTATACCCGTGCCCTACAATGAATTCAGCACCAGTGACAAATTACTGAAACGTGTTCAGTATTTGGAAGCGAAATTTAAGGCCGTTGTTAGTAGCAAATAATTTGAATTATAGTGTTGTACCCATTTATCCAAATTTGAATTGTTTGATTATTGTAATTTTATAATTAGGCGATGAATAAAAGTAAACTAATCAAATCCAGTATCAGTTGCGAATAAGAATATATGTGGAACAGCCAGACAATGTAGGTAAGCATCTTTGAAATAGGCTCGGATAAAACTTTATAATTTGATAAATGAATTAACTGATATTTTGTTATTGAATATTCTATTTTCTGGATGGCTGGCTTTTATACCGCTTCCAAGTCGCTGCAGCGCTGCTTGTTCATGCCGACCTTCCACCATTGTCCGGTTTCCTGGAACTCAGTGGCAACAGCAGCCAGCGTGTGGAAGAGATTGCGTGCCAACATGTGACAGTTGCCAACGTGCAATATGAACTTGGGATCGTAAACCTTCTCCATGTCCTCGATCTTGTAATGATCCCGAGTCTCGCGCTCGGTCAGGCACACACAGTTCCACGGAGACCAATCGTCGCTTTTACTCCAGCGTGGTAATCTACCAAAACATGTATTCTTAATGCAATAAGCTGTGTAATTTACAGTCCAAGGCAACTTACCGCAATTCATTCAGATTTTCGGACTTGCTCAACGCCGAGTGGCCGTGCCAGATTTTGTCTATTAAATGACGCACATCGTCCTGCTGTATGACAAAGGCAAAGGATGTGGCGCACTTGCGCTTGCGCTCGTCGCGCTGAATGCAGCGTAGAATCGATTGGTAAGCATTGTTCTCCGTGGCAACTAGCTGCAAGGGATTCGCCACATCACTACCACGAGAGTTTAGCTAGGCTGGCCTCTTACCTTCAAATAGTAGCAGCTCTTGCAAGTATCCACGTGACTCTGGCGCGTACGTATTGCAAACTGGGAGTACGGCTTGACCTTCTTGCAGACGATGCACATGCGCGAGGGAATCTCTGCAAAAGCAAAAATATTGGCATATTGGACGAGTCTCGTGCCTAAATCGGAGTTGTGATAATTAGTTACTTGTTTGATGTTCGTGCTTCTGGAATTTAATCAGCTCGAAGAATAATATGTTCTGGCGTTTGCGCAGGATTTCCACATCGCAGGACTTGGTGTATATCAACAGATTCCTCTCTCGATCGACCAGATCAAATAGCTAAAGATGAACTAGCTATTAGCTTCTCTACCTGCTCACTAGTCACAAATTCTTACCTCTGGAAAATTCGGAAAACTTGCCTCCTCCAGCAGTATCTCCAGGACACGTCCCAACAGCTCCAGGCGCTTCTCCTTTTCGGTTGTCTTCCGCATATCCTTGTAGATTTCGGTTAGGAATCGCACGCGTTGCGTACGCAGCAAGTCCAAGTGTATTTTCGAATCCTTGTAGCCAATCCACTCGACGGGCTTTCCCATTTTCTTCAACAGTTGATCATTGCGAAAATCCTCCATGGCCAAGTGAACGAGGCGGCGCTGTCGCTCCACACCATTCAGCAGACGGATTTCCTTGTCCAGCAGAATGTTGACCTCGGAAATGCGCGCTGGTCCCTCATAGTTGGCTGAGATCCGTTTCAGCTCCGCCCGTTTCCAGCGTGAGATTTCCGCAAAGAGCAAGTCAAAGTCGTCAGTGGTACGGGGGAACTGTTTGATTATTTCATTGCGTTCCACGCGCTCCTCCACGCACTTTTCGTAGCGCTCATCCTCATCCACGCGATTTTTTACCAAGCGCCTAGCGTTAGAACCATGCAAACATTATACGATCTGTGCATAAGTGCATCTAGAAAAGCAAGCTCGGATCTACACTGTAAAACGAGAAGGTTGCCTCGAAAGCAGCCGCTAAACTAAACCCAAATTTGGCTAAAATTTTGTATTTCCTTAAATATAACTTTTTATACTCTTTCACGAACTTTTTCGTATGTGTAGTGCTGTCCATCCGTATGAACGCCATTTTTTTCGCCGCTATTGAAGCTAAGGACTTGACAGTTGGAATATATACTCGTGTATTCCCGTGTTAGATAAAGTGTTACGATTTTTTGGCTAGGCCCACTGGGGGCGTGTTAAATCGAATTAATCTATTTATATCCCTCTTGATACATCAAATTTTACAGTTTATTGATTTCATCTAAAAATCGCACAGGAAATTTTTGGATACTGGAGCTCTATATTTGAATATATACTACTGGAGAGCTCCGCAAAAATCTCAACGAAAAAATATCATATGCTTTATCACCCTTAATAGTAATTGTGGCAACCACAATCGATTAAAAATTAAGGTGATATTTTTTCAAAAACTCAAAAAAAAAAAAGATTTTCTATAATGAATATATTTGAACGGTAGAATCAATCTAGAGGACAAACCATGAAAAAATTCCGTCAAACATGAAAATCGGTTCAGTTTTGACAAAGTTATGAGCGTTGAAAATATGGGAGCTATGGATCCGAGAGCTTTACAAGTCAAATTTTGTTGTCAATTTTGGAATGATTTTTGACCAAAAATTTGACCCCCTCAGAATCGGTTTTAATGTTGTTTTTTATACTAATTGTGGCAACCACAATCGATTAAAAATGTAAATTCGCATTTCTAAATTTAAAAAAAAAAATTTTTCGAAAATGAGTAAGGGGGGAGTACATGATATTTTATCAAAAAATCAAAAAAAAAAAATTATTTTCAATAATGAATATACTTGAAATGTAGAATTAATCTAGAGGACAGACCATGAAAAAAATGCCATCAAACATGAAAATCGGTTCAGTTTTGACAAAGTTATGGGCGTTGGAAATATGGGAGCTATAGATCCGACAGCTTTACAAGTCAAATTTTTTGTCAATTTTGGCATGATTTTTGACCAAAAATTTGACCCCCTGAGAATCGGTTTTAATGTTGTTTTTTATACTTATTGTGGCAACCACAATCGATTAAAAATTAAGGTGATATTTTTTCAAAAACTCAAAAAAAAAAGATTTTCTATAATGAATATATTTGAACGGTAAAATCAATCTAGAGGACAAACCATGAAAAAAAACATGAAAATCGGTTCAGTTTTGACAAAGTTATGGGCGTTGGAATTATGGGAGCTATGGATCCGACAGCTTTACAAGTCAAATTTTTTGTCAATTTTGGCATGATTTTTGACCAAAAATTTGACCCCCTCAGAATCGGTTTTAATGTTGTTTTTTATACTAATTGTGGCAACCACAATCGATTAAAAATGCAAATTCGCATTTCTAAATTTTGAAAAAAACAATTTTTCGAAAATGAGTAAGGGGGGAGTACATGATATTTTTTCAAAAACTTAAAAAAAAAAAAGATTTTCTATAATGAATATATTTGAACGGTAGAATCTATCTGGAGGACAGACCATGAAAAAAATGCCATCAAACATGAAAATCGATTCAGTTTTGACAAAGTTATGGGCGTTTGAACTATGGGAGCTATGTCAAACATTTTTGTCAACTTTGGCATGATTTTTGACAAAAAAGTTTGAATTCTCAGAATCGGTTTTAATGTTGTCTTTATACTCGCTCACAAAGTGAAAAGAGTATATTGGGTTTGTGCAATGTCCGTCTTGCTGTCCATCCGTCCACGTTGGTCACGCCACCCCCGCGAAATATAAAAATTCTATATTTTTCCAAAATACGTTACGTTCTACTGCAACGTTCTTACTTGTTTATACCCTGAACACATTGAAAGTGGGTAAATCAGAGCATAATGGTTTTGTGCAAATGTATATGAAGCTTTTACGGTAACGAGGATTGCGAAGTCGGTTACACCCAATTAAAATTTTTTTAAATTGCATGACGATATCTGTAATGTGCCAGAATAATAACTACAACCTGGGATAATGGATAACCAGGATTACAAAGCAGACCTAAACTAACGCGGAAGGTTCGAACCGTAAACCGAACCATCGGCAATTTGTTCAGGCTTGCAGCCATGATATCCACCCACCGATATTCCGCGGCACGCAGATGAATGTACTTCCACAGTATCCAGCGCCGCCAGTTGCGCTGAATCAACAGGATCTTCTCGAGCTTCCTCTCGGCGCGTTCCTTTTGCGCAAATGTTTGATATTTCCCGGGTATGATCGTAAAATCGTTGGCTGTGGACACGTATCTAATGTTGAAGTCATCCAGAAAGCATTGCACGGATTGCTCATGTGCTGTGTTCTATTATTATGGAATTCGATCAGCATATGTATTTATATTGAAAATAGCTATGCTGCCGCTCACCAAAGTCTTTTCCTTGGGCTCCCAGGTCTGCGTGTCCCGCGAGCGATAGCGTCTATACTTCCATTTATCAAAATACGGTCCAGTTTGGGTGAATGCATCCAAGAACAGCTTGCCACTAATCTTATCCTTGTAGCCGCACAAAAAGGGCTTAATAATGGCAGCGTTCTCGATCTCGACTATAATATTTTTGGGCTGTCCATCCGCCGAATCCTCGCCGGATATGTGCACAGTTAAGTAGTCCGGCAAACGGTATTTTCTGTGCAGCGAATTAGGTATACCGAATAGCATTTTATGCCCATCTCGATGATACTTACTCGTAGTACACGCTTAGACTCAATTCGGGTGCATAGTTGCTTTCACTGGTTTTCGGCGCATCGACATCCAGTTGAAACTTATGTATGCCGAACTCGTCCGCAACGGTGGAGTGAATGGGTATGGTATTGCAGAGCAGGCGATCCTCTTGCTTAACGATCAGAAGCTCCGGCTCCACTTCAAATCTGCGCGACAAGTCCTGCTTGACCTCGCCCATGGTCATGCAATTGGGATAGACTTGTGCGATGAAATTGTCGTGCGATATGCAAAACTTCACGGTGACATTTTTTACCGCCACAGAGCACTCGTCCGACGGTTCCGATTCAGTGCTACGGGGCATGTAGGCTGGTCCACATATTGCCCGCACCTTTGGGCGCTGCGAGGGCGCCACATTCAGCTGCATGTTGCACACATAGGAGGGCGGCGGGGGCGATTCCATGTCGCTCATTTTGTAGCTTGACAAAAAAATGTATATATTTATGCGTTTAATTCGATATTGGATACTTTCGGGAGCTTTGACTAGATCCAAAAACGGAACTGCCTGCTTCGATTGCAGTCAATGCCTGTGTGAGCCCTTCAAATGGGGCTGTTGGGTCAGTGGGGGTATGGGAAATCATTTGTTCAATAAATCTGTTGCTTGGCGCCCTGTTGTGGCAACGTGCCCTAGGCCACGCTACATTTTCCGCTTACAAACTTTATTACTGTTTATTACCGAATTGAGCACTGAGTTTTCTCACGCATTCGTAGTTACACAAATCTTTTTTATTTAAATGAATTTTATTTACACGAGCTTTTGTTTTTCTGCTAGTTTCTTGGAGTGAAAGCGCCTCTCGTCTAATGTGAGCCCGCTAGCTTTTGTCGGGGCGCTATAAATTCACAAGCAAACGTTTTTTTCTAATTGCCCTTATTTCGTTTTTCGCCGACTAAACATATCTGAATATCTCATGTATGAACAACACTTTTGTGGCCAAAATGAATCTTAAAGTTGTCATCATTTCATTATTTATTGCACAACTCTGAAGTGGATGCTGTGTAGACGCCGACAGTAATTGCTCTTACTAAATGGCTTTCAAGTTGTGGTATGCTTTTATCTCCTCGGGCATATATATGCACGTATGCTTTAAGGCAGTCCACACGTGATCGTGATTGGCTGCTGTGCCAAGACAAGAGCCGTGGAATAATGATGCCGATTAACAGTCATTTTGTTACTACTACATTATGGTTTAACTCTTTGGACTAAGTAATCATGTCTACATCTCTGCTGCGTCTTGCCAATTTGAATAAATAAAATATCTATTTTCGTTTTAGGTATCACCCTGAATCAATAAATTAAAGACAGTTGAAAGTTATAAAGCATTAAATCCTGAAAACCTTGATATTCATTTTACATCAAGGGTAAATGAGGTAAGGCTGCATACGTTACTATTACTAGAGAAAGAAATTTCCATACATTCCATCCATTTTATTCATCGAATTTCGCTTAAAATGTTTCCTTGTATCAAAAAAGAAATTGTTTAAAATTAACAAGCGACTTTAGGGACCCCAGTGCATGAGTAAATTAAGTATTAGGGATACTGTATATTATAACTTAATCCAGGGTATCTGAAATTCGGGCAAAACTCTTGATGTTGGCAAACAGATGCCAGATATTTTGAAGGCCACAACAAAATTACAATATTCAAGAGTGGCTTTTTCAAATTTGATATGCTCAAAATTGGGCTCTTTATCCAAAAAACAAAAGGCGGACTGTGCTTTTTTAATTAATAAATAATGTTTTTATTGTAATAGAACTTGGACTTAAGATTATGAGGCGTCAAAGCTGACTTGCGATCGGCACGCGCCACCTGCAGTCGGAAGGGACGTCCATTGAAGAAGTATTCCTTGTGATGCTGCACCCGCAGCAATTTACTCTGGGTGATCGTCGTAGCCGAAGGTGATGCTGTCGTGGGAGCGGATGTGCGATCGCGATGCTTGTCAGTCGTCGGTGCTGGCGAAGATGTTGTAGAGCTCGGTGTCTCCTGCATGATGGGCTTGATTTTCATGGGCTGATAATCGTAGCCGACGCCGGGTATATAGCGATAGGGTAGCGGTGGTATGGGTATAAAGTAGATTTTCGAGTCCTTTTTGGTTTTCTTTGTCTTGCTGCCGTTCTTGTTGTACTTGCGCAGGTTGAGCGGCTTCGAGGTGACCAAATAGTCCATATAAATGTTGTCCAGCGACGGAGACTGCACCAAGAGTTTGCTGATCTGGTGTGGGGGCGTGCCAGTGCCAGTGCCAGCCACATCCGAGCCGCTTGGCATGCGCATGCCGTAGGCGTAACCGCTGGCCGGCCTGGACGTGGCCGCGGCGACCAGGGCCAACAGCGCAGCCAGGGCGCAATGTGCGTGTGACAGAGAAGGCATGCTGCGGATGAAAAAAGAGAAAGAGGGAAGTGGAGTTCAGTAAATCTGTGTGTACGCTTTGTATGTCAAGGCAAGCCTATAAAAGTGTCCACAAATTGCGGATCAGCCGCCCACGCCCTACATTCAGATCGCAATTGTTGCGAGGTTTGATTGATGGACTAATGGCTACCAAAATATTAATAATAGCCAAAGTCGAGCATTACAGATACAAATAAAGCGTTGGCAGCGTTTTTCTGTTTTTTGTTTTTTGCAAGTCACAAATGCCGAATAATTCAATAATAAATAAATCGGCAGTGCGCATCAAAGCGTGAAATATTTTTTTGTGCAGAAAATGCTCGCCAATTTATTGTTAGGTTTCTCACGTTCCAGACACAAACACAAGAAACACAAGAAAAATATGATTTCGAGAGTCTTGATTTGATTTACTTAAATGAAAGCATTTAATGCACGCTAATCAAAACGTGGACGCCGACGTCAACGTCGCCGTTGCCGCCGCCGCCGCCGCTGTCGACGCCTGCTGAGCAATTACGCTAATGAGCATGGCGAGCGCCATCTGGCGGCGCATTTCAACGCCTGAGTGATTAATGAGCAAGTAAAAAATAAATTGATCAATAAAAGCAGAAAAAAAAGTCAAATCAAATCGAGAGAAAAAAACCGGCGGCAATGGCAGCCTAAACGGCATCAATTTAAAATCGAGACAAGAGCGATAACGTTAACATGTTTGGAGATTGGAGGCGTAAGCGTCTGGTTGCGCCCCCCACCTGCTTGATTATGCAAATTAAAGATACATATCATAAATAAACGCGATTGAGTATAATCTATCTAAGATTTGCCTAATACCTTGATTCTAACGAAATTCGCCGCTGGCAGTTCTGGGATTTCGCGTGTGGCGCCCTCTATTGACCTTGCTGCAAAAAGATCAGGCAAAAAATCAAACAGTTGGGAATTGATAAATTGCAGAAAGTTCGCCAGTAAGTAGCTGGTAACATGGACTGCTGCAGTAAACTGTGCCAGGGTACGACCCGCATGAAATATGAGCAGGGAGGTAAAAAAAAGCTAACGCCTTTTTTAGCTTTCTTTGGTTTGGCAGGTTGTGGGAGTGTTCACCATTCTATCTTTGTAATTTGATATAACGAATTATTGAGCGAGCATCAATGGCTCGATCACAGATATGATCACAGTAAATGGCTGCGAGGTGGTAGAAGAAGTTAACTGCAAAGATAACCTTAACAAGTTGGAACAAGAATGTCGCACTAAAAGAATTTGAAGAAATAGCTTTTTAACAAGCTAGGTTTAGTAGCTTTTCCTTGGACATTTTTTAATGATGTATCCACTCGCCATTTTAAATGATCTTTCTTGTTTTCGTTTCTTTTTTTTCCAATTATGAAAGATTGTTTTTTTATTATCATACTTTAACCAGTCAAGGTCGCCTTTGTTTTATGCCTATCATTTGTTGAACCCGACTAATTAAGTCACAACGCGACAACGTTAGCCGCTGGCAAGAGTGAAAAGTGCTCGCAGAACGAAAGACTTAGGCAACGAACTTGCCTGCTGTGCCGCATTTATGCATATATGCACATATGATTAATAAATTTCTAACAGCTGTCAAATGCACAAATGCGTGTTTGTTTATGCAAATTGATGAGCATTTTATGGGCATTTATTTAAATTGCACTCACTTTTTAATGGCTGTGGCTAAAGCTGCAGCTGTTTGTGTTTATTAAATTTGTTTTTTTTTTTTTAATTTTATGCGCAATAAATGATTGTCGAGTGTCCTTCCGTCGTTGATGTGTAATTTAATGTGTACTTAAGAGCGCATAAATTATCAAATATTTAAATTCTTATTGAATAACTCGACTTTTGCAACTTATATTTGCATTAGGAATCTTGAAATTGTTTTATAAGTAGTAGTAGCTAGTGTTATCACGATTTTATTTCGAAATGTGTTTTAGATACGCGCTTTTCAGATGCTCCTGGCACTATTATTCCGAAAACTTAAGCCTTATACGTTGTTAGTTAAGCGCGCAGCGATTTTTTTGACGTTGTGGACGCCTCGAAGAGCGGCAAATAAATGAGATCTGCGGACTACGTGTAATTTGTTTTTTTTTTCTTAAAACCAAAATCACTTTGCTCAGCTTGCCCGTCGCTGCCGCAGTCGGCGTCACTGCTGTCGTCTACGACGTCGTCGTCGTCGTCGTCGTCTTGGTGCTACGTCATCAACTCGGACTTGGCTTAGACCTGGCCGATTGCTCGGCTGTAAGAGTGAGCGTTCACTTGCCGGCTCAAGTCGTCTCGATGTGTGTGAGGTCCGAGGCAACCGGGAACGTCGGCCGACAATGATCTCGATGATGAGCCAACGCGAACGTGGCGAACGAACTGCATCAATTTGCCACTTTATTGTTTGCCTGCTTACTGTTACAGTTTGCCATTGCACTTTGCGGGTTTTGCTTTGCCATTTGCTTGACAAATTCAACAGGCCGAACAGGCGAATTGATTCATTGCAAATTGCCGAGAGTGCCGCCGTCCACCAGTTGGAAAGTGTCAGAGCACGCTGGAAACTCAATATCATCAGTCGGTCAGTCATATACTTAGCTTTTGATTAAATTACCAACTGCAATAGCCACGGGCACCGCCACTGTTCTGCCCGTGGCGCTGTCCCTGACACCCTGGACGTTGCCAACCGCTTTTGTCTTTGCGATTTGTGCACAAATTAGTTACAAATGAACCTACGACAACAAAGGCCGCTGGGTAACACGAAGCTACAGTGAAAATCAGGTTGTTATTGACAGGCCACCGAATGCCACAAGCTGGTGCTGGAGCTGGCGCTGGAGCTGGACGCTTTCAACGTGCGTGTGCCGCTTTAAGGGTTCGCGTTTGCGTTTTCGTTTTCCTCTGTTTTTTGCGTATTCTAATTGGCGCCAGCAGGCGTTACCAGCAAAATGTGTAAGCTCTTTTTAAATGGCATCGCGTGATGTGTTGACGTTTGGTGTCTGTGTCTTGGCTTCGGCTTGTTGGCCAGGTTAGTGGCCCTCTTTGGTGACCTTTGGCCGTGTGGAAGTCAACTTCCAAGCTTTGACCCAGTGCGCTCAAAATTACAGCTATCTGTGGGAAGCACATATGAACACATATGATTGTCGAAATTGATAGCTGACTTCCATTTCGTTTGGTGTTGCAAAGGGTTATGTCAATGCTAGACGGTTTTATGGCCGGTAATTAAAATAAGTAAAAACAACGAATTTTACATTCAAATGTACTTTTGGGTACCATTATATAAAACCCACCTGCCATGTGCCCCAACACTTTCCCATCTTTCACCAGCTACAGCAACACTAATTAGCCATCGTTTCTAGCCGCAGAAACTACACGTGTCTGTGTATGTACTATCTGAGTGCCCCATCTAATTTGAGTTCAACCTTTTTGTTTAGTGTCTATGCTCTGTACAAGCAAGTGACATAACCGCAAATATATCATTTGCCTTTTGTTTACCAATCCCTCCAGTGGAATGGCAATCAAAACACCTTTAAATATTAATTAGCCGTGCCGGCAGCACCAGCTTCCCCCTGTCAGCAATTACGCGTGGCCAATGTACGCAAAAGTGTGTGTTGAAGTGCGTAAACTCTCGCACAGCATCAGCATCAGCATCAGCAACACCATCAGTAACAGCAACAGCACCAGAGGCAGATATTTTGCTGCTGTTTGTTCTAATCTAACTAACTGCACGCATCTGGTAAGCACAAGAACAACAAGTTCTGCCTGGCGCTGGCATAATTGTTAGCGATTAGACAACACAAATCACGAACGAGCTGTAAACGCCAGCCAGCCAGAGCTTGTAATCTCATATCTGCATCAGACGAGCGCTCCGTGTGAGCTAAGCTGGGAATTATTAAGAGTAATATGTTTAATGCTGACGGAAGCAATATAGATAGATAGGCAGAAGCACGAGACAATGACAACGGCTGCCACCTGTATAAGATCTCGCAAGCTGGGTGCTTCTGCTGCTGCTGCTGCTGCTGCTGCTTCTGTTGCTGTCCACAGCACGAATTTTGAGCTCTTGCAATAAATGACAGACAGGGCTGACTGGGACGCTTGCGTGTTTGACTGCTGAGTAAGAAATGTTTTCAGACAACTGTTTGAGTCTGACAGTCGGCAGGCCAGTTATATGGCTAACATTTCCATTAGCCAGAATTAACGTTGATGGCGGGAACACCCACCCGCAGTTGGGGTTAAGGCCAGCGCTACGTCACTCTTAAGCCGGCCGGCCGTTCGTCTAGATGATATGTTCATAAATATGTCTATCTAATTATATGTAGTTTCACATTTTATTGTCGATAAATTCGCAAGTTCATTAAACTCATTCGCCGCCAAGTGATTAAGCTGAATCAGCCTAACTGGCCTTTGTCTTAACGTTTGTCGTTGTCGCCGTTGCCGTTGTTTTTGGGTCTCCGCTTGGATTTGAGGCGTTTGGCATGTGGGCTTCGCCATTTAATTGCCACCCGACTTTCGCGCCGTGCACTCGGAATGAAGTTGTCATCGTTTGGCGGCTTATGCAATGTTAAAAATCTCGATCCGTCTTTTTTGTTTGGTTTTTCTGAGTAATGCAATACACTCGATTGGGGTCAGCGCTGGACGCCAATTACACGACTCTGACTTTCATTGAAAGTTAAATATTTGTAGAGCAGACGAAAGGAAATGCAACGAAAGGAAAATAGCACCGCTCAATCTGCAACAGCATCAGCAGCAGCAGCAGCAGCGATGTTTAAGCTGCAAATTCAATATTTGCCCATCGCATTTGGGGATAAACTGGCGATGTTTATATCTCAAATATAAAGGGTGTATTGAGACTCCGAATAATATTAAATATATATTAAATATACGATTGTTAAAAAAATTTATATTTTTTTATTTTATTTGTTGTTGTTTTATTGTATTGAATCAAAATTTTTCTTTGAATAAGAAAAAAGGAACAGCTTCTTTAAATAACTAAAGAAGTGAAACCCTTTGAGATAATATTCAAGGGTATTGAAGAGTCAAGCATCTATCGGCAATTTGTGCATATATTTATTTATTTTATTATTATTATTTTTGATGTTTTTTTTGTGAAAGTGCCAAGTGACCACAAGTAAAAAGGTTAAACTGAGCGCCGAAGCGTGCCCTGCACCGAATTAGCTGTGGGCTCTGATCGCAGTCGAAACTGGGCTGCTGTGTATTGAGTTAAGTAGAATCTGTGGCCCCGGCAACGTGATGATTCAAGTCAAACAATAATTTAAACGTATCCAGCTGGTAAAGAGAAATATTATGGGCGAATATAAATTTGGTTTTCAAATTTTAGAGCTGAGGCCAGGTAGTTTCTTTCTGGCATATATAGTTTTCGCTTTCACACCTCCCACATCAGGTATCATTAACGATTTGCGCACTATATCTCAATTACTTTATATCCGCACTATAAACACACAAAACTTTCCAATTTCCTGACAATTGGAGCAAACGATTGATAGTTAAGTTTTATGGCCTCTTCTGGTTTATAATTGCAGGAGATTTCAACACGTTGTCGGACTAAAACTGAGCCGCAAAACTTCTTTGGCTTTTCACAATTAGTGAACAAGAAATATGTTTTATTGTTGGAAAACCAGTTGGCAAAAATCAACAAACCACAAAAAAAAAACCCAAACAAATTACATATTTATATTTGTATTGTATTAGTGTCAATTGTATTAAATGTATTAATTAGTCGGCGCAAATGGATGTAAAAGAAATCATTTTAAATGAATTTAATTGCCCCACCACTTTTAACTACTTTCAGCCACATCAGCAGCACCAATTATTTCAATTGGCTTTTAATTTTGTTATTATATAGGTATTGTCTTTTTGCTGGATTAAATACTTGCGCCTACGGTTCTAAAAATTCTCTTCAATTATTGTAGATTTCAGCTGGTTTCCATATCTGCGACCTTGAGGCAAAACAGCGTGTTGGAGCCCTTTCACGGCCAATGTCAATAAACTTTAAATTCTAGCGAATACATACACTAAGCAGCTTCCCCACGTCCACATCTAGTTGACACTTAACTTGTTATCAATGTATCTATTTTCATTTCGTTTATATTACTGTCCGAGCTGGTAATTAAATGTTCCCTGTGGCGCTGCAGCCTCAGCCGGGAATGGCCATAAAAACTTAAGATTCAATTGAAATGAGATAAGCATCTCGCCTTTAAAAGCGATTCAAAATGATGTACTAGTTTCTAGTTTGTGGATTAAAAGGTAGTTTTTTTTGTCTGAAGCCGTTAGAAAGTAAAATAAGGCAACATAAAATAAATCTAATATTTTTATAAAAAATTGTATCAAAAAAATGTATGCTAAAAAGAAATTCGACGAGGATGGGATTCGAACCCACGCGTGCAGAGCACATTGGATTAGCAGTCCAACGCCTTAACCACTCGGCCACCTCGTCACGTGTCGTGTATAGTCCTAAAGTTTTACTAGTTATAATTGGGAAAGCAGTGCAACAATACACACCGTGCACAGCAGTGCAATAGAATCAGCAATTGAATGAAGCAGTGCACGGATTGCAATTTGCAAATATTGTATTCTATGTGTATCTACTTCATGCTTATAATATGAACATATGCATATAGAATGGATGCATGAGCTTATATACATTTGCGTAAAGTGCAAATTGACGGTAAGTTTAATTTTATTATTAATTTTAGAATTTGAAATAAGAATTTATATATTTATTACATTTTTGCACTGCTTGCGTTTCACCTAAGCTGTGAATGAAAAGAGCAACTGGTTGCCAAGGTCGCATATGACGAGGTGGCCGAGAGGTTAAGGCGTTGGACTGCTAATCCAATGTGCTCTGCACGCGTGGGTTCGAATCCCATCCTCGTCGATAAAGATTATTTTTTAATATGCATAAAAAATAAAGCTCTAAGTTTTAAATAGAATAATATAAAAGAAATAATTCTTTGTAATTATAATAAATTAAATTATTAATAATATAAAAGAAGTAATTTTTTGTAATTATAATAAATTAATTAAAAACACAAATATCCATATTTTTCTATACAATAACAATATAACATTTAAAAATCTAGTTTCTTATTTCAACAGATAAGTGAGGAGGGGGGAGCTATTTATTTTGAATTTAAAAAGCCATTTGTAATAAAACAGCAATACTCCTTACCATTTAAATTTAAAATTATAAATTTAAATTTTAATTTACACATAATACACGTATAATGAAGAAATTCATAAAAACCAAGTGCGACGAGGATGGGATTCGAACCCACGCGTGCAGAGCACATTGGATTAGCAGTCCAACGCCTTAACCACTCGGCCACCTCGTCATGTTGCCTGCCACCGGCACAATGGGGGTTCTGAACTATTTTAGAGGGCTCTAAGAATTTTTTGTAGCGAAGTATTCTGTTTGCTCAACAAACACAAACGATAATTATGTCAATGAAAATGGCGCAAATAATGCAAAGTCAATTGTGTGTACTCGGCTAAGTGATTGCCCTGACTTGCAGGCATCGAAATAAAAACTCACCTGTTTGCGGTTAAAGAAAGTAGCTAAGTGGTGGCGCGTGGTTTGCGGCGCCTGGAGTGCAGTCCAAGTGCTCAATTATTCTACAATATATGTATGTACATAGGTGAACATTTGCGGAATACTCTAAAAAGCAAAGTATAATCGTCTTGTAATAAATAAATAACGCTTGTATTTATTATTTGTTACTTGCGATCTCCCAAGGCTATCGAAATTCCGAGATTACTCAACGAAAACCATTTTCTTTGAATTTCGCAATGGATAGATCATAACCATCAAAGTAATGAGTATGAGTGTATGCGTACAGCGATTATTTTGACTACGTTTTATTAGGAAGGGTATTTCGAAATGTGTACGTTTCGGCAAAAATTGACATTTTTGCGCATTTTATTCATAGAATCGATTTGTTTGCTTAAGCATTCTTGAGCGCTCATCTTAAAAGGGCTTTTCATAATTCAAATACAAATGCGGCCGCTTGCTGACCCAGTTATTTTTGTAATTATTCATTTAATATTTGTTATTCTATGTGTTTGTCTCTATCTGCTATCGCTCACTTTGAGCATATCAAAAGATTTGTATAAAAAACAAAAGTAGTTTACTTTAAATGCGCTGCGAGCAACGTCAGCGGTATACCAAGATGAACTCCAGAAGTTATTGGCCTAAGTACTATGTGGATGTCCAGTTGTCAACCGTTGCCATTGTCGGCAGCGGTGTTAATGAACCCTTGTAGCTGATAGCAGTTAGTTGTTTACGTTTAAGTTCACGTACGTTCCGATTGCCAGCATTTACACCTAGTGCGATTCAACGGCCTCGTTTGGAAAGTGTGCCCAAGTTTGATGATGCGCAGGCACGCGCGTTTATATTTAGCATTTAGTGGAAACTATTCGCAGAAGCACAAAAAGCCCGCTGTCCGGAAATAGTCACGTGCACAAGGACATTCCAAGGCTAATTACGTTGGCGCGTCGCCTGCGTTGTGGCAGCGGCGGCAACAGTAGCGCGGGCTTGCCTTTAACTTGGCTTGGCTCGGCTTTATTATAGCACCACCCGTTCATTATTGTTGTTGCACTCTCTGTTCCCGTTGTCGCGCCTGTTCTGGCATCAGCGCAATCTACGGCATCCAAGTACATAGGACGTGTACAAGGTACCTTAAGCTGCATCTGTATCTGTATCTGTATCTTTGCATCTGCGTGGTTGTCTCCAGTTGCAGTTACAACCGCCAGTCGCCGCTTAATTAGCTATGTAATTTATTATTGCCCTAATCTTTTAGGAGAGCAGCGCCGGCGCCAACGCCAACGCCGCTGGCATTGACAAATAAACAAATTATTTATATTAGAATATTAATATTAGCAAGCATCCAAGCTGTGCAAGTCAGGGAGCGCCTATCCATGTTTATCTGCCTGTCTATAAAGTCAACATAATTATACGACGCTCTCTCCGGCAAGCGGAGGCTTGGCCCAAGGCAAGGTCCGAGACAAGGGCTTCATATGCAGCTATGACTGGCATTAACTTAGAATTATGCAGATAGTAAAGATGCACACCACACATGTACGTATGTGTACGAATGTGTGTGTGTGTGCACATTGATGTAATCGCACAATTATGCCCAATTATGCAACAGCTGCTCGTGACTGGGCTGAGTGGGGCGGAGCTGCAGTTACAGATACAGGTGCTTAAGCTCTCGGTGCTAAGCAGAATGCTTTGTGGATATCATTGGCTAATGAGCGTTCTATCACCCATCGCTTCCTTATAGCCCTGCGCCCGACCGCAGCCAACCTTGGTGTCATAAAAATTAAAATACATCATCGCGGGCGTTTGTGCTCGGCGCTAGTTACAAGGGAGTCAGGCATTCAGTTCCGTAATTAACATTTCTGGAATTTCTTTCTTTTTTTTTTGGAATTGCATGTGCACTTGCAGCAGCATCAGCATCAGCAGCAGCGGGGGGCATTGACACTTGGTGGCAATTATAATTATGTTTATGCACTTAAGTTTGGGTTGCCAGCAATTAGCCAATTTATCACTTGAATGCGACCCCAGAGATCTAAACAAATCTCACAATCAGATAGAGCAATGTGAACTGCTTTGGCAATGCAAACAACAGCTAACCACATGCAGCAGGCCAACGCTTCTTGCCCGGCTTCTTTTGCGCCAACTCGATTCTTGGCCAGTTCTGCGCTTGCGCAGCGGCGACGCGTCGCAGCGCCGACTGCGCCAGTGTCTTCGTCTTGGCCAATATAAAGCGCAAGTTCTTAACGTGCTCACACCCATTGGCAGTTCAACGCGTCTGCTGTGCAGTCCATCCGTAGTTTTGCTTGTGCTTCGCCTCAAAGGACTCTAATCCTGTTCATCAAAAAGCAAAAGCTTTCTATTTGGATTACAAGTATAAATTGTGAAAAATTAAAAAAAAAATACAGTTATCGTTGAGGTTCTATAGCTCATTTATTATTTTCATAAAAACGACTATAATAATAGTAGTAGCACGATTTTGGCGATAATTTGGGAAAACAAATAAATTGTTCATCTAAAAGTTTTGACCGATCATTCCTGTAGCAAATAAAATATACTATTTGGAATATATGTTAGGAGCAACGTGACGGCTCAAAATATATTTTTTGTTGTTGATATATTTATGTTTATGGTTATTTAGCTTTTAGATTTGTGCATAATACAAAAAACTTATAATGGTATATGTGTTAAAGCTTTTATAAAGTAGTATCGTGGAGAGTTTGATACTTGTTTCAGGGCTTAAAGAACCCTATTTGGAAGCCTATGGGATGGAATCGTTAAAGCCTGCGTCGTCTGCAAGCTCTTAATAAACTGTAAATATAATGCTCATAAAATTTGAACGGTTTGTTGGGAGCCTGGTGATACTGTTGATTACCATGTTAGGTACATCTTCGGAACAGAAAACGTTAGATATAAAAACGATACTTTTTAAACCGATTGTTATTATGGGAGCTATATGATATGGTTGTCCGATTCGGTCGATTATATAGTCGCACATTTGGAAATGGTTATATAGACTCGGCTGTTGATACTAATCAGGGGTAAATATCCCAAATAGGCTCGGAGACATCTCCTTCCATAAAGTACACACTTAGTGACAAATTCGGTGAGATCATCGCGTTTCTAATATAAAATTCAATACTCCCTTTGCAGTAAGCCTTGTGCGATGGCAGTCCACATGTGGATAGCGTATCTGCGCATTCTGCTGCCATTGCTGCTGATCTACTCGTCGTATGCCGCCAATCTGTCGCAGCTGGTCAAGAAGCAGACGCAACCGAAGCAACCACAGATACCGCAGGCGTCGCAGCAGCAGGCAACAACCCACAATGCCGCAGCTGGGCAGCAGTATGCGCATGAGTCGGAGATGGCCGCAGAGCAACAGGACATTAAGAGCGAGGAGGAGGAGGACGATCCTTATCAAATGGTGCACGAGTTCAAGCAGGGTTCGCGCCTGCCAGCCTCATCCTCCAACTATGCCTGGAACCCGTACATAACTGCAGCTGCTGCAGCCGCCGCCAACAGCGGGCCCATCAATCCATATGAGAGTTTGCCGCCGCCTGGACCGACTATGCCTATGCCCAAGATGCTGCCATTTATTGGGTATGCCCAGCCGCTGCTTATACCCTTTCCACTATACATAGCGCCGGACATGTTCTATCCCACCTATCCGGGCTCGAGCAACGAGCTGGAGGATGTGGTCATGTCGCGCGCAGCTGGCGAACGTCGTCCCCCGTCGCCTCATTCATCCCGCAACTCGCCCATATACTACGTGCGCCTGCCGCCCACTCCGTACATGTTTGTGCCCACCAATCTGGCGCCCGCCCCGTTCGGCAACAGCTTCTCACCGCTGCTGACATACCAGCCCATGCCCACATTCTCGACGTTTGGTTCCGTCTTCAATTTACCTGTCAACTTTCTGGCCAATGGCAAGCCCTCTGGCATTTATCAAATGAATGCGGCGCCCAACGATCTGGCTCCATTTACGTCTGGATTCGGCAGCAGCTTCAATGTGCGCCCACCCACGCCCACCAATCCATATAGACCAGCTCCGGCCGCCGGCTACGGACAGGCGCAGCAAAATTTCGGCCTAGCCGCATTGCCCGCACCGCAACAGGACTCCAAGTTGACCTCTCTGAAGCGTCCGTTTGTGTTCAACGGCCGTCCTGAGGACATCTATATACTGCCCAACAATCTCAATTCTCTGTACAATTACAACGAGCAGAATTACTACTGATTGCCCTGGCCATATTTGGGGCGTGGCATAAAGAAAAAGTATTACTAAATGCATTTAAATAAACTACTATTAATAAAATTGAAGCACGTATTTAAATATGCCCCAGCAGAACAAATTTAGAAAGAAACTGCGCACTTACTTCAGCTTAAACATAAAGGCTTGTGTATCTTAAAGTCAACCAAAGTTGCTTATCTACTTTTTTGACGCCCTTTGGTCGCTTATCAGTTGTTATCAACTACTATCAACGAAAAATATAAAAACCCCTGATTTAAGGGGGTACTTGGAATATTATTTATTCAACAAAAACCAAAACTGTAAGTGTGTTGATAAATAATATACATATATTGTCTCAATACTTACAAATTAGGTTTATTAAAAAACGTAAATCAATTTTCTTTTTATGTTTTGAATAAAAAGAATTTACTTCCTTTAATCGCCAATAGCTGCCACTTTTTTCGTCATATTCTCTATGTACTGGGTATCCCCCAAATATTTGGGCTGACCAACAAGCTCGCCGCTTTTCGTATTAAACTCATAGACAACTGGGACACTATTGGGAATGTTGACCTTTTCAATTTGTTCCTCAGACAGGCCTATAATGAAATTAGAGTTTACAGATCTGTAGAGCGATATATCTACGCGACGCACCTTCAATGTGCTTCACCAGAGCTCGGGCCACAGTACCATGGACGACGATCAATATGCGTGTGCCGCTCAGCACATCTTTTTTGATCTCCTCCCAGACGGGGCTGATGCGATCCACACACAAGCGCATTGATTCGGTGAAGGGAAATTCGGCGGTGGGCACATCTTGGAAGGCGGAGTTGTTGGTGATCTGATAGTAGTAGATGTTCGAGGTCTCGATTGGGGGTGGCAAGCCGTCGTAGTTGCGTCGCCAGAACTGTACCTGCTCCTCGCCATACTGATTGGCCAAATCCCGTTTGTTGGCGCCCGTTAAATTGCCGTAATGGCGCTCGTTAAGTCGCCAGTCGGACACAATCGGCAGAAAGGAGCATTTCATTTCGCTCAAGATCACATCGGCTGTATGTTTGGATCGATTCAGCTTCGAGCAATAAACCTTGTCGAATTCCATCTTGGCGTCCAGCAAGCTAGCTGCCGCGATGTGTTGCGCCTGCTGCAAGCCTTTTGCACAAATCAGAACGTTTATCAGTATATGCTTATGGATATGTATATGTATTTTCATTGTTGTAAGCTTACCACCCGCACTGAGCGGTGCATCGTGCCACCCGCAAAACAGATTCTTCAGATTGAACTCGCTCTCGCCATGCCGCAATAATACCAGCCGATTCGTTTTTATCATGAGGTTTGAGCTGAAGTGAAAAGAAAAAAACTGCTTTATAAACAATAGCGCTGCCATTTAGTTTAAAAAATTTAAAATAATTGTGTTAGTATGTCTACCTCATTGGCTTTTGAAAACCCACTAAATAGAAAATATTTAAATTTATCTTTCGATTTATTTGAGCCAAGCTTCAAAAATTCCCGTTGTCCTACAAAATACCCTAACTACGTACTTCGATAAAGCCCGTTTCTAGTGCCTAATGCTTGGCAACTCTTTGTTGAGCCATGAGTCTCGGCCTGATACTTTTTGAAACGCGCATACCGCACATATTTTTGGCTAACGTATCCGAAAGATACAGAAAAACAATCCACGCTCACATGCCAAACCTAAGCAAAACAAAACAAGTAAGAACGTTGCAGTCGAGTGTAGCCGACTGCGCAATACTCGTTCGCTATAACAGTTATAACAGTTTAAATCAGTCGAAAACGGTCACGAAACTCATGAAATAGATTTTATAGATTTTTTTTTTTTTTTGTATGATCTTTAGAGGTCATCACACATATATATTTTCAAAATTTGCTGTGTCTAGCTTTAAGGGGGATATATAGAGATATTTATCCGACACGGGTATACACAAGTATATATTCCCAGTTTCAAGCCTCTAGCTTCAATAGGGCACAAGAATTGCGTTCATACGGACGGAGCAAGATGGACATTGCAAAAAGCCAATATACTCTTTTCAATACGTGAACGAGTATACAAAAGAAACGACGCGAAGAGATATATATGTAAGTATATCCGAGTATCGGCTAGCCAGACATGGACACAGCGCGCACGCTTTGGCATCGCTTTATTCTGCTCTCGGTCTCTGTGTTTTGCTCGCCATATTCGCCGTTTTCGAGGTATCAAATTTTTGTTTGTTATTTCGCGTTTCCTCCAAAACGGTTACTGTTGTTGTTGCCGTTGCCGTGCCGTTGCTGTCGCTGCCATTGCATGCCAACATATACACATTGGCATAGTTTGGATCTATATATTTATTATTGTTTCGTTGTTGTTGCTGCGCTCACTCGTTAACCACACGCTGGAGAACTGCGCGCCAAAGCGTCGTTCGTCTCACCCCTCGCACACATTGTACTTACGCCTGACGCTGTCGCAGCTCGCTAAGCTCGCGCATTATTTTTTTTACGAGTAGTTGTTTGTGTGTTTTGATAAATATTTGTCGGTTTTTTGGCGTAGCCTTTTGTTTTTCGTAATTTAACGTTACAATTTCTCTTTTAATAACTTGAACATCACTTGCTGCGTCTCCTTTTCTCACTCTCGCACTGTCTGCGTGCTAATATCCAACTGGTGTGCCCTGCGTTTTCTTTTGTATATCGCTTCTGGCTGCAACTACGCTTCTTTTCCTATTGGCTGCGGTCGAGTACTGCGCAAATTCTTATTGGCAAAAATATGAGCTGCTGTTCAACGTCGCAGTCACCGTCGCCGTCAACGTTGTTGATGGCTGCGGCACGACAGCTGATGCTGAGCCGGTTGTTGTTGTTGTTTGGTTCCGCAGCACGCCGAGAAGCAAGCGAAAAATCAATAAAAAGACCTATGGACACGCGAACCGAAATTTCGAATTCTTAAATAATTCTAATAAAAATATATTTGAATAATTTAATTGGTAATTTGTTTTGACCAACTGAGCGTTGATTTTTTAAACGTTGTGTAATCGGTCGAATAGATAATAAAACTAAATTTTTTGATCTTGGTCACGAGCAAACTGGGATACAATTTTTTGGATTTTCTTTTTTTAATGTTCATCTAAAATTTCAGTATAATATACAAAATGTCCAATACTATTGACAAATATTTCTGTGATAATTGAAATCTGTTAAAGTTAACTTATTCTAAGAAATAAACTGTACCACAGTGCAAACAAATCACATTTGAAAAAGCTTTTTCTTATAAATTTCAAAATAAATTTGTTTGAAAACATTGCATTTAGCGTATTTACGTATGTATAGGAATAAAATATATATAGAGAGAGAGAGAGACAGAGAGAGCAAGAGAGAGAAATTAGCGAGCTATTCGGCATTAGTATACACATATACTACCACAAACGAAACAGCATTCAAAACAATTCATTTCTCGCTCAAGAATTGGCTCGACTTTGATATTGATCTTTGAGCTGCTATGTTATTTCCTTGGCAATTCTCCAATAAATGATTTCACTAAACAAAGTGTCGCTAGATAAGAAATTTGACGATAACAACGTTTTCAAACAAGGCTAAGCTAATCACAAATAAAAATTAATCGGAGTTCTTCACTTTGATTCACTCTCATTTCTCTCTGGTTTTCTTTTCTTTTCTTTTTTGTCTGATATATATTTTTGAAACGTATTAAAATGTACATATGTATGTATGTATGTTGGTAAACTGTTAATTTAAAAGCCTGCTTAAATATGAACACATAAATTGCCAATCGTAAACAGATCTCATTACATATTATTAATATTAAAGTTTTATTATTATTATTATTATATATTTTTTTAAAGAGAATTGGATGTTATGACCTTAAGCTAAGACAAAATAATTTTACTAAAAATGTGAGGTTATGGCATCGCTTCAATAGTACAGTTATAGCAAACATAATATTTATTTTTATTTATTTATAAACACTGTCAATGTAAATAATATTACAGGTAAGCTAACCAATAAAACTTAAAGCCACTTGTCTTTTTAGAAGATCAAAATAAACAATATTCATTTTTATGTTTTTCCATTTATATAGTTTTTCGTAACGAGTTTTATCGTAGTATTAACTATACTGTTATATGTAGCTACGATATTATATGACCGCCTAGAATTGATCAGTTGAATCAAAGTTTTTGAACAAAACACAACCTTATGATTTTACCTTTTGCTTGTGAGGTTTGTAAGGGTATTTGATAGTCGATGGCCTACAGATAACGGTTTTACCGTTTTTCACAACAGTCTTAATCTGTTAAGAAAAAAGATAAAGCTCAGATATTTCATAATATTATATTATTTTTTTTGCATGTCATCGCTATCTGAAAGTATTATAATGATCGGACCACTAAACACAGAAGTTGTTTAAGAATCTATTCCTAGAGCTGTGCTGCTGCCAAAAAAACGTGCAGCTTTTGGCTGTGTAAATGGTGTAGGCGTATGTGGTTTGATACCCTACATCCACTGAACATTTGCAAAATATAAGGGTGTACCAGTTTTGTGGTATTTGGTACAGCTAGAAGAAGTTTATTGTAAATTACAGATATTATTATAGTACAGAATTGCAGCCTTTGTTTTTTAAGCAGGTTACTACAAGAGCTTGAGACAGCAAGTAAGAAGCTTGAGAATTACAGGATATCTACTAGTCGGAAACTCCCGACTAAAGCACACTTGTTATGCACATATGTCATTGGTGACTTAATGCGGTGCCTTAATCCACAATTGTATTAAATCTATTATTTTGGCGATCTGCTCCAGTCTGGCATACACGACCTTTTTGTTGAAAGTCTTTCCAGAGCCGATTGCGTCCCAACGATCTTGTCGCCGTCGCGGCTCATGGCGCTGACGAAGGGCTGTCAGAGTCACCGGCTCCGTATAAAGGTCTAAGCCAGCCGTGAGCATGGCTCAGTTTGCAGAGCAACGTGCGTGAGCATCTTTGTCGGTCCAACAATTGCGTATATCACTAAATGTTTGAGTATTTGTAATTGTGAGTTTCGCTTGTGACTTGTGAAAAATGCATTTTCCGGCGATCGGCGACTTCTATCAGCGTTTGCTATTTCTGCTGCCGTTCTCAGCAAGTGGGTATTATTATTAAGAACTCAATCTACAAATCAACCAACTGTGTCCAAAGAATATATCTGCAACTGTCAATTGTAACTATGCAGATGTAACAATGTTTTCTTTTTGTGTATGTATTATATACAACTAGTTTTACGACCTGCAACGGTACATGACCAATGCGTATTGTTACGCAGCACCCCCTATTGGATGAGTTTATGAGCCATCTCAAATCTGTACCATCGTATGTCACATTAAGCACCCATAAAACTGTCAAATTGAAGCGGGAGTAGAGCACACGCATCATCTAATGGATGGCAAACAAGCCAGGGGCTTGTAAATAATAACAATAATTAAAATCGCATGCACAAATGCTTTGCGAAAGCCATGGAAGATGCGACAGCAATGGTATTGTTGACAATGATTATATAAGATGGCGCAGATATCACAGAGTTTTGGCGATTTTCGCTGAAATTGGACAATTATAGTTCACTTTGGGGCTTTGCAATTGTTTCTGCGTGTTGGGAATTGAGTCAAAACAGTTAGCCATTGTCGGTGAATGCCAATGGATTGGCCAACCAACGAGCCTTAGGCGTGCGAGAGGCTCAAATGTGAACATAGAGTTGAACAAAAAACAGGCAAATCAGGCAGGGAAATTATAACTCAAAGCGTTTTGATTTTCCAAGTACTCGGTTGACGAGTTCGGGTTAGACTCCCAGGCTAGTGAATGGATAAGCCAGGGTCTTAGCCGAAGGCAGAAATAAGCGCGCATATTTGCGACACAACATCGTCAACAATTATTTTAATTTAATTTTTATAATAATTAAAATAACAATAAATTAATAAAAAATTGTAATTGATTACTTAATTAAATTTGATTACCCCACCCATCTTAGACTTGCTGCCGGAGGGCCTACGCTTCAGCTATGACGATCCGCAGCAGTGGCCTTATAGTTACCCTCAATGTGGCGGCTCCGATCAGTCGCCCATCGCGCTGAATCCATACAAAGTAATCCCCATTGGCTTGCCCCCATTGCACTTTGGTCTCTACGAGGAGCCATTTGACGAGCTGTTGAGGATCAGAAATAATGGACACACAGGCAAGATTAAGAGCACCTAGACTTAGGCACTTCACATTTATGCTCAATTTTATGCACAGTTGAATTCAGCGTGCCGACGACAGTGTTCGGGGAACGTCCCTACATAACGGGCGGTCTTCTAGGCGACTTTTATGAGGCGATGGCCGTGCACTTTCATTGGGGCTCGTCTCAACGTAAGGGCTCGGAACATTTGCTGAACGGTCGTCGCTACGATCTGGAAATGCACATCGTGCATCGCAACACAAAGTACCAGAGCGATGAGGAGGCCCGAAATCAAACTGATGGATTGGCCGTACTGGCCGTGCTCTTCAAGGTGGTGCGCGTAAGTGGGACACAGTGGGACACAGTGACCAAATTTGGGGCTTAATTCGGATGCGTTTTGCTTGCAGACTAACTATCTGCATTATCAGCCTGGCCTCAACGAAATCTTTGGCTCGCTGCTGCACCTGGGCGACTTTAACAACAGCTACACGCCGCCCGCTTTTCTCACACTCGGATCGCTACTTGGTAATTTGGACAGAGGCAATTTTTATGCCTACAAGGGCTCACTGACAACGCCGCCTTGCTCGCCGGCCGTGCTGTGGCATGTGTTTGCCGAGGTCCTGCCCATTTCACATTTGGAGCTGCCCAAGTTCTGGCAGCTGAGAGATCGCCGGGGACGACCATTGTTGAACACCTTTCGACCATTGCAGTTGCTTGCGACACGGCAGGTGTTTCAACGCCGCCCCCCAGAGGAATACCTCTGGCCTTAATAAATTGCTACAAATTATTTTTGTCACAAATTTATTGCCAAAAAAAAAAATTTAGTCTGTATGAATTTGAGCGTTAAGTCAAATTAAGTTTCGTTCAATGTTGTGGTTACTTGCGGCCGCCTCGGTAACGCGATAAAAGTGCGGCGAAAAATCCCAGCTCTATGGCCAGAATCGAGGAGCGCATCATGGAGGGTGGTAGTTTCAACACGGGACGGGGTAGCTTCGCAACGGTTCTGGTGCTTGCCGGGCCAGCGTGGCGCGGTAGCGTCAATTGGTTCTTCGGCAGTGAGCCATTGCGCAATAGATCTGGCGGAGGACGAAAGTTGACGGTGTGGTATTCGTGGTCACGGACATCGAAGGGGGGACGCGGTATGCGGACGCGCGGGTTGAGCGGTGGATGGAAAGGTTTGACGACAACCCTTCTTTGCTTTTTACTGCTCCGCTCCTGTACATTGGCGTACACTTGCTTAGGCAATACATTTTCACTTGCGGCATATGGATTGGGGCCCTGGAAGTCTACCGGGCGCTCTCTTGTTTTCAAATAGTCTTTCTCCTCCTTTGTCATGATCTTGGCTAGCTTTTTAGTTATTTTACTGAAGTTCGATTCCACCGGCTGTGAATATGTTTTCTGCGAACTTCGCTCTTTCCAAAATTCTTTCCTAGCGTTTTCAAAGATGTCTTGCATTGTGTTTGTTTTGGAGCGTTCAAAATGTTGTGACTTTTCAGCGCTTCGCTCTGCTTCGGACGTGTGCGAAATCTTTTTCTTTTTCAATTTGAAGCTAGGTTCCTCCTCCTCCAAGTTGTTTGAAACTTTCTCCTGTTGCACTTCCTTCTTAGATTCATACCGCACAGGCGAAGCTAATTCCCTTGCCCTCTCAATGGATATGGCCTCGGCCTTCGAAATAGATTGTTTTGGCCATAAAAATTCCGACAGATCTTTCTCCTTTGGTTCAGTGGTCGCGGATATTTGTTTTTGTGTCGGCGCATCCTCCTCTAACATTGTGGTCTGCTTTGAATTTTGTTGTTTCTTTGTTGACAAAGTTGGACTCGGATTAACTTTATGCAGCGCCTCCTCTGCCTTGGCTTCCTCTTTCGCCCTCAGTTTCTCCTGCCTAAATTCTTCAAGAGCGTCGTCAAATTTATCATTATCCAACAACCAGTCCCATTCTGAATGAAACTTAATTGGCTTTTTGTCAGAGTGATTTTCGATTACATGTCGATCGTCCACGCGACTCTTTCGTTCAAATTTATCCTCTTCCTTGGTCGTCTCATCACTCTCGCGATTTTCATTATAATACAATTGTGCCCTGTCGTTACGGCTCCTCTCAATGGAACCGACTTCTGTGTCCAGTGGAAAGTCCTCTTCCAATCGCTCCTTATAATGATATTTTGAAAGCTTTTCTGCCTTGTTCCACTCCGTTAAGTTCTTATCATCGTCGTTATGCGATCGTGCTAATTTATGTTCTGCTTTTGTTTCGTTGTCACTTTGTCTTAGGGTCATTTTTTGATTTTCATTATCATACCTTTTGGTAATTTCGTTGCGGATTCTTTCAATGTCTTCGGGTACCTTGTCCTCTAAATAGGTTTGCTCCAGTTCTGTTTCTAATTTCTGAAAATGTTCAACTTCTTCGAGTTCATTCCTTGGCTCCGACACCGAAGAAGGCCGTTTCTCTTCGAAGCTGGCCCGTCTCGACTCCTCTTCTACCGCATCCTCATCACTGATCTGCTCGGTCTGCTCTTCTTTTTCAGAATTACGTCCTTTTTTTTTTTGGTCGCTGAAGCAGCTTTGAATGGAGTCAGGTATATTCATATTCATAATAGGGTCCTCCACTTCCACGTGTGCATTAAATTCAATGTTTTCCGATTTTTGCCTAGAATCGCATTCCCAATAACTTTGATGCCTGTCGTTACTAAGCCGATAACTTTCTTTTCTACTTTTAATTTCCTTACCACTCTCTTCATCGCCAGTCTTTCGTAGATGGAATTGGACTTTCGAGGTGTCCTTGCTGCTGTCTTCAAAGATTGCGGACTTTGGTTCAATGGTCTTGGCTAAGGTTGGATTTTGATCTTCATAGGTTTTCGTTGGCTTGTCGATTTTGCTTGCAAGCGTTATGGGTTGCATTTGCTGCCCAGGTTGGTCCGGCGAAAGTCCCAATGGCTCTATCGTTTTTAGCCCGATTCGTGAATTAAATGCTGACGAATTAATGTCATCGTTCATGTTGAATATCAATTTAGGGTCTTTCAGTTCCTCGCCACTATGTTGATAGTGAGATTCTTGATCAGGATGTTGTTTTATTTTCGCCATGTGACTGCTGTTTAAGTCTTCAGCTACGAGTTCTTTTGTAATTTCCTCTGTATGCTCTTTGCTTACTTTACCTTGATCTGGCAAATGATGCATCTTGTTCAACCCAGGGCTATGTTGATTTTCTTTAACAGGGGGAATCGCCAACAAAGGCTCTCCTGAAGTCCGCTCCTGTTGTTTATGAAATGGAATCTTTGTTGTTGGCGTCACCGTAAGGCAGTTGGATGCCGTTTCCTGAACATTTAATTTGGGCTTTGTCGATTCCATCAGATAGCCTTCATCCGAAAACGAATTCCTAAAGTTGTATTTCTGCCAATAATCTTGAGCCTCAAACTCCTCTTCGATGGGGGTAAAGGAATTATCTGTCGTTGAGAATTGCAGAGGAACTTTTGGGGGAAGATCTGTCTCTGTACTCTTCAAATGCTTTTGAACTGGAACTTTTTTCGATTTAATACTTATTCTATAATCGTACTTATAACTTTCGGGTTTTCTTGGATTTTCCACAGCTTTACTGTCTACCGATTCAGACTTAATTGTTTTTTCTTTCGAATCACAACTAACTGGGTAGGTATCGTTCTTACTTTCATCTAAGGATTGGGCTCTTTGCACCAAAATATTCGTAGTCTGATGATCCGTTTTGGTCTCTTTCGCCGACAATTCTTTTTCCAAAGCCTTGTCTTCATTTGATTTGACCAACTCTAAAAGCTTTAAAACATTGGGTTCGTCATCAAAGAGCCGCATGCCGAAGGTGGGATCCTTGTCGTAAAGTACCTGTTCGGTTTGTTCACCCGTCGGCTCTTTGTCCCGGTTCTTCACTTCACTGCTCTTGTCAATTTCATTTGATGTTTCGTTTGTTTTCGATTCTGATTTGGGCTTTGATTCTGATATACTGTTACTGTGTGGTATTGGGGGTGGTTTTTCAGCTTCATTCGTTTTGGGCTTTTCGGGTGACTTTTTCTCATTGGATCCTTTATTCTTAACCGTCACCTTCAACCCTTTATATTTGGCATTTAGGGGCCTTACGTGCCGTTCAACGAGTTCAGCCAAACCGATTTTAGTTTCTAAGCCATCTCCATCTGGTCTATCTGTTCCTGACTGCGACATTTTCACCTGCTGGTTATCTTTTGATAAAAGCCCACTCTGGAACTGGGATGGGCTTTTGTTTTTATTATCAGATGATAGTTTTGGTGTGTCGATTAGGGAGGTGGTGGTCATGCTTGTTGTTGTCCCCGTTGTCATAATTGGCGGATTCATCATAGTTTCCTTAAGACTTAGGCAAACATCCGGTTTTTCCTGCTTCGCTCCCATTTCAAATAAAATCTCCACGCTGCCACCCATAGGCTTGGGTTCATCAATAGCTCCTGTTGCTACCAGAGACTTTCTTGGAAGTTCTTTCCAGTACTCTCGGTCATTAAAATAATTAACATATTCTTTCCAAAAGCCTTCGTTCTCATTCACAAGAGTTTGCTCATTTTCTACCGGCTCTAAGCAGATGCCATCTACCGAACGACGACTGTACTCGGGAACTGTGTCTGCCACGTTCTCAAGTACACTTTCCGAGCTGGGCGTCGACAGCAGATCCTCATCTTTCTGCAGCTGGGTGAGGGAGTAATTTCTGTTAAAAAAATAAGAAAAAAAAATACATAAAGCATAAATTAATCAAAGAACCAAAACAAAGACTAACAGTATTTTACTTACCTCAAGTCTGGATGATTACGCAGCGTATCCACAATGGCATGTGGCATTACTTCCCTCTGGCAGATACGGTGTATGATTGAAAACAGTGGGTATCTTTGGAAGATACAATTTGTTAGCATGTATCGTAATTTACGGAGTGGTTAATTTTGACATCGTTCAAATTAATACAACAAACTTACTCTTCCTCCAAATCTTCCTTTTGTAAATACGCATAGATCTCCTCAGCAATTATGGGACCAAGCAACTTACGACCATTCAGAAGATTTGCTTCAATTTCTTGCATCGTTTTTCGCGAGGTAACAAAGCTCTTGGCAAAGGTAACGTTCTTATCGGCTAAAAAGGGAATGATTTGATAAAAATAGTAAACAGATTATTAAATAAATTGGTAATTAAGTGAGAAAGAAAGGGAAGGACTAGAGCGATTTGTATTAAAAATAATTGAATTCTAAAGATCAATCAAAAACAAAACAATTAAAAAGAAAGTATAAAATCAAGTTAAAACGATCTTAATAATTATTATTTATACTGGTTCACGAAATTAAAAAGAGTTTATTGGGTTTGTGTAACGTCCATATGTCCGACCATATGTCTGTCTGTCCGTAAAAAACCAATTTATTCACCGCTATTGTAGTTGGAGCTTGATATTGTATAACGTTATTTTTTCACACTTAATAGACTTTATATATTTGCACCAATATACCTAACTTCACAGGCTACAGTTCAAGAAGTGCGTGTATAGTTTCGTCTATGGAATGGTTTGAACTCACCATAGGAGGAAGCGACAGAATGGGCTAAGCCACAGCTTTCTAAAAATGTCGAGACCTTAGTGGATGGTTTGAAATTCGTAATGAATCGCATCATTTCCTTCAAGCCCAAGTGAAGGCAGGCGACGCGGGCATTATCTCCCAATCGCAGCCCATCGATGATGCCAGCACTGAGCGCTACCAAGTCCTTCAGTGTATTGCACAGTTCAACGCCATCAACATCGTCTATGGTGAACACCATGCAGTTGTCCGTCTGGAACAAACTAGTCAATTGAACTGCATGTGCTTCATTGTTGCACCCAATTGTTATCTCGCAGAGTTTGCCCTGCGCCATCTCCATGGCGCTGGTGGCATTCATCATCGAATAGCACGGAATGCCCAACTGGGTGGATATGGCATGCGAATAGAGATCGATTTCGCCATCTCTAATATGCTCCAGTCCCTTGACTAACGACACGGCATACGCAGTTTTTCTAACATTGCCCGTCAATATATTGCAATATGCTTTGACAAAGCTATACGGCGTGGCGAATATTATAATATCGGCTTCTCGAGCAGCTTCGAGCAAGTCATTGACGGCAATCTGGGAACAGTTGCTCTGAGCGAATGGCTAAATTAATTGAAGGCGAGGCCTTACCAAATTTTTGGATAGCTTGATGCCAGGCAGATACTTAATATTTTCATGTCGCTCATTCATCACCTCGGATAGGTAATTGCTCCTGACAAGCTCATCGTAGACATAGATGTGGACGCGGGAATCGAATTGATCATTGAGCACATTTTTGCACACAGCAGTGGAAATAGCAGAGCCCCTTTTAAAAAAGACATCAAGATGTCACAAGTAATACTAAGCATCAATAGGCTATGTTGATGACCTACCAGCTTTCTGCTCCAATGATGCACACCTTTGGATACTTTACCATAGTAAATTTTGATAGAATTTAGCGCCGAATTAGGACCGCAAGCATTCGAAATTTAAAATTTAATCTTTTCCCAAAAATTTTCCCAAAAAATGTAAATTTTTAGATAATTTTAATAAATTTTTAAATTTAGCTAAAAGAAATGTGCCTAGACATAGTAGTAGTTTTATTTTACAAAACGTATACCGACAGTTAATCCAAAGTCAGCTGTTTTAAGTGTACGCTTGAAATTCGTAGACAATTCCAGATGAAGGATCGACAACCGGTTCGTTGGCCACTCTTACGGTCTTAACAATTTGCTGTTTTTCCTTTTCCTGTTGGGCTTCATGTTCGGAAATGGCGCGCAACTCGAACTCGGTAATGATTTGTGAAATGCGACTTTTGGCCTCAGCTGCCAGTTTAGGCGGCAGACTCTTAATACTGATGCAGGCGCTTTCGAAGAATAAATCATAACTGTCGCGTTGTTGCATTGGCGCATTCGGCGTGACAACAGCGGCCGGTTCTTTCTGCACGGTCGGCTGTGACTTCTTTTTTCCCAAGTTTGGATACTTGGCGTTTAACAGCGCACGGTCTCGCACAATGCTCTGCAAGAGTTCCTCGAGAGTCATCTGAGGTATACCATTGACACTATTACTCCGTGAAGACATAGTTGTAGAACCTTTTTTATCCGTGGCTAAAAATAGAAATGTTTACTTGTTACAGTATGTTTGTAACTTCTTTAAATACTTACCTTAATAATGTCGTCAATAGGTCAATATCACCGCAACACACAAATATTATTCAGCTGTAAGGATTTATTTTCATTTTGCTGACACCTCGCATTGGAGATGAACAATGTCAATTAAGTACATATCGATATGTTCTCTTCGATAAAGTGGAAGTATCGATTTATGCTATTTTAAAATTCGCGTATGGGGTAATCAATGTATATGTGTATTTGTATAAATATTTACAATTTTTGAACAAATAAGCCCTAGTTATCTTATAAATATATTCGCATAATACAACCAACTTTCTATTTTATGCCAGAGTTCCATATTGTGGACGATGACCAAATTTATGCTGTCCAGTGCCACCCTGCGTCACTAGTTGAACATTATTTGTCTGTGGTGGCGTCGTCATAGGCATCTCAATTCCTTTGGCACCTCCAATTGCACTATTATCCGTCAGGGCCCGCAGCTCCAGTTCACAAATAAGCTGCGACACACGCATCTTTGCTTCTGCCACGAGTTTTGGCGAAAGCGCTTTAACACTGGAGCTCACGCTCTCAAAGAATAGATCAACATGATTTTTCTCTCTTTGGGGCGGGTGCGGCAATTGAACTCCAATCAGCTCTCGAAAGGATTCCATTAGCTCGTTCTTATCTTGTTGGATTTGCATTAAAAGCTTCAGTCCTTCTTTATTAGACGAGGAGCTAGCGCCGCGATTGGATGCTGACTGCGTAATGGGTTTTGGTGGGTGTGTTTGAGGTGAAATATTTGCAGCCGCATTTTCCGACTGGGTTGTTGTTGTTAGGGAAGCAGCTTGTACCGGTCCCCGGGCAGTTGCTTCAATTACATCAAAGTTTTGTGTACTGCAGAAGAATAGTTTATAAATAATATTATAAGAGATGAATCTAAAATACCAACCTTTCTTCGATAGCACCATCCGTAGTTATTAATGGAGTTTCGACTGCCTCCAAAAGGCGAGCTTCTTCAACTGCCACGGCCACGGGCTCCTGTTTTATCGCTTTGAGTGCGCGCTTTCGCTGGTGGTAGTATTTACTGCGCTCCTGCCGCACGCTTATCTCCTTGCGTACGGCGCCTTCCCCGTTCGTCATCAGCGACTCCAGATTTCTCTTGTGTTTCGTTGTGCGCTCATGCCGCACCAAATGACAACGATTGCAATCTAGGCGGCATTGACAGGCTCGGCAGAATGGCTTGTTGGGATCGTCGTCGGAACGCCTTAGCCATGGCTCGAAAACACTGAGCCACTTTTCACAAAACTTTTGGCTGTATTTCAGTTTTGTGCATCCAGTTCGACTGTGGAGCTTCGCTTTAATCTGTGCATCCTTCCTAAATGTAACTCAGTAGTTTTATTAAGGAACAAACCGTCTCCCATCAGACCTTACCAGTCAGAATCAGATGTATTTTCGGAGAAACTCATGTTATTTACAATTTACTCCCTTTATCTTGTTCTTTTTATTTATTCACGAATAGCATCGATAATCGTATATTCGATATTTAAATACGATGTATCGATTACAATTTGCTTATAATCGATTTTAAACTAAGTACACTGAGTCAGCGAGTTCAAACACTCTTGAAAATTACTGAAAATACCTTCAGAATAAATACAAATTACATACATATATGTATATATAATCCAACTTGGACACACCGCAGGAATGCAATAATATCAAAAGCAGACATTTTCATACTTTACAGTTTACTTTCAAAAAGGTATCACAGAGAAAAACAAAGATATTTCGTAAACTTGTCTCAAACTAAAACACATTTGTAGAATGATTATATTGTCCTCTAAAGACATCACAACTTGAGCGTTACAGTTTCCAAAATCTTCATCTCCTTAAATGCTGTTTGCAATATTCCCAAATAAACAAAGAACCAGTCACATGCACATTTAGGGAACGTACCATACCAAACTGTGGTATTTCGACGGCAAAATCTAATAACGCTATTAAATCCACTGGAATCCCATGTTTTTCGTGGCTATTATAAAAAAGAAAATCAATTAAAATCACTAAGAAATGGAATTTATGTAAACAGACGTTTACATACCCCAATAGTAAAATACACTTTTCAGGAAATTTAAAGTTTTCAAAACTAATGCTATGCGCTGTTTGTTCGGCGCCAACAATTTTATATCCCATCGATTGTTGCGCAATCAAAAACTCGCCAAGCCCAGCCGGCTTCACTTCGACAATATTTAGTGTCTTCTCAGCAGTCATGCTGTAAGAGAATAAGACCAAATTAAAATTCGATTCATGTTATAAATTATACTATTTACATACCTTAAATTCGTAAAATCGCTTTTATCAGCAAAAGACTTGGATCCCAAAGTCAACGTTTTGACGCCTAATACCTCACAGGTGCGCGCTAAGCCGCCAAGGTTAGGCAACTTATCTATAAGAGACGCGACCACTATTAACTCCCGTTCATGCAATTGTCCTTCAGTTTTGGCTAAGTCACTGTCGGTATATATATCGTTGATAGGATTCATTTTCCGCTGTACATTTAAATTTGCTGTCTCAACGAGTACATCAGGAATAGTTGTTGTCGTGGGAGTCTTTCTGGCTTTGAAGGCAGCTCGTGACGCTTCTATACTGGCTCTTAGCTTATCATCAAACACCATTTCAGGTTTGTTACATTCATCAAACGGCGTATTTGTCATATACAAGATAATATCAGCAGGGAAATCGGGCTGGGAAATTATATCCGGTAATAAAAGACGCGTCTCGTTTTCCAACTCTATCAACTTAGTACCCAAAGTCATTTCGATGCTAGTCTTCAATGCATTAAGTATAGGCAACTCATTTCTGAAAAATTTAGCTAATTATTTTCATTATAAATTAATTGATATAATAAATAAAATACCTATAGTCTTTAAATTTTACTGCAAACCTATACAAAACCAGCTGGGCAAGGAGTCGGGTTTGAAAATGAGCTCCCATTGTTTGGGGGAGTAGCAAGGCCACGATTTCTTGCACATGCTGCCAATTCAGAACTGTCCAATTCCGCATGCAGTATAAGTGTGCGATGGAAATGATAGACACTTGCTGACTTGGCTTGAGCGTTGCTAATGAGTGCATTCGATCCAACAGCAGATTCAAGCTGGGCAGCAACTGGGCCACAAGACACTCATACATGTAGCTGATATTTAGCTGATCGTTGGGCGCCAGCACTGCGCTCCACATGTCATCGGACCATTTGATTTGATCTTTCAACATCAACAATGCTCTGGCAATGCGTATCTTGATTCTGTGCTCCTTGCAATTTTCGAAATAACGTGGTTTCTTTATTGTCAACTCCATGTTGGCACGCTGCAGCTCAGCACTTATGGCATTAACACTATCCTGTGATTGTTGTTGGGCAAAATGTATATATTTATTTCGTGAGGCTACATCATCGAATGGACCGCCGATAATGCTATCGGCATAGGCAGCTTCGATGCTAAAATGGTACGTATATATTTAAGTTATTGGTTTATATCTGGGACTGCGAACTTACCGCGCATCTCCAGTACTAATTTCTCCATCTAGTATGCCTTTTACTAGAAAGGAATTGGGTACGTCTTTACTATTGTTTAATATCACCCACATTACCCGTGCAGAGCGATTGTTAATAATAGCTGTCAGGAGTTTTTCTCTTTCGACATCGCTTAAATACTTAGCCGCATACTTAACAATACTCACAGCGCTATGTATGTAAAAAATATACACATAAATATAAATATAAAAAGAGTACAGGTATAAATATATGTAGTGTACAGGAACGCTGACTGGGCCTATTACTGATTCAATTAACCGACCTCGAGCCAGCCAGCTTACCTGTACACTACCGCTTGCAGAAATATATACTTATACGATAATATATTTGGAATGTGGCTTACGTGATTTCAATGTTTTGCTGTTTTTTTAACAAGGTTACCAATGTCGTCAATAAATTTGCTTCGTCTTCGATTCTATTATCATTATCTTCCAATAGTTTGGATAAATGCTCACACGTTTCTTGTGTGCCCCTCTCAAGAAGATCACATGGCTGTAAATTTAGCTTCTTCAATTGGCTCCAGCTTTCGAGCTTTTGCCGCACAAACCAATCTACGCAGTGCTCCAGCACAAACGACTTCTCTTCTTTCGTTTGGCAGTTTAGTTGTTGAAGCAAATGCTGCTGTACTTCAGCAAGATTTTCGATCATTTCAAACATTTCTGTATCCACATTATACTGACTACTATAGAATTCCAAACAGATTTGCTTTTCATTTGGCTCCATGTGGGCTAACTGAAACAATGGGAACAGGCGCCACCAGCCGTGTTGCGAGTTGGGCAACCTGATCAATTGCCGGATCAGCTCACATACTAAGATATTGATGCAGCCATCAGCTGCAATTATTTCGTAGCACCGTTTGTTAAAGTGAACAATGTCCTCGCCAATGTTGTCGCAATTTTGCATTTTCAACTTCAAGCGTTGGGCATCAGAATAGCCATCGCTGATGTTGAAAAGCGTCTCAATGAACACCATATAATCGCCCAGTGTCATACTATTTATGGTGGCCTGAAATAAAATCAGTTAATACGCTTATTTAAATGTGTGATAAGCGTCAGAAGAGCAGCTTACCTCAAAGAGCTCAAAAATGCGTTGATTCGCTTTCTGTCGCAATTTGGTATTTCTTAATGTGCGAACTCGTGCGCTGAGCTGAAGGAGCACATTTTTATCAATTAACTCACCTTGCTCCGGCTGCATCAAGCCCAGCCAAAAGTGCAGTGGAACGGAATGCCATGGCACCGTGACTAAGGCTTCCAAAAACACCTGCGATTCGTCCCGTGATATAAATTTCCGCATATCTAATGCTGGCAAAAAATAACTTTCGACATTGTACAGCTGCGTGCGATTGGTGGCTGCCAGGAATTCGGGCAGCAGGTTGACACGGCTCAATTTGGCTACGTCAAAGCGGGTAAAGAAGTAATCCAACGTCCAGCGCAGCACCAATATGTTGTTGTCTTGCAATAGTCGGACATACAAAATGCGCAACCAAATTAACCATTCATTATCTGGATTGCTTGCCACAAGGCGAGGCAAGAGCGTGGTAAGCGTGGGCAGCACCAAATGCGATTGTTGCTCCTCCAGGGTCTCCATAATGACCACATAAGCGGACCATAACTGTTCGGTGCATTTCAGAGTCTCGAGCACGTTTGCACTCAGCTCGCTTGTCCTTTGTGTGTTTCCCCCCTGCAGTATTATTAACAACTTCCTCATGATAAAGTATGACGACTTTCGGTGCTCGCGCACTTCGGACTGCAGCATACTCTGTATAAGAGCGTACAGCTCAGCGGAGCAGGCGCAATCCTTGCCCAGTTCGCGCACGAAGTCATCAAAGAGCTGCACGAGAACGTGGCCGGCATGCGGTTGCCGGTCATTGCTTAGGCTTAGTGACCAGAGCTGATGCAGCAGGAATTTGCCATCGATGCGTGGGAATTTGCGTGCATGTATTTGGACACAGATGAGCACATTGGCCACCAACTGGCGGCGCAGGTGGCCACCATCATCCTTGCTGTCGGCGATGACCACCGAAATGAGTTTGTGAAATACCTTTGGGCCGAATTTAACGTTCCATTTGTTGTTGCTCTGCAGCAAGTTGTAGATGCACTGCACCACACGCTTGAGCGCCAATTCGTTATCCTTGTGCAAGTCAATTAAATCGTTTAGCAGCTCATCTAGCTCGGCAATCTCACCCAATAAGTTTTGGTTCTGAATATATGTTTCGATCGCCTGCACAACCGCGTGCGTTGCGGTTGCTGTTGTTGCTTTTGTGGAGGGCAGCGACATTTTAAAGTTTCGATTTTATTATAGCTAATTTAAAAAAAAGTTACTTGTGTTCTGCAGCTGTTTGAAATTATTAATTTCAACTTGTTGCTTCAGCTATTTCACAAATGAACCAAATTGTTGGATTTTTATCGGCAGTAATCGAGTCTCATTCGATTGTTCAACTGATCTACGATTTACAGTCTGGCAACGTTAAAAAAATTGAATTTGATCTTCTCATAAATTCACTTACACTTTATAACTAATGTGGCGAAAGCAAATAAAAGAAAATACTCCTAAAATGTTAATGTTTAATCGCTTGTAACCAAATAAAAAATAAGTCGTCAATTGATCTAAGATTAAAAGTACGGAAACGTTAAACAAATAAAAGTTGAATTTTTCAAAAATGCATTTTCCTTTTAATGCCAAATGTGGAGAAAATACATTAATATAAATAAAAATATATACATAACATGTAAAGTCCCTTTAACTCTTTTATTTAAACGAATAATTAAAAAAAATATATAAATTTACATAATATGCAATTTAATCTAGCGAATTATTTCATTCCACTTGTATAATTTTTAATGAAGGTACTTTTCTTCACGACTCCGTCTAAACCACTTTTTTTTTGCATTGGTAATTTTTGAGTTTTCTACTTTTGCCTACTTGCACTCATCGTCTTTCATTTTATTTGCTTTAGCCAATATGGACCTGGATTTTTTTACCGCTGCGTCATCTGCATTCGTTTCGGCCATTTTAGCTTGCTCCAACAGCTTTTTTCGTTTTTCGAGCAGCTTTTTACACTTTTCGGCCTGCTGAGGGGATTTGGTTCCGTCTGACTTCTTTCGGCAACTTTGCCTTTTTTGTTTCTTTATTGCCTCGGCCTTGGCGACCTTTGCTTGTGCCTCTTTGATTTCTTTGTATATTGTTTGTGGAGACTTTTGCTTGGTGTGCAGGAGGCGGAAGGATATCTTGTCTGCCTCCAAGGCATTCACAATCATAAGTGTCGTCGCCGTGTCCAAAAACAATAGTTTCATCTTTGTCATTTGTTTAATGCCAACCGTCAGAATATGCGCAAAATCGGTGCACCCATTGACCATTTCCTCAGGCACCAGCGGGTAAACACCACGAAAAATAACCGATTGCCTTGCTATCCGCGCTCTGCCCGTGAGAAAGACAATCGGACAGCGCGGTCGAAACTGGCTGATTAACTGAACCACGAGCGGACATGGGCTGGCCACAATAATGGCTTTGGCCTGGCCTAATGTGGCGATATCAGTTATGCCCGAAGCTATCGCCGATATGTTATCGGCCGCTGTCGACTTCATGACGTGTTTCACCTCGCTCTGTATGTGCTCGTACCACAGGACGCTCTCCACCTTGGCACAGATATTGGCCATGCACTTAACGCACTCCACTGGATATTTGCCCTTGGCCGTTTCGCCCGACAGCATTACACAGTCGGCGCCGTCGAATATCGCATTGGCCACATCGGAAGCCTCGGCGCGTGTTGGTCGCGGCTTGCCCACCATCGATTCAAGCATCTGGGTGGCACAGATAATGGGTTTGCCCACCTTGTTGCATTTGGCAACTATCGACTTTTGGGCCAGTATCACTTCCTCCGTCAGAATCTCGATGCCCAGATCGCCACGCGCCACCATAATGCCATCTGAAGCGGCGATAATGGCGTCAATGTTTTGCATGCCCTGTTGATTCTCAATCTTTGATATTATCTTGATGTGCTTTCCTTTGGGTCCCAGTACCTTGCGAATTTCTTCGAGCGCTTTGGCTTCTCGTATGAATGAGGCAAATATCATGTCCACATCGTGCTCCATACCAAACAACAAATCGGCTTTATCCTTCTCGGAAATGCTGGGCAAATCGACGGGAATACCGGGGAGGTTGATACCCTTGTGTGAACCCACCTTTCCGCCGTTGACCACCTCGCAAATAACCTCAGCGCCGCTCACCTCCGTCACCCGCAACGAGATGAGGCCGTCGTCAACAAATATCAAATCCTTGGCCTTGACAATTTTTGGCAACTTTTCATAGTCCACATAAAGAGCTTCCTGGCTACCTTTGCTCTCCAGGCTCTTATCGGTGGATAGCTTAATTTTATCGCCTTTTTTGATCTCAACTTCGGCCGTGTCACTACCCGATATCTGGCCCGTCCGTATCTCCGGTCCCTTGGTGTCCAATGCAATTGCCACTGGCTTGTACACACCGGTCTTATGTGCATAGCACTTAATGGCCTGGCGCGCCGTCATTATTGTTTTGCAGTGGTAATGGTGCGAGCCGTGCGAGAAGTTTAGACGAACCACCCGCAATCCGGCGTCGATTAGTTTGACCAAGGTTTCCAAGGTGTTCGAAGCTGGGCCAATAGTGCACACAATGCCGCTAAGCGGCTGAGCTAAGGGCGGGGCATTGAATTGCAATCGAGATCTGTAGTCCAATTGCGAGGCAAACGGACCGTGATCCAGCTTTAGCTTGGCCTTTGTACTCTAATTATGGTAGATGGCAGATAATAGTTATTAAGTTACCGTTAAAACCCACACCCCAGTCGCTTACAGTTCTAGCCTTGGCATCCTTCGAGTAGCTAGCAGCATCCACATGCGGCCGTGGTGGCTGGCTAAGCGGAGGGGCAGTCGCACGAAGTGCGAACCGCGAAACATACGTCCCAAGAGCCGAAATTTTGATGGCTTATGTCGAAAGTAGTAAATAATTAAAAATGCAATTCTTTATTATAAGATTTTGAATTGAAAAGCATTGTTTCTCAAATCGAAACTGAAAGTCATTTCAAATATGTATACATATAGATTTTATTATTCCTTGTTACTATAAGAGAGTGCTATATTTAACAATGATAAATTATATCTGTTTGTGTCTTGGTGTGTTTGTTTATGAACGGCTCCACGCCTGGTAGCCAATCTGTGGCGCTTTGGCAGCGGTTAAATGTATCCAATTTCGATTTCCGATAATCCGTATATATTTGTTGAGAATTTCTTGTAATAAATTAACTTGGTTAATAACAGTAATTGATGCAAGCACATAGCGCTTAGAACGCCGACACAGTACTTCATCGTTGTCCAGCCACAGCGACCAGATTTATTCGACGGTACTGTAAAAGATATTATGCGGGATTAGCGAAGACTAGACTAATAGAAGCGCATATGAGCACATTACGTACACAATACGAATGGTGTTGGTGAAGCCGGAGCCCTGCTTCCAGCCAGTGACAATGACCACCGAGTCGCCGGTCTTGATGAAGCCGTTCTTTTTGCCCACCTGCAAACCGAACTGGACACGCACATCGACATCCTTTAGCCAGTCGCCGAGTGCGGGCTCTGCAAAAAATGGTTTACCCGTCAGATTCAGAACGTGCACAGTGCTGGGACTGTAAGCTCACCCTTGTAGATGAGTGGCACCAGGCCACGGTAGAGATGAGCCTGGCGAGCGGTTTGTGCGAAACGCGTGACTGCAATGATCGGGCAACGTGGGCGATACTTGCTCACCTGGAAGGCGGACTTGCCGCTGGTGGTGATCACCACAATGGCGGCCGCCTTGGCCTTATTGGCAGCCTCGACAGCAGCAATAGCCACCGCATGAGGAGCATCCAAAGTGTTCGCCGCGTCGCTACGCACCAAATCTTGGAACAGATTCTGATGCCAGAGAGCAGCTTCGGCCTCCTTGCACGTCTTGGCCATGGTTAGCACACACTCCAGTGGGTATTCACCCTTGGCGGTCTCACCGGACAACATGACACAGTCGGCGCCATCGAGCACGGCATTGGCCACATCAGAGATCTCGGCACGCGTGGGACGGGGCTTCTTCACCATGGACTCCAGCATCTGGGTGGCGCAAATGACGGGTTTGCCGGCCTTGTTGCAGCGTGCGATCATGGCCTTTTGGGCCAGGAACACTTTCTCGGCGGGTATCTCAATGCCCAGGTCACCGCGAGCAACCATGATGCCGTCACCGGCCTCAATGATCTCGTCCAGGTTGTGCATGCCCTGCTGATTTTCGATCTTCGAGATGATCTTAATGTTCTTGCCCTTCTCTCCCAGCACTTTGCGAATTTCGGTCAGAGCGGCGGCGTTGCGAATAAACGATGCAAAGATCATGTCCACATCCTGCTCTACACCGAACTGCAAATCGGACTTGTCCTTCTCGGACACAGCCGGCAAGTCGACGGGTACGCCGGGGAGATTGACACCCTTGCGGGAGCCCAGAGCGCCACCGTTCTCCACCTCGCAGGTAACAGTGTCCTTGCTCACTTCGCGGACCACCAGCGAGATGAGTCCATCGTCGACAAAGACGCGATTGCCCGGCTTCACCACGTTGACAATGTTCACATAGTCCACATAGACCACCTCGAGGGATCCTTTCTCGAGGAAATCCTTGTTAGTGGTCAGCTTAATGGTCTCGCCCTTCTTCAGCTCAATCTCGGCGGTGCCGCTGCCACCAATGAGTCCAGTACGGATCTCGGGACCCTTGGTGTCCAGGGCAATGGCAACGGGATGCTCATAGCCCAGCTTGGCCGAGTAGTTCTTGACCGCCTGTCGCACATTGGCCACCGTTTCAGCATGGTATTCATGCGAGCCGTGCGAAAAGTTCATGCGCGCCACGTTCATGCCGGTGGCGATCATCTTCTCCAGCATCTCGACACTGCGTGATGCGGGGCCGATGGTGCACACAATGCCGGACAGACGGACATGGGGTACGGGCGAGTCGAACTGCAGTCGGCACATGTGCTCCAATTGGGTATCAGCTGCGGCAGCCATGTTTTGCGGTACTTCGTTGGGCTGTGATGAAATTGGAAAGATAATTATTATGACATATGATTGCCAATCGCCAAAAAATAATAATTATCGTTGTCAATGAGGGGACAATAAAATTGTGCTAACTATGGGTGTTTATTGAACGTCATATCGATATACCCACACTCTGTTCAAAAGTAAACAGTAGGAGGAGATGGGAGCAAGAGAGCACGCGCCCACGCGCATAAGAGAGAATGATAACGAGAGAAAGAGAGATGGTCTGACGAGAGACTGACAGACGGAAGAGTATTTTGCATCGGCAACTGCGCTGCAGCTGCGAAGGTCACAACTTTTGCAAGTGCAGCGAAAAAAAGAAATGAGGCAAAAAAAAGTTGCATAATGTTATAGCCAACAAAAAAGAAATGAAATGAATGAAAAACTGTTTCAGTTTCGATTCGATAAAAGCTGATACGCGTATCTTTATGGACAAGGGATTCTGTGTACGGCTCTGGGTTACCTTTAGCTGCGGTGCCTCGTCATAAATAGTTGAGCTAACCATTTTGTTGCCTTCTTGCTTGGCACTATAGAACCCACGAAAATTATGTTTCGAATATTGCCCAACACGGATACGGATACGCACAAAACAGACAGTTACGACGCGCTGCTGTATGGCAAAAATGTTTGCGTTGAAAACCTAAGCGCACTGGGGTTTTTCACACAATGGCATAAAACGCTCGACTGTCGCCGAGTATTGGTGGAAAATTTTGGCAAAGCGTTCAGAATGTCGGTAATGCAATGAGCGCAAAATCGCGAGACTCCGATGAAAAAAAGCCAAACGCGCGGCTCTCCGGAGCCGTGAGAGCGGCAACAGGCCACCCCTAAAAGCCGCCTAAGCACCATAATGAGCGGCAACACGAAAAAGTTTAACCCAACAAAATCATGTAAATCTTACTTGCTCTAGTTGGGAGTGCCCGACTAGAAGATACCCTGAGCCCAGCTGCGAGCTGTTGTTACATATATACTTGAATTAGGTTTTATTTTTATCATAACGAACGAACGAGGACAGATACTCAAAAATTAAGATATCGTAAAAAGAGATATGCTCAAAAAACGATATTTATCGATAACAAGAAAATAGAGCGAAAGTTTTAAATTAACAGCAAGCAAGCAGTCTCTAGTTTTCACAGCCCCTGAGATCCTGACGGACATGGATATGCCTCTATCTGTCACATAGTACATACTGTTGCACAAAACCATCATACCCTTTTTAACCATTTTCAGAGGGTTCAGAGTATAAAAAAAGAGTGTGGAAAGCTTGAAAGTTAGCTGCCAGCCATTGAAAAATAAGAGGAGAGCATGCGTGCTAAAAGGAGAGCATGTGTGTTTCTTAATACTCAATGGCTACTGGTGGTGCCTAGCACGGAGCTTGCGATTAATCAGCCGGCAACTTGACCGGGTTCAATAATAATGAGACTGTAAACAAAACAAAACTGATCATCAGCTGTCGAACGCTGGAAATACATATGTATTTATTAAGTAAAATGTTTTTTTTTTTTGATTATCAGCTGTTGAAACACAAAAAAAGCCATCAGTGACCTTGAGTTAAATAAAATAAAGTAATCTCATTCCCGTAAGAAACGTACGTAAAGCACGCATGCTCTCTCGCTCGCACCAGTCATGATGGCAGTGCGTGGAAAGTGGCAGCTGCGGGGGTGCTAGACGCGTGACACGCAAATCAGCAGAAAAGCTTTCGCTCTTGGTGCTTTTTTTTATCGAAACAGCAAGCAACAACAAAACATTGAAAAAGTTCTCTTTAAGCGAAAGTGCTGGCGCTTTCATCAAACCCCGAAAGGCTGTTGGTCTCTGCCCTTGAACCTGCTTGCGAAGGACATTGTCACAATTAACGAAGTACTAACCAATATAGGGCGTCATTTTCAAATTCGTCTTAAACTATAAAAATAAACAAATTTAAGAGAATAAAAGCCGGCAAATTAGCAGCTTTTAATTACTCATCATTTTTTGGGATTTCTGACTATTTATACACACTTATTTCGAACATACATACGTACACAAATAAGTACATACACAAGCACATTTCTGAATTTGTTTGTTATGCATAAGTAAAGGCGATAAAGGTATTCGGTTTAAGGTTTTGACAAATTAGACCCTTGTTGATTACTGTTGCAATTTTTCTATGGCGTGTTTGCGTTCTATATAATATACAAGTGTGTGTGTGTGCTTTTATATGGAATGACTTCTATTTCACCTTTACATATTTTTTACCCGCGCATTGGCCGGCCGCACAAACCAGTGTGTATCGCTACTTGTATGTATGTGTGTGTGGATCACATTATTCTCATAATGTGGGTACATCGTTTGCATCATCAACAAACATACGCAACAATGTAGCCAGCAGCATTTACTCATTTTGGCAAATCTGCGCTTTCACAGCTACCATATGTATGTTTATAATTATGTAGTATGTAGTTATGTATTTGATTATAAGTATATATTTAAAAAGTTACCTTTTGTGAGTATTAAAAAGTAACGTTTAGGTATAGATGTATGCCTTCTCCTGTTTTGGAATAAATTTACTTTAAATGCACAGGCCTTGTATACACCAAATACACAGGTTACGAGCTGCGGGCGATCTGTTTTGCGACTAAGAACTTTTACTCTGCGCCGCAACAGAAAGTTGCAGGAAATTCGATATCGAAATTTTGTATCGATATATGGCACGTTCCAATCGATATATAAAAAATAAAGATTGCCATGATTGTCACCCGCTTTAATTGTTCTTATTGGAGTTACGATAGAATTTATTAAAAATTATTTTTTAATATTTTGTTAGTTTGTATAAAAATAGTAATAAAATGCTTAGTAACAATATGGAAAATCCTTGGCACTTGGGGATTGCTTTTGTTAGTTTACGATTTTTCATTGAGTTTCTTAATGATTTACGATATCTCATTGAGTACATCAAGCAAAGCCTTGCACTTGACCAATGCCATGTCCTGCAAATAGCTAACACTATCGATGTGCAACAAGCTGTGCATTTGCAGCTTTTCCTCTAAAAACTCAATCTGCCCTTTGGTTGGTCGGTGTGGAAAGCCTGTAAATGAAAATACACAATTTGGAAACAACACTGATAAGGGTGCCAATAGGTTAACGAGTTACAACAATTCACCTTCAATTAGGCAAATGCTTGTGTGACAGGGCACTATCAAGTCGGCTGGATATCGTCGAATATCCTGTTCGGTTACAGTGGCTGCATTCGTAAATTCAAGGTACATAACGTTGTACGTTCTGTGGAGTTGATTCGATTTTATATCCATGACCCTGGCGCGATACCACCCATCCTCGAATTTAGCAATAACGTATTCTTTTAGCCTAATAAACGCATCAAAAAACAATGAATAGATTATGTTCGCATGGGTTTAAACAACTTACACAGGTCTGTACGGCTGAGCGTCCTTAAAATCTGACAGACGACTATGCAGATCGGTGAAATCTCGTGCATATGTGCTATCGAAGGCGCCAATAATGCCCCGTGAAACACTCACATTGTCCACAATAAAAACATCGAGCCCTTTGTCACCGATGGCTCTGAAACGCCGCATCTCGAAGGGCTGTTAAATAAAATAAATTAAGTAAGCGAAACAACTTTACAGTTTGCGGTTAAGGCTACGTACAGCAATTAACAAAGGCTCAACATTGGATTTGTCAATATTGTTCGGTTTGATTGGCTGAGGGTTAACATTTGCATTTGTTTCGGTTTCCTTTGGTAAATCGTTGGGTTCAGTTTGTATTTTAACATCCGGTTCATTAGCAACAGCTGTTTTGGCAGTTTTAAGAGCTACATCTGGAATCATTTTCGTCGTCACGTTTTCTTTGGTTATTGCCTCAACGTTGGTTGATTCTATATCTAATTTATTATCGCAATTTATTGCAGTACATTGTTCCTTTTTGTTAAGTTTTGTTTGATCCTTGTTCAATTTCTCTTCAATAGCCTTCTCAAATTGTGCCCATTTTGTGTTCATATTAGCATTTTTCTGATTGGATTCTGATTTGAGCTCTGGCTTAGTAGGAGACTTCTGTGCCGTTGCGTCGATAACATTTACTGCTTTTAGGGACTCCAAGTTGTTTTGGGGGTTGTGGTTGTTGTTGATTTGCTGTGTGGGTGTTTTCGGTGGCGTTGCCTTTTTATCAAATGCCGGCGATTGCCTGCCAAAAACTTGCATATGCGAGCAGAACTCGCGTATTTGAGCGTTCACCGATCTCTGCTGCTCCAGATGCTTCAGCTCGATGTGCTTGTTGCTGTCGAACGTGGCCAAAAATCGCCCGCCCTCAAACTGCGTGAGAAACTCATTGAGCTCGTTGTGCATTGCATAGTTGGGCACATCCTTGAGCTGCACCTCTAAGTTGTAACAGGGCAGCTCCAATATCTCGCTATTTATCTCCAACATTTCAGCTCCCTTGCGAGACTTGACAATGCCCAAATCGATGTATTGCAGACGGGCACCTTGATTGCTGTGCGCAGCCAGAACTTTGACACGCTGAAAGACTTCATTGTTTTTCGCCAGCGCAAAACCAAAGATCTTCAGTTTCTGCAGCTTGGGCATTTCCTTGCTCAACATATTTACCTAGAAGAACGTTTACTTGTGTTAGTATTCAATGTGTATTGCGGCACACACACACACACACACACACACACACACAGACCTTGTGGCAAATGTCCAAATGTGCCTTCTCAGCGGTTTGGCTGGCGTCGCGCAGAAAGCAGCGGTTGGGTGATCGAAAACTCGTAACATAAACAACGCTGCCACTTGGAGGCATGGCCGCAAGGGGCGGTGAAGTGATTCTTGGATTCGTTTTCTTTGGAGTGCTGCTATTTGAGCTGTTAATGTTATTTTTATTGTGAGTGTTGTTGCTTGCGGGGTTGTCTGTATCGACATTTCCCAATGCTGCATCTGTATTCGTGGTCTTATCGGATTCGTCCACGTTTCCGGTCACGGCTGGGGCTGCGCTTGCCGGCAGCGGGGTTGGGGCAGATGCTTTGGGTTTTGTTGGTGCGTCGACTTCTATGATTTCTTTATCAGCCGAAGAGACGGCATTATTCAGAGATGATTTGGGAAAAACTTGTTCAGCTGGCGACAGCACTTCCACACCGCAAAATGCGGAACATTCCAGAGGCTGCACCAGAGCGGGTATGGAAAAGCATATATACCTATGGCGCTGCCAATCCCTGAGCTGACATATCTTTGTGCAATAAAAGTCGCCGCAACGATGGCAAACGAGAATCGTTTTGGCACCGCAAAGCACACAGAAACCGCTGGCTGCTGGCTTTACAAAATCGACATTTTCCATATTTTTAGTTGACCAACGAGGCCGGGCCTAACATCAAACACAAACAATTCCGTTTCTCACACTGATTGGGGCTTCAACTCACAATTCAAATTCACAAATTCCTCTGTGTGTTAGGGATGTACGAAGATAAAATCATCGATACATCAATACCGACCTTAGTCAAATATATCGTTCGGGCCTTGATAGTTGTTTATTTGCTATTTATCGATAAGGATTTTAAGCACTAGCTTTGTTAACCAATCAGTGTTGGCAATTTAGCATTTTTCTAACATTTCTGACAGCCGAAAATAATTTCAAACAGCCTCTATACCAAAATGAAAATACGAACTTTATACTTCTATTTCATGAGTAATTAGAAATTTATAACAATTCACTAATTCACAAACTAACATAATTATAAAATTTAATAAGGCAAGAAAAAAATGAATAAGGCAAGAAATGGTTTTCTGTTTTCTGTCCCCTGTATTTTTTCTTTTGTAGTTTTTTCCCGCTTTTTTGGAGTCGAGGTGTGCTGTTTTTTTAATAGATAGCTGGCACCAACCACGGAACATGTACATATACATATATACATTTAGAAACATTTAGGTGCACTTAGCTACTTTCTTTGTTTAAGATGCAATTTCGTTGGTGACAGTAATAAGGAAGACAGTTCCGATTTTTCAGTCACATACAAAAAACACATATAGAAGAAAATTTTTAGTTTTACAATGGTTAGCTTTCCTCTTGTAAAACTGGGCGTGCTGGCTGTCAAGCAGATAAGCAAGCCCATTATCAAGCTTATCAAACAAACCGCCAATTCCAATCAGACATTTCAAACATATTTAGTCACTCCGCCCGCACAAAGTAAGCGCCAGTTGGCAGTTATTTTCAAATAGTACGCGATTCCGACATGGTCTAATATACGCACCACAGTTTACCATTGGATTGGAGTTAGGGCGAAGATGCGAATGCTGGGCATGCAGCAACCGAAGTATATACCACCACTAAATAAATCCATGGCCGTTGAAACCGGAAGTGAACTGATCGGTGAGATAATCGTGTTTACACTTGGTGTTACCCTGATATTACTGGAATTTAAACGGTGAGTGTATCTGCCATATGCCGCTTTGATCCTTGGTTATTGAATCCGCTTTTCCATTCAGACAAGCACGAAATGATCAGTATAAACATGAAAAGCACAGGGAACAGAAGGAAAAACTAAAAATTGAGATAAACATATTAAATGATCGCGTTATTTCGCAGACTCATGAAATTAAAAATCTTAAAGCTAGGCTCAGGGAATTGGATTTATATCCTAATTAACTAAAACTAAAATTTATATAAATATAATTTTTATGCATATTTAATTTCCTTCAAGAAGTGTATAGAGAGAAAAGAGTATATTGGTCGCCATTGAATCAAGAGAGCTTAAGTTTCGGCTATATATATATAGTTAATATATTGCAGGCAGATTGCTGACTACTAAGTACTAAGTATATACTAAGTAAATTTAAAAAAAAAATGCCAGCCACGATCATTCCTTTCATAGGTGGTAGATGATATAATGGTCCAATGTAGCTGTTTGTATGAAAACAAAAATACATAGAAATTGCTATAGAAATATAACAGTATAAATTGTTTTATTTTTGTTGAATCAAATAATTTTGTGTGTTTAGTCAAAACACGATAGTTTCATATTTAGTACCCCTTTAATAAAACTCGATTAGAAAATGGTGATCGGTGCATTTCCGGTGGGGAAAGTTGCCATTTTGCTTTTAAAACAAGTTACTACACCGCTCAGCAAGATTCTTAAGGACTTTGCGAAAAATAATGCATTATTTCGAAAAAGCCTGTGCGCCCCGGCCGGGCAGTTAATAAATTGTTTTGAAGCCAGGTGTAAAATGCGCATGTTAAAGCTTCCCCAACCGAAACGAATTCCGCGCGTATCGGAGGAAATGGCAATTGATATGGGCGCCAATCTTTTGAGCGAAGTTTTTGTAATTGGCTTGAGTTTATATTTGATACATTTCGAAGTTTCGCGGTAAGTGATTACAGATGGTTTAATCAGACTGATGTAAAATATATATGTTTTTTAAAGGCAAGCGGCTAAGGACAAGAAAAATCATGATAAGCACAAGCATAAACAGGAGGAGCTAAATATGCAACTATCTACGTTGAATAATATGCTCGATTGGCAGGAAACGGAAATTTTAAAAATGCACCAGAAATTAAACCATTACAAAAGGCGGAACAATGAATGTGTTAAAAATTAAAGCCTCACAACAAATTTAAACTTTTTTTCATCGTATATCGTCTATCGCTTATCGGTTAACACGCCGCTAAAAGCACTAAACAGCTGTTTGTATTGCTTCCCTATGCGCCAACCCTGGTCGCCACAGTTTTTCGTGTCGAGATTTTGTAATATAAATTCCGTAAGAAATGGTTATTGGCGTATTTCCAGCCGCCAAACTAGGCGTGTTGGCAATCAAACAAATAAGCAAGCCCATTGCGAATGTGTTAAAGTCTAATGCCAAATCCAGTCCATTCTTTAGGAAATACATATGCATGCCGCCGGCTCAGTGTAAGCCAAAAATTGCTATTCGACATTGCTGTTAAGCAGTGATTAATGCATTCCGATTATCATTGTTTTTCAGTTTACAATTGGGTGGAGGTAAAGACCAAGATGTGGGCGCTAAATCTTGGTCGACCCGTCACTGTCCCACCGTTGACCGAAGCCATGGCCATTGAGCTGGGGGCCAACCTGCTGGGAGAGTTCATTATCTTCACCATTGGTGCCGGCCTGCTGATTTTCGAGTATTCGCGCCAGACAATCAAGGAGAACAAAAAGAATGAGGCTCTGCAAATGGAGAAGATGCAGCTGACCAATATGCTGACGGAAATGAATTTCCGTTTGGAGCGTCAGGATGCACAAATACGCGAAATGACGCGCGTGCTGGCGGACATAGGTGCGATATTATGAACCGCTAATATAAATGCATATTAAAATATGACTAAACGTTCTCTTTCGCAATTAGATTCGCGGAACATATTTAGCTGGCGTAAGGAACGGCTGCAGGACTACGTTCCTTTTGATCCCAACACACCTGATCAGAGCGCTAGTGCAAGAAATCCCAAAGGATACGAGGGTTTATATGATCCCACGGGCGGCATGGCATTCCGTGCGCTCAACTTTCTACAAACACAAATCTTCATCGATGGTCGCGATCGAAAGGCCAAGGAGGCAATCCAACACCTGGACGAGAGGGCCGTCGAGCTGGAAAAGTCCCTTGGCGAGGCTGTAAGCAATGGCGAGACGCCACTGATATCGGTGCAATGACGAACTCCTGATGAGGAGCAGAGTTTGGCACTGCTCATGTACGCCCTGGCACTGGAAGAGCAATAGTAGGCTGCTGCAACAAATGGATTAAACTGATCACTGCTTGATATGAACAAAATGTGCGTTAAATTTACATTTACATATTTAGATAGGTAAAAAGTCGAGTGTATATAACATATGTACATTGTAATTGTATTTATTAATTATTATTGTTACCGAGGGACAACAAACGAGAGATGCTTAACAATTGTTCATGTAAAAGTGTTTAATGATTGATTTCCTATCCCTGATAAAGAAAGGCCTGCAACTGGCGCAGCTCCTCGCCATCGGATGCCAATTCACCCAGGTATTGGTTAAACGAGTTGCAAATGTTGTAGAGACTGCGACGCACCGCGTAGCGCAAGTGATTAAAGCTCGTGTTGGTTACTCGCAGGTTGGGCATGGCGTTGCTGAGCTTGTCCAGATCGCCCTTGAGCCGGTGCAGCGTCCTAATGATAGTTGGCAAATCGTCCTGCACCACGCCAAAACGATCCTCCTTGAGCGAGGCCACGCAGATGTGTGCCAGAGCCTGTGATACCCAAATCACAGGCAACGCGTTCTCGAGTAGAAACTCCGTTTTGGCACCTTCCGGCTCGGAGAAGAAATAAACGATGCCCGGAATACGATACAGCAGCTGTTGCAGCCACATCTCGAGCTTCATAGATGTGCGCTCACACCAGTTGGGCATGTGCCGTATGCTATCGGTGGCCTTCGTATCCCACTCCGAGCTAGAAACTTCACGGGGCATCGCCCCAACAGTCCGAATCCCATGCAATTGATTGTACTGGCGAAGCAGCAGTTTCTCGGCCAGAAGAGCGGCGCTGGTATCGCTGTGACCGCCTGCAAAATTCTGTTCGCTGTCTTTGATCAAACTGATCTGGCGCATAGAGTCGCTCAGCTCTGTGGTAAAACTGCTCATAATGCTGACACATTGGTCACAAATGGCCCGCCAATTGGCTGGCCGATTCCCGGGCTCGGTCAACTGAAAGATTTCCGCACGGATCTCCGAATACTTTCGTGCAGCTTCCTTATAAAGAAAATTTGCTGCCAGACACTGAACCACATAGACATTCAAGAGTCCGAGAGCGTCCACAATGGTGATCTGTCGCTGCTCCTGCTGTTCACTGGCAAGCGGACCGCGATTGCGTGCAATGACCATCGGCAGATGCTCGGACAGCAGCATCGCATAGAAGCATCGCATCAGATGCATGTTGCTCACGATTTGCGCGCTAAGTAGCCAGGCATAGAACAGCAACCGGCCATTGCCAACCACATCCAAAATGCCCAGCAGACGATCGTCTCTATCGACGCCAAGCAGCGCACTCAGTCGGTACCTTACAAAGCCACCAAACAGCCAAAAGACAAGCGTGTAGCAAAACGTGGGCAGCACCGAGCTGACGGGTGCCTTCAACAGTGTGGCATAGAGCAGTTCGCGCAGATTCTCCGACCGTGACAATTCAGCGTAATCAAATTCGATGGACACCTCATGCCGCATGTACACGGAGACAAAGAAATAGCAGCCGGCAGCAATGCCTGCGCCCAGCATAAAGACGTGATAGGAGTTCACACAGTCCACGCCATAGCACTTATTCACCAAGCGACTGTGGATCAAAGCAATAAGTTTAGTACTAAACTCAGCAGCGGAAAGGTAAGACATACCGATAGTCGGCGTTCAGATAGCCCGTGTAGAGCCATGCCGTGAGGTACCCAACGAGCAGATGGGCGCAGAGAAAGAATATTTTGCGCGCACCAATGTGCAGCAGCCAGCGATAGCGTGTGGGGCAGTAGCGACGCTCAGCGAGATGCTGGTGGGTCAGCGTCATGCCGTAGAGCGCAATGGCGCCGAGCAGCGGTATGCTGGCGAACCACGTGTAGAAGCTACACACCAGGCGCAACGAGCCCACAACCCAGTCCAGTGGATGCAGCAATTGGAAGTTGACAAGCAGCAAAAAGACGGTGAGCAGCAAAAATTGTACGGCCGCGCTGAGCAGCACGGCGTGCACGCAACGGCCGAACAGCACCAGCTTGCAGGTGGATAGGGCCGCGCTAGACATTGTTGCGGTCTTTTAACAACACCAATTTTATAAATATTTATAAGTCTCTAAACAGAATTTGACTTGTATAGTGTGTAAAACAGATGGCTAGAGGTTGCCGGCACCGCGCGCTTTGTTGTTCTTGTTGTGCAGTTCTGTAATGGCGGGACAAGACGATAACGATAACTGCAGTATACATTTGTGCAAGTATCTAACTATCAACTGTTAAATTTAAATGTTGAAGTTGGTGCGATGCTTAAAACCATCAATTAAAGCTTTTATTAAAATTTATGAAACACAATTTAGTTTACTATGCATCTTATTAGTTATAATTCAGTTTTCTTTAAATTTTAGTTTCTTTTACCACATACGTTCCGTGCAACGTAAGCATATATCTTACGTAGCGCATAATGAGCAGCTTAGCGTAAGGTTATATCGATAGTATTAACAGGGTTAGTTTTGATATACAAAACATCGATAGGTCTGGATATATTGATGCTTTCCACATCTCTAGTTTCTGCTAGTGAATGGAATTTTGGGCAGTCGAAAAATTCCAAAAACAAATGCGCGCATACGCAAAAGTGAAATAATTAGCATAATTTTGATTCGTAAGTGGCTATGAAAATCCGAGCTAATGCTTTGATATCAAAGCACTTGGCCCTTCAAGGTGAACAAAACAAAAAAAAAAAAACAAAAAAATCCATATTTATTGAGTAAAAATTTGGTGTGTGCGCGTACGAGAGTCGCAGTGTCGAATGTTGCGTGAATAAAGCGAACGATTAAAATCGTAATTAATTCCCATTTAATTGCTGTTTGTGCATAACAAAGTTAATTCGACAAAACTGTTGCAAATGTTCTAAAGCTTGCATATACAAACAATTGCATATGTGTAGTGTGTGTGTGTGTGTAAGTGCAGCAGCTGCCAAAAAGCGCATGTGAAATGTGCAGATAAGCATTTGAGGTCACTCGACGTAATACAACTGTGTGTGTGTGTGTGTGTGTGTGTGTACGCTTGTTTCCCTTTGGCTGTATTCTTATTATGATCGTTAGAGCAGAACCCGAGGGCAGGTGGTGTCCATACATGAGCAGAGAGCCAGCCAGACAGACGGACAGACGCACGCATTAATTATATACATACGTAAATTTACATACACATGCACAACATTGCTGTGCAGGAATTTACACACATGTATTTATGTACACATGCATGCTATTCAAAAGTGACAACAACAACAACAACAACATCAACAGTCGCGTCTGGCAAATTGTTCTGCTTTACGCGCATAATAAGTATTTAGGCAGAGCACAAAATTTTGTTCATAAAACAAAACGTTTCGTTGGGCTGCGTTCAGCGTCGTTCACTCTGCGCCTCCTCACCCCCAGCCCCCATCTATCTCGCCCGTTTGCTCTTTAGCCATTGCCGTTGACGTTGCTGTTGTTGTTGTTGTTGCGACCGCGACTGCGACGTCGGCGGCTGCTTCATGCTCCATTCACCTACTTTTACGCGTTGCGCGCTGTTCGCTCTCTGCTTCTGCTTCTGTTTCTGTTTCTGCCAGCGAGCGACGTTCGTTTTCTGAATTCCAAATGAAGTCATGAGCAGCAGATTGTATAAAAAACAACATCAACAACATCAACAGCAACAGCAACAAAGGCAACAGCTAAACAACAATAGAAAAGTCGTTGTCGCGTTATTACAACAAGAAAAGCTGTAAAAAAAAGTGAAATTAAGTGCTCAAAAACGCGCGACAGCAACAGCAGCAACACCAACAGCAGCAACACGCAACAACATGACATGCTCGCGTCTCGTTTACACAATAACTCAAATTAATTGAATATGTTGGCAAATGAGCAAAACGAAAATTACGTTAAAAGGTAAGCAAAAACAACAACAGCAGCAGCAGAGATAGTACAAAAAACAAAGGCGCGACAAGTTGTGCTGTTGTATTGGTGAGCACATGTCATGCAAGTTGTGTGTGTGTGTGTGTGTGTAAATGATCAATTCACACACACATACCCAATTCGAATTACATACATACATATATATGGACATGGCCATTTTCAGTAGCCCCGCCACAATGGGGAATTTGGCCACTTTTTGTGGCAATAATTAATAATTGTAAGATTGGACGCTGCTATGTTTCTAAAATTGTTTAAGAGTATTTTTAGAAAACTACTACAACCTCGCTTCAAAAGATACATTCTAGACATTTGAGCAAAAGATGAACCTAAACTATGTTTCAAATTTCATAAGATTCGGATAAAAAACACAAATTGATCGACATACATTTGTTAGTTTTATTATTTTTGAAAACTGAAATCAAAAGTATTTCACATGAAATTGGGAAAAGTGTATATATAGTGTAAAGGACACATACAAGGATGTACAAAGAAACAATAATAATCGCATATCTGCCCAATGTTGCCAAAATTGCTTAGTTACATTTAAAGATGCAATTTTTTCACAAAAACTGTCTTTATGAGATGTTTATAAGTTGCCATACAACATTATAATAATTTTGAATACTCAGCTCTTTAAAATGCACCTTTAAAAGAACTGATCTTAACAGATTTTGATTCTGCTCGAAAAGCAGGTCAAATTTCCCATTGTTCGATTGAACACGTCTGCATCATGGAAAGTAAATCAATAGTTTTATACCCTGTTCAGAGTAAAACGAGTAGTATATTGGTTTTCTGCAATGTCCGTCTTGTACTGAAAAGTTAACTAAAAGTGATTGGAAAAAGTAATACGTACATCCTTGTAAAACTAGCCTATTTTGAATATACATCAATCAAAAGCGGTATTTTTGCTAGTTTAAGTATGGCTCAATTTGAAGGCGGTATTTCCATTAATATTTCTTTTTTTTATTATTTTAATGGATTCTTTTTGGGATACTTTTAATAAGCTTCTAATGTTTCTTTGTACCGCGTTTTATGGACATAACTCCCTAATTACCGTTTTTTTTAAATTGGTTTAAAGAGGAAGGAGGTTTTAAAGATGTACTTGTTATTTGACCACTCCGTTTTATCAGCGGATAATCTCTAATATTAAAATCGTGGTTACAAATAACAAAAATTTCCGGTCGTTTTTTTAATTTAAGTTTAATAAAAGCTTGAATCAAAACCTGATTTAAAAAATCAGGCACACGAATCGACCCTTATGGTGTGCCGTTGGTTCGAACCTTGAACCGGCCCACGAAGAATTTTTAGATGTCTAAAGAGAGAATTTTTTCGATGGTTAAAGTTATAAGCTGCTATTGAAAATAGTAATTCAAAATTTTGTATTTCTGCTCATGTCGAAAATATTTAAATAAAAAAACATTTCGGTAGGATGATTCAGAAAACAAATTTTTCCTCATAATTTTTCTGTACTTCTGATTCAGCTTATAGAAAGTGCCTAAAAGGAGAATATTTATATATATTTTTTTTACATCTTATATATATGTGTATTATATGGCTGCGTATGTGCTATATATGTACATATGTATACATATGTGCCTCGCCTCGGTCTCGCTTTTAATTTCACTAAAAATGGTGTTTTCCATTTGCAGCCCACAATTTGAGCGCTATTAAACGGCTGCTGTTATTAACATGGCTGCCGCTTCCGCTGGCCAACAGCTGCAACAGCAGCAGCAGCAGCAGCAACAGCAACAGCAGCAGCACAAACTGAATATTGTTGGCAATGCGGAGTCGGTTGCAGGCGTGCTGCAGGTCAACGAGTTGCAACAGCATCAGCAGCAACAGCTTAACATGTACAAGCAGCAGCAGCAGCAGCACCAACAGCAAATGTTGCAGCAACAGCAGCAGCAATTCTATCAGCAGCAAACGAAATTTGTATCGCGGGTCGTTACAAATGCCGCAATGCAACAGCAACAACAAAAACAACAGCAACAGACACAACAGCAGCAAATCTTACCAGCTGGTTTGGTAAATGGTAGCGCCAACTTGATGCAAGCCACAAATGTTGCTGGGCTCCAACAGCAGCAGCAGCAGCAGCAGCAGCAACAACAACTACGTCATAGTCAGCACATTTTTGTGTGCCCAGCTATCAGCCCGCAGCTACAACAACAACAACAACAACAGCAGCAACAGCAGCAACACCAGCAACAACAACAGCAGCATCTGCAAACCAAACAGCGCGCGGCACAAATAAAGTTGCCTGTAAAGCCAGCAGCAGCCGCAACAGCAACAGTTGCTGCGACGCACTGTATGCCAGCAACAATTGCATCGCGTCAAATGAGTCAGAACAATCAACATCAGCAGCAGCAGCAGCAGCAGCTCTATGCAAAGAATGTGGCCAAAACCAACAATGCCAACAATAATCCAAGCAACAACAACAACATTGGCAGTTACAGCAATATCAACAATAACAACAACAACAACCACAACGCAAATTTGGCTCCAGGCTGGCGTCGACTAACCAACAACAATGAGGTGGCCTACATCAGGTGAGTCGCTGTCTCTAGTCTCTGTTCCTGTCTTTGTCTGTTGTCGCCATTTCTGTCTCTGTCTCTTGCATGACATTTACAACATGAGCCCCAACTAAAACTCAATCTCTGTATTGTCTGGCTATGGCATATTGGAAGCCATAAAAATGTTTTCTTGCCAAACAGGAAATGCCTGTTAAAAGGGGTAGCTCAGCGGCAGATGGGCAACTCGAGTGGGTGGCTTTTTCGAGTTGCTTTGGTAGTTTGCTAGTAGTCACGTTGCTGTACAAATGTTTTGTCAGATTCAATCACATTTGTAACCCCAGCTGGACGCTAACTGCAACATGCAACAAACAGCAAACAACAACAGCAACAGCCCAAGTTAAAGTTGAAAAATAGTAAAAGTGTCGAGTGTGTCCGACTAAAAGACACCCATGCTACGAATAATTACGAATTGTTTCCACATTAAGTAAAGGCGGGGAAGTGAGCTAAACAAACTACTTTCTTATTTACTGTTTAATGAGAAAGGCATTTCTAAACGTGCTTAATAGACAAATCATAAAAACATTAACATTCGGGTATTTTGGTAATTTATACGTTTATTAAGCTCTAATCTGATCTCTAGTTTTAGATATAATGTTTGCTAAAATTCGATATTTACTGATTTTCAACAAAACAAAAATGTCTATAGTTCTTAAACAATTTATTATTTTCTAGAAATCGATATCTATCGATAATTGGAAAACGGAGCGGGTTATCAAGAGCCTATCTACCTATTCATGATTCTAATTTTGCTCATTCCTATCGGGTTACAGGGTGTAAAAAGTCGAGTGGCTGGCATTATTGGCCTGTTCTCTTAGCTGCGTTGAACACACATCGCGTATTTACCTGGGCATTATCTGCGAGTTATCATCAAGCCGACATAATTACAAACACAAACACAATATTTACACAAATATGTCGAAAACAAGCCACCAACAAGTATATGAGTGCGCCCCATTGCCCAAGTACTTTTAATTGTTCTGCTGCCGTTGCCGCCGAGCTACTGTCCAAGCGTCGACTGGCGGGGCATCAGGGAGCTGGGTGTAGGCTGCAGAGGGGGCGCAGGGGCGAGGGTGGTCGGGTAGTCGTCGGTGCTGTGTAAATACTGTTTGCCGCTTTGTGGCTGCCTGCCTGCCTGGCTGGCTGGCTGACTGGCTGACTGTCGTTGTCGTTGTTGTCAACACAGTTGGATAATCGTTGATTCTATAAGTGCCTGAAGTCGAGAGCTTGACTGGCTGCCATCGCTGCATTTGCCATTGGCAGTCACAGGAAATAGGAGCAAGAGATGCTCGCTTTCTCAGAAAAACCCCAAGATTGTGCACAATATATATAATCAATAGCTGCTGTAGTTGTTAACGTAACAATTGTGAATAAAACAAGTAAGAGTGCTCTAGTCGACTAGGAGATACCCTGAATCCAGCTGCGGGCTGTCTTTACGTACATTTCAACCTTCTTGAATTCATACACACACAAACACACAAAATTAGGGGCGACTGGGGAGGTATCCAAAAATTTACATTGAACACATTATACTAAATTTGGTGGCTATGATTCTTATAATTTCCGAGATAAACCTTCTACATATTTGTTTCAAATGTTCTCATAGGCATTGTTAATTGGCAAATTATTTTGGATCATTATAATTGATCAAAGTATCTTTAAAAAAAGTTAGATAATATTATTAATTTTTAAGCAGATTTTCCGTATAACAGATTTGGCAGTATTGTAAAAGCCTATGCTAAGAGACCAGTTTGTTTGGACATGCTGCATAATATATTTACACAACAATATTTTCCTGCAAGGGTATAATTATGACACTCAATTGACGTAACATATAGATGTAATTAGTCGTTGTCGATATATCAATGTCTTTTAATTCGAGCCACACAACGAGAACTGTTACGTACTACAAAAGTGAATCATTACATAATGTATAAGCAGAACCTAATTGCAATTGATCAGATAATATATTGTATTTCTTATAATCAATTTGTTTTGCAAACATAAGAAATAGGCTTGGATTGCATGCAACTGTGACAGTTGTTTTCCCCTATCTCAATTATAAAATAATTTTATTATCTGTTCCTAGCCACTGCCCATTCGGGACATGTTGGCCTGGTCAAGCTATGTTGCGTGTTAAGCGATTGTCATTGCCCACGAGCAGCAGCTGCAACTGGCACATTGTCACGTTGCGTGTTGCTGTTGTCGTTGCTGCTTTTTGCTCGTTTTTTGCTCAAAGTTCACGAAGTTGAAATAGTATATTGGGTTTGTGCACTGTCCGTCTTGCCATCCGTCCGTCTGTCTGTACGCATGAACGCAGTTTTTTCGCCGCTTTCGAAACTAGAAACTTGAAATTTGGAATATATACTCGTGTATACCCGCGTTACATAAAGTGGTTAGATTTTGTGACTAGGCCCATTAGAGGCGTAGCAATTCTATAAAAATCGATATATATTCCTCAGTTTTAAAGCTAGATACATAACAATGTTCAATTTTCAGACATATTACTGATGACCTCCTCTAAAGATAGCACAAATTATTTTATGTGTACGCCCACAAGGGTCATGACAAATTGATAAAAATCTCCAAAAAAAAAAAAAAAGAAGAAATAATACCTTTTTTGACTTCTTTTAGTTCTTAGTATACTGTGAACGAGTATTCCGCTGTCGGTTACACCCGACAGCAGCCTTCTCACTTCATTTTTCGTTGTGTATTGTGCCCCCTTGCAAATTTTTGTGAGCTTTCGCCCATTTTTGAACAGACAGATAAGCTGCATTGGCTGGGTTAAAGTTTGCAACAAAGGGGTTGGGTTATTAATAAAATAAAATGAATGCAACGTTTCTGTTAAGCTGCTCCCTAGCCAAGAGTTGCGCAGTTTTGCTTGGCTATTTCTTGGAAAGAATGTTGCAATCATTTCTTCGTCTGCACTTAAACGAAGAAAGGAAAATGGGGTTTAACTAAATCAATAATTGTTGCGCAAGCATTTTCAAGTCAACGACTGTGCGCCGTGACGTCAGAGGATGACACACACACACACACACACACACACACACACACACACAGAAATGTGACACATGCACATTTCCAGGTCAAAACGAGGGCCGCCTACTGTGCCGCGTCAGAAAGCCAGAAAGGCGCACACACATAAATCATAAATTAGAAGCGGCAGCTGGAATGGAGGCGACTCAAGCGCCCCGCAAGGCCGCCAGCCGTTCAAACTGGCTGCAAAGAATGCGGAATACTTTGGCACAGTCAGACAGACAGCCAGAGAGTCGGACAGTTTTCAATTTGTTGCGTTACGTGCGACAGGCCTGGGCCTCCTAGGCACAGCCGCTGCCTTGAGGTCTGTGTCTATCAGCCTGCTTCTCCTTACAGCGCGTAGGTTGCATCAACAGTCGGCGGTCCGTCGATGTCTACATCGACGTCAACGTCTTCGTCAACCGCCTGCAGTGCGCGACGCCGACGACCTGTGTAATGTGTTGACTTTTGTGCACTTTTTCGACAGTTGGTGCAGATTTTTGATTTGATTTTTAGCGACGCCCACCACACAAAATTGTCGCTGATCGTTTCGTGGGAACACGATTGTCGTAAAAAAAGCATTACACGGCTAAAAATAAATTACATTTGTTTTAATATCAAGCAATATGGATATGCGTTTGATTTAAGCCATAAGAGTAGCATTGCTGGGCATTTAAATATTTTATGTAAGTAAGTAAGTCTGTTGGAGTGTTTTTGAATTTTAAATTGATGTTATAAAACTTTTGGTTTCAAATAAATTCTGAATTACATGCACTTATGTCATATAATATATATTTGAAAATTTTAGAGATATCTATTTTAACATAAATGTTAAAGCTGTTAAGTTTTCTTTTTGTGTATGCACATTTAAGTTTTGAAAATGACTGCTTAAAATCAATTCAATTGAAATATGGGAGTTATAAATCCGAGAGCTTTACATGTCAAAGCTTTTTTCAATTTTGGCATGATTTTAGACAAAAAATTTGACCCTCTCAGAAACGGTTTTACACAATCGATTAAAAATATAAATTTGCATTTCTAAATTTATAAAAAAATTTTTTTTCGAAAATTAGTAAAATATTGTATTTTCAATAATGAATATGTTAGTGTGTTAGTGTTAGTGTTAAGATCGAGCCGAAAAATGTTGCCCACGCCCACCTCCGCCCCAACGAAATGTAAAAATGTTTATTTTTTTTCCAAATTAAGATTAATAACTACTGTGTACTGTGAACGAGTATTGCGCAGTCGGTTACGGCCGACTGCAAAGTTCTTACTTGTTTTATTTTCACAGTGAGTTTAAATACGATTCTTCGTTTATCATTATTTCTAAATACTACAAATGATTCACATTTTATTAACTTTAAAAGAATATATATGTGTATAACCTAATGTCTATATATGGTTGTTAGTAACACCGGGCCCTATGTAAGCACAGGCGATTTAACCGTTGGCGTTTACCTTGTAAAGGGTTGCACGTTGAATTTAACCAAAACAATATTTGATTTGCAAAGGGGCTTTCGCTGATTTAATAGTCGACTGCTTTCATTTCACTTTACTAAAACAACAACAACCCCATCTCCCTGTCCTCCTGCCCGTCGCTTGTTTCGAATTTGTGGCAGAATGTTTTACAGTTTTGGCTCGTTTGCCTTTGGCCCTAGTTGGCGTTGCCTTTGCTGTTGGTTTAATGTTTGCGCTGTTCGGGTTTATTAATTTAGTAATAGGCCCAGTCAGCGCATGGCCCTCGACTCTTCTGTTTGGCTGTTTTTGCAGCCGGGTCCCATTGAGGGCTGGCTCGAGGGTGCACTTCAAGGTCACAGAGGCGTAAAACTTTTCCACCTTCTCAGAGACAGAGTCGTGTCCGTGAGTTTGGGCTCATTCAGGCGTCGCTTTGGCCACTTGACGCTCTTTGTGTGTGTAATTTATTAAATTATTTTAACTCGTTCGCTCAACGCCTTTCATGAGAACAGCCGGCTCCAGTCCTCAGCCGCCCATCCACTCACGTTATTAGCACATTTTGTGTAAATAAAAAATTTAATGAGCCAACCGTAGCTCCACAGCTCCAGCCTAAGCCTGACAAGACCATCGGCCGCATTGTGCTCGGTAATCGTGGGCCCCTAAGCCAACCTGCCACGCCAGCTGCATACAAATTGAGCTATAAGCTTTGGCGTTGATGATTCTCATTGCCGGACGGCTCCAATACCCCCCTGGGGTGGTGGGTACCTCGCCTCTAATTTGCTCGGCATCGACTCGCACAGTCAGCCAATTGACTTGCCATCGATTTTAGCTTGCGGCCACGCAACTAGTTAAAAATAATTAATAAACGAAACCAGTTTTTTCAGTTGGCAGTTGGCCCTTTTCTGTGGGGCCCATTGATGAGAACGCATACCCGAGGCTGGCAAACTGCAGTGTTGACCATGGGCCCAACAGACCCAGCTCATCCTGTGTTCCCGGGCACAAAAGCGGCTACTCAATTGACAATTCTCGCATACTCGTTTAACCCGTAACACGATTGTTGCTGCTGTTGTTGTCGCTCAATTATGTATATTGTCGTCTCTGTTCGAGGTTGTTGCTGCTGCTGCTGTTGCTGGTGTCGTTTCGTTTCGTTTAGTGCCCTTGCCGCTTTCACACTTTATGCATTATTCAGATTTCCCACACGAGATGAAGACCAGGCACAAAGTTCTGCCCCTGCCCTCTTTGATTTTGCCATTCAACATTTCTGGCTCCGAAAACTCGCATACACTGTTCTGAGACTCAAGTGCTGCCCCGGTTCACTCTTCAGTGACGACAACGTCGTCATCATCGGCAGCGCCCTTGATTCCTACAACATGCTCACACTTTATAATTAATAAGCAGCCTGCGCTGATTTTTTTTTCCATCTTTTCCTTTGTTTTTTACATTTTTTTTGTTTAGCCATGTTTTTAACCCCAATGCTTTTTATGCGCAACACATACATATACCGAGTACAACTTTTCAACATTTGCGGTCATGCGTGGCCCCTAGGCCATTCTCCGGCTTCAGGGGCTCGACAAAAGGAAAAAAAAAATTAAAACTGGATTCACTGGATTCGCTTTTTGGTTCTGCGCATATTTTAATGCTGTTCAAATTTAAATCAATTTTTTCTTACCTTTTCATAAGTTTCATTGTTGTAAAATGAAATGAGCGAAAACGGATTACGAATGTGGTTTTTTCTTTATTCTTTAACGGGGTGATACTCCATATACCCTTAATGGCAGCCAGCAATTGTTGCAAATCGAGTTGAACTAGATTTCGCATAAATAACAAAAGACTAGCGACTTTGGTGAAACAGTTGGGAAAACTAGAAATGCGCATTATATTCGCTGAATGTGTCTAAGGAATAAAACATTTTATGTGTAGTTTTCATAAAAAATTTAAAAATTGATACTAATAGACGTTTAAAACAGAATATTTTGATCTTCCAACCCTTGATTTGTGTGCCATGCCCTCTTCTTCGGTGAAGTCGGATCATCAAATCACGCGACTTAACTCCACGAGGGCTCTGCTCACTCAGCGCTTAGCGCTCAGTTAGCAACTCACGTGGAGAGCGAAAATAACTCGTAAATACATAAAAACCAGTTTGAATTATGCGCTGAATGACGCGCACTTATTTGACATGCGATCAAAACGAGCAGCGAGTAGTTCTGATTGGTATTAATTTATGTATGCACACACGCATACACACACACACACACACAGACACACGCAGACACACACACATAGAGTGTAAGCGCGTTGCCAACTTTCGTTTAACATTGTCATGTTAATGCGAACGGGCGCTTCACTGGCCCATTATGTTAATGAGCTGTTAGTTAAACAGCCGCGTGTTGCTCGTGCAGCCTTTGCACTCTGTTAGCTGATAACTGTTAGCGTGGTTGGGGTTAATTGCTTGCCGGGCGGGAGTAGGTGGTGGGGGATTGCTGACGACTTTGTATGTGGCATTTGCATACAACAAATTGTGCGATTAAGTAATAAATAATGAATACCATTAATTTCAACGCGCACCTCACTTCTATTATCTATTCATCAATCTCTATCTCTATCTCACTCTTCCTCCTTTTCGTGTTTCATTGCAGTCCGACGGGCAAAACGCTGCGCACTCAATTCCAAATCAAGGACTATTTGCTAACACAGGGTACCTGCAAGTGCGGCTTGCCGTGCCCGCTCCGGCCGGAATACTTTTTCGATTTTAATGCCCAGGTAAGTTAGCCGCAATTCCAACAAGTTTGTCTCATAATTGGCTGTAAATGCCAGCGCTGAATAGCTGGGTTAGCTGGCAGTCAAAGCCAAAAGCCAGAGCTAAACCTAATTGAATGCGCACTGAGCTAACTACCGATGGGCTGAGGGGCCGGTTGGGCAGCGGCGGCGACAGGGGCCTACAGAAAACGGCATTCAAGCGACTTTCACTAAGCGTTGCAGCCATGTAACTGCCGCCTGGCTACACACACACACACACACACACACACACACACTTCATGGATATACACTACCCCACCGCCTGGGCAACAGATGAACGAAAAATATTTGTAAAACCAGTTTGACAACAAATCGGCTATGTCGAAGTCAACGTCGACGTCGACGTCGACTGCATAATCATTTAGCCAGCGTTAAGCGCTCAAAGCGGGCTACCATCTGCCGCCGTCGTCGTCGTCGTCGTCGCTGTCGCGGCCGCCTTGCTCCAAATTGACAGGCATTTTCATCTCAATGTGTGTGTGCATATTGAGAATCGCAGTGAAATCGCCAGCAATAAGATTCATTTCCAATTGGAGCAGCGCAACTGCAACGGCTGTTAACGGTAAATCACAAAACAACAGTACATGTGGCGCTCTGCTTCATCCTCTTCTTAAACGTCTTTGTCTTCATCTTCTGGCTTCAGCTCTTCCTCTTGCTCCTATTGACTTTTCGTTCTGCTTGCACACAGTCTCGTCTTTTCAGCTGCGCCTCGGCTGAGGTCATTAATTTAAGTTTATGGTTTTCTCTTTGGTTTTTGCGTGAGGTCGGCGCCAACGCCCGTCCGTCCGCCCACACGCAATCAATGTCCTTTTCATCGCCCACACACATGTACTACCTCAACCTTTCTCCCGCTCTCCCGCTGTCGGTCTCTAGTTTGCTCTTGTCGTCTTTGTGGCTTTCGTCAATCGATTTTTCGGTGCAATGCTCTTATAACTTATCCCCCATTGTAAACCCCGCCTCCCCCAATTTGCTGCTTACCACCGCTAATGTGCTGCAGCTGCTCAGCTGACTGCGTGCATATTATCAAAAGGCAGCCGCAATTTGTTTACTAAACACTTTATTGTGCCACCGAAGAAGCCCTCCTGCTGCCGCCTGCACCCCGGAGGCCGCAGCCCGGTTCCTGGCTGACCACAAGTCGTTGACTGTCTTGGCTCCAGCTGCAGATCTCTCTACCTCTCTCTCGCTCTCTTTCTGCTGGCACCTCCCTTTGTCTTTCTCGCTGTTGCTCTCCCCCTCCCCTTGGCTTGTCGTGTCTATCTGCCCATCGTTGTGGCAAAATGGCAACTGTGCTTTTTTTCAGCTCTTGTGCTTGTGTCGACGGCTCTTGGCACATTCAACTCAATGTCTGGTCTTCCCCCCGGCTCCTCTTCTTGGTAGCCTACCCCCGGAGCGAGTTGGGTATCGCGTTTTGGCAATGATTGATGTGCCTCCATAATGAAGTCTACGCTCGTTTATTGGTTTGTTCGCTTTTTGTTTTGATTATTGCCATTTTGCTGTCGCTTAAGTTGCCTTTGTGTATCTTGCACCGAGGTGTGGTAGGTTAGGGATTGCTTTTCGGTCTGCGGCAGTGTTTGGGTGAAAGTCGTCGCCACTAGACGCCACTCAAGTGTCACAGTCGGTCCGCGGAGCCAGCGATGCGGCGCATTAAGCATGTCCAATAACAACATATCGTATATCGCCATATTGCTGTCATGTTGCAGAGTTTGTACTGCAAATTATGATATAGTAGTCCAAGTCTCTATAGATTTATGTGCACGTACATGAGTGCCCATGGAATCGAACCGAAGTTCGAGTGCTTGGGTTAACAGCTATTGGAAAGTGGTTAAACCAATATTTATGCCTGCGTATTGCGGCCAAGTCGCGAAATTGAGTTAAGACTTTTAGTTGAGTTTGGCAATCATCAACCTTTCTAATTCTATTGATTTTTCATTTGGATTTTGGATGTTTGCTTTTTATACTGGTCGCTTGACATTCCTTCAATATTCATGTCTAGCAGATGATGTCAGAAACGGCACAAAAAACTTCACGAACCTCAAACAATTATTTTGGCCATGCAGCGATTAAAATCATTGTACGACGAAAATAAAAATGTAAATACAAATGCTTTGCACAGTTGGGTTTTTCTATTCACTGTTAGCAACTTAATAGAATTTGTATTTAAAACGTTTTGCGTGTGTTTATGCTATTGCTTTCCAATGGCAGTATGGAAATCGTATTACCACTAAGCATACATAGCGGTATTGCTCAGCTTTAGTCAGGTCTATACTATAAATAGCTTTTAACACCAATTGATTAGCAAATATTTTTGTCTTCAATTAGCTGAATATTTACCTTAAACGTTTCATAAAATCAATATTCGATTAATAATAACTTCATACAAAAGGTGCACATATTTCTGCTTAGCTACATCTTACAAAAAGCAATATATGTATATAAAATACAATTTTCTATATACACATACATAAGTATATTAATGGACTCTATAATCTGTAGACAAATTTACATATCCACAAATCTAAGTACATGTATATATTTATATCTATAACCTTTTATAATATATGTGTATACTACGTATATACTTATGACCTTTTACCTATATATAACCTTGTATTATGTACATTATGTTCATATATCTTTGACCTTATAAATATTACTTTACAAAGCGAAATACAGACATATTTGTATATGACTTGTGTTTGAATGATTTCTGTTTCTATGTGAATGATTGTTGTTCAACAAGACGTATGCGCAACATTCGTACGCGTATACTTAATCGCCAGATAAAAAGCAGAAATAAACACATACGTTTATGATTCGAGAAACTTTATTTTCCTTGAGTGGAGCATTGTTGATATGAGCTCTATCTCTGTATATCCCACAATCAAACAGCCGTCCACATAAATCACACACACTCACACAATGAACTGAACTGCAATTGACGCTAATTAAACAATTATTTGCAATTGAAATTTCCAATCGAATCGCAAGTGCACACGAAAAACGGAACGCTGCGTTTTCGCTTTTTTCGATAAGTGCGAAACAATTGAAATTGATTTTCCACCACAAATGCTGCCCAGCTGACTTTGAGTGTATATAAGTAGATATATACATCTATGCATGCAGATGGTATGTACATATACCTTAAGTATTCCACTGGGTTCTATTTTGAGAACGTTGAACGCAATTTGTGTAACGCAAGTTGAACAAACAAATAAAACTTTGGCCCCGTCCTCAGATCATTGTAGCTTTCTGTAAGTCTGTCTGTCTGTCTCTCTCTCTCTCTCCCTCGCTGTCTCTCTCTCTCTCTGCCAGTGCGTCAGTCCGACAAAAGCTCAATGCAAACAAACAACAACAGCAACAACAATTGTAACAACAAGCAAACAAACTTGAGAAGGTCAGCGTCGAACGACGACGGCAGCTCAAAATTTACAACTCCCAATAAAAATAAAAATAAAACCGAAAATTAAAACGCAATGGGCATTGTTGTTGCTGTTGTGGTTGCTCAAGCCGCAAAAGTCAAAATGACGTTATTTGAATGGGCTAGCGCCCAAGTTTGTTTGCCAGCAGCTCAGCTGGTTGTCTTTCTGGTGCGTGAAGGCTGCCCGCTGCCTCGCCTCATCAGCAGTTGGAGCGGCGCAGGGCAGGTTGTGTCAGGGCCAAGTTAGCAACACGGTCGGTCTGGCCAGTTGCGACCCGAAACCGAAAGTGAATCCCAAGCACAGGGCAGCCAGTCAATCCCACTGAATCGCTTTAGTCATTTTGACATGCCGCCTGCCCGCCCGCCGCTCGTCCCCCTTTTGAGGGGTCCACAGCACGAAATTCAACGAAGCACGTCCAGAAAGTGACGCTGTCGTTGACGCTGCTGCTGTTGCTGCACTTTTCGGCCAATTTGCATTTATAAACATTTGCTGAGCGAGGAGCATGCATGGAGAGCGGTGCCAGGGTCGGACGGATGGAACAACGAATTGACGCAAAATGCAGCAGACAATTTAGCATATTCATGGAACAACTAAAACAATTAGCGCTGGGCCAGCGACGGCAGGTGGGCCGAAGCAATGTGTCAGTTGGTTTTGCATACCCTCTACCAAAACAGAATAGAGTATGCGATTTGTAAGTTTGAAATTAAAGACATTTCAAAAGATAACTTTAATATGATTTAAAAAGATTATTAATTAATTAAAAGTAGAACACAAAACACAAAGCATCAGTCTTAATTAAAAAAACACGTAAGAACTTTGTACTCGTTCATAATATAATAACAGCTTAAAACAGTCGAAAACTGTCTTAATTATTATTGTTATTTTTGAAAAAATATCAACTGCTGTAAATAATGGGGGCAGGAAAATCTTAATCCAAATTTCGAGTCTTCAATAGCGGCGAAATAAAAGAAACAGATGGACGGACACTGCACAAACCCAATATACTATTTCAACTTCGAGATCGAGCTTTGTTATAAAGTTGTTTTTATAGCGTATCTCCATGCCCGTCAGCCTTAAAATTTTTACACATTGCTTGCATCTTCCTTTTTCTTCATGTTTTTGTGCAATTTGCACGTCACTCCAATTGTAAGCAGGAAGAGCAATTGCCGCGCAAATTTCAGCTTCACTTTTAGGCCAAATTGAATTTCTGGCTCAGGATCGAGTTGGGACGCTTTATTGCGGTTCAGCTTGGTTTGCTTTGGGCTTGGTCTTGCTACGCTGTGCGCTTCGCTTTTTTCCTTGCCCGTCATTTACGCGGGTTTTTATAGAAACTTCATTAGTCCAAATTAAATGTTGTGCGGGCCAAGAGCAGACAGCGTGGCATTGAGACGGAATTGGTGGGGGCCCAATGAACTCGAATGAGCTGTGCCCCAGACGTGCTGCAGTGCGCCATAATGTGAATGTTGCCACTGATGGGTTCGAACTGCGAAGTCTCATCCATCTTCTGTTCACTTCGGCAAGGGAGCAAGTGCATCGCCGCTGACATTGACAGCCGTGGAAGCCAGCAACAACTCCAATTCAATGAAAATTGCACAAAGATGGAAAAAAGTATACAAACAGAAGGACAAAGGTAAAGCAGAACAAGATATAGAAGCTATATTCGGGATGCAAGTTCATTTTCCTTCCAGTTTTGCGATGTATGTTATATACAAAAAGTTAAATGGCATTAAATCGCTTCATAGACGCTTTCATATTTAATGATGATAAAATATATATAATATATAATGTAATAAATATATAATGATAAGATTTTGCTCATGTGGATGAAGCATAGTCGACGCAGTCGCATACTAAACGTATTACGAGATATCAAAAAATCAATAAGTATTTCTTACACACAAATTTATTTTTTGATCGATTGTTTCATAACCTAAAAAAGCGTCCTATTTATTACTTAAGAAGTAGGATTTTTTTTCTTCAATATTAACAGTCAATTATGAAGACTTATTTTATGTTTAATATGCCGATTCGGCTTACGTTATCAATATAAACTCTGGGGCATTAAAAGGAGACGTGCTCTAAAAAATTTAAATTTTCAATGGATACAAGAAGTGTCCTCAAATCTGATGTTTTGATTAGGAAATTCCAACTTTCCGCTGGCTACGTACAAAAATGCAGTTGAAATGCACAGTGAGCTGGGCACATGCCATATTGCCACCTTCGAGCGGATGTCCAATCCTGTTGCCGCTGCTCCTGCGGCCCTGCTACTCCTGCTGCTCCTGCTGCTCCTGCTGCGTCTGCTGCTTGGCGAGCATTAAGCGGGGCATTGCATGTGCGCAGTGGCGAACGTTGAGCGATTTCCGCTGCGGGTTACGTCATGCATGGCAAAGTGTCCAGTACGGCACGAGAATCTTGGAGCATAGCTATATCCTGCAGGACAACGCGACGATGGCGACGTGACTGAGCGATTACTCACATCCGGCACTGCCGCAAGTTCCTGTCGCGAGTGCGCTCAATTGCCGCAGGGAAAGAGTAAAAGCGTCAGCTGTAACTGAAGAAAAATAGGTTGGTGGGGGTAGGGGGCTGCTGGCGGCGGCCGAGGTGTCAGTCTACATGCGACCACCTCATTGTTGTGGCCCGGCCAGGATTAAAGCTGTCGGACGTCTGGCGTCGAGCGCTCGACGGTCATTATGACGTTAATGAAATCCAACACCGGCCATGCACCTGTGCACAAGTTTCACACCTGCCCGACTGCCACCACCAATGTTGCGAGCGACATTCTCATTCGGCTCGTTTGCATGTCGCCCACTGACCAGGGTCCTCCTCCTCCTCCCTCCTTCTGTCTGCCCATTTTGCTTTAATTTCGTCGCAATTATGCATGCAAAAGTGCAATGTTTTGTTGGTATTTTTTCCTCTGTCGTTTGGCATTTTATTGCGTGTTTCACATAAGCGTGTCCTCTGTCTCTTTCTGTATACCTGTCCCTCTCGTTTTCCCTCGATCTTCCCTCTGCTCCTTTCTGTCAAACGCAGCGACAGTTAATATGTCAAAATATGCAAAATGCATTTTAAACATGCCATCTGTAAATATACATAGGTTTTTATGTATTTTAACAGTCAACAAGCATATACGAAGGGATAATGTATATTTATATATGTATGTATCAATTAGTTACGGTCTTGCATATATACCCTGTATCCAAAGAACTTGTAAGAAAACAACCCAATAAAAAACGCATTTTGAAAATACTTTTTTTTTAAACGTATATTCTTAAAACTTGTTTTTTGTCCATTGATATAGAACTTTACATCTCGCAATATTCTAAATAATTTTAAAAAATTTGTATAATTTGTTAAATTAAGAATCATGCTATAAAATTATCAATATTATTTTGAACTTGCGAGTTTTATTAGTTCTTATTTAAATTCTACCGTGTCCGATTTATTTACTTATTTCGTGTGATATTGTATGCTCTTCAGATATAATCTGATATAATCTCTGCTTAACAAGTATTGGTGGATTGCGTGGTATGGTAACTGTATGGCTGCCTTTTAGCTTTCAGCAATTGTCGGTGTTGCTGTCGTTGATGTGGTTGCAACATTCCAGGCGTTTGCCAACTAATTATTTTTCCATTAAATGACAATTAAATTTGCGTGTATATATCATGTATTTTTAAATTCCAAATTAAATACCCTGCCCAGCTACGAGTCCCGGTTGTTATGCCAACTTTTGTTGTCTGTGTTGCATTTGTTTGTCATATTATGCACATTCATAGCAGACAGTTGGAGAGCAGCTTGCCGAGCACCCAAATTGACGGCCCAGATGGAAATGCAGAATGTGCCACATATTTTCGTATGCTGAGAGAATGGGGTGAACGGGGGGAGTCGGCTTTGAGGTTTCCATTTAACGTTTGTCTGTGCAGCAGCTCCAAAGCGCATTTGCTAAAGGAGATGGATGCAGAGGGAGTTGGAGGAGACAGGCGGGTGAATGCGATGTGGCTTTATTGCGTTTGAAAAGTTGAAATTATGTTTGCTTTTTGTGGCAGTTGCTGCAAGGCAACCAGCCGCTTTTTGACTAAGTGGCAATAGCAGCCGCAACAACGGCAACATGAAAAGCCACAACAGCAACAGAAATATGAATACAGAGCAAATACGGCAAGAAGAACAACAACAATCAGAGCTGAGAGCTGAGTCGCTTAGGTGAAGTCATCAAATCAACTTGGGGCTTGTATATTTGGGGCAAGGGAATTGAAACGTGGATGAGAATTGGTCTAAATGCTTATCATGTTTGGGCGTGGCAAATTAATAAACTTCAGTGTATGCCGACTTTGGGTGAATAAATGTATTGGGGTCTCCTAAGTAAATATGAATTGAGTGGCTTTATTAAGGAACCGTTTGGCACACGCTTGTGATGGGCGAGTCAGATAGATACATAGAATAGAGTTTGTATAAGAGTATGCTTAAAAGCAACCAGTTAAGAAAACTCTGTTAATGCCATTTGCTGTTGTTACTCAGTTACAATCGACTTTTAAGGCAGCTGCACATCGGTTCTGTGCACTGTATCTGGAAAAACATTTTAATGTTTTATTGCCAAGTTTGGAGAGTGGAATTTTCACTTGGGCTCGTTCGTAGCGAGTGTTTTGCGCAAATTGCTGACCAAATTGGCGGAGACTCGTTTCCAAGGCTTAAGCGGCCAATGAAGCAATTGCCGTCCACTGATTGAAATGGCACAATAGGCGCGTCGCCCAGACCCAAAAAAGGGTCGTCGTCACGCTCCAAGGCGTGCAAATCGATGCCCCCAAATGATTCATTTGCATAAATTCTGAGCCTTGCGCTGTGTACCTGTTAGCGCTCGGGGCGAGGTTAGGGGCAAAGGCGTTGCCATGGCGCCATCAAATCTTTTGATGTACTCAATAAGCGCAATTTGCTGCATCTGATTGGATTACATGTGTACGATGTACTCGACTGAGCTTTGTCGAGTATCTATTTACAAAAATGCTAATTGGACGCTCGTTCAGTCCCGAGCTACCATGCCGCACACAGTCTGTGTGCGAGTGTGGCTGTGTGTGTTTTTACTGCATTTCATGTGCGGAAGGTTACCAAAACAAAGCAAACAACTGAACACCAATCTGTTGGGAAAGCTACTAACAGATACCCTATAAATCAGTAGTCAGATTTACGCAATAGACTAAGAATTGCAATAGAATAGATTAAAAAACACATTTTATAACTATTAACAATTAAAAAAAAATACTCTCTTTTTGAATTTCTATAAATTAAAGCACATTTACTATAGTAAGAGTCCATATACTAATACCAAGATTAGTATTAACTTTGTTGTTATTGATTTAGACAGATATTTAAGCTTAATAAATATAACTAGAAGTATATATATATTTTAGATATATATACTTTGGCGAAAAAGAATATCTTTATTCCTAGCAGTTTCATATGATTGCACAATAATATGCTTATGTTTATTCTCCTGAAATTTAAGACCCATAAGGCACTTTTTCTCAATTCAATTTTTGTGAAGTGAAGCTTTTGGTGCGAAACTAAACTACTTAGGTATCTAAAACAAATTATCCAATAAGGTTTAGGGTATAACAAGCGTCATAGAGGACGGCAAACTTTGATGGGCGTCTGTTGAGTTTTTGCGAATGCTACTCACGTTTTGTATGTAAATTAATAGCAGCACCCATATGTCTTATTTGCATTTGTGTGTGTGTGTGTGTATGTGCCTGTGATTAAAATTTCGATTTCAAATTGACAGCAACAATAGCAAATGCGTCGTCGACGGCGCCACAATTCATTATAGCAGAGCTGTTGAATTCTAATTGCTAATGTGACAATTTGTTGCATTATGTTAATTGCAGGTGCCCAACATGCCATTAAAGGTGTTGCCGGGTGGCGGGCAGGAGACCGCCAACGCGACGTCCACGCCACTTTGCTCGCATCAACGGCATTTGCTCGAATCGGAGCAGTTGCACAATCCGCAGCCTGTCAAGGATTTAATGATGGCAACACCAGCTGCTGCCACTGCCAGCGATGGGTTTACAGCTTCAACAACAACAGCATCAACAACGGCATCAGCAACAGCAACAGCACCAACAATACCAACAACACTCGAATTGGCCAACAAAGGTGAGTGAAGGCTGAGAGCCAAAAAATACAAAAATTAGGCGAAAACGCAGACAAACCTTAATCAAAGATAAGCAAAAACAACAACGAAGGACAAGCGACAATATAAAAGCATTTCGCTTGAGCAGGCAATAGTGTTGCCACAATGCCAAATATAATATGTATAAAACTCCACTGCCAAGCAACGTTTAATTTGTTAACTTTGTCAACATCTGGCCAATGTAAAAATTTTTTAAGATGAGAACAATATTCTTTTATACTTTTATATACTTAATCGAAGAATTGTTGCACTGAGATTAACTGATTTAAGTACAACAATTTAATATAATAAGCAGTTCGTATTTATTTTCTTTTAAAATATTGTTCCTTTCAATATTCCAACAAAAAACGATTATTAGATCATTTTAGAATGAAACATTAAGAACAAATTACGAGTTCATAGAAAAAAGCATATTGGTTATATATTATATTGGCTTTTCTATATGTTGTGATATTTTCTTCAACTAAAATCCTCCGGACATATTTTCAACATCACTTTAAGACGATTGCTTGCTAGTTGCCAATTGCAATGAGCTTTCAAATTGTTAGCGTCATGGCAACCCTGGCCAAATGGACAACGACAAAGTGTCACAAAAGTTTTCAGCGTGCCCAGGCCTTTGCAGCGCACTAAAGTATGCTATAGAAGCTGAACTGTAAAGACTGCATTTTTGCTCAATCGCAAAAACGACGTCAACCACGACGCAGGCAATGGCTGGCAGTGGTTGGGGGAATTGGGGGAAAACCAGTTGAAAATAGTGTAGATACGTACGATAAATGCAGGCAAGGGCGAGAAAAGCAAAGCAAACCTCGCTAAAGGCAGCACAGCAGGAGCCAAAAGCACACGGCACGGCACGGCACAAACAATGCTATGTACATATGCGCATATCCACACACTCACTCACACACACACACACACACACACTTACGCACATGCATAAGCCAAGCTTATATACACACGCACATCGGATGCAATTGCAATGTGCTTGGGCTGCTGGCAAGTGGAAAACGCTGCCTAGACAATGATAAAGTGAAAATGCACACATTGAAAGAGAAAGAAGGAGAGAGACAGAGAGAGTTGCAGAATATTGCGAAAAGGGTGATAAGCACACACAATATAAGAAAAAAACAAGGATGAACGTTACAGTCGGGTGTCACCGAGTGCGCTATACTCGTGGAAATGGGAGTAGAGTGACTGAAAGTTTTCGGAAAATCTTTGATAAATCTAGTTCTAAAATTGTGAGAGATATGGACTTTGCGGTTTACTCGCCCAAAGAGATATAGATTTTTATCGATAGGCCTACTGGGCGTATGAGAACTTTAGAGAAGGTTATCAATATGCTGTCTGAGAATTGTATCTATTGTATCACAAGAATATATTCTATGTTGCAAGTCTCTAGCTTCAATACGGACAGACGGACGAACGGACAGCAAGATGGACATTACACAAACCCAATATACTCTTTTCGCTTCTTGTACGAGTGTAAAAAAATATTCTTAAAAGTAGCGTGGCGAGTTCAACAAGCTTTAAGCCCCTGCGCTCCGAGGACGTAGGCGTGGCAGCAGCATTGCCTGGGCAGGAAGTGCATTTGCAGCTTTCCCTTGACACCGCAGCGTTCAACTCACCTCCCATCGCCTTTGCTCATGTTTTTTCGCCTGGTGTTTGTTTGCTTGTCTCCTTGCCAGTGTGTGTTTTGATTTCGTCCTTTGTATGGCCAGTCAAAGGACCTTAACATGTTTGGTGTGCAGTCAAAAGCGTTGCAGGAATGTCGCCTCAACTGCTGTCAGGCGCTGCTGGGCGCTTGTAAATAAATATTATGTTTATTAAATACCCTCAACTGTTTAACATTTCCACTTCAGAGCGCCCAAAGCGACCAGGCGTATGGCAAGGGGGCAGCGGGTGGCGCAATCAAAGTTTCAGACAACCAATGCTGACTACGAGTTTAGGCAACAAAGTGGCTACTAACTTTATATGGCATTTTTACTGCCCTAAACCGAGTTCCAGCCTCTAGTCATTCAAAAGTTCCTAAAGCTTTTTGAGGGATACTTTTAGGGAGGTGCTTGACTGGCAAGCAAAGTAATAATATTCATAATTTCACCAAAATAAATACTTTTAATTGCTTAAATTCTAACAAAGCAGTTGTCAATGTCAATAAAGAAAGTTATTGATTGTTAGCAAAGATTCAGTTTAAATATTTACAAATTAAAAAATAAAAATATTAACTACAAATTACAAAGCTAACTACAAACCAAACAATTTTATTTTTAAGTGTATGCAACATTTGTTCTACTTTACGGGCTGTCCTATATGCCATTTAGACCTTTTCTTCGTATGTCCATGGCTCTGGGTGTCTGGCTTTTAATTCTGCTTTTGTGGCATTCAGCGCATTTGGATTTCAATTTGAGATACGACAAAACTGTTGCCGATTTTCTAAGAGACGCTAAGCAGGCCACACACAAAGGGGGGTTTTAACGCGTTCGGGGTCACCTTTGTGCGTCCGACCCCCTGTCCCCCTGGGGCAGACACTTTGCTGCACAAAACCGGGTGTTGTGGCGGTTGACCACCCTTGGGGCCGCTTTGTGGGTGGCTGGGCGAATATTTCGCAAACATTGTTAAAACTTTCAAATGAAAAGGTTAATTGAAACAAAAGGGACTTGACGGCAAAGTTTAGCCATGCGCGTCCGTTGCGATCCGCCTATCAGCCACGCCCACTCTGGCAATGGTCAGGGGTGCAGGCATTTTCTGCCCAACGTTGGGGCAGTTGTTGCCCCAATCAGCGGGGCATTAAAAAATGCCACGCAAAGTAAAAGTTTGCCCGCTTTAGAAATTTTCGCGATTTCGGCTTAAATGAGTGTTTGCATGTGCGAGCAAGCGTGTGTTGGTGTGTGGAGGTGTGATTGCACAGGGCCGGACTTGGACAGCGTGCAGTTGAAAAGTCGAGAGTCCCATTAAATATTTAACTTTCCTTGATTATTATTATTATTATGGAGTAATACTTGTAAACTAACAACCTATCTTTTAAATAACACTGTCTTCTATGGCCTTTGCCCAACTCAATACTACAAATAAATAAAAGTCATTATTTGTAAAAAATTATTTAATCTTCAATAGAATCAATCATTTAAAAATATAATTTATTTCCATTACTAATTTTTTTAAATTCTACTGCTTTAACTAATAAGTTAAATCTTTATGTAACTCATCAAGGCATCCAAATGTACCGCAAATCTGCGAAGTTTCTGCAACTTATGGCATTCCAAAGATAATGCTTCTTTGTTGTTTTTTTAAGCATTTTTCCTTTAAGTAGAGGAAATGGTTTCCGCGCTTTGCTTATAATACCCTCAACCCATTCAAAATGGGTAAAATGGTTTTTTTTGCAAATGTATGTAACAGGCAGTACAGTCTTAATCAGTACGAAGAGCTAAGTTATCTGTCTGTATGAACGCAATTCATGTTAAGGGAAAATTTACACGAATGTAGACTTTTAAGGTTACCGAATCCATACGAGCTAGATTTCAAAGTAACTTTGTCAAAACGGAACCATTTTTATTGATGTTTACTATTTTGTTTTTGAAAATCAATTAAAAAAAATTTTTTTTTGCTATATTTCATTACTTAATTTACTTGGAAAACATCGATATTTAGTCATTGTTTTTTGAGCATATTTAAGACACTGTAAGAGTAATAGCCACCAAATGTGATTCATTGTGTTCTCGTAAGGCACACGCAGATCACGGTTATTTCAGTTTTCCCATATTTCGAATATTTCGCCCACAATTTAAATTTAAGATAAATTTTGAGATTCAAGGTAGCTTCTAGTCGGGTACTCCCGACTAACGCACTCTTGCTTGTCCTTTTTATTTTGTATTTTAATTAAGTTTACCATTATCTGGGTGCTGAACCTTAATCCCCCTAAAACCCATCCTTGCGGATTTTCGAGTCCCTTTCTTTTCTCCCGCTAATAAGTTTGCGGTGCACGTTCTCGTGTTTTGATTTTATTGTGCTTCGCTTTCGCAGCCATTTGGCATTTGGCGCGTTTTTGTTGTCTGCCTTTGTCAAGTGGCAAGCGGCAAGTGGCGACCTTTGTGGAACGCCCTTTGCTTGCTGTGCTGTGCTGGGGGACACGTTGCGGGCGCTTTAAGGACGACGCACTTTGCATAAGCAACAACTTTTTACTGACTTTGCCTTTCAATTTGTTGCTACATTTCAGACGCTGATTGCCACAAATATGGCAACAACAACAACAACACCAACAAGCTGGCGGCCAGGACGCCGTTTGCAGCAACAGTTCCAGTCGCGGCAGCCACGCCCATATCCGCACCCGCGGTAGTCATGCAAACTAGTCAAATAACGGGCATGGATGGCGCTCTGAAGCGAACGGTTCCGACTCCGTCTCCGTCTCCGGCCACGGCTCCGGCTCCCGTTCAAGTTTCATTTGCGGCTGCAGCCCCGGCGCCTGTGATAAGACCCGCGACAGCGGCTGCCACGCCTGTTCCTGCACCTACGCCTCCGCCGACGGCGCAGCAGCCCAACTTCAAGGACGATCCCGCGGGCTATCTGCAGCAGCAGACGGCGCTGTTGCACAATACGCTGAGCGTGGGCTTGGATGCCAAGCCGACCACGGCCAGAGCACTCCCCCAGGAGCCCATTGTGCATAGTTCCCAGCATCAGCAGCAGCAGCAGCAGCGTCAACGCATTCGTCGTCTCTCGCTGTTCACTGGCCCCAATTGGGAGCTGGACGCAGGTGCGTCCGGTGCGTCTAGCGCTGCGCCACGTTCCCTGCTTGTGGATACGTCGGTTGCATTTGCGCGCCCACAGAAGCCGCAGATTACGAACATTACGGTGGTGCCGGTGCCGCAGGAGTCGCCAGTGTCCAGCAGCGGGCCCGAGCCGGAGAAGCGGCCCGAGCAGGTGGGCGCCATCTCCACCAGCCACGAGAGTCCACGTCCCACGTCCTCGCCCACGGACTCAATGGACTCGGCCAAGAGCACGCCCTCCGCCTCGCCCAAGCCGCAACCGGCGCAGCTGCAGCTGCAGATACGCCCGCCCCAGTTCCAGGCACAGCTGCAGGCAACGGCAACGGCAACGGGTCAGCCCACGGCTCAGCTGCGCCTGCTGCGGCAGCAGTGCCAGCCCGTGGTCAGTGCGGGTCAGCGGCAGCCAGTGGCCAACACTGGAGCAGCGACGGTCACCCGAAGCATTGTCACGACCACAGCGGGCATCGGTCGGCCGGGCACGACGCTCAGCAGCACCAGCTCCGCCGTGGCCCAGCTGCAGTCGATGGCGGGCAACGCTGGCGGCAACCAGCTGATCATGACCACCTCGGGCCAGCTGCTGGTCATACCCTCGCCCAGCAAGCAGCAGGCAACTCCTGCTGGCGCCCAGCGGCCGGCGCAGACGGCTCAGCTGCACGCCCAGCCGGCCGGCGGCTACATTGTCAGCCAGCCCTCGCAGATACTTAACCCGGGTGGCGCCAAGCTGCTGCATCACCAGATCATTAGCTCGCAGGCGACCACAGGGGCGGCGCCGCAGACCGTGCTGCTCAACACGTTGCCCAATGGCGGCTACATTGTCCACCAGCAGCAGCAGCAGCAGCAGCAGCAGCAGCAGCAGCAGCAACAGCAGCACGCGGCGGAGCAACATCAGCTGCTGAGCATGCCACAGCCAGCGGCGCCCATCATTGCCTCGCCGGAGGCCAAGCGGCGGTCGCGCAAGCGTAAGAGCTCTGTCTGCAGCACGCCGCCGCCGCCGTCGCTGGTGTGCGGCGTTAGTGGGTCGCCGGCCAAGACGCATTCGCCGCAGATCTCGCCGAGCATACCCAGCCAGGCGCCGGCGCTGTTGCAGCAAGCGGCCAACGCCGCGGCAGTGGCAGGCCCGGCGCCGCCGCCGCCGCCGCAGTTCTCGCAGCAGTTCCAGCTGAGTCCCGGCATCCAGGGCATTGTGGTCAACAAGGCGCCGACGGCGGCGCCGCAGCCGCAGCAGCTGTTGCTGCAGAATGGCCAGATTCTGCAGCAGGTGAATCTGATCGGGCAGCAGCTGCTCATGCCGGCCGGCCTGGTGATGGGACCGGACGCAACGCTGCTGCAGATACAGAATATGCCGACGACGAGCCTGCTGACGCACCAGGGGCCGGTGATGCTGCGCACGCCCTCGCCCCAGAACAAGCCCTCCTTCATCTCGCCCAGCGCCGGTGGGCAGCAGTATCTGGTGGGCGCCAACGGCCAGCTGAGTCCCATTGGCCAGATCTACTCGACGCCCATGGGCCTAGTCATGCCCACAGCTCAGCAGAGCGGCGCCTCCTTTGTGCAGGCCAGTCCCACGGCCACCATACAGATTCAGCAGCAGCAGCAGCAGCAGCAGCAGCCACCACAGCAGCACCAGCAGCACCAGCACCAACAGCAGCAGCAGACGCAGCAGATTACGGTGCAGCACCCGCAGGCGACCAGCTACGTCTCGGAGTCGCATAATAATCGCCAGGCGACTGCCGCCAGTCCGCCGGACACCACCACGTGCAGCCCGCGCAGTCCCGAGCGACCGCCCAGCCATCGCAGCAGCGGCAGCGGCGACATGGTCAGCTAGAATACCCCTATTCCTATCGAGCTCCCTAATCACATCGTTTCTTATGGACTTGCAGGTGCAGTGCGTCTCAAGCTCGGAGCCGGATGCGGCAATTTCGCCCCAAAGCGTAGAGAGTCGCCAATCGCCGTCGTCCACGGATTGCGAACGGAGTAAGTGCTTGAGGATCGCTCGCCAGGAGACAAGAACTTCTGTCGCAGTTGCCGAGAAGAGGAAGAAGTTGAAAATGTTGAGCACTTCCGCTCTTGCCCTGCACTGAGTAACAGAAGGTTTCATTGTAGCCGAGCACCCTGTCGATTATATCACCTCATCCAAGTGCTCAAACTAGATCACTGATCCAAATCTCTTGTCAACTCTACAGGCATCTACGGCAGCAACGTGTTCAGCCAGCCCAGCAGCATGTACAAGCCGACGGAGCCAAAGATTCGACGCATTCACATCACATCGCAGCAGGCGCCCTCGGAGAGCCACCAGGCCGTGGGTCTCATGGGTCAAGGTATGCGTTTGGCTAGCTCCACATCCCTGTCCATCTCATCGTCATCGTCGACATCACTGTCAACAACATCATTAACGACGGCGGCACCGGCCCGCCAGGTCATGCACCACCACCAGCAGCCCCCCTCCAAGAGCCACCCCAACGTCTATGTCCATAACCACAAAGTAGTTAGCGTTGACTACCAGGGTAAGGCCTTGCCAGTGTCCCCATGCCACTAGCAATCACTAACTGCATCCATTGACTAACTGACCCACCCCACCGCTCACCCACACACCTGATGCATGTCCAGCACCTGTCGCACCCCTCGCATCCCCTGCACCTTTTGCTTTTGTTGTGTGTTTACGCTTTGTCTAACGTCGGGTATCGGGTGGCTTGGGGTATCGAGTATCGCAAATCGCGTAACGAGTAACGAGTATCGGCTGCATTAACCAAGCCGCTGCCTCCACATCTCTACATATAGAGTCGCCCAGCACCACACAGCTGCCGCCCATGCTGGATGCACCAGCGCTCAGTGGAGCTGCAACGCTTAAAGGCAACTGCCGCACGCCCACGAAGCGGGCACGTCGACTGCAGCGGGCGCTGGCGCGGAGTTCGCCAACTGGCGTGGCGCTGTTGCCGCCACGCACGTTTGCAATTGGTGAGCTGATCTGGGGGCCGGCGCGCGGACATCCGGCCTGGCCCGGCAAGATTGTCAAGATGCCCGACGGCGTCTGTACGCCATCGCAGCAGTTCGATCACGTGTGGGTGCAATGGTTCGGCGGCGGCGGCCGCTCCACCTCCGAGCTAATACCTGTCAACTTGTTGCAGAGCCTCTCCGAAGGCTTGGAGGCGCACCACAAGGCCCAAAAGGATACCAGAAAGTGAGCATCACTCGAGTAGTGGGTGGCAATGAATAGGTTAGATCGGCTGGCATCGATGGGGGCTGTCCAAGTGTTCTACATTCAGAAAGATTTAGCATAGACAGCAATTGATTTTATATTTCTTAGACCTGCACCCGACAGCACTGTGAAAAAAGCTATTTTCAGTTAGATTATTTGTTTATATAGATAGTATTCCCTTTTATTTATACCTTGCCAGAAATTTATATTTTATGTAATTAAATGAATTACGCCTGATTTTCTTTTTACACGATAGATACGTACCCAAAAAATCATATTACCTAAAAATTGTAGATTGGTTCCAGACCTAAAAAAGCAACGTAGTCTCAATATTAAACAAAATTCTTGTTGGATTTCAGTTGATTTGGAAAAAAGAAAAATATATCAGACGTTCACTTATAGTATGTAATCGTGTAAAACGAGAGAAAGGCGTACATATATTTTTAAATTTCATTAAACATTATCATAGTTTATTATATAAATGTAACTTTTACAGTGGTGGCTCGTAATTTAAAACACTTTGTGTGCAGAGTTCAATTTAATTCAAATAAATTTCAAATTATATTATATGTTTTTAATGCACAGCTTTCCAATTTCATGTAATTTTTTAATTATTGGTGTACATAAATGTGTTTGAAAAAGGAAAAAACAAAAACTCTGCTCACAAAAATATAATTTGATTTTTACCACGAATTTCTTGCCAATTTAAATCTCTAAAAATTTTCTTTTTCGAGCTACAACTGTTATATAATAAATATAATCTTGAAGTATGATTAGAATTTGTGTTTTTTAGTACTTTTATATTATTTGCAAGAGACTTCGTTTTGTAGAATTTGAATTTGAGTATTACTCGTATATGTTGTGCAGTGTAGAGCAACGATTGGCATTTAAATGCATTTGAAATTAGTTTTGATTATAATTTGTCCAATTTAATTTTGATTTTGCTAATTAATGTTCTTGTTTCTTTTTTTTATTATGCGCTGACCAAAAAAATAAAAATTAAACTCAACGTGTGTGTATGCGTCTGCATATGCATATATCTGTGTGTGTATAACCCTATGTGTGTATATGCATAACCATCATCATCATGACAACCACCCACTGCCCAAAAAACTGAACCTGAAACTCCCAAAACCACAATACACACACACACACCAACACCGCCACCACTACCAACCCACCAACCAACCCACAAAGGAGCCGCAAACTGAACTCGCAACTCGAGCGGGCTATACAAGAAGCAATGACTGAGTTGGATAACATTTCAGCCTCGGCAACCGCAACAGCCACAGCATCATCCGCACTAATTGGCCACCAGCTGCAGCAACACCAGCAGCAGCAGCCCTCGTCGACAAACAGTAGCAGCAGCAACGGATTGGCGCGGGGCAAGCGGGCAGCGACGCCACATCCGCAGGTGAACGCAAGTGGTGCCAGCTTAACGGTGTCCGCCAGCGCGGCGGCCACCCTGAACGGACTCTTCAACCAGCAACGGGCCAAGCCCATACGGATTGCGCCCGCGCCGCCAACGGGCGTGCCAGCAGCAGCATCAGCAGCAAGTGCGGCGGCAGAAATCTTAAAGCTGGCCAAATGACCAGCGCTGTCGGCGTTGCCGTCGACAGTAACCACAGCAAACTATACGCTCGTCATTGGGCATAAGTAGAGGCAGCTGGCCATAAACAATATATATATATGTATATATATATATATATATATATATGCTATAACGTATATGTAGTTAGATATCAGCCCCAACTGTCTGTCGCTGTTTTCTCTAATTTTCTATTGAGTTAGGACTCTGCTAAGTTGCGCCTGTGCGGTGTTGCCACATCTTTGAAATAGACAATAAAACAATAAGAAAATGTTAACAAAAACGAAGTTACAAAGAGTAAAACAAATATGTTTGAACAATAGGCAAACAATAGGTTTTTGTTGCTTTCTAAAGCAGTGCATCTGCCCAAAACGAAAAAATCAGTTGTTTTTTTTTTTTTTTTGTATATATTTATATATATAGAAGGATCACAGAGAATACCTTTTATAATTTTTATGAACAGATTGTAAATGTTAGATACATATTTATTTATTGCATATAAACCATAGTTTGCATAGGTTTTTTGTTTTCGTTGCAATCTTTAGATTTAACTATTATTTTTATATCTAGCTAGCATAAGCCGATTTTTAGCTACTAAGTTATAAAAGCAAATTAATGCACATTTTTTATGAGCTCATTGTTTTTGGCTTAATTCAAACAAATTCTTACAGAAGAACATTGAAATCAAAAGCAAATTATTGATACTGTTTCTAATTTCGAGATACTTATTGAATGGAAAATATCAACAAAATATTTACGTTAAAAGCAAACACTCGAAACACTCAGCTAACGAGTAGGAGTACATTAAAAAGAGAATTATATTTATAAATTGTTATTATTTATTTAGTTGAAACTATTGTAAAATTCTAGAAAACAAAAACCAATTGACATTTAAACACGTAGCGAAAATCCTCTAAAACGAACAACCAATAAATGCTAAAATATTCCCGAACAAAAACGCAATTTTATTTGAAACCCAATTGGCGTAGATTTGGGCATTTGACCCATTGCACCGGTAAACATATTTTAATCGGCCAAATTCGCTTCAAGTTGGACACCATCTTAGTTGTTGGCAGTTTATAGGAAATACTGAACTAAACTTTATCCCTGAAGATGAGCTTCACCAGCCACAATATGTAAAATATATTTACAGAATGACTCAAAAACTGTTTTCAAGCCAAGAAATATGAAAACGGCTCTTGTATATATATCTACGATTTTTAAAATACAGGTTTAATTCGTCATCTAAGAAGCTAAAGTAAAAAATCAAAGTAAAATATTTTTTAAAATTTATTTCAGTTTTAAATAACTTGACAATATAATAGTTTTTTTTTATGGATCTTATATGCTGGTTGTTTGGGGTTATTAATTGCAAATAATGTAATTTATAATTAATATTTATGTAATATTAAACTAACTCACAATCATTTGAATTAAGTATGTAAAGTATATGCACCTATATACTTCTCGCTTTCCATCTTTCTAGTGTTCTTCTCATGTAAATATATATATGTGTATGTGTGTGTTGATTTGGGTGTGTTTGGGTACTGGTGTGTTGACGAAAAACTAAACAAACAGCGCCGATTTTACACATTAAACATAACCTAAGAGAATATGACTCTTGCTGCTAAATAATTTACACCAAAATACGCTGCGTTTGCCGATTTTTGTTTTTGTGGACATACGGGAGGTGTCATAATAATTGATCTTTACATATATATATATATATATATATATATATATATATATATATATGGGTAAGTTATGGGTATGTGTGTAATGGCTTGCATTAGCTTACAACTCACGCACTCGAAAAATAGTAGATTAATTACAGATTAGAAGCAAGTCCACTGCAATGACAGTTCGCACATGGAGATGCATTTCAACTAGCGCGTTATCGATTTTCTTATATATTACATTTACATTTGTAGATTTTTCTTTTCTTTAAGCATTGCAGTCGTATTGGGGTCTCTTTCTATCTCAAGGTAAGACTGTGCACATTTCTGTGGCATTTACATTTAGGTATTTAAGGTTGGCTGCGTCTGTATCGGGAGGACGACGCTTTATCAATATTATGCACGATTTGGTTATCATTACAAAACAAAACACGATTGGCGGGTGGATGAGACAATGAACAGATCAAATGAAGCAGCGCGTGCAGCATGCACGCATTATTTACTTAACAATTGGGTTTTGTGTATAAATTGCCTTCTATACAAGTCAAGTTAAAAATTTCTAAGTAGACTTTAGAACTTAAATTAGGGTTCGCCATTAGTAATAATATTATTGTGGTTTGTAGTAGATGATGTGTTGTTGCTGTTGGTGTTGGTTTTGCTGTTGTTGTTGATGTTCTTGCTGCTCGGCTGCTCTACGATGTTGAATTACATTGATTGATGACTGTTCTCACTGTGTGTGTACGCATGTTTGTATGTATGTGTGTTTGATTAACGTTGTTGTCAACAATAACCAAATCGCTGTAATTCTCATCTGGACAGGCTGTGCGAGCGCTCGCGGCTGCTGCTGCCAGACGAGAGAGGCTGCTTGCTGATGCCCATTTCACCGACGCGCTGATGCGGCGGCAGCCTATCAAAGAACGGATGTCGCAGGGCCTCACCTGTTAAAAATAAATGATTAGATTGGCTCTAGAGTACTTTTGCGTTAAGCTTACCTAACGTGATGCGCGACGAGGGCTCGTATTCCAGCATCTTTTTAATCAAACTGAACAGCTCACAGTGATCCTCGGTATCGCTCAGTTGACAGAGGAACAAGGGCTTGCAATGATCGCGCACATAACGTCCCGCGCTGGACTTCTCATCCCAATCTAACTTACCATGATAGAAGTACTTTGTTTTGGTTTTGCTATAAAGAGTGTGATTGCTACATGTTAAACGATTTCGATGAAGAGTACTGCTTCTAGCGAAATAAAAGCATGAGCTGCATTGTATTACCGTGCCATGCGATATGGAATTTGTCCCAAGATGCGCTCCATCATGGCCAGATGCTCGCGATTGTCATGCGTCTGGAATAGCGTGATGCCCAAATATAGCTCGAACAGGATGCAACTGAATAAACAACAATTAGGCGCTAATTGATTATGATATTAATACGAGCCATGCAACTCGCACTTACCCGATGGACCAAACGTCGCAGGGCTGTGACCAGCCTAGCTCCAGTATGACCTCCGGCGCGCGATAATGGCGCGTCGAGACAATTGTGCTATGGTGTTCATGATCAAAGGTGGCCGAACCAAAGTCAATTAGGCGCACGTCGGTGCTCTTGACGCGGCGCACTTCGCGGTTCTGTTGAGGAGCATACGAAAAGTACAATATTAAATCAAAATGCAGACAAATGGGAAAATTTAACATACAATTTTATGATTATAGTGAGACGTGTACTCCGAATCAACAAACAGTATATTCTCCGGCTTGAGATCTGTGTGCGTTAAACGATTGTCATGTAGAAACTTAACAGAGTAGCATAATTGATAGGCCATGTGGCGCACTTGGTCCAGAGAATACGGCTCATAGTTGTTCTCGCGCTGCAATTACAGATTAACCGTATAAAAAATTATATTCCCCGGAGAGTAGTTGCAACACTTGCCAAAAAATCGAAAACACTAAGACCCAGCATTTCAAAAACTATGCACATGTGTCCATGATAATCAAACCAGTCAATCATTTTGACGCACAGGCTAAAGGGGGGGTAGTGAATAATAGTTTATTATCTATTGCTATACATTTATAGCTGTCAACTCACTGATCACCATGCGGATCTTTTTGTGCTATCTTTTCCAAGGCATTTATCTCCAGCTTGGCAGCTTCGCGATATTTCTCAACATTCTTGATGATCTTCAAGGCCATGCAAAAATCACTGTGAATCATATTTAGAGGATTTGTAGTGAGTTACTGTTAGATGGTCACACTGTACTGGACTTACCGCTCCATATCTTTGACCTTGACCACACGTCCGAAAGTGCCTTCGCCGAGTGTGGCCATAATCTTATCTGAAATGTGGCAAAAGGAGGCGTTTTGTAGTCGGGCTTTAATCAAGTACAATGGGAATAATAATAATTATTTGCGCTAAAAGCTAAACCTGAAACTGGGATTTAAGCAAAAATACCCCAATAAGCGCTAACTTTCAACTGCACTTAATAAGATGTATACGGAAAAGTTTTCAGTTTCAATATTATTTCATTAATTATGGGCCAAAAGATCAGGAAATGTATGTACGTGTTTGTTTGTGTGAATTTTCCATTTATTTAATTAATGGCAAAGCAAAAATTTTGTAAAGTTTAATTTCAGTTGAACTTGTAATTTAATTTTTTCTCTTTTCTTTTGTTATCTTTTTTCTTTTGTTTTTTTTTTTCTTTCGGAAAATTATGAAGTGAAGCTGACGAAAATTGTGTGAAATTTTTATTTTGTGCGCTTTTAAAACGTGCCTTAAAGGCGCACGCGACGTGTTGCGACGCGACGATTTTGTCGAAAGATAATTAAGAAATAATAAAGAAAACTTGGATAGTTGAAAACTATAAGAGTTACGAGTAGAAGAATAGTGCGGCAGTTATTGCTCATTGTCTTTTTAACTTGGAAAGTTTCTGGTAATCTCTAAACATAAATATGGAAAAAATTAAAAACGAAAAAATTGTCACGAACATCTGTGATGGAGAATGTCTCCGTTGTGGTAAATTAAGTGACCATCAGCATCATCTTGAATGACGGGCTTTGCTGTCTGTTATTGGGCGAGCGTTCGACGAGTGGTTGTCGGGTGGTGGCGTTGGTGGTGCGATTGCAAGGTGCATTGATCCGTTGATTCAGAAGAGGGAGTGGCGACGACGAATGGCGATGAGGACGACGACGACGACGACGAATATTTAGCGAGATATGTTTGAGCGTATTTGGTAGTGGGTTGCAAGACGTTGTTGTAGCAGGGGCGTGGTTGTTGTTGTTGTTGTTGTCGATGGCAGTTACATAGACGAATACATAAGGTGCGTGTGTGGTTTGAGTATGTAATTTGAAAGAGAGAAAAGAAACAAAAAAGAAAGAGAAAAAGAAAAAAAAACACATTTTACGGGTCGCCAGTGTCCAGAAGAATCCAGATATCCAGTCGATCAAATAGACGATCATATCAGAAAATTATCCGCCAGATGATCCCGCGTTGGCACCACAGCAATTCCAGATTTCCCATTTTCATCATTTCACCAACATGCGTAATTCACAATTAATCCGCAGAGTACAGACATTCCATAAACCAACCATTTACATCATATCATCATCATCAAGTTGTTTTGTACATCAACCCATCATCATCATCATCATCATTGTGATTTTCATCATCATATTCAGAAAAAACACGAGAAAAATACGTTTCGTTTGTTCGTTAAGAAAATTAGTTCGGACAAATTTTTTTTTTGAGAATTTGTGTTTTACATAAGTGGTTAATAGTTTCAATATAAAACATGTACAACAAATATCATATAACATTTTTGTATATAAATACATATTTATGCATGTATACACATATGTAAATACGGGCATATGCACAAAAACAAAAGCTTTTGTCTTGGGCAGAAAAAAAAATGAGAAAAAAAAACGAACCATAAAACGCATGGGCAAAAACAAATCGCATTCGCTTACGGCTAAATGTTGTTGTCTTTTGGAACTCATTTTCTATACTTTTTACTTAATTTTTAAGTTTATATAATTTTTTGTTTTGTTTTTGTTTTGTATGGTAAAAGAACAATTAAGCATTTAATGAATTACCGAAAAAAAGTAGGAAATAAAAAAAGAATTTGATCAAGTTTTCTTACATGCAGCGAGAACGCGTTAACAGTTGGCAGTTAGTTAACATGGGCGCTGCAGGGCGCGCTGTTAGTTAGCATTACTGTAAAGTGTATGTCAGGCGGGAAGCAGTGGTGTGAGGTGCGGGGCGCGTTTCAGAAAGCTCAAGCTGCATAGACGAATAATGCAACGAGTGGCTTACAAAGGTCGAGAGTGTCTTTGGAATGCGTGACCTATGGAACAGCGCCGACGAGGTGGCGCTCTTCGACAGCAGATACTGATCGTGCTGCTGCAGATAATGCGACGACGACGACGACGACGACAACTGTTGCTGCTGCTGGTGGTGCTGGTAGGGATCCAGTTGCGGGCGCTGGTAAACGGAGCTGCCCAGCGCATTGGAGCGTCGGCTGCCGATGCCATAGCTGTCATGCAGATAGCTGGCCCCGGCCCCACTGCTGGGCTTGTAGCGTTCGAAATCGCTTAGCACAGCAGCTGTGCGGGAGCTGGCGCCCTGATAGCGCTGCTGTTGCTGCTGCTGCTGCTGCTGCTGCAGCTGGCGGCGCGTGTCCGCCGCTGCCAAGCGAGCGCCGATGCCGCCAAAGGCCAGCGCACCGGAGCTGGACGAGTGCAAGAGATTGCTGGGCTTATATTTGGAGAGGTCGTTGTTATTGCGATCTGAGTGGGGCAGAAAACGACTCTTGTTGTTGTTGGCGCTGCTGCTGCTGGTGGCTGTCGCTGCCGTGTCGTGCAGAGAGAGGTTAGAGAGAGCGGAGGGTATGGTGCTAGTGCTAGTAGATGAGGAGTTCGTGTTGTTGTTCTTGTTACTGTTCGGTGTTGTTGTTGTTGTGGGACTTGCGATAGTACCATTGAGAGAGTTGGAAGGAGTGTTGCCCTGGTCTGTAATGCTTTTGGTTGTCTGTGAGGTGTCGGCTGTGTTGGTTAGTTGTACACCAGTTGTTGTCTCGTGCTCGCTATCGGCCTCGTCAGAGCTACTCTCTGACGTGGATGAGCTGCTTGCATCGCTATCATCGTTAGTTACTTTTTTGCTGCGCGACTTTTTCTTGGGCGCCTCTCCAGCATTAGTTGCTGATGCTGCTGCTGCTGCTGCTGCTGCTGCTGCCGCCGCCGCCGCCGTTGCTGCCGCTGCTGCTGCTGCTGCGACCGCAGCTGCCTCCTTGGCTGCCTGCTGTTCCATTGCCTCGGCCTCTGCCGCCGCTGCTGCCGCTGCCTCAGTCTTCTTAGCCTCTGCTGCGACCTCCTCCATGAGCTGGACGCGCTCTTTAAGCTCGCGCCGCCTGCGCATGCGCTCCTCAAACTTCTTGGCTTCCAGGAACTGATTGTCCTCGCGCAGCAGCATCAGGATGGCCGCATTGTCTTCCGAGGAGCGATCGTCGGCCAGAATCTCGCGATCCTCGGCCGTCAGCTCTGGCGGCGGCTGCTCCCTGCGACGGTTGGCAATGCGACTGCGCGAGCTCAGCGTCCGCTCCTCCGTTGGGCCACCGTCCGGCAGATCTGTGGCCGTCACTTCGGTCCTGTTGCGCCCATAGGCCCGTGTCAGGCGGCCAGTGTTTAGCGCAGTGTCCTCCTCACCGCCTCGCCGGCCATATCGACCGGTTGCGTAGCCGGTGGCACCACCTGCACGCAATGCATCATGATAGTCGTGGGCCTGATAGCGACTGTGGCCGTAATCCAGCGGATAGTTGTCATCCAGCAGCCGGTTGCCGCTGGTCAGATAGCCACTGTCACTGGAGTCGGCCATTTGGCGCTGGCGTTGGGCGCGCGTTCTGTAGGGCGTGCGCTCTTTGCGATCGCCGGCATTGAAGGAGCTCGACGAGAGCTTCCCCTTGGCCAGTTGATGGGAGGTGGCGCTGCGCAGCAGGCCACTAGAGATGGCACCGTAGTCATCCGGTTCCAGCGTCTTGTCGCGATCCTCCTCGTGCCGGCGTCGTCCAGCCGCACGCTCCAAAATGTCAGAATATTTGTTCTCCAGCCGCGAAACGGCCGACAATGTGGGCGTCTTGTCTTTGTCCAAGTGCAGCTCGCGACGCTGTGCGTCGCAAGAAGAGAAACCAGTCAGTTGGGTGGGGATTTAATGGAGAAGGAAAGTGCTTTTAAGCAGCGCTCGTGTGAAACCAATGGAAACGACAACGACGACGACGAAAACGTTCGTCAAATATTTCACGCTCTGTCTGAGCCAGACGCCGATTCGGAGCCAGGTGGGGGGGTAGACCTACACCTAGAGAGAAGACGACGCACTCGAGATCCGCAATCCGCAGACCCATTTAAATGGCCTTTTCGGCAATGGCTAATAACAGTGTTGGAGCTACTTAATTTCACATAATTTCACTCGCATTTAAAGCGTCTATCCAGCAGCTTTCTCTAACAAAAACACTGAATGGAGGGGAAGCCCCCTTCGGAGGGAGCGCTGTTTCGGCTGCTCCGAGGGGCGTCTATTTTATTTAGAACGCCTAGCGAAATCTAAACAAAAATCCACGGCACGCCGACCTTCAGAGTGTATATATATATATATATATATAAATGCCAGAATCGTGAAATTGTGAATAGCTTTTTATACATTTAATGCCAGCCAAAGAACTGAGAGCTGAGAATTGAGTATCGCGAGAAAGACACAAGCAACAGACACAGGAGCGGGGCGAGGTGTCCGAGACGCGTGGACATTTGCTTGGAATCGAAAATATATTTTGGGCGGCGTAAACGCACACGGCAAGTAGGAAGATATAGAGAAGCATATAGAAGCGCTATAAAACAGTTTGTGTGGGCATACAAAATATATATCTATATGTATTTCGTGCAGAATCATCACAGATATCTATATGCATATATATGAAAGCTATATACACCTGCTATACACACATATAGGTACCATCATATAATGTGGCAATAGGGGTTGCCAATGCAATCATTGAAGAGCCTGATCTACATCTACCTCCAGCCCCCCGCCCCCCTCCTTTCTTCAAGCTTTGACAGAATTGGGACAGTGACTTGACTTTGCCGTGTCTCTTGTGACAGGTTAAAATAGAGCAACAATTTCAAGTGCTTTCCAAATAGAAGAAATTCTCTAGCTATGAGTCACGGGAAGAATTTGGCTGGCCCGGCCTGGCTCCGATCAAATAACACGCTTTGCTCTCCATTGGCTTCCAACACTCGCTGTGACCATACTAACATCGTCTAGGTCGCGCCTGCCGGTGCCCAGGCCGCGTATTGTCGGCTTATAGTAGCCACTGGTCATGGGGCTCAGGTGGGCGGGCAGCCTGTCCAGAGCGTTGGCCGTCGTGGAGCTCTTCTGGTAGCGACCCATGAGGGCGGCGGTGCTGCTGCTGCTGCCCACACCGCTGCCGCTGGTGGCGCTGATCGGATGGTAGCCGAGGCCACCGCCAGCATAGTAACGTCTGTGGCGATCGCTCATGGCGTTCTGTTCGCGTTCTCGAGCCCTATCCCTATCCCTATCGCGTTCCTTCTCCCGATCTCGTTCACGTTCCGCTTCCGGGCGTCTACGACCGCTGGATGATTTTTCCGAGCTGCGTCGACGTTTGTGTTGTTTTGTGAGGCTGCCTTTGTCTTTGTTTTTGTTATTCCTGTTGCTGTTATTGTTTGTGTTTTCATTCGTTGGGGTTCTGGAGCCACTGCGCCTGTTATCGTTGCTTTCTTTATTGCTGTTGTTGTTGCTGCTGGTGTTATCCTCGGCTATGGCCGCTGCACTATAAGAGCCCAAAACAAAACAAGAATTGCTAATGACGCACTTAAAGCTTTCCCTAATTTATTTTTTTTTTTTTTTGTGTCGATTTTGGGTGTATATTTTGGTATTTGGTATTTTCCACGCGCCTGAATCGCGACGAACGCGCGTTGCCACGACACGGACCAAATAATAACTGAGGAAATTTCGATCGAAATTCGTGCGACGACGCACAGTGTATGTATAGAAAAAATATAGGAAAATACACCGCGCGGCCACAGAAATATTGAGGAATCGTTTTTATTTTTGTGAAAAAGTGTGAAAATATTGCGCACTTGCCCAGCAGCAGCAGCAACAGCAGCTGTGCGGGAGAGACAAAGAGAACAGCATAGAAGAGAGCAAGTGAAAGAAAGAGAGAGACATGTGAGTGGGTGGTGGATAAATGAATTATTTCGATGCTTTCTTCTTCAAAAAATGCATTTAATTACTGCTGAGCAGATCGCAGAGCTTTTCATTTCCGTCAGTTTACAAAACAAGGAAACGATCGAAAGTCTTGCGGTAAAAATGCTTGGAGGAAAAGCCTTGAACCCCGTCAACAAAAACAAAAAGAACAAAGCCGAGCAGTAGACGAAACAATTACGTTTTATATATAGTCCAAATGCGCGCATTAAAAATAAATAATTAAAGAGCAAATGCATTAAAAGCACAAAAAGCGAGCGATCCCGAGGGTGAGCGAGAGAGAGAGAGAGAGCGAGAGAGTGGAGATGGCGTTGATCTCACGCGCAAAGAACAAGAGCAGGAAGCACAGCAGAGAGTTGCCAGACAGGCAAACACTCAGCCAGCCAGACAGGCTGGCGAACTTGAAAGCTTTTTGCAAAGCTTTATACAATACGCTTGCAACGCCGAATCGAAACTTTTCAATTGCAACTTTTAAGTAGCCTGCTATTGAATAAAAAAGTATAATGTATATGATAGATGTCATTGGGCTAGGCAAGTGGCCTAGAAAACTTAGAAGCTGTATAGGGCTGCAGAAATTGAGTATAGAGTTACTGAATACATAAAATTGCTAGCTTTATGATTTGTGCTTATGTAAATGATTGCACTTAAATTGATTAATTTAACCAGGCACTTTACAATGTGCTCTCATTCGCTCTCTTTCTTTGCAATTTGGCTATTGTCAGCTAGTCCGTGAACACTCCGGTCCTGACAGAAAAGGGCAAAAGTTTTAAATTAAGTCAAGCTCTTGACAATTTTCCACAATAAATTTTCACACTTAGGCACAAAAAGACGGAGTTGAACGCGATTTACAACGCACTCGACACGATGTTTACATAATTGGCACCCCTACTAAAGAGTGCAACGCGTTGAGAAACGAAGCAGCGCGTTGCTGCGCTGCAACTAACGGCAATGGGGCAAATTACATACTTAAATTAACGAAAAAAAGAAAAACAAACAAAAAGAAATCAAATGAAAATAAAATAAATGATGAGAGCTGAGACGCGTCTGGCAACATTTTGACCGAGTTTTTGTTGGTTGACGAAAAACGGCAAGAGTAAGAAAAAAAAATCACCGCAAAATTAAAAATAATTTATAGGTGTGTGTGTGTGCGTGCGTCTGTATGTAATTCATTTGCTTCATTTCTTCTGCATCGATTACCGATTGCGCTGCTGCTGCTGATGCTGTTGTTGTTGCTGCTGCTGCTGTTGCTGTTTGTTATCAGGTCGTTCGCTCGGGTTGCGTCGAAAGCGCTGCAGCAAACTGTTGCAGCTTTCGGAGAGCAGCTGCGTAACGCTCGCCGCAGTCGCGCTGCGCATGTAGCGTCGCTGCTGACGCGGCTGTGCTCCCGCTGCTGCTGCTGCTGCCGGCGCCACTGCCTCCATGTCAGCTGTTTTCTTGCTGCTGTTAGCGGCGTTCACAGCATTTGGCAAAATCTTTTCGCTTTTTTCGCGGTGGAAACGACTTAAAAATGTGGCCATTTCTTTTTTTGCGCGTGGGTTTTGTTATCTTTTGCTATGACGAAAATCCGATAATACTAATTCTATATCTACATAGATATTAATGTAGGCGTGGAGGAGAATTGGACAGATCGCTGTTGCTTTTTTTATCGAACTGGCGATTACAATTCAAGTTTTTTCTCTGACTTGATCTATTTCAATTATTGTACTAAAATTTTTGAAATTTTTGCTGCTGCTGCTGCTATTGTTGCCGATGGTGCGCTACAGCGAGATTTGTTTTTGGCATTTACTCGACGTGGCGAACATATGTATTGTACTGTATAAGTTAAGTATAGTATAATAGAATATACGTATTTACATATAAAGAGCGTATTCGTGTGTTGTAAAAATAATTGAAATTGTACGATATTTGGCAGCTATTCGACAGAAATAGACACACAACAGAAGCAGCGACAATTTCGATTGCGATTCCAAACCCAAATTCAATTTAATTTTCAACTTTATATTTTAGCGTTTTGAATGCATTTTTTTCGATTTGGTATTGCAAATTCCGTCCTGATTTACACGCACTTTGAGCCATTTGCCAGCTGGCAGTCGAAATTTGCGCGTTTCTTTGACGGTTTTTTCTTTTTTCTTTTTGGGTTCCTTTATTCAAGCAGCGCGTCTTTGCGTTTTCAAGAAAAACAATCCGAAATCAGCGCAACATTTACGAAAGCGCACGCCACAAATACTAATTATAAAAATTGAAAAAATATCGCAACGACGACAGCGCCAAAGTAGCTGGTGAGTGTGTGCTCAGGGCGGAACATAGAACACGCTCCGTTTCGATCTCTGAACCGGACGGCCGTACTTGTGGCCACTGCGGGAGAGCTGCTTCGTTTGCGGCCAGTTTCTATTATTGTTTGCTAGGTAGCAAAAAACTAACCACAAGCAGACGCCAATGCAAACGTCAGACGGTTCAAATCCGTTTGGGAATACTCTACTCCAAATTTGGCATAATATATAGAACAAGGTCTAACAGAAAATACAAAGATAAGAAAAAAGCTTTCCTTTTTTAAAGTAAAGCTGACTTTCAAAATATATTATATTATTATACAATTATTATTTAATATCTTTTATTCTTTTTAAAAAAATATATTAAATAAATTAATATATTATTAATAAAGCAACTACGGTATCTAGGAATTTACCCCCTATTAAAAGTCTGACAACAGGGCAACCAAAATTCGTTGTGAAAGTCTGAGTTCTGAGTTCTACAGTTCGGAGAGGAAGAGCACATAGCACAATATTAGCTATAGGTATGTTTTATGAATGCGTTGTTGTTGCTGTTGTTACATATTTAAAAAGGCAGGCATTTGCCGATTGTTGGGCATTCCGTGAGTGTTGTTTTATGCCGCATTACATATTTAAATTATAAATAGAAGTTTGGCAATATTTAAACAAAAAACAGTAGCAGGCGTTAAATAAAATAGTGTTTTGTTTTCGTTTCGGAACAAATTAAAAAATAATTAATTTAAAGTGTTAAATTTTGTTTTAGTGTTTGCACTAACTAAACAACATAAATTAAGTGTGAGGCTATTTTTAGCGAACCACAAAATTGACATTGAATTTCGGTTTGGTTTTTTTTTTTTTTCGGTTGTGCAACGATGTCGCCCATTCGAGGCAAGTGCAAGAAGAGTCTGACGAGAGAGGCCACGAGAGAGCGGCGGCAATGTGTGGTCGAAGGAAGCAAAGGGGCGAGGGTGTTGGGGCACTTTTCGCACAGGAAGTCCGCGTCACAATCAACAAATTCTGTACTTGGCCCCCAACAGACACTTAATCAAGAAGAGAGCGCGAAGAGGCCAACAAGCAGCGCGTGGAGCGTCGGCCTTTTTGGAGCGCGATGAGTCAGCGGTCTATTTTGAGAGGTCGAGCTGCCACGCCGAGCAGGGCACGAGCGAGCGTTTGTTGTGGTGTTAGTTTTGGTAGTAAAAGGCGGCAGCATTCTAGACACATGTGCAACATATAGCCAAACGAAAAACAAGACACAAAACAATCACAAAAGGATGAACAAAACAAGTAAGATCGTTGCAGTCGGGTGTATCCGACTGCGCAATACTCGTTCACAGTATAAAAAGGCTTAAAACAGTCGGAGTCTGTCTTAATTATTACGTATTGTTATTGTGGAAAAATAGCGAGTGGCCAAAATTTGTCGGCTCGATCCTTAGAGGTAAAATAAGATATACAGATTTGCTTAATTCAGAGGAGATCATCAGTAATCTGTCTGCAAAATTGGAGGTATCTAGCTTTGAAAGCCAGGGAGATAAAGGGATCCACGATTCACAGACGGACGGACATTGAACAAATCCAATATACTCTTTTCGTGAACGAGTATAATTATTAGTTGGGCATCGAATCTACCTCGACGAAATGCAGTCCCAGTACGGACTTGGACATTTCATTTTGCTGCTGCTGCTGTTGTTGTTGTTGTTGTTGTTGTTGTTGTAATTGTTGTTTTGAGTGGCTGAATATGACAGAATTGCTTTGTTGTAGTGGCTGTTGTTGTTGTTGTTGCAGCTGCTGCTGATGGTTGTGCTGCTGCGGTTGCTGCGCTGCCTGTGGTTGCATGCCCGTTGACGCAGACGGCATCGGGCCGTAAAACAATTGCGTATTTGTATTCGGATCGTAGTGAAGCGCAGCACCGACGCTGACGCCGACGCCGCCGCTAGACACCGCGACGGAAGTGTTGAGAAACTGCGTATGCGGATGCGATTGCGGCTGTGGCTGCGCCTGGTACTTGACCGGCTGGTGGCCCATCACCTGGCTCTGGCTGGGCTTGAGATAGGCATACGGATCGAAGGTCTGCAGCGGTTTACGCTCGTGCAGCGCCGCCGCCGCCGCCGGCGGCTGCTGCTTGGGCAGATTGTAATAGTTGCGGCTCATCATGCCCGGCCCAAAGCTAGGCGGCTGCATCAGGCTGGGCCGCTGTGCGGCGCTGAAGGACGCCGAATGGGTCAGCGGTGCACCGCCCGAGCGCGGATAAACGGGCTTCGTGTTTATCAGCGCCTGGTAGCTGCTGGCGGCGCCGTACATCTGTGGACCCATGCCAGCTGGCGGCTGCCCAAATTTGTTCTCCTTGTTGGTGTTCTTCTGCAGGAACATGGCCAGGCCGGAGCTGGACTTGGGAGGCTGCTTGGCCACATGCGAGGAGGAGTACGATTGCTGCAGCTTGTGCTGTTGTTGTTGTTGTTGGTGCTGGTGTTGCTGGAAGGGATCGTTGCTACCGTTCATGGCCGAGCAGGCGAATGTGTTCCAGTTCAAAAATGGACGTTTTTGCTGTGGGTAATTTTGTTGTTGCTGCTGCTGTTGTTGTTGCTGCTGCTGCTGCTGCTGCTGTTGTTGTTGCTGTTGTTGATGCTGCTGCTGCTGCTGCAATAAACGCTGGTAGCCCATGGGCAACTGTGAGGTGGAGTTGGACTTGCCTATGGGATATGCAATCCGTTGCTGCTGCTGCTGCTGCATTAGCGGCTTCTGCGGATCGTACAGCTGCACTGGCACGGGTATTTGCGATTCGCTGGCAAATTTGCTGGCGCTGATCGCAGCAGCGTCCTCTTTGTGCTCAGCTGTGAGTGATTGTGACATAATTGCATTGTTGCTGCTGCTGTTGTTGTTGCTGCTGCTGCTGTTGTTGCTCTTTAGCTTTAGCATGTCATTCAGACATTTTTCTAGCTTGTTGTCGACGTCTTTTTGACGCTTTGTCGCTGCTGATGACGTTGCCGTTGAGGTTGTTGTTGTTGTTGTCGCCGCCGCCGCTGTTGTCGCCGCCGTACCAATTGTCGTGGGCTGATCCAAGTTGGCGCTCTGCTGCGACGCCGCCACTGTTGCGGGTATGTGAAAGGATGAGGTAAACTTGGACAGCTGTGGCAGGTGCGTGGTGCAGCAATTGGTCACCGTGAAGCTGCTGCTGCTGACGGTGCTGTTGCTCTTCTCCGACTTGCGCTCCAGCGAGGCGCACTCGTTCGACGCCTCGGCAATGGGCGTGGCCAGCGTCGGTGCGGCGCCTCCAGCCGGCTCGGCGGGTCTGTGGCGAAAGAGCGCGGCGGCACAACGCGGCGACGGCACACAGGAGCTGCTGGAGCTTTTGAGCAGGCCCGCCGTGGGTTTGCTGGGCTGCTGCTTGACGGCCGGTGGTTCCTTGCGCGGCTGCGTCGTTCCGGCGGCAGCCGCAATCGTTGTCGGCAGCAATATGGCCGAGTTCGATGTGCTGCGACTCAGCGAGGGCAGGTGCTTCATATAGCAGGGTATGTGCGTGCGACTGGAGCTGCGCAGCAGCGGCGCCGCTGCCGCCGAGCCCGCCTGGCCGCCGCCCGGCACGTGCGTCATGGAGACGCTCTTGTTCAGCTGCTGGACAGCTGCCAGCGGCTGCTGCTGCTGTGGCTGCGGCTGCTTGACGGGCACCCGGCTGATGAAGGGCGTCGTTGTCGCCGACGTGGGCTGTGCCTGTTCGTTGCAAACGATGAGCTTGTAGAGATCGTCCTTGGTCACCGCCTGTCTGACCTTGAGATCCAAGTGCGACAACGAGGCGTTCTTCTGTAGGCGATGACTTTGTGGCTGCTGGGCCGCCTGCGGCTGCTGCTGCTTCTGCAGCTCCTTCTGCGCCGCCTCGGCGACCGTGGGATCAAATATGGCCAGCTTCTTGGCCGTCTTGGCATCCACCTTAAACGGCTGCCCGGCGTCGCCCAGTTGAGCTCCGCAGATTTTCTCATAGTTCCAGAAGGTCCGCTTCGGCGTCTGGCGCTTCTGCGAGCTGCAGAGATTCTCGCTCCAGAAGTCGTTCATCAGCTGCTTGTTGAGCGACAAACTCGAGTCGCTCAGCTGGCCATTCTTCTGCTGCGGCAGCTGTGGCCGCAGCGGGCCGAGGTTGGGCGTGCCCAGGGGCATGTTGGAGCTGGATATGCTGCGCTGCAGCTTGGGCTGCTCGCCGGCATTCGATTGGGCAAAGATCGAGGGATAGGCGAGCCGAGGCGTCCTATTGGACGTCAGGTTGTTGGCGAAATTAATTGAGGAGGATTTTGTCAGGCCGCTGGCTACGCTGGGCATTGCCATCTGCGATGGCTTCGGCGCCACGGATTGATGGGAGTTGGATTTGGTCAGGGGCTGCTGTTGCTGCTGGCGCTTGAGGCGGTCGTAAAGATCCTCGCACTCCTGGAACTCCTGATGCAGCTTGCGATCCAGCTCGCTGTAGTCGGGCAGACTCTTCAAATACTTGTTCATCATCTCGATCTCAACATCGTAGAAATTGGCATCCAGCTTAGCGCTGCTGGTGGCCGCTGCCGACTTCTCCTCCAGCTGTTGCTGCTGCTGCAGCAGCTTGTCCAGATCGATCTCACCGGCAATCTTGCCGCTCGTGCTTGCCTTCTGCTTGGGCGCGCGACACGGCACCGGCGGCGGCGGCGGCGACGACGATGGCGAGCTGCAGGACGACAGCGATATGCTTGAGGCGGGACTGCTGGCGATTGTGGCCATGGGCCGGGCGGGTGTTGTGATGGCGCCCGTGGCCGCATTGTACGCCATCGGATGATGTTTGCGTGGCAGTGGCGGAGTCGACTTTGGACTGGCCGGCAGCAGCGGCCGATTCTTGCGCAGCGCCAGCGGCGAGGAGATCGGCGAGCGAACCGCGCACTTGGTTTCCGGCAAACTGGACGAGAGCACCGACGCGAACTGCGGCGAAACGACCTGAAAGAACTGTTGGCCGCTCGCGGGCGGCGGCGTTGGTTTTTGCATGATGCACGGTGACGACGATGACGGCACGAATGCTTCCTCACTGGGTTTCACTGTGGCGCTGGGGCATGCGGTGGCGGCGGCGGCAGGGGTGGCAACGGCAACCGCAGTCTGCGGCTCCGGCTGAGTTGATTTGAGAGCGGCCGCCTTGCCAGCATCTTGACTCATTTAAGCAGCTGAAGAAACGCGCGCGTGAACTGCATTGAAAAAATTCTGAAGTTGTGAACTAGTTGCGAGCGTTAAGCCAGTTTCAACTAGTTCACAGTTCCAGTCAACTCTAATCTCTTGGCGGTGTCCGATTCTTTTACGTCCTGGCTTGCTCCGTTAGCAAATAAATGTCGTGTTTTTTAGCTAAAATCTCACTTATATATTTATACAATACATCGATTTACCAGCGTGTGTGTGTGTGTGTATGCGCGCGTTTGTGTGGATTATATTTGGTGTTTGTTTCAGTTTTATCGATAACAGATTCGATAGCAGCAGCAATCGAGGCAAATTCAAAGTTTGAATTTCAAACACATTTCGATACAGAAAGAGAAAGAGCGAGAGAGAGAGAGAAGGGGGTAGGATATCGATTAATGGGGACACCCACTGACACTAGACGAAGAACGCAGGACAACAGATCACCAGACAGAGAACCAACCTGTAGATACTGTTCCGGTATCTTACTGTTCTTCGGCACAATTATCTTTTTGATTATTATGATCTTGTCGCCCTCGATTTTCGTTATTGTTATGGGCACGCCCAGCTGTGGGCGCTGTGGTTTCGCCGCCAAGGCCACCGCCGGCCGGTTGACGGTGCGCACCACCTGCGGCCCGGTTAGAATGCCGCCCGGCGAGGGTTTCGTCACCGGCGGTACAGGCTTGGGTTTCGGCTTTGGCGCCGGCTTGTACTCCTTGTTATCGCTGCGCACAATGGAAAAGTGGTAGAGGGGTTTGTCATCGTCGAGCACGCTCTTCTGCGGTACCGTCTTCTTTTCCACTTTGCGTAGCACCACGCCCAGCATGGGCGCCTCCTTGGGCTTGATGGTTACCGAGCCGCTGGGCGCCGTCACCCGCTTGAGAGACACGCCCAAATTGGCGCCCACGGGCGGTGGGGTCTTTGTGCGATGCACCATTTTACCGCTGGGTATTTCGCGATATCCATCCTCCTGACCGCCTGGACGTCGTACGTCCGCTGCCAGCGCCAACTCCGGATTGGTGTGCAGCACCGGCTCAGGAGCCACCAGGGGCGCCGGGCCCGGAAAGAGCGCCGTCAAGCTGCTGCGACGTCGATTCATATTGGGCGCCGATACCGTCTTGGACAGCGGAAACTTGGGCGGCGCTGCCAGCTCCGCAGCCGGATCACTGCTCATGGCGCTGGCGGTGCTGCCACGGCGACTGCCACTGATGCTGCCGCTGGCTCGGATGGATTCCATGCTGCTGATGCTGGAGCAGCTGTGCAGGCGCTCGGGCGCAGTGCTGCGCTCATGATGCCGGGCCGCTGGCGACGTGCTGCGTTCTCGACTGCGATTCTGGGAGCGGGCGGCACGAGCTGCCCGCTGCATGCGCAGCAACTCAATGGAGTCGGCCAGCTGCGAGTTGCTCTTGGTGGGCGAGGACTCCCCAGAGGCGGCACTGGGCTCGCCTGCGTTCAGCAAATGCATTTCCATGGCATCGTCCAGAATGCTGGGCAGTGAAATGAGGCGATCACGCGGCGCCGCCGTGTCTGGCGGAATGCAGTCGGACGTGGGACTTGGCGTGGCGTCCCGTCGCCTCTGTTCCTCCGCTTCCTGCTGCTGGCGCTGTTCCAGGACACGCTGCAGCTGCTGTTCGGCTTCGTGGGCGGCACGTGATCGCGCCTGAGCCTCAGCCTCAGCGGCCAGACGCGCCTGCTGTTCGGCCAAAGCACGCGCCTTGGCCTCGGCTTCGGCCCGAGCCTGGGCATCGGCCTCGGCAGCCACTGCAGCGCGCAGATTGGTTAATTCTGTGGCCGTCATTTGTTTGATACTCAGGCGTCGCTCCGCATCGATAATCAACTCGATTTGGCCAGTGCCCTCCGGCCGGGCGGCCAGATCGGCGCAGCTGAGGGCGATCAGTTCGCTTAGTTCGTTGGACATCGCGGCTGCTGGGTACGCGATATATAGGTGTGATAAGTGCGAGTGCCTGAATCTGTTATCTAACTTTTCACTGGCGAAACAATCCTAAATGTGAACTGCGTTGCGTTCGACTTGCTCGACGCGACTCGCGACGCTGCTGGCGTTTGCAACAAAGAAACCTGCTCGATAGCCCTGTGAAGATTGAAGATCGTCGGACTGTTGGCGGGTCGCCGGGTGCGGGCCGCGGGGCGAGTGCGCTCAATGTCAATGCCTCATTGGCATTTTGGCAAATGCATTTGGTCGTTTAGTTTCGATTTGACTTATTAATTGATTAGCGAGTTGCCAACAACAAAAGCTAAAAGGAAAACACTTTTCCTTCACCCTGCTTAACGGCGCCCGATGCGAGGCAAGTACAAGTAGATAAATGTACATATAATATGTAAACGATGTCTATACCTGAATCACTGGCACATTTGCCGAAGATCGACAAACAGACAAATCACATATATATTTATATGTATATACATATATATGCATATTTATCGTAAACAGCAATGAGCTCATTGATCGGGGCGCCGTTTCCCATGGCAGAGCAGCCTGCCAATTCCTTGTTAACGCCTGCACCCGACAATGCCCCCATAAAGCCTACACCTTGCCCTATATATGGTGAGCGCCTGAGGAGAGATGAGATGCTGGAGCAGGCACGCCGATCGTCCGACTACATATGTCCAAGTGAGTGACGGCCCTGCCTGCGATATACGTATGTATGGAAGTACGACGATATGTGCATGTGTATCGTATATAGTTCTCGCTCGAATCTGCCAGCGGCTGTGGTCTCTTTCGCTAGTGGCCTCCGCCTGCCTTTGCTCGGTTCAAAATCTGTTTTTATTTTTAACAAAAAGACGACAACGCACGTAAATTGGCGCAGTAGCCGTGTATTATACGTGATACATATGTAAATATATAACTACGTATGCACGTATGTGCGCTTAGTACAGTGATAGCTCCTTCAATGAACAAGTTTTTACATCTGTTGGTTATATTAACCAACTGCGTTTAAAAATTGTGCAATTCTTCAATTTAATACGGGCGAAACTTTATAATTTTCCAATATTTTATAGACATGTGTCTATAGTGAATAATTCAAATATGGATTTCTCTACTAGACATATACAATTTTTAAAAATGTTTGTAAACAATTTGCTGTTTATCGTATTTTATAAGAGATTTTTCAGGTTCATTGTTAGAGCTTTTACCGTAGCACCTTTACGGATATTTGCTTGTCAAATCTAAACATCATACACACACACAGCGTTGGCTTGGCTCTTTTTCTTATATGGGCAATATGTGCTTCGACTTTTTGCTATGTTTTTGTGGAAATAAAAGCGCGTACCAAAAATAAATCCAAACATTACAAAAATAACCAGAGAAAATTGCTCGGCGAGCAGAGAAGAAGCAGAAGAGGCAGCATCAAAAGTCAACATGATGGAAATGCCCGCTAGATGCTGATGAATAATCCCTGCTGATCTCTCAAGCAAAAACTATATATATAATATATATATATATACGAGTGTATATATTTATATTTTTAGTATGTATTTCAACGAGTGTGTTCCATTTGTGTAAGTCGTTAGTTGTTGTTGTTCTTTCTGTGGCATGAGATGCTGCCGCTGTTTGTTAGTTTTGAGTTTTGTTTTGATTTGCTTCGCCGCTGTGTTGCGCCTCTGCTTCCTCTTCCTCTAGTTTTCTAACCGAAATGCGTTTTTGTATCTTTCTACTTGAAAAAGTGCAAAGTTCAGCATTCAATTTAAATGTTACACCTGTTTTTTATTATTCAACTGAGCGCAAGGCACATTCAAAACCCATTTCGAATATTTGGGGCAATTTAGGAGACAATTTCAGTATTTGCGCAAGTACTTTATAAGACTTGTTAGTCTTTTTTTATTTGATGGTATTTTGCGGCACTTTTGTAGTTGACTTTATTGTTGTTGTTCTGGCTGGTTCGATTTTATTTTTAAAGCACTTAAATTTTCTCAAGTTTTACTTTTTATGTTGGGCTGACTGATTATGTCACGCTTGATGTTTAACAATTGTATTTTATATTTGTTTTACTTATTTTTGATTTTCTTCAAAAGCAAAATGCGTTTTCATAAGACATTCATATGAAGTAATCGCTACACATGTATTTATACGTTTTTCCCTACGCCTAAGACACAATAAGTACACACACACACACACACACACACAACACATCAAAATTATAAACAAATTCGCGACAGTTAGTAAGTCAGAGTGAGATAGAGAGAGAGAGAGAGCGAGCGAGAAGGAGAGTAGACGCGTGCAGGAACTCGTACCGTTGCACGTTAGCTAAAGGCCTCAAACGACGAGAGAACGATACACAACCGACAAACGAAGATTTGAATCTGTTTCTGTTTCTGTTTCAGATTTGGAAAATGCTCAACCGAAAAAAACATCCCAAAGCGAAGTGGATTTTCTGTTTGTTGGCGTGTGGTATATTTTTAATTTCCCCAATGACGGCGCAAGGCGAAAACTGTTTTTGAGCAAATGGCAAACACAGGCGCTAGGTGGAGCGGCTGCGCGCGCATCCGATCAGCTGGGCACGAGAGAATGAGAGAGAGTCGCAGAAGGAAACAGACAGATCGAGAGAGTGTTGTTGGTGGGAGAAAGCAATGGCATGCAGCATGCAAAGAGACAGAGAGAGAGAGAGAGAGCAAATTCGTATGCTCTCATTTGCTCACTTACTAAATAATCATCGTTGTGATCAACAAGGTACTCCTCGAGAATCCAATTGTCGCCGGCGTATCGCTCTATGGGCATATCGCAGAGTGCAACCAAGTCGAATAGATTCCGTTGTCGCTTCAATAATAGGCAACGGCTGACCTGAGCCTTATCGTCAGCCGCCTCCTCCTCCTCCCCCTCATTTCTCTTGCCATTTGAAGTTGGCGCCGTCTCCTGCGCATGCTGCCGCCGTTTGTAATGCTGCTCCAATTGCCGAAAGTACTGAATCTTGACGAGCTTCTGCGCTAGCCAGTTGACGCGACAGTCGACAAATTCTGTGTGTGCTCAGCCACTCAATTGCCGTCGCAATGGCCACCACCGCCGACTGGCAGCCCGCCCCAACGAGTTAATGTCAAATGATCAATTGAACGAAAATAACGAGGACAGCACGGCATGCCGAGGGCAGAGCAATTAATTTTGCAGATTATCAGCAATTCACGCCATAGGGTCGCAAACGACAACACAGACAATCTTAACTATGCGATCTCTATGGATATTAAGATACATATATTAAACGATCGCTCTAGTTTTAATACGAGAACTCCAATCGAAATAACCCAGAGTTGCAAAATACACAATCCAAATTCAAAAGTTAACATACCTTGAACCACTTGAAATAGTCATATTTTATATAATTGAAAAGATTAGATTTGCTATGCATTGCGATTTTAGTTAGATAGTTAAACTATACAACAATCAAAAACATTGATGTGAATATATATTTTTGCCATTTCATGCTATTATTCCTAAATTATCGTTGGGCGAATGAATCCTAAAAGTTTTACAGAAAGAAATTATAATTATTGAATATTCAATAAAAATATAGTAATTAGTTATAGTTCCTTAAGTCAATAAAAACCATAAAAATAGAAGTGAATTTCAATTTTAACGCATCCCAGAGATTAATTTTTTTTATTTAATTTCAACGTACTTTTTGCGGTATAGCAACTCATTGCAATTTGTAGAACCACAAAGAGAATGCCGATTAATTAAATTTAGCTCGTATGATTACAATTTAATCACAAAACTAGCGCAACGCCTCTAAAGATAAGACCTGAGTGCAATAGCGGCCAGAGAGAATAGTGCGAAAACGAATATGAGAATTTCGTAAGGGTAAAGAAACAAAGCAATACATACAAAAAGAAGCTGAACACGACAAGAAGACGCAACACATTTGCGCTATATTGAAACAGCTGGTTTTTGGGCAAGTGGTGAAAAGGTTCGTCGAAAGGGGTTTTTGACAGCTTACAAGGTAATCACTATCGTGATCGGCAAAGTACTCGATGACAATCCAATCCTCTGTGTACGGCATAAAGCTCAGCGACGAACATTCCATCAGCAGATCGCGATAGTGATCAACGCGTGGAGGCGCCGGCCGTTCACGCATTTTGATATAACACGGTATTTGGGAGCACTCAAACTGTTTGGCAGTCAGTTGGGACTTTTCCAAATAGCGCTTGAAAAACAGCATCGCGACGGGCGGTGATTTGATAACTGACTGAACGACAACCATACAATAAACATACACAAAATTGGCAATCAGAGAGCGAATGTGCCAGCTGTGCTATGTACGGCGGGATACGAATACATAAAATATACTAAGAAAACTTGATAGATTTTACATATATATATACTATAAAATAGTTTCATTAACGAATTGCTTAATTTTTCTTTTACCATATTGAATTTTTTTTATATAGATTTTATCATTATTATTGATTGCTCAGCCTGAATCGTTCGTTTGTTTTGATTGTTGGTTTAGAAAATGAAAAGTTTTTACCTTAGCTTGGGATTGGCGATTGTTGCGCCCGCTGTCGCGCTCATCCTTGGGGCGATCGCGATGCCGGCGCCGCGAGCTTGAGTGCGAGGCCTCATCCCTGTAACGGTACTTGTGCTGCCGCCGACCAGGGACGGGCGATTTGCGATGCGAGCGCTTGGAGCGCTCCTTGCGCCGACGGGAAGACGAGAGACTATCATCAAAACTGCAAAAAAGAAGAAAGGGGTAGAGAGGTAATTAATAAACGGGTTCACCAGCTTAAGAATTACTTAATACTTTATAAATTCATTTATATATGTGCACATCCGACAACAGATGAATGGCCGTCCTTGACGCAACGCCCAACAAACTGTCGAATTATTAGCGCATGTACAAAAAGTGGCCAGCCAAGAGAATTGGACAGCAAACGGAGTCGACATGGAAAGCTACTTAACAGCGCTAAGCTGACTGCTGCTGCAGCCGCTCCGCCTTCCCGTCGGGTTCTTGGGCCGGGCCGTGTGTTGGCGAATATGCGAATTTGCGTTACCAATCAAGTTAATCAACTTGGCCGGATGGCTGGCTGTCTGCCCACCAACGAGCGACATGCCTTTGAGAGTGCGTCGTCTGGCTGAAAAGTGGTCGGCCAAGTAGCAAGGCCTATGACACGGCACAAAATCCCCAGTGTAAAAGCTTAAAGTACTAAGCTGAACCCAAAGGCAGAGGCAATAACTGAGCGAGGCCAGAAACTGTGTCAATAACAACAGCGGTAGCCATATTACATCAATGGAATACACATACATACACACACACACACACACACACACACACACACACACACACACACACACACACACACACACACTCAATCAGCTAACGGCACGCCCAAGCGAGCTCCACATGCGGGTGGGCAGGCAGTCAGTGGCCGCCATGCAGCCAAGATCTCGGCATGAATCAGCTGCTGCTTTGGTCTGATCCGATCCGATCTGATCCGAGCAGAGATAACTGACCTAGGCAGGCGCTGCCGCCAAGAAGTGAAGACAAGACCGTATGCAAATAAGGTAAACAGCTGCTCTCAAGAGTTGTTTTTTCTATAGCCAGCGAAATACGACAAAAGTTTTGATTTTGATTTTCGGTTTATTCTCGCCCACACGTGCTGCTGGGGGCGCCTCTAAATTTGGTCACAAAAATTATGAGAACGCAACGAAGCTGAAAGTGACTTTGACTACAAGTACGTTACACTCTCACACACACACATGCGAGCACACACAGCTGCAGAGCCAGAAACATGCACACACATCCATGCCGAAAAGCTCAACGCCTGCGCTCACTTCAAGTCAGCTTGAACAAACAGTCAAGAAGTCAGCGGCCGGCTTTGTATGTAGGCTCAAATCGGTTTGGCTCTTAGCCGTTTGGCTCTCGGCCAGCATCGGTCGCACAACAAAAGATCTTTGACTGGCGTCTGCTGTAAGCAGCAGCAAATGCCTCTTAAGGCTATACAGTAGTTAATATTAGGAATATTCAATCGAGAGTTGCTTAATAAGTATGCGGTTTAATAATTCCTTTTAAAAACCTCCAAAGTAGCATGAAATGGCGTGAAAGACAACAAAGATTGTATTTTAAAAATAATAAAGTATATTTCAAAAGAACTGTGTACCGTTGTTATTAACATTTGTATGCTAAGTTCAATAAAAGGACAAACATTTATATATAATGTTAAGTTGACAAATATTTGCAAGTTATCTTAAGTTAACAGAAAACCATTGTAATTGTAAATGTTCAAGTAAATTGCACTGCGAGCACTTTCATGTTATGTTAAGTGGATAAATGTAATCTGATGTGTAAAGTTAACAGACAAACGTTAGATACTCGACTTTATTTGTTTCTGCTGCAGCTAATTTTCAAGCTACCCCCGATTTAAAGAGCCATAGGGGAAAATTTTCCAATATGTTGTATTTCTGGTCTGGATTTTGATTAATGACGCGACGCGTGCAAATTAGAACAACATTTATGGCAAGCTTTAATTGGATATTAATGATGATACGTCGATTTTGGACTTGTGAAACTGTTCGCACTTGTACACACGAAAGTCAAGCTCACATTAAGTAGCTGCCCGATTTGGGTGGAACATATTAAGGCATTATTGTTGTTGTTCAAGGTAATTGGCCAGGCCAGTGATTGCCCTCAGGCCAACTGATTTGGACACACTCATTAAAATTTGAACACACTTTAACTAGACCAAATGTAATATATCTAACTGGGCGTAACATGCGTTCACGGTAGGCATATAGTGAAGTTTATAAACGATCGAAGATACCCAGATATGCTTCAAAAATCGAAGGAAAAGTGGTTCATAGCAGATAAGATAAGATAAGATCTACATATATAACTATCAGTAAAGTATAGTCACTATACACGCACACAAGATTCTGAAAAATATATCTATGCAGTGGATTATTGCCCTGTTAAATGATACGGCACTGCCGCAATGCGCTCTTCACTGACCCATTTATCAATGTTAAATGATAAAATTATGCCTATTTGTGATTTGTAATAAGAAGTTATGGCTATATATTGGAATTGTGATAAGATATGGTCTTCTATCATGCAATATCCGATGACGATTGACAGTCGCACCCATGTTTATACCATATATAAATATATAGAGTTCAATATTTCCTCCAAACCTTGGATACCTAATCGATCCATAAGCCGTTGGGTTCTAAGGTTATTGTTTCGCAATTATCTATGAGTTTTCACAAGGTGTTTACAGATTCCCCAGCCCAGCCCCTTTTACAGGGTAAGTATACGTTTGAAGACATATAGTACTTATGAATTGCTTGCAATCAGTAAATACTGGGTTTGTTAAGAGTTCTATACTGACCTTGACCGATTCTTGTTATTACTTAATTTGCCTTTTATCAAGCGAAGCGCCTCGTTTAAATAAACACTGATATTAAAATCTTTATAAAGACCAAGTTCCTGAAGAATACCTTATGGCAGGCAAATATTTGTCCACAAATTGTATGCTGAAGATGTGACAAACGTCCAGAAATTAACAGTGGAACAAGACTCAATCCAGCAATTCATTTCAAAACTCCCTGAACGTATTGTACGCTACATGTTCATGTATGTGAGTTGGAAACATGTGAGAATAGTTTCTTTGACTCTTGCCCGCGTGCTATTGAGTTATGAAATTAATCATTCGAAAACCAGTTTCTCGCATGATTTACATAGAGCACAGCTGAGACACTTTAAGCCCACCAGCAGCAATCAACAACTGCCGACAAACATTTGCTGCGATGCGAGAAATTTATATACACATATATAACAATTTTTTTTGTCTTGACCCTGAAAATGCCATAAATACATTAAGCAAAAGCGTACCATACCCCCCTCCCCCTCTTTTCTCCAGCCACATAAGCCAGCAAATGCATAATAAAAAGCGTTAATAATTTGTTATTATTGTGTTCGATTTTGTGCTTCCATTGAACTGTGAACGCATGCGTCACTGTGGGTTATGCGCCATAGAAAATACAAGACGCGGAATATTAGAAAACCAATGGATGAGAATACTTAGGAATGGTATAAGCTCTAAGAGAATGCAAAACAGAAACCAGAATAGTAATTACATAGAAATAATTATGCACGTAGCACATTATAAAATAGTTGTTCTACTAGATAGGTGATTGGACTAGCTCCAATAGAAGTAGTGGTAGAAAAACCTTACAGATTTTGCTTGTCCTTCCACGTTGAAGTTAACTTTTGGAAATAATTAATTATAGCCTTGGCTACTTTGCATATTTCTATAGAACAGAATGCAGATATAATTAGCCAGCCCTGGTTTGGCAAATCTTGAATAACTTTATACGACTCTTTTTTTAACGTTTTTTGTACATACATATATATTTTCGTTCTCCTATTTTTTTATCTTTTTTTTTGTTCAATTTGATTAAAGTAGAGGTCAGTATTTTTTAAGTGAAACATAATGAGAAACCGGAATTTTTGGCATGTGTTTGGGCTAAAAGCAAAGCGATGACAACAACTCTTGCCAATGGTAGTGGTGGTGGTTTTGTTGCTGTTGCCTTAAATGACACAATAAACTGCCGTTACAAATATTGTAAAAAAAAAAGTTTATATAAAGAATGTATAAGTAATCCAAAAAGAAAAGAAAACGTATTGGGCGCATGGGGCGCATGAGTAACGGCCATATGCAAATTGAACTGGGCGGCGTTGCGAATCGAGGGCGTCGCGGCGAGCCTTTGAGTTAGCCCAACGCCAAGGTCAATGGTTGCGTCTGCGCAAACAGACGCGACAACAAAGAGAGATCTCAAACAAATTGTGAGCACTGTAAATAAAGCAGCAGACGAGGCAGAAAAACTGCCAACGGGCAACTGTCGTGTAGCTTTGTGCGTCAGGGCGGCTGCTTGGTCATGTCAGGACGGAGTGCGACGCTGAGTCAGCTTCGGTCTCCAGTCCAGTTCAGCCAAGCTGGTCGTCCGTCAGTTATGCAGGCGTTCATTATTCAACCAGAGAGCGCACGCGTATGCGCGGTTCAACGAACGTAATGTAATGTATACTCTATACTCTACACAACACACAACAATGTACACACACAGCTCCCCAGACGGACAGGCCGAAGCCGGCCATTACAGTTAACAAAAACAAACAAACAGTTAAGCGAAATAAACAACAAGCTAACGAAATTTGGCAAATGCCGCTGTTGCTGCTCTCGGTCTCCGTCGTTGTTCGATCATCAACAACAACACAAACCCAAACAACTCAAAAAAGGAAGCGATAAAATGTTGTGAAATATACAAAAACAGATCGCAAAGATTATACGATATTGCATTAATATTATTATTATTATTATTATTTGTTTTTGTAGTCAATCACCTTTTGGTTGAGTGCATTTATAGGAAGTCAATAAAACCAATATAAATCATTTCGTATAAACAGCATTTCCCCAACTTGCGGTTTAACGGGGATTCTAAAAGGCGGAGCAGCGGGCAGGCACTAAAAAAAAAAATCGTCGTTGCATGTGCAAATTTTCGGCCTGCCTTGCAGTTGTCGGAACTGCTCGAGAATAGCGAGCTCAAAAGTCAAGACAGCGTCAAGTCGACTTCATTGTTCTTATTGTTGTTGCTGCTGCCGGCGGTAGTCGCATCGATTATGAGCGTATATGGACTATGGAGACAGGTCCGGTTTGTTTTGGAGCGCGATAAACGTCAGATAAACGAGCCCGAGAGCAAAACAGAAGCAAAAAAAAAAAAAAAAAATTGTTCAAGCAAGTCGAAACAAAAGCCATGACTACGGCATAGCTGAAGTATTTGATCCCCTCCCAAGACTTCGTTGTTGTGTACCGCCCCCTTAGGGGCAACAAGCAGACAAAAACATGGTGACCTGGGCAGTTGTCGACACAATTGCAGTCAAAATATTTGAAATAAAAGCTAACAAAACTAAACTTTTAGACAATCGAATTTTTTTAATAAAAAAAAAACGAAGTTTGTAAATTAATTTAATCGAGTCGTCAGATTTCATTTAATGCGCAAATTTACTGCAAAGTCACTAGTTGCCTAATTAGATTCCAAGCTGATAGTGATAAAAAGAAGTTTCCAAAATCTGTACACAAAGAGAACTATGGACTGTTGAACGTGAATACCTTATGATCTGATTTACAAAACATTGCTTTTGTACAACAAGTTAGTGCCTAATATTTCCTATACTTACAGATATGTTTATATAGAAAATATATAATAGCCAAGGCTACAAACCAGTTTTAAACTCAAAATTAAATTTTTTACTCAGAGAACCGAAACTAACAAAATCTGTTGACAAAAAAAAAAAAAAAAAAAACACTGCAATCTGAACCTAAGTCTAACTTTTTTATGTGAAATATTTGCTTTACAACTTAGTTCACGAAAAGTGAATTAATAAAATTGTAGCCCAAAGGCATTTCGTTATTTTAAATTTGTTTTGGATAAAAAGAAATCTAAAATCTGAATATAGATACCCATACCCCCGCCCTTGCTTACATGCAGGGTTTCTGCCGATCAGCCTATATGCTAATGAGGCCACAAAACTGAACAAATCGTTCGCTCCAAATGAAGTGTGCCACTCCAGCGTGGAGGGCCGAACGCTGCCGCTGGCGGCACGTAGAACATAAAAACGCTTTCATCGAGCTGTGCCCAAACGTACCGTACGAAGCGGCGCTTAGTTTGCCTAATGAGTTGAGCTACGGGCTCCATAGCCGCACTCGTAAGTTTTATAAGTAGGGGCGGCGTGCTTGACCAAATTTGGCAGAGAGATCTTGAGCGGGCCGAGCGTCAACAATGTGAGGAACGACTTAAGTTTAAAGTGCTGACAGACCGCTTAGTCAGCGGCAGCACGAGCGAGAAGAGCCACCGATGAGCAGCTGCTGGTCGGCACTTGAGTCTAGCTCCAGTTTCCGCATGCTGCGAGATACTCACTTATACTCACACGTCGTGGACCCCAAGTGCTCGGACCGACGTCGCGTTTGCTGTGGTTGTTGCTTGCTCCTGAGATTGCTGCAATTGTTGTTATTGCTGTCGGCGGTCGTCGGCAACAGCACGCGGTCGGGATAGAGCGGCTTGGGTGCCCACGATGCTGCGGCCACATAAATATCCGTTCGAGGCGTGGGCGGTGTTTGCCGTTCGGGCGTGCCAGCTGCATAGCTGTAATAACCATCCTCGGGCTCATCCACCACCGAGAGTCGATGCTTCGTTGTTGTGTTGTTCGTATTGGCGTCGTCGCTATATAAATAATCGTGCATGGAGCGCGCGTATTTGGCGCTCTTGCGTCGCTGCTGGGCCGGCGTAAGTGGGGCGTTGTTGTGACTGGCTTGCCTGCTCCGGGTCAGGCGCTGGAGTTCATCGTGATCGGGCGAGGCGCGTATCCAGGAGCTGGCGGGCACATATTGACGCTGCTGTGTGCGGCTGTGCACCACCTTGGAGAAGTCCACATACAGCGCCTCGTCCGTGGCAGGCTTGCGCTGAAACTCATCGTCATCGTCATCGTGGGGCGTTGCTGGTGCGCCCACCGAACTATAGAAACTATAGTTGCTCGAGGATTGCGAGTAGGACCGATTGCGACAGCCATAAAACTCATCCTCAAATGGCAGTCCTTGCGGGAACTTCTTTGAGTAGGCCTTCTTCAACTTGGGCGAGTCATGCGAATCGCTAGAACCCGTTGAGGAGCCGCCGCCCTCGCCCTCTACAGCACCCGGAGCTGCGGCTTCGCGTGGTCTTAAGCTAAGCTTGGGCGTTGCCGGCAGCTGTCGGCGCTGCGCTAGCGGCGTGGCCTTCGACGTAATGAGATCATTGGGTTGCTTGCGCTGCGGCTGCTGTGGCGGCAGCGGAGCTGGATAGTTCTTGCTGGAGCGCTGTATATTCCGCGCTGCTGGGCAGTTCTCTTTGGCGCAACGCGCGTTTGTGGCCTGGTAGGCACGTTTCTGTGACGGATTGGCAGACTGGAACTGCTGCTGCGCTCCTGTATTCTGTTTTCTGGTCTGCTGCTGAGCTGCCGGCGGCGGCGCTGGCGCACGTGGCTTGCCATAACGAGAGCTGGAGTTCGGGTTGGAGTTGCCGGCACAGGTATTCTCAATGCGCCGAATCAGCTTAGGCGTTAGCGGTTTGACATTACGTTGCTGCAGCTGCTGTTGTTGTTGCTGTTGAGGCTGCAACTGTGCACCCTGTACTCGGTGCCTGTTGCTGCTGCAGTAGCTGCTGCGCCACGGCTGCTGTCTGCTGAAGCCGTTGCTAACGCCCGGCTGCTGGTTGAGGGAGGAGGATGAGGAGCAGGAGGAGCTTGAGACTGTGTTGGACTTTGGAGTGCTGCCGTTGCTGGCTGTTGTTGTTGTCTTTGTGGCTGTTCTGACAGTGTTGGTGCCGTTGCTGCTCAGAGGTTGTCCATTCTGGCTGCTGCTGCTGCTGTTGTTGTGGCCACAACTGCCTCGTGGCACTCGAAAGGAGCTATATGGACGAAATCCATTAGCATATTGCTGTCCCACGATGGGCATTTTGTTAGCAATGTCGTTGTACTTTTCGTTGTTAAAAATCAATTCGTTGTTTCTTTTTATGTTGATGTTATCATTGGCAATCGTTGTTGTTGTTACTGTTAGCGTTTAAATTTAAACGGCTGCATGCATTTACTTTGAACGCGCGCGCGAAATTTTAATTCTGTTTTTATCTATATCTTTATCTTTTGTATCTGCAACATTTGAAAATGGCGCAATTTATATATTTTTTAATTGAATTCTCAATGCTGTGCACACACGCTGCCTAACCCAAACAACACGCTACATGTGCCTCCGTCCCCGCTGTCCGGTTTCCATCCTCACCGTCACCCACTCATTTCATTTCAATAAATTATCGAGCACTTCTTTGTGTAATTAACACGTTCTCATTGGCTTACGAATTTTGCTCGTGTCAGTTAATTTACAGTGTTGCCTCACCCCACCACCATCCCCACCCCCGTTAGAGCTGTGCCACATGCGGGATATGTAACGATTGCATTTATGCGACTTCTTGTTGGCCGCATTTGTTGCTGTTGCACATGTCAGCATTGCGAAAAATTGAATTAGCTGTCAAACTAACCCTGAACCTAGCCGCGATTTTGTACCTACCCAGCCTGCGTCAGCAAAAGCAAATCCAATTGACAAGTTCATTGATAGGACCCCGTCAAGACCGTCTAACCAGTTTAGTTTGGCTTTATGCAATTTACAAACTTTGGTAGAAAGTGGCTACAACAGGTCCTCCGACCAGTTTTCATACAGTTTTTACTCATTTTTATTTTATTTCACCTGATTCGAAAAGGAAACGCAAACGGGTCAACAAAAGTTGAACCACAACAACTTGTTGCGGCAGCTACAGCTTACAGCTAACAGCTCCAGCCGCTGCCAATACCTTGGCTAATGACTCAAGTGACGACAGCAAACAGGCCATGAGTAATGCCAAGAGAGTTCGTATACGAAATGTGTATCGGAAATGCGTGCAAATCCCTTGCATTCGCCCACTATCACCATGTCCGGTTACGATAACAGCTAGTTTATATATATATAAATAGATATATATATATATATACGTATATATGTATATATGCAAGCAAAAGTACAATTTGTGTAGGCGTCTCTACGCCGTCGTCTTCGTCATATCTTATCAAAGTTAGTTAACCCAACAAAGTGAACTTCTTGGCCAATACAGGCGTGTTTTTGACGTTTACAAAATGTGAGCAGCATTGAAATTTGTTATATATTGTTTCTAATTTATAGAATTCTCCCTAACAAACACTTTGTTAATTTGCAGGATGCCTGAATAAACTCTTTGGGACTGTTAATATTGTTATTGCTGCTGTTGCAGCTTTTTCAATATGCACTAAACACAGACACACACACAACAAATGGCGCACTTGACAGCTGCATTTGTTGAAGATTATTAACACAATTTGATATATTTTTTTACATTTCTTTCATAAAGGCACTTGGCTGTTGTTGTTTGTTGTATTTATTGTTGCTGCTGATGTTGAGGCTGCACGGCGGCGACGTCCGAAGCCAGCACCTCCATTCGCTTGCAAGTTGTCGTTGCGACTGAGCTTTCGTGCGACAAGTCCACAGCGAACAAGTGTCGGTTGCTTGAAGCTCGCCGCAACGACGAAGCTGCTAGCTGTTCGCTGCTGCCGCCGTCACTTCGCGTCGACGCTGCGCATTTCCAGTTTACAATTCGATCATGCCCAGCACCAGCGTACGTCGCCGCATGTTGAATTCGCCGTGGCGCATATGTTGTGCGTGTGCGTTCAATTGACAGCTAACACACACACATTCATTGAAATACATTTAAACAATTGAAATTTTAAATATATATATGCATATGAATGCAATCCAAAAAAAAAATACAATAAATAGCGGAAACACTGCAACATTTGACACTTGAGTATAATTTATATACCCTGTAACCAAAAATGGGTAAGTCTGAGTGTAATTTAGTATTCCGAATGTACGTAACAATCCGCAGAAAGCATCTCTCATTCTCTATATAGTATTTACGTTCTTGTTCATTATCTGTATATTTCATTCGTACAAGCTCATATATCTTTTTCAATTTTGTTATACCTGTTCCTCGCTCGGAAATTAGTATTTTACAGAAAATTAGAATCAGCGATTTATATGCGTGATAACTTGTGTTAACTGTTATTCACAAAAAAAAAAAAAAAAAAATTATTTTGATTTAAACTTCTTTCGAACCATTATTTTTGTGCAAAATTACAATTATTATATTTTATTCAAGCTTTAATATTTTTGGATTCACCATTTTCTAATTTATTGTCAAGAAAAGAAAAAATGATTGCTCATTTTTAATATTTTGTCCTAACAGCGAGGTCTGATATCTTACTCCTAAAATAAATGGTTTTTAAATTTGGTTTAAATAATGTGTTAGGATATTTAAAGCTAACATTTTTTATGATTATAATATATATTTTTTAATCAGATCCTAAGAAAACATTTTAAGGCACTATTTAATACAAATTTTGAATTTGGGTTTTTACATATTTTTTTTGACACTTCCGCGTTGCAAGGTGCCGTTGGATGAATAATGAGCTAAGCCAAGCCGTCGCTTTAGCAATTAATCTGGGTACTGGTGAACACTTGGCAAGCGGGTTTTTATTGCAAAATGAAAAGGTTAATAAACAAGGCGACTGTTGCGCATGAATTCCAGAAGTTTACGACAAAGAAAGCGACTCTGCTAGTGGCAAATAAATTACAAAATGCGACACTGATTAAGCCAAACGCAGCCAAGACACTCAAGAGGGGGGCGGCAACAGATGCTGCTGCTGCGGCCGTGGCAGAGGCCATGCCTAAAAAGGCCAGGCCAAGTTTATAATAAAAAACAATAATAAATGCGACAACGTCGCGCCTCAGTTGTTGTCTGCGCTGCGTTGTTTTGAGTAATATGCAAATATGTTTTAAATACGCAGGCGAATAAATTAAATCAACTGCAGCAAGGAAATTCAACGGGCAGGACTCACGCCTACGCAACGAAACTTCCCCCAAACTGTGAAGCGGGTTAATTGCAGTTGGCACAAAGAAATCGCAGTCACTGCATAAATTTACAGTAAGCTGACTAAGTCAAGAGGCAAGACAGAGAAGAAGGAGAATGACTCGCCACACTTAACTTGTGACACTTACAGGAACACGAGTTTCACCTGCCTTATATGGCCAAATGTTAATTTGTCTCTCCCTGCGACTACTTGGCTGCTGCGGGTTTCTTTTTTAATGACTTCGCCATTAACGAAATCGCCGTTTAAAAGCCACATTGAAAAGAAAAAAAGAAAACACTGCAGGAGTCGCTGCGTGGGCAGGACACTGTCCTGACTTTGAATCAGAATATACTGCATACACACTTTGCTGATAAGACAACAATCAGACACGCATTGAAAAAAAAGGCAAAATTAATAATTATCTTCGGGTTGCCGAAGTATACAACTCAGTTATGTAATTGTTCGTTTCATGATATTTTTAAAAACAAAAAAATGAGTAAAAGCGCTTTAGTAGGAAGTTCAGAATTGCGAGCTCTTGTAGTGTCAGCTGGGGCTATACAGACGAACAGAATCACATTGTTAAATTCATTCAGTTAATCATCGTCATCAAGAATTTATATACTACTTTAAGGCAGATGCTTCCTTCCAATATTTCCTTTGTTACGCATTTTTTAGTGGTTACAGGGTATGAAAAGTTGATTCCATGATAGGTATATAATATAGATATTGATCTAATAAATATAATCTATGTGTTAATACTGAGGTAGTTAATTTGATAAAAGCAGACAGACGGAAACGGACTTGGCCATGCTAAGTCGAATGTTGATAGTGATCAATATTCTGTCGTTCATTTGTGACCAATATTACTATACAAATCTACATTACTATACAAATAAAACAAGTAGATAACGAAAATAACTACATTTCAGGCTACTCACGTTGGCTCCTTGGAAATATGTGATGTGTTTGCATCAATTTCATGCCTACGTCGCTTGGCTGCCGATCTGGTGTGATGTGTCTTGGTTAACCGCGGACTATTTATAAAGAACAAAATACCATAGATATAATAATGCAAAATATAATGACTAATTTTGTTGGCTAGGCATATGCAAACATTCATTAAGCAATATTTGCCCCTGGCTGCATACATACAGACATATGTATAAACGCTTCTGTATGTTTGCATATATGAGAAGAAATGTGCAACTTACGGCGACGGTGCTTCAACTAAGGGTGGCGACAGATCGCCAGTATCGAGCCGTCTACGTTTGTCTCGTGTGGCAGCTGAGGAGCGATCCCTCGAGTGATGGCGTCGCCTGGTTCGTGGCATCTGTAAACATACAAATAAAAAAAATATAAATATATATATATATACACATTAAACCGTTGTGCTACGTCACAGATTTAATGCAGTGGCAGCAAAGCAAAGCGTAGTATATTTTACAATTGCTCAAACCAAATGCAAAGGTGAGTATCACTGTGCGTGTATGTGTTTTTTTTTTTTCAATTGCAATGCTGACTCGCGTGTGACTGTGTGTGTGGGGGCTTTACTTTTGCCTGTACTTTGAGCAGCGGGCACAGGGGACACAGACGAAGCATACCTTTAACGATTGATTTTCAGTTGATTTTACTTAAGGAGCACGCTAAACTTGTTTTGTACTGATGCAGCAGAGCCCAAAAAGCAGCGCGAAAATTGATTTTTTTATGTATTGTCGAATGTTGCTGTTGGTCGCTTTGCGAAGCGTCTGTCTTAATTTACGCAGCTGCTCGTTTTGCTTGTTGGCCAGTTTTGGCACGCGTGTTAACTGTGGCGTCGCAGATGCAGACTTTTTTTTAAGAGTTTTTGACTTTAGTTTAGGTTCAAAAACACACTTATTACTTTAGAGTTAATTATTTTCTTTTTGTGAAAATCGTGTTTTTTCTACACATACTTCACGTCACTTTCATTGAATTCACCACGTCTGCTGAGAGCTACCATCTTTGCGTAGCAAATGGCGGTGCTGCCAACTCGGGCAAAACAATTGCAATAAGCGGCGCATCAAATGCATATATAGTATAAATAAAATAAATCAGGCGGGAATTGTTTAAATTGTTATAATTTGTGTTTATTTTGCAATTCGATTTTTAATTGTTTCTAAAAATTAATTGCAATGATTTAATTATTTATTTGAAAGTGTGGCAACCTCAGCAGCCGAGTGCGCAGCGCGGTTCGCAAAACATGTTTGCGTTGCCGCTCTTTTTTTATTGCGTTGGATATCGCTTAAGCTAGCAGGTAGCTGCAACGGCCCGCAGACGAGTGCGATAGCGAAAGAAAATTGTTTTGCGTATTTCATTATCTTACCTCTTCCTCTTCTTGTGGGTATGATGTTGTTGTTGTTGTTGTGTCTGTTGGAGGCGCTGGTAATGCTAGAAATGGCGATCGAGGCAAATACAAACGATTCCAAAATCCACCAATAACCCGATTCAGCAATTGCCAAATTTGAAATGCTTTTTGCGATATGTTTGAGCTCATTAGTATTTGTATATAAATTCCCAAATCGGAAACAAATTGCACTTGTCGCCTTTTCGGCCCGCGTCCGTTTTGCTATTGTACTTCTTGGCGCAATACCTGCTATTTGCCTTTACTTGCGGCTGCCCGGCTTGGGCAGCTTTCTACCTTTTTAACAGATATTAAAGGCATTACAAGAATGTCGATACAAATTTTTCGCTTTTAAATGATAACAAACACAAGGCTTCAATGTAACTAATACGCTCAGAAAAAAATTGAATTACAGCAAAGCCAAGCGGTTCAGCAGCTGACAAGCTCTGCTTCTTGTGCCTTGGCGCTGCCACTTCAACACCGGCAATTCTGATAAGTGTCAGTGTTGGTAAGGAAAATTGTGTAGAGCTGCCACACCGATAAATGTTTTCAAATCTATCAGCTGTCATGTTCTGCGCGCGCGCGCTCTTTTTTTCTTGTTGGCGCCTTATGAAAATACTGGCAATTCAATTGCATAACAACACACGGTATAACGGTATCGTTATCGTGCATATGCTCAGTCATATATTGACGTGCTTACGCCAACGTGCGCTGCGACGCCTGCTCCCGCCTTGTAGTGTTTCCCGTGTCCGCAACGAAAAAAAAAAAAATAAAAAATCGGACTATACAAAATTGATGAGGAAATCAACAATAACGTGCATCAATGGCTAAATAATTAATCTAGTGTCCTAACGGTATGCCGCGCCTACGTCAGCGCTGTTGTAGCCAGAAATTTAGTCGCAGTTCATAGCAGCAGCCTTTTACAGTTACCCAAAACGTGTTCACACCCCGCCCACTCGCTTCCATCAAATACAACGAAGTATTTGCTGCAGCTGCATCGCGTATGAATGCATGTAAATTGTTTGCCTATTGGCCACTTTGTTGCCTTTTAATTGCATTAAACAGAATTTACGCTGCGAACGAAGCCAATGCCAGAAGTAAGTATAGCTTATCGATTTTTTTTTTGTTCGTCAAAGCGCTAGAAGTCTGTCCTGCTCTGCAAGTCGCGTGATTCACAATAAATATTCACTTTCGGCTACCTCCAAGACTGGCCCGTGCTAGCCAAAAAAGAAGAGAAGAAACACATATAAAAACGTACATATGTACGGCCGCAATACACGCGCAATTCTTATTTTGGGTCACGAGGCAGCTGCGGCTGTGTGTTGACATTGTCCTGGTCTCTTTTTCGTACGTAAGCACGTGTTTTTTTGGCACAGGACAACGAGGCGTATACGTAACGCATAAATGGCCATTTGTGCGGCCTGTGTGAGAGTCTGCTTGCATGTGTGTGTGGTGTGTGTGTGTCTGTGTGTGTTTGGGGAGAGTTTTGTGTGAAGCGTTTTTATAGCACTGCGCCGTGGTTTATAATTCATGACGTCCACTTTTGATTTCAGTTGCTGTTGCCGCCAATTTAGAGACCATCCACTGTACGCGTTTATCCTTAAGGCATGGACACTGCTGCCGCCGCCGCTGCTGCCGTTGTCGTTGACCTGAGCGCCGAACCGTGCAGCAAGTCCACCGCCAGCACGCTGCTCAGCAAGCCCAAGCCAAAGCTGTCGTCCAACTACGCTCCATCGCCAGCAGCAGCCGCCACACAACCAGCTGCATTCAACGTGGGCAGTGAGCACGAGATCGCCAACTGCCTGGGCAGCACCGTCGAGTCCATGTCGGCAACGCCGCCAACAACGCCGGCGCGGGCCCGCGGCCATCGCGGCATCAGCAATGAGGCCTCGGACGGTACATGTAACGGCCTGGGCAGCGGCGCGGGTAATGGCGACCCACATGCTCATGCCATGATCAGGAACGGTCTTATCGATTCGGCTGGGGAGAGTGGCCATTCGGAGAGCATAATGCCAGCGCTCGCGCCATTGATTTCCACAACATTAACGTCTTCCACGAACGCTTCCACAACGCCAACGTCTGCCTTGCTTACAGCACCATCAACAGCGACAACAACAACAGTAACAGCAACAACCACACAAACGACAACAGCAACTGCATCGACAACAGCAACAGGAACTACAACAACAGGCACGAGCGGCACCAGCGGCACCAGCGGCACATCGAGTACAGCGGCCAACATGGACGAGCTGCTTCATTGGCAGGACATGCCGAAATATCTGCAGTTCAATCCATATGTCCTCAAGGGATACCGTCCGCTACAGACCTTCAAAGGCTGCCTGCTCAGTCTCTTCTATTGGCACAACGAGACCATCAACATACTGACGCATGGTGAGTGTTAAGACAACCGCGCCCTGCACCCCCCTTCCCCTTGGCGGGGCTGTTGCTCATTTATCGACCCGTCTCAATGCCATTAACAATCACGGTCAAAGCCAAGTGCAAGCACTTATGCACATAAATAGATTTTCTCAACCTTTCATACAACACACACACAAACACATGTGTGTGGAAAATAATTGGTTTAATGTAGAGTATGGCTGTACATATTAGCGATTTTATATAAGATGCACTTATATAAGATGTGATATTTTACAACTATTAAGATATATATATTTTTGTGCCCTGTACCTAATGCGAAAACAGGGGTAGATTGGTTTGTTTTAGTCGCAAGTAGAAGAAGGTGTCCCATATATATATTTTTGATTAAGACGACTAGCTAAGTTGAACCGTTTGTATGAGCGCTCCGATCTTGGGAACTTTATATATTATTTTTATTTATTTATATTTATATATACGTTACGCAAAACAATTTTATAATTTATTCATAAATTTCTCACGCCATTTCCCCTATATATATACATATAGATTTTAAGATATGGGTTTTTAGCATATCTCTTTTTATCGATTATGGAGTGTTTATGGATTTTACTAATAATAAAATTAATAATTGACAACTAATTAAAAATAATAACTTTATGTACATTTTACGTTACACTACCAGTTGATTAAGCGCAAACAGCTGCGCATACAATTCTAAGAATTATAAATCGTTTGGCAAGTCAGCGCCACCTATTGATAAAGTTCAACAATACGATTTAATGTATAAAATAAATGTAAGCGCGACCTATTTGTTCACTTTAATAAATATTAGTACTATTATGCGCACGGAAGTATACTACGATTGAGTGATTTCTAAATTCACATTGATAATATATTCATATTGATAATCGAATTGCCTCGCCCCCAGTGGGCGTAGCCGAAATCTTTTCTTTATATATTCCAAGTTTCCAGTCTCTCTAGCGTATAATAACAATATGATTTTCAAGAACAATAGGAGTTCACACTCATTTTTATCACGCGGATATTAAACATTTATTTACATAACACAGATATCAGATGTCGTCCATTTATTATAAACTCAGTTAGTATATTTTGCATTTTTTTTGAGGGTTCATATTTGTGCCCAAAACACACTGAAACTCTTTGGCGAATTCTTCGAAATTGGAGAGCGATCCGATCACCCGGAACTCGCCGGGCAAATGCTGATCCGTGGCGATCTGTAAATTACGAAAGCTCGCGTTTGCGTCATTGCACCAGATCTGCGCATAGCTAATGAAGAACAGCTGCAGGTTGGTGTAGTTCAGCGTGGGCAGCTTCTCCTTGAGCAGCTGCCTTCTGCCCTCGACCGTGGCCTCCTGGGCCTCCTGCAAGCTGCGGTAGGCGGCATAGGCCAGCCGCACGCCGCCATTGTCCGCGATGTTCTCGGATTGCCCGATTGTCTTGGGCAACCGAATGCCATGATAGGTGTACTGGCTGTATTGATTCGTGAAGCACTGCTGGCGATCGACAAAATTGATCGTGGACTGTTCGTCCCACCAGTCGTTGGCGTTGCCCCGTCCGTCGAACTTGCGGCCCTGGTCGTCGAAGCTGTGTATTACCTCGTGGCCAATCAACGAGGCCAACGTGCCGAATTTAATGGCATTCGGATAGCTGGCGGCCCACAGATAGTAGGGCTGCAGCAGCGACACCGGCACCTTGATTTTGTTCTCCACCAGAATGTTGGCTGGCGTATAGCTAAGTACGTCGCCCGCTTCCAGCGGCTTGACTGGCTTGTGCAGCAGATCTCGGTGCTGGCTGGCAACCAGCATGCCAATCTGCCGTAGATTCTCAACGTAATCGTCGCTCTGCAGCTCCAGACCCGCAAAATCCTCGGTTAGATTCTCATTAACATACGAGTTGATCTCCAGGGTCATCGCTGCCAGCTTTTCAACAGCCTTTTCACGCGTCGTCCGGCTAATCCAGTTGAGCGACTGATCAGACTGCAGTGTCCGCTCGAAAGTGGTCTTGATCTGACTCCAGATGAGCTTCACATCGGAGGCGGTGTTATTGTTGTTGTAGCGCCTAAAGATCATGTTGTCCACATTCTTGGCAAAGTACTGCTTGGTGGCCGATATGCACTTCTCCTGGCGCTTGTCCAGCGTCTTGCTGGGCTTCAAGGCGAATTCTTCAATCAATCGATAGAATATATAGTTGGCCACAATGCGCTTGGGCGTACGCTGCAGAACCTTTATTAAATTCTGTTGAAACAGCGGATTGTAGTCATACACATGGTCCGTGATTTGCTCACCCAGGGATATGTTGACCAGCCGCTCCACGTTCAGAACAGGCGCATATGCCAGCTGCATATCCGCCACGGTTGTCAACTCGGCGATCTCGGTTAAATCCTGGCCATCGCTTTCATTGATCATGCCATGCGCTAGCTGCACCTCAAAGTCCATCAGCTCCGCGGCTATTGCCAGCGCCAGCTTCTCCTTCAGTCCCAAAAAAATCTTGAGCTTCTTCGAGATGTCCAAACGGATAGCGTTCCTATAGACGGCGGTGTTCGCGTTCAGGTACATGCTGCGCGTTTCGAGAGGAAAGTCCTGCTGGCCAATGTACGCCACATTCACCTCGTTGCTGGCAAAGTCCTTGGTCACCTCAACGCCCAGAATGATGATCACCCCATAGCGATAAGCTATGCGGGCCGTCGTTTCCAGCCAGTCAAAGTCCGACTCCTGCCAGGCATCACCCACTAGCGCCGGCATCGAACCGAACTCGGCTATTAAATCCTTCAGCTTCCGCTGATAGCTGCTGCCCACCTCGCGCAGATTCAGGCAGGACTGATAAAACTTCTTCACCTGCTTATCCTCCGCTGTGTCCCGTGCACTGTTTTCGCTTGTTAGCGTCTGCTTCACCTTGCGGTTGAGACCGTCGTTCAGGCGCTCGAACAGGCCCGTGGTTACCAACGTTAAGGCCGGATTAATACGGGCCCAATTGCCACAAGCAAATTTATAGAAATCATCGCACGGGTCGATGTTCTCGTTCATAAAGCTGGCCATTTCCGCTGCCTTGGCTTGTCGCATCACCTCGTCAATGTAGCCCGAGTCCAGCTGGCTGCCCGATATGGAATCGACATTGCCAGGCGCTGCTCGAGCACGTTGCGCCCGGAGCAGAAGCATCAGCAGCAACAATACGTACGGTATAAACCAAAGAGTGTGACTCAATTGGAGCCGCATATTTCTTAAGACGTTGTTTCCTATTGAATTTATAAATGATGACTGAGCGCGCTCCCACTCAATTCCACAAATACATAGTTCACCTACTATGTATATAGATGTTTACACATTTCTTTGCTGATAAATGAGAGAGGAAGAGGCCAAGTGCGACCCCGTTAGGTTATCTCGACACAATTGAGATCCACTCTCAGAATGCGCGAGCTCAAACAATTGCAATTCATCAAGTTCTAAGCAGAGTGCGTCTAAGAGTTTTTGTATTATTATAACTACGCCAATCTGTGAGTACTGAAGCGTAAAGCTCATAATTCTATTCATCGAAAGCTAATAGTATTTCCGTCCCCACTCAATTAATTCGATTTTTAGAATTCAGGTATTTTTTTAGTTTCTCCACGATTCCATTAGGTTTACACAAATATATAATACTATTGATACCATAATAGTTTTTGCTATATATAGAAGACAATTAAATGTAATTTTTAAATGTTAACTGCCACTTACACAATCATATACATATCGATACATCGTTTACCTCTATTGTATACCCTTTATCAATCGATAGACAAATCTCCAGTTCTTAGCTGCAGCGCGAAGAGTTAAGATATACGTTAGTTGGCTCTACAATACTCGTTTAAATTAGTCACTACCAAAACATATAATAAACATATAACATATTCAAAATTTAAAAACTTAAATTTGTTTAATATTTCTATCGTGTCGTTAGTCGCAAATTTTTTCTATACGATGTGCATAAAAGCAACAAAATTAACAATAGCCACTTTTCACATGAAATGTATATTGGAGTAACAACAATTCTTGATCAAAACAGTGCAAGGTTCAGCCGCATATAGGGCGATACGACTATTCATATATGTATATAATATTATATTATTATGTTCATATACAAATTTATTGCGTTTTCATACGCTCAATTGATCGAATATCTTACGAAAAATACGATTGAGAGATTATGCAACTCTATTATTTTTACTATCATAATTACTACTATTATTTCGTAAAAAAATATAATACGCTTTACAAGGTTATACAAACGTCTACTGTTGAAAACTAATTGGAAACAAAGGTTTTGACTTATAATGTATGTACATACATTGGCCGCTCGAAATGAGAACGTACTGAAATGCATTTTAAAGCCAATTGTTGTTACAGTACACAACAACTACGAGTAACGTATAAATTATAATTATATATAAAATTAATAATTATTAAATAACAATGGTCAGAAGTTTATAAGCACTTCTAGAAATTTCAACTATCGCAAAATATGAACACTTTTAATGCATTCGATTTTATATTATCATTGACTGTATTATTATTATTTAGTATATATACGAGTATTATTTTAAATAATTTTTCAACTTTTATTTTCAAAACAGAGCTTCAAATTAAAATTTTTCTTAAATTGGAATTTCTTCTGGAACCGATAAATTTAAGTTTTTGTTATGTAGTTATTCATATAAACCTTTTCAAAGTTGGCATTAACTTAAACACATAAGTTTTAAAACTCAATTGTGTAATTTTATTTTTCTATCAGTTTAAGGGTCGCAGGTAATTGATAAAGCTATTAAATATATTATTATATGTATACTTATATTATATAAAGATATATTTGATTTTTAAATTTGAAATATAAATAATTATCCATAATATTTAAAGCTGAATGTATTTATCTATATATGTGTATTTACACTTGTATGGTATTTTCTATATTAGTATTCAATTGCCATAAGTGCAATTAATGGGTGTAATTTCTATACATGTACATATGTGTATGTTACTGAGTGTTTATATTCAAAAGATATTTGAATTCATTTTTATACTCGTTCACGAAATTAAAAGAGTATATTAGGTTTGTGGAATGTGCGTCTTCCTGTCCTTCCGTCTGTCCGTTAAACGCACATTTTTTTGCCGCTATTGAAGGTAGAGACATTAAACTTGGAATATATACTCGTGTATACCCATGTCAGATAAAATGTGAACATATTTTTGCTACGCCCAGTGATGGCTAAATAACCAAATATTTAATTTAATTTTTAAAATTTTAAGTTAAATAATTTAAATAAGTAAGAACGTTGCAATCGCACGTAGCCGACTGCGTAATACTCGCTCACTGTACACAGTAGTTATAATTGTTCTGGAAAAATATAGAATTTTTATATTATTCCAAGTTTAAAGTCTCTAGCTTCAATAGCGGCAAAAAAATTACTAATTTTTTAAACAATTTATTTTTCAAAATGTAGAATCCCAATTTTATATTTTTAGTCGATTGAAATAGACAACAATTTTTACATGTAAACCTCTCGGATCCATAGCTCTAATATTTGAAACGCCCATAACTTTGTTAAAACTGAACCGATTTTTATGTTTGATGGCATTTTTTTCATGGTTTGTCCTCTAGATTAATTCAGCATTTCAAGTATATTTAGTATTAAAAATAATTTTTTTTTTTGATAAAAATATCATGTACTTCCCCCTTACTCATTTTCGAAAAATGTATTTTTTCAAAATTTAGAAGTGCAAATTTCCATTTTTAATCGATTGTGCTTGTCACAATTAGTATAAAAATAAACATTAAAACCGATTCTGAGGGGTCAAATTTTTTGTCAAAAATCATGCCAAAATTGACAAAAATTTTGACATGTAAAGTTCTCGGATCCATAGCTCCCATACTTCAAACGCCCATAACTTTGTCAAAACTGAACCGATTTTAATGTTTGCATTTTTTTCATGGTTTGTCCTTTATCATGTACGTGGCGAGTCCGGGAATTTTTTTCTGTGATATTTGAGGGAGCTTTCCGGTAATATTTTGAATATGGTGCTTTTAGTTCAAAAACTGTGAGAGATATAGCCATTTCCTATTTTTTAAGGCGTAGCGCTGGGGAGTATTCTAGTGGGCGTGGCCGAGATGTGAAGATCACAATCTTTGAGGGGGGGTCACCAGGAAATCTATATATTAAATTTGGTGACTCTACCTTTAATATTGTGGAAAATGTTCACCGTTTATCAATTTGCCAGCTTCCCAGTGGGCGTAGCACAAGAATCTTAACGCGTTGTCTGACGCGGGTATACACGAGTATATATTCCAAGTTTCAAGTCTCTGGCTTCAATAGCGGCGAAAAAAATTGCGTTCATACAGACAGACATTGCACAAACCCAATATACTGTTTCACTTTGTGAACGAGTATGAACACGAAGTTATAACAGTTATGGTTCTTGGCATTAACAAATAGTTATAAATTTTTGTATATTAGTATTCAGTTGGCATAAGTGCAATTATTGGGTGTAATTCGTATACATGTATGTATGTGCATGTGTATCTGTATTGCGTAGAAACGGGAACGTGAGCAGTGACCTAATCACGCTGCCTTCACTATGGGGTTTTGTATTCGGATTGGGCGTCGGACCAATGACCAGTCACTGCGATAAGGAAAAGCTCTCGACGGAGCTGAGCTGCTTGAAAGTGCGTTGCGGATGGCGTTTTAGTCGCGCTCTTCAGCCATGAGACGCATGTGGTTCAGTGTGGTTACGCGCGCTCTGCTGGGGCTGAGCTGTGTGCGGGGCCACTTGCTGTCCCAGCCGGAGGTGGACACGCACATACAGCTGCAGGAGCAGCTCATCTCGCAGCACAATGATAGCGCTTACGTGCAGCGCGTGATGCGCCTGGCCAAATCCGCGGAGATGCGCAGCTATATGGAACCGGAGGTGGACGCCTGCGAGGACTTCTACGCGTACAGCTGCGGCAACTGGCCCAAAATCAATCCGGCCAATGCGGCGCAGCCGCGCGAGACAAACTATCAACAGCTGCTGGCCCAGGGCTATCAGCACAAGCAGCAGCGCCTGCTCGAGCAGCCCGCCGATGCGGACATCGACGATGCGTCTGTGCTGAAGCTGAAGCAATTCTATGCCAGCTGCCTGCGCTTCCGGCAGACGTCGACGGCGCTCTACCGCCAACAGCTGCTGGAAATCGCCGCTGAATTCGGACGCATGCCAGTGCTGACGCGGCCTGGTCAGGATTGGCCGGACAGCGAGTTCGATTGGCTGGCCACCGTGGCGCAGATCAAGCGCAGCTATGGCCTGGACATTTTATTGCTGCTGCAGCAGGCGCCGGATCCGCGCAATAACACACAGAGTCGTCTGTACGTTGGCCAGCCGCCCCGCTGGGCTGTGGAGCCCGATCGTGGAGCTGTGGCCGGACGCATAGCCGAGCAGCTGCAGCAGCACCTGGGCGTGGAGGCAACGCTGGCGCGCAGCACGGCGCAGGAAATTGCAGGCCTGGAAATGCTGTTGGCCAAGGGCATGTCATCGCGTCCGATCGGAGCACTCGCCCAGCCACGTAGCACTGTGGAGCTGGCCAATGCCTATTTGCCGGGCTTGAATCTGACACGTTACGTGGAACTGGCACTGCATCGTCCACTGCAGGAGGAGGAGCTGCTCTACGAGCACGTGGCCACCTATCAGGCGCATCTGCTGGTCGTTCTGGCGCAAACGCCGCCCCACGTGCTGGCCAACTACATCTTCCAGCAGCTGCTGCAGCACTTCTACTATGAACACTCGGCGCCAGTCGTTGCCCAGTGCCTGGCCAACGCCAGGCAGCTGTTTCCCGAGCTGCTCAACAATATGGCCTATCGGCATTACGGCGCTGCGCCCACCCTGAGCGACATCGAGGCCATCTGGCAGCAGATCAAGCGCAGTTTTCACGACGTGCTCGAGAGCTCAGCTGCCGACTGGTTGTCCGGCGCGACGCGCAGCCTTTTGCTGGAGCACCTGAACGCCACGCGGCTTCGGATCAATGGCCATGCGGATGTGAATTTCACGGAGCGCTACAAGCGGCTGGAGCTGAGGCCGCAGGACTATCTGTTCAATATGCGCGCAGTGCTGAGGCACAACGGTGAGCTGGCCACGCCCACTGTGGCGCCCAGTAGTGTGCCCACATACGATGCCTTCGAGAATCGGGTGCTGCTGCCGGTGGCACTGCTGCAGCCCAATTTTCTCTGGTCACGCTATTATCCGCGTGCGCTGCGCTACGCCAGCTTGGGCACAATTATTGGCGAGCAACTGGCGCACAGCTTGAACGGACGTGATGGCTGGGATAAAGCAACGCTGGCTGAGTTTGGCAAGCGCAAGTCCTGCTACCGGTATCAGTACGAGCGCCTGCGCTACGCCGGCGATTACCTGCCATCCACTGAACTGCAGGATGGCAACATTGCGGACAACACGGCCGTTCAGCTGGCGTATCTCGCCTACAAGAACTACTTGACCAATCTGGCATCCTCGGCGTTGACCTCGGAGCAGCTGCCCCAGCTGAGCCACAGCCCGCTGCAGTTGTTCTTCATCAGTTACGCCCAGCTCTGGTGCAACGACGCCAACGAACAGTTTCGGGATAAGCAATCGCTGCTGGCCGCCGGCACGCCAAATGCTCTGCGCGTCCAGGGAGCGTTGGCCAACCTTGATGCCTTTGCCAGTGCCTTCGGCTGTGCCGACGAGACCCCCCTGAATCCCGAAAAGAAGTGTCGCATGTATGTGCCATAAGTTGGAGTTCGAGCCGAAAAAAGGGATAATATTCGCAAGCAAATAAAACTCTTGCATTAGGTAACAGAATATTAATTACAAGAATGTTCTGCGAACTATATTTAATATATGGCATATTCAAGAATTTTGGCATTATAATAGAGAAACAATAAACGCAGGCAAAAGGTTATATTTAAGCCTACAGCTAAATTAAAAAAAGGAAAACCATAACTGTGGCTCAGTAAATGGCACACTTGAACTCCGGATCCATTGGCGCCTGCTGCGAGCAGTTGAAGACCCACGAGAACTCTTGGAAATTGGACAACGTGCCGATGACACGGTACATCCCCGGCGCATGGTTGTCCAACGTGGCCAGGGCCGTCTTAAACAGCGACTGGACATCGTCGCACCAGAGCTGAGCAAAGCCCACAAAGAACAGCTGTCGACTGTTGAGATCGAAGTTAGCCAACGTCTCCTGCTCCAGCACCGCCGGCGGCTGTTGGTCCAGCCAGCGTTGGTAGGCCTTGTAGGCCAGCTTGATTCCCGCATTGTCGGCAATGTTCTCCGACTGCTGTACGCTCTCGGGCAGCCGGACGCCGCCGTATTTGTATTTGTGGTATTGGGCCTGGAAGCACTTGCGTTTCTCCTCATATTCGTAGCGTGACTTGGCGTCCCACCAGGGCGCCAGATTACCGTTGGCATCGTAGGTTCTTCCCTCGTCATCAAAGCCGTGTATCATCTCGTGCGCCAGGAGATAGCCGAGTGTGCCGTACTTCAGGGCCTGCGGATAGTTCGCATCCCAGAAGTATCGCGGCTGCAGCAGCGCCACGGGAATGGTTATGTTGTTCTCCAGTATGTTGTAGGCGGGCGTAAAGCTCAGCACGTTCACCGCCTCCAGCGAGGCGGGCGCTTTGCCCATTTTTTCTAGATTGTGCTTGGCCTCCGCCTTGAACACCTGCTGCAAATTGCGCACAAAGTTCAGCTTGTCCACGTCCACCTCGCCGTAGAGCGCCTCGAAATTCTCGTTGTCGTAGGCATTAATATTGAGCTGCATGCGATCCAACTTCTCAATGGCCAGCTGGCGGGTCCCATTCGCTATCCAGTCGAGGCTGTCGCCCGCCAGCTGCTGCCGGAACGTGTCCCGTATCTGCTGCCAGACGCTGTGCACCTCCGCCTCGGCCTCGGGACTGCGAAAGCGCTCGTAGATCATGTGATTCGCCAGCTTGCTGAAGTACTTCTTGGTGCTTTCGGTGCACCAGGTGCGCATCTCGTTGGGCTTCGAGACGATGCGGTATGGCTCCAGCAGCTCCCAGAGCACATAGTTGCCGATTGTGGTCGTGGGCGTGGCCTGGAGTGTGCGCAACGTGTTGTGCAAATAGCTATCGCTGTAGACATATATGTGCTCCGGCACATTATCCTGGCCGAGCACCAGACCTAGGAACTCGGTAATGTTCAGATGCTCTGCATATTTCAGCTCCAATTCGGACACCGGGTATAGGGTCAGATCGTCCTCCAAGTTGCCGCCTCGACTGACGCTGCCCGCTATCAAACTGCGCTCGAGTTCGTTCATCTCTTTTGCGGTTTGCCTGGCCAACTGCTTGTCCACTGTGAAGTATTGCATCAGCTCCTCGGTCACGGCTGCATCCTCCAATCTGGCGCCCAGTATTTCTATGGGCGGGTCATTGTCCGGCGGGCCTAGGTATACCCGATTCACCGTATGGTTTTTGATGTCGGAGAAGACATCCACGGCCAGAATGACCTGCCTGCCGTATTTGTGCTGCATATCCGCTACGGTGCGCCACCAGTTGAAGTCCGAGGCGTTCCATTTCGGACCCTCCAGCATGGGAAACTCGCCGTACTCGCGATAGATGCTCTGGAGCGCCAGCCTGTAGTGCACATCCTCGCGATTTATTAGCAGGCACGATTGATAGAAGTTCTGTAGCTTTTCCTCCTGCTTCGATTTCATTTCTCCGGACTGCAGCACCCGTTGCAGGCGTCGATCAAAGCCCTTAGAGATGAGATGGAATGTGTCCGTCAATATGTTTCCGAACAGCTGGGCGGGATTCTGGCGATGCCAGTTGCCGCAAGCATAGCTGTAGAAGTCGTCACAGGGCGCGATGCTTGTTTTCATCATACCCTTCATTTCCGCCACCTTGGACTGTCGTATAATCTGCTGTGCGTAGTCCGTCGTGAGATCATCGCGAATAGACGTGCTAGCGTTTTCCGCCGGCGAGGCCAAAGTGCTGGCCGCCACCAGGCAAAATACAGCCAGCAGCAGAGAAGCGTTAAGGCACCGTCCTGACATGATTCTCGCCTTCAATTCAACTGAGCTCCTACAGTCGCTTTGTCTGGCTACACCGCCTCCGTATCAGTGCGCTTTGTTTTTTTTTTTTTCTGGCGCCCGTGCCGCTGGGGTAGGTCAAACTGTTATCGCTCGTCTTGAGAGATGTATATACTCTTATAAAAACGGGCTAGCTATAGGCATTTGTGAGGTATCTATATATGTATTCTCGGTATATATACTCGGTTCATGGATTGTTTGTACACTTGGAGAAACATTTTTCAAAATCAATTTATTCCGTTCCGTTATTAAAATTCAGTTTCATTGTTGTATTTTATATTTAAGACTTTCAACTATATTGAAATTTGAATCTCAAGATAAGAAATTGCCATCCTGGCTGCTTTTTAACAATGTTTAGGTGCAAAATTCTTGTTTTATTCTCTGAGTGTATCTCAATTACGCGTTTAAAACAAAAATGAAGATAAAGAAATAAGTTGGGCTTTGGATTATGCATTATTTTCAATACTGTTACTGTTGCTATTATCAATTTTATTATTATTACTATGGTAATATTAATTATTATTATTATCAATACCCTTGATTATATAGATAATTATGTATATATATAAATATAAAAAAAAACAAAATATATCCTTTTATTGAGGTTTATATTATGGTAAGAAACTATATCTATCAATAACGTTGTTTACTACTGCCTAAGAAGTAAGACAGAATTTGATTATTTCAGTTGTAAAGCCTTTGGATTCATAGCTCTTATATTTAAAACTCCCATACCTTAGTCAATACCGAATAATTTGTGATTTCTCCTTCAAATTGATTCAGCATTTAAAATATATGAAGTTTTTTTTTTTTTTACTTTTTTGGGGAAAAAATCATGTACTCCCCCCTTACTCATTTTGGAAAAAATTTTTTTTTTCAAAATTTAATAGTGCAAATTTCCATTTTTAATCGATTGTGCTTGTCACAATTAGTAAAAAATTAACATTAAAACCGATTCTGAGGGGGTCAAATTTTTTGTCAAAAATCATGCCAAAATTGACAACAATTTTGACATGTAAAGCTCTCGGATCCATAGCTCCCATATTTCAAACGCCCATAACTTTGTCAAAACTGAACCGATTTTCATGTTTGAAGGCATTTTTTCCATGGTTTCTCTCCTAGATAAATTCGGCATTTCAAGTATATTCATTATTCAAAATCAATTTTTTTTGATTTTTTGATAAAAATATCATGTACTCCCCCCTTACTCATTTTGGAAAAAATTTTTTTTTCAAAATTTAGAAGTGCAAATTCCATTTTTAATCGATTGTGCTTGTCACAATTAGTATAAAAATAAACATTAAAACCGATTCTGAGGGGGTCAAATTTTTTGTCAAAAATCATGCCAAAATTGACAAAAATTTTGACATGTAAAGCTCTCGGATCCATAGCTCCCATATTTCAAACGCCCATAACTTTGTCAAAACTGAACCGATTTTCATGTTTGAAGGCATTTTTTCCATGGTTTGTCTCCTAGATAAATTCGGCATTTCAAGTATATTCATTATTCAAAATAAATTTTTTTTATTTTTTGATAAAAATATCATGTACTCCCCCCTTACTCATTTTGGAAAAAATTTTTTTTCCAAATTTAGAAGTGCAAATTTCCATTTTTAATCGATTGTGCTTGTCACAATTAGTATAAAAATAAACATTAAAACCGATTCTGAGGGGGTCAAATTTTTTGTCAAAAATCATGCCAAAATTGACAAAAATTTTGACATGTAAAGCTCTCGGATGGAGCTATGGAGCTCCCATATTTCAAACGCCCATAACTTTGTCAAAACTGAACCGATTTTCATGTTTTAAGGCATTTTTTCCATGATTTGTCCCCTAGATTAATTCTGTATTTAAAATATGTGCAAATTTAAAATGAAATTTTTTTAATTTTTATGATACAATTTTTTTTGATTTCTATTACATAGTGAATGAGTACTGCGCTGCCGGTTACACTCAGCTAACCTATCATTAGGAGTTTCGCTGTGCTACTAGTTAAAAAGCAAATTCCTTTAAAGATTTTTCCAATATTTCATGTAAATGCTATAGAACAAATTGACTGAACTTGATGTATAATTTTTGATTCATTGCAAGACTTAATCATCAGCAGCCCGGAATAAAATTTTTCTGGGGTATTTCTCAATATTTTAAATAGAAATCAAAGAAGCTTTTAACCGTTTAAGTCCTATCTTAACAAGTGGATGTTTAACCCTTTTTCTACTTGCAGCCATACCAATATTTTATATACTGGCCATTGTTCCGGGTCTGATGCCTTGGGACAGTGGTTACAAGTTCCTTTCGTTTTGCCACGTATTCGGATCGGTGGCGCCCTGGTGCGGCAGTTTCGTGTACCATCTTTTTATGAATATTGAGAAGGGTGAGAATGTTTACTATACGCTGCTCAAGCTGGACATGGTTGGCATCTGGGTGAGCCAGAGTTTCGGTAAGTGAGCGTAATCTATAAATAAACACTGCTCGGTAACGGGAAGTATATACAAACACAATATATTTCAAGTACAGACAGCTTATAAGTAGAGCATCTAATCTAAAGTTGAAGGACAGGCTCAGTAGATAACGCATTTGTCCGTTGGATTCATGTGGGCGCCTTCACGGCACTCGTAGGCCCCGGCGAAAGCATCAAAGTTGGCCATAATGGCATAAAGTCTCACCTCATCCGGTGCATGCTCATCGCTGACTGCAATCTCGTGTCGCAGCTGAGGCAACAAATCCGAGCACCAGATTTGGCCCAGGGCCAAAAAGAAGAGCTGCTCCGGGGTCTGCAACATGCGCGGCAATGCCTCCGCATCAAGTGGTGCCTGCTTCAGCCAACTGAGGTAGGCGGCATGGGCGATGCGCACGCCCACATTGTCCGCTATATTCTCGGCCTGCATCTGGAGCCTGGCCAGCCGTTCGCCATTGTAGCTGAACCCGCTGAACTGCTCCACCAGACACCGTTTGCGCTGCTCGAAGTGCTGCGTCGCATTGCGATCCCACCAGTCGCGCAGATTGCCCTGGCCGTCGAAAGTGCGCGCCAGATCATCGAAGCCGTGGGCCATCTCGTGGGCCAGCGAGAAGCCCACAGTGCCGTACTTGAGCGCCATTGGATAGACCTCGTCAAAGAAGTACCGATGCTGCATGTAGCTGGCCGGGACGAACACGCGATTGAATTCGCGCGAATAGAACGGCGACCTTTCGATGCCACTGTAATAATACGCATTGGGCGGCTGTTGCAGCATCTCGCGCAGGTGCCGGGCCCGCAGTTCCAGCAGGCGTTGCACGTTGCCAAAGTAGTCGGCGGTGCTAATTACCAGGCCGCCATAGTAGGCCTCAAAGTCGTCCGTCTCGGCGCCCAGTATGTGGAAACTCATTGCCTTAAGCTTGGCCAAAGCTGCGTCGAGCGTCTCTCCGCTCAGCCAACTGGAGCCGGGAGCGCTGAGCATATTGGCGAAGGCAGCTTTCAGCTCCTGCCACAGCTGACGCATATTGCCGGGTATATGCGGATTCTGCTTCTCCAGCGACCGATATACCATGTGATCCACAAAGTCCGTAAACAGCAGCGTGGTCTTCGCCGCGCACAGCTCGTGCTGTTTCTCTGGAGCGGCAGCCGGCTCCACGGCGTAGTCGCTCAGCAGCGTGGACAGCATATAGTTGGCCAGCACGCGCTTGGGCGTTCGGGCCAGCACCTTCTTCACCTGCCACAGATAACTCTCGACGTACTCGTACACGGGCAGCTGGTAGGCGTGGCCCAGCCAGGTGTGCACGAGGCGCGTGAGATTCAAGCTCGGGCCATAGGTGTCGCTCATATCGGCCAGCAAGCGCAACCGACTCATCTGGCTGGGCGGCAGCTCGTCCTGCGGCTCGATAACGCCCTGCGCCAGCTCCAGATTGAGATTGGTTATTTCGGAAGCCGTTTCACGAGCCCGCTTCTCGTCCAGGCCCAGCAGCTGCTGCAGACTGTGCCGCAGCCTCAGCTCGTTGATCACGTGCACCGCTATGGCCTTACTGCCGGCCATATCGTCCCGCTGACCCAGATACAAGCGATTCAGCTGACTGTTGGCCAGGCCCGGTGAGACGGACACGCTGATCAGCGTTTCCTTCCCGTATCGCTGCAGCAGGCGGGCCATCATTTCAATCGGCTCGAACTTGGACTCGTCCCAGGCGCTGCCCTCGAGCGCTGGCAGGCCGCCAAACTCCTTCAGTACGCTGAGCAGGTGTGCGCGCTGACTCAACTTGAGCGTTGTGGCATTCAGGCAGGACTCGTAGAAATACTTGACCCGCGTCTCGGTGGGACTGTCGGTGCTCAGCTTGGGCTGCCGGAACAGCTGCCGCAAACGGCGCTGATAGCCCGCGTTGAGTGCTTCGAAAATGTCCGTGCTGACCGTTTCCTCGGTGGCCGGATGGATTCTGGCATAGTTGCCGCACGCATGGCCATAGAAATCATCGCACGGCCGCACGCTGCCATTTATGTAGGCGCGCATGCCGGCGGACTTAGCCTGCCGCATGATCTCATGTGTCAATGGTGTGTTGATATTCAGCGCCTCGAATACGCCAGCGTAAACAGCGTCTGGCAGCAGCAGCAGCAGCAGCCAACCGATAGCCCAGAGTCTGACGGAAGCGGAAACAGCTCGCATCTTGCGTCGTGTTGCCAGCTCGATTGTCGTTCTTCGACTGAGCCCCGGCTGCTAGCGATGCGCCTTATCACTGATTAGGACCTAAACAGGTGGCGGCGGCTTTCACATCTCTCTCTCTATCTTCTCTCTCTCTCTCTCTCTCTCTCTCTCCGTCGCCCTCTCAGGTGCCTTGCCTCTGGTGACGGCAACAACGCTGTGCTTCACTCCAATTATTAAGTGGCTCATTATTACCTCATACTGTCTGCTCTCGCTCTGGGGTCTCTACAAGGTAAGCTATCACTTCCAAATTATATGTCTAGATTTCTCAACAGTTCCTACTATAATTTTATTGCGCGCAAGATTCACATGAATATAAATAAATGCCCTAAATAAAAATGATTTTAATAAATGTATTAGTACGCCGCTAGCAGAAGTCTTTCTTTACAGCTTCACAGAGGGTTTGCTTAACAGTTCCCACTATTATTTTATTTCCTGATAGGTATATCTACGTACCCAATCTTAAACAAGTAAGAACTTTGCTGTCGGCTGTAACCGGCTGCGCAATTCTCATTCACAGTATAATAACAGCTGTTTTGTATTAATTTTTGTAATTTTTGGGGGCAGGAGTGGGCGTGGTCGATATTATAATTGTGGGAGATAAACAGATTTGATCGATTTGCCACGCCCACAGTGGACGTAACCAAAAAATGTTCATCCGATTTTGAAAAAAGGTCAAAAACACTTTATCTGACGCGGGTATACACGAGTCAATATTTCAAGTTTCAAGTCTGTAGCTTCGGGCAGACGGACGGACAGCAAGAAGAACATCTTTTCACTTCGCGAACGAATATAAAAATATTGACAAACATATTAGAAAAGCCTTACACAAGTCCAACATCATAAAAAGCGTATTATTTATGTTTACTCGACGATTTTTATAATTCTTATCAGCTTTAAAAGGCTTACAGAGGTCTTACTCAACAGCTTAATTGAAGTATTACTATAGCTTTCCCACGATATTTTAATACCCCACACGGCGAACTTAAGCTTATTCGAGACTGACATTTGATCCTTGTTCCAAACAGGCTCTGACCGCCAGCTCTCCGTGGCAGAGGCGCCTTTGCTTTGCGCTGCCCTTCACAATGCGCTCCGTGCTGACCTTTTTGCGCATCCGAGGAATGGTGGGCGGCAGTCACATGGCCCTTTCCCATGTCTATCTGCAGGTGCGTATGTCGAGGCATTCCAATTGACTAACTTGCTATTTTTACCAAATATTTTCGGCTGGCCTGTACGCATACTTACTTAGGTTGAAGTTGTAAGTTAAATTTTGATATATTGTACACCTACATATGCATATGGACTAAGTGTAAGATTAGGCCGTATGCAACCGATGTGATTGGTGTCCGTTGAACACCAGCAACAAAAACAAACCAAAAAGCCTAAAATTTTACCCTCGCTAAATCAAGTCTCTCCATACTATTTTGTTGGATCGCTTCAGGATGGCGTTTCGATATTGGGCGGTGCTATAGGTGCCATGCGCATACCCGAAAAGTGGTTTCCAGGACTGGTGGACTTCTATCTGAATTCGCACAACATTATGCATGTGCTGGTCGTGGTGGCTGTCTACTCTATGCATAAGGTGCGTCTACACCGTTCCATTCATACATATTTTTTGACTGCAGCTCGTTTCATTCGCCAGGCCACAATCATGGACTTTGAGTGGATGTCATCTCAGACCTGCAATACGCTGGCCAATGCCACGGAACAGACGCTGACCCACATGGAGCTATGACCCGCTTATTGGCTGCTCCTCCTCCTGCTTCTCACACTGCTGCTCTTGCTAAAGCCTCAACCACGACGCGCCCCAATCACCTGGAAGCCGGAAAAGGGGCATGCGCAGGCCGATTAGATGAAATTGAACACAATTAAGGCATAGCTAAATGCTTCAAATGCTACTCGAATATACCGTGTATAAATGAGCGCGTGCTGTAACAGTAACAATAAGTATAAGTATATAGCGATTAGTTACATATGTACATATGTACATATATGTATAATTAGTACATACTTCGACTGTGGTATTTAGCATTAAGGTGATTATGGAATATTATGAATGAAATGAATTACAAAGCGCTTTCAATTACAACTTCTATGCGCAAATTTTCACGCAAAGTCTCTGAGTACTATATGAACGATAATTTTCAATGATGTTGATACATATGTACCTCATTATGCTTACAACAACAAAAACAACAAGATATATCTAATTTTCAAATATAAAACTTTGTACCTCGTCGACTATAAAACAAACAAAAAACAAAAGAAAAACCAAAATTATGCAATAAGAAAACTTACAGTTAAATTAAAAAATTCTTCCTAGTTGAATTACACTGATATGAAATGTCTTTATTTGAATAGCTTAGTATTAGATCAAATTGTGAAAAACTGAGCCACTAATGCGTGTTTTGTGCCATTAGTTAGATGTAACAATTGGACAAGTGTGAACAAAATCTTCAAGCTAAATCGCTGCTGAATCGAATTAGAAAAACTTCCTAATGCCTCAGTTAAAACTTTCTTTATCTAGCAAATCATTATGCTCTCCGCATTATATATTTGATCAACTTTCCTTAGGTTTTAAGAGGCAGATGTAGTAGTATATTAAAATTACAATACGGCAAAGTATTTTACTCCAAACAGATGGAACAATTATGAGTAACTAGTATTTAGTAGTTTCAATAATTTACACCACACAATTTAACAATGAAAACAAACATTATGAATGAAACCAAAGCTAACAAACTTAGACGAACAAAAGCAATAACAACATATAAATTAAATGCTTGTAACAAGTTGTAACTATATTGTAAGGAGCAATTATAGCAATAATATTATACATGCATATATATGATTTTCCGAGAAAGTTAATAAACACTAAACGCGTACAAAATGTAGAAGGAGAATTGAATTTATTACAAATATTTCTTGCAATTTAATAGGGTTTGTTAAAATAAACAGCACACTGAACGCATTTGAATAATGCGCTCAAATTAAAGAAACTCAATTTTCAGTGTTGGTAAACGTTAATAGTAGCTCAAGAGAAATACCAAACTCTGTTTTAGTGCTGGTAGTCAATAATAGTATTTTGTAATTTACCAGAATTTATTATGTAAAGCACAACGCAAAGAAATAATTAAAATATATTATAATTTTGTTTCATTGTGTTATACAAAATTTTTGTGATTCAACAAGATTTTTAGCAAAATACCAAACACACAGTGTGACCGCACCATTTTCAGAATATAAAGAGGTGCTAAGTTGGCAGCACCGTTTCTATTCTAGCTACATTGTGATTGTTGATTTACATTTTGCCAGCTATTGTTTGAAAATTTTCTCTAAAAAGCACGATAAAAGCATACGCAGATAAAATGAGCGCACAAGTAGCAGAGGCCGAGGCAACAGGCACAAAGTCGGCCAACTTCTTTGCGCTGCAATCAGCCTTCGAGGTGAGAATGAGAAGAGGAGCGCTACTGAAAGAGACACCGGTTAACGTATTCGTGTAACGTAAATGCTTGCAGAGCGCCCTGGAGCTGGCGATTACCGAGGACAAAGTGGAACTGTTGACAAAAGAGTACCACAGCTTCCGCGCGAATTCCGAGCACGATAAACGCTCGCCCATGGACCAGGCGTTTCGGGAGGTCCTAATGAAGCGTCTGTGCGACGATGTGGAACGCATTGGAGCGCTAGTGCGGCTATCTGTGGAAGCAGCGCGCGCCGAGATTGTTTCGAATACCATACCAGTTGTTCTGCTTGGGGACACCTTTGACGTGGTTACGCTGACCAAGTGCGAGCAGATATTCAAGTTTGTGGAGCAACTGGTGGAGGTCTGGAAGGAGGACATATTCTTTGCCTCGTGCAAGAACAACTTGCTTCGCATGTGCAATGATCTACTGCGCCGCCTGTCGCGCACACAGAACACCGTTTTCTGTGGACGCATTTTGCTCTTTCTTTCCAAGTTTTTCCCCTTCTCGGAACGCTCCGGCTTGAACATTGTATCCGAGTTCAATTTGGATAACTTTACCGAGTATGGGCTGGATAGTAAGGACCATGATGACATTGATAACAAGGAGCTGGAGGATACGGCGGAGGATATACCCCTTAAGATTGACTACGATTTGTATTGCAAGTTCTGGTCGTTGCAGGACTTCTTTCGTAATCCCAATCAATGCTACAGCAAGGCACAGTGGAAAATGTTTCAAACGGTAAATCGTCAAAGACCCGTTCACTGCCGGGAATTTCTCGTTAAATGCATTTTTCTTTTCTAACGCTTCTGCAGCACGCGGAGACCATACTGCAATCGTTTTCCAGCTTTAAGCTGGAGGATGTGCGCCAGAACAGTGACACCAATGGCAACAGCGACACGGGCGTACAAATGATGGACGTGGACATGGACCATGCAGCGATCGATGCCGCTGCGTTAGCCGTGCGCAAGGAAACTAATTTCTTTGCCAAATTTTTGACCAATCCAAAGCTACTCGCACTGCAACTGTCCGACTCGAATTTCCGGCGCGCCGTGTTGGTACAATTTCTCATATTATTCCAATACTTACAGGTCAGCGTCAAATTTAAAATGTGAGTACCCAAAACCTGCTCGGAAAACCTGCTCTTCACGGAGATTGGGCACTTTGTATATTTTGCAGTGACTCCTACACCCTGACGACCGCTCAGTCCGATTTCATCAAGGAGACGGAGCAGCGCGTCTACAAACTGCTGGAGGAGACGCCACCCAATGGCAGGCGCTTTGCCCGCACGGTGCAGCATATGCTGCAACGCGAGGAGATGTGGAACAACTGGAAAAACGATGGTTGCAAAGAATTTAAGAAGCCCGAGGCGCCAGAGCCCAGCGAGGAAGAGGCAAAACCCTCTCCGCCCAAACGAATGAAGCGGCCTTTGGGCGATTGTCTGCGGGACGCTGCACGCAACGGCAAGTTCTTCCTGGGCAAGTGAGTAAAACTAATTTGTGGAATGCTCCAAGTGCAAATCCTTTGCTTTTAGCGACAATCTGACTCGTCTGTGGAACTACTCGCCTGACAATTTGCAGGCCTGCAAGAGCGAGCAGCGTAACTTTCTGCCTCTGCTGGAAACATATTTGGAAACGCCGCACGATAAGAGCGATCCTGCTTTCGAGTGGCGTGCTTTGCGCCTGTTAGCCCGCCAGACACCGCACTTTTTTACCTTCGTGTCGCAGCCGTCGTGCAAGATATCCGATTATCTGGACGTGGTGCGCAAGCGCTTGACGCGCGAAAAGGAGCTGGTTAAGCAGGCCAGCAACGCATCCGCCAATGCGTTGGAGCACAATAATGGATTGGCTGGCAGCAGCGCACCCTCGGACCAGGAGCACGAGGCGGGAGTTGCTTTGCAGGAGACGGAACCCGAGCCAGATTTGGAGGTGGAGGATTCGGAGCCCGTGGTAGAGGATGTGGACGAGACGCCAGCACATGAGAAGCCGCTGATGGTCACACACGCCCACATCGTCGAGGTAACACCGTTAATAGGCGAGCCCTGGATGAAGGTGGGCAAAAAGATTGGCTTCAGCAATGACGAGCTGCTCTTCTTTCAAATGGAGAATCCCATTGCTGGCTTGGCGTGCACAAAAATGCTGACCAATTGGATCTCAGACGATGACGACGCCACGCTAGAGAACTGGGCCTATATGCTAGAAGGTCTAGAGATGCACAAGGCGGCCAATGCCGTCAAAGCGATCATCGAGCGCGAAAAGGCGGCTAACACGCAAACCCAATCGCAAGTTCAGACGGATGCGTCCAGCAACGACGTGGAAATCCTGTCCGACTAGCGGAGTACAAAACACTGATTACTTGGATGCTTTCATATATTCATTAAATCCTCTATCACATGTAATAAATGGGCATGTCACCCCAATCCCAAATTCAAGTTAGTTCTAGCGCTTCTTCGGTGGCTGCTGCGTGTTGCTGCGGCGCGGCTTGTTATGGATCATTGTGGCACACCGTGGAATATGCCGCTCGGCGGCCTGCTGATTGAAACGCCTGCCGCAATGCGGGCACTGTATATAATCCGGATTCTCTGAGGGCGGCGGCGGTGGCAAATCACTGAGCTTACCGCCGCGGGCCAAATGGGCCTGGACTTTCTTGGCAGCCCGTATGGCCTCAATGAATTCCTCGTGCTTCTTGCGCCAGTTGCTCTTCTTCACGCCGGTTCGCAGGCCCTGCTGCTGAGCGGCACTGCTGTATGTGGACTGTGTACGAGCCAGGCCCGGCTTCAGCTGCTTGTTGTACTTCTCGTTGTCGGTGCCCTTGACGCGCTGCTTGGATGCATCGAAAATCTTGCGCTTGGTGGACATGGTGCGCTGGCACACATCCTCGTGCTTGCCCAAACGGTCAGTGTTGAAGTGGCGGCCGCAAAAGCGGCAGGTTTTAGTGCCCTCCGGGGCCTGTGCGTCCTGCAAGTGAATTACATAAGTACGTCTGTACATCAAAGATGGGCGCTGTTTACCCACAGATTACTTACCATTTGAATTTTGGTAACTGGAGATTTTGGGTTGACCTATTTCCGTTCATACATGATTTAGATGATTGTTAATTTTGAATATTTGTACGCAGCCAAGTTGATAAGACTTACGTGACGCAGCTTTGGCGGTGAAACGCGGCCTCTCTCCGACAGTGGAGCACGTCCGGCCGGCGGACGAGTAGCTGTCGCCGCCGGTGTTGCGGTCGCTCTCATTGTCATGGCTCTGGCGCTGCTCGGCGGCGAGGAAGTTGCCCGCAATGGAGACACCCTCTCCCTAATGGGTGGCGTTTTGCGTGTAATCACTGGCTTTAGGCGATTCGCGGTTGCGTTGTATTTGCTGCTACTGTTGTTGTTGTTGTTGTTGTTGTTGTTATCACTGGTCAGCTTTCGGCCAGAGACCGGCTTCTCCTTCAGGCTCATCGTAGACAGGCCCTTGCTGAGAACCATCTGCTGCGGATGCGGCTGTCCGCGCGGTTCCCCAATCGGCTTAAGCGGAGTGCTGCGATCGATGCCGGCGCCACGACGACGCTCGTCAAACATTTGACGCACCTTGCCGTTGCCTATGAGCCGGCTGGAGTCGCCTCTGGGCGATGTAGCGGGCGACTGGGCAATGCGTTCCACGCGTCGCTGCTCCTGCTCCTCCTGCGTCTTTTGCTGGAAGCGCATCTGAAAAGAAGCAAGGTGTTCGCTTTGTAATATTAGCCCGCTCTAATGAAGCTAATCGGCTGTGCTGCGTAGTCGGGGCTCTTACGGGCGCCGAGTTGTTGCTGCTGCTGGCGCCGAGGTTGGGCGGCAGATGGCTCAGCGCCTCAATGAGCCGCCTGGCCGCCCACGATTCATTGAGCTTGAGCGGCATGATAAGGCCATGCGTGTACTCCGACTCCAAGTCGTAGTAGCCATCGTGTTCGTCCTCGTCCGTCATGTTCGTGCGAGGCGCGCGTGTCGACTAAAACGTACGTGGAACTGGCCATTAGCATGTCCGATTCCCCCGAGTGGTAATTAAGTGAGTGTGTGCATGTCATGTTGGGGGGTTGGTTGCTTTGTTTTGTCTAGTCCATTCAATTCAGCGCCCAACCGACCGGACGATGAGCCGCCATCCCCGCTGTTGACGCGCCCTCGCAATGGCGAGCGAAATCAGTGCCCACTTACATGCCGCCAGTACATAAAGCCGCGCGCCACCCGACCCGCCTGGACGAAGCTAACCCTGGCGTTGGACTTTGCTGGCTTGGCGAAATAGTTGGGGGTCGCGGGCATGCTCCTCGGCTAAAAGTCAATCACGGCCAGCCATGGCCGACGGACAAAGGCGCTCGACGCACAGCTCGAAGAAATTGAAATTTATTTTTCTTATATTGAGCACTTGACAAACCAACGTGGCTGTTGTCGTTTCGTTTGTTGTTCCTGCTGCATGCCAATAACAAAAATCAATGGCTGCAACGTGGCCCCGTAGGTTGCCATGGAGCCACTAACAAAAACAACCCGCAGGGGTTCCGCAGGGAAGGACACACGGGCCATGCAACATTTGTTGCACGCTGACAAAGAGACGAGCAGCCCGAAAAGGTGACAAAACTCAGGGGCTTGCCCCGTCTCAAACGTATTGTAGCCGACACCCGGTGGCGCCCCAATCAGCGATTCAAATCTCGCGCAACAATTTTCGAGCTTGTTTAGTTGATGGGTTCCGTTTGTGTGTGTGTGTGTGTGTGGGAAAGTGGGTGGAAATTGTGTGTGTGCTTATAGTCAACTGCTTATTTGACTGTGGCATATAGTTATGCAGAGTATCCTATATTAAGTATACGTCAATATATAGGACAGTCTGAACAAAACAAACTGGGCAACCTTATCGAACTAATAGTATTTTAATCAGAAGCCAATAACAATAATTAACGAAATTTATCATGCTAACCGTTTATGTGTGCGGTTTAAAATATTCGAACAAAAATATATTTATCTCATTTAGCTAAAAATAAAACAAGAACGTTGCAGCCGTGTAACGTTCACTTTAAAAACGGTCTTAACTATCACTTTTATTGTTTTTTGCTGTTTGCTATATTTTGTTTCTCTAGCTCTAAAACTGTGGGAGAAAAAGATTTTAGCGGCCTACCCGCCTCTAAGATATATAGATTTTATTTTCCAAAAAATTTGTGTGCGGTCTTTAGCGGATGTCATCCGTAATCAGTCTGCAAAAATTGATGCAGATACATAAATTAAATCGAACTGCCACGCCCCAGTTGGCGTAGCCAAATAATCGTAACTCTATCTGACGCGTGTATATATTGCATATATACATATATAAGCAGACAAGTATAAATCAACTGTAATACTTTTCACAGCTAATTTTACCGTGTTTTGTTAAACAATTCACGTGGAAATTAAGCGTTGACCTTGTACAGTTCAATTATTTAAATACGCTAGCCAAATGTCGATAAATGTCAAACACATCAGCGGGACAAGAGTTTTGTCATTAATGATTATCTACAACTTGCTTAAATAAACATTGTGTTTGGATAAAATAAATAATGCGTACATACCTATAAATATACAAAACATATAAACAAATTATATTATTAATTCCTGTTTAAAAGCGCTACGCGAGCCACTGAGAAGTGGTTTTGAATTTCTTGGCAGGGGCGTTTGCGTTTAGAGTTCCCATTACCAAATATGAGCTAAAAGCTTAAATTAATTAGCTGGGAAACAGAAAGAGAAACAGCAACAGCCACGTCAAGTCTATAGATGAGCCAAGTCTAGATAAGAACATCAAACATCAGCTCGTGCCCATATATGGAGTGTTACGGAAATTGAGTGTCAACCAATAATTAATGGCTCGTTGTTGTTGCTGCGCTCGCCACGCTTCCTGTCCAACTCCCCGACTTACCCGCATTTGTGCCAGCCTTGAGGTCGAGTAACCTGCGGCATCTTGTGACGCCATCGTCTAATAAAGTCTGCTCTCGCGAATCGAGTCCCAGTCGCACAGATGTCTCGTGTGGGCGCAGTCGGCGCGACGCTGGCGTTGACGATGACGATGACGCGGCAGAGCTGCTTGGTGAGTGTAGACCCGGCTTAGAGTCAGCGGTGAGTCATGTACAGTTGGCCAAGAGTTTTGCGTTCGCTGTGCCTAAAAATAGCTGTAAGAAACAACAACAGTAAATCGAAAAGCTGAGCTTATGAATGTCGCCAGGAGGCGTCAATGGAAACAGGGCGCAAATTGTTGCTCAACATGTCGTGTGGGCGCCATCTGGAAGTCGAAGATCGACTCGAGATCGAAGTTGAAGCCGTACCCAGTTGCCAGCAGCACTGGGGGCCCAGAGACGGGGCCGCGGGTCGTGGGCCGTGGGCCGTCTGCGACATTCAGTTACTCCAAAAATGGGCTGCTCAATGAGCAATCTAATTGAATTGAATTTTATTCGCTTACCGAATTGAATGTACTGTATGTTTGACTTATGTAGTGTGTAGGAAGTGTGTGTGCCAATAGAACCGAACTCCTAGTTTTAAGTGATATTGGAAACAATTTACGAACCGAATTTGCTAACGAAACAATGCGACTATTATGGATGCGCGTTAAAAAATATAATCATTCACTAAACTGAATACGTTTTTGCTTGTTACGAAATTTAATTTTAAGACATTTATATGACGATCTGGAAATGTCAACTGGCCAGTCAGAGCCAACTAAGTACTGAAGAGCTACCAAACCGATTTGTAAAAGAATAAATTGGAAAGTTTGGAGCGAGGTGTCGGATAGAGCGATCACAAAAAAAATTGTATAAAGCGATTTTTTAATACTGCATAGATCATAATAAAAAGCTCTCGAGGCGCAAATAACAGCTTATTAAAAAAGAAAAAGATTTACAATCTAAATGTTGAGGCATTAGGGCTTTGGAATTATATACAAACGAAACATCGTATTAAATATAATTATTAACATGATAATCTGTTAAACTAAGCCAAATTTGGGCTTAGTATATAACTTCAACCTGCGCTTAGGGCATTGAGTAGTCGCTAATCTCGCCCACAAGCAAGCACATAAAGCAATTAATTTATGTTTATTTTTTGGCACACGTTTGCATCTAACTGTGTGTGTGTGTGTGTGTGTGCGCGTGTGTGTGAGCTGAGGTGTTTTGTGTGTTGCTTTTTGACTGCGTCAAGTGCTTTGATTTGCATAACTTTGCAGCTAAACAACTTACCAGCTATGCGCTGACTACGATTGAGGAATGTCTGATAGGGGCCAGGAGGAGTGGGGGTCGTGCGCAGGTAGTTAGTTGTACAAACACACATACCCGCCGAGCCTGCTGGTCAATCCAGGGTAAGTGGCACACAAGAGTTTATTGACACATAAAAACGGCTGTTTGAACGATAGTTAAATTTCACAGCGCACGCTTCAAACTGGGCCACAGGACAGCGTTAGTTGGCCAAACTGACAACGGCCAGCAATTACGCATACGTCGCGTGCGCCCGTACCAAAACAGAAACAGTGGCCAAGTGAACTAAGCGAAATCTGTGGCAGTCGCGACTCGGCTTTGACTGTTTACTTAGAAGTTTGCCCGCTGACTGAGACAAGATTGCGGCCAGCCAAGCGGGCAGCGCCAGCGTCGTCGTCGGCGTCGGCGTCAGCGTCAGCGTCAGCGCCACCGCAGCCGAACAAGTTGTGAGCAGGCGGCTGCAGCAGCAGACGGAGGCAGCGACAGAAGCAGCAACGGCGGTAGCGATAGCGGCCACGGCAGTCGCCTTCGCAGTCGCTGCACTGATCAGTCGATGACGATGTAGATATATATATATATATTGCGTGTCGAGGGGGCGTGGCGCCCTGTGCGCTGCAAGTTTGGGCGAGTAGGAAAAATAAAACCAAAATATGGGTGCTTCGTTCCACAAATACATATATTTATCGCTCAATTGCTCATTTCGCTATTGTTATTGTTGCTCTCCATGGGGTCTCGAACTTATCAACGCTTTCAGCTGCAACTCTCAGTCAACTTTAGACACACATGGCAAGACTCATACAGTGTCAGAATACATTTTAAGAACTTGCCTCAACAAGCTTAAATCATAATTAATCACATATTACTTGAGTTACCCATACCCTTTCGCCTGCAGAGAGTTGGCTTAATATCTCAACGATTTGGCACAATCAATCTATATCAAATATACAAAATACAAACATTTTTCGAAATACATATTAAAAACTTGTTGAATAGTATTGCTCAAAGAAATTGAAAAATCACCTCAAGATCAAATCGTTAAATACATTCGGTAAGGGTATTAAAACTTCGTTACCTAGAAGTTGCCTTCATACTATTGCTCACATTGCGTTTTTTTTGCTCATCATTTGTTTATATAATAATTATTATTCATTACTTTTCATTTGTTTAGCTTTTACTGCGGTTTTGAAACCTAATAAGTGCGCTCTTTGCCATGTGTTTATTTATTTTATTTTTCTGTTTCTTTTTACTGAAGTTTGAGCGAATTATTATCATGTTTTCTCTTTCAACATTTTCGTTTATACGTATATCATGTACATGTACATCGTATATGTGTGTGCCCTCTTCGTGGTATTGAGAAATCGCTTGATAACCTTTCGCAAATATATACTATATTAAGTCAAATGTGAGCTCGTGAGTATTCGTACTTTTGCCATTTCTCTGTATTACCTTTTGTTCTTTGTGAATTTGTGGCTCACGAATAATTTTTTTTTTTTAAATCTCTAAGATACATTCACGTTATTGCGTATTTGCATATGATTAAAAAACATAGACACATTGTATGTACATGCATATAATTTAACAGCTTGTTCAGATAGCTTGGCCATAGTTAACAAATATTTGCACGTAAGAAAACCAAAAATAAGGATTATTAAGATGTGGCTATATAGACTTGAAGAGTCCATACAACATCTCTGGGTGATATAAGTAATATATTCTGACCATTTTTTCTTATATCCATGTACATACGTATTTTAATTGGTGTATAAGCATTATAAGTTCCATGTAGTAGTGATATTTCCATAACTGGAGAGTTAGCATTACGCTTATGATAAAGTCAATTGATTTACTGTTGTTTTCTGTGGCATGGATCTATTTCATATATATTGCATGGTATATTGTTATATGCTGCTTACATTGACTAAACGTAAAGTTTATAGCGATTACAAATACGAGTACAATTACAAATACACACATACATAACATTCGAAGCCGTTACAATACACATACGAGTTCGGGTACATTTAACAATGATACGGCAACATCAAAATCAACATCAACAGCAACGACACTGGCAGCTGACAGCTGACAATAAACAACAATTACTTACTACTCTAAGTACTAGACGAGCCGGACGCAGGTCTAGGCGTCGTATACGTAATGCGGCATTCGCAAAAGATGCCCGAAACGTTACCCTGCTAACAAGCTCGCAGTTTACGCACGAATCTATCGTGTCTTACAATTTCATTTCTCTTTTCTAAAATACATACACATATATATTATATATATATATCGGTTGGTTACTCTTGCATAGTTGAACTATGTCACTTTCCACTCTTTAATATGCAGCAACAATAAAAATTATAAATTTGGCCGTTCAAAAAACATTGGAAATGCATATTTGACGTGTACAAGTGATCTACAAAAATGTACATACATCTAAAGTATAAATTTTATTGTGTTTTATTTTTTTTTCTCATTCAATCATTTACTTGAACTGTTGCGTGTTAATAAAGATTATAAAATATGTTTTGCAATAACTTAAGAGCGGAGGATTAAAGTACATAGTACATGTGTTCATATGTACTATAATTAAAACCTGACTTTTGTGCTCTTCAATAAACAATTGCTGTTCACCTTAGTCATGGAGTTCTTGTGCGATATTTGCGGCTTCATTAAGATACCTTAGTTTCTAATACAGTTGCCACAAAAAACTCCGATTGGATGTGCCTGCCGTCTTCCTGATCAATTTCAATTTCAATATCGATATCGATCTTACTATTACTATTTATTTTTGTAATATGATTTACTTCATTCTTAATATCCGTGATTGTCGAAGTTGGTTTTGTTGTTTTATTTAAATATTTTATTTTTGTTTGTTTGTTTATTCATTTAGGTATTCAAGTTTATAAAGTGAACGATTCATGCAATTTTCTGTCGTTTCTCGTTCGTGTGACTCTTCGCTTCTCTATAACATTCAATTTCATATCTTTATTTGGGCTACACATCAGACTACAAGGTAATGACGATAAACTCCTTTGTCGGCCTTTAAGCAAATCGCTCAGTTGTCGCTGCTTTTAACTACTTATAAAGATACTTTCTAAACATTTTAAAGCCAACATTCAATGCGCTCTAATTTAACGTCTATACGACAATTGCTTAAGTCTTTTAGTCTACATTATTTTATGTTCGGTTTGGTTTTTCCGTTTCTCATTTAATATAACATATAACATTTATTTATAATAATAAGTATACCGATTTAACGATCTCTCGTGTGTTGAGTATGTGTTAAACGGTAGCTCCTTTAACTAAGGAAGGACTCAGGAAGGGCTCAGGTTAAGGTTTTTGTCATTGTGTCTGTTTAAGATATCGTTATCAGTATTAATATTGATTACGACTGACTTTGGCTGCCTTTCGGTTTTCATCGCCTCTCCAATATTTTTTTTAGACATTTATAAATATATAGTTAAATACATGCATATGCTAGGCATTGCCTACCGTTAGTATACAAGTACATATTCACACTTTTGTCTGGGCTACATTTAAGGGGCAGAGAAGCAACACTTCTCTTGTTCCCCGTATTTTCAAAGAATTTTCTTGTTTTTGCTATTTAACTATTTCTTGCAATATTATGAAAACCTGCTCATTAGTTTCGTAAGCTACTAGCTTTGATTTCCCACAATTTTTTAAGGTATGCTCTGTCCTTGAAGACACATTTGACTTATTCTAACATTAGATTTCTAAACGTTCTTGTTCAAGGTTTCCGTAGCGGCGTTTTTTCCATTTTTGCGCAATTGTGCACAAAAATTTTAAAATTGTTTAAATTCAAATGCGACTTTGTAAAGTTGCTTTTGCTAAAATATAAACAAATTGTAAAAGTTTGATGAGTTTGTTGAAATGGTCGTTTAAATAAGCATCAGCATTTGGAATGAACGCCCCTGATATCAATTATATAAAATTAATGTTATAGAAGTTTCAAGATACCAGTTTAAATATAGAAACCGAAATTAGTTTCCGAAAAAGTCGTAAAATGCTATCTTTAATTGCCAAGTGAAGCAATTGTAGGTGATTTTTCTAAAAATTCGGAATCATTTCAGGTGCATTCATTCTAAACATTGTATCTTATTAAACGCTTTTGCGTCGGCTAAACGGTGGATAATTGATGCACGTTGCTGCATTAAATCTTAACTATAAGTACATATAATTTGGTATTTATTTGGTTTACATACTATATTCAACATTTCCGGCTAAGTTAGGTTGTTTATCTTATAAACTTTACTTTATCAGTACGGGTGGGTTTTGTGTATTTCTGTTTCTACAAACTTGCCTGGTTTGGTGTGCTTTGGGTTTACATATGCGCATTACAACTAGGCTTTTCTAAGCATATACGAGTGTACTTTCTATTAACCTGGTTTTCCTCTTGCTTGTTTTGAGCCATTTCATTCAATAGCTAAACTCTGTTCCTTCGCCTCTATATACGTAATTATAAAAATGCTGTATGTGAACATAGTCAGCATGTTTTATGCAATTACAAATAACATTTATAGATTTCACTTAATTAGCTGCGCTATAAAATTGTTTAAAAATTGCACACTAAAAGCGTACATAATACAATTGCGATCTTCGGCAACGAGCCGTTTCGGGGGATTGTTTATAAAATTCATAAAAAGATACTTAGGGTATTTACTTTCCTTTCAATACGGAATCTATTGCCTACTTTTTGGCGCATGACAAGACGTTTTTAGATTCTAACTGTTGCTCTGTATGTGGGTTGTGTATGTAATGTGCAATGTTTTGGCTACACGTATGGTGACCATATGCTTGACACAGACACACTCACAAATACGCACACGCACAATATGTCGTTAACTGTAATTTGTGGCGTTAATTCAATGTTACGTTCACATGTCCTAGCTTAAGTTCTTAATTGGATTCAACGCGTTAATTGGCAAACTAACAACAAACACCAAACACACAATCAAAAACACAAACACACCCAGTTAACAGGAACATGCAGATACTCTTACATATACATGCAGATGCACCATGGTGCGTATATACGACGTGAATACAGCAACACGCACACATATGTATAGATATGTATGCATATATATATATATGTATGTACAACTCTGTCAGTTGCAACACCTAACACAAAGGGACATTCTAAGCACTGGAGATTCGACGAAAACGTTAGCATTTATCGTTAGTTTCTCCGAATTGATTTCGTTTTGCAACACGACGCGATTATGTATTTTTTTTTTTTTTTTTTTGATTATGTATTTTTCCTAGTTATTTTGTGTATCGTTAGTTGTTAATTTCTCTTTTTTTTTTCTTTTATCGCCGCGTGCTTTGGGTGGGTTCGACTGCTGCTCAGGCTGGCAACGTGTGTGGGTTTGTGGTTTGTGAAATTTAAATTATGAAATCGGCACAGTCCATGGCATAGTCAAAATCCTCACCGCCCAGATCGTCAACGCCCGCGGAGTGGAAGTCAAAGCCGCCAATGTCAGTGTGGTAGACGGCACCGCTGCATGAGTTGTCGATTAGATTGGTGCAGTGTGTTGTTGGCAGTGCGTGAAGAGTGAATGTGTCCTCGCACTGTGACCAGGTGAGTCCGCCGCTCCAGACCCCGTTCGGCAGTGTGGCCCAGCCCCAACCGTGTCCCCAGGGGAGTGCACAGGCCAACGATGCCTTCGAGTCCGGCTTCTTGCTGAGAATGGCCACGGCCGCATCGCTCTTGATCAATGGATTCTGATTATACAGAGTGCGCTGGGTGGTTAAAGCTGCCGATGAGCTGCGATGATGCCGGCTGGTGGCATGGGCCGCCGATTGGCGCTTCTTTTCCTCGGAATTAGTGGATGCTGTAGAGCGGCGTGCGCTTAGTGCATTTGGCATTTGGAAACAGGCTCATACTTACGTCTAATACGCACGAGCGGACGCCGCAGCACGTTCATCAGATGCGGCTTGTCCACAACCAGCTCGATTTGCGGTGGTGGCGGCAAAGTTTTGGTTATGGCGTCAATCCAGTCGCTTACCTCGTGCTCGGATTTGGCCAGCATCCAGTAGACCTTGGAGCGCTTGCGACGCGACCCCAGTGCAATTAGCTGTGAAACGCTGACGCCATTGGGCAATGGCGGGCGATGTGGTATCTGCCCGGTCCAGTGTGCAATGGCCAGCATTTCGGGCGCCTCCTTGACCAGTACTTTGCCGGACGGCGACGCACGTCCCGGCTCCGTAAACCAGGCCATGGTGGAGTCGTCATACAAAATAACCCATTCCTCGGCCCAGCGATTCCATAACATTTGCTCTGCAAAATAAAATCGTTGTTGGATTTATGTGGCTTTGTATATTGCTGCGTATACATCGTATACTTGAACATTCAATTTATATCCTCAAAATCACTATCTTTCTTGATGTAGTCGTAAGAGGCAAGTTTCATTTAATTCGTCCAAGCTCATCTGTAGACGTATGTATGTGCATGCTAATTAAGCTATTCACAAATTATACCACTGGTTTTCGTCAGAACTATCTCTCTCCCCAATTAATAGGTTATTTTCGTGGAATTACTGATTACGGTCATGGCTTGCCGGAAATGCTTTTAAATGCCATCCCAGTTGGTTGAAGATTTTTCTCTGAATTTCTATCTGTCATTTTCTCTCACTCTACTTTTCAATGTTATCTTTTCTTCTTTACTGTAGTTGTCTTACGCACCCAATTAAAAATTTCTGTTGTTAAAATACTTTCGCTTTATTATTTTACAACTTTTTAAGTATTTATGTAACTTTTGTTGTTGCTGTTTCCCTCTTCAAATTCCAACAAATAAAGTTTTGCCAACATGTCGGTATCGTTACAAGATAATTTTGTAATTTGTAGAAAATTGTCTAACTTTCATAATTTTTATTTAACTTCTAAGCTTTGAATAATTGAGTTTTGCTTTTAAATACAACGAAATAAATATCAGATAGCAAAGGCGTAGTTGTGTTTTGGAAAATTTCAGATCTGGCTTCTTCCTGTTGAGAAGCCCTAGCTAGTATTGTATTAGTTTATCAATACAATTTAGTTCTTTATGTAACGTGCGTTAATTGCGAAAACCTTCTACTAAAGTTTTTAAGTTACTTTCAAGGTTCCCGAAAGCCAAAATTAATTACTTATTGGCATTTTAAGACCTATCTAATGTAATCAACAGTATCTTGATTTGTATTCAGTTGCAACATTACGTCGTAGTCAATTACTACTTGTTAATCACTGATAGTCAGTCAATGCAAAAATAGTAATATAAAGAACCTGACACATTGACGCTGGCAATTGGAATTGAAACTTTCATTTCACTAAAACAAGGTCAATTGCACAGAATGCTTTTTAGAGAGAATACTTACTTTTATAGCGCAGTAGGTAACCTCCTTTGATTTGCTTGCCACCGGTGCCTGCAGTAAAAAAAAACAAATTAGAACGTTGTAGTCGAATGCAACCGACTGCACTTTACTCTACACTGAAATAATAGCTAATCAGTTTATCAAAAAGAAACTTTTTCGATATGATGTGGCTTTAGAAAAAATATGCTCGATATTTAAAGGAGGTAATCAAAAATATTTTTCAAGTTTTGGGTCTCTATCTTCAAGTGATTTCATATGAACAGACGGACGATAGCAGACAAATGTTACAGTAAACGCACATTCCCCTTGTAAACAGAGTACAAAAAGGAACAGCGGATGATTGTAGAATGAGAGCAACATTCAGTTGGCTGTAGAACTCATCTAATCCGCTTCCGTTGCAGCAAATCATTCGGTCTCTAATTGAAAGCGCTGTTGCCATTGCCACTCTCCGGTTCCAATGACCAGTTGCATTGGCATTGCTCTCCAATCTGGCTGAAACCGAAGTTTGTTTGACAACCTGACCTGTATTCCAAATGCTGAAGTGTGTGCGTGTGGGTGTGTCTGTGTCTGTGTTTGTGTTTGTGCATGGGTTTCAAATGCTTTCACGCCTAATAACAACGTGCGAAACACTGAAAAACACGAAATTCTAATTGCCCAGGCCAGCTGCCCCACCAGGCCATGGCCCCACTTGACCCCCTTTACGATGCGAGCCACTTATTGCACATGTACATATTACCACTCGCTTGCATATTAATTAAGTTGATTAAATAACAGCCTAGGAATAATTGGCATCACGGAAATGAGAACCTGTGGCAGTAGGAATTAATTATTTTAATATTGATGGACAGCCATGTAGTATCCAATTCGAATTTTCTCCACAAAAGCATTAATGCTTTTTGCATTTTGCATTTACACTCACCTAGTGTATTTATAGCTCTTTAATGCATTTAAAGGACATTTTTCGTCGTACCCAGTAAAAAGTTGGTACACATACAGAAAAAGTCAATTATTCAGTGTCTGAATAGATTACAGCGCACGGACGGCTAATTGAATCAGCGAACGGATAAATGGAAAAATGTTGTTTTTAGCAAAGAGAGTGAAAGTTGTTTATTTCATTTAATATGCAAGTATAAAATGGGTTTTTTGTGTATTTCCATTTTAAAAAATTTGTGTAAAGCTTAAGAATTTACATATTCCATGCCATTCCATGGTCCGATGAAGAACTTTTGTTGAGTATCTCGAATTTAAGTCAAGCGAACCACAATTGTCATAAAACCAACCGTTACGCAGTGTTCACTCGATAGTAAGAACTACTCCGTGGAAACGTTTTAACTGTTAAAATAATAAAACAAAAATTAAAAATTCACATATATTTTATTTTTTGTTTTCGTAAGTTAAAACAAATTGACAATCTAGTATGTTGTTTGCCTTATTCAATTTGTATTAAATCTGTTTTTTTGTTAAATCATCTATGCACATATACTTCTCTCCCTGAGGTATCTAATTTCGAGCTCAGTTCAGTTTTTTCTAAAAGTTTTTACATTCGTAAGGTGTTGTATACATATCTACATAATAATAATTAACAGGCAGACGGAGGCATCTCGCACCACATTACTAGTTTTATCGGTCTAGCCATGTCCGTAGGTCTATCCGTCGGGCTCTCTGTCAAATTTTTTTTTAAATGGCATGCCAAAATTGATAACAAATAACCCATAACTTTGTCAAAACTGAACCGATTTCGATTGATTCTGAATTTCAAATAAATTCATTATTAAAAAATATTTTTTTTTTATTTTTTGATACAAATATTATGTATACTTTACTCATTTTCGAATATTTTTTTTTTTCAAAATTTAGAAATGTAAGTTTACAACATTAAAACAACATTAAAACCGATTCTGAGGAGGTCAAATTTGATGCCAAAAATCATGCCAAAATTTAATTCAATTTTTTCTAAATTTCTAAATATGGAGAATTTAGTTCATAAACTGTGAGTATACACAGCTTCTAGCTTCAATTGCGGACAACAACGCTTCAATTATTTTGTTCATAATTTTAGAAAAAATATTTCACTATTCACTTAAAATGTATACTTTAAATGTATATATTTGCGACAGTTGAGAAAGAAATTCATTGAACGTTAAAAAATACGAGAGTTCAAAGAATAATTAAAATCGTGTTAAATCAAATCAATTCGTGTGAAAATATAAAAAAGTTCACCTTTTTAAAGCGTGTTACTTACAATTTGTGTAAAAAAATTCGTGTAAAACGAGAATTGGGTGCATACTCTTTTCACTGCGGAAGGAGTATAAATAATATTTCTGCTTAGTTGAATTTTCATGTTTACTGAGAAGAATATCTAAATTGACAGCTATGTCCCAATTTTGGACTCTACTGAATACTTCTCATATCGGGCATCCACTGTACGTATGTGTGTGCATATAAGTGCTGCCCGATGAATATGATTAAGCATACGAGGGATAGTGGCTGGCAATAATTTCACTTGGCTGCTTGCTGATAGCTTGTCAATGCAATAAGCTGACACAGCAATTGAAAAACGCTCAAGGCTTGGCTGCAAATTTCTTGGCAAACGCTTTGCTCGAGCTAACCCCAAATGAAATCTAGACGATGGATGGTATATAATACACACATAAGCATGTATATGTGAATAATATGTGTATATATGTATACTGGCAAGTGTCGACTATGGGGGATAGAGACAGAGTGGGTGGCTCTGGCGCTGAGCTGGCGAACGAGGTCGCCGAAGGACACTGCGCCGCTTGTGCAAGCAGGGAAGCAGACAGTCAACTGACAAAGGACACACCGGACAACGGACATCATGTGTGCCACTTCAGTGCACGCATACAACCGCATCCATATTTTACATGCTACATCCTACATTCACAATCGCATTCACGTGACAAAGCAGCTGAAATTGCAAGTGGCTGCAACAGACGACGACGGAGGCAGAGACTTAGACGACACACGGTTGCAAAATCAACTTGTACATAATTGTCGGCCCGACTGGAGGGGCCCCGAGCGATGCGAGGGGCCATCCTGCAGCTGGTGTACGCTTTCATGATTTATGCACGTGGGTGCTTTCAACCTACTGACATCGACGATGACAGCGCCAGGAGCGCCAGTCAAGCTGGCTGCCCCGCTCGGTAGGATGCATTTTACATGCAGCCACACACAAGTGCAGCAAGGTGGCAACGAGTGGGCGGGGCTGCTGGTGCGGCCTGGTTGTTTGTGTGTGTGCTTGTGTGTGGGCACTGCTTAATGATTTAATGCAGTGTGCGTATTCGCGGTCCAATGGGCGTGGCAGCGCTGTTGGCGCTGATTGCAGCATACTAACCGCTGCTGAATTCCGCTTGATAAGTCGAGCACAAGTGGGCGTATGGGGGACATATGTCCATAATGAGCAGGTCAACAATGCGACCGCAGCGTCAGATAGAGAAACGGAAACCGAGAGCTTAAGACTGAGAGACACCCAGTGAAAAGAACGGGAGAGGGATACAAACAACGACAGAGAGCGAGTGATAAGGAGAGAGCGCAAAAAACAAATAGGCACACACACACACACACACACACACATACACACGCACGCAGGCACACGCAACCTCTGTGCGTCTGTGTGTGAATTCATTGAGGAAAATTGGCAGCCAGGCACGCGGAGCATCGAGCGAGCAGCGCAAAAAACGAGTTCAAGGGTTCGCTCGAAAACGGGGACAGCCCCGCGTTACACACCCGCACACATACACACACACACACACACACACACACAGACACCCAGCTGCTTTTTTAGGGCTGTGGCTCAGCTTAAGCTACCCCCTCTACTTACCCGTAGGCTGTTGCAGCTGCATTTGTTGCTCTGATGTCGTTAAGAAGGGCTCCTCATTCCTCGCCTTCACCTTTGAGCACATGGAGAACATGTTTATTGGCAGCTTCGTTAGTTGTTCTTGTTAATTGATCAGTAACTGTGTAAGTGGTCGTAAGGATACTCGACGTGCCGCAGCGCCTACTTCATTAACGCTTCAGTTGTGCTCCAGCTCAGTTTCCGATAAAAAAATCACCAAGCAGTGATGTCAGCAGCAACACACACACACACTCACGCTCGCGGACACACTGGCAAGAGGAGAGTCTTGTTTGGGCCGCCTTGAGTTGCTGGGCAGGACAAAAAACGCGCGTGTTCCGTTATCAAAGTTATAGCACACTCACAGGCACCTCAATACACATGCACACGCACACTCGCACACACATGCACGCACACATAAGCGCGCGCGAAAGTGTTTGCTGGCGTTGACGTCGCTTTCGCTTTCAATGAGCCGTTCAGCTCTTATTCTTGTTTTTGTTGTTGTTGTTGTTGTTGTCAAGTTGTTGTTGTTTTTGTGCTTCGCATCGAGTTGCCGCTGCTGCCAATACCCTGATGATGATTGAAAGGGTCGTGGCCTGGCCTCGCCTGCCGCTAATTAGATTTCCAATTGTTTTTTTTTTCTGCTGAACTTATTCGTTGCCTACTTTCCTGGGCTCTGCCTCAGTCGCATCCGGCACGCCGACAACACATGCACTGGAATACTTATGGGTCTCTGCTGTTCGCTGTCAATCAAGTAGTGACAAGTTCAGAATGAAACAGAGCGCGTAGCTGATGCGTTCGCACATAGACACTTATTTAGATTTCACTTGATGTTTTTGCTTTTTTTTTTATCTATGATTTTGGATGGACTCTGCGGCTTGGTCACAAACTGGTGCTGTAGCTGCTACTGCTGCTGCTGCTGCTGCTCGTGCTCCCTGGTGCTGATGGCTCGGCTGCTTGGGTTGTCCGCTGTCGCACCTCTGTTTGGTTGAACGGCCGAAACGCGACTGACGGACGCTGCTCGGCGGGACTTCGGTGGTTAGCGTTGTCTGGCTGTGACAGCAGCCGAGTCCTTGCCGAAGCTCGGACGAAGCCGCATTAAAAGCTCTCGTTTACGGACTAGGACAACACAAAGCATACACAGACGCATGTTGGGGGCGGGGCGGCTGGCACTGCTGCTGCTACTGCTGCTGCTTGTGTCCTTCAACGTCCTACAGCAACAACACGATGCGATGCGTCGAAATGCCGATTCCACTGGCGGCAAACGGCCCGACAAACAGATGACAGTAGACAACAGACAGCAGTTAGCATCCACCATCCACCGTCCCAGCTAGCCAGCATCCAGCAGCAGAGCAGAACGCAACCGCAGCGTCACTTTCACTCATCCTCGTCCCCACTTTCGATGAAGCTGAAGCTTTATGTTTGTTTTTGCTCTCGCTCTCTATCCCTTTCTCCCGTTTTCGCTCTCGCTCTCGTTCTCCCGTGCACTATGCGCAATTTGATCCGTTTTTCGGGCACAAATGTTTAAAATTGCTTACAATAGAAAACTTTGACGGTAATAAATTAGAATTACATTAAATAGCGCTGTTACATAGCAGAAATGTTAACAGTATCTAAATCTGTTACGACTATTATTATTCACAACAGCTGTCCTAACAGAATAACAACCTTGCATTAGGTAAATTTTTTTTTTTGTAAATTTAGGGCAGTTAATTTTAAAGCACCCTTTTTTACACTTTTTAAAAAATGCCTGCCAAATATATATATCGTTTAAATTGTGGCTGTAATCGTTGCGTCTATATTATAAAAGGGGCTGAAATGGACGGCACGCCCACTTTCTCCAGATTATTTTTAAACAATTTCAGGAGCATGAATCCATTGACTAAACTAAAAGCTTCAGCAAGCCTTGCAATCATTAATGAATGTCTCAAAAAGTGGTTATGTTCCCCACAGTGCCGTGTTAGTAGGTTACACGCATACACACCCTTACTCGGGTACACATGTATATGGATATTCGTACTTGCAGTTGTCGTCGCCCTCATTCACCTCCCTTTTCGTGTTGTCGTCGCCGTCGCCTTTCACCGTTGTCTTTCACTTTCGGACGGAGCCTGAGCCGGAGTCGTAGCTGGTATCGGGTTGGGTCGCTACCGTATCTTTTGTTTGTGGTAACCACTGGCAGCAGCTGTTTGAAGTCTGCTTTTCTCAGTGATAATCGGTAATAATACAGTTGGAGCACTTTTCACATGGTGGACTGGATATGTGTATTTGCTCACATTTATATAGTTAGGATATATAAAATTGAGAATATATAAGGTCATTATTATTAGAACGTTTCAGCGCTTATTTTCAAATTTAACTTTATTTATAAAAAAAAAAAAAAATTAATTTTTTATATGTAAAAAATAAAAACTAAAAGTATTTTGTAAATTCCAATTCTAAATCAACTTTTTTTGGTCCTCCCAGTGGGGGCGTGCGAAATCGATTTAATCTATAAATCTAAAAATTTAGAACGTTTTTTTTACAATAGATACTTTAGAGACCTAAATTTTCGACTATAGATACTCCTAAAGCATACGTTTACCCCTCTTCGATACCTTGTCCTAATTCATTAATATCTCAATATCTACAATAGGTCAACTCATATACGAGTTAATCAAGTCTTTTCTAATACACCAACTGCCCACAAATATGAAAAAATGCAATTCAAGTATCTCAGCGTTTGGTTTGTGTGCATATTAAGACCATAATAAGCATCGGGTTCGAATACCAGACTAGTCTATGTAGTCCATAGTGTAGTCTTACTATAGTCGAGGGCCATAGTTGGCCATAGCAAAATTGAAAAAATTAGTTCTATAGCTTTGAACTTTATGCACTCATAGTAATAATGACAGCGCGTGATTCGCATGTTTGCATTGGTGGGCGGTGTATCAGTTTGTCATCTAATTACAGGACACCGCTAATTAAAAGTTTGTGATGCACTTTGCCAGAGATAAGTTCATTATAGCGAAATAACAAAATTACTGGTAAACAGCGCGTTCGGGGAATACGCAGGATACTATCCGGTTATGCATGCAGCCACTGAAATGCTGCGCAATAACATGACGTCGTTTTTTCGCTATGGTCAACCTTGATATTGAGCGTAAGCCTATTTGCTCCCAGCCACCCTGTTGTGCACAAACTCAATTATGCACACACGTACGACGGGGAGGGGATGGGGAAGAACAATGCATTTATGGATGCCATCCAGCATATCTGTCAATAAACAAACGGCAACCTGCAACCACTTAGCTGTTGCAGGGGTCTCTCCCACTTTTAGTTTTTAGCGTTGTCAGCTGGCGATTCCTTTGCTCCAGCTTTGTGGAGGCCGGGGCTGATGCTGGTTCGTGCTTTTGCATGCGAACCCAGGCCCAAATCACTTAAGCAGTGAGCAAAGCAAACGCTGAAAACTGGCTGAGGGGGATTGGGTTAGTGGGCCAAATGCGCAAGAGATGCCTGGACCTAATGCTGGCACCTTGGCTGCCGCATCCATAGGTGCACTTTTATTTGGTAAATTACAAATGTTGTCAACGCAATATAAGAAGCCTCAACTTGAAATCATTTCGTGAAAAAACGTAATCTTTAAATGGAACACAACTTTGTAGGGTAATTAATTACAAGTTTAGGGCA